>JAQSUU010000542.1:0-2629345 GCA_038087645.1 Saccharum hybrid cultivar R570
CCGGCATTTTTTATACTATCCGTATTCGAATCCGAATCCGGACATAAATATGAAAACAAATACGATATCAGTGATATCCGTTCGTATCCGATCCGTTTTCATCCCTAACCAGGAGTCCGGGACTGCATGGGGAACAGTCAGAAAGGGCCCGGTCATAGATCATCGATGCACGTACCGCATATTCTCTCCGTACTCGTAAAGGAAGTCGTTTAGGACATGATTATGCTTACCAGGAGTGATTAATTAGGGGTTATTTTTTCTTGTCTACCCCTATTAAATACGGTTACGGGTGCATTTCATACAAGAAACAACCATAGTTCAGACGGCTAGTGCAGCGAGGCTTTGGCACTGAGGACCCGGGTTCGATACCTGGCGGCCACATTTTTTTTGCTGGTCGCTTGTTTTTGCATGGGACTGGCGATTTTGCATGGCACTGTTCATGTGCGGGTGCGGGAGTGGCTGCGTTTGGGTGCGTTGCATGCCGCGGTTTGCTTGCATGCTTGCGTGTAGGCGTGTTTTTTGCCGTTTGGGCATGTTGGCGTTCGTATTTTTTCCTTCTTTTTCACTGCTGCTCGCATTTTAGTAGTTCGCGCTCACGGCATGCTACATTTAGCGCTTGTCCGGCCGACGCTTGGGGCTCCTGCTTGGTCTATTTAAGACGTCTCATTCTTGCTTCTGCAGACTCAACGCCACTTCTTCTTCTCTTCTCCACCCAGTGTTCCTCGCTTGTTCATGTACTGAGCGCGTTGCATCTAGCTACACATGGCCGATTCATTTCCTAGGTTCAATCTTAACGAGCCTGTATCTGAAAACGACGACGGCAACGTTGAGTTTCATCTCTTTGACCATGAAGATGACGGCGGCAACGGTAATGCATCTCTTACTACTTTCCTTTTGCATTGCTGTTGCTTTGTGCACGTATGGTGAGGATCTGACGAGGTTGCAGCTGAAGTTTCATGACTGTCAATCACTTTCTCATCTGTAGCTTCCTATCGCAGAGCCTGAAGATGGTGACGGCAACGCTGAGTTTCATCTCGCAGACCCTGAAGATGACGACGGCAACGCTTTTTTTATCTCAACGAGCCTCCGTTGGAGCATGGTAACACTAATTTCATTGTTTCATTGTTTCCATTAGAGTATGAGCAAATTAGTTTTGTTTTTTGAGATTCACAGCAGCCGCATGCATGTTAGGTTCCATTCTGAGTGTGTTCTTTTCTTTTGGACAGGAATTGATTTGAACTTGCCATTAGATGAATTTGGTGCTGTTGATTTTGATTATGTACAAGACCTCACTGGTAAGCATGGCTATTAGTATTATGAACATGCTTGTTTTTTCCCTTGTGCTAGAACATGCCGTGGCTAAGTATTATGAATGAGTTTGTTTTTTTTCATTTAGCTAGAACATGCCGCGGCTATTAGTATTATGAACATGCTTGTTTTTTTCCTTTTGAAGTAAACCATCGAAGGAAAGACATGACGGAAGAAGTGAGAAGACAAGTGTACCAAGCATTGTTGGCTAGAAGTAAGAATGGGACACTAGGCAAGAAAGATACAAGCATTGTTGCTCATCAATTTGGAGTACACATTCGGTCGGTTCAGCGCTTATGGAAGCGAGGTAAAACCCAACTTGCTCATAACATTCCAGTTGTGGTTGCAAGTAAAAAGAAGGGTAGATGTGGCCGCATGGCAGTCCCTCTTGATTTGAAATAATTGCGCAACATTCCTCTCAAGCAAAGAATGACCATAGAAGATGTGTCTAGTAAACTTGGTATGAGCAAAGCTAGGATACAAAGGTATTTGAAAAAAAGTTTGCTTAGGCGTTATTCTAGTAGCATCAAACCATGTCTCACAGATGCTAATAAGAAGACTAGGTTGAAGTGGTGTGTTGACATGATTGAGCAGGGTTTGCTTGGTGATCCAAGATTTAAGGATTTTTTGACTTTGTGTTCATTGATGAAAAATGGTTCTACCTCTCTCAAAAATCTGAAAAATATTACTTGCTACCCGAGGAAGATGAACCACATCGCACTTGTGAAAACAAGAATTACATCCCTAAGCTCATGTTCTTGTGTGTTTGTGCACGGCCAATGTTTAGGAATGGAGAATGTGTTTTTGATGGAAAAATAGGTTATTTTCCACTTGTCACTTATGAGCATGCTGTTAGAAGAAGTCAACATCGTCTTCGTGGCGAACAAGTAATCAAGCCAATTACTTCAATCACAAGAGAGGTGATTAGATATTTCATGGTAAACAATGTGATGCCTACCATTCGAGCTAAATGGCCAAGAGAAGATGTGAACAAGCCAATTTTTATACAAGCACCTTCCCATTTAAAAGTGAATGATCCTATTTTTTGTGAGGCTGCTAAGCAAGAAGGGTTTGACATTCGTCTCATTTGTCAACCGCCCAATTCTCCGGATTTTAACCTTTTAGATTTGGGGTTTTTTCGAGTTATTCAAGCTATTCAATACAAGAATGATGCAAAAATAATAAATGATCTAGTTCTAGCAGTCCAACAGGTAAATTGGTCAATTGTTCACTTGTTTCATTGTTTCTTGAACAACTAATATACTCATTGATTGAATTTTTGAACACATGTTTTGTAGGCATTCTTAGAGTACTCTCCATGGAATGCAAACAGGATTTTTTGTAACACTTCAGAGTGTTTTGAGGGAAGCCATGAAAGTTAAAGGGTGCAACAAGTTCAAGATTCCTCACATGCAAAAAGAGAAACTAGAGAAAGAAGATCGGCTGCCATTACAAATTTCTTTTGAAGCTTCCTTGCTAGCCGAAGCAATTGGTAGCCTTCCTGCAGCAAATTAGAAGAAGAATATTAGTAGCAAATTAGTTTTTGCATGCATGTTAGGTCGACTGAATGAGACATGTACCTTACTGTTCTTTCTTTTCATCTTGCTTCATCTTTGCATCTTCCAACTTCTTCATATTGTAGATCTCGTCCAACTTCTTGATAACGTGCTCAGGAAGAAGTATTGTGTCACCATCCATTTGAAGCTTCTCCACATCAGGAATTTAGAGCTCACAATCAAAATTTTCTATGCCATCAAGTATCCATGTTGTGAGATCGTAGTCTCTGTGTACAATACCGCAAAGTGCACACCTGCTAGCTTCGCGGCTGAAAGTCCTATGTTTGGTGTTGGTAATTAGTGACAATGCCTAAGTACTAATCCTATGCCTAAGTTGTTTGTAGCATATGAGGATTAGTACGTTCCAAGGATGGTGGCAAGATGGACATGGTGATCATGATGGCCACACTTGGATTTGGACGCGACCCTACGTGATCAAGGCAAAGGTATATGCTTAAGGGTTGTGTTTTAGTAACCAAGACACCTAGTGGGTGTGGTTACATTATAGGATAGATAGCCGTACTATAAAGGGGGGAATGACGCGGCTATTGAACTCCTAAGTGCCTCTAGGTGTGCATTTCATGTCATATGCATTTGGATAGAACTAATAACGCCTCGAAAAATGATTGTGAAAATGCTAACACACATGCACATGACATGATCACTTGGTGGTGTTAGCACGTTTGCGATGGCGTTGGAGTTTAAGCGGTAGAGAGGGTTTGGGGTCCTCTCTCCCTCCCGCCGAGCGTGCGAGCGCGGGATTCAGGCGATTTCGGGAAAATGAAATGTCTATTTTTCTACTACGCCGCAAGTCGGAAATCAAACGGAATCGAACGGAGGTCACAGAAGTCACCGGACGCGGCACCGGACGCTGCACCGGACGCTGCACCGGACGCGGTCACTGTGCGTCCGGCGCGTCCGGTCAGTGTCCAGTGACTGCGCGTTTTTCAGTTGCTGCACCGGACGCGAGGCGCGTCCGGTCACAGGCCACCGGACGCGTCCGGTGGTCCAGGGAGCTTACTGGACTCCCACCGGACGCGGTCACTGTGGCGTCCGGTCTGTTCACCAGCGCGTCCGGTGGTTGGTTTGTTTTGCGCGACTCAGAGTTCACCGGCGCGTCCGGTGGGTCACGGGACCGGCGCGTCCGGTGGTGACCAGCGCGTCCGGTGGTTACGACCGGCGCGTCCGGTCAGTGTTTCGAATTTTAGCCGTTGAGGCACCGGCGCGTCCGGTCCACGCGACCAGCGCGTCCGGTGAGCGCGACTGCTGCTGATTTCAGTTTCTAACGGCTATATTCGAAGGGGTACGTCTATAAATACTCGTTGGCCGGCTCAAGGCTCTTACACTCGGACATTTGACATACTTGTGAGCACTTTGAGCTAAGCAACTCCCCTCCCACTCATCTCTCTTGCTTGTTTGCTTATTCGAAGTGAGATTGAGTGATCCAAGTGCATTTGCATTGTGAGATTGCATCTAGTTGGCACTTGGTGGTTGATTTGCTGCGGGATTCTTGTTTCTCTTGGTGGTTGCCGCCACCTAGACGGCTTGGAGCAGCTTGGAGGCGTTGGCAAGAGTTGGTGTTTGTTCTTGGCCACCTCCGGTGATTGTGAGGGGTTTGTGCCTACCTCGGCGAAGAGCCAAAGGCAACACTAGTGAATTGCTCGTGTCATTGCAACCTCTTGCCATTTGGTAGGTTCTTGTGGCGCCTTTTGAGAGGCTCGGTGTGTGACCGATTAGCCACCGAACCACGTGGTGAAGAGGGACACAACGGGGACTAGCGTGCCGGCAAGCACGTGAACCTCGGGATAAATCTTCGTGTCATCACTTTCTTAATTGTGATTGATTGATCCCGGTGTTCGGTTATCTTGGTATTCATTGTTAATCATATTGGTTGGCTCAATTCTTCGCCCCTCGGTGAAACCCTCCTAACTCAACTCCGCATTACTTTCTTAGTTATCTTTGTTAGCTAGTTTGCTTTGTTAGAGTAGCTCTCTTGTGTAGCTTGCTAGTTGTAGTTGTAGTTACCTTCTCGGTTTAACTTGTGCGGTTGAGTGCCACTTTGCTAGAATTGTGAATTGGATAGGTGGCTTGCAAACACCCCGTAGGCTAAGCAAAACTCGCATCTCGCCATTTGTTATATTGATAAACTTGTTTAGCTTGTCTTTGTAGAAAGTTTTAAAAGGCTATTCACCCCCCCTCTAGCCATCTAGACCTTTCAAGTGGTATCAGAGCCGTGGTCACCGTTTGTAAGGCTTAACAACCTCGGTGTAAGATGGCTCAAGTTATGTTCAATCATGTTAATGGCAAGCCTCCATTCTTTGATGGCGTCTCTTCCTTTGATCATTGGAAAAGGAAGATGAAGCAATATCTAGGCAATATACATGAGAAGGTTTGGGATGTGACCAAAGAAGGATACGTCATTCTTGATGAGGAAAACCTCACTCCCAATGACCGCATCAACAAACAATGCAATACGGCGGCACTTGACACAATCTATCGTGCCATTGATGATAAAGTATTTGAGCAAATCAAAGATCTTGAAAAGGCAAATGAGCTTTGGATAAGGCTTGAAGAAACATATGAAGGCACTTCAACGGTAAAAAGTGCCAAACTATATATGCTCAAGGACAAGTTCTCCACATTCAAGATGAAGGATGATGAATCCATCCCGGAGATGTTCTATAGGCTCCAAGTCATTGTCAATGATCTCAAGGGGCTTGGGGAGAAGGTTGAGGACAAGGACTTCTCACACAAGTTCTTGATGTGCTTACCCAAGAAGTTTGCCACCTTGAGAAGAATGATCTTTAGAGAGGGATTGGACAAGGTCAAACCAACCAATGTGCTTGGAGATATAATGACCGATGCCCAATACAATGATGATGAAGATGAGGTAGAAGAGAAGAAGGAAACCAAGGTCAAGCAAGAGAAGCCCATTGCATTCAAGGCTTCATCCTCTAAGGGCAAGAGCAAGGTAGAAAGTGATGATGATGATCCATTCGATGATGAGACCATGGCCCTCCTTGTGCACAAGATGGGAAGGTTCATGAAGAAGAAAGGATATGGGGCAAGGAAGAGGAGAGACACTATAAAGGCAAAGACCCTTTGCTATAATTGCAATAGCCCCGATCACATAGTGGCGGATTGCCCCTATGAAGACAAAAGATATCATGATGGGGAGTTGAAGTTGAAGAAGAACAAGAAGGATAAGAAGGAGAAGAAAGAAAAGAAGAGCTTCACT
The DNA here is from genome assembly GCA_038087645.1 of Saccharum hybrid cultivar R570. NCBI lineage: Eukaryota > Viridiplantae > Streptophyta > Magnoliopsida > Poales > Poaceae > Saccharum > Saccharum hybrid cultivar. Next base: position 6,103 of record JAQSUU010000542.1, read on the forward strand.
ATCAACAAGAAGAAGAAGGGTGGTGGTTATGTGGTCACTTGGGATAGTGACAACTCCGATAGTGATGATGATGAAAGCTCTAGTGATGATGAGAGGACCACTCGGCGAGTCCTTGCAAGCATCGCCCTCTCCAACAAGTCATCCATCTTCGACACTACATCGACATGCCTTATGGCCAAGCCTACCAAGGTAAAATATGATGATAGTGATGATGATTCTTGTGCTAGTGATGATTGTAGGAGTGATGATGAGGAGGATGAGGACTACTCCAAGGATGATCTATTGGGCATAATAGATCAAATGAGTAAGGGCTACAAGAGGACAACCAAGAAGTGCAAAATCTTGGAGCAAGAGCTCATTGCCAAGAGCAATGAAAATGATGCCTTGATGGAGGAGCTTGTTGCTCTCAAAAAGAGTAAGGAGTGCAAAGGAATTGAACAAGAGCTCAAAGCTCTTAGGAAATCCTTTGATGAGCTAGAGGCTTCTCGTGAGTGTCTAAAGGAAGACCACGAGGACCTTGAAGTTGCTCACACTAGGCTTAAGGAAGCCCACTCCTCTCTACTTGAGCTCATCAAGGAGAAGGACCTCAAGTTGGAGAAGCTCATGAAGGAAGCTAATGAGGAGCAAGTGATTGTCACTTGTGATATTGGACTAACATGTGATATTATTGATGATTCTTTATTTGTTAGTCCTACTAATGCTTCATGTAGCTCATCATCATCCACCACAACCAACTCTACCTCTACTACTAGTGATTCATCACTTGTGGTTGAGACTCTCAAGAGAGAGGTGGATGATCTCACCCGCGCATTAGGCAACGCCTATGGTGGGGATGCCCGCTTGCTAAAATGCTTGGGTAGCCAAAGGTTCTCCCTTAACAAAGAGGGATTGGGCTATACTCCCAAGAAGGGCAAGGCGGCCTTTGCTACTCCAAAGCCTCGCTTTGTGAAGGGCAATGGTCGTTATTGCAATAGATGCAAGCAAATTGGGCATCTAGAGATTAATTGCAATAAAATGAACAAGAACAAGAAAAATGCTAATTTACCTTACATTCCTTTTGATTCTTGTTATGTACTTACCAAGGGTGAGAAAGGTGTGCATGCTAGGTTTGTTGGTACACCAATTGTGGGCCCAAAGAAGAAGGCCATTTGGGTACCAAAGAGCTTAGTGACTAACCTCCAAGGACCCAAGCAAGTATGGGTACCTAAGAAATATTAATTTGTTTTGTAGGTAAATTACAAGGCCGGAGGAAGGCATTGGGTGCTTGATAGTGGATGCTCTCAACATATGACCGGTGATTCAAGAATGTTCAACTCTCTCAAATCAAATGATAGTGGCATTGATAGCATCACATTTGGTGACAATAGCAAGGGTAATGTAAAGGCTCTTGGAAGGATTGCAATCTCAAATGATCATAGCATTTCCAATGTGCTACTAGTTGAAAAGCTCAATTTCAACTTGTTATCGGTTGCTCAACTGTGTGATCTCGGTTTCAAGTGCATATTTGGTGTTGATGATGTGGAGATAGTTAGTGTTGATGGCTCTAACTTGATCTTCAAAGGCTTTAGATTTGAGAATCTATACTTGGTTGATTTCAATGCTAGTGACACTCAACTTTCAACATGCTTGCTCACCAAATCAAGTATGGGTTGGTTATGGCATAGAAGACTTGGTCATGTTGGCATGAAGCAATTGAACAAGTTAGTGAAGCATGACTTAGTTAGAGGCTTGAAGGATGTCACATTTGAGAAGGATAAGCTATGTAGTGCATGTCAAGCCGGAAAGCAAGTAGGCAACACTCATCCATTGAAGAGCATTATGAGTACTTCCAAGGCATTTGAGTTGTTGCACATGGATCTATTTGGGCCAACTACATACACAAGCATTGGTGGCAACAAGTATGGTTTTGTGATTGTGGATGATTTCACTAGATACACATGGGTATTCTTTCTTGTGGACAAGAGTGATGTATTTGACATATTCAAGAAGTTCATCAAGAGAGTGCAAAATGAGTTTGAGACCACAATCAAGAAAGTAAGAAGTGACAATGGAAGTGAGTTTAGAAACACAAGAGTTGATGAGCTTTGTGAGGAGCTTGGAATCAAGCATCAATTCTCGGCCAAGTATACACCTCAATCAAATGGCCTAGTTGAAAGGAAGAATAGAACCTTAATTGATATGGCAAGATCAATGTTGAATGAGTATAATGTGAGTCATTCATTTTGGGCCGAAGCAATCAACACGGCTTGCTTTTATAGCAACCGTCTCTATTGCCACAAGTTCCTTGAGAAGACACCATATGAGATCTTAAATGGAAGAAAGCCCAACATTGCATACTTTCGGGTATTTGGTTGTAAATGCTATATCTTGAAGAAAGGCACTAGATTGAGCAAGTTTGAGAAGAAGTGTGATGAAGGCTTCCTACTTGGCTACTCAACTACTAGCAAAGCTTATAGAGTTTGGAATTTGGCTAGTGGTTTACTTGAAGAAGTGCATGATGTTGAGTTTGATGAAACAAATGGCTCTCAAGATGAAGAAGATAACTTGGATGATGTGAGAGGAACTCAATTGAGTAATGCTATGAAAGAAATGGATATTGGTGATATTAGACCAAAGCAAGTGATTGATGTGGATGACAAAGATCAAGTGCTCCAAAGTCCAATTACACAAGCTAGTGGGTCTCTAATGCAAAATCAAGCTAGTACATCATCTCAAGTGCAACAAGATCAACAAGTGGCTAGTTCATCATCTCCAACTCATGATCAACATCAACATCCAAGCAATCAAGTGCAAGTGCTTCAACCAACTAACATTGCAAGAGACCATCCATTGGATTCCATCATTGGTGACATACAAAGAGGAGTTCAAACTAGATCAAGATTGGCATCATTTTGTGCTCACTCTTCTTTTGTGTCAATGGAAGAACCCAAGGACATTGATAAAGCATTGAGAGATCCGGATTGGGTAAATGCAATGCATGAAGAGCTCAATAACTTTAAGAGAAATGAAGTATGGGAACTAGTTGAGAGGCCTAAGAATCATAATGTCATTGGAACAAGATGGGTCTTTCGCAACAAGCAAGATCAAGATGGGATAGTAGTAAGGAACAAAGCAAGACTAGTGGCTCAAGGTTACACACAAATAGAGGGTCTTGACTTTGGTGAAACTTATGTCCCGGTTGCAAGATTGGAAGCAATTAGGATCTTACTTGCCTATGCTTGTGCTCACAATATCAAGCTATATCAAATGGATGTGAAGAGTGCATTTCTCAATGGGTACATTCAAGAAGAGGTGTATGTGGAGCAACCTCCCGGTTTTGAAGATGACAAGAAACCCAATCATGTCTACAAGTTGAGAAAAGCTTTGTATGGATTGAAGCAAGCACCAAGAGCATGGTATGAAAGATTGAGGGACTTCTTGCTATCCAAAGGATTTGTCATGGGCAAAGTGGATACTACTCTCTTCACCAAGAAGATTGGGAAAGACTTGTTTGTGTTGCAAATATATGTTGATGATATCATATTTGGTTCAACCAATCAAGATTATTGTGATGAGTTTGGGAAAATGATGGCAAAGGAATTTGAAATGTCAATGATCGGTGAACTTAGTTTCTTTCTTGGACTTCAAATCAAACAAATGAAGGAAGGAACATTTGTGAGCCAAACCAAGTACATCAAAGATATGCTCAAGAAGTTTGGCATGGAAGATGCAAAGGGCATTACAACCCCAATGGGCACTAGTGGAAGTTTGGATAGTGACAAGAGTGGCAACATGGTGGATCAAAAGCTATATAGATCAATGATTGGTAGCCTACTCTATGTGACGGCATCAAGACCCGATGTAATGTTTAGTGTATGCATGTGTGCAAGATTTCAAGCCTCACCAAGAGAAAGTCATTTGAAGGCAACAAAGAGAATATTGAGGTACTTAAAGCATACACAAGATGTTGGATTATGGTATCCCAAGGGAGCAAGCTTTGAGCTAGTTGGATATTCGGATTCTGACTATGCCGGTGACAAAGTGGAGAGAAAGAGCACTTCCGGGACTTGTCAATTGTTGGGAAGATCACTTGTCTCATGGTCATCCAAGAAGCAAAATAGTATTGCACTATCTACCGCCGAAGCAGAATACATCGCCGCGGGTAGTTGTTGTGCACAAATCTTGTGGATGAAGGCAACATTGAAAGACTTTGGAATCAATTTCAAGAATGTGCCATTGCTATGTGACAATGAAAGTGCCGTGAAGCTAACCAACAATCCGGTTCAACATCAAAGAACAAAGCATATTGATGTTCGCCATCACTTTATTAGAGATCATCAACAAAAGGGTGATATTGCTATTGAGAGTGTGGGCACCGAAGATCAATTAGCCGATCTATTCACCAAGCCACTTGATGAGAAGAGATTTCACAAGCTAAAGAATGAGTTGAACATACTTGACTTCTCCAACATGAGTTGATGCACCCCATATATGACATGCCTCTCCTTCGAGCCCCAAGGTACAATTGGTTGACATGTCATACATTCTATGCTAAGGACTTGTTTAGTGCATCTAGTCATGATTTCTTATGTTCTAGGATCATTCATGAAAATTAAATAAATTTGAAGTTTATATGGTGCCACTATTGTTTCCATGACTTGTATGATCTAGTGGTAGCATATAACTTGTTTAAGTAGCTTGTGATCTTAAGTATTTAATCTAGAAAACTTGTCTAAATATTTGCTTCAACATGGTGCATGATAACCCTTCTAGTGAGGTGTGAAGAAGCTTGCCCTTGGATCAAACCGAAGTATTTTATTTATGCAAGCAATCTAGGTTGAATCATAAACTTGATCCTCACCCCATATTTCAACATAATAATCTATCTAAAGTTTGCTCCTTGTGGTCAATTGGTGCCAAAGGGGGAGAAAATATTGTTCACAAAGATAGAACTCAAAGGGGAAGACAATGTTGTGGGGGAGAAAAATGTTGTTCACAAGATAGATTCTAAAAGGGGAGAATTGATAAAAGAAGGGGATCAACTAAAATTTTGAGCACACAAGTAGGGGGAGCAAGCTCTTTAAACATGAATGTTGCATTTCTATGTGCACTTCATATGTATGATGCATAGTTATGCATTTCGTTTTCTCCGATACATTGCTTGTGTGGTGACTTGCTAGTATAATTTGAATGATGCATTGTGGTACTAGCATGAATAGGAAGTAGTTAGTTTTTCGTTGCTTCATGTTTTTCAAAGTGGTACTAGAGCCTTGCTTATAATGTTGATCTCATGAGGTTTCTAGTTATGTTTGTGCTTTTCCAAGTGGAATCTAACTACACAAGGTGCTAAGATGGTGTTTATCGCTACTCCGATGGTATCACGCTTCAAAGGTCTATAATCTAAAACACTTAGCACCCATTGGTAGTCAATGCTCCTAATCTTTCCTATCTAACATGTATGCTTCCAAAATCCAAACATATAGCATACATGTAGGGGGAGCCATTGCTATCAATTTGAATTCATGATCACTTGTCCATACTTCTTACACATGGTAATATACTTGGACAATGTGGCATGGGTTCAATAAAATTTTTATCATAATATCTTTGTGAAAGGGTTGTCACCAATTACCAACAAGGGGGAGATTGAAAGTCCTATGTTTGGTGTTGGTAATTAGTGACAATGCCTAAGTACTAATCCTATGCCTAAGTTGTTTGTAGCATATGAGGATTAGTACGTTCCAAGGATGGTGGCAAGATGGACATGGTGATCATGATGGCCACACTTGGATTTGGACGCGACCCTACGTGATCAAGGCAAAGGTATATGCTTAAGGGTTGTGTTTTAGTAACCAAGACACCTAGTGGGTGTGGTTACATTATAGGATAGATAGCCGTACTATAAAGGGGGGAATGACGCGGCTATTGAACTCCTAAGTGCCTCTAGGTGTGCATTTCATGTCATATGCATTTGGATAGAACTAATAACGCCTCGAAAAATGATTGTGAAAATGCTAACACACATGCACATGACATGATCACTTGGTGGTGTTAGCACGTTTGCGATGGCGTTGGAGTTTAAGCGGTAGAGAGGGTTTGGGGTCCTCTCTCCCTCCCGCCGAGCGTGCGAGCGCGGGATTCAGGCGATTTCGGGAAAATGAAATGTCTATTTTTCTACTACGCCGCAAGTCGGAAATCAAACGGAATCGAACGGAGGTCACAGAAGTCACCGGACGCGGCACCGGACGCTGCACCGGACGCTGCACCGGACGCGGTCACTGTGCGTCCGGCGCGTCCGGTCAGTGTCCAGTGACTGCGCGTTTTTCAGTTGCTGCACCGGACGCGAGGCGCGTCCGGTCACAGGCCACCGGACGCGTCCGGTGGTCCAGGGAGCTTACTGGACTCCCACCGGACGCGGTCACTGTGGCGTCCGGTCTGTTCACCAGCGCGTCCGGTGGTTGGTTTGTTTTGCGCGACTCAGAGTTCACCGGCGCGTCCGGTGGGTCACGGGACCGGCGCGTCCGGTGGTGACCAGCGCGTCCGGTGGTTACGACCGGCGCGTCCGGTCAGTGTTTCGAATTTTAGCCGTTGAGGCACCGGCGCGTCCGGTCCACGCGACCAGCGCGTCCGGTGAGCGCGACTGCTGCTGATTTCAGTTTCTAACGGCTATATTCGAAGGGGTACGTCTATAAATACTCGTTGGCCGGCTCAAGGCTCTTACACTCGGACATTTGACATACTTGTGAGCACTTTGAGCTAAGCAACTCCCCTCCCACTCATCTCTCTTGCTTGTTTGCTTATTCGAAGTGAGATTGAGTGATCCAAGTGCATTTGCATTGTGAGATTGCATCTAGTTGGCACTTGGTGGTTGATTTGCTGCGGGATTCTTGTTTCTCTTGGTGGTTGCCGCCACCTAGACGGCTTGGAGCAGCTTGGAGGCGTTGGCAAGAGTTGGTGTTTGTTCTTGGCCACCTCCGGTGATTGTGAGGGGTTTGTGCCTACCTCGGCGAAGAGCCAAAGGCAACACTAGTGAATTGCTCGTGTCATTGCAACCTCTTGCCATTTGGTAGGTTCTTGTGGCGCCTTTTGAGAGGCTCGGTGTGTGACCGATTAGCCACCGAACCACGTGGTGAAGAGGGACACAACGGGGACTAGCGTGCCGGCAAGCACGTGAACCTCGGGATAAATCTTCGTGTCATCACTTTCTTAATTGTGATTGATTGATCCCGGTGTTCGGTTATCTTGGTATTCATTGTTAATCATATTGGTTGGCTCAATTCTTCGCCCCTCGGTGAAACCCTCCTAACTCAACTCCGCATTACTTTCTTAGTTATCTTTGTTAGCTAGTTTGCTTTGTTAGAGTAGCTCTCTTGTGTAGCTTGCTAGTTGTAGTTGTAGTTACCTTCTCGGTTTAACTTGTGCGGTTGAGTGCCACTTTGCTAGAATTGTGAATTGGATAGGTGGCTTGCAAACACCCCGTAGGCTAAGCAAAACTCGCATCTCGCCATTTGTTATATTGATAAACTTGTTTAGCTTGTCTTTGTAGAAAGTTTTAAAAGGCTATTCACCCCCCCTCTAGCCATCTAGACCTTTCAAGTGGTATCAGAGCCGTGGTCACCGTTTGTAAGGCTTAACAACCTCGGTGTAAGATGGCTCAAGTTATGTTCAATCATGTTAATGGCAAGCCTCCATTCTTTGATGGCGTCTCTTCCTTTGATCATTGGAAAAGGAAGATGAAGCAATATCTAGGCAATATACATGAGAAGGTTTGGGATGTGACCAAAGAAGGATACGTCATTCTTGATGAGGAAAACCTCACTCCCAATGACCGCATCAACAAACAATGCAATACGGCGGCACTTGACACAATCTATCGTGCCATTGATGATAAAGTATTTGAGCAAATCAAAGATCTTGAAAAGGCAAATGAGCTTTGGATAAGGCTTGAAGAAACATATGAAGGCACTTCAACGGTAAAAAGTGCCAAACTATATATGCTCAAGGACAAGTTCTCCACATTCAAGATGAAGGATGATGAATCCATCCCGGAGATGTTCTATAGGCTCCAAGTCATTGTCAATGATCTCAAGGGGCTTGGGGAGAAGGTTGAGGACAAGGACTTCTCACACAAGTTCTTGATGTGCTTACCCAAGAAGTTTGCCACCTTGAGAAGAATGATCTTTAGAGAGGGATTGGACAAGGTCAAACCAACCAATGTGCTTGGAGATATAATGACCGATGCCCAATACAATGATGATGAAGATGAGGTAGAAGAGAAGAAGGAAACCAAGGTCAAGCAAGAGAAGCCCATTGCATTCAAGGCTTCATCCTCTAAGGGCAAGAGCAAGGTAGAAAGTGATGATGATGATCCATTCGATGATGAGACCATGGCCCTCCTTGTGCACAAGATGGGAAGGTTCATGAAGAAGAAAGGATATGGGGCAAGGAAGAGGAGAGACACTATAAAGGCAAAGACCCTTTGCTATAATTGCAATAGCCCCGATCACATAGTGGCGGATTGCCCCTATGAAGACAAAAGATATCATGATGGGGAGTTGAAGTTGAAGAAGAACAAGAAGGATAAGAAGGAGAAGAAAGAAAAGAAGAGCTTCACTATCAACAAGAAGAAGAAGGGTGGTGGTTATGTGGTCACTTGGGATAGTGACAACTCCGATAGTGATGATGATGAAAGCTCTAGTGATGATGAGAGGACCACTCGGCGAGTCCTTGCAAGCATCGCCCTCTCCAACAAGTCATCCATCTTCGACACTACATCGACATGCCTTATGGCCAAGCCTACCAAGGTAAAATATGATGATAGTGATGATGATTCTTGTGCTAGTGATGATTGTAGGAGTGATGATGAGGAGGATGAGGACTACTCCAAGGATGATCTATTGGGCATAATAGATCAAATGAGTAAGGGCTACAAGAGGACAACCAAGAAGTGCAAAATCTTGGAGCAAGAGCTCATTGCCAAGAGCAATGAAAATGATGCCTTGATGGAGGAGCTTGTTGCTCTCAAAAAGAGTAAGGAGTGCAAAGGAATTGAACAAGAGCTCAAAGCTCTTAGGAAATCCTTTGATGAGCTAGAGGCTTCTCGTGAGTGTCTAAAGGAAGACCACGAGGACCTTGAAGTTGCTCACACTAGGCTTAAGGAAGCCCACTCCTCTCTACTTGAGCTCATCAAGGAGAAGGACCTCAAGTTGGAGAAGCTCATGAAGGAAGCTAATGAGGAGCAAGTGATTGTCACTTGTGATATTGGACTAACATGTGATATTATTGATGATTCTTTATTTGTTAGTCCTACTAATGCTTCATGTAGCTCATCATCATCCACCACAACCAACTCTACCTCTACTACTAGTGATTCATCACTTGTGGTTGAGACTCTCAAGAGAGAGGTGGATGATCTCACCCGCGCATTAGGCAACGCCTATGGTGGGGATGCCCGCTTGCTAAAATGCTTGGGTAGCCAAAGGTTCTCCCTTAACAAAGAGGGATTGGGCTATACTCCCAAGAAGGGCAAGGCGGCCTTTGCTACTCCAAAGCCTCGCTTTGTGAAGGGCAATGGTCGTTATTGCAATAGATGCAAGCAAATTGGGCATCTAGAGATTAATTGCAATAAAATGAACAAGAACAAGAAAAATGCTAATTTACCTTACATTCCTTTTGATTCTTGTTATGTACTTACCAAGGGTGAGAAAGGTGTGCATGCTAGGTTTGTTGGTACACCAATTGTGGGCCCAAAGAAGAAGGCCATTTGGGTACCAAAGAGCTTAGTGACTAACCTCCAAGGACCCAAGCAAGTATGGGTACCTAAGAAATATTAATTTGTTTTGTAGGTAAATTACAAGGCCGGAGGAAGGCATTGGGTGCTTGATAGTGGATGCTCTCAACATATGACCGGTGATTCAAGAATGTTCAACTCTCTCAAATCAAATGATAGTGGCATTGATAGCATCACATTTGGTGACAATAGCAAGGGTAATGTAAAGGCTCTTGGAAGGATTGCAATCTCAAATGATCATAGCATTTCCAATGTGCTACTAGTTGAAAAGCTCAATTTCAACTTGTTATCGGTTGCTCAACTGTGTGATCTCGGTTTCAAGTGCATATTTGGTGTTGATGATGTGGAGATAGTTAGTGTTGATGGCTCTAACTTGATCTTCAAAGGCTTTAGATTTGAGAATCTATACTTGGTTGATTTCAATGCTAGTGACACTCAACTTTCAACATGCTTGCTCACCAAATCAAGTATGGGTTGGTTATGGCATAGAAGACTTGGTCATGTTGGCATGAAGCAATTGAACAAGTTAGTGAAGCATGACTTAGTTAGAGGCTTGAAGGATGTCACATTTGAGAAGGATAAGCTATGTAGTGCATGTCAAGCCGGAAAGCAAGTAGGCAACACTCATCCATTGAAGAGCATTATGAGTACTTCCAAGGCATTTGAGTTGTTGCACATGGATCTATTTGGGCCAACTACATACACAAGCATTGGTGGCAACAAGTATGGTTTTGTGATTGTGGATGATTTCACTAGATACACATGGGTATTCTTTCTTGTGGACAAGAGTGATGTATTTGACATATTCAAGAAGTTCATCAAGAGAGTGCAAAATGAGTTTGAGACCACAATCAAGAAAGTAAGAAGTGACAATGGAAGTGAGTTTAGAAACACAAGAGTTGATGAGCTTTGTGAGGAGCTTGGAATCAAGCATCAATTCTCGGCCAAGTATACACCTCAATCAAATGGCCTAGTTGAAAGGAAGAATAGAACCTTAATTGATATGGCAAGATCAATGTTGAATGAGTATAATGTGAGTCATTCATTTTGGGCCGAAGCAATCAACACGGCTTGCTTTTATAGCAACCGTCTCTATTGCCACAAGTTCCTTGAGAAGACACCATATGAGATCTTAAATGGAAGAAAGCCCAACATTGCATACTTTCGGGTATTTGGTTGTAAATGCTATATCTTGAAGAAAGGCACTAGATTGAGCAAGTTTGAGAAGAAGTGTGATGAAGGCTTCCTACTTGGCTACTCAACTACTAGCAAAGCTTATAGAGTTTGGAATTTGGCTAGTGGTTTACTTGAAGAAGTGCATGATGTTGAGTTTGATGAAACAAATGGCTCTCAAGATGAAGAAGATAACTTGGATGATGTGAGAGGAACTCAATTGAGTAATGCTATGAAAGAAATGGATATTGGTGATATTAGACCAAAGCAAGTGATTGATGTGGATGACAAAGATCAAGTGCTCCAAAGTCCAATTACACAAGCTAGTGGGTCTCTAATGCAAAATCAAGCTAGTACATCATCTCAAGTGCAACAAGATCAACAAGTGGCTAGTTCATCATCTCCAACTCATGATCAACATCAACATCCAAGCAATCAAGTGCAAGTGCTTCAACCAACTAACATTGCAAGAGACCATCCATTGGATTCCATCATTGGTGACATACAAAGAGGAGTTCAAACTAGATCAAGATTGGCATCATTTTGTGCTCACTCTTCTTTTGTGTCAATGGAAGAACCCAAGGACATTGATAAAGCATTGAGAGATCCGGATTGGGTAAATGCAATGCATGAAGAGCTCAATAACTTTAAGAGAAATGAAGTATGGGAACTAGTTGAGAGGCCTAAGAATCATAATGTCATTGGAACAAGATGGGTCTTTCGCAACAAGCAAGATCAAGATGGGATAGTAGTAAGGAACAAAGCAAGACTAGTGGCTCAAGGTTACACACAAATAGAGGGTCTTGACTTTGGTGAAACTTATGTCCCGGTTGCAAGATTGGAAGCAATTAGGATCTTACTTGCCTATGCTTGTGCTCACAATATCAAGCTATATCAAATGGATGTGAAGAGTGCATTTCTCAATGGGTACATTCAAGAAGAGGTGTATGTGGAGCAACCTCCCGGTTTTGAAGATGACAAGAAACCCAATCATGTCTACAAGTTGAGAAAAGCTTTGTATGGATTGAAGCAAGCACCAAGAGCATGGTATGAAAGATTGAGGGACTTCTTGCTATCCAAAGGATTTGTCATGGGCAAAGTGGATACTACTCTCTTCACCAAGAAGATTGGGAAAGACTTGTTTGTGTTGCAAATATATGTTGATGATATCATATTTGGTTCAACCAATCAAGATTATTGTGATGAGTTTGGGAAAATGATGGCAAAGGAATTTGAAATGTCAATGATCGGTGAACTTAGTTTCTTTCTTGGACTTCAAATCAAACAAATGAAGGAAGGAACATTTGTGAGCCAAACCAAGTACATCAAAGATATGCTCAAGAAGTTTGGCATGGAAGATGCAAAGGGCATTACAACCCCAATGGGCACTAGTGGAAGTTTGGATAGTGACAAGAGTGGCAACATGGTGGATCAAAAGCTATATAGATCAATGATTGGTAGCCTACTCTATGTGACGGCATCAAGACCCGATGTAATGTTTAGTGTATGCATGTGTGCAAGATTTCAAGCCTCACCAAGAGAAAGTCATTTGAAGGCAACAAAGAGAATATTGAGGTACTTAAAGCATACACAAGATGTTGGATTATGGTATCCCAAGGGAGCAAGCTTTGAGCTAGTTGGATATTCGGATTCTGACTATGCCGGTGACAAAGTGGAGAGAAAGAGCACTTCCGGGACTTGTCAATTGTTGGGAAGATCACTTGTCTCATGGTCATCCAAGAAGCAAAATAGTATTGCACTATCTACCGCCGAAGCAGAATACATCGCCGCGGGTAGTTGTTGTGCACAAATCTTGTGGATGAAGGCAACATTGAAAGACTTTGGAATCAATTTCAAGAATGTGCCATTGCTATGTGACAATGAAAGTGCCGTGAAGCTAACCAACAATCCGGTTCAACATCAAAGAACAAAGCATATTGATGTTCGCCATCACTTTATTAGAGATCATCAACAAAAGGGTGATATTGCTATTGAGAGTGTGGGCACCGAAGATCAATTAGCCGATCTATTCACCAAGCCACTTGATGAGAAGAGATTTCACAAGCTAAAGAATGAGTTGAACATACTTGACTTCTCCAACATGAGTTGATGCACCCCATATATGACATGCCTCTCCTTCGAGCCCCAAGGTACAATTGGTTGACATGTCATACATTCTATGCTAAGGACTTGTTTAGTGCATCTAGTCATGATTTCTTATGTTCTAGGATCATTCATGAAAATTAAATAAATTTGAAGTTTATATGGTGCCACTATTGTTTCCATGACTTGTATGATCTAGTGGTAGCATATAACTTGTTTAAGTAGCTTGTGATCTTAAGTATTTAATCTAGAAAACTTGTCTAAATATTTGCTTCAACATGGTGCATGATAACCCTTCTAGTGAGGTGTGAAGAAGCTTGCCCTTGGATCAAACCGAAGTATTTTATTTATGCAAGCAATCTAGGTTGAATCATAAACTTGATCCTCACCCCATATTTCAACATAATAATCTATCTAAAGTTTGCTCCTTGTGGTCAATTGGTGCCAAAGGGGGAGAAAATATTGTTCACAAAGATAGAACTCAAAGGGGAAGACAATGTTGTGGGGGAGAAAAATGTTGTTCACAAGATAGATTCTAAAAGGGGAGAATTGATAAAAGAAGGGGATCAACTAAAATTTTGAGCACACAAGTAGGGGGAGCAAGCTCTTTAAACATGAATGTTGCATTTCTATGTGCACTTCATATGTATGATGCATAGTTATGCATTTCGTTTTCTCCGATACATTGCTTGTGTGGTGACTTGCTAGTATAATTTGAATGATGCATTGTGGTACTAGCATGAATAGGAAGTAGTTAGTTTTTCGTTGCTTCATGTTTTTCAAAGTGGTACTAGAGCCTTGCTTATAATGTTGATCTCATGAGGTTTCTAGTTATGTTTGTGCTTTTCCAAGTGGAATCTAACTACACAAGGTGCTAAGATGGTGTTTATCGCTACTCCGATGGTATCACGCTTCAAAGGTCTATAATCTAAAACACTTAGCACCCATTGGTAGTCAATGCTCCTAATCTTTCCTATCTAACATGTATGCTTCCAAAATCCAAACATATAGCATACATGTAGGGGGAGCCATTGCTATCAATTTGAATTCATGATCACTTGTCCATACTTCTTACACATGGTAATATACTTGGACAATGTGGCATGGGTTCAATAAAATTTTTATCATAATATCTTTGTGAAAGGGTTGTCACCAATTACCAACAAGGGGGAGATTGAAAGTCCTATGTTTGGTGTTGGTAATTAGTGACAATGCCTAAGTACTAATCCTATGCCTAAGTTGTTTGTAGCATATGAGGATTAGTACGTTCCAAGGATGGTGGCAAGATGGACATGGTGATCATGATGGCCACACTTGGATTTGGACGCGACCCTACGTGATCAAGGCAAAGGTATATGCTTAAGGGTTGTGTTTTAGTAACCAAGACACCTAGTGGGTGTGGTTACATTATAGGATAGATAGCCGTACTATAAAGGGGGGAATGACGCGGCTATTGAACTCCTAAGTGCCTCTAGGTGTGCATTTCATGTCATATGCATTTGGATAGAACTAATAACGCCTCGAAAAATGATTGTGAAAATGCTAACACACATGCACATGACATGATCACTTGGTGGTGTTAGCACGTTTGCGATGGCGTTGGAGTTTAAGCGGTAGAGAGGGTTTGGGGTCCTCTCTCCCTCCCGCCGAGCGTGCGAGCGCGGGATTCAGGCGATTTCGGGAAAATGAAATGTCTATTTTTCTACTACGCCGCAAGTCGGAAATCAAACGGAATCGAACGGAGGTCACAGAAGTCACCGGACGCGGCACCGGACGCTGCACCGGACGCTGCACCGGACGCGGTCACTGTGCGTCCGGCGCGTCCGGTCAGTGTCCAGTGACTGCGCGTTTTTCAGTTGCTGCACCGGACGCGAGGCGCGTCCGGTCACAGGCCACCGGACGCGTCCGGTGGTCCAGGGAGCTTACTGGACTCCCACCGGACGCGGTCACTGTGGCGTCCGGTCTGTTCACCAGCGCGTCCGGTGGTTGGTTTGTTTTGCGCGACTCAGAGTTCACCGGCGCGTCCGGTGGGTCACGGGACCGGCGCGTCCGGTGGTGACCAGCGCGTCCGGTGGTTACGACCGGCGCGTCCGGTCAGTGTTTCGAATTTTAGCCGTTGAGGCACCGGCGCGTCCGGTCCACGCGACCAGCGCGTCCGGTGAGCGCGACTGCTGCTGATTTCAGTTTCTAACGGCTATATTCGAAGGGGTACGTCTATAAATACTCGTTGGCCGGCTCAAGGCTCTTACACTCGGACATTTGACATACTTGTGAGCACTTTGAGCTAAGCAACTCCCCTCCCACTCATCTCTCTTGCTTGTTTGCTTATTCGAAGTGAGATTGAGTGATCCAAGTGCATTTGCATTGTGAGATTGCATCTAGTTGGCACTTGGTGGTTGATTTGCTGCGGGATTCTTGTTTCTCTTGGTGGTTGCCGCCACCTAGACGGCTTGGAGCAGCTTGGAGGCGTTGGCAAGAGTTGGTGTTTGTTCTTGGCCACCTCCGGTGATTGTGAGGGGTTTGTGCCTACCTCGGCGAAGAGCCAAAGGCAACACTAGTGAATTGCTCGTGTCATTGCAACCTCTTGCCATTTGGTAGGTTCTTGTGGCGCCTTTTGAGAGGCTCGGTGTGTGACCGATTAGCCACCGAACCACGTGGTGAAGAGGGACACAACGGGGACTAGCGTGCCGGCAAGCACGTGAACCTCGGGATAAATCTTCGTGTCATCACTTTCTTAATTGTGATTGATTGATCCCGGTGTTCGGTTATCTTGGTATTCATTGTTAATCATATTGGTTGGCTCAATTCTTCGCCCCTCGGTGAAACCCTCCTAACTCAACTCCGCATTACTTTCTTAGTTATCTTTGTTAGCTAGTTTGCTTTGTTAGAGTAGCTCTCTTGTGTAGCTTGCTAGTTGTAGTTGTAGTTACCTTCTCGGTTTAACTTGTGCGGTTGAGTGCCACTTTGCTAGAATTGTGAATTGGATAGGTGGCTTGCAAACACCCCGTAGGCTAAGCAAAACTCGCATCTCGCCATTTGTTATATTGATAAACTTGTTTAGCTTGTCTTTGTAGAAAGTTTTAAAAGGCTATTCACCCCCCCTCTAGCCATCTAGACCTTTCAGCGGCGAGCTTGGTAGCAGCTGTCATCGTCGTTGTCGGCGTGGAACGTGCCGCAGCGAGCACACAGATACTCCGGCACCACCTCGACGGAGTCCGGCACCACCTCGACGGAGTCCAACGCCATCTCGACGGAGTCCATTGTCATCTCTGAGACCGGCGCGACCTCTGAGTCCAGCGCCTCCTCCATGGTGCTTCCGACCTTCATGGCGCCGGACTCCATGGCGCTTCTGACCTTCATGGCGCCGGACTCCATGGCGCGAGCTTGCAAGGAAGCGAAGCGAGCCCTAAACCTTAGAGAAAGGAACGGACGGCGAGGAAGGGAGGCGAAGCCTAATCCCTAGACTATGCCGGGCGGCGAGGGAGGCGAGCGTGCTGAGCAAATGAAGGGAGGCGAGGTTCTGTGGGTGAGCGAGGTGTGGCCTGCCTTGACGCGAGAGCTGACCGGGCGGCGAGCAAGCGAACCGAGGCGACGTGATTAATCGCGTCCAAACGTGACCCGCGGGCAAGCGACGACCTCCTTTGCGAAAACGGGCCTAGAGCCTAGAACGACTACCTTTACGAGTACGGAGGGGTATATAGTAGGGCGGCCTAGTTGCTACTGCAGGCCTGTCGTAGTAGCTCAGTAGCTCTCCTCGGGGCTAATGACGCATGAATGGATCTCGTCTATTATTGCATGTAATGCTATCGACAACAGTGGCAGGAAGCAGTGGCCATTTCTGAAGATATACGTACGTAGATAAGAAAACAAAAGCCTGTGATGAGCTCAGCTGCTGACAGCAGTTGCTACAGAAGTGCAGATTGGTGCAGGACACTGGAGGCAGGCTTCAAATAAGATGTAGCAGTAGTTTTATTTTTTATTTAGGATTTAACGGGATTATTCTTGTGACATGTCACTCAACAACGATGCATTTATGGTGTTCTCGTTTGTTGTCAATCTTGAGACCTATTGTCCTAATTTTTTTAGATGTGCTCATAAGAGGAGGCCCAATATGCATGTATTTATAGGAGTGAGTGCGGATGCATGTATGTGAGCCAACAACGTATACATATCCCTCTACAGCACTGCATTTATCGTGACTTTTTGTGAATCTTGAGATATGTCAATCCACTTTTAGAGGTGTTCATAGAGATAGGATGTATATGCGTGGATTCATAGGGATAAATGTGGATGCATGTACATAAACATTCACACTATGTTTTACAAAGAAAAATGCACTTTATTTCTGCCGCACTCCTAGCTACATGTTCAATATTAATTTTAGCTCTTCTGATCTCTAAATTAATTTGGAAGAAAAAGAGCCTAAATAAACATTCAATATAATTTGTAGCTGGCAAATTGCTAAATCTAAACTAAAAATACAAAGCATAGTAGTTTGATTTATATGTTGGAAAAAGTACCTAATAAAATGCTAGTCTATTACAATAAGTCAAATTAAAGAATGCAATTCATCTCGTTCAATCGTCCATAGTCCATAGGCTAAAATTTAGTACATTGATCTTATAGATCCAAATTATAATGATTTCAGATATCAACAAATTATAGAAACCATAAAGAATCATAATATAGGTAGAACAAATATGAAAACTTAATAATATATAATTCAATCAGTGTTAATGTGGCATCACACACCTGCATACAGCTATCCAAGTGAGGCACCATTGCCTTGGCGCACTGAAAAAAAAAATCATTGAAGCACTTCCCATCCTCATGCTACTCTTTTCCCCATGTGCTCTCTATGTCTAGCCATCTTGTCTTAACCTAAACCCATTGAGTCACACTTTTCCATGTTCTTGGCCAGAACTTTTTGACATCACCACCAATATCGACAAAGGTAACAAAATCTAGAAAAAACATGTCGATTCCAATTTCGTTGCTTGATGGCTTTTGTTGGTGTGACATAGGGAAAGAGCATATTCCAATGATCAAGATTATAACAAAATCATTAAAAAGCATATATATTTTTTAATATGTTACGTGTAATGGTCCATCAATTTTCCTATGCGCGTTTATGAGAAACTCACAAGCAACGCAACAAACACTAGTTGGCTTTTTTCTTTATGGAAAACTGGTCATATAGGCAAATACAAATACGATCACAGCATGGCTGATAGCATTGTGGTAGAGGCATGGATTGAAGACCTGAGATGATCAGTAATTTGTTAGTGTCAGTGATGATTCAACAATTTCTATGGGGAGGGCTTGAGGTGGCGATGGGTGTCGGGGCGATGATGGGACTAGCCAATAGCCGCTTGAGGCAGTAGTGGCTCCAGCAGACGTTAGCGTTGATATGATGAGTGGGACGATGGTTTAGAGGAGGGAGGGGTGGGGTGAGGGTGGGGATAGCGGGGTGACAACAGATCCATAAGAGATGGTGTGCTATGATTCGTGTTTTAAATTTACAAGAGTTACAACTAAACAATCTATCAGAGATTTAGACAATGATCTTATAAAAAAAAACTGAATCTCATCAAGAGAAACTGAAAGCTAGCTTGATTCGACCTCAACATAAATTATACATTCAGAAGATAGGAGTGGTTGAAAAAAAAGAGAAGAAGCAGCCAACGACAGCTTAGATAGGGAATTTGTCGATGATAGCTATATGTAGTTCGTACATATGAATGCAGGGGGTGCAAGGAGAGTGGAAAATTATAAATTAATTCAAACAAATAAAAACCAAACGTTAGTTTTTCTTCTATGGCCAGCTAAAGTTTAGTTGGGTTTAGCTGTTTTAACCCAACTAAAGCTAGCTGAGTCTATTAGCTAGAGAATCTAAACACCCGATCTAAAGTTTAGTTGGCTAAAGTTTGGCTTTCTAAAATTTTAGCTAGCTAAACTTTAGTTGGGTGAATCCAAACAGGCACTATATTTAGGGCAAGTTCAACGCAGGCAGTAGGAATCATATGCCTCGAAATCCACGTAGACCAAACTGAGTTAAAGCTAGAGTGCAAGCTATCAATCTTTCACACCCATAACTTTCCTTCCTGCAGCTTTTCTTCCCCTTTTTCTGCTATCCAGGACGCACGGTGAAGCTTTTTTCTCCTCCTCTTTCTGCTCTCCAGGACGCACGACGAAGTTCCCAACGCGCGCTCAAGCATTATGCTTCGGCTTTTTGTCAGATGGAGCACACGGCTCCTCTGCAGGAACCTCACTACTATAGATCCCCTTTGTAGGGGCGGCTACAGAGCATTCCTAGGGGCGGTTTGGCCAGCCGCCCCTACCAAGGTGTTTCTACAAATGCACTATTTGTAGGGCCAACTGCATTTTCGAAATCGCGAATTCAGCCCCAAAAAATTCCAAAAAATATAGCAAAACTTTTTTTAATCCTGGGGTGGCCCCCCACCAGTCAAGCACCCACTAGCTCCGACCCGTGGCTATTTTTTCACGATTTTTGGAGACTTCGCGGTTGTCGGCCTTCGAACCCACGACCTCCCCCTCGCGCGTAACGTCCTCTACCACTGTACCCCTTTGTTACCTATGTCTAAAAACCATTTCGGTTCCCCACATATTATACTAAACCGAGTGTAAATTGATTGTTTGAGGCCCAAAACGAATTCAAATCAAAAAGTTGTCACCTACAAAGTTTCATAACTTTTCAATATCTGCAACTTTCATTTAGGTAGTTTCTCCATCCGAGGTCGTTTACAAAATTTGAATTTCAAATTTGAGAAATTCAAACGTAGTTTTACATGACAAGATGATTTCAAATCAAAAAGTTGTCAACTACAAAGTTTCATAACTTTTTGAGATCTACAATTTTCATTTTGGTTGTTTTTCCATCCGAGGTCGTTTGAAAAATTCGAATTTTAATTTTTTGAAATTCAAACGTAGTTTTGCATGACAAGATGATTTCAAATCAAAAAGTTATCAACTACAAAGTTTCATAACTTCTCAAGATCTACAAAGTTTATTTTGGTTGTTTCTCCATCCGAGGTCATTTGAAAAATTCAAATTTCAAATTAGATAAATGCAAACATAGTTTTCCTTGACAAAATGAATTCAAACGAAAAAGTTGCCAACTACAAAATTCTATAACTTCTCAAGATCTACAAAGTTTATTTTGATCATTTGGTCAAATGTTCATCCGACATGGTGGTTCTAACATTGATCACAAATCTTATATATCTCTCTCTTTTAGTTTCATAAACTACAAGAGAAATATTTAAGATTTGTGAACAATGTTACTTTCATTTTATCATATGAAAAATATATCAAAACAAAAATTGTATATCTTGATGAGCTATACAACCTTTATGTTCATGACTTCTTCAGCTGAAATCGTTTGATGTTTCAAAATGTTGTTCAAAGTTGTCATTTTTTAAATTTAAATTTTGAAATGTACACAAGAAAAGATGACCAAAAGAATAGCAGTAAGAACACAATATCTTGATAGACAATAATTTTAGAAAATTTTAGAAAAAAAAACCATCACATTTGGAGTTAGTATGAGAGAGGAAGACTAGTTACAAGTTTTAATCACAGATTAAAAAGAGAAATAAGTGTTCATCAACAATTTGAAATTAAATTTCAAACAGTATTTTGAAGCATCAAATGAATTCAAATAGAAAAGTTGTTAACAACAAAGATTCATAACTTTTTGATATCTACAACTTTTATTTTGGTCATTTCTCCATCCGAGATCGTTTTGAAAAATTCAAATTTTAGTACTTCATTTTAAATATTCGACGTCCATTTGTAGAGGCGCCTCAATATAGAGCCGCCCCTACAATTTATAGGGGCGGCTGAATATTAAGCCGCCCCTACAAATAGACGTCATTTGTAGGGGCGGCTAAAAACACCAACTGCCTCTATAAATCGATTTGTAGGGGTGGCTCGTTTGATAACTATTTGCAGGGGCAGCTCAATATAGAGCCGCTTCTAAAAAAAGGGGACGTTGCTATGAATCATTTTTGACGTAGTACCTCTGACACTCTGCGAGGCTGTTGTTTGGGATGATATGGAGCAGAGGCTCTGACTTGGAGGCTGGGGCAGTTGTACAGCGTGGTGCGTTGGGGACGGCCTTAGGCGACCGACGAATAAGCAAAGACAACAATGCTGTGGCTTTAGGCTGCTGCGGGTGCAGGCTTTGCATACCTGAGAATACCTGCAGGCACGCCTGCGCCCGCGGCGACTTAGAGCCACAGCGAACAAGCTGAGCAACGGCAGTAGTTGATGAAAGCGAACCAAAGGACAATGGAATCGGAGGGCCGGCATTCATGCCTTTAATTTCTTCTCGGCAGGACAGCTCGCGTTGGGTTCAAAAGGAGAGAAAGAGACAGGTCAGGAAAAAAAAAGAGGGGGGAGGGGGGCGGGGGTGTGGGGGGTGGTGCGGGGCAGAGAAAGAGACACGGTCATTGCACCTGCACGGGATAAAAATCATAAAACCTGCGGTCCGCACGCACAACTGCTGCTCTGCTTGCTGCCGCTCGCACTCGTCTACGACCGCGACGCCAAGAAAGAGCCACTGCTGGGTGGTGGTGCCCTGATGGCATATGTGCCGTGCCGTGCGACGTGCGTGGTGGGGCGCCGAGCGGCCGAGGCGCGGCACACGACGTCCTCGTCCTGTTTACTTGGCTATTATTTATTCCTGCGTGATGTGGTGTGGGCGTGTGGCAGCCCGTGTGACGTGCCGGCAGGCAAATCTGCTGTGTCCTGTCTTCTGCGCCCCCGGCCGGTTAGTTTGAGCAGGTGGTGAAATCAAGGCGACAATAATTTTCCACGGATGACCTGGCTAGACAAACATATGTGGACTTGGGCCTTGTTCATTTTCCATGTCAACCCAAAATATTTCTCTTTCACCCATCACAATTCACATCGAATCTTTCGACGTATGCATGGAGTATTAAATATAGGTAAAAAATATAACTAATTGCATAGTTTGTCTGTAAACGTCGGGACGAATCTTTTGAGCCTAGTTAGTCCATGATTGGACAAATTTTGCCAAATAACAACGAAAGATGCTACAGTAACTTTTCACGAAGTGAACACACCCTCAAACTTCTAGTACGTTATTCTTTGCTCCTCCGGTGCTGATCCGTTTGATGTTGCCGCAAATAAACCGTTGAATTGATGATCATGACTGTGACTGTGACCCGGCTGCGAATCGCCGAATCAGGTCCAAGGGAAAACAGTAGTACAGGCAAAATTTTGGTCAAAAAGAAGAAGAAATCGTAGAGCATGCATAAAGAAATAGTTGGCCGGCTTGGCTAACACGTCATGACATCCCCTCACTAAATAAGACAATTTGTAACAGATAATGACTACACCCATTAAATTCCTAGCTAACTACTACTAGCTAGCAGCATGGACTTCTGCTAATCAGATCGGCCTAGCTAGCAATCTTCTAATGCCGGTACTGTGACGTCCTTGTCACAATGGGAACAACTTAATTAACGGCTATCTTTTCTCATCGTGTGATGTTTACGTGCCCGGCGCCCCCCCCCCCCCCCCCCCCCCCCCCCCACACACACACACACATTTTTCAGGCTGGTTGGCCGGCCATCTAGTGCTGGGACGATGGAAAGCTCATCCCGGCCGGTGTCGTTTGTCCGTGTACTGTCCGGTAACGACGGGTGGGGCGCTTTCAGGCCGATGGACGACGACGCCGTGTGTGTATATCCACTTGCCGCAGATCGAGACTCTCTTTATTTTGGCGTTCCCTGGATCCATCGTCGTCGTCTATTCCTATTCGTCTTGACATGACGATACGTACTACACGGCTTTACGTCCAGCCACCAGCGCACCTCAACGTCCATTCTAAGAGGCCGTTTGGCAGGGCTCCGCGAGCGGCTCCGGCGGCGGCTCCTGCTGAAGCCCTGCCAAACGCCGCAATTCAGAAGGGCTCCGGCCAAGGAGCCAGGCGGAGCCCGTCCATAAAACTACGCAGACGGAGCTCGAAATTGTGGCTCCTACGGCTCCGGTCCTTTTCTCTGACCACGTGCAAAGCCATGGTTGGTTGGATGAGTCAGGTGTCCGTGAGCAAATGCAAAAGGCAGTGGACCATGACGTAAACAATATAGTGTGGTTTTGAAATTTTTAAAGCAATTTCCTTCTAAACCGTTTATCCGTTTCTAAACACGTTTTGACCATGATGTTATTTACAATTAATGGAATAAAACAAGTTCAAACATGATAATATTTTGATTTTTTATTAAAAAAGTTAATATTTTTATTTAGAAATACAATTATGGAAATTTTCTCTTTTGTTTGAAATATTTTTCTTTATTCTCATGACAAATTTTGTGCTAATTTTCCACATACACGTGACGCAAAATAGCCAAAATATAGACCACATCAAAGAACCAAAACATGAGAAGTCATTTTGCCAAACATTTTTCAAAAGGGCTTCTGCTCCTCTAGAGAAGCCGCTTCTTCGGAGGAGCCAGAGCCGGAACTGTTTTTAGAGAAGCCGGAGCCCTGCCAAACAAGCCCTAAGCTGTCACGCTTCCTCTTGCGCATTACTACTGTTCAAATTTCACACCCAAGACATCAGGCGTCGTCTTCAAGACAGAAAATATATTGTTCTTTGCGGAATGCATGTCCGTGTCTCATGATTCTATTCAAACTAGTGGAGCTGCTGTCCCATCCCATATTATACATCACAAGCCGATATATATAGCTATATAAAATACAAATGTACTAATTGCGTACGCCACATGTACGTTAATTCCAAGGCAGTGTGGATTAGCTTGGAGCTGTGTCCAATAAGCAGCTTAGTATATATCATATGCATTGACATGACGCAATGAGAAAAAGCTAATAACGACTCATAACTACTGGCACTGCAAATAAAAACCATGATGTCCAACCTAAGATGCACTTTCACTGGTACAGAAGGTGGCTTTAATCCCGGAGGGGAAAGGCCTTTAGTCCAGGTTCCCAACCGGGACTAGTCCTAGTTGATTTGAACCGAGACTAAAGGTCCTCTGACGCTTAAAAAAAATAATGTCTCCCAACCCCGTGTCTCATGGGGTTGAAACCTGAGACCTTATGTATTGCCTCACATGTACCATTCCACCTCACCTACAGAGCAAATGTGACATTAGATGGGATGCTTTCCTTTTGAACTAACCTATCGAAGGACCTTTAGTCGGGTTGGTAACACCAACCGGGACTAAAGGGTCATTTTGTCTACGTTGATAACACCAACTGGGAGTTTCATGTTACCAACCGAGAAAGGTCCTCTGCAAACCAGGAAACTTGGACCTAGACTAATGCTCACATTAGTCCTAGGTCCAAAGCTAGCCGAGACTAATATGTGAACCAAAAGTCTGTTCTCTGCTGGTGTCTCACGCCTACCCATCCCGCTATGGCATGTCCATGCCTGCATTTATTGTTTTGCTCAGTAGTTGCCTGTCCTGATCTCTCGGCCAACGCGCAGCCAGCCAGCCTCTAATATATCATGCATTGACCCTCCATCCATAAAAGAACGTAATTATCACCTTTCGAGAAGTCAAAGAGTTTAAACTTTAACTAAAATTATATGAAAAAGTATTAACTCTCATGAGACAAAATAAATACCATTGGATTAGTTATATAATATATTTTTATAATAAATTTATTTAGAGACATAAATATTAATATTATTTACTATAAACTTAGTCAAACTTGAACCATTTGACCAACACGATTCCATAATTACTTTACATTCTTTCCTGAACGCTATATATAACCTGTACATCGGTCCTGCGTTGTATATCACGGCATGCACGGTACGGCCGTATGGCCGGGGAACCCATATTGCTGCATCAGGCCTTCTACAACGCACCAGAGTGCTGCCCCAACATCCATGTAAGCATGGAGTGGCCATGCCACACTCAACAGTAGCCTCACAGGAGGACAGAGATGCCTGCAGAGGCTGCGGTGGTTTCATCTGACAAAAGATGGAGGCACCTACGCAAATGTGCGTTGTAGAGAAGAGCAGCTTCGACATGATGTCAGTTTACACAGGACCACGTCTCATATACAATTTAAAATATGGAGTAGGCTATAAAGTATGGACCACAAGGTCAGTATATGTTGCGGCTTGCGTTGTAGAAATGACTGCTTTGGTTATAGCTTAGTCTAGATGGCATGCAAGTTTTGTATGAGGCTAATACTCTTATCAACTTGCGTTGGGGCTGCCCTCAGTGCAAGACCCTGCACATGCCAGATGCCACAGACCACAGTGCAAAGCTCATAGTGCCATACGGAGACAGCCGGGTCACATGCACCACAAACCTTAAATTTTGCGACCAACACCGTCCATCAATAATCACGATGTGATGCGCTGCAATGCAATGCAACCGACGTCCGACGACCATACAGCGACGGCCGGCCGCCGCGCCGGGGACCATGCATGGCGCAGACTGACGACGCGGGCACAGTATTGGCCGTACGTCTTACATCCGGCCGCCGCCCGCCCTACCCACTTACGGCTCCATCACCATGTGCACTGGTGTAACATAACATCCGGCCGGCCCCTGCACGGAGCCATGCACGGTCCCGGGACAGCGTCGTCATGCCTCGACGCTCCCGTACGTACGTAGTACTCCTATTTGTTGGCAGGGATCTCGCGCGCGGCCATTACTACAGGGCATCATTTTATGCATGCCAAGCACTGCCATTACTACAGATCTGCGCCGCGCTGTGCATGGCTGCTACAGATCCATGTGCGCGCCCTGCCTGCACTGCTGCTGTGCTGCATGCCGTCGTCCCCTGCACATCCTCGATCGCGACGTGCTACGGCTTTTTACCCCCTGGCCACTGCCATGCCGTGGATGATCGATCCATGCATGCCAATCCCGCCTGCCAGGTCCATCCATTCAAGATTCATCCACCGCATCGCATCGGTGAAAGGTGAAACATTTCCCCAGTTCCACGCATGGTGCATTCACCTCTGATTCGCCTGTTGTTTCTGGGTGTGTACACGCTAGCGCTGCTACTGCTATAGTAGTGGGCGTGGATGCCTTTCACTTTTCTGTGCAAGAGCCGTGCAGCACTGCAGCGGCACTGCGTGACCGCGGTGGGTCCCGGTTAGATCCATGGATATGCGGGACCAGTCAGTCTCACAGAGGGTCCCGGTTAGATCGACAATGTACCGCCAGATACTGCACTGCAGCAACGGATATGGATCATGTACTGTATCAACGACAGCAGTGGCAGGAAGTTGTAGCCTGAGCTGATACGGGTTGCTAAAGAGTGGTGCACTGGTGGCATGTCTTCAAATAAAATAATATATTGGTCCTAAAAAAGTAAAAAGAATACAGTTTTCAGTTAAAGTGATTAAAATTTGATCAAATATATTAGTAAAAATATTAATATTTATAAGATCAAATATATATTATTAAAAATGTGTTTTATGGTGAATCTAATAGTGTATATATTTCATACGATAAATATTAATATCCTTTTATATAAATTAGGTCAAACTTGATATACTAAAACATAGCACTACTCTAGAATTAGTTTTTCATGAGCAGTCTATTTTTTTTACTACTAGAACAAAGCTGTCTATTTATATATATATTTCAAACTTGATACTACTAGAACAAAGCTGTCTATTTTTTTCATGAGCAGTCGGTTGTATATTGATAAAGAAAAAAATGCCTAAACTAACAAAACAACGGCCCCTAGAAAGGGTTTTAGCGTACAATAACAGATGCAACTATAGCGACTAAGGCATACTTTGCATCTAGTAACTCACAATATAAGCAAAATCAACTCAAAAGACCACAGTGAAGACAACACGTAAAGATGGGGCAAAGAAATCTCCGCCATTAGGTCCCAATCACTCACAACACATGCCGGCCGGCCTTCCATGGATCCGACAGCATGGATGCAGTGGATTAGCGAGTCATTGTCGTGCTTGTGCTGCCCCATCTTTTCAAGTTACTGTCCCTGTTTAGATGATGTTTCCTCTAAGCACCACTGTTGGCGTACAGCAAGTGGACATGTAAACACTGTATGTTCTAGTAGCTAGGACAAGGATGTCACTAGCTCACGGCATGGTGCACGCCTCGTTTGTATGCTCGTTAGCTACAGGGAACATATCAGTTATATAGCTTATCTGGGTCTTGTTTAGATGCACCCCAAAAGTTGAAATTTTTTCGCTCTCTCTATCACATCAATCTTTGGACCCATGCATAAAGTAGTAAATGTAGGTAAAAAAATAACTAATTACGTAGTTTAGTTGGAAATCACGAGATGAATCTTTTGAGCCTAGTTGGTCCACGATTGGACAATATTTATCAAATAAGACGAAAGTGGTACTATTCATCGGTTTGAAATTTTTTGCAATCTAAACGTGGCCCTGATCGAGAGACTTAGGGGGTGTTTGGTTTGCCCAGTTAAAGTTTATAACAGGTACTGTAGCACTTTCATCTTATTTTGCAATTAGTGTCTAATCATGGACTAATTAGGTTTAATATCCTCTTATTTTTTCCACCTTTTGTTTTTCTCCCTGCATTTTTCTTCCTCTCTTATTTCTCTTGCCTTCCTCTTCTCTCTCCACCTTATCCCGCTTGCAATGCCTCTGCCTCTACCGCACGCACTTCTGCCCCGCAATGTCTCGCCTTACTGCCATCTGCGCTACCACCACGGTCTCCTCGCTTGCCTCGCCAGTCTTGCCACCGCCACGGACTCCTTCCTCACCATTTGCACGGCCTCGCCGGAAAGGAGACGTTTTAAGGGGCATCCCCATCCATGCACCCGAAGTTGGTTTTTTTTCAGCTCCACCATCTGCCAGTGCTGGAGGCATCGTTCGGACAACCTAGGCGGCCGGATGAGCCAGGCTTGTCAGTGAAATTCACAAAATTTTACAATTGCAGAATATTATGCTAGATAAATATTTTTACATAGCGAGGATTGTCCGGACTCTAAAAATCTTAATTCTGAAAAGCTTATGTCTCCGAAACTGCTGTCCCCCCGGCGTTATGAGGGCACAGTTTCCACGGTTTCACACATGAAGCTGCCTCTATTTGGCTGGGAACATTCTGAAATGGCTTCAGGAACACGTGAAGAAGCTCCACCAAATGGTCACTTAATTTCTACAACGACATTACCATCGTTTTACATTAGGCCCTGTTTGGTTCATGAATGTTAAAGTTTAACTCTCATCATATCAATGTTGCGGCAAGTGCATGGAGTACTAAATGTAGACTAATTGCATGTATGTCGCCATAGATTAGGAGTAATTTACGAGACGAATCTATTAATACTAATTAGTGTAAAATTGAAAACTTTTTGTCAAATAAGACGAAAGTACTACAGTGTTGGTTAAACTTTAACACCTCTAACCAAACATGCCCTTAGTTTTACAGTTCAGAACCCCTCCTTTAATTTTTCTTGTTAAAAATATGTACTGTACATCACTACGAGAAATACTCTTATACATGACGGTTTAGTTGTGACCTTTTAAGAAATTGTCATAGAAGCCCTTAATCTGTGACGGTTTGTGTACGAGCTTGGAGCCTAGGACTGACCCATCTTGTATCCACTCCCCGAAGAGACCGACTCGTCTGGCCCTCCCTTATCCGCTCCCGAGCTAACGCAGCTGCTCCTCTTCGTCCCCCACGCGACTGGCGGCCTCGGCGCAACTGCTCCGCCTCCGCGGGAACCCGTCCTCCCATCGGCTTCCGCATTCGGTGGCTGGCGCCCTGGCCCCTGCGGGCTGCGGCTATGCGCCCCTGCCCCCTGGCCGCACCGCACGGCCGCGCGGCTGCTCGGCCCCGCCGCCGTGGCCGCGGCTCCGCCCGCCGCCCGGTGACCCGGCCAGGTGGCCACCACCCCGGTCGTACCAGTGTCCCTGCCGCACCGGTCCCCTGCGCCCCAACCTCTGGATGTCTGGTAGGCGACAGCGACAGCCGGCAGGTGAGATCCAGAACTCTAGATCCTTACTCCCTAATCCCGTTCTTCCACTGCCTGAGATCTGAGTGTGAGTTGCTATGATAAAATGAAGAACATATGCTCTGTTTATTTGGCAGATGCATGCTTTTAAGATTTTTATTAATGTATTATTGAAGATGTTGGTGGCTAAACAATTGGGAACCCCATATGATTCTATATATCGAAGGGGGTGAAATTGTAGAGACATAAATGATTTATAATTTGTTGTCAAAGGAAACCATATTTTTTTGAGAGGATTCTTGATGATTTGCTATTTAACTTGACTTAATCCAGAAGCGGTGTACATCTTTGTTCAGATTTGGTGAATCCCCCTCCCCCTCACGCTCCACCACTCATCATGGACTCATTTAAGTGTGCATTCATCTGATAAATGCAGTGAGAACCCACCAAAACATTTTTTTCGTTATGCTGATTTGGTTGCTGTTAATCTCTTAAGGTGAATATTACAGTAGCAAGTTGGTCTTCCAGTTTTTCATGCCGGTTCATGCCAAACGGAGACTGGTTGGCATTTTGAGGCCTCCTTGTCAAGCTACCTAAAAGCTCTGCTGCAGGTGCATTTTCATCATTTAAAGTGTTGAACTACTATAGGTTTTCAGTGCACAGTGTTGAACTTTAGGAACATTCAGTTCAGCAGAAGCATAGGCAATTTTCAATCAATGCAGATTTCAGCCCCTGTCATTTTCCAAATACCAGCCATAGCAAATCTGGCAATCACACATTTTCCATGTTACTGCAGATGGGTCTGATTAATTATATAAATTTATGGATTACCTTAGATACTCTTTGAACATATGGGATGTTGGAGGACAGAAGACGATCAGGTCTTACTGGAGAAATTACTTTGAGCAGACTGATGGGTTAGTTTGGGTTGTTGATAGTTCAGACATAAGGAGGCTTGATGATTGCCGTGCTGAACTCCACAATCTCTTGAAAGAAGAGGTATGATATTACCAGACCTCTAAGCTATGGTGATGAACTGGATATTTCATTGTAGTTCTACATCTGTTGTATTAAAAACATTTTGGTCCTTCAATGCCATGGGAATATTACTGATATTTACTGTTTGGTATTTGGATCGAAATGATAGAGGTCACTGTCGCCTGATCTGGTCCAACCATACCATGGAAAAGATGGTTTTAACTTTTCTGAGCTCTCTATGTTGATTATCAACTATTTTTGATGTGACTGCTATTGTTCACCTTAGCCGTTATACTGTGAAATTGACTATCGTGTTCTATTTATATGTTATCTCTCCTTTTAGACTCCTGAAAAATGACTCCAGGAAGCTGTCATATTTTGTTCTGTCCTTTCCATTTCCAAAGATCTTGCCGGTTTCCTATATGAACCTACTGATCCATTATCTATTTTTCAGTAATAAAGACCTACATCCACCATGCAGTATAAGTGGAAATTTCAAAGATCTTTGTGATGTACTTTCTTTGTTTTCTGCTAGGTGGACTATACTATTGGCAATTTCTTGTTCAGGTTGGTCACTTGTTGGTTTTTCTACCACACGCTAGTACTGCAACCATCAGTTTTATTTGTTAGTACAGAGCTTGACTAGTGCATTCCTAGAACAATCCACTTTGATTGTTTCCTGATAAATAGATAACATTTGTTTTTAGAATCTTTGCTCAGAACTAACTTATTTCATATTCACATTGATTTTCAGGTAGCTCCTGGAGATGCTTGGTAGCACATCATGTGGACAACAAGCCGATTGAATTCTTAGAGATGAAATCTTAGTTCATATGTTTGTTTATTTTAGACTCCCTAGAGCTGAAATCTTAGTTTTATGTACTTGTTAGTTTGGCTATGAATTGATTGTCCTCAAACTATAGGTGACAATAGCGGACATGCCAATAAATGAAAAAAATCAATGTTTGTTTGTATGATTGGTGTATTATGAGATGTGCTGCATGTTAATGCAGTGATGATTTCGCACTAATATGTGATGTTCTTTTTCGTCACTATGGTTTGGATCTGGGATTGGACATGGGCTGAGTATAATAGATGGACAACTAATCCATGATGAACTCAAATGTCAATCTGTGACGGTTCATTTCATCACTATTGCCCTTTGATATTGTTGCGACCAGTTCATCTATGACGAACGAAAAAACCAATCTGTGACGGTCCATTTCGCTCAAACAAATGTATGACGCGGGATACATGACGTTTTTTGCGATCGTCATCATGAGTTCACTGTGACGCATTTTCTCCTGTTTATGACGAAAATAAACCGTCATATATAAGGAAATTTCTTGTAGTGCTGCATGGACGCGATATCATTCATCTCCTACTTCTTGGTATGCCACGGTGCAGCGCCATCAGGTTAGAGTTTTACCAGCAATCACGGTAACGCACACCGGTACCCTTCTTCAAAAATCAGAAACAATCGTCCGACAACGCCTCAAGGACTGATTAAACCCTTGCCAATCTTCACCAGAACAACGATCTCCAGCATCCAACTGTGCTTGGTGAGTGGTGACTTTGTAAAGAGAACATTTTTCTTCGTTGTTGGACATCGTCTCCGATCCACTTCAGCGGCTACCTCTGGTTAACTGAATGACCATCGCACTTTCGCCCCAGAATCTCCTTCCCAGCACACTCAAGCGACGCATCGCATGTACCGCGCTCTGGCAACGAAGCAGCAAGCCTCGTGACCTCGTCTCGTGCCATGGCCCATGGCCTCTTGAGACGCTACCCGTTGACGACGAACATGGTATGACGACGTCCTTCATTTCAGGAGAAGAGGACGTGGAGCGAGCCGTTCTTGGTGGTGGCGCAGACGGGGCATGCGTCCACGGCGGCCTCGCACACGCGGCACAGGCACAGGTGCCGGCACGGGAGCAGCAGCACGCACGCCTCGCCGCCGCCGCACGACTTGCACGCCCACTTGGACCTGGACGCGCACGCGCCGTCGTCGTCCTCGGTGGCGTGCGTGGCCGGCGGCGGCGCCTGCTCGAAGCAACACGACTGCGCGTCCTCGGCCTCGCAGCCACCGCCGCCCGCGGCAGCAGCACCACAGCAGGGTGACTGCAGGAGGAGCTGGTCCAGCGTGGCGCGGAGGCCCGCGGCGACGGCCTCGTGGCTCCTGGCGACGCCCATCCACGCCTGGCATTCGGCGCCCGCCTGGCGGGCCTTCTCCTCCAGCTCCGCGTTGCGGCGGAGCGCGCGCTCGAGGTCGGTCTCCGACGCGCGCAGCCGCCTCGACGCGGCGCGGCCCGCGGCGGCCAGCAGCGCGCGGGCGTGCCTCCGTCGCGCCTCCTCCATCGCCGCGCGCATCCTCTCTGCCTACGCGACAACATAATATCACAGATTAGACACCATCCCATCTACTGATGAAGAAGTCGATTCCAGGTAATCACGAATTGACAGATTAAAACCTCGATCGAACAAGGCCGTACGTACCTCGAGTGCAACGAGCGCGTCGATCTCCACGCGGTGTTGGTGCGTCCACGATGACAGAAGTTCCCGCGAGACGACGGTCGTCGCGCCAGCGCCATTTGCCATCCTCCCACTGGTGGACGCCGCGCCAGAGCCCACCGTCCGGTTCCGCACGTCGACGAACGGTGGCACTGGCAGCAGACGCTCCGTGCCTGCCGGAGGCGTACCCACGCGCTGATCTTCCAAGAAACCACCGCCCGCAGCCGGCGCCGCCTCAAGGCGCGGCCGCTTCCTCGGCAGGAAGCCGTTGTTGCACCAGGCGAGCTCGCTGAGCACCGCCGTGGTGTCCCCGATCCGGGCCGGTGCCGGCACGCACCCGGCGTACTCGTCCAGGAACAGCAGGGAGCCGCCCGACACCGGGGCTAGGTCGTGCGAGAAGTGCCGCGCCTGCACGGCCATGGCAGACGCAACGCTGGGACTGCGAAGGCGTTGGGGAGGCGTTGGGTGGGAAGTGCCAGTGAGAAGACGTGGCAATCGATGGTTCGCAGCCGAGGTGGTTATATATATACTGTCACGGTTAGGGAAGCCATGCCATGACTCCGGCGGGCTTGGGGTTTGGGTGGAGGTGCCAACAAAAACACACATAGGCACGGCGGATGCGTTCGAGGCCGCGACAAAAGCGGATCGCTTTCGACCGGCCTGGCCAGGCGGGTTGGGAATTGGGTGTGGATGCCGTTCTTTGTTGTGAGCCTAGCAAGCTGCTGGAGTGCTGACTAATAGCATCGTGATCAGGGATGAAAACGGTACGGATATTTATTCGACCGTCCGTTCGACCGAACAAATATGAACACTTATCTGGATAGTTACTCGGATATCCGTAATTTTTTTCGGATACGGATAATAAAACGGATATCTTAGGCGGATATCGAATACGGATGTAATATCATCGATATCCGGCGGATATCGGATAATCCGGTTAAGTATCGGATATATCCGGATATTATTCAAACGGATATTATCCGGATATTATTCAAACGACCTTGGATGGAGAAATTTAAAAATCACAAATTTGAACCGTCCAAACTATCTCAAATGGAAAGTTGACCAAAACAACAATTATAGATCTTGATGAGTTGAACAAACTTGGTATTCAAAACTTTTCAATTTGAAGTCATTTAGAGTTCATAATACTAGAGTCAAAGTGTTGTTTTTTCATTTGACCAAATTTGACTTGGTCAAACTTGCTCAAATGAGACACTAAATGACCTCAGATGAAAAAACTCTGAATACCAAGTTTGATCATCTCAGAAAGATCTACAATTGTTACATAGCTCATTTTCCCATTTGAGAAAGTTTTATCAAACACTAGTCACAAATTCTTGAATCTCATATAGACTTTCCAAAACTATGTCATACACTTGTGAATTTTAAACTACATTTTGTTCAAACTTTCTCAAATGAAAAAATGGCCTATATAAGGATTGTAGATCTTGATGAGCTGAACAAACTTGGTATTCAAAACTTTTCAATTTGAGACAATCTAGGGTTCCGAAAACTAGTTTGTAGACGTCGAAATTTAAAAATCATAAATTTGAACCGTCCAAACTATCTCGAATGGAAAGTTGACCAAAACAACAATTGTAGATCTTGATGATTTGAACAAACTTGGTATTTAAAACTTTTCAATTTGAAGTCATTTAGAGTTCATAATACTAGAGTCAAAGTGTTGTTTTTTTATTTGACCAAATTTGACTTGGTCAAACTTGCTCAAATGAGAAACTAAATGACCTCAGATGAAAAAAATTTGAATTACAAGTTTGATCATATCAGAAAGATCTACAATTTTTACATAGCTCATTTTCACATTTGAGAAAATTTTATCAAACACTAGTCACAAATTCTTTAATCTCATATAGACTTTCTAAAACTATGTCACACACTTGTGAAATTTGAACTACATTTTGTTCAAACTTTCTCAAATGAAAAAATGGCCTATATAAGGATTGTAGATCTTGATGAGCTGAACAAACTTGGTATTCAAAACTTTTCAATTTGAGACAATCTAGGTTTCCGAAAACTAGTTTCTAGGCGTCAAAATTTAAAAATCATAAATTTGAACCATCCAAACTATCTCGAATGGAAAGTTGACCAAAACAACAATTGTAGATCTTGATGAGTTGAACAAACTTGGTATTCAAAACTTTTAAATTTGAAGTCATTTAGAGTTCATAATACTAGAGTCAAAGTGTTGTTTTTTCATTTGACCAAATTTGTCTTGGTCAAACTTGCTCAAATGAGACACTAAATGACCTCAGATGAAAAAACTCTGAATACCAAGTTTGATCATCTCAGAAAGATCTACAATTGTTACATAGCTCATTTTCCCATTTGAGAAAGTTTTATCAAACACTAGTCACAAATTTTTAAATCTCATATAGACTTTCTAAAACTATGTCACACACTTGTGAAATTTGAACTACATTTTGTTAAAACTTTCTCAAATGAAAAAAATAGCCTATATAAGGATTGTAGATTTTGATGAGCTGAACAAACTTGGTGTTCAAACGTTTGAGACAATCTGTATCTTTATCTTATTTGTTGCTTTACTCTTTAGTCTTTCGGCTTAATCTAGATGGATTATGGACTCATAGAGTGGTGTAATGGTTTACGCACGTATGATATATATATATATATATATATATATATATATATATATATATATATATGCTTTTACTCAATATCCGAATAGATATTTGTATCCGACCTTCTCCGAATCCGATTCATACTGTATTCGATACTCATTATTCGTATCCGTAACCGAGTCAATCCGTATTCGTATATGTATCCGAACGCTATCCGTGTCCGAATCCGAATCCGAACAGAAATATAAAAACAAATATAATATGAGTGATATCCGTTCGTATCCGATCCGTTTTCGTCCCTGATCGTGATACAATAGCCGTGGGTGTAAAGATGATGAGTCATGAGTGTGATGTTGGGCGCGGTAGACCGGGCTGGATGGATGGGCCGGCCATTCCATGTTCCATGGCCGACGCAATCGTCTAGCCAGTAGTAGTGCGTGTCCTCGTGGCTTTTGCTTTGTTCCAAGAATACCAAATAATCCTTCTCAGTCCATGATTTTTTAGAAGAATGAAAAAAATATGTCTCCAATAACTCCCAAACTTACGTCCCAATCTCTTTGACACTTGGCAGAAAACCCCCTTACGCGTAAAGATGCGTGGACTTTAAGTCGCGCATATCTTCTCCCGCGGCGATCCAAACGCCTGTATCCTTCGGCCAATCCAAAGGTGGAAGGACAAAAAAGAATAAAGAGTAAAAAAATTCCTCATGCAAATGTATAAGAGAAATAATATATAGAAGTGATTAGTATAATTTAGATACAGTAATGCTATACGTCAACCGACTGATTTTGGTTGATTTATCAACCGAATTCTGCATGGTTTGATCTGCCGTGTGGCGTTCCCTGTGCCGCCCAATCCGAATTCAGTCGTGCGCTCCTTCCTTGACGTCGTGCTGCTCGCCGCCGCTGACCTGCTCACGCGCCGGTGCCTTGCACGCTGAACTCCATCATGGCGCGTGCGCGCTGCGTCACTGCTGCGTGCTGCGCTGTGCCCGTGCCTGGGCCATGCTGCCGAGTGAACAACCCTACGCAATTTGTGAGCAATTTGGAAACTTTTTATGAAATTTGTGAACAATTTATGAAGAATTTGACATATATTTCTCTGATATCTGCAATCCGTATAAATAATTTGTATTTTTTTTTAAAAAAATGGCAAATATTTGTATTATACCCAAATTATACCACTATGTCCAATAAATTACACTGAAGAAATCATTGTAAATATAATGATAAGACAATGTAAATATAATTAGATGACAGTTTAATTTCTGATGTAAAACTGTCTTCTATATTTTAGGAGTGAATTATTTGAAACTGTTGGAGATGATCTTATTTATTCCTCCAATAATTTTTTTGCAAGTTGGAAAACTCAATGGTTTTGGGAAGAAATTCTCGAGGCATCTTGCTAATCCGACGGAGACTAAACATGAGTTAATTATAAAAATAATTGCACAGATGGAGACTAATTTGCGAGACGAATCTATTAAGCCTAATTAATACATCATTAGCATATCAAATCATGGACTGATTAGGCTTAATAGATTCGTCACGCAAATTAGTTTCTATCTGTACAATAAGTTTTATAATTAGTCTATTTAACACTTAAAATCAATGTCAAACATCCAGTGTGACTGAGGCCTGGTTTAGATACCCAAATTCATCCCCAAATTTCACTATGCAAAAAGGAGATTTCCCATCACATCAAAATGTCGACAAATGTGAAATCATAAACTAATTTCACAGTTTTGTTGTACTTTGCGAGACGAACATTTTGAGTCTAATTAATCAATTTTTAGACAATTTTTTACACTAAAAAACAAAAGTTACTACAGTGTTCCGACGGAATACTGTAGCAACAGTGCCCGAATCGGGACACCGATTCTGGCATCTAAACAATGCCTGACACTAAAAGTTAGTCCCCCAAACGGCATGCATCGTCATCGGTCTCCCGTCCCTGCGTCCCATGCTGCCAAACGGAGACAGTCAGCCGGGTCACATGCACCCATATTTGCGAGCACCTTTACTACTTTTACTCCCGCAGTTCGCTGCTGTGTAGAGTAGTGTAGCTCCAGCAACAGCAAGC
The DNA here is from genome assembly GCA_038087645.1 of Saccharum hybrid cultivar R570. Taxonomy (NCBI): domain Eukaryota; kingdom Viridiplantae; phylum Streptophyta; class Magnoliopsida; order Poales; family Poaceae; genus Saccharum; species Saccharum hybrid cultivar. The sequence goes on from JAQSUU010000542.1 coordinate 43,267, forward strand.
CAGGCCTGGTTGAGATTCCAAATTTTTTCACTCTCTCCATTGCATCGAATATTTATATATATACATGGAGTATTAAATGTAGATAAAATAAATAACTAATTATACAGTTTATCTGTAATTTAGGAGACGAATTTTTTGAGCCTAGTTAAGCCATGATTGAACAATAATTATCAAATACAAACGAAAGTGTTACGATGCGATAAATTTTTTCACCCCCAATCTCAACAAGGCATTATGCATGCCTGCAGTGGGTTGCGCTCCATTGATGCCCCGGCCCCGGCCAGTCGCCCATCGACTGTGCCTGCTGTCCGCTCCGGGTCGCGGACTCGCGGTGCCGGTGCGTGGCCGCCGTACGCGCAGCACGCTGTGGCGCGTGACAGACAGTAGTGTCCTGTCCCACTCTGCCTCGTTTATAAATTCACCCTAAATTTCACTATGGGTGTGTTCACTTCGCGAAAAGTAGCTGAAAAGTTACTGTAGCATCTTTCATTGTTATTTGGCAAAATTTATCCAATTATGGACTAACTAGGCTCAAAAGATTTGTCCTGACATTTACAGACAAACTATGCAATTAGTTATCTTTTTTACCTACGTTTAATGCTCCATGCATGCGTCGAAAGATTTGATGTGATGTGTGTAAGAGAAAATATTTTGGGTTGGGAGGGGAAGTGAACGCGGCCTATGTAAAATTTTTTTTTCCTATCACATCAAAATACTGGCACATGTATGGAGTACTAAATGTAGATGAAATCAAAAAACTAATTATATAGTTTTGTTGTACTTTGCGAGACGAACATTTTAAGTCTAATTAATCAATGTTTGGACAATTATTACCAAATAAAAATAAAATCCTATAGTTCCGCATAGTGCGCTATAGTACATTCGGGATGTCCCGAATCGGGCATCTAATCAAGGCCTCTGTCTCTATGGCTCTATGGCTGATGATGCTAAGGAGCGTGTCGGCCGGTGGCACTGGCACCAACACCGTCCACCAATAATCACGATGCGATGCGATGCGCTGCAATGCAACCGACGTCCGACGACCATACAGCGACGGCCGGCCGCCGCGCCGGGACCATGCATGGCGCAGACTGACGACGCTGGCACAGTATTGGCCGTCACACACAGCCGGCCGCCGTACCCACTTTACTACGGCTCCATCTCCATGTGCGCTAGTGTAGCACCCGGCCCCTGCACGCAGCCATGCACGGTCCCGGCGGGACAGCAGCGTCGTCATGCCTCGACGACGCTCCCGTACGTACTCCTATTTGTTGGCAGGGTGTCGCGGCGCCGGTGGCCTGGTGCTGCTTCCACGGGAGGGGGGATTGCATCATTGCATGCATGCCAAGCACCATTACTACAGTGCTGCGCCGCGCTGTGCCTGTGCATTGGTCGTGGGCTCGTGGCTGCTACAGATACAGATCCATATGGCGCCCGTGCTGCTGCTGCCTGCACGGCCGCATACTACTATGCCGTCGTCCCTTGCACATCGTCGCGACGTGCTACAGCTTTTTACCCACTGCCATGCGTGGATGATCGATCCAGCATGCCAATCACGTCTGCCAGGTCCATCCATTCATGATTCATCCATCGCATCGGATCGGTGAAGGGTGAACCACAGAGTTGGCACGTTCCCACAGTTCCACGCATGCATGCAGCATGCAGCCTGAGCCAGTCAAGATTCGCCTGTCGTTTGCCTTTCACTTTTCTGTGCAAGCGCCGTGCAGTGCAGTGAAGCGGCACTGCGGTGGGTGGGAGCAGGGCTGCGGGAGCAGTCAGAGAGGGTCCCAGTCGGATCGACAATGTACCGTCACATACTGCTCTGCAGCAGTGCTGCTCAACGGATATACTGTACATGTTGTGAGTTGCGACCTGCAGTCTCCCAGTACTAGTGTCAACGACAGCAGTGGCAGGAAGCACCGAAGCATGGGTTGCTACAGATAGCTGCACCGGTGGCATGTCTTCAAATAGGATAATCTATAATTCGTATAAAGCAAAGCCCCCTAGCTATTTCTCCTGATATGTAATGCGTCTACTTCAGCACTCCACTATTATTTTCCACTAGCAATTTCTCTTGACATGCAAGGTGTCCACATCAGCAGTCCGCTATCATTTGCAATTAAACTTCACTAGCACAAGAATTATGATATCCATGTCAACGAGACACATCATCCACTGTAGATACAATCTCCACGAATATATATATATATATATATATATATATATATATATATATATATATATATATATATATATATATATATATATATATATATATATATATATATTCCTTCATTACTAACACCATACATATACATCTCCTAATTCTTATTAGTTAACATTCTAACCTATTTATATTTTTTCTTCATACCCGCAGCAACGCGTGGAGAATCCTTCTAGTCATATATATAGCGGCGTCCGGATGGGGACGGACACACCCAATCCACGCCAAACCTAATCCACCCATCCTGCACGTCGTCTCCCGCACTCACCATTATCCTTTCCTCGCTCACTCCCGTAGCACTCCTCCCATTCTATTGCCGTCCCACGCCTCCCGCCGGTGCTTCCTCCCTCCATCCCCTCTCCCGCGACCTCCATTGCTACCCCTGCGCCCCCAGCGACCCGGCTCCCGCCCCCCACTGGATACGAGGATGACGGCGGCGATTTATGTCCTTTTTAAGGCGGAGAAAGTACTACTAGAACAAAGTTGTCTATTTTTTTTATGAGAACAGTTGACTATAGATATTGGAAAAGAACAAAATGCCTAAACTAACCAAACTTGTAGGGTTTTAACGTAAAATAACAGGTGCAACTATAACGACTAACTAAGGCAAACTCTGCCAACAAACATCTAGTAACTCAACATATAAGCAAAAACAACCCAAACGCCCACAGTGAAAAGACAACACGTAAAGATGAGGCAAAGAAATCTCTGCCATTAGGTCCCAATCACTCACAAGATGAGCAAAAACAAATAAAAGACCATATTGTGAAGGCAACACTTTGAGGCAAAGACATCTCCGCCATCAGGTCTCAAAAGCCACGATCCTCTAAACCTGTCAGTCACTTAGGAGGTCTATGTGAGCACCTCAGGTGCTTAGTACCACCTCGCCCAGGCAAGGGGGCCGTGACCGCCTTATAAGGGGGAGTTTCCCTCTCCCATCAGTCCGGGCTTTTGGGAGGAATGGGCCTCCTGCCTTATAAGGGGCGCGAGCGCATGAACGCCCGACCCTGTGGTGGAGTGTTGGGCTGGGCCTGAGTGAAAGTGTTAACAACTGGTATCAGAGCCTTGTGGGAGGTTCCTGGGCCGGGCCTCACCTTATGGGGGGTGGGGTGTGAGCACCTCAGGTGCTTAGTACCACCTCGCCCAGGCAAGGGGGCCGTGACCGCCTTATAAGGGGGAGTTTCCCTCTCCCATCAGTCCGGGCTTTTGGGAGGAATGGGCCTCCTGCCTTATAAGGGGCGCGAGCGCATGAACGCCCGACCCTGTGGTGGAGTGTTGGGCTGGGCCTGAGTGAAAGTGTTAACAACTGGTATCAGAGCCTTGTGGGAGGTTCCTGGGCCGGGCCTCACCCTATGGGGGGTGGGGTGTGAGCACCTCAGGTGCTTAGTACCACCTCGCCCAGGCAAGGGGGCCGTGACCGCCTTATAAGGGGGAGTTTCCCTCTCCCATCAGTCCGGGCTTTTGGGAAGGAATGGGCCTCCGGCCTTATGAGGGGCGCGAGCGCATGAACGCCCGACCCTGAGGAGGAGTGTTGGGCTGGCCTGAGTAGAAAGTGCTAACAACTGGTATCAGAGCCTTGTGGGAGGTTCCTGGGCCGGGCCTCACCCTATGGGGGGTGGGGTGTGAGCACCTCAGGTGCTTAGTACCACCTCGCCCAGGCAAGGGGGCCGTGACCGCCTTATAAGGGGGAGTTTCCCTCTCCCATCAGTCCGGGCTTTTGGGAGAAATGGGCCTCCTGCCTTATAAGGGGCGCGAGCGCATGAACGCCCGACCCTGTGGTGGAGTGTTGGGCTGGGCCTGAGTGAAAGTGTTAACAGTCTAGCGGCAGCAATTCGTTTAGACAGTATGCAAAGTCTTGCATTGGCTTTGCATTCTTGTTCAGCTTCCCATCGTTGACAACAATGCCCAAGCCTTTAATACATTATGCTTTGGCGTGCACTTGAACAAAGCAACGATCTATCAATATAAATTTACGCTGACACCTTGATGTCATGCTTGATAGTGAATAGGGATGCATAGGAGGACATGCAAGGCCTAGCTGCTAGCTTGCTAAAAATTAGCTACAATTAGCCCTATTGCATGACTAATAGGTGGGCTAATTATTTTTAACAGTCATCAACTAATTGTTAGCCAACTAGTTGGCCAACCTCAGTTGATTTGAGCTAATTTTTAGCCCAATTATTAATAACTAGTCTTAGCTCATCCAAATAGCTAGTAGTTAAGTCAAAAAAAAGGGCTTAGCGTTAACCCAGAGTTTCATCAAGTAGTTTTGTAGTGCTTATTATCAGCACAACAGAAGTGGCTTTTCATTAATTTGTTCGTTCGTGACAGACCACAGCGTCACGTCTTGACATTCATCAGTTCTCGTTTTCTAGCAATTGAATATGAGTCGTAGACATCTGCGCCAGCCGTGGTCCTCCATTGCCTGTGGTGAGCAGTATATATAATAGTTGTATCGCCCGTAGCCATTGCCCGTACACGTTTGCTTTTGGCACACCATCCATGGACCATCGGGCCGGACAGTGCGCGACTGTGCGAGCCAGGACACCGTCCGTACCCATCATGCCAATGCAAGGCAGGATGGGCCGATGGGTTTCGGGGCATCCTTGGGTTTCATGCTTGATGCCGACTCTGACTGTAGGGAGGCGTCCAGTGTAGTATCATTTGATTTTGTAAATTTTTTCCTTATCTCCTTGTGCTTCGAGTGGGTGTTGGAAATTATGGAAGCAAACGACAGAAACGAGCAACGGCATCCAGCGGGCAATGCATGGTGGCACCAGGCACATAGGGCGATGGACGGAAATTGGAATAGGAACAGGAGGACCGGCATGCATGCCTGCCTCTCTGGTCTCCATCCTCTTAAGCGCAGTGCTTGATGGGCAGGGGAGACAGTAGGGGTCAAAAGATGAGAAAGAGTAGTAGCAGTGAGCTGTGAGCCCAGCAGATATGGCCATAAACTCTGCGGCCCGCACGCACAGCTGCTGCGTATCGTGGGGGAAGGAGAGGAGCGTGACCACCTGCCACTTGCAGCAACAGTGCTGCAAGTCCTGCCGCCCACGATGCAGCGACCAGGACGCCGTGGGCTTTAGCCACTGCTGGCCGACTGCCGAGTGGTGCCCTGCATGATGGCATCTGTGCCGTGCGTGGTGGGGCGTCGACGAGACGACCGTGCCTTCGGCGTTTGCTGCGAGAGTGCGAGTGGTGCGACCGGCAGCCAAATCTGCAGCCCCCGGCCTCGGATATCGACGCCCACCAGCGGGCGGCCTCGGCAGTAAGGTCATTTGTGTGAGCAGGCAAAATCAAGGCGTGGTAATAGTTTTTTCCACGGACACAGTCCTATTCGTATCGCCACTTCTTTACTTGGAATTCTCTCGTGTCAATAGCTAGCTACCACCTACCGGTAGTAGGTGCGTGATGTCGCAGCACACAGTGGAATCGATCACCGTGATTATTCTGAGTTCTGACCAAGCTGCCAATCAGGTCCAGCTCCTGTATTATCGGAACAGTATAAGTAGTTGGGCACAGCCCAGTTCGCTCGTCTTATAAGTCATACTTTTTCAACGAGCGAACAATGTTTTTCTCTCGCAACATATCAGCGAATAGTGCTTTCTGTCATGGCTTATCAGCCAAACGAACAGAGCTTGGCTGATCTAACACATCATCAGGATAGTCAACCTCTATCATCACCACAACTGATACTGAATGAAAACAATTCGGATTTAATTTGCTTGTCTTTCTAGCCAGATGATGGCATCCATTCAATTCGTAGCTGGCTACTGGAGCCTTGGTTCTGCTAATCAGCCTAGCAGCAACAACACTCCGTCCAGTCACTGAAGAGTGACATTCGGACATCGTGATTGGCATGGTCACCACTACTCACCGATCGATACAATCTTATATTCCCTCCGTCCTCAAATAAATCAATTCCTAGAATCCGTGTCAGTCAAACTTTTTTAAATTTGACTAACTTTATAGAAAAGAGTAACAACATATATAATATAAAATGAGCACCTTATGAAAATATATTCTATGATAAGTCTAATGATACTAATTTAATACCATAAATCATAACCTTTTTTTTCTAGAAATTCAGTCAAAGTTTAAAAAGTTTTACTTAAGACAACTCTAAGAATATATTTATTCAGGGATAGAGGGAGCATGACGGGACAACAATACAAGTGCCACATCGGTATTACATGTAACTTAGTGGGCATTGTACTTTCTTCCTTCGTCCCAATGTTTCTCTAGATTTAAAACTCCTGTTGGGGCGGAGGGTGTACACTGTACATGCCCCCTCATATATTTATTCTGGTGGGCGAGAATGCTCATCCAAGTCGATATTGACGGATGAGGATAGCTAGATAGGTGTGTGGGCGTTTAAAAGGCCAACGACGACGCCACATCCCAACTTGCAGATCTTCTTTTTCAATCTCTAGATCTGTTGTCTTGGACATGACGATTATGACATGGCACTCTTACAGCTATTCAACTTTACGTCTTTTTTAATAACCAAAAGAACTACCTTTATTTCCATAGCAGAGAAATCAGACCACACTTATTATACCAAATCTAAACACTCAAACATTCAAACAACCAAATACTTTTTTTGAAAAATTAACTACCAAATACTCATAACCATTTTACTTGGAAAAAAAAATTGCCAAATCAAAATTGTTAGTGTTCCGGGTGGGTACTAAGCTGGTAGACCATGTGGACCTAGCATTTTCCAATCCCATCTGGACAGCGCGTCGCCACTGGTCCAGTCCTCGACACGCACGAAGAGGCAGCAGACACCCCCCATTGGGGCATTGGCACATCTCGCCATCGCCATCATGGGAGAGGATCGGAATCGGAATGATCAGTCCGTGGGGTCCCTGCCAGGTACGGCGAAAAGGCCTTGTTTAGATAACTAAATTTACCTAAAATTTTACTATGCAAAAATAAGATTCTTCATCACATTAAAATATCGGCAAATGCATAGAGTACTAAATGTAGATGAAATCATAAACTAATTACACAGTTTTGTTGTACTTTACGATACGAACATTTTGAGTCTAATTAATTAATTTTTAGACAATTTTTTATACTAAAAAACAAAAGTTGCAACAGTACCCGAACCGGGCACCAATTCTGACATCTAAACAGGGCCAAAAAGCGATTTGTAAAGCCGAAAGATTCGTCCGTGCGAATGTACCATCCATCGATGAAAAGACCGATCCATGCCGGCTGGACATCAAGCCAACCGTAATTTCTTTTAGCCTTTTTAGAAATTAGTATAATTTTATTCATCATTATTTCCTGCATTGTTTAAGACTTAACTTCACGACGAGCCTAACGAGCCGAGCCTAACGAGCCGAGTCGAAGTTGAAAGTCGTTCCAAATCAAGTCATTTTCATTTTAAAAGATAAATAAGTCTCATCAGAACACTTTTGTACCGAGCCAGCTCAACGAGTTTTTTTTTTTGTCCAGACCTGTCCATGCGAATCGTGCGGGAGCGAGCGATACAGCAAGAGAGAAAAAGCTGGCCGGCCCTCCGTCGGCGTGCCGCCGGCACATCGCTGCTCGGAATCGGACCCGCACCAGGGCCAAAGCTTTCCGCGGCCAGAGCAAATCACATGCGCCCCCGCATGGCTACAAGAAAAATTACATGTCAAAGCTTGCAGCAGTGGCTGTGCTGTGCTGATAATGTACTCCCTCCGTCCCAGAAAAAACACAATAGTAGCGTTTAAAATTTGTCTCATAAAAAAAGCAATGGTAGGTAAAAAGGATAGATATCAGTTGGTGGGACCTAGCAATAACAAACCACAGCCCTTGCCCCTTGGTTTCGTCTCGAGTCATCATCCAAATAAAATAAGCAACCACACCTCACCCAGGGACGCGTGGACGCCTTCTCGTCCACTCGAGTTTGTCTTCCTCCTCGAATCTTCCGTAGAGGACTCACACACCGGCCCTGTTCCTCCTCATCTAAGCTCCTTCCCCATCCATGGAGAATCTAGATCAGGCGTCTACCAAACTTTCTCAGCAAGCTGAGCGAGCGCGCGTGCGGTGTCCCGACGTGGTGAGTGAGCACCATCTGGTCTGGTCTGGGTCGCCAGCTCGGCGGCCTGCGGGGGCGCAGCGTTTGGATGCGGCCGCTGCATGGTCCCACGTTGCGGCGCCTGGATCTGGCCGCTGCGTAGCCCGGCGCCGCAGCTGCGACGATGGAAGCGGCAGAGAACGACGGAGAGCCTGGCGCCGCGGCTACGACGTTTGAGGCTGGCAGCGCGTACACGGGCGCGGAGAGACGCGGGGATGCGACGGGGTCCGGCGGCGCGAGGAGCGCGGGGGAGGAGTCTGGCGGCGGTTGGCGGCGTGGGGTACGGCAGCGTGGGGGCAGAGAAGGACCGAGAAGCAGGCGAGAGCCCGAGACCGGGAACCTTCCGGCGATGAAAGAGAACGGAAGAGTTGGATTTGGACTAAACTTTACAGGGTATTATTGTAATTTTACATCAGTCTTGGTATTCGCGCCCAGTCCTAGAATCACATTTTTTACGGGACGGAGGGAGTAAGCAATTAAGCATGACCCCCTGGCGTACAACTTTTTTTCTAGAAAAATGTTGCCTACGACTTTGCATCCAGAAGCAGAGAAGCTAGGACTGCAGCCGTTCTAAAATATAGATTCGCTTTAAGTCAAACTATACTAAAGTTTATAGAAAAACATTATCAACATCTATAATTTCAAATAAGTATATTATATAATAATACTTATTTAATTTGATAATTTTGTATATATATTTTTTGTAGATTTGGCAGAACTTGGTATAGGTCGATTTAGAACTATGCTAAAGTCATATTATTGTTTTGCAGTTTTGGTGACGAATGAAGTAGAGTAAAAGTTGATATGGTCCATGCTCTTTGGTGGCCCATCACTGTTTCCGGGCTAGGCGACAACTTGGTGCTCCCTTTCCGTGCCTCCACCAGCATCCTTGACCCTTGGCATCCCATAATTGTAATACCTCAATCTTGCACAGTAATGTTAATCGTTTTTATTTAGTTGAGTACTACCGTCACACTTCAAGGTATACCTAGGTTTAAGTCCTTCCCAAGCTCCCTGCTTTTTTAATTAAAAAAACTACTAGTTCCTTCTAAGTTGGTCATAATTTAAAGAAATTGTGCTCAGATCTTTTTTAATATCAAGTTACTCAGGTTTGAGTTCTTTCCAACTCAGATTTGGATGATTATTTTAAAATTTTTCCTTATTGATTGAAAGGATGATCTCACTGTTTTCCTGTCGCACTTCAAGTTTGATAGATTGTGTGTATATTCTCGGAAAACGATAGGTCATCACTTGGCGATGTCTGATGTCCCTCTTCAACATTATGGGTAAAAGAAAGGCCGATGATGACAATAAGGTTCTGTTTGGAACGCTGGACTCTCGATTCGTACAAATTTCAGAGGAATAATAGTGCTTGCTTTTTTAATCAAACAAATTACTCTATTCCACTCCCATGATTAGACACAAGTCGCTCTCATAAATCCATTGTTTGCCCTATTCCTTGTGCATAGAAAAATTTTCCATGAGGTTTAAGTGCATTGTTTTTTTTCTCCTATAGTGCATTTGGAATAAAGTCTCTCCGGTATTTTCCTACTTCAACAACATTCGATCTGGTGTCAGCGAAGGGCCAGTGAGAGTTTGGTGTGTCAAATCTCTTGATCCTCTTCAGATCTTCGTAATTGGTGTGCTTATCAGAGAAAGCAATTAGCTAGCTTTAGATGCGGCAATCTAGACCTCTTCTTTTGGTCTGCTCTACAACAAGATCTATTATCTCTGATGATGAAAGATTATAAATCTACATTGCTTGGAGGATTCTTCCAACCGGTGTTCTTTCAGTGGTTTGGCTTTTGCGGTCTTCAAAGCTTTGTTTGATGGGGGTGTTTGTAGGTGTCATTTTTCTTTGCTGTCTTTTCAATGCGATATTCAAGTTCCGGCAAGCAGTGGAAGGCCGAAGGAAGAAGACGACCAATTTGACCTTTAATGTATTCTTATTTTTAGATGTCGTTTTATGTTTTGTTGTCCATCTTTTGTATTTGTCTTTGTTTTCCTTGACATATATCAATTGTGAGGCACTTTTTTGAGTGTCTTTATAAAAAAAGTTACCAGTTTGAGTTCTTTTTCAACTCAGATTTAGATGATTATTTTAACATTTTCCCTTATTGATTGAAAGGATGATCTCACTATTTTACTGTCACACTTCATGTTTGATAAATTGTGTGTATTTTTTCTAGGAAAACAATCGGTCATCACTTAGACGATGTCTGACGATGTCCCTCTTCTACGTTACGGGTAAAAGAAAAGCTGATGATGACAATAAGGTTCTGTTTGGAACGATGGACTCTCGAATTGTTGAAATCTCAAAGGAATAAATTCAATTTGAACTTTTTTTAAAAAAAAACCATGTTCCGAACAGATTAGCGGACGGCATTGTTGTAGGGGGTCGAGCTATGAGAGGCGTGCTTGGACGATGAAAGAAAGTTTCTTTAAAAAGCAACTGAAAAGCAAGGCAATCATCGTGGCCTGTTCGTTTCGCTGGTTTATTGTGCTGAAAGCACTGTTCGCTGGTTTGTTGTGAGAGAAAAACACTGATGGATGGCTGCTGATTCTGCTGATAAGTCCAAACGAACAGGGCGCTAGCTTTGTCCATTCGACCAGCTCTTTAATGTCTACTAGCTAGATCTGGGATCTCTTCTTCCGCGGTACACTCAGTGGCGGAGGGAGAGGGGGCACGGGGGCCAGGCACCCCCAGACCTGCTGCTAATCCCTTAGGCCTTGTTCACTTCTCCATCCCAACCCAAAATATTTCCTCTTCCACCCATCACATCAAATCTTTCGACGCATGCATGGAGCATTAAATGTAGGTAAAAAAGATAACTAATTGCATAGTTTGTCTGTAAATGTCGGGACGAATCTTTTGAGCCTAGTTAGTCCATGATTGGACAAATTTTGCCAAATAACAACGAAAGATGCTACAATAACTTTTCACCTACTTTTCGCGAAGTGAACACACCCTTAGTATATAGGAGTAGTATATACTGTACTAGTTAATATATATGTATGTAATAGCTGTTTAGCTCCTCTGATTTAGCACAAAGGTGAAGTGTATTTGAGGCCCAATAAGAATTAGCCCATTTAAGCCTATCCGGCTGCTCTTCATTACGGTTCTGAATATGAAGCATCGAAACCTTCGTTCCTCGCGTAGACGACCGACGGCCGTATGCTCTGTTCTCGTCTATTCGTCTTCTCTCGCCAGTTCGCCGGACGCCGCCACTGCCGATGCTAGTACTGCCAGACTGGGAGGCCAGACGTGAAAAGCCGTGCCGCATTCCCAACCCCTTGTTTAGTTCCCCAATTCTCCCCAAATTTTACTATGCAAAAAGAAAAATCCCGTCACATCAAAATGTCGGCAAATGCATGGAGTACTAAATGTTGATGAAATCAAAACTAATTACATAGTTTTGTTGTACTTTGCGAGACGAACATTTTAAGCCTAGTTAGTCAAAATTTGGATAATTTTTACCAAATACAAACGAAATGCTACATGAATTCTGGTACAGTGTTTTTCTCCCCAATTCACTGAACTAAACGAGGCCCAAATTGACACTGTCAGCTCCCGTTCAAATAGTCTGTTGTGTACTTATTAATCTGGCCACCAGTAGCACCAGTTAATCCCTAATCATCCTATGGTATTCTCTTATCTATCATTTAATCAACAGTTTAAATTGGCTAGAATATTCATCTCACACAAATCTTGCTCACTGTTTACCATGTTTTTTATTTTCCAATAAACCAACCGGAAAAGTTGGATCAGATGCATTAATAGATATGTATTTTTTTAGATTAGGATTTGTGAAACACATTACTATTATATACGTGACTATAACCTACTATTGTTTACTACTTCTACTCTTATACAGGATCGGCCTCCCTATGCTGAATTCCTGGCCCCGCCCCTAGGTACACTGTACTACGGTAGGAATAGCTTTTGTTTGATCCAATCCAAGTATGTTTTCAACGGGCTTTCGTCCAAACGCGAAGGCAGGAAGAGCATTTGCTGGGTGTCCCATGTACGTCGCGTAGGGCACTTTCTACCACGTCCCTCTTAAATTTCTTCAACTTAAGCCCTTGTCTAGTTTCCAAAATATTTTGCAAAATGTAACTGTAGTGCAATTGTAGCGTTTTCGTTGTTATTTGACAATTATTGTCCGATCATAGACTAATTAGGCTTAAAAGATTTGTCTCGTGATTTACAACAAAACTATGTAATTAGTTTTATTTTTTATCTATATTTAATGCTTCATGTATATATCCAAAAATTCGATGTGACGGAAATCTGAAATATTTTGTAAAATATTCTGAGAACTAAACAAGGGCTGGGCTATGCGATGATACTCTATGGTCCAAAGCAAAGGAAGGAAACAATAGCACACCCATGTGGGCCTCTCATATTGGGGCCGGTTTAGTTGCCAAAAATTTGGCAAAATGACACTGCAGCAAATTTCGTTGTTATTTGGTAATTAGTGTCCAATTATGGTTTAAATAGGTTTAAAAGATTCGTCTCGTCCATTTCGTCTAAATTGTGTAATTAATTTTATTTTTTATCTATATTTAATGCTTCATACATGCGTACCAAGATTCGATGTGACGGGAAATGTTGAAAAATTTTGTAAAATTTTTTGCAACTAAACAGGGCCCGGATCATGTCTCCAATACGTGACGTTGGTTTGCAGAGTGTACGGATTGACACGCGATAATTTTAATGGTACAGTATTTGGTCCACCCAGCTTGCCATGCTTGGGTCCTGATTAGTTCCTAAAAATTTTGCAAAATTTTTCGGATTCCCCGTCACATCGAATCTTTAGACACATGCATGAAGCATTAAATATAGATAAAAAATAAAACTAATTATACAGTTTAGACGAAATGGACGAGACGAATCTTTTAAGCCTAATTAGACCATAATTGGACAATATTTGCTAAATAAAAACGAAAATAGCTACAGTGCTATTTTGTAAAATTTTTGCATCTAAACCAGCCCTTGGTTTGTTGGCACAGTAGAGTACTACAGTATTTGCTAGTTCCGTGAAGTCTGTTCAAGGCCTAGTTTAGTTTCGGGGGTATAAAGTTTTTGTGTTACATCAGGTGTCACGTGGGGTGTTCGGATATTAATAAAAAAATAAATTATAGAATCCGTTAGTAAACCGCAAGACGAATTTATTAAGCCTAATTAATCCATCATTAGCACATGTGTTACTGTAGTACTTTGTTGTCAAATCATGAACTAATTAGGTTTAAAATATTCATCTCGCAAAGTAGTCGCAATCTGTGTAATTAGTTATTTTTAGTTTATATTTAATACTCTATGCATGTGTCAGTTCCTCCCCAAAAGTTTACACTCTATCCCATCGAATGTTTGGACACATGTATGAAGTATTAAATATTGACTAAATAAATAACTAATTGCACAGATTGCGACTACTTTGCGAGACGAATCTTTTAAGCCTAATTAGTCCATGATTTGACAATAAAAGTGCTACAGTAACATATGTGCTAACGATAGATTAATTAGGCTTAATAAATTCGTCTCGCGGTTTACGGATTCTGTAATTTATTTTTTATTAGTATCCGAACACCCTATGCAACACTTACATATGACACCCGATGTGACACGCCAAAACTTTACACCAAGTAACTAAACAAGGCCTAAACAAGGCCAAATTTCAGTCATGTGCTAGCCATTGCGTGTGATCTCTAATGAATCCAAGAATAATCCTACTCGTACTAGCTAGTGAAATTACTAGCCCTGTTTGTTTCACTGAAATTTGGCTTATACTGAAATGCTACGAGAGAAAAGTATTATTTATTCGCTGAAAAGTACTACTGAAGTAGCGTAGCAGAACAAGAACAAAGCAAGTAGTAGTACGTTTGCTCCTTAAAGTCAGTAACATGAATCATGCATTCATGTACGCACTACATAGCATAATACCCCTTCCAAACCGGCAAAAGCATGAACGAGAATGAGCAGGCAACACAACAAGCACAAGCAAGGTGGCGTGCACTGGACATGAACCACACGTTTCTGTTACTCTGTATATGGTAATGCAGGGTTTCATACGAAAAGTCGACTGGACGTCATGCTGAGTGATGGCGTGCCAGTCAGAGGATGTTAAAAATTAGGAAAAAGTCTACTTGACCCCTCTAACTATAGGGGTTGTCTACTTTACCCTCAAACTATGAAACGGTCTAATTTACCCACCTGAACTTTGCAAAACCGGCCAAATCACCCCTCGAGCGGATTTGGGGCGGTGGTTTTGCTACAGTAACAGCTGTTTTGCTACAGTAACATCGGTTTTGTCTTTTTCTTTTTTTATTTATTTCGTCTGAATCTTTGAAAAATCATAGTAAATCACAGAAAAATCATAAAATGGAAAATCCAATTTTGTTGGACTCCACATTAGTAGATGTACACAATGAACATATAATATAGTATGCTTTAGTACAAAGTTTTTTGCTGTAAATTAGGATCTATTTTTTTCTGTAATTAATTTGAATAATTTATACAACAAAAACTTTGTACTAAAGCATACTATATTATATATTCACTGTGTAGATCTACTCATGTGGAGTCTAACAAAATTGGATTTTCCATTTTATGATTTTTCTGTGATTTACTATGATTTTTCAAAGATTCAGACGAAATAAATTTAAAAGAAAAGACAAAACCAATGCTACTGTAGCAAAACCACCACCTAAAACCACTCGAGGGGGTGATTTGGCCGGTTTTGCAAAGTTCAGGGGGTAAATTAGACCGTTTCATAGTTTATAGGGTAAAATAGACGACCCCCATAGTGGGGGGGTCAAGTAGACTTTTTCCTTAAAAATTACTCCACCTATTTTGCGATGATTATAGCTAAAAATATAAATTAATTACTACTAACCTAGCATCCACCTAGGCCGTGTTTAGACACATGCATGAAGCATTAAATATAGATAAAAAATAAAACTAATTATACAGTTTAGACGAAATGGACGAGACGAATTTTTTAAGCCTAATTAGACCATAATTGGACAATATTTGCTAAATAAAAACGAAAATAGCTACAGTGCTATTTTGCAAAATTTTTTGCATCTAAACCAGCCCTTGGTTTGTTGGAACAGTAGAGTACTACAGTATTTGCTAGTTCCGTGAAGTCTGTTCAAGGCCTAGTTTAGTTTCGGGGGTATAAAGTTTTTGTGTTACATCAGGTGTCACGTGGGGTGTTCGGATATTAATAAAAAAATAAATTACAGAATCCGTTAGTAAACCGCAAGACGAATTTATTAAGCCTAATTAATCCATCATTAGCACATGTGTTACTGTAGTACTTTATTGTCAAATCATGAACTAATTAGGTTTAAAATATTCATCTCGCAAAGTAGTCGCAATCTGTGTAATTAGTTATTTTTAGTCTATATTTAATACTCTATGCATGTGTCAGTTCCTCCCCAAAAGTTTACACTCTATCCCATCGAATGTTTGGACACATGTATGGAGTATTAAATATTGACTAAATAAATAACTAATTGCACAGATTGCGACTACTTTGCGAGACGAATCTTTTAAGCCTAATTAGTCCATGATTTGACAATAAAAGTGCTACAGTAACATATGTGCTAACGATAGATTAATTAGGCTTAATAAATTCGTCTCGCGGTTTACGGATTCTGTAATTTATTTTTTATTAGTATCCGAACACCCCATGCAACACTTACATATGACACCCGATGTGACACGCCAAAACTTTACACCAAGTAACTGAACAAGGCCTAAACAAGGCCAAATTTCAGTCATGTGCTAGCCATTGCGTGTGATCTCTAATGAATCCAAGAATAATCCTACTCGTACTAGCTAGTGAAATTACTAGCCCTGTTTGTTTCACTGAAATTTGGCTTATGCTGATGCTTATGCTGAAATGCTACGAGAGAAAAGTATTATTCATTCGCTGAAAAGTACTACTGAAGTAGCGTAGCAGAACAAGAACAAAGCAAGTAGTAGTACGTTTGCTCCTTAAAGTCAGTAACATGAATCATGCATTCATGTACGCACTACATAGCATAATACCCCTTCCAAACCGGCAAAAGCATGAACGAGAATGAGCAGGCAACACAGCAAGCACAAGCAAGGTGGCGTGCACTGGACATGAACCACACGTTTCTGTTACTCTGTATATGGTAATGCAGGGTTTCATACGAAAAGCCGACTGGACGTCATGCTGAGTGATGGCGTGCCAGTCAGAGGATGTTAAAAATTAGGAAAAAGTCTACTTGACCCTAACTATAGGGGTTGTCTACTTTACCCTCAAACTATGAAACGGTCTAATTTACCCCCTGAACTTTGCAAAACCGGCCAAATCACCCCCTCGAGCGGATTTGGGGCGGTGGTTTTGCTACAGTAACATCTGTTTTGCTACAGTAACATCGGTTTTGTCTTTTTCTTTTTTTATTTATTTCGTTTGAATCTTTGAAAAATCATAGTAAATCACAGAAAAATCATAAAATGGAAAATCTAATTTTGTTGGACTCCACATTAGTAGATGTACACAATGAACATATAATATAGTATGCTTTAGTACAAAGTTTTTTGCTGTAAATTAGGATCTATTTTTTCTGTAATTAATTTGAATAATTTATACAACAAAAACTTTGTACTAAAGCATACTATATTATATATTCACTGTGTAGATCTACTCATGTGGAGTCTAACAAAATTATATTTTCCATTTTATGATTTTTCTGTGATTTACTATGATTTTTCAAAGATTCAGACGAAATAAATTTAAAAGAAAAGACAAAACCACTGCTACTGTAGCAAACAGCTCTTACTGTAGCAAACCACCACCTAAAACCACTCGAGGGGGTGATTTGGCCGGTTTTGCAAAGTTCAGGGGGTAAATTAAACCGTTTCATAGTTTATAGGGTAAAATAGACGACCCCCATAGTTGGGGTCAAGTAGACTTTTTCCTTAAAAATTACTCCACCTATTTTGCGATGATTATAGCTAAAAATATAAATTAATTACTACTAACCTAGCATCCACCTAGGCCGTGTTTAGACACATGCATGAAGCATTAAATATAGATAAAAAATAAAACTAATTACACAGTTTAGACGAAATGGACGAGACGAATCTTTTAAGCCTAATTAGACCATAATTGGACAATATTTGCTAAATAAAAACGAAAATAGCTACAGTGCTATTTTGCAAAAATTTTTGCATCTAAACCAGCCCTTGGTTTGTTGGAACAGTAGAGTACTACAGTATTTGCTAGTTCCGTGAAGTCTGTTCAAGGCCTAGTTTAGTTTCGGGGGTATAAAGTGTAACAGAACCGACCAAATTATAAGAGCACAAGTACGAAAACAAGCACCGAAGCGCTCAAATTTTCAAACTTGAGCCCATATAATCCCGGTAGTCAATCGAAACCACGAAGGATTTCAAACCAAACTGCTTACAACCAGGATCGCATCATTCAACATACAACATCATACGATACATTTCATAAGTAGTCCAGAAATAAGTTTACACCACGGAGTAGCGAATATTACAAACCAAGTTTGAAAGTAGCGGAAGCATAACACACACATTAGTTAATTAAATACTGCCAGTCTGGATGATCGACAACCCGCAAAAGCATGAGGAAAGTACATAAAGACGATCACGCCCTGGTGATCTAGTCATCATCACCCGCAGGGTGGAGACACGTCTTGCAGAATCCCTGATAAAGCATGTCATCTGCAACAGGAGGGAATAAACCCTGAGTACTGGAATGTACTCAGCTAGACTTACCCGTCGAAAACCAGAAATAAAGTGACACCAAGGATTATGCAAGGCTTACACAAGAGGCTAGCTGACATAACATTTTGCATAAAGGCATAAGTAATTGAAACTCTTATAACCTGTACTAGCAGTTATTTTTAGCATTTACTTGTCATCTATCTTAGCACCTGTACTAAACATACACTTGATTATAATCAAACAACATGATTATTATATCCATAGCAGGTATATCATTATGGCAACATTGTATCATTCCCTTAACCACCAGTTCATTTAATGAGTTCTACGTTGCCGCTGCTCAAGTCAAGTGCTCACTAACCGGGAGCGACGGCGATTCGAATCGAATTCCTATCCAGCTGGAGGGGTATTTCTAACACTCACCGTGCAGACCCCTGCCAGGGTCGCACAGGCCACCTTGTCATATGATTCAGGAATCGCGGGTCCGAATGATGTCGCGACCCCAAGGGCGACACTCTGCCAGGTGATAGGGACTTTAACCCCCCCTTGGTCTCACGCCAATGACCCCAAGCACATCCTTTCTCTCCTCCAAGAAGCAACCTACCATTCGATTCCCGGCCTGAATCACATTACTCGGCTTCGCGGTCGGAACGACTTATCCGGCCAACTAAGTGTTAGACTGCGTTCAACATGACTCAAGGACGTACAGCGAATCGGTCCTTAAACGACTCAGACGGGCATAGCTCCACACCCAAGACGTGAAGTGTCTTGCGGCTGTACTATCGAACTCCCGCCCGGTCTCAATTTCATTTTTAAGCATGGTTCCATTCGCGATAGCCATAGAGCCACTCGTGACTCCTTCCTACATCTCGCGGATGACCGGAAATCACCCGACTTCTACCGTACTAAGCAGGGCTAAGCATTGACACGTGCCTAAACCTAAAATAGGATTAAGTACGAGATCTGGACAAGGACAGGTATAATGCAACAAGTGTTTTCATATAACTCCTACAACTTAATGCAGTAAACAATTAAAAGTACTCAAGATTAATTTGTAAATCAGTAGGTTCAGCATGCACCGGGGCTTGCCTTTCAGAAAAGTTGAAGGCCGGTGGTCAGGGCACTCGGGTAGACCTTCTGACGGAGCTTCGTCGCCGGCTGGTTCCTCGGGCTCCTGCTGCTCCTGGCTCTCCTCCGGAATTACAGGCTCGAATTCGAGGAGAGTTACCCCCTCCGGTACACCTATTGTATGAATGCACAATAAATACAATGGATGCATAAATGGGTGCAACATGCTCGGAATGAAATGCATTTCAGAAATAAAAACGATAATCTAATCAAGTTACTTTATTAGTACGTGCAAATCTCTTCTCCGGTGGAGAAGTACTTACCTAAGTTACTTAACCTAAGATAAAGTTGCTCATCCTCAGTTAAGGCCCTAACACCTAACAATTATAAAAGTAGCATGTCTTAGGATATCTCACCATAACAATCAGCAAAACACCACAGTAAGCATTCTGGACAGCAGCTACGTGTTTTTATCACAACTGGAGATTTATAATTTCAAAAGATATGATCTAAGACAATCTGGAAAGCCTAAGAAATGCACTACCATTCATTTTCAGACCTCAACTTCTGACTCCTAAGTTTTCCATGTCAAACTTCACAAGTTCCAGAACCTGTCCTCTCCAAAACAGAGAGTAGCAGATTTTGAACTGCCACTTTAAACAACAGTAACTCTTAAACTACTAAGCCAAATGCTTCCAAATTTTAACACAAGCTAGTTCATCAAGTTTACTCCAACTTTGGTATTTACAGGTTGTCCAGCAACCAATTTTATCAAAGCCAAATTTAGAATTACTACTTAGCTGTCCAGAAACCCTAAATTACAAAGGTTAAATATTTATTGATGTGGCAAACATTCTCTAAAACCAAACTAATGCTACTACAAGTTCACAAATATCACAAAGACACCAGAAAGTAAGGTGTGCCCACCTAAAACATTTATTTAAACCCATTTCTTAATTTACTTAAGTAATTAAGTGAAATTTCAAACATATATATAAACTGCTCCTAAAATTCTACAAAAATTACAGGGAACTCTCTGACCCAAAAAGAGACCACAGTAAAAATTTGAACAAGTTTTATTCACAGAAACTCCCTACACAAAATTCACAAGCTAATAAGGCTGATTTTTGCATAAATAGGAAACCCTATTGAAAAGTGTCAAACAACAGATTTCCTATTTTTCTTATGCAGTCTAGGGTACCAAGACATTCTCCAAAAAGTTATATGAACATTGCACATGTAGAAAAATTACAAAAATGCATTTAAGTATTTCCTAGAATAACAAGATAGCATTATAACTTGGAAATTAATTAAGCACTGATGCCCAAATTTTTACCAGAGCTAGGACTAGCATAGAGTAACCTACCCATCAAATTTTATGATTTATGGAACACTACAGCTCAAGTTATAAATTTAACAAATTTGCATGCATTCCAAAACACATTTAAAGGATCTATTAATTTCTCCTAAAAATTAAACATCACATTCCAGATTTATATTTTTCTAAAATACTACACATCATGGGGACCCTAATAAAATTTATCTCATGATTTTTGGATCATTAAAACCCTAGATCTATATTTTTCCAACTTGTACAAAAATCAGTGACAAAATAATAAAAATGAATTTCGTTTCAGACGAACTGGGCCGGCCCGGAAAACTCGGCCCACACTCGCGCGCGCGCGGCCCGTTCAGCGCTCCCGCCCGCGCGCGACACTGACAGGCGGGACCCGCCGTCAGAGAGAGAGAGACAGGGGCGCGGCGAACCGCGCGCTCCGGCGAGCTCAAGCTCGTCGGAGGGGAGCTCGCTCGGGAAACCAAGCACACCCTCGCGTTCTCCGTCACAAGGTGCTTCGATTCGTGCAAGAAGGAAGGCTCGGGTTGGAGTGGGAGGGGCTCGCCGTCGTGAGCGGCGGCCGGTGAGGGTCGGGTGGCGGTGTGCGGCCGCCGGCGAGGCTGCACGGTCACATCTGAGCTCTGTACGAGCTTCACTGCAACTAGGCGGACTGATTGAGGTAGAGAAAGGAGATGGAGAGAGGCCCTAACCACCCCGGCCACGGAACGCCGTGATGCGGGACGGTGAGCGCGACGACTGTGGTCGTCATGTTCCGCTCCGACGAGGTCACATCCCCCGGTAAGGTCTCGCCACAAGCATCCCCACAGATGACGGAGGTGAGAACGAGGTTCATGACAGGAGTAGAATGAGGGATGGGAGCTGGCCACGGTGGACCGTGGCGGCGGCGATACTCCGGTGAGCTCCAGTGGAGAGAAAATCGACAATACCTCCTCACCTCTACGAAATGGATCAAGCGCGATGTAGGGGAAGGTCCGGGAGCTTAAGGCGGAGCCGTGGGTGAAGTTAGGTAGGCTACCGTGCGGTGGTGAGCTCGCCCGGCCGCGGCGGGGTCGGAGTGGCACCGCTCGTCGGACCAGAGAGCGAGGGAATGGAGGAGGGAGTGGCGTGAGTGCTGGGGATGGAGGTGTCGACTCCCACTTCACTCCCGCGCGTGAGCTCGCGACGTGGAGACGACAGCAGCACGCACGCGCCACGCGGCCACCGGACTCTGCCTGGGCGCCACGACGCGAGTCAGCTGCATGGCGTCGCCGTTTACTGAATGGAGGTTACCTCGCTCGACTGACAGAGCAGTTTGGTCGCCGATTAACTCCCAAACTAGTGAGAACCAGGCGTGGTTGATGTTGGCAATGTTGTAGAGCTACATGAGGACTTCAACATTGCCAATAGGGTCGTGAGCCAATTCGGCTTGGTTAGGGAGATACAACGCCCCAAAGTGAGGCACCCGAAATCTGAAACCGAGTTTCAGTTAACTAACCGACTGAAACCCATTTTTCCAGGCACCATATCTCCTAAACCATTTAGAACTAGGTGATGGTGATGTTGACAATGTTGTAGAGCTACATGTGACCTACAAGTTTGTCAATATGAGTGAAAGCTGGTTTGGCCTGGTTTGTGAGTTATAAGGTGTCAAAGTGGGGTACAGTGAAACGGTTTTCAGCTCAACACTTAGCAAAATTTGCTAAGTCCCCAAACAGCCCCTAATACTGACTTGTGGGCCATTTTTGAGCATGTTCTGATCATTTTCATGAGATGGCCATATTAGAACTTTTGTTCCTCATGAAATTCTCTACAACTTTGCTTAAGGGTGCTCTTCCATGCAAGGTCTCTAAATTAGACTTTTTAATTGGTCAAACTAGGGCCTTCTAGGGTCAAATGGTGGTCAAACTTCTCTTGGAGGGCAATTTAGTAATTTTGGTCAACATGAACCTTGTTCCAAATGTTACCCTAAGTATAACTAAGGTGTTGTAGGTCATGGTTGGCTACCTTACCTTTTTGTTACACCAACTATTAAGTACTTCATGAAATAAATCAAACAAACCCTAAAATAATCACATGTGTTGCATCACATAAAATAACAAACATGAATGATGCATGCTTATGCTTATGCCATGCAAATGCAATGCAATTAAGGACTAAACACTTGAAGTGTTACAGCCCTCCCCCCTTATAAAAATCTCGTCCCGAGATTTGGAAAGCGTACCATTTTTCATAGAATTCTTTATAACCATCCCGCAAATAATCCTCCCGTTCCCACGTAGCATCACTCTCACTTCCCTGATTACTCCACATCACTTTGTACCACTTAACCACTTTACTTCTAGTTACTCGTTCCTGAGTATCGATCACTCGGACTGGCTTTTCTTCATAGGTTAGGTCGGATTCCAGCCTGATATCACCTAAAGGAACTTGTTCCTCAGGAACTCGAAGACACTTTTTAAGCTGAGATACATGGAAGACGTTGAATATGGCACTCATTTCAGGAGGCAACTGGATTTTGTATGCAACAGCTCCACTCTTGCCTATGATCTGGAAAGGACCCACGTATCTTGGCGCAAGTTTTCGCTTAACACCAAAACGTTGGACACTTTTCATTGGAGAAACTTTCAAATACACGAAGTCTCCAACTTCAAACTCGAGTGGTTTTCTACGACGATCAGCATAACTTTTCTGTCTAGCTTGGGCTGCAGCCATATGTTTTTGGATGGTACGGACTTGTTCCTCCGCTTCATGAACAAAATCAATACCATAATACCTTCTCTCCCCAGCTTCTACCCAGTTTAGTGGAGTTCGACACTTTCGACCGTACAAAGCTTCGAATGGGGCCATCTTAATACTCTCTTGATAACTGTTATTGTACGAGAATTCGGCTAAAGGTAACCATTTTTCCCAAGAACCCTTGGATGAAATGACGCATGCTCGCAACAGATCTTCCAAGATTTGGTTAACTCGTTCTGTCTGTCCCGATGTCTGGGGGTGATAAGCAGAGCTTCTCACTAACTTGGTTCCCAGAAGGTGATGCAAATGCTCCCAAAAGCGAGCAGTGAACTGGGGACCACGATCAGAAACGATAGTACGAGGTATCCCATGAAGCCGGACTATCTGATTGAAGTACAACTCAGCATAGTCAGTGGGACGATAGTCCACTCTCACTGGGATGAAGTGAGCTGATTTGGTCAAACGATCAACAATTACCCAAATAGAGTTATGATTTTTGACAGTGGGAGGAAGTCCGACAATGAAATCCATACTTATCTCTTCCCATTTCCAGCCTGGAATGGAAAGTGGCTGAAGTAGCCCAGCTTTCATGTGCACAGCTTTAACTCTGCAACAGGTGTCACATCTAGCAACATATGCAGCTATCTCTTTCCGCATCTTGGTCCACCAATAAAGTGGCTTCAAATCATAATACATCTTATTGCTGCCAGGATGGATGGACAACTTAGAGGAGTGTGCTTCAGACATAATATCATTTCGAAGCTCTCGGTCCTTAGGCACAACTAACCTATCCTTGAACCATAGTACACCCTCTTCATCTATCCTGAACTGTGTAGTTTCTTGCTCTTTCATCTTACGCTTGATGTGGAATATACCAGTGTCAGTCTTTTGGAGCTCAATAATTCTGCTTTTGAGAGTACAACTGACAGTGATGTTGTACAAGACTGCTGGATGTAGAATGCGAGATCGGTGAAAATCAGTTTCAACTAAGGAATGGCAATGAGACTTACGGCTTAAAGCATCCGCAACTACATTTGCCTTTCTTGGATGATAGTGCACTTGAAGGTTATAATCTTTAATCAACTCGAGCCATCTTCTTTGACGCATATTTAACTCGGGTTGGGTGAAGATGTATTTGAGGCTTTTATGGTCTGTGTAGATATTGCAGACATTTCCCAGCAGATAATGCCGCCATACTTTCAAAGCATGAACAACTGCAGCTAGTTCTAAGTCATGCGTTGGATAATTCACCTCATGCTTCCGAAGTTGTCGAGAAGTATATGCAATTACTCGGCCTTCCTGCATCAACACACCTCCCAAACCTATGCCTGAGGCATCACAATAAACATCAAATGGTTTCTCGATATCCGGTTGTGCCAAAACCGGAGCTGAGGTTAGGAGGGTTCGTAGTTGGTGAAAAGCCGCATCACACTCAGGAGTCCAGACAAACCTGGTGTCTTTTTGCAGCAACCGAGTCATTGGCTTGGCTATTTTGGAGAAATCCGGGATGAAGCGACGATAATAGCCAGCCAAACCAAGAAAACTTCGGACCTCGTGAACCGAGATAGGAGCCTTCCAGTTCAGTACTTCCTGTACCTTGGCGGGGTCCACCATAATTCCTCCATCGGACAACACATGCCCAAGGAAAGGTACTTCACGAAGCCAAAATTCGCACTTACTGAACTTTGCATATAGTTGATGTTCACGCAGTCTTGTGAGGACTATACGCAGATGTTCAGCGTGATCCTCCTCATTCACAGAGTATACCAGGATGTCATCAATAAATACCACCACAAACTTATCCAATTCAGGCATAAACACCGAATTCATCAAGTACATGAAGTGTGCGGGGGCATTTGTCAAGCCGAAAGACATAACAAGATACTCATAAAGACCGTATCTGGTGGAAAAGGCTGTCTTTGGAACATCTTCCGGGCAGATTTTAATTTGATGGTAGCCCGATCTTAGATCGATCTTGGAGAAAACTTTAGCTTTAGACAACTGATCGAACAAGATGTCGATACGTGGTAGAGGGTACTTATTTTTGACAGTGACTGCATTGAGAGGTCTATAATCTACGCACATCCGCAACGACTGATCCTTCTTCTTTACAAAGATAGCCGGACATCCCCACGGCGATGAACTAGGACGAATCAACCCCTTCTTCAAAAGCTCATTCAATTGCACCTTAAGTTCAGCGAGTTCATTTGGAGGCATCCTATAGGGTCTCCTAGAGATGGGAGCCGTGCCAGGCAACAACTCAATTTTAAACTCCACATCCCGATCCGGAGGGAGTCCCGGCAAATCATCGGGAAAAACGTCCGGAAACTCATTTACTACTGGAATTTCGGCCAACGCCTTTGCTTGCACAGCATGAATTTCCCCCGACAATTCAACCTTTCTGGGAAGTTGTACTAGAAAACCCTTTTGATCTGTAGGATCTCTGAGCATAACTACTCGAGCGGATGTGTCAATGAGTACCCCATTCTGACTCATCCAATTCATGCCCAAGATGACATCTATGTCTAAACCAGGTAAAACCAATAGGGCAAGCGAATAACTTCGCCCTTCTATCTCAAACTTAAGGCTCCCCACTACTTTGTTTGTGGAAATATTCCCACTTGCAGCACTAATACAATAACCCACACCTTCAACAGTATGCAACTTGTGTGCAAATTTAGATGCAAACTTAGGACTGATAAAGGAATGCGAAGCACCTGAATCAAAAAGTACCACTGCGGGGTGTTGGTCAACTAGAAACTTACCAGCGGTGACCACCTCACCAGATGGAATTTCCTCAATGCTGTTATAATGGGCGTGTCCCTGACGACTACCTTGGTTGACATTTTTCTTAGGGTACGGACAGTTCCTGGACCAATGGCCTGGCTTGTTACAGTTCCAGCAAGGCATGTTGCTAGGAGGAACACTGGAGCTGCCTTGGCCCGCATTACTCTTTGGCAGAGCCACTGTATATGCCTTACGAAACCCAGTCTTTGCAGCAGGCTTTTTCTACGGCGGACGGAACTTTGTATTCTGAGCAGGAGGGCGAGGAGGAGCTCTCGGGGCAGCTGGAGCTCGAGACTGTGAAGCACTCGCCTCAATGGCCCTCTTGCGGCTCTTAGAAGCAGAATAGATAGCATTGTTGTTCTCCTGAGTTAGAGCATCGCTGATGAAATCATTGAAAGTAGTACATTTGCTAGTGCCCATTGTTTTCATCAGTTTTGGGCCGAGGCCCCTTTTGAAGCTAGCAATCTTTTTGGCATCGGTATCCACAAACTCAGTGGCATACCTTGCCAGGTTGTTGAAGGACTGCAAGTATTCAGTCAGGCTTTTGTTTCCTTGCGACAGCCTCATAAACTCTGTGTGCTTGATTGCCATAAGACCTGGAGGAATATAATTTCCCCGGAATGCCGCCTTAAACTGATCCCAAGCAATCGGGACATTGGCAGGCAATGTGGAACGATAGTGGCTCCACCAAATACCCGCTGGACCATGCAACTGGTGAGAAGCATATTCAGTCTTTAACTCATCAGTCAGGCGAAGCAGACGAAACTTTTGCTCAATAGTATTTAACCACTCATCAGCTTGCAGTGGTTCTTCCGCTTCCTTGAAGAGCGGGGGCTTAGTATCCAGAAAGTCCTTGAAATCACTGTATTGATTGGGCTCTGGGCCCTGGCGGCCAGGACGAGCCTCCCGGTTAGCCAGCTGGCGCATAGCATCTGCCAACATGCGCTGCCCTTCGACCACTGTCTGCATCAATTCGGCCGGAGTAGGTGGTGGCGGAGGGGGTGGCTGTTCCTCATCCTCATTGCCACGACCCCGACGAAGATTGTACGACATCTGCAAAATGCATAGCCAATGAGCACTGACGATGTGGGAAACTTGTAGATGAATTATTGTAAATATGTCCAACTGACTTCATGAAATAGACTTCTCATAAAAATTAAGGCACAATAATTCACCACAACCGCACAATCCATTCAAGCGGACCAATTGACGCAATCATGCGAGGGAATCCAACAAGGTGTACTTTGATAAAGGCTCACACACAAGGAGTACAGTAGTTACTGAACCGTTTACGTTGCTATCTACGTGATTTTTGACCTTTTTCACGGTACTTGGATTCAATCTCAAGATTTTTAGTTGACTGTGAAAGGCTACTTCAAACTGACCACAAAGAGACTTCTCAAAGAAGATTTCCATGGTGGATCATGACTAGCCACCTCGATACCTGCGCGTGCCAAGCAGCACAGCCTTATGTCGCGCGCCATAGGAGGCCCTCGGTTTCGTCGCGGCACCGAAGGGTGCTAATCGTGACACCATCATCGAACGCAACATAATAAGACATCAAGTTGTGATCGAAATTAACAGGTTCAAACTACATTCAGGAAACATACGGTTCAGCCTTACATCCCAAAGTCAAGTTATTACAAGGCCTCACTCCTTCACAGGGAGGGCACAAAAGACGATCCTAACATTAAAGGCACGTGACGACTACTCTAAGCATCATCCTCCGAGTCGGTGTCAGGGATCTCCCCGTCGTCCTCATCACTAACAGGCTCTAACTCCTCATCTTCTTCTTCTTCTTCTGGTTCCTCCTCTGGTGCTTCTGCAGGTGGGGCATCCTGTGGTCCATCAACCTCCACTTCATCATCATCCTCAGCCATGAAGATTCCCGAACCCATGTCCTCATCGACGTTGTTGTTTCGAGGCAACAGGGGATTAAGCTCGTTGTTCAGGCGGTGCACTTCTTCATGAAGATTATCATTGTATTCTTCAGCATTTTCTAACTGTTGCTCGAGCTCAAACTGGCGAGCTCTCAGAACGTTCTTCTCGTGCCAGGCTTCATCCCTCTGTTCCATCACACGGACCAACATGCGTTGACAGTTGCGGTTTGCCACTGTCAACCTCTGGACTGCAAGCGTTTCTTGATCACGATCATGAATCACTTGTTCCAGTTGTTGCCGTGCTGCATCCCTAGCAGCAGTCACCTCTGCCAGCTCTGCCCTCAGCCTTTCCACCTCAGTAGGCTCAGGGCGGGGCTCACGTGGAGCGAGCTGGTGACGCGGTGCCCTGCCCCCAGTGGACTTACGAGCGGTCCTCTTGGTACGTGCCATCTGTAGCAACAAGATAAGATACGACTTAAAGTGAGGATCATTTAGGGGATACGAAATTTACTTTAGTCGGGAGTACAGAAATTTTTAAGGAGGGAGTAAATGATATGTATGATATAATTAAACATGATGCATGCACGTTTCGTACGTCCTCTCACCTTAGTAGAAACCTAAAGTTCTAACGCTAGGCGGTGGCATACATACGTTCTCTCATATAAGCGAAACTATCGGTCTACTCGTTACGCTGTTAGTGTACCTGCAGAAAATTTCATTGCAGCCCAACAATTCCCAATATAAGCACACAAGAAAGCAGTAATTTAAATACTTTCCATATATACATCCCCAAATGTATATACTTCAGTATCAAGCTACCCGATATAAAGGTTCCCACAATTAAGTGCTTTTACATAGTTACATGGTTTAAACATGTAAAGATGTAAGTCACCACAACTACTCTCCCCTAGACCGCCGGTTGGACGATCATGCTCTCACAACTCACACTTACCAGAGCGTCGAGGTAATTGATCCATACATTACCACCCAAGTGGATGGCATCCATACAATATCACGCCGTATGGACGACGAAATAAAAACAAACAAGGCCCCCAAGTTAGTCTTTATAATAAGCCACCTAAGAGTCCTTATTTGGGCTAAGGGATGTGATCACTGGCATACTTAAAAATAATTTTTTTTAGTGTTTTAACCCTTTTTCATAATCAAGTATTTTTGTTTTTAAATACTCATATGATGTGTTTAATGTTGAATTATGCTCCGGTACCAGCTGTAACAGAACCGACCAAATTATAAGAGCACAAGTACGAAAACAAGCACCGAAGCGCTCAAATTTTCAAACTTGAGCCCATATAATCCCGGTAGTCAATCGAAACCACGAAGGATTTCAAACCAAACTGCTTACAACCAGGATCGCATCATTCAACATACAACATCATACGATACATTTCACAAGTAGTCCAGAAATAAGTTTACACCACGGAGTAGCGAATATTACAAACCAAGTTTGAAAGTAGCGGAAGCATAACACACACATTAGTTAATTAAATACTGCCAGTCTGGATGATCGACAACCCGCAAAAGCATGAGGAAAGTACATAAAGACGATCACGCCCTGGTGATCTAGTCATCATCACCCGCAGGGTGGAGACACGTCTTGCAGAATCCCTGATAAAGCATGTCATCTGCAACAGGAGGGAATAAACCCTGAGTACTGGAATGTACTCAGCTAGACTTACCCGTCGAAAACCAGAAATAAAGTGACACCAAGGATTATGCAAGGCTTACACAAGAGGCTAGCTGACATAACATTTTGCATAAAGGCATAAGTAATTGAAACTCTTATAACCTGTACTAGCAGTTATTTTTAGCATTTACTTGTCATCTATCTTAGCACCTGTACTAAACATACACTTGATTATAATCAAACAACATGATTATTATATCCATAGCAGGTATATCATTATGGCAACATTGTATCATTCCCTTAACCACCAGTTCATTTAATGAGTTCTACGTTGCCGCTGCTCAAGTCAAGTGCTCACTAACCGGGAGCGACGGCGATTCGAATCGAATTCCTATCCAGCTGGAGGGGTATTTCTAACACTCACCGTGCAGACCCCTGCCAGGGTCGCACAGGCCACCTTGTCATATGATTCAGGAATCGTGGGTCCGAATGATGTCGCGACCCCAAGGGCGACACTCTGCCAGGTGATAGGGACTTTAACCCCCCCTTGGTCTCACGCCAATGACCCCAAGCATATCCTTTCTCTCCTCCAAGAAGCAACCTACCATTCGATTCCCGGCCTGAATCACATTACTCGGCTTCGCGGTCGGAACGACTTATCCGGCCAACTAAGTGTTAGACTGCGTTCAACATGACTCAAGGACGTACAGCGAATCGGTCCTTAAACGACTCAGACGGGCATAGCTCCACACCCAAGACGTGAAGTGTCTTGCGGCTGTACTATCGAACTCCCGCCCGGTCTCAATTTCATTTTTAAGCATGGTTCCATTCGCGATAGCCATAGAGCCACTCGTGACTCCTTCCTACATCTCGCGGATGACCGGAAATCACCCGACTTCTACCGTACTAAGCAGGGCTAAGCATTGACACGTGCCTAAACCTAAAATAGGATTAAGTACGAGATCTGGACAAGGACAGGTATAATGCAACAAGTGTTTTCATATAACTCCTACAACTTAATGCAGTAAACAATTAAAAGTACTCAAGATTAATTTGTAAATCAGTAGGTTCAGCATGCACCGGGGCTTGCCTTTCAGAAAAGTTGAAGGCCGGTGGTCAGGGCACTCGGGTAGACCTTCTGACGGAGCTTCGTCGCCGGCTGGTTCCTCGGGCTCCTGCTGCTCCTGGCTCTCCTCCGGAATTACAGGCTCGAATTCGAGGAGAGTTACCCCCTCCGGTACACCTATTGCATGAATGCACAATAAATACAATGGATGCATAAATGGGTGCAACATGCTCGGAATAAAATGCATTTCAGAAATAAAAACGATAATCTAATCAAGTTACTTTATTAGTACGTGCAAATCTCTTCTCCGGTGGAGAAGTACTTACCTAAGTTACTTAACCTAAGATAAAGTTGCTCATCCTCAGTTAAGGCCCTAACACCTAACAATTACAAAAGTAGCATGTCTTAGGATATCTCACCATAACAATCAGCAAAACACCACAGTAAGCATTCTGGACAGCAGCTACGTGTTTTTATCACAACTGGAGATTTATAATTTCAAAAGATATGATCTAAGACAATCTGGAAAGCCTAAGAAATGCACTACCATTCATTTTCAGACCTCAACTTCTAACTCCTAAGTTTTCTATGTCAAACTTCACAAGTTCCAGAACCTGTCCTCTCCAAAACAGAGAGTAGCAGATTTTGAACTGCCACTTTAAACAACAGTAACTCTTAAACTACTAAGCCAAATGCTTCCAAATTTTAACACAAGCTAGTTCATCAAGTTTACTCCAACTTTGGTATTTACAGGTTGTCCAGCAACCAATTTTATCAAAGCCAAATTTAGAATTACTACTTAGCTGTCCAGAAACCCTAAATTACAAAGGTTAAATATTTATTGATGTGGCAAACATTCTCTAAAACCAAACTAATGCTACTACAAGTTCACAAATATCACAAAGACACCAGAAAGTAAGGTGTGCCCACCTAAAACATTTATTTAAACCCATTTCTTAATTTACTTAAGTAATTAAGTGAAATTTCAAACATATATATAAACTGCTCCTAAAATTCTACAAAAATTACAGGGAACTCTCTGACTCAAAAAGAGACCACAGTAAAAATTTGAACAAGTTTTATTCACAGAAACTCCCTACACAAAATTCACAAGCTAATAAGGCTGATTTTTGCATAAATAGGAAACCCTATTGAAAAGTGTCAAACAACAGATTTCCTATTTTTCTTAGGCAGTCTAGGGTACCAAGACATTCTCCAAAAAGTTATATGAACATTGCACATGTAGAAAAATTACAAAAATTCATCTAAGTATTTCCTAGAATAACAAGATAGCATTATAACTTGGAAATTAATTAAGCACTGATGCCCAAATTTTTACCAGAGCTAGGACTAGCATAGAGTAACCTACCCATCAAATTTTATGATTTATGGAACACTACAGCTCAAGTTATAAATTTAACAAATTTGCATGCATTCCAAAACACATTTAAAGGATCTATTAATTTCTCCTAAAAATTAAACATCACATTCCAGATTTATATTTTTCTAAAATACTACACATCATGGGGACCCTAATAAAATTTATCTCATGATTTTTGGATCATTAAAACCCTAGATCTATATTTTTCCAACTTGTACAAAAATCAGTGACAGAATAATAAAAATGAATTTCGTTTCAGACGAACTGGGCCGACCCGGAAAACTCGGCCCACACTCGCGCGCGCGCGCGGCCCGTTCAGCGCTCCCGCCCGCGCGCGACACTGACAGGCGGGACCCGCCGTCAGAGAGAGAGAGAGACAGGGGCGCGGCGAACCGCGCGCTCCGGCGAGCTCAAGCTCGTCGGAGGGGAGCTCGCTCGGGAAACCAAGCACACCCTCGCGTTCTCCGTCACAAGGTGCTTCGATTCGTGCAAGAAGGAAGGCTCGGGTTGGAGTGGGAGGGGCTCGCCGTCGTGAGCGGCGGCCGGTGAGGGTCGGGTGGCGGTGTACGGCCGCCGGCGAGGCTGCACGGTCACATCTGAGCTCTGTACGAGCTTCACTGCAACTAGGCAGACTGATTGAGGTAGAGAAAGGAGATGGAGAGAGGCCCTAACCACCCCGGCCACGGAACGCCGTGATGCGGGACGGTGAGCGCGACGACTGTGGTCGTCATGTTCCGCTCCGACGAGGTCACATCCCCCGGTAAGGTCTCGCCACAAGCATCCCCACAGATGACGGAGGTGAGAACGAGGTTCATGACAGGAGTAGAATGAGGGATGGGAGCTGGCCACGGTGGACCGTGGCGGCGGCGATACTCCGGTGAGCTCCAGTGGAGAGAAAATCGACAATACCTCCTCACCTCTACGAAATGGATCAAGCGCGTTGTAGGGGAAGGTCCGAGAGCTTAAGGCGGAGCCGTGGGTGAAGTTAGGTAGGCTACCGTGCGGTGGTGAGCTCGCCCGGCCGCGGCGGGGTCGGAGTGGCACCGCTCGTCGGACCAGAGAGCGAGGGAATGGAGGAGGGAGTGGCGTGAGTGCTGGGGATGGAGGTGTCGACTCCCACTTCACTCCCGCGCGTGAGCTCGCGACGTGGAGACGACAGCAGCACGCACGCGCCACGCGGCCACCGGACTCTGCCTGGGCGCCACGACGCGAGTCAGCTGCATGGCGTCGCCGTTTACTGAATGGAGGTTACCTCGCTCGACTGACAGAGCAGTTTGGTCGCCGATTAACTCCCAAACTAGTGAGAACCAGGCGTGGTTGATGTTGGCAATGTTGTAGAGCTACATGAGGACTTCAACATTGCCAATAGGGTCGTGAGCCAATTCGGCTTGGTTAGGGAGATACAACGCCCCAAAGTGAGGCACCCGAAATCTGAAACCGAGTTTCAGTTAACTAACCGACTGAAACCCATTTTTCCAGGCACCATATCTCCTAAACCATTTAGAACTAGGTGATGGTGATGTTGACAATGTTGTAGAGCTACATGTGACCTACAAGTTTGTCAATATGAGTGAAAGCTGGTTTGGCCTGGTTTGTGAGTTATAAGGTGTCAAAGTGGGGTACAGTGAAACGGTTTTCAGCTCAACACTTAGCAAAATTTGCTAAGTCCCCAAACAGCCCCTAATACTGACTTGTGGGCCATTTTTGAGCATGTTCTGATCATTTTTATGAGATGGCCATATTAGAACTTTTGTTCCTCATGAAATTCTCTACAACTTTGCTTAAGGGTGCTCTTCCATGCAAGGTCTCTAAATTAGACTTTTTAATTGGTCAAACTAGGGCCTTCTAGGGTCAAATGGTGGTCAAACTTCTCTTGGAGGGCAATTTAGTAATTTTGGTCAACATGAACCTTGTTCCAAATGTTACCCTAAGTATAACTAAGGTGTTGTAGGTCATGGTTGGCTACCTTACCTTTTTGTTACACCAACTATTAAGTACTTCATGAAATAAATCAAACAAACCCTAAAATAATCACATGTGTTGCATCACATAAAATAACAAACATGAATGATGCATGCTTATGCTTATGCCATGCAAATGCAATGCAATTAAGGACTAAACACTTGAAGTCTTACATAAAGTTTTTGTGTTACATCAGGTGTCACGTGGGGTGTTCGGATATTAATAAAAAAATAAATTACAGAATCCGTTAGTAAACCGCAAGACGAATTTATTAAGCCTAATTAATCCATCATTAGCACATGTGTTACTGTAGTACTTTATTATCAAATCATGAACTAATTAGGTTTAAAATATTCATCTCGCAAAGTAGTCGCAATCTGTGTAATTAGTTATTTTTAGTCTATATTTAATACTCTATGCATGTGTCAGTTCCTCCCCAAAAGTTTACACTCTATCCCATCGAATGTTTGGACACATGTATGGAGTATTAAATATTGACTAAATAAATAACTAATTGCACAGATTGCGACTACTTTGCGAGACGAATCTTTTAAGCCTAATTAGTCCATGATTTGACAATAAAAGTGCTACAGTAACATATGTGCTAACGATAGATTAATTAGGCTTAATAAATTCGTCTCGCGGTTTACGGATTCTGTAATTTATTTTTTATTAGTATCCGAACACCCCATGCAACACTTACATATGACACCCGATGTGACACGCCAAAACTTTACACCAAGTAACTAAACAAGGCCTAAATAAGGCCAAATTTCAGTCATGTGCTAGCCATTGCGTGTGATCTCTAATGAATCCAAGAATAATCCTACTCGTACTAGCTAGTGAAATTACTAGCCCTGTTTATTTCACTGAAATTTAGCTTATGCTGATGCTTATGCTGAAATGCTACGAGAGAAAAGTATTATTCATTCGCTGAAAAGTACTACTGAAGTAGCGTAGCAGAACAAGAACAAAGCAAGTAGTAGTACGTTTGCTCCTTAAAGTCAGTAACATGAATCATGCATTCATGTACGCACTACATAGCATAATACCCCTTCCAAACCGGCAAAAGCATGAACGAGAATGAGCAGGCAACACAGCAAGCACAAGCAAGGTGGCGTGCACTGGACATGAACCACACGTTTCTGTTACTCTGTATATGGTAATGCAGGGTTTCATACGAAAAGCCGACTGGACGTCATGCTGAGTGATGGCGTGCCAGTCAGAGGATGTTAAAAATTAGGAAAAAGTCTACTTGACCCCTAACTATATGGGTTGTCTACTTTACCCTCAAACTATGAAACGGTCTAATTTACCCCCCTGAACTTTGCAAAACCGGCCAAATCACCCCCTCGAGCGGATTTGGGGCGGTGGTTTTGCTACAGTAACAGCTGTTTTGCTACAGTAACATCGGTTTTGTCTTTTTCTTTTTTTATTTATTTCGTCTGAATCTTTGAAAAATCATAGTAAATCACAGAAAAATCATAAAATGGAAAATCCAATTTTGTTGGACTCCACATTAGTAGATGTACACAATGAACATATAATATAGTATGCTTTAGTACAAAGTTTTTTGCTGTAAATTAGGATCTATTTTTTTCTATAATTAATTTGAATAATTTATACAACAAAAACTTTGTACTAAAGCATACTATATTATATATTCACTGTGTAGATCTACTCATGTGGAGTCTAACAAAATTATATTTTCCATTTTATGATTTTTCTGTGATTTATTATGATTTTTCAAAGATTCAGACGAAATAAATTTAAAAGAAAAGACAAAACCACTGCTACTGTAGCAAAACAGCTGTTACTGTAGCAAACCACCACCTAAAACCACTCGAGGGGGTGATTTGGCCGGTTTTGCAAAGTTCAGGGGGTAAATTAAACCATTTCATAGTTTATAGGGTAAAATAGACGACCCCCATAGTTGGGGTCAAGTAGACTTTTTCCTTAAAAATTACTCCACCTATTTTTGTGATGATTATAGCTAAAAATATAAATTAATTACTACTAACCTAGCATCCACCTAGGCCGTGTTTAGATGCGGAATTTGGTTGGCCGAATTGGTACAGTGCGCATTAAATGCGCACTGTACCAATTCGTTTGTATTTGGTAAAATTTGTCTAAACATTGACTAATTAGGCTTAAAATGTTCGTCTCGCAAAGAACAACAAAACTGTGCAATTAGTTTTTAATTTCATTTACATTTAGTACTCCATACATTTGCCGGTATTTTGATGTGATAGGAATCTTCTTTTTTGCATAGTGAAATTTTTGGTTGAAATTTAGGATCTAAACAAGGCGCTAGCTAGTACTCTCTTCTGCACAGTTGCACTTGCTGCACGCCAGTGCGTGGCCCATGGTCACGTGGTGCCTCCGAGCTTTCTGCTTGGGTTCCGACCGTCACCTCGTCGCTCTCTGCCGATGGAAATGGAACGGGGCAAACAGCAGGCAGCCCCTTGACCTACCGGTCGGGTCATTTACCGTACGTCACCGACTGACTACCTAGCCCCGGTAGCTAGGCCGGCCCTGCTGCTCAAAGGCCAAAGCACAAGCTCAACGTCAACAACGTACAGGTCGCCAAGTCGCGGTAACTGAGGGGGTGTTTGGTGGGAGGAGTTAAAGTTTAATAAATATTATAGTATTTTCGTCTTATTTGATAAAAAGTTTTTAATCTTGGACTAATTAGGCTTAATAGATTCGTCTCGTGAATTGCTCCTAATCTGTGCCGACATGCATGTAATTAGTCTATATTTAGTACTTCATGTATTTGAGGGAACATTGATGTGATGGGAGTTAAACTTTAACTCCTAGAAACCAAATAGGCCCTGAATCCATAGTTTTGGAGTCCAATCAGTAGAGAGAAGAGACGGGACAGAGGCCATGCTTAGGCTCCGTTTGGTTACAACATGTTAAAGTTTAACTCCCATCACATCAATGTTGCGGCAAATGCATGGAGTACTAAATGTAGACTAATTACATGCATGTCGACACAGATTAGGAGTAATTTACGAGACGAATCTATTAAGTCTAATTAGTTCAAAATTAGAAACTTTTATCAAATAAGACAAAAGTGCTACAGTGTTTGTTAAACTTTAACACTCAAACCAAACAGGCCCTTAGTTACCAAAATTTTTTCAAGATTTCCCGTCATATCGAATGTTTGGACATATGTATGGAACATTAAATATAGATAAAAAAACTAATTACACAATTTGGTAGAAAACCACGAGACGAATCTTTTGAACCTAATTGTCTATGATTGGACATTAATTGACAAATACAAACGAAAGTGCTACAGTACGAAAGCCAAAAAAAATTTCACGAGCTAGACACACCCTGACTGATCGATAGCGCTACTAGGGATGAAAACGGTACGGATATTTTCCGACCGTATTCGAGACCGAATCCATTTAGAGGGGTTTTAATCCGTCCGTATCCGAGTCCGGATATTTAACATCCGATACCGTATTCGTATCCGAATATTTAAATCATATATTTATGATGTCGATATCCAATCGTATCCTATCCGGCATTTTTTATACTATCCGTATTCGAATCCGAATCCGGACATAAATATGAAAACAAATACGATATCAGTGATATCCGTCCGTATCCGATCCGTTTTCATCCCTAAGCGCTACCAAAGTAGCCTACCGTGTGTTTGGCGCTGAAACTTTTAGGTTCCGGAGGCGTCATCATCATCTGCAATGATCTCACGAGGAAGAGGACGAGGACGGCACCACCACAGACAGCGGCAGCGACCAGCGAGTACAGTAGTGTAATAGAGCCGCCATTGTGCGCGGCATGTTTCACGGCAGATTACAGGCAGTGCACGCTACCTTCCTTCCACGGACAGGACAATGGATTAGCGAGTCATTGTCCTTCTTGTGCTGCCCCATCCTTTCAAGTTACTGTCCCTGTTTAGATGATGTCTCCTCTAACCACTGTTGGCGTACAGCAAGTGGATATGTAAGGTCCTGTTTGGTTTGGACATGTTAAAGTTTAACTCTCATTACATCAATATTGCGGTAAATGCATGGAGTATTAAATGTAGACTAATTGCATGCATGTTGGCACAGATTAGGAGTAATTTACGAGACGAATCTATTAAGCCTAATTAGTCCAAAATTTAAAACTTTTTGTCAAATAAGACGAAAGTGCTACAATGTTTATTAAACTTTAACACCCAAACCAAACCTGCCCTAAACCACTGTATGTTCCAGCTAGGACAACGATGTCACTAGCTCACGCATGGTGCATGCCTCGTTTCTATGGTCCGTTAGCTAGAGCTCCAACATCAATGTGAACACCAGTTATAGCTTATCTGATCAAGCAGACTTTTTTTTCGAGCTTCTCTGGTTACAAAACACATTTAGTAAAACCTCTCGTTGCTGAAAAGAGTAAAATAGTCATAATATCCTCTTATTTTTCTATTTTTTTTATTTTCTTCATGCATTTTTCTCACTCTTATTTCTCCTTCCTTCCTCTTCTCTCTCCACCTTATCCCATCTTCAATGCCTCCGCCACCACCGCACGCACATCCACCCCCGCAATGGCTCACCTTACAGCCGCCTACTGCCCTCCTCGCCTGTCGTGCTACCGCCGCGGGCTCCTATGTCTCGGACACTGCCATTCATTCACCTCTTGTGAGAGCGTAATTCCCACGGTTTCACACACGGAGTTGCCTCTATTTGGTTGGGAACATGCTGAAATGGCTTCAGGAATGGGTGAAGCAGCTCCACCAAATGGACACTTAATTTCTGCAGTGACATTAGCATCGTTTCACAATAGATTCACCATTCAGAACCCCTCTTTTAATCTTCTTTCAAAAAATATGTATTGTACATGGACTAAGGATGAAAACGGTCGAACACGGTCGAAAAACTCCTCAATTGTTTTCTACTTCTACATTTAAATACGAAAGCGAAAGCGAAAACGAAAACGGTAAAGCCGAACACGAACACAAACTCAAACTTACGGAATTTCGAAAACAAACGTATTCGAGCAGAATTATGTCGAACACGGTCGGTATATGAAAATTAATACGGAATACCAACCCACACTGCGTAACTTTAAACAAGTGCATGATCAAACTAACAAGTGCATGATCTAGTTCAAGTGCATATAATAATTAACAAGTGCATGACCCGGGGTCTTAACTCTCAAGTATCATCACAAACACACAGACTGACAGACACAATCACCGACACACAAATAAAAGTCTAGAACAATGCATCTCTCAGAACATGAACGTCTACAGTTCATTAGCATCATCCATGATGTCAGGATCATTTTCCATGTCTTCTGCTTCCTCATTGTCCTCATCCCCTCCTTGTTATTTTACTAAAAGTTTGCAAAGTTAATTAAAATTAGATGTATCAACTGGTATATGATTTCCCATTAATGCAACTACAGGACGCAATACAACTTTAAATAAAATAGCAAAAGTGATAAGAAGTTCTGCATCACATGACAACAAGAAAACCTACTTCCTGACTCTTTTTTTCACCCCGACATATGTACTGGAGTCCTGGACAGAACTCCTAATTACAAGTACTGATTACTAGACCATAAATTTAGAGCCAAAAATTATCATATAAATTCAGAGAAATATTGGGATGCCTCATTTCATAGCAAGTAGTCAAAAAACATACCTCAATTTTCAGTTCAGCCACAACATTAGTCAAAGTGTCAACCTCAAGATCACTCACAATTGATCCAAGCATTTTAGAATCTGAACAAAAAATTAGAAAGGAAAAAATCAATGCATTAGTATGCTGCAATTACAAGTGTCTAACTAAAAAAATAGATAAAATACCTTAACTTGCTGCAGCAACCCAATCCTTTGTGCAAATTAATGCATGTACCATCTCTGGATCAAGACAACTGCGATAGGGATCAACAACACGGCCAGCATCACTAAAAGCAAACTTAGATGCTACTGTTGATACTTGTATGGCCATTACATCCCTAACAATTTGTGAAAGGATAGGATAGTGTTCTCTCTTGTTTTTCAACCATGCTAAGATGTCAAACTCACGAGCAACTTTCATTAGTTGTTCTCCAATATACCTATCCAACTCATTTGACTCAACCATATCAGGTTCACCTGCATCATATAAGAATTCCTCTAGGTCATGGTCTACATTTCCCATTAATATATCAGATGTGTTACTAGGTCCAGGTGCAGCCCCTTTACAGTTTCTTTATCACACTAATAAACTCATCAAGTTCAGTTAGATAATGATCACCATAGAACTTCTTCATGTAGTACTCTATCAACCTTTTCTTGTTCCTAGGATCAAGAAAACAGGCTACAACTAGAGCATTGTTGGATTGCTCCCAATATTTCTCAAATTTAGCATTCATAGCAATTGCCATTTCTCTAATTGTAGCATCTTCACCATAGCACCAGTCATCAAGCAAGAGCTTTATATCACAGAAACCTTTATAGAATAAGTTTGCAGTAGGATATGAAGTGCCAGAGAGAATTTCAGTGAGATCATAAAATTTCTTCAAGCAGCCATAAATTGTCAATGCATTGTCCGATTCAGCAGAAGATGGAGAAATCTTGGCATACCTACGGCAATCTGAAGACTTCAGCCTAATAAATTCATCCTTGTAGTACAATGCATCTCTCAGCATTAGGTAGGTAGAATTCCACCTAGTGGAAACATCCATTTGAATACCCCGCTATGTATCCAACCCAGCTTGAGTGGCACACTTCATAAGTTCTTCCCACTGCAATGGAGACCCTTTCACAGCTAGTACAAGTGATTTGATCTTCTTAAGTGTTCCTGAAATGACTTTCAACCCATCTCTAGCAACCAAATGGAGAATATGGCAGGCACATCTAACATGAAAAAAAACTCCCATCACAAACTAGGGAATCATTACCATTCTCTTTCAGATCTGAAATTATATCGTTGACAGACACTTCATTTGAACTAGCATTATCCAAAGTCAAAGCAAACAGTCTATTTTCAATGTACCATTTAACCATAACTTCAGCGAATGTCTCAGACAACTTTGCACCAGTATGCCTACCTTTTACAATGAAGAAACCTATATTTCTCTTTTGCATACGCCAATTATCATCCATCCAATGAATAGTAACACACATGTATCCTTTATTCTGGCATGAGGTCCACATATCCATGTTGCACTAAAGCGGCACTTCATAGTTTTCAAGTGTGCATACAAAGTTTCCTTTTCTTCAAGATATTTGTCCATTATTTCTTTTCTAACACTGACACGGGATTTTATGGGAAAGCTAGGATGGAGAGATTTTATGAAATCAACAAGATACTCATGCTCAACTATGTTGAAAGGATATTCATGCATGGTTATTGCCAAATTCAATTTTGAAAGCATTTAGGCCCCGAGAGTTGGTTTCTGCAATTGATGACAACGCATTATTACCATGACTAACGTGTGTTTTGCAAAAACTTTGATAAGTTAGGTCATAGGAATGGTAACTGTTTTGAGCACTATGGTATTCATGCCCCTTGATGTAAATCGTTGCGGTTTTCAAAGGATTAACGTCAAGATTAAGGACGGTTAGTTCTGGACGTCAAGGAGTTGAGTTACGTTCGGAATAGTCGTTAGGATCTTCACTTTTTTTTCCTTTGGCCGTACTATAAAGGGGGGCATGAGCGAGTAGCTTGACCTAGGTGAGCCTTTTGTTTAGGTGTGATGCACACTTGTGAAACTTAGCTCTAGGTAGCTCAGGTGAAGCCCAAAGTTCAGTTGAAAGAAACTCGGTTCAAGTTGTGTCGCGATTCAAAGTTGTTTGAGCCTTTTACCCTTGACCAGACGCGGTCTCTACCTTGACCGGACGCATCCGGTCAGTGCTGGCAGTCACCGCTGTTTCAACTCGGACGACCGGACGCGGTCCTCCCTAGGACCGAACGCGTTGATCGTGTTGACACGTGTCACAGAGGGTAAGTGTTCTGATCGGACGCGACTGGAAAACGATCGGACGCGTCTTTAGTGCGTCCAGTCCAGTTCCAGTAAGGTACTTCGCTGACCGGACATGTCCGGTGATCACTGATCGGACTCGACCGAGCGTCCGGTCAAAGTACAGTAAGGTTCTTGCATGACCGAACGTGTCCGGTCAGTACTGATCGGTGCGTCCGGTCACTCTGCGCTAGTGGTTTCAATTTCGACTGTTACCACCGACCGGACGCGTCCGGTCACGTCGACCGGCGCGTCCAGTCAGTTCGTAAAATGCTGAGTTGGCACATAACGGTTGGAATTGACTATGGGGTGTATAAATACATCCCCTACACCTCTTTGTGAGGTCTCTTGCTCGTTTGTTCAGCTGAGAAACACCTTTCAAGTGCAAGGAAGTGCAAGAGCTCTAGTGAGGGTTGTGATTTGAGAATCCAAGTTTAAAATCCCTCATTAGTGACTAGGGAGTAGCAAGTGTGCATCCACCTTCTCATTAGGCTTGTTGTGGTCAAGTGAGAGTTCTTGCTTGTTACTCTTGGTGATCGCCATTACCTAGACGGCTTGGTGGTGATTAGGAGTTTGGTGATCATCTGGTGGAGCTTATGGATGACCCAACTCATCTTGTAAGCGGTTGTGGGCGATTCACCGTAACGGAGTGTCAAAGAATCAGCCCATAGAGAGCACTTGATCCTTGCGCGGATCAAGGGAGAGCTACACCCTTGCGCGGGTGCTCCAACAAGGACTAGTGGGGAGTGGCGACTCTCCGATACCTCGGGAAAATATCACCGTGTTCCTAACCCTTTACTTTCAAGCAATTACTTTCACGTATTACTTTTTTTTGCTTAATTTACTTTCCTAGAATTGTCATGCTAGACTAGGATTGGAACTTAGGGTGCAAAACTTTTATCGGTAGAATCACAAGGAACACTTGTAGGCACTAGGGGTGAATTATGGCTTAGTAGGATTTAATTCTTGCAATAATTTTTAGAAAAGCCCAATTCACCCCCCCTCTTAGGCATCTTGATCCTTTCAATTGGTATCAGAGCCGAGTTGCTCCTAAATTAAGCTTTACCGCCTAGAGCAAGATGTCTAATGGGGAAGGACCACCTCCCACCTTTGAGGGAGATGATTTTCCATATTGGAAAATCCACATGGAGGCGTACCTCAAAGCCATAGATGTCGGGTGCCTTAGATCCGCCACCGAAGGGCTTCCCGAAATCAAGGATCCCGCTAACCCCGTTGGTGACGAGGAGAAGTACGACCGGTGGAATGCAAAGGCAAAAAATGCACTCTACCGGGGCCTTGGCAAGGATATCTTCAATCGTATGCGTAATGCAAAAAATGTTCATGAATTGTGGGAAAACCTTTGTGCTCTCCATGAGGGAACTAAGAGTGAGCGTGAGGAACACTATCATATTGCTTTGAAGAAGATTAATTCTTTTGAGATGCTTCCTAAGAAAAGTGCTAATGACATGTACACTCCCTTGAATGTTCTTATAGAGGATCTCAATGCTCTCGGGCTCACTCAAATGAGTCCATCGGATGTTGCAAGGAGGATCTTGAGTGTTCTTCCTGTTGAGAAGTATGGTCACATTGTCACCGTGCTTCACCAAAGTGATCTCTCCACCACAACATCGACACAAGTATTGAGAAAGATCAATGCGCATGAGATGTACATGCATATCACTTCGAAAGAGGGCTCATCATCTTCCAAGAAGAAGGACTTGACCTTCAAAGCTAGCCATGATAAGAAAAAGAAGAAGAGCCAAGCCATGCTAGTGCATGAAAGCTCAAGTGAGAGTGATATTGATGATGCATCACTTGCTCTCATGGTGAAAAAGACCACCAAGATGCTAAAGAAGCTTAACAAGAGTGGCATCAAGTTCGATGGCAAGAAGAAGAAGTTCTTCACAAGTAGCAAGAGAAAGCCTATATCTGAAATAGATTGCTACAATTATGGTAAACTTGGCCATCTAGCTCATCAATGCCCTAAGCCTCCAAAAGACAAGTATAAGAACAAGAACAAGTGCAAGAAAAATGAATCTAGTGATGAAGAAGATGAGAAGAAGAAGAACAAGTCATACAAGAAGAAGGATGGCAAGAAGAAAGAGTTTCACAAGAAGAAGAAGGGAGGCAAAGCTTACATTATTAGTGATTGGCTCACCGACATTGAATCATCATGTGAGTCCTCCGGTGATGAAAGCAACGATGAGAATGAGAAGGTCGCCGTATTTGTGATTGGGCCATCATCATCTTCATTGACATCTTCACCGCCATCTTCACCGTCATCATCCACTACTCACGTATGCCTCATGGCCAATGGTGAACGAAAGGTATAAAATAATGAAAGTGATGATGATGATAGTGATAGTGATGATGAATATGATGCACCTTCTTATGATGAACTTGTAAAATTGCTAAACAAATACTCTAAAGTCATAAGAAAAAACTAGAAATGAAAATGAGGAGCTTCA
The DNA here is from genome assembly GCA_038087645.1 of Saccharum hybrid cultivar R570. NCBI lineage: Eukaryota > Viridiplantae > Streptophyta > Magnoliopsida > Poales > Poaceae > Saccharum > Saccharum hybrid cultivar. The sequence goes on from JAQSUU010000542.1 coordinate 87,594, forward strand.
AAATGAAAATGAATCACTTTCATCCAAGTTTGAGAATGCACAAAAGACTAGTGATGAGCTTAAAGATCAAAATAAAATTATGTCTTCTACTCTCAAGGAGCTCAAAACTTTCAACAAAGAGCTTAGAGATGAATATGATAAACTTGAGAAGAAGCATGATGAGCTCAACACTAGGCACAACTCGATAAAAGACAAATATACTACATTGAAAATTAATTATGATAGTCTTGTTGTTGCTAATGAGCTTTCTCTTGAGACACATGATGCTACTAACCAAGTTGTTAAGATTGATATAGCCACATCATGTGATGACTTGATCATTGAGAGCATTGAGTAAGGCTCTAGTGGCAAAGGCAAGAAAGTGGTTGAGTCCGACAATCATGATGATTATGTCAAGCTCAAGAGTGAATATAAAATGCTTAGAGATGAGAACAAGAAGCTAAAAGGGTTGATGGCTCTTGAAAAACGAACATCAAATGAGTCACTCATTGAGGAGAACAAAAAGCTCAAGCAAGAGAAAGAGCATCTCAAGACCGGCTTAAGCAAGTTCATAAGAGGTCAATACTTGCAAAGTGAGCTACTCATGAACACCGTCATGAAGATGGATAGAAGTGACATTGGTTACTTAGCAAATCAAGAGAAGAAGGCTAAAGCTCAACAACAGCAAAGCAAGTCAAAGCCCAAGCCAAAGAGATGTGTTGAGTGTGGACAAGAGGGCCACTTTGCTCATGAGTGTAAAACTCCACCACCACAACCCTTGCCCAAGTATGCTAGACCCTTTGCCTTCAATGCTCACTACATGCTTAGAAACGATTATAGTGGAAAGATGAAAGTCATATTCTTGGGTCCCCCAAACAAGAATAGGCCTAAGAAAATTTGGGTTGTCAAGTCACTAGTTGAGAAAGTCAAGGGTCCCTCTCAAGTTTGGGTCTCTAAACAAAAAGCTTGATCTCTTGTGTGTAGGTGAACTACAAGACCCGTGGATCTCATTGGGTTATTGATAGTGGTTGCACTCAACATATGACCGGTGACCCTCGTATGTTCACCTCACTTGAAGAGAATTGGGAATGTCAAGAGAAGATCACATTTGGGGATAATTCAAAGTGCAAAGTCAAGGGTATAGGCAAGATTGCAATATCAAATGATCATTCTCTTTCAAATGTGCACTATGTTGCTTCCTTGAGTTTCAATCTACCTTTTGTAGGTTGAGAAGTGAGCTAAATGTGCTTGATTCTAGTAACTTTAAAAAATGAGCTTGTGTTGTCCCTTGCATTGCATTGTAATATATGTCATGTTTAAATTTTCATAATGCATCTAGGACTTGTCTAACATGGTTACGATAACCATCCTTTGGAGGAGTGAAGAAGCCTAACCGTGGATCAAACTTGACAAGCAACCTAGTTTTACCTTCTTGCTTTGCATTGCATATGCATGGTTGTTGCTTTGTCATTTCTTTTCGGTTTGGTTTTGAGCAACCTCTGTGTTCGTCCATGGATAGAGAGAGCATTTGACGCTCCCAAGGGTTTATAAACTCTATTGCATGGTCATACATTGCTCCTCGGGTGTTTGTTGCATATTTTCTTAAAAATAATACTAGCCTAAGGCAAAATATTTTGAAAAACTTGAGGATATGAGAGAGGTCACTCATATTAGGTTCTAATAGGTGTTTATTTGGGTCTCTTTGTATTGGAAATTGATTGGGAGAAGTCGCGTCGAAGGCCAGAAAGAAGAAAGGTGAAAAACAGCAACCAGATGCTGGACCGGACGCGTCGCTGCTCAACCACCGCGTTCGGTTCCGGCCATCACCAGCGCGTCCAATCGTGCGAAGACAGTACTCATGGATCTCTGACCGGACGCTGGACCGTACGCGACGTTGCGACCACTGCGTCTGGTCCCGGACCTCACCAGCGCATCCAGTCACGCGTGATGGATTCTCGGGTGGACCTTGACCGGACTCTGTCCGTGTCCGGTCACCTCTAACCGGATGCGTCCGGTCACGCCAGGAGCTTACTAGACTCTGATCGGACGCCTCTGCAGCACGTCCGGTCAGGCAATCAGCGCGACTGGTCACCCCGTGAAAAGCGGATCTGAATCTCTTTTTCTTTCCATCAGCGGTTTTTCCTCCATCTTTTTTCTTCATCCACGCGCGCCGCCGCTATTCTCCCGAACCCTAGCCCTAGCTGGTGCTCGCCGCTCCTCCACCGTGACCGCGCAGCGCCGCTGCCACCCCGCCGTCGTTGCTCCTCCGTTTGTAGCAACGTCGCTGCCGCCACTCCTTCATTGTCGTAGCCCACGCGCCGTCATGCCGCTGCAGCTGCGCCGCCACTCGCCGTCCTCAGCCACTGCTGTTGTGCCGCCGCTCGCCGTCACCACTGCATAGCTTGCGCCGCCGGCCCTCCTCCATAGCCCGCACTCGTTTACTGCCGCTACAGCCGCACCGCCTTCGCTCCACCACTGCACAGCTCACGCCGCCGCCATACCTCTAAGCCCTAACTGTCGCGCAACATCACCGCTTCTCTCTGGCCGTCCTCTAGCGAAGACCCCACAACCTATCTTCACACGACTTTGTCTCCGTGAGGTTTCTTCGCGTCACCTTGACCTAACTTGGTTTGCTGATGATTTCTCATATTGACCTGTTTCACTTTCGGTTGTCTCGGCATTTCAGCGCTCATCCGTTGCTCCCGTCGAACCCTCGCGCGTCAAGGTCCCTTATCTTTTCACCGGAGTCTCGCTCGTCTGAGGTATCATATCGTGCTCTATTCTTTTCTTATGTCATATGCTTGCTCTCATAAGGACTTCGCTCATCTATTAGTTAAAATATATTGCTTAAAAGTAGCTCTATCTATTCTATCTTTGCAGAGAGTCTTGTCAGTGCACTGTGTGTGTGGCAGTTGGTACTTTGGTTAGTTTTGAATCCGAGGCCAAGCTTGCGGATACGGATAGAGGCCAAGCCTCACGAGAGTCAGCTCATCATCTATTCAGTGTCAGGGTTTCTCAGTCACAAAGACTTGTCAGCATGGTCCGCTGTAAAAATGCTGGTGGTGCACCGAGTGACGGGGACGAGAGTCCCCCTCATTTGATAGAGGTTTCCTATGGCAAGCGCAAGAAGATCGCCGCCAAGAAGAGAAAGAGGACACTCACTGAGGCAGAGTTAGCACAGGCAGTGGCTGACGCGGCAGATCTAGCAGAGAGAGGAGGCAGAGGTAGTGGCATTCACATTGGCGAGCGTTGCTTTTATCTTGAAGGTCGACAGCTTGGTACAGAGGCCACTGAGGAGATAGAGGATCAGGCCACAGAGCAGCCTGCTGAGGAGACAGAGGAGATAGAGGAGCAAACAGTGTAGACTCCACCGTGTCGTCACTCAGGACACACGCGCGCTTAGGTGACACCTAGACCAGAGGGTCAGCGACGTGGAGGTCATCTACCTCCCAGAGCTCAAGGTCACCCCCAGTTGAGCACTTTGACCTGAGGAGAGCTACAGCACGACAGGTCCAAGCTCTCTGGTTCGTCGAGGTTGGTCGGTGGTTCCCACCTCAGCGGGACACCAGGGCTTTTGAGGGTTTCTACACACCTCTGCATGAGGATTTCAAGAGAGCCTATGTTGATAGTGGGATATCCTTCAGACCTTAGAGAGTTTGTTGACTTGAGGCACAAGTTGTAGTTGTTGGTGAGCAGCTCCGTCCACATATTTCCTTCTTACCGGGATTGTTAGACTTTCTAGGAAGGACTGGAGCTTATTGCGGTACTTGGGTCAGAGAGTTCTACTCCTCACTTTGGATTGACCCTACTCACGAGTTCATTCATTTTGCATTCTGAGGTTGTGACCGTAGACTGTACAGCACCAGGGTACGGAAGATTCTCAGGCTCCCTGCTTTAGAGACGAAGATCCACCAGTTATGCTTTGGTCAGACTTCTCCACTGAGGCGTCCACATGGAGACACTGTGCCACCTACAGATCTGATCAGACCATACTTTCGTGAGCCATTTGGCGAGGGGTCCCGACATACACCTTGCTCGCGTGTTGGATGCTATTGTGAGGCGGACACTGCTTCCGAGGTTGGGATACAGAGAGGGCTTGACACGTATGTAGCTTTGGGTAGTCCATCACCTCATCTCTCAGACTTCGTTTGACATTTGGGACCTGATGCTCTGTGAGATGGAGGACACTTTGGTAGAGGGCTTCAAGGGTCACTGTCAGCTACCCTATGGCCATTGGATCTGTTTCCTGATACGGTCTGCTTGTGACTTACCTGCTGAGATTAGAGCTGAGATTTTAGACACCACTACAGCCTTCCCGGAGTATGATATTCGACAGTTGTGGGCTTCTATCACTAGAGAGCAGGCACCTAGATAGGGTCAGCGTCAGAGGGTAGAGGTACTAGAGACTACAGCTGAGTAGGACGAGATAGTTGAGGGCCTTGTAGAGGCAGAGCTTGCGGATTTAGACGCTCAGCCAGCTGATCCAGACGAGGATGATGCCACTGACAGCACTGATGAGGACTATCAGCCTATTCCTCGGTATCGCTCTCCTCGGTCTCACGATCATGAGGCGGGTGGTTCAGGTTTAGCCTCACACTCAAACCTAGCTATGGTGGCTATTCTTGAGAGGCTAACCCAGGCTCAAGAGAGGCAGGAGATTCAGCTGTAGCGACAGGCTCAGGATAATGGAGCTGCATTCGCTCAGATTTAGGCTCGTCAGGACAAGTTTCAGAGGCTATAGCTTGAGATACAGAGGCAGCAGGCAGCCACCCAACAGTAGTACCTTGAGCTTCTCTGACATCTTGTTACTGTTGGGGTCCCTCCATCTTCGTCTATCCTTACTCTAGCGTTACAGTCTATTGGACTTCAGAGTCAGGGACAGCCGAGCGTTTAGTTTACTTCACCTCAGCAGCAGGTGCCACAGACTTTTCAGTCCCCAGGCTACACTCCTATTCAGACGGGGTTCACTCCACTAGTTTAGCTCGGGCCTCACCTTCTGACAGGCACTCCTTTCTCCACTGATCTGAGTGCATCCTACAGCGAGTTGACTGGTCAGCCGACACCCTCCCATACCACAGTTTAGACTACTTCAGGGATGTCAGCTTCAAAGACAGTGGCTCCTCCAGTGGCAGGGACCGTGACTACAGAGACAGTACCTTCGTCAGTTGCCTTGACTAATCCTCCCACAGTTGGTGCTCTTCAGGCTCAGGTGACAGAGACTGCAGCTCTTGTTGCTACTACATTATCAGCTCTTGCTCCTGCGTTATAGATCCAGACTGCTTCACTTCCACGTGTATCTACAGAGGGTCAGCCTGATAGCTCAGAGTCAAAGGAGGACACTTCATAGTTCTTGATCACTCCATGCTCCTCGGCACCCGACATGACTGCTTCTGTTCCTCCTTCGGACCCGTAGTTTTTTGGCTCTTGATGCCAAAGGGGGAGAGAGAGTAGATTTAGGGGGAGTTTTTGAGAGAGGGTTTCAACATTTTTTCTTTGTGTGCTAGATTCATGCATCATGTTTATATTCTCATGTTTATATTCTCGCTCTTGCATTTTGTGACATGTATGCTTATGAGACACTTGAGTTATATGTGGATTATCTTGTTGCTATTATATCATGTCACTTGATTGGTTCTAGCTCATAAGGTTTTGCTTCCATGCCTTAATCTGATTTCATATGAGCTATGTTTTTGTGTACTAACCTTTCATGTTTCATCTCATGAGTACACCCTATTGGCTTGGAGCACATAAGCAATTCCTAACCCCTTGTGCTTATTGCCTTTTGCTTATGTGAACCAAGCATGTTCGAAGACCTCAAATATTAAATCTACTGAATCAAGGTGTTGTCATCAATCACCAAAAAGGGGGAGATTGAAAGCATCTAGGCCCCGAGAGTTGGTTTCGGCAATTGATGACAACGCATTATTACCATGACTAACGTGTGTTTTGCAAAAACTTTGATTAGTTAGGTCATGGGATTGGTAACTGTTTTGGACACTATGGTATTCATGCCCCTTGATGGAAATCATTTCGGTTTTCAAAGGATTAACATCAAGATTAAGGACTGTTAGTTCCAGACGTCAAGGAGTTGAGTTACGTTCAAAATAGTCGTTAGGATCTTCTCCTTTTTCCTTTAGCCATACTATAAAGGGGGCATGAGCGAGTAGCTTGACCTAGGTGAGCCTTTTGTATAGGTGTGATGCACACTTGTCAAACTTAGCTCTAGGTAGCTCAGGTGAAGCCCAAAGTTCAGTTGGAAGAAACTCGGTTCAAGTTGCGTCACGATTTGAAGTCGTTTGAGCCTTTTACCCTTGACCGGACGCGGTCTCTGCCTTGATCGGACGTGTCCAATCAGTGCTAGCAGTCACCGCTGTTTCAACTCAGTCGACCGAACGCGGTCCTCCCTAGGACCGGACGCGTTGATCGTGTTGACACGTGTCATAGAGGGTAAGTGTTCTGATCGGACGTGACTGGAAAACGATCGGACGCGTCTTCAGTGCGTCCGGTCCAGTTCTAGTAAGGTACTTCGCTGACCGGACGCGTCCGATCATCACTTTAAGGTGTTGTTGTCTCTTCACAGTACTGTGCTTTGACTTCAAAGCACAGTACTGTGTAGGCACTAGGGGTGAATTATGGCTTAGTAGGATTTAATTCTTGCAATAATTTTTAGAAAAGCCCAATTCAACCCTCCTCTTGGGCATCTTGATCCTTTTAAATTTCTTCAAGCTAACTTCTTGGTCATATTTGAAAGGTTGAACATGAGCATTTTCAGAACCAGGGTTCTTACCAACTTTAAGGTGTTGTTGTCTCTTCACAATACTGTGCTTTGACTTCAAATGGTTCCTGAATGCAGTCGTTCCACAGACGCCCTCAGCTCTGTACCTCTGATTACACCTAGAGAAATCCCCATATCTCCTCAATTTGCTTTCCTTTCACCTCTACATATTCCAATTTCTTGGTGAAATACTGCCAGACCCACGATGTGCATTTCTTATACCTCTAGCCAAAAAGGCGAACCTGCTCTTCATCCTCCGCATCATCCACTAGGTCATCATCGTCGACATTAATTGGCACTTCAGTAGGTGGAGATGTTGTTGCTGGTGCGGCAGCGCCATTGCCCCCATGGCAATTTGGAACAAAAGAACCTATCACTGATACTGCTACTGATGCTGCTGTAGCTGGACTTTCACAAGTTCCACTAGATGCAATACTTTGAGATGAAGGCCTTTTATTCTGTGATCCTACAAGAGCCAAGTGAAACATTGCTAAATCAGTAAAAATATAATGTCCCAAATAACCAAATAATCAAGCAAAAATATCTCAAATACTGAGGCCGCATGAATGGGGTGCTGATCAACAATGTGACTAATGGCAAAAAGATCTCAAATACCGAGGCAAATAATGGCATAATTCCAATCCCCCCTTCTGCGCCCACCCCACCTGCAGGCTCTCAATCACATAGTTCCTCCTGCTCACAGAAACCAACAGGGAACGAGTTGCAGGCTCTCAATCAGCCTCCAAATTTGACAACCAATCTAAAGCAATCCTTAAGGCTGCATCAATCCTCCGGCAGCCAAATCCATGGAAACAAACAGGGAACCAGTTGCAGGGGCGGGCGCACTTAAGGGCATGGGTGTACATTAATGAATTACCTGCTACTGCAGTTGCAGATGCCGTTGATGTCGGTGCTGCCGACGGCGCTAGAAGGCGACGCACGCTCTTCGCCTTGGTCTTGCCCCCCTTGCCCTTCATTCTAGGAACAGAACCACCATCTCTAGGGGGTGCCATGGATGGGCGTGGTGGCGACGCTGCTTGAGAGTCGAGGCTGGGTGGCAGCCGGTGGCTGAAAGGTCCTTGTTTGGTTTTGGTAAATGAATGACAACTTAGGTGGACTAATATGTGGTTATGTGAGATACACAGAAGAGTAGTCCACATGTGATTGTGTCATGAAGGAGCTTATTGCATATGAGACATGACATGAAGTCATGTGACCAAGGTGGAGAAGATTGAGATGAGGCTTGGCTCGATGGACCGGTTGCAAGTGTGAAGGGCAAGTCGGAGGCTTTGAAGCGAGGGACCGCGTGTGACGGTGAAGCTTGGGCAAGACTTGGTGCCAATGGACCGAGACAACAGTGAAGAGCAAGTGAGGTCAAGATTGATGAACCAATATGGTCACGTGATGATATGAAGTGGATCATATCATTTGGTGATTGGTTGGTGCATGTGTTGCATCAACGTCGGAGGAGTTAGAATGAAATGCGCAAGGCAAAGGTATAACCATAGGACATTTTCATTTCACCAGTCATAGGTATGTAGAGAAGTTGATGACCGGGTTTAGGATAGATGGCCATATTATCAAGAGGGGCAAACTTGTTTGCATATCGGTCATCTAGTGCCACTTGAGCGATCTAACTTTGCATACGTGTTAGGATCAAGTGGCGTGGCAAGTTGAGTGGTTAATTCCTTTGAAGAAAATGATTGTGAAAATGCTAACACACGTGCACATGGTGATGTTCACATGGTGGTGTTGGCACATTTGCGAAGGCAATGGAGTTTCAGGGGTAGAGAGGGGTTTGGGGTCCTCTCTCTCTCCCTCCCGCCAAGCTTGCGAGGTGGGATTCAGGCGTTTTCGAGGAAATGAAATGCCTATTTTCCTTTATGCCGAAAGTGGGAAGAAGTGGCAAAGTCGTGGAAGGTTTTCGTGCTGAGAAGCACACGACAGACGCTGGTAGCAGAGGCGACGGACGCTGATGTCAGCGTCCATTGGCTAACCCTAGGCGGCACGCTGCTGGAGCATGCGTCGGATGCGGTGGTGGCTGAGCGTCGAACGCGTGATGTCAGCGTCTGACGGTGCTAGAGCACACGGAGAAGGGGCTCAATAGCGACAAACACGGTGCGTGTCTAGTGGATTACCGTTAGACGCGTCTGGTGCTGAAAACCAGCTTCGGTAGCTTACTGGACCGCGTCTGTCGTGTCGTCGGACACACAATCTTCAAAGCGACAGACGCGTCTATTGATCAGGGAATCGACCATTGTAATTCAAATGCGCAGGACACGTGACGGCCATCTGAGCGACAGATACTGGGGTGCCGCATCCGTTGCTTAGCATCGCGCGTCTGTTGCTCGTGATTTTCTCCTAGTGAATTGCTAACGGCTATATTCGTTTGTGGGGTTATAAATAGAAGTGGTGGCCGGCTTTGGCTGGTGCTTGGCACCCTTGGGACTTAGTGTCCATGCTTTGGAAGTGCTAGGAGAGCCTCTAACTCACTTGTGCTTGCAAGAGTGCGAATTGATTGTGAGTGAGTGTGATTCTAGTGCATTGCATTGTGAGGATTGCATCGAGTGGCACTAGGTGTTCGAGTTGCAAGCTGGTGGTGCTTGTTACTCTTGGAGATTGCCACCTCTTAGATGGCTTGGTGGCTTGAGGCTCCGTCGAAGCTCATAAGAAGATTGTGCGAGGCTCCAGAGAAGCTTTGTGAGGGGCATTATGCTCGCCCCGCGGGAGCCATGAAGAGCAACTCTAGTAAAGCGAGACACGAAGGGCGACAAGTGGTCCGGCTGGGTCAAGTGCTAGAGCTCGTGGCTTGGAGGATCCCCATCTCGTGAGTGGATGTGCGGCACTGAAAGCCCAAGTTTGGTTTTGGGAATTGAGTGACACCAGAGTTGCTAATGTTATGTGATCAAGTGTGATTAAGCTAGGCATAAGCAACATGTGATGGAGGTGGAAATGGCATAGAGAGATGGCCACAAGACCACATGTTTTGGTGCATGAAATGATGAGCAAGATCATGATGGAATGCACATAAAATGATGGACATGATGATCAAGTGGAAGAGATGGATCTAAGAGCGCAAGGCAAAGGTATAACCATAGGGTTTTCTTTTTGCCGGTCTAAGATGAGTAGAGTAGTGATTGACTGGGTTTAGGATACATAGCCGACTATCAAGAGGGGCAATCACGGTTAGCTCAGAAATCAAGTGCCACTAGATCAATGTCTTGAGCATATGCATTAGGATCTAGTAGAGAGCTAACATAGCGCCTTAAAAAATGTTTGTAAAATGCTAACACACATGCACATGATGGTATACACTTGGTGGTGTTAGCACATTTGCGAAGGCGGCGGAGTTTGAGCGGTAGAGAGGGGTTTGGGTTCCTCTCTCCCTGCCGCCGAGCTTGCGAGGTGGGATTCGGTGCTTTTTAGGGGAAGTGAAATGCCTATTTTCTACTGCGCTGGAGACGGAGAAACGGAGGCATAAGTCCAGTGTGTTTCTCACTGAAAAACAGTGACCGGACGTGGTCCAGGGTGGACCTGCGCGTTCGGTCAGCTCAAGTCGAGGGCAGAGGCGCAGCGCGCCTAGGGTTTGTGACCGGACGCTGGTCTGGCCTGACCAGCGCGACCGGTCAGTTCACCTGGGCGTAGAAGAAAGGCGCGCGACCAGCACGTCCGAGGGTTCCTAGCACCGGAGCGTCCGGTCGGGCACCTAGAGGAGCAGAGCATGGTGTAGAGCTGATCGGACGCGCGACACGTCCGTTCACATGTGATCGGACGCGTCCGGTCACGGTGGGAGCTCTCTGGACTCTGATCGGACGCCGGGTGCAGCGCGTCCGATCTATTGGTGAAGCGCGTCCGATCACGGCAACGGCTCTCTCTGATGCACGCTGTTACTGTTTGTCCTATAGTGACCGGACGTGTCTGGTTACCCTGACCGGTGCGTCCGATCACCACATTTTTCACTGCGACATCTTGTAACGGCTAGCTGCGTACCCCTTCGCTATAAATAGAAGATGGCCATGGTTTGGGGAAAACTCTTGCACATTTGAGACCTTGAGACATCCTTTGAGCTAGAGAACAACCCATCCACTCATCTCTTTGCTTGGATTGCACATCTTGAGTGAGATTGAGTGAGATTCAAGTGCATTACTTGAGAGTTGCATTCTAGAGGCACTTGATCTTTGAGTTGCTGTGGATTTCTTGTTACTCTTCCATGTTTCTCGACGCGGTAGACGGCTTGGTGCAGCGGAGGTGATTGAGCTCACAATTAGAGATTGTTGGAGCCCTCGCCAAGTGTTGTAAGGGGTTCTTGATCCTTCCCCGCGAGAGTTCACGAATTGGATACTCTAGTGGAGCTCGTGGCTTGGAGGATCCCCATCTTGTGTGCGGTTGTGCGGCGCCCACCGAGGGCTCGACTCTTGATAGTCGATTAGCTCGCGAACTGAAAAGTGGGTGTATCACCACAACATGGAGTAGCTTGCCGAGAAGCAAGTGAACCTTGGGATAAATTCTTGTGTCATTCTCTTCCTGAGGATTTCTCGTGTGTGATTGATTGATTGGTTCTTCTCTTCTCTACACGGCGGTATAATCACTCAAAACTCTTCTCTCGCGTTACTCCATGTTTCTAGCTTGTAGTTGTTGTTGTGTTTAGTGGATAGCCTTGTACTAGACTTGTGTAGGTGGCTTACCTAATTAGTTAGAGCTAGTGCATTTCGCTTCACCACCTTTTTTACTAACACTTGTGGTCAAGTAAATCTTGTAGAAGTTTTAATTAGGCTATTCACCCCCCTAGCCTATTTGGACCTTTCAGGCACCCGATGAGGGTTTGACTCTTGATAGTCAATTAGCTCGTGATCCAACAAGTGGGTGCATTGCCACAACAAGAAGAGCAAGAGGATAGACGACAACCTTGAAGCTTGTCTCAACGGGGACTAGCGTGTTGGCAAACACGTGAACCTCGGGGTAAAAATCATCATGTCAACCTTGTTCATCCCGTTGGTTTGCAATCTCCGAAACACAAGCTTGTATCAATTTCACATATATACATAGTACTTGTGTAGTTGCTTTTGTCACTAGTTTGCTTGTGTAGCTAGCTAGTTACCTTCTTGCTTGTGTAGCTAAAAGTAAGCTCCCCTTGCATGGCTAATTTGGTTTGTGTAACCTTGTTAGTCACATTGCTTAGTTTGTGTAGCTAAGTATTTTGCGCTCTCTAATTTAGCATTGGTTATCTTGTTATTGAGCATTGCTAGTGAGCTTAGGGGCTTTGTGCTTTTGCTTACTAGAATTGTGTAGGAGCTCCCCCGGTGCTTGAAGTACTAGTTGCATAGGTTTGTGTGATCTTGCTCTAGAATTGATTAGGTGAACTCTTGCTAAGCTTAGCACCTTAGTTGCTTAATTAGGATCTTTGCAAGGTGTTAGAGAACTTAGGTAGAGGAGTGTAGTCTTGGCTAGATCGATAGATTTAATTCCGCACTTGTTTCGGTTAGCCAACACAATCAATTTTTAGAAAGAACTTTTTATCCCCCCTCTAGTCCGCCATCTCGACCCTACAGTGGCGCTGACAGGGTGGGGAGTGAGGACTAGGGAGCAGGGATGCGCACGGCCGGTAGGGTCAGGTGGAGGCGTGGCGTCGGGGTCTCTCGAGTCTCCTTTCCTCTCACCGCTCACGGTCACCGAGTCAAAGGCGCGGGGTCGCGTTCGCATGGAAAGGGCACCGCTAGGGAGGGATATCGATGGACGGGAGCAGACGACCCATTCGTCACCGTAGAACTTTGGGTTTGCCTTCTTGGGTCTCTGCGCCTTGGGCCGAACTCTAGGCTGGCTTGTAACTTGATCAACTCCATCTGGTGAACGCTGTATCAGCCTGGGCAGGAACGCTGCTAACACTCCCCCTTCCTTGGATTGCTGCTTGACCCCAAGCAGCAGCTCTTGGGAACTCTTGACGCAGGGCCTCATAATCTTCCCAAGTAGCCAGCGAAAGAGGCAAGTCGTTCCACTCGACCAACACTTGCTGGATGTGATAGTTGCCATGCGGGACAAGCCGGGACTCTAGAATCTGCTCAAGCACCAGGTTCAGAGCAAAATCAGATGGAAAGTCAGCAATTACCTAATGGGTTGCACCAACTACCTTCTTAAGCTGAGAAACATGGAACACCGACTGTATAGAGGAATGTGCTGGCAACTCCAAGCGGTAAGCCACAGACCCGATCCTTGTAATGATACGAAAAGGCCTAAAGAAACGAAATGCCAGCTTCTGATGGGATCTTGGAGCTAAGGAAGTCTGTACGTATGGTTGTAGTTTCAGATATACTAGATCACCAACGGCAAATCTCTGCTCAGATCTATGGTGGTCTGCTTGCTTCATCATGTGGTGTTTGGCATGAAAGAGATGTTGCTGCAAGACTTGATCCATCCACTGGCGATCAGATGTCCAGGCTTCCACCTTAGTATGGAAAGTATCTGATTGGTTAACAGCCAGCGGACGTGGAGGATAGCCATAAAGAGCTTCCAACGGTGATTGATCAATGGCAGAATGAGGTGACGTGTTATACCAGAATTCCGCAGATGACAACCAAGAGCTCCAGTTGCGAGGATAGGCATGAACATAGCAACGTAGGTATGTTTCCAAGCACTGGTTTAGTCTTTCGGTCTGACCGTTTGACTGTGGGTGATAGGCCGAGCTCTGGCATAGCTTGACATCGGCAAGCTTAAACAACTCAGACCAAAAGTGGCTGGTAAAGATACGATCATGGTCAGATAAGCTCGCCAAGTCTAAACTGCTGGAAGAATGGCCATGAATTCTTTTTCATATGTAGAAAGGCCACGTGTCTTGGGTCCTAATGCCTTGCTGAGGAATGCAAAAGGGTGCCCGTCCTGCATTATTACTACTCCCACACCAGATTCAGAGGCGTCTGTTTCAATGGTGAATGGCCTATCAAAATTTGGTAAAGCCAAAATGGGAGAACTGCAGAGCGCAGACTTGAGTGCCATGAATGCAGACTCATGATCAGGTGTCCATATAAACAAAGTATTATTCCTCAGCAAGTTCATCAATGGCTTGGAAATGATCCTAAAATTGCGCACAAACCAACGATAGTATCCAGCGAGATCCAAAAATGAACGGAGTAGGAGATCTTGGTCTGAGCAAAGAAACACTTCAATAACTTCAGGGTCCACTGGTCACAGGATAGAAGCTCAAAAACCATCTGAAGGTGCTGCAGCTGCTCCTCTAGTGAACCACTGTAAATTAGGATATCGTCAAAGAAGACAAGAACAAACTTCCTGAGGTAGGGAGCTAGAGTAGTATTCATAGCATCTTGAAAAGTACCAAGAGCCCCTGTCAATCCAAAGGACATCACCTGGAAATCGAATTGACTGAAATGAGTTTGGAAAGCTGTTTTGAACTCTTCTCCAGCCTTCATGCGGATTTGGTGAAAACCGGCTTGCAGATCTAGACTGGTGAAATAAGCAGCGCCTGATAATTCATCCAACAACTCCTCTATAATTGGTACTGGGTACTTCCCTTTCACTGATAACATTGAGCTGACAGTAGTCTACGCAAAACCGCCAGGTCTGGTCCTTCTTTTTCACAAGTAGGACTGGTGATGCAAAAGCACTTGAACTTTTCTGAATAATCCCCTGTTGAAGCATGTCATTCACTTGGCGCTCAATCTCAGATTTCAATAATGGTGCATATCTATACAGCCATACAAACACTGGCTGAGCACCCGAAATCAAGGGTATAGAATGGTAATACGGACGCTGTGGAGGCAAGCCAGAAGGCGCTTGGAACAATTGATGATATTCTATCAATAGCTCCTGAAGCTCTATAATGTTAGGGTTTACTGAAGCAGTGAGTTGATCGTCCTGTATCGCACATAACTGAATCACCGTGCCGATAGGCAGTTCAGCAGCATCACCCACTAGCACAGCAGTAGAGCCTTTGGTACAGAATAAAGAGCCACTTCTGTGCCCAGTGCACCTGCATAGGGCTGAAACTAGCCAACCAATCGAGTCCCAAATCATGTCAAATGATGATAACAGCAGCAGCTTCAGATCATTTGTGAACGTGCATCCCTGTACAAACCACACTGCAGTTGGGATATGAGATGTACAATGCAACATAGCACCATTGGCAACTTGCACAGACACGGTTAGGTGAAGCTCTCGAATTCTTGCCAGAGACTGAGCCAAACTAGAGCTAAGAAAGGTGCGAGCTCCCGGAATCCACCAGAATTGACAGTGAAACCCCCTAAATGGAACCAGTAAGGCAAAGAGTTTTAGGAGCCGATGCACCTGCAATTGCTACCACAGATAAATGCGTCATGACTTGCGAGTCAGCTGGAGAGGTTGGACTTGGGGGTTCTCCTTCATCACTGTCAGGAAACATATCAAGTAATTCTTGCACCAGGTGTAATTGCACCACCTCATTGCATTTGTGTTCCCGGCTCCACTTAGCACCATAGCGAATGCATAACCCATGGGCATGACGAGAAGCACGAAGGGACCTGAATTTGTCTTTAGCTGTACTCGTGGTCACCTCCGTCACCCTTGGGGCTTCAGCAATTGCAAGCTTCGGTGGAGGAGGTGGAAGTGGAAGTGGTGCTTGCCAAGCTGGCCTCTGACCTAAAACAACATCCACACACCGATACGGGCGCTTGATCAGCCCTAGGGCTTCTTCCTGCAATTGGGCAAGAGAGCAAGCAATATCCAGTGTAGAGGGACGCTGAACTAGAAGAACAACTTTAATCTCATCGCGCAAGCCGTCTATGAAACGTTGTGTGTAGTACAGTGGATCAGGGTGCTTAGCATAGGGCTTCAGGTCATCTACAAGAGCTACAAACTGATCGATGTACTCAGACACAGGGCTAGTCTGACAAATCTGAAAGAGACGATGCAGCAGCAACTCGTGCCCATCTCGTGCAAAACGAGAGAGCAACTGAGAACAGAAATCAGACCAAAGCACCGACTCAAGCTGATCTTCGACAGAGGACAACCATCATTTGGCTCTGCCCTGGAAGTGCATTGTAGCAGCTAGAATCCACGCAGTAGCCTCGACACGATACAGTTCGAAGTAATGGACTGCTTGTTTGATCCATAACTTTGGATGATCTCCGTCGAACTTTGGAAAATCAAACTTCGGGAGCTTGCCGGTATGGCCACCCCCACTGCCCCCCTAGTGACTCGACTCCCAGTGAATACCCGTGTGTGGTGGTGGTGGTGGACGCGGTGGCGGACACGATAATGGAAGAGGAGAAGCACGATGGCAAGATGACGTACCCTTGCCGGGAGGTGGAATCAGAGTGGTAACCACTCCAAATTCACCATCCCGGTTCTGAAATTCGATGTGGTGCCCATTGGGCCATTCAGCTATGAATCCCACAGATGGGCGCGGGGCAGCCGTGAAGTCACCTCCGAGCGCGGGCTTGAGTTCGCGCAGAGAGGCAGACTCGTGGTCGGAGGCGGCGGTGGTAACCGGCAACGGTGGTGCAGTCGTGAACATGCCCGGAGCTGGTGTAGCGGAGTCGACCATGGAGCGTTCCCAGTACTTGGTGATTTTGCCGACCTCCAGCTTCAAGGTGGAGAGCTTGTCGACCTCGATCTTCAGATAGTCGATGACGCCGTCGACGCTGGGGCGCCACTCGTTGAAGTCCTGGGCGGCCTTCTCCAAGGCCTAGATCCTGGTGGAGGCGGAGTCGTGGTTGTTCTAGATCTGGTGCTCCAGACTATTGAAGCGCTTGTCAGCGGCCGCGAACCGCTTGTCTAGCTCATCGAGAAGCAACTTGGATTCGGGGTTCATGGTGCCGCGCTGTCGATTCAATCAGGTGTAGTGGCTGTGGGAGAGGGAGGAATCGGATCGATCCAGAACTGCAATCCGCCACAAATCGAACTATCCGGAGAGGGGAATTACGAAATCCCGAAGCCAAACTGCAGCTCACAGATTGCGACGGGTTAGACCGACGGCTCAGTTGGATTATTCGATCGATGGGATGAGGATGCACGAACGGAAGGACCAAGGAAGGGTGTCTCTGATACCAAATGTGAGAGATAGCAAAGGGATCGGACTGGACAGGGAGGAATCGGAGCAGAGCAGGTGGAGGAAGAAGAGGAACAGTAGAACGACGGAGGAGTTCTCTTCGATGGAAACAACATTCGGTTTGACAAAAGTTGCTTCTCTCTCTTTAGCGATTATAGAGGCTCAGCCTCATGTCACACACACAGGCGTCTTCTTGGGCTCCTCTGTATCAGACGGCCTACTCGTCACCATAGAACTTCAGGTTCGCCTTCTTGGGTCTCTGCGCCTTGGGCCGAACTCTGGACTGGCTTGTAACTTGATCAACTCCATCTGGTGAAGTAGCAGCATGGGCAGGAACGCTGCTAACAGGACGCACCAGTGGGCTACATCTTCCTTCACCCGCGATGGTAGCAGCAGCGTGCATGCGAGCATAGATGCGAGGGCGCGGCGGGCAGCCGGGGACGGCGGAGCGGGCGGGGGCTGCGCCGGCGTTCCTGGCGTGGAGCGGGGATCACCTGCTAGGATGCCGCAGCTAGGAGGACAGGGTGGGGCGGTGGATGAGGCGGTGCTGCGCTAGCGAGAGGTCACGGCGTGCGGCGGTGGCGACATTGCGTGGATGTGGGAGCGTGAGGAGACTGCGGTTTTTTTTTCTTTCTTTCTTGGGTAGGTGAGGAGGCCGGGACTGTTCACGGGCAGCGTGTTGCGACCGCTGAGGAAGGTTTGAGGCAACGAGGAGGGAGGAGGATCGGATGGACCTGATCGCTGGACGTACCTATCTGACAGATGGAATAGTAAATTTTACTATAAAAAAGAAGATTCCCCATCATATCAAAATGTCGGCAAATGCATGGAGTAGTAAATATAGATGAAATAAAAACTAATTGCACAATTTTGTTGTACTTTGCGAGACGAACATTTTAAATCTAATTAATCAATTTTTAGACAATTTTTACACTATAAAACAAAAGCTGCTACAGCCAGAGCCGAATCCGTGAACCCGACTTGGAATCTAAACACGGCCAGATTTCAGGTTCTGTGATGGGTCAGGCTCAGGCGGCGTGAGTGGTACAAGCAGCACAGTAGTCACCTCGTGTTCTGTGATGTCTACCGCATGATGCAGGCATGCAGCAGAGCACTGTCTGGCAACAGGTCACAAGGCATCTTTTTTTATTAGTTGCCGCTCGGGATGGCCGACTCGGGGGTCGATTCAGCACAGTGCCACCCTGAGTACTGTAGCATTTTTTGTTTTTTATTCTAAAAAATTATTTAAAAATTGATTAATTAGATTTAAAATGTTCGTCTCGCAAAGTACAATAAAACTGTACAATTAATTTTTGATTTTATCTACATTTAGTACTTTATGTATTTACCGATATTTTGATGTGATGGGGAATCTTCTTTTTGCATGGTGAAATTTGAGGGGAGAATTTGGAAACTAAACAAGGCCTAGGATAGGTGATTGGCCTCATTCAGTTCTTGACTGAAAAGATTTTTTTATCACGTCTGATGTTTTATATGAGGTCAAAATGGATGTTCGTATATTAATAAAAAAACTAATTATATAACTCGTCTGGAAACCGCGAGACGAATTTATTAAGCCTAATTAATCCATCATTAGCACATGTGTGTTACTGTAGCAATTATGGCTAATCATGGCCTAATTAGGCTTAAAAGATTTGTCTCACAAAATCCATGTAAATTGTGCAATTAGTTATTTTCTATCTATATTTAATGCTTCATGCATGTGTCCAAACATTTGATGAAACGGGGTAAAAAGTTTTTGAGTGGGAACTAAAGAGGACCCAAGGGACGTGGCCGTTTGGAATGGATTCATCCGGCTCTGCCTCACACCTGCCATTTTACTATGCTGTAATGTTTACTGAAGCAAATACTCCCTCGGTCTCTTAGGGCCGGTTTAGATCCGAAAAATTTGGCAAAATAGCATTATAGCATTTTTCGTTGTTATTTGGTAAATATTATCCAATCATGGTCTAATTAGGCTTAAAAGATTCGTCTCGTCCATTTCGTCTAAACTGTGTAATTAGTTTTATTTTTTATCTATATTTAATGTTTCATGCATGTGTCTAAAGATTCGATATGACGAGGAATCTGAAAAATTTTGCAAAATTTTCTAGGAACTAAACTGGGCCTTACTATCTGTCACTGTTGGTTTACGTACCACAAGCTTGACTCGATTTATAGAAAATATGTGCAATATTTGTATCTCTAAATAAATTTATTAAAAAAACTAGATTCAAATATCTTTTCAACTATACTAATTATGTATCATAAATATTAATATTTTTTAATATATATTTAGTCAAATTGTTTCTTAAAAAATGCAAACAATAAATATTTAGAGACAGAGCGAGTAAGCAATACCAGCTCTAAATTCAGCGCCGAAGTTATCAAACGCAGCCAACCAGGCCGTACGCAAGCATGTTGAGCGGCGCTCAAAACTGGCGAGGCCCCTAGCCAGGGGCGGATCCAAAGGGGGGGCTGGGTGGGCTCCAGCCCTCCTATGAGCTTGATTTGTCCATTAAATAAGTGTTAATTAGCCTTAAATCTTCATTAATTTTTAGGTTTAGCACTAAATCTTCACTATTTAGCCCTTCCTTATCCTCATCCTGGATCCGCCACTGCCCCTAGCCAGTCGCACAATCCTGCGTGAACATGTCAAGGAGAAAACACTAAAGTGCAGGAGGGCTGTGTTCTACGGAGAAAACACCAACTCACTTCGTAGCGGCAGACTTTATCACCCCAACCCAATTCGGGGGTGCTTAGATGCAGAGACTAAAGTTTAGTCGGTGTCACATCGGATGTTATATGGGGTATCGCATGAGGTGTTTGAATACTAATAAAAAAACAAATTGTAGATTCCGTCAGTAAACCGCGAGACAAATTTATTAAGCCTAATTAATCCGTCATTAGCACATGTTTACTGTAGCACTACAGTGTCAAATCATAGACTAATTAGGCTTAAAAAATTTATGTCGCGAATTAGTCATAATCTGTGCAATTAGTTATTTTTATTCTATATTTAATACTTTATGCATGTGTCCAAACATCCGATGTGATAGGGACTAAGACCCTATTCGCTTGGCTGAAAGTATTGTTCGTTGATTTGTTGTGAGAGAAAAATACTATTTATTTACTTAAAAAGTACGACTTATAAGACAAGCGAATAAGGCCTAAAGTTTAGTTGGGAAAACTAAACAGGGCCTCAACCTATTTCGAATCTTCTAGCACCCAACCGAGCCTAATCCTATGAAAAAAATGCACAACCAAAGCGATCAACGTGACATCAATAAAGACTTAGGCGTATTTGATATAACTCTGGCTTCAACTAAAACAGCTGCAACTACAACTCTCGGAAAAAACCGTTTTAGCTGTCGAATAACTTTTTGTAAAACAACTTCTCGTAGTAGGTGAAATAGATGAAATGTCTACAGTGCTCTTCTATTTTTTTCTTCTATAAAGTTTATTTTTCTTCCTCTCTGACACCTGCCTTAGCCTATCCGCACTCATCATCCTCTAAATCCATTCTCTAAAAGGAATATTCTGTCCTGGTCATCGAAATTTCATCCTCTATATCAATTTCTCCCGCACCCATCCATCATCTATATCTTCTATCCACTGTGGGGTCCACTTATCACTTTATCTAAATATATCCATGTGAGATCTAGTTTTAAAGTATTTATTGAAACAAATTCAATGGTGCAATCGGAATTTAATTTAGCCTTTTGATTTATGAGCTATAACAGTTTTTAGTTTGTTGGAATAGGTGGGGCCGCCGCTGCATGTTCTCTCTCCTCTCTCTCCCGCATGCTATCTACCTCTCCGCACGCGCAGCAGCGTTGCCCGTGGACCCCTCTGCCTGATATCGTCCATACGCAACTCACCCAAATATGCCGTTCGCAAGCTGTTTGCGTTCCTTTTTACAGTTCAGTGTTGCAGATGTTTCCACTTTTAGCGTCTCCACTGCAGGTAGTCTTATCCTCTTCTCCTACCGTTACTCTCACCTCCCACTACTATTCCTCTTCCCAGCGCAGCAAGCCTCCTTGTGTGGTCGCACTTCCCTGCCCCATGCCTCCGTGCCACCGCCTCTGCTTCCTCGCGCCTCCCCAGCCGCCATTTCGCCCCTGCCTCATCTCCAGCGCATGCGCCCGCGCCCCCGCTCACAAGTTGAAGAGGGACATGCGTGTAGAACTTGTGAGTCAATTCTTCTATAACTGAAAGCTACATGGTGACTCGGTGGCTGCACTAGAAATACCAGAGCTTCAGATCTGCAAGATGCAAAATAGAAAATAGTGTTGATTCAAACCGTACGCGTCATGTACATGAGCTGAGCAATGACTAAAGCATATCTGCATCTCGATTGCTTCCTCTGTAGCCAGGTCCGACCCTGTTCGCTTGAACTACTTCAACAATATTTTTGAACGAACAAACAGTATTTTACTCTCGCAACGTAGCATAAGCATCAACCTAAATCAAATTTGAGCGAAGTATGTGGCGACACAAGCATGAGCTCAACTGGAAAAGAACGCGTGGAAACTGCTGCTGATGAGACCAAGCCAGACAATGCAAAAAAAAAGAGAGAGAGAGAGAAAGGATGTGTCTATCCATGCCGATCGATCAAGATGACGACCAATCTGTGGACCACTCACGTGTGCGTGACAGAGCGAAACACAGTGTTCTGGTCATCGCGCTGTGCACCGCACGCACGATGCCTCCGTCGCCGTGGCGACCGTGCCAACCTTGATGTGCGTCGCGCGGCGCGGCACCTACGCTGCGCTGGCCAAATTGGGATCATACATAACCCTGCACACAGAGAGAGAGAGCCCATCATCGTTGAAGAAGCCAGCACCATGCATGGATGGATCAACACCCCCGGAGCGCAGCATGGACAAACAAGCAAGTTCGTGTTTTCCATGAAACTACCGGTGGTGCTACCGCGACCCGCCGACCAAGTGTCCTCGCCGCGATGGCGATAGCCGATAGTGCGAGTGTGCGACTAGGACGTACACGGCACCTCCTACGTTCACACGTACGCCAGGCCAAACAGATGAATTTGGGCGGACAGGCGGGGGGCGTTGCGGGTGCCGAGGTGCGGCTGCGGCTGCGTTCGCGTGGGTGCCTGCTGCGTCGCTGGTCGATCTTGTCGTCTTTGCGCATGTTTTTCCGCCGGTTCTCTTCTCCCTCCGTGGACGGAGACGGACCCCTATCGCCCGGTCATCTTTCTTTGGTTCTCCCTGTTAGGCTCTCTAGGATCACTAGGGTGTAGATCCGTGGGTGTTGACTTCCATTCGGGATAAGGCACATGGATATGAACTAGTACATGAACCAGAGAGAAAACAGAGAGAGAGGGAGAAGGGTGTAGAGCTACAGACCATAGGGCTTGAGGGTGGAGGAGCTCGTCGCTGTTGATGGCGAGAATGCAGTGGCGTCCCGGCGGCAGCGTGCGTGGCGCAGAGGCATCGGTGGATCTTCCCATCGCTTGCAGTGCCACCCTCTGGATCGGATTAGGGTTCTGAGGTGGGGGTACTGTAGCGGCGGCGGTGATCCTCGTGTCATGTGCCCCTGGCCCCCACCTCCTCTTTATATGGCTGCACGACAGGGGCCCACCGACTAGGAGTCGGTTAAACGTCCCCAATCAGGACGCAGTCAAAGGGTCCGACTTGATCGTTGGATCAAGTCGGGTGAGATCAATCCTAACATTCTCTCCTTTGATCTCATCTTATACTTTAACTTTAAACTTTGACTTTAATTGCTTTCACTTTTATTTGTTTCATCACAAATTAGTGTATAAAGCATGTCTCATCGTCACAGTCAGTCGCCGATAGATTTAACAGCTACAATACACATCTCTGATCTGAAACATATTCTTAAACTTTGGACCCTTTAATGTCCGAAAATCATAGGCTATACCAGAAACCCATGTCGACTGTGTGTTCTCTGAACACACTGGGTGGTAAGCCTTTGGTAAGCGGATCCGCAAGCACTTTCTTGTTACTTATATGTTCAATATCTTTTAGTATGATTCCAGACTTTCTCCTTTACAACGTATAACTTTAATGTCAATGTGTTTGGCAGCACACTTAACCCGTTGTCTTAGGAGCAAACTACTAAATGGTTATTGCTATTGACAACCATTATCAATTTTGGGTACAAGTTCCTTAACTATTTTGCCTGTCCCACGGCCTCATATCATGCTATACTGTAATATTGCATCACTGATGATACTAAAACTGTTTCTTTGGAGTTTTTCCATAATAAAACTCCAACTGCGAGTGTTAGCTACTATGTGGGTTTAACTAAACATCTCGCCAAAATTTAACATTTGTACCCACAACTACTTGAGAGTACTTGTTCTTTCTTAGCATGAGGCCGACATTCTTAACTCCATTCCAGTGATCTATATCTGGACTGGACTTTTGCCAAAATAATCCGGATATATGAACTATGTCAGGGTAATATCTTATCTGTGTACTCATTAAGCTTCCAACAGCTGAAGCATATAGGACGTCCATCTATAACAATCTCACATTGCTTCTTGGAACACTAAAGTTTCCAAAACTATTACCCTTAACCATGGGAACAAGCGTATGTTTACCCGCATAGGTATTTTATTTCTTTAGAAACTTTTCTTAGCATGCCTATGCGATAGTTCTAATACCCCTTTTCTTTTATCTCGGTAAATTTCATTTCTTATAACGAGAGACATTTCACCGAGAACTTTCTTATTGAACCTTGAGAACAAGAGCTTCTTCTTCTCATGCAGTAGATTGCCATCACTACTAACAAGTAAGATGTCATCCATATATACAGGATTAGAAAATGAATTTCCTATTCTATAACTTTGTACAAATGCAATTGTCCTCTCAATCTCTTTAACCCAAAATTTTCAATTGACTCTTTAACTTTAAATGCCACTATCTAGAGATTTACTCTAGTCCATAAGAGATTTCTACATGTGGCGTCCCTTACGTTCTTTTCTTTCCATGACGAAATCTCTAGATTATGCCATGTAATCATTTTCATACAAATCCCATTAGGAAAAGTCATCTTTACTTTCATCTGATGTAACTCAGATCATGGTGTGCAACCAGCACTCATTGTAATATATTCATTCTCTTCGCGCAGAATCTTTCGTTTCAAGTCGCGCTTTATATCTTTACATATTACCTTTAGAGTCACATTTTGTCTTGTAGACCCATCACAACCTACTGTTTTGGATCCTTAAAAATTTATTCTAGATCCCAAAATGTTATTGGTATTATGGATTTCATTTCATCTTTCTTTGCTTCTTGTCACTTAAACGAGTGAACGCCTCTCATGACTTCTTCAAATTAGGTGGGATTACCCTCCATTTGAATTTCACTAATATAGACTTTATAGTCATCAGAAATATCTGATTTTCTTATTCTTTGAGATTTTCTAGGGCCTCAGCTACTAGTATTTCTTGAACTTTATTGCCAAAAGACAATTGATTCTACAAGGTCCTGTGTAATAAGATCCTTGTTTACATTATTCATTCTCCTTGCGGAGTTAGGTACCTTTGTAACATGCTCCCCAGATTGTCCCATCTTCAAACTTTCTCATTTTGGGTTTAATCTGCTAAAACTTATATAGTGCGTTTAGCACCGTCTTAATAACTCTGAACTGTAAAAGGTTCAGGAATTATTTAGCTATTTCTTTACTTCTTTACTTTAGGGGTATCGTTATTATGACCGTCTTACTCTCCCGACGATCACATTTATCTTTTGTAGATCACTCTTGCCTTCAATGCATAGTATGCATCGCATTATGTGAAGTATGGGGAAATATCTTTCTTAATTGATCTCACCTTTCTCCCCCTCGAAATGTGGTACGAACTTTTCTACCACAATTTCGAAAACTATTCAGAACTCTTGTGAATGAGGAAACTTTGATTACTTCCTTCATCCACATGATTACATCATGCAAATAAAATAATTTCTTAATTCGTATGGGAGTACTTTTTCTTATTTCACTTCAAGAACTCAACAGAGTCTTTTATCATTAATACTTTCGCAAGTCACGCTTGCATGTAATTCTTATCTTGAGGTTCGTCTGTAACTTTCTGTTCTCCGTAAACTCATACTAGGATAGCATAAGAGCTACCCTACATTTTTCTCCCTGTGTTGGATACACTAAAAGCACATGAGTCATCACAACTTTCTCCCGCCATGCAAGATAAGTACTACGCCAAACTTGTCCCGCCATGCAGGATTGATTAACATAAGTACTATGCCAACTTTACCCTGCCATACGGGTATTTTCTCAAAAATTTTCCCGCCATGCGAGATAATTCTCTTGAAGGGACATAAATGACAGGATTGATTCATATTCAAGCATCAAATTTAGGAATAAATCTGAATACTCTTTAACACACATGCTTAATCTGACGTTCATATCATGATAATAAAAACTAAAAAACTAAAATTTTCTTCATAAAGAGTACATAAAAGGCATTTTTTTAAAATAAGACTCTCAATGATTTATTTCTTTTCTTGGATCCAGAATTCTTTTCTTTTGAAGCCATTCTTTAAAGAAACACAGTCCCTCACACAATGACCTTCTATCTTACATAACTTGCACTTAGTCTTTTCATCATCTGAGTCACAAGTACCCATATCATTTCCTTTTCGCTCTTCAAGAATAAAGGCATGAAGTTCTTTGTCTGAAAACATTAATCAATAATCAACAATAATAAGCATGAAAATAACCCTACGTTGGTCTGATTAAAGACGTGCACATTAAACTTTTAAATCTTTAAGTTCTATTCTATATCACCGTTGGGCAGAAATAGAACAAAACCATCATTCTTATACATCAATTCTGGAATTAACATATGGAAACTCAATTATCTTATAACCCTCTTCAAAATTAAATTCTCCCGTTGGTTCGAATTTAATTTTGAAGATCATCATCATCATTGCAGCGGAAACATGAAAATACATGATATTCTGCTCGCTCTAGAGCATATCTTGTTTCTTAATATTCTCTGAAAATTGATCACTTTGATGCAAAATTTATCAGAGATTTAAACTTTAAACATAAAACTCATAGAATTATAATATTGTTATCATCAACGTTGGTCAAAAAAATAACAATATCATAATTAACTTTAACCTTTAACTTATAAATAAGCTTATAATATTGTTATCATCAACGTTGGACAGAAAATAACAATATTATAACTTATCTTAACTATAAACCGATTATTCCTCCAATTATTTTTTTTGTCGTTGGTTCCAATTTTAACTAGAGGATAAACTTTTCATCATTTACTGAATAACTATAACAGCTCTTCAAATTAAATCCTCCCATTGGTTCGGATTTAATGAGAAGACAATAAACTTTAACTTTGCAGCGGAAAACGTGAATCAACAATAATTATCTACTTTTCAGAAGCATTCTTTATAGATCTATTCTCTAAACAATGTGCACGTTGGTGCAAAATTGAATAGAGATCAAAACTTTGTACAAATTTCATCAAAATATCTTTCAAATATGCTTCTGAAAAAGGTAAAACTAAATTCAAAACATCCTTGTGCATCTGGCCATTTCGGCCCGCGGCCCAGTCATGCACGCTCGCAGGCCGGCCTAGCAAGAGGCTGCGGCTCCTCGGCCCAGTGGCGCTCTCCAGGAGCTAGCCCGCTCACGCCGCAGTCTTCGCGCCCAGGCCGCAACTTGGGCCTGGGCCGGCATTTCGTTTGCCCGCCTGGGCTCAAAACTAGCCCGAGCACCCATGGTCGTTCAATCCAATCGGACGGTCCTCCGTTGATTTCGCGAGAACAAAAACCGGGCGCCGACCGATTCCCTCTGAACCCTAAACCATTTCTTGCTTTCTCCTCCCCGCCCTTCTCTTGCACGCAATAGCGGTGGCGACCGCGGTGCTAATCGGTGGTGGGGAGGAGCTGGAGTCCTGGAGCAGGTCCCGCGGTGGCTCCCCTTCCTACTCTTCTTTCCTTGCACCGAGCAGTGGCGGCCGCCCGAGCATCCCGAGCGACGGCCACCCTTGGCTAACGGAGGAGGTGTCGGCGCCGCCATGATTCCTCTCGCAGGCGTGCGCGTGCGGCCGGAGCCACGCGCGGCACCGTCGATGGAAATCGCGGTGGTGCTCTGGAGCCCGCGCTCCCTTTCTTCTCTGAGCCCGAGCCCTTGGCTCGGCTCTCTCTCCTTCCCGCACGCCAGCCATGGAGACGGCCGGCGGTGAGGATGGGATGGCCAGGCCCCAGGTAGGTACCCCTTTTTCATCCCCTTTCTCTTTTCTCTTTCTCTTTTCCCTTTGGATTAGGGTTAGGGTTTCAATGAAACTTTCTTGATCCGATTCGGATCAAAACCTTTTGCGTCTCTTTCTTTCTACCTGAAATTCTAGATCTACATGGTAGTAAACTACCTGGTTCTTGATACCATTGTTAGGCTCTCTAGGATCACTAGGGTGTAGATCAGTGGGTGTTGACTTCCATTCGGGTTAAGGCACATGGATATGAACTAGTACATGAACTAGAGAGAAAACAGAGAGAGAGGGAGAAGGGTGTAGAGCTATAGACCATAGGGCTTGAGGGTGGAGGAGCTCGTCGCTGTCGGTGGCGAGGATGCAGTGGCGTCTCGGCGGCGGCGTGCGTGGCGTAGAGGCGTCGGTGGATCTTTCCGTCGCTTGCAGTGCCATCCTCTGGATCGGATTAGGGTTCTGAGGTGGGGTACTGTAGCAGCGGCGGTGAACCTCGTGTCATGTGTCCTTGGCCCCCACCTCCTCTTTATATGGTTGTGCGACAGGGACCCACCGACCAGGAGTCGGTTAAACGTCCCCGATTAGGACACGGTCAAAGGGTCCGACTTGATCGTTGGATCAAGTCGGGTGAGATCAATCCTACCACTCCCTCCCTCCGATCCGTGGGAGCAAGAGCGAGTGACAGACGCCCTGTTCGCTTGAGCTTATTAGCCAAATTAGTCAGTCAGCAATATTTTCTCTCATAACAAATTAGCGAACAGTACTTCAGCCATGACTTATCAGCCCAGAGAACAATGGCGAGCGACGGAGAGCAAAATCACCGACTAGAAACTAAATAATGGAGTACAGTATGTATTTATGAATGAACGGCATTAATTCACGCATGTCACGTCGAGGGAGACCTCGCTCTTGTTGCCATGCGCAACTAGGGCCTTGTTTAGTTCCCTAAAAATTTCCCAAATTTTACTATGTAAAAAGAAGATTCCCTGTCACATCAAAATGTCGGTAAATGCATGAAATACTAAATGTTGATGGAATCAAAAACTAATTACACAGTTTTGTTGTACTTTACGAGATGAACATTTTAAGCCTAGTTAATTAAAATTTAGATAATTTTTACCAAATACAAACAAAATGCTACATGAATTCTGATACAGTGTTTTTCTCTCCAGTTCACCGAAATAAACGAGGCCTAGGAAAATGGAACGAGCGACGGGATTTCTCGCCCGGTCCATCATCACACTTAATCTTTCTGCGCCAGAGCCTACATCACCTTTGTTGGCGCATCCGTCTGTCTAGTCGACAGGACCAGCAGCTAGAGGGTACCAATATACTAATTAATCTTGATGATGATTCTTCTCGACCAGACTGTCTGTGGAGCTCAGATCTGACGGGTCACAACGGCCTCCCCTTGCACATTCCGGCGTACTGTATATAGAGCTGCTTCTAACCGAACCCATGTGAATGTGATCCGCCATGCCATGCCATGCCATGTGCTTTGCTTTGCTTGTTTCGGCACGGCTCGGTCCAGAGGAACAAGCAATCACAAACAGTTCCTCCGTACTGCAGTATTGCTGTTCAATTCATAGGTCGCTTGCACGGCGTTCGGGGCCGGCCACGCCGCCCATCCAGCGATCTTTCGTCGTCGTCGCCCATGCCATCCATCCAAGGCACCACCATCAGATCGGACGTGCGAACGTGGTGTGGGGCGTGGAGCAGCTGTTGTGGCGTCTCTTCGCGACTGACCATTGATGAGCTCACCCGCTTGTTTAGGATTCAAGAGACCAGGACAAGGAGCGACGCGTTCTTGGCAGCGGCGCAGACGGGGCACGCGTCCACGGCGGCCTCGCACGCGCGGCACAGGCACAGGTGCCGGCACGGGAGCAGCAGCACGCACGCCTCGCCGCTGCCGCACGACTTGCACTTGCACGCCGCCTGCGCCGCCCTGTGGTCCGCGGCCGCCGGAGCCTCGAAGCAGCACGACCGCGCGTCCTCGGCCTCGCCCTCGCCCTCGCCCTCGCAGGCGGGCGACCGGAGGAGGAGCTGGTCGAGAGAGGCGCGGAGGCCGGCGGCGACGGCCTCGTGGCTCCTGGCGACGCCCATCCACGCCTGGCACTCCGCGCCCATCTGCCGGGCCTTCTCCTCCAGCTCCGCGTTGCGCCGCAGCGCGCGGTCTAGCTCGGACTCTAAACTGTGTAATTAGTTTTATTTTTTATCTATATTTAATGCTTCATGTATGTATTCAAAGGCCTCGTTTAGTTCACAGAATTGGAAAGAAAAACACTGTATCAGAATTCCTGTAGCATTTCGTTTGTATTTGGTAAAAATTATCCAAATTTTGACTAACTAGGCTTAAAATGTTCGTCTCGCAAAGTACAACAAAACTGTGCAATTAGTTTTTGATTTCATCAACATTTAGTACTCCATGCATTTGGGAAATCTTCTTTTTGCATAGTGGAATTTGGGGGAGAATTGGGGAAACTAAACAAGGGCAAAGATTCGATGTGACGGGGAATCTGAAAATTTTGGCAAAATATTTAGCATCTAGCGTAAGTACGCAAGGGAGGGATTGAACTTTGGAGCGCGGGCAAGTGAGAATGAATATGGGTACGGTGGTTGCAGGCGCGGCGGCTATATATACAGAGGCCAGAGCAGAGCCACGGTTAGGGTTAGGGAACCAATGAGCAATGGCGTTGGGAGTGTTAAAATTCCACCACCAAAACCGTATGCACACATAATTAGCAAAGTGGCGCATGCAATCGTGCATTTATCTTATGCGGTTCAAATTTTAGTACGATTTAACATATTTTCTTTACACTTAGTTCATTTACGAGTCATACTATCTAAGTAGGGGTTCCACCATCAACCATTTGCAAGCTATAACTTGCTCTTATATGTTTGGCAGATACTATGACTTCGATAAATGGAAACATGAGTAAACGGGCATGTCTTTGTGTTGTCGTTGCGTTCGTCTTGTCATTTGTTAGGATACGCAATTTAATGTCGTGTACCACACTTAACACTATTGTGCTGTATAGCATCCTATATGTCAACACATTTTGACCTCACATTGAGACATTGCTCCCTCTATTGGCTCTTTATTCTCACTAGAAAATCTGACAGTCTTTAGCATGTGTAAAACGGAGTTTCCATTTCTCCATGGTATTAGGATGTGAAGTCTATTGTTCATTAATTTGGTGGTATTGTGTGATGCATTGTCTAGTGAAAAATGACAGGCTACTCGATGTGTTGAAATCTGACGCAATACTCATAAATATTCTTTGTAGTTTGTAGTTAATCCATATGTTTTTCCTTTCATATATTAAAATTTCTTTTTTGGGTCGTGCTTTCCTACATACATGTTTGTTTGATTATGCTTGGTTGGAACCTTATCCCCAGCTGATTTAACATGAAAAACAATATGCTCAACGTTTCCTGTATACATGCATATGTGGCCAACATGGTGACACACAGTATGACAAAAGTGAGTCGTACTCAGTGGCGGATCCAGGAATCAAAACCTGTGGGGCCAGCCAGCAGAAGCTGTGGGACCAAACCATATATGCTACAGTAAAATTGCACTAGATTCGTCAAAACCTGTGGGGCCGGGTGGCCCCACAGGTTGTACCTACGTCCGCTACTGGTCGTACTTATAATTACCATGGCATCACTACCGGCTAAATGGCTATAACGACAATGGTGCTATAACTATTTGAACCTATCGCTATGGTTCATGACCATAATCTATCGCTACTAATCCCCGGCAAGCTTTGATATTAGTACTTAATTCTCACTTTAAAGTACATTGATGGGCCAAATGTTTCTTTATTTCTAGAACTATGTTCGGTTTGTTGCATTTTGAGTGTCTGATTTAGTATTTTGGTTTCACTACCGGTTCTTGTATGCATTGTTGAAGGAGGGTTTATGAAAGTGAAAAGCCCAATTCAGGGCTTGTTTAGATTGCAAAAAATTATAACCCGATGAATAGTATCACTTTCGTCTTATTTGGCAAATATTGTCCAATCGTGGACCAACTAGGCTCAAAAGATTCATCTCATGATTTCCAACTAAACTGTGTAATTAGTTATTTTTTACCTACATTTAATGTTGCATGCATACGTCCGAAGATTGATGTGATGGAGAGAGTGAAAAAATTCTAACTTTTGGGGTGCATCTAAACAAGGCGTCAATCTCTAAGGGCACATACAATGCAAAGACTGATATAAAGACGCTTAGAGGGAGAGGGAAAATACTGTGTCAGCAAACAATGAAATAACTCTATAATAACTTCATCTACAATTTCAAGAGTTCGTTCTAAACGTCTTTTGCTACAATGGACAACGGCATCTAAGACACTCTTAAGATTTTTTTAATGGCTTATCTCCTTTCCCCTTCTCGTTCCCTTCCCCTTTTCCCGTCCCTTCTCGTCGTTGTCGTCGTCATGCAGCTCGCAGGCTACTCCAAAGGGATCTGTAGAAATGGTTTGTCATGCAGCTCGCAGGCTACTCCAAAGGGATGAAATGAAATGGTTTTGAACTCCCAAACGTCAAGAAAAACAGATGGCAGGGGAGGCGCTGTGTTGCAGCTCCTCTGAGATTCTCACTGCCCTTGAATTCTGGTCGATCACCTTCAAATCCTTTGATCCCCGGTGTCTACGTGAAAGTCCACTCAACCACTCCAGTAACAATTTTTTTCACTCGTAGCAGCTGCTTGATTTCTTGTTGTTTCAGAACTACTTGCCTTTGCTTACCTTCTTGTTGCTTCAGAACTACCTGCCTTTGGGGCATAGATCTATGCAATGCCATAGCTGTTTATAAAGGTCAGACCATCAGCGACATTATTAACATCAATGCAAACCGTGTCTTGAAGGGACTTATTTCGCTGCCACCAGCTCGAATGATTTGCTATTCATACGTTGCAATGTAATTGTTCCTCCTCTGCTTTGAACTAGGAGTAATCTATTGTTGTCGTTTTGCGTCGTATGCGGATCCCTTTTTCGAGCGCCCAGCTCTAGAGATCATGCAAGGGCCGGTCCAAGCGTCACTGCCCCATGAAGGCATGAAGCGGTGAATCGGACCTGCTTGCCCAAGCCAATAGGTGGGAACGACCTGATCCGTCAGAAAAGTGCCCGATGACCCATGCTGCATGAGTTCATGCCGGATGAATCTACTCCTTAAACCAAACACGCTATAAGCGCCCCCAAGTCGTCCGCGCTGGACTCCAACGTGGCAGAATAATGATTTAACGGCTAATAACAATCAACAAGCGCCCAGCAGTGTACAAGCACTGCTAGCTAGCGAACGACAAGATACGGTTAAGGATGTAAGATGCCCTGCAGCTTGCGGAGCCGGCTCATGATTGTTCGACGACTTGCATGCATGGGGCTCTTCCTGTAAACACGACGGATCAGGTTGATGATACGTACTCCTACTACAGCACAGTGTCCTCTTGTCTCCCACGTTACATTACAGCTGAGCAGAGCATCACCGATTCAAGATCTGATGAGGGATCAGAAGGCATCTTTTGGATCAGAGTCGTGATCGAAATTCAGCACCAGAATTATCACACGCCAGAGCAGGCAGTGCGTACGTACGCACGTTGATTAGCGCGCGCGGTCCGTGCACGGCTAGTGCTGCCTACTGGCAAGGCCGGCCGGCGGCCAGAGGCGCACCGGTCGTCTGCACGAGCACGTCCACGGAGAAAACGCCAACCGGACACAGGGTGGGTGCTCCCGCTGGGTTGAGTCGTCTTTGTCCTGGCGCAGTGGCGCGCGCCTCAGCCTGTGCACTGCAAAACAAAGTCCCCCGCCGCCGATCTGTGGCGAACGGGACTACGCCCACGCGCCTCTCGCGTGCTTGACCGCGGCCAGGAGGGCGGGTGGCCGGCTTTAGCTGGGCCTGCGCGCCTGCACCTGCGCTCGCAAGGGAGCGGCTGTGGGTTGCTAGGCTCGCCTGCTCTCTCGCGTTCGTGACGGGGCGCGCCCGGGTGGCTACGACGGCTGGCTTGGCCAGCCAGCTCGCGGAGGCGGCGGCCAAGTTAGGTCTGGCACGCGCTCGCCTTCCTCAGCGCTTGCTCTCTGGGTAAGCTTCCATAGCCATATGGAATCCGGATGAAAACTATACCCGAGTAAAATGAGCCCGGCCTGAGCCCAATGGGTTTTAGCCTGTCCACGAACCTTACTGAACAGGGTCATGACAGAGATCCCGTTGCCTAGGAAAAAATTTCTTGACCCGAGTCCGGCTCGAAATACTGTTTTATGCTATTTTACATTATGAAATGTCTGGTCCGAGCTGCCCAGTGGAATGGTCATGGGTGAGACTTTTTCGGTCCAAAATAACCAGGCTTTTTTTTGCCCGGCCCCAAACCAGGCCCAACCCGCAAAATGCTCAGGTCTAGTGAAAACCCTGTCTGGTTGTTGCTCCAGGCTGGTGACGACGGCGCAAATCGTCGTATCCCTCCTTGGAGGCGTCACTGTAAACTCTAGCTCCTGCTATTGCGAATGCCAATCCAAGCTGCTGCATTCACTGGACAGGTCTCGGGGTGAAAGCCCTTACGAGCTTGGTGCTCTATTTGTCGATGGTGGCATCCGCTGACGTCACTCCCCTTCTTGAAAGCATTAATGAGAGCACACCTATTTCCGCCTGCACCAGACGCGACCTTGTGCTTTCCCCGATTGCTCTCCCACCCCATCTTTGTTATTGGGTGGCTACCCTCCTACCCTTGGCCTCTGTAATCACCCTTGCTACCAGGTGCTTGCCTTCAACAGCTTGCTCTGCCATCCTCTACATCTCTTGAGTCATTCGCCTTGTCATATGTTGGGTTGCGGGGACCTTAATCTCCTCTCTGGATCTCCTCATTCTTCTCCTGACGGTCCTCCCACTTTGAGGCTTCCTTCCCCCAAATGGCGTTGGTGGGCATCGGTTGGAGCCCAGATGCGCTCATAGGCGATGCAACTCACAGCTGTCGTCTGTTGTCTCTGACTCAATGCCTCACAGCCTCCTAGTTGTCGTCTGTCGGATCCCACTCAATACCTTACAGCTGCATGTGGTTTAGAGTTCTTCGGAGTTCGCCATTGATGGTGGCACTTGTTTGAAAGTGGTGCTTGCATAAGTTGCTTGCTAAATGGTGTCTGCCGCCGGTTTCATTGCTCTAACGTCCTCCAGGATCCTTGATTGCATCATCTCAATCTATCCCGGGTTAGCGAGACCATGGTCCCCTTCTCTTGGATCTCATCGTTCTCCTCTCGTTGGTCCTCCCTCCCTTAAGGCTTCCTCCCCTTAAGGGGCGTTGGCGGACGACGACTCGATCCCAGATGTGCTCCATAGATGATGTTCATCACGGCCGTCGTCTGTCAACCTCGACTCTGTGCCGTATAGTCGCTTGGAAACTAGAGTTCTTTGGAGAATTGTCATTTGGTGGTGCAATGTTTAGCATCAACTACATATCTTCAGCATGAGAAGTTATGTTGAAGCCGTAGCTTGTTTCACATCATGTATCTTGTTTGTGCTTGTTTTCCTATGTTGTATTGTTCTGTTGGTGTTTGTGTTGTGTTGTTCCTGTCTCGCCTATGCTATATATACCTCCGAAGTTTGTCCTATCTCGTAAACTTCCATTCCCGGCTTTGCCGGTATCTGTGGAATATATTTAGGTGGGCATTATCGGTGACTTAAAAAAAAGCCTGTGCACTGCACGCACGTCTGCACGACTGTGCACCCTGCGCGTACGCTGGTCGCTGCTTGTCCTCGCCAACTTGAAGGCGCGCACCGGCCGTGGCCGGCCGGCAGCCGCGGCTCTCCCGCCCGTTGGTTCGGCAGCCCCAGTACGCCCGCGCGTGCCTGGGTGGCTGGGCACCGCTCTGGCTGGTGTCGGGCTGGCCGGCCGGCTGGTGGAGCAGTGGAGCCCGCCGCTGGCCTCCGTCGGTCGGTGTGCACCACGCATGCTTGTACGTTACCCGCGTGCGTGGTCTGCCGCCACTTCGATCACGCAACTGTTGACAAGCCGGCTGCACCCCCACGGGCATTAGCATTACATAGAGCTGCGAATCGAATTGATTGAAGGAGTACGTACGTCGATGACAATTGACACCCGCTGCCGGATCAGTTCATCGTTGCTGCTCTAGGAGTACGTACTCGACTACTCCTCTGTCGACGATCCATGCATATGCATGCCACGTGCTCGTACATTTGCAGGGCCCGGTCCGAGCGATCGCGATCTCGCCAGTAATGGACCTAGCACGAGATCCGTACTAGCTAGAACGTCAGTAGTACTGTAGCTCGGAGCTCGCGGCTGTAGCTAGGATCGGAGCTGAGGGTGAGGGCTTACACAGCACAAAATGCATGCTGGTCAGCCCGGCCTCGAAGAGCAGTGAGCTCTACATCGATCAGCACATCGTCTGTACTGAGGTCTTGTTTAGTTACCTTCTAAATTCTAATTTTTTACACTCTTTTTCCATCACATCGAATCTTTAGACGCATGCATGGAGCACTAAATGTAGGTATAAGAAATAACTAATTGCACAGTTTGTCTGTAATTTACGAGACAAATCTTTTGAGCCTAATTAGTCCATGATTGAACACTAATTGCTAAATACAAACGAAAGTGCTGCAGTAGAAAAATTGAAAAAACTTACGATCTACAAGGCCTGAATTTGGGTCGCAGGCCATGCCGCAGTGCGCGTGCGTCCATGCTATGCACTGATGCACCGCTGCTTGATCGCCGGTGGGTTGCAGACTATTGTAAACACCAGCACCTGCAAACCCTGCAATAGCTTTACCGCTGCCATCGATGTCGAGCAGCCAGCCCTGCCCCATGCCCCCCCATCCATGCAGCTGCTGATCGATCGATCGGTGATGACTGATGAACCATCCTCTTGTTGGCTTCTGCATTGGCATGGCAGCAGATCGATCACAGCATATCCACGCGTGGTGCATGCAGTTCTGCTGCTGCGTTGCGTCTGTTGTTTGGTGGAGGCAGTCATGCTAGGACTGGACTACGACTACTATACTAGGGGTGTGTTCACTTCGCGAAAAGTAGGTGAAAAGTTACTGTAGCATCTTTCGTTGTTATTTGATAAAATTTGTCCAATCATGGACTAACTAGGTTCAAAAGATTCGTCCTGACATTTACAGACAAACTATGTAATTAGTTATCTTTTTTATCTACATTTAATACTCCATGCATGCGTCGAAAGATTCGATGCGATGAGTGGAAGAGAAAATATTTTGGGTTGGCATGTGAAGTGAACAAGGCCTAGGCGTGGATGCCTTTCACTTTTCTGTGCAAGCGCCGTGCAGCAGCCAATATGCAGATGCAGGACCAGGTCCAGGACTGCATGGGGAACAGTCAGAAAGGGCCCGGTCACAGATCATCGATGCACGTACCGCATATACACTAGGGCGGCCTAGTAGCTACTGCAAGCCTCCTGTGCGTAGTAGCTCTCCTCAGGGCTAATGACGCATCAATGGATCTTGTCTATTATTGCAAGCAATGTTATGGACAACAGTGGCAGGAAGTAGTGGTCATTTCTGAAAACAAAAACCTGTGAGACTATCTTTTCTCTCACTCTATATTTAGAGTGGTACTGTACTTACTCTATACTCTATAGTGGCGGGCCCCACTAGTTAAACAAAGAAAAAAATGCTATAACTCACAAACCAAAAATCCAAATTAAATTTCGATTTCACCATTAAATTCGTCTCAATAAATCCTTCAAAACTAGATCACACATGGATATATTTAGATAAAGTGACAAGTAGGTCCCACAATGGATAGAGTGGATAGAGGATGATATAGAGGATGGATGGATGCGGGAGAATTGAGTATAGAGGAGAGAATCTGGCTGACCGGGACGTATAGAAGATGAATATAGAGGTCCATGAGTGTGGGTAGTCTTAGAGTACCCATTACAGCAGTTTTTACTCTATATTCATACTCTAAAGCTTTAGAGTATCGTTTTAGAGTACCCACTACGATTAGTCTGATGAGCTCAGCTGCTGATAGCGGTTGCTACAGTCGTCTACAGAAGTGCAGATTGGTGCAGTACTGCACTGGAGTGCGGCTTCAAATAAGATGTAGCAGTAGTTTTTTTTTTCCTTTTTTTAAAAAAGAAAAAAACAGTATAATAGAATACTTGTGAGGGAGAGCTAGATACTCCAATTTCCATATAAGAAACAACGTAAAAGAAATCTTGGTTAAATATGAAATATTCCTTCCGGAGGAACATATGTCTATGCCTACAGTTAAGTCTCTGACATGATGCTAGTTCTTGTAGTTTCTAAATTTATTTAAGATTTAATGAAATTATTCTTTCAATGGTAGGTGATAGTATGTCACTCAACAACAATGCATCTATGGTGACTTCGTCTGCTTGTCAATCTTGAGATTTATTGTCCTAATTTGAGGCCACAGTGTGGATGCATGTATGTGAACCGGCGACGTATCCCTCTACAGCACTGCATTTATCGTGACTTTTTGTGAATTTTGAGATATGTCAATCCTGTTTTAGAGATGTTCATAGAGATAAGATAAGATTTATATATGTGTATTCATAGGTATAAATGTGGATGCATGTACATAAACATTCGCACTATGTTTTACAAAGAAAAATGAACTTTACTTCTGCCACACTCCTAGCTACATGTCCAATATTAATTTTATCTCTTCTGATCACCAAATTAATTTGGAAGAAAAAGAGCCAAAATAAACATTCAATATAATTTATAGCATCCAAGTGAGGCACTATTGTCTTGGCGCATTAAAAAAATCGTTGAAGCACTTCCCATCCTCATGATACTCTTTTCCCATGCTACTTTTTTTTTACATTGGTTGGCACTATTAACGAGCTAGCTCGCAAGCTAAACAAGCCGAGCTGAGCCAAGCCAAGCTACAGTTTTAGCTCTTTTACTTAAGGAGCCAAGCTGAGCCAAGTTGGCTGTTATCTAGCTCTAGTTGTTATGATGAGTGGGACGATGTTTTAGAGGGAGGGAGAGGGGTGGGGGTGGGGGTGGGAGGTAACTACAGATCCACAAGAGATGATGTGCTATGGTCCAAGTTTTAAATTTACAAGAGGGCTAACAACTAAACAATATGTGACAGATTTAGACAATGGTTTTCTCGAGAAATGAAGCTCTTCAAGAGAAACCGAAATAAGCTAACTTAATTTGACCTCGACATAAATTATACAGTCACAGATCGATAAGGATCGGAGTGATTGGAAAAAAAAAAGTGAAGAGACAGACAACAACTTTAAGATAAGGAATTGGTCGATGATAGCTATATGCATGTCGTGCATATGTATGCTGTGAGGTGCAAGGAGATCGAGGGAGAGTGGACAGCTACAAATTAATCAAAACAAATAAAAACTAACTGTTAATTTTTCTTCTATATATGTAAGTGTGATGTTGGGACTTTCGTATCTTTAGGCAACCGACGAATAAGCAAAGACAACAATAGCAACGGCAGTAGTTGATGAAAGCGAACGAGAGGGCAATGGAATCGGAGGACCGGCATTCATGCCTTTGATTTCTTCTCGGCAGGACAGCTTGCATTTGGGTTCAAAAGGGGAGAAAGAGACATGCATGGTCATTGCACCTGCACGGGATAAAATCATAAAACCCCGCGGTCCGAACTGCTGCTTGTTGCGTAATACTAGTACAGTAATGAGCGGAAGCAGGCGTGTGACCACCTGACCCCTCGCAAGTTGCACATCATATAGTGGTAGTGCTACCGCTCGCATTCGCCTACGACCGCGACGCCGAGAAAGAGCCACTGCTGGGTGGTGGTGCCCTGATGGCATATGCGCCGTGCCGTGTGACCACTGCTGCACGTTTGGCCATAAGTCCCGGGCCTAAAGGGCCTCTGGTCTTGGTTACAGAGCCGAGACTAAGAAATCGGGACTAAATGTCCCACGTTTAGTCCCGGTTCCCTGGCAGTCCCGGTTGGACTAAAAGGTGTCCTAGGCTGGGCAACGGGGCTGGCCTTTTTAGTCCCGATTGGTATTATCAATCAGGACTAAAGGTGTTTTTTTTTCTTTTTTGTTTCCATTTCAATTCATTATTGATTTTGGTTTTACAATTATATTAGGTTTTCAAATGCATATCCTTCGCTGCTAATATATGTATATGTGCACCTATAATTTAGTTTCGAACATTATTACACACAAATAAAGTATGAAACTATATATATATATATATATATATATATATATATATATATATATATATATATATATATATATATATATATATAATGGTGCTATACATATATATAATATATTAGGATCATGCCCGTACGTTGCAACGGGAGCCAAAACTTTATCACGGGTAACATGTCTCGCAGATCATCATGCTTGAACAAAGCAATGGAACGCTTGGACAAAGCATTTGGGGATCCGGCTTCACCATGGCAGTGGTAGACGGGTCCTCTCCATATTTTTTAGGTGTAGAGATATATGCACATAAAATTTACAACATTATCCATGCATCCTTGGTATTTACAACACAAATGTTGCAAATGTTCGTCCAGGTTTGGCTTCAATGGTTCATCTGGGTTAAAGTAGAACTCGGTGCCGGGCTTGAGGACATGTTCGTTAAGAAATCCTGCGATTGTCTCTTGAATTCCTTTGAGGCGGTCCGTATCCAACACCTAACACCTGTTCCTTCAACCATATCTCCTTCAATTTGCATTAAAGGAAAGAAGTATTAATATACATAAGATTTATTTAATAGTAACAAATAAATAAAATGAATTTATTATATATACTTGTTACGTACTTTCTGCATCTGTAGATTGGTTCTTTTTGCATACACCGTGAGGAACTCGCAAACGTAATATCCACATAAATTGTTGTCTTGTGTCTACCGTAGAACCCACTGTATGATATAAAAAGATTACTCTCGTCATCCCGCGCGTGAGCTGAAGCATGATAAGGTAAATATGCGGGGAGTTAGTACAACTTACATCCAGTCGGTGTGGATCAGGAAGTGACGCTTTCAGATCCGGACGGTGTAGCTGAACGAACCAAGCCCAAACTCTGTCCAATAATTAGATCGTTAATTAACTATTGCAGAGTTAAAGAGCATGAATCAATATTTAAAGATCAAAGTTACCCCTGGATAATGTCTATCATATCTTGGTAATCTTCCTGCGGTTTTCTCAACGAGTCATAGATTAGCAAATGACCGTCGGAGAGATTGAAGACAATCAGTATCCAGTGAAAGCTGCATTTGTTTATAGAGTCAACATATATATCTTTATGCTGGATTGAGTAAGTAAAGTAAAATATGCACACAATAACAACACTCACCCAAAGTTGTAGGGGAAGAGTATAAATCTTTTGTTCTTTTGGTTGATCAAGAACCTCCGGAGATTCCTCTCCGTTTGAGGTCTCCATTGATCGTAGGGAGTATTTGGGTCCTTGAATACGATATATGGATCAACAAAACCAATATTCTTGTCATTTCTACGTGTGAGGTCTCTTATCATGTCTCTGCATATGTATAGACACGCTAGCTAGTGTGAGGATAATTACTTATACATATACATATGCTAGAGTAAGATTATTAAAAGAAAGAATCACTTACAGACAAAAGCAGCTGACGAGAGATTTGTCTAGAGCGTCTATGTGGCATAGCTGGTGTAACTCATTAAACTGAACCATTATAATGTCATCGCCATAGAAGTAATGATGGTTTCTAATTCTAACGCAAATATAGTCATCCGCTTTTCTACAACACGCCGCCATGTACCACTTGTTTACCAAGTACATTTGCATACGAAGTTCCCTGAGCTTCTCAGGGTTGTATAGACTCTTGCCATATACATATTCCTTCTTCCAATGATCAACATCCAGAGCACTTTCGATTGGTGCTTCGCCGAGCATTTGGGAAATGCTTAGACCGGTTTCCACGAAAAATTCATCAAGTTGATCCAAATTTACATTTCCAGATATCTGTTCTAGCACGCTCATGTTTGAACCATAGTCATTCCCAATAACTAGCGGGTACACTGATTGATGTGATTGTTCCCCGAGCTGTGCAACACCCTTCCATGCTCTTTTCTCTTTCTTCTTTGCCTCCTCAATTGACTTGGTGAGAGTGTGGTCATAGTCCGATAGTGGCGAATCCTTATGAGCATCACGTAACTTTTTCTGGTGAGCGTCCACCCTTTGCCTTAGAACTTCTGGACGTACGAAGAAGTATAGTTTCTCAGGGTTTCGCTTCGCTTCACTTTTAGCCTTGACTTTCGTGAAGAAATTGTCCACATCTGTTTTCACCGAAGCATCTATTTCCTCGGCAGTCTTCTCATCGGAAAGTTTCGCCGTCTTAGGAATAGCTAGTGTTCTCCCTGAGGCTTTCTTCTTCGGCGGTGGTGGGGCTGACGCCTTCGTTTGTGGGGTGGGCC
The DNA here is from genome assembly GCA_038087645.1 of Saccharum hybrid cultivar R570. NCBI lineage: Eukaryota > Viridiplantae > Streptophyta > Magnoliopsida > Poales > Poaceae > Saccharum > Saccharum hybrid cultivar. Next base: position 129,018 of record JAQSUU010000542.1, read on the forward strand.
TCTTCTTTGGTAGAGGGCCGGCCGGTGTCGGCGTTGGAGCCTGCTGTGGAGGCGATGGGGCCGGTGGCGGCGTTGGAGCCCACCATGGAGGCGATGGAGAGGCCGGTGTCAGCGTTGGAGCCCGTCGTGGAGGCGATGGGGCCGGTGGCGGCGTTGGAGCCCACCGTGGAGGCGATGGGGCGGCCGGTGTCGGCGTTGGAGCTCGCCGTGGAGGCGATGGGGCAACCGGTGTCAGCGTTGGAGCCTGCCGTGGAGGCGATAGGGCCGGTGGCGGCATTGGATCCCGTCGTGGAGATGGGGCCGGTGGGGATGCAGCTGTGTCTTCCACTTCATTGTCATCACCCGCAGCACTGTGACCAGGTGGTGAATGGATAATTGGACTTAGGTTGGGGGAGGTTCTGCTATAAAAACAACGTGGTATGAGTAAACCGTTATTTAAGCCAATACATAATTAGTGAAAAAAATGTTTCATTCACTTTCATCCGCACCTAGGGTTAGGTTGTTGAGGAGGAGGAGGTGACGCCCCAGGAATAATGATATAGCGCTTGCGCCAACACATGAATGTCTTCTCCGCTTCTCCTAAAGTCTTCTCCCCATCACCTCCTTCAATGTCAAGAGGCACATTGCTATAACCTTTCACAACTCTATCCATCGAGACGCTAGCATATCCAAGAGGTATTAATGCCCCATGGCATCTTGGTGTCTTCGTAGGGTCGATACGAGATACAACACCAATAGCCACCATGATTGTGGCATTTCCCTCTAGAATGTGCAGCTCGCATGTCGTCAGAGGATTGGTGATGTCATCCACGGGGAAGCGTAGCCCTGCATCATCTTAAATCACTGGCACCTCTGTGGAAGCGCAACTGCTTTTCAACTGACTAGGGGGGTTGATGTTGACTCCTGGCTCTGATGCAGTTTGCCTTTGGATGGAACTTACTGCTATATGCACTTGCCTTTTGATTTCCTAGTTCATTTTGGCTTCAAGTGCTTTTTCTCGCTCTACTGCTTCACGAGCCACTTTCCGTGACTCAAGAACCATTTCCTCCATCACGTGCATCGCTCTGCCTCCTTGTCCTTCTTTCTCTGGTGGTTTCGATAGGTGGCTGTCTTTAGGGAAGCCATGCTCCCATGACACCTCCCCATAGCCTCTTGTTCGCCCACCGTGTTCAGTACTCTCCAGGGCGTATGTCAGCTCATCCTTATCTCTGTTTGGCTGCCACCTACCACTCTTAGCCAAGCCTCGAGCATAAGCAAATCTTTCTGCTACTCTTTGGAGTTTTACGCCATACACTATCTTTCTGGTCTCTAGGTCCAGGCTTCCCCATGACCGAAAAACCAATACTTGGCGTGCTCAGGCCAGTTGATTGATTCTGGTTGGATCCCCTTGGCAAGAATCTCCCATTCCATTCTTTCCCACTTAGGAATGGCACTCCTATAGCCACCTGATCCTAAGTGATGGTGGTATTGCTTTTGTCGGGCATTCTGTTGGTTCCTTCTCACCCGTGCCTCACCCTCTTTCGATGTCTTGAACTGTACAAACTCATCCCAAAATGGCCTCAACTTGACGTAGGCCTTAGTGTTGAAATCTGGCGTCAGGTTCTTCTTGATAAATGTGTTGTACAATTTCTTCTTCCAACACTAGAATTGTGTGGCCATCTTCTTCATAGCCCAATTTCTAACTCTCTCCTTCAAAGCTTCATCTTCTGTATCTAGCGTGAAATGTTGAAGGACATCTTGCCAAGCTAGTGCCTTGTCACGATTAGAGACAAAACTAATATGAGGAGCCTCTTTCTTTTGCTTCCATTCATGAGCATTGATCGGGATCCTGTCCCTTACAAGGTACCCACAATGGCTGACAAATTTCTGTGCATGTGGTCCAAGTACTTTGCCTATATCCTCCTCGAATTCTGAGAGAATGAACTGACCCTCCAATGGCTTCTTCGGGCCTTGTACATTTCTACTCTTCCCTGTTGTTGTCGTTGATCTAGAGGGCTACAAATGTAGAAACACAAAGATTTAAATAAATATATTTCTACAACAAATGAAATTATTCTGAATTTCATGTATACATAAGAGATTGTAGATAGACCTCGCCATCATTGTCTTGCATGATATTTTCTTGCTCATCTTCATAATCGGCAAACTACTGACTCCCGTCATCTACTTTTTGATTGTTGCCATCACCTTCGAATTGGGCATATTCATTGGCGCCATCATTGATAATATCCATCATGGCATCGTCCATGTTGTCATTCGGGTCGGCCATTTCTGCAAATATATGTGTAGGACGTTAGAAATGAATTTGTCATGGTAAAAAAGAAAACAAGTTATATGAAAAGGATTTTTATACATGGTGTTCATACATGCTGTTTATGCCTTGCTCATTATAACACTAACATTATAATATATATAAACATATATAATCCACACATACAGACATATACATATACATATAAATAATACATACACATACATACAATATATATATACATCATGCATATAATATTAACACTAACATATATTATTATATCATTATATATATATATATATATATATATATATATATATATATATATATATATATATATATATATATATATATATATATATATATATATATATATATATATATATATATATATATATACTCATCCGTGCCTCACCGGCAGCGTGGATGGCGGCGCAGGTGCGCGGGGACGAGGGCGCGCGAGGTCGGCGAAGCGGCCGCGCGCGTGAGGAGACGACGAGGGAGAGGACCGGGGCGCGGCGGAGTCGACGTTGGGCGGCGCATCGTCCGCGGGGTCGTCGGAGGGCTCGCGGAGTCAACGGGGGCGCGGGGTCTTCAGTGGCGCCGGTGACGGAGCTCTCCTGCGTCGATCTGGATGGAAGGGGAGGAAGAAGGGAAGAAGCCACTGTGGCTTAAGTACCCCGGGGGACCTTTAGTCCCGGGCGGTAAGACCACCCGGGACTAAAACACCTTTAGTCCCGGGTGGTAAGGCGGACCGGGACACCCGGGACTAAAACGCCTTTAGTCCCGGGTGATAAGGCGGACCGGGACTAAAGTCTGGACCATTAGTCCCGGGCGGTACCATGGCCCGGGACTAAATAAGAATTTTGCACGGGTTTTTATTTTCTAGAGAACCTTTAGTCCCGGGCTGTGTTAGCAACCGGGACTAAAGGTCCCCACTATTCAGTTCCCGCCACAGTTTTCACAGTTTGAGTTTTGTATTAAGTTTATTTGTATAAATATGCTAATTCTTGTTAAATGCATAGTAAATTGAATACTAGGCACAAATTTTTTTAAAAATAATAGTTGCATTTCCTTTTGCCTTATTGTACACTACAAAATTTTGTAACATAAATTCTTCACCCATTGGCACTGGAACAAAGGGACTTTAAAATTAGGTGCGTAGTCTGGTTCCCAAATATCCTCTATGCGGCCATAATATGTTTGCCTCTTTCTATTTGGGTCTGTGGCATCTATGCGGACACCACTGTTTTGGTTCGTGCTCCTTTTATCTTGGGCTACGGTGTAAAATGTATTTTCATTTATCTTGTACCCTTTGTACGTGAGGATGTGTCACGATGGTTGCCTAGCCAACAAATACAGTTGCTCATCGATATTATCATCACCCTGACATTCTTTTCGCAACCAACCGCTGAAAGTTTCCATGTGATGACGCCTAATCCAAGCTTCATTCTTCCTTGGAAACTAGGATCGTAGGAACTCCTTGTGTACCTTGACATACGGCTCCACCATGGAGGAGTTTTGAAGAATTGTGTAGTGTGCTTTATTGAAATAATTGTCCCCCATACCGATATATGTTTTTTTCCTAGTGTTCCATTTCCACTAAGTCTCCCCTCGTGTCGCGATTCAGGAACACCAATCGGATCAAGGTCGGGAATGAAGTCAACACAGAACTCAATGACCTCCTCTGTCCCGTAGCCCTTGGCGATGCTTCCTTCTGGTTGAGCACTATGGTGAACATATTTCTTCAGGACTCTTATGAACCTCTCAAAGGGGAACATGTTGTGTAGGAATACAGGACCAAGAATATTAATCTCCTTGACCAGGTGAACTAAGAGGTGTCTCATGATATTAAAGAAGGATGGAGGGAACACTAACTCAAAGCTGACAAGACATTGAACCACATCATTCTGTAGAGTAACTAGTTCCATTGGATTGATTGCCTTCTAAGAAATTGCATTGAGGAATGCACATAGCTTCATGGTGGCTAGACGTACATGTGGAGGTAGAATTCCTCTTAAAGCAACCGAAAGCAATTGTATCATAAGCACGTGGTAGTCATGCGACTTTAAATTTAGAAATTTCTTCTCTAACACATTTATTATACCCTTTATATTAGAGGAGAATCCAGATGGGACCTTGATGCTGCTTAGGCATTCAAACATGATTTCCTTCTCTTCATTGCTAAGAGTGTAGCTAGCAGGTCTTAAGTAATGGCGTTCATCACCTGTCTTCTCTGGATACAGGTTGTCTCGTTCTTTCATGCGCTGCAAGTCCTGTCGTGCTTCAAGTGAATCATTAGGCTTCCCATACACACCCATGAATCCTAGAAGGTTGACACAAAGATTCTTTGTTAGGTGCATCACGTCAATCGAGTTGCGGATCTCTAGGACTTGCTAATAGGGTAGCTCCCAAAATATTGACTTCTTCTTCCACATGAGCGCATGCTCCAAAGCGTCTTTCGGAATAGGTTCGCTGCCCTGTCCCTTTCTAAAGACTACTTTCACATCCTTGACCATATCAAGTACATCCTCCCTAGTTCGGTTGCGAGGCTTGGTCCGGTGGTCTGGCTTACCTTTAAAATGCTTGCCTTTCTTTCTTACCTAGTGATTCATAGAAAGAAATCGACAATAGCCAAGATACACGACCTTTCGACATTTTTTCAAATATACACTGTCAAGGTCATCAAAATAGTGTGTGCATGCATTATATCCCTTGTTTGTCTATCCTGAAAGATTACTTAGAGCAGGCCAATCATTGATTGTTACAAACAACAATACTCGCAGGTCAAAGTGTTCTTGTTTGTACTCATCCCACACACGTACACCTGGTTTGCTCTATAAAAGCAGGAGTTCCTCAACTAATGGCCTCAGGTAGACATCGATGTCGTTACCAGGTTGCCTCGGGCCTTGAATGAGCACCGACATCATAATGAACTCCCGCTTTATACATATCCATGGAAGAAGGTTGTAGATACATAGAGTAATAGGCCAAGTGATGTGACTAGTACTCTGGTCCCCAAAAGAATTCATACCATCCGTACTTAAAGCGAACCTTAGGTTTCTTGCGTCATCTGCAAACTCTGAGAATTCTCTGTCTATTGCTCTCAACTGGGACCCATCAGCAGGGTGTCTCAACATGTTGTCTACCTTACGGTCTTTTTTGTGCTATCGCAACAACTTTGCATGGTCCTTATTTCTGAACAGACGTTTTAGGTGTGGTATTATAGGAGCATACCACATAACCTTGGTAGGGATTTTCTTCTTGAGACATTCTTCGCCCTCAACATCATCAGGGTCATCTTGCTTGATCTTATACCGCGATGCTTTGCATACAGGGCATTCATCCAAATTCTCGTAGTCCATGCCACGGTACAGGATGCAGTCATTAGGACATGCATGTATCTTCTAGATTTCTAATCCCAAAGGGCAGACGACCAGTTTTGCTTCATATGTAGTGGCAGGCTTCGAAAGCATCTTTTTTTTTGGATCTTCATAATTGCCCAAATGCCTTGTCGGATACACCATTATGTGTCTTCCATTGTAGCAACTCCAGTGTTGTATCCAACTTTTTTTGCCCATCTTCGGCGGACGGGTATAGTAATTTCTTGTGATCCTCTAGTATGCGGTCAAACTTAGCCTTCTCATTTTCACTTTCGCAATCTCTTTGTGCATCACGAATGATATCACCAAGAGCGTCATCTTCAGCGAGTGTGTCTTCTGCCCCACCTCTTCTTCAGCTTCGCCCATTGCAGTATCATCGAAGTCACTGTATTGAGCAATAATGTCGTCAGGGTCCAATTGTTCTTCTTCACCTTCTTCTATTATAACCTCGATTTCTCCGTGCTTGGTCCAACAAATATAGTTTGACATGAAACTCGACTTCAGCAAGTGTGAGTGAAGACTCCTTGAGCTAGAATATTCCTTTGAATTCTTACACAGGGCACATGGGCAGCACATGAAACCATCCCGCTTGTTTGCCTCAGCCACTCTTAAGAAATAATGCACGCCATCAATGAACTCTTTGGAGCGCGGCATTGTACATTCAATGGCGTGTCATCGTCTGTATTATATGACATATCACATAATTAAATTTCTCATTTTTGTAAACAAATGAAATTAAAAAATACCCCAAAATTCTCTATTTCTCTAATGTATTGAGTAACATGCCATGGAACACCATCATGTGTCATGTCCAAAGGTCTACAATCAACTTCAAAAGTCACACAAAGCCTAAGGTCATTAGTAGTTAACTACCTTGATTAATTTATTATTTAATTAAGCATTTAAAATTAAGAATAAAATTAACTTTGTCCAATTTAGCTCAAAATTTTATGAGAGGTTCATCATGTCATAAAACAGTGATAAAACAAATTTCATAATTTTTGGACATTTATAAAAGCCTAGAAAAATCATGGAAGTTGCATTTTTCTATTAAGAGATCTAATTTTATCTCACAGCAAAATAGTTCAGATTTCAAGTTTCAAATTTTTACCAGATAGTACACATGATAGAGAGGCCACCTAAAAATTTTCAGAATTTTTGAGGTTAAGATGAATTTATTTTGAATTTTCAAAGAATCAGCACTATTTAACATTTTCTGAAAAAGAGAAAGGACACTGTGTAGTTGACCGGCTGACCCCACACGTCAGCTCGTGTTGACCCCAACGCCGGCGAACTTTGATCGGGGCGTTCTCACCGACGGCGAGGTCTCCGGCAGCACGGTTTGGCCCTACGGCATCCCCACGATGACGCGCACCTCCTGACCTAGACCGTTGGGCAGGAACTGCTCTACAGCAGGCACGACGGCGACCATGGCGGGCGGTCGGACTCCGGCGAGCTCGGAAACGGCGACGGGAGCTTCTCCGGCGATGGCGTTTGCACTAGGAGCTTGGCCTTGCCCAGACGAACTCATATGCATGACCAATCGAGTCGAAACGGCCTCTAGCAGGTACAGCGTCGCGTGTGACGGCAGCGGCAAAACACAGACGGCGGCGAGCCGCGTTCCGGCCAACTCAGTGCGGTAGATGTCAAATGGACGGCAGGGTTAGCATTAGGAGCTTACCGCGAACACGCCGGTAAAGACGGTTGAGTGAATGAACGACTCCGATGGTGGTGACAGCGGCAGTGGGGGCGTGTCTCGGCGGCGACGATGGTGTTCCCGGCTCTTGTGACGAACGCCAAAACAGGCAAAGCTTAAGGAGAAGGGACTTTTAGTCCCGGTTGGTGTTAACAACCGGGACTAAAGGATTGTAGTACCAACTGGGACTAAAGGTTAACATTTAGTCCCGGTTGGTAACACCAACCGGGACTAAAAGTCCCTCCTGTAAAAGCCTAACACCAGAGCCATTGAGGAGGGGACTTTTAAGGCTATCCGCACTCATGGACCTTTATATTCATCCTCTATATGTCCTAGTCAACAAGATTCTCTCCTCTATACTCAATTGTCCCGCACCCATCCATCCTCTATATCATCCTCTATCCACTCTATCCACTGTGGGATCCACTTGTCACTTTATCTAAATATATCCATGTGTGATCTAGTTTTGAAGGATTTATTGAGACGAATTTAATGGTGCAATCGAAATTTAATTTGGATTTTTGGTTTGTGAGTTATAACATTTTTTTCCTTTGTTTAGCTAGTGGGGCCCGCCCCTGCCTATATAGAGTAAGCACTGTACTACTATAAATATAGAGTGAGAGAAATGATAGAGTATCGTTTTAGAGTACTAAGTGCAGCAGTTTTTACTCTATATTTATACTCTAAAGCTTTAGAGTATATTTTTAGAGTACCCATTACGGGCAGTCTAATCCCGGTCGGTGTTACTAAAGAGCTTTATGTCCCGAACGTATATTTCTCGACTATTGCCCATTTGGCAGATCTACCGGAGGTCTGTTACGTAGCAGTGGACGTGCGTGGTGGGGCGCCGAGAGCGGCCGAGGCGCGGCACACGCACACGGCGTCCTGTCTATTTGGCGTTTATTGCTGCGTCCGCGTGTGGCAGCCCGTGTGACGGGTCGGCCGGCCGGCAAATCTGCTGTTCCCTGGATTATTTATGAAATATTGAATAAAAAAGAATCAAAATATAAAAATAATCCCAGTTTGAGCAGGTGGTGAAATCAAGGCGACAATAATTTTCCACGGATGACCTGGCTAGACGGACATGTGGACTTGGCAAATTAAACTTCTACGGTGTTCTTTGCTCCTCTCGTGCTGATCCGTTTGATGTTGCAGCAAATAAACCGTTGAATTGATGATCATGACTGTGACTGTGACTGTGACTGTGACTGTGACCCGTCTGCGAATCAGGTCCAAGGGAAAACAGTACAGGAGTTTTGGTTAAAAAGAAGAAGAAATAATAGTAGAGCAAGCAGGACGACCAGCCATTAGTTGGCCGGCTTGGCTAACACGTCATGACATCCCCTCACTAAATAAGACAATTTTGTAACAGATGATGACTACACCCATTAAATTCCAAGCTAACTACTACTAGCTAGCAGCATGGACTTCTGCTAATCAGATCAGCCTAGCTAGCAATTTTCTAATGCCGGTACTGTGACGTCCTTATTACAATGAGAACAACTTAATTAACGGCTATATATCTTTTCTCATCGTGTGATGTTTACGTGCCCGGCGCCCCACATTTTTCAGGCTGGCTGGGCGGCCATGTAGTGCTGGAATTGAACTATCGTTTGTTCGTGTACTGTCCGGTAATATAAAACGACGGGTGGTGCGCTTTCAGGCCGATCGACGACGACGACGCCGTGTGTGTATATCCACTTGCCGCAGATCGAGCCTCTCTTTATTTTGGCGTTCCCTGGATCATCCATCGTCTATTCCTATTCGTCTTGACTTGAGGATTGTGACGTGCTATCCCAATCCACGACGCACTACACGGCTTTACGTCCAGCCACCAGCACACCTCAACGTCCATTCTTCCAAGCTGTCATGCTTTCTCTTGCGCATTACTACTGTTCAAAGTTTACATCCACGACATCAGGCGTCGTCTTCAAGACAGAAAATATATTGTTCTTTACGGTATGCATGTCCTGTCGCAGGATTCTATTCAGACTAGTGGAGCTGCTGTCCCTTATTAGTATTACATTACTAGAGACTTTCCTAAGTACTACAATTCTAAGCCCATAGCTAACGTACGGCATATCCACTACAACCTTGGTATGTCACTTTTCTTTTGGAGTATGGTCCCGAAGCAAGTCTAGTGAGCAGCTCTAAAAATAACCTACAAATAAGAATACATTCTTTTTTATCGAAGACTATATCATTTCTGCTCAACCAAATAGACTAAACAATTGCGCTCCCTCCGACACATATTTGAGAACATAGTTTGGTGTCTACTTGTTGAAGCCAAATTCCTAGGAAGTATGGCACCCTAGTCGGTGAACATAAACCAAAAGCTACTTTCAACAATTCACCAAATAAATCTTGTGACATGACAGTCAATAAATAAATGTTGGACGGTATCTTTATTGTTACAAAAACAACACCTACCTTCCCCTTTACAATATCTCTTTATAAGGTTGTCCTTTGTTAAAATAACCCCTTTTAATATGAACCAAACAAGAATCTTAATTTTGAGAGGTAAATTTAACTTCTGTTTGGTTTACTAAGTGTTTGTACATTGACTGGACTGTGAAAGCACCCTCTTTGGTAAGGGACCATTTGATACAGTCATGTTGCTTATCTAATTGCACAGATGCAATTTTCGCAACCAAATCAGTCCACTGAAATAACTTGTCCCCCACTAATGATCTTCGAAAGCTAATGTTAAGTGGTGTATTACCAAGTGCATGAGCAATTGAAATATGTTTTTCCTTGCAATATTGTATGAGGAAGGGTATCGTTCTTTAAGAGTAAAGTTCCCTAACCACTTGTTCTCCCAAAACCTAATTTGTTCTCCACTGTGAAGATTAAAACATGAAAGTACCAGGAAACGATCTTTAAACTTCATAAGGCCTGACCAAAATTGTGAATCTCCTAGTTTCCGGTAGACTTCACCAATGGTTTTGTTTTTTAGGTACTTCTTCTTTAGAAGTTCTTGCCATACCCATACCGACTCTTCATTTATAAGTTTATACAACCATTTACTGAGCAAACGTGTGTTTTCTAATTCAAGGTTTAAATTTCCCAATCCACCTTGTTCTTTAGGTAAACATAAGATGCCCCATTTCATTAATCTATACTATTTCTTATGGTTGTCCCCTTGCTAGAAAAACCTAGATTGATAGAAATCTAATTTTTGATAATACACTTTGGTACTTCAAAAAAGACATCATGTACATAGCAAGGCTACTCAACATAGAGTTGATCAAATAAAACCAATCGACCACCATGTGAAAGCAATTTACCTTTCCAACTGCTCATTTTTTTTAAAGCGTTCTTCAACGGCTTTCCAGTCTTTGTTATTTAACTTTCTATGGTTCATTGGGATCCCTAAATATTTGAAAGCCATTTGACCCATACCACATCCAAAATCTATGAATATTGGTCCATAAAGGTTTTTGCCTCACCATAGCAAAAAGCTCATTCTCTCGTGGAACTTTATTTTCAAACTAGATAAATGTCCAAAGGCACACAAGATGATGTTCACGTTTTTAGCTTGTTCTAAGTTATGCTCCATATAGAGAATGGTATTGTCAGCATATTGATGTGGGATAAGTCCTTGAATCTGGACATCTTCCTTAGCTCTAGCAATGAATACGGCTAGCATATCTGCCACTAGATTGAAAAGAAAAGGACTTGTGATGAAGGATCACCTTGCCTCAAACCTTTTTATTTGAAAATAGTGTCTCACATCATTACTAACTTTACTGCAACACTCCCACCATAAATAAATTGTTGAATCCACTGACACCACAAAGGTGAGAATTCTTTCATACAGATGGTTTGTTGAAGGAATGGCCATTTAACTTTATCATAAGCCTTCTCAAAATCAATTTTATGAAGCTCATGGATTGTTTCATGTAGAATTGTGACACCCTCTAGGATATATCTTCGAGGTAAGAAGGCTGTGTGAGAGGGTTGTATCACTTTTTGTGCCGCATCATTAATTCTATTGGTAGCAATAAAAATCTTAAAGCTTTTCTGATAGCCTCTTGGCATTTTGGAAGTAAGGTGATAGTACCAAAGTACTAATTTGCGTGTACGCCACATGTACGTTAGCTAGTCCAAGGCAGTGTGGATTAGCTAGGAGCTGTGTTACAATGTGGATTCAGTTGAAAGGTCCAAATAAGCAGCCTTGTATATCATGCGTTGACACGACGCAGTAAGGAAAAGCTAATAAAGACTGATAACTACTGGCACTTGCAAATAAAAACCATGATGTCCAACCTAAGATGCACGCCTACGACCCATCTGGCTATGGGATGTCCATTTTTTTTTAGATAAAAGGATAGAAACTATCCGGCTTCATCTACCCGTGGGTAGAATCAGGCCAAATTATTACAACATCAGAAATAAAAAGAAAGAAAATGACGGAAGAAAATACATCCCCAACAAGGGCTCAAGTAGTCCTACATGACCTATGACTTGCATCATGATGTCAACTCCACTAGAATAAGATCACCAACGTCAAGACGAAGCCGCCAATCACGTTTGTCAGACCTAATAAGGTACTGAGAACGTTGGACACCGATCACCATTGAAGACTGGATGCTTCTTCCTCGACAACAGCACGAAGTACTTGGTGCAGATGCCCACCAAACGCCGAGCTGTTATGCCATCGAATACCACCTCCGCCTTGAGCTGCACAGCGAGCAGGGTGACCACGCGGGAGAAGCCTGGCCTTAGCGAACAAGAACTTCGACGATGCGCCTGCGCCACAGCCGCTGGCCCGGAGAAACCAGGCTAGGTTTTCACCCAGTTATTGAATGCCCGCGGACGCAACAGTGGACAGACTGACCAACAGCTTCAGCGACGCCTTCAACAAGGTGCATGGCACTGTTAGTACCATCGTCGCCGGCCCGGCGTAACACGCCAGGCAAGGTTTTCACCCAAACCGCCACCACCACCGTCGATTCTGCGCCCGGCCAACTTGGAAGGCCGCCTTCACCGGAAGGTCACCATCAGCTTCTCAGACGACCGTGCCCAAGGCCCAGGGCCCCTTTACCACCGTTGACGAAGAACACACTGCTCGCGAATCAGATCAGGGGAGGGAGGGGCCAGATCCGGCCATATAGGGCACGGATCTGCCGCCGACCTCCACGCCTTCCATCGCCGGCGCGCCGCCACCACGCCGAATTGCCATCGCTGCCGAAGGATCGACAAGCAGGAGGAGGGAAGAGGAAGGAGAGGGCCGGGCACACAACCAACTCCCCTCCGTCGCGCCTCCGCACGCCGCCTCTGCCACACCGGCGCGCTGCCACCACAGCCGCCATCACTGTCGAGCGCCGGCCCGCCCCAGGACTCGCACAGCTAGGCGTGAGGCCTCGCCGCCACCATCCTAGGGGCCCACGCGGGCCTCCCGAGAGCCCCCTCCGGTGGCGGCGCGGCGGAGGGGATGGGACGTGAGCTGGCAGCGGGGTTAGGGTTAGGGCCGCCCGAGTCGCCGTGCGAGGGCGACGCGGGGGCAGTTCTTTCGCGGCTATGGGATGTCCATGCCTTCATGTATCGTTTTGTTCACTAGTTGCCTGTCCTGATCTCCCGGCCAACGGGCAGCCAGCCACATCTGTCCGTGACAATTACCGATCAGATGTGGCTGTAGGTGTCAAACTTTTTTACATTTCACCGGAAAGAACGTCACTGCGGCCTTGTCTTTTGTCTTAATTACGATGAAAACAACTTTGGGAAAAGTAAAGTGTATGCTACTGTATGATTGATTTGTACCGATCACGTCAATGTGCACCGCATCTATAGTACTCCTACAGTGTACTCCCAAAGCATTTTAAGTTGGACCAAAATAATAGAGAAAATTATAAAAATTTATAACATCAAATATGTATACTATGAAAATATAATTAATAAAGAATCTAATAATATTTAATTGATATCATAAATATTATTATTTTATTATATAAATTTGGTTAAACTTGAGATCCTTTGACTCTCTAAGATTCTTAAAATGTCTTATAATTTAAGGGAGTAGCTGGCTGCAATAGTCCGACGACAAGCTAGCTGGCCACTATGCACTGGTCTCGCAGAGCGACTGGAATGGATGCCGTCCCGTTTTTCTGCGCGCCACGTATGGTGGTCCGGCGTGAATTCCAACGCACCAACTGTTACTTTCCTCCGGTCTTGTTTACTTGTCATTGACTTTTTACTGTAGTAAATTTGACCATCTTTTTTTCTAAAAAATCTTAAATACTTCCATGTATATAACACTAATGAAGTATGTTCAATAAAGAATTGTATATGTGAAAACTTGTATCTAAAAATCTTTTAAACAAAAACGTATGGTTAAAATTACTACCGAAAAAATTTGGTGACAAGTAAATGAAAACAGAGATCACACCGGTAGTAATCCTACGGATCCGGGTGACTGCAACTGCAAGGAAAAAGTAAGGTTTTGCAGAATTTTTCAAGATTCTCCATCACATCGAATCTTTAGACACATGCATGAAGCATTAAATATAGATAAAAAGTAAAATTAATTACACAGTTTAGACGAAATGGACGAGATGAATCTTTTAAGCTTAATTAGACCATGATTGAACACTAATTAACAAATAACAACGAAAATTGTTTCAGTATCGTTTTGCCAAAAAAAAAATGTAACTGAACCGGCCCTAAACTTCTCACAATACCAGCTTTTGCGAACGGACGCTGGGCCGGCTGGTCTAGCGCTCTCAGTGTAGCACCCTCGATCGCGGTGCGGGTTTGAACTCGGGTGTGGCGCACCCGCGCATTGTTTTCGAGGATTTTTCAGAGCTACGTAAAAAAAACTCCCTCCTCTGCTCCACGTCCAAAGTATAGTATGTGACCCGCTCATCTTACAGAGCTGTGGTGCCGCTGCCGCTGTGTATGGATGAGGTTAGGGTTCGAAGGTTTTCTTGATCTACGTGAGAAGATCTTCTTCTTAAACCGGAATATCTGCTGTCTAGCCACCGCAGATTATTTTTTTACAATACCAGCTTTGGGCCCGATTTGCGTTGTCACCTGCTGCTGTGCTAGCCTTATGTTTTTTTTTTGAGCAAATGCTAGTCTCTATGTGGACCTAAAGGTTAAATCTTCATCACATTTTGGCATAGAGATGATCTTTCTAAACTTCTTTAGCCATTGATGTGTTAACCAAAGAGAGTCTAAACTGATCAATCTTGCCTACTACCTTTAGGGAGGAAAGTTAAAGGAGCGGCAACTTATGGCCACAAACCAAACACGTCCGAAAATTGTCAGTCTTTTCTTTCCGATGGCTGGTTGGAATGCAGGGTTGAACCGTCACAGCAAACTATATGGTCAATATCACGACTTGTGTGGTCCTAGAAGAAAAGAATAAATCATGAAATATATGTCAGATCCTAGTGGAAAAATTATGCATTGTAACATTAGTATTTCACCTGTCGGTGCTATTTCCTCATGGCCAAATAATCGCTATTCCATTGTTTCTATGTTCTAGAAAAATCACCAACACCTGTCATTATCAATGTAGTCTAACGTAATGCCCTATATATATTTATCTTAATTAGCACCCTGGCCATTATGAAAATAGCAGATAGGTAATCCTCAATTTATCAATTATATATCTAAATTATTCACCTAGCCATTATAAAAAGAACTAAAGTAAACTCCTATGTCTATATCTAAATTACTCACATCTATCATTATAAAAATATTTAAAATAACATCTAATCTTCATCTAAATTTTCCAATATGCCGTTAAAAATATATAAACCAAAATTTTCATATAAATTATCCATCTCAGTAATTATTAAAAATAACCTAAAAGAACAACTAGATTGCATCTAAATTATCAACAAACACTCTAATTAAATTAATCAAAAGTAGCACTATAATTATTACTCACATCCATCCTTATTAAAAGAGTAAAGTTCATGGTCGGTCCTCCAACTTGTGGGGTGTGTCATCCCGATTCCCGGACTCAAAAAGTGTGTCCTTTCGGTCCTTAAACTTTGTTTGGTCTCATATTGATCCAAACGGGTATAGATTCGTGCTCGCGTACTGAGATAAGACTTGATTGCTTGAAGTAGAAGATTAGCGAGGGTCATATACAAAATCATCTAGACACAAAAAAATGCACTAATATTTATAAACTTCATAAGGGGTTGTTTTGAAAAAAAATAAGGAAGCTGACCTAGCTTTGCGAGAGGCAGAGGCATGTTCTGGCCTTCAGGGTTTGATCGGTGCTGCACTACTGGGTAGCGACAATGACGATGAGGATATTGTACATTGCCGCATCAACCACACGTGAGCTGTCTATAGAAAGGCCATTGCACCACGAGACTACTATGCACACATCTGGTGTGCAAGTGTACAAAGAAGTTGAGGCGAATACTGAATCAGCACATACATACATACATACAGAGGGGA
This sequence comes from Saccharum hybrid cultivar R570, assembly GCA_038087645.1. Taxonomy (NCBI): domain Eukaryota; kingdom Viridiplantae; phylum Streptophyta; class Magnoliopsida; order Poales; family Poaceae; genus Saccharum; species Saccharum hybrid cultivar. The sequence goes on from JAQSUU010000542.1 coordinate 144,769, forward strand.
GTGGAGATCCGAAGACGAAGCCCAATACGACTGTTGTTGAACCATCTAATTAGGTAATTATTGAAGTATATATACATATGGTGCAAGCTCTGTCAATTTAAAGATTCTCGGTTTTTAAATCATTGGGCTATTTTTTCTATTATGTACAATTTTTGTGATGGACTATGTAAAGTGTATGTGAGTTTCTTTGTTTCCATTTTTGAGACATCTGTTGTTGATTGACTGAAGACTTTGTTTGGAACATTATTATGTCCATTTGTGAGCAACGTAATGAATCTTAATAAGATTTGTAAGCCCGTTGGTAAGGTTCATGAGCATTAGTTCTCTTGCACGCCAACAACCTTCGATCGCAACTTGCAGTTACTGATCGTCACCTAGGGGAACTACCGCTATACAGTCATACTTAAGACGGCACTCAGCAATGAACAATTACTTTAGTGTTGTCACATCCATTCCCAAGTCAGCCATCCCATCCCATGGCTCCGACGAGCTCACCGGTGTCAACATCCAGCATCTGGGGCCAGCAGAGTACAACACTGGTGCTAGCCCAGGCGCCATAGTTGTCCACGGTGATGCTGATGACAACATCCACCTTACAACACTGGCAAAGTTGGGACCTGGCCCAATCCCTGGCAGCATGGTTGTCGCCGGTGATGACGATGATGATGCCATGCCCATTCATGCCTATGATGCAGCGAATTACAAACAACCCATCCAATTTGTTTCGGGGGGTTTTTTCGACCATCACTCCACTTTGGGTCATCATCAAGCCGTTGTGCTCCGTGGGCCTCGCCGTCTCCAATGGCGCCGCTGTACTTGTGGACAACATAGCGGTGCCATAGATGTTGAGTCGCTAGGGCTATAAGGCTAGCTATGGCCTCAGTAGGCACCAAGGCGACGTCTAGTGACTGAGATTCATAGTTTTCTAGGTCTTGCTGGCTATTATCGGTGTTTTGTGTAAGATTCTCCAATATTGCAAAGCTGATCACTAGACTTACAGAGAAGGGTGTTCCTTTTGTATGGAACAATGATTGCGAGATCAGTTCTAGACCTTGAAGGATAAGTTGTTGAATACTCCTATCTTGGCCTTGTCCGAGAATGGCAAACACTATAAACTGTATACAGATGCTTCCAGTATTGGTCTTGGCTGTGTATTGATGCAGAATGGCAAAGTGATTGCTTATGGCTCTAAGCAGCTGAAGAAGCATGAGAGAAATTACTCTACCCATGACCTAGAGCTAGCTGCTGTGGTGTTTGCCCTGAAGTCTTGGAGGTATTATCTTTATGGTGATTCATTTGATATTTATACTGATCACAAGATTCTTAAATATATTTTCACTCAGAGGGTGTTGAATTTGAGACAGCGTAGATGGCTTGGGTTGATAAAGGATTATGATATCACCATTCTATACCATCCAGGGAACAGCGGGGGAAATCATGGGATTGAGAGAAAAGCTGAAAGAGAAGATGATGACCAACCGATTCTAGAGGAAGAACAGATACAATGGCGAACGACGATCAAACCCTAACTCCTGCACTCTTCCCCTTTCTCTATTCTCTAGTCTTCTCTCATATGAGTATGAGGCGGCGGCAGTCATCAAGGGATATATGTATTATAGGTTTTGAGAGAGGGTGGGAAGGATGCAACAAAAACAAGAAAGACCGAGTCAGTTATTGTAGCATCAGTGCTAGAGTATAATGGGTTGTTGTTTGCCATCCTTTTTCTCCCTTCAATCTTACAATGCCACAACTTCTTGATTTGAACTCTGAACAATGTGTATGAGTAGTCAAACAAAACGTATTTGACGAGCTCTACACATCTGTGGTCTCTGATAGTCCATCCAAGCAATGAATAAAGATTTGTTTTTTGTTACTCATTAAAACTCCTATTTAATTATTTACCACTTTGCACTTCGCAACACATAATGAAAGTGCATCTAGCCCTTTAGTAGGTTTTGGATGATTGAATTATAACATGATTTAAGGTCTAACCTATTTGCTAAGCACTAGACAGGAAATTGGTTATCTCACAGGTACTTGATTTAATTGTATAAAGGCAAAATGATATGTTGTTGTATAAACAATCTAGTTCAAACACAAGGCAACAATGTAAATGTATTTCATGAAAGGCTTACTTATTATGGGATTTCTATGATTTATTATAAAGCAAGCACACTGAGAATTAATCAATGAGACATGAGGGATTGCATATGGAATGGTCTCATATTTGAAGCTTGTTATACAAATGAAAGGATGGATTTTGAGCTTGATGGATGATTCAACACAAGGTGTGACTTGACGGCTTGAGATGGTGAAAATGGCAACGAAAGGCTTTGAGGTACTAAGCAAGGGTGAAGGGCAAGCGACAGCTTGGTGACCGAAGAACCTAGCTAAGGTGAAGAAGAAAGTACTTGCATTTAGTTGAGATACTAATCAAACTATGATGGTCACATTGAAGTGGAGGATCAAATATATACTGGATAAACTGTTGGAAGTGACTTGATGCATTTGGAGTTAATTATCATTTATTGAATGGAATCAAGTCACATGCTCTAGATGGCTATGCTCAAGAGGAAATTCAAAGTTGACATGTTGACACCCTCACTTGATGAAGATTGAAAGCTATGGCATTTGGTTTGAAGGAAATCAACTCAAGTGATTCAATCTCCGTTTTCATTTGATCTTGAGTTAATAGGTAAAAGCTATGGCATTTGGTTTGAAGGAAATCAACTCAAGTGATTCAATCTCTGTTTTCATTTGATCTTGAGTTAATAGGTATGTCGTACTATTAAGATGGATGCATCATGTTGATAGATAATTATTCATAAGTGCTCAAGCTAACCCATGTGAGGTTTGAGTGAGAGAGAGTCACTAGTGCTAACTCCCCCTGTTGAGGCTGAGTATATCGGACGCATCTGGTATGCATATGGTCACAGCAACTTCTTCGTGCTCTCAAGCTTGGTTCGTCAGAAGTTCAGACAAGAGTCAGGAGTTTTGGGAGTCGAAAGTCCCGGCAAGCATCGAGAGTTTCGACACCTCACGCGTCTTCTAACTTTCTAACCTTTGGCGCTGTGCAGGCAATACCAGACGTGTTCGGTATGCTCCAACGGCTAGAAAACGGCTAGTTTTTCAAAGGGGCTATAAATACCCCTAAGCCACCACCTTTGGAGGCTGCAGATTCTACTAATTGCCCTACACATTGTTGAGCCTTGAGAACACTCTCCAACCCTCTCTTAGTGAGTGTGACCCATTTTGTAAAATCCAATTTGTGAGTTGAGAGAAATTCAAAATTGAGAGTAAGCCACACTTGAGCACTTGTGCATTCTTGTCGATCTCATGATTCACATTTGTTACTCTTGGACTCTTTGGTCCTAGATGGCTAGGCGTCACCGAAGAGCACCCGAGAGATTGTGGTGTGCCTCAGAAAGTTTGTAACTAGTGGAAGGAGGAAAAGGAGTTGGAAAAGACTTCGGCGAGAGTCAACCTTCATGTGTTCTCTAGAGCTGACCTTTGATGGGTCGCTCGCAGCCCCCTCAATGGAGAGTAGGACTCGACGGAATTCAAACTTCGGTAAAACAAATACCGTGTCTCAATCTCTTCTCATTTGGTATTTGTGATCTATTTATGTTGCTTGAGCTTGTGGACAGGTTACTTGTGTGCAATACAACCTCAAGTAGGTATGTGCAACTTGGTGTGAAAGGAGAAATCAAAAGGAGCAAGTTGGGAGCTGGACTGCAGAGCCCGTGTATACCAGACACGTCCTGTATTGATACCGGAAAGGTCCGGTATTGGTCCCAGTGCCGAATTAACTTGATATTTGCTCTAATCCTTTGTGTTGCAGGGTTTTGGCTCCTAGCTTTATTTAGTCTCTTTCATATACTCTGTGGCTAACTTCGGAGGGATTGTATTACTATGTTTTGGGTGTCCATTTGGAAACTCAAGTTCTAATCGTTTCCGCGCTTTAAGGTGTTAATTTTCTAGAAACGTCTATTCACCCCCTTCTAGGCGACATCCTCGGTCCTTTCACATAAAATGTAATTTGGGTATTACACTAACATAGACTGGTAGGTCATGCTGATAAAGAAAATATCATGCGTCATTTCATTTTGATTTGCTATATTTGTGCTTGCCTCAATCCACTTTGGGTTGTGCTTGTTTGTGTGCATGAAAATTTTGTAGCATAGCTCATGGAAGATCACTGTGTTGATAGTATATTTTGGCCAACCGGCTGGCAGGAAGGCAGAATTAATAACTGATCTGTCTTATTAGCAGTTGGTTGATGATTAGCTATATGTTTTGGCTAACTTATACATCGATCAGTTTAAACCATTAGTTGTGATTCCGCTACTATATGGCATAATTAATTAGTGTTCAAGGGAGTTGGTTTGAGAGGCAAAAATATCATTGGGGTTGCCAAGTCAAGGTGATCAATATTAGCTCTAGAGGATTAATTCGGCATAGCAGAGTTTAGTTCGTGTTAGGGCAGCCGCAACGGGCCATTAGGGGCTGCCGATAGGAGTAAACGTAGGAAAGAGGAAGTAGGAGAGAGCCGTAACAGCCAGCGAGAGCCGATAGCACATCTTTCAACATTGAGCGGGGCCCATTGGCACGCTCGCTCTCTCTCTCTGCACCCACGTATACCTTCCCGTGTGGGACCAATATTGGGCAGAGTGTAAAGTAAGACTAAATGGGTATTCTTTTGCGTCTATAGATGATTTGATGTGGCTGTCATAGAAAGCAGACTATTGCGGGTGCCCTTACAATACAAGAGCTTTAGGACATGAAGAGCAGATTTGGTTGAATGCAAAGAGAAGATTCAGCATAGTTACGGATTCAAGGAGCTTTGGGAGACGTGAAGAGCAGGTTTGGTGGTGTGTAATGAAGAATGCATCAGCATCAGGTCCAAGTTACTCGCCCGATCACATGTGCCCAGCTTTGCATGATCGACACTACAGCAAAGAAGGACATCACTGGCGGTTCAAAACCCCCCTTCACTGGCGGATTTTGAACCGCCATAACCAACTCGGCAGTGATGAGCTGATCACATCACTGCCAGTTATGCCAAACCGGCAGTGATAGCTCATGTATCACTGCCGGTTCGTGTTACAAACTGGCAGTGATACTTGAGCCATCACTGCCGGTTGTTTTAACCAACTGGTTGTGTAGATTATATTATCACTGCCGGTTTTCTTTGAACCGGTAGTGATATACTTTTCATAATTTGCATTTTAATAATTGTTTTATTTTCATTTCGAGGGGAGGTGGTGGGGTGAGAGGTCGGGGAGGTGGAGGTGGTTGCTATCGATCAATTTGATATCGATGTGAAGGTGGTTGTTGATCAGCAACAATACAAACCCATCAACATTTATATTACAAAAGTTTCAAAAAAAAACTTTAAGTATCGAATTAAGAGTCGCATTACAATAGCCTATCAATGTGGTCTCTTCCGTACTGCGCCTTGTACTTCTTAGTCCTCGCAATGGAGAATGATCCTTTCTTGGTCAATATCTCGTCCATCACAAACCTTGCTATCTCCTCTTGAATTCCTCTCATCTCAAAATCTAGCAACTGGTTGTGATTGTTTGCTTTGCGCTGTAATTGAAGCAAGATGATATTGAGATGCACAAACGTAAGACAAAACAATAGAAATGGGATGCCTACGTACCATGTCATCTCCCTTATTTGTTTTTGCGCCAAAGTATTTTAGCATTGCCCACATCACATAGAACTCGCATTCGTTGTTCCCCATCGGTTGATCTAGGGTCTTGAGATCCTCCATATACTTTACACTGAATGGGGCACTCTATTGCTTTTGCATCTTGCTATCGAGATTTTTCCAATTAGGTAATGCCTTCATTCTATGTTACATTGTAAATGAAGTGTGAAGACCAAGGACATTACAATATCCTATGTGATTAGAAAGTGTTGTGATATTGGGTTCACTTACTTATTCAACACTTTGACTAGGGGGTCAATAAGAGAAAGTGGCTTTTTCTTTGAGTCCCACACCTCGATATGTGAATCTTCAAGATAGATATCTACGAGGATGAAATGGTTGCTGCAATCACAAAGTCCATGTTATTGAATGACATATCAAGAAAAGAAACACTAAAATAAGGGTCGAGAACACATACTCGCAGTTGTAGGGTAGGAGTACGTTTGTTTTGTTGTTTCTGAACATCCTTTCAAACTCAATCTTCAAACTTGTTGGTACATAGTCATCTTCACCAGGGGCGATGCATGTTGTCTCATTTACAAATATGGGATCTAAGAAGTCTATATTGCTCAATTGCTTCTTTAGGCACCATTTTGCCATACACCTGCATAATAAACATATGATATATTCAAATGCAAATCACGTAGTTTATTATAACGTTGTGAGGGTAGGGTACTTACATAGACCATATCATCAAAATCTGCGTATCGAGCGAGCACTGTTGGAAGAGCTGAAAGAGGTGTTCATAATAAATAATATGCACCGTTTCTTCGGGATGATTAAAAACCAGTCCGGGAGGGATGCAAACTTCAAAACCGACACAGTCTCCGTTGGCAGCATCCAGGGAGTAATAATCATTCAACTGTCGCATGTATGTTGGCAAATCTCTATACTCTTGTTCGGTGGCGACCAAAGGATTGCCTCTTGAATACTTGTATGCGACCGTGGCTTTTTCAAAATCTCTCATTCCGTAATACAACTTCGTGGCCCTCTCCATGGATATGCCCATGTTGTTGGCCAAGTTCTGTATCTCTAGCAATTCTTTGGTGTGTATTTCTCTAGCTCTGATTTGATTACTCTCTTTGTTGTGTTGCCTTTCAAATTCGGTCTGTTGTCTCCACTTAGGTAGACTGGCTATTCGATTAAAGAAGGCAACGGCGGCTTTCTTGCTTGGAGGCTCCACAGTTGGGTCCTTCATCTTACTCGTAATGCTAGCATCCACCTTCTTTTTACTTGTCTGGGGAGCATTACTAACCGAAACTGATGACCTCTTGTGTTGCGAGGTAGAACCTGATCGCACTTTATATTTTCACGGAGGAGGAGGAGGTGTCTTCTCCTTTGGCTGTGGAGGAGGTGGAGGAGGTAGAGGAGGTGTTTTCTCCTTTGGCGGTGGAGGAGGTAGAGGAGGTGTTTTCTCCTTTGGCGGTGGAGGAGGTGTCTTCTCTTTCGAGGCAGGAGAGGGAGAATGAGGATCTTGCAGAGAAGAGAAACCTCTTGGCGGCGGCGATGCCGATGATTCACTGTCATCCTCATCATCCGAAGATGGCTACTCATCCAGCTTGATGAAGCGTTTGCGCCAAGCCACATGAGTGCCCAAGTTGTGAACAAGACGCGGCCTATCTTCCTCCACTGGGAAATCAATGTGTATCTTATTATACTTCTTATCTAAGATCTTATCAATGCTGACCCTGGCATACCCGGGTGGCATTGGCTTGCCATGAATGATGCCGTCTCCTCTTGGAAATGCTTGTCCGACCGCCACCTTGTCTTTTGTCCACTGCTGACGGATGTACAACCTAACATTAATAGGTCCAGTGATGTTGTCCACCGGATGAGGAGCATTGACCTCTTCTTCGTCAAGCATAGGGGTTGAGCCGCAGCTACTGCGACCCTTGGGCACTAGGCTATTCAAAGTTAGGTTAGGCTGCGGTTGTGTCGAACACATGGATTGCATAGCTGACATAACTCGTGCATCAACTTGAGCAGTATCCGTGCTTCCATGCTATCTTCGATTTCCTTTCGAAACATTTGGAGCTCTTCTTCTCTTTGCGTTCTAGCCCTCGCCTGGCTCCTATAGGATGAAGATTCACCTTCGAATGCTTTCACCCAAGGAACATTCCCGGCTCCTCTAGTGCGACCGGGGTGCTCCTTGTTTCCAAGTGCTTGTGTGAGCACGCCATTTTCTCTATCGGACTTGCGGTTACCTCTATTCACTTCCTCAGTTAAGGTTGAAATCCTCTGGAGGAGATTGCTGATGGGTTCACTACTGGCTTTAAGGCTCCCGTCACTATTGTATTGTGCCCCCCTTGCGAGTAGGTAGTTTACTAATCTGGGCTACCAATCGCTTGTCTGAGGACTAACGCCGCGCTACTCTAGTTTCTGGACTTCCATTTCCTATTCCGGAATCTTCCTTACATAGCCACACGATCCTAGGCGATGAGGATCCTTTGCCTTAAGCGAGTTTGCTCTATTTCTTTCGCTTGATGCCTTGGCCTCTTCGAATAGCTTGTAAGCCTTGAACTCCTCCTAGAAGTCTCTCTGCTTGTTGTATTGACCTCCCTCAAAATTTGGTTCTCTGTCCTCCTTGATTAACTTGTACAAGGTTCCCTTGAAAGTCTTGAACGAGCGACCCATGATTTCCTTGGCCTTCTTCTTGACTGTCGCCTCGTCATAGTCATTAGGAAAAGTGAAATACCCTTTCAACTTGTTTCAAACTAGCTCCTTCTCACTTTCTGGAACCCTCCATGGGTCATCCTCACGACCAGTCCATTTCCTGTATTTGATCGGGATAAAGTCTCTTACAAGTGCCCCGATGACACTCTTGTATGGGTCTAATGCTTTAAGAGGCTCCACCGGCTCCCCTACTTGGTTGAACTTAGAGATGTGCCAATGTTTACTTGTTTGAGGAAGCTTTGTTGCACCACGCTTAGTCCTGCTGGTACCCTCACCACTTGGCTCTTGCGGCGGAACCTGCTTCAAAATTCATAAATAAGTCCCCATCAAACTTATCTAGCGTGATTTCTTACTATCGCGTTATTAGGTATGAACTAAGTTATTACCTCGTCTCCTTGGTCTAGCTGCAGATAATGGCTAGGGCTCCAATCGTCCTGATTGTTACCACCACCATTAGTTGGATCCTGTGACGCTCCTGTCGCAGTGCTCTCTGCTTGTGGGGTATCAGTAGTTCGGCGACGGGTGGTTAATTGGCGATGACGAGTCATGTTTCTGGACATGCATTTCGACAGGCAATTAAAAAAATAGAAACCTTATTTGCCTCTCAGAGCCGAGGGATACTACTGTCCTTCCATGTAGGCATATGGTAAGTCTGCTGGTAATCTATTCAAGGACTGCATTTTTTTTGTTAGAAACTACCAGTCTATTATTGAAGTAGGCCAGTCAGCACTTCAGCAGGTAAGAAGAACCCAAAGCACACAAGTTTTATTAGCAATCAAAGGCATCACGAACCTAACAAGCAATTCAGCCACCGTCCCAGAAAGCAACATTGAGGTGGGCATTCTATCGAACACCTTATGGGCACTCACCGAGTAAGCAGGGGTGGCGCGCTCAACAGCGACGTGGAGGAGCTCCTCGCGGCGTCGGCGTAGCTGTAGGGGACGGCGGCGTTGAGGAAGCGGTAGGGGATGGCATCGTGAAGGGCGGCGTCGGGCTGTGGCGTCGTGCAGTGCGCGTCGAGCGGCGGCGGCGTGCACTGGCGAACAGCGTCGAGCGCGTAAAATGTCGTGCACTGGCCTTGGAGCGCGCCAGCACCTTATATAACCCACGCATCACTGCCGATTCTAATAACCACCCGGCAGTGATGTCCCATATCACTGCCGGTTCTAATAACCACCCGGCAGTGATATGGGACATCACTGCCGGGTGGTTATTAGAACCGGCAGTGATATTGATTATTTTTAAATATTTTGGGTCCCTAATTGATCTCAAATGGAAAAGTTGTAAACAACAAAGTTGTGGAACTCATGAATGTCTACAACTTTTATTTTAGTCATTTCTCAATTTAAGAAAGTTTTATTAGGCATGTCTCCTAAAGTGCTCTGTCTCACACAAAGTTATGTCACTTTGTTGGAAACATGGCATCCATTATATCAACAAAGTTCCAAAATAATAGTGGTAGAACTCATCAATCTCTACAACTCCATATGATCTCAAATTCGATGCAAATTACTAAAACAACATTTCATTAAGGATTACATAGTTTATGATATTCTAACTATGATGGCCTCATCGTGATCACTCCGGAGGTAAGCAGGTTCGTCACCCTCTTCAAGGATAGGTAGGGTAATGCCTGCCCCAAAAGGATCCATTTCTTGATAACCTTTGTACTCTTCTTCGTCCGTCACTCCTTCAACACCGACAATCTTCCTTTTGCCTTGCATGACTACTTGTAGTCTTCCCTTTGTATTGTTATCCCTTGCATAGAAGATTTGCAAAACATCCTTTGCAAGGACGAAGGGGTCATCTCTGTATGCGGTCTTGGATAGATCAACGGTAGTGAACCGATCATTGTCGGTGTTGATTTCATCTAGCCGGACCCACTGGCAACAGAAAAGAGCGACCTTCAACTGTCGTCCATAGTCTAGCTCCCATATCTTATCTATGAAACCATAGTATGTTGCCTCCACCATGCCGTATTCATCGTGGGCGTCGAAACGAACAGCACTATTTTGGTTGGTGCTCTTTCCATCCTGTTTTTTTGTGTAAAATGTAAAACCATTTATATCATAACCTTGGTACATCATCATCGTAGTCGAAGGTCCAGGAGCTAAGAGATCTAGCTGACATCCCGTCACCATTCCTAGCCTGCGGCGTCGAAACCAGTCACCGAATTACTCCATATGTTTTTTCTCAAGCCAAGCCTGTGACCTACCGATGTGCTTACTTTGCAGTAACTGCTTGTGCTCATTAATGTATGCCATCACACCGTCGGCCTGCTGGAGAACAGCAAAGTGTGCCTGTCTAAAGGAAACCACTTCGACTATTTTGACAGCTTTCTCACCTATCGTTCCTTTGCCCCCTAGTCTTCCATCGTGACGAGATACTAGAACTCCGACCCGATTGATGTCCATATAATATGTGCAGAACTCAATGGCCTCCTCCATTGTCCATCCTTCTACCATGCTCCCTTCTGGTCTGAATCTATTCCTAACATACCGCCTGAAAACTTTCATCAACCTCTCGAAAGGAAACATCTGGTGTAGGTACATTGGGCCAAGGGCTTTAATTTGGTCCACAAGATAAACAAGTAGATGCACTGATATGTCGAAGTAAGTCGGTGGGAAATGCATCTCAAGCCTACATAGAATCTCGGTTATCTCCTGCTTCAGCTGGTCTAGCTTGGCCCCTTCAATGACCTTTTTAGAGATCACGTTGAAGAACGAACACAACTTTATGATTGGGGCACGGACCTTGTCAGGGAGGATACCTCGCAGGGCAACTGGGAGTAGCTGAGTCATAATGACATGACAGTCATGGGCCTTCATACAACCATAGTTAAACTTAAGTTCTCTCATGTTAACTAGCCTCTTCGGGTTCGCACAGTAGCCAGTTGGCACTTTGAGATCATCGAAGAAAGAAATAAGCATGGCCTTTTCTTCCTTTTTCAGTGTCCATGATGCCACCGGAAGTTTCAAGTGGCCATCCTCAAGAGTTATTGGGTGCAACTCCTTCCTAAGGCCCAGGTGTTGCATGTCCAAGCGTGTCGCGAGAGAATCCTTTGTTGTTCCCCCGGTGTTCATCAACATGTTAAGTGTGTTACCGCACATGTTTTTAGTTATGTGCATTGGATCAAGACAGTGACGTACACTCAAAAGTGTCCAATAAGGTAGTTCCCAAAAGATTGATTTTTTCTTCCAGATACTACCGGCTGGCGCTGGTACTGCACCTTCCCCCTTCCCAAGGACAACATCTGTGAGTTTGCTTACTTGTTTAAGTATCTGTTTCCCGTCTCGATACTTTGGAGGTCCACGTTTCTTAGTAGTCCCATTAAAATCTTTTCTATTCCTGCGGTAAGGGTGATCCCTTCGTAGGAACCTACGGTGTCCCATATAGACCATCTTCTTGTTTTCTGGTAGATGTATAGCATTAGTCTCGTCCAAGCACTCGACACACCTAGTGTATCCTTTTGTCTTCTCTCCAGACAAGCAACCTTGCCCTGGCAGGTCAGTGATTGTAGCGATAAGTATAGCCTTTATCATGACATGTTCTTTTTTGTACTCATCCCAAACATCCTTCACACCCGTCTCCCACATCTATAGTAGTTCATCGATCACTGGTTGTAGAAGCACATCGATATCATTACCAGGTTGTTTTGGCCCTTGGATTAGTAGTGGCATCTGCATATATGACTGTTTCATACAAAGCCAGGGTGGAAGGTTGTATATACATAGCGTCACTGGCCAAGTGCTATGATTGCTTCTAACCTGGTCAAACAGATTCATCCCATCTGTGCTCAAACCTATCCAAAGATGCCTTACCTCTCCACCGATGTTCTTATAGAACATAGTGTTGATAGTCCTCCAGTCTGACCCGTTGGCAGGGTGCCTCAACATTGTATCTTTCTTATGCTCTTCGCCATGCCAACGCAACAGTTTGGCTAACTTTGCATTTGCAAACAACCTATGCACTCGTGGAGCTATAGGAAAATACCATACGACCTTTATGGGCCCTCCTCTGGTCTTGCTTCCCTGATTTGACGGCCCTTGCTTGTATCGGGGAGCTTTACACTTGGGGCACGCATCCAAGTCTTTGTATTTTTCTCCACGGTACAATATGCAATCGTTGGAACACGCGTGTATTTTCTCAACCTCGAGGCCGATTGGGCAAATCATTTGCTTGGCCAGGTAAGTCTTTTCTGGTAACTCGCTACCCTTCAGGAGCAGTTTATGTAGTATACCTAACAAGCTATCGAAGCCTTTATCACTCAATCCATTCGTTGATTTGAACTCTAATAGCATGATGTTGGCTTCTAGTTTGCTTATTGGGCAGGTCGGATACAATGGTGTTTTTGCATCCTTTCTCATGATCTCCAGTTTTTTCAACTGTGTAGCACTAAGGAATCCGCCATGCACATCATGTAGAAACTGTGAAATGCCATCATTTTCCTCTATGTCGTCAACTAACGTATTCCTAAACACATTATCGTTGCTAGGCACAGGTACTATGTAGCATTGGTAATCATCAATAGGCAGAAATGCGTTTAGGGATACGCTAGGCATGGGCACATCATCATTGTTTTCTTGTGCAACATTTTGACCAACCTCCCCATGCAAAGTCCAAATCGTGTAGCCTCTCATGAACCCCCTGGTAATCAAGTGCAATCGTATATGCTCCACGTCGCCCCATTTTCTCGTATTCTTGCAATCTTTGCATGGACAGAATACAGGCCGTGAGTCCCTAGCATTAGCTCTAGCGAGCTTGATGAAATCGTTGATGCCCATCAAGTACCGTTGGTCTGTACATGACAGATCGTACATCCACCCTCGATCCATGTCTGCACAGGTAAAATGGGCCAGGCAGAGAAAACATAGGAAAGTTTTAATAAGAAACAATTATTGCACAATATTGAAGAACAATTATTCTACTCCATGCAACATAAAAATGGAGACACTAATTTAAAAAAGACTAAATTTGGAGACATGATCATGAATAACAATGTAGCTCCAAACAATGCCCATATAAATTAAAAATCGCAGCCCCATAAAAAATAATTATTGCACAATATTGTAGAATAATTATTCTACTCCATGCCACATAAAAATAGAGACATTAATTTAAAAAAAATACTAAAATTGGAGACATGATCATGAACAACAATGTAGCTCCAAACCAGTGGCGGATGCAGGATGATAATCAAGGGGGGGCTAAAAACAATGGAGATGTTGATTTGCATGAAGATTTAATGGTGATTTGAGATTTTTGCTACAGTGTTTCTAGTAGTAAATCAAGTCATTAGGGGGGGCTGGAGCCCACCCAGCCCCCTGTAGATCCGCCACTACTGCTCCAAACAATGCATTATTTGGTGACACATGGGTTAATTTGCTCATCAACATTGTAAAAGAATCTACTCTACTCCTAAGAACCAATTATAACATCACATACTAACAATGCATTATAGCCATGAATTAGAAAAGTGCTCTGTAGAAGAATGGAGAAATAAGAATGAGAATCAAGCATTATAGCCATCAAAACAAAGCTAATTAAGCAACAAAATCGAAGGAATGGAGGCTGGTTACTAACCTTAAAGCTAAAAGATCAAGCCATTCTTCCAAATCCAAGTGGTAGCTTCACGGATTTGGGCGACCGCAACATTGGAGGGAGTGGCCCAAACGCGCGCCTCTGTTCTCGAGATAAAAGAGTGGAGGAAGAAGATGACGGCTACAACCTTTTTGTGCTATCAGGCTCATCATTGTCGATTCTATCCTAGAACCGACAGTGATAGAATCAAATCATTGTCGGTTCTTGGCTCGAACCGGCAGTGATAAGTGGAGTTGTCATCACTGCCGGCGGAAGGCACAAACTGGCAGTGATAGTTGTCATCACTGCCGGTTCTTGCACCCTCCTAATTATTTTCTGGTTGTCAGAGCCTAGAACCGGCAGTGAAGGGTCATCACTGCTGGTTGTCCTAATTTCGGCAGTGATGTGGCTAGCACTGATGACTGAATCTGTAGTAGTGCGAAGTGCTTGATTAAAGTCCGGTTTAGTTCCCCTCTAAAATTTTATATCCCATTACATCGGATGTTTGGACATATGCATGGAGTATTAAATGTAGACGAAAAAAATAACTAATTGCACAGATTGCGACAACTTTGCGAGACGAATTTTTTAAGCCTAATTAAGCCATGATTTGATAATGTTGTGCTACAGTAAAATATGCTAATGATGGATTAGTTAGTCCTAATAAATTCGTCTCGCGGTTTTCAAGCGAGTTCTGTAATTAGTTTTTTTATTAGTATCTGAATACCCCTTCCAACATCCCATAAAACATCCGATGTGACACCCCAAAATTTTTCACCGCTGGATTTAAACACCCCCTAAGATTACGCATGCATGGAAGGTGGCGCTAGAGAACAAAATCACCGTGCTCGGGTGAGCTTATCAGCCGTGGTACAGTGTTTTTCTCTCACAACAAAACAGCCACAGTCGGCTTATATGCCACAGAAACAGCCAGCCGAACAGGGTGAATGACTCGTACGTGATCTCAGGAATCTGGTTTGATTAGCTTCATGATCAGAATATTTTAATGTTCACATCGTAGCTAAAGAACAATTAAGGCTAATCATGGACTAATTAGACTTAAAACATTCGTCTCGTGATTTCCAACCAAATTGTGCAATTAGTTTTTTCGTCTACATTTAGTACTCCATGTATGTGTCCAAACATTCGATGTGATGGGGTAAAAAATTTTTAGGTGGGAACTAAACACCCCCTTATCGTATCACGTATGACAACCGAATTCAGGAGGTCAAGCTAGCCTTATTTGTTCTATAAGCTTTGGAGTCTGGTTCCTGTATGTAAAGTCCCGCGTGCCTTATAAATATGAGGTCATGGCCGATTGCAAGTCCTCTAGCCAATCGACATAATATATCTGCTATTTTTCTTTTGTTATATATGTTTCTTTCTTCTACCTTAGGACAGTAGTACATGCTGAATTCTAATCTCCATTAGGGATTGGCAACATTTGCCGTTTTGTGTAGAAAAACGATCGGCTCTTCTCCATGAAAGCGAGGAATCCCTTTGCTAGTTTATCCTAGAAACTAGTCGCTCGTCGTTGCGTGATCAATTTTTCACGGCAACACACTACAGCAAGGGAATTAAAGTTTGAGCCGCAAAGGGTTAGTTTCAGTTTTGGGATTACACAGCCCATGCATACCAGACAAGTCCAGTGTGCATACCGGACTCGTCCAGTTTGACTCCCCACAAACTGAATTTTCTATATATTGTGTTTAATCATTTGTTTTGAAAGTGTTTATATTCAAAGTTTGATTAGCCACTTTTATATACTTAGTGTACAATTCTATAGGAGTTTATTACTCTGATTTGGGTTGTACGACTTCCACCTTTATATAGTTAGTGTACGACTTCCACATTTTAAGTTGTAAATTTGCAGAAAGGCCTATTCACCCCCTTCCCCCTCTAGGCGACATCATATTAAGTTGTGAGCCTTAATATATTATAATTTTCTTTATTATTGTTCTCACTACTTCCTCCATTGCAATTATAGATCATTGCTAAAGAATTGGATGTAGTGGTCCTTTATTAAGTAGGTTGATTCCCCCACTTGAACGTATGGTCAGAGTGGAATGGAAAAGTAATAACTTCATGCTTTCAGTGACTTGAAAGTCTCATTGGTGCTTGGTACCTGCTATAACAAATGGATTCTTGACAAATACTGAATGTAAGTTTTAACAAAAACATACAAAAAATAGAGAAGTTCTTTTAAGGAAAAGTTGTAAGGATGCGAAAGTAATTAAAACCTAAAGCTTATTTCTTCTAGAGGAAAATCAGTAATGTGTTTAAATCCCTTTATTTTAGTTCTTGTATTCAATGAAATGAATCACTTTGTGACTAGCTTTTAGTATTACATTATGCATTTATGCTTGAGGTCCTCGAGGTTTCACTTTCACAACTTGTTTTTCTGATGAAATGGATGGAGCAAAGTATTTACGTGACCTGCTCTTGGCACAAAATAAGACGAGGGGTATGGCGGTGATGACAAAACAACCAACAACTCTTACATCCGACGGTGACAGAATTGCATCCGGTTTTTACAATGTATTTACTAATTCAGTTGGGCCTTAATAACTTATTGAACACACACCATACAAATATAATCATTACACATAATTCATCATGTCCACAACGAAGAGTACTTGTTATAATAACAATGCTCGACACTAGCATAACAACTGTGTCAACTAATGAATTAACACAAGTGGTACATAGCATAATAAAGGTTCTGCTCCCTACAGACTTATGTAAGGTAGATGTGCTCTGCTCCTTCTGATTGGCAATCCTTGATCAGCTTGCCAGCCAATGCAGCATGGAACCCCTTTTCTTCCTCCCATAGCCATTACAGGAAAATCGTTCAAAAGCACTGAGACTCCAAAACCTGCGCAATGTGAAACATCAGAATTAATAATATTAAACATGTCATTGGTTTAGTTACCAAGCCAAAATTGGATTATATATAGACTCAAAACAACTTTCTACCTACACAAAGACATGTCCGAACAACAAAATACAGCATATGCACATTTACTGCTCTGCTAATGACTCCATGAACAAGAAAACATAAAGCAGATAGTGACGTCCGTTCAAATAAATACTCCAGGTACTTTTAGGATAGTGGACGACCCGGGTAGGGAGGACATAAACTTTTCTACGGCTCATGTCATATGCCATCAGTGTTCTGTCCTTCCCAATAAGAAAAATCAAATTCTATTCTAGGTGAACTGCAATCACTCTGTAGTTCGCATTGGCAGCCTCGAAACCACGTCCAATATTGTTCAGTCCAAATAGCTATAGCATGTTCACCGTATGCTTCAATGTTCATTTACTAGTACCATAGTCTTCAAGGATCCAGATTAAAAGGTTAGACGTATTAAAAATATCAGCAATACATAGACAGAACTGGCCTTGATCTCCATGGATGGACATTGTAGGACCTGGTGGCCTAAAATTTTTTCTCCATGTCTTTCCCTCCATATCAATAGCAACTATGTGGGACACCTCCACCATGTGCATAAAACCATTAAGAAACACAGTTCCTAAAGATTTACATACTAGAATATCCTCTCCCCATTCAGATTCTTTACACATCCATGCTCCAGTTTTGGATGAGTAGATGCTGAGAACTAACACCCCAGGTGACCTTACGCACAGTTCTACCACATGAAGTGTGAGGAGATTGTGGCATCGAACCCCAAATGAGTTGAACCATAACAAAGGTTGCTATGCGGCAGTACCACTGATTTGCTAGTCACCGGATTGCAGACAACAAAGCGAATCCCAACGCACCAGTAGAGGAAGAGGCCTCTACAGTAATATAAGATGACAAAATCCTGAATAGGGAAGGGCAAGAAGGAAAAGGAGGGGTATTTACCGGTGAAGCTAGTGAATTGGCATTTGTCTTTCTAGTTGCCAAACATGAATCCGGCGATAAACTAGGTCAGCTCCTTATGGTGCTTGGATTCAGAGATGAGGCGGTACCAGAAGTGACACACACACTTGTAGCTGCACAAGGTGCGGGCGGTGAGGCGGCGGAGGACAAGGACCAAGACATCGTCTACGAGGATGTCTACTTCGTTCCTCTTGTTGGTGGTCTCCTCCTCCATCTTGACTAGGATGTGGTGGAGTAGGGCCAACGATAGAAGCGGCACCGCTGTCGTTTGAATCAAAGTAGGAGCACCTATGGGGATGTGCTCGTGAGCTCCTTAATGATCAGATGGAAGTTTGATTCGTACTTAGATGAGATAAGAGGGGAATAAAAAGCCAAGAAATATGGATAAGGGAAGTGCAAGAAAGCATTACCCTTGCCTTTGGATCTTGCGGTAGTGAGCTCGAGTGGCCATGACGGTGATGAGTACCAGCTTGGTCACCGGTGGATCTGTGCGGGCGTACCGGTGAGGCGTACCGGCGCGGAGCACTAGCTTGTCGGCGGTGAGTGGCAGCTTGCACGCCGATGAGTAGGTGAGGAATAGCAGCACTTGAGGAGGAGACGGACAGGGTGGTGGCTGGGTTGGTAGCGGTCGTTGTAAGCTAACTACAAACGTGCCAAAAATTCTAAAAGCACCGGGAGTCTCGCCCGGGCTTGCAAATTTTAACGATATCGGCGATGAAGGCTACCGGCGGTGGTGATTGGGTCTTAAAGAAGATGGTACGTAGTATCTAACGACGGGCGTGTCATACGGAAATTAAATATTAGAAAGGAACAAAATATTATGAACATTATTTTTGCACGTTACAGCAAGAAGATGTTGGCACCAAACGGCGAAAAGCGACAGTGATACAATTTTTTCAACAACGCTTATATCTGACGGTGACATAATTGTAAATGTTGATACTAATTCAGCTGGGCCTTAGTAGCTTACTTAACACATAGCGTACTTTTTACAATAACAATGGACGCTAACATAATAAAGTTTGCCAGCTAATGTTGCATAATAAAGGTACTGATCTGTACAATAACAATGGACACAATTAGAAAGATGTACCATACAACAGTTTGCACGTACAAAGCAACACCCCACTATCATCACAGTGAGGTAACAGTGTTCAAAAATAACAAAAGACATTCTTTTTCGATTAACTCTGTTACACTTTTTATTCACCAGGTGTACAATAGCAAGGATCTATCAGCAACTATAATTATGATGACAAAAACCTTGGCTCTGTTCTTCAGCACTACTTTAGCAGTACTTTTCAGTGAATGAATAGTGTTTTTTCTCTCACAATAAATCAGCATAAGCATCGACATAAGCCAAATTTGAGTGATGACCATAGGTTTATCCCCGCACCGAGCGATGGACATCTCATGAAGCGTAGAAGTCGGATGAAGGCATAACTAACCTTCACAGCGCCTTTGAATCTTCACCACGAGCAGGAACAACACCTAGAAGAAGCCTAGGGAAGAACCACCTCGCAAAACTCCCTTTAACATTCGAGATGATGAGGAGACCCACGAGGAGGCTTGCTCACGCCATCTTCGTCAACATCAGGGAGGAACGCATGCCGTGTCGTCGAGAGATCCCAGGTCGAGATTTGTGGGCTCAAAAGGTCTTTCAGCAACAGCAAGGCACCCTCCTCCACCCTCTAGGATTTCAAATAGATATTCTGACCTAGAAGTCTCCGCACGCCGACCATCAACGAGCCTAGCCACCGTGTAATCGGCGACTCGGGCCACCGAAGATGGTATTGTTCTTCCCCACCTCTTCGTGAAACTTCCTCTAACACCCAATATGAACAGCCACCAGTAGGCTGCTGCAGAACCCGATCTTGAAAACCTTCTCCCAGTAATGGCAGAGTCGCCGAAGTACGCCATGAACCATGGTGGACGAAAGGAGTTGCTGCTCTCTCAGTCTAATGCTAAGGGATTTGGAGGGAGGGGAGGGGAGAGAGACTCAGTGCACCCAGACCCGACTTAAGTAGGCTAGCCTTGAAGATGCACCCAGACTCAGTGCAGTTAAGATGCGTGATCTAGGGAGCACGCATTAGGGAAGATGAGGTATATGACGGTTTCCAGCATAATAAGTAGTGGGGACGGTATTGGAATCGAAGTTGGGACATTCAACACTCACGCACTTAAATACGCCAGCCTTCAAGATGCACCAAGACTCAGAGCAGTTAAGATGCGTGGTCTAGGGGGCACGCATTAGGGAAGACAAGGTATACGACGGTTCCTGGCGTAATAAGTGGTAGGGACGGTGTTGGAAGTTAGGACGACATTCAACATTCACGCATGCTTCCCTGAGTTTTGGGCTTCCTGTGCATCTTCCCAAATTTTGGAATAAATTTTGGTGTGAACACATACCCCAAATTTTCGATGAACCCACTGTTCCCTGGGGCTATAAAAATTTGGAGGCAAGGTGGAGTAGAAGCAATACTGCTTTTGTTCATTTGTTGTGTTGTGACACATATCTTTTCTTCTTCGTTTTCTTCTTCCAGTTTTCTTCTGAACAATGGCTCACGGCAAACATCCAAGGGAGGAAATTCAGAAGCCGTGGATCCCCTCTGCGCCTTTGTTGGTGGTCCTTAACTTTAATTTATAACTACCAACTTTCATATAAAAACTGCTAAAATAAACACCAAACTTAGTATTAGGGTCTATAACTAACAAATTCCATGAGTTTTGGTGATTGTTCAATTGCAGGAGGATATATTCGGTAAACATGGGAAAATAATCAAGTGCGCATTCAGACAAAGTGTAAAAGCAGATTAGCACAAAGAATAAAGGAGAAGGCCACCCACCTATCACATCTAGGTGCAAAACCCACATGGACGTAGCCCAAGCCCAACAAGGAACCGCCACGCGAAAGGCGGTTGCATGCAAGCTCCAAAAGGGAGTGGCCGATCCTAGGGGGCGGTCGGCCATTTCTTCATGCCTTTCACCTCCAGCTACCATGTGGCATTCTCTTGTAGTCTCTCCATGGCAGTTGCATGCGAGTCTTCCAAGAATAGGCACACACACACCGACCTACAACTAGTATAAATAGGAGGGGAGACCTCTCTCGCACACACCACATAAAGGAGCAAGAGCACCACACTTGAGCATCATTCCAAGGGCTTAGGCCCTAGATAGCTTGTAGTGTTAGTGGGGTGAGATGTGAGGAAGAGTATGGGGAAGCGCTAGGCTTGTTGGTGTCTCCCCAGGCTTGTACCTTGACAAGCATTTTCACTTCAACTGGTTTTCCCGCTAAGTGAGTGTTCGTGGTTCTTTTGGCTATAAGTCTTTTGATTAGTTAATCTTTACTCATACTTGTTTGTGGGTTCGTCGTTCGTCCCCATGGCGGATACTCTAGTAGAGGGCCCTGATAGAGACGGATAACTCTGCTCAACGCTAGAGTATTAGTCGATAGTGTAGATGTGGTGTCTAGGGTAGAGGCTACCTTCATTTGCCTCGTCCCTATGGTTGAGGGGTAGACGGCAGGTGGTGACAGCCCTATCTATCCCTCGTATTCCCCCACGTTCGGGTTTGATGCCGGCTACAAGCCGGTATCGGCTGGCAGACCAACTGCGCTCCGGTGCCCGAAGTAAGCGAGTAGAAGTAAAGTTTATCTATCCTCAAACCCAAAACCTTAGGAATCCATCTCAACCTCTACCTACTCTACCCTTGTGTTGTCCTTGGATGAACTAGATAGAAGAAATATCTCTGTTCCCTGTGGAAAATACGATACCCTAAATACTTTCGGGTGAAAGCTATAACGGTAAATCCATGCGCTTGCGGAATCTTTCTGTTTGCGTTAAGAAATACCAACTAGCTTTCTGGTGCCGTTGCCAGGAACGATTGTTGTATTGTCTTCGAACCTAGTTCATCCTCGTATCTGTATCTTTTCTTTTTATAAAAAACAAAAAAAATCACCATAAAAACCACTCCTATCCAATACCGGTCCGCTTCAAAGCATGAGTTCTTAGAGCCACCACCAAAACCAAAGATTCCATCTGGCTGTGAACTTTGCCCTGGCTTAATAGCCATGTTTCGGGCACAACCCTTCTCAGGGCACTGTAATGAAAATCCCTGCCATCACCTGCAAAAGTTTGAGGAGATGTGTTCATGCCTGAGCATCTCAAGCATGACATGAGAAACTCTAAAGTGAAAATTGTTTCCCCTCTCTCTCACAGAAAAAGGCGAAGCAATGGTACACATATATCGTAGAAAGTATGAATGGGGACTGGAATGAACTTAAAGACAAGTTTCACCTTGCATTCTTTCCTATGTCTCGTATCGACTCTCTACCAAGGGCAATCTTCGACTTTGAGCAGTGCGACAAGGAGTCTATAGGTGCAGCCTAGGCCAGGTTTTTAGCATTAATACACACTGGCCTAGACTCGTCTTTACCCAACAACATTTTGTTGCATCTCTTTTGTCTAGGTATTGACGTAGAGGGGCAATCCAGTGGAGGAACTCATGGGAGGCGACACTTGGATGTGAGACTGGGAGGAGCAGTTGAGCAGAGGCGTGGAGAGGTTAGGGTGCGGGTTAGGAAGGAATGAATGAATGGATGTATGGGGTTACCTAGCACATGGATGGTCAGATTCATCTCAACTAATCAGGGTTCCGCGGAGAGCAGGTATTGAGAATGATTCCTCATCCCAGCACCGCCGCCAAACCTGATGGGGAAAGTTTTGTCCCCGTTTAGCTTCTTGTGGTGGTAAAATTGATTCCATTCGGGTAAGAATTATTCTCCACCGGGAATCGGGGATGGGAGCCGTTGCCATCTCTAGTTGCAAACACAGACTACATGGACTAGGAAACAACTACAGGTCAACCGCAGAGTTAGCTGGTGTTGGAGACGACGAGCGGAAGCTCAATTGCATACAAGTATTGCTAACGGCCAATCTTTGATGGTTGATGCCTTCAGTTCCCACCGACGCGACCCAGCTTGGGTTGCGCCGTTGCGCGCGTGGTGGGTGCTCCGACTGTCCGACGGTCCAACGTTGCTGCCGATCCATCGAGGGGCGGTCGACGCGACGGGCTAGCTAGGTACGTACAACTTCACGTGGCCGGCCTTCATGTCGTCGGATGCAATGCACGTCTGCACAGCGACGAAACGGGCGGTGCAGCACCTAGCGTTAGGCGGTTACGTACGCCGGCCAGCCAGCTGCCTGCCGTAGTGCCATGGGCCATGCATGCCATGCTCTCGTACGCGGGGGGGGGGGGGGGGGGGGGGGGGGGGGGGGGGGGGGGGCTCTTGCGATCATGATCATGCAGCGACAGACGTTGGGACACTGCAACAGGCACCTACAGCTCGCATAGCACGGAAACGATCCTACCCCTATGCTTGCTGGTAGAGAAACACCATCATGAACGGATGCAGACGCCGCGCGCGGCAGTTTCTTGGCGCTGCTGGCTGGAGCTGGAGAGACGGAGACGGAGTATCTCCGCGGGCCGCGTACGGATCGGTCGGATCGCTGGGCCTGCCGCCTGCCGGCCGGGTTGGTATCTCGGTGGTCCATCGCCGTCCCCGGCCGGGGTATCCGAGCATCTACGACAGTACCCTATTTTTCTTCCTAATTCTTAGTTTCTAGTAAGATGAGAAAAAACACCTCTTCAACAACTTCTAATATATGTTTCTAAAATTTACGCACTTGGTAAATCCTCCTCGTTGCACGTAACTTTGTGTGTAGTAGCGATCGCGCGGATCCGGTGCGTATCGGTCAATCTAAAGGTAGAAGAATGTGGAAAAGAATAAAAAGTAGGAAATAGTTTCTGATGTAAATTTATGAAAGAATATATACAAGTGGTTACAATAATTTAGAAATAGTATAAGATTCCTGATGTAAAATTGTGTCCTACGTGTTAGGAGTGGATTATTACTAACTCTTGGAGATGTCCTTCTTTTTTCCTGCCAATACATTTATAGGAGGTAAAAAAACTATATGTTTTTAGGAGAAAAAAAAAGGATATTCTTAGAGATGCTCTTAATTGGCGTCCCCGACTGCTTGTCTAAAAAGCTTGCACGCACCGCCACCTCAAAGGACGGCGATCACATACATGGTCCCTTGGAGGTCAAGCAGCACCTTCAATTTTCCCGGATCTGAGATCTCTTTCTGTACCCGTACTTAGTCTTATATTAGTTCCTGGGTGAAAAGTTTTTTAATATCAAATCAAATGTTTTATGAAATGTCGGAAGAGGTGTTCGGATACTAATAAAAAAACTAATTACATAACTCGCCTAAAAATCGCGAGACGAATTTATTAAGCCTAATTAATCCATCATTAGCACGTGTGTTACTGTAGCAATTATGCCTAATCATGGACTAATTAGGCTTAAAAGATTCGTCTCGCGGTTTACCTGCAAACTGTGTAATTAGTTTTTTTATTTACATTTAATGCTCTATGCATATGTCTAAATATTCGATGTGATGGGTTGAAAAGTTTTTAGGGTAGAACTAAACATGGCCAATTGCTCCTGTTTTTGATAACTTTAATGATCCAAAATCCATTCAATGCTGGCCCGTCGTCCCATCACAGCGGCCAAAAACAGACAGCAGTGTGCCCCAGCGTCCCAGATCTCCTGCGTTGTGCCACAGTGCTGCTTTCATGCCCCATATGGCCATATGGCCAGCCATCATATGCATATGCATGTCCCTATGGGCACTTTGGCTGCCCCTCTTCGCTATCAGCATCACGCACGAATAAATGCATGCAATGGTCCAAAGAAACGAAAGAACACACCGTGTGGCGCAAATTGATGATCTGCTCATATCCTGTCCGTGTCCGATGCTATTATTGTGCTAGGCCGTGTTTAGATACCTAAAAAGGGGCAAAAAAATTTGCATAGTGACTATCATATCGAATATTTGGACGTATGCATGGAACATTAAATGTAGATAAAAAATAACTAATTACACAGTTTGTCTATAAATGTCGAGACGAATTTTTTGAGCCTAATTAGTCCATGGTTAGACAAATTTTACCAAATAACAACGAAAAATGCTACAGGAATTTTTTCCCAAAATTTTTCATAACTAAACAAGCCCTAGTCGTACGTCCTCTTGGTTTGCAGTTTAATTGTACGTACGTACAGATTGGTGCGACCTCGATCGGTTCATCAATAGAACTTTTTTTTTGCCTGTTTAGTTCCTCCCTTAAAAGTTTAGGAGCCGTTCGGCTGTGTTGATAAGCCGGCTGAAAAACACTGTTGACTGATTTGTTGTGAGAGAAAAATATTGTTCCGGTTAAAAAAATAAACTGAAAAAGACGGATTATAAGCCGAATGAACAGGGCCTAGTCTCTATCGCATCGGATGTTTAGACACATACACGGAGTATTAAATATAGTCTAAAAAATGACTAATTATATAAATTGCGACTAATTTGCAAGATGAATTTTTTAGTCCATGATTCAACAATGTTGTGCTACAGTAAAGCTGTAGTGTGCGGTGTGCTGCTCGGGTTCCGGCAGTCAGGTCATCGCTTTGTCGATGGAGCACAACACCAGGGGGACGCACAGCTCCGGAATCCTAACCTACCGGACCTGCCAGCCTAGGTGCATGTATACTGGTTCACATAGCTTTCATCTGCTACTCCGTCCCATAAAAAAAAGTGGCTCGACAATTGTACTGTTTAAACTTTTTTAAATTTAACTAGGCTTAAAAAATATTAGCAACATTCGTATCTCCAAATAAGTTTATTATGAAATTAAAATATATTCAATGATTTATTCAATGATACCAATTATGTACCACAAATGTTAATATTTTGTATATATATTTGGTCAAAATGAAAGCGAGAATGACAGTTTTTATGGGACGGAGGGAGCCCTCTGCCCAAGGAAAAAAAACAACTATGGGTTGCATGCCGACAAAAATAGTTTACGTTTAACTAAATTTCTAGCGAATACTATTCATATTTATGAGTCCAAATTAATTTATTATGAAAATACATTTCGTAATTAATCTAATGATATTTATTTGATATAATAAATATTAATATTTTTTATCTATAATTGATCAATCTTAAGGTACTAAACACCATGATACTATGCTAGAATTACATTCTTTCCTGCACGGAGGGAATACACTTAGATATGCACTTATATATACACTAAATCTAAATACATAATAAAAGCAATAGTATATCTAGAAAAGCTACGACGTCTTATAATTTGAAACGGTTTGAGTAATTGTTAAGTTAGATGTGGCCATGTCTCTCATGTTTCATTCTAAAAAATATGTGACCATATATGTGATAGGCTAACCTCAGCAATGGAAAAGACGACGTTTGTCTATAACTATAAGAGATTTCTGTCATGCTCTCAGACCATCTGTTAACTATTAGACGGTATATTTGTCTTTTCTCTTTGTATCACTACCGTGTTAGTGTTAGCTAAAATTATACTCGTACCTGGCACCTGTTCTAGATGACTAGTAATGCCATATTGTCGTCTCACTGTACTATATACGTACTAAGTTGCCGTACTCGTAGTACGTTGCTAGCGAACCTGCTATTGAATCGCAGCAACATGAATCCATAGTTTACGAGTCAAATCAGGTGTGAGGCTTAAGGCTATCCGCATCCATGGACCTTTATATTCATCCTCTATACGTCCTAGTCAGCAAGATTCTCTTCTCTATACTCAATTCTCCCGCACCCATCTATCCTTTATATCATCCTCTATCTACTCTATCCACTGTGGGACCCACTTGTCACTTTATCTAAATATATCCATGTGTGATCTAGTTTTGAAGGATTTATTGAGACGAATTTAATGGTGCAATCGAAATTTAATTTAGATTTTTGGTTTGTGAGTTATAGCATTTTTTTCCTTTGTTTAGCTAGTGGGGCCTGTCACTGCCCACTATAGAGTAAGCACTGTACTACTCTAAATATAGAGTGAGAGAAAGGATAGAGTATCGTTTTAGAGTACCCAGTGCAACAGTTTTTACTCTATATTCATACTCTAAAACTTTAAAGTATTCTTTAGAGTACCCACCACGAGTACGTGTCGAGCTGCGCTTCTAGCTAGCCCTTAGACCTCTACTTCGTATCTAGGAGGCCGATGTGTTGACATGATAACGTGGGACACATTTAGCGGCAGCGTATACTCCAGCGTAGAGGTGGGACTTCCTTGCTGTGCCGGCACGGCACGGTCCTCTCGTGCTTCGTGCCGCTTCGGGTCGTGCCCTCTAGGCACGGGAGGTACGTCGGGCCGTACCGATATGGCACGGTAAATCTTTTCTTCGACCCAAGCACGGCCCGTGGCACGCTAGCACGCCTTCGGGTCGTGCCGGCCCCAGCACGGCCCTCAAAATATCTTTACTAGTTTTCTTTTTCCACTCGTGATATAAAATATATATATATATCTTATGTGTACTATTTTAATAAAAGTTTAATGTTTTTTATAATCTATTCAAGAATTAGATAAGAGGTAGTATAGTAAATACTAGAAAATTATATTGTATAGTTGTTGAATTGTGTATGTGCCATTTTTGTGCTGTGCCGGCCCAAGCACGGCCCAAGATGCGGGTCGGGCCATGTAGCCCGCCATGCCGAGATTCTGGGCACGGCACGGCCCTCGTGTTCGTGTCGTGCCGGTACGGCCCAAAATATTTCGTGTCGTGCCGTGCTTCGGGTCGTGCCAAAAGACCGTGTCATGACTCACCCTCAAATGGCACGGGCCAAAGTCGCAGCTCTACTCCAGCGTACGCAGGCACCATGCACACCGCGACACCGATTTGCACGGCATGTTTCACGGCGAACAACGGGACAAGGACTATCTATATATAAAGGCACGCTACGGTTGAGTAGCACATGCCGCCTTGATAGCGAGTTGGCGACGACGAGGAGTATCCAGTGTGTTAGATGTCGCGTCTCGAGCCCATAGCACAGTACTGTTAGCTAACCTACACACTGAGCAAACAAGAAACAACAGTATCCGACGATCGATCCGTCCGTCACCTTATCGTGTAGGGACACTGTAGAGATGTCGCTGCATGCATGCACGCACGGCCCGGCCAACCCTAATGTTTAATCAATCGTCGTCGTCTCCTGCTGTTGTGTGGTTGCAGTACAGTACGTCCTTAGTCCTTGGAGTAATTCAATTCAATTGGTAGCAGTAGCAGATTTTGTCAAGCTAAACTTGTCGACAGCGTGCGCGGTGCTAAATGTGACTATAATGACGTGGTCCTGCACACGTACGGCTAGTTGGGCCATGACTACTGGCATGCACAATATAAACTTGTTTTCTTCTCATGGAACGAATCCAAGGAAAAACTTGGCCGGCGGTGTGCCTTGAGATGTGCGTTCCCATGCATCTGCAGCAAAGTCCAACCTTTGGGGTTTGGTCAACCAAACCCATGGCCAGCAGTGCCACGTCCGTTTGTCATTTGTGTGTGGTGTGGACTCAAGGTGGCGCATCGCACTGGCGTAGCATACTAGCTGGCATGAATTGGGACGGTAGAAGGTGGCCATCATCTTATTCAAAGGTTGACGCGCTGTTTGATCATAACTTTGGCTCTCTGATCACTAGGTCAGTGGAGTACTATATATACTGGAGTATATGCGATATGGGATTATAGTATTGTGGTGCTTTTTTCTATTTATAATTAAATTATCGTGGTGTTAGCCTGCTGCATGCATGTGAAGTACATCTAAACGAGACAACAATCAATTACAATATTTAATCGTCCTATGCCTAGATATTCCACTACAGCAACTCCGTGAGTTGTTGCCAGTCTCCAATAAATAATACTCCAACGTAAAACTACAGTATCTACTAGAAAACAAGGGCAAGCGGGCAGTGGCGGACCCAGGATTTTGCCAAGACTAGGGCCAAATCCTGGCGGCAGCCGAGGGGCGAGGGGCGAGGCTCGGCCCTGCCTGCCTGCAAGGGCGACGGCGGCCGCCGGGCGCCGGTAATCGAGGGCCGCGCCGCCGCGGGGTGGAGCAGGAGGAGGAGGCAGGCAGGAACGTTGGCGCCGGCGCGTGATACGAACGGGAGGCGCGGAAGGCGGAAGAGTCGCGAGCAGCCAGTCGAACAGCGCGTGATGGCGTGGCTGCGTGGGTGCCGAGCGATTCCCCTGCCTGTGCCCTGCCCATGACCTTGGGCCTGAGCATGGAGAAGTACGGGATAGATGTGACACGCAGGGAGCCGCTCAAGGCTATCCCTGAGCCCAAGCTTTCGGATCACCTCTATTCTGGTTCTGGGCCATGATGTATGCATCCTTCATCGTTGCTTGTGGTCTGCCCTAGTCTCCTCCTTACTGGGCTTCACTGTTGGGCCAAAAGTGAAGACTTGCTCTAAAAAATCTGGGCCACGACAAGGGCCATGGCCCTACTGGCCCTAGTCCTGGGCCCGCCCCTGCAAGCGGGGCATCATTCTGGATTGGTTTTTGTGCACACCCCGGTTGCTGCCAGTGCCATGATCATCAACTTCGTTTTCAAAGAGCTTATCACTAGACGACGTGAACAGGTTAGTTGATCCTGCGAGCGTGGCCCAAGACCAGACGCCAGAAATATGGATAAATAAATAAAATAATATACAGATACAAGCAAATCTTATATTATTCCGCATCGATCACGCGAATTATTAAGTGGTGCCGGTCCCGGAAAGGCCTCTGCGCCGTGCTAAGTGGCGTGCAGGCATGTGTTTTGGAGTCAAGTGCACACCTGACACCACCATGCTCTGTCACCACCATCTCAAGCTGAGCCTAGCTATTTGTCATTCCCTTTAAAATCCATTTTTAGACTTCCAAGTTAAATATTTTTTTAAGTTGAACTAGCTTTATATAAAAAAAAAAGAATATCAACATCTATATGTACATCAAATAACTACATTATGAAAATGTGTTTCATGATGTATATAATAATATTAATTTTGCGTTATAATGAATATCGATGTATTTTGTATAAATTTCCACAAATTAGAAGTTAATTTTGTTTGAGGACGAAGACAGTAGTACTGTAACTAGCGTCGCTCTCCTTCCGGTTATTACTATATATAACGCCGGTCCCGGTACCAGTGCGCAACGCATGGCATGATTCATGGAACTGTGCCATCGTCGTCTCGATGAGGACACCCGCAACCAGGCTAGGAATATACAGTTGATGTTATGAGGCAGCTCATAAAATATACTCCAGTTTAATAATATTAGTTTAAAGTATATAGTAGCAGCCAGTACAGTACTTTACGATTAGCATCAGCTGTTTCTTCGGGAATGGCAAGCAAGCAAACAGGCATGCATATATGTGCGACAACCGATAAATAATTGTTTCCTTCGGCTTCACATCGTGCTGTACAGATGGCAACGGGTAGCGTTGCAGGCTTGCAGTTGCAGCTGGAACGCCACATGCATCATGTGCATGCATGATCCATGGGTGTGGGTTTTGTAGCTAACTTGGACCGTTTGGTTAGCATAGCTGGGGTCTGTGGGGATCGGATCGATCGGATGCATGCAATGCAAGTTGGCGCAGCAGTGACAGATTTGAGTGACAGAGTGCGCTGGAGACTAGTAGGCGACATGGGGGGCACCTACTAATAACTTAGCGACATGCAGAGTGCACGCATGGGGCCAAGAATATTGAACGATCTAGACATTTGGATTTGATTGAACAAAAGATAGTAGGTCGGGTAGATCTTGCAGGATGTGTTGGTTGATGATGAGTAGCCCGTTGATTCTCCAGCTCCTTTTCCTGCGGATGCTATTTGGCGATAGCAGTGGCCAGTGGAGCAGCACTCAGAAGTTAGAACAATGATCCATCCACATGATCCCATCCTATTAATATAAAGGTCAATGACTAATAGACGTATCCAATCGATCGAACGCAAAACAATTTATCCTTTTTGACCTCTTCAACCCCTAATCTCTTCTGAATTCTATTTATTGTCTTCCTTTATCTCTATGGTGATTGAAGCCACTCTAACTAGTACGTTGTTTGTTGATGTTAGAGCAACCCAAGGTGTGCTTGCCTCCTCGATAGGAGCTCTCTTTTGTTTTAACCTACCAAAGTCCAAATCCGATTAAGACGATTTTCACATAGGAATTGCAAGGCAAGTCTTTGCAAGTTGCACACGTGTTTTATCATCAACACAATCCCTCTTCTTATGATAAATCAAAGCCGGGCAACCGGATCTTTCAAAAAAAAAATCTTGGTAAACCCTTAACCTTGTCGGAACTTTGTTGGAGTTGGAGAAAAAGAGCCAACCACATACAAATAGGAATAGATGTTCAAGAAAGTCGAACACTAGAGTGAGAGAACCTAGTTTTTCCCTAAAACAATGGCCTCCCTAAGGCCAGCCACATTTAGGTTTCATTCTCATTGAATCAGGTGCCACTTAAGCAAGTTGACAGACATGGCTCTAAAGTTATGTTGAGAGAGGGGGGAGGAGTCTCGTCTAGTGAAACTAGTTGTTCACTCTTTCCAAATATGAGAAACTGTTCCACACTAGCATTGAGGGGCAAAAGTTTCATTTCATCCAACAATCATCTAATAACACTTCACACATTGAATGTGATAACTAGCCTATGAAACAACAAAATAATAATGGAGAGAGATGAGAAGTAGGATGTCATGTCAGTATTTTTTGTGTCGTGCCAAACAAATTAATAATGGAGAGAGATGAGAAATTTTATCCAGATGAAAGTAGGTATATATGCTTTCAGACTTTGAAATGTGCTACGGTGGCATTGGGAGTGAGAGTTAGTCCATCAACATGTTCTATGCTAGAATCCTAGAAACTAAGTATTAGAAATTTGTGTTTAGTATCTACAGGTAAATAAACTTCATTACTTTTGCACGTGCTCTCTCTTTGTTCATTTTCGAACATGGTACCCTTTTTTTCGAAAACGTGCCTTAGCATTAGCACGTACTTCATTAAGTGGAAACTGAAAGTTTTTACATGCTCCAAGAAACGTTACGGTGAGAGGTCATACTCAACTTGGAGTGACACACGACACAAATCACCTGCTAGTGGTGGCCTCAATGGGTTGTAATTGAAGAAAAAAAAGTTTGTGTTACATTGACGGGCGAAACGACATCAGGCGACAAGACCCGTGAGGAGGGCAATACTGCCGAACCCGAACCCAATCCAGGAGTCCGCCTCCTCCAGGATGGTTGCAGTCACCTCAGCCGGCGTCATTGACTTCTGATCAAACGTGCGTCGGTTACGTTCTCTCCACAGACTCCAAGCGACCAGCAGCACTAGGGAATCGAAACTCCTCCTTAGTGCCTCAGGAATGGTGGCTCGAGTGGACAGCCACCAATCTGCCAAGGCCGAGTCTTGGGGCGGGGCAGCCGCAATGGACGCCATGGCAGCAAGAAGCCTTGACCAAACCTCGAACATGGTACCCATAAAAATACTTTGTAATATCTATCAGGTTGTGATGGACTTATGAATTACTCTTTGCGTTCCCAATATGCATTTTGTTGAAACCTTATCCTAAATTATGGTGGCTCTTGTTGCGCCCTATGTCTCGTGGCGTCATGCCAGTTTTTTATCATTACTTGCTACATATATTTTACCGACATGTTAGGTTAAAACTATTGTGCTTATTTACCTATTATTCAAAGCTCTCCTTTTTATTTCATTAAAAGTGAAAAGGTTGGGTCCTAACTATATTTTTTAATTACTATAATAGCATAAGGTCATTTAAGCTTGCACCACGCTACTCAAGATCGGTGGTAGATCTCGAAGTGAGATCTTGGATGGGCCAACAACTCTGAGCTCAAAGGATATTGATATTTAAGCTTTACCATCACTATTTACTTAAACACCCAAGAGGCCATGGCATTATTTGTCATGTGCTAACCTCCCCCACTGATCAAAATGTTGAAATTTATCTATCAATTATATGTGTAGTGGTATTTTTTTATATTCACTATTATAGAAAACATTTTTAGAGACGGTCAAAAGTGATTTTCAAAGACTATTTTAAAACCGCTACTATGCCAGCGATTGTAAAAATGAGTTGATAATTTTGATTTTTTTAAAAAAAACATCTAGAGTCTAATAAAAATAAGAAAAAAAATATTTCTACTGTAGCCCAAAGAGCTGAAGATCGGCCACAGCTCATAGGATTTATTTTTCACTTGCTTTGAATACGTGCGGACATCCGGTATTCGAACCCACAACCTCTCCCCCACGCGATCCCTCCTCTACCATCGCACTACACAGTCACTTATGTCTACTTCTACGATACTATATATTTG
The DNA here is from genome assembly GCA_038087645.1 of Saccharum hybrid cultivar R570. Lineage (NCBI taxonomy): Eukaryota > Viridiplantae > Streptophyta > Magnoliopsida > Poales > Poaceae > Saccharum > Saccharum hybrid cultivar. The sequence goes on from JAQSUU010000542.1 coordinate 177,872, forward strand.
TACTAATATGTACGAATCTTATAATCAATATTTAATTCATAAACAATTTTAAATGAGAAAACTTTCAACTACAAAGTTTTAGGCCTCGTAGAGCACTACAACTTTGATATAGAACATTTCTCCATCCAGGGTCATTTGAAAAATTCAAAATTTTGAAATTCAACATCTGACACTTAATTTATATATTTGGAACCCTAAATGATCACAAACAAAAATTTTATCAACTACAAAGTTTTAGATCTCATCGAGCTCTAGAATTTTGATATAAAGTTTGTCTTCATCCGACTTTGTTTAAAAAAGATATGAATTTATTTGTGCTACAACTATTTTAAGGACGGTTGACATAGTCAGACAGTTGTCTTAAGTGAACCGCCTCTGAAAATCACTCATTTTCAGAGACGGTTGACATAAGCAACCATCCTTGGAAATGGCATTTTCAGAGGCAGTACTCTTAACGGAACCACCCCTAAAAATGGATACATTTTTAGCGGCAGATTTCTTAATGGAACCGCCTCTAAATATTGATTTCTAGCAACTGTTGTATAGCTACAGTGTCTCCCGCGAAGATTAGTGACGGTGTGCTAAGACAACCACTTCTGTTAGAAAAGGGAAGCGCCTTTAAAAATTATTTCTGTACCAGTGATTTAAAATTTAGAGTGCCTACAGTTATACTAATGATATGGATATGTCATATCATTCAAAATGCATAAATCATCTAAAGTAACTTCATAAACTATTGTCATGGATATAAACTTATAATTTTAAATTAAATGAACCGTTAGTATTGTACCTTATGAGTTGTTCACGGAACATTTTTTTAAAATAGCATGGCCGGCCGGTTTCATGGAAACAGGAAATTAGACTTTCTTCTTATCCCTGTTCTTTGATAGTAATTGACCACATCATTAAATAAAAAGATCAGACAGCGTGACGTTGTACATGGTCCAGACAGGCTGTGTGAAGTTGCTGTCGCTATGTCATATGTCGTCTGTACCGGTTGAAAATTGAACGGGTACACAACCATAATTGTGGAAATGGATCCACAGCCGAAGCCCCACCTATAGGGTACAGCCTTGGCACCTAGTACGGGCATGCTATGACCTGCCGTGCACTCGATAAGGCTGACTGCACCGGAGACGCTGAAGTGATCCGCTAAGTGATCCGCTAAACGCAGATAGCGGATCAACGAGCCGCAACGGGCTACTCTAGTGTGGTACTGTAGCATCCGCTACGCGTGCGAGGCCGCGCTCGTCCGCTACGCGTGAAGGAGGAGGGCGCTCACGTCTAGAGATGGGTGGGTTTTTTAATTAAAAAATCTGACAAGTGGGTTCCACAATAAATAGAGAATGATATAGAGTATGAATGGGTGCGGAAAACTAGATATAGAGGAGAGACGGAATATTTTTTTAGAGGATGAATATAAAGGACGAAGAGTGCAGATAGTCTAATCGATCGGCACATCTCCAAAGGAGTAGTACTGCTGTGTGCTTCAGAAAATTGATAGGCACTGTAGAGTAGAGTAGAGTAGAGTAGAGTTGGTAAAGGTGCAGGCCGAGTTGGAATGTGCCTCGATTTTGATCGCATGGCTCGATCCTCAAACAGATTTTCATTATTGATCGATCAGAGTCTATGATCAAGTGCCCATCTTCTGTGAATTGACCATTTGCAGTTAAAAACTGCAAATTGACCATACTAGAAAAAAAAAGAAAGAATGGCTCACGGAGTAGCGAGTACGCGTAGGCCCCTCATGTTCTAGGTCACGTAGAAAGTTGACGAACGAATTAACAAAAGCAGTTCCGGTCGATGGTCAGGGTGTACTCGATCTGCCGACATGTGTGCGTGAGCTCGACAGGGGAAAGAAGAAAATAGTGGGAAACTGCTCCTGATGAGACCGGCCGGACCAGATCGATCGATCTTGCAAAGAGAGGAGAGGACACGTCTGGGCCGGTGGCTGCGATGATGGATCAAGGTTCAAGATCGAGGACAGCGGCGGCATTGTGGCGTGCACATGCATGCACGATCCCGTGAACCTTCGTCTGCGATCGAGCTTGCGATGGCGTCCCCCTGACGGTGTCATGCATACTGCATCTGCATCGTAACAGTGAGATCCGAGCTGTTTACAGTGCTGGTGCGGCGACGATGCAGAGAACCGACGACGGAACAGTTGGAACAGTCAACTCTTTGGACCTGCTAACTAATGAAAATTGGAATTGAATGCGCGGCTCACGTGGAGGAAGGGAAACGTACGGGCCATGTTCCGGCTCATCACGTGTGACAGAGCCAAGTAGTACAGTGGTTCGTGGTCACCGCGCTGTGCCGCACTGCGCTGCGCCGCGATTCGCTCCTGCACGCGAGACGGCGAGAGCCAGCCACTGCGGCGTTGCGCATGATGCGGTGTCGGTAAACCTGCTAGTCGGCGCCTGCCCTATCTATACGGATGCAGGAGACGGCGGCATCAGCGCAGGGCTGCTGCTTCAATCCGCAGGAGACCCACAACATGAGAAAGAGCAGATCGACATGCCAAGCTTGTGCTAGCTTCATCATCAGCGCAAATGCAACGCGGCTGGCAAATGAGACACACCACACCAGATGCGCATGCATGCATGCATGTGGAGGTTGCCGCTGATTCATCCAATATGCATGGATTAGTATGGAGTAGTAACCGAGGACCATCCACGTGCAGATCGCCCATCCTACGTACGGACTACGGAGTACGACGCTGCGGCGTGATTTGCCGGACGCGTCGCGCCGAGCAGCCATCATCATATGGGGCCACAGCTAGGTCGGGCATTTGGACCCCGCGTTTCGCACGATCGAGAAGATTGTTCACGGCACTTACCCGGCGTCCGGGTGATAGTTATCACGACACGAGCTCGTCCCTCTCTTGCCGTCGCCGGTCGCCGAGAAAGAAAACTACAGCCGCGACCGCGACCACGACGGCATCATGCACGTTCACACCCACGGCCACGCCGAGGCCACACAGAAATCGGGCGGGTCAGTGACAAAGTGGCCCGTGCGGGCCCACGTCCGTGCAGGCGCGTGGGCCACACTTCTCGCTGATATCCTACGTTTTCCGTAGGGTCTGCGTGGGTCCCCTTGCCTGGCAATTCTTTTTCCTTCTTTTTCCTCCCGTGAGGGTCAGCCTGAGCATTCAGTTAAAACCGAATGTTCGGTTCGGTTTTTTCGGTTCTTTAAAAGTTTGGTTTTAAACAATGAAGAACCGTTATTTTATTCATAAACTAAAAACCGAGAGGTTCGGTTTCGGTTTATTACTTCAGTTTTTCGGTTAAAACCGAATAGACCGAAGTGTAGTGCAGCAAGTGAAAAAAAAACGGAAAATCTCCCCTCCCTGCTCGGCACCCGCAACCTGCGCCGCGCCGCTCACACCTGAGCGGCTGAGCCACCTCGCGCTGCCGCCTCCGGCCTCCCTGCGCTGCAGCCCACCGCGGCGCCGCCTCCCCGAGTCCCCGTGCCCGCAGCCGCTCGGCGCTCGCAGCTCGCGCCGCCACCTCGCGCTGCAGCCTACTCTCGGGTCACGCCGCCGCCCGCGCCTGCTCGTCGCGCTCGCGTACGCTAGGGTTAGGTGTCGAGGTGACCGGGTGAGGACCGAGGACTGAGGAGCGAGTGAGGATTGAGGGGGTGGGCTGCAGGGACGGGGTCGGAGGGGCGTGGGGTTGGGCTAGTGGGAGCGTGGGAGTGGAGGTGGGCCAAGCCGCGGAGGCCAAGGTGGGCCACTTTGAAATACATGCTGATATGTTCGGTTCCTTCGGTATTTCGGTTCGTATGGTTGTAAAACCGAACACCGAACTTCCAGCAGTAAAAAATCGAAGCCGAAACCAAAAACCGATAAAACTAAAATTTCGATTTGGTTCGGTTCGGTTTGCGATTTTCGGTGATTTTTTTGCCCAGGCTGACGTGAGGGCCTCACGGTGAGGCTGAGAGCAGCGAGGAAAGACAGAGATGGAAAGAGAAAGATGGCGATGCGAGATGCGTCATGCATGTGCGGGGGTGGCTTTCGGGAATTTGTCCCGCGGCGCCCGACCGAGGCCTGCTGCTCTCTCCGCCGGTGGCCGTGGATCCACAGACGGATGATTGTTTTTGTCATCGTAGTAATTAATGGTACGGTCTACAAAGTAAACCCTTATTTCTTACTAAAAATATACAAGAAAAACTTTGAATAGTAACTACAATAAGCATAATATTTTTATCCAACATGCTACTAAAAGATTAAAAGAATGTAGCAATAAGATAAAAAAAATGAAGGCCAAAACTAGATCATGGAGTCACAGACATAGATTAAAACAAGATTCACCATTACTTAAGCCTATATTTAAATTAAATGCATATTGAAGATACATTTATGTGCCACCACAAATAGATCGAGTAATCGATAAGGTTATCATAACTAGATAGGGATTACATAGTGTCTATGTGTAGGTATCATGTCAAAAAAATAGTGAGTGAGAACGTACAAAGATAAGTAATTCTTTTTTTTGAATTAAAGATAAGTAATTCTGATGCTAAACATGAACTTGTAACTTACTAGGATCGAACGCACGCAAAAATCCTAGTATGTTTTATAAGATTTTAGCGTGTGGAAGGCCTGGACTACTAGGATTGTAGCCCGCGGAAGGGGCAGGTTAATAGACTAGCGATGCAGATTCCGTAGTCAAGAGTGATATTAAGATCAAAGCGTAACATCGATGACCATGCCTTTTGCCTTGGTATACAATACAACGTTCTAGGCTATATAGGAGGAGTTGCATTACCAACGCTTACTCGCTTGAAGACCAATTCACAGCGCAAAAATGTTTGGTCAATATGCGTACGTGCAGCAAACTCTCTTGCCACCACCCCCTCTGCTATCATCCCCACCACACGGCAATACTTTTCCTTGCATTATTACTACTCCTACTTGTGAACAGAAACAAATGGACTGGTGACGACACACGTTTTCGCCGTCCTAGTATAGTTTTTTAAACTCCGGAAAATTCCTGCATCTCTGGAAACTAGTAGAAACCAAGATCCACTCTGGACGGATGAGCATTAATCCACGCGTGTCACGCTTGAGGGAGACCTCTTGTTGCTATCTGCTGCAAACTTAATTGAGCGCGGCCGAGGACGATGGACGTGCAGGACACGGACAAAGGCGAGTACTACAGCGACCGGCAGCGCGGCAGCTGGTAGCGCGCAACCGAGGGCGACACGATGCGTTTTCCCGGTCGTGTCCATCACGCCTTGTTCGCCGATCCCTTTCTGCGCGTCGCCACCAATTATCAAACCCATCCTGCAGGTCCAGCGTCCAGGCAGGCAGATAGGTACCCGTCCAAGCACACCACCGCCTAGTATCTGCCATGTACTCCGTCGACGACGACCGCACAGTAGAGCGTCTTGTGCAGCATAGAGTCTTTGACATACCCTCCGTCCCGTCCGCCTGATGTGCTGTGCCGTGCCTGTCAGCGCAACTGCTAACCGATCGAACGCACGCACGTGATCCGCCATGTGCTTTGCTTGCTTGGGCACGGCTTTAGCTAGCTCGCTCCTCCGTCCAACCATGCATGCAACGAGACGGGACGAGGAACAGCACCTCCGTAGGTGGGACTTGGGTACTGGCCAATCACAAAGCTTATAGAGTACTAGTACTAGCAGCATTTTAGCTCAGGGGTCGCCGAACGTGCCGTTCGTTAAGCAGAAACGCCGTATGCATGTACTGTATGGCCGGTGTCGTCACATACATACGCATTACGCCGGCAGGCAGTCTACGTCGAGACGGGGTGAGGCGTCGTCATGCAACTCGGCCAGGACTATTCGTTCCGCGCGTCTTCATCGGCCGGTAGACGACGCCGACGGGGTGAGGCACGAGAAAAGCGGAGCGGAGGGTGAGGCACGCCACCGGCACCGGGCAACTCGGCCAGGACTATTCGTTCCGCGCGTCTTCATCGGCCGGTAGACGACGCCGACGGGGTGAGGCGTCGTCATGCGTCCGGCGCCACCCTTCCCCTTCGCACGGCGGGCCGCGACGTGCTCTTGTCTCGCTTAGATTAGATAGATGAGGATAGCAGGCGGACAGCCCGGTGCCCGAAGTGGACTGAACCGTCGTCCAACGCGGCCACTCGTCGTTCGGTCTTTGCCAGTAGCTAGCGTACAGGTCTCGTGTTCATCATTTTTATTTTTATTTTTATTTTTTTGTGGTTAACAACAACTGCAACTGACCAGCGGGCAGCGGATCGATCGTGAGAAGAGTTTAATAATAGTGGACAAGAAATTTCGGTGGTAGATACTATGGTCTTATTATTGGTCTATGGCGGAGTCGTTGTCTGTATTTTTTTTTTTTTTTTGCAGAATTCTAATTGGTTTTCAGTGCTGTACTTATGTACAGGCAAGTAAATTTGTGGTAGCGTTTGATAAATGTGCAATGAGATACTGTTTCCACGTTAAGGGCCTGTTTAGTTCCCAGGAAATTTTGCAAAATTTTTCAGATTCCCCGTCACATCGAATCTTTGGACACATGCATGAAGCATTAAATATAGATAAAAAAATAAAACTAATTACACAGTTTAGACGAAATGGACGAGACGAATCTTTTAAGCCTAATTAGACCATAATTGGATATTAATTGTCAAATAACAACGAAAGTAGCTATAGTGTCATTTTGTCAAATTTTTGGCAACTAAACCGGCCCTAATTTCTCCCGCGGAAAAATCTGTTACGAGTAGTAGTAGGTGTTTACCTGACGGGCAAAAAGGCATCCACACTTCACTTTATCATCTCTGATAAGGCAGGCGAAAAAATACAGTACCCACTACCCAACAAGCGTTGAAGCCGTACGTCCGGCACAGCATGCCATTTGCCATGCCCTGGAGGCCGCCGTGGCTATTCAGGCTGCTCAAGCTGCTCTGCCCAATGCAATGAGCCACGACTTTCACTGTTTCTCACCGGTGGCCATGCCATGCTCTCGTTGCCCGTAGCTAGGGCGCACACTCAGGCAGGCAGGCCTCCCTTTTGGTGAATGGCGATCCGCTCCATGCCGGCGTGCACCGTGGTCCGTGGCTGCGCACACGTCAATCACGGTGTGCTGTGCTGTGCAGGCTGCCAGGCCAGCCGGACCTGCCACCGCACCGCGGCAGCGGGCGGATCGATCAACGCAAGTCCACTGTAGCGGGAGCACACAGCAGTGCCCCCCGTTCCCGCGGGGCCCGCGCTGGCCCGGCTAGCTGCACCATCCTCTACCCTTTTAACCTTTTCTTTTTTTATATGGCCCGTTCACTTTCCAAAATATTTGCTCTGTCACCCGTCACATTGAATATTTGGACGCATGTATGGAGTATTAAATGTAGGTAAAAAAAACTAATTGTACAGTTTATCTGTAAAGGTCGAGATAAATCTTTCGAGCCTAATTAATTCGAATAAATTTTACCAAATAACAACAAAAATGTTACAGAAATATTTTCCCAGATATTTCACACAGCTATGGACACCCTTTAGCCATCAAATCCCAGCAGCTGCAGCTAGTACCCGGGCGCATGATGCACCACCGTGCCAGAAGCAACACCATAGGGGGCCCACAGGGGCTGACTGCTCCCCACAATCCTGGGGCCTGCCGAACGCACCCGGTGCACGCGATGCAGGCGCGGAAAAAGTGAAAACAAAGAGTACAAGCGGCAGGCCAAGTGGTAGATTGATGGAAGGATGGGCCGGGGCGGGGCCGGGGCGCGGGCATCCATGCTTGCATGCTTGTTGCATGGCAGGGCAGAGCGAGCAGCGCCAGCAGATCAGATCCGTGGGACGGGACTGTGCGTGAGGCGCAGAGATGAAATCTGCAGTGGCTTGCTGCTGCTGTGCCGCAGATGCCTTGTCGCTCTCTCGCTCTCCGCCTCTGCCCTGCTGCCAGTGCCAGTGCACCTCAAAAGGTAGACTGTGCAGGGTACGGATAATGCACCAAAAAGCTGCCCTACCCTACGAGCGAGGGGGAGAAAGAGAGGGTGTGTGGGACCGGCACGGGGCAGGGTGGCAGGAGCTGCCTCTGGCCCCACCATTTGTGAGCTTGGCGTTTGGCGGTAGCGGGGCCCACCTGCACTGGTGGACGCCACGCAACATCTTGCCAGCTTTGGTTCGCCACGCCAGCAAATGAGAGTTCCCAAGTGCAGGTCAGCTTGGAGCAGGCCAAGTGCAGGTCAGCTTGGATAACCACGCCATTCCTGCTTAACAAAACGCGGGCCTTTTGTTTAGTTCCCAAATGAGCTGGCCAAATTCCACGATGTAAAAAGGAGATTCCTCGTCACATCAAAATGCCGGTAAATGTATGGAGTATTAAATGCAGATGAAATAAAAAACTAATTGCACAGTTTTATTGTACTTTGCGAGACGAACATTTTGAGTATAATTAATCAATTTTTGGATAATTTTTTGCACTAGAAAACAAAAGCTGCTATAGTGTTCCGACCAGAACACGGTAGCAGCAGGCGCCGAATCAGTGGAGTTAACTCGAGAACTAAGGCCGCGTTTAGATGGCCAAAAAGGCCCAAAATTTTTTGCGCAGTAACTGTCACATCGAATCTTTGGACGTATGCATGGAGCATTGAATGTAGGTAAAAAAAATAACTAATTGCATAGTTTATCTGTAAATGTCGAGATGAATCTTTTGAGCCTAGTTAGTTCATAATTGGACAAATTTTACCAAATAACAACGAAAAGTGCTACATAAACTTTTCCCCAAAAGTTTTTGGATCTAAACACGCCCTAAACAAGGCCGTGGATTTGTAACGTAGAAATGGCCGAATCCGTCGCAGAGGAGCCTATCGAGTACCCTACTGAGTGCTTAACGCCTGTTTGGTTTGGGTGTTAAAGTTTAATAAACACTGTAACATTTTCGTCTTGTTTAAAAAAAGTTTTAATCTTAAACTAATTAGACTTAATAGATTCGTCTCGTAAATTACTCATAATCTGTGCCTACATGCATGCAATTAGTCTATATTTATTACTCCATGCATTTGCGCAACATTGATGTGATGGGAGTTAAACTTTAACCTGTGCAAACTAAACAGGCCGTTAGTATAGGTACCAGTGTTAGTAGCTAACGTATAAAAACCATAAGGTCTTGAATCAATCATATTATTAGTCTAGAAAGAGATAAAAACAAGAAAAAACCTTATACTACATGTTTATTTGTCACCTCACATCACTAACAAAAAGATTAAAATGCACCTGTAATTATTCTCTCTATTTCCCACTTGCTCAGTAAACCAAGATATTTTTCATTGTAGTTTTTTTATTTTTAAACTGATTTTATGAAGAGACTGTCTGCTTAGGGAATCATATATTGAAGCCTTTTTCAAAGATGGTTGATTGGCCATCTCTGGAAACCACAAAATTTCTAAATTCTAGTGGTTAAGGGCGGTCTAAGGAATTTAGTCCAAAAAAACTTTTTTACCCATCACTAAATATGACTTTTTAAATAGTCACGATAGAAGAATCAAGTAAGATGTATCACGCAAAATGCAAAGAATGTTATTTAAGCTATTGTTTCAAGAGTAAAAAATATGGGAGTCAAACTTCGATGAACGGATAGACTAACACCTCGTTTGGACAACAATGAATTTTAAGAATTCTCTAAAATAAGTTCTAGAATCTTACAGTCCTCCAAGCAAGCTTCTAGATGCTAAATAAATTTTAGAATCACCCTACCCATTCCAAATGGCAGGCTTGTAGCTGTACCGGACCTATCTATGTACCGTTCGGTTTCTATGAGATTTTCAAAATTTGGATAAAAAATATCTCAAAATTCTAGAATCTCATCCAAACATATTAGATTCTAGTGGATTTTAAAACACAAACATAGAATCCAATGAAACACGAGAGATTTTTCGGATTTCCTAAAATTCAGGTGCCAGTATTTAGTTTCCTTTTAGGTGACCGTTGTTGCTATATTTTATATTAAAATTGCAGCTTTAGTTTGTTGCAATTTTTATAGGCACAATTTACAATTTTTTGTTCCGAGAATAAAAAAACGGTTAGACAAAACCACAAATCCGACAGAATCTAATTTGCGTTGGCACAACGACAATTAACAATTTACTCAAATTGTTTCTATAGTCAGGCAAGGACAAAATTTTGATATGTTGTGACACAATCACAAAAATAAAAATTTACATGTACTAGTTGGTGCTACAAAAGTATTCTCTAAAATCATCCTAAAATTCAGGCACCTAAATATAGGAGAAGTGTAGATTTTTTATTTGGATTCTAAAGATTTTCAAGGAACCAAATGCACCCTAGTTCTGTGGTTGAATATTCTCGAAACATGAAGGTGTGATTCTCTCATCCACTTTAGACAGTTGTGATCAGTGCATGATCCAATATGTCTCCCTGAAAACAATCTATGAAATTGAGTGAGATGTAGTCTTTTTGAACAAAGCATCATTTTATACGAAACTATATAGCCCATCACAAGCTGGTAGCACGTGTTAAGATTTACTTTTTAAAAGATGATACCGCCCTGTGCTGGGCTATACGATTACGTAAAAATCATCATGTCTTCGGACTGACTGCAACTCACTCGTTCTTACAAATTGTTTTCGAGAGAGAGGGGAGACATATTGGATTAGACATTGGTCGCAACTGTCTAAAGAGGAAAAAAGAATAACATAAGAGAAGGGCAGCCGTTGGAGACTTTGGTGATGGAATTCTTTAACAAGTTGGCGATCTAGGCACATTATTTTGCACACCGCCGTCCGTGCGTTGTGGCGTTTTTGTTGTACTATCACCTATCACCTAGTATATACTAGTTTAAACTTAGCACCTTATTTTGCACACCGTCGTCGTCCGTGTATTGTGGCGTTTTTGTTACTTGTGTATCACCTACATGAGCTCATCCAGCTTTATTTAAGTCATCCAGCTAGACTCATACAAGATCCTTTTGTTTGGTTGCTAGTACTGTATTTAATCTATTTTGGCCGAGCAAACATAGTGTTTGATGGTTGAATATTTCACATCAGATAAAAATGTTGTAAGGCAAAAATAATTATTATATTGCATATAAGTATGTTGTAGTAGCTTGGCTCTCCTTACTAAGTATTTTTCTTTATGAAGACTTTATTAGCTCTTAAAAGCGATAATATCACTTAATATATACTAATTACATGCTAACCATATCGTTCGAGGCGACACAATTTGATCGTGTTTTTCATTACCCTGGCTTCAATCTTTGTTGACATGAGCTACTAGCCTACTAGACACCCAGTTGCGGATCTGGATGAAAGTTTAGGGGGCTGAAGTTACGACTTTATCGTCATCTTCAATTGGCCTCCAACCTCTCATCCTCAAAGCAACCAAGCCAAAAAAAAATCTTGTAGAGGTTGTAGGAGGTCTCCATGGGATCTGCGGCGGAGGTGGGGAGGGGGGGGGGGCTTGAGCCCCATGGATCCGCCCCTGATTACACCTCTCGTTGTAACATAGTGTTTATACTCTCTTTCTCTTTCCCGCTGCTGTGTCGATCTTACCCTTCACCCTTAGGTCATTATGTTTAGTGACCACTTTTATTTTGGGGCTGTTTAGCAGCCGCCTCACTCCTCCTAGTGAGGCTGGCGAGGTGGTTCAACCGTCAGCGCCACACTTATGCCGCCAGGAGACGAGTTCTCGGTGATGCTGCTGACGGTGGCAATGGCAGCGAGGCTAACAACTCGGCTGCCTAATGTCGCCGTTGCCGCTGCCTTAACAGCCTATGCGGATGTGGAGAAAGGTGTTGCGCACTACCGCCGCCGCCTTACCTAGGCCATTGGCTTTGGCGGGGCGGTGGCGTGGCAGCCTGTTGGGGGTCCAGTGGGGGCCATGGCCCCCTAACAATACAAAACATTTTTTATATATAATATATAAAAGAGTATATAAAGAAAATCTTGATACAATATTTATTGATATCTTTTAGACAATAAAATCACACCGAATATAATAGCATAAAATATTTTGATTTATCTAAATTTGTTACCCTACCATATTAGGATATATCTATTTTTTTTACTAAAATACTTATGTTTCATTATACTTCATATTTTATTGAACGCGTATTTAACTAGCAATAACAATTCGGTGATCATCCCTTTTATTATGAATCGCAGTATAAATGTAGATGATGTTGGGTACCAAAACAAGGGATACCCACGATCAACAATCAAGAAAAACAAACTCCTAAGAAAACCACGCCAAAAACTCTGCCCACGAAGATGGGACGAGCCGAAACGACAAACGAAACGCCTCGACCACGTTCCGATTCGCACGAGACTCGCTCGACGGGACGTACCACGTTCCGACTCGCAGGAGGCTCGCTCGACGGGACGCCTCGACCACCGAGAAATCTCCGACTCGCATGACCCTGTGTCGGGCCGGTCGACCCACCTCACTCACCAACTCTGAGATAAAAGTCCGAGCATTTAATGCAACTGTCAACCACTTTCTATCCCAATGACTACAGCGGTATTCAGCATAGAAGCCGTACCGATGTTATTTTTTTTCTGCTCATACCGGAATAGGCGGTGAAAATCTGTCGCTGTCCAGCAGCCGCAGAAGCACAGCGGCGTGGTATTATGTGGACCGTACGCGCCTTTATTCGCGCAAGCACGATGCCGTGCTCTGACCTCTGACCCTGAGCCTGACCGCCTCGACGCCGCAGGCAGCCAGGGAAGCGAGGGGCACGCGCGCAGGACGCTGGGCCTTCATCGGCTCGGCCGGCGACGCGCGATGCGCAGCCGTGCAGTGCCGCGTGGTCCTACCTGCGCGGGGCCGCCAACGGTAGGTACTGTACAGACTACAGGTACCCCGTACCCGGGCTGCCAGCGGTGCCGTGCCGCTGCGAGCGCGCGGCCGAGAGCGCTGGCATGGCTAATGGGTACCCTACCCTACTCCTCACGCCGTGCATGTCATGTGTAGGCTGCGCTAGGATCTGGTCCACCCACCGGCTGGTTGCCGGCCGCTGGACAGGACTGCAGCATTGCCATCGTGTACGGCCTGTCAAGCCTCCGGCCGGCCGGCTAGCTGTTCCTATTCCGCTCCCACGGGGCACGGGCCACGGCGCGGTCCATGTCGTCGGCAGTGGCGCATACTCGTACCACAGGGCTAGCTCGTACGTGCCCGGAACAAAGCAGGGCCGTGTCAAGGCACTGTATGCAAACAGCTAACCTATCTTAGCACACAGTACTGACTACTATAGGCGATTGTAAATTGTGTTGTGTCCGTTGGATCTGCGCGTCCGTGCATTGCATGGCATGCATGCACACAACACAAGCATGTGCATGTGACCCCCAGCGGACTGTGCAGTGGATGGGAGGTCAGCCACAGGCAGGCCAGGCCGGCCACAGGCTACTGCAGCATCCGATGGGCGATGGGCGACGGGGGCTCGCAACGCACGCATGCAGCCATGCACTGCTCGTGCCAGGTGCCACCGAGATCCGTACGCGCGCCAGTGGTGCGTGTCGCGCGGCGTATGCATGCATGGCATGGGCGCGTCCGTCAGCTCCGCTCTGCATGACCATGATGGCGAGCGGCGTCTGATTCGTGCGGGACGGCACCGTTGTCGGGGTACTGGACCACTGGCGCCGTGCATCGGTGCATGCGATGCAAGCACGATCGGTGAACACCGCTAGTAGTACCACCACATCTGCGCCGCGCACTGTGCCACGAATCCGTCGCCGTGCGCGTTACTGTATTGATTGACGTAGTGCATGGACCGATCGACCGGTGACACCGGCAATGTAGCTGCTGCCCTAGTACCAGTACCAACGCACAACGCGCTTCGGTCGGCGATCGCGCTGCGTCACGGGCGAGATCGCGACCGGCCGTCCGGCGGACCCTACCTCGACTCGACAACAGTGTACGAGCACATGACAAAGCTGGTCGGTTTCAATCCTGTGGTAATTGAGATGCTGAATGTCATCACACAGCAACAGCGGCTCGTGGACGTACTCCGTACGTGGCTTAACTTGCGGCTACTGTAGGCAATTGCTGTTGGAGCAGTAGTTTTACCCATCAATCCCGTGCATGTTTGTCGTTGTCACAATGGTCCTCCTGAGTCCTGACTCGATCCCGATGGAGCCCACGCGGCGGTGTGGCCGGACTACAGGCAGGGGGGGCCGACGACGCAGCAGCGGCCGGCGGTGCGACACATGCGCAGGCGGAGGCGGTAGGCCGGCCATTACTGCCTGTTCGTCGTGGTCAGTATTCGTCACGCTCTTCCCGTTGCGCGCTGTTAATGCGCGGGGCGCGTGACGTGGGTGGGATCACTGGTCACTGCTGCACGAGCGCACGGCTCCACACCCTGCACGGCGGTGGCAGGTGGATGGACCGCGGGCGAACCGTACGTCGGCGCGCGCGACTCAGCAGCGGCATTACTTGCGTGGACCGTGGTGGTGCTAGCGCCGATCCCCGATCCGTGCCGCGCCGAGCCTGACGCGGATGGTCCAGCCGTCCGGCCCCGTCCGCCGGTGGGGTCAAGGACGACGACTGACAAGGCCCGTGCCAAAACAGACGGACCGACCGGTACGTACCCCTCCGTCCCAAAATAACGGCTGCTTTCTGATAAATAATTTTGACAAATTTTATATAAAAATATTAATATTTATGGTACATAATTAATATTATTAAATAGATCGTTAAATCTATTTTTCATGATAAATCTATTTAAATATATAAATGTTGCACGTATTTTCTGTAAATTTAGTCAAATTTATGGGAAAAAAATCATAACGATAGTTAATTTGGGATGAGAACGAGGACAAAGCGCATCGACTAGGCGCCGGAGACGGACAACGGGAACATGGGGTGATGGACAGCGCCGTGGTAAATGGCTCTCGGTGTTTTGTGCGAGTACATACGGAGTACAGTACATGCATGCGGAATGCAAAAGTATGGTCCGGACGTACGGTCCATCGCGAGTGATAAAAAAAAATGGCGGTAGTCGCCCTGATAGCGGAGAGGTGGTTGCAAGGCCAGTCTAAGCGGGATTTTATGGTCCTATTATCAATACATCTATATTTTGGAAACAGTCCAGAAGAATTTCATCCTCATAAAACTCTATCTACTCCCATAAAACTCTTATCATCTTTGTTTTCATCAGTACGGTGCCACATCAACCTATTTAATGCCCATAAAATTTTGATGAAACCCCACTAAAACTGACCTAAATGTACGGTCCTTACTGCGGAGTAGTACTAGAAAAGAGTAAATTAGCCTAGCTACTCCCTGGTACGGAGACAAACAGCAGTTGGATGCGTGTCCGCGTAGCAACCTGTTTACACTCATGCAAATGCACCAGTATTTCTAGCTATATAGCTAAATAAACTCTTATCTAGATATATTTATTTTATATAAATGTGTCGGGGATAAATATCACGGTCCCTAAGAACGAAGAGTTGATAAGCGTCTACACTAACCCAGCTGACGATTAAGGATCACGAAACGGACTTATCCGACCCCTCAAGGAGAAATCCACCTCGCTCGATCCCAAGGGCAAGGCTTCCGACTCGCCCGACCTTAAGGGAGTGGGTCCCGGCTCAGCCGACCTCAGGACCGCACTCTCCGTCTCGCCCAACCCAGCGAGGGGGGTTTCCGCCTCGCTAGACGAAATTTATGCAAAAAGACCATCGGGCGAGGGACGCGCGCGTGCCAGGGGGCCGTGTCGTTTCTAACCACTCCAGATGCGACTCGCACGCCTCGGCATGGTCCGGAACAGTGACGGGCCATGCTTAGGCAACCACGACGCTCATAATGAGGAATAGGAAGGCACTATGCTGCCTAATCCCTGTACGGCCCGCGTCACCATCAGCTGTTTGACTCTTCCAACTCCTGTCACGGGATGGGGTGCCTCGTCTGGATTGACCAGGAGAGCACGTTGCTCCAGTGACAAACAGGACCCAGGGATGACGCACGTCTCTATCCTCCACACAACCGATGGGGCCCACGGGGAGAAGAAGAGGAACGACGCCGTAGACCACCCCCATCTTTTTGTTTTTCTCTTTCTCTTTTTCCTTCTTTTTTCCTTCTCTCCCTTCGCTGTAACCTGCCATCCCTTTCAACTATAAAAGGGGAGACAGGGCATCCTATGCAGGCCATCGCGTGACAAGCAGGATACGACCCTGTCCAAGCGAACAAACACACTCAACCCGCAGAGACCTGGGAACCGATCCCTCTCTCGACCGTTTGTAACCCATACTACAAACTCAAGTGCAAGTAACACAAGCCACTCACCACTAGACGTAGGGGCGTTCGGCCCGAACCAGTATACATTTTCGTATCCTCTTTGCACACTATCCGAGCCTAAACATGCATACATATTTACTCGTTGGTGTTGATCTCAAACACCGACAGTTGGCGCGCCAATTAGGCGACTTTGCACGTCTCGACGTCACTACCAGGCTTCGGATGGCCTGTCACGGCATCAGCTAGGTTCTGGGGCGCATATGCACTTCGAGAACCTGGATTTCATCGTCACCACGGAGGGGAGCTAGTGAGGGCTCTCGCCCCTCGGCCTCATCCCGCCACCGGCCTCGACACGATCGTTGAAGCTCTCTCGGAGCTGTAGCTAAGCACTCTAGGGTTCCACACCCCGGAGTGCCACCAGGTCCTCGACTTCAATTTCAAGAAGTTGGAGCACCAAATCGCCGTCTATCTGGGACCTGACCTATCCCGGGAGGACCTACGCGCTCTCACCTTCTCCTTTGCAAACATCATGACGCAACTCGCCGGCGGGGAGCCAATGTCCCCGGGTGTCCTCACCCGGGATGCCTCGGTGGCATACCCATTCGGCTTGCGCAATGCCATGGAGACTATCACTAGTTTCGTGGCGCAACGCCTCTGTCCCCTTCCCGCGGACAGCGAGTTCGTCGGGATGCTGGACTACATCGTGGACTCGGTCCACGATCTCCTAGAGTCGAGCTCGGAGACATTTTCTGATTCCAACTCTAGCGGAGGGAGCCACCACCCCTCGCGGGAATGTTTCATGGCAGAGACCTCCGACGGTCATGTCTCGAGCGCAAATGACTCTGGCAAAACCCCCCGAGAGGTCTCCGTGCGTGTAGTTGTAGGAAGGGTGAGGGTCCCGCCTTCGGCGGTGGTGGCCTCAGCCCCACCACAGCTAGGACGACTGCTGCTGGAGCAGCTGTAGGCATGGCAGCGTGAGCTCGAGGAAGCATGCCGTGGGCTGCAGGAAGAACACGCTCAGCTCAAGCGCGAGATCGCGCAACGCTGCACTGAGGGTAAGCACGCACGAGCTAGGGCCAACGACATTCATAGGCAGATTGTGGAAGACGGCGATGACCTTTCGCAATTCGCCTAGGCTAGCCAGAACATCGCCACCGCAGCAGCCTTTCTCTGAAGGCTTCCCGAGCCAGTGACTCCCGAAGAACGCAAGACCCAGCGGGAGATCCGCGAGTTGCTCGACTGTGCGGCAAAGCGGCAGGCGGAGAGCTCGCTGTCACAACAGCGCGGGCCCGACGCCAACCAACGTGCGTCCGTCGGGTGGGACGCTAGAGACGCGTCTGTCCACCAGGCGCCACATGGCGCGGGGCCTACCAACCTGCCCCGATATGGGAGTGTGTCCGCCCCATCCGTGATGCTCTTGTCATTCTAGACGCCTACAGACGCGGAAGGGATGACAGGGGGCAGTAAGCCGACCATGGGTACCACCCTCGTCGTGGCGGGTGCTACAACGCCAACGAGGACCGGAGCCCGAGCCCCCATCGTCGGGGCCTTAGGCTTTTGCCGAACACATCCTCCGCGCACCGTTCCCACAACGGTACCGCACACCGACAAACATCCTCAAGTACTCCTAGGAATCGAACCTCGGTCTTTGGCTTGAGGACTATCGGCTTGCCTGCTAGGCCGGCGGCGTCGATAATGACTATTTCATTATCTGCATCCTCCCCTTGTTCCCAGCCGACTTGGCCCGGACATGGCTGGAGCACCTCCCGCCCAATTCCATCCGGGATTGGGCGGACCTGAAGGAGAACTTCATGGGAAATTTTCAGGGCACCTACATGCGCCCTAGGAACCCCTAGGACCTCAAGAACTATCGGCCGAAGCCAGATGAGTCCCTCCGTGACTACATCCAATGTTTCTTCAAGCAGTGCAATGAGTTGCCCAACATCGCTGATGCCGATGTCATCAGCGCATTCTTTTTTGGGACTACCAATGAGACCCTGGTTCATAAGCTAGGGCAAAAAAGCCCACGAACTACTAAGAAGCTCCTCAACATCGCCACCAGCCATGCCTTCGGTGAGGACACGGTCGGGGTGATCTTCGATCACTCTAAAGGCATGGCGAAGCGGAATGAGCATGCCAACGAGGGCACCTCCACCCACTTCGGCAAGAAGAAAAAGAAGAATAGGCAGCGACGCGAGGGCTCTCTCGTGGCCGTTGTTGAACGAAAGCGCAAGCGGACGCCCACCGAGGGCACCCTAGACCACTTTGAGAAGATGCTTGAAGGGCCATGCCCGAACCACGCCTACCCCTTCAAGCACACGTACAAGGACTGCGGGCTCATGAAGAAGTTCCTAGCCGGCAGCTCCAAGAAAGGGAGCAGAAGAAGCCTGACCCCGAGCAAGACGACGTTGAGGGGGAGGGCGGCACCTTCCCGCACGAGACCGGTTGCCTCATGATTTTTGGTAGGCTAGAGTCCTACGCCTCCAAGCGCTGCCAAAAGCTCAAACGTCGAGAGGCTTACGAGGCCGAACCGGCCACACCCACCTTCCTCAAGTGGTCTGACTCGGCCATCACCTTCGACCGGTCCGACCATCCGGAGAGCATCCCATGCCCGGACGGGTACCCACTCGTGGTCAACCCTATCGTCAACACGAAGCGCCTCACCAACGTGCTGATGGACGGAGGCAGTGGCCTCAACATCTTGTACGCCGAGACCCTCGATGCCACGGGCATTAGCCAATCATGCATCCGCCCGACCGGGGCGCCCTTCCACTGTGTCATGCCGGGGAAGCAGGCTACGCCCCTTGGACAGATTGATCTGCCCATCACTTTTGGGACTCCATCCAACTATCGAATGAAGACCCTCACCTTCTAGGTGGTCGGGTTCCACGGGGCCTACCACACCATCCTACAATGCCCATGTTACGCAAATTTCATGGTAGTCCCCAACTACACCTATTTGAAACTAAAGATGCCAGGCCCAAACGGCATCATCACGGTCGGCACCTCCATCCAGCGCGGCTACGAGTGCGATGTGGAGTGCTGTGAGCTCGCCTCGATAATCATCGCCTCCGAGGGTCTCCCAGCCGTCCAACAGGTGGTCGACGAAGAGGCGCCCGACGCCAAGAAATCATCCGAATCGTTTAGACCGGCCGAGTTCACCAAGGAGGTCCTCATCGACCCCAGCAGCTCCGACGGCAAGGTGGAGCGTATCGACGCTGCCATCTCCCCCAAATTGGAAAGCGCGCTCATCGAATTCCTTTGCGTGAACAAGGACATCTTCGTGTGGAAACCCTCGAACATGCCGAGCATACCGAGGGAAGTCGTCGAGCATGCCCTGTGGATCAAGCTAGGCTCCAAGCCGGTGAAGCAATGCATGCGTCGCTTCGACGAGGAGAAGCGTAGGGCAATCGGCGAGGAGATCACAAAACTTTTGGCAGCCAGGTTCATTAGGGAAGTGTACCACCCCGAGTGGTTAGCCAATCTCATTCTTGTAAAGAAAAAAATGGGAAATGGAGGATGTGTGTTGACTATATGAGCCTTAACAAAGCATGTCCTAAGGATCTGTTTCCTTTACCGCGCATAGATCAAGTGGTTGACTCAACCTCGGGGTGCGATGAAGGAGTCTGACCAGCTCGCGACCTCCTTCATCACCCCGTTTGGCTCATACCGCTACGTTACGATGCCATTCGGGTTGAAAAACACAGGGGCTACATACCAACGATGTATGGTCAAGTGTATTAGAAAACTCATCTGGCGAACTGTTGATGCATACGCAAACGATATCGTAGTTAAGTCCAAGCGAACCGACCAACTTGTAGCCGACCTCGAGCTAGCTTTCGAAAAGCTCCAAGGGAACGACACCAAGCTCAACCCTGAGAAATACATATTCAGAGTCCCAAGGGGTATGCTGCTCGGGTTCATCGTTTTCGAGCGCAGCATCGAAGCCAACCTCAAAAAAATAATGGCCATCACGAAAATGGGCCCGATCCAAAACCTTAAGGGGGTACAACGAGTCACTGGTTGCCTTGTGGCACTTAGTCATTTCATCTCACGCCTCGGCGAATGAGGCCTCCCCCTTTATCGGCTTCTAAAGAAAGCCGATCAATTCACTTGGACGCCCGAGGCCCAGGACACACTTGACAAGGTCAAGCAACTCTTGTCGAAGGCCCCGATCCTTGTCCCCCCTACCGATAGGGAACCACTTTTGCTCAACATAGCGGCAACTATGCAGGTGGTCAATGTCGCCCTAGTAGTAGGGCAGGAGGAGGAGGGACATGCTCTTAAGGTTCAGCGCCCGGTCTACTTCGTTAGTGAAGTCTTGTCCGACTCCAAGACTCACTACCCCAAGATCCAAAAACTCCTGTATGCCGTGCTGATCACCAAAAGGAAGCTCTGACACTACTACAAATCACATCCGGTGACTGTCGTCTACTCATTCCCTCTCGATGAGGATGTCCAAAACCAGGAGGCTGCGGGAAGGATTACAAAGTGGGCGCTCGAATAGATGGATTAGGGAATCACGTACGCCCCTTGGAAGACCATCAAGTCCTAGGTAGTCATTGATTTCATCGCAGAGTGGACCGAGGTCCAGATGTCACCGGCGGCCATCGACCAAGAATGCTGGATGATGTATTTCGACGGGTCGCTGATGAAGAAGGGTGCCGGTGCGGGGCAAGTCTTCGTCTCTTCCCTCTAGGTACGCATGAGATATGCGGTCCGCCTTTACTTTCCTGCTTCTAACAATAATGCAGAGTACGAGACACTCGTCAATGGCCTACGCATCGCCATCGAGCTGGGCATCCTACATCTGGATGTCTGAGGCGACTCGTAGCTCATCATCGACCAGGTTATGAAGAGACTCAAGCTGCCACGACCCCAAGATGGCCGCATATTGCCAAAAAGTCCGCCGGCTGGAGGACAACTTCGACGGCCTTGAACTTAACCACATCCCATGAAGGGACAATCAAGCAGCCGACAGACTAGCAAAGATGGCGTCCGATCGAGAGCAAATCCGACGTCTTCGCTAGCTACCAACTCAAGCCCTCGGTCCATTATACGGAACCAGTGGGGGTCAGCGCCGACCCTCCCACCCTGGGCACAAGGGCCGACCCTTTACCCTCGGGGGCTGCCCTAGAATCAGCTCCAGACATCTTCGTGGTCATGGAAGTCGACGAGTACCGAGCGGCCCAGCCTGGCCCTCAGGCTGATTGGACGATATCGTACCTCAACTACCTCCTCCGTGAAGTATTCCTCGCTAACAAAACAGAGGCCCGACGCCTCACACACCGAGCTAAGACCTTCGCCATTGTCAATGGGGAGCTTTATAAGAAAAGCCGCACCAAAATCATATAGCGCTGCATCCTGACCGAACAGGGAAGGAAGTTGTTGGAAGACATCCATGGTGTGGTCTGTGGACATCATGCCGGCCCAAGAACTCTGGTTGGGAAGGCTTTCCCACAGGGCTTCTACTAGCCTACCATAGTAGTGGACGCCGACTGAGTAGTGTGCACCTGCGAAGGATGCCAGTACTACGCTCGGCAAACGCATCTCCTAGCCCAAGCGCTCCGGACAATCCCCATCACATGGCCTTTTGCGATCTAGGGGCTCGATTTGGTTGGACCCCTAAGAGGGCGCCTGGTGGCCACACGTAGTTGCTTGTTGCCATCGATAAGTTCTCAAAGTGGATAGAGGTGAGGCTGATCACTATAATTAGATCCGAAGAGGCTTAAATTTCTTCACCGACATCATCCATCGTTTTGGAGTACCAAACTCCATTATTACCGACAACGACATACTGTTCACGGGGAAGAAGTTCCTCAGGTTCTGCGATGACCACCACATTCGAGTTGACTAGGCCACCGTAGCACACCCCTGAACGAATGGGCAGGTTGAACGCGCGCGAATGGAATGATCCTGCAAGGGATCAAGCCTAGGATTTTTAACAAACTCAAAAAATTTGGTGGCCGATGGTTGGTAGAACTTCCCACGGTGCTATGGAGCCTGAGGACGACCCCCAGCCACACGATCGAACACACGCCGTTCTTCATGATCTACAGCACCGAGGCAGTCGTGCTGACCGACCTCGACTACGGCGCCCCAAGGGTCATGATGTACAAGGAGCCAAAAGCCAAGGAGTTCCTCGAGGACGCCTTGGACCAACTCGAAGAAGCCCGCGACGTCGCTCTTCTCCACTCCACCAAGTACCAGCAGACATTGCGCCGGTACCATAGCCGTTGCATATGGGGGCGAGCCTTCAATGTTGGCGACCTAGTTCTCCGCCTTGTCCAGAGCAACAAGGACCGCCACAAGCTCACCACACCGTGGGAGGGCCTCTACGTCGTCGCAGAAGTGCTCCGACCAGGCACCTAAAAGGTCAAGGACGCGAATGGCAGAATCTACAACAACGCTTGGAACATCGAACAGCTACGTCGCTTTTAGCCTTAGTAGTTCCAAGTTGTACATATGCTCACATAAAAACCATGTTCCTGAAATGAAAAATGTTCACCTTATCTAATTTATGATCATTCCCTCGACTTTTTAGTGACGCCCGACCCTTGCAGCGGCAAGGGGTCAGCCCTTACTCAGGGGCTGATAGGGGAATATTTGCACTAAGAATTTTCTTTTGCATTCGATCCCTTTTTCTGCAACAAGATCCAAAAGTGAAGGGTCGAGAAGAAAAAAAATACCAAGTAAAACGGGTCAGACTGCGGGAAGCCTATGCCCCCACGGCTATGGTAACTTTGCTCACCCATGTGATCGGGTTTTTTTCACCCCCACCACGAAGCTTCATGATTTTAACATCAAAGAAGAGGTCAGAACGCATGAATTTCCATATAAAAACACTAACGACTTTAATCCACCTAGAGCAAAGTGTTTGAATGATAAAAGTTTGACCAAACGAACTACGACAGAAGTAAAGCGATTGTTCTCTTTACAAGTTTTTGGGCACTATAGCCCGATTTCATCAATCAAAACCTGACTAGCCCCTCCGGGGGAGAACTACGTCTTGTATCCTTCTTGCAAGGTCCCGAGAAAGAGGAATCATCGCCTCCTCTAGCTCTCCTAGCTCCTTCTTGTCGTAGCTAGGCGCATACCCGAGGCTCATCATGTCCAGGCTGATGGTCTCCCCATAGTGGAAGCGGGCGATTGCAAAGAAACGGTTGATACCAGTGTGACAGGTGTCCCTCTCAAGCGTGCCTACCTGGACCGTGATGTCGATGACACGAGCCACCAACGAGTTGGTCCCCTCCGTCTGCACCACTTCGAGGTCATCACAGACGACCCCGATGGCGGCACACAGTATGTCATGCTTGCTGACCTCCCCTCGAGGTTCTTTTTTGCCTCGTCGATTTCCCAATCTAGGGTCAGCACTTTCACCTTCTCCCGGCTCAGGTCCGCCGTGAGCCCGGCAGAGGCGTTCTCCGTGTCCAGCTTCCAGGCCTTCTCCCTTTCGAGCTTGGCCTCTAGGGATCCAACCCACTGCTGGGCTGTGTCATTCTCCTGACAGGCTGCATCACGCTCTGTGTGGGCCGTGTCACACTCCGTGCGGAGTCTCTCCTCAGTCTGCCACAACTCGTCCCGCTCCTTGCGCAGCTGCTCGACCGTCATGGCGTCTTGACGGACCTTCATCTCTGAGGCCGCAAGCCTCTGCTTAGCCGCTAGCTTCCAGTCTCTCTCCTAATTGACCTTGTCCAGGAGCTCAAGGATTTGTTGGTGGGCCATCGCATCTCTCTGAAGAAGCTCATCCCGCTCCGTCTTGATCACCGTGGTCTCCTCGTCATCCTTGCGTGACCTCTCTAGCTGCTCCAAGGCCATCCGCTCGGTGTCATTGGCATGTCGACGGGCCTCCACCTCGCGAGTTCGAAGGTTTACCACCTCCGCGTTCCGGCGGTCCTAGGCCTTCTTATGTCGAAGAATGAATTGGGACTTTACCCAGCTGTGCTCCATAAGAGACTACAAGAGAGCCATGGGTTAGAGGTACCAAAGCGCAAAACAGAAATCGAGAGTACAAATGTTTCATACCAGGCCGATTGGGGTAGCACTATTTAGTGTGCTCAGCATGTTGGCAAGCAATTGTGCCACTCCGACCCCTCCACGGCATCGTCAAGGGCGAAGACCGTAGCCCTCGGATTCTATGGGTCCGCCCAATCGATCCGGGGTCCGCCCCACGCCTTCGGACCGCCACCAGCCTGGGTCAAGTCCCGGGATAGCCCACCAGACGCTGGCGCCGTCCAGCCCTCTCACCACGACGCCTCCGCAGTACTAACTCTCCGGTGGCAGAAGAGGACAGCGGCACGGATGCAGACCCCTGCTGTGTCGCCGCAACCACCGGGGATGCCTCGACCGTGTTTCCTCCCATCTGACCTGCCTCGAACGCCTCGCTTGCATCGTTAGTGGCTCGAGCCACATCGCCCCCTCCTGCGACGTTACGGTCATGTCGGGCGGCGACGCGCCCGTCACGGCCGTCTCCACCTTCGCCCGTGTGGCCAGTAGGCCCATCTGCATCGTCATCACCGTCGACGCCCTGCTCGTGACCGGTTGCCCTATGACCGATGCGAACGCCTCCCGTGCGCCCGCCTCTTGCTGCCCTTCCACGGACGCCATCGCCACTGCTAACAACATCTGCCCTGCCACCGTCGCTGCACCGGCCAACGGACGATGCGCTAGGGCGATGCGCTTCTTCGGTGCTAGCGCCAAGGGGAGCCTGAATCTACCCGCACTATAGGGAATACGAACATAAGACCATAGCGGGATTCGACCAAAGCTAAAGGATAGAGAAGTTTCATTGCTCACCTCAGTGTCACCGGGCGACGGGGACACTTGGCGGACGAACCGCCTGACCCCTCCTCCGTCCCCTCGAAACGTGAAGGTTTGGAGCTTTCCCTTTGCTCCAAGGGGTCAGGTGCATCGGCAGCACGCCCCGCCTCTGTTGGCTCTTGGGAAGGGTCGGCAAAAGGACCTATTCCCACCGACCCCTGGGTCAGACCGGTAGCCCCGCCCATCGGCTCGTCCTCCCCTACAAGGCGTCACAGGCGATGCCGCCATCATCGTCCTTGAACTCCCCCTCTTCCTCCTCTTTCTCCTCGTCAGTGTCCGAGACGTCCTCGCCCTAGTCTCACCTCGCCTGCCTGTCGTACTGCCTCTTCTTCTTGTCCTCCTTTGTCTTCCTCTACACCTCGTTCAAGGCACGGTTTGCTGCCCTCTTGGCCTCACTCCTCGACAGCGCGCCAGGTGTTCTATGAGCGTGAGGTCCCTTGGCTGGCATTATCCCACTCAGAATCAGATCAGCATGACTGAATAAATAAACTAGGGAAAGGAGGTAAGGGGGGAGGCTAACTTACAAATCTGACAAAGCCAGGCTCTGGCCGCATCGGGGGGTGCCTCAGTACCTGGTACACAAAATTGATGGTGGTCCCTGACGAGTCCTTCGGGGCGTCCATCACCTTCTTGAGACGCTGCGCGATCTCCAAATTAGTGAGGCACCCCTCAGTGAGCACCGTTCCCTCCAACCAAGCGGCGGGGACCATACGGTGCATCGAGAGTGCGTGAGCCATCAAGGACACCACCCTTGTTGCGTGGTATGCCCCGATGACTTCGCTCCCCTTCATGTCGGCCTCCTTCAGGATCTTGATGGCGGCGAGGTGGTCAGCAATCCTCTTCGCGTCCTTCTTTGGGACGCCCCATCCCCATGACTTGGGGACTATCTCAATCACATGCCTGGTGCACTCTGGCAAGGCGTGCTCGAGCAGTGAAGGGGCGGCGTCGTTCTTGAGATAGAACCACTGTGAGTGCCACCCTTGTTGGATGTCGACAGCTTCAAGGAGATGTAGTCTTTAGCCCGGTTGCTCCTGAGGTAGATCCCGACACACCCCATCGGCATCGTCACCTCCGGCCGACCGTGCTCCCTCCTCGTGTGTAGGCTGACACAGAAGAAGTACCGCCAGAGATCGAAGTGAGGCTCGATCCCTAGGTACCCTTCGCATAGCACGATGAAGGCCTCAATATGTTGAATCCCATAAGGATTCAGATGCTGTAGCTCAATCTTGTAGTAGTGGAGGAGCCCCAGGAGGAAGCGGTGGGCGGCTGTCGCAAGCCCGCGATCATGGAACTGCATGAACAACACCATGTAGCCATCGGGCGGCGCTAAGAAGTCATGGCCGTTGGGCACCATCCACTCATGCGTAGTGGACCTCGCACGGAGAAGGCTGCGGTTGACAAAGCCCTCCGTGCGCGGGTGGCTACAATTCGAGTGATTCCATAGATACATTGGAGGCTAGGGTTCAAGGGCGGAGATTGCGGTGGTGGCAGCAGCGAAAGACTCGGAAGTGGCGAACCCTAGCGTTGGCTGTGGCGGAGCGGAGAAGCAAAGGGTGGAGGTATGCTATCGATTACCAGGCGCTAACCCTTTGGTTTTATAGGGAGGGCAGAGGTAAGCAGCCAATCGCCCACATCGATCTCTGCGCCTGCCACATCCCGTCATTGCATCCCATCAAGGGACGTACACACGCGACCTCTGGTTGTCTTCTCGAGAAGCACGCTGAGAGGCGGTCTGCCTCCCCGCCCAACGGGCCACGGCCCGCAATAAGGTAAGAAGGGCAACGGAGCCTAAACGCTCCAACGGCCCGATAATGCCCGAGAGTTCGAAGGCTGGCCCACCAAAGGGCTCGCAGCCTCTCTGGGTACCCGCATAGTGAGGGGCGAAAAGGGGCAGGCCCACTAGCGGCCAATACCCAGGTGCGTGTGCACCATGGCCGTCCCGACCTGCATTCGAGTCTCGATCAGGATACGGTCCATGGTTTTTCCTCGAAGAAAGGCTTTGAGCCCTCAGGACCGGTTGAACGGACCTGGGAACTATATGGATTGGCCATCGGGAATTTAGAGTCGATCACCAGCTGATCCCAGCTAGAACCTCACGAATGGGATGCCGAGGCCCCACTCGAACTAGCCTGCTAACAGTTCACCGAGCACCACGTCTCGCCCAACAAGAATAGCATGCCACAGCTCAACCCCTCCATTTTTTCTAAAAAAACACGCGAGGGAGAACGATTGCAAGACAAAACGACCCCTTGGACGGATCCCTGCAACGCACGGGGGCTTAGGGGCTCGAATTTGCAAAAGAGACCAACAGCGCGGTCGCCTACCAAGGAGCAAGAAAAGCCTCTGATGGAGTGCCCTATTCCGTCAGAGGCTCGGGGGCTACACCCTGTGGGTCCGCTCGCGTGCACCCTCTAGCAGAATAGAGCTGACCGAGGACAAGGAACTCGAAGGTCCGCCTATCCTAAAACCTATGAAGGAGTGCCCCACTCCTCCAAAGGCTCGGGAGCTACTGTTAGGGATAAATATCACGGTCCCTAAGGACGAAGGGTTGACAAGTGTCAGCGCTAATGAAAGGTCTTGATGGCTAGAGGGGGGTGAATAGCCTTATAAATTTTTCTACAAAGACAAGCTAAACAAGTTTATCAATATAAAAAATAGCGAGATGCGAGTTTTGCTTAGCCTACGGGGTGTTTGCAAGCCACCTAACCAATTCACAACTCTAGTAAATTTGCACTCAACCGCACAAGTCAAACCGCAAGAGAAAAACTAGAAGGCTACTCTACTCAAGCTACTAAGCACTAGAGAAAACAACTAAGTACTTGAAATGTAATACAAGAGTAGGGTAAGAAATATTTCACCGAGGGGCGATGAATTGAGCCAACCAATCAATAATTCCAAGTGATGATATTCAAGATAACCAATCCACCGAGACAAATCAATCACAATCAACGAAGTGAAGACACGATGATTTATCTCGAGGTTCACGTGCTTGCCGGCACGATAGTCCCCGTTGTGTCCCCCTACACCACGTGGTTCGGTGGCTAATCGGTATCACACACCGAGCCTCTGAAGGGTTGAGATGGCGGACTAGAGGGGGGTGAATAGTCATTTCTAAAACTTAAACGCATTGGCTAACCGAAACAAATGTGGAATTAAACTTATCGGTCTAGCCAAGACTACACCCCTCTATCTAAGTTCTCTAGCACCTTGCAAGGATCCTAATTAAGCAACTAAGGTGCTAAGCTTAGGAAGAGCTCACCTAAACAATTCTAGAGCAAGGTCACACAAACCTATGCACTAGTACTTTGCCAACTGAGGGAGCTCCTACACAACTAGTGAAGCAAAAGCACAAAGCTCCTAAGCTCACTAGCAAAGCTCAAAAACAAGGCAACCAATGCCAAAATAGAGAGCGCAAAATACTTAGCTACACAAACTAAGCAATGTGACTAACAAGGTTATACAAACTAAATTAGCCACGCAAAGGGAAGCTTCTGGCTACACAAGCAAGAAGACAACTAGCAAGCTACACAAGCAAACTAGTTACGAGAGCAACTACACAAGCACAAGTATATATGAAAGTAAATACAAGCTTGTGTTGCACGAAGGCAAACCACCGAGAAGATGAAGAACAATGTTGACACGATGATTTTCTCCTGAGGTTCACTTGGTTGCCACCAAGCTACGTCCCCGTTGTGTCGACCAACATTTCGTGGTTCGACGGCTAATCGGTCGCACACCGAGCCTCTCAAAAGGCGCTGCAAGAACCCACCATCAAGTGTGGTAGCTCAATGACACGCTCAACTAGAGTTGCTCTTCGCGATCCCCGCGGGGTGAGCACAATCCCCCTCACAAAGCTTCTCTAGAGCCTCGCACAATCTTCTTGCGAGCTTCGACGGAGCCACAAGCCACCAAGCCATCTAGGAGGTGGCAACCTCCAAGAGTAACAAGCACCACCGGCTTGCAACACGATCACCTAGTGCCACTCGATGCAATCTCACAATGCAATCACACTAGAATCGCTCTCTCACTCGATCCGATGAACACTATCAAGCATGAGTGAGTTAGAGGGCTTCCAAGCACTACCACATAAGCCACCAAGGCCAAAGTGTGCTCAGCTGCTGGCCAAGGCCGGCCAATGGGCTATTTATAAGCCCCTCCACGAAAAGAGTTGTTGTACCCCTTCACTGGGCACAACACGCGACGACCAGACGCGCTGGTCGAACTGACTGGATGTGCTGCACCGCGTCCGATCGCCCAGCGCCGTCCATGTGTCCTCCAGAAAACAACCGCGACCGCTCGATCCTCCAACGGTCACTGCGCACCAACGGTCAAACGCGATGACCGAACGCACCGCTCAACCGACCGGACGCGCAGGTGCGCACAGTACCCGCGCGCGCGACGCACCGACCGGACGCGACAGTGCCAGCGTCGGGTCACGGTCCAGAGAGCTCCCATCGTGACCGGACGCGTCCGATCGCGTGTGACCGGACGCGCTGCGCGTCCGATCAGCTCTTTGCCACGCTCTACTCCTCTGGGTGCCTGACCGGACGCTCCGGTTCCGCGAGGGACCGGACGCGCCGGTTGCAAACCCTAACATCCGCACGCCTGACTGCTACATTGAACTGACCGGATGCGTCTGGTCAAACCGTGACCACGTCCGGTTCAGCGTCCGATCACCCTGCTGACCTCCGTTCGCCTCCGTTTCTTTTCCGACTTCCGGCGTAGTGGAAAATAGTCGTTTCAACTCCTCAAAAATGCCTGTATGTTATATTTTCAAGCCATCAATTATTTCCAATAAATCACCACAACTTGATAAATGACACTTGTATGTTATAGCACTTGGACTTCACTCATTTATCATGGCATTGGGATAATGATCATCACTCTTCATTACTTGGCTCAAACATGTGATCAACATGATGAATACTATTTGAACCAACCCTCCAATGCCGATGGTAACTACAATCATTCATCCACTTTTTGATGGTACCCAAACTAGTTTGGGTCCTCTCAAGTTAGGTGCAACATACTTAGACATTGCCTTAGTATGAATAGCGGGATGTTTTGCAATAGCAACAATAGAGGTACCATTTACATCCTTTCTAAGCACATTAGTATCATTAATTGAAATATGCTTAGAAATGTTACATTGGGAGCATGAATGAGCCATGTGTCCCCTTTCCCGACATGAGTAGCACATTCTCTTTGCTTGAGCCTTTTCTTCCTTGCTCATGTTGTGCTTCCCATTGTCTAGCCTCTTATGAGTTGCTTAATCCCTCTTTTTAAGCTTGGTAGGACATCCCGAGGCAAAATGTCCTATGTCTCTACACTTGAAGCACTTGATGTGAGCACAATCTCTTTTCTTGTCTTGATTCTTGCTCACTATCTTGGCATCTTGAATTTGCATTGGATGCCTTGCTCTTCCACCCCTTCTTTTTTTCTTTTTCTTTATCATCAAGTCACCAACATCTTCATGGTTGATCTTGACTTGTTCTTGGGGTGACTTCTTTTGCTCAACTTGTGGCTTTGGTTGAGGCTCTACTTGTTGCTTCACCAATTGCTTGGTTGGGCACATTGAGGTGAGATGACCCCAAGTGCGGCACTTGAAGCACTTGACATGCTTTAGCCTCTCTTCTTCTTTCATCTTCTTGAGCTTCTCAATGTTTGGGCAATCATTAGCAAGATGTCCCGCTTCATGGCATCGATAGCATATGGAATGCGATAGCTTCTTTTGGAGTAGCCTCTTCATCCTCTTTTCTTGCTTTCTTTCGCCCTTTGTCATTTTCTTCTTTAAGCCAAGGCCACTTTTGTCACCAATGTTTCTTTGAGTCTTCATCATGTGCTCAAAGGTGACTTTTGAGTTTTAGCGCCTCTCTAACTTGTTGCTTAAATTCTTCACTTCACTTTTGAGCTCATTGTTCTCCTTTAAAAGGTTAGTCTCACAAGACATAGAAGTAGAACAAGTATCTAATTGTGAAGAACATGGCATGGACAATAAATCATCACAAGAGGTGGATACATGCTTCTTGCCTACATCACAAGGGTTAGTAATATGGGATTGATCATTTGACCCAAATGATGAGCTCTCAGTAGTTTTGTTTTCATCATTAGAAAGCTTCTTAGTGAGTAAAGCATGTTCTTGTACCAAGTTATCATGAGCAACACTAAGTTCCTCATGAGCCAATTTTAGCTCCTCATATGAACAAGTAGTAACATAAAGTAGATGTTTTTGTTGTTCACATGTGGTCTTTAGAAAAGAGTTTTTATTTTCCAATTTACTTGCTTTTTCCATTTCTCTTTTTAAGGCTCTTGAGAGTTTATAAAGAAGCTCAAAATTTGGATCATCACAATCAACAACAAAACCACCAACATGTATCTTAGTGTTACCATGTGATGATATTGATGAGCTTGTTTAAGCATCACTCTCATAGCCATCATCTTCACCATCAAGTGTGCATAGAGTAGAATCATTGCTTGCATCACTTATGGCATTATCATCATTCTTGTCAAGTGATCTTGTGGCATGATCATCATCATCATCACTTGACATTGAGGTGGAGCAATCCTCCACAACCACCTCGTTGTGGTCATGCTCAACATCCTCATGTACCTCCATCACTATGTGATCATCCTTCTTGAATTTTCCATCATCCCAAATTGAGGAGCCACAATAGTGACGCTTGAGCTCCGTCCACATGCTATGTGCACTTGAGAGACCTCTCACCTTGTAAAAAATCTCATTATTCAAAACTTTGATTAGATAAAACTTAGCTTGTGCATCAAGTGTTCAGCAATCCTTTTGAGCTTGGGTATGGTTACCACACCCATCTAAGTCATGAGAAAAGCCAACAACTATGATCAACCAAAACTTAAGGCCAAGAGCACGAAAATGATCAAGCATGTGATTTTTCCACCGTGCATAGTGAGTGCCATCAAAAATGTGTTCCACACAATCATCTAGCCCATAAACCGTCATCCTGTCGGGTCGGTGAAGACCACAAATGAGAGACCCGGATCTGATACCAATTGAAGGGTCGAGATGGCGGACTAGAGGGGGGTGAATAGTCCTTTCTAAAACTTAAACGCGTTGGCTAACCGAAACAAATGTGGAATTAAACTTATCGGTCTAGCCAAGACTACACCCCTCTATCTAAGTTCTCTAGCACCTTGCAAGGATCCTAATTAAGCAACTAAGGTGCTAAGCTTAGCAAGAGCTCACCTAAATAATTCTAGAGCAAGGTCACACAAACCTATGCACTAGTACTTTGCCAACCGAGGGAGCTCCTACACAACTAGTGAAGCAAAAGCACAAAGCTCCTAAGCTCACTAGCAAAGCTCAAAAACAAGGCAACCAATGCCAAAATAGAGAGTGCAAAATACTTAGCTACATAAACTAAGCAATGTGACTAACAAGGTTACACAAACCAAATTAGCCACGCAAAGGGAAGCTTCTAGCTACACAAGCAAGAAGACAACTAGCAAGCTACACAAGCAAACTAGTTACGAGAGCAACTACACAAGCACAAGTATAAATGAAAGTAAATACAAGCTTGTGTTGCACGAAGGCAAACCACCGAGAAGATGAAGAACAATGTTGACACGGTGATTTTATCCCGAGGTTCACTTGGTTGCCACCAAGCTACATCCCTGTTGTGTCGACCAACACTTCGTGGTTCGGCGGCTAATCGGTCACACACCGAGCCTCTCAAAAGGCGCCGCAAGAACCCACCATCAAGTGTGGTAGCTCAATGACACGCTCAACTAGAGTTGCTCTTCGCGATCCCCGCGGGGTGAGCACAATCCCCCTCACAAAGCTTCTCCGGAGCCTCGCACAATCTTCTTGCGAGCTTCGACGAAGCCACAAGCCACCAAGCCATCTAGGAGGTGGCAACCTCCAAGAGTAACAAGCACCACCGGCTTGCAACACGATCACCTAGTGCCACTCGATGCAATCTCACAATGCAATCACACTAGAATCGCTCTCTCACTCGATCCGATGAACACTATCAAGCATGAGTGAGTTAGAGGGCTTCCAAGCACTACCACATAAGCCACCAAGGCCAAAGTGTGCTCAGCTGCTGGCCATGGCCGACCAATGGGCTATTTATAAGCCCCTCCACGAAAAGAGTTGTTGTACCCCTTCACTAGGCACAACACGCGACGACCTGACGCGCTGGTCGAACTGACTGGACGCGCTGCTCCGCGTCTGATCGCCCCGCGTCATCCACGTGTCCTCCCGAAAACAACCACGACCGCTCGATCCTCCAACGGTCACTGCGCGCCAACGGTCAAACACGATGACTGGACACGCCGCTCAACCGACCGGACGCGCAGGTGCGCACAGTACCCGCGCGCGCGACGCACTGACCAGACACGATAGTGCCAGCGTCCGGTCGCGGTCCAGAGAGCTCCCATCGCGACCGGACGCGTCCGATCGCGTGCGACCGGATGCGCCGCGCGTCCGATCAGCTCTTTGCCACGCTCTACTCCTCTAGGTGCCCGACCGAACGCTCCAGTTCCGCGAGGGACCGGACACGCTGGTTGCAAACCCTAACACCCGCACGCCTGACTGTTGCGTTGAACTAACCGGACGTGTCCGGTCAAACCATGACCGCGTCCGGTTCAGCGTCCGATCACCCTGCTGACCTCCGTTCGCCTCCGTTTCTTTTTCGACTTCCGGCGTAGTGAAAAATAGTCATTTCAACTCCTCAAAAATGCCTGAATCCCGCCTCGCAAGCTCGGCGGGAGGGAGAGAGGGACCCAAACCCTCACTATCGCTCAAACTCCGTCGCCTTCGCAAATGTGACAACACCACCATGTGATCAACAACATGTGCAAGTGCGTTAGCCTTTTAACAAACATTTTCTTTGAAGGAATTAGGCACTCAACTTGCCTCGCCACTCGATCCTAACACGTATGCAAAGTCAGATAGCTCAAGTGGCACAAGATGACCGATATGCAAACAAGTTTGCCCCTCTTAATAGTACGGCCATCTATCCTAAACCCAGTCATTATCTTCTCTACACAACTATGACCGGTGAAATGGAAAAGCCCTATAGGTTATACCTTTGCCTTGCGCATTCCATTCCATCTCCATTGATGTTGATGCAACACATGCACCAACCAATAACCAAATAATATGATCCACTTCATATCATCACGTGACCATATTGGTTCATCGATCTTGACCTCACTTGCTCTTCACCGTTGCCTCGGTCCTTCGGCGCCAAGCCATCACACAACTTGCCCTTCACCCTAGCAACCGGTCCATCAAGCCAAGCCTCATCTTGATCTTCTCCACCTTGGTCACATGACTCCATATCATGTCTCATATGCAATGAGCTCCTTCATGACACCATCACATGTGGACTAATCTCCTGTGTATCTCACATAACCACATATTAGTCCACCTAAGTTGTCACTCAATTACCAAAACCAAACAAGGACCTTTCAGCCTCTCAAAAGACGCCACAAGAACCTACCAAATGGCGAGAAGTTTCGACACGAGCAATCCACTAGAGTTGGAATTCGGCGCTCCACCGGGGAACCACAACAACCCCTCACAGTCACCGGAAGTGGCCAAGAACAATCACCAACTCTTGCCAACGCCTCCAAGCTGCTCCAAGCCATCTAGGTGGCGGCAACCACCAAGAGAAACAAGAATCCCGCAGCAAATCAACCACCAAGTGCCAACTAGATGCAATCTCACAATGCAAATGCACTTGGATCACTCAATCTCACTTCGAATAAGCAAAGAAGCAAGAGAGATGAGTGGGTAGGGAGTTGCTTAGCTCAAAGTGCTCACAAGTATGTCAAAGAGTGCAAGAGAGTGAGCCTTGAGCCGACGAACAAGTATATATAGGAGCCCCTGAAAGAATAGAGCCGTTGGCTCACGAAATAGTCACACTCGGGGTGACCGAACGCGCTGATCCGGCCTGATCAGACGCGCTGAAAGGTCTTGATGGCTAGAGGGGGGGTGAATAGCCTATTAAAATTTTCTACAAAGACAAGCTAAACAAGTTTATCAATAAAACAAATAGCGAGATGCGAGTTTTGCTTAGCCTACGGGGTGTTTGCAAGCCACCTAACCAATTCACAATTCTAGTAATTGCACTCAACCGCACAAGTCAAACCGAAAAGAAAACTACAACTACAACTAGCAAGCTACACAAAGAAGTTACTTTAGCAAAGCTAACTAGCTAGCAAATATAACTAAGAAAGTAATGCGGAGTTGAGTTAGAAGAGTTTCACCGAGGGGCGAAGTATTGAGCCGACCAATATAATCAACAATGAATACCAAGATAACCGAACACCGGGATCAATCAATCACAATATGAAAGTGATGACACAAAGATTTATCCCGAGGTTCACGTGCTTGCCGGCACGCTAGTCCCCGTTGTGTCCCTCTTCACCACGTGGTTCGGTGGCTAATCGGTCACACACCGAGCCTCTCAAAAGGCGCCACAAGAACCTACCAAATGGTAAAAGGTTGCAATGACACGAGCAATATACTAATGTTGCCTTTGGCGCTTCACCGAGGTAGGCACAAACCCCTCACAATCACCGGAGGTGGCCAAGAACAATCACCAACTCTTGCCAACGCCTCCAAGCTGCTCCAAGCCGTCTAGGTGGCGGCAACCACCAAGAGAAACAAGAATCCCGCAGCAAATCAACCACCAAGTGCCAACTAGATGCTATCTCACAATGCAAATGCACTTGGATCACTCAATCTCACTTCGAATATGCAAAGAAGCAAGAGAGATGAGTGGGAGGGGAGTTGCTTAGCTCAAAGTGCTCACAAGTATGTCAAATGTTCGAGAGAGAGAGCCTTGAGCTGGCCAACGAGTATTTATAGACGTACCCCTTCGAATAGAGCCATTAGAAACTTAAACAGCCAAAATCGCGCTGACTGGACGCGCTGGTCGAACTGACCGGACGCGCCGGTCGCCCAACGGCTAACTCGTGAAGTACTGACCGAACGTATCGGTCGCCCAACGGCTAACTGCGAAGCAATGACCGGACACGCTCATCGCGCAGACCGGACGCGCTGGAAATGACCGGACGCGCTGGTCCCGTGAGTGACCGGACGCGCTGGTCGCCTAAGCAGTGCTCAACGAAACAACGACCGAACGCGCTAAAAAAACATGACCGGACGCGACAGTGCCAGCGTCCGGTTAGAGTCCAGTAAGCTCCCTGAACGACTAGACGCGTCGGATCGACTGTGACCGGACGCGCTTCGCGTCCGATCATCAAACTGAAAACTGTGCAGACACTGAACACTGACCGGACGCGTCCGGTCATGCAAAGACCGCATCCGGTTCAGCGTCCGGTCACATCTGTGACCGCCATTCGCCTCCGTTTCTTTTCCGAACTTCCGGCGTAGTGGAAAATAGTCGTTTCAACTCCTCGAAAACGCCTGAATTCCGCCTCGCAAGCTCGGCGGGAGGGAGAGAGGACCCCAAACCCTCTCTACCGCTCAAACTCCACCGCCTTCGCAAACATGCTAACACCACCAAGTGATCTTCGTCATGTGTGAGTGTGTTAGCATTTTCACAATCATTTTTCGAGGCGTTATTAGTTCTATCCAAATGCATATGATCATGAAATGCACACCTAGAGGCACTTAGGAGTTCAATAGCCGCGTCATTCCCCTCTTTATAGTACGGCTATCTAACCTATAATGTAACCACACCCACTAGGTGTCTTGGTTACTAAAACACAACCCTTAAGCATATACCTTTGCCTTGATCACGTAGGGTTGCGTCCAAATCCAAGTGTGGCCATCATGATCACCATGTCCGTCTTGCCACCAACCTTGGAATGTACTAATCATCATATGCTACATACAACTTAGGCACATGATTAGTACTTAGGCATTGTCACTAATTACCAACATCAAACATAGGACTTTCACGCGCACAGCGTCCGGTCGCTCCACTGCGACCTCCCCGATGAACGCCACGTGTCTCACTTTGAATTTCGTTCGTTCGATCATAACGGTCACTTAAAAGTACTCGTTCACCCACTAGAGTGACCGGACGCGCAGTAAGAATTGACCGGACGCGCCGATCGCACAACGGCTAACTGCGAAGCAATGACCGGACGCGCTCATCGCGCAGACCGGACGCGCCGGAAATGACCGGACGCGCTGGTCCCATGAGTGACCGGACG
This sequence comes from Saccharum hybrid cultivar R570, assembly GCA_038087645.1. Lineage (NCBI taxonomy): Eukaryota > Viridiplantae > Streptophyta > Magnoliopsida > Poales > Poaceae > Saccharum > Saccharum hybrid cultivar. Next base: position 215,045 of record JAQSUU010000542.1, read on the forward strand.
CGCTGGTCGCCTAAGCAGCGCTCAACGAAACAACGACCGGACGCGCTAAAGAAACATGACCGGACACGACAGTGCCAGCGTCCGGTTAGAGTCCAGTAAGCTCCCTGAACGACCGGACGCGTCCGATCGACTGTGACCGGACGCGCTTCGCGTCCGATCATCAAACTAAAAACTGCGCAGACACTGAACACTGACCGGACGAGTCCGGTCATGCAAAGACCGCGTCTGGTTCAGCGTCTGGTCACATCTGTGACCGCCATTCGCCTCCGTTTCTTTTCCGAACTTCCGGCGTAGTGGAAAATAGTCGCTTCAACTCCTCGAAAACGCCTGAATCCTGCATCGTAAGCTCGGCAGGAGGGAGAGAGGACCCCAAACCCTCTCTACCGCTCAAACTCCACCGCCTTCGCAAACATGCTAACACCACCAAGTGATCTTCGTCATGTGTGAGTGTGTTAGCATTTTCACAATCATTTTTTGAGGCGTTATTAGTTCTATCCAAATGGATATGATTATGAAATGCACACCTAGAGGCACTTAGGAGTTCAATAGCCGTGTCATTCCCCTCTTTATAGTACGGCTATCTAACCTATAATGTAATCACACCCACTAGGTGTCTTGGTTACTAAAACACAACCCTTAAGCATATACCTTTGCCTTGATCATGTAGGGTTGCGTCCAAATCCAAGTGTGGCCATCATGATCACCATGTCCGTCTTGCCACCAACCTTGGAATGTACTAATCATCATATGCTACATACAACTTAGGCACATGATTAGTACTTAGGCATTGTCACTAATTACCAACACCAAACATAGGACTTTCAATCTCCCCCTTGTAGGTAATTGGTGACAACCCTTTCACAAAGATGTTATGATAGAGTTTTGATTGAACCCATGTCACATTGTCCATGTATATTACCATGTGTAAGAATTATGGACATGTGATCATGAATTCAAATTGATAGCAATGGCTCCCCCTACATGTATGCTATATGTTTATATTTCGAAAGCATACATGTTAGATAGGAAAGTATAGGAGCATTGATTACCAATAGGTGCTAAGTGTTTTAGATTATAGACCTTTGAAGCGTGATACCATCAGAGTAGCGATAAACACCATCTTAGCACCTTGTGTAGCTAGATTCCACTTGGAAAAGCACAAACATAACTAGAAATCTTGTGAGATCAACATTATAAGCAAGGCTCTAGTACCACTATGAAAAACATGAAGCAAGAAAAATCTAACTACTTCCTATTCATGCTAGTACCTCAATATACCATTCAAATTATACTAGCAAGTCACCACACAAGCAAAGTATCAGAGAAAAAGAAATGCATAACTATGCATCATACATATGAAGTGCACATGGAAATGCAACAATCATGCTTAAGAGCTTGCTCCCCCTACTTGTGTGCTCAAAATTTTAGTTGATCCCCTTCTTTTATCAATTTTCCCCCTTTGTGCTTCTCCTCCTTTGAGTTCTATCTTTGTGAACAATAATTTCTCCCCCTTTGGCACCAATGACCACAAGGGACCAATTTTAGATAGATTATCATGTTGAAATATGGGGGTGAGGATCAAGTTTGTGATTCAACCTAGATTGCTTGCATAAATAAAATGCTTAGTTTTGATCCAAGGGCAAGCTTCTTCACACCTCACTAGTAGGGTTATCATGCACCATGTTGAAGCAAATATTTAGACAAGTTTTCGAGATTAAACACTTAGGATCACAAGATACTTAAACAAGTTATATGCTACCACTAGATCATACAAGTCATGGAAACAATAGTGGCACCATATAAAATTAAAATTCATTTGATTTTCATGAATGAGCCTAGAACATGTAAATTATGACTAGATGCACTAAACAAGTCCTTAGCAAATAATGTATGACATGTCAACCAATTGTACCTTGGGGCTCGAAGGAGAGGCATGTCATATATGGGGTGCATCAACTTATGTTGGAGAAGTCAAGTATGTTCAACTCATTCTTTAGCTTGTGAAATCTCTTCTCATCAAGTGGCTTGGTGAATAGATCGGCTAATTGATCTTCGGTGCCCACACTCTCAATAGCAATGTCACCCTTTTGTTGATGATCTCTAATAAAGTGATGGCGAACATCAATATGCTTTGTTCTTTGATGTTGAACCGGATTATTGGTTAGCTTCACGGCACTTTCATTATCACATAGCAATGGCACATTCTTGAAATTGATTCCAAAATCCTTTAATGTTGCCTTCATCCACAAGATTTGTGCACAACAACTACCCGCAGCGATGTATTCGGCCTCGGCGGTAGATAGTGCAATACTATTTTGCTTCTTGGACGACCATGAGACAAGTGATCTTCCCAACAATTGACAAGTCCCGGAAGTGCTCTTTCTCTCCACTTTATCACCGGCATAGTCGGAATCCAAATATCCAACTAGATCAAAGCTTGCACCTTTGGGATACCATAATCCAACATCTTGTGTATGCTTTAAGTACCTCAATATTCTCTTTGTTGCCTTCAAATGACTTTCTCTTGGTGAGGCTTGAAATCTTGCACACATGGATACACTAAACATCACATCGGGCCTTGATGCCGTCACATAGAGTAGGCTACCAATCATTGATCTATATAGCTTTTGATCCACCATATTGCCATTCTTGTCACTATCTAAGCTTCCACTAGTGCTTATTGGAGTTGTAATGCCCTTTGCATCTTCCATGCCAAACTTCTTGAGCTTATCTTTGATGTACTTGGTTTGGCTCACAAATGTTCCTTCCTTCATTTGTTTGGTTTGAAGTCCAAGAAAGAAACTAAGTTCTCCAATCATTGACATTTCAAATTCCTTTGCCATCATTTTCCCAAACTCATCACAATAATCTTGATTGGTTGAACCGAATATGATATCGTCAACATATATTTGCAACACAAACAAGTCTTTCTCAATCTTCTTGGTGAATAGTGCTATATCAACTTTGCCCATGACAAATCCTTTGGATAGCAAGAAGTTCCTTAATCTTTCATACCATGCTCTAAGTGCCTGCTTCAATCCATACAAAGCTTTTCTCAATTTGTATACATGATTGAGTTTCTTGTTATCTTCAAAACCGGGAGGTTGCTCCACATACACCTCCTCTTGGATGTACCCATTGAAAAATGCACTCGTCACATCCATTTGATATAGCTTCATATTATGAGCACAAGCATAGGCAAGTAAGATCCTAATTGCTTCCAATCTTGCAACCAGGGCATATATTTCACTAAAGTCAAGACCCTCTATTTGTGTGTAACCTTGAGCCACTAGTCTTGCTTTGTTCCTTACTACTATCTCATCTTGATCTTGCTTGTTGCGAAAGACCCATCTTGTTCCAATGACATTGTAATCCTTAGGCCTCTCAACTAATTCCCATACTTCATTTCTCTTGAAGTTGTTGAGCTCTTCATGCATTGCATTTACCCAATCCGGATCTCTCAATGCTCTATCAATGTCCTTGGGTTCTTCTATTGACACAAAAGAAGAGTGAGCATAAAAATATGCCAATCTTGATCTAGTTTGAACTCCCCTTTGTATGTCACCAATGATGGAATCCAATGGATGGTCTCTTGCAATGTTAGTTGGTTGAAGCACTTGGACTTGATTGCATGGATATTGATGTTGATCATAAGTTGAAGATGATGAACTAGCCACTTGTTGATCTTGTTGCACTTGAGATGATGTACTAGCTTGATTTTGCATTAGAGAACCAATAGCTTGTGTAATTGGACTTTGGAGCACTTGATCTTTGTCGTCATCCACATCAATCACTTGCTTTGGTCTAATGTCACCAATGTCCATCTCTTTCATAGCATTACTCAATTGAGTTCCTCTCACATCATCCAAGTTTTCTTCTTCATCTTGAGATCCACTTGTTTCATCAAACTCAACATCATGCACTTCTTAAAGTAAACCACTAGCCAAATTCCAAACTCTATAAGCTTTGCTAGTAGTTGAGTAACCAAGTAGGAATCCTTCATCACATTTCTTCTCAAACTTGCTTAATCTAGTGCCCTTCTTCAAGATGTAGCATTTGCAACCAAATACCCGAAAGTATGCAATGTTGGGCTTTCTTCCATTTAAGATTTCATATGGTGTCTTCTCTAGAAACTTGTGGCAATAGAGGCGGTTGCTATAGAAGCAAGCCGTGTTGATTGCTTTGGCCCAAAATGAATGACTCACATTATACTCATTCAACATTGATCTTGCCATATCAATTAAGATTATATTCTTCCTCTCAACTAGGCCATTTGATTGAGGTGTATACTTGGCCGAGAATTGATGTTTGATTCCAAGCTCATCATATAGCTTATCAACTCTTGTGTTTCTAAACTCACTTCCATTATCACTTCTTACTTTTTTGATTGTGGTCTCAAACTCATTTTGCACTCTCTTGATGAACTTCTTGAATATGTCAAATACATCACTTTTGTCCCCAAGAAAGAATACCCATGTATATCTAGTGAAATCATCCATAATCACAAAGCCATACTTGTTGCCACCAATGCTTGTGTATGTAGTTGGCCCAAATAGATCCATGTGCAACAACTCAAATGCCTTGGAAGTACTCATAATGCTCTTCAATGGATGAGTGTTGCCCACTTGCTTTCTGGCTTGACATGCACTACATAACTTATCTTTCTCAAATGTGACATCCATCAAGCCTCTAACTAAGTCATGCTTCACTAACTTGTTCAATTGCTTCATGCCAACATGACCAAGTCTTCTATGCCATAACCAACCCATACTTGATTTGGTGAGCAAGCAAGTTGAAAGTTGAGTGTCACTAGCATTGAAATCAACCAAGTATAGATTCTCAAATCTAAAGCCTTTGAAGATCAAGTTAGAACCATCAACACTAACTATCTCCACATCATCAACACCAAATATGCACTTGAAACCGAGATCACATAATTGAGCAACCGAGAGAAGATTGAAGTTCAACTTTTCAACTAGAAGCACATTGAAAATGCTATGATCATTTGAGATTGCAATCCTTCCAAGAGCCTTTACATCTCCCTTACTATTGTCACCAAATGTGATATTATCAATGCCACTATCATTTGATTTGAGAGAGTTGAACATTCTTGAATCACCGGTCATATGTTGAGAGCACCCCTATCAAGCACCCAATGCCTTCCTCCGGCCTTGTAATTTACCTACAAAACAATTTAATGTCTTTTAGGTACCTATACTTGCTTAGGTCCTTGGAGGTTAGTCACTAAGCTCTTTGGTACCCAAATGACCTTCTTCTTTGGGCCCACAATTGGTGTACCAACAAACCTAGCATGCACACCTTTCTCACCCTTGGTAAGCACATAACAAGAATCAAAAGGAATGTAAGGTACATTAGCATTTTTCTTGTTCTTGTTCATTTTGTTGCAATTAATCTCTAGACGCCCAACTTGCTTGTATCTATTGCAATAACGACCATTGCCCTTCATAAAGCGAGGCTTTGGAGTAGCAAAGGCCGCCTTGCCCTTCTTGGAAGTATAGCCTAATCCCTCTTTGTTAAGAGAGAACCTTTAGCTACCCAAGCATTTTAGCAAGCGGGCATCCCCACCATAGGCATTGCCTAATGCGCGGGTGAGATCATCCACCTCTCTCTTGAGAGTCTCATTCTCAACCACAAGTGATGAATCACTAGTAGTAGAGATAGAGTTGGTTGTGGTGGATGATGATGAGCTACATGAAGCATTAGTAGGGCCAACAAATAAAGAATCATCAATAATATCATATGTTAGTCCAATATCACAAGTGGCAATCACTTGCTCTTCCTTAGCTTCCTTCATGAGCTTCTCCAACTTGAGGTCCTTTTCCTTGATGAGCTCAAGTAGAGTGGAGTGGGCTTCCTTAAGCCTAGTGTGAGCAATTTCAAGATCCTCGTGGTCTTCCTTTAGACACTCACGAGAGGCCTCTAGCTCATCAAAGGATTTCCTAAGAGCTTTGAGCTCTTGTTCAATTCCTTTGCACTCCTTACTCTTTTTGAGAGCAACAAGCTCCTCTATCAAGGCATCATTTTCATTGCTCTTGGCAATGAGCTCTTGTTCCAAGATTTTGTATTTCTTGGTTGCCCTCTTGTAGCCCTTGCTCATTTGATCTATTATGCCTAATAGATTATCCTTGGAGTAGTCCTCATCCTCCTCATCATCACTCCTACAATCATCACTAGCACAAGAATCATCATCACTATCATCATGTTTTACCTTGGTAGGCTTGGCCATAAGGCATGTCGATGTAGTGTCAAAGATGGATGGCTTGTTGGAGAGGGCGATGTTTGCAATGGCTCGCCGAGTGGTCCTCTCATCATCACTAGAGCTTTCATCATCATTACTATCGGAGTTGTCACTATCCCAAGTGACTACATAACCACCATCCTTCTTCTTTTTGTTAAATGTGAAGCTCTTCTTTGCTTTCTTCTCCTTATTGTCCTTCTTGTTCTTCTTCAACTTCAACTTCCCATCATGATATCTTTTGTCTTCATAGGGGCACTTTGCCACTACATGATCGGGGCTATTGCAATTGTAGCAAAGCACCTCCTTTGCCTTCATGAAGTCCCTTCTCTTTCTTGCACCATAGCCTCTCTTCTTCATGAATCGACCCATCTTTTGCACTAGAAGGGCCATGATCTCATCATCAAAAGGATCATCATCATCATTTTCCACCTTGCTCTTGCCCTTAGAGGATGAAGCCTTGAATGCAATGGGCTTCTCTTGCTTGACCTTGGTTTCCTTCTTCTCTTCTATCTCATCTTCATCATCATTGTATTGGGCATCAGTCATTATATCTCCAAGCACCTCGGTTGGTTTGACCTTGTCCAATCCCTCTCTAAAGATCATTCTTCTCAAGGTAGCAAACTTCTTGGGTAAACACATCAAGAACTTATGTGAGAAGTCCTTGTCCTCAACCTTCTTCCCAAGCCCCTTGAGATCATTTACAATGACTTGGAGCCTATAGAACATCTCCTGGATGGATTCATCATCCTTTATCTTGAAAGTGGAGAAATTGTCCTTGAGCATATATAGTTTGGCACACTTTACCGTTGAAGTGCCCTCATATGTTTCCTCTAATCTTGTCCATACTTCACTTGCCATTTTAAGATCCTTGATTTGCTCAAAGACCTTTGCATCAATCCCATTGTAGAGAGTATTGAGAGCCATAGTGTTGCATTGGTTGTTGATACGGTCATTGTTGATGAGGTTGTCGGGATCAATGATAGCATAATCATGGTGTGTCACCTCCCAAACGTTCTCATAAAGAGAGCCAAGATATTGCTTCATCTTTCTTTTCCAATGATCAAAAGATGTGACACCATCAAAGAATGGAGGCTTGCCCCCGACATGGTTGAACATAACTTGAGCCATCTTACATCGAGGTTGTTAAGCCTTACAAACGGTGACCACGGCTCCGATACCACTTGAAAGGTCTTGATGGCTAGAGGGGGGTGAATAGCCTATTAAAATTTTCTACAAAGACAAGCTAAACAAGTTTATCAATAAAACAAATAGCGAGATGCGAGTTTTGCTTAGCCTACGGGGTATTTGCAAGCCACCTAACCAATTCACAATTCTAGTAATTGCACTCAACCGTACAAGTCAAACCGAGAAGATAACTACAACTACAACTAGCAAGCTACACAAAGAAGTTACTTTAGCAAAGCTAACTAGCTAGCAAATATAACTAAGAAAGTAATGTGGAGTTGAGTTAGAAGAGTTTCACCGAGGGGCGAAGTATTGAGCCAACCAATATAATCACCAACTCTTGCCAACGCCTCCAAGCTGCTCCAAGCCGTCTAGGTGGCGGCAACCATCAAGAGAAACAAGAATCCCGTAGCAAATCAACCACCAAGTGCCAACTAGATGCTATCTCACAATGCAAATGCACTTGGATCACTCAATCTCACTTCGAATATACAAAGAAGCAAGAGAGATGAGTGGGAGGGGAGTTGCTTAGCTCAAAGTGCTCACAAGTATGTCAAATGTTCGAGAGAGAGAGAGCCTTGAGCCGGCCAACGAGTATTTATAGACGTACCCCTTCGAATAGAGCCGTTAGAAACTTAAACATCCAAAATCGCGCTGACCAGACGCGCTGGTCCAACTGACCGGACACGCCGGTCGCCCAACGGCTAACTCGTGAAGTACTGACCGGACGCGCTGGTCCAAATGACCGAACGCGCCGGTCACCCAACGGCTAACTGCGAAGCAATGACCGGACGCGCTCATCGCGCAGACCGGACGCGCTAGAAATGACCGGACGCGCTGGTCCCATGAGTGACCGGACGCGCTGGTCGCCTAAGCAGCGCTCAACGAAACAACGACCGAACGCGCTAAAGAAACATGACCGGACGCGACAGTGCCAGCGTCCGGTTAGAGTCCAGTAAGCTCCCTGAACGACCGGACGCGTCCGATCGACTGTGACCGGACGCGCTTCGCGTCCGATCATCAAACTGAAAAATGCGCAGACACTGAACACTGACCGGACGCGTCCGGTCATGCAAAGACCACGTCCGGTTACATATGTGACCGCCATTCACCTCCGTTTCTTTTCCGAACTTCCGGCGTAGTGGAAAATAGTCGTTTCAACTCCTCGAAAACGCCTGAATCCCGCCTCGCAAGCTCGGCGGGAGGGAGAGAGGACCCCAAACCCTCTCTACCGCTCAAACTCCACCGCCTTCGCAACATGCTAACACCACCAAGTGATCTTCGTCATGTGTGAGTGTGTTAGCATTTTCATAATCATTTTTCGAGGCGTTATTAGTTCTATCCAAATGCATATGATCATGAAATGCACACCTAGAGGCACTTAGGAGTTCAATAGCCGCGTCATTCCCCTCTTTATAGTACGGCTATCTAACCTATAATGTAACCACACCCACTAGGTGTCTTGGTTACTAAAACACAACCCTTAAGCATATAGCTTTGCCTTGATCACGTAGGGTTGCGTCCAAATCCAAGTGTGGCCAGCATGATCACCATGTCCGTCTTGCCACCAACCTTGGAATGTACTAATCATCATATGCTACATACAACTTAGGCACATGATTAGTACTTAGGCATTATCACTAATTACCAACACCAAACATAGGACTTTCATGCGCACAGCGTCCGGTCGCTCCACCGCGACCTCCCCGATGAACGCCACGTGTCTCACTTTGAATTTCGTTCGTTCGATCATAACGGTCACTTAAAAGTACTCGTTCACGCACCAGAGTGACCGGACGCGCAGTAAGAATTGACCGGATGCGCCGATCGCACAACGCCTATGCTCACGAAGCACCGACCGGACGCGCTCCACGCAACGACTGGACATGACAGTGCCAGCGTCCGGTCGTGGTCCAGAGAGCTCCCATCGTGACCGGACGCGTCCGATCGCGTGTGACCGGACACGCCGCGCGTCCGATCAGCTCTTTGCCACGCTCAATTTCTCTGGGTGTCTGACCGGACGCTCCAGTTTCACGAGGGACCAGACGCGCCGGTTGCAAACCCTAACACCCGCGCGCCTGACTATTGCGTTGAACTGACCGGACGCGTCCGGTGCAGTGTCCGATCACCCTGATGACCTCCGTTCACCTCCGTTTATTTTCTGACTTCCGGCGTAGTGGAAAATAGTCGTTTCAACTCCTCGAAAATGTATGAATTTCACCCCAAACCCTCTCTACCGCTCAAACTCCAACGCCATCGCAAAAGTGCTAACACCACCAAGTGATCACGTCATGTGCGAGTGTGTTAGCATTTTCGCAATCATTTTTCGAGGCGTTATTAGTTCTATCCAAATGCATATGATTATGAAATGCACACCTAGAGGCACTTAAGAGTTCAATAGCCGCGTCATTACCCTCTTTATAGTACGGCTATCTATCCTATAATGTAACCACACCCGCTAGGCGTCTTGGTTACTAAAACACAACCCTTAAGCATATACCTTTGCCTTGATCACGTAGGGTTGCATCCAAATCCAAGTGTGACCATCATGATCACCATGTCTATCTTGCCACCAACCTTGGAATGTACTAATCCTCATATGCTATATACAACTTAGGCATAGGATTAGTACTTAGGCATTGTCACTAATTACCAACACCAAACATAAAGCTTTTAGCTAACCCAGTCGACGATTAAGGATCACGAAACAGACTTATCCGACCCCTCTAGGAGATATCCGCCTCGCCCGACCACAGGGGCAAGGCTTCCGACTCACTCGACCCTAAGGGACTGGGTCCCGGCTCGGCCGAACTCAGGACCGCACTCTCCGTCTTGCTCAACCCTGCGAGGGGAGATTCTGCCTCGCCCGACGAAATTTATGTAAAAAGACCCTCAAACGAGGGACGCGCGTGTGCCAGGGGGCCGTGCCGTTCCTAACCACTCCAGATGCGACTCGCACGCCTCGGCATGGCCTAGAACAGTGACGGGCCATGCTTAGGCAACCATGACGGCCCATAACGAGGAATAGGAATGCACTATACTGTCTAATCCCCGTACAGCCCGCGTCACCGTCAGCTGTTTGATTCCTTCAACTCATGTCACACATTGGGGCATCTCGTCCGGATTGACCGGGAGTGCACGTTACTCTAGTGACTAACAGGACCAGGGATGACGTACGTCTCTATCCTTTGCACGACTGATGGGGCCCGTGGGGAGAAGAAGAGGAACGATGCCGTAGACCACCTTATCTTTTTTGTTTATCTTTTTCCTTCTTTTTTCTTTCACTCCCTTCGTTGTAACATGTCATCCCTTTCAACTATAAAAGGGGAGACAGGGCGTCCTATGCAGGGCATCGCACGACAAGCAGAATACGACCCTGTCCAAGCAAACAAACACACTCAACCCGCAGAGACCTGGGAACCGATCCCTCTCTCGACCGTTTGTGACCCCTACTACAAACTTAAGTGCAAGTAACACGAGCCGCTCACCACTGGACGTAGGAGTGTTCGGCCCGAACCAATATACATTTTCGTGTCCTCTTTGCACACTATCCGAGTCTAGACGCGTATATAAATTTAGTCGTTGATGTTGATTTCAAACACTGACAAAATGTATTTTTTATTTTAGAATGGAGGAGGCATTGCAGAGCAAAGCAGATCCGGGTCTGCCGGGCATCATGGTCACGCACTTGGTGTTTCGGGAAGCGTATTCAAATCGACCCGTCAACCGAGCACGGATGGCGCGGCCCATTCAGGTCAGGCCTACCCCGTCCCCGTCGTTGGGTTCTTGCGCGCATGCAGATGCAGATGCAGGGGGTCTGCATTAGCGATCTAGGCACATTATTTTGCACACCGCCGTCCGTGCGCTGTGGCGTTTTTGTTACTTGTACTATCACCTGTCACCTAGTAATATACTAGTCTAAACTTATCACCTAGTATATACTAGTCTAAACTTAGCACCTTATTTTGCACACCGTTGTCGTCCGTGTATTGTGGCGTTTTTGTTACTTGTGTATCACCTACATGAGCTCATCCAGCTTTATTTAAGTCATCCAGCTAGACTCATACAAGATCATTTTGTTTGGTTGCTAGTACTGTATTTAATCTATTTTGGCCGAGCAAACATAGTGTTTGATGGTTGAATATTTCACATCAGATAAAAATGTTGTAAGGCAAAAATAATTATTATATTGCATATAAGTATGTTGTAGTAGCTTGGCTCTCCTTACTAAGTATTTTTCTTTATGAAGACTTCATTAGCTCTTAAAAGCGATAATATCACTTAATATATACTAATTACATGCTAACCATATCGTTCGAGGCGACACAATTTGATCGTGCCATATATTTTTTTCATTACCCTGGCTTCTATCTTCGTTGACATGAGCTACTAGCCTACTAGACACCCAGTTGCGGATCTGGATGAAAGTTTAGGGGGCTGAAGTTACGAGTTTATCGTCATCTTCAATTGGCCTCCAACCTCTCATCCTCAAAGCAACCAAGCCAAAAAAGATCTTGTAGAGGTTGTAGGAGGTCTCCATGGGATCTGCGGTGGAGGTGGGGAGGGGTGGGGGGGGCTTGAGCCCCATGGATCCGCCCCTGATTACACCTCTCGTTGTAACATAGTGTTTATACTCTCTTTCTCTTTCCCACGGATGTGTCGATCTTACCCTTCACCCTTAGGTCATTATGTTTAGTGACCACTTTATTTTGGGGCTGTTTAGCAGCCGCCTCACTCCTCCTGGTGAGGCTGGCGAGGTGGTTCAACAGTCAGCGCCACACTTATGCCGCCAGGAGACGAGTTCTCAGTGACGCTGCTGACGGCGGCAATGGCAGCGAGGCTAACAACTCGGCTGCCTAATGTCACCGTTGCCGCTGCCTTAACAGCCTATGTGGACGTGGAGAAAGGTGTTGCGCACTATCGCCGCCGCCTTACCTAGGCCATTGGCTTTGGCGGGGCGGTGGCGTGGCAGCCTGCTGTCCAAGATCTTGGGAAGGCAGTAGCACTGGCGGAGCCAAGGGGGGTCCAGTGGGGGCCATGGCCCCCTAACAATACAAAATATTTTTTTTATATATAATATATAAAAGAGTATATAAAGAAAATCTTGATACAATATTTATTGATATCTTTTAGACAACAAAATCACACCGAATATAATAGCATAAAATATTTTGATTTATCTAAATTTGTTACCCTACCATATTAGGATATATCTATTTTTTACTAAAATACTTATGTTTCATTATACTTCATATTTTATTGAACGTGTATTTAACTAGCAATAACAATTCGGTGATCATCCCTTTTATTATGAATCGCAGTATAAATGTAGATGCTCACGTACATGCACGTACGCACACTGCTATGATCAAACAGACATCCTACTCCACTATGAGCACTTTCAAAATACTAAGCTGATAGATTTCAAGATTCATGAGTTATCACATGTGTCCTGTTGTCGGCAGACACGGTCACTTACTACGGGTATGAGAACTTCCGAAATACTAAACCGGTAGATTTCAATATTCATGAGTGACATGCACCCCACTGTCCAGAGTCATGGTCGTTTACTACGTGGAGAATGGTGACGATGGTTAAATCATATTGTATTTCAAAGTGCTTGTAATACGATGATGTACTCGGATATAATTTTATATAATTCTTCTTTTATCTCAAAAGAAAAGAAAAAAATTACAAACATGGTTAAATCGTCAAATACTAGAATAAATCTACAAAAATAAGAGCCTACCTCAGGACAAAAATCTAAACAAATAAAGTACACTCAATTCTCATATTTTGAAATTATTCGACCGGCCCTCTTATGCATAATTCCTGGCTCGCTCCACCACTGGGCACTGGAGGAGGCGTAGGGTGAAAAATGAAGATGGGGAAGCTTGAAGAGTGAAGGCACTGGAGGACAAAGCATTTCCAAACTCTCTTCAGTTGATCTTGGAAAATGGTATGTTACGTTACTTGTAACATAGTGTACGAAAGCCAACAAAATCAAGCGCGGTAGCACAATTATGTGGTTCACGTTTTAAGGCTTTTTAGGTCTGAATTCTTTTGGAGCTGGTGAAGCCAGGTTTTCTAACTTCACTTGCTCCTATTTTATTTCTAGGGAAGATAAGAAAAACATCTTTATTATAATGTAAAATACTCATCGCAGCTTTCCAAGCTGATGCAGCACTGAAGCCCGCAAGCGCGCTGTTGTCGGTTTCTCGTCAGAAATTTCGGTGGCGCAGATCGGCAGCAGGAGAGCTGAAACTGAATACTGACGGAGCATTTGATGAATCGCACAAGGATGGCGGGTGGGGTTTTGTCATTAGGGATAGTCAAAGCCGTGTCATTTGCTCAGGAGCCGGCCGAGAAGATTATCTCCTGAATGCCTTACACGCTGAACTGAAGGGGTGTCAGGCGGGGCTCCAGGCGGCCATCAGGCTAGGAATCACAAGGCTCAATTTGGAGGTGGATGCATCGCTGGTGAAGGATGCGATCAAAACTGACGATTACAGGTTGGCGTCTATCGGTGGCATAGTCACAGAGATCAAACATATTATTAGTGATGAATTTCCCACATGTCTTGTTTCGGTTTGTAAGCGTGAATGTAACAAGGTCGCTCATTCTTTAGCGGCTCTCGGCTGTAATCTTCCAAGTGGCTGTTATAACACTTGGGAGGGGGTTCCTCCCATGCTGGAGGATTGGGTGCCCAGCGATTTTGCTGGGTCGGATGAATAATAATAAAAGGTCTGACAGTTTCAAAAAAAAATATTCCTCTTATGTTAATTCATTTTATGCGAAAAAACCCTTCTAAACAAGATCTATATCCAACGGACCCAAAAATTGCATGGGTCACCCAAACGGTACTGTAGCTAGAGGTTTTTCTCTCTTCTGCCCTGGTTGAGCTAAAAGCCCATGTAGACATGTTTTAGATAGCGTTTGGATCCATATGGATTTTAAGAATTCAAATAAAAAATATCAAAATCCTAAGAATTCCATCCAAACTTGTCCTTACTTTAATCGCTGTGGCTCCTCTTGCTACCTTAGCGAGTACGGAGTATGTATGAGCTCTAAGATAACAGAATATCATCATCATCTGATACGTAGAATAGTAGGATTTTTTTTTTATTTTTCTATGGGTCCTATCCGCCTCTCTGATGAAACTTCCCCGGTAATGACACCACCACGATCGAGCAAACACAAGGAGGACTGAAATAAACTAGGGTCTCGTTTAGATAGCAAATGTTAGAAAAATTTGGTACCGTAGCACTTTTGTTTGTATTTAACAATTATTGTCCAATCATGGACTAACTAGACTTAAAAGATTCGTCTCGTGATTTACAATCAAACTGTGCAATTAATTATTTTTCATTTACATTTACTGCTCCATACATGTATCCTAAGATTTGATGTGATGGAGATAGCGTAAAAACTTAAACAAGGCCTAGATAAAAAAAAAAGTTGAATAACTGCTCCAGGTAGGCCCCCGTTTGCATGCTGGCTCACGCGGACCACCACCGGGCCCCGCACTCCTACGAGTACTCCACGTCTCGCATCACGGTCACGCTGCCACTCGGCGAATCAATCGCCAGGCAAGGCAACAAAATCAAAGAAAAAACCCCATGAGCCATGACAGGAAAAGAAAAGAAAAAGGAGCGTAGGGCAGACAAAGGCGAGGAGGCGGGATAAAAGTATTGGTTACAGCGTAAACGATCGCCATTATTAAAGGCGTCGGGAAAAGAGAGGTCGCAGCAGCATCCAATCAGGGCCTTTGCTTGCCTGCCTGCCTTCCCGGGCCTTTGTCCTGCCCTTTTCTGTTCTGTTCTGCCTCTCCCTCTCTCCTCTCTCCTCGTCAAGATAAACAAAAAACCGGCAGCTTTTGTCTCCTTGCAGGCGGCCACACCGCACCGCACCCGCCGGCCCGCCCCGTCGTCCCGTATATATAACTTCCCCTCCCACCCGTTGCCTTTCCACTACCCACATCCATCTCCCCCTCCCCTTCTTTTTTGTCGCCCTCTTCTTGCCAAGACTAGGCGGTGGTGGCGATGGCCGTCCAGGCGCCGCACCTCCTCAACCCCGCCTTCCTCCCCCACCACGACATCGGCTATGCCTTCAGGGCACTGGAGGGCGCCGCGGTCGGCGCCGGCGGCACCGGCTCCGTGTTCCTGGACGAGCTCGGCTTCGGTGGGTGCGCGCCGGCGCCCGTCGCGGACGCCGCGTTTGGCGACGCGCAGCCGCGCAGCGAGCTCACCTGCAACGGCGGCGGCGACAACAACGTGTTCCTCCCGAGGAAACGGGCGCGCGTCGTGCCGGGGTTCCTGGATGATGGCCACCAGCAGCAGGGGTTGGTTCTGCCCCTAACGCTGCCGCCGCACGGCCAGGTGTTCGGCGGCGACGCGCAGAGCAGCAGGGCGGGCGGGTGCGGCGCGGCGTCCACCAGCGGTCGGGCGGTGGTGTCGGCCAATGGTGTCCTCTCGCAGCTCTACCACCAGGGCGTGGAGATCGACGCGCTGGTGCGCCTCGAGGTGCGTCGTAATTCTTGATTGATCCTGCTGCCGTCTTGGTTGATTTGGCGATTGGGAGTCGAGTTCCTCCGTACGACCATACGTCGTGGACACGGTGTCTGATTCTTGCTCGCTTGGTTGTGCTGCAGACGGAAAGGATGCGCTCGGGGCTGCAGGAGGCTCGCCGGCGGCACGCGCGCGCGGTGGTCGCGGCGGTGGAACGCGCCGCGGCAGGTCGGCTCCGCGCGGCGGAGGCCGAGCTAGAGCGCGCCCGGTGCCGCAACGCGGAGCTGGAGGAGAGGCTTCGGCAGCTGGCCGCCGAGGGCCAGGCGTGGCTGGGCGTCGCCAGGAGCCACGAGGCCGTCTCCGCGGGCCTTCGCGCCACGCTCGACCAGCTGCTGCAGCAGCCCGCCGCCGGCACCGGCGCTGACTGTGGCTGCGGCGAAGCGGAGGACGCGCAGTCCTGCTGCTTCGAGACGTCCCCCCGGTCGGGCCACCTCGTCGCCGACGACGCGGCGTCCAGAGGCTGCTCGTCGTCGCCGTCGTGCAAGTCGTGCGGCGGCGGCGACGCGTGCGTGCTGCTGCTCCCGTGCCGGCACCTGTGCCTGTGCCGCGCGTGCGAGGCCGCCGCCGAGGTGTGCCCCGTCTGCGCTGCCGCCAAGAACGCCTCGCTCCAGGTCCTGCTGTGACGAGGATGCCAGGCCGTGCCGGCGATGTTCACTCCGCTTACTGTATCAGTGCAGGCTGGTCCCCTGAGCTGCGTGCGGGTCGTGAGGGTACTCCCGGGACAGATCTTTGTCGGTACAATTTTGACTTGTCCGGTGCGTCACCCCATCAGGTCCAACGTTGCCGCGCGAGTCCGTAATAAAAAGGGACGTCGGTTTTTACCGGGTGGGGTGCAGAGGAAGTCCTTTTGGCATTGGTATCGAGAGGCAAGCACTCGGTACACGAAATGGCTGAGCCCCTCAGATCGATCAGACAGTTCAGACTGCGTGCTTGCTTGCCGAGCTGTTACGCGATTCCTTGGTTTGGGTCCGTAGACAGCAGCAAATGGCCTCTTCCACTCATCTTTCGACGCATGAAGCATTAAATGTAGGTAAAAAAGATAACTAATTGCATAGTTTATCTGTAATCTTTTGAGTCTAATTAGTTCATGATTAGATAAATTTTATCAAATAACAACGAAAATGATACAGTAAGCGGAGTGAACACACCCAAAGAGCGGTGGCAGCTGTAATCACATGAGCGCACCACGTCTAGTCAAAGTAGCACTCCGCCTAGCCGCCTGCGCTCGAGAAAAGATGCGACGAAGGAAAGTACTGTACAGTATGGGGAAGGAACAAGCGCATCGGAGCCTCGGAGGAGACAAGGCAAAGCCACTGCGATTCCTTTCGTGCGTGGCGTACCGGTGCCCGGCCGCGTGCAGCCGTGCAGGCGCGGCGCAGTTGCCTCTGCCTCTGGACTCTCTGCTCCGTGGCCTGGTGGCGCGTGAAGCGGCAGCGGAGAACGATGTTTAGGGCGTTGAGACGGAAGAAGTTTCAAAAATTTGGAACGGTAGTATTTTCGTTTGTATTTAACAATTATTGTTTAATTATGGATTAACTAGACTCAAAAGATTTATCTTGTGATTTACAATCAAACTGTATAATTAGTTATTTTTTCTATATTTATTGTTTTATGTATGCGTCTAAAGATGGATGTGATGGAGAGAGCGAAAAAATTCTAACTTTTGGAGGTGATCTAAACCCGGCCTAGATTAGGATAAGCGTGTGATGGCAGGGGCATAGATCGGCGTCTTTCGAGTACTTTTACGCAGGGATTACCTCCACTTTGATGACGACTCCACTCCACCTTGCTAGCCTGCTACGGCACTGACCTTTTTTCTCTAGACAAGTTGACAGCATTGGTTCCTTTTGGAGGAGTCATCAGTCATGTGTTGACAGGAGGAAGGAAAGGGAAAAGCGGGGCGAGCACATCGAGAACGCGGATCTCCAGCCGGCTGCGCGCTTGCGAGTTGCGCCCATCAATCACTGGACTGTGTCGCCCTTGCAGCTTTGCTTGTTTTCCATCTCTGATCTCTACAGTCCTTCCTGCTGCGTCCTCGCCAAGCTCGGCGCCTTGCGAAGCGTGACATGTCAAAGGCAACGGGAGCATCGACACCGACGACGGACGGACCGGTCCATCTATGCCAGCCGGAGCCTTGCTTGCCCTGGGGCCTGCCAACCTACTGCTAGTAGTAGAGGACTTGTTCACTTCCCCGTTCCAACCCAAAATATTTCTTCTTCCACCCATCACATCAAATCTTTCAACGCATGTATGGAGCATTAAATGTAGATAAAAAAGATAACTAATTGTATAGTTTGTCTGTAAATGTCGGGACGAATCTTTTGAGCCTAGTTAATTCATAATTGAACAAATTTTACCAAATAACAACGAAAGATGCTACAATAATTTTTCACCTACTTTTCACGAAGCGAACACAACAAGAGTAGCTTTTCTCCTTACATCGAGCCTATACTACACCTACAGGTAGGCTGTAGCTCTAGTTCACGGCGGCTTCGGTTGGGTTTAGGTGGTGAATTTTTTTCAAAAAAATGTCACATTGGATGTGACGTTGAAAGGCGTTTTTTTATACTAATAAAAAACACTAATATCTGAAAATCGCGAGACGGATTTATTAAACATAATTAATCTATTATTAGCATATTTGTTACTGTAGCATTTTAGTGTCAAATCACGGATTAATTAGACTCAAAATGTTAATCTTGTGATTTTCAACTAAACTGTATAATTTTTTTTTCATTTAATACTTCGTACACGGTAGTTTTCGTGAAAAAGTTTTTATCTAAACAGGGCCTTCGTGTCGTTTTCCGTGCACGATGGGCGTACTGTACTCGTAGGGGTAGAGTAGGAGCAGTCATCGATCGTGTCGATCGTGTGTGTGTGTGAGGATCTCGCACTTCTACTGCGTGCCACTGCATGCTGGAGTATGCAACGCTGAGGCTGAGGCGCAGAGCGTGTACTGTTGCTGGTCACCCCGGCGTGTTGGGTTGTGCGTGATGACTACTCCTAGTGAACCATCAAGACAACCTTTTCGCCTCGAAGGATTGGATGATCTACACAAACTTTTGCCCGGAGTAGTACTAGTAGGAGTACTAGTTTAATTAGGGGTCCAATAATCTGCATGCAATGCGGTTAGACTAATGGGATCTCTACATGCGTGCATTAGCATCGGTACTTTGTGACCCACTTCCATCCACTTTAGTAGTACTAGTACGGTCGAGTCGTGTAGTATGTGCACATTCTGTCCGCTGACACTTTTTCTGCAGTAAGTTACGGGGGATCAACACGTGACTGTGGATTCGATTCCATCAAGATGAGGAGATTCCACTCGCAGAATTTCCTATGGCAAAGCCGATCCATTTGCAAAGCAACCAGCAGTATGTTTTTTTTATAGCAACAAATCTTACATGGGATTTGGTCAGAGGCGAACCAGCCTGCAGCGACACACCATATGGATTATGGAGGCAGCACAACACGGTTGCATGAATCTTCTACTGTATGCCCTATGGATTGCACACTTGTAGTGCTCAATACATAAATCAAGTTGTACATTAGGCTAAACAAAGCCTAGTGTCGACCAGAAGCTAGATAGGAACCCACTAGTGGGAGGTTAAGAATAACATCAGAGGTGCTTTGTTAGATCGGCGACTTTAGATTACAGTCTGGGAACCTAAAAAAGATGGAGTGTTTAGTACAAAGTTGGAAACAGACGTGCGTGTTACAATCACTATTCTATATATACTCCTCCTATATTTGTAAGGCCCAGTTTAGATCCAGAAAATTTTGCAAAAGAACAGTAAATTCCCCGTCACATCGAATCTTTAGACGCATGCATGAAGCATTAAATATAGATAAAAAACAAAACTAATTACACAGTTTAGACGAAATGGACGAGACGAATCTTTTAAACTTAATTAGACCATAATTGAACACTAATTGCCAAATAACAACGAAAATACTACAGTTGTATTTTGCCAAAAATTTTGGCAACTAAACAAGCCTAAGTGTCTGCTGGTCCCCGGCCAACGCTAGCCAGTAGCCAGCACCTGCTAATCTGGTTTCCGAGCCGAATCCCACGAAGCAGAAGAAAAGAGGCGGGCGGGCATGTGCGCGCTTCCCTTTTCCCCGCAAAGTGAAAAGGGCCTATTCTAGTGTTGACGCCGCGTGGGCCTCACGCCTCGGGGCTCTGGATTCTTAAAATGGGCCGTTGAATCGTTTTTGTGCTGCGTGCCGCGGGCCGGCCCCACACCAAAGGGGCTCCGGCTCCTTCCTCCCTCCGTGTCCGTGTCAGCGTCTGTGCACTCGACGGTCGGCGCCTCGTCCGTCCGTGACTATTCATGCATCGCATCCGTCCTCCTTTTTTTTTCTAATCTAAATGTATAAAAATAAAAGAGAAGAAAAACAGCAGATCCGTGACTGCTCCGTCCCTTTGGTGCTTTTCATTCAAATCATCACCAGTCATAGGTCCTGCTCGAATGCCAAAGTTTTCCACAGCTTCGTCGTTCCTGTGCTCTCTTTTCCGCACGCAGAGAAAAGCAAAGCTGTCCGCGCGTACAGTAGGATAGAATTAGGTCTGTGCCGATCACTACACCGTATAAAATCTTTTTTCCAAAAGGGGGAGGGGGGTCAACTCTTATTTTTCCCTCGGTGCATGGCCGTTCCATGCATGTGAACCTTTTGCGAGATTCTACGTGTTTTATTTCTCGCCCACTCGCAGTGGCAGTCACATTCTTCTTCTCCACGACTGAACCGAGATGCTTGGATCGGAGGCACATAATAGTGCTTCATTGCTTTGGTATCGTCGATATGGTTGGATCTGCTTGGAAACCCGACCGATCACGACGTCGACGCCGATCTGATCCGATTCGCGAGCAGCAGAGAATCGATCGATCGCGTTCGATCGGCGCTTTAATTATTTCCGGCCCGGTGCCACATCTGAGCGTACTCTCGCTCCAGTAAGATCCTTGTGCGTGCCGACGGAGACTCCGTCGTTGTCTTGTTGAGATGCATTCACGCGAAGCGATGGACGGATCCAAAGACCGGACGCGGGACAAGTGCGGGTTCGGTGGATCGGGGCCGGCCGGCTACCGAAAGCGAAGCTGCTGACGAGAACCCGCCGATGAACGTCGTAACTGATCGCGGTCGACTGATGGGGCCGAATAATTATCCAAATGGAATCGTGTCGCCGTCGCCGGCCGGCCGGCCGGCGGCATCGTTGCCGCACTTTTGATTATTGCTACTCTAGCTAGCTAGCTAGCTTCGGCCCTTGTTTTACGAGACTTACTTTTTCGACGAACGAATATTGTTTTTTCTCTCATATCAAATCAGCGAATAGTGCTTTTAGCCATAGCTTTTCAGCGAAGCGAACAGGAGAGATCGAATCGGAGGACATGCATGCAGCATCCATGGATCGAAATAGGCTTCTAGAAGAGAGGGAGGCAAGGAGAAGGAGGTGCGGCTCGCAGTGACGACGACAAGGCGGCCACTAATAATAACTAGTAACAATAATGGTGCACCATCACTAGCTTTGTCATCTGTGTAAAGCCATGCCAGCCACTGCATGCATCCGCGCGCCGCCGTGGAAACTCTGCGCCGCACATTTCGCACTATATGATGTTATTGTTAGGTATATTTGTACTGTTGTGTCGACCGCCCAATAATAACTTGGACGAAAAATTGGTGCAGATCATACATCTTTTTGGAGCGGTGCAATCCCGCTGAGTCGTCGTTACGTCTAGCTGCTTTCAATTCGATCGGACAGCCGTAAAAAGCAGCGGTGCGACGTCGCCGTCCCAAGCATGCATCCACTTCCGCTTCCGGTAGCATTATGAGATGAAGGCATGAAGCATGTGCCCTTTTGATGCCCCGTCTCAGCCGCGGAAAATGCACGAGGATATGATATGATTCGAGTGCACTGCAGACAGGACGACGACACTAGTGGCAAGCACGAATCAGCCTAGCCTACACTCGATGCAACCCAGAGAGAGTGGAGGAGACCCTGATTATGTGCCCACATACGCGGCATATTCCACTACTCAATCCGTCCATCTCTATCTCCATCGAAAAAGATAAAGGTGACGAAATAAAAAGAGAGCTACTAGCGTTCCCAGTCGGCGACGACGTACGACGATGTGATCGTTATTATTTAGGTCTCGGCGATCTTCAGCCTATGAAATCAGAGCCCCAGCACCCAAAGTGGAAAAGAGCACTACCACTCGCCTGGACGCCTGGTGGAGCACCCCATCTAGCTACCTTTATTTCTCCTCTGAGCTATAGCTCTCACGACTAGAACGAACAAACCAACAAATCTTGTTCGGGCCAAAAGTTGCTGCCACCCAAAAGTGACATGTGAATGAATATATATGTGGCATTGTTGCGAGCGAATTAATTAAAGAGGACTAGTTCGCATTGCATCTTTTTACAAAGCTTATATTATATATGCGTGCATATATATGCATTCCCCACTTAAACAAAGGATATATAGTAATATAACAACATAGCATGCCTCGGCCCCTAGCTAGACTTGATGCTTGTGATGAAAGATTGTGGATGACGATGCACCGATCGATTGATCGTGCGTGACCAGTCACCACCGCACCCAGGTCGCATGAACTATGTGCCTATGTCCAGCATGATCTTTCGACCCCTCAGATCATATCGGTGTTTACATTTTGGAATCTTTTTATCTATCTGCTGACAGTCTAGATACGGAGCTCTAGTAGGTAAGGCCCACTAGCCAATTATGTTGGCTAGACCGACTGGTCGATCGGATCGCCTTTGGTTTGCATTGGTTGGCATGCAAGAAATGGTGGTGGTGCATGCATGGATGATGGCCGGCCCGGCTCCCTTTCTCTTTGGAGGGGAACTCAATTCCTCTGCCCCTTTATCTCCTGCCTGTCCTGTCGTCGATGCGTGAATGGAGTCGCGTCGAATGGAGGGTGATGCGTGAGTGGAGGATCCAAAAGCGTGCACCAGTGCGTGCATGGACCCGTGGATGGATGGATGGCGTTGTTGCTCGAGAGTCGAGACCACTCGAGCTGCGCATGACAAGCAGCAGCAGCGGCTGGTAGCCATCGGTTGTGATGAATGATGATGATGCCATGGTCTCTTCTTCGCCTTGCCTTGCATGCACGCTGCTGCTATTGCCGATCGGCGATCGATAGCGTCGTCGCCCATCATGGTGTTAGATTCCTATTAGGATCGGTAGTAGTAGATCTAGCGGTACAAGTCTATTATTTACGAAGAACAACAACGTTTCCCGATTTAGAGGCACTGTGAGGGGTAGTAGGGCAAACCGGTGGTGTTGGGGAGAACTGGTGCGGAGGAGGAGCTGGAGCCGGTGTTCGCCATTGCCTCGGTGATGTAGATCTGCGCTAGGCAGCGACGGTCGATGGAGGAGTTGATGCAGTGGAGATCGTGGCGCCGGTGAAGAGACGGTGAAGGACTTCCCGTCACTGACTGCGCCCTCACTAGATCGGGTTAGGGTTTTTCGGTGGGGTTGTAGGCTACGGTGAACCTTGGTTTACGAGCCGCCAGCCCCCACCTTTATATCTCGCGCAGTGTGACAGGGGCCCTTCAACCACATACGGTTGGGCGCCCCCGATCAGGGCGCTTGACCAAGTCCCAGCGAGCCGTTGGGCCTCCTGGGTAGGAGATCAGTTCAACATTCTCCCCCTTGATCTCAACTCATACTTTAATACATTTTACTTTTACTTATTCCATCACAGATTAGTGCATCGAGCGTGCTTCTTCGTCACGGTCTATTGCCGATAGATTTCACAGCCACGATACATGTCTCCGTTCTGAAACAAATTCAGTAACTTTTGGGCCGTTTATTGTCCAGGAATCATAGGCTTTCCCTTAAACCCATGCCGGCTACGTGTTCTTTGAACACGTTGGGTGGTAGGCCTTTGGTAAGCGGATCCGCGAGCATCTTTTCAGTGCTTATGTGCTCTAAGCTTATCATTTGATCCCGGACTCTATCCTTCACAACATAATACTTTATGTCAATGTGTTTGGCAGCACCACTTGACCTATTGTTGTGAGCATACTGTACTGCTGGATAATTATCACAGTATAACTTTAGTGGTCGATGGATAGAGTCGACCACCTTCAAACCGGGTAGGAACTTCTTTAGCCAGTTCACCTGCCCTGAGGCCTCATAACATGCTACAAACTCGGCATACATTGTGGACGATGCAGTGACGGTTTGTTTGCAACTTTTCCACGATATAGCTCCCCCTGCAAGAGTGAACACATATCCTGATGTGGACTTTCTTTCTTCTCCAGCATAATCAGAATCTGAGTATGCAACTATTTCCAGAGAATCTGATTTGCTATATGTTAACATGAGGCTCTTTGTACCTTGCAAATATCGTAAGACTTTCTTTACCAATTTCCAGTGTTCCTGTCCTGGATTACTTTGAAATCTGCCAAGCAACCCGGTAACATAAGCTAAGTCAGGGCGTGTGCACGTTGTTGCATATTGTAGGCTTCCAACAGCCGAAGCATATGGAACCGCTTTCATTTGGTTGAGCTCATAACTGTTCTTGGGGCATTGATGATCCCCATATCTATCGCCCTTGACTATTGGAGCAGGTGATGGACTACATTTGTGCATGCTATATTTCTTTAGCATCTTTTCTATATATGATTTCTGTGACAGTCCTAATACCCCTTTGTTTCTTTCTCGGTGAATTTCGATCCCTAGAACAAACGAAGCTTCACCAAGATCTTTCATATCAAACTTTGAGGATAAGAACCCTTTTGTTTCCTGTAATAGGGTGACATCACTACTAGCAAGTAAGATATCATCCACATACAAAATCAAAAAGATATATTTTCCATTCTTAAATTTTGCATAAATGCAATTATCCTCTACATTCTCCTTAAACCCAAAACCTTTTATGGTATGATCAAACTTCAAATACCATTGTCTTGAAGCTTGTTTTAACCCATAAATTGATTTCTTTAGGCGGCATCCCATTCGTTCTTTTCCTTCCACGACAAAACCTTTCGGTTGTGCCATGTAGACATTTTCCTCTAAATCCCCATTGAGAAATGCCGTCTTTACATCCATCTGATGCAACTCTAAATTGTAGTGTGCCACTAATGCCATCATTATTCTGAAGGAATCTTTGCATGAGACTGGAGAAAACGTCTCATTGTAGTCAATTCCTTCTCTTTGCGTGAAGCCTTTTGCCACAAGTCGCGCTTTGAACTTGTCTACATTCCCTCTAGAGTCATATTTAATCTTGTAGACCCATTTACAGTCCACTGTTTTGGCTCCTTTAGGAATGGTTTCAAGTTCCCATACTTTATTCACCTTCATTGATTTCATTTCATCTTGCATGGCCTCCAACCATTTGGATGAGTGGTCGCTACTCATGGCTTCTTCATATGAGGTGGGATCATCCTCCATACGAAACTCTTCGGTCTCATAGACCTCGTAATAGCTAGGAATAGGTGACCTCCTAGCTCTTTGAGACCTTCTCGGGGCCTCCTCATTTGGCACATCTACATCTTGGGGCTGTTGTTGTCCCCCATCTACGGTAATGGGTTCTATGGTTTCCTGAAGAACAGGTTCCACATTATCATTTATCGTTGCCGCATGAGGAACAATGACAGGTGCTGACACCGTAGTGTCGGGCACTGACGGTGTGGCAAAGACAGGTAACTCGAAATAAGGCTCCTGAATCATCGGAGTGGGTGCAGTCACCCGCTTCTCTTCAAGATCAATTTTCCGAGCCGCCACGCTCCCCCTCATCATGTCGTCCTCTAGGAAGACAGCGTGTCTCGTCTCTATAAACTTTGTATATCTGTCAGGACAGTAGAAACGATAACCTTTTGACTTTTCAGGATAGCCAATAAAATGGCAACTTACTGTTTTGGGATCTAATTTCCCAATGTTTGGGTTAAATACTTTTGCCTCAGCAGGGCTCCCCCAGACACGCAAGTGTTTTATCGAGGGCACTCTTCCTGTCCACAACTCATATGGTGTTTTAGGCACCGCTTTACTAGGTACTCTGTTGAGAATATGAATGGCGGTTTTTAACGCCTCCATCCATAGACTCACTGGTAGGGTGGAGTAACTTATCATACTACGCACCATATCCATCAATGTTCGATTACGCCTTTCGGCTACTCCATTCTGCTGAGGTTCGCCCGGTGTAGAATACTGGGCTACTATGCCATTCTCCTGTAGGAACCTTGCAAAAGGTCCAGGAACTTGGCCGTACGGGGTATGCCGACCGTAGTACTCCCCACCACGATCAGACCGGACCACTTTAATCTTTAAATCATGCTGATTTTCAACTTCAGCCTTAAATATTTTAAATTTATCCAACGCTTCATTTCTTTCTTTAATTGGATAAATATAACCATAACGGGAGTAATCATCTGTGAATGTGATGAACGAGTCAAAACCATCCACACTTTTCACAGGAAAGGGACCACAGATGTCTGTGTGAATTATCTGTAGAATTCCTGTGCTTCGTTTAGCATCCTTTTTAATTTGCTTTGTGTATTTTCCTTTAATTTGCTTTGTGTATTTTCCTTTAATACACTCTATACATTGTTCTAAATCAGAGAACTCTAATGGAGGAAGAATTTCACTTTTAACTAGTCTCTCTATTCTCCCCCTCGAAATATGGCCTAAACGGCAGTGCCATAATTTCGACGAAGCATCATGAGTTCTCTTTCGCTTTCTATTTTCATTTATAGACGAGGCTACATTATCAATCACATCACATACGGAATTAACATTTTCACGAAGTGATAGCAAATAAAGATCTTGCTTTTGAAAAGCAATACCAATGCGTTCATTATTACATGAAATCTCACACTTGCCATTTCCAAAATGGCAATCGAAACCATCATTATCCAAACATGAAACACTAATCAAGTTTCTCTTTAATGAAGGAACAAATAAAACATCTCTGAGTAAAAGAATGAAGCCATCAGCAAGCTCCAAAGAAACATCGCCAACAGCTTCGACGTCCGCTTGGACTCCATTTGCAACTTTAATTTGCCTTTCTCTTCTTTGAGTAGTCCTCGTCGAACGGAATCCCTGTAAAGAATTGGCAACATGAATAGTTGCTCCCGAATCAATCCACCAAGTAGATTTACAATACTGTACATACAAGGATTCGTTAACAAAGGTAATAATGTTCTCACCTCTGCATTTCATTACATACTTTAAATACTCAGGACAATCTTTCTTGTAATGTCCTTCTTTGTGGCAGTGAAGGCACTGATCCTTGTTCACCACAATTTTGTTCTGTTTAGGCTGATGTTGCATGGGAGCTCTACCCTTACCTTTTGACTTCGAGGGAGAGTTAACATTAGCATTGGCATTCTTTTTCTTGTTATCTCTGACAAAATTAAGAGAACCACCACTGGCAGCCCTAATTCTGTCTTCCTCTTGCACACACATTGCAATGCAACGTTCAAGATTCCACTTTTCAGGTTGAATGTTGTAACTGACAACAAAGTTGTCAAACTCTTTAGGCAGGGAAGCAAAAACAACATGTACAAGAAAATCTTCCTCAAGAGCCAAGTTCATTGGCCTGAGCTTGTTGTTCAGCTGGTTCATCTCTGAGATGTGCTCTCTAATGCCAGTGCCATTTTTACCACCAGTGTACTGTGCTGTCATGATCTGTTTGATTATCTGTGTAGCGTAAGTCTTTGAAGAGCCATGAAACTGACTCTTTATCTTTTCAAGATACTCAGTAGCAGTATCACACTTTGCAATTGAGCCCATTATGGTAGGCTCAATTGTGTTCTCTATGACAGCACAACACTTTTTGTTGGCGTTGGACCAATTTTTCTTATCAATGGAATATGCCAACTCTATGGGAGCAAAATCCCTTTCTCTCTTGTTCCAATCAACATCAGATTCATCAGCCCGCCTGACTGGTGCCTCAGGCTCAACAGGGCATGGTGTGGTTTTTATCCACTCCACCTCGGCCAAGACAAAAGCCAGATCAAGCTTCTTCTTCCACTCATTGTAGTTATCCCCTTTCAGCTTGGGGATCCTTTCAATGGCATCCATCAAGTTGAAACTGCCTGAGATCATAATCCATAAAGAATGAGAACATTATATAAAGGTATATCTATATAAAACATAATTGCACGCCTTAGTTCTGACGTTGGTCAAAAGTAAAACGTACAATTTTTCACCACATTAATTCAAATCACCGTTGGGCAGAAATAGAATTAATGCAGGACTGATAATTCATTATAAATATCACAATATTGCTATTAATCAACGTTGGTCAAAGTAATAACAATATTGTAATAACAGTAAGAATATTCATGTTTCAAAATTTAAATTCTCCCGTTGGTTCGAATTTAATGATGAAACTGAAAACTTTAAGTACGCAGCGGAAAACAATTGAAAAAAAAAATTTCTATAATTCTACTTTCCAGAAACATTCTGTAATACTTCACTGAACAAAATATCGTTGGATAAAATTGCACAGAAATTAAAATTTATTCAAATCAAAACAATTAATTGTTTCTGGAAAAATAGAAATAGAAACAGTTTTCTTTGCTTTGCTTCTGGCCCAGCGGAAAGAATCGGCCCACCCAACACTGTTGCTCTGCGGCCCATTAGGCCCACGGCAGCGCCGCTCGCGAGCCGCTTCCCGCGCCCAGGCCGCAACCTGGGCCTGGGCCGGGAAAGCGCCGCCCCGCCTGGGCCAAAAGGCGGCCCGAAATCGCGACGCAATCACGACCGTCCAGATCAATCCGACGGCCGGCCGGTGAGATCGCGCGAACAAAAACCCGTCGCGGCCGTCAGCTGGGAAAACCCTAACCTCATTCTCTCCATCTCCTTCTCCCTTTCTTTCCCTACCAGCGCCGCAGCCGAAGAAGCCATGGCGGTCCCGGAGGAGAAGATGGCGCCGCCGTGTGCCCCCTCGCCGGTGCGCATGCTCGCCAGTGGTTGAGCATGCCGCCGTCGAGTGGACGCGCGGTGGTGCCCTGTGTCAGTGGTCGCGCGGTGTCCGACCCACTCGCCGACGAGCGACCGTGCAACGGTGGACTTGGCGGCGGTGATATGGATATCCCGGGTAGGTCATTCCAATCCCTCTATCTTTGATCGCAAAGATTCAATTTTTCCCCACCGCACGCCGTCCCTTTCTATATTAGGGTTAGGGTTTCTTTTAGTTTCTTTTCCCGATTTGAAAATCGGTTTGTTCTATGTCTTCTATCTCTTGTGCCGGTCCAGATCTACATACTAATTGGCTCTGATACCATTGTTAGATTCCTATTAGGATCGGTAGTAGTAGATCTAGCGGTACAAGTCTATTATTTACGAAGAACAACAACGTTTCCCGATTTAGAGGCACTGTGAGGGGTAGTAGGGCAAACCGGTGGTGTTGGGGAGAACTGGTGCGGAGGAGGAGCTGGAGCCGGTGTTCGCCATTGCCTCGGTGATGTAGATCTGCGCTAGGCAGCGACGGTCGATGGAGGAGTTGATGCAGTGGAGATCGTGGCGCCGGTGAAGAGACGGTGAAGGACTTCCCGTCACTGACTGCGCCCTCACTAGATCGGGTTAGGGTTTTTCGGTGGGGTTGTAGGCTACGGTGAACCTTGGTTTACGAGCCGCCAGCCCCCACCTTTATATCTCGCGCAGTGTGACAGGGGCCCTTCAACCACATACGGTTGGGCGCCCCCGATCAGGGCGCTTGACCAAGTCCCAGCGAGCCGTTGGGCCTCCTGGGTAGGAGATCAGTTCAACACATGGCAGGCAGCGTGATCCAACTCCTTGCTCCCGACCGGGACAGATGCAAAGCAAAAGCGTGCACGCGTGCTAGTAGCTACCATGGTTGGTCTGGATCACACCATCTTCTGCCTGATGTACTGTCGCTGCTCTCCTGGCACTGTTCACTCAACACGGGCACAGTGCTTCGGCGCCTTTTCTTCGGCGACCGTGTGCATACGCCTTCTCTGTGTACGCATTTTCCCTCTCTCCCGTTTCAGAGTATTTAGCATAACCATACATTTTTTAAATTAACTATGAGCTTTAACTGTGTGAAAAGAGATTTCACTCGATTTTTATTGGTTTATACTAGTATAGTATATCTCTTTGAGATTTGTGCTGCTGTGTTTCATTTTTGCTGCTCACTTTCTTGGACCGACTTTTTTTTTGAACTTTCTTGGACCGATTTTATCGTTCAGTTTTATTTTGTTTGCCACTTTCATTGTTGGGCCAAGTTTATTCAATAGTCCAGGCCCAAGGCAGCCCAGAGTAGCAGCACTCGACGTTGCGGTAGAGCATGGCCAGCATATGGGTGGCATTTGGGTTATTCGAAAAATTCAGTTTTAGGTATTTCGGATTTTAAGAATTTTGGGTTCCAAATTTAATATTCGAAACCTATATTAAGAAATTAGTACAGGGTATTTCGGACTTAGGTATTTTGAACTCCCAAAAATCAGCAAAATCATAGAAATATTTAAAAAAAGATAGAACTATAGCTGCAAGTTTAAGCAACATAAACAATAGCTCTTAATAGCATTTTAACAAAAAAAACATAAGCACTAAATAGATCTAGAGGTTCCAATGGCATCATAATTGGCATTAGAAAATAGCACCAATCATTCACTCACAAACACTAAATAGCATGTAGTGTTTCACTACTTCGAGTAAATCGGGTACCAAAACCTAAAATCCAAATTACCTGAACTAAAATTTGGGTTTCTAAGCTTATAATCTGAAATTACGATGGGGTAATTCGAGTTAGGGTATTTTGGGGTCGGTCCCGGGTCCCGGCTAACTTAGGCTTGGATTTTAGGTATCACGTTTTACGTCCACTAGCCGGAAAAAGCGGTGGTAGGGAGAATGATCGTGAGGTTAGTGACCCACTTTGTTGATTTGTAGCTGTAATGATCGGCGATGTACGAGGAGCTTCACGGTCACAATAGTAGCGGCGTGAATATTGCGATGCGACCAAAGCCAGGTGACCACAAGGGCTAATCCATGGATCCCGTTCCATGTGCCAAGGTCTTAGTCGTCGACGTCTCACTCATTGAAGGTTCAGGTTTGGGCTTAGGACTAGAGTGGTCGAAGCTTGGACTCCGGCCAACCGGAGAAGGAAGGCACATGTCGTAGTGCCCTGCTTCGATCAAGTAGGATTTTTAGACTCTCAAAATTCTGCTATAGCCTCGACCATTATGTGACCAAAACTACAAGATGAAAAGATATGTTCCTCATATTTCAATTGATGTTTTCATTGTTTTAGTAATCCTTTTTTGCTAGATTTCTGTACGTGTGAAAACCTCATGAACAAACAACAATTGAAAACAATTCATGAAAATTGCTCTTTTTGAACTAGTTAACTACTCACTTAGATCTTTGTTGGGACTAATATAATGACCTATATGTTGGACTATATATGGATAAGTCAAAGTGATGTGTCCTTACAAAGCTCGAGTGCTGTCTTCTTTGCATGTGATATTTTCAGGGTACCAATTCCATTTGGTTCGGTTCCTTTGATTGAAAAGAAGAAGAACAACAGATAAAAGGAACTTGCTAAATGTTAGAGGTTATCATAATGCACATATCTGAAGTTTAGCAACCGCTTATATTTTTTTAGGAAATTGTCGGGTCGGAGCACTCATTGAGTTTGTTCACCTAACTTCTGTTACACACCTTGATATACATTATGTATAGAAAAAGCAGCATAACTTACAATTTAAAACAGAGGAAGTATGTTTTACGCTTCTATACTTGGGATCAAGATGAATAATCAATATGTGTATCCTTGGTTGACCCAGCAGCTAGAATATTTCCATCCCTTAATTAATAAAATTAGCCGTAAAAGAAAGGATGTCGAAGTAGTAACTCTTCTGTTCTAACTCAAAGGTAGGTGGAGCTTCCATTTAGACGAACCGGAACCGGAAGATCTCCGGTCGAAGAATGGCTATGCCGCACACACAAGTGATGTATTCTCTCTGTTTCTGAAAGAATCAATTTCTAGCCCAAAAATTTGTCTCCAAAAGAATCGATTTCTGGATGTGAACGGTCTACAGATCCATATTAATCGCTCTCGTAGTCTGGGTCGCATTTAACACAACCTCTCTTTCATGCGCTGTTATTGGATACTCCAAATGACACTACTTAATTAGGCTTCTCGGTAACTAGGGAGCTATTAAGATTCAACACTTTAATGAGGGGTAGCATGGTCTTTTATCTTCAAAGCTAATCTGTCCTAAAATTGCTAGGAATTCATTCTTTTGGGGACAGAGCGAGCATGAGCTAAAATCGGTTCGGACTTCTCTTGTGCATGTGAACTTTGAGGCTAAACTGGGTATGGAGTATGGGCTTGGCGTTATGGGCCTTGCATTGCGTTATGGGCAAGTTAGGTGCCTTATTAGCGGCCCATACCGAGCCGGGCCATCTTCCGACCCGTGAGGTCCAAAACCAATTATCTTTTTATTTATCCCCTTTCCTTTTTTTCCCCTTCAATAAATAAACTTCTCCGAGAAAACTCAAATCGAATCCCCAAATCCTTCGCCGGCGATTCCACTAGAGTCTCGATCGGAAAAGCGCAAAAGAGGAGTGGAAGCCCAAGGGAACAAGCAAAGCTAACTTCTCCTTCCTCCCATTCCTTCCTCATCCCGTCGGATCAGTAGCAGCGTGAGCAGATTCGAAGCCGGTGCCAAAGATTGTGGCCGGTTGGTTGACCGGTGTTCTCAGCCCATCATCATCCCATTGCACGCGGCGAGGCAGAGGAGGAGTCCGCCGTCAACTCTATCCGATCGGCGTGGGGGCGCGGGGCGCCGACAACTTTGGTCCCCGCTCCCCACTTGTGCGCCGCCACCGGTCGCTGCGGATGCTGCGGGCGCACGCGCCCACTGGACCCCGGCAACGCTAACGCCGCGCGGCGCCTCGCCCCGCGTGCCCGCGCGCGGCCAGCTCCATGCCGGCCGCCGCGGCTACATAGGTAGCTGCGCGCTGGCTGAAGGCTCCTGCTGCAGTGCGCGCTGAAGGCTTTCGCTGCGTAGCGTTCCCTTGGCTTATTGAGTTTCGGCCTGAGTGTGCATGGGCCAGATGGTGAGTTCGCGAGCACCTGCCGTGTTTTATCGTGTCTTGATCGCGTTGTTCTTGACTCACTGACCAGTCAGCTCGTTCTGACGATGTGTTAATCATGAATCTGTGCAGGTTTCGGATGATAAATTCGAAGAACAGGCAGCACGCAACGGTACATGTGAACTTTTCATCTCCTTGTCTATTCATTCTCACGTGCTTGAAGCGTGAAGTGCTAGTTTCCTCTTTCCTGCCCCCATCTAATTCGTTGTTTCGGCTCTTTAATCAAGTTTCTCATGGAAATGTGGTTATTGTGTTGTACTTCTTTTCTGCAGGTGGAATCATCAAGAATGGAAGGGAAATCCTATTCCAGGTGAGAATATATGTCCAAGCTTATCTCTACTATCATGCTAAGGATGAAAGTGATGAGTAGAAACACTACTGAAGCTCTATTCATGTGAATATAGAACGTGTGATACTAATTTGTCAGCATTTGATAGATGATTCTAATATTTGTGACCTCTTGTTTATACAACAACAACAACAACATAGCCTTTTGTCCCAAGCAAGTTGGGGTAGGCTAGAGATGAAACCCAAAAGAGACGAGAAACAGGGAGACACATAAAGGGACATAAATGGCACAAGACAAAAGAGGTCACGGTTCAGGCACGTTGATTGCTAATCTCCAAGCGCTCCTGTCCATAGCTAAATCCTTGGGGATATTCCACTCCTTAAGATCTCTCTTAACGGACTCGTCCCAAGTTAGTTTAGGTCGACCTCTACCGCTCTTTACATTATCGGCCCGCTTTAAAACTCCACTACGCACCGGCGCCTCAGGAGGCCTCCGTTGGACATGTCCAAACCATCTCAACCGATGTTGAATCAATTTCTCCTCAATTGGTGCCACCCCAACCCTATCCCGAATATCGTCGTTCCGTACTCTATCCCTCCTTGTGTGCCCACAACACCAACGCAACATAATCTATGTTTACCTTCATATGGGCCACTCACTAGGATTCTAGTTCAATGTAGGTGTGAGTGTTTCCTGCATGCTAGTATGCTACAGCAACCTGGTTATGCTTTCTGTAATAACAGCTAAAACGTAGATGGACGAACAAGCTTTAGTTCTCTTGCGTATTTTGCTGATATCGTTATGTGGTAGGCTTTTAACTGGGAATCCAATAAGCATCGCTGGTGGAGTAATTTGGAGGAGAAAGTTACTGATCTTGCAGAATCTGGGTTTACATCAGTGTGGCTTCCTCCACCAACACAGTCATTATCTCGAGAAGGTAAGCTAAGCAACATCCTTTCTTACACGAGGCTTATTAGTTACAGAAGTCTGATGTGTTCTTTCACAGGCTATCTACCACAGAACCTGTACTGCCTTGACTCATGTTATGGTTCCCTCCATGAGCTAAAATTGTTGCTTCATAAAATGAGCGAACACAATGTAAGGGCTATGGCAGATGTTGTTATCAACCATCGAATTGGGACTACTCAAGGATCCAATGGCATGTATAATCGTTATGATGGCATCCCAATGTCATGGGATGAACATGCTGTTACATCTTGTTCTGGTGGGAAGGTATTTAGATTGCCTTGTTTTAACCTTTTACTTGGGCACCGTATCTTGATGTATATTTTCTACTCTTGGGCCACTCATAACTTCAATACAACTTCACTATCAGGGAAACAAGAGCACCGGGGATAACTTTGATGGGGTTCCCAACATAGATCATACACAACCATTTGTACGCAAAGATATTATTGAATGGTTGATCTGGCTTCGAAAATCTATTGGTTTTCAAGATTTTCGCTTTGATTTCACGAAAGGGTAAATAGTTAATTGGCTTGATTAGTATCCACTATGAAAGAAAGAAATTAGCTGCCAACCTACTATCTTTCAGAGCTAACTTGCTGATTTGTCAACATTTTCTTTAGTGCAGTTACGCAGCCAAGTTCGTGAAAGAATACATTGAGGAATCAAAACCTCTTTTTGCAGTTGGGGAATACTGGAATAGTTGTGAATATAGTCCCCCTGACTACCGACTGAACTATAATCAAGGTAAGAAATTTATAGTAACATTCTTACCGGCTACTTGATCTGGTGCCATGATTTTTGTCATAAGCACTCTCAGTTCAGTCCCCTGATTGGCAAACATGAATCGTGACTGGGTTAAATTTTAACTATTTCCACTATCTAAAACTTTTGCCTCTATTATAGTTATGTCTATTTTTTATTTACTATCCATTGCCATAGTTGCCTCTTCAACTGCTCTTGCTCTGAGTCTGTTTAGAAGCTATGTAAGTTGTCCGACATGTCAGGGCTAATTTAGAGTTCCGAATTTAAGGCAGTTTATATGATTTCTTTTTTATATGCTTATGGATGACACTGACTGAAGTGTCAATTACATCCTCAAATATGAAGCATACTGTCTAGCCTTATTTTGATAATTCATGCTTGTTATAGTTGTACTAAACCTATTGTTTTTTTTTCTTTTTGTCTGGCAGACAGCCATAGGCAGAAAATTATTAATTGGATAGATAGCACTGGAGGACTTTGTGCTGCATTTGATTTCACGACAAAGGGTATTCTTCAGGTCAGTAATGAATTACTACTGGATGAGCAAATATTTGTCTTAAGTGATCTTTTTGAGCAGTTAATGTTTAAATCAGGAAGCTGTCAAAGGAGAGCTGTGGCGTTTGCGAGACCCAGAAGGAAAACCACCTGGTGTGATGGGATGGTGGCCTTCAAGATCAGTTACGTTTATTGAAAATCATGACACTGGGTCCACTCAGGTATAATAGTCAAATTCTCACCCTTCTTTGTGTGAGACCACGTAGGTGTGTTAATGAGCTGGAATGTTCACCTTTTAGATTTGCTAACAGAATCACAATTTCAGGGTCATTGGCCTTTTCCATCAGATCATATTATGGAGGTACTATACTTTATCGACTTTGTAGTTCTGATAATTTTTTCACAGCCTTAGTTTCATCAGAATCCTATAATATGTACTGTTTAATTGTTTTACAGAAATATTGCTGTTATGATCTTAGAGAACTTAAATTCTTTGTAATGACTGTAGCACCTTATAACACTTGATAGAAATCATTTGTTTTTAGACTAGCTTGCTGTTGTTTTTTCTAGAAGTCCAATTGTTGGTCTGACACATGTAAAATCTTTAGGGATATGCTTATATACTCACCCACCCTGGCATCCCCACGGTGTTCTATGATCACTTGTATGACCAGGGAGTGCCTCTCCATGACGAAATTGCTAAACTGGTATGCAGATTGTACCTCTGTACTCGATCCATCCTTTCCTGAGCTGCCTTTTTTTGTTTGTGAAAAAATAAAGTAGGAGCCCTGGTAATTCATTAAAAGAAAAGATAAAAGAGTAAAATTAAAGAAAGGAGGGAAATACACAGCTAATAATGGTCCCCAAATATAACGATGCTGTGATTCTTAAGTTTTGAATGCTTTTTACCCAGATGCAAATCAGAAAATGCCAAGATATACATAGCCGTTCATCAATCAAAATTCTGGAGGTTAGGTCAGATCTGTACTCAGCAATCATCGACGATAAGTTGTGCATGAAGATCGGGGACGGCTCGTGGTGCCCAGGTGATCCAGAGTGGAGGCTGGCAGTCTCTGGCAACAGATATGCTGTATGGCACAGGTGAAGCATATAAGTGGCTACCATACAGCTTTTATCTCTGCTCTCAGGAACTGGAGTTATTAGCATGTTAACTGAAGAACAGCACGGTAAAACGTGCCAAAAATGACGCTCTTCGAGGTTACCTGTACAACAGGAGTGTCTGGTGTGTGTCACGGTAGAGGGTAAATGTGATGTTAATTAGAAATAATTGAGATCGTACGGCTGGCCCCGAGATATACATTCTGCTAATTGCAGCAACTAGGGATTACCTGTAAAAGAAATATATGTAAGGTATGTGATGTGTGTGGATTATTTTACCCTGGAACCAGAAATTTAAATTGTTTTATCAAAAAATACAAGCCCTTGGAGTTTCTACTTTACAAATGGCTGCTTGTTTACACGCTATACATAAGCTGATAAACATAATCCTGAGTCCTGACGAGCTGTGTGAGCCTGTGACTATAGTCAAATACAGTCTGTATAAACTACAGTAATCTTCTTGTGCAAGTGCAACTTGATAATAATATTCACAAACCTACCAATATCCGTAGAGAAGAGAAAACCCAAAGGTACCTGTTACTGTTACCGGACCCCTCCATGGCCCTGCTCCTCCCCAAGACAGTGACAACAGCAAGGCCGTGATTTCAGCCCGCCCAGGAGATCTGCCAAGCCCAACACTCGCGTGTGTGGCCCTGCGTGGCAGACGGCGTGACTATTAGGGCCGGCGTGTGTTGAGAGGGGTATGAAATTTGTAACGGTAATGATATATCACGTCGGACGCTCCCACCCACTCACTCGCTCGGTCGGACGCTCCCCACTCGCTCGCTCGCATGACTCCCGTCTCTTCACTTCTTCCTCTTGGCTCGCCACGCCTCTCCACTCCCGCTCGCCTCTCGCACCTTCGCCCCCTCGCTGCTCGCTCTCCCGCGCCATCGTCGGGATGGCCCGCACCACGCGCCGCACCCCAGCGAGCTCGCTGCGCGCACCGCGCCCTCCCACGCACCTCTGTTTCCTCTGCGACCCGGCTCTGGCACCTCACCGGAGATGAGGGTGACGGTGGTGGCTCCGACGAGGTAGGTGGCAGAGGGATCTAGATCTGGAGCCTCCTCTCCTCCCTTCCTCTCTCTTGATCTGGATCTCCTCTCCTTCCTTCCTCTCTCTAGATCCAGATCTGAGATTTTTCCCCTCCCTCCTCCTCCTCCTCCCCCTCCACCTCCTCCTCCCCCCTCTGGATCTAAGGTCTTGATGGCGGCTAGAGTTTGTAGCGAGTCAGATCTAAGCTATATGCAACAGATGATGTGAAATGTTTACATGATTCTCTGATGTTGCAGTTCTTTTTGAGATGTTTCAATAGTTTTTTCCCTTGTTTGC
Source organism: Saccharum hybrid cultivar R570 (assembly GCA_038087645.1). Lineage (NCBI taxonomy): Eukaryota > Viridiplantae > Streptophyta > Magnoliopsida > Poales > Poaceae > Saccharum > Saccharum hybrid cultivar. The sequence continues at coordinate 253,114 of JAQSUU010000542.1, forward strand.
AGCATCACCCCCATGTTTCCGGACGTTTCATTAGTATCGCTTCTGATGTTGCAGTAGCTTCTTCTCCTTTATTGCAGTAGCTTCTTCTCTTTGTTGCAGTAGCTTCTTCTCCTTGTTTGTAGCAACTTTCTTCTCCTTTTGTTGCAATAGCTTCTTCTCCTTTGTTGCAGTCGCTTCTTCTCCTTGTTGCAGTAGGTTCTTCTTCTTTTGTTGCAGAAGCTTTCTTCTCCTTGTTGCAGCAGCTTCTCCTTGTTCCATTAGTTGTTTTTCGATGTTTCAACAGTTTTTTGGTTTTGTTTCACCAGTTTTTTCTACTTGTTTCATTACGTGTTTTCCCGATATTTCAACAGTTTTTTTGTTTGTTTCACCAGTTCTCTCATGTTTGTTTCATCATGAGTCCTTTGTTGCAATAGCATTATACCCCTACTGCACATGGGAGGGTGGAGCATGGTGGTGAGTTGGTGGCGGGGCTCCGTGCGGGGGCGGGACAGGGGTTCGCGGGTGTTGTGTGCGGGAGCGGGGCGGGGGTCGCATTTTTTGTTTTCATTTTCGTGGGGCGGGATGAGCTGTTGCGTGCGGGGCAGGACGGGCGGGGGGCTCTGGCGGGGTTGGGGAGCGTCCGTACGCCCCCCTGGAGCCGAGCGTTCGGGCGCTAGCAGTTCCCAAACGCTATCTCCAACGGAACAACCTGGCTGACTGAGTGGTCGATGCTGGCTCATTTCCTCCCTAGGGTGGTGAGAGTTCGAATCTCGAGGGACTCACTCTTTATTTATGGCTTCGGCCGCAACGACTACGTCTACCCCATATCCAAAGCACAAGTCTATGACCAGCTCATCTCACGAAGCTGCGGTGCCACTGTGTATGGGTGGGGCAGGGGTTTGGGGGTTTTCTCGATCTATGTGAGAAGATCTTCTTAAGCCGGAATACCCGGGGGTTGTCTAGCCACCACGGATCGAGTTTTTTTAAATGCTATCTCCAACTATTGAAATCATGCCCTCCAACAGTTTCCCCTTACTTCCCCTCTTTCAAGCCTTCTCCATCCGATTGCTCTTGATAACAATTGGTATCTGATTTGCTGGACTTGGATCCCCATGGATCCCAAGCTCGTCCTCAACGAATTCACGCGCCGCTTTGACAAACACGACGACAAGTGGGAGCGCCACTTCGCGGACCTCAACTGTGTCTCCCGCGATGTCGCAATCGACAGGCGCCCGGGCTCCTTGGAGTCCGTCTGCGCCGATCTGGAGTCTTTGCACATCACCCATGCCGATACTGAATGTGATGACCATGTCGCCACCTATCTTGGTACCTAGCGCCCGGAAGTGGAGGCGACTGTCGACGATCTTCGGCTTGAGGTCTAGAAGATCTCGAAGCATTGGGACCTCGTGGTGTTTGACACTTTGTCGCACTAGGCCTCATCCTGTTCCCAACATCGACAATAGTGTGCCCACCAGCCAGAATCACCGCCGACGGGCCCAACGGGCACTGCATTGCAACTTCTCCTCGAGATCATGGGTCTAGAGTCGTCATGACTTGGACCCATATCCCAGTCAAGGGTACATCTCCTGATTCCACCAATTCCACAAATTTGTGTCGACCGCCGCCTATCGTCCTCCTAACGCTTCCTCTTCCCATCAACAAATTAAACTTTTGACATAGTGTCAACAACCACCGACTTTTAGCTGAAGTGTTGAACCGACTTGATCATGAGGGTCGTATAAAACCCGTGCCCAGCCGCCCGTCATCCTCTCAGTTGCTTTTCCTCTACTCTCAAGCGAGTTGTTGCTCGGCTCATATTGCCTCCATGTTAGAAAGGCAAAACCCATTTGGCACCTCGTTGACGCTGACTTGTTTGGGTGGAGGCCATAGTATTGTGTGCTTGCAATCCTTCTAGAGTGGGACTTGCATTAATCATCGACAGGTGCATTGCCCACTGGCCGTCATCTACCTCACTATGGTAAGTATGTCATTTTTTGTTCTTCATGCAGGGACGGATCTAGCGGTGGGGCAGGAGGGCTCAAGCCCCCTACCGGCGTCGATCCCATGGAGTCCCCTAGAGCCTTACCAACCATGAGGGGAGCCTAGTGTTCTTCGTGGCTTTGGTATCGACTTGAGTATAGAGGGTTAGTTCTAGTAGTCATAAGAGCATCTCGATGGTTCTCATGCCCGAACTACGATTATGATGAGCTAATTGTGGCTACTGCGATGGTCCCTGTGTGCGCTCTTTTTTGTACTGTAGCCTAGACTGCAAGGTGAAAACCTTAGCCAACTTCGAGCCATGAATAACCCATTAAAATTACAATAGTTAATGCCTAATCTATTTTAACTACATCGGGTTGGTGGTGGTTCAAAGAGGGCACATGCATAAGCACTAGTAGATCTTGCTCGTTCGTACGATGTGAGACATCGCTGAGACCGTTTCAGTACGGTGTCAAGAGGCCTTCTGCCCACACCACCACCACCATGGGACGCTGGAGGTCATCCCTATCATGTATTTCCCATACGACATGCAGATCATGGATGTGTGTGTGCAGCTACATCCATGTGGGGGCATGTGCCCTTAAGGGTAAAATGACATTACCTAATAGTAGCAGCTGCATGCATACAAGTTAAGGTTCTTTCCTCCCACTTTTGTCGAAACCTTTATTTTCATGCACCTATTTTCATGTTAAGCACCAATCATGAAATGGTTTTGGGGGTTAAATGTTCTTCATCATCCATCCGAGCCTAGGTAGTGTTGTATCAATGGTGCGGATCTACGTAACCAACATTGCAACATGCAAAACAACACTGTGTTCTGCACTCTGAGATGCAAACATGTTGCCTAACTTCATCTTTGGCGAGTAGAAGCAAAGGTTGTTCTGCACAATAGTAATAAGTTCAGCGAGTCAAAGTGATAGTAGTAAGTAATAGACGTGTTGGATGTTTCATCACCGGCGAGTAGGAGTCTGGTTGATCTACAACTGCAAGTAGTAGTAACAACATTAGTGGACGTTGAAATTTTTTCCTTAAGGGCAACCGACCCATGTGATGTTTGTGCAATCACATCCCGTTGTACACACAAATGGTAGTAGTATGGAAAAAAACTTATAAATATGGGTGTGTACTTTATGTATATACAAATGGATGGACTTAGATTGTGATGGGGTTTTGTATATACATGCTCTTACATACATACTCATATATACACATTATACTTATGTAAATAAATGATTATTGAATTTTGGTCTGCCATGTTGTATACACAAATTTAATTTGGATTAGTTTTTAGGTCAACCCAACCTAATAGAGCCATGATGACACTAATGACAAACAACCTGATCGGCTGTGTCCAGTGGCTGCTGCAGCCTGTAGTCGTTGTTTTTTTTTTGAATGTCGCCTGCAGTCGTTGTGGCAACAAACGAAGCAAGCAGGGCCAAAAATAAGCAACCATGCTCGCTGCCCACAGCTCACTCGCTCGCTAACCCAAAGGCATGCAACTATTGTGCATTTGTGCTTGTGTTGAACAAAAATTAGCTGGCCACTTGTCTTGGGACCTGCACGTCATCTCGGTTAGATTCATTTCTCAAGAATAGTTTCACCTCTAGTTATGCACTGCCCAATCCTAGAAACTGGCACCATGTGTGGCCCGCCAATCGGCTGCTCATCCACAGCTCATAGCATGTATCAAGGTAGGAGCAGCCATGCACATGGAGAAGCCAGAGAAAGAGGAGAAAATCCCCTATATGCCATCAAAACTTATAAGCATCCTTTACTTGCCATCATAAATTATACAATCCCTTCAGAGCCATCAATATAGATTTGTGATCCCTTATACGCCATTACAGTCAAACAATAGTTAGGTTACTATTAAGTGATGGCATGAAAACACAATTATACCCCTATTAATTCTACAGTCTCATCCCTTACATGCCATTGCACTGATAATAATCAACAGTATATACAAACCAAGCAAAATACAAATATGACATGATAAATCAATCATGCAAACATGCATAATTAAACACAACGTAACAACATTTGATTTGCATTCAAGCATCATTTTTAAGCAGCCATTGCTGTCCATACAAGCATATTTCCATGCAGCCATTGTTGTCCATACAAGTAAGCATTGATGTCCATTACAACATCATTTTCAAGCATCCAAACAACCATATAAGCAGCCACAAAAGCATACTGATAGCAGATAGTAGCTCACATAGGCCAAGCAAAATAACAGAAGACTTGGTTTCACAAAGATCAAGCAAAATAAGAAGTGCCCCCATATAAAATGAACTGCATCAGCTACAAATTGAGGTCTGGAAGCTTTCTCTTGCTCCTGGTATGTGAGGCAGGGCTACTCCTTTGAGGGGTTTTGCTTCTAATACACATAGCTGGACTTTTAGGTGGGACTGGAACTTTCTTCTTTTTCTTTCCTAGTGCCTTGTTCTTTTTCTTCTCTACTACCTTGACCTTCCCTTTAGCCTTTTTCTTTTTTGTAGCCATGGAGGTGGTAGGAGGTGGTGTAGTTTTCTCCTGAAGACAACAAGAACTCAAGGGAAAGTGGCTCAGGTTGGTTTTAGCCCTTTCTAGACCTGCCCAAGAGTTGTAAGCACTTTAGAATAATAGCAAGATTGATGTTGCAAAAATAATATGTAAGCACTAAAATGAAAATACCTTAGAGAGTTTCCTGAGCTTAAGCTAACTGAGGTACCTTGACTGTAATAGAATGCAAGTTTTCACAAAAATATCAGAATGTAATCATACAAAAAATAGAGAATGTAAGTGTACAAATTCATACCTAGCAGGAAAAGGCATTTTTAGGTGTTGGGTCTACAGGGACAATGCTGCTCTCACTTGATGGTTGAATGAGTTTCTTCCTTTTCTTTGGAGGACCCCTATGTTTCATTAACAACATGAAAATAATATGAGCTACCTATTCAGTTGGAAATTGGTAAAAAGTGCAATTGAAAGAAAACAAATCAGAATGCTTACTTCATTCACAGCTTGCGTTGCTGCTATGTCTTTAGGGTCACCATTTTTGTAATTATACCAGCGATGGCCATATCCCTTGCAAATGGGGCATTGATGTGAATCTTTGTTTCTTGTTGTGCTGCCCCTCGCCTCTGTAGATCCTTTGAACCTCTGGTTATGTCTTGTACTAGCAGTCTCTTTAAGGAGTGGTGGATACATGAAGAAACCATGGTTTGATTCTAGCTATTATATTGTGACTTGTTAGGCATAGCTGGGATAAGGGTCTCATATGCAGCTCTAAACTTCTCAACTGAATAGTACATGTCAACATATTTCTCTAATGGTTCCCTAATATGAGTGATGAATGGCATGTCTACAAGGAATGACTGAGATTTGCCATCTTCTACGTAGACAAGTTCTTTGAGCTAGGTTGATAACAAATTTGAAGCCACTGCCACCCTTAACTGACACTACTGCAAGAATAATGTCCTCGCTCCTCTGTACATCCATGTCCAAGTTTCTACTTTTTTCCTTCAATTCCTTGATGATGTGTGGGAGAATGACCCCTTCAATCTTTCTTGAAATTGTTCTTCTTATATCCCATTTGGCCATAAGAAGTTGCTTAATCTTATCCATAAGCTCATTCAAATTCAAGCACTTGAACTTCTTTATCCAATTATTGAAGCACTCTGCCAAATTATTGGTGATATAATCAACTTTGCAATGGGTCCAAAATTGGCTTCTTGCCCATATCCTAGTATGGCCTTATATAATTCATTGCTTCTGGTTTTGCTTCATCCATTGCTTTCCAATGCTTCTCGAAGAAGTATGGACTCCATGAATAAGCAGTTGCCAAAGATGATCATCAAATATCTTCCCATGATACTTTTTCTTGAAGTTCACCACCAAATGCAACATGCATTCCCTGTGTTCCACATCTGGGAACACTTCCTTAACTCCTACCATCACACCTTGACCAGCATCTATATAGATAGCTAACACTTGCACTGACCTAATGGCATCTCTAAGCCTTTCCATAAACCAGATCTAATTTTCATTAGTTTCTGAGTCTATCACTCCAACGGTAACTGGATACATCCAATTGTGGCCATCTACAACTATTGCACATGCTAGCTGACCCCTAAACCTTAATGTCAAAAATGTGCTATCTATTGCCAGGTAGGGCCTACATCCTTTGAGAAATCCTTCTATGCATAGTTTCATTGCGAAAAACAGCCTATGAAATCTAACTTTCTCATTGACTATGTGATGACTCTCACTACAGAACTACTAGGATAGCACCTGTCAACTTTAGCCTTAAACCTAGACAAATTATTAAAGCTGCTGTCCCAATTACCAAATAATTGTGTATGTGCCAAATTCCTGTCTACATGTACTCTCTTGTAGGGTATTTCTACCTTGTGCTTGTCCTTTATCCTCCTCTGTAATTCTTTAGCTCCTACAGTTTCATCTTCCATGAGCTAATCCTTCACTTGCTCACATATCCAAAATTTAGTTGCATTCTTCACTTTCTTACTTCTTCTTCTTGTACTAGTACAACTATGCCGACGCCAATTCTTCTTCACCTAGCATGACACAAGAATTAATTTCAAAAATGTTATAATACTTGTGAAATGGACAGAAAGAGAAAAATTGGAGTTGAAGCATGTAGTTACCTGATTGTAACGTTGTCCTTCAAGGTTGATGCATGTAGCCTCCATTTACACCCTTCTTCTTCCTTCCTTGAACAATAGGCCCTTAGTCTCCCTGGGTCACTTTTTCTAGTGTTAAAGTCAAATTCATGTTTGATTGCATGTTGTGATAGTGCCAATCTAAATTCTTGAATGTTGGGATATATGCTTCCCACACTCATTGGAGGGTCATCTTTGTCATAAGCTACAATTGACATAGGTGGCAGAGGATCTCTCCCAATCAACACATCCTCTTCTGTGTACTCCTCATCAGAATCAGACTTAGAATCAGATTTAGATTCCCTGCCCTCTCTAGTTTCCTTATGAGCAATTAAATACAAGCCTTTGTCATCAATACCCACATGTTTATTATGTGGTTCAGGATTTGCAAGATAACCATCGTCGTCGTCATCATCATCTGACTGAGATGGAGGATCAGTGGAATGGCTTGCTGCAGACTTAGGGGGCTGGTTTGGCAACATCGGAATTGCTGCAGGATTAGTGGAATGGCTTGCTATAGTTAGAGATGGAGAAACCAGAGATGGTGTGCATGGGATATGAACCACATCTGAATGCAAAGCTTCATTATCTGGTTCAAGAGTGTAGCACTTGTTGGGCTCGGTGTATGCAATGGTCAAGTGAACTATCTTACCATGAACATGTTTTCTAAACATTTCAAGTAGGTCCTGATCTGTTGTGACTTTTGGGAAGGTTTTCTGGACACCATCATAGTAAAAAAATGCACTACCTCATTATATCCATGAGGGTACTAATCAATAATTTCTTCGATAAGGTCCTTAAAATTACATAGATCAGAATCCACGACCTTACTACATCTAAAGCATGAGAACTCCTTCCTATGCTTTTTAGGATTGCCAACGAGTCTGTTTTTCATCAAAATTATGTATTCTACAACAATTTCAATTATTTTCCCTAATTACAATCAGACAAATGTAGAAGGAAAAGTATAAGAATAGTTCTTACCCTTTAGGAAGCCAAGAAGTGTCATGGCCTTGCGGAGGCATCACCATGCCTATTAGGCTACTCATCTTCAGATCATGAGCTCCCCTGCTTGCCGTCTCTCCTTCAGAACAGGAGCAGCACGGTCATGATCGGGGGTGCACGCAGTCAGTGTGGGTGGCGCAGTCACGATGGTGGGGGAGTGGCCCGGCGATGAGGCAGGGGGCACACGTGGTGAGCCGAAGGGGGCGGCTCGGCCAGCCTATTGGGGTGCGCGCGACCAGGCAGTTGGGGCGGCGCCACCAGGAGGTTGGGCCGGCATCGTCGCGAAGCAAAGCCGAGAGGGCGGCGTCCTCGCGAAAGCAGAGCCATGCGGCGTGGGAGATCGACGCCCGCCACCTGGCAGTGTGTGCCACTCGCCTAGGAGTCAATCTAGGGTTTCATGCGGGCCATGGTGTGGCGCTCGCCTGGGAGCGTGAGGAGGGGTACAAAAGGAAATAATTGTCTCGCTAACGGCGTTATAACAGCTGGTTCACTGAATCTTGGTTAATAGTCAATTTAGTGGCGTATAAGAGATCATGAATCTATATTGATGGCTCTGAAGGGATTGCATAGTTTATGATGGCAAGTAAGGGATGCTTACAAGTTTTGATGGCATACATGAGATTTTCTCGAGAAAGAGCATGCAGCCGGCGAACAGTCTATTTGCTGTCTATAGGTAATTATGAAAGATGAGCCAAGAAAGAACTTGTATTTTGGCTATAAATAAGCACACTCGTGTCCAACTGTGACAACAGTGAACAATCCAAATATGATCCATATTATATAATTTGAAGGGTCTGTTGGGTATAGTTCAGCTTCACCGGTGAATCAATTTTTCGTAACTTTGGATTAAAAAGTAGTTTTACTAGTGAAGCTAAATCCGTATTTAAACCATTTAGCAAAACAGTTCTCCTGCTGATGGACAAAAACACAAAATGACCATAATACCCTTGCTTTTCATTTTTTATTTTTCATTTTTCATTTTCTTCTTCTCTCCTCGGGCTTCTGTCATCCACAACAGCTCTCCTCTTCCCTCTCTCCAACACCTCCTCCTTCTTCCATGTGCCGCCTCTACACGTGCGCCACCTGTAACAGAACCGACCAAATTACAAGAGCACAAGTACAAAAACAAGCACCGAAGCGCTCAAATTTCCGAACTTGAGCCCGTATAATCCCGGTAGTCAATCGAAACCACGAAGGATTTCAAACCAACTTGCTTACAACCAAGATCACATCATTCAACATACAACATCATACGTTACATTACACAAGTAGTTCCGAAATAAGTTTACACACACGGAGTCGCAAATATTACAAACCAAGTTTATAAAGTAGCGGAAGCATATACACACACCCGTTGTTTAACTACTGCCAGTCTTGTTGATCAACAACCCGCAAAAGCATCAGGAAAGTACATAAAAGATGATCACGCCCTAGTGATCTAGTCTTCGTCACCCGCAGGGTGGAGACAATTTTTGCAGAAGCCTTGGTAGAGCATATCATCTGCAACAGGAGGGAATAAACCCTGAGTACTGGAATGTACTCAGCTAGACTTACCCGACAAAAACCAGAAATAAGATGACACCAAGGATTATGCAAGGCTTTCATAATTGGAGCTGGCTGACATTACCTTTTTGCGGAAAAGCATAAGTAATTTAAACTCCTTTAACCTGTACTAGCATTTATTTTTAGCATTTACCTGTCATCTATCTTAGCACCTGTACTAAGCATGCACTTGATTATAATCAAACAATTATCATTATTATATCCAGAGCAGGTATGAATTGTGGCAACATTGTATCATTCCCTTAACCACCGGTTCATTTAATGAGATCTACGTTGCCGCTGCTCAAGTCAAGTGCTCACTAACCGGGAGCGACGGCGATTCGAATCGAATTCCTATCCAGCTGGAGGGGTATTTCTAACACTCACCGCGCAGGCCCCTGCCAGGGTCGCATAAGCCACCTTTTCATATGATTCAGGAATCGCGGGTCCGAATGATGTCGCGACCCCAAAGGCGACACTCTGCCAGGTGATAGGGACTATAACCCCCCTTGGTCTCACGCCAATGTCCCCAAGCACATCCTTTCTCTCCTCCAAGAAGCAACCTACCATTCGATTCCCGCCCTGAATCAAATTACTCGGCTTCGCGGTCGGAACGACTTATCCGGCCAACTAAGTGTTAGACTGCGTTCAACATGACTCAATGACGTACAGCGAATCGGTCCTTAAATGACTCAGACGGGCATAGCTCCACACCCAAGACGTGAAGCGTCTTGCGGCTGTACTATCGAACTCCCGCCCGGTCTCAATTTCATTTTTAAGCATGGTTCCATCCACGGTAGCCATAAGCCACTCATGACTCCTTCCTACATCTCGCGGATGACCGGAAATCACCCGACTTCTACCGTACTACGCAGGGCTAAGCATTGATACGTGCCTAAACCTAAATTAGGGTTTAAGTACGATATCTGGACAAGGACAGGTATAATGTAACAATTATTTTCATATAACTCCTACAACTTAATGCATTAAACAATTAAAAGTACTCAAGATAGATTTATAAATTGATGGGTTCAGCATGCACCGGGGCTTGCCTTTCAGAAAGATCGAGGGCCGGTGGTCAGGACACTCAGGCAGGTCTTCTGCGGGAACTTCTCCGCCGGTTGGTTCCTCTGGCTGCTCCGGCTGGTCCTGGACCTCCTCCGGTATCGCTGGCTCGAACTCGAGGAGTGTTACCCCCTCCGGAACACCTATTGCATGAATGCACAATAAATATCATGGATGCATAATGGGTGCAACATGCTCGGAATGAAATGCATTTCAGCAGTAGAAGTACTCTATTCAAGTCACTTCACCATTACGTGCAAATCTCTTCTCCGGTGGAGAAGTACTTACCTAATCTACTCAACCTAAGGTATAGCTGTTCATCTTCGGTTAAGGCCCTAACACCTAACAAACACAAGAGTGACATTATTTAGGTTACCACATCCAACCCAAAATATCACAGTAAGACATTCTGGACAGCAGCTACTTGTTTCTAACATAACTGGAGATTCACAACTCCAAAAGATATGATCTAAGACAATCTGGAAAGCTTATGAAATGCACCACAAAATATTTTCAGACCACAACACTTAATTCCAAAGTTTACCTAGTCGAAATTCCAAAGTTCCAGAATCTGTCCTCCCCAAACAGAGAGCAGCCAATTCTGGACTGTCACTTAAAACAGCAATAACTCCTAAACTACTAAGCCAAATGCTCCCAAATTTTGACACAAGCTAGTTTATCAAGTTTACTACAACTTTGGTATTCACAAGTTTTCCAGCAACACTTTTATTAAGGGTCAAACCCAAAGATACTACCAGCTGTCCAGAAAACCTAGAATTGCAAAGATTAAATATTTATTTATGTGGCAAACATCCCATAAGACCAAACTAATATTACCAAAAGTTCACATAGGTCACAAAAACACCAGAAAGTAAGGTTGGCCCACCTAAAATATTTATTTAAACCTATTTCTTAATTTACTTAAGTAATTAAGTGAAATTTTAAACATATATGTAAACTGCTCCTAAAATTCTACAAAAATTACAGTAGACTCTAGGAACCAAAAAGAGACCACTGTAAAAATTTGAACTAAATTTATTTATAGAAACTCCCTAAACAAAATTCACAAGCCCAAAAGGCTGATTTTTATATAATTAACAAATCATATTAAAAAGTGTCAAACAACAGATTTCCTATTTTTCTTAGACACTTTAAGGTACCAAGACATTCTCCAAAAAATTATAAGAACATTGCACCTGTAGAAAAATTACAAAAATTCATTCAAGTATTCCCTAAAATGATAAGATAGCATTATAACTTGGAAAGTACTCAAGCACTACTGCCCAAATTTTTACCAAAGCTAGAGCAAGTATAAATTAGCCTACCCACCAAATTTCATAATTTTTGGAACACTGAAACTCAAGATATGATTTAAACAAGTTTGCATGCAATCTAAAACACATTTCAAAAACCTATTTAAATCTCCCAAAAACTAAACATCACATAACCAACTCATATTTTTCTAAAATACTACACCCCAAGTAGATCCTAACAAAATTTATCTCATAATTTTTGAGCAAGTAAAACCTTAGATCTATATTTTCCAAAACTTAACAAAAACTGTGACAGAATAAAGAAAAATGAATAAAAGAAATAAGTCGGATTAGTTACTGGACCGGCCCGGAAAAGACGCGGCCCACGACTCGCGGCGTGGCCGCTCGAGCTCCCGCCCGCGCGCGTGCGTCTGCCAGGCGGGACCCGCCGTCAGAGAGAGAGGGGCAGGGGCGCGACGAACCGCGTGCTCCGGCGAGCTCAAGCTCGTCGGAGGGGAGCTCGCCCGGCAAACCGAACCCACCCAAGCGTTCCCCGTCACGCGGTGCTTTGATTCGTGCAAGTAGGAAGGCTTGGGTTGGAGTGGGAGGGGCTCGCCGTTGTGAGCGGCGGCCGGTGAGGTTCGGGTGACGGTGCGCCGCCACCGGTGAGGCCGCACGGTCACCTCTGAGCTCGGTACGAGCTTCACTGCAACTAGGCGGACTGATTGAGGTAGAGAAGGGAGATGGAGAGAGGCCCTAACTACCCCGGCCACGGAGCGCCCAACTCCAACAAAGGGGGTCGCCCATGGCAGCAATGGCGGAATCGGCCAAGAGGCCCTTACCACGGCTCGGTTCGCTCGATCAATGGGTGGAGGATATAGCGGCAGCGTGCTGAAGCTTCGGACAAAGGGGATTGGGCAATGCCATGACGACACTGCCGGCCGAGCTCGTCGGAGGCCATGGCAGGGAGGGAGGCGGTGTTTTCTTCCGCCTCAGGCGCTTGCGAAAGAGAGAAATGGCCGGGCGGGTTTGGCGAGGCAGTAGGGACGCCTTCTAAGCGTCGAGCAGCTGGCCACGACGCCAGGTCGCGCACGGCGCGTGGAGGGACATGCGGCGGCGACGGTCTGTGGCCGGTCGGCCACTCCACTGATGAACTGAATCAGCGTTGCAATCGTGGCCTCAAAGACCGACTGACAGAGCAAGTTCAACGATGATTATCTCCAAAACCGGTTTGAGTTAGGAGAAGGTGATAACATCAAAATTGTAGGGCTTCATGAGGGCTACAACTTTGCTAATTGGCTCAAGAACAGATTCGGTTTGGATTTGAAACTACAAAGCTCCAAAGTGGTGTACTTGGAAACTGAAACGTGATTTCAGTCAGTGAAACCGACTGAAACCCTATTTTCAAGACACCACATCTCCTAAACCATTTAGAACTAGGTGATGGTGATGTTGACAATGTTGTAGAGCTACACAAGGACTACAAGTTTGTCAATATGAGTTGGGGCTGGTTTGGTCTGGTTTGCAAACTACAAGCTTCCAAAGTAGGCCACAGTAAAACTGGAGGGACACTTTTGAGACTTAGAAAAATTCTAAGTGTTGAGACAGCCCCTCTAGCTGACTTGTGGGCCATTTTTGAGCATGTTCTGGCCAGTTTCATGAGATGGTCATATTGAGACTTTTGTTCCCCATAAAATTCCCTACAACTTTGCTTAAGGGTGCTCCTCCATGCAAGGTCTCTAAGCTAGACTTTTTAATTGGTCAAACTAGAGCATCCTAGGGCTTAATGCTGGTCAACTACACCTTGGAGGGCATTTTGGTGATTTTGGTCAACATGAACCTTGCTCCATTAGTGACCCTAAGTATAACTAAAGTGTTGTGAGATATAATTGGCTACTCTACCCTTTAGTTACACCAACTCTCTAGTGTCACATGATGTGAGCCAAACAAAACTTTAAAAACAAATCACATTTGTTGCAACCATATGAAATAACATGAAATGATGCATGCTTATGCTCATGTAATGCAATGCAATTATGGAGCTAAACACCTGAGGTGTTACAGCCCTCCCCCCTTATAAAAATCTCGTCCCGAGATTTGGAAAGCATACCATTTTTCATAGAATTCCTTATAGCCATCCCGCAAATAGTCTTCCCGTTCCCATGTAGCGTCACTTTCACTACCCTGATTACTCCACATCACTTTATACCACTTAACCACTTTGCTTCTAGTTACTCGTTCCTGAGTATCTATCACCCGGACTGGCTTTTCTTCGTAAGTTAAATCAGACTCAAGCCTGATATCTCCTAACGGGACTCTTTCCTCAGGAACTCGAAGACACTTTTTGAGCTGAGATACATGGAAGACGTTGAATATGGCACTCATTTCAGGAGGTAACTGGATTTTGTACACAACAGCACCACTCTTGCCTATGATCTGGAAAGGACCCACGTATCTTGGCGTAAGTTTCCGCTTAACACCAAAACGTTGGACACTCTTCATTGGAGAAACTTTCAGGTAAACGAAGTCTCCAACTTCAAAGTCGAGCGGTTTTCTATGATGATCAGCATAACTTTTCTGTCTAGCTTAGGTTGCTGCCATATGTTTTTGGATGGTACGGACTTGTTCCTCAGCTTCATGAACAAAATCAATACCATAATACCTCCTTTCACCAGCTTCTACCCAGTTTAGTGGAGTTCTACACTTACGACCGTACAAAGCTTCGAAAGGGGCCATCTTAATACTCTCTTGGTAACTATTATTGTACGAGAATTTGGCTAGAGGTAACCATTTTTCCCAAGAACCCTTGGATGATATTACACATGCCCGCAACAGATCTTCCAAGATTTGGTTAACCCGTTCCGTCTGTCCTGACGTCTGGGGGTGATAAGCAGAGCTTCTCACTAACTTGGTTCCCAGAAGGTGATGCAAGTGCTCCCAAAAGCGAGCAGTGAACTGGGGACCACGGTCAGAAACGATAGTATGAGGTACCCCATGGAGCCGGACTATCTGATTGAAGTACAACTCAGCATAGTCAGTGGGACGATAGTCCACTCTAACTGGAATGAAGTGAGCTGATTTGGTCAAGCGATCCACAATTACCCAGATGGAGTTATGATTTTTGACAGTAGGAGGAAGACCGACAATGAAATCCATACTTATCTCTTCCCATTTCCAACCTAGGATAGAAAGTGGTTGAAGCAACCCAGCTTTCATGTGCACAACTTTAACTCTACAGCAGGTGTCACACCTAGCAACATATGCAGCTATCTCTTTCCGCATCTTGGTCCACCAATAGTATGGCTTCAAATCATAATACATCTTATTGCTACCAGGATGGATGGACAACTTAGAGGAGTGTGCTTCAGACATAATATCATTTCTAAGCTCTCGGTCCTTAGGCACAACTAACCTATCCTTGAACCATAGTACACCCTCTTCATCTACCCTGAATTGGGTAGTTTCTTTCTCTTTCATCTTGCGTTTTATGTGGAATACACCAGGATCGGTCTTTTGAAGCTCAATAATTCTGCTTTTGAGAGTACAACTGACAGTGATGTTGTACAAGACTGCTGGATGTAGAAGGCAAGACCGATGAAAATCAGTTTCAACTAGGGAATGGCAATGAGACTTACGGCTTAAAGCATCCGCAACCACATTTGCCTTGCCAGGATGATAGTGCACTTGAAGGTTATAATCCTTAATCAACTCGAGCCATCTTCTTTGACGCATATTTAACTCGGGTTGGGTGAAGATGTATTTGAGGCTTTTGTGGTCTGTGTAGATATTGCAGACATTGCCCAGCAGATAATGCCACCATACTTTCAAAGCATGAACTACTGCGGCCAGTTCTAAGTCATGCGTTGGATAATTCACCTCATGTTTCCAAAGTTGTCGAGAGGTATATGCAATCACTCGGCCTTCCTGCATCAACACACCTCCCTAATCTATGCCTAAGGCATCACAATAAACATCAAATGGTTTCTCGATATCCGGTTGTGCCAAAACCAGAGCTGAGGTTAGGAGGGTTCGCAGTTGGTGAAAAGCCGCATCACACTCAGGAGTCCAGACAAACCTGGTGTTTTTTTTATAGCAACCGAGTCATTGGCTTGGCTATTTTGGAGAAATCCGGGATGAAGCGACGATAATAGCCAGCCAAACCAAGAAAACTCCGGACCTCGTGAACCGAGATATGAGCCTTCCAGTTTAGTACCTCTTGTACCTTGGCAGGGTCCACCATAATTCCTCCATCGGACAACACATGCCCAAGGAAAGGTACTTCTCGAAGCCAGAATTCGCACTTACTGAACTTTGCATATAGTTGATGTTCACGTAGTCTTGCGAGGACTATACGCAGATGTTCAGCGTGATCTTCCTCATTTACAGAATATATCAGGATGTCATCAATAAATACCACCACAAACTTGTCTAATTCGGGCATAAACACCGAATTCATCAAGTACATGAAGTGTGCGGGGGCATTTGTCAGGCCGAAAGACATAACAAGATACTCATAAAGGCTGTATCTTGTCGAGAAAGCCGTTTTTGGAATATCTTCGAGACGGATTTTGATCTGATGGTAACCAGATCTTAGATCGATCTTGGAGAAAACTTTAGCTTTAGACAACTGATCGAACAAGATGTCGATGCGCGGTAGAGGGTACTTATTTTTGACAGTGACTGCATTGAGAGGTCTATAATCTACGCACATTCGCAATGACTGATCCTTCTTCTTTACAAATATAGCAGGATATCCCCATGGCGACGAACTAGGACGAATCAACTCCTTCTTCAAAAGTTCATTCAATTGCACCTTAAGTTCAGCTAGTTCATTCGGAGGCATCCTATAGGGTCTCCTAGAGATGGGAGCCGTGCCAGGCAACAACTCAATTTTAAATTCCACATCCCGATCCGGAGGGAGCCCCGGCAAATCATCGGGAAAAACGTCCGGAAACTCATTTACTACTGGAATTTCGGCCAACGCCTTTGCTTGCACAGCATGAACTTCCCCAGACAAATCAACTTTTCTGGGAAGTTGTACCAGAAAACCCTTTTGATCTGTAGGATCTCTGAGCATAACTACCCAAGTGGATGTATCAATGAGTACCCCATTCTGACTCATCCAATTCATACCCAAAATAACATCTATGCCTAAGCCCGGCAAAACCACTAAGGCAAGCGAGTACTTTCGCCCTTCTATCTCAAGCTCAAGATTCCCCACTACTTTATTTGTGGAAATATTCCCACTTGCTACGCTAATACAATAACCCCCACCTTCAACCGTATGCAATTTGTGTGCAAACTTTGATGCAAACTTAGGACTGATAAAGGAATGCGAAGCACCTGAATCAAAAAGTACCACTGCAGGGTGTTGGTCAACTAGGAACTTACCAGCAGTGACAACCTCACCAGATGGGATTTCCTCAATACTGTTATAATGAGCGTGCCCTTGACGGCCACCTTGGTTGACATTCTTCTTAGGGTAAGGGTAGTTCCTGGACCAATGGCCTGGCTTGTTGCAGTTCCAGCAAGGCATGTTGCTAGGAGGAACACTGGAGCTGCCTTGGCCCAAATTACCCTTTGGTAGAGCCACTGTATACGCCTTGCGAAACCCAGTCTTCACTGGCGCCTTCTTTTGCGGAGGACGAAACTTAGCACTTGTGGCAGGAGGGCGAGGATGAGCCCTCGGGGCAGCTGGAGCTCGAGACTGTGAAGCACCAGCCTCAAGTGCCCTCTTGTGGCTCTTAGAAGCAGCATAGATAGAGTTATTGTTTTCTTGAGTCAGAGCATCACTGATAAATTCATTGAAGGTAGTACACTTGCTCGTGCCCATAGTCTTCATCAGCTTTGGACCGAGGTCTCTTTTAAAGCTAGCAATTTTCTTGGCATCGGTATCCACAAACTCTGTGGCATACCTTGCCACGTTGTTGAAAGATTGCAGATATTCAGTCAAGCTTTTATTTTCCTGCGACAACCTCATGAATTATGTGTGCTTGATTGCCATAAGACCTGGAGGAATATAGTTCCCACGGAATGCGGCCTTGAACTGGTCCCAAGCAATCGGGACATTTGCAGGCAGTGTGGAATGATAGTGGCTCCACTAAATACCCGCTGGACCATGCAGTTGGTGAGAAGCATATTCAGTCTTTAGCTCATCAGTCAAGCGAAGCAGACAAAACTTTTGTTCAATAGTATTCAACCACTCATCAGCTTGCAGTGGTTCCTTCGCCTCCTTAAAGAGCGGGGGCTTAGTATCAAGAAAGTCCTTGAAATCACTGTACTGATTGGGTTCTGGGCCCTGGCGGCCATGACGAGCCTCCCGGTTGGCAAGCTGGCGCATAGCATCTGCCAACATGCGCTGCCCTTCGACCATGGTCTGCATCAACTCAGCCGGGGTAGGTGGTGGCGGAGGGGGTGGCTGTTCCTCATCCTCATTGCCACGACCCCGACGGAGATTGTACGACATCTGCAAAATGCATAGCCAATGAGCACTGACGATGTGGGAAATTGTAGATGAATTATTGTAAATATGTCAAACTGACTTCATGAAATAGATTTCTCAAAATACTCATGGTACAATAATTCATCACAACCGCATAATCCATTCAAGTGGATCAATTGGCGCAATCATGCGAGGGAATCCAACAAGATGTACTTTGATAAAAGGCTCACTCACAAGGAGCACAGCAGTTACTGAACCGTTTACGTTAAAATCTACGTGATTCTTGATCTTTCGCCCGGTACTTGGATTTGATTTCAAAGTTTTTAGTTGACTGAGAAAGGCTACTTCAAACTGACCACAAAGAGACTTCTCAACGGTAGAGCTCCATGGTGGATCATGACTAGCCACCTCGATACCAGCGCGTGCTAAGCAGCACAGCCTTATGTCACGCGCCATAGGAGGCCCTCGGTTTCGTCGCGGCACCGAAGAGTGCTAATCGTGACACCATCATCGAACGCAACACAATAAGACATCCAATTGTGATCGAAATTAACAGGTTCCAATAAACATCTAGGAAACATAGGGTTCGACCTTACATCCCAAAAGTCAAGTTATTACAAAGCCTCACTCCAACACAGGGAGGGCACAAAAGACAATCCTACATCATAGCTACGTGATAGCTACTCTAAGCATCGTCCTCAGAGTCAGTGTCAAGGATCTCCCCGCCGTCCTCATCACTAACAGGCTCTAACTCCTCATCATCTTCTTCTTCTGGTGCTTCTTCTAGTGTGGCATCTTGGGGCCCATTGACCTCCACTTCTTCATCATCTTCAGCCATGGCGATTCCCGAACCCATGTCCTCATATGCGTTGTTGTTTCGAGGCAGCAGCGGATTTAGCTGGTTGTTCAGGAGGCGCACTTCTTCATGAAGATTGTCATTGTATTCTTCAGCATTCTCCAACTGTTGCTCGAGCTCAAACTGACGAGCTCTCAGAACGTTCTCCTCGCGCCAGGCTTCATCCCTCTGATTCATGACATGGACCAGCATGCGTTGACAGTTGTGATGTGCTACTGTCAATATCTGGACTGCAAGTGTTTCCTAGTCACGATCACGGATCACTTGCTCCAGTTGCTGACGCGCTGCATTCCGAGCAGCAGTCACTTCGGCCAACTCCGCCCTCAGCCTTTCCACCTCAGTGGGCTCAGGGCGGGGCTCACGTTAAAGCTCTTCACATGAGACCCGCAGGACTTCTGCAACCCTTGTCTGTACCCGATTGGAAATAGGATGATATAAGTATAGATTTCATCACTGGTCTTCCCACCACACAGAAGGGACACAATTCTATTTGGGTAATAGTAGATCGTCTCACCAAGACAGCTCACTTTCTACCAGTTAAGACAACATTCCGACCACCTCAATATGCAGAAAAGTATATTGCTGAGATTGTCCGATTACATGGTATACCAAAAACGATCGTGTTCGATCGTGGTTCACAGTTTACCTCTCATTTTTTGGAACATCTTCATAAAGGTTTGGGTACTAGTTTGATTCGTAGTACGACTTACCATCCACAGACAGACGGGCAGACAGAACGAGTTAATGCTGTACTTGAAGATATGCTTAGAGCTTGTGTACTACCATCCAGAGGCTCATGGGAATCCTGGTTACCATTGGCAGAATTCGCTTACAACAACAGTTACCAAGAGAGTATCAAGATGGCACCTTTTGAAGCTTTATATGGCAGGAAGTGCAGGACACCGTTAAATTGGGTAGAGCCTGGAGAAAGAAGGTTTTATGAAATTGATTTTGTAAATGAGGCAGAGAAGAAGGTTCGTATTATCCGGCAAAACATGCAAGCTGCACAGTCCCGTCAGAAGAGTTATGCAGACAAGAGAAGGAGACCATTGGATTTCCAAGTGGGTGACTATGTCTATTTGAAGGTTACCCCCATGAAGAAGAAACAGTTTGGAATCAAGCAGAAACTGTCTGCTAGATATATCGGACCATACCAGATCATAGAGCAAAAGGGTCCCGTGGCGTACAAGTTGCAATTACCAGAAGGGATGAGTTCGATCTTTCCCATCTTTCACGTATCCCAGTTGAAGAAATGTCTGCGTGTTCCGGAAGAGAGAATAGAACCACAGGGTATTCGGATCAAGGCGGACTTGGAATAATGTGAACAACCAGTTCGAGTTCTGGATACAAAAGACCGAGTCACTCGGAATAGAGTGGTAACAACCTACAAGATTTAGTGGAGCCACCATGATGAGGGTGATGCTTCATGGGAAACGGGAGAATATCTTCAAACTGCGTATAAAGATTTTTACGATAAATGGTTCGTAACTCAAAATCTCGGGACGAGATTCTTATAAGGGGGGAAGGCTGTAACACCCCTGGGTGTTAAGCATGCATTAGCATCCAAAGCATTAGTCATAATCATCTCATACATGGTTATCATTGCATACAGTATAGACCCTTTTAAATTTAAAGTTGAAAAACAATTACTTAAAACCCAAATTCTGCATTTAAGTGCTAACGAGTGGTGAAACTTTGTGTAGCTACAATTTTAAATAATCTAGAATAAATTAACATGATTTTTGGAGCAATTCTTGAATTCAAGTTTTTCTCAAATTTTGTTTTAAAAATATTCTAAACAATTATTTTTTTAATTAACAATTTAGCTTTAAATCCCAAATTCAAAATCTATTAGGACTTTTGAAAAATGCTCTACATGAAAGTTGTAGAGTATAAAATTTTGAACAACTTTTATTTTGGGCAAAAGTTCTAAAAACCTCTTTCTCATCTTCAAATTCAAATTTGAAACAAATATAGAAATCTGAAAATTTATTTATAAAAGAAAAATCGGTTTTTTCACTTTAGTGGGCCGCAGCCACCCTTTCGGCCCACCCGAGCTGGCAGCCCGGCCCGCGCCCGCGCCCGCGCCCGCGTCAGCGCCTGCCGCCCGCGCGTGCGCGACGCCGTGGCGCCGCGGCAGAGCTCGGCCGCCGCGTGGCCGAACGACGGCGACGCCGCGCGACACGCACCCCGGGTGGCCCCCGCGTCCCCCGCGCCACGCGCCTTGAAGCCGCGCCCGCTCCTCCCTCGGCTGCACGCCCTCCATTCCCTCCTCTCGCTCCGCAGCAGGTCGCCAGCAGCAGCCGCGCCATTACCGGCTCCCGGAGCTCCGCCACCGCCGTTCGCGCTCGTGGCTGCTTCTCCGGCTGATTCCTCCCGGCCTCAGCTCCGCCCCGCTTCCCTCCACCGCGTGCGCGCCTCCACTCCGCCGCTCGAGCTCAGGTGAGGGCCAATTGGCCGCCCCCCTCCTCCACTGCCGCCATGGCCGCCGTTGGCCGGCGCGCATGGCCGGAGCTCCCTGGCCCTTCATGCCCCCTCCGGTCTCGAGTATCCGCTTCCCCTCCGCCTAGCAGTGCTCGCGCTCGCCTTCTCGGCCGCCCCCGTGGCCTGCATTGGCCGGCCGACGAGCTCCAGCGCCGCCGTGCCGCCATCTCCGCCGGCGAGCCTCCTCCAGAGCTCCCGCGCCGCTCGGAGTTGGTGCGCTGGGTGCGTCTCGGTGCGGGGAGCACGTTGGTGCCCTCCCCGTCGCCGGAGACCTCACCAGCGGCGAGTTTGCCACCGGTCAGCGCCTCCCCCACACTGCTCTGGCTGGCCGGTGGGGTCCGTTGACCCGTGGGTCCCGCGTGTCAGCGTGTGTGGGTGCACTGCACCGGGTGTATTCAGCGTTTTCACCGGCGAATTCTTAAAAGAATTAAGGAAAATGATTTCTCAGAATTATGAAACAGCTTTGAAAAATCATATCTCAAGATTTATAGCTCCAAAAATTGTGAAACAAATTTTGTAATGTTCCTCTTGAATAGATCTACAGTTTAAAAATATTTCATGATAAATTGTTGACACTTTTCTGTGTAGGTTTATTTAATTGCTATAAATGCTGATATCTTAGAAAATGTGTAGTAAATAAAATAATGAAGGGAAAAATGTGATTCTTGTTGCTTTAATCTTTATTAGTAATGTACTTTCTAGGAAAAATATTAGTGAAGCATGTTCTGTGAGAAAATTTTGAAGTGTAGTTCAAATGCTTTTATTTGATAATCTTTATTATTTTTAGTAAAGAGCTAAATTTGTATAGAACATACATGTGATAATTTTTGTAGTATGTTAGTTTACTGTTAGTAACATAGGAAAAATGTGAAATCTGTTGTTTGATACTTTTTCTAGTACAAAATAATTTCATGCTCATATTTAGTCTATAACTTGTTTATTTTGTACAAGCAGTTTTACATAGGCCATTCTCATGAAAATTTAGTAGTAGGTTAGTTAGGGTAAGAGTAATCTACTGTAATTTTTGTAGATTTTTAGCTATAATAGAAATAGGTGTTGGTGTGTAACCCTAGTTAAATAGGGAATAAAATATTATTCTTTATGAGAAATTAAGAGAAATAAAATATGTTTGGTGTATCTTTGAAGCATTATTATGCCTTGCTGATGTTATGGATGAGTTAGGTTGGTAAGCTTTGGTAGCTTAGGTTCACTTGTATGTGTAGATGGTAGGCTAACTAATAGAAGGATAAGGCGTATGTTTTAGGGTACATGTTCTTGGATGACGTTGACTACCTTGTAGAAGAAATAGTTATATTCAAACTGCTCATTCCATGTGCTCATCTGCATCTCATGTCATCAAAGCACTCCACCACAATCTGACACATCATTCGCATGTTTACTTATGCACTTGCATCATACAGGATCACAGGAGGAGTCGTAGGTAGCAGTACCGGAGGAACAAACTTGGACGGATCAGCAGGAGCCCCAGGCACAGGAGGTGCCTGAGGAGGAAGAGTCAGGCGAGGAGCTGCCAGAGTGCGTCGACCACCATTCTAGCTCGTTCGAAAAAGGCAAGCCCCAGAGCATTTTAAGCCTCCTATTTTTATAAAAGTTGTTCCTTACTACATGAACTATAGTTATATATATAGTTGCATTAAGTTATAGGAGTTGAGTGAAACCGTTGTTGCATTATTACCTTGGCCACCGGATTATCTTTCACCCTGTTAGGTCAGGATCGAGTGAATTGCTTAGCCATGCTTAGACCGGTAGAAGTCGGGTGATTTCCTATCACCTGCGAGTTATAGGTGGATACCGGGTTATGGTTAGCTGTAATTGTGATCATAAAAAGTAACCAAGTGTTGAGGGATAAATGAAGACCGGACGTAGTCTTATAGGGTTTTGGACTATAGTGATTCCGTCTGTGTCGATTAAGGACCGATCGTTGCTCGTCTCTCTTGTCATGTTGAACGCATGCCTCACATTTAGCTGGCCGAATAAAGTACCTTTCGACCGCGAAGCTAGTGACACTTTTCGAGCCGAGATAAACTCGGGTTGGCAGACTGGTGTTGAAGGGGGTGTAACGGGGACGCGAAGAGTGAGCCCAAGGTGCGTCCTGGCAGTCGGGCGGTCCCTGGGTAGTGCGATCCATGATTGTTATCCCGCTGCTTCTTGGAAAGTGTCATTGATGATCTACGCGACCCTAACGGGGGAAACAAGGTTTGTGTGAGGAATAAATCTCTAGCTGGATAGGAATTCGATTCGAATCGCCGTCGCTCCCGGTTAGTGAGCACTTGACTCGAGCTATGGCATCGTAGTAACATTAAAGGAACACTGATGGTTAAGTGAATGATGTTGGAAATGCTAAACCTGATATGGTAATCTAGATTGCTAATGATAAATCAAGTGATTGTTCTAGCAATAGCTGCTTACCTAGTTTGAATAGGTTATACTAAAAGTGATGCAAAAAGTACTGGTTTAGTTTTTCATAACAACTTATGGTTTTCGCAAATAAGTCAAGCCAGTCCAATCTATAAAGCCTTGCATGATCCTTGGTGTCCTTTATTTCTGGTTTATGACGGGTAAGTCTAGCTGAGTACATTCCCGTACTCCGGGCGTTGTTCCCATTGTTGTTGCAGATGGTCAGATGTACTATGGGTACTGCTCCAACTGTCTGTATCCGGCGATGGGCGACAACTAGGACCTTGGGCAAGGGTCACTCTGTTTGTCTTATCTACTGCTTTTGTGGACCATGACTATCTGCTGGCACTGTATTTGAACTAAGTGTGGGTGTAAAAATACTTGCTTCCGCTATGTTATTTTGAACTGTGTTGTAATAACTTTTATTCCGAACTCCGATGTACTCCACTTTTTTTGTGAACTCTACGTATCATGTGAACTGTGGCTGCTAAATCAGTACGATCTTGGTTGTACGTTGGTTGGTTTGAAATCCCTCGTGATTTCACGGAATCTCGGGTTATACGGGTTTAAGTTTGATAAATTAACCGCCTCGGTGGAAAATTTTCTTACTTAATCTTGTATAATTACGTTGATTCGTTACAGCTGGCATCGGAGCATGGTTTAGCACGTTGCTGTTCACATGGGTATTTAAAAACAAAACTGTGTTTTCCACTAAGCTTTCAAATTTAAGAGTGTGTCAGTGGTCATATCCTTTATGCCCCATAAGGACTCTAGGTGGCTTAATTAAGTACTAACTTGGGGGTTTGCATCATATTTGAAATTTCGTCGCTCATACGGCGTGCTATTGTATGAGTGCCATTCAATTGAGTGGTAATGTATGGATCAATTTCCTCTACGCCCTGGTAAGTGAGAGTTGTGAGAGCATGGTCAGATACACTGCCGATCTAGGGGAGTGCTTATGTGATACCAAAATACTTACGTGCCATGCGCATGTTCGTATAAAGATATTCAAATGGTGGGGACTTCCGTCATGCGGTGACGATGCCGTCAATAGGACGATGATTCGGGTAGTTGTTACCGTTATACTCGTATCTGGGGATGCGAGTAGAGCGAGTAACTTACTTTACTGCTTTCTTGCATATTTTCATACTGTAAGGGTTGGGCTGAAGTGACTTTCTGCAGGTACATAACAACGCTTTCGAGTAGTACGTATTAGTTACGTTACAAGAGATCGTTGTATGCCACCGTTTATTCCGTTAGTAGTTATTAGTTTTCTAAGTTTGTGAGGACGTACGGAACGTGCATGTATCATGTGGTGCATTTCATTCATGGCATTGTTCCTCCCCTTATAAGTTGATTATCTCATTTCGATAAAAATGCCAACTTAAAAATCTGTTCTCACCACGGTAATAAAATTTTGCTACAGATGGCACGTACCAAGCAGACAGCCCGCAAGTCCACCGGCAGAGCTCCCCGTCATCAGCTTGCTCCACGCACTCGTCAGCGCCACACTTTTCTTGGAGAGTTTGGGATGCCTACGCTCTTGTGGAGAGTACTCAGCTATGTAGGCTATCCTGATGGGATGGAGCCCTGCTACTTTTGGTCGAATGAGTGGTTGGGGGAAGGACTTTTGGTGACTGTGGTAGTGGTAGTTCGTCCCCGAGGTGATAGTTCTGAGTGGACCGGTTGGCATTTTGAGTCAACTGGCAGGACCCCTGAAGAAGCCGCTGAGAGGGCAGCCTTTGGGATCCTGAGAGATATCATGGATCGCTTTCCTCAGGAGTTGGCAGCAGCTATAGTTGGAGTCTTTCCGAGGGGCAACACCTCCACTGACTCGTGGCAGCAGGCAAGAGGAAGATCTCTAGAGATTAGCGCTGCAGAAGCACAGAACAGCGACAACCCCGCTATGAGTGCCATGTTCGCAGTGATGGGGGCCTTTGATGGAGTGGAAGGTAGCCTGAGACGTGTGTCTAGTGCTCTTGGTCAGGCTCATGATGACCGCCGTCAGCTTCAGAGAGATCACGACGCCGAGATTGAGAGGCTCAACACAGAGATGGCTCAGTGAACTCGCCAGAGAGATCAGGCTACCCAGAGGACTGTGGTTTTCGAAGGAGATGTATGTGCCCTGAGAGAGTAGGTTGGGCGACTGACCACCGCCAACAGGAACGCTGAGCGCATGTTGACTCATGTGCTCCATCAGAGGAATGAAGCCTGGTCCGCAGAGAATGTGTTGAGGGCTAGACAGTTTGAGCTAGAGCAACAGTTGGCTTATGCAGAGGAATATAATGACAATCTGCATGAGGAGGTTCATCGGCTGAACAATCAACTCAACCCCTATGTTCCTCCTGGTGCGGTAGAGATGGATTTGAATGAAGACAAAGATCCTAAAGAGCCCGAAGCACTAGTTGGGGAGCACCACGACGCTGCTAATGGCGACGACGCCAACGTCTCGGACTTAGACAGCGACCACGATGAGTAGGCTAGTAGTTGTTACGCTAGCTGCTAGGTTCCATCTACATGATCTTTTGCTTTGTTGGCACGTTGGGCATATAATAGTGAGTAGAAAGACTAAGGCTTTGATGTAATATTGGAAAGCTTGGATGTGTTTGTGGCGGTATCCGAACGTTAAAAAGTTCAGTGTATGTATGCTGGCAACTTGGTTGTAATGGACGCGATGTGTGCGCTTTAAGTAATCTAATTAGTGAGGTTGTGTTAATTGGAATGACTTATTGTGCCCCTGTTTTATTGTATGAATTTATTCTCTCCAGTAAATTCAGTCAGCATGATTTTTCATTCGGTCGCAATTCCTACAACATCACCTAATAATTACTGTTGCTGAAACATGCAGATGCCGAACACTCGTCGTACCGTGTATGGTGCTGCTGAGGCTGGTGGCAGTGCAGCTGCTAGTGATGACCGTGATCCACCACCGCCTCCTCCACCCTACACTGCGGAACAGTTTTTCGCACAATTTCTTGGAAGCCAACGTAATATGGAGGGCATGCAATAGAATATGGAAGCTGCGTTGCGCAGTATCGCAGACAACACCCGTCGGGGAATAAACCCGGGTGGGCACGAAGCAAATCAGTACAGCAGTTTCAAGGACTTCATGGATACTCGTCCACCGATCTTCAAGGAAGCCGTAGAACCCTTGGATGCAGAAGAGTGGATTAATACTATGGAAGACAAGTTCCATGTCTTGAGAGTGACTGAAGTGTTGAAGACTGAGTATGCAGCTCATCAGCTTCAAGGTCCGGCAGGAATGTGGTGGAAACATCACCGCACCACTTTTCCTCTCCACGCTCACATCACTTGGAGGGAGTTCACCGAAGCCTTCCGTGGAACGTACATTCCACCTGGTCTGACCGAGATGAAACTTGGGGAATTCCTGGCACTGAATCAAGGCACGAAGACTGTAACTCAATATCTACATGCATTCAATAACCTGAGCCGTTATGCTCCTGATATGGTGAATACTGAGGCCAAGAAGATCGCCAGCTTCAAGAGAGGCCTGAATCCCAAGATGATGAAACATGTGGGTACAAATATGAGGACTGGTTTCAATGATTTCGTTAGTGACTGTCTGAAGCAAGAGAAGAACAACAATGTTTATGCTGCTTCCAAGATCCGTAAGAGAGCTTTCGAGTCGGGTTCGTCCTAGTCCAGAGCCCCAGTGGCCAACCGTCTAGCTTTTCGATCGCCTGCCCCAGGTGCAAGGTTTAGGCCACCGCAAAGGAAGAATCAGAATGCTCAGCAACCCCAGAGGAACCAGAAACCATTCAAGATGGCATTGCCTCAGGCGAAGATAGGACAAGGCAGTTCGTCTGGAACTGTGGCTCAAGTGAAGGAACCGTGCTTTAACTGCAACCAACCCGGACACTTTGCGAAGTTTTGTCCCTACCCTAAGAAACAGCAGACGCAATATCAAGCTCGTGTGCATCACACCACCGTGGATGACATCCCTGAAGGAGAACCGGTAACAGCTGGTATGTTTTCTATCAACAATCATCCTGCAGTAGTCTTGTTTGATTCCGGATCATCTCATTCCTTTGTAAGTCAAGCATTTGTTAAGAGGCATGGGCAAAAGATAGTTGAATTGGAATGTGCTTATAAAATCAGTTCAGCTGGGGCTGATCTGTTGACTAATCAGATAGTTCAGGGAGTAACCCTAAACATATCAAATCGGCAATATAAGCTTAATCTGATAGTCATGCCAGGGTTAGTTTTGGATGTGATTATGGGTATGAACTGGATGAATAAGATGGGGGTAGTAATCGATATTGGAGGAAGGAGTATCTCTCTTAAGGAACCAAGTGGAGAAGGCACTTTTCGGGTGGTCCTACCTCGGAAGGTAGACCTAGCTAGCACGACTTGTGCGGTCCAAACTACTCTGCTAGCCCAGATTCCAGTGGTCTGTGAGTTTCCAGATGTGTTTCCGGATGAGTTACCTGGACTTCCACCAGACCGAAATGTTGAGTTTGCCATTGAGTTAATTCCGGGAACAGCACCGATCTCGAGAAGGCCCTATCGGATGCCTCTCAATGGGTTAGCCGAATTGAAGAAGCAACTACAGGACTTGCTAAAGAAAGGTTTGATTCGTCCCAGCTCGTCTGAATGGGGATGCCCCGCTCTATTTGTGAAAAAGAAGAAGGATAACTCCTTACGCATGTGCGTGGATTATCGACCACTGAATGCAGTGACAATTAAAAATAAGTATCCTCTTCCTCGGATTGATATCTTGTTTGACCAATTGTCTAAAGCCAAAGTGTTCTCTAAGATAGATTTGAGATCAGGATACCACCAGATTAAGATTAGGCCGCAAGATGTGCCTAAGACTGCGTTCTCTACTAGATATGGCTTGTACGAGTATCTTGTCATGTCCTTTGGATTGACAAACGCTCCTGCATACTTTATGTATCTGATGAATTCTGTTTTCATGCCAGAGTTGGACAAGTTTGTGATTGTGTTCATTGATGACATTCTAATATATTCAGAGAATGAAGAAGATCACGCAGAGCACCTCAGGATTGTCTTGACTAGACTCAGGGAACATCAACTATATGCGAAGTTCAGCAAGTGTGAGTTCTGGCTTAAGACAGTTCCTTTTCTCGGCCACGTGTTGTCTGAAAATGGCATTTCCGTAGACCCTAGTAAGGTGCAAGAGGTTATGGACTGGAAGTCACCAACCTCAGTGCATGAAGTTCGCAGTTTTCTTGGTTTAGCCGGTTACTATCGTCGCTTCATACTGGATTTCTCGAAGATTGTCAAACCAATGACAAGCCTGTTACAGAAGGATCATAAGTTTGTATGGACAGAGGAGTGCGAGGCAGCTTTCTGCACCTTGCGAAAGTTGTTGACCACTGCTCTTGTTCTGGTCTAACCGGATATAGAAAAGTCTTTTGATGTGTTCTGTGACGCATCTAAGAATGGGTTAGGATGTGTACTAATGCAAAATGGAAGGGTCATTGCCTATGCCTCACGTCAATTGAGGAAGCATGAAGTTAACTATCCTACACATGATTTGGAGCTTGCAGCAGTAGTGCATGCTCTAAAGATTTGGAGACACTACCTAATGGGTAATGTGTGTAACCTCTTTACAGATCATAAGAGTCTCAAATACATTTTTACCCAATCTGAGTTGAACATGCGACAGAGAAGATGGTTAGAGCTGATAAAGGACTATAATCTAAATGTACATTATCATCCCGGGAAGGCTAATGTAGTAGCAGATGCACTGAGCAGAAAATCACATGCTATTGATGTGCAACCGTTGTTTGAAGAAGGGTTCAAATTGTTACATCCTGCTGTGTTGCATAATATTCAGCTCAGTTGTACTCTGAAAAACCAGATCATTAAAGGTCAGAAGACAGATAAGGGAATCTTTCATATCAAAGAGAAGATGAAGAGGGAACCCACCAAACACTTTCGATTGGATGACCAAGGAGTGTTATGGTTTAAGGATCACCTGGTGGTACCTAAGGATAGAGAGCTTAAGAACAAGTTGATGAATGAAACCCATCATTCCAAGCTATCTATTCACCCCAGAAGTAGTAAGATGTACCAAGATTTGCGACCCTATTTTTGGTGGACTAAGATGAAAAAGGAAATTGCAGCATACGTTGCTCGTTGCGACATGTGTTGTAGAGTTAAAGCTCTTCACATGAGACCCACATGACTTCTGCAACCCTTGTCTATACCCGATTGGAAATGGGATGATATAAGTATAGATTTCATCACTGGTCTTCCCACCACACAGAAGGGACACGATTCTATTTAGGTAATAGTAGATCATCTCACCAAGACAGCTCACTTTCTACCAGTTAAGACAACATTCCGACCACCTCAATATGCAGAAAAGTATATTGCTGAGATTGTCCGATTACATGGTATACCAAAAACGATCGTGTCCGATCGTGGTTCACAGTTTACCTCTCATTTTTGGGAACATCTTCATAAAGGTTTGGGTACTAGTTTGATTCGTAGTACGGCTTACCATCCACAGACAGACGGGCAGACAGAATGAGTTAATGTTGTACTTGAAGATATGCTTAGAGCTTGTGTACTATCATCCAGAGGCTCATGGGAATCCTGGTTACCATTGGCAGAATTCGCTTACAACAACAGTTACCAAGAGAGTATCAAGATGACACCTTTTAAAGCTTTATATGGCAGGAAGTGCGGGACACCGTTAAATTGGGTAGAGCCTAGAGAAAGAAGGTTTTATGGAATTGATTTTGTAAATGAGGCAGAGAAGAAGGTCCGTATTATCCGGCAAAACATGCAAGCTGCACAGTCCCGTCAGAAGAGTTATGCAGACAAGAGAAGGAGACCATTGGATTTCCAAGTGGGTGACTATATCTATTTGAAGGTTACCCCCATAAAGAAGAAACAGTTTGGAATCAAGCAGAAACTGTCTGCTAGATATATCGGACCATACCAGATCATAGAGCAAAAGGGTCCCGTGGCGTACAAGTTGCAATTGCCAGAAGGGATGAGTTCGATCTTTCTCGTCTTTCACGTATCCCAGTTGAAGAAATGTCTGCGTGTTCCGGAAGAGATAATAGAACCGCAGGGTATTCGGATCAAGGCAGATTTGGAATATCGTGAACAACCAGTTTGAGTTCTGGATACAAAGGATCGAGTCACTCGGAATAGAGTGGTAACAACCTACAAGATTCAGTGGAGCCATCATGATGAGAGTGATGCTTCATGGGAAACGGGAGAATATCTTCAAACTGCGTATAAAGATTTTTACGATAAATGGTTCGTAACTCAAAATCTCGGGACGAGATTCTTATAAGGGGGGAAGGCTGTAACACCCCTGGGTGTTAAGCATGCATTAGCATCCAAAGCATTTGTCATAATCATCTCATACATGGTTATCATTGCATGCAGTATAGACCCTTTTAAATTTAAAGTTGAAAAACAATTACTTAAAACCCAAATTCTGCATTTAAGTGCTAACGAGTGGTGAAACTTTGTGTAGCTACAATTTTAAATAATCTAGAATAAATTAACATGATTTTTGGAGCAATTCTTGAATTCAAGTTTTTCTCAAATTTTGTTTTAAAAATATTCTAGACAAATATTTTTTAATTAACAATTTAGCTCTAAATCCCAAATTCAAAATCTATTAGGAATTTTGAAAAATGCTCTACATGAAAGTTGTAGAGAATAAAATTTTGAACAACTTTTATTTTGGGCAAAAGTTCTGAAAACCTCTTTTTCATCTTCAAATTTAAATTTGAAACAAATATAGAAATCTGAAAATTTATTTATAAAAGAAAAATCGGTTTTTTCACTTTAGTGGGCCGCAGCCACCCTTTTGGCCCACCCGAGCTGGCAGCCCGGCCCGCGCCCGCGCCCGCGCCCGCGTCCGCGCCTGCCGCCCGCGCGCGCGACGCTGTGGCGCCGCGGCAGAGCTCGGCCGCCGCGTGGCCGAACGACGGCGACGCCGCGCGACACGCACCCCGGGTGGCCCCCGCGTCCCCCGCGCCACGCGCCTTGAAGCCGCGCCCGCTCCTCCCTCGGCTGCACGCCCTCCATTCCCTCCTCTCGCTCCGCAGCAGCTCGCCAGCAGCAGCCGCGCCATTGCCGGCTCCCGGAGCTCTGCCACCGCCGTTCGCGCTCGTGGCTGCTTCTCCGGCCGATTCCTCCCGGCCTCAGCTCCGCCCTGCTTCCCTCCACCGCGTGCACGCCTCCACTCCGCCGCTCGAGCTCAGGTGAGGGCCAATTGGCCGCCCCCCTCCTCCACTGCCGCCATAGCCGCCGTTGGCCGGCGCGCATGGCCGGAGCTCCCTAGCCCTTCATGCCCCCTCCGGTCTCGAGCATCCGCTTCCCCTCCGCCTAGCAGTGCTCGCGCTCGCCTTATCGGCCGCTCCCGTGGCCTGCATTGGCCGGCCGACGAGCTCCAGCGCCGCCGTGCCGCCATCTCCGCCAGCGAGCCTCCTCCAGAGCTAGTGACACTTTTCGAGCCGAGATAAACTCGGGTTGGCAGACTGGTGTTGAAGGGGGTGTAACGGGGACGCGAAGAGTGAGCCCAAGGTGCGTCCTGGCAGTCGGGTGGTCCCTGGGTAGTGCGATCCATGATTGTTATCCCGCTGCTTCTTGGAAAGTGTCATTGGTGATCTACGCGACCCTAACGGGGGAAACAAGGTTTGTGTGAGGAATAAATCTCCAGCTGGATAGGAATTCGATTCGAATCGCCGTCGCTCCCGGTTAGTGAGCACTTGACTCGAGCTATGGCATCGTAGTAACATTAAAGGAACACTGATGGTTAAGTGAATGATGTTGGAAATGCTAAACCTGATATGGTAATCTAGATTGCTAATGATAAATCAAGTGATTGTTCTAGCAATAGCTGCTTACCTAGTTTGAATAGGTTATACTAAAAGTGATGCAAAAAGTACTGGTTTAGTTTTTCATAACAACTTATGGTTTTCGCAAATAAGTCAAGCCAGTCCAATCTATAAAGCCTTGCATGATCCTTGGTGTCCTTTATTTCTGGTTTATGACGGGTAAGTCTAGCTGAGTATATTCCCGTACTCAGGGCGTTGTTCCCATTGTTGTTGCAGATGGTCAGATGTACTATGGGTACTGCTCCAACTGTCTGTATCCGGCGATGGGCGACAACTAGGACCTTGGGCAAGGGTCACTCTGTTTGTCTTATCTACTGCTTTTGTGGACCATGACTATCTGCTGGCACTGTATTTGAACTAAGTGTGGGTGTAAAACTACTTGCTTCCGCTATGTTATTTTGAACTGTGTTGTAATAACTTTTATTCCGAACTCCGATGTACTCCACTTTTTTTGTGAACTCTACGTATCATGTGAACTGTGGCTGCTAAATCAGTACGATCTTGGTTGTACGTTGGTTGGTTTGAAATCCCTCATGATTTCACGGAATCTCGGGTTATACAGGTTTAAGTTTGATAAATTAACCGCCTCGGTGGAAAATTTTCTTACTTAATCTTGTATAATTACGTTGATTCGTTACAGCTGGCATCGGAGCATGGTTTAGCACGTTGCTGTTCACTTGGGTATTTAAAAACAAAACTGTGTTTTCCACTAAGCTTTCAAATTTAAGAGTGTGTCAGTGGTCATATCCTTTATGCCCCATAAGGACTCTAGGTGGCTTAATTAAGTACTAACTTGGGGGTTTGCATCATATTTGAAATTTCGTCGCTCATACGGCGTGCTATTGTATGAGTGTCATTCAATTGAGTGGTAATGTATGGATCAATTTCCTCTACGCCCTGGTAAGTGAGAGTTGTGAGAGCATGGTCGGATACACTGCCAATCTAGGGGAGTGCTTATGTGATACCAAAATACTTACGTGCCATGCGCATGTTCGTATAAAGATATTCAAATGGTGGGGACTTCCGTCATGCGGTGACGATGCCATCAATAGGACGATGATTCGGGTAGTTGTTACCGTTATACTCGTATCTTGGGATGTGAGTAGAGCGAGTAACTTACTTTACTGCTTTCTTGCATATTTTCATACTGTAAGGGTTGGGCTGAAGTGACTTTCTGCAGGTACATAACAACGCTTTTGAGTAGTACGTATTAGTTACGTTACAAGAGATCGTTGTATGCCACCGTTTATTCCGTTAGTAGTTATTAGTTTTCTAAGTTTGTGAGGACGTACGGAACGTGCATGTATCATGTGGTGCATTTCATTCATGGCATTGTTCCTCCCCTTATAAGTTGATTATCTCATTTCGATAAAAATGCCAACTTAAAAATCTATTCTCACCACGGTAATAAAATTTTGCTACAGATGGCACGTACCAAGCAGACAGCCCGCAAGTCCACCGGCAGAGCTCCCCGTCATCAGCTTGCTCCACGCTCTCGTCAGCGCCACACTTTTCTTGGAGAGTTTGGGATGCCTACGCTCTTGTGGAGAGTACTCAGCTATGTAGGCTATCCTGATGGGATGGAGCCCTGCTACTTTTGGTCGAATGAGTGGTTGGGGGAAGGACTTTTGGTGACTGTGGTAGTGGTAGTTTGTCCCCGAGGTGATAGTTCTGAGTGGACCGGTTGGCATTTTGAGTCAACTGGCAGGACCCCTGAAGAAGCCGCTGAGAGGGCAGCCTTTGGGATCCTGAGAGATATCATGGATCGCTTTCCTCAGGAGTTGGTAGCAGCTATAGTTGGAGTCTTTCCGAGGGGCAACCCCTCCACTGACTCGTGGCAGCAGGCAAGAGGAAGATCTCTGGAGATTAGCGCTGCAGAAGCACAGAACAGTGACAACCCCGCTATGAGTGCCATGTTCACAGTGATGAGGGCCTTTGATGGAGTGGAAGGTAGCCTGAGACGTGTGTCTAGTGCTCTTGGTCAGGCTCGTGATGACCGCCGTCAGCTTCAGAGAGATCACGACGTCGAGATTGAGAGGCTCAACACAGAGATGGCTCAGTTAACTCGCCAGAGAGATCAGGCTACCCAGAGGACTGTGGTTTTCGAAGGAGATGTATGTGCCCTGAGAGAGTAGGTTGGGCGACTGACCACCGCCAACAGGAACGCTGAGCGCATGTTGACTCATGTGCTCCATCAGAGGAATGAAGCCTGGTCCGCAGAGAATGTGTTGAGGGCTAGACAGTTTGAGCTAGAGCAACAGTTGGCTTAAGTTTGATAAATTAACCGCCTCGGTAGAAAATTTTCTTACTTAATCTCGTATAATTACGTTGATCCGTTACACTGGTGACGAGGTGCCCTGCCTCCGGTGGACTTGCGAGCGGTCCTCTTGGTACGTGCCATCTGTATCAACAAGATATGACTGAAAGTGAGGATCATTTAGGGGATACGAAATTTAATTTAGTCAGGACTATTGAAATTTTTTAAGGAGGGAGTAAATGATATGTATGATATAATTAAACAAGATGCATGCACGTTCCGTACGCCCTCTCATCCTAGTAGAATCAAAAATTCCTAACGCTAGGCGGTGGCATACATACGTTCTCTCATATAGGCGAAACTATCGGTCTACTCGTTACGCTGTTAGTGTACCTGCAGAAAAATCTCATTTCAACCCAACAGTTTTCCCAATATATGCACACAAGAAAGCAGTAATTTAAATACTTTCATATACACATCCCCTGATGTATATACTTCAGTATCAAAGCTACCCGATGTAAAGGTTCCCACAATTAAGTGCTTACATAATTACACGGTTTTAACATGTAAGTCTGCAAGTCACCAAAACTACTCTCCCCTAGATCGCCGGTTGGACGATCATGCTCTCACAACTCACACTTACCAGAGCGTCGAGGCAATTGATCCATACATTACCACCCAAGTGGATGGCATCCATACAATATCACGCCGTATGGACGACGAAACAAAAACAAACAAGGCCCCCAAGTTAGTCTTTATAATAAGCCACCTAAGAGTCCTTATTTGGGCTAAGGGATGTGATCACTGACATACCTATGAAAATAATTTTTAGAGTTTTAACCCTTTTAATAATCAAATACTTTTGTTTTTAAATACGCGTACGATGTGTTTAATGTTGAATTATGCTCCGGTACCAGCTGTAACAGAACCGACTAAATTATAAGAGCACAAGTACAAAAACAAGCACCGAAGCGCTTAAATTTTTGAACTTGAGCCCATATAATCCCGGTAGTCAATCGAAACCACGAAGGATTTCAAACCAACTTGCTTACAACCAAGATCGCATCATTCAACATACAACATCATACGTTACATTACACAAGTAGTTCCAAAATAAGTTTACACACACGGAGTCGCAAATATTACAAACCAAGTTTATAAAGTAGCGGAAGCATACACACACACCCGTTGTTTAACTACTGTCAGTCTTGTTGATCAACAACCCGCAAAAGCATCAGGAAAGTACATAAAAGATGATCACGCCCTAGTGATCTAGTCTTCGTCACCCGCAGGGTGGAGACAATTTTTGCAGAAGCCTTGGTAGAGCATATCATCTGCAACAGGAGGGAATAAACCATGAGTACTGGAATGTACTCAGCTAGACTTACCCGACAAAAACCAGAAATAAGATGACACCAAGGATTATGCAAGGCTTTCATAATTGGAGCTGGCTGACATTACCTTTTTGCGGAAAAGCATAAGTAATTTAAACTCCTTTAACCTGTACTAGCATTTATTTTTAGCATTTACCTGTCATCTATCTTAGCACCTGTACTAAGCATGCACTTGATTATAATCAAACAATTATCATTATTGTTATATCCAGAGCAGGTATGAATTGTGGCAACATTGTATCATTCCCTTAACCACCGGTTCATTTAATGAGATCTACGTTGCCGCTGCTCAAGTCAAGTGCTCACTAACCGGGAGCGACGACGATTTGAATCGAATTCCTATCCAGCTAGAGGGATATTTCTAACACTCACCGCGCAGGCCCCTGCCAGGGTCGCACAAGCCACCTTTTCATATGATTCAGGAATCGCGGGTCCGAATGATGTCGCGACCCCAAGGGCGACACTCTGCTAGGTGATAGGAACTCTAACCCCCCTTGGTCTCACGCCAATGTCCCCAAGCACATCCTTTCTCTCCTCCAAGAAGCAACCTACCATTCGATTCCCGACCTGAATCAAATTACTCGGCTTCGTGGTCGGAACGACTTATCCGGCTAACTAAGTGTTAGACTACGTACAGCGAATCGGTCCTTAAACGACTTAGATGGGCATAGCTCCACACCCAAGACGTGAAGTGTCTTGCGGCTGTACTATCGAACTCCCGCCCCGGTCTCAATTTCATTTTTAAGCATGGTTCCATCCACGGTAGCCATAAGCCACTCGTGACTCCTTCCTACATCTCGCGGATGACCGGAAATCACCCGACTTCTACCGTACTACGCAGGGCTAAGCATTGATACGTGCCTAAACCTAAATTAGGGTTTAAGTACGATATCTGGACAAGGACAGGTATAATGCAACAATTGTTTTCATACAACTCCTACAACTTAATGCATTAAACAATTAAAAGTACTCAAGATATATTTATAAATTGATGGGTTCAGCATGCACCGGGCCTTGCCTTTCAGAAAGGTCGAGGGCCGGTGGTCAGGACACTCAGGCAGGTCTTCTGCGGGAACTTCTCCGTCGGTTGGTTCCTCTGGCTGGTCCTGGACCTCCTCCGGTATCGCTGGCTCGAACTCGAGGAGTGTTACCCCCTCCGGAACACCTATTACATAAATGCACAATAAATATCATGGATGCATGATGGGTGCAACATGCTCGGAATGAAATGCATTTCAGCAGTAAAAGTACTCTATTCAAGTCACTTCACCATTACGGGCAAATCTCTTCTCCGGTGGAGAAGTACTTACCTAATCTACTCAACCTAAGGTATAGCTGTTCATCTTCGGTTAAGTCCCTAACACCTAACAAACACAAGAGTGACATTATTTAGGTTACCACATTCAACCCAAAATATCACAGTAAGACATTCTGGACAGCAGCTACTTATTTTTAACATAACTGGAGATTCACAACTCCAAAAGATATGATCTAAAACAATCTGGAAAGCTTATGAAATGCACCACAAAATATTTTCAGACCACAACACTTAATTCCAAAGTTTACCTAGTCAAAATTCCAAAGTTCCAGAATCTGTCCTCCCCAAATAGAGAGCAGCCAATTCTGGACTGTCACTTAAAACAGCAATAACTCCTAAACTACTAACCAAATGCTCCTAAATTTTGACACAAGCTAGTTTATCAAGTTTACTACAACTTTGGTATTCACAAGTTTTCCAGCAACACTTTTATTAAGGGTCAAACCCAAAGATACTACCAGCTGTCCAGAAAACCTAGAATTGCAAAGATTAAATATTTATTTATGTGGCAAACATCCCATAAGACCAAACTAATATTACCAAAAGTTCACATAGGTCACAAAAACACCAGAAAGTAAGGTTGGCCCACCTAAAAATATTTATTTAAACCTATTTCTTAATTTACTTAAGTAATTAAGTAAAATTTTAAACATATATGTAAACTGCTCCTAAAATTCTACAAAAATTACAGTAGACTCTAAGAACCAAAAAGAGACCACTGTAAAAATTTGAACTAAATTTATTTACAGAAACTCCCTAAACAAAATTCACAAGCCCAAAAGGCTGATTTTTGTATAATTAACAAATCATATTAAAAAGTGTCAAACAATAGATTTCCTATTTTTCTTAGACACTTTAAGGTACCAAGACATTCTCCAAAAATTTATAAGAACATTGCACTTGTAGAAAATTACAAAAATTCATTCAAGTATTCCCTAAAATGATAAGATAGCATTATAACTTGGAAAGTACTCAAGCACTACTGCCCAAATTTTTACCAAAGCTAGAGCAAGTATAAATTAGCCTACCCACCAAATTTCATAATTTTTGGAACACTGAAACTCAAGATATGATTTAAACAAGTTTGCATGCAATCTAAAACACATTTCAAAAACCTATTTAAATCTCCCAAAAACTAAACATCACGTAACCAACTCATATTTTTCTAAAATACTACACCCCAATTAGATCCTAACAAAATTTATCTCATAATTTTTGAGCAAGTAAAACCTTAGATCTACATTTTCCAAAACTTAACAAAAACTGTGACAGAATAAAGAAAAATGAATAAAAGAAATAAGTCGGATTAGTTACTGGGTCGGCCCGGAAAAGACGCGGCCCACGACTCGCGGCGTGGCCTGCTCGATCTCCCGCCCACGCGCGTGCGTCTGCCAGGCGGGACCTGTCGTCAGAGAGAGAGGGGCAGGGGCGCGGCGAACCGCGTGCTCCGGCGAGCTCAAGCTCGTCGGAGAGGAGCTCGCTCGGAAAACCGAACCCACCCAAGCGTTCCCCGTCACGCGGCGCTTCGATTCGTGCAAGTAGGAAGGCTTGGGTTGGAGTGGGAGGGGCTCGCCGTTGTGAGCGGCGGCCGGTGAGGTTCGGGTGACGGTGCGCCGCCACCGGTGAGGCCACACGGTCACCTCTGAGCTCGGTACGAGCTTCACTGCAACTAGACGGACTGATTGAGGTAGAGAAGGGAGATGGAGAGAGGCCCTAACTACCCCGGCCACGGAGCGCCCAACTCCGGCAAAGGGGGTCGCCCATGGCGGCAATGGCGGAATCGGCCAAGAGGCCCTTACCACGGCTCGGTTCGCTTGATCAATGGGTGGAGGAGATAGCGGCAGCGTGCTGAAGCTTCGGACAAAGGGGATTGGGCAATGCCGTGACGACACTGCCGGCCGAGCTCGTCGGAGGCCACGGCAGGGAGGGAGGCGGTGTTTTCTTCCGCCTCAGGCGCTTGCGAAAGAGAGAAATGGTCGGGCGGGTTTGGCGAGGCAGCAGAGACGCCTTCTAAGCGTCGAGCAGCTGGCCACGATGCCAGGTCGCGCGCGGCGCGTGGAGGGACACGCGGCGGCGACGATCTGTGGCCGGTCGGCCACTCCACTGATGAACTGAATCAGCGTTGCAATCGTGGCCTCAAAGACCGACTGACAGAGCAAGTTCAACGATGATTATCTCTAAAACCGGTTCGAGTTAGGAGAAGGTGATAACATCAAAATTGTAGGGCTTCGTGAGGGCTACAACTTTGCTAATTGGCTCAAGAACAGATTCGGTTTGGATTTGAAACTACAAAGCTCCAAAGTGGTGTACTTGGGAACTAAAACGTGTTTTCAGTCAGTGAAACCGACTGAAACCCTATTTTCAAGACACCACATCTCCTAAACCATTTAGAACTAGGTGATGGTGATGTTGACAATGTTGTAGAGCTACACAAGGACTACAAGTTTG
The DNA here is from genome assembly GCA_038087645.1 of Saccharum hybrid cultivar R570. NCBI lineage: Eukaryota > Viridiplantae > Streptophyta > Magnoliopsida > Poales > Poaceae > Saccharum > Saccharum hybrid cultivar. The sequence goes on from JAQSUU010000542.1 coordinate 293,098, forward strand.
TCAATATGAGTTGGGGCTGGTTTGGTATGGTTTGCAAACTACAAGCTTTCAAAGTAGGCCACAGTAAAACTGGAGGGACACTTTTGAGACTTAGAAAAATTCTAAGTGTTGAGACAGCCCCTCTAGCTGACTTGTGGGCCATTTTTGAGCATGTTCTGGCCAGTTTCATGAGATGGTTATATTGAGACTTTTGTTCCCCATAAAATTCCCTACAACTTTGCTTAAGGGTGCTCCTCCATGCAAGGTCTCTAAGCTATACTTTTTAATTGGTCAAACTAGAGCATCCTAGGGCTAAATGCTGGTCAACTACACCTTGGAGGGCATTTTGGTGATTTTGGTCAACATGAACCTTGCTCCATGAACCTTGCTCCATTAGTGACCCTAAGTATAACTAAAGTGTTGTGAGATATAATTGGCTACTCTACCCTTTAGTTACACCAACTCCCTAGTGTCACATGATGTGAGCCAAACAAAACTTTAAAAACAAATCATATTTGTTGCAACCATATGAAATAACATGAAATGATGCATGCTTATGCTCATGTAATGCAATGCAATTATGAAGCTAAACACCTGAGGTGTTACACCACCCGTCGGCGCTTGCACGGCCCACCCATCTTCACCGCCACTCGCATACCACCTGCTCTGCACGCAATTGGCCCCACGCGCCTCACCCACTGCTGTCGGCGCTCGCCCACCACCGGCTCCACGTGCTACAGCCACCACCACCGGACACTTGCATGTCCACGCGCTGCCCTCCCCTCCTGCCTCTCCACCACTGAGAGCCCCCATTTGAGGGCAAATGCGACCATTGCCATGCTGCGGCCCCACCAGTGTGAGAGGAAGCTGGGTAAAGCTAATATTTTAAGCTTCACTGGCTCTCCTTGGCCTGTGAGAGTGGGACTTGGGGGGGGCTTCAAGCCTAAAGCTATTTTGTTTGTCTCTATTTAGGGGTGTTTAGTTCCCAAATTTTTTTTAAGGTTCTACAGTAACATCGAACGTTTAGACACATGCATGGAGTACTTAACGTAGACGAAAAAAAACTAATTGCGCAGTTCTCGGAGAAATTGCAAGACGAATCTTTTAAGCCCAATTAGTCCATGAAAAGCCTTAAGTGCTACAGTAACTAGCATGTGCTAATGACAGATTAATTAGTATCATTAGATTCGTCTCGCAGTTTCATGACGGGTTATGTAATTTATTTTTTTATTAGTATCCGAAAACCCCTCCCGATATCCTTCCGACACATCTAATGTGACACCCAAAAAATTACGAACTAAACACCACCCAAATGTTGTGAAGCTGTTCGGAATCCCTATCAAGGGCTTGTTTAGTTTCAAAATATTTCGCGAAAAAACAGTAGATTTCCCGTCACATCGAATCTTTAGACACATGCATGAAGCATTAAATATAGATAAAAAAAAATAAAACTAATTATACAGTTTAGACGAAATTCACGAGATGAATCTTTTAAGCCTAATTAGGTCATGATTGGACACTAATTATCAAATAACAACGAAAAATGCTACAATAGTCTTTCGCAGAATATTTTAGGAACTGAGCAAGGCCGTGAAGTATATGTTCACAAACCTGACAATCTTCGTGGGGAAGAAAGGATTTAAATACCAAACTCAAAGACTGCCTCCTTCCCTCGCAAGGAGGACATCCTTGCTTGTGTCAAAAAAAAAAAAAAAAAAAAGACATCCTTGCTATCCAGTACCTTCCTTTTCGGTAATCTTCTACAGTATAATTTTCTTGTAGGGCCCGTTTAGATAGACAAAAAGAGCTAAAAAATTTTGCATAATAACTGTCACATTGAATCTTTGGACGTATGCATAGAGCATTAAATGTAGGTAAAAAAAATAACTAATTGCACAGTTTGTCTGTAAATGTCGAGATGAATCTTTTGAGCCTAGTTAGTCCATGGTTAGACAAATTTTACCAAATAACAACGAAAAGTGCTACATGAACTTTTTCCCAAAAATTTTCACATCTTAGATCCAAAAATTTTTGAGGAAAAGTTCATGTAGCACTTTTCGTTGTTATTTGGTAAAATTTATCCAATCATGAACTAACTAGGCTTAAAAGATTCATCTCGATATTTACAGACAAACTATGCAATTAGTTATTTTTTTACCTATATTTAATGTTCCATGCATACGTCTAAAGATTCGATGTGACAGTTACTGCACAAAAATTTTTGGGCCTTTTTGGCCATCTAAACGCGGCCTTACATCTAAGGGCCTGTTTAGATATCAAAAAGAGCCAAAAATTTTTGCATAGTAACTGTCACATCGAATCTTTAGACGTATGCATGAAGCATTAAATGTAGATAAAAAATAACTAATTGCACAGTTTGTCTGTAAATGTCAAGATGAATCTTTTGAGCCTAGTTAGTCCATGGTTAGATAAATTTTACCAAATAACAACAAAAAGTGCTACATGAACTTTTCCCCAAAATTTTTCACATCTAAACACGCTCTAAACCCTTCCTCTTAGGCCTCGTTTAGATGAGAGAATTGGGGAGAAAAACACTGTATCAGAATTCCTGTAGCATTTCGTTTGTATTTGGTAAAAATTATCCAAATTTTGACTAATTAGGCTTAAAATGTTCGTCTCGTAAAGTACAACAAAACTGTGCAATTAGTTTTTGATTTCATCAACATTTAGTACTCCATGCATTTGCCGACATTTTGATGTGACGGGGAATCTTCTTTTTACATAGTGAAATTTGGGGAGAATCGGGGAACTAAACATGGCCTTATTTAGCACGTCCTGCGGAAGAAACCTGGATCCGATTTAACTAGTACCAGGCTCCTTCCCGCCCCTTGACGCCTCCACTCCCATGGCGGTGCCGCAGCAGCCAGACCGCCCCTACACCTCCGGCAGCCTTGGCTACTTCCACCTCCGTCTCGTGGGCCTCGCCCCCGCCCTGCTCCTCCTGCGCACAGACCGCCTCTACTCGCTCTCCCACTCCCGCCGCCGCGGCTACCGCCTCCGCCTCCTCGCCAGTCCTCACCGCCGGCGCCCCCGCGACCTTCTGCTCAGCACCTACGGCTGCGGCCTTCGCCTCACACACCGCTCTGGCACCGGATCCCCGAGCGTCAATGGCCGGCCCCTTCGCGCGGGGACCCCCACCGAGCTGGCCGTTGGCGACGAGGTATCGGTGCTGCGCCGCGGCACCAGGTACGGGTTCATCGTCGAGAGGTTCGTCTCATGCGGAGGGGTTGAGGTTGGTGCGGCTTCAACTGCGGGGTCCTGCGCCGAGGGGATTGTGTTTAGGGCCGAGTCGCTGCGGAAAAGGCTCAGGGCGATCTCTGAGAGCGAAGATCCCCTTTCGTTATTGAGGGATTGTTCTGGAATTGGTAGCCTGGATGTTGGACCTAAAAAGTGGAGGCAGGATGGTGCTGGTGAATTGTGCCTGGACAATCCAATTACTCCCGCTTCTGAGGAGAATGTGCTGCAAGGTGATTGCAATTTTGACCCAGACAAATTGGAACATCACCTTGATGTTGTAAATGATGGTGGTGGCGAGCTACTGTTTAATGGGAGTAAAGGATGCAGAGATGACAATGCAGAGCAGCCAGGATGTGGCAGCGGCAATGAAGAGCAGTATCGTAGTGAGGGCTGCTACTCAGATGGGAGCACATTCTTCTTGAATCGCCTTGCGGGTACTGGGTCTGACACGCAAGCAGAACCACAGAGTGTTGTGACACTTCCACAGCTTCTCCATCCTGTTAATAGTTTGGTGCGAGTGTTCATCGCAACATTCACCTCAGATATTTCCTGGTGCGCCTGCTCTCTGCTGCCTTTCTGAACTTCACCAATAACAGTGGGACATGTGGCTTAATTCTTCACAGAAATGCTAATGTTTGTATGCTTCTCAGGTTTCTCAACTATTGCAAGATTCCTCAGCATCTACCAGTGACAATAGCATGCCACAACAAGGACAGATGCTGGAGTGCAAGCAGTGAAAATAGAACGGCGGCACCTTTTGAAAACCACCCTAAGTTGCTACTAGTGTAAGTAGTAATCATGACTCATGAGTACTGTTTTTTTGCAGTTTGAGCAAATACCTTGTGCTTTTGTTTTTTGAATCTATCAGGTGCACGCCTATCAGATACTGTATCTTAATTTTGCATTTGCTGAGCTCTATGGTATATTGGTATACCAAAATGGGTGTTTTGCATTTGTTGAGCTCTATGGCATGCCAAAATGGATGTTTTTGTTGAGGAGGGATAGTGAATACTAATGTTGTCATTAACTTCTTTTCAAGTTTCCCCCGATTCCCTGAAGAGATAGCATTTGGAAAGGACAGGAAGAAGCAAGGAGTTGCATGCCACCATCCAAAGCTCATAGTGTTACAGAGGGAAGACAGCATGCGTGTTATTGTTACTTCAGCTAACTTAGTACCGAGGCAGGTCAGTTTTTTTTTCCTGCTCACTAATGGCTTAGCTTGAACTTTGTGCATCCTTCCATTTTGCCCAAAAAATGTGTTTTCTCTTGTGAAGATCTGCTTCTATGGCCTTGCTGAAGATTTACATAATTTATGCAGTGGCATCTCATAACAAACACAGTATGGTGGCAAGACTTTCCTCGTAGAATGTCCCTGGACTATGCAGCACTTTTTAGTGCAGCCGAGAAACAAAAATCTGATTTTGCTGCTCAATTAGTATCATTCATAGCATCCATGGTCAATGAAGTCCCTAGCCAGGCATATTGGATAAATGAGATTGCTAAGTATGATTTTGAAGGAGCTGGTGCCTACCTCATCGCTTCAGTACCTGGAATACATGCACAAAGTCCTCCTTATTTGGAGTCTAATTATTTCCTTTCAGTAAGTTTAATTTTGCTAGCATATGACACACTATTTTGTTGTTTAGCCCTTCTAGTAAGAATATCAAACATATACTACCTCTGATTCTAAATGTAGGTCGTTTAGGATCCTATTTGGTCAAACTTTCTTAACTTGGACTATCAGTACATAACAAGTTACATGCACTCACAACATATGGTTGATGTTACTACGTTCATCATGGAAATATTTTCAGAATATATAACTTTCATCATTTAAAATTATATATTTATCAAAAATTGCAAGTCGTCCTAACGGCCTACATTTGGAATCAAAGTGAGTATATCTTTTGCACCAAACAATATATTGCTTACTTTGCATACTTTCTGAGGAAGATATTAGCGCAAGTGAACTTAACCCTAAGCTCAGAACTAGCTATTGCTTTGTCATTACTGGAAAAAGAATAGCCTATTTTTTTTAAGACATAAATAATAGCCTATTTTTATGGTGCCCTATTCCGTAACTAGTTGTATCCACTGGTTTTTTCAGGCTAAACATGTACACGCAAAATCTGCACATAGAATGTTTATTGGCTCTGTTCAAACATCTGTAGTTGGCCTATCCCATCGGTTTCACATGCCATCAGATGCTGGCAAACAACTAAGAGCCTTATCTGCATTTCTTGGAAAATGCCGTGAGAATATGTATGGGACTACAGAAGTGATCTTGAAGAGGAACACCAATATACCTGCAGATGCTAATGCTGTGAGTGTCCTTGTTGCTGATCTGGATAAATTTACTGAGGAAGGTATGCATAGTTCAGTATGTGCACTTTTACTGAATGTGTGCCCAAAGGTGTTCTGTGTTTCATGGTTCACGTGCAAAACAACAAATTGCTACCTTTATATTTTAATTAACCATATCCCAATGCCTTTCAGATTCTGTCCAACTTGGTTTCTTGCCTAGAGAGGTTGCTAAGTGGGTAGCTCCCCTCAGTGACTCAGGATTCTTCAATTTCTCTGGATTTATCTACCCTAGAGAAGCCCTGGAGGCTGCATATGGAGTAACTAATACTAAAGTGCAGTTGCTTCTATACGTATCAAAGGTACGCCAGAAAGATTTTAAGAAACCTTTCTCATAAGTTTGTACTACTATTGTGAAACTTCTCCATGCATATCCTAAACTGTTTCAATTAAATTCAGGGTCCAGAGTTTTCTCAAATTTCAGGGCTGATAAGCAATGAGCATTTTCCACCACTCTGCTCACTAATAGCATCCTTGCAGCGGTGCCTTGGACTTTGGCGGTTAGAAGAGGTCTATAATTTTATATGATGAAATTATAAAATCATGCAATTAAATTAACATTTTTTTAAGATAACCATATTATTTGGTGAAATCAGTGTATACTTGCTCTAAAATGGATAATAGTGGTATGAAGCTGATCGACATAACTTAATACCTTTTTAGTCGTCACCATCTAGAGCAATACTTCCAATTTTCTCAGTTTGAACTTTGAAGACCTTTGCACTGCCTTTTGCATTTGTGATATCTGAACATAAGGAGTCAAGCAACAAATATTGCATCTTCAGTTGTTTTTGCCCTCACTGCTCTGTATGGACATGTAAAATTGGTATTTGTAGTTTCTAAGGTTCTGCTTGGAATGGAAGAGTTTCACAGGGAACCTTCAATTTACAAAGGAACCAGGAAAATTTTCTGCCTTCTGATCAGAGCCTAAAACAGTCAGAGTCAATTCAGCTTTTACACTTATTTCTTGTTGCTTGGTCAGTTTGGTTTCTTGATTTGCACTTTGTAAGTTGCTCCATGGCTATTTAGTAGCTTATGTCACTTCTGTCCATACCACCTGTCCTCTTTACTGATATTAACCAAGTTTTTCTAATTGTAATTAACATTGATTTGAAGCAGGTATTGTCAAACATTAAGTGGCCTGAAACACTCGAGACTGATTTTATCTACAGTGAGAAAACAATCAATTTTGCTATACTGAAATAGTTACTCCATTCCAAATTATAAGTCATTTTGGCTTTTCTAGGTTTATAGCTTTTGTTATGCATCTAGATATACACTATGTCTAGATATGTAGCTTTTACTATGTATCTAGAAAATCCAAAACGACTTATAATTTGGAATGGTGGGAGTATTAGATTAAGTGTTTCTTACTCAGGTTAAATTATTTTATAGGTGCTTCATCCATTGGGACTTCAATTAATCCGCAGTTCATTGCAAGCTTTGCTTCTGCTGCTGGTAAACGACCCCATCAGGATTTTGACTCTCAAGAATCTGATCCGGAGGTAATTCTTAACTGTTTACTGAAGCTTACTGTATTCTAGTAAATTACTGGAATATGTATATCTTTTCTTGATGGACATATCCACTTAAGTGTTCCTTAATTTTCGTAGTGGGGTTGCTGGACAACAAACCATGAGCTGAAGAAGCCATCAATCAATCTGTTGTTTCCAACAATTGACAGAGTGAAAAAAGGGGCTTGTGGAATTCAATTGTGCAGGAATTTGCTTTCTCTACCTGAGGTGGATTTTCTTCTGACAACTCTAAACCTTTCGAACAATTTACAAATAAGAGCTCATGATATATTTGCACTATATTCAATATGGAAAGTTCTGCACATTGAAATAGAAAATTCATGTTTTTCTGGTCACAGAAGCAAGTGCTAAAAATAGTGTAAATTTAGAGATAACCCTAGTAAGGTGTATGATATTACTTTTTGTGCCCATCTCACATGCTTCCTTTTGGCAGAAAACATGGCAAAGACTGAGATCTACCGGTATATTTCACGATGCAATCCCACAACCATATGCCAGGATAGGGCATCCTATGCATGTTAAGGTATAATCTTCTTAGGGAATATCATAGAATTAAATTTCCTTGGCCTTGTTTAGTTATTCATAAAATATTGAATGGTGGTTCAAGTTAAACAATGGCAGACATGACATACACAGCGTCATTTCTCTGACTATTATGGTTGCAGACATTGACAATGGGTTAGAAACAGCTGATGATTGTATGTGTGTTATTTAAGTAAAGTTGTTAGCGAGGAAAGTCCAGTTATACCTTTACAAAAAAAACCTTACTTGATATTTACTCTTTCTTACTATGTCTTCAGCTGCTAGCTAATGCTCTTGATATTCATCCTTTTTGGATAAGCTGTCTACCATCAACTTCGATAGACATGTCCTATGTGACTTGCTTCTGTTTACCTTATGTCATCGTTGGCTGAAACAGATACTACATTAAAAAAAGTGATGAAATGTTCAATATTCTTGCATAAAATTCAGCTGTGGCAGTGATAAATTTATCTATGTACCAGGTTGCTCAAAGACGCTTCAAGTCTTGTTTTGGTGAGCATTCATTCGGCTGGACATATTGTGGGTCTCACAATTTCAGTCCGGCTGCATGGGGACAGCTTCTGTCTCCTCCCTCCAAAGCAAATCCTAGCAAAGCCAGACCAGCACCTTCTAGTCCAATGCTACACATTTGCAACTATGAGCTCGGTATCGTACTCATTGCTCTGCCACCAGGCATGTCAAAGCATGCAAGTGAAAGTAGGCACAGGATCGAGGGCATCACCCTGCCATTTGTCGTCCCTCCACCGCGGTATAAGGGGAGTGACAGGCCAGCGACTCGGCTGGCCATGCGAGAGGCTGTGGCTGAGGCTTGTGTTCTGCAGGGTAACGATGTTGTAGATTTGTCAGAGGATACTGACGAAGATGTGCCAGATGAAGATGATGAGCAGGTGGTTGAGCTATCTGATTGTTCTCAACAAGAGAAGGAAGAAGAGAAGATTTACGCAGAGACGCTATGGGGGCAGGTAGATTCTTCACAGAGCCAGGAAAAGGATTAAGTTGTAGCTCACGTCCAGTTCTCGATGCAGTCCCATGGATCTATTTCGCTCTGATCGTTCAGTGGAGAGGGGTTATAGAGTGCAGTACCAAACGTTGATATGACAGACATGTTTGATAAGCTGTTGTTGGAAGCTTCGGATTCGCATATTTCAAGCGAACTGAAGTTTGTGAAGGACTGTTGTTGTATTGTCTGACGACCAGAAAGAGAAAGGTGGCCTGAGCCACGATTCTTCATTATCCCATTTTTCGTGTTTCAGGTTACATTTATGGTGTGTAGATGTCATGTAATGTTTTCATGTATTTCATTTTTAGGAATCCATTCTTGTATTGGAAAAATATGGCTTGCTCATTCGTCTAATGAGAGACGAATGTATACATGATCTGCTGAATGAATAATTACATACTGAAGCTGAAGATGTGTTCATTTTGCAGCTTATCATTCTCTTATCTCTCTCTCTATATATATATATAGACTTTTTGTGATAATACTACTTACCTGACGTCCAAACGCATTGGACGCAGGCCTATGTCCCACTAAAAGAAGTCCTCCGCTCACCTTCCCTCTCTTATCCATTCGCTCTGTTATCTATTCTTCGTTTACCAGAAGCTAATCCTGCGCCGCACACCAATCCTGTGTCGTGCCGCACGCCCATCCTGTGCCATGCCCCCATCCCCGCCGCCCACTTGCTTGATGATTGGGTAGCACACCTCCTCCACCTCCCTGAGCTTCTCATAGTCCTCTGTCGTTTGTCCCATGGCACCATCTTGCTCCTCTAGCCACTCCAGCGCCTCTGCCAGGGTGGCCTCCATCCGCTTCCTGTCCCCCTCGCCGATCTTCCCTGCCATGTCACCGTCGTCTCGCACCGTGGCGCAGACGCAGTATAGAAGCATGCGGTGGACGTGTACGCTGGGTCGTTGTTCTTGATGTCCCTCCTGACCCGAGCTTGTTGGCTACCGTAGTTCCCCAACAGGTAGGCCATAGCTACCCGCGATGTCGTGTTTCAAGTGTTTTTAGGTGTTTCAGACGTATGTTTTAAGTATTTCATCTGGGTGTTTTAAATGTTGCAATTGCTATATATGCATGTTACAAGCGTATGTTTCAAGTGTTTTAGTTGTTTAAGACGTATATTTCAAGTGCTTCATCTGGATCTGGATGTTGCAAAGTATATTTAAATGTTGCATAACATGCATGTTTCGAGCGTATGTTTTCAAGTGTTTCAGGTGTTTCATACGTATGCTGCAAATGTTTCATCTGGACGTTGCAAAAAATAGATATGGATGTTGCATATGCTGCTATGGCTATACATGCATGTTTCAAGTGTTTCATTTATTTTTCAGACGTGTGTTTCCAGTGTTTCATCTATATGTTTCAAAAGTAGATTTGGAGAGCACATGTTGTAATGGAGCCGGTGGCTGGCGGATAGCAGGCTGCTGCTGCTGATGGGGCGCCGCAATGGATCACCATGCGGGTGCCTAAGGCCAGCTGACGCCTTTGTGGCGCACATATGCAGGCAGCGTAGGTGACTGGGACTGGTCCCCATGTGCATGCGAGCGCGTGAAACGGAGCAGACTTTCCGTGCCCGTGCGTGACGGAGGAGGCGTGGGAGCTGCGTCTGGATGGAGCGGGCTCAGGTGGTCCCGCGTAGGTCATGGGCCAGCGAACTGTGTGGGCACACGTGACAGAGCTGGCGCGGGAGCTGCGTCCGGACGCGCCGTCTATCCGGACGTCCAGACGCTAGCTCTTCTGTACTTTCTGAGTTATAAATTTATAATTGATTTATTTATTTACATAAACATGTTTTGTCCAGTCCGATTCGTTGCAAATAAACAGCGCCCTTGTTTAGTTCCCAATTCCATCCCCAAATTTCACTATGCAAAAAGAAGATTCCCCATCACATCAAAATGTCGGCAAATGCATGGAGTACTAAATGTAGATGAAATAAAAAACTAATTACACAGTTTTGTTGTACTTTGCGAGACGAACATTTTGAGTCTAATTAATCATTTTTTAGACATTTTTTTGCACTTAAAAACAAAAAAAGTGCTACAGTGCCCGAATCGGGGCAACAAAGTCCGGATCTAAACACGGGCAGCATCCAAATATCCCAGCCGTCCAATCGGATGTCGACCAGACGTCATATTTTCCCCGTGGTTCGTCGTGGTTTCCAAGCAGAAATCCGCAGGAAAACAAGCGAGCGACGTGGCAGCGGCTAGCGGGAGTGCGGGACGCCTCACTCGAGTAGTCCAGTCCAGTTCCAGCAGCCCACAGCCACCGGCAACGCGAAGCAAGCAGCCCCACACTGCCCACGCGGCCACGCTCTACGCCACCACCTGCCGGCCGTTCCCGGCTCGCCGCCGCCGTTGCACCCTCGCGCTCACACCTCCGCAGGTCCATCGAACGGAGGAACCCATGGCCCCCTCGCCGCTGCTCGTCCGGCCGCCGGCGCTGGCGAATTCACCCCTTCCGCCTCCCCGATGCGCGGCCGCGGTAGCAGCGACGCCGGCAGTTCGGACGGCTCCCGCGGCCCCATTCTCTAGGTTATCTTATGCCCCCCTGGCCGGCCCCTGCTGACCGACCCCTCTCACCTGGCGCATGCTCTCCTCGTTTTCTGCAAAATTTCGTGGTGTGGTGACATGGTTTCTCTTGACCGCGCAGGCTCCGTACCAAGTGTAGGTTCGCCGCACCGGATGTGAGAGAAGACTACTCATCCACTCCGATAGATATTGTCGCTGATGTGAAGACGGAGAAGGCATGGATTCCCGCAGCTGAAGTTCTCTAACATTCAGCTTTTGTTAGGTTATTAAGCCGATTTTCCCCCCACCATTCTGAACTGTTTGTCAGCGGTTGCAGATTGTGGTGTTGGGAGGAAGTGGATTCGTGGGCTCTGCGATCTGCAAAGCTGCTGTCTCTAAAGGCATTGAGGTTGTGAGCTTCAGCAGGTGCTCTTCTTTTGCTGTTCTCTGTGATGAACATTTCTGTGCTGTATACCCTGTAGAAGCAAATAGGTGATATATGAATCAATTCACTATGCAGCAGTTGCAACTTTCACCATTTCCAGCATATTTTAAACAATTTTAAGTTTAGATTAGATTTTTCATCTTTTGATTTCTTTAGCAGACCCTTTACTTTACTAAATTGGGTCAATAATCTCTGTTTGGTAATGAAAAATGAAAGGTGGATATAGTGTTTCTGGGTACCAAACCTGCATTATGTACAAATTTACACATTCTACTTCATTTTGTGTTGATGGGCAGGTCAGGAAGACCATCTTACTCTGATCCCTGGGTTGATCAAGTCAATTGGCTAGCAGGTACACTTATGGTATTATATGTCGTTATAGGAGTTTGATTATTAGATATTTTTTTCTCCCTCATGTTAGTTAGCTGCTTTACTCCCCCAACCTGTTGTGTCTAGTGTGTTAATGTTGATGGTTTGTCTTATACCTTTATCAAGTGATTGAGGATACAACTGAATGGAGAATGAGAATAATAAGATTCTTATCCAGAGTAATAGCTGTTCTGTAAGAAATGTATTATGTATGATCCCTGTCGTACTTGTACTCAACAAACAAAATTTGGTATTGCTGCCATGCTGTATTATGTATGATCCCTGTTGTACTTGTACTCAACAAACAATTTTGTATTGTCATCATTCCATCATGCTTTGTTTGGGATATTCAAATGAACTGTATAAGGGAATTTCTTTAAGTTTATACAATATTCTATTGATGTCCTATTGCTTCTGAGTTCTGAGATAAGACATATATGCATTGACATATATTGATTATTGCAAAATAATGTAGCCCTATACATAAGACTGTTACTTTAGCCTTGCTCACTGGCTTACTTCATGGCTCTTTATTCATGAAAAACTGCTTTAACAAAGTGCAACAGAGAATAAACTGGATTTCCTGTTGGCACCTTGTTCCTGCAAATATATGGCAGGCCCACATGGTGATAATCTACTTTCAAGAATCAAGAGTCTGCGATTTACATGTTGTCTGGCACTCTAATATTCAGTTAAGCACCTTAATGTGATGTAGGAGATGTTTTCTATGCAAGATGGGATGAAGTATTGATTGGGGCTACCGCTGTTGTTTCTACCCTTGGAGGATTTGGCAATGAAGAACAAATGAAAAGGATAAATGGTGAGGCAAATATCATAGCAGTAAACGCTGCAAAAGAATATGGTAAGTACTATGTGGTGCACTACATTGATGCCAATTTGTATGCAACTATGCTCTATAGACAAATTTTCATGAGATTGATGTGACTAAACTAAGATTGTTCAAATCGAACTATAGTAGTCTTAACTTCTTAAGTGTCAGGTACATCTAGTGTAATGACAAAGTTTTTAGTTGTAGAATTTTTGTTAGAGAACTTGCTTTCTGGATTTTTTTTTAGATAAAGGATATAAATCCGGCTTCATCTATCCATAGATAGAATCAGGCCAATTATTACAAAACCAAACTCGGGCACCCAATTCGATTGCAATGAACTTACAATCACTCACTCGACTAAGGAAATAAGTAAAATGTTCTTGACTAAACAAATCCAAGATGCCTTTGCGCGAGCCAGCCATGGGAACTGAAGAATTCTAAAGCCGATGTCTCTAGGTGCTGCGCCACATAGATCATCTGATCTTTCAGATCTTCATACCGCTGCAAGTTCGCCCATTGGCGTAGCCAGTGTGTCCATCAGAACAGTACCTGCAAAAGAGATTTGAGTTTGCATTTGTCAAAAACTATCTCATTCCTTGTTAGCCAGATTGCCCATAGTAGTGCTGCAGCTGCTGTTAACAACAATGTATTGTACTTTTTATTGCCCAATTTAAACCAACGAACAAACAAATCAGCCATATCTGTCGGTGGTAATAAACCAAAAAGTAAATGTATAGACCGCCACAGAAATTCGGCATAAAAGCAGTCAAAAAAGAGATGATAAATCGTCTCTGAGAAATGGCAGAAACAACTGGATTTGTCTCCAGACCAATTCCTCCTGGCCAGGTTATCCTTGGTTAGAGTCACTCCTTTTTTCAAGTACCACATGAAAATTTTTATCTTCATTGGAAGCTTCGTTTGCCAAATATCCTGTGACACTCTCACCCCATTGTTGATTAAAGCAGCATACATGGACTTGACTGTGAAAACCCCATAGGCCTTTAAGCCCCAAACAAACACATCCCTTTGCTGTATTAGATTAACTTGTTGTAAAGAAGCCACAATTCGATGCCAGTTTGTTAGATTTGCACCCACTAGATTTCTCCTAAAAGAGATATTTAGTACAGGAGAACTCATAACTGTAGCAATAGTGTCATGTTTTCTTCTTACAATATTACACAATGCAGGAAATTTATCCTTGAGAGGTTTATTTCCCAGCCAAGTATCCAACCAAAATCTAGTCTGTGACCCATCTTTGACATCAAAATGACCTAACTTCATAAAGGTGTCTTTAATATTCATCAGACTTTTCTAGAAATGTGAGTTCGTTGGTTTCTTTTGACAACTTCCTAAAGTCTTATTTTTAATATACTTATTTCTTAGTAACTCTTGTCACAACCCATCCTCATTTAACAGCTTGAACAACCACTTGCTAAGCAAAGATTTATTTTGAAACTCTAAATTCTGAATCCCAAGACCTCCCTGGTCTTTAGGTTGACACATAACTTCCCACTTGACTAATCTGTACTTTCTTTTGTGTTGGTCATTTTGCCAGTAGAAGCGAGACCTGAAACAATCGATTTTTTCCAACACACCTTTCGGAAAGTTCGAAAAAAGACATCATAAACATCGGTAAGCTAGAGAGCACGAGTTTATAAGGACCAAACGGCCACCGACTGTTAGCAGTTTCCCTTTCCAACCACTAAGTCTTTTCTCAATTCTCTCTTCAATGCACTTTCAATCTTTGTTAAATAATTTCCTGAAATGCATGGGTAATCCCAGGTAACGAAATGGGTATTTACCAATGGCGCATCCAAATAGCTGCGAATAAAATTCTTCGTGATCTTTAGCTTTTCCAAAACAAAAGACTTCGCTTTTGTGGAAGTTTATTTTTAAGCCAGATAGTTGCTCAAAAGTGCTTAGCAACAATTTCATATTGACTGCTTTTTCAACATCATGGCTCATAAAAATCACAGTATCATCTGCATACTGAAGGATGGACAAACCATCTTGAACAAGATGGGGGATGACCCCTTCTACCTGACCTGCTTTCTTTGCTCTGGCAATTAGTACAGCCAACATATCCGCCACTATATTGAATAGTATAGGTGACATGGGATCACCTTGCCTTAGACCCTTTTTAGTCTGGAAGTAGGGCCCTAGTTGGTCATTAACCTTAATATTTACATTGCCTCCTTGTGTAAAGTTCTGTACCCACTCACACCACTTTTGTGAAAATCCCTTCATCCTTAGTGTTTGCTGTAAAAAACTTCATTTTACTTTATCATATGCTTTTTCAAAATCAATTTTGAAAATCACCCCGTCTTGTTTTTTCGTATGGAGTTCATGTAACGTTTCATGCAAAATAATTGCACCCTCCATAATATTTCTTCCTGGTAAAAAGGCTGTCTGAGTCGGTCTTATTAACTTCTGAGCAATAGATGTTAATCTATTTGTTGTCACCTTTGTGAAGATTTTGAAAGAGACATTCAACAAACAGATATGCATGTATTGTTGAACAACTCGTGCATCCTTCTTCTTAGGCAACAAGATTATATTTCCGAAATTTAGACGATTGAGAGGCAAGGTTCCATGATAAAAATCAGAGAACAACGCCATCAAATCATCTCTAATTAAAGGCCAGAAGACTTGATAGAACTCCGGTGGAAATCCATCCGGTCCAAGTGCCTTGTTATGTTCCATTTGGAAAATCGCCACTCTTACTTCCTCATGAGTAAAGGGCTGTGTTAAGAACTCATTTTCCACATCAGAAACTAATATCTTCCGTCTGGGATTCTTCTAGTGAAAATAGGGAATCTTCAGATGGACCGAACATGTTTCTGTAATAACTGGTAATATGCTCTTTAAGTTGAGCATCACCAGTTATAATACTCTCACCATCCTCAAGCTGAAAAATACGAGTTTTTCTGTGTCTACCATTGGCTAACAGGTGATAGTATTTTGTATTTGTGTCTCCTTGTAGGAGATATTTCACCTTAGCTCTTTGGTACCATTTGAGTTCCTCTTCTCTCAAAAGTTCTGCAAGTCTTTCATTTAGCACATGCTTTAGATCTCGCTCAGAGTCATTCAGAATGGTGTGTTCTGCTTTTTTATCCAGTTCGTCCAACTTGTTTAAAAGTGTTATTTTTTCTTTTTTATACACACCACTCTCATGCTTCGCCCATCCTCTGAGATGCTGGCGGAGCCTTCTAATTTTCATTTGCCATCTCTCTATGCGTGAGCCAAATACTAGAGTATTTTGCCACACTTCTGAAACCGTCTCACAAAATCCGTCTCTCAATAACCATCCTAGTTCGAATTTAAACTGAGGCTGGTAAGTTGAGGTTGACTTATTTGTAGATAAAAGCAGAGGTGTATGATCAGAAATTTCTCTAGTTAGAGTATGTACAGTTGTATATGAGTATTTTGACTCAAATTCTGTGCATACTAAAACTCTATCTAATTTTTCAAAGGTTTGGATAGGCATATTATTAGCCCAAGTGAACTTCCTTCCTGTCAAATCAATTTCTCTGAGATTTAAGGCATCAATTACTGCATTGAACATAAAAGGCCATCTATCACTGTAGTTATCATTATTTTTCTCGTCAGGTCTACGAATAATGTTAAAGTCACCACCCATAATAATGGGTACGGTTTCTTTTGAACATACTCGAACCAGCTCAGACAAGAAACTAGACTTATGATCCACCTGAGCTGGACCATATACTGAAATAAGATTAAAAATAAAATCCTCTTCTCTATGTCTTAGTTTAAAGCGAATGAAAAAATCTCCCTCCTCAATTTCCCCAATGTCAAACGTTAGCAAATGAACACCTAACATCATGCCACCGGATCTACCACGTGGAGCCATACAGTGCCAAATAAAATCCCTACCAGCACAAATAGTGTTGAGGGTATTTTGTGGAAAAGTAGTTCTACCTGTTTCCGATAGAGCAATGAAATCTAGATTTTTTTTCCTTTGTTAAGTCTGACAAAAATCTGTACTTTTTAGCATCAGCAAAACCATTACTACTTTTATTCTTTTGTGATACAGGGGTCTGTAAGATCAAAGGATCACAACCCCCATCACCAAGCCCTTCTGCAATATCCGCACAAACAAGATTTAAAGCTTCAAGATCTACACTATCTTCATTAGAACACACAGTTGAAGCCTCTTCTACTAAAACAAAGTTGTCCTCCCTCATTTTGGCCCAATTATTCTATTGTACTCAATGTCTTTTAAAGATTTTAAGGAGTTAAAAACATCTCGATCAGTGTTACCTAAAGCAATGCCTAAAGACTTTGTTGAATTAAATAACGAGGAATCATCTCTAAAAATAAAGGAGGGAGGCTGCTGAAATTTACCTTTGTCAAGCGTAGACTCCAGATTTTTCTTTGCTTTCATCTTAGCCGTCTTCTCTGTGGAGTTCAGATCCGCAGATGAAGCAATCCTCTTGCTTGTTCTCACTGAGGCGGCTGTCCCATTATTTATATTCATGCTAGGAATCCCAGAGTCGGACTGTGAGGGCAGCATACTCGCTTTCCACGCCCCAATGCTTCCTGTAGGAGAAAGTAAGACCCTTGGTTTGTTGTTTGGCTTATTAGTAGATGCGCCTAACTCTTCCAGCTGTGCCGCCCCCTTGGGAGCACCCTGCTGGTCCGTAGGTGATGCATCACCATTGCCACTACCATTGCCAGGTGTATGAGCATCTCGGATTTTACCATCAACATCCATCTTCTCCACCAGATTTCCATTGTTGAGGTTTTCATCTTCCTTTGGATCACCCTTGGGATCCTCCTCCTTAGGATCATCTTCCTTGGTAGAGTTCATATCAATGATTTGTGGCTC
The DNA here is from genome assembly GCA_038087645.1 of Saccharum hybrid cultivar R570. NCBI lineage: Eukaryota > Viridiplantae > Streptophyta > Magnoliopsida > Poales > Poaceae > Saccharum > Saccharum hybrid cultivar. Next base: position 310,779 of record JAQSUU010000542.1, read on the forward strand.
ACCATTGAGGATATCAACTTCCACCCCAAACTGTAGGTCATAAACATAGTCCCCAATAACCACATCGACAAAATCTGGGATGAGTTTGGGGTCCAGCACTGCTACTTTCAACCTTGCCCTGCCAGTTTTCTTTGTAAAGACAGTGTCCACGGCCCGAGGTACACCCAGGATAGTTCCAAGTGCCCAGATAATGGGAAATTCTTTGAACTCTCTGGGTAGTCCTCTGAACTGTACCCACACTTTGTCTATTTCACGTTTGTACACCTCATTATCAGTTCCCTTCTCAAATCGGATCTTACCCTTAACTGCCTTAGCATCCATAGGGCCCCAGTTCACCACTGTTTCCAGTAGGTCAGCGGAAGGGAAATTAATAATAAAGGCACCCTTAACTTGCTTTCTGGATTTAATCTTCTCAAGGAATGCCATCAAAGAGAAAGAGGTGGATTGTTGTTTTACCATATCATTTCCTTTTGGATTGAAATAAATATATTCATGTGTTCATTTACAGGAGTCCCAAAGTTCATTTTAATCTCTGTACATGATTACAACCTTCCATCCTTTCTTCTTACCTCGGGTTACTTCACTGGTAAGAGAAAGGCAGAATCAGAAGTCCTTTCCAAATACCCAGCCTCAGGTTAGAAATACTTCACACCATTTATCGTCAGGTTTTCTCTCTCGAATTTATATATTCTTGTCATATATTGGACCTGCTTTTCTTTTACAGGTGTTGTGTTGAGGCCAGGCTTCATTTATGGTAAAAGGAAAGTAAATGGCTTTGAGGTACCGCTCGACGCTGTTGGACAACCATTGGAGAGGTTGCTCTCCTCTGTTGAAAATTTCACCAAACCATTGAGTTCACTGCCTGCCTCTGACCTAATCCTTGCACCCCCTGTGAGCGTGGACGATGTTGCCTACGCGGTAATCAACGGAGTCGTAGATGACAGCTTCTTTGGGGTGTTCACCATTGAACAAATCAAGGAAGCCGCAGCCAAGGTAAGAGTGTGAATCTGGGGTCTTGTTCCCCAGTCTCTGAATGTATTATAGGTGGAAAGTTCGTAAACTCAGCAGTAACTCATGATCCTTGTGTTCTTTCTTTCTTTCTCCCTGAATCTTTGACCATAGTCAAATAGTTCAAATGTCAGTGCAGCATTTTTTTTCTGCTGGAATTTTCTAGCACTTAAGACTTAAGAGCTAACAAAATATATAGCACCGTTGGTCACCTAATTGTTATGTTGGTTCACAATCTTGCTGGAGGTGAGCGGCATGAGCTCACAATCTTGTGAATGTGACATAGTAGACCCGTTTTCAACATCCTGCATTTTCAACCATGATGTTTTTACCAGATGGTTTCCACAAAATGTTTTTGAAGTGTAAATCATGTGTATCATTGATTAGATCAACTCGATTAAAAAAGACGCTATGTTCACAAAAGAACACTGTTCGCGTGAACTCAACATGCCCAATAATTGAATTAGATATGATATGAAGAGGAGGGGGGAGAGGGGGTAATTGACGAGACAAAAGGATCACGGCTTGCGCTTCCTATCACTTGAGAAGGCTCTTTTGCCCTTCATCCAGCCCGGGCAGCGGCCATGGGATCGGTACATGGGCGTCCTCATCGTCTCCGGCAGTTAGGGGACCAGCAGTGTTCCCGACGCGCTGAGAAAGGCACCCTCTGAGCACTACCGCCAGGCGCCAGCGTTGACACTATGATCCCCGGGCCTCCTCACGGCGCATTGAGAAATCACACATGCACCGGTCGCTGGCGATGGGACTTCCGGCAGTGCAGGCGCTGCCACTGAGCGGCATCGTGGTCGTGGCAAATCTGAGCGACCGAGGAAACAGCGCGATGAGCAGCAGGTAGCTAAAAGCTAATGCATACTCAGAACATTCTTAGACTCTTCTCATTGTGTCATGCATGGACAGTAGGGCAAGTGAGCGTGAAACACTGGGCAGCTCTGAACGTCGTTGAAACTGAATGGAATATTGCTGAGACCATGACAATGGAACAGAGCCTCAGAGCAGAAGTGCAAAACAGCGTCAGTTCACATGATCATGCCAACGGCAGGCAGATAAAGGGCGACAGCACATCTGCGACTCACGTAGCATTTCAAAATTTCAAGCTTTCTACCTGGTGCATACACGGCCAATCACGGCAGATACGAACAGTAACAGGAGCACTACTTTCACCACAGAAACTCCACGCTTATTCGGTTGGACGGACGACATGCCACGTCTGACCACTCTCGCGTCGCGCCTACAGCCTACTAGTACGGCTTGAGGCAGTCGTAGAGGCGGCGATGCTCCGACGGCCAACCAGCAGCCTCCCCCGCCGCTGCGGCCGCCGGCGACTGCAGCGCGCTCGCAGTTGGGGATCTGACGCTGGACGGCGACGACGCGCCGGTTGGCGTCAGGCACTGAGCCGGCAGCGCCCTCGGGCTCTCCCGGCTTGCCAGCAGCGCCTGCCGGGACGCGTCGGGGTTGCCCTCCACCCGCAGCATCTGCAGGTGCCGCCGCCTCTGCTCCCTCCTCACCTCGTTGCGCTTGTTCACGTAGTCCTCGTGGATGAACACCTCCATCCTCTTCTCGATCTCACTACTATCACACCGTCCACTGTGAACTACTGCTGCTGCTGCTGCACACTATCATTCATCAAACTATCCCAGAACCTAACAGCAACAGCAAGCACAGAGGGAGTGCTGCGGTGGAGAACTGCACCTGTATATAGAGCGATTCACCCAGATCCAGGTGTTGTTAACCATGGAGGTCACTGTCAGTCGCTTTTGCCTTTAACCAATTTCACAAGGCAGCTGCCATTAGTCCATGCCAAGTGTGAAGTCCACAATGGCACAAAAATAAAATGCACGCCTTTTTTTTACCAAATTACCAAAAGGTCCAGTGCCACATTGCTTGCCTGGCTGCTTGTGGAGAAATAAGAGAGGCCTTTCTAATGCCATTTCCCATGTCTCTCTTCCTCGATCACATCTACTTGGAGCCTGTGGTGGCAGTAGTTTTAACCAGGACGTCGCTGTCACTGATGCACCAAAAAAAACGCAAGAATTGGAGGATTAGTGGCTGGCGTACTTTGGCGGAGCAAGACAGCGGTGTATTCCAGGTTAGACTCGCCGCGGGACGCGGACGCTGTCCACGCTCCACGGGGAATTTTCAATGCAGAAGATTGGGAGACGGTTGCCTGCTCGCAGCGGCATGGAGTTGTGGACAGAAAGCACAAAAGAGCTAGAGGTGTGGTGGATCTGTGGTATGTGCGCTTAGATTCATCACGCACCACATAATATCTTCTTGGAATTAGTGGCTGGTGATATCATTAAATCCTCTGCACTGGACTGGTTTTCGCATGGTTTCCAAATTCTAGTCCACATGGACCACATCTCAAATGTTTGCCCTTTTATTTTTGGAAATATAAACATTTGACAATATTGTCGGACTTGGAAACCATAGACTTCAATTCAAGCAAGTTCATACCATGAGTCATAAAATTATGATTGACACAAACAACAAATACTTAGCAGAGAAAGATTGGCAAACGGAAACTGCTCATGGACTCATTAGCTCAAGTATGAGCCTCCATGTCTGATTCATGTACAAAAGTAGGCCAAATCCACGTGCACCTTGTGATTGAACAAAAGGTTTTGTTCAATTCCCAAATTTCAAAACAATATATACATCTTTATTCGGTTTATTGACTACCACACCATTCTCAAAAAAAAAAAAAAAACATGTAGTTTGAAACAGACACGTATGCAAACACCCACAAAAATTTACCAGATGATAGCCCGTCTCTCTAGCTCTCCATTCATTCACAAGGAAGTTGATGCAGTCATCGTCCTCTGTGCATTTCCAAGGATGATAACAATGACAGTCACATCATCGTGGTACTTTCTCCTACTCCCAACAGGTATCCTCATCAATTCTTCAGCTGTTAAAGCTGGGAAAATAGAAAGAAAGTGATTAGGAGTTGCTGAGTTAGCATTGATGCAGGTTGATCTGAAATGATTTCAAAGATGCTGATTACATAGGGGGAAAAAGATACAAAACTATATCAAACAAATTCTGATGCTTCTAATATAATATGGAAAACGAATTGTGCCAATGACTCATAGATTAATGATCCGCAAGGCAATAGCCCTCTTAACTGTTTGATATTTCAATAAAAAAAAATCAAACTATAATTTGGAGGGTACCTGCTTCCTTGGCTGCTTTGAGTATAAGTTGCTCGATGAGGTATTTTGCAGGATCCCCCATTGGATTATCATGCATAAATTGATAAACCAACCGAACAACTTCATCATTACTGAAGAAATCAAATAAGCCATCACTACCAAGCACAACGAACAAGTCATCATCTGTAACTTTGTGACTCAATGTGTGTGGATTTGTGTAAACATATGGAGGGCTGCTAAAATCGCGGACTCGTAGAATGCCCATGAGTGCATCATTGAACTTCCTCTGCAAATTGACCAAAAAAACAATGGTATTAGTTACAACTGTAGCAATGATACAAATTTTATTCACTTATCCAAGAGTAATTTGTCACCTGCTTTAGATAGCCAACTCCAAAAGCACGAGTAACCTTCAGCTTTCCTTTTATTTTGTTACCCCTGACAACTAAAGGATCATTGGGATGGTCAGCTAAAAGTCTCTGGTACTCCAAAGGATTTTCAAGTGAGTGGGTCTCTGTCAGTTGAGTAGCCATCAAAGCACCATTTTCTACATATGGCATGGAAGCAAGCACAGCTCTACTGTCCCCCATATTTAAGATGCACAGATCTGTTCCATGAAGAAGTACAACCAGAACACAAGACCCTACTGAAACTAAATCTGGTCTATCATCCATCTCTTGTTCAACCATGCACAGAAAATCATTCTCAGCTTGCTCAACAGCAGTAGAAAGGCAATTCAGCACACCAGCTCGAAATGTTTCAGAAAATTTGATGTCTTCATTTTCTGAATTTCTCATGGCAAGTGTTAACTCACTTTTAAGACCATTGAGAGAGCTTTCTGATGAATTGCATAAACCATTTTGTTGCTTGATCCGATTCTCCAGCAGGTACAAGTAATATACTATGTTATCATATAGAGTTACCGCAAGAAAATCAGCTGCATCCCTCCCATTAAACCCATCATATATTCCACAAATCAGCCATCCATTTTTCTCTGAGCACACAGCTTGGACTCTATCCTCTCCAGCAGCTCCGCCAGCCATTTTCACCTCTGTATTAGTCAGAAAATTGGATGATACAGTTGTTGGGGCACTGGACCTCCAAAGATTTTTACTGATCTCAATTATAGAGCTCTCAGTTGACACAGGGCTGCCTTGTGAGGTGGATAACGAGTCCAATCTTGACATTGATGGAGAAGAAACAATTTTTCTAAAGGCATTTGGAGAATCTAGTTCTGGTAAAATTTCTTCGCCAATAAGGCCATTGCAAATATTTGTATTTGCCAGTGTAAAATTTGCGCTAATAGCAGCACCAGATAAACAAGTAAATGAGCCATTTCGTGACCCCATCATGGTATTGGTCCCAAATATGTTCTTAGGAGAAATGCCATTCCCATGATCATTTTCAGGAGAAAAGCTCTGATAAGAATCACAATGGTATCCAAAGCTCACATTGAGATTGCTACAACTCCTGACAAGCATATCTTCTTCCTCAGAGCTGATGCTGTGATCGCTAGTGTCCTTATAAAACAGTTCTACGTCCACCATGTTTTTCTATAACAGTACAACGCCAGTGTGACGTAATACTGCCGGAACACTTTCTTTTCTATAGGTTCCGATGGTATTCAAATGCCATGCCAAATACTGCTTCCTTTATACTTGAACGGAAATGCAAACCAAACCTGCAATACTAAGCACAAAGTATTTTAAAAAATATTACCTAGCTAATGATCCAAATACACATCATTGCTTTAGTGTTAAAACCGCTGTAAAAGAACAAAAAAGGGTGAAGTACTCTTTGATAAGCTAATAGCAAGGTGATTGTAAATTAGTATGTTCCAGCCTACTAAATCTGTGGATCTGTGCACAAGAATTGCAAAGGATGGCATCTCAAAAAGGCAGAGGGCTGCTTCTCTAGTTCTGGGCATAGTATGGTTGTGACTGCAATACAATTGATCCTCTGTTCTAACATAAATATATATGACAATTCACAGGGTTTAAATCCGGGTGTTCATCTATTTAGATGCTTGTGAGTTTAGTGGTTGCGTGCATCCCTAGCCAGTGCAAAGGCTAGAAGTTAGACTCCCTTCATCTAAATAATGTATTCCTTCCTGATAACATGGTACTACCTCCATCCCTAAAAGAATGCATTTTTAGGTTTGAACCAGTCAAACTCTCCTAAGTTTGACTAAGTTTATGGCAAATAGTATCAACATTTATTACTTCAAATAGATATAATATGAAAATATATTCCATGATGTATCTAATGTTAATCATTTGGCATCGTAAATATTAATACTTTTTTGTATAAACTTTGGTAAATTTGAGATGAATTGATTAAAAAGAAAACTAGAATTGCATTCTTTCTAGGACCGAGGAAGTAAGTTCATTTGGCTATTTTTCCACCTGTATTTAAGAGCGCGGAAATAACATATTAGGTGCCAATCGCCATTAAGGCTATAGTCTCAGTGGGGTTTCACGTGAGTTTCATTTACATTAAATAGGTTGCCACATAGGCATTTTTGATGACATGGTGGTGTATTTAATAAGAGAGAGAAGAAATGATGAAACTCTCTTGGCACAATTACCAACTCTATATGAGTCTTGAAATTAAATGTCTATGAAACCTCAGAATGAAACTCTCCATTGAGAGGGGGTGTTTCATCCGAGTTTCATTCCAATTCATGTGACATGACAGTCTTGAAAACAACGTCGTGAAACTCCCCACTGAGACTGACCTAATGAAATAAGAGAACTCAAGTTTGACTTGTGCAGGTTAGCATCATAAACTTTAAATCAAAGGCCACCAGGCTACAGCCTCCTCCACCTTGAATTGTACAAACCTACCCTCTTAGTTCTTATCAAAAGTGGATACACCGGTTCTAAACTCTGGCAGTCCTTGCTGCTAAGCAAGCAGATATGACCCACCGGACACAGTTTGCGAAGAAATATGAATGAGTTCTACAAGATCCAAATACAACAACTGAAGAAAAGAAGGAAATGATAGCCTCCCAATCAAGAACAACATCGTTCGGAGTCAGAGCGTAGAGAGTTGTACTCTTGAGCAAGACATGTAGGGGAACAGAGAGAACACAATAACCTGAAGTGAGAAGGGGTTGCTTCGCATACGACCGGAGCACACAGTGGCAGCTAAATGAACTTCACCGCAGCGGCTGTGGCCAGTGTTCCCACAGAAACTAACCTTCTTCTTGGCGTTCACCTAGGCAGCAGCACAACAGAAGAGAACGGAACACACATGAGAAGAACGATCCGTCAGACAGGTAAAAGCAACCAGAGGCACAGAGACGTACAGATGCATCCATCTAAGTTCAGAGAGATGGGAACCGGGCCAGGCGACGCAGCCCCTGCTCCCCTCCCCTCATTCCTGATCCCAACCCCGGCCCCAAGCGCGCAGCAAGGCAGGCAGGAGACCCGGGCAATTTGCGTCAGGAAAAGCGCCGCCGCCGCCCGTTCTTGAAAAGGCCCTATCGCAGCAGAACAGAACACGAATCAAGAATCAGCATACCGCGCGCAAGTCGAGTGAGATTGCAGTTGCAGTTGCGTGTACAACTACATACGCATCTACAGAACGCGGACCAAGGGAGGGAGGAGAAGGGACGATTCGCACGCTCACCTCTCCGCCAATGACCAACCCCGAGCGGATTGCCGAGCAAGTTGTTGAGGCGCAGGAGTGGCAGGAGGAGGGACCAGGAGAGGAAGAGACAGCCGCGGTGCGGTGCGGTGCGGTGCGGAGGCGGAGGAGATGGGGGACGGAAATTTGGTGGAAGGTTGGCGAATATATTGCGGGCTTGGGTTGGGGGTGGTGGGCGACGGGCAGAGAGAGGGAGAGGAGGGAAGCAACAGATTCACCTGGTTTTTCTTTGTTATATTGTTTTGATTTGATTTTCTTAGGTGAGATCTGACTGCCTCTGTGATCTGAAGCCGTGTTTAGATGCTAAAAAAGGGGCAAAAATTTTTGCATAGTAACTGTCACATCGAATCTTTGGACGTATGTATGGAACATTAAATATAGGTAAAAAAATAACTAATTGCACAGTTTGTCTGTAAATGTTGAGACGAATCTTTTAAGCCTAGTTAGTCCATGGTTAGACAAATTTTACTAAATAACAACGAAAAGTGCTACAGGAATTTTTCTCCAAAAATTTTCACAACTAAACGAGGCCTGATTGGATATACCAAATCTAACCATGGCCTTGTTTACTTCCCAAATTTTCTCCCAAATTTTACTATGCAAAAAGAAAATTCCCCATCACATCAAAATGTCGACACATATATGAAGTACTAAATGTAGATAAAATCAAAAACTAATTGTACAGTTTTGTTGTACTTTGCGAGACGAACATTTTGAACCTAATTAATCAATGTTTGGACAATTATTACCAAATAAAAACAAAATTACTACAGTGTCGGGACACTGTTCATGCCCTGAATTCAGGCCCGAATTCGGGCATCTAAACACGCCCCATGTCACTAGCCACCACGATACTGATACTGCTGCTTGTCCTTCGCCCGTTTCTGCGGCGGGGGTAAAAACTAGTGTAACGCGCGCAGGAAACGGCGCCTGCCGTGCGGTTATCCTCCGCTGATGTTCTCCTTGGGGCGTCCGACGTGCTTCGCAATCCACGCCGCTTGCTCCTGCTTTGTCACGCGTCCTGACCATGACGCTCGCTCCCGTCCTCACCCACGACGCCATGCCCCACAGGCGACATCCAATCCCCTTCCTCTGCGGCTGGCCTTTCTCCGGCGCAGGGGTGCCGCGCCGCGGGCACCGCACCCGCCCACCCACCCACCCGCAGCAGCCTTCTCTAGCGTGGGGATCGGCACCTGCCCACCCGCTGCCTACCCCCCTCCCCCGACTCCGTACTGGCGTCGATCTTCACACCGGCATCGAGCTCTGCAAGATGACTAGCCTCAATTCGTCTAAGCAACAAGGTGACATTGTGTTAAAAAAAATATATTACAAGCGTATATTTCAAGTGTTTCAGATATTTTAGAGGTATGTTGCAAGTGTTTTATATCAATGTTGCAAAAGTAGATCGGGATGTTGCACATGTTGTAATGATTATACATATATATTTTAAGTGTATATTCCAAATGCTTCATTTGTTTCAGACGTATGTTGCAAGTGTTTTATTTGGATATTGCAAAAGTAGATCTCGATGTTGCATATATAAGTGTTTCAGGTGTTTGTAGATGTATGTTGCAAGTGTTTCATCTAGATGTTTGCAATGACTACACACGTGTTTTTAAGTTTTTTTTGTGTTTTTGCAAGTATTTCAAACGTATGTCGCAACTGTTAGGCGTATGTTGCGGGTATTGCACATGTTGCAATGGGGACCCACCTGTCGCAGCCACCTGCTGTAGTTGTGGGGGTGCCACCATAGGTCGCTGTGCGGGCTCTTGAGGCCAGCAGATGCATCCGCGATGCGACATCCACATGCGAGGGCAGGTGACTAGGATCCATGTGGGTTCCGGCAAGCGGACGTGGTGGTCAGGCTAAATAGCAGCGTGGGGTCCACGCGGTGGGCGCGCGCAAAAACAGACGGCGTGGGCTTCTTTTGTTTGGGCGGCTCTAGATGTTCGGGCGCGAGTAACGCCCTTTATCCTCTCATTTGCTCGAGGGTATTTGAAAGTAGGGAATGTAAGTTTATTAGACATTTGTTTCGTGGTAATGAGAGTTTTGATGGGAAGGGGAATGAAAGTTTAGAGCATCACCAAGAGTTCTCAATAAAGCCTCCTAATCTAGGATTTTTTGGCAAGAATAGAAAAAATCTATTTCCAAGAGTTCCCAATACGACCTCCAAATCTTTTGGCATTTGGAAAAAAAAAATCACCCAACGCGCGCAAAGATCTGTGCGCCTACCATGCGTGTATCGGTCTCCCAATCTAAAGGTGGAAGGACGCGAAAAAGAATAAAGAGTAGAAAATGGTTCTGATACAATACAAGAGAGAAAGAATATATAAAATTGGTTGGGATAATTTAGAAATAGTACATGATTCCTATTGTAAAAATTATCTTCTATATTTTAGGATTGAATTATTGGAAACTGTTGGAGATAGTCTTATTTACTCCTCCCAATACTTCTTTTGGAGTTGAAAAATAGCATGTTTTTTGGAATAATTTATTAGGTACTCTTGGAGATGCTCTTAAAGGGCCAACTCTCACTGATCAATTCTCTCGGAAGGGATGGTAACTGTGAGGGAATTATGCTCTTAATAAAAGAAAAAATACATCCATCATGATTTGCTATATATTTTCCTTAAAACCCCCACATCAAGAGGGATTATGAATTCCCTCATCAACGCCCTCTATTATTTCCCTCCATAAACCAAACAAGAGATTATGATTAAAAGTCAATGTTCCACTGTAACTTCCTCCATCAACTCCAACCTCGAGGTAGGGCTTGATATTTTGAAACTGGAAAAAAATGCTAGTCAGAATCGGACCAGAATCAATCCGAAATATTGGTTTTCTCTGTTTCCATATTTAGGTTCGGTTTTAATACTTGAGAAGTTCAGCTCAATGGCAGAGTTAGGAGCAACTTTTATAAGGGACCAATTTGCCTAATGCTAGAGCAATTAGAGTATTTTCAATATTATCCAAAAGAGTCTCCTCATCCAAGAATTTTGGCAAGATTGGAAAAAAAAACTCATCTACACTCCTAAACCCACCTCCTAATCTTTTGGCACTTGGAAAAAACCACCCCCATGCGCGTAAAGATACGCGCACATATCGTCGCCCCAATCGGGAGGTGGAAGGACGTGGGGAAGAAAAAAAAAGTAGAATAGGGTTCCTGATACAAATGTACCAGAGAAAAATAAAGTATAAAAGTGGTTAGTGTGATTTAGAAATAGTTCAGGATTCTTGATGTAAAATTACCTTCTATCTTTTAGGCATGAGATTTTGGAAACCGTTGGAGTTGTAGTTTTTTATGTCGCTCAATACATTTTGCAAAGGTTGCATCTGCAATAATTTTCAAAACACATTCTCAATCTTGATTTTTTTGTAAGATTGAAAAAAACTACTCTCCAACAGCACCCAATCTCAACTCCCAAACTTTCCGCACTTGCAAAAACCAATTCAATCATGTGGAAATCTACGTGTGTGTAATGATTGCTCAATCTAGAGGTGGAAGGACATGTTGAAGAATAAGGAGTAGGACAGGTTCCCATGCAAATACACAAGAGAGAAAGTAAATATAAAAGTTATTAGGGCGATTTCGAAATAGTTCGGAATTCCTAATGCAAAATTGCGTTTATACTTTAGGAGCTAGATTTTGCAATTTGTTGGAGGAACAAAACAAATATGCTTCTAACTTTTTTAGCCATTTAAAAAGCTCATTGATATACTCAAAATTTGATTGCAATCGGAGCCTCTCCAATAGTTCCTAAAAAATTAATTGGTACTGATATTGGTGTACGGTTGTATACGTTATCAGTGTAGGTTTTAGAGTTGATGTTCTTTGACATCCTCTCTCTACTTGGCTAGCAAAATGTCTTTTCATCCTTAAATAATTTTCTGAACTTTCAACGTGTACATCGGTTGGACTAAAAACAAACCAAACCTACACCAAAGTTGTTGGTTTTTCATTTTGTAACAAATCGGTTTACTCTTGATTTCTGAGAACCGAAGTTTATGAAAACCAAACAAACGAAACCAAATTCTCCGTTTGAACCGATTGTCCACTCCTCGTTGGAGCTATGATCAAGTAGATATGCAGGCATGGGTTGGCCATTGTGCCATCAAAGTACCCAACATGCACGATATGTTGGCTATGTTATTCTTAGCATCCGAACCTAACATTTTGGCATAGGGGGCTGAATAGCATTAGTGACATCCACACCATTTTGTATGATAATTGCCTTGCAAAATTTTGTCCCTCTCCTCACAGGTGACATGTGACAAGAGGCTTCCCACAATCGTCATGCCACCGTGACTCCGTGAGGCCTCTTTCATTCTCCTCCCTTCCTCCACCTAGCCATCGCCCAAATGGATTCTAGGTACTCGACTACCATGATGAAAGCGATGATAGGTGTTCTTTGGCTCATGCATGATTTCTCATGCGAGCAGCACAACATGGTGGATCAACCTCTGCTGGCCAGATCTAGTGTCCTCAAGTGCAAATTTGATATGATGTTGAGCTTAGGTCGTACCATGGGCACATGTTGACGACGTGCGTGGGTTGAAGACGTGACAATGAAAGCATTTGGTACGTGTAGGTTTTTGAGTTTATAGTCTTTGGTAGCTTAGTTAATCAAAATTTACGCTTTACTAATAATTTGTTGCACAATTTCATCATCTTCAGTTTTGTATTTTCTCAATTCCAAATTGTAAGTCGTTCAGATTTTTCTAAGTACATATGGTTTTTGCTATGCAGCAAATATATACTATGTCCAGATACATCAGTTTTACTACACATGTCTAGAGAAACCAGAACGATTTATAATTTGAAATGAAGGAAGGAGTAGCATTTTATGAAAGATAAAAGAAAGAAAGCTGAAAACAAAATTTATGCCTTTATTACCCGCTGAGGCCAAAAACAATTGGACACCAAAACTTCTACTCCATGCACAACTCCTCCACGTTGGCACGAATAGTCCGTACCACTTTCACTTTTGACTTTTGAGTGGGAGACGCTGTTTTTCTGATAAATAACGTTGCCGATAAGGCAGCCAGCAAAGGCACACGTAGCACTCCGTGCTCAACACACGCCGGGCGGTTGGTGGTACTGATACATCAGCTAGCGTTCTTTCATGATCTCCGTGGACGTGGATATATCCCAATGCAATCCAAATGATGCAGGCATGCAGCACAGCACAAATTCTCGATCGTGATCAGCGCAGCCGCTGGCACATGATCTCAATCGGTCGGAGTCCGGACATGCACGCTTCTGGTTGCATGCAAACCCGGCCCTTTTGTCTTTTTTTTTTTTGAAAATTCCCTTTTGGCTCTTCTACCCTAAAAAAGTAGAGATTTTATGCGTCGATCGCATTCGTCCCCCCGCACTTTCCATCGATCCGGACCACCGTCTTCTGCTCGCTCGTCGGCGTTAGATTTTCTGAACAGGAACAGAAATTGTCGCAGCCATTGACTAACGGGCCGGCTCGTCTCAAATCAAATCGCCGCGTCGCTTTCGGTTCCGGGGCCCGTACACGCATTTAGGGATGAAAACGATCGGAAACGATCGATAGAAGGCCAAATCACTTTCGTTTTCACATCTTTTTCTCGAAAACGAAATCGATACGATATTGTCGGAAACGAATACGGCGCCGATATTTCGGTAATTTCGAAAACGATAGTAGTCGATCGGAAAATACATCGATAACGATCGGAATCCATGAAAACGGTATCTAAAAAACGATAAACACGCCAAACTGTAGAACATGAGAAGATCCATATAATTCGACCTATCTCACATGATAATAGTAAATAAAGCCACAATTGACAAGATCACAAGCTGAAACCACATAATTCATACAATCTTAGGTCTCAAATAGTGGCAAACCACGCAACAGTATGACAATTCTTGACAAAGATACAAATAAACGATCATGTTCTAAGTTGACTCGACATAAATAGTGATCAAAACATGAATTATTAGAGTTCCTTTTTCAGTGGAGGTTGTAGCCTGTAGGTTTCTTAAAGATGAATGTCAGGCATGTCATCGTCGTCCCCGGCCACATCTCTGAGTATTCATCCTACATAGTTTGTGATGGATACATACATATGTTAGTTCTCATACAAGGCAACTGTAGATGAGTTAGTAACAAGCATCATATTAATATACGGAGATATATAAGGCTCGTAGCAATAGATGTATTAGCGCAATAGTGCTAATAAGAAATAAAAATCTGAGAAACACATAGCTAATAAGAAGCAAACACAATATATGTATGTGTCACAGGTAGCAGCCAACACATCATATACAAGGTAAAGGCTAGAAAAAAGAACCTCGAGTGTTGATTGTCTTCTTGTTATATACATGAAATACTTCCGTTACATAGTTCATTTCCAAAAATTATTTGCCTTGTGTGCAGATGTGATCCTTTCCAAAAAAAATTACCTTGTGTGCTTGCAGCTTGTGTGTCCTTTCCAAAAAAAATTGTCTTGTGTGCTTGCGTGTGTAATGCATTGTATATCTATAAATAAATAAGAATTCATTAATTAGAGGCCTTTGAATCGGTAATTACCGATGGTAAATTACCGGTTAAATACGGGAATCTTCGAAAACGATCGGAAGAGGGCAAAATCATTTTCGCTTTCGTTTCCGATTATTTTTACCGTTATCATTTTCGTTTTTTCAGTTACTGCTATCATTTTCGTTTAGGCATAAAAATCGGAAAAAACTCGAAAACGATTTCGGGAAATCGGAGATTATCATTTTCCTTTTCATCCCTACACGCATTGGATCGTGCGCCGCCGGTATCGGGATCGATCGACCGGGCGGGTGGTTTATGTGTGCGGTGGTGATGGCGCCAGCCGCGATAGGGACCGCGGAATATTTTTTTTATCGGCCACAATTTGAACATACATAACTTACACACTTTACACTCACACCACACGCATATACATACAGGCGCGTCCGTATACACACAAAGAAGAGATTGAGAGACGTCGCTATCTCCGGTGTGCGGGAAACGCGCAGTGCCACCAATGCGTGTTTTCTAAAATTTCTAAAAAAAATTTAGAAAAGAGTGTGATCACCAGGATATAAATCCTGATGGGTAGCGTTCACTGAACAGACCTCCAATTGGACCACTGACCTATTCAAGGGACCGCGGCTACCCGTTCTGCGCGCCAAAGGTCAACAAACCGATCGATGGAGCAAGCAACGACGCGCGCGGGACGGGGAAGACACCAAAGCAACGGCGCCGTCGAATGGGAACCGGGAAAAGAATGGGTCGAACATTCGAGCCTTGAGCGCGGCACGAAAAGGGTAAAAAAAGAAAGAAAGATATGGGCTTGACGTGGTGGTCTCTCTCTGGACGAGCCTGCAGCATCTTTCTGTCGGCCTGCCTTAACGGTAGCGGTCCATTGCCGCTACCGCTATGAGGTAGCGCTCTGAACTTTGCATCCTGAAACTTTACGGCCGTAATTCTGAATAGCGGGCCGATATTGCGGCCGCAATTGCGCGTAGCAGGCCGCAATAGCATGGAAGCAAATATCCCTAATTAGTCCAACCCACTATGACTCACATCCCAAATTCAAATATTCACGCATCGACTGTGAAACTTAAAATTATTCATGATATATGCACTTAAAATTATTTATACTCATTATTTATGATATATGTACTTAAAATTATATGGGACTATCGGGTGCCTCTACTGAAACTTATCGTTCGCAATATCGTCCGCTATCCGCTACCACGATGTCAATCCGCTATCCGCTATACGCTGTTTATTAGCTTGATCGGCACACGCACCTCTTCCGAGCTTCACATGAATACTTTTGGATTTTTCACAGTATTCCACACGGTGCTAGCTAGTGACTGTTTCCTCGAAGCCATTGTTTTTTTTTTTTTTTTTGCATACGCAAAATTTCACCACAGAATCTTTACGCGAACTTCTCGCGTAGTTCAGCTTATTAGGAGTTCACGTAGAGTTCCTTATGGTGGAACCATTCATCCATATTTAAGTTCTCAATTTGACATTGATGGATATATATTTTTAAAATTTATTATAAGATTTAACGGCGCTATGTGAAGATATATGTTGTATGATTTTTCGAAAAAAAAGAAAAAAATGTTACTCACTAAACATTTTAAGCACGATTTCCTAATTTTAGGAGAGCTAAATTTAAAAAGTTCAAGAAAAAAATTAGGGTATATAATAACTAATCAAGTTGTTCATCTTTGCTCTGTCTAATATGTCCATATTTCTAACACAATACTCTAATAGATACTTTACTATAACTCTGTCTAGTTGAATAGACTTTAATTACCAATTAAACCATGTTTTGCCATCCATATTTAAGTTTTTCCAATGCATCATACCTCCATCTACGTTGGACATATGATTAATTGAAACTCTTGCATATATGATCATCTCTTTCTATGTATACATGGTGTGAATAGTGACATACGTTATGCATGTAGTGAGCTAGTTTTTCTATGTCAACATGGCAACAAGTAGATAATTTAGAAGCATATAGTACAAAAAAACTTGGGATATCTTTTTTAGTAATGAAAAATGCTGGTAATATAGATGCCAATTAATATATTACTTTACATTATTTTGACCATGGTGGAGGTGGGTAATTTAATTAGTTTAAGGTTTACTTTATACTAGTTTAGACGATGGGTTGCTCTAGGTTATTTTTACTAATGATGAAGATTGTAACACCCCGGTGTTACGCAAGCATTTACATTGCAATCATAAGCATGGCATTTCATATCATCCATAATCATATATGGTAATATTATAACTTGAATGAAATGAAAGCTTGGAAAATGGTATTCATGATGTAATATGTTAAGGTGCTAATTACTTTTCATCAAAATTGTGCAACTACAAATTTTGTATCACTTAGAATCATAGGTCAAATTTTTGGAGCAACTAAAGTACTCAAAGTTTTGTCAAAAACTGGTTTAAAAAATGTATTCTGAAAATATTCAAAAATACTCCCTATTTTAGCTTTTATTCTGCAATTCAAAATCTGTTGAGAATTTTTAGTTGGCCCCTTAATCAAAGTTGTAGAGAATTAAATTCTAAGAAACTTTTATTTTTGGGTCATTTCCAGAAAAGATCTTTTTCTTGTTCAAATTAGGGTTTGAAAACTGTATTTGAAAGTTGTTTGAAAATAGAAATTTGAAAAAAATAAAAAAAACCTAACCTAAGCAGGTCGCCGCCTCGGTTTCGGCCCGCAGCCGGAAGCGGCCCGCCTCCGCGCGCGTGCGCCCGCGCCCGCTCCCCGCCTCGGCCCGGCCCAGTCCGGCCTCTCTCTTCCCCCTCCCGCTCTCGCGCGCGCGGCTCGCTGGCGCCCGCGGCAGACTGCGCTCGCCGCGTGGCGACCACATGCCGGCGACGCCCTCCGCGTGGCCGTCCGTGGCCCCCGCGCGCCCATCTTCTTGACGCCACGCCGCGCGCCCCTGCCTCCTTTCCCCTCCTCACTCGCTCTCCCTCTCATTCCCTTTCGAAAACCCGAACGGGAGCCGTGCTCACCCCGCTCGCCACTGCTCGCCGCCGTCTCCGCCGTCGCGTTCCGACGCCGGTGAACTGCCACCGCCCGATTGTTTGCGCTCCACGTTCCGCCACCTTCTCCTCTCCTCCGAACGGGCCACCGTGTGCCTTGCTCGCCTACGGTAAGGCTCAATCGAGCTCTTCCTGCTGCGCCACCATGTCGGGGCCGCCGAGCTCGCGCTCCGCCCGCCGGCACCCTCGCTCCCTCTCCATCCCGATGAACCCCTCCCCTGAGTTCGCCATCTACTCGCGAACACCGTGCGCACGCCCGCTGGTCAGCTCGTGGCCGGAGATGGCCGTTGGCCGCCGGCAACCGCCACACTGCCGCAGTCCAGAGCGCCGGCGAGGCCGCCCTCTGTTTCCCTTCGGTCTTCCGCTGGGCCGCCGCGCCTGTGGGCCGTGCCTCCGAGCAGGTCGGCTCGCCTTTCCCCGCGCGCGCGAACCAGGCCGAGAACGGCCACGGGCCGGTTATCTTCCACGGGCCGGCCCAGTACCAATATTGAAAAAATTAATTTCTGTTTTCTTTTATTTCTTGATGAAAAATACTTTGGAAAATGTTTTTGTAGTCCTTTCAGCTCCAAAAATTTTGAAATAAATTTCTATAGACTCATTGGAACCAGATCTACAATATAAAAATATTGCATGTCAATATTGCGTTACTTTTCTGTAGTGTTTTATTTAATCCTTGGAATTGGTGTTTTCTAGAAAAATTGATAATAAATTATAGCAAAATCAAAAAAATGTGATTCCAAGTTTATTAATCTTTTTGTGCCATGTACTTGCTAGGAAAATTATATATCATGCCTGTTCTGTAGAAAAATGTGTAGGTGTAGTTCAAATGCTTTGTATCACTAGTATTTACTATTTTTGTTAATTAAATAAATGTGAATAAAACATGCAAGTGCTAATTTTTCTACAGTGATTATTTACTGTGTAGAAAGTAGGAAAATTACTAAATCTGTTATTTGATACTTTTCATAATGCAAAGTATTTTCATGCTCGTTTTTAGTCCTTAGCTTGTTATTTTTGTATAGACAGTTCTAATAATCCAAATGCAATAAAATTTTTGTGGCATGCTAGAATTGATGTTAGTAATCCGCTGTAATTTTCTAAGATTTTTCTGTGCTACCAAAATATGTGTTGCTGTTCAAGCATAATGCTAATTAGGGTTTACACTCAACCTTTAATGCAAGATTAGTTAGTAAACTATGCTTTGGTGTATCTTTGAAGCATCTTAAGTGTCAGTGTGCCTTTGCATGATAGAGATTAGTGGTGGTAGTTTTTGAGTACATGTTCTTGAATGGCGTAGACTACCTTGTAGAAGAGTCGTAAGCTCCACGTAATCCAAATAAAGTAACATGCTCATTACATCTCATTCATTCATCATCATCTCATGTCATCCCTGCAATGCACCTAGGCATGAGCACTTATACTTCTGCATCATACAGGATCGCACGAAGTGACCCCGGTAGCAGTTCCCGAGGATCCGGAGGAGCAGTCCGAGGTGCAAGAGCAGGAAACGACCGAAGCCAAAGAGGAGGTCGGTGAAGATCTTCCAGAGTGCCCCGACCACCGTCCGAGCTCTTTAGAGAGAGGCAAGCCCCGGAGCATTTTTCTCCCCCCGTTTGCAAATACTTTATGAATGCTTTACGTTAACTGCTGCATTAAGTTTAGGAGTTGTTTGCAACCGTTGCTGCATTATACCTTGTTTACTCTGTTCTACTCTATCCTTGTCACCTTGTCATTTGCAGTCAAGTAATTGCTTAGCTTTCTTAGACCGGTAGAAGTCGGGTGATTTCCTGTCACCTGCGAGCTATAGGTGGTTACCTGGATCTGTTTGAGAAAAGATGTCATCATGAAATAACTAAGTGTTAATGTGAAATTGAGACCGGACGGAAACTTGTAGGGTTTCGTACTGTAGTGTTTTCCGTCTGTGTCGATTAAGGACCGTCCGTTGTTGGGCCTCGGGTCATGTTGAACGCATGCCTCACATTTAGCTGGCCGGATAAAGTACCTTCCGACCGCGAAGCTGGGAGATTATTCGGGCCGAGTGGATTGCCCGCAACGCACTGTACCGGAGTAGTAGTGGCAGGATACGGTGTAACAGAACCACCCAATTATACGAGATTAAGTAGGAAAATCATCCAACGGAAGGACAATTTAACAAACTTAAGCCCGTATAACCCGGTAGTCCGTGAAATCTCGACGGATTTCAAACCATTTCGCATAACAGCCAAGATCGTACTAAGTTTAGCGGTCACCATCATAAGTTACATAAATGTTCGCGGCATAAAATACATCGGAGTTTAAACATAGTTATTACAAACCAGTTTTAAATAAAAGTAGCGGAAGCATTAGTTTAAAACACGCACACACACATTGTTTTGAGATAAAGTGCCAGCTCGCGATCATCTCCAGCAAAAGCATCAGGCGAGAAGTAGTGAATGACCATTGCCCATGGTCCTATGCTTCGCCCATTGCAGGATAGAGACAGTTGATACAATAGCCATAGTACATCTGTCCATCTGCAACAAGTGGGAACAAAGCCCTGAGTACGAGAAGGTACTCAGCTAGACTTACCCGTCATAAACCAGAAATAAAAGACACCAAGGAATCATGATAGGCTTTTTGGTGGGGTAGCTGACTCATTTGCAAAAGGCATTTTTAGCATTTATGAAAACCTTTACAATAGCTATGCATCAAGTTAAATCTTTATTAACCTGTCAACTACATTTGCACCTGTACTAAAGTAACATGGAATTAAACAGGCAATGATAACCAATGACCATTAACAACTTCCATTATGTCATAATTCATATAACTGTCCAAGTGTTCCATCAATATCACTACGATGAAGTAGCTCAAGTCAAGTGTTCACTATCCAGTGAACGATGGCGATTCGAATCGATTATTAACCAGCTGGTAAGTTATTCCTCACACAAACCTCACTCACCCGCTAAAGTGAGGTGTTGGTCGCCGAGTCAACCATTCAGGTAAAATCGCGAGCTTGCCAGGAACCACTTGTACCCGGGGGCCGCCCGACTGCTCTTTGGCCTTATCATCGCGCCCCCGTATCCTGCCACTACTTCTCCGGTACAGTGCGTTGCGGGCAATCCACTCGGCCCGAATAATCTCCCAGTTTCGCGGTCGGAAGGTACATTATCCGGCCAGCTAAATGTGAGGCATGCGTTCAACATGACCCGAGGGACAACAACGGACGGTCCTTAACCGACACAGACGGAAAACACTACAGTCCGAAACCCTGCAAGTTTCCGCCCGGTCTCAATTTCATTTTACACTTAGTTATACCATGACTTCATAGTCAACCAAACAGATCCAGGTAACCACCTATAGCTCGCAGGTGACAGAAAATCACCCGACTTCTACCGGTCTAAGCCAGCTAAGCATTGACTTGACTGCGGATATCAGGGTAACAAGGATATAGTATAACAAAGGTAAGCAAGGTATAATGCAGCAACGTTTGCAAACAACTCCTAAACGTAATGCATCAAATTAAGTAAAGTTAATAATAAATTAATTGCAAACCAGGAGAGAAATGCTCCGGGGCTTGCCTCTCTCGAAGGAGCTCGGACGGTGATCGGGGCACTCCGGGAGATCTTCACCGACCTCTTCTTCGGCTTCGGTCACCTCCTGCTGCGCCTCGATCTGCTCCTCTGGCTCCTCGGGTAAGACGACTGGGTTCTCGGTTTGCGATCCTGTATGATGCAATGCGCGTAAGTGAGTATGCAAGTGTGCATCGAAGGAGATGAATGCAGTGAATATGTTAAAATGCAAGGTAGTCAACATCATCCAAGAAACTATACACTACAAGCACATGTCAGCTACTTTATTCTCTTTTACTACTATTATGTTAAGTTAACCTATCTTATGAAATGCTTCAAAGATACACCAAAGCTTTACTAATTTCTTAATCACACTTAAAGCAACACTTGCTTAAACCCTAAGTAATAATAGTAGGTTTGAATAGCAACATATATTTCTGATGCTCCTAAAAATCTAAGAAAATTACAGTAGCATAATACTACTCTAAACAGACTACTATAAAAATTTCATGGCATTTGGATAAGTAAACCATCCTATACAAAAATGACAAGCTATAGCATAAAAATGAGCATGAAATTACTTTGTACTATGGAAAGTGTCAAACAACAGAATTAATATTTTTCCTAGGTTCTTTATAGCATACTATGACTGTACAAAATTTATCACATGCATGTTTTATACAAAGTTTGCTCTCTAGCAAAAATAACAAAAATCAGCCATTAAAGGCACTTGAACTACACTTCAACATTTTCCCACAGCACATGCATGAAACATATTTTTCCTAGGAAGTACATGATATAAGAAGATTAACAAACTTGAAATCATATTTTTCTGATACATATAAGATTTACTAGCTATTTTACAAGATATCAGCAATATTAAGAATTAATTAAAGCTCTACAGAAAAGTATTCCAAAAATGACATGCAATAATTTTAGATTGTAGATCTGGTTCCAATGAATCTCTAGAAATTTATTTCACAATTTTTGGAGCTGAAATGACTGCTAAGAAATTTTCCAAAGCATTTTCATCAAGAATAATAAAAGAAAAGGGAAATGGATTTTCATAACGGCACTGGGCCGGCCCGGGGAATCAAGCGGCCCATAGCCGTTCTCGGCCTGACATCGCGCGGGGGGGGGGGGGGGGGGGGGAATAGCCGAGCCGGCCTGCTCGGAGCGCGGCCCACAGGGCGTAGCCCAGTCCACCGAGAGGAGGAGGAAACGGAGCGCGGTCGCCGGCGTCCATGGTCTCGCCGTCACGGCGGCGGCCGAGGGCCAACGGCCGGCTCCGGCCAAACCGTGACCAGCTAAGGAGCGCAACATGCTCGCAAGGGAGTAGCGAACACGTGAAGGGAACGCGGGAAGGCAGAGAGAGAGCGAGTGAGGCGGTGCGCGGGGCACGGGCTCGACGGCACCGTCGCGGTGGCGCGGCGGAGCGAGGGAAATTGAGCCCTACCGAGGCAAACGAGGGGATGGCGACACCCGTTCGGAGGAGGCAAGGGAGTGGCGGAGCTTGGTGCAAGACGGATTTGGTGACGGTGGAGGGTCGATGTCGGAACGAGGAGCGGAGGTGGAGCTCTCGGCGGTGAGCCGCTCGCCCGCTCGGTTTTTGGAGAGGGGGAGTGGAGGGGGAGCGAGCGAGGGGGCGAGTGGATGGAGGGCAGGCGCGCGCGGTGCTTTGAGGCGGAGCGCGCGGGGTCCACGGGCGGCCACGCGGTGGCGTCGCCGGCATGCGGCCGCCACGCGGCGGGCGTGCTCTGCAGGGGCGCCAGCGTGCGCGCGCGCGGGCGGGAAGAAGAGGAGCGACGCGGAGGCAGGCCGGGCCGAGGCGGAGGCGGCTGCGGGCGCGCGCGCGGGAGTGGTGCGGGCCGATTCGGCCAGTGGGCCGAATCCGAGGCGGCGGCCTGCTAAGCGGGATTTGATTTTTTTTTTCAAATTTTTCATTTCAAATCAAATTCAAACACAGATTTCAAACCCCATTTTGAACAAGAAGAAGACATTTTCTGGAATTGACCCAAAAATGAAAGTTGCTTAGAATTTAATTCTCTACAACTTTGCTTAAGTGGCCAACTAAAAATTCCTAATAGATTTTGAATGGCAGAATAAAAGCTAAAATAGGGGATATTTTTGAATATTTTTACTCAATATTTTTGAACAGGTTTTCGACAAAATTTGAGTCATCTAGCTGCTCCAAAAATTGAACTAAGGTTTCAAGTGATGTAAAATTTATAGTTGCAAGATTTTTGGTGTAATGTGATTATCATATTAATATAGTTCATTACATATATTATTTTCAAGCTTTTATTTGATTCAAATTATAGCATTATCACACATGATTATGATGACATGAAATGCCATGCAGTATGATTGCCATGCAAATGCTTGCGTAACACCGGAGTGTTACATACGGGGACGCAATGATAAGGCCAAAGAGCAGTCGGGCGGCCCCCGGGTACAAGTGGTTCCTGGCAAGCTCGCGACTTTACCTGAATGGTTGACTCGGTGACCAACACTCACTTTAGCGGGTGAGTGAGGTTTGTGTGAGGAATAACTTACCAGCTGGTTAATAATCGATTCGAATCGCCATCGTTCACCGGATAGTGAGCACTTGACTTGAGCTACTTCATCGTAGTAATATTGATGAAACACTTGGACAGTTATATGAAATATGGCATAATGGAAGTTGTTAGTGATCATTTGGTTATCATTACCTGTTTAATTACATGTTACTTTAGTACAGGTGCAAATGTAGTTGACAGGTTAATAAAGATTTAACTTGATGCAAAGCTTTTGTAAAGATTCTCTAATACTAAAAATGTCTTTTTGCAAATAAGTCAGCTACCCCACCAGAAAGCCTATCATGATCCTTGGTGTCATTTTATTTTGGTTCTGTCGGGTAAGTCTAGCTGAGTACCTTCTCGTACTCAGGGCTTTGTTCCCACTTGTTGCAGATGGGCAGATGTATTACGGCTACTGCATCAACTGCCTCTATCCTGCAATGGGAGAAACTTAGGACCATGGGCAATGGTCATTCACTACATCTCGTCTGATGCTTTTGATGGAAGATGACCCTGAACTGACAATGTATTTTGAACTCTGTGTGCGTGTGTGATTTGAACAAAATGCTTCCGCTACTTTCATTCGAAACTGGTTTGTAATAACTACGTTTAAACTCCGATGTTTTTGTGCCGCGAACTTTTATGTAACTTTTGATGGTGACCGCTGAACTTATTACGATCTTGGCTGGTATGCAAGTTGGTTTGAAATCCGTCGTGATTTCACGGACTACCGGGTTATACGGGCTTAAGTTTGCTAAATTGTCTGCTCGGTGGGTGATTTTCTCACTTAATCTCGTATAATTGGTCGGTTCTGTTACAAAGATCACTAATTTAGATGTAAATTTAGGACTAATTAAAATATTTCTAATAATAACAAGACAAAGACCATGAGGTTACTGTGAGTTATTTCTCATAATATCAGCGGGGTAATTTAATTTTTTTAGAAAAATAAATTCAGTGACTATCATTATGGCTAATTAATTAAAGATTAGGATTTGTTTTTATTCTTGTGTGAATTTTTAGGTTTATATTTCTTTTTTCTTGCTCGTCGCCTCGTGAGGATTTTTTAGATAACGAAACAGAGTTCCAGCCTCTACCGTCCGAGGATGATACACAATTGATTGTCAAGATACAAACTAAGGCCATAAGGCGCACTACACTCTCACCTCCATGAGAGATAAGCTACGAGGACCGAGGTTACGACAAAGTAAATATATCACCGGGGCCTACTTTTTCAACTTGCTTTAATAAGTTATAAAGATTCATAAAAGAATCGTCATAGCAGTCGGCCACCATTGGTAATTACTCCATCCATTCTAAATTATAAGTCGCTTTGACTTTTTTAATACATCTATTTTGTTATGCATCTAGATATAATAATATGTCTAGATACATAGCAAAATGGATGAACAAAAAAGTCAAAACGACTTATAATTTGGAACGAATGGAGTAATAAAGATGGTCACACAGACACCTAGACTTTTTTTTTCGAAAGGACGGCAAAAGCTTTGCCACAAGTTTTATTAGACGATAAAAAGATAAAAATAAAACATGTACAAGGGAATTACAAGCCTGAAAGCTTTCACCAGGCGACTTGCCTGCCCCTCTTCCCAACTAACAACTACAAAGATACAAAAAACGACTCCCTGAAAATCAAAGTAATTACAGCATTGCAACTAGTCGGCTGATGGAAGGGGCAGGAAACCACAACAAAGGAGAAGGGAAAACGTGAGCAGAGATACTAAACTCCTATTCTGATTGAGTCCCCTGATCTTGTGGCGCCATCACTAAGCAATATTGTGTGGTATCATCCTTACATAGGGAAGCCACTTGTATCGGTTGTAGGTTTTGCTGTTGGAAAATCCTTCTATTTCGTTTTTTTCCATATATTCCACCAGAAGTAGATTAGAATTCCATCCACTTCCTTTCTATGGTTCTTATCAATTTTACGCCGGCATCTCAACCAAAAGGAATAGATTGATCCTACTTTGCTCACTGAATCCAACATCGATAGATTGAACCATTGCTTAATAATGCCCCATACCTCCTTGGTGAATGGGCAATCTTTACAAAGGTGGGCTAGTGTTTCCAGGTCATTATCACACAGCTTGCATTCTGTGTCTTCGGTCCATCCCCGTTTAAGTAGATTATTTGCAGTTAGGATTCTCTTGTGCATCAAAGTCCAAGCAAAGAAGCGACATTTATGTTCTACTTTAGCCTTCCAAATTGGAGTTATCTTAAGCCTGCTGTAAACTCCCACAAACTGTATCTGATAAGCACTTTGCGTGGTATAGACGCCATCTGCAGTCCATCGCCAAGTAATATCATCTTGTATCGCCTCATTGAGAACAACTCCCTGTAACTCTTTCTAGAGCCGCACAAATTGTCTCACTTCTTCCTGTGATGTCGGAGGATAAATATGATTAATCCACTTGTTATTAGTTAGCGCCTGTCGTACTGTAATTTTTTTTCTTCTCGTCTTTTCAAATAGCAAAGGAGCAATCTGTAGGGAAACGGGTAGGCTACGCTAGCTAATCTACCGCGTACATCCAAGAAAATTGCGAGTAGGAGATCATAGATCGTTACCACTAGACGCACAGCGCAGCGGAAGAAGTCGCGCGTCGGTGTGGATGAAGTAGTCGATCACGTCCCACGAACCGAGCTCCTCGTCCTTGATCCCAGCAGCCGATCAGCGCAGCAGTCGCAGCAGCGCCTCTACGGAGTCCACACGTACGGGGATGGAACGCCGGGCGTCGGTGTGCTAGCACCGTGCGCACGGCAAGGGCGGCGGCCGAGAAGGGAGGGTGCGACTAGGAGGGGAGGCGCGGCGACTGATCATCGGCGCCCCTAGCCCCTCCCACATATATATAGGGCGTACCAAATGGGCTTCTATCTCATAGGCTCATTAGTAACCCTAATCCCTTTTTGGATCAATATCCTCTTGGGCCTTTAATCCGTATTGTGATGATGGGCTCTCGGGCATATCACCAACAATCTCCCACTTGCACTAGAGACAATCATCTATGCAAGTTTTCCAACATTCCAAACCCCTTAAGTGTGTGACCCGTTAGGTTCATGTGTAGATGGTTGTGAGTGGAAACCATTTCCGAATCACTAGTCAATAGCGGCACCTAGCAGGGCATAGTGACTCACAAATACACATAAAGATCATATCGGCCGAACCTTAGATATACTCATACACTGATCCTTTTGCCACACGATACCAGTCAAGCTCAAGGCGAGATGCGTGCCACCCTTGTGATAGCTCGACCATTCTCTCGATCTAATAGTGGATTCTATTCATGACTAACCTTTAGTCATTATGATTAACTCTTTAATCACTTTGGCATGGCCATGCACTTTCTAATCCATCTATCTCGAGGGGCCCAGAGATATCTCTCCTGTTATCTAGGAGGGGCAAATTCCATCTTGATCCGCACACATCCCATTCCATGTTTCATGATACACCTGTAAGCTACTTTTATAACTACCCATTTACGGAGTAGCGTTTAGCAACCCCAAGATGCACCACTACACACAGTGAGAAACAATGGCAATCTCAGGTCTAAGGATCCAGTAGGTATAACAATCAAGAACAACTGATGGCACATTCAAAATAACAATCCCAGTATTGTCTTGGAGTGGGTCAATCCAACACCATGTTCACTAACATGTGTCCACATCATTAATCTGATATCTCCATATCTATGATCCGTGAAACATGATCATCAATTAATGCATGTGCTAGTTTCTACGTCGTTATTGTCCCACATAACGACATAAACTAGGGATAATTTAGAACAACATCATTACAAACAAAGAGTTTCACGATCAAGTCACGTACTTGATAATCAATATAAATGATAATCATCCATGGAACAAATAACAATTATTTATTATTACATAAACATACTCATGACATAACACTCTCCCACGCACAATAGAATCACTTATGTAAGTATCTAATACCCATAGACCATATGTGCGCCTCATGCTTTGGTTGTGGGAGAGGCTTTGTCAATGGATCAGCAACGTTTGAATCCGTGTGCACCTTGCAAATCTTCACATCACCTCTCTCAACAAAGTGACGGATGAGGTGATACTTCCGTAGTATATGTTTGGACTTCTTGTGTGATCTAGGCTCCTTTGCAAGCGCAATGGCACCATTATTATCACAATAGAGGTCCACTGGACTGGACGCACTAGGAACAACACCCAACTCAGAAACAAATTTTCTGATCCAAACTGCTTCTTTTGCAGCTTCGGAAGCTGCAATATACTCGGCCTCTGTCGTCGAATCAGCCACCGTATCTTGCTTGGAACTCTTCCAGCTCACTGCCCCACCATTGAGGCAGAAAACAAATCCGGATTGCGATGCGGAGTCATCTTTATCTGTTTGAAAACTAGCATCGGTGTAACCCTTTACAACGAGCTCATCTTCGCCTCCAAATATTAGGAACATATCCTTAGTTCTTCTCAAGTTCTTAAGGATACCCTTTACAACTGTCCAGTGATCTTCACCGAAGTTTGATTGGTACCTGCTCGTAACACTTAGAGCAAAAGAGACATCTGGGCGCGTACAAAGCATAGCATACATGATGGATCCTATGGCTGAAGCATAAGGAATCGCACTCATCCTCTTTCGCTCATCAGGTGTCGTAGCACACTGACTCTTGCTTAGAGTAACGCCATGTGACATTGGCAAGAAACCTTTCTTGGAATCTTGCATATTGAACCGATTCAATATCTTGTCAATGTACGTGTCTTGGCTTAATCCAATTAGCCTTTTTGATCTATCTCTATAGATCTTTATCCCCAGAACGTAAGCCGCCTCTCCTAAATCCTTCATCGAAAAACTCTTTTTCAATGAGGTTTTAACGGCTTCAAGCATTGGAATATCATTTCCGATCAGCAATATGTCATCTACATATAGGACCAGAAACACAAGTGCGCTCCCACTAGCCTTTTTGTAAATACAAGGCTCTTCTTCATTCTTGATGAAGCCAAACCCTTTGACTACTTCATCAAAACGAATATTCCAACTCCGAGATGCTTGCTTCAATCCATAAATAGACCTGTGAAGCTTACATATTTTCCCAGCATTTTTAGGATCAACAAAACCTTCAGGCTGTGTCATATACACATCCTCGCTTAGATGTCCATTAAGGAAAGCAGTTTTGACATCCATTTGCCATATTTCATAGTCATAATACGCAGCAATTGCTAGGAGAATCCGAACAGACTTTAGCATTGCGACGGGCGAGAAAGTTTCCTCATAGTCAACACCTTGAATTTGTCGGAAACCTTTCGCCACCAATCGTGCCTTATAGATGTGAACATTTCCATCCATATCTAACTTTTTCTTAAAAATCCACTTACAATCGATAGGTCTCACACCGTCAATTGGATCAACCAAGTTCCAAACTTGATTGTCATGCATGGATTTTAATTCGGATTCCATGGCCTCAAGCCATTTGTCGGAGTCGGGTCCCATTATTGCTTCCGTGTAGGTCATGGGCTCATCATTTTCCATCAATAATACGTGGCGCTCCTCCGTGATAAGGAGGTTGAGCTTGTCAGTTGCGCGACGTGCCCTTATAGACCTTCGTGGGGCTGGTGCCTCAACTACAGGTTGTGCAACATCTTGCACTTCCCGTGGCTCTTCAGTGGGTGCTGAAACAGTTTCGGGTGTTTCCTGAATTTCTTCAAGCTGCACCTTGCTCCCACTAAATCCTTTTGAGAGAAACTCCTTTTCTAAGAAAACACCATTGCGAGCGACAAACACTTTGCCTTCCGCTTTATTGAAAAAATAGTATCCTTTGGTTTCCTTAGGATACCCCACAAAGAAGCATTTGTCTGACTTTGGAGTGAGCTTATCTGACATCAAACGTTTGACATAAGCCTCACATCCCCAAACTTTGAGAAAAGATAATCCGGGACGTTTCCCAGTCCATATCTCATATGGTGTCTTCTCAACAGACTTACTTGGAACCCTATTCAGTGTGAACGCAGCAGTTTCAAGAGCATAACCCCAAAATGACAATGGAAGATCGGCTTGGCTCATCATCGACCTAACCATGTCCAACAAGGTTCGGTTCCTCCGTTCGGATACCCCATTCCATTGAGGCGTTCCAGGCGGAGTTAGCTGCGGAACGATTCCACATTGCTTCAAATGATCACCAAATTCAAGGCTCAAATATTCACCTCCACGATTCGATCGCAGAAACTTAATTGTCTTGCCTAATTGATTTTGTACTTCACTCTGAAATTCTTTGAACTTATCAAACGATTCAGACTTGTGCCTCATCAAGTAGATATAACCATATCTACTAAAGTCATCAGTAAAAGTAATGAAGTACTGAAAACCACCTCTGGCTATTGAGCTCATTGGTCCACATACATCGGTATGTACAAGTCCCAACAAGTCACTTGCCCTCTCACTATGACCAGTGAAAGGCGCTTTGGTCATCTTCCCAAGTAAACAAGACTCGCACGTGTCAAATGATTCAAAATCAAATGAGTTCAACAAACCATCTTTATGGAGTTGTTCAATGCGCTTCTCATTTATATGACCTAAGCGACAATGCCAAATAAATGTGGGATTCAAATCATTTGGTCTAAGCCTCTTAGTATTAATGTTACAGACAGATTTATCCTCAAGATCAAGAACATATAATCCATTCACCAATGGACAATGAGCATAGAAAATACCATTGCAAAATATAGAACAACGTTTGTTCTCTATTACAATCTTAAAACCATCAACTTCTTCCAAACATGAAGAAGAAATAATGTTCTTGCTCAAAGCAGGAATGCAATAACAATTATTTAATTCCAAAACTAATCCGGAGGGTAGAGACAAGTGGTAGGTGCCGACCGCCAACACCGCAACCTTTGCGCCATTGCCGACACGAACGTCCAACTCGCCTCGTGCAAACCTTCTAGTCTCACTTAGACCCTGCAACGATTTGCAAGTGTGAATCATCGATCCAGTATCAAATACCCATGATTCACTAGAAGATAATGCAATATTAATTTCTATAACATTTATACCTGAAGTGGAAGTCTCACTTCCCTTCTTCTTCTTCTTTTCTTCTAAGTACTTCTTGCAGTTCCTTGACCAATGTCCCTTTTCATGACAGTGGAAGCATTCATCCTCAGAAGTGGGGCCAGGTTTGGCTTTAGGTGCTGGCTTTTGCTTAGAGCCCGAGGACTCACCGCTAGGAACCTTTTCCTTGCCTTTACCCTTGGGAGGCGTCCAACGCTTCCTCTTTTTGTTCCCATTCTGAACCATCATCACATGATTGGGATTCTTCTTAATGCTCTCCTCTGCTGTTTTTAGCATCCCATGCAATTCACTCAATGTTTTCTCCAAGCCATTCATCTGAAAGTTCATGATAAAAGGCTCGTAGCTCGCCGGGAGCGACTGGAGAATGACATCAGTAGCCAGGTCATGGTGAAGTTCAGAACCAAGTCTGTCCAAAGTCTCGATGTAACCAATCATTTTGATCACATGAGGACTGACCGGACTACCTTCTGGCAGCTTGCACGCAAACAAGGACTTCGAGATGTTGAACCTCTCAGTCCTGGCTTGGTTCTGAAACATCCCACGTAGCCCCTCGATCATAGTGTGAGCATCCGTATGCTCATACTGCTTTTGCAGATCAGAGGACATAGTGGCGAGCATCAGACAGCTGACGTCAAGTGAGTCATTGCAGTGTTTCTCATAAACTCTGCGTTCAGCAGCAGTGGAACCATCAGGGAGATCATCAGGATATGGTTGCTCAAGAACATACTCCTTTTTCTCTTGCCTGAGAACAATTCTCAGGTTGCGGTACCAATCAATAAAGTTTGTTCCATTCAACTTTTCTTTCTCAAGAACAGATCGCAAATTGAAAGTGGAATTGTTACTGGCAGACATGATCTACAACATTAAAATAAAGCAAGATTTTAGCACTATGTTTATGTAAAGACTTTCATTAACTAATTTAACAAAAGACAACCTACTATATCAAAGTCATCTTCCCTCTAATGACATATAGTGGTTCAAGATCCATAATCACTAAAATCCTAGTGAGCTTTGGCATCACGGCTAGAAAAAAATAGTGACATAGGTAAGCAACA
Source organism: Saccharum hybrid cultivar R570 (assembly GCA_038087645.1). Taxonomy (NCBI): domain Eukaryota; kingdom Viridiplantae; phylum Streptophyta; class Magnoliopsida; order Poales; family Poaceae; genus Saccharum; species Saccharum hybrid cultivar. The sequence goes on from JAQSUU010000542.1 coordinate 342,407, forward strand.
GATTGCTAATCATATCTCTATACGACTCTTGTTTGTCGGGTGGCATCCAATGCCCCGGCCCCAACACTATGCCTTAAAGCCCAAAACTTTTTTTTGATAGCTTTGCTGAGTTAACCAATACTGTGCTTGTAAATGTCCGACATCCACCCTATACAAAATGATAGCTGAGGGTACTCTACTTTGGTAAACCTACCACACAGCGATCAAAAAATTATAGGTGCAGCTATTGGTAAAAGGCATGAAAAAAAACTCAACTTTTCTGAGGGGAGCTATTCTACCATGACAAAACATCCACCATATGTAAAGCATGAAAGAATAGTATGACAGGAAAGTAAACATCACAGGCATATAATCATATTATATTGTGAATAGTATGGCCTCTTTCATCACAATGGGCTCCATCGCCATGGCTCCAATGTGACCTCCATTGCCATCCGTCCTGTCTTGTGGTGATCAACATTGCCATCATGCTCGAAGCCTCCATGGATAGATACTAAACTATTACATCTAATAGCTAGTGAAATAATTACATGAGGATTCAAACATCACAAGTCGACACGCAGGTCGTTATACAATAATGGTGCAACCTCAACCCGGTTGTGTTAACTTGCGACACGCAGGCCGCACAAATTATCACATACATCATCACATGACATTGAGGCCATACCATTCACATCACACCCTACAAAAACAAGTTAGGCGTACGACGTGTTCTACCAAAGTAGCGCTTAGGAAGCCGCTATAACTGGAAAGCAACGGCGGTCCCGCTGGCCGGTCAGCGGGCGGGGGGTCGAGGGGGGAGCCGCCCCCCGCGGGTCTCAGGGCAGCGCCCTGAAAACCTCACAGAATTACATAGATCGCATCTATGGAATCCCTATGAAAATCTCATCGGAGTGATCGCATCACCTCAAATCCGAGTCATTCATAATGCCTCAATTTTCACTAGGTCAATCACATTGACCGTGCAACTTTTGCACTTGAGAAGACTGCATCTACACATGACCTCGATCTGTTGGTTCAATCTACTGACTATGCACACAGTTAGTCCCTTGTGGTGATTCCAGCCGGTAGGGACATGTCGTATGCACAACAGAGAATGAACACAAACTAATCTTTTTGGTCACATGCCGCAATCATCTTGCTCCTATTTTAACCCCTTATGACCAATTGATCCAATCAAACCGTGCAAGAGTAATAGATCCAATCTACTACAACAACATATCACATATATGCTAATGATCCAGACCAAAAACTACGCAAGATGGCTCCGATACCACTGTAGGGAAACGGGTAGGCTACGCTAGCTAATCTACCGCGTACATCCAAGAAAATTGCGAGTAGGAGATCATAGATCGTTACCACTAGACGCACAGCGCAGCGGAAGAAGTCGCGCGTCGGTGTGGATGAAGTAGTCGATCACGTCCCACGAACCGAGCTCCTCGTCCTTGATCCCAGCAGCCGATCAGCGCAGCAGTCGCAGCAGCGCCTCTACGGAGTCCACACGTACGGGGATGGAACGCCGGGCGTCGGTGTGCTAGCACCGTGCGCACGGCAAGGGCGGCGGCCGAGAAGGGAGGGTGCGACTAGGAGGGGAGGCGCGGCGACTGATCATCGGCGCCCCTAGCCCCTCCCACATATATATAGGGCGTACCAAATGGGCTTCTATCTCATAGGCTCATTAGTAACCCTAATCCCTTTTTGGATCAATATCCTCTTGGGCCTTTAATCCGTATTGTGATGATGGGCTCTCGGGCATATCACCAACACAATCGACTTTGCCATGGAGCCGTTAATCCAGTTAGAGGACCAAAACCTGGCCGTGTTTCCATCCCCCACTGACACCCAGACTTTTACTTTACCAAATACAGTACCAGCGTTTTTCATGATCAATAATGCAGCTGACGCATGCTACAGCGCCAAAACAGTGTCAAGTGGGCCACTGTGGGGTTTACGATAGTTTTGTTTTGTTTCACCAGCTCCTCATGTTGGCTTGACAGTTGTCCATTGGGGCATCCAAAGGGCAGGAGATAGATACGCGATACATCTGGTAACTCAGGGAGCAAAGGTCACTAAAGGCCAGAAAGCTTAAAGCCAATGTTTCTGCGTCACTGCATACATTGTCACATTGTTCGAGACTAATAACCAGGGAGGAATAGACTAGAGAGAATATATTCGAGGACACTCATGAATTATTTGAGGACAAGAACAAAGAATCTTATCTGCCGCATGTGAATTCAGCTCGATCTGTACCTTTATCATCATGTCTAAAGTAAACACATGTAATTTGTATATATATATATATATATATATATATATATATATATATATATATTTCTTTCTTTCTTTCTTTCTAGCCATCATGCATGCAGACTCGTCAATGATGAGATGCATAACCACGGCCAATTGCATGTTGGGTGCGTTTGTCTGCGCCTCCGTCCTCAAATGCATGTGGCCGTGGATGGAAGCGTGATCTTGGAGTAGCCGGATCTGTTCGTGGACGCGGACAGTGTGACCGGACAACATAAGGATCTGGCAGGAGCAGCTGGACTGAAAAATGGTGAACGAAAAGGGGGTTTAAACTTGCGCCCTGTGCTGCTCTTTCCTGCTAGGAGAGACCTAGCGCTCAACAGTCAACACCAGCACCTGCATGGTCTCTGAAAATCTGAATCCACCTAGATTAGGAGGCGGCTAGCAGTGGTCAGGCTAACTTCAGCATCTCGTCTGAATACCGAGGCGCCAAATCTGAATGTTTTCGGACTCCCTGCAGAGGCTGCAGTTGTGCATCGATCGTTTGGTTGCCACACAAGAAGAACGTGAATTTAAAGGGCACGTACGTGTTTCAGGGAACAGAAACGATCTTCTTTTTTTTTTTGGTAGTTATAGAGAAGACCTGATTCGCCTGGCTGTCACCAACAATAAAGAACACAAACTTTTTGGTCGCAGAATGATACGATTCCGCGACAAGAGATCACACGTTTCAGGACAGGAAAGGTAGAGCAGGCAGGCACCTCTCCTACCTTCCCACCTGACGCCGATGCAGAACCTGAAAGTGATACTGGCACAGGATCATTTCTCCAGGGACGGTGCAGCAGCTGAGCAGCACGCCCCCCACACCCCCTATCTCCTTTCAGTCTAGTTTTTGCCTTTTGGTCGGGAGCACTGGATTCCGGTTCGTCCGGAAACGCACATCGCACAGGTCAGATCACTAGATGCTCCGGCATCAGTTGTCATTGTTCCTTCAGTTCCCGGGACGGCTGAGGCTCCATAGGATGGCAAGAAACGTTTTGGGAGCCATCTCGAAACAAGGTACACCAAAAGCCTGCCTCGTAGATGCACAGTGCAATGCTTGCTCTGAACATAGCATGTGATGTACCTTGCACGGGGATCGGGGATACAGTGATGCAGATGATCAGATGACGAGATGCTGAAATGGCATAGATAACAATGACAATATGACATACTATTTCACAGTGCACCCGCAATCGAGCATAAGTTGCTCATGCCGTCTTAAAAAAGTTTCGCAGTGTGCATATTCATGTAATCAATTCTATCAGCAGAAGTGCAGAACGGTCGTCTCATTCTGCGGTATCGCAGTGCACGCATTCTGTAAGCTGCACCTCGAGATCTTGGCGTCTCCGGATCAAATCATCCATCTTGGTGCTATGTCTTTGTGGAAGCAGATTGTTAGCAACCGGTCACACTAACTCCATTAGCAACGACACGTACCGGTTGCTGATACAATATGAGAGAGAGAGAGAGGGAGAGTTGGGAAGAGGAAGCAAGGAGGGAAATCGAGGATGAAGAACACAGGGATAGCTCTAGAAAGTTCTAGAAGTACAGCAGGTGGAAACTTTAGGTAGAGGAGGAAGAAGAGACACCGGAGGATGAAGATAGAGTTCTTGTTCTCTGAATAGCCAATCCCCTCTGAATTGCAACTACTTTTCTATTGCTCCATCGTGTCCTCCTTGGGCCTTGTCCGAGAGAGCACATGCTGCCCGGTCCATATAGCCCATGGCCATGTACTGACACAGATGCAAACCTGAACATGAGAGAGTGAAGTTGTTTGATCCGTATACCGTGTTAGAACGAGAAGTATTCCCTCAAATGTCCAGTGCAGACAGCAGAATACCCAGCCTTCAGACACCACTGTTGGCAACGTTGTCATACACCAAGAATGGCACTAATCATTCAGTAGACGCATGATGGTAATCATTTTGAGATGAGCTCGTGCAAAATAAGATATGATATTCCTCCAATGTTTTCAGTTTCGTTCCATCATCCGTTAGACCAAGAACAGTTCAGAGTGCCAGCATTGTCAGTTAACTGACATGTCTTGTCACACTTCCGGCTCCCAACTCCTCTGTGTGTGTATTGCCCAGCAGCTCGTCTGAAACTGAAAGGTGGCCTTAGTTAGAATCAGTGTTGAGAAACGCCCTATTCGCTTGTTTTATAAGTCGTAGTTTTTTAGCCAACAAACAACAGTACTTTCAGACATGGTTTTTCAGCCAAGCGAACAGGACGAAAGCTCCCAGATGACGAGCCACCTAGGAACCTTACAGAAACAAAGAAAAATCCAACAACAAAAAGAGAAAAAAGAGGAGGTTCAGGCCACGAGCACATCGACCAATAACTGGCTGATTTCATGTGGAGTACGCACCAACCGGGCAATCACCGAACTTTCTGTTGTAACTGATACTTGCTATTTTTGTCAAAGTGCGAGCATACCACTATTGACCTGAACACCGTGTATTAGGTGAACTCGTGAGTTTGCCCTTTCTATGGCGAATACTGCGATCTTTCTCCGAGCAGGGAAAAAAAATTGCTAGAAATATCTGGTTGGATCTCCGACCAAGAAAGGCATGGTAACAATTCACAGTTCACCTGTTCATAGCCAGTCTAGACTGAGCAGGGAAACTGAGAGCATCGCTGATCCTCCTGTATGTTTATCCACCCTTCAGTTGGCACAGAGTTCGCCAGACCGCCCTTCACAGTTTTGTGTTGTACACTTACGTACATGATCATCATTCTCTATCATACTTTTGACTGCATCTCTGCCTTTGGAATCACAACCTCTGAACCTGAACACAGCAACTGCAAAGGCACGACTAAAGCCTTTTTTTTTGGTTAGTTGCTACTGAAGATCTGGTTTGTAGCCGTTGTTCTTGCCAGTCAGTGACACTCCATCCAAATGACCACTCCATGTTTAAGAGAACTAAACATGAACCTTCTTCAGCCCTATCTTGGCTAAATTCAGACCAAATCCACCCGAAGTCGAAGCATGACTGACAGCAGGCTACTTGGCACATGCTTCTGTTGAGCAGCCACCAAGACTGAATGTAACACAGGACCAGCACAAAACCAAAAACATATCATCCAGCTGACGCAAACAATGCGCACTAGTATGGTACAGTAGGACCTTCATGGTGCTTAAAGCAAGATAGGGCTAATAATATCTTGATCAGCTACGGATCTTGACATGCCAACCGTCTCCTGCCAGCGAACTCTTGTGCTCGTGCACATCAACAGGATCGTACAAATTTACTGCGATTCGGCGCCACATCGCAATAGCTTGGTTGCACTGTTCTCCTTCAGCTAACGGCACATGCCCTGTTACCATCATTCAGAATGCTGCGTCTGCAGGCTGCAGGTACAAGTGCAGCTAATGCGATACTGTAGATGCACTGAGGGTTGAGGCCGGGGAGCTCTGAACCCATGTGCTGACAAACTACCGCAGGAGTATCACGGGATAAGCAATCCATGGACAGGATGAACTGAACCAACAAAGAATCCTATAGTATCACTTTAAAGTCTGTTCGTTTGGCTGAAAAGCTATGGCTGAAAATACTGTTTGCTAATTTGTTGGGAGAGAAAAATACTATTTCGACTAAAACAAGCTGAAAGATACGGATTATAAGACAAGCGAGCATGGCCTTAGTGCTAAGCTCGTGCGATTGCTACGTTTCACCATCCAACAAATCTGGATCCCAATCCACTAATCCTGTTTCCTAGTCATCCTTGATTGGCCCGTCTGTAGCAAATAATCGATGTAATTTCAAGATCTCCACAACGGAATGGTAAAAGAGTAACGCAAGATCACATCTCCTGCAAGAAGCATGGATTTACTGAAATGGTAATTACATAAGTGAGCTCCATGTCACCATCACACATACTCTACCAATCGGGACCGTTCCATTTCAGTGGAGGAGGCGAGCGGGATGCCTAGTACAAGCAGGGGAATTTCTTCTGGTGGAGGGAGGGAAGGAAAGGGAAGGCCATTCCAGGGACACTCGATCGATCCCAACAGCAAAAAGAGGAGGGAAGAAAGTGAAAGGAAATGGGATTTTTTGCCACTGGCATGAAGATGAAGGGAGGAACAAATAAGCTCCCTTTCTTGTGTCACATAACAGAGGGTGTACGTTTTCCTTTCTCCGTTTCTCTCTTCTCCTCTCCTCTTACTGCTGGGTTTGCGTTTCTTGGTTGACAGAGACGGGCGCCGTCACTGCGCCGCGACGGTGCGGGAGGAGGCCGGGGCCGCTGCCGGCGGCGGCGCGGCGGAGGTGGCCGGGGACGGAGGGGACGCCGGGTGGCCGTGGGAGCTGCTGCGGTGGAGGCGGCACTTGAAGGAGCCTGCGTGCGTGGCCGGCGCACACACGCACTTGGGCGCGGCGCCGTGGCCGTGGCCGTGGCTGTGGGCGGACGAGGCGGACGACCAGCTCCTCCGCATCGTCTTGGGTGACGCCGCCGGGCCGGTCGGCGTCGTGCTGCTATGGTGGTGGTGGTGGCCGTGGCCGTGGAACCTGCCCTCCTCCGCCACGGTGTCGACGTAGTTGGACGCCATCAGCCCCTCCTGGTTCTCTGTTCACTTTCCTGTCCCTGGATGGATAACCACCATTAGGATGACTGGTTAAATTAGTTACTACAAGGAACGCCGAAGAAAGTGATTGTACGCAGAGTTTCCACCGTGGATAAAATTAGAGGACTGAAGCCAAATAGGCAAATACACAAGTTTTGATGATTTGAGCTACTACATGCACCGAAGAACTCTACCTAGTTAGTGATCCATTTCAGGTTAGCACTCTACCTGTTCTTCCTATTAAACTCCACAAGCAGCACACGCTTGAATGAATAAAAAAACATCTTATAAAAGATGAAATGGTTCCAGAAGAGCAGTGTGTTTCCCTTCACCTAGGTAGGAGTAGAACTGTAGAAGTAGAAGGATAGGAGGAAGGCTTACCAGACGAGAGATACTGGCTGCTGATAGACAGGAAGAAAAACAGGGGAGGAAGGAAGCCGAGGTGCCGACAGCGGCAAACTGCGGCACCACGGCGAGCACTCCTCGCTTTTATACTGGGGGTGGCAGTGCCCGCGGGCAGGATCGGCCGCTGCCCGGGATTCCTCCCGACCCCGCTCACTGGCCTTCTGGACCCACGCACCATCGACACGCCCACTGGTTTTTGAACCTAATCCCGCAAGCTAAGCAAGGCGCCAGCGGATTAACTAGTCGTGCGGTCAGATGAAACGAAACTCCACGCGTGGGATGTGACGCCGCCGACGGCCGTGCCCTCAGACTATCCGGAGTCATGGGCCTCTATATTCATCCTCTAAAAGAAATATTTCATTCTAGTCATCGTAAAATATACAGTTTTCCCGTATCCATTCATCCTCTATATCATCCTCTATCTACTGTGGGGTCCACTTGTCACTTTGTCTAAATATATCTATGTGATATCTTATTTTGAAGTATTTATTGCAACGAATTTAATGGTGCAATCGAAATTTAATTTAGTTTTATGGTTTGTGAGTTATAATATTTTTAGCTAGTTGAATAATTGGGACCCACCACTACCTACTCTTTCTCCTCACTCTCCCACGCGCGGCTGCCTCTCACTGTCGTCCGGTAAAAGTCACTGTAGTCACGAGATTTACCGTCTGCTGACTGATAACGTGCGTCATAGAGTATGCCGCTGCACCGATTTTGCTACGCCAAACGCATTTAGCGTTTCTTTTACAGGCACCCGTGCACATGGTCTCAAGCCGGCGGGGGGCGCGATTGTTACTGGCAGAGCGGTCATTTTGGCGGGTTTTGATTAGAAAAAGGGGGCGGTTTCTTTGAGGTGGCGGGAAACGATGGGCTCTGTGGGCTGTGGAGCTTGGCGGGTTGCGCAGCTGGCTCGCGGGGGCCGCCTGCCCCGGTGGGGATGTGGATCGCGTCGGTTGCGATTGCGAGCAAATGCCAACGGGTTTGCCAGCCTCCGGCCTCGGGTTCGGAGGCGGGAAGCCGGGAACCGAACAAATCTCACGCGATCACGCGCAGCCGCAGACGGTTCTAGAATGAATCTGCTGCTGCTACTCTATCCAAATATTTTTTTTATATACGTACAAGTATAATTTTGTTTCCCAATCTATGTGCAGCGTGCGGAGACCGGAGAGCGCGCCCACGGTAGCGGACGGCGCTGGTCCAGCCAGACTCGTGAACGCCCCACGGCCACACGGACTCCGTGCGTCCCCATCTCTTCAGCTGCACGTCGTCGGCTTTCAATTTCGGCCTGGTTTAGTTCCCAACTTTTCTCTAAATTCTACTATGCAAAAAAAAAATTCCCCGTCACATAAAAATGTCGGCACATGCATAAAGTACTAAATGTAGATAAAATTAAAAACTAATTGCACAGTTTTGTTGTACTTTGCGAGACGAACATTTTGAGTCTAATTAATCAAAGTTTAGACAATTTTTACCACATACAAACGAATCGCTACAGTGCACATTTAATGCGCACTGTAGCAATCCGGGAGCTCCCGAATCGAGATCTAAACAAGGGCTTCGCAGCGCGGCGGTGCGCGCGCCTTGGCGTTCCTAGCCTGCTAGCCACGTCACCAGATCCTTCTGTCAAGCTCTAGCTCGCCCCGACGTGCATGGCCCGTGGCAGCACGCGCAGGGCCACAGCGACAGCCGCACGGCACGGTGAGCGTAGTCACTCCAGGCCGATCGAATAGTAGCCGGCACGGGCACGCGCGCAGGACAGCGAAGCCTGTGGCGCGTCAGCCTGGGCAATCGGTTTTAACCGACATTTCGGTTCGGCTATTCGGTGGAGTAAAACTTCGGTTTCAGACAAGGTTGCAACCGATCGGTTCCAAAAAGAAAGAGAAACCGACAACTTCGGCTTCGGTTTGTTCGGTTCGGCGTTCGGTTTCAACCGAGAGCTCGTACCTACACGCGTGGGGCAGGTCACTTCTGCCGGCGCTTGCGTCGCCGCCGCTCGGCTCTGCTGGATCCGCCGCCGCGGAGCCTGCTGGAGACCGGAGAGGCGGAGCCGCCACGGAGCTTGCTGGAGACCGGAGACGCCGCGAAGCCTGCTGGAGAATGGAGCCGCCGCGCGCCGCTGCCCGCGCATGCTCGAGCTCGCGCGGTCGCGCCCTGCACGGGACCTGCCGAAGATCCGCGGGCATGTAGCCGCCGTAGCCGCCTCCTGCTCGCGCTCCTTGCTTGCCATTGCCTGCCCGCGCTCGCTGCTCGCGGTCGCGGCCGCGCCGCCTGCTCGCGACGTCGCGGGTCGCACCGCCCGCGGTCGCTCCCTGCTCGCTCGCACTGTCGCGTTGTCGTTGGATTAGATAGGGTTTCGATGTGTGTTGGGCTGACCGGCTGGGGGTATGTGTGCATGTTGGTGTTGGGTCATATTGGGCCATTGGGCTGCTACCTTGTAGATAACAGGGATGATACTGCTGCGCTCTGCTCTTTGTTTCTGAGGATCGGTTTGTTCGGGTGATCGGTTCTCACGACCCTGGAACCGAAGCCGGGAACCGAAGCCGAACTATGCAAGCATAGAAACCGAAACCGAACCAAAGAACCGAAAAACCGACATTTCGGTTCGGTTTCGGTTCGGTTCGGTTCAGGTTTCGGTTCTCGGGTTATACGTGCCCAGGCTGAGTGGCGCGCGCCCATCTTTCCTCTGGTTTTCTTCTTGCCCCGGACGCCGGCGGATGGGGTAATAGCCGTTCAACGACACGTCGTCCGGCGTTGGAAACCTTCAACTGCGCCGTGCGTGGGTGCCTCTGTGTGTGGTAGTGCCGTGGAGGATTCGATTCCATCCGGCCGGCGACTTGGTCCGCGCCGCGCCAACGTACATACTCCAGAGTTCCGCATCGAAACGCACGCAACGCTCGCTAGCTCACGGAGTCACCGCGGGCGGGGCGTGTTGGGTTGGGTGCAGCGGCACTGCGAAAGGAAGGAGGAGGCTGCGGTTTTCGGAACTCTCTTCTTCCTCCGCCGTGTCATCGTGTGGCGTTGGCGTGCAGGTAGCCTCGTCCATTCGTGGTCGCAGATGCTCGACTTGTCTCCGGATCGCGGATCAAGAGACGGACGATACAACGCAGTGGAAATACGAGTGGCCATACCTCAACAAAGGCAACAAAGCCACAAGAAAAAAAAAATCTGCACTCCAGTCTCCACAGCTGATTCTGTCAGATGATGAGGTATACGCATACCACCACCACTAAAATTTCTGCACCTAAAAAGACAAAAAACACTATATAAGCTCCATGCTGTGCCAGTGCGTGCATGTACCGTCATGCAAGTCATTTTACGCAGCGCGTGCATGCTGCGCCACATCGGCAGCACGTCGGATCGGGATGATTCCTTTCACTACTAGCTTCTTTTTACGGGGGGGAAGGGGGTATCACAGAACTGAAAGCTACTAGGCAAGCAGTAGCCACCCTGAATTCCTTTCCGACCACCGAGCAGTGTCCATTCGTTTTTAGGTGCTGTGGTTTCCCTTTGGTCCAAAGGCACCGGCCGAACAAGGTGTCAACACCTTAACCCCACCACGACCAAACCCTATCCGCACCGCACCGGCCACCCTGCATTATTAGCTCCTCCGGCCCGCTTCGTCATCCTCCACAGCTAGCTAGCGTCTCACACAAGGTAAAAAGACGAGGCCCGGTATGACCCCGTTCGGCTGTGCTGATAAGCCGGCTGAAAAACACTGTTGGCTTATTTGTTGTGAGAGAAAAACATTGTTTCGACTGAAAAAATAAGCTGAAAAGTACGGATTATAAGCCTGATGAACGAGGCCAAATATTATTCCGGTCAGACAATCGTCCATGCTCACTTGCTCACCCAATGCATGCATGTCGACATGTTGCAGAGTGGGCATCTCTGCTCTGAATCTCGGCCGAATTGAGCTGCTGCCGTCCCTCTCTTGCAAGCAACGCCATTGATTCCTCTTCTTCTCAGGTTGAAAGAAAAAAACGATTCAACTAATCGCTTTCTCTGATGTATCGTATCGTCACAACTTCCACCACCTTCTGATATAGATATTCACAGGCAGAGTCGTGTTGAATCTCTGCTGGTTTGGTTCGTTGTTCTGATGGCGATTTACAAGAGGTTTCTTTGTGTAATCACAGTATCATCATCAGTTCACGCGTTTAGGATACAAATATCAGGCTAGCACACCACCACCGCTCGTCGTCAGCTTCGCGCAAGTCTCAAGGACATGGACTAAAATACTGCACCGATGGAAGGAATTTGAAAGGAGATGTGAACATCTGAGGCCGCGTTCACTTCCCCCTCCCAACCCAAAATATTTCCTCTTACACACATCACATCAAATCTTTTGACGCATGCATGGAGCATTAAACGTAGGTAAAAAAGATAACTAATTGCATAGTTTGTCTGTAAATGTCGGAACGAATCTTTTGAGCCTAGTTAGTCCATAATTGGATAAATTTTGCCAAATAACAACGAAAGATGCTACAGTAACTTTTCAGCTACTTTTCGCGAAGTGAACACACCCTGAGGGAATAATCTGACCAATGAGCATACGTAACCTTATCATGATCAGGACTTTTCCTTGGGAAAGGCACCGATCTTGGCAGGGAATGAACGAAAGCAACAGGCCATGACCATGGATCGGATCCATCAAATCTCTTGCGCTGTTGTGGTGTGGGGCACATCAGCATGGAAAAATCAGTAGCAAGAGCTTTGGAAGAGTATTTCTACGCGGGAATGCTAGCTAGATGCAGTAGCTTTCGAAAGAATAATCTCGCAAAAAGCAAAAATGGAAAGGCAATTCGTTTCGTAGTAACAAAAAAAATCGCTTATATTCTAAGTGAATCTAGCATCTCCATTAGGTCACTCGTAAACCATCGTCAATAGTGCTACCTAAATATCATTTCTAGGGTTATTAGGGACGATAATTTTATAGATGACTGATATGGATGCAACAAGGAGGGAGAGAGATTGAGGAGAGACAGAGAAGTTGAGAGCACATCCACAAGCCGTCCTTGTCCTCGATGGTGTGACCGCCGTTGCAGGCTGCTAGTAGGGATGTAAACAAATTGAATTCGCATAGAATCAGATATTCGGATCCGGATGTCACATTTTATCATATTTTAATTAGGATTCGAATGCGGATACAAATCTGTTCAAATATGAATACAAAATGAATGTCTCAGATGCTGATTCAAATTCAGATATGTACCCAATTCAACTCAAAGTGCATATTGTTAAATTCAACATAGATGAATACAATTTTACTACTAAGTTTGTTGATAACCAAAAGTGAAATAAATCAAAGTACGTTGTCAATAATCTCCAATATCGCAGTGAACTAAATTATAATAGATAATATTTAATAAAATGGTAGGTTAAGTGAAGAAATTTAAATAAGAATGGTAAGCAACATGAAAGTAGCCATTCTGCTTTATCAATTTTTTTTGTTATTATAAAATTATTACACAAGTAGAGAATAAAGCATGTGCTAGTATATAACATAGACAAGAATAGCTTACAAAAAATTAATATAGTTATCAATAAATATTTAATAATTAAATATATCAATTAATCAATCATTATTTATATAATATTTATTATGAAAATTATAAAATAATTTACATTAGCTAAAAATAAATTAAAGTATTAAAATAATTTGCAACAACAAATATATGAGGTTTAAACTATATTAGAAAATACTAAAATTAATTTAATATTTATATATCAATAATAGTATTAAATTAATATTAAAATTAACTTATAGATATACTACTAAATAGTTTGGATGCATCATTTGTAATATTAAAATCAAATAATTAGTCACTAGTCATGGAGAGGAAACTTTTAAATAGATTCATTATGCCTTGTTCTTGTCGAACACGGATCTGAAATCGAATAGAAAAAATACTGACAAACGAAGTCAGATACATCCATTTAGTATCCACTTTAGAAAGAGATACGAATACAAATATCCATATTACAAGTTCTTGAATTCAGATTTTCAGACATCCATTTCCACCCCTAGCCGCTAGGAGGGGGATGAGCCACCACTTGGTGATCATGGCCAGAGGGGATGCAAGCAAAGGAGGGCGCCGCCGCTCTAATCGAGCAAATAGAGAGGCTAGATGGGGAGGTGAAAAGACCAAATGGCCCAAAAGAGGAGCGTGAATTGGGTTCTAAAAATTGAAAGCGACAACCTTAGACTATGCAAATTAGACACCCATGGCACTCATAAGTTCTTCTAAAAAGGAATCTATTTAGTTCCATAGGACCAACACACTAATCACGTCCTTAGCAAAGATCACATTAAAATTTATAGTTCTGTAACACCCCTGGGTGTTAAGCATGCATTAGCATTTCAAAGCATAAAGCATTCAGCATCATTTCATGACTAGCATTGCATGAAATATAGCTCTTTTAAATTTAAACTTGAAAAGCAAATAATTAGAACCCTAACTTTGATGTAAGTGCCAAAAAGGTAGTATACTTTTGGGTATTAGCAATTTTAAATAATCTAGAATAAATTAACATGGTTTTTGGAGCAATTCTTGAATCCAAGTTTTTCTCAAATTTTGTTTTAAAAATATTCTAAACAAATAAATTTTTGATTAACAATTTAGCTTTAAATCCTAAATTCAAAATCTATTGAGAATTTTGAAAAATGCCCTACATGAAAGTTGTAGAGAATAAAATTTTGAACAACTTTTATTTTGGGCAAAAGTTCTAAAAACCTCTTTTTCATCTTCAAATTCAAATTTGAAACAAATATAAAAATCTGGAAATATTTTTGTAAAAGAAAAATCAGTTTTCGTTTTAGTGGGCCGCGGCCTCCCTTTCGGCCCGCGAATGGATGCCGGCCTGGCCCGCTCGCCCCCGCCTTCTCCCACGCGTCCGCGCCCGCGCCCGCGCCAGCGCACGCCGCGCTCAGGCCGTGGCCGCCGTGTGGCTGCCGATCGCCGCCTCCGGCGTACGGGTGGCGAGCCGTGGGCTCCACCGGCCGCGCCACGCGCCTTGAAGCCGCGCCCGCTCCTCCCTCGCCAGCACACCCCCGTTTTCGCCTCGCTCGGCTTTGCGCGAGCAGCAGCAGCCGCCGCTCTCGCCTCCTCGCGCCGCCGCCGCTCCGCCCGAGACGAACACCGCCGTTCCCGCTCAACGGCCGCGCCACCTCCCGATTCGTCTAGTCACCGGCTCCGCCACCTTCTCCTCTTCTCCGAACGGGGCTCGGTATCCCTTGTTCGACGACGGTGAGGCTCAATTTCTCCTTTTTCCACGCGCGCCACGGTCGCCGGCCGCCGGGCTCGAGCTCCGCCACCGGTGCCCTCGCTCACTCCTTCTTCCCTTGCTTCGCGCGATCGTGCTCGCCATCCTTGCGCGGGAGTCATGCGTGCTCGGGGTTGCAACTCGGAGCCGGATGACGGCCGTTGGCCGACGGCGACCACCGCTTCGCCCCCGCGACGTCGGGACGCCGACACCCGTCGCCGCGCCCCGCGTTCCGCCCCCCCATCTCTGCCTGCTGGGCCAGCGGCCTTGGGCCGAACCGCCAAGCCGGGCCACCTCTTGTTTTTTTTCCCGCGTGGCGCTCCGGCTGAATTCGGCCGCGGGCCGGTGTTGTCGAGTGGGCTGGCCCGTTAAACGATTCCAGAATTAGTTTTTGAATTTCTATTTATTTTGGGAAAAGAAAGTACTTTAGAAATGTTTGTGTACAATTTATAGCTCTAAAAATTATGAAACAAATCTTGAAATGTTCCTCTTGAATAGATCTACAGTTTAAAAATATCTCATGTTATTTTTGTAACACTTTACTGTACAAATTTATTTAATTGCTATAAATGCTGATATCTTAGAAAATATGTAGTAAATAAAACAATGAAGGGAAAAATGTGATTCTTGTTGCTTTAATCTTTATTAGTGATGTACTTTCTAGGAAAAATATTAGTGAAGCATGTTCGGTGAGAAATTTTTGAAGTGTAGTTCAAATGCTTTTAATTGATAATCTTTGTTATTTTTAGTAGAGAGCTAATTTTGTATAGAACATACATGTGATAATTTTTGTAGTATGTTAGTTTACTGTTAGTAACATAGGAAAAATGTGAAATCTGTTGTTTGATACTTTTTCTAGTACAAAATAATTTCATGCTCATATTTAGGCTATAACTTGTTTATTTTGTACAGGCAGTTTTACATATGCAATTCTCATGAAAATTTAGTAGTAGGTTAGTTAGGGTAAGAGTAATCTACTGTAATTTTTTTAGATTTTTAGCTATACCAGGGATAGGTGTTGCTGTGTAACCCTAGTTAAATAGGGAATAAAAGATTATTCTTTATGAGAAATTAAGAGAAATAAAATATGTTTGGTGTATCTTTGAAGCATTATTATGCCTTGCTGATGTTGTGGTTGAGTTATGTTGTTAAGCTTTGGTAGCTTAGGTTCACTTGTATGTGTAGATGATAGGCTAACTAATAGAAGAATAAGGTGCATGTTTTAGGGTATATGTTCTTGGATGACGTTGACTACCTTGTAGAAGAAATAGTTATATTCAAACTGCTCATTCCATGTGCTCATCTGCATCTCATGTCATCGAAGCACTCCACCACAATCCGATGCATCATTCGCATATTTACTTATGCCCTTGCATCATACATGATCGCAGGAAGAGTCGCAGGTAGCAGTATAGGAGGAGCAGGCTTGGACAGATCAGCAGGAGCCCCAGGCATAGGAGGTGCCCGAGGAGGAAGAGTCAGGCGAGGAGCTGCCAGAGTGCGTCGACCACCATCCTAGCTCGTTTGAAAGAGGCAAGCCCCGGAGCATTTTAAGTCTCCTATTTTATAAAAGTTGTTCCTTACTACATGAACTATAGTTATATATATAGTTGCATTAAGTTATAGGAGTTGAGTGAAACCGTTGTTGCATTATTACCTTAGCCCCCAGATTATCTTTCACCTTGTTAGGTCAGGATCGAGTAAATTGCTTAGCCATGCTTAGACTGGTAGAAGTCGGGTGATTTCCTGTCACCTGCGAGTTATAGGTGGATATCGGGTTATGGTTAGCTGTAATGGTGATCATAAAAAGTAACCAAGTGTTGATGGATAAACGAAGACCGGGCGGAGTCTTATAGGGTTTTGGACTATAGTGATTCCGTCTGTGTCGATTAAGGACCGATCGTTGCTCGTCCCTCTTGTCATGTTGAATGCATGCCTCACATTTAGCTGGCCGAATAAAGTACCTTTCGACCGTGAAGCTAGTGACACTTTTTGAGCCGAGATAAACTCGGGTTGGCAGACTGGTGTTGAAGGGGTTGTAACGGGGACGCGAAGAGTGAGCCCAAGGTGCATCATGGCAGTCAGGCGGTTCCTGGGTAGTGCGATCCATGATTGTTATCCCGCGGCTTCTTGGAAAGTGTCATTGGTGATCTACGCGACCCTGACGGGAGAAACAGGGTTTGTGTGAGTAATAAATCTCCAGCTGGATAGGAATTCAATTCGAATCGCCGTCGCTCCCGGTTAGTGAGCACTTGACTCGAGCTATGACATCGTAGTAACATTAATGGAACACTGATGGTTAAGTGAATGATGTTGGAAATGCTAAACCTGATATGGTAATCTAGATTGTTAATGATGAATTAAGTGATTGTTTTAGCAATAGGTGTTTACCTAGCTTGAATAGGTTATACTAAAAGTGATGCAAAAAGTACTGGTATAGTTTTTCATAACAACTTATGCTTTTCGCAATTGAGTCAAGCCAGTCCAATCTATAAAGCCTTGCATGATCCTTGGTGTCCTTTATTTTTGGTTTATGACGGGTAAGTCTAGCAGAGTACATTCTTATACTCAGGGCGTTGTTTCCATTGTTGTTGCAGATGGTCAGATGTACTATGGGTACTGCTCCAACTGTCTGTATCCGGCGATGGGCGACAACTAGGACCTTGGGCAAGGGTCACTCTGTTCGTCTTATCTACTGCTTTTGTGGACCATGACTATCTACTGGCACTGTATTTGAACTAAGTGTGTGTGTAAAACTACTTGCTTCCGCTATGTTATTTTGAACTATGTTGTAATAACTTTTATTCTGAACTCCGATGTACTCCACTTTTATTATGAACTCTATGTATCATGTGAACTGTGGCTGCTAAATCAGTACGATCTTGGTTGTATGTTGGTTGGTTTGGAAATCCCTCGTGATTTCACGGAATCTCGGGTTATACGGGTTTAAGTTTGATAAATTAACCGCCTCGGTGGAAGATTTTCTTACTTAATCTCGTATAATTACGTTGATCCGTTACAGCTGGTATCGGAGCATGGTTTAGCATGTACTGTTCACATGGGTATTTAAAAACAAAACTGTGTTTTCAACTAAGCTTTTAAATTTAAGAGTGTGCTAGTGGTCATATCCTTTGTGCCCAATAAGGACTCTAGGTGGCTTAATTAAGTACTAACTTGGGGGTTTGCATCATATTTTAAATTTCGTCGCTTATACGGCGTGCTATTGTATGAGTGCCATTCAATTGAGTGGTAATGTATGGATCAATTCCCTCTACGCCCTGGTAAGTGAGAGTTGTGAGAGCATGGTCAGATACACTGCCGATCTAGGGGAGTGCTTATGTGATACCAAAATACTTACGTGCCATGCACATGTTCGTATGAGGGTATTCAAATGGTGGGGACTTCCGTCATGCGGTGACGATGCCGTCAATAGGACGATGATTCGGGTAGTTGTTACCGTTATACTCGTATCTAGGGATGCGTGTAGAGCGAGTAACTTACTTTACTGCTTTCTTGCATATTTTCATACTGTGAGGTTTGGGCTGAAGTGACTTTCTGCAGGTACATAACAACACTTTCGAGTAGTACGTATTAGTTACGTTACAAGAGATCGTTGTATGCCACCGTTTATTCCGTTAGTTGTTATTAGTTTTCTAAGTTTGTGAGGACGTACGGAACGTGCATGTATCATGTTGTGCATTTCATTCATGGCATTGTTCCTCCCCTTATAAGTTGATTATCTCATTTTGATAAAAATGCCAACTTAAAAATCTGCTCTCACCACGGTAATAAAATTTTGCTACAGATGGCACGTACCAAGCAGACAGCCCGCAAGTCCACCGGCAGAGCTCCCCGTCATCAGCTTGCTCCACGCACTCGTCAGCGCCACACTTTTCTTGGAGAGTTTGGGATGCCTATGCTCTTGTGGAGAGTACTCAGCTATGTAGGCTATCCTGATGGGATGGAGCCCCGCTACTTTTGGTCGAATGAGCGGTTGGGGGAAGGACTTTTGGTGACTGTGGAAGCAGTAGTTCGTCCCCGAGGTGATGGTTCTGAGTGGACCGGTTGCCATTTTGAGTCAACTGGCAGGACCCCTGAAGAAGCCGCTGAGAGGGCAGCCTTTGGGATCCTGAGGGATATCATGGATCGCTTTCCTCAGGAGTTGGCAGCGGCTATAGTTGGAGTCTTTCCGAGGGGCAACCCCTCCACTGACTCGTGGCAGCAGGCAAGAGGAAGATCTCTAGAGATTAGCGCCGCAAAAGCACAGAACAGTGACAACCCCGCTATGAGTGCCATGTTCACAGTGATGAGGGCTTTTGATGGAGTGGAAGGTAGCCTGAGACGTGTGTCTAGTGCTCTTGGTCAGGCTCGTGATGACCGCCGTTAGCTTCAGAGAGATCACGACTCCGAGATTGAGAGGCTTAACACAGAGATGGCTCAGTTGACTCGCCAGAGAGATCAGGCTACCCAGAGGATTGTGGCTTTCGAAGGAGATGTACGTGCCCTGAGAGAGCAGGTTGGGCGACTGACCACCGCCAACAGGAACGCTGAGCGCATGTTGACTCATGTGCTCCATCAGAGGAATGAAGCCTGGTCCACAGAGAATGTGTTGAGGGCTAGACAGTTTGAGCTAGAGCAACAGCTGGCATATGCAGAGGAATATAATGACAATCTGCATGAGGAGGTTCATCGGCTGAACAATCAACTCAACCCCTATGTTCCTCCTGGTGCGACAGAGATGGATTTGGATGAAGACGAAGATCCTGAAGAGCCCGAAGCACCAGTTGTGGAGCACCACGACGCTGCTAATGGCGACGACGCCAATGTCTCGGACTTAGATAGCGACCACGATGAGTAGGCTAGTAGTTGTTGCGCTAGCTACTAGGTTACATCTACATGATCTTTTGTTTTGTTGGCACGTTGGGCATGTATTAATGAGTAGAAAGACTAAGGCTTTGATGTAATGTTGGAAAGCTTGGATGTGTTTGTGGCGGTATCCGAACATCAAAAAGTCCAGTGTATGTATGCTGGCAACTTGGTTGTAATGGACGCGATGTGTGCGCTTTAAGTAATCCAATTAGTGATGTTGTATTAATTGGAATGACTTATTATGCCCCTGTTTTATTGTATGAATTTATTCTCTCCAGTAAATTCAGTTCAGCTTGATTTTTCATTCGGTCGCAATTCCTACAACATCACCTAATAATTACTATTGCTGAAATATGCAGATGCCGAACACTCGTCGTACCGTGTATGGTGCTGCTGAGGCTGGTGGCAGTGCAGCTGCTAGTGATGACTGTGATCCACCACCGCCTCCTCCACCCTACACTGCGGAACAGTTTTCGCACAATTTCTTGGAAGCCAACGTAATATGGAGAGTATGCAACAGAATATGGAAGCTGCGTTGCGCAGTATCGCAGATAACACCCATCGGGGGATAAACCCGGGTGGGCACGAAGCAAATCAGTACAGCAGTTTCAAGGACTTCATGGATACTCGTCCACCGATCTTCAAGGAAGCCGCAGAACCCTTGGATGCATAAGAGTGGATTAATACTATGGAAGACAAGTTCCGTGTCTTGAGAATGACTGAAGTGTTGAAGACTGAGTATGCAGCTCATCAGCTTCAAGGTCCGGTAGGAATGTGATGGAAACATCACCGCACCACTTTTCCTCCCCACGCTCACATCACTTGGAGGGAGTTCACCGAAGCCTTCCGTGGAACGTACATTCCACCTGGTCTGACCGAGATGAAGCTTGGGGAATTCCTGGCACTGAATTAAGGCACAAAGACTGTAACTCAATATCTACATGCATTCAATAACCTGAGCCGTTATGCTCCTGATATGGTGAATACTGAGGCCAAGAAGATCGCTAGCTTTAAGAGAGGCCTGAATCCCAAGATGAAGAAACATGTGGGTACAAATATGAGGACTTGTTTCAACGATTTCGTTAGTGACTGACTGAAGCAAGAAAAGAACAACAATGTTTATGCTGCTTCCAAGATCCGTAAGAGAGCTTTCGAGTCGGGTCCATCCCAGTCCAGAGCCCCAGTGGCCAACCGTCCAGCTTATCGGTCGCCTGCCCTAGGTGCAAGGTTTAGGCCATCGCAAAGGAAGAATCAGAATGCTCAGCAACCCCAGAGGAACCAGAAACTATTCAAGATGGCATTGCCTCAGGCGAAGACAGGACAAGGCAGTTCATCTGGAACTGTGGCTCAAGTGAAGGGACTGTGCTTCAACTGCAACCAACCCGGACACTTTGCAAAGTTTTGTCCCTACCCTAAGAAACAGCAGACGCAGTATCAAGCTCGTTTGCATCACACCACCGTGGATGACATCCCAGAAGGAGAACCGGTAACAGCTGATATGTTTTCTATCAACAATCATCCTGCAGTAGTCTTGTTTGATTCCGGATCATCTCATTCCTTTGTAAGTCAAGCATTTGTTAAGAGGCATGAGCAAAAGATAGTCGATTTGGAATGTGCATATAAAATCAGTTCAGCTGGGGCTGATCTGTTGACTAATCAGATAGTTCAGGGAGTAACCCTAAACATATCAAACCGGCAATATAAGCTTAATCTGATATTCATGCTAGGGTTAGTTTTGGATGTGATCATGGGTATGAACTGGATGAATAAGATGGGGGTAGTAATCGATATTGGAGGAAGGAGTATCTCTCTTAAGGAACCAAGTGGAGAAGGCACCTTTCAAGTGGTCCTACCTCGGAAAGTAGACCTAGCTAGCACGACTTGTGCGGTCCAAACTACTCTGCTAGCCCAGATTCCAGTGGTTTATGAGTTTCCAGATGTGTTTCCAGATGAGTTACCTGGACTTCCACCAGACCGAGATGTTGAGTTTGCCATTGAGTTAATTCCGGGAACAACACCGATCTCGAGAAGGCCCTATCGGATGCCTCCCAATGAGTTAGCCGAATTGAAGAATCAACTCCAGGACTTACTAAAGAAAGGTTTGATTCATCCCAGCTCGTCTGAATGGGGATGCCCCGCTCTATTTGTGAAAAAGAAGAAGGATAACTCCTTACGCATGTGCGTGGATTATCGACCACTGAATGCAGTGACAATTAAAAACAAGTATCCTCTTCCTCGGATTGATATCTTGTTTGACCAATTGTCTAAAGCCAAAGTGTTCTCTAAGATAGATTTGAGATCAGGATACCATCAGATAAAGATTAGGCCGCAAGATGTGCCTAAGACTGCGTTCTCTACTAGATATGGCTTGTACGAGTATCTTGTCATGTCCTTCGGATTGACAAACGCTCCTGCATACTTTATGTATCTGATGAATTCTGTTTTCATGCCCGAGTTGGACAAGTTTGTGATTATGTTCATTGATGACATTCTAATATATTCAGAGAATGAAGAAGATCACGCAGAGCACCTCAGGATTGTCTTGACTAGACTCAGAGAACATCAACTGTATGCGAAGTTCAACAAGTGTGAGTTCTGGCTTAAGACAGTTCCTTTTCTCGGCCACGTGTTGTCTGAAAATGGCATTTCCGTAGACCCTAGTAAGGTGCAAGAGGTTATAGACTGGAAGTCACCAACCTCAGTGCATGAAGTTCGCAGTTTTCTTGGTTTAGCCGGTTACTATCGTCGCTTCATACCGGATTTCTCGAAGATTGCCAAACCAATGACAAGCCTGTTACAGAAGGACCATAAGTTTGTATGGACAGAGGAGTGCGAGGCAGCTTTCTGCACCTTGCGAAAGTTGTTGACCACTGCTCCTGTTCTGGCCCAACTGGATATAGAAAAGTCATTTGATGTGTTCTATGACGCATCTAAGAATGGGTTAGGATGTGTACTAATGCAAAATGGAAGGGTCATTGCCTATGCCTCACGTCAATTGAGGAAACATTAAGTTAACTATCCTACACATGATTTGGAGCTTGCAGCAGCAGTGCATGCTCTAAAGATTTGGAGACACTACCTGCTGGGTAATGTATGTAATCTCTTTACAGATCATAAGAGTCTCAAATACATTTTTACCCAATCTGAGTTGAACATGCGACAGAGAAGATGGTTAGAGCTGATAAAGGACTATAATCTAAATGTGCATTATCATCCCGGGAAGGCTAATGTAGTAGCAGATGCACTGAGCAGAAAATCACATGCTTTTGATGTGCAACCGATGTTTGAAGAAGGGTTCAAATTGTTACATCCTGCTGTGTTGCATACTATTCAGATCAGTTGTACTCTGGAAAACCAGATCATTGAAGGTCAGAAGATAGATAAGGGAATCTTTCATATCAAGGAGAAGATGAAGAGGGAACCCACCAA
This sequence comes from Saccharum hybrid cultivar R570, assembly GCA_038087645.1. Lineage (NCBI taxonomy): Eukaryota > Viridiplantae > Streptophyta > Magnoliopsida > Poales > Poaceae > Saccharum > Saccharum hybrid cultivar. The sequence goes on from JAQSUU010000542.1 coordinate 365,229, forward strand.
ACACTTTCGATTGGATGACCAAGGAGTGTTATGGTTTAAGGATCGCCTGGTGGTACCTAAGGATAGAGAGCTTAAGAACAAGTTGATGAATGAGACCCATCATTCCAAGCTATCTATTCACCCCGAAAGTAGTAAGATGTACCAAGATTTGCGACACCGTTATTGGTGGACTAAGATGAAAAAAGAAATTGCAGCATACGTTGCTCGTTGCGACATGTGTTGTAGAGTTAAAGCTCTTCACATGAGACCTGCAGGACTTCTGTAACCCTTGTCTGTACCCGATTGGAAATGGGATGATATAAGTATGGATTTCATCACTGGTCTTCCCACCACACAGAAGGGACATGATTCTATTTGGGTAATAGTAGATCGTCTCACCAAGACAACTCACTTTCTGCCAGTTAAGACAACATTCCGACCACCTCAATATGCAGAAAAGTATATTGCTGAGATTATCCGATTACATGGTATACCAAAAACAATCGTGTCTGATCGTGGTTCACAGTTTACCTCTCATTTTTGGGAACATCTTCATAAAGGTTTGGGTACTAGTTTGATTCGTAGTACGGCTTACCATCCACAGACAGACGGGCAGACAGAACGAGTTAATGCTGTACTTGAAGATATGCTTAGAGCTTGTGTACTATCATCCAGAGGCTCATAGGAATCCTGGTTACCATTGGCAGAATTCGCTTACAACAACAGTTACCAAGAGAGTATCAAGATGGCACCTTTTGAAGCTTTATATGGCAGGAAGTGCAGGACACCGTTAAATTGGGTAGAGCCTAGAGAAAGAAGGTTTTATGGAATTGATTTTGTAGATGAGGCAGAGAAGAAGGTCCGTATTATCCAACAAAACATGCAAGCTGCACAGTCTCGTCAGAAGAGTTATGCAGATAAGAGAAGGAGACCATTGGATTTCCAAGTGGGTGACTATGTCTATTTGAAGGTTACCCCAATGAAAAAGAAACGGTTTGGAATCAAGAAGAAACTGTCTGCAAGATATATAGGACCATACCAGATCATAGAGAAAAAGGGTCCCGTGGCGTACAAGTTGCGATTGCCAGAAGGGATGAGTTCGATCTTTCCCGTCTTTCACGTATCCTAGTTGAAGAAATGTCTACGTGTTCCGGAAGAGAGAATAGAACCGCAGGGTATTCGGATCAAGGCGGACTTGGAATATCGTGAACAACCGGTTCGAGTTCTGGATACAAAGGACCGAGTCACTCGGAATAGAGTGGTAACAACCTACAAGATTCAGTGGAGCCATCATGATGAGAGTGATGCTTCATGGGAAACAGGAGAATATCTTCAAACTGCATATAAAGATTTTTAAGATAAATGGTTCGTAACTCAAAATCTCGGGACGAGATTCTTATAAGGGGGAGGGCTGTAACACCCCTGGGTGTTAAGCATGCATTAGCATTTCGAAGCATAAAGCATTCAGCATCATTTCATGACTAGCATTGCATGAAATATAGCTCTTTTAAATTTAAACTTGAAAAGCAAATAATTAGAACCCTAACTTTGATGTAAGTGCCAAAAAGGTAGTATACTTTTGGGTATTAGCAATTTTAAATAATCTAGAATAAATTAACATGGTTTTTGGAGCAATTCTTGAATTCAAGTTTTTCTCAAATTTTGTTTTAAAAATATTCTAAACAAATAAATTTTTGATTAACAATTTAGCTTTAAATCCTAAATTCAAAATCTATTGAGAATTTTGAAAAATGCCCTACATGAAAGTTGTAGAGAATAAAATTTTGAACAACTTTTATTTTGGGCAAAAGTTCTGAAAACCTCTTTTTCATCTTCAAATTCAAATTTGAAACAAATATAAAAATCTGAAAATATTTTTGTAAAAGAAAAATCAGTTTTCGTTTTAGTGGGCCGCGGCCTCCCTTTCGGCCCGCGAACGGATGCCGGCCTGGCCCGCTCGCCCCCGCCTTCTCCCGCGCGTCCGCGCCCGTGCCCGCGCCAGCGCACGCCGCGCTCAGGCCGTGGCCGCCGCGTGGCCGCCGATCGCCGCCTCCAGCGTACGGGTGGCGAGCCGTGGGCTCCACCGGCCGCGTCACGCGCCTTGAAGCCGCGCCCGCTCCTCCCTCGCTAGCACACCCCCGTTTTCACCTCGCTCGGCTTCGCGCGAGCAGCAGCAGCCGCCGCTCTCGCCTCCTCGCGCCGCCGCCGCTCCGCCCGAGACGAACACCGCCGTTCCCGCTCAACGGCCGCGCCACCTCCCGATTCGTCTAGTCACCGGCTCCGCCACCTTCTCCTCTTCTCCGAACGGGGCTCGGTATCCCTTGTTCGACGACGGTGAGGCTCAATTTCTCCTTTTCCCGTGCGCGCCACCGTCGCCGGCCGCCGGGCTCGAGCTCCGCCACCGGCGCCCTCGCTCCCTCCTTCTTCCCTTGCTTCGCGCGATCGTGCTCGCCATCCTTGCGCGGGAGTCATGCGTGCTCGGGGTTGCAACTCAGAGCCGAAGGACGGCCGTTGGCCGACGGCGACCACCGCTTCGCCCCCGCGACGTCGGGACGCCGGCACCCGTGGCCGCGCCCCGCGTTCCGCCCCCCCTCTCTGCCTGCTGGGCCAGCGGCCTTGGGCCGAACCGCCAAGCCGGGCCGCCTCTTGTTTTTTTTCCCGCGCGGCGCTCCGGCTGAATTCGGCCGCGGGCCGGTGTTGTCGAGTGGGCTGGCCTGTTAAACGATTCCAGAATTAGTTTTTGAATTTCTATTTATTTTGGGAAAAGAAAGTACTTTAGAAATGTTTGTGTACAATTTATAGCTCCAAAAATTATGAAACAAATCTTGAAATGTTCCTCTTGAATAGATCTACAGTTTAAACATATCTCATGTTATTTTTGTAACACTTTACTGTGCAAATTTATTTAATTGCTATAAATGCTGATATCTTAGAAAATATGTAGTAAATAAAACAATGAAAGGAAAAATGTGATTCTTGTTGCTTTAATCTTTATTAGTGATGTACTTTCTAGGAAAAATATTAGTGAAGCATGTTCGGTGAGAAATTTTTGAAGTGTAGTTCAAATGCTTTTAATTGATAATCTTTGTTATTTTTAGTAGAGAGCTAATTTTGTATAGAACATACATGTGATAATTTTTGTAGTATGTTAGTTTACTGTTAGTAACATAGGAAAAATGTGAAATCTGTTGTTTGATACTTTTTCTAGTACAAAATAATTTCATGCTCATATTTAGGATATAACTTGTTTATTTTGTACAAGCAGTTTTACATATGCAATTCTCATGAAAATTTAGTAGTAGGTTAGTTAGGGTAAGAGTAATCTACTGTAATTTTTATAGATTTTTAGCTATACCAGGGATAGGTGTTGCTGTGTAACCCTAGTTAAATAGGGAATAAAAGATTATTCTTTATGAGAAATTAAGAGAAATAAAATATGTTTGGTGTATCTTTGAAGCATTATTATGCCTTGCTGATGTTGTGGTTGAGTTATGTTGATAAGCTTTGGTAGCTTAGGTTCACTTGTATGTGTAGATGATAGGCTAACTAATAGAAGAATAAGGTGCATGTTTTAGGGTATATGTTCTTGGATGACGTTGACTACCTTGTAGAAGAAATAGTTATATTCAAACTGCTCATTTCATGTGCTCATCTGCATCTCATGTCATCAAAGCACTCCACCACAATCCGATGCATCATTCGCATATTTACTTATGCCCTTGCATCATACATGATCGCAGGAAGAGTCGCAGGTAGCAGTATAGGAGGAGCAGGCTTGGACGGATCAGCAGGAGCCCCAGGCACAGGAGGTGCCCGAGGAGGAAGAGTCAGGCGAGGAGCTGCCAGAGTGCGTCGACCACCATCCTAGCTCGTTCGAAAGAGGCAAGCCCCGGAGCATTTTAAGTCTCATATTTTATAAAAGTTGTTCCTTACTACATGAATTATAGTTATATATATAGTTGCATTAAGTTATAGGAGTTGAGTGAAACCGTTGCTGCATTATTACCTTGGCCCCCAGATTTTCTTTCACCTTGTTAGGTCAGGATCGAGTAAATTGCTTAGCCATGCTTAGACCGGTAGAAGTCGGGTGATTTCCTGTCACCTGCGAGTTATAGGTGGATACCGGGTTATGGTTAGCTGTAATGGTGATCATAAAAAGTAACCAAGTGTTGATGGATAAACGAAGACCGGGCGGAGTCTTATAGGGTTTTGGACTATAGTGATTCCGTCTGTGTTGATTAAGGACCGATCGTTGCTCGTCCCTCTTGTCATGTTGAACGCATGCCTCACATTTAGCTGGCCGAATAAAGTACCTTTCGACCGCAAAGCTAGTGACACTTTTTGAGCCAGGATAAACTCGGGTTGGCAGACTGGTGTTGAAGGGGGTGTAACGGGGACGCGAAGAGTGAGCCCAAGGTGCATCCTGGCAGTCAGGTGGTCCCTGGGTAGTGCGATCCATGATTGTTATCCCACGGCTTCTTGGAAAGTGTCATTGGTGATCTACGCGACCCTGACGGGAGAAACAGGGTTTGTGTGAGTAATAAATCTCCAGCTGGATAGGAATTCGATTCGAATCGCCGTCGCTCCCGGTTAGTGAGCACTTGACTCGAGCTATGACATTGTAGTAACATTAATGGAACACTGATGGTTAAGTGAATGATGTTGGAAATGCTAAACCTGATATGGTAATCTAGATTGTTAATGATGAATCAAGTGATTGTTTTAGCAATAGGTGTTTACCTAGCTTGAATAGGTTATACTAAAAGTGATGCAAAAAGTACTGGTATAGTTTTTCATAACAACTTATGCTTTTCGCAATTGAGTCAAGCCAGTCCAATCTATAAAGCCTTGCATGATCCTTGGTGTCCTTTATTTCTGGTTTATGACGGGTAAGTCTAGCTGAGTACATTCTCGTACTCAGGGCGTTGTTCCCATTGTTGTTGCAGATGGTCAGATGTACTATGGGTACTGCTCCAACTGTCTGTATCCGGCGATGGGCGACAACTAGGACCTTGGGCAAGGGTCACTCTGTTCGTCTTATCTACTGCTTTTGTGGACCATGACTATCTACTAGCACTGTATTTGAACTAAGTGTGTGTGTAAAACTACTTGCTTCCGCTATGTTATTTTGAACTATGTTGTAATAACTTTTATTCCGAACTCCGATGTACTCCACTTTTATTATGAACTCTATGTATCATGTGAACTGTGGCTGCTAAATCAGTACGATCTTGGTTGTATGTTGGTTGGTTTGGAAATCCCTCGTGATTTCACGGAATCTCGGGTTATACGGGTTTAAGTTTGATAAATTAACCGCCTCGGTGGAAGATTTTCTTACTTAATCTCGTATAATTACGTTGATCCGTTACAGCTGGCATCGGAGCATGGTTTAGCATGTTACTGTTCACATGGGTATTTAAAAACAAAACTGTGTTTTCAACTAAGCTTTTAAATTTAAGAGTGTGCCAGTGGTCATATCCTTTATGCCCAATAAGGACTCTAGGTGGCTTAATTAAGTACTAACTTGGGGGTTTGCATCATATTTTAAATTTTGACGCTTATACGGCGTGCTATTGTATGAGTGCCATTCAATTGAGTGGTAATGTATGGATCAATTCCCTCTACGCCCTGGTAAGTGAGAGTTGTGAGAGCATGGTCAGATACACTGCCGATCTAGGGGAGTGCTTATGTGATACCGAAATACTTACGTGCCATGCGCATGTTCGTATGAGGGTATTCAAATGGTGGGGACTTCCGTCATGCGGTGACGATGCCATCAATAAGACGATGATTCGGGTAGTTGTTACCATTATACTCGTATCTGGGGATGCGTTGAGGAGGGAGTAACTTACTTTACTGCTTTCTTGCATATTTTCATACTATGAGGTTTGGGCTGAAGTGACTTTCTGCAGGTACATAACAACGCTTTCGAGTAGTACGTATTAGTTACATTACAAGAGATCGTTGTATGCCACCGTTTATTCCGTTAGTAGTTATTAGTTTTCTAAGTTTGTGAGGACATATGGAACGTGCATGTATCATGTTGTGCATTTCATTCATGGCATTGTTCCTCCCCTTATAAGTTGATTATCTCATTTCGATAAAAATGCCAACTTAAAAATCTGCTCTCACCATGGTAATAAAATTTTGCTACAGATGGCACGTACCAAGCAGACAGCCCGCAAGTCCACCGGCAGAGCTCCCCGTCATCAGCTTGCTCCACGCACTTGTCAGCGCCACACTTTTCTTGGAGAGTTTGGGATGCCTATGCTCTTGTGGAGAGTACTCAGCTATGTAGGCTATCCTGATGGGATGGAGCCCCGCTACTTTTGGTCGAATGAGCGGTTGGGGGAAGGACTTTTGGTGACTGTGGAAGCAGTAGTTCATCCCCGAGGTGATGGTTCTGAGTGGACCGGTTGGCATTTTGAGTCAACTGGCAGGACCCCTGAAGAAGCCGCTGAGAGGGCAGCCTTTGGGATCCTGAGGGATATCATGGATCGCTTTCCTCAGGAGTTGGCAGCGGCTATAGTTGGAGTCTTTCCGAGGGGCAACCCCTCCACTGACTCGTGGTAGCAGGCAAGAGGAAGATCTCTAGAGATTAGCGCCGCAGAAGCACAAAACAGTGACAACCCCGCTATGAGTGCCATGTTCGCAGTGATGAGGGCTTTTGATGGAGTGGAAGGTATCCTGAGACATGTGTCTAGTGCTCTTGGTCAGGCTCGTGATGACCGCCGTCAGCTTTAGAGAGATCATGACTCCGAGATTGAGAGGCTTAACACAGAGATGGCTCAGTTGACTCGCCAGAGAGATCAGGCTACCCAGAGGATTGTGGCTTTCGAAGGAGATGTACGTGCCCTGAGAGAGCAGGTTGGGCGACTGACCACCGCCAACAGGAACGCTGAGCGCATGTTGACTCATGTGCTCCATCAGAGGAATGAAGCCTGGTCCGCAGAGAATGTGTTGAGGGCTAGACAGTTTGAGCTAGAGCAACAGCTGACATATGCAGAGGAATATAATGACAATCTGCATGAGGAGGTTCATCGGCTGAACAATCAACTCAACCCCTATGTTCCTCCTGGTGTGGCAGAGATGGATTTGGATGAAGACGAAGATCCTGAAGAGCCCGAAGCACCAGTTGGGGAGCACCACGACGCTGCTAATGGCGACGACGCCAACGTCTCGGACTTAGACAGCGACCACGATGAGTAGGCTAGTAGTTGTTGCGCTAGCTACTAGGTTCCATCTACATGATCTTTTGTTTTGTTGGCACGTTGGGCATGTTTTAATGAGTAGAAAGACTAAGGCTTTGATGTAATGTTGGAAAGCTTGGATGTGTTTGTGGCGGTATCCGAACGTCAAAAAGTCCAGTGTATGTATGCTGGCAACTTGGTTGTTATGGACGCGATGTGTGCGCTTTAAGTTATCTAATTAGTGATGTTGTATTAATTGGAATGACTTATTATGCCTCTATTTTATTGTATGAATTTATTCTCTCCAGTAAATTCAGTTCAGCTTGATTTTTCATTCGGTCGCAATTCCTACAACATCACCTAATAATTACTGTTGCTAAAATATGCATATGCCGAACACTCGTCGTACCGTGTATGGTGCCGCTGAGGCTGGTGGCAGTGCAGCTGCTAGTGATGACCGTGATCCACCACCGCCTCCTCCACCCTACACTGCGGAACAGTTTTCGCACAATTTCTTGGAAGCCAACGTAATATGGAGAGTATGCAACAGAATATGGAAGTTGCGTTGCGCAGTATCGCAGATAACACCCGTCAGGGGATAAACCCGGGTGGGCACGAAGCAAATCAGTACAGCAGTTTCAAGGACTTCATGGATACTCGTCCACCGATCTTCAAGGAAGCCGCAGAACCCTTGGATGCAGAAGAGTGGATTAATACTATGGAAGACAAGTTCCGTGTCTTGAGAATGACTGAAGTGTTGAAGACTGAGTATGCAGCTCATCAGCTTCAAGGTCCGGCAGGAATGTGGTGGAAACATCACCGCACCACTTTTCCTCCCCACGCTCACATCACTTGGAGGGAGTTCACCGAAGCCTTCCGTGGAACGTACATTCCACCTGGTCTGACCGAGATAAAGCTTGGGGAATTCCTGGCACTGAATCAAGGCACGAAGACTGTAACTCAATATCTACATGCATTCAATAACCTGAGCCGTTATGCTCCTGATATGGTGAATACTGAGGCCAAGAAGATCGCTAGCTTCAAGAGAGGCCTGAATCCCAAGATGATGAAACATGTGGGTACAAATATGAGGACTTGTTTCAACGATTTTGTTAGTGACTATCTGAAGCAAGAAAAGAACAACAATGTTTATGCTGCTTCCAAGATCTGTAAGAGAGCTTTCGAGTCGGGTCCATCCCAGTCTAGAGCCCCAGTGGCCAACCGTCCAGCTTATCGGTCGCCTGCCCCAGGTGCAAGGTTTAGGCCATCGCAAAGGAAGAATCAGAATGCTCAGCAACCCTAGAGGAACCAGAAACCATTCAAGATGGCATTGCCTCAGGCGAAGACAGGACAAGGCAGTTCATCTGGAACTGTGGCTCAAGTGAAGGGACCATGCTTCAACTGCAACCAACCCGGACACTTTGCAAAGTTTTGTCCCTACCCTAAGAAACAGCAGACGCAGTATCAAGCTCGTGTGCATCACACCACCGTGGATGACATCCCAGAAGGAGAACCGGTAACAGCTGATATGTTTTCTATCAACAATCATCCTGCAGTAGTCTTGTTTGATTCCGGATCATCTCATTCCTTTGTAAGTCAAGCATTTGTTAAGAGGCATGAGCAAAGGATAGTCGATTTGGAATGTGCATATAAAATCAGTTCAGCTGGGGCTGATCTGTTGACTAATCAGATAGTTCAGGGAGTAACCCTAAACATATCAAACCGGCAATATAAGCTTAATCTGATATTCATGCTAGGGTTAGTTTTGGATGTGATTATGGGTATGAACTGGATGAATAAGATGGGGGTAGTAATCGATATTGGAGGAAGGAGTATCTCTCTTAAGGAACCAAGTGGAGAAGGCACCTTTCGTGTGGTCCTACCTCGGAAAGTAGACCTAGCTAGCACGACTTGTGCGGTCCAAACTACGCTGCTAGCCCAGATTCCAGTGGTTTGTGAGTTTCTAGATGTGTTTCCGGATGAGTTACCTGGACTTCTACCAGACCGAGATGTTGAGTTTGCCATTGAGTTAATTTCGGGAACAGCACCGATCTCGAGAAGGCCATATCGGATGCCTCCCAATGAGTTAGCCGAATTGAAGAAGCAACTCCAGGACTTACTAAAGAAAGGTTTGATTCGTCCCAGCTCGTCTAAATGGGGATGCCCCGCTCTATTTGTGAAAAAGAAGAAGGATAACTCCTTACGCATTTGCGTGGATTATCGACCACTGAATGCAGTGACAATTAAAAACAAGTATCCTCTTCCTCGGATTGATATCTTGTTTGACCAATTGTCTAAAGCCAAAGTGTTCTCTAAGATAGATTTGAGATTAGGATACCATCAGATAAAGATTAGGCCGCAAGATGTGCCTAAGACTGCGTTCTCTACTAGATATGGCTTGTACGAGTATCTTGTCATGTCCTTCGGATTGACAAATGCTCCTACATACTTTATGTATCTGATGAATTCTGTTTTCATGCCCGAGTTAGATAAGTTTGTGATTGTGTTCATTGATGACATTCTAATATATTCAGAGAATGAAGAAGATCACGCAGAGCACCTCAGGATTGTCTTGACTAGACTCAGAGAACATCAACTATATGCGAAGTTCAACAAGTGTGAGTTCTGGCTTAAGACAGTTCCTTTTCTCGGCCACGTGTTGTCTGAAAATGGCATTTCCGTAGACCCTAGTAAGGTGCAAGAGGTTATAGACTGGAAGTCACCAACCTCAGTGCATGAAGTTCGCAGTTTTCTTGGTTTAGCCGGTTACTATCGTCGTTTCATACCGGATTTCTCGAAGATTGCCAAACCAATGACAAGCCTGTTATAGAAGGACCATAAGTTTGTATGGACAGAGGAGTGCGAGGCAGCTTTTTGCACCTTGCAAAAGTTGTTGACCACTGCTCCTGTTCTAGCCCAACCGGATATAGAAAAGTCATTTGATGTGTTCTGTGACGCATCTAAGAATGGGTTAGGATGTGTACTAATGCAAAATGGAAAGGTCATTGCCTATGCCTCACGTCAATTGAGAAAACATGAAGTTAACTATCCTACACATGATTTGGAGCTTGCAGCAGCAGTGCATGCTCTAAAGATTTGGAGACACTACCTGCTGGATAATGTATGTAATCTCTTTACAGATCATAAGAGTCTCAAATACATTTTTACCCAATCTGAGTTGAACATGCGACAGAGAAGATGGTTAGAGCTAATAAAGGACTATAATCTAAACGTGCATTATCATCCCGGGAAGGCTAATGTAGTAGCAGATGCACTGAGCAGAAAATCACATGCTTTTGATGTGCAACCGTTGTTTGAAGAAGGGTTCAAATTGTTACATCCTGCTGTGTTGCATAATATTCAGATCAGTTGTACTCTGGAAAACCAGATCATTGAAGGTCAGAAGACAGATAAGGGAATCTTTCATATCAAGGAGAAGATGAAGAGGGAACCCACCAAACACTTTTGATTGGATGACCAAGGAGTGTTATGATTTAAGGATCGCCTGGTGGTACCTAAGGATAGAGAGCTTAAGAACAAGTTGATGAATGAGACCCATCATTCCAAGCTATCTATTCACCCCGGAAGTAGTAAGATGTACCAAGATTTGTGACCCTGTTATTGGTGGACTAAGATGAAAAAAGAAATTGCAGCATACGTTGCTCGTTGTGACATGTGTTGTAGAGTTAAAGCTCTTCACATGAGACCTGCAGGACTTCTGTAACCCTTTTCTGTACCCGATTGGAAATGAGATGATATAAGTATGGATTTCATCACTGGTCTTCCCACCACACAGAAGGGACATGATTCTGTTTGGGTAATAGTAGATCGTCTCACCAAGACAGCTCACTTTCTGCCAGTTAAGACAACATTCCGACCACCTCAATATGCAGAAAAGTATATTGCTGAGATTGTCCGATTACATGGTATACCAAAAACAATCGTGTCTGATCGTGGTTCACAGTTTACCTCTCATTTTTGGGAACATCTTCATAAAGGTTTGGGTACTAGTTTGATTCGTAGTACGGCTTACCATCCACAGACAGACGGGCAGACAGAACGAGTTAATGCTGTACTTGAAGATATGCTTAGAGCTTGTGTACTATCATCCAGAGGCTCATGGGAATCCTGGTTACCATTGGCAGAATTCGCTTACAACAACAGTTACCAAGAGAGTATCAAGATGGCACCTTTTGAAGCTTTATATGGCAGGAAGTGCAGGACACCGTTAAATTGGGTAGAGCCTGGAGAAAAAAGGTTTTATAGAATTGATTTTGTAGATGAGGCAGAGAAGAAGGTCCGTATTATCTAACAAAACATGCAAGCTGCACAGTCTCGTCAGAAGAGTTATGCAGATAAGAGAAGGAGACCATTGGATTTCTAAGTGGGTGACTATGTCTATTTGAAGGTTACCCCAATGAAAAAGAAACGGTTTGGAATCAAGAAGAAACTGTCTGCAAGATATATAGGACCATACTAGATCATAGAGAAAAAGGGTCCCGTGGCGTACAAGTTGCGATTGCCAGAAGGGATGAGTTCGATCTTTCCCGTCTTTCACATATCCCAGTTGAAGAAATGTCTACATGTTCCGGAAGAGAGAATAGAACCGCAGGGTATTCGGATCAAGGCGGACTTGGAATATCATGAACAACCGGTTCGAGTTCTGGATACAAAGGACCGATTCACTCGGAATAGAGTGGTAACAACCTACAAGATTCAGTGGAGCCATCATGATGAGAGTGATGCTTCATGGGAAACGGGAGAATATCTTCAAACCGCGTATAAAGATTTTTAAGATAAATGGTTCGTAACTCAAAATCTCGGGACGAGATTCTTATAAGGGGGGAGGGCTGTAACACCCCTGGGTGTTAAGCATGCATTAACATTTCAAAGCATAAAGCATTCAGCATCATTTCATGACTAGCATTGCATGAAATATAGCTCTTTTAAATTTAAACTTGAAAAGCAAATAATTAGAACCCTAACTTTGATGTAAGTGCCAAAAAGGTAGTATACTTTTGGGTATTAGCAATTTTAAATAATCTAGAATAAATTAACATGGTTTTTGGAGCAATTCTTGAATTCAAGTTTTTCTCAAATTTTGTTTTAAAAATATTCTAAACAAATAAAATTTTGATTAACAATTTAGCTTTAAATCCTAAATTCAAAATGTATTGAGAATTTTGAAAAATGCCCTACATGAAAGTTGTAGAGAATAAAATTTTGAACAACTTTTATTTTGGGCAAAAGTTCTGAAAACCTCTTTTTCATCTTCAAATTCAAATTCGAAACAAATATAAAAATATGGAAATATTTTTTGTAAAAGAAAAATCAGTTTTCGTTTTAGTGGGCCACGGCCTCCCTTTCGGCCCGCGAATGGATGCCGGCCTGGCCCGCTCGCCCCCGCCTTCTCCCGTGCGTACGCGCCCGTGCCCGCGCCAGCGCACGCCGCGCTCAGGCCGTGGCCGCCGCGTGGTTGCCGATCGCCGCCTCCGGCGTACGGGTGGCGAGCCGTGGGCTCCACCGGCCGCGTCACGCGTCTTGAAGCCGCGCCCGCTCCTCCCTCGCCAGCACACCCCCGTTTCCGCCTCGCTCGGCTTCACGCGAGCAGCAGCAGCCGCCGCTCTCGCCTCCTCGCGCCGCCGCCGCTCCGCCCGAGACGAACACCGCCGTTCCCGCTCAACGGCCGTGCCACCTCCCGATTCGTCTAGTCACCGGCTCCGCCACCTTCTCCTCTTCTCCGAACGGGGCTCGGTATCCCTTGTTCGACGACAGTGAGGCTTAATTTCTCCTTTTTCCGTGCGCGCCACCGTCGCCGGCCGCCGGGCTCGAGCTCCGCCACCGGCGCCCTCGCTCCCTCCTTCTTCCCTTGCTTCGCGCGATCGTGCTCGCCATCCTTGCGCGGGAGTCATGCGTGCTCGGGGTTGCAACTCGGAGCCGGAGGACGGCCGTTGGCCGACGGCGACCACCGCTTCGCCCCCGCGACGTCGGGACGCCGGCACCCGTGGCCGCGCCCCGCGTTCCGCCCCCCCTCTCTGCCTGCTGGGCCAGCGGCCTTGGGCCGAACCGCCAAGCCGGGCCGCCTCTTGTTTTTTTCCCGTGCGGCGCTCCGGCTGAATTCGGCCGCGGGCCGGTGTTGTCGAGTGGGCTGGCCCGTTAAACGATTCCAGAATTAGTTTTTGAATTTCTATTTATTTTGGGAAAAGAAAGTACTTTAGAAATATTTGTGTACAATTTATAGCTCCAAAAATTATGAAACAAATCTTGAAATGTTCCTCTTGAATAGATCTACAGTTTAAAAATATCTCATGTTATTTTTGTAACACTTTACTGTACAAATTTATTTAATTGCTATAAATGCTGATATCTTAGAAAATATGTAGTAAATAAAACAATGAAGGGAAAAATGTGATTCTTGTTGCTTTAATCTTTATTAGTGATGTACTTTCTAGGAAAAATATTAGTGAAGCATGTTCGGTGAGAAATTTTTGAAGTGTAGTTCAAATGCTTTTAATTGATAATCTTTGTTATTTTTAGTAGAGAGCTAATTTTGTATAGAACATACATGTGATAATTTTTGTAGTATGTTAGTTTACTGTTAGTAACATAGGAAAAATGTGAAATATGTTGTTTGATACTTTTTCTAGTACAAAATAATTTCATGCTCATATTTAGGCTATAATTTGTTTATTTTGTACAGGCAGTTTTACATATGCAATTCTCATGAAAATTTAGTAGTAGGTTAGTTAGGGTAAGAGTAATCTACTGTAATTTTTGTAGATTTTTAGCTATACTAGGGATAGGTGTTGCTGTGTAACCCTAGTTAAATAGGGAATAAAAGATTATTCTTTATGAGAAATTAAGAGAAATAAAATATGTTTGTTGTATCTTTGAAGCATTATTATGCCTTGCTGATGTTGTGGTTGAGTTATGTTGTTAAGCTTTGGTAGCTTAGGTTCACTTGTATGTGTAGATGATAGGCTAACTAATAGAAGAATAAGGTACATGTTTTAGGGTATATGTTCTTGGATGACGTTGACTACCTTGTAGAAGAAATAGTTATATTCAAACTGCTCATTTCATGTGCTCATCTGCATCTCATGTCATCAAAGCACTCCACCACAATCCGATGCATCATTCGCATATTTACTTATGCCCTTGCATCATACAGGATCGCAGGAAGAGTCGCAGGTAGCAGTACAGGAGGAGCAGGCTTGGACAGATCAGCAGGAGCCCCAGGCACAGGAGGTGCCCGAGGAGGAAGAGTCAGGCGAGGAGCTGCCAGAGTGCGTCGACCACCATCCTAGCTCGTTCGAAAGAGGCAAGCCCCGGAGCATTTTAAGTTTCCTATTTTATAAAAGTTGTTCCTTACTACATGAACTATAGTTATATATATAGTTGCATTAAGTTATAGGAGTTGAGTGAAACTGTTGTTGCATTATTACCTTGGCCCCCGGATTATCTTTCACCCTGTTAGGTCAGGATCGAGTAAATTGCTTAGCCATGCTTAGATCGGTAGAAGTCGGGTGATTTTCTGTCACCTGTGAGTTATAGGTGGATACCGGGTTATGGTTAGCTGTAATGGTGATCATAAAAAGTAACCAAGTGTTGATGGATAAACGAAGACCGGGCGGAGTCTTATAGGGTTTTGGACTATTGTGATTCTGTCTGTGTCGATTAAGGACTGATCGTTGCTCGTCCCTCTTGTCATGTTGAACGCATGCCTCACATTTAGCTGGCCGAATAAAGTACCTTTCGACCGCGAAGCTAGTGACACTTTTTGAGCCGGGATAAACACGGGTTGGCAGACTGGTGTTGAAGGGGGTGTTACGGGGACACGAAGAGTGAGCCCAAGGTGCGTTCTGGCAGTCGGGCGGTCCCTGGGTAGTGCGATCCATGATTGTTATCCCGCGGCTTCTTGGAAAGTGTCATTGGTGATCTACGCGACCCTGACGGGGGAAACAGAGTTTGTGTGAGGAATAAATCTCCAGCTGGATAGGAATTCGATTCGAATCGCCGTCGCTCCCGGTTAGTGAGCACTTGACTCAAGCTATGACATCGTAGTAACATTAATGGAACACTGATGGTTAAGTGAATGATGTTGGAAATGCTAAACCTGATATGGTAATCTAGATTGTTAATGATGAATCAAGTGATTATTTTAGCAATAGGTGTTTACCTAGCTTGAATAGGTTATACTAAAAGTGATGCAAAAAGTACTGGTATAGTTTTTCATAACAACTTATGCTTTTCGCAAATGAGTCAAGCCAGTCCAATTTATAAAGCCTTGCATGATCCTTGGTGTCCTTTATTTCTGGTTTATGACGGGTAAGTCTAGCTGAGTACATTCTCGTACTCAGGGCGTTGTTCCCATTGTTGTTGCAGATGGTCAGATGTACTATGGGTACTGTTCCAACTGTCTGTATCCGGCGATGGGCGACAACTAGGACCTTGGGCAAGGGTCACTCTGTTCGTCTTATCTACTGCTTTTGTGGATCATGACTATCTACTGGCACTGTATTTGAACTAAGTGTGTGTGTAAAACTACTTGCTTCCGCTATGTTATTTTGAACTATGTTGTAATAACTTTTATTCCGAACTCCGATGTACTCCACTTTTATTATGAACTCTATGTATCATGTGAACTGTGGCTGCTAAATCAGTGCGATCTTGGTTTTATGTTGGTTGGTTTGGAAATCCCTCGTGATTTCACGGAATCTCGGGTTATACGGGTTTAAGTTTGATAAATTAACCGCCTCGGTGGAAGATTTTCTTACTTAATCTCGTATAATTACGTTGATCCGTTACAAGTTCTTAGATAGCAAGAAAGAAACCTACGCTAAGCACACTACCATGAATCTTAGTTGCCACTCAATAAAAATAGAGAATGTATGAAAAATCAAGGCAAAGAGACAACCAGATTTTTTCCCCCAACAGAATGTGCATCTATTTTTTAGAAGGAAAAGAAGAACTCTTTGTCTGTTCGTATAGCATCCGCTGGGCCTCATTCACGTGGAAAGACGCAACCTGCCATGGAGTAGCACTCGAACTCGAAGGCTTTTAATGGGCTGGAATGGGTAAAGTCGAATGAGGCCTATAAGATCTCTCTAACTTCATTATGCGCCCGAAGTCAGCTAGCAAACTTTTTCTTCTCTTCTCGCACAAGCTCATAAAAGGACTTTTGCTCGTCCTTCGATTAGGCCATTTCATAGTTCCATTCCCATAAGATTCTCATATTCTTTGTTTTGTTGCACAAGAAGAGGGTATTTTTAAACTTTAGTTTTAGAACCCAATATACGAAGGAAAAATTTAGCCATGGGTGTGTTCACTTCGCGAAAAGTAGCTGAAAAGTTACTGTAGCATCTTTCGTTGTTATTTGGCAAAATTTGTCCAATTATGGACTAACTAGGCTCAAAAGATTCGTCCCGATATTTACAGACAAACTATGCAATTAGTTATCTTTTTTACCTACATTTAATGCTCCATACATGCGTCGAAAGATTTGATGTGATGGGTGGAAGAGGAAATATTTTGGGTTGGAAGGGGAAGTGAACAAGGCCCATGCCTAGAAATTTCGGCCCTCATTTAATATTGTAGGGACATTTTTTTCCTATAACACAGCTAGACAAATTCTGCTTACCCTCCTAATGGTAGGAACCACAAACGAAACACACCCATAAGCCACAGGGAATGTATTCATGTCAGTCTCACGACAAACCAAAAGTCCAATCAATTTGTAGCTTCGGACCAGTTCGTAGCCGTATGGCACAATCCTATACTAGAACATATCCTGTTAAATTATTGAAATTTGCTAAGTATATAGGTTGACATAATTTTTTTTAGTGGGGAGGGGGGGAGGGGGGGGGGGGTACGGTGGTGAGGAAAATATGTCGAATACTTCACGAAAGGATTTGATTGGAGATTTGTGAGGCCTTCATCTCTGATGACTTATCCCTCTTTTCGGTGATGGCCAACTCTGGTGAATTCAGTGTTGGTTAGAGGTGTTACGGTTGCGTTTGAGGTTCAGGGGGTTTTGTGACTTCCCGGCTATAGAGGGAATGACAAAGGAGGCCTCTGAGCTGGTAGCATGGCGGATGAGAAGGCAACATGGTGGGGCAATGAGGGTGTTGCTCATCAGGCCGCAGGAGAATCTGGCTGGATATATAATGCATGTGGCGGGGAGCTTGGGGCGGTTAAGTTGAAGTTGACATGGATTGATGGCGGTCTTATGAGAGAGGTCGAAGACAGAATAGATTAGTAGCGATGGTTCTTACGCGTGGCTGTGAAGGCGGTCCCATGTCGCCGGAGCCGGGTGCAGGGGAGCGTGAGGGCGACGGGAGCAGGAGGTTAAAGGTAAAACTGTCTACTTATGAAATGGATGGCTGGATCTAAGCCATTGATGCTTCGTTGTCCAGGACAAAAATTACGGATTAACTCTAACTAGAATCTGTTGACAGATGACTAGCAAGACCTCAAAATATTTTGTCACCTTTTGGATTTTCTCGGCTAGAGATCAAACAAAAGACATTCGACCTTTGCGCATAGTGCATCAACCCTTTATTTACTTATTTCCACCAACATTCATGTATATCATCCAGTTTACACGCACACACACTCAAGGCCACACCACAACTACAGACGCCAACACACAAACATGTATAGTATTAGTACTAGTCTACAGCCTGCGCCGTGCAGGGACGACTTCACCCTCTGCTGCTCAGCGGTCAGCGCACGGTCACAACTCGCCCATGCATGCGCTATGCGAGGAGCCCCCTGGCGATGCGGCCGTCGGCGCCCTGGGGAAAGAAGCCGCCGTGCTGGGCGGGGTTGCCGGTGCCGTACACGATGCCGAGGATCTCCTCTGGCGTGCGGTCGTAGGCGAGCGAGAGGTGGTCGCCGGCGATGACGTTCCCCACGGTGAGCCCCTCGGGCCCCAGCTCGGGCGCCACCACCAGGCCCTCGTCCTTGACGCCCCTCCTCCCCAGCGAGTTCCGGAGGTCCGAGATGTGCGCCGTGATCTCCGCCACCCCGACGGCGTAGCTCGCCACACGCGCCGTCCCGTGCTCGTACAGCAGCGTCCGGATCACCGCGTCCTGCGCCGACTCCACCGCCAGCAGCCCCGCCAGCAGCTGCCGTGTGCAGAACATGTACAGAACATGACTTGTACGCATGACGCATGCATGCACATGCCGTGCCGTGCGATGGCAACTAGGTGACGAGTAGAGTGTTCATGCGATGCACGCGCGCATACCTTTCTGGCCTGAGGTGTGAGGAGCCTGGGGTTGGCGCCGACGTAGCCGGTGAGGCCGACGTAGGGGATGATGTAGGAGGCGATGAGGAAGTTGACGCTGTTCTCGTAGGGGTTGAAGGGCGGGTCCAGCGTCGCGTTCAGCGCCTGCTCGATGATCTTGCCGAAGTTGGCGGCGCTGATGTCCAGCAACGGCCGCGGGAAGCCCCTCACCGTCTGCTTGATCGCCCTGCACATACACACGCCGGCCGGTGACATTTCGTTTCCTGGATGTTACTGTTTAGGTGTTCCGATCGACTATTACCTGAGGTGGCCGACTTCTTGGTAGCAGAACTGGCTGGCGACGTCGCGGATGAATGGGGTGAGGGAGGCGGACTGGCCGCCGATGGAGGGCGGCCCGCCGCCGGTGAGGTTGGCGTCGATGGCGTCGAGGCCGTAGCCCAGAGCGGACCAGCAGAAGAACTCCGTCTCCAGGTACTCCAGGTTCAGCGGGAACTCCAGCAGGTCCACGTCCGACTGCGGCAGCAGCGAGCCGGGGGCACCGAAGAACCCGCGGTACGGCGGCCGCGCCCACTCGTTGCCCATGTCCTGCGCCTGCGCGCGCACAAAGGCGCCGCACAGGCAAACCACCACCGTGGCGACGACCACGGCGACGGACGACGCCGGTGCAATACCCATTACCGGCGTGCGGCTACGACACTCGATCGCTCACGAGCTAGCGGCGACTAGCTAGTAGCTTACTAATTTGGCAACGCACACGTCACGAACTCACGATGCCGACGCGATTCCTCAGCTGCACGTTTGACTTGTGGTGTGTGCAGTTAATTGCTCCCGGAACGGGAGGAATCGGTGCAAGCATTTATAGGCGGCGCGGGGCGTATGCTACTAGCGTGAGGGTGGCGGCGCCGTGAGAGTGGCCGATGACGCCATGACGGGGACGGGTAGCCGTGGCGCGCCAAGGTCGTGGCGCGCGGAGGACTACGTGTAGTGTTGTTTAAACGCGACGGTCGGTTTGTTTTCTTGTTTGAGTTTGGAAGTGGTTGATTCACCTATCGAAGCCAGCCAGCGATATGCTCCTCGTGCGTATGGGACAGATTTGGTGATATTTTTTTTTGCGAGTTCACAGTTGATAGACATAAAGATGGTGGGTCGATTGGAAGGAAGCAAGATTATCCTTGTTGGAACGGTGGCATGTGTGGATGGATATATGCAAATGACGAGAACGGAGCAAGTTAAGCATGCGTCGAGCGCTCAAAAAGAAGGGTAGGAAGAGTGTAGACAAACAAAGTATGATCTACTCCTACTTGCAGCGAGAAAAAAAACAGCATCCTCCAAATATCAGTAAAGCAGCAAAAAAAAAAAACAATAAGGACATTGATAATGCTTCCACGCGGACATCCGTCCGGTCGAACGCCACGCGCACCCACTCCGCACTCGCTGCCGCCGACTTCCCCCACCGCGCCCCCACCCGTGCTGCTCGCTCCTCGCTCCCCCGTTGCGCGCCCCACCCACTGTAACACCCTAAAATTTTGAGATATTTAAAAGTAGGTAAATATGATTTTTTATGCAATTTTGTGGGCATACAAACTTAGAATAATAATAATTTTTATTAACTTAAAATCAAATATAAGGGTAGGAACATGTTTGTGCACTCATGCTGTTGCATTTGAATATTTTTGTATTGAGTGGTTTGATTCAAATTCAAAAGAGGATTCAAAATAATTTGAAAATGCTTTGAAATATTTGAAAAGGAAAAAGAAAAGGAGTTTCATTTCCCTCCCTAGCTTTCGGCCCAGCTCAGTCGGCAGCCCACCCTCGCCTGCGGCCTGTTTGCCTCCCGCGCGCGCGGCCCGTCTCCCGCTTCCCCGCGTCCCGCCTGGGTCGAGCCTAGCGAGCACCGTTGGCCCAGGTCGCGCGCGCTGCCGCCTGTCTTCTCCGCGTGTCACTGACACCGCGGGTCCACCAGTCAGGGCCGCCTTCCTTCTCAAGACGCCGGCTGGATTTCCTTCCTTGCTTCTACCGATCGAATCCGCCGCCATAACCTTCCCCTTCCTTGTTTAGAACATCTCCGGGTTATAAAAACGGGATGCCGCACCCCTACGCTCCATATTGCACCAAAGCAGAAGACCGACTTCGTCCCAAGGAGGCTAGCGGGAGCCGCAGTCGTAGCCGTCCGCCATCCCGAGCTCCACGCCGTTTCCGGTCCGACTCCGTCTCCGTTTCCTACCTTGGTGAGCTCGCCATGTTCCCCACTCCATCCCGGTGCTTTTCTTTCGCGAGGTAACGCTTTGAATCACGAGATAGCGTTCTCCGGTAATGGCGCCGCCACGGGACTCACCGTCGGGCCTCTGTTCCGGCCGAGCGCCGCCGCCGGCTATTCCCGATCCGATCCGATCCATCCATTTTGTATCCAACGGCTGAGATTAGCTGATACCGGTTTGGCCAGAGGTTTTGCTAAAGAGTCCCTGCACTTTTTAAATATATAACCCACAGTCCAAGGCGCATTCCCGCATCGCGTTTTATTCTGTCAAAAACTTATTTGATCGCGGTAATTTAGAAATACGCTTTCACTTATTTACAGTTTTGTCACTGAGTTAGTTTTAGCCATAACTTCTCTGTTTTAACTCCGATTTGACCCATTCAAATTGCGTTAGGTTCGTATTTGCGAGCTCTACATGTTAGTAGTACTGTACAGTAGGTTTGTGACATTTTATTTTCGAGTTTGAATTAGAGTAATTATTTTTCTATAGGAAATCTTCGTAAATTCGTAACTTCGTTGTTTTAGCTCCGTTTTTCGTGATCTTCGCGTCTGTGTGATCCTAGCGAGTTGTAGATTCGTTTTAAAGAATTTTTATCTTATTTTATTACTGTTAGTGTATTGTTCTAATTATAGTCTTGTTTGTTTATGCATGATTGTTTGGGATGAATGTTGGCTATTGTTGATCGAGTATAGACGGTGAGCAATTCGTTGGGGATCGGGAGTTTTTCTACGAGCAAGATCATCAGGACCAGTTTAAGCAAGGCAAGTATAGCATGGGATTATCCTTGTTGTTCTATCCACAATAAGCAAATAATATCATTATGCATATATTCCCTTATTAAGGATGACTTAGTGTTGATCTTATTCCTTGATACCTATTATATTGCATGGAATAGTATTGCTAGTGCTTAACATGGACTATGATCATGTAATTTGACTAATGGAATACGCAATAAACATTAAAAGATGACTTTTTACTACTATTTAAAGGGGACTAGAGCATGGGGTTATTTTGGTGCTCTAGTTACTCTCCTTAAGGACTTATCTGTAAGCGAACATTCAGGACTTACAGTACAACTGTGAGGGCTATATGGCTCTGGCTTTAGTCATATAGAAGGACCTTTTCTAGCTTGTTAGTGGTAACCTTTTTGGCGTAAGAATGGCTTGACGAATCGGGTATAGTGCGGCCTCTATCTTCATGTGTATAAGCTGCGTGTTATTGTGCCATTTGGAAGGGTGATCTACATCTGTTTGCCGAGTGAATCTAATGGCCCTAACTTATTAGACGAACCTTTGAAAGACTTCATAGTGTTTCCCTGCCTGCTCATCTTGGAAGTGTTTTGGGAGTAATTAACCCGGGCATATGGGCAACACGACTTACAGTGAAAGTGTACAACCTCTGCAGAGTGTAAAACCGATATATCAGTCGTGCCCACGGTCACGAGTGGCCTTGGACCCTTATGGAATAGTTGATCATTAATAATCAATATGTTTTTGCTATTCGTTAATCATTTCACATGGATCATATGTTTATTGTTTACATTGAGACATTTTGATATTATTGATATATTAAAATAATGCTAATTAAAAGCTACATGCTGATAAACTAATGTCATGCCTTTGAGCCTCATGAACCCCATGTTACACTTGTTGAGTACGAGATGTACTTACGCTTGTTTATTTTTCTTACTTGGATAAAAATCCCGGATAGGTAACAGATGGTGCAAACAGTGACTACTACTCCTACTTCCCTGAAGATTACTAGACTTGCAGTCAACCAGTCAATGTGCCTGTGATTGGAGCTACCACGAGAGATTTATATTTTACTTCCGCTACATTTGTGTAAAGACTATGTGTTAATAATCGTGATGTAATAACATTTGTGATGATACATCCTTTATAATTTGTTAACTTATGTGTGATTGATCTCTGGGCACACATAAGAGTATGCACTCCATTTGGTCATTAAATGGGTGTGACAAATTGGTATCAGATCTTTTGTTGACTGTAGGACGCAAGCCTAACTAGAAATGGTCGATTTAGTATCTTCTTTTCACTATTTTTATGCTTATTATCTTGCTCTTGTTATTTGATAAATTTTTATGCTTCTTATGTCTCATTCTATTATGAAATTTTGCCTCTATTCTAACTACATCTAAAAACTCTGTAGATGGTTCGTGGCCGCAAGACTGCCCGCATCACCACTAGAGGACACTACCCATCTCGTGCTTTGCTTGCACCTGAAGAGCCACAAGAGGAAGTACCCCGGAGCAGGAGCAGACCCCTGAAGCACCAATCCAAGCGCCAACCCCTCCCTAGGAAGAACCCGAGCCTGAAGAAGACCCTGAGATCATCGAGATTGAAGATGATGAAGAGGAGGAAGCCAATGGAGGAGAGCAACCCCTGTCTCCACCACATGATGCAGCTGCTGAGGATGTGCCACCTCCCCCAATGGGGTGGACTGTGAAGATCTACCACAAGGCTGGAGGAGATGCTGTCTCTCACCATCGACTTGTGGAAATGCTCTCTGCCTACTTCGTTGATTGGCACCCAGCTGTGGAGTACGTCTGTTGGGAGTACACCCATCCACTGGAGGACACTTACTGGAAGACAAGAGCGAGTATTTTTTCCTAAGGATGAGGAAAAAGGGGCATACTAGTTGGACAGGATGTATGCTCACATGGGTCGTCGAGCTACCATGGAGGCTAGCATTGAAGACACCGCTTTTAAAGCATGTATGGGCCTCCGTTACCTTCGCTTTGACAGCATGAAGCATGATATTCACCGTTACTTCCCTCACGCACACCCCGACCTTGGATGGGCCATGATGGATCCAGTGCAGTTGGAACCACTTCCTCGGGTGATGGTGAACTTTGTCTATGATATGATGGAGAGGAAGCTGCAGTTAGAGGAGATGGTGAAGGCACAGGAGAAGACCATCAAGAGGTGCCAAGCAATGATTGATGAACTCCGAGCAAACCAAGGCATGGCCAAGATTTATGAGACATTAGAGCATGAGCCACGTCATTAGAAAATAGGAGTCCTTTATGTAATAAGAATGTTCTTAGTAACGTCAGTTGAGTCTTCGAGTCTGTCGTGTGGTTTGAACTTTGGTGTGATAGTTGCTTTATCATTATGCTTATGTGTGAGTTGGATTTTTGTTATGAGTGTTGGGGCTTGTGAGCATGTCTACAAGTTCCATTTTTAAGAATAATAAGTTTATTAGTCAAGGGAATAATAGTTGGGTTTGGTATTGTCACGTTTCTGTCCTTGCTGTTTCTGGAGCAGTCTGCAATGTTTCTGCTATGGTTTAAAAATGGTTTGTACAACATTTATGAAATTTTTATTAGAGGAACTAGGCTTAAGGACCTTTCAAATGCCACTGGAATCACCTTTTTATCTGATCTGGTTCGAGATATATAACTGTCACAAGTTAAAGTTTCTGCACAGTCTGGAATCTTGAACAGTTTATGTTTCGCCTTATTTTTCATGAACTTAACGATAGAATCTGGTCTTATGGTCCAAATAAAAGTTGTGGAGAACTTCATAAGCTTTCCAACCATATAAAGCACGCCTCTATTGGACTTCTATAGCTCGAGATATAATTGATTTACTGAACTGTTAACATTGATATTCGTCCAGAAAACTTTCAGATCTCATTATTTCTCTTACAAGTGGTTGATAACATGGAAATCTCAAAGTTTGCATTTTTATGGATGGCAGATGGCCGGAAGAGGAAGAGGCAGGGGTCGTGGAGGTGTTCCCCCAAATCTGCCACCACCACCGCCACCCACTATTGAGCAACTATTGACAGTGCAGACACAGCTTATGCAACAACTGGTACAGAACTAACATAATCAGTCAGTTGCTGGGGCACAACCACGTGATAAGCGTGGTGAATTTTTGAAAGGTCATCCCCCGGTGTTCACGCATGCCGCTGATCCACTGGAAGCGGATGATTGGCTTCGTGCCGTGGAAAGGTAACTCAACATTGCACAATGTGATGACCGGCAGAAGGTGTTGTTTGCTTCTGGACAACTCCAGGGAGAAGCTCAGGATTGGTGGGAATCATATGAGTATGGTCGCCCCGCCAATGCTCCTGCAGTCACTTGGCAGGAGTTTAGAGAGAACTTCAGGGCTTACCATATACCAGAAGGGATGATAGAACTGAAGGCAGAGGAATTCAGGAATTTGACCCAAGGGTCATTGTCTGTAGCTGAGTATCGTGATTGGTTTGCCCAGTTGTCACGATATGCTCCACATGAGGTGGCTAATGACAATGATAAATAATGCCACTTCTTAAAGGGATTGTATGATGGACTACAATTGCAGCAGATGTCCAATACTTATCCTAATTTTCAGACGCTTGTGAACCGCGCTATCGTGGTGGATAACAAGCGCAAGGAGATGGATGCCAAGACGAAAAGGCTTCAGGGATAGACTTCTGGTAGTAACACTCGTCCGCGTACTAGTTTCTAGCAAGGTAATCAATAGAGGCCTTCTTTTGGTCAGTGGAATCGTGATCAGGTCCCTTTCCGCAATTAGTTCCCGCAATGTCCCCCATTCTAGCCACAGAATGGCAACCAACGCCCTCCGTAGCAGAGTGGGAATCAGCCTCAGCGTCAGGGTCCTTCCAATAATACTCCCATGAAGACTAGTGCTCTCAATACCCCCAACAGATGTTTTCGATGTGGGAAAGAAGGTCACTTGTCTTACAATTGCCCTGAGAAGCCCAACCAGCAGACTCTCCAGAGGCAGGGTAGTCACCAGAAGCCTGCACCTAACACTAGAAGGGTGAACCACTTGTCCCAGGAAACAACAGTGGAGAAACCGGAAGTTATGCTTGGTCCGTTCGATGTCCATTCCACTCCTGCCACTGTTCTTTTTGATTCTGGAGCATCAAATTCTTTCATATCACAAGCATTTGTTAGAATACATAGAATTCATTTGTGTGCCATGAAGAACCCTATATTTGTAAACTCACCTGGTGGAAGCATGCCAGCATCTTATCGTTGTCTCCCGATTAGTCTCATTCTAAGGGGGTAGAGTTTAAGGTGAGTCCTATAGTGTTGCGAACAACTGAGATTGATCTCATACTAGGAATGATTGGATGATGCAACAACAAGCAGAGATTCAGTGTAAGGGGAAATCAGTAGTGCTGACAACACCGAAGGGAGATAGGATCAGAGTTGATGTGAAAGTGTAAAAACAGGAGACCGCTACAGTGAACCAGCTTAATGATGGTGCCAACAAGGAGGACCAGGTTGTGGAGGAGTTCTCCGATGTGTTTTCTGAGGAATTGCCAAGTATGCCACCAGACCGTGACATTGAATTTATTATTGAATTATTACCTAGAACTGCACCCATAGCTAAGCGTCCATATAGAATGGGAGTAGATGAATTAGAAGAACTTAAGAAACAAATTAAGGAATTGCAGGATAAGGGTTTCATTCGTCCTAGTTCTTCACCTTGGGGAGCACCAGTGATTTTTGTGGACAAGAAAGATGACACTCAGAGGATGTGTGTAGATTATCGGTCTCTCAATGAGGTTACTATCAAGAATAAGTATCCGTTGCCTAGAATTGATGACTTGTTTGATCAGTTGAGGGGTGCTTGTATATTCTCCAAGATTGATCTTTGTTCTGGATATCATCAGTTGAAGATTCGTGCTAGTGATATACCAAAGATAGCTTTTACCACACGGTATAGGTTATATGAGTATACAGTAATGTCTTTTGGTCTGACTAATGCCCCTGCATACTTTATGTATTTAATGAATAAGGTATTCATGGAATATCTTGACAAGTTTGTAGTGGTATTCATTGATGATATCCTAGTATTCTCCAAGACTGAGGAGGAACATGCCGAACATTTGAGGTTGGTCTTGCAAAAGCTCAGAGAACACCAGTTATATGCCAAGCGGAGTAAATGTGAGGTTTGGTTGAAGGAAGTTTCCTTTCTTGGTCATGTTGTCTCGAATGGAGGAATATCAGTAGATCCTAGCAAAGTGAGGGATGTGTTGAACTTGAAGCCACCAACCAATGTGAGTGAGATCCATAGGTTTTTGGGATTAGCAGGCTATTACAGGAGATTTATAGAGGGATTTTCTAAGCTTGCGAAGCCAATGACTGCATTGTTGGAGAAGAATGTCAAGTTTGTGTGGTCTGAGAAGTGTCAGGCTAATTTTGAGGAATTGAAGAAAAGATTGACCACTGCACCAGTATTAGTCTTGCCAGATCTGAGTAAACATTACTCTATCTACTGTGATGCATCTCGTTTGGGTTTGGGATGTGTTCTTATGCAAGAAGGTAGAGTTGTGGCATATGCATCAAAACAGTTGAGAAAGCATGAATTAAATTATCCTACTCATGACTTGGAATTAGCTGCAGTGGTTCATGCATTAAAGATATGGAGACATTATTTGATTAGACATAAGAGTGATATATACACTGATCACAAGAGCCTGAAGTATATCTTCACTCAAATAGATCTGAACTTGAGGTAGCGTAGATGGTTGGAGTTGATAAAGGATTATGATCTGGAGGTGCATTATCACCCAGGAAAGGCTAACGTCGTTGCTGATGTTCTTAGTAGGAAAAGCTACGCTAATGAAGTGCAAGTAATACCTATGCCAAGAGAGTTATGTGCTGAATGTGAGCATCTGAACTTAGGATTTACCACCAATGCAGTAGAATTGGTACTAGAACCTACTCTGGAGCAAGAAATACGCAAGAGTCAGATGAAAGATGCAAAATTGAGAGAGATAGCGGAGAATATAGCGAAGTGTAAATCACCAGGATTCCATAAGGATGATAAGGGTACGCTCTGGTTTGGAAAAAGACTATGTGTGCCAGAGGATAAGACTATCAGAGAGGCAATTCTGCGTGAAGCTCATGAGTCAGCTTATTCCATACATCCTGGGAGTACTAAGATGTATTTGGATCTGAGAGATAAATATTGGTGGTATGATTTAAAAAGAGATGTTGCTGAATATGTTGCTTTGTGTGACATATGTCAGAGGGTGAAAGCTGAACATCAGAGACCTGCAGGATTGTTACAGCCTATGCAGATACCCGAATGGAAATGGGAAGAAGTTGGTATAGATTTTATAGTTGTATTGCCACATACTCAGAGAGGGTATGATTCAATTTGGGTAATAGTAGATCGTCTAACAAAGGTTGCTCATTTTCTGCCAGTTAAGACTACATATAGCAGTGCAAGGTTGGCAGAATTGTATATGGAAAGAATAGTGAGTCTGCATGGAGTTCCTAAGAAAATTATATCTGATCGGGGTACCCAGTTTACATCTCATTATTGGCAAAAGATACATGAATCACTAGGAACCAAGCTGAGCTTACCATCCACAGACAGATGGACAGACAGAGAGAATTAATCAGATATTGGAAGATATGTTAAGAGCTTGTGCTTTACAATATGGTACTAGTTGGGATAAGAGTTTGCCTTATGCAGAGTTCTCTTATAACAATAGTTATCAAAAGAGTCTTCAGATGGCACCGTTTGAGGCTCTGTATGGACGAAAGTGTAGAACCCCGTTGTTCTGGAATCAGATAGGAGAAAGTCAAGTGTTTGGGCCTGATGTACTCAAGGATGCTGAAAAGAAAGTAAGAATGATTAGAGATAATCTAAAAATAGCCCAGTCCCGACAGAAAAGTTATGCTGATACTCAGAGGAGAGAGTTGACTTTTGAAGTAGGGGATTATGTCTACTTGAAAGTATCGCCAATGAGGGGTGTGAAAAGGTTCAACATAAAGGGGAAATTGGCACCAAGGTATATTGGACCTTTCAAGATCATAGAGAGACGTGGTGAGGTGGCGTATCAGTTGGAATTACCTGAGAGTTTGGCAGGTGTACATAATGTGTTTCACGTGTCTCAACTTAAGAAATATTTGCGAGTACCAGAGGAGCAGATTCCGTTAGAGGAGCTCACTATTAAAGAGGACCTCACATATGAAGAGTTTCCAGTTAGAATTTTAGAGACTGTTGAAAGAGTCACAAGAAGTCGAACTATCAAGATGTGTAAGGTTCAGTGGAATCGGTACACTGCAGATGAGGCCACCTAGTAAAGAGAAGAGGATCTGAGGAAAACCTACCCGCAACTATTCGAGTAAGCACCAGTCGAATCTCGGGACGAGATTCATCTTAAGGGGGGTAGAATTGTAACACCCTAAAATTTTGGGATATTTAAAGTAGGTAAATATGATTTTTTATGCAATTTTGTGGGCATACAAACTTAGAATAATAATAATTTTTATTAACTTAAAATCAAATATAAGGGTAGGAACATATTTGTGCACTCATGCTGTTGCATTTGAATATTTTGTATTGAGTGGTTTGATTCAAATTCAAAAGAGGATTCAAAATAATTTTAAAATGCTTTGAAATATTTGAAAAGGAAAAAGAAAAGGAGTTTCATTTCTCTCCCTAGCTTTTGGCCCAGCTTAGTCGGCAGCCCACCCTCGCCCGCGGCCTGTTTGGCTCCCGCGCGCGTGGCCCGTCTCCCGCTTCCCCGCGTCCCGCCTGGGCCGAGCCCAGCGAGCACCGTTGGCCCAGCTCACATGCGCTGCCGCCTGTCTTCTCCGCGTGTCACTGACACCACGGGTCCACCAGTCAGGGCCGCCTTCCTCCTCAAGACGCCGGCCAGATTTTCTTTCTTGCTTCTACCGATCGAATCCGCCGCCATAATCTTCCCCTTCCTTGTTTAGAACATCTCCGGGTTATAAAAATGGGATGCCGCACCCCTCCGCTCCATATTGCACCGAAGCGGAAGACCGACTTCGTCCCGAGGAGGCTACGCGGGAGCCGCAGCCGTAGCTGTAACAGAACCGCCCAATTAAATGTAATGCATCAAATTAAGTAAAGTTAATAATAAATTATTTACAAACCGGGAGAGAAATGCTTCGGGGCTTGCCTCTCTCAAAAGAGCTCGGACGGTGGAGGTCCACCGGCGTCGGAACACGACAGTGAAGGTGAGGGCGTGCGGTGGCGAGCGGCGTTCCCGCTCGGTTTCTCCGAAGGGAGGGAGAAGGGGAGCGAGTGAGTGGCGAGCGGGATGGAGACCAGGTGCCCGGGGCAATTTGAAGCGGAGCACGAGCGTGGGGTCCACAGCGTCCACGCGGGGGCATCGCCGGCATGCGGCTGCCACGTGGTGGGCGTGTTCTGCCGCGGCGCCAGCGAGCCGCGCGCGCGGGCGGGAAGAGGAAGGGGGCTGGCTTGGGCCGGGCCGAGGCGGGGGAGCGGTCGCGAGCCGTTTCGGCCAGCAAGCCGAAACCGAGGCGGCGGCCTGCTTAGGTTAGGTTTTGATTTTTCAAATTTCTAAATTCAAACCAATTTCAAATATAGTTTTCAAACCCTATTTTGAATAAGAAAAAGACCTTTTCTGGAAATGACCCAAAAATAAAAGTTGCTTAGAATTTAATTCTCTACAACTTTGATTAAGGGGCCAACTAAAAATTCTCAACAGATTTTGAATTGGAGAATGAAAGCTAAAATAGGGAGTATTTTTAAATATTTTCAGAATACATTTTTGAAACCAGTTTTTGACAAAACTTTGAGTAATTTAGTTGCTCCAAAAATTTGACCTATAATTCTAAGTGATATAAAATTTGTAGTTGCACAATTTTGATGAAAGGTAATTGGCACATTAACATATTAGATCATGAACACCATTTTCCAAGCTTTTATTTCATTCAAGTTATAATATTACCATATATGATTATGGATGATATGAAATATCATGCTTATGATTGCCATGCAAAATCTTGCGTAACACCGGGTGTTACAGCCCTCCTCCCTTATAAAAATCTCGTCCCGAGATTTAGGTTACGAACCATTTATTATAAAAATCTTCGTATGCTTTTTGTAGGTATTCACCCGTTTCCCAAGATGCATCCCCTTCATCATGATGACTCCATTGTATCTTATATGTTTTCACCACACTGTTTCGAGTAGCCCTTTCTTTGGAATCCAAAACTCGAATTGGCTGTTCACGATACACCAGATCTGACTTAAGTTTTATGCCTCGAGGTTCAATTCTTTTCTCTGGAACGCGGAAACATTTCTTGAGATGTGATACGTGAAAAACTGGGAATATAGCACCCATTGCTTCTGGTAATTCCAATTTGTAAGCCACTGGACCCTTTCTTTCTAATATTTTGTAGGGTCCTACAAATTTGGCGGCAAGCTTTCTGCGTATTCCAAACCGCTTCTTCTTCATTGACGTGACTTTTAGATAAACATAGTCACCAACTTCGAACACAAGCGGTCTCCTTCTCTTATCCGCATAACTTTTCTGATGTGACTGAGCTGTTCTCATATTTTGCTGAATGATATGAACTTTATTTTCGGCTTCTTCCACGAAGTCAATACCATAATACCTTCTTTCCCCTGGCTCAATCCAGTTTAAATGTGTTCTACACTTTTGGCCATACAGAGCCTCAAAAGGTGCCATCTTGATACTTTCTTGATAACTATTATTATACGCGAATTCTGCTAAAGGTAACCATGACTCCCATGAACCTCTGGAAGACAACACACAAGCTCTTAACATATCTTCTAAAATAGCATTAACTCTTTCAGTCTGACCATCTGTTTGAGGATGATAGGCAGTGCTACGAATCAGACTAGTTCCCAAACCTTTATGCAAGTGCTCCCAAAAGTGAGCAGTGAACTGTGACCCTCTGTCAGACACTATCGTCTTCGGTATGCCATGCAATCTGACAATCTCCGCCATATACTTCTTGGCATATTGAGGTGGTCTATAATCTGTCTTGACAGGCAAAAAGTGGGCTGTGTTGGTAAGACGATCCACGATTACCCAAATTGAATCATGGCCTTTCTGAGTAGTGGGCAAACCTGTGATGAAATCCATACTTATATCATCCCACTTCCAACTAGGTACTGACAAAGGTTGCAACAATCCGACAGGTTTCATGTGAATAGCTTTCACTCGACAACATGTGTCACATCTGGCTACATAAGCTGCAATTTCCTTCTTCATCTTTGTCCACCAATAGCGAGGTCTTAGTTCTTGATATATTTTAGTACTGCCAGGATGAATGGACAACTTAGAGAGATGAGCTTCATCCATAATTTTATTCTTAAGCTCTCTATCCTTCGGAACAACAAGACGGTTGTCGAACCACAACACGTCCTGCTCATCCACTCTGAAGTGTTTTGAGGGTTCTTCTCTAATTTTCTTTTTGATGTGGAATACCCCTTTGTCTGCTTTCTGACCTTCTATTATCTTACTCTCCAAGGTGCAACTGATCTGAATACTATGTAATACGGCAGGGTGCATTAGATTAAAACCATCTTCGAGTAAGGGTTGCATATTCAAACAATGCGACTTTCTACTCAAAGCATCGGCTACCACATTGGCTTTACCAGGGTGATACTGTACATTCAAGTTGTAATCTTTGATTAGTTCTAACCATCTTCGCTGTCTCATGTTTAATTCTGGTTAGGTGAAAATGTACTTGAGACTCTTATGATCGGTTAAAATATTGCACAGATTACTAAGTAAATAGTGTCTCCAAATCTTTAAGGCATGCACTACGGCGGCAAGCTCAAGATCATGTGTCGGATAATTGATTTCATGTTTTCTCAACTGACGGGAGGCATAAGCAATGACTCTGCCTTCTTGCATCAGAACACAGCCTAATCCTGTTTTTGATGCGTCACAGAACACATCAAAAGGTTTCTCGATGTCTGGCTATGCAAGAACTGGAGCAGTGGTCAACAGTTTCCGCAAGGTGTGGAAAGCTATCTCACACTCCTCTGTCCACACATACTTATAATCTTTCTGTAATAGACTCGTCATCGGCTTGGCAATCTTCGAGAAGTCTAGGATAAAGCGGCGATAGTAACCAGCTAACCCTAGGAAACTCCTGACTTCTGCCACTGTGGTTGGAGTTTTCCAATCCATAACCTCTTGCACTTTGCTCGGATCTACCAAAACTCCATTCTCAGATAGAATATGACCAAGAAAGGGAACTTTCTTCAACCAAAATTCACATTTGCTGAACTTAGCATACAAGTTATGATCTCTCAGTCTGGTCAAGACAATTTTCAGATGCTCTTCATGATCTTTCTCATTTTCAGAGTATACTAGAATGTCATCAATGAAGACAACTACAAACTTGTCCAACTCTGGCATGAAAACCGTATTCATCAGATACATAAAGTATGCAGGAGCATTTGTTAAGCCAAAAGACATAACAAGATACTCATACAACCCGTATCTGGTAGAAAAGGCGGTTTTCGGGACATCTTGCGGCCTAATCTTTATCTGATGATACCCTGATCTTAGGTCTATCTTGGAGAACACTCTAGCTTTAGCCAACTGATCAAACAAAACGTCGATATGAGGCAAAGGATATTTATTCTTGATAGTTACAGCATTAAGAGGTCGATAATCCACACACATTCTCAGAGTACCCTCTTTCTTTTTCTTCATGAACAAGGCAGGACATCCCCATTCCGACTTACTCGGTCGGATAAACCCCTTCTTTAACAGTTCTTCTAGTTGCTTCTTCAGCTCAGCTAACTCATCCGGAGGCATCCGATAAGGTCTCCTCGAAATAGGAGCTGTTCCGGGGATCAACTCGATTCCAAACTCAACATCTCTATCTGGAGGAAGGCCAGGTAACTCGTCTGGAAACACATCCGGGAACTCACACACTACCAGGATCTGGTGGATAGGAACAACTTCCATAGCACAGGTCACACTCACAAGGTCTGTTCTTCTAGGCAATGGTACCAGGAAAGTACCCTCTGCCTGGGGATCCTTAAGGGTAAGCATCCGACTGCTTGTATCTATGACTACCCCTCAGTTCTTCATCCAGTTCATTCCTATTATTACATCCAAAACTAGTCCAGGCATAACTACCAGGTTCACTTGAAACTTCTGACTACCTAACTCAAGGGTTGCCCCTCTAACCATCTTATTGGTTAACACATCAGCCCCTGCTGAACTTATGCGATAACCATAACTCAATTCTGTGCATAGTTGTTCATGCTTCCGTGCAAATGCTTGACTCATAAAAGAATGCGAGGATCCAGAATCAAATAGAACAACTACAGGGTGATGGTTAACAAGAAACTTATCGGCAGTTACAGGCTCTCTCTCAGGAATCTCATCAACGGTGGTATGGTGTACACAGGCAGTGTAAGTCTATTGCTTCTTTTTAGGCGGATAAGGGCAGAACTTTGAAAAGTGGTCTGACTGACCACAATTGTAGCAGGGCCCCTTCACTGTACCAGTAGATCCTATAGCTCCCTTGGAGTTGCTCTGTTCTGTAGCTGCGGTGATCTTTGCTGGCGGCACGACCATCTTGTACGGCTTTTGTGGCCCCTTGTAGTTCTGGGTCTTATGCTGTGGAGGCCTGAACCTTGCACCAGGTGCGGACAGATGATAAGAAGGATGATTTGCAGTAACAACTCTGGACTGTGATGGTCCTGACTCAAACACTCTCTTACGATTCTTGGATGCAGTGTAGGCGTTGTTGTTCTTTTCTTGTTTCAAACAATCACTGACAAAGTCATTGAATCTGGCACGGATATTGGTACCCACATGCTTCATCATCTTCGGACTTAACCCTCTCTTGAAACTAGCAATTCTCTTTGCATCTGTGTCGACCATGTCTGGAGCATAATGACACAAGTTGTTAAAGGCATGCAGATACTGTGTCACAGTCTTGATACCCTGATTCAAGGCCAAGAAATCTCCGAGCTTCATTTCAACCAACCCTGTGGGAATATAAACTCCCCTAAATGCTTCAGTGAATTCTCTCCAAGTAATCTGGGCATTGGGAGGAAAGGTGGTGCGGTGATGCTTCCACCACATCCCTACCGGTCCCTGTAGCTGATGTGCAGCATATTCTGTTTTCAGAACTTCTGTCAGCCTCAACACACGGAACTTATCTTCCATAGTGTTGATCCATTCTTCAGCGTCGAGTGACTCTGCTTCTTCCTTAAAAATAGGTGGCCTAGTATCCATGAAATCCTTGAAATTGCTGTACTGGTTCACCCCATGACCACCACCTTGATTATTACCTCTCTGAACATTCTCGGCGATGGTACGCAGAAATTCTTCCATATTCCTCTGTGATTGCTCGACATTGCGCTGGCTTCTAAGGAACTGTGCGAAGAATACCTCTCCAGTGAGCGGTGGAGGAGGGGGCAAATGTGGCTCTGGCTGTGGCTCCTGGTGGTTGACGTTGTTTGCACCACCCCCACCAGCCCCTGCACCGTTGCCACCAGTTTCAGCGGTCTCATATGTGGCATGGTGAGTGTTTGCCATCTGCATATTTCAGCAACAAGTAATAATTGAGCGAAGTTGTAGTAATTGTATTCGAATGAACAATCATGCCATACTGAATTCATTGGAGAGAACAAGTCATACAATAAAACAGAGGCACAATAATCACATTCCAATTAAAAGAACATCACTAATCAAATTACTTCGAAAGCAACATCGCGTTCCATACAACCACGTTGCCAGCATACATACATTGGACTTTTATGCGTTCGGGCATCGCATACACAACCAGGTTCCAAAAGATTGTCAGTCTCAAGATCGAACAGGATACAACACGATACATAGAAACCAAAAGAAGGCCATCGTGACAGAGCCTAGCTACTAACGCAGGGCACTATCCTACTATTCGGGGCCGTCGTCGAGGTCGGAGGGGTCATCATTGCTACCATCAGTAGCAGCGTCGTCGTCGACGTCCATCTGGGCGGCGTCTAGAGGAGCATACGGGCCCATCCCGTTGTAGAGGGCATGAAACTCTTCATGCAAGTTGGCATTATACTCTTCTAGCTCCTCGACCCTCTGCCTCAGAAGGTCCCTCTCGTTCCAGGCTTCATTCCTTTCCTGCACTAGCTGTCCCATCATGCGGTCTGCATTTCTATTGGCCTGAGTCAACGTCTGCACCAGCTGCATGGCACTCTCACCTCTCTCGAGAGCACGGTCTCGCTGCAAGCTCATGTCGGCCAACTGCTCCTACAAGCTAGTTATAGCACGTGCTTGCTTCTTCTTCTGCTTCCTTGCTTCAAGCCGGTCATCGCCACGCAGGCCAGTCAAGGTCCAATAGGTACTCTCAAGACCCTGGTATGCTCTGATGGTTGCATACATGGCACTCATTGCGTGGTTGTCGCTAGCCCGTCCTTCACTTGGGCCTCTAACCAGGGCACTTCCTTGCGGTTGCACCCAAATGGCATCACGAGGATCATCTCTCGGAAAAGCATCGGGCAAAATGACTGCCAACTCATTGGGAAACCTGCTCATTATGTCTCGGATGACGCGAAAGGCTGCGCCCTCTGCACCCTCAACCGGAGTGCGTCCTTCAAACTCCAAATGCCAACCATCCCATTCTGGCGCATCACCAAGAGCAGGGACGGTGATTTCCACTACTGCAAGTCCATCCTCAGCTAGCTGGCTCTCACTCCAAGAGTACACCGGCTCTTGACCCTCCGGGTACCCCACATCATGGAGCACTCTCCAAAGCAAGGTGGGCATGCCAAACTCGCTTAGAAAAGTGTCCATGCTGCGGCGCTCCCGTGGCACCATCTGGTGACGGGGTGCTCTTCCGCCAGTGGACTTACGGGCAGTCTGCTTCGTGCGGGCCATATGTAGCATAAGTTTTAAATTACCCGATGAGAACATATTTTAAGTTGATGTCACTTTTATCAAACTGGGATAATCCTTTTATAAGGGGAGGAATGCATGTTATGAATGAAATGCATAGGCAGTATGATGCATGCACGAGTCTTACGTTCTCACAAACTTAGAAAATAAAGACATCTAACGATGAATTCGGTGGCATACAAACGATCCCTCATATACGTAACTAATTCGATCTACACGATAAACGATGTTATGTACCTGCAGAAAATTCATTTCAGCCCATTCCCCATGAATGCATGAAAGCAGTAATTCTACCTACATGCTCTACACGAATCCTCAGATGCGTGTACAACGGTAGTAACTACCCAAACACATCGTCCTATTGACGGCATCGCCTCAACGGATGGAACACCCACACATACGATACTTTTATAAAAACATGTGTAGAACATGTAATTATTCTAGTATCATATAAGCACTCTCCCTAGATCGGCGGTGTATCCGATCATGCTCTCACAGCTCACACTTACCAAAGCGTAGAGGTAACTGATCCATACATTACCACTCAATTAAGTGGCACTCATACAATAGCACGCCGTATGAGCAACGAAAGAGAAATATGGTGCAAGAACCCCAAGTTAGTACTTAAATAGCCACCTAGAGTCCTTAACTGGGCATACAGGATATGACCACTGGCACACCTTTAGTTTTAAAATCACACTTTTTAAACAGAATTTTATTTTAAATACACTTATGAACAGTAATCACGCTAAACCATGCTCCGATGCCAGCTGTAACAGAACCGCCCAATTATACGAGATTAAGTAGGAAAATCATCCAACGGGAGGACAATTTAACAAACTTAAGCCCGTATAACCCGGTAGTCCGTGAAATCTCGACGGATTTCAAACCATTTCACATAACAACCAAGATCGTACTAAGTTTAGCGGTCACCATCATAAGTTACATAAAAGTTCACGGCATAAAATACATCGGAGTTTAAACATAGTTATTACAAACCAGGTTCGAATAAAAGTAGCGGAAGCAGTAGTTCAAATCACGCACACACACATCGTTTTGAAATAAAGTGCTAGCTTGTGATCATCTCCAGCAAAAACATCAGATGAGAAGTAGCGAATGACCATTGCCCATGGTCCTAAGCTTCGCCCATCGTAGGATAGAGGCAGTTGATACAGTAGCCGTAATACATCTGCACATCTGCAACAAGTGGGAACAAAGCCATGAGTACAAGTGGGAACAAAGCCATGACACCAAGGATCATGATAGGCTTTCTGGTGGGGTAGCTGACTCATTTGCAAGAAAAGCATTTTCATCTTAACAATTCTTTTCTAAAAGTATGCAGTAATTTAATCTTTATTACCCTGTCAACTATGTTTGCATCTATGCTAGAGTAATATATAATTAAGCAAGTAAGGATTACCAATGCTTATTAACAATAATTTCCACGTCATCTTCCACATAACTATCCAAGTGTTTCATCAATATTACTACGATGAAGTAGCTCAAGTCAAGTGTTCACTATCCAGTGAACGATGGAGATTCGAATCAATTATTAACCAGCTGGTAATTTATTCCTCACACAAACCTCACTCACCCGCTAAAGTGAGGTATTGGTCACCGAGTCAACCATTCGGTAAAGTCGTGAGCTTGCCAGGAACCACATGTACCGGGGGCCGCCCGACTGCTCTTTGGCCTTATCATCGCGCCCCCGTATCCTGCCACTACTGCTTCGGTACTGTGCGTTGTGGGCAATCCACTCGGCCCGAATAATCTCCCAGCTTCGCGGTCGAAAGGTACATTATTCGGCCAGCTAAATATGAGGCATGCGTTCAACATGACTCGAGGCACAACAACGGTCGGTCCTTAATCAACACAGACGGAAAACACTACAATCCGAAACCCTGCAAGTTTTCATCCGGTCTTAGGTTCATTTCGACACTTAGTTATTCTCATATGACATACTTTCACATAAATCCAGGTAATCCCCTATAGCTCGCGGATGACAGGCAATCACCCGACTTCTACCGGTCTAAGCAAACTAAGCAATTATTGACCGCGGACACTAGGGTGACAAGGATCGGTAAAGCAAGGTGAAACAAGGTATAATGCAGCAACGTTTGCAAACAACTCCTAAACGTAATGCATCAAATTAAGTAAAGTTAATAATAAATTATTTATAAACCGGGAGAGAAATGCTCCGGGGCTTGCCTCTCTCAAAAGAGCTCGGACGGTGGAGGTCCACCGGCGTCGGAAGACGACGGTGAAGGTGGGGGCGTGCGGTGGCGAGCGGCGTTCCCGCTCGGTTTCTCCGAAGGGAGGGAGAAGGGGAGCGAGTGAGTGGTGAGCGGGATGGAGACCAGGTGCCCGGGGCGATTTGAAGCGGAGCGCGAGCGCGGGGTCCACGGCGGCCACGTGGGGGCGTCGCCGGCATGCGGCTGCCACGCGGCGGGCGTGTTCTGCCGCGACGCCAGCGAGCCGCGCGCGCGGGCGGGAAGAGGAAGGGGGCTGGCTTGGGCCGGGCCGAGGCGGGGGAGCGGGCGCGGGCGTGCGCGGGAGTGGCGCGGGCCGTTTCGGCCAGCGAGCCGAAACCGAGGCGGCGGCCTGCTTAGGTTAGGTTTTGATTTTTCAAATTTCTAAATTCAAACCAATTTCAAATACAGTTTTCAAACCCTATTTTGAACAAGAAAAAGACCTTTTCTGGAAATGACCCAAAAATAAAAGTTGCTTAGAATTTAATTCTCTACAACTTTGATTAAGGGGCCAACTCAAAATTCTCAACAGATTTTGAATTGGAGAATGAAAGCTAAAATAGGGAGTATTTTTGAATATTTTCAGAATACATTTTTGAAACCAGTTTTTGACAAAACTTTGAGTAATTTAGTTGCTCCAAAAATTTGACCTATAATTCTAAGTGATATAAAATTTGTAGTTGCACAATTTTGATGAAAGGTAATTAGCACATTAACATATTACATCATAAACACCATTTTCCAAGCTTTTATTTCATTCAAGTTATAATATTACCATATATGATTATGGATGATATGAAATGTTATGCTTATGATTGTCATGCAAAAGCTTGCGTAACACCGGGGTGTTACAGTAGCCATCCGCCATCCCGAGCTCCACGCCGTTTTCGGTCCGACTCCGTCTCCGTTTCCTACCTTGGTGAGCTCGCCATGTTCCCCACTCCATCCCGGTGCTTTTCTTTTGCGAGGTAACGCTTTGAATCGCGAGATAGCGTTCTCCGGTAATGGCGTCGCCGCGGGACTCACCGTCGGGCCTCTGTTCCGGCCGAGCGCTGCCGCCGGCTGTTCCCGATCTGATCCGATCCATCCATTTTGTATCCAACGGCTGAGATTAGCTGATACCGGTTCGGCCACAGGTTTTGCTAAAGAGTCCCTGCACTTTTTAAATATATAACCCGCAGTCCAAGGCGCATTCCCGCATCGCGTTTTA
The DNA here is from genome assembly GCA_038087645.1 of Saccharum hybrid cultivar R570. Lineage (NCBI taxonomy): Eukaryota > Viridiplantae > Streptophyta > Magnoliopsida > Poales > Poaceae > Saccharum > Saccharum hybrid cultivar. The sequence continues at coordinate 405,035 of JAQSUU010000542.1, forward strand.
TTCTGTTGAAAACGTATTTGATCACGGTAATTCAGAAATACGCTTTCACTTATTTACAGTTTTGCTACTGAGTTAGTTTTAGCCATAGCTTCTCCGTTTTAACTCCGATTTGACCCATTCAAATTGCGTTAGGTTCGTATTTGCGAGCTCTACATGTTAGTAGTACTGTACAGTAGGTTTGTGACATTTTATTTTCGAGTTTGAATTAGAGTAATTATTTTTCTATAGGAAATCTTCGTAAATTCGTAACTTCATCGTTTTTGCTCCGTTTTTCGTGATCTTCGCGTATGTGTGATCCTAGCGAGTTGTAGATTCATTTTAAAGACTTTTTATCTTATTTTATTACTGTTAGTGTACTATTCTAATTATAGTCTGGTTTGTTTATGCATGATTGTTTGTGATGAATATTGTTGCTATTGTTGATCGAGTATAGATGGTGAGCAATTCGTTAGGGATCAGGAGTTTTTCTACGAGCAAGATCATCAGGACCAGTTTGAGCAAGGCAAGTATAGCATGGGATTATCCTTGTTGTCCTATCCACAATAAGCAAATAATATCATTATGCATATATTCCCTTGTTAAGGATGACTTAGTGTTGATCTTATTCCTTGATACCTATTATATTGCATGGAATATTATTGATAGTGCTTAACATAGACTATGATCATGTAATTTGACTAATGGAATATGCAATAAACATTAAAAGATGACTTTTTATTACTGTTTAAAGGGGACTAGAGCATGGGGTTATTTTGGTGCTCTAGTTACTCTCCTTAAGGACTTATCTGTAAGCGAACATCCAGGACTTACAGTACAACTGTGAGGGCTATATGGCTCTGACTTTAGTCATATAGAATGACCTTTTCTAGCTTGTTAGTGGTAACCTTTTTGGCGTAAGAATGGATTGACGAATCGGGTATAGTGCGGCCTCTGTCCTCATGTGTATAGGCTGCGTGTTATTGTACCATTTGGAAGGAGGGCTCTATATCTGTTTTTCGAGTGAATTTAATGGCCCTAACTTGTTAGACGAACCTTTGAAAGACTTCATAGTGTTCCCCTGCCTGCTCACCTTGGAAGTGTTTTGGGAGTAATTAACCCGGGCATATGGGCAACACGACTTACAGTGAAAGTGTACAATCTCTGCAGAGTGTAAAGCTGGTATATTAGCCGTGTCCACGGTCATGAGTGGCCTTGGACCCTTATGGAATAGTTGATCATTAATAATGAATATGTTTTTGCTATTCGTTAATCATTTCACATGGATAATATATTTATTGTTTACATTGAGACATTTTGATATTATTGATATATTGAAATAATGCTAATTAAAAGCTACATGCTGATAAACCAATGTCATGCCTTTGAGCCTCATGAATCCCATGTTACACTTGTTGAGTACGAGATGTACTTACGCTTGTTTATTTTTTTTACTTGGATAAAAATTCTGGATGGGTAACAGATGGTGCAAATAGTGACTACTACTCCTACTTCCCTGAAGATTACTAGACTTGCAGTCAATCAGTCATTGTGCCTGTGATTGGAGCTACCACGAGAGATTTATATTTTACTTCCGCTATATTTGTGTAAAGACTATGTGTTAATAATCGTGATGTAATAACATTTATGATGATACATCCTTTATAATTTGTTAACTTATGTGTGATTGATCTCTGGACACATATAAGAGTATGCACTCTATTTGGTCGTTAAATGGGTGTGACACCCACACCACTTGCCCCCGCCCGTCACACACGCCGCCCGCCCCGCCATGCCAAGGCCGATGCTGGTGGCGTTGGTGGTGGTGGTGCTCGCTCGCCGCTGCTGGTGCTGGTGGTACTTGCGCGCCACCGACTCCCACCCCGACGGCTAGAATCTACCGGGCCTGGCCTCCCTATATTGTAAGCGTATGTTTCAGGTGTTTCAAATATTTTGGAGGTATGTTGCAAGTGTTTCATATGGATGTTGTAAAAGTAGATCGAAATGTTGCATATGTTGCAATGGTTATACACGTATGTTGCAGCGTCTGTCCAAATGTTTTATATGTTCGTTCAGATTATGTTGCAAGTGTGTTTATCTGAATGTGGATGTTGCATATATTTTGCAATGACTTTCAAGTGTTTTAAGGTGTTTTTTATAAGTGTTTCAGATACATGTTTCAAGTGTTTTCATCTGTCTTCAGACGAATGTTTCAAAAGTAGATCTCGGCGTTGCACATGTTTGCAATGGCGCCGGTGCTGGCCAGTGGCCACCACCTTCCCCTTGTCCACGAACTACCTGGCGAGCGCCACGGCCCTGTCGTGGTCACCAGCAGCTCCGGTGCCTAGCCTCCTGGGACGATGACGTAGTCGAAGTCGTCGATGCTGATGTCGGCCCAGTACGCCTCCGCATTGCGCATTCGTAGGCAGAGAAGAGGGTGCGGGTAGATGCGGGCGCTGGTGCTGGATGGATACGGACGCGGGCAGGCACAACAGCAGACGTGGGCGAGCGGACACGTGCATCAGGCGAGTAGGCACGCAGCAGTATGTGCGGGTATCCAGACGTGCGTGTCCATCTAGACTTCCGGACGCAAGCCACGCCGTAAGGATATACCTCTCGTGAATAAAATGAAAAGGGGACTCAACTACTCCATCCACGGAGAAGACAAATGGTTTAAATTTTTACTAAAATTATATAAAAAGATACTACCATTCTTGATACAAATAAGTACTATTGGATTAGTTATATAATATACTTTTTATAATAAATTTATTTAGAGATTGAGATAAATGTTAATACTATTTACTATAAACCTGGTTAAACTTGAGCTATCAACCGACATGGATCTCATAGTTGTATTCTTTTGTGGATGGAACATGAAAGTTGAAACCATACACAATACAAGCTAGGGAGACCGCTAGCTATGGATGCGAACCTCATGCAGCCATGCCCAACAGAAATCATACACAACTGTAGCGTACAACAACGATCCAACACTAGAACATGTAATAATCCCATTTCTATTTATAATTTCAAATTTTAAAAAAATAACTATGAAGTTTTAAATCTTGGCAATTACTAGAAGTTTATACTCCATCTGAGATTATAGTTCAATTTTTTTTAAAAATTGAATCTCAAAATATGTGAATTTAGAACAAATATACGAGACACTAAAACTTCAAATTATAAGCTTATCAACGGAAAATGTGTAGATTACGTCAGGCACTACAACTTTGATATTAACCATGTAAACATCCAAGATTGTTTGAAAGTTCTAAATTTTTAATTTCAAAATCTAAGAACTAAAAAAACATATTTGAGATTCTAAATGACTTTAAATAAAAAAAATCAATTGCAATGTTGTAGATTGTATTGACAACTATAGCTTTGGTGTAGACCATGTCAATATTTGAGGTTAATTATTTAAAATTTTAAATTTCAACATCTGAAAACTTTAAAACATATTTAGGTCACTAAAAAAGTTTGAAATAAAAAACTCCTCAACGACAAAGTTGTAGATCACATCGACTACTACAATTTTAATATCGTCTTCACCCAACTTCATATGAAAAGATTAAGAAATATTTTTTATACAACTATTTATGAAGGCACGTCTCTTAATATGATTGTCTCTATTAATCGATATGTAAGTTGGACACTAAAAACCATAGTCATTTTCATTGCCTCTGCTAACAATCAATTAACAAAAACGATCACCTTAGGATGCCACTAACAGGGGCAGGTGTTTACTGTCTAGATATTTATAGAGGCAGTCACTAAATGTGTCTATCTTTGTTAATCAGACCATCCGTCCCCTAAAATCTTTTTGCTAACAGTGAGGAATTACTAAAAATTTTGCGAGTCTCATGAGTATTGCAGTGGGCTTGCGTATACTCTCTCAGTCCTAAAATAAATGCATCTCTCGCTTTCCGAAAAAACAAACTTTTAAAGTTTGACTGAGTATATATAAAATTGTATTTATATTTATGATGTTTAATGAGTATTATTGAATTAAATATGAAATATACTTTTATGGTAAACTTATTTAAAGGCACACATGGATATTATTTTCTAAACTTTTAGTCAACTTAAAAAGGTATCGATAAACGTGATGTGTATTTATTTTGGATGAAAGGAGTATATCAACGTCGTCTCACAAGTCACAGCGATTAAACTACTGTATGATGTGGAAATTCAGGTGTCCCAGATTGTTCGTAAGCACTTATCACGGCACTGTAGTGGCCTGGCCACTGTAATAATCGATCTGAGTGTGTAGATCCGCACATTGGCAGCTTAAACGCAGGTGGGCGGCCGATCGAGATCGTGGGTTGTTGTGACCGTGTGAGTTACTTTTTGTGCACAAATCTAGACGCAATCGTCGCAAATATACGGCGCGTCCCACTAAAAAGGACCCCAATTCGACTGTGCCAAAGCGAGATAACGAAGAAAGATGTGGACGCCTAAAGAGCAGAGACATGCATGTTGTGCCGCAGATGCGCGTGCAATTCCTCCTTTTGGACGTCGTGGTGCGTCGCGCATCGCATTGGCGGCGTCCGGATTATTGCAGTGTGCTTTGATATTTATCAAGAAGAAGATAATATGCACCTAGTTCTGCAGTCAGGCCATGACGGCATGTCGCCGTCTTCATGCGAGCCCTTTTTGGAATACAGCACGTGTGATAGAAAATTCAATCCCAAATCACTTGGAGCCACGGCAAACAAGGCACCCTCTCTGTTCACTGTTGGGACAGGCTGCATGTTGATAATTAGGCAATGATGAAATTCTGTAACACAAATTATGACGAATGCATAAATAATTCCCTAACATTAACAATAACTCACAAACAACAGTCATGATTAAGTAGTAGATTGGAGTTGGACCATGGCACACACACTTCTCGTTTGCATAGTCGCTGTGGTTGGTGGTGAAGGAGCGACGATGTTGCTGATGACGTTGGAGAAGACGGGTGAAAAAAAGGCAGCAAACGACGGAGATAACGGTACACAGAACCACTTGACTCGGATGGAAGACAAGCCATCACGTGGATCACGAGCAGCAGCGCAAATGCGTTTTCTAAGAATCTTATTCGTCCTCTCTCAGTGCAGGATCACGAGCGACCAGTTTTGAAGACCTTCTCCTCCGCTCGCCGGTGTTTGTATTTGCTCGAGATGGACATATGTTGGGATTATGTAAACGGGATACCCCAAAGCTTGGCCTTAAGAGTCGCTCACGATGGCCCTGCTGGCCATAGCCCGGCTAAATGCGGCCCGCCTTGACCTCTTGCCTCCGAGCCGTACGAGGCCCGCCTCGACCTCTCCCACCTCTCGACCACACGCACCACGCGGTGCCCAGCCTTAGCCGCTAAAGAAAGGACGAGAGGTGAGAAGACACATTCAGTACGCCTGCCCGGACAGGACGCACATGCGTATACTATAGCAAGTACAAGAGGACGACAACCCCTCTGACCGTCCGGCTCTAGGGCAGAGCGTTACCTTGGTCAGCACTCAGCTGACAGACAAGACAACATCGGGACTCAACAACGTCACCCCGCGTGGCTCTGCATCGTCCAAATTAAATCCCGTATGATGGACGGGCGTACGATCCCAACCACTATGGTATAGGAATCACAACCGGGAGCCAACTCTCCCATTCCGACCGGGTCTTATGCCCCCGACCCGGCCACGAGGGGCCGGGGAAGCAGGGCCACGGCCCTGAGAGCAGTCAGCCCGCGATGGGACATCCACTCTCTCCATACAGTGACATCACGACTTCTCCCCGAAGAAGCGGAACGACAGGACGGAGGCCACGACGTCAACAAACAAGCCCATGCTGAGAAGGGGAGTTGGTGAACAACCACCACTCCCATTGTACCGCCGTGGCCAGAACAGTACTGCAACCGTACGCCATGCCTTGGCGTAAGGAGTAAGCTCACGACGACCATACCCAGACGTGCTGACAAGACCTGCAGGCTTGCCGACCAAGCAAACTAGCTTCTCCCTCCCTCGGGCTCTTGGCCACTCGGGCCAGGAGAACCCTACACTTCTGCATGTAACCTGGCCCCCGCGGCTATATAAGGGGAGCCAGTCCTTCTTCCAAATGATCGGTTTCCCCTTCCTCGAAACATTTCTACCTGTAGAAACCTAGCTTGCATACCCTGTTGTAAGCTGTTTGGAGCATTTTGGCATTGAGGAACACGTACTCACAGGTCTCTGACATTGGACGTAGGGCTTCGTATCGAACCAGTATAAATTCTCTGTGTCCTGAGTGTTAGCCATCAAATCCCTTGAGCAGCGTGGCGCTAAATTTACTGGTCGGTTCTCAAAACACCGACAACATACTATGACGATGGCGCAATGGTGGAAAGAGGTAAAACCTTAGCTTGAATAAATTGATTTCTGGCAATGGTTGATAGTAGTGTAGGAGGCATGCACAATCTTTGAGTTATGATCATGATGTAAACCGATTAGGTTTCCAACTCATAGTAAAGGGCAAGCAAGCAAAAAAAAATTAAAACTGTAAAAGGAGGTAGTGCTCCTGCAAGGTTATAGATCGAATCTTGGTGGACCATTCATGCAAGTGCTGCACACCTACACCCTTCACCCAGATTAGGCAAGGCAAGTGAGCACACAGTTTTGGTGTTCCCTTCTCTTCCCTCATACATGACTTGGTGGAGTGGAGGACGTCCATATTTAAGTCGGTTATCCTTCACTTCCACAAGCACGGTGAGACTAAAGGTTCCACCACCTTCAATTCTCCTCTTATGTACATGAACAGGTCTTTGAGATTTTTTTTAGAATAAATGGAGAAACTCATATATGAGCCAAGCCCATCATTCTGAGACAACATACACGTGTCCTACTAAAATGCAAATTCAAGGTACTCTGTATAATCTTTAGATAAGCAGTGTTGTAAAATTATTTTTTAGCAACTCATGTATATAGTTGGTTGATATATAGGTTATACATTAGGGCATGTTTGGCATGGCTTGATCCAGCTTTAGCTTCTTGCCAGAGTTTACGTTGGAGCCAAAGATGGTGAAGTAAAAATAGTAGTTTCAATGGCTCATAAGTAATGTTGAGAAGAGAAATAAAAATGATCATTGCTATAGTGTAGCTATAAGTGCATTGAGGTGTTGGAGCCGGCCGGAGCTCCGTCAAACATGATCTAAGTGGCTACACATTTAATACTTCCTCCATTTGAAATTGCAAGTTCTGGCTTTTTTATTGGTACATAGATTTTACTACATACCTAATTGTATATTAAAAGCTACTTCTTATGTATCTAGAAAAGTCAGAATGGCTTAAAATTTGAAACAGAGAGAGTACATAATTAGCTAGTACATATAAAACAAATGTTGTCATTATATATCTCGAAATCTATACATTATGGATTTTATTTTGTAGATCATATCGTAACAAACACTATGCTACAAAACAGAATTATGAACGGACGTTTTATATGCAATTTTAAAGCAACTAGCAAAATATAAAATACGTGGGCTCCAGACCACCCCTCCAACCGGCGTCACCTTTATGGCCAATAGAAACCTCCTGGGCTGGGCTGGGCTAGGCTGGCATGGAGGGATCGTGCGCTCGCGCTTCTTCCTATTACTTGTATCAATCTAGACTCCTCCAACCGAGTGCGGCAGACTGTGTGGGCTTGCAACTGTGGTTAGGCCCGTTAAGGTTCAGTAGCTGGGCCAATGGATGGTGATAACGTAGTTCACGGTTCTTTCCCTATTTATTTACTCTTTCTTTTTTAGTGTATCTCATCTTGTGCTATATATCCCTATCTATCTCTTATAAAGCTAATCCCCACTAGAAGTCTATCTCAAACATGCAATGCAAGCCATCCACATCATCCTCCACTAACTATCCATATCATCTTCCACTAATACGTATGTCATCCCACTAACTTCTAACCTCTTAATAAAAGCTGTCCACATCATCTCCACTTAATTTCATTCAAAATTCTTCGCAATCCCCGCAACAATGCGCAGGGTATCTTTTAGTTTGGTATAAAAATAAGTACCTAATAAAGATGGTTTGGTTCACCCTCGCTTCTCATATCATCCTGAACATTAGCATGTAATCTTGAACCTACATATGAAAGGTGGACATTTAAAGAAATGAGGAATGCAATTAATTAGTGTACAATCGATGTCTTTGTCCTGTCGACACAAACCAAATAAAAAATAAAATAATTTGTTGATATCGTAGCCACAAAAGATTGAACAAAGGGTGATTGGAACTACTATTGATAGTGGTTAACGACCATATTTAACCGTCAATAAAACATGCATAAGGGCACAATTGAGATCACCAACAAAGGTTTATGGTTTAAACTAATAAATTCCACGAGTTTTGGTGAATCTGTGTTTCCAGCAGGGTTTATTCAGAAAACCGCCAAGAGGTACCTATTCGCCAAAGAACATATCGGAATTCCACCGCGGCACCAACGTGGAAAGGATCTAGAAGACTCCAGGAGGCTCTCCATCGAAGCTTGGGCTGAAAAGCCACCGTAGTGGGCCGGTCGGCCCATGGGGGATGCCGTCCGGTCTCCCACAGAGCCCAATCGAGCTCGACTTCTAGAAGGTTCCTCCACCGCCTTCTAGGGTTGCATCTACGCCGTTCCTTAAGTCGGTTTGATCCGAGGGCTCATGATGGACGCTCCGGCCTATAAATACAGCCCTGTACCCCCCTCCCTGGAGGCATCCCTGAAATCCTAATTTATATTCTCCTCGTGAGAATCAGAGCCAGCTATCAAAAGAAGATTAGTCCTCTATAGGATTTAGTCTTATGAATAAAAATAGAGAGATAGAGAGTGAGGGAAGAGTTTAGAGGAGTGTCGGCCTGTCAGTGCTCTCTCTATGGCTTGTACCTTGGTGGAACCAAGTTCTACTTGAGCTTGTCTTCGAGATTTCTCTGGTAATCTACTTCTAATTGAAGTAAGCATTTGTTTATATTGTTCATCAGGTTTGCAACTCTTTTGAGTGCTTTATTCTCTTCCTAGGGGGAGTAGAGTATTAATCTTAAGTGTAGGCGTGGTGCTTAGACTTGGTTAATCGTGAATGCACCCTACATTCTGGATCGGTGGTAGCAGCGGGTGGTGATAGCCCCGTCTATCCTTTGTAGTCTACCTCTCGTTTATAGGATAAGTAGGACTCGGTTACGAAGGAAATCACATCCTCTATTGGTGTCTTTCCCTAAGTAATGTCCCCAATTAAACAGTAGAAGACATAGTTTACTTAGGTTAGAATAAGAAAGCCTTAGTAATTCTCTCTACGCTCCTATTTATCCTAACCTTATTCCTGTTCTTAGTTAAGTTAAATCTTAACCCAGTTATCATCCCCTTGTTAAGTTAGATCGTAGTTAGTCTCACACGTTTCCCTATGGATACGATACTTGGAATACCTTCGGGTGAAAACTACAGCGGTATCCATGCGCTTGCAGATTTATCTGTGTACGTTAATTTACACCAACAAGCTTTCTAGCGCTGTTTCCAGGGAAGCGGTTGCTAAATTAACTTTGAGCCTAGCTTAATATTTTATCTTTTATTTTCCTTTTGTTCTACTTTTTCGTTTAGCATGGATTTCACTCCTATATGTCAATATTCTAAACCCACGAGCACAAGCCTAAAACCATGAGAATCTTCAGAGCCTATCCTAACACCTGACTTTGAGGTGAGCTCGTGTTTTATAAAATTGATTTGGGATAAATCCTTCTTGGGAGAAGGCGATGAAAACCCATACTCACACCTATGGGAGTTTCTGCAGACCTGTGCATGCTTGCGTATCGCTGGCATGTCAGACAATACCTTAAGATGAAAGTTATTCCCATTTTCTTTGACGGGAAGAGCTAAACATTGGTACAATCAAACCATAGGAAGTATGCAAGGAGATTGGAAAACATTATGCTCTAAATTTTGTTTATATTTCTTTTCCATCTCTAAAGTGGTTAGTCTTCGAAAAGAGGTTCTAAATTTTAGACAACTTGAAGAAGAATCAGTTAGCACATCATGGGTTCATTTTAATAAACTCATTATCACTGGCCCGAACCTTGCTATTCTAGAACCAATACTTATTCAACATTTTTTTCATGGGTCTTAGCAAGGATTCCAGGGAACCCCTTAATATAGCCTCTAGAGGAGCTTTTCTTCATCTGTCTGCTAATGAAGCAAGGGCTATGCTTAATAGAATTAGCGAAATCACTCCCTGCACTGGCATTCATAATGAACTCTCTAACGAAGAGACGGAATCATCTCCCGATCAAGAAGAGGAAGTTTTGATAGCCAAATCACACCCACCCTAGTCCCAAGATTTAGCTATCAATCCCAAACCACCAATACCCCAAATTCCCCAATAGAAGAGGAAACTCCACCTTTAGAAATTCCTATTGAAATTTCTTGTGAAGAGGATGACCTCCTTGGTGCTGATTTTAGGAAAACATTAAATTCTCATAAGAGACCTTCAAGTGAATATAATTCTAATCCTCTCAAGAAGAGACCTTTTAGAAAGTGTCCTTATTCCCATGTAGGACATCTAGAAGAATTCAAGGATGGCATGTCTAGTGATGCCATAGAAGGAGAGCCAAGCCATTTAGAAGCCAATCATATCTTCTCCCATTCTATGCCCGCATTAGATATTTTATCTGAACCCATCTCTCAACCCATCCTCAACCCCTATGATCCCTCTCATGCTCTCTCTCCTAAGTCTCATGATGACCCTATAAATTCATTAAGACAACTGAAGCATAGGAGTCATAAAGACCACAAGGATGACCAAGAAGAGCAACGACAATGGCAGGAATGTTTGGAATGTATGAAGAATACATATGCCATTGCCAAAGAATGGATGGACAAGGACGAAGCCTTATGGGTAGCATCCAAACTTGGCCTAGATTCAAACAGTGAGCTTAAATCAATCTCTTTTACTCATCCAAGTTTGGAGGAAGCCTTAGATGAGATCAACCCGAGAGACACCAATCCATAGGAAATCTTGGACAATAAAATATCCAATGACTGTCATAGGCATGGAATGATGGAGACAATATTTTTGTCTATAAACATTCGTAAAGAAATGCCCTTGGAGCTTGAAAAGGAAGATGACATCAATGAGCATGAAAGCTATTTTATGAACACCTCATTGAATCCATGCTCGCATGAGAAATCTCCTGAATTAATTGGTCTCTCTAACATTGCCAAACATGAGATCTTCAACCCCCTCGTGCTGTCTGTTCATAAAGACTTTGAAAGGGTGGTTGTAGATGTATATGTTTATCATAAATATTGTAAATCTCGTTGTGTGAATCTTGAGATAAGTACATAAAGGTTGGTGTCATAGGGGCAACCACTTCACCAACTTGAAGCGCAACTAGAAGGTTTACCAAGGACGAGCTTGTGTCCTAAAGCAAGCATTTTTGAGAGATAACATGAGCTTTCACATTTTTGCCCTTATGAAGTGAGCATAGAAATATTGTTGCAAAAATATTCCTTCGAGTATTTTCATCACTAACCATTCCGGGTTTAAAGCAAAAAGGATGAACGATGATGACGCAAGGTATGTCCAACATGCAACATTGAATCATATCCATCCAAACTTGACTTTGCTTTGTAAAATTCAAGTTTGGGGGACGGGCTTCTCTGAAAAATCTTATGTCATGTTGCTAATTTCAGTTGTCTCTACATTTAAGCCGTGCTTAGTTTGCTAAATAACAATCATGCTCTTTCGTCTCTGTTTGAATAAATCTCTATAATGCTTTCATGCTACCTTTGTTTACTATAGTATGTTCGAGGTTTGAAGTATGTTTATACATCTCATAAATTAAGCATGGTGCTTAGCTTAGGAGTGTTGATCTTACTTTCAAAGACTTTTTAAATTAAGTGTGGTGCTTAGGTTAAAATGCTTTCCTAGATTAAATTAGACATGGTGTCTAGTTTGATTGTTTGGACCAAAAATATGCTGTAGTAGATACTGGTCATTTTATTGGACTAACCCCTGCAGGAAAACTCTTAATTTAATCTAGTTAAGTCATGAGATGAATTTAAATCTAAGATGAAGCAAGACACATAACAAACTTCAATAACTTTGCACAAGAAGACACAACTCATTCATCATAGATACAAGAACTACATACCTCATTCAACATGGATGGAAGAACTATAAGTATCAAACTTCATTCACTTTGTCTTATGCAGCAAGTTAACTTTTGCCTTGAGCCATGCTTGTATAGAACATGATAAACAAAATCTAAGCTAAAAATCTCAACACCATCTTTTCATTAACATAGAAGGAACACAACAAAAATTCTGAACAAACAACCCATGTTTCAAAATTGTATATTCCTTCGAGTATGTGTTGTCCACTAATCCGTTGCAGGCATAAAACAATGAGTGAGGTGAAAGATCTAACAGGGTGTCAAAAGATCGAAGAGCAGAAAGATGGCATGACAAAAGGATGAGAGAGAAATGGTGCAATCTAGGAAACAAGAAGCTCATGAACAACTCAAGCTGCGAGGCTAGTTGAACAAGGAAAACTTCAAGCAAAAAAAAGGAAGGACCATCATGCATCATCTACCCTTCGTCATATGGTGTCATCATGCTCCAATGACAAAGGTAACATCCTAAGGTAAATGGTCTTTATTTCAAAAGTTTTCCCTGATTCTAGTACGCACATAAATGAAGACACAAACATATTTGAGTTACAACTTTGTTAGATCCAACATGATTAACTCAACATATTTAGTTCTTTAAGTATTGTTCCTAGCACCACTTTCTTGATTTCATAGTCTTAACCAAATGAGCTAAAAGTTACACATCTTATCTCTAGAAGATGATAGTCATAATCATGTAAAGATTGATATATTATGTAGAGATAGACAATCCTTCTATTGGTTAAGAAACTCAACCCTTTTAGGCCAAATGTGCTTTAATGCTACATTTATGTTCAATCTTCTGATCTTACCACCCATGTTATAAAGGAACAAAACACATAACATCAAATTCATCTTATTCCATGTGCCCAAGGTTAGAGAAGAGTAAATAAAGTTTTGGTTCTGTTGGTGTTTTTCCACCAATAGAGCCCATGCACTTCATCTCTACCTTGTCTTTATGAGCAGGACACACTTTAAGCAAGGTATGGAAGGGTTTGTCAATTCCCCAAAATCTTACAAGTGAAAGTTCTGAACCATGAACATGCACACTGAGCAAGATGCTGCCAACTTTCACTACTAATGTTTCACTTCAATCGGCTAGACAAGCAAAGAATAAAGGTGACAACATCATCAGAGTCACCAACACAAGAGGTGTAACCATCAAGGTCTCCATCTCCGAGACCGATAGATGCACCCAAGGAATAAACAAGATTGGAGAAAAAGTCCTGTCTAGAGGACTTAAAAATCTGAACCCTCGCCGAGAGGTAACATCGGTAGTTATCCATATTTACTTTCTAGCATTGCATGAATTATTTCCACTTTAGTATATTTACTTTTCTACATTAGCACTACATTAGAAAAGAAAATAAAGAGTTTATTATTATATTATATAAATCCTAAGCCCTATGTGAATAAATCTACTGTGTGTAAACACCCACAAAAATATTCACTGTGGTGGCATAAAAATAAAAAATATATCATACATACGTATTTTCTTTCCTGCATTATAAATTTAGAAAACTCTTAAAATATAAGATAGACATCCTACTAGAACTCGATCGATTAGAAAATATCTTTAACTCAGAAGAACAACTAATCTCCTAGTGGCTGTCCGCTAACCCCTTATCCTAATCCGTACCATGAGTTTTGGTGTTCTTGTTGGAGTATTTTGCAGGATGACACATATGATCAAGAGCAAGTTCATCCGGTCGGCTTCACGTCACCTGTGGATAAGGACATCCATTGGCACCATGCTCTAAGGAGGATCACTCAACATTCAACGACCGACCACGACAATATCCAGCTTGTGAGAGGACCATCCCCCATGTATCTAGCTAAGTATATCTTTCTCCTTGTACTATTTTATAAGTTTGCTAAAGAAATAAAAAGATGCATAACAATCTAAAACAAAATAAAATTTATCTTAGCTAGTTATATATATTAGTAATGTGTGATCTAGTAAAATAAAAAACAAAATAAAAGGTGTGCCTAGTTTGCTTAATTTGTTTTTAGGAGTTGAATAAATAAGAGGACTCAGAGTAATCTCTTAAATGAAAATTATAAATAGTTGCTCTGTTGTAATTCCTTTCAAGTACCTAGTTTTCAGTCTTGAGTTCTCTCGAGTTTTGGATAAGATTGTTTTGATATAAGGATTTACTCTGAACTTGAAACTCGTGGGTAGCATATGCTTGATCTACGTCTAGGTAATTGACGGATATGATATGAGAATGTCTGAGCTATTGTTAATCTTGTTCCTAGTGACACTAAAATTATAAAGATTTACTTTTGAAAAACACAAAAATACTACATGATGAGTTCCTGTATGACAAAACTTGAATGTCTGCTAGAGCCATACATGTTATTTAGGCTAGGAAAACTTCCACATACATGCTGCTTGCTTTTGCATTGAGTTTGGTCAAGCTTTGTTGATGCCTTATGAGAGGTTTGTCATGCTCTTAAAATCAAGATCACGTACACACCACCCACATATGCACTACTCCTACACTAGGGGTAGACATAAAAACATGCCTTCCATCTAGATTCACCTAAAAAATATTGTACTCCTACATCGGGGGTGAACATAAAAACATGTTAAGTTTTCCATCCACAAAATAAATGCTCCAACTTCTTGTTACTATCTCTCTAAAGTTTTGTTATAGAAAAGAGACATGGGGCTATGCAAAAGTTATTCATGAAAAAGAGACAGAGTTAAAAAATGGACAAATGTCCAAGATATCTAAAATAATGGGTACTTAGATGCCCGCCTAAAAAAAGAAAAGAGATGAATAAGATAGCCCCTACTCTCTAGCAAGTGTTTCTAAGTTTCAAAAGAGAGATATTTTCAAGGAGCAAAGTAGAATTATATTAGCCACCATATATATCTACCATATATCCATACACATGCACATCTTGATTTGATTATATGACTCAATTCTCTTTGGATCCATTGTTTGACTTTATAATATATGCATTGCAAATATGCTCTAGCTTTCTCCTTACCTATGAACTCCACATAAGCCTTAGTAGTATGAAGAGAAAAAGGCATAACACCTTTATAGCCTTGGTGAGGATCCACAAATACCACATATATTGAGAGAGTGTCATACAATGGAATCTCTGAGGTTTATTTTAAAAACTTATAAAAAACTCTAGAAATAAGGGTGAAACAAAGAACTTGAGATATAGTGCTTGACTTGATCGTTCTGTCTTTAAGTTGCTCAAGACCCAAGTGAAGGCTAAGAAGCCCCATGGTTGAAGGTAATATGGGTAAGTTTGAAAGTTAGATCAGTTTATTCTAATCCAGAGGAGAATTTTTGATTGAACGCATGTGTACTTTTGAGGCATGAAAACTTTGTAGCGACTCTTGATCCATTGCTAAGTTTAGCTTTGCTCAGGGACTAGCAAAGGTTAAGCTTGGGGAGCTTGTTGATGATAGTTAACAACCATATTTAACCGTCAATAAAACATGCATAAGGGCACAATTGAGATCACCAACAAAGGTTTAAGGTTTAAACTAATAAATTCCATGAGTTTTGGTGAATCTGTGTTTCCAATAGGGTTTATCCAGAAAACCACCAAGAGGTACCTATTCGTTAAAGGAAATATCAGAATTCCACCATGGCACCAATGTGGGAAAGATCTAGAAGACTTTAGGAGGCTCTCCATCGAGGCTTGGGCCAAAAAGCCATCGTAGTGGGCCAACCAGCCCATGGGGGATGCCACCTGGTCTCCCATAGAGCCCAATCGAGCTCGGCTTCTAGAAGGTTCCTCCATCGCCTCCTAGGGTTGCATCTATGCCGTTTCTTTAGTCGGGTTGATCCGAGGGCTCACGATGCACGCTCCGGCCTATAAATATAGCCCTGTACCCCCCTCCCTAGAGGCATCCCTAAAACCCTAATTCATATTGTCCTCATGAGGATTAGAGCCAGCTATCAAGATTAGTCCTCCATAGGATTTAGTCTTACAAATAGAAATAGAGATATAGAAAGTGAGGGAAGAGTTTGGAGGAGGTGCTAGCCTATCGGTGCTCCCTCTATGACATGTATCTTGGCGGAATAAAGTTCTACTTAAGCTTGTCTTCGAGATTTCTCTAGTAATCAACTTCTGATTTAAGTAAGCATTTGTTTATATTGTTCATCAGGTTTATGACTCTTTTGAGTGCTTTATTCTCTTTCTAGGAGGAGTAGAGTATTAATCTTAAGTGTAGGCATGGTGCTTAGACTTAAGTTAATCATGAATGCACCCTACATTTCAGATCGGTGGTAGCAGAGGGTGGTGACAGCCCTGTCTATCCTTTGTAGTCCACCTCCCGTTTGTAGGATAAGTAGGACCCGTTTATGAAGAAAATCACATCCTCTATTGGTGTCTTTCTCTAACTAATGTCCCCAGTTGAACAGTAGAAGACATAGTTTACCTAGGTTAGAATAAGAAAGCCTTAGTAATTCTCTCTATGCTCCTATTTATCCTAACCTTGTTGCTGCTCTTAGTTAAGTTAAATCTTAACCTAGTTACCATCCCCTTATTAAGTTAGATCATAGTTAGTCTCACATATTTCCCTGTGGATACGATACTTGGAATATCTTTGGGTGAAAGCTACAGCGGTATCCGTGCGCTTGGAAATTTATCTGTGTGTGTTAATTTATATCAACAACTACCTAAATACTTTATGACTAATGGACCAAGTAGAGTATTTTTGCATGGCCCTTGGTCATGATCTAGCTCCCATAGGCCATCAAGCATCCGCTGCCACTATGTGCTCGAATCGCACGGTGCCATAACCCATAATAGAGGCGGGGTTGTCTCTTGGTTAGGCCGCCTTGTCATCCATGCCCTCTCTTGTCTCTCCTCCATCCTCGATTTGTCTTTAATGTTAGCACTATGGTAGGTTCCTCAAGAGAATAAGAAAATAGGAACAAGACAGAATCATGTGTACCTAAAAGGAATAAATGAATAAGAGGAATAAAGAAATGTTGTTGGTATTTAGTGACCTCAATTTGTTGTTGGTATATATTTAATTAGTGTAATGTGGAATATTTAAAAATAAAATATTCCATATAGAGCACATCTCCACTAGGTAGCTTTACAGTTGTCACTACATTGCTATGATTTAGATGTAAACAATATATGGAACTGCCTTTTCAGAGCTCTACATTCAAGTTAAGGTTGGAAGACATAACACATAATAATCTAATCAATCTAATAGTGGTTTGAAAGTTGGTAGTGGTACATCTTCTACTGATGGCTAGAACCATACTACTGGTTTATAATCTATAGTATATATGTAGTTCATCCCCAATAACAATATTTGATTCCTCAAAAGTTCAATCTACATTTGCACAACATGATAGAATCTGATCTTCATCATTCATTTAGATCTAATTATTCATATTATATCCATGTCAACCATTTTTTTTGCTGAATTATTCCTCATGGGCCCCCTTTGCCTGCATGGGACCATTAAGCAACCAAAGCATTAAATGCTCTATGTTAGCTATCACATAGCCATCGGTAGCGCTCTTTGCCTCTAGTAGCCGGAGGCATGGACCATTGTCACAACTCAAAATCAATCGCAGAGGCAAAAGACATGAGCGAGAGCGAGAGCACTCTGTGACCTTCATGCCCCCGATGACTAGCCCCGATGCCGGTGCACTAGCCCCAGCCGCCTCCCACCCGACACATGCGCTTGTCACCATCATGGCCTCTACATCCAACTCCGATGCACCAAGGGATGAGTCGATTAGTCTCTTCCAGTCCGATGCCATAGCGGAGGACTCCCGCAATGATCTAGACTGAGGATCTATTGATGTTGAAGATGGTGCCTTCGAAAAACTCAATCCAAAGGAAGGTAAGTTCCAGGGCATTGATCTAGATCTAAAAGAGGAGGATCAGGCTCCTATGGTGCTCCCCACATGTTGCTCATCTTCTGCACCCCATGATGTTGCGCCGGTGGTTGTTGATGCTAAGGGGAGTGCAACTAGTGCTCTAGGGAGTGTCACTTGCCCCGGGGTGGTGCTACCAAAGGGAGGCATTCAAGTGGCCACCTTCAACTATGTAGAAGCAATAAGGAAGAAGGCGCATCTGGGCCTTGGCTCAGACACTGAATCAGATGAGGGCATAGGAGATGCCTTAACTTTCCTGACACACAGGTAGGTATCCAAGGCACGTATGTCATCACCACTACAACAGAGGTAATTGATGTTCCTTTCTCTCCTAACACTCTATCCCATGCTTTCCTCTTGCCCTATGCGTTGAACATACCTTTAGCGGCGGGGTCAACGTGCTAGGCTGTGATGGTAATGTTTTCATGCGGTTGCCTTCAGTATGCATGTGGCCTGCTCGACTATTTGTTACACTGAACTAGCAAGGAATGAAATTGATGTAGTGGTGCAGGAAGAGCGAGGATATTGCTTCTTCATCATCTTTCGTTAAGTGGCCACCTAGGCCCATATTGACATTGGATTGCTAGCAAGCTATAAGAACTACTTCTAGGGCTGGTGCTTTTGGTGCCTTGGCTGCAACCATCAACTCACCTCTTATCGAGATCATGTTTGTTGTTGAGCCTGGGCCTGCCTCTGATATGACCACCTTGCCCCGAGACTGGCTAGAGAAGAGGGAGGGCGAACACGTCCCTCCCTAATCCACTCTTGTCAATCATTTTTTAAACGACCATTCACTCTTGCCTCACCTTTAATCCATAATCAGTTGGTCTTCCCACCTCTTTCATCTACAGTGGGGGGCATGGATAGTTCTTTCCTTCTAATCCATGACATATGAGATCACCAAGAACCACACTAGGGGTGATGCTAATGGTGTCTTGTGCTACATAGTGGGAGCATTCCTCTACCATGGCTATCACGCAGATGGTCATTAGCATCATATGTGTGAACTTGATTCAAATGTGGATGGCTCACCGTCACCCAAAAAACTTCCTCACCTTGTTAACTACCCTATGTAGTGCGATATGGCTCTCCATGTTGGGATGATACACATAGTGGGAATCAAATTTGACATCCATCCATGACATGGAGATCTCATGGTGGTATACCACATCCGTGTTGCCATCGAGAACTTATTGGTGCATGTGGAATGGCTTGGTGGCTAAGGAAGTGCTAGGGGAGAATTGATTGCTTGGTTGGATTAGGACTAGAACCTTTTTCCAGGATGCCATGGATGTGTTTTAGTGGTGGGTTTGGATGTAGAGCCCAAACTTCCTTCCACAGTCCAAGAGGATGACCATCTTCCCATAGCACGTTGGCCACTTGGCTAGGCTCTAAAGCAAGCTAGGAATGTGTAGAAGAACAAGGAGGTATTTGACCTGCTCATCTATCTATGCTTCCATGAGGACTAGAGCCTATTGCGCATTTGTAGTACAAGCTCCCATCAGAGTGGCTTTTCATCTTTGGAGTCCTCTGATTCTGCCGAGTACTTGCGTATCCACAACTTTGACAACTGGATTCTTACATTGGGGTGCTGAATGAACACTTCACTCTAGCTTGGAACTCAGGTTGTATAGCTCCATGGCCACATATTTAGTGATGCCAGCAAGATGAGTATGAGGATCATGAGTAGAGGAGAGGCCTCCTCTACTTAATAGAGCATGGATGCTAGGCGCTCAATCTTTTTTGCCACACCAGGGGTGGTGACCACCATGGAGAAGGAAAGCATTAGTGAACATGCTCACCGGCTAGACATCAGTGTTAGGCTATGGCAAGGATTGCAGAAGGAGCCTACAATGCTCTGTCCCAAACTTTTAGCATGCAGGGGACCTACCACTATGTGATGACATAGACTAGGACCACCATAGTTTGCACTCACTGTCTAGTGTCCTACACTATGACAAACCAGTACACACAAAAGAGGACAATGGCAAGCCTATCCCTTGGTGATGACAGGAGTAGGCATGAGTTGTAGTGTGGAGAGTGGACTCATGAGAAATTCTACTCTATATTAAATGTGGGCCTTGGCTTCATGCTTCTCAATGGAGCTCTATGACCAGTTATGGGAGTCCTACCTCCACAACTGCTACATCCCAATCCAATGCTACATTTTTAACAATCTATGTACATGATAGTATGTAGGTTGATCCCTACTACTCTAGGATGGATTGGGACCCCATGCTTGGGAGCTGGTAGACATGTGCAAGTGGGATATCAATAGGAAGCTTTCCTTCTCCAGTCTCCCAAGAGGGGGCCTTCCTTTGAATGACATCATTCTATCTCTAGATTATATCCTACCGGAGTCCACCTAGGATATAGTTGCATAGTTGAACACTAAGGCGGCTACTTAGGGTTGCAAGAATGCTGTTCATTTAGGACCTATGGCTTAGCTTGATCACATCAGACTTAATGGCCTAGGTAGGTGATCTTGACCTGGGTGCGTGGATGCTCTAGGAACCAATACGTTGATAGGACTTTTGCTATGGTGGGGCAGGCAGTCCTAGTGGCTCTAACCCCTAGAGATTGATGTGCAGAAATGGTGGACAAAACATGGATGGCAAGTGTTGGCGGTCCTTGACGACCAAATCTGACCGCCAATTAAGATTCAAAAGGGGAGAAATAAACAAACTTATACACATATGCCTTTACTATTAACATAGTTCCACATGTATTTGGAAGAGCAATGTTTTGCAGGACTTATATAGCAATACAGTGGAAAATAAACTAAAAGGCACAAATAGACAAAGCACAATGCAGATTCGCACAAAGGAAGAAAGAGAAGGCCCACATCAGGTGCCAAACCACCAAGGGAAGGGCCTAGGCCTAGCCACCAGCCCACCCACCAAACGCGGTGGCCAAAGGGGCTAGCCCAGGTACGGCCGCACCAAGGGTGCGCCCGCGCCCCCAGCACCGCCTCTCGGCCCCACCTTGAGTCAGGCAGTGCATTCAATGCTCCTAGGATGGTTGCATGCAGGATCTCCCTGGAATATGGCTTGCAACGACCCTTCCCACTAGTATAAGAGGAGGGGAGAACCCCCTCTCTCTCACACACACACCATTTGGGCTTCACACCTCCACACATCCACTTGTATTCTTTAATTTTTAGTAGCATTTGGAGCTAGGCAAGCTACCTTGGAGGGCTTGACTCCTTGAAGAGAGATCTTGGTATGAATAAGATGAATCATTTCTCTAAAGTCTTGTTCTCTACTTATCACTATAGTCTTGTTATGAACTAGAGTATAGTTCTCATGTTATGATCTTGACATATGAACTAGCATATAGTTTCTATGTTATGAGCTCAGCATGTAGAACATTAAGCTTAATATATCATTCATATAACTTATATGATTAAAATTAGAACTAAGTTGAGGTGGCGGTTTTTCATTCCTTTGGGTTTGCTCATGTCCTATGCTTTCGATTCGTAGGGTCAGAGTACTGGGGGGATATGGGTAGTTTCTTTATACACGGGCATGGTGCTCGGGTATACGGGAACCTTAGAATGTGACAATGCTCCATGGTTGAGGGGTAGGCGATATGTGGTGACAGCCATGTCCGTCGCTTGTAATCCCCATGTTCGGGTATTCATATAGGAGTTTGTAAAGTCTCTCGCGCTTGCTAGCAGACCAGTGCTCAGAGATCTCCCCATCCATCTTACACTTAGGTCTAGCTCTAACCATGTATTTTGCATGACCATTGACTATTCTTTGCATGGCTATATTAGGATAAAGCTTGTTCCACTTAGGAATATTCTTTTATTCTTTCTTTTCCATTTTGTCCTTGAGGTTGGCCTGAGTGCGTGTCACACTATCTTAAAACCATCTGATTTACCCCTGTACTGAGTATTGGTCTAGTATGCAGTCACTTTATCCTGTCCATGTCTCCGCTAGCACCTTTTACACTATGCCTTCCTTTGGGAAAATATAAATAACGATACCCTGAATACTTTCGGATAAAATGCTACAATGATAGATCTGTGCACTTATGAATATTTTTCTATAACCGTTAAGAACTATCATCAAGACATTTCTGGTGGTGTTGCTAGGATATATCAAATCTTAGTGATGACGCTAAGAAATTCAAACAGCAAGGCAGCAAGTGAAGGCCTACGAATGTGCACCAAGCATAGAAGGAAACGACTTGCTTGGTCCTAGTGTCAAAGAGAGAAAGAAACCACTTGATTAGGGCCTTTGATGCAGTAGCACCAAATGAGCTAATTGGAGAACATGCCATGGGGACATAGAGTAGGACCTTTTGTACAATACTACTGCTGAAGGCCATTGCCATGTAAGGATGCTCACTTCACTAGATAGTGGCCAAGCTATTAATATCACATGTTAGTTGGCTGTAGCAGAATAGGCAATGCATGTGGAGAAGATCACGATGTAGAGAGATGGCATCAAACCAAGTACCTAGTAGACTCCTTGTTTCCTATGTTAGCCATAAATCATGTCACGGTCAGCCTATTACTTATGCTGATATATTGTATAGGAGTAAGGGTACGTAGTCCTGTATCTGAGCTAGTTGTATTCCTAGTGGGAGCCCTCATGGTGAGAGGCAACCAGTCTCTTATTCTGAGTTGTATGAGGTCAATGAGTGCATGTTATAGGTTCTTAGGATGTTGGGGAAGTGTATTTGAGGCTTGGTTATTAGTCTGTTGCATCTTGTGATTAGCTATGACCTCAGATTACATTGTTATGGCATTGCATATAAGGTGGAAATGATTAGTATCAATCTCTTTCTACTCATCTAGAATGTTAGGAGCCTCAATGATGCCACCGACAAGGAATTGTGAGGGAGACAATAACAATGGTAGAATTAACATTATGTGTTAAACTAATAAATTGTTGTGAGATCACATTTCAAAATACAAATGTGAGAGCTATCTCCAATGTAGATCATATGAATAATTAAGAAGTATCAAGAACTCTAAAAGCTCTAGTGCTAGTAGAAGAAATTGTGAAGAACTAGAAAGCTTAACTTTCACATATATGATATTAATGAGTGTTTCAAATTGTGATAATAGAAGTACAGAATTGTTGATAACCTTCTAAACTAGAAAGATTTCATGAGATATAAGTTCAGACATAAAAGGGTGTAGATTGGTGTAATTAGAAACATAATGCAAAAAAGTAATTACCATTAGGAAGTAATATCCTATTTCAGTAAGTGGACTTTGTCATATTCTTCCATCTAAACATTATAGTGCATCGATATTACAATGTAATTCTCAAAATCTAGCTACAAGTGGCACCAAATTAACAATAATCTAGCCTCCAACTTGCATATGATTGATTAAACATGTTTTTTTACTAGCTTGATGAGATGTGTTATATTGGGTTGTATGCACCATTATCTTGACATGCAATTTCACTTGCAAATGTTTAGTCCAAAACCAAAAACCTAGTATCATTTTTTAATTGACTTGTAGTTTTACTCTTAGCAGGATTACAAGAAGAAGTTTCACTCCAAACCTAAAGTTGACTTGCTTCCAAAAGCATCGTCAAAAGGAGAAGATATGTTTAATGGAAGAAAATTGAAGAAGAAGGTAGCCACTTCTTTTTTTTCTAGAAAACTCCATTAGTACTTGTAGTTTTTGTCCATTAGTAGATTATTCCCTCTTGTGCTTTAAAGTTTGAAGTATGTAGATAGAAAGTTAAATTTTCAATTGCATCTACTATTTAGTGCAGTGTTTGGTCACACTAAAAGCACAAGTGCATAAATTGAAAATATGGATTGTCAATGACATCTTTTATTCTCATTTGGTATTTAGAAAAGACCATACAATTTTAAACATTGTTCTGATATGTTCTTTGGTATCACAGAGGGCAGTGGATTCTGATGGTGCTGAAAGTAGTGGTTTGAATTCTTTCTATGCATTGTTTATTTTTCTACAACACTTAAAAGATCTTACCCGTATTCCATTATGTCAATAATGTGATTATAAACTCAATGTTTATTACATTTAAAATGGAGATCTGTAGTGCTATATTTGAGGTCTATTATTATATACTTCATGTTTTAAAAACATTATAGGGACTTCTACCAGGCACAACAAGGCTATTAGTATGGGTGAAAGGGGAGGAGGAAGAGAAAGAAAAAGGGGAAGGACCAGGAGGCCTTCTACTGCATATCGTCCCATGCTCCATGAGTTGGATAAGCTACCCCCTGGTTTTATCTAACTGTGGGGAAAATGATTTTCATGAGAGGGTGCATGACAACAACCAATCCACAAATTTCCATGTCATTGTTTAAGAATAAATGCACAAGAATTTTGCGCTGCATGAAACCATCTGATGATGCTCCATTTTCATGAACTATTTGTTGATGTTTGCTTGGTGGCTTGATCTCCATACTGTTTATTTTATTGGGGGCTGAGATGTTGTTTGCTTCAGTTTCTAAGAATACTTGGTGACAATTTTACCATATCTTTGCATGTGATGCTATCACCAGTGATTGTCTTTTAATTTTTGGTGGAAGAAGATGAATCATATATAATTTGTTGCCTGATGAATAGTTTTTGGTTGGTCATGTTTTCTTTCATCAGTTCAATGCTTCAACTGCTGCTAACATGCGTCTTAGCAATTTGTGGAGCACTCATACATATGGAAGGTAATAAGCTTGTGCTCCATGAAGTGCACATTCTAGTGTTGGGCATGAAAGATTGTGTGGTTTTGCTTGTTAGTGTGTGGGGTAGAAACCGCGGCAAGCATTGTTGTTCGTCGGGTGTCACTAAGTGTGGGTCTCCGATGGCTCAAGTGGACTCAAGAACACAGAGAAGACATCACAACGTATCCTAGTTCAGGCTATCGAGGCTCTACGTCCAGCAGTAGTAGTTTTTATATTCGAAAGCACCCAAATCGGGGGTTACAACATGAGTGTGTAAGAGATTTGGAAGGGGATAGCTCAGTGCTATCCTATGGCACGTTGGCGGTGAGGTTGCTTCCCCGGTAGTGGAGAAGAAAGGAGAAGGGGAGGAGCTCTTGGTGCTCCTCTCTGGGTTGCCTTGCTCTCGGTGCAGAGCCTAGAGTTGTCCGAAGGACTCTGTGGTTTATGTTTGTCATCTTCTGTTTTTTGTCCTCTCTCCTCTGTAGGATCTGACCTCCCCTTATAAACTGAGGTAGGTCGAGTACAAGGCGGTTCGGGGGTTTAGTCTGTAGTCTACATGCGCTGGAGTCAGGAGAGCGCTGCTGCGGCATGGATGGACCTCGGCATTGTCATGGAGTCGGAGGAGCCTCGGGCACCGTCCGGCTGTTTTGTTCTGATGCTCCAACCGTCAGGGCTTGTTGGCTTGGATCGGCCTCCACCAGGTGACCTTCTTGAGGCTTCCTTGGTGGCGAAGGCATCTGGCTTGAGAGGCTGACGAGCGGGCCCAGGAGCCCCCGAGCCCCTAGAGCCGGTGGAGGGATTTGTCCCTTTATGTCACGCCACGTGCGTGAGAATCAAAATTGGATTACTTTCTTTATATATGAGTCTGAGCATTGTCGGAGGAGTGAGCGACAGTGTTGCGTCCACTAGTCAGGGCGATGTCGAGGAGCCCCCGAGCCTTGGACGCTTGGGGCGCTATGTTCCAGCTAGGCCCTTGGCTCGGACTGGAGGTAGAGCCGAGGATAAGGCTCGAGCTGCTATCGATTGGGAGCCTGGAGCTCGGGTGCGTTCCCAAGTCCCGAGTAGAGGCCTAGGGCGTGCTCGGGTTTCACCCGATCTTTATCTAGAAGGTATAGCTCCCGAGCGATTCTGGAGGGATCGGTCGGGGGGTCCTCTGATTGGAAACCTCTCTTGCAGGACTTAACACATCCTTATGTTTTAGTCTCGTTTCATATAAACCCAAGTGTACTCTTGTAGATGGAAGCAAAGATTAATTACATTATCAAACAAAAACATCGCAACTACAAGAAAATCTTATCGCTGCTGGTTCTAAATATGGCATTATTGCTGATTTTCAGAATTAGTAGTGATAAGTGAGTTCGATTGTAGCCACGGACCAAAAAAAAGATAAAAATATTTTTCGAAGATCAAACCTCTTTGACTGACCTCACCATTAATTTTCTCAAGCATCAATACCATCTCAACTACACACACTTATAACTATAAAAACTGTGCTATTCTTTTGACTTCACATTCACGAATTTTGTAATGTATATTGTTAATTGACAAACTTCGCTTGAAAGTTCTTACCGTATGAACACAATGGTTCAACCAAAATGTTTATATAGGACTCTCTTGTGAGCCAAAAAAATCATAGATGTAAAAAAAAATCTATAAGGCCCCCATTGAATGCAGGATTTTTTTTCCTATCCCTTGTATTTTTCGTGTGGAAATGAATCATTTCTTGTGAAATTCCTACATGATGTCTATAAAATTCCTACACAATTCTAATAAAATTCCTACGTTCCAATGGGGCCCCAAGACTGAAATTTTTAAAGGGAAAACTAAATACAATATACCACTCACTTCGATAATTAAAGATCCATAGACTAACCACTCGGAATTGTTCATAGATATAGGTTGTCCGTGTGAGCTATGCTTGCCGGGAAGTTGAACATAATGCATTGTGAAAATGATACTCCATAGGTAACTTACGAAAAAAACTCCATAGGTAATTCAGCCCAACTAACAAAACTTTGTGTGCTGTTTACGTGACAAGTCCACCGCACCGGCAACTGATCGCGTTTTCTGCTCCCTTTCAAGAAAAATGGACGGGCCCCTCCTACGTCTTCGCACTGCGGTTAGCTTGTTTCCGTCCTACGGCTTCGAGCCCAGGAGATGGCCCACTAGGAACCAACACACGCACAGTGGGCAACTAGTTATGCAAAACTATATTTTATCCTCTGCTTTGTTTGAATGCGTATGTATTCATTTTAATCCATGTGTGTTAAAGTTGAAGTGGATTGGAGTGAAATTGAACTAAATTTCATTCTATTCCACTCCAACACATATGAATTGAGGTGGATACACGCATCCAAATAAGATCTTAAAGTTTTAATGTTTAGGTATACTTTTTGAATGGGAAATGGTTTTCTCAGGGCATCCGACGTTCCAGACACGTCTTCCTAGGCCTGTGGAGCCCAGTATGGAGCCTGCTTCTCCATAAAAAATAAATGTCGATTCCCTGTTTCTCCTTGTCACGGCTTTCTTTTCATCGCGTGCATGCGTCTTCCATGGCCGACTCCACTGCGTCGCCTGCCTGTCGCTCACCTTCCTAGAGCGGGGGACGCTCGCTGCGGGCAGCGTACTCACCCAGTGCCACCGCGAGGGACCGCACCCGCCCGCCCTGTCGCTGAGAGCCGTGCAACAGCTCGTCGGTGGCCACCCAGCCGCTCGCCGGGGCCGCACAGCCGCCCGCTCACTGGCATCTCCCCCCGCTGCGCTAGTCCGCAGCATCAAGCTCCGTGCCAGCGTCGAGTTACACGTCGACGAGCCTTTATTCGTCCGAGCAACAAGTAGATGCTACGCTAAAAGCGCATGTTGCAAGAGTATGTTTCAAGTGTTTAATATGTTTCAGAGGTATGTTGCAAGTGTTATATACCGATGCTGCAAAAGTAGAACGGAATGTTGCACATGTTGTAATAGCTATATACGTATGTTTCAAGTGTATGTTTCAAATGTTTCGTCTGTTCCAGACATATGTTGCAAGTATTTTATCTGGATGTTTCAAGTATTTTACCGTGGATGTTGCATATATATGCATGTTGCAAGCATATGTTTCAAGTGTTTCAGGTGTTTCAAATGTATGTTGCAAGTATTTCATCTGGATGTTGCATATGTTTGCAATGGTGTTCAAGTGTTTTAGAGCGTTTTCGCAAGTGTTTCATATATTTATTTCAAGTATTCCATCTGTCTTCTTTTGTATGCTGCAAATATTATATTTGAATGTTTCAAAAGTAGATCGGGTGTTGTATATGGGATGCGCGTGAGAAGTGGTTGGCAGCGCGGGCCCGCTGTTGGAGTGCTCACTCGCGAGCCCGACGCGCTAGGGCGCCCGCTGGCTCGCTATGCAGGCAGCCCGTTCGGACGCTAGCGTCCGAATCGAACGTCCGGACGCTAGCGAATCCCTTTTTTGAATGTTTAAAACTTTGTTCGCTTTGCTAAAACTTGACTTACGATGATTTTTATGCTGATTTGTTATGAGAGAAAAATACTATTTCTTCACTACCATCACTGCTGACGTAGTGCAGGACATAGAGTATCCAAGTTTCTGTCGAAATTCCTTCAGAGAACAAATCGGACCATCACAGAGCGAGTCGCAGATGCGGCCGGGGGTTGCTGCCACAGTGAACCAAGTCACCAAGAAGAGACGCGGATTCGCCCGCGACGTGATAGTCCGCCACACAAAGTGAAGGGCGCGTCGCACGCTGCACGAGATGGACAAAACTCGCGGACGACGGGCGAAGCGGGACATTGATGCCTGATCACTGATCAGATCGAGCGTCGGCGTCGTCGGTGGTGTTGCTCGCTCGTTTCGTGGGAGTCGTCGAGCTGGGCAAGCCGGCAAAGAGTTGCGCCGTCGGTTTCCACGACGACGAGCACCTACCTAGCCACGTTGGTGGCCAGGGGCTGTCGTGGGCTCAGATTTTCGTCCGCTTCGTGTGTCCCCGGATTATTGAACATGTCAGGGAAAAGCTTTTAAGCCTTCCGACCTAAGGCAACGTTGTTGGCATTAGGTGTAGATGCTAGGACGCCACTGCTGTTCCTTTCGATCTTGCTTCCTTTCGACGAATCGACGCAGACGCGTATGTAAGTATACAAACTCACGCATTACGTACTTCGTCTTGCAGGTAACTGTATCGCCACACACTGCCGTCACACCAGGAGTCCGGATGTTTATTCATCCAGCTTAATAGCTAAGCACTCATTCCATTCCAAAATAAGTGTTATTTTAAATTTCATGTATGTCAAACTTTGAGTCCCAAAATAAGTGTTATATTTTAGATTTTATATATGTCAAATTTTCTTAAGTTTAACTAAGGGTGTGTTCACTTCGCGAAAAGTAGGTGAAAAGTTACTGTAGCATCTTTCGTTTTATTTGGCAAAATTTGTTCAATCATGGATTAACTAGGCTCAAAAGATTCGTCCCGACATTTACAGACAAATTATGCAATTAGTTACCTTTTTTTACCTACATTTAATGCTCCATGCATGCGTCAAAGATTCGATGTGATGGGTGGAAGAGAAAATATTTTGGATTGGCATGGGAAGTAAACAATGCCTAAATTTATATAAAATAGTAGCCACCTCTGAGAGGTTGTAGCTGGCTGTGACCTGGCCACAGCTACCACAGCATGGCTGCCCACCCCAGGCGCTGGCTGTCCACCGCTAGGCGTTAGCTTGCCGCCTTCTAGAGGCAGAGCCAGGAATTGAGCAGACTAAAACTAATAATCCATCTATTATCTTAAATTTAGCTCTGCGACTACAAGCAAGATCACAGGCAATTTGATAAAAAAATACTAGTGAATGTTAATCACTAGATAAAAAAATACCACTGGATGATTATGGATTACGGATTACTTGCCTGATCCTACAGCCTACAGGAGGCAATTTGGACAGCAGGTCAACGCCCGGCGGCCGATGGCGTCAATTTGGGACAGCGGTGGCCGCACTGACGCGGCCACGGTGGCACAGCGCGGCGTCTCACGTCCGGCCTTTCACTCCGACAGTACCGGAGTGGCCATGTCCGTGAATTGGCGAAGCAGAAGAGAAGACGAATAATCGAACATGCGAGAAACGAAGGAAGCCAGGAAGGCTCGACGTTTCGTATTCAGAACCGATGAAGGGAGCAGCAGCAACAATTGCATGTTCGTGTAAATAGGCTGCTTCTTATTGGGCCTTAAATACACAGTATATACTTAACGTCTGGAATGATTAATGAATGGGAGGAGCCAAACAGCAATTATATATATTAACTATATACTAGAGGACTAGTAGCACGTCAGGGGGTGCTAGGCCCCCGTGCCCCCCTCCCTCCGCCACTACTGCCACCCTTGGGCACTGGCTGGTCGGAGCTGGCCGATGCTGGAGTAGATCCATGAGTAGAAGGATTGGAGATTTGGGAGTTCGAGGAAGACAAGATGGAGGAGATTCAAAGGATCAAGATGCCCAAGAGGGGGGGTGAATTGGGCTTTTCTAAAAATTAGATGCAAGAAATAAATCCTACAAGCCGGAATTCACCCCTAGTGTCTACTTGTGTTCCTAGAGAGTCTACCGATACAAAGTTTTGCACCCTAGTTTCCAATCCTAGTCTAGCATGGCAAGTCTAGGAATGTAAACAAGCAATGAAAGTAAATACGAGAATGTAAATGCTTGAATGTAAAGGGGCAAGGAACACGGCGATGTTTTTCCAAGGTATCGGAGAGTCGCCACTCCCCACTAGTCCTCGTTGGAGCACCCGCGCAAGGGTGTAGCTCCCCCTTGATCCGCGCAAGGATCAAGTGCTCTCTACGGGTTGATTCTTTGACACTCCGTCGCGGTGAATCAGCCACAACCGCTCACAAGACGAGTTGGGTCATCCACAAGCTCCGCCGGATGATCACCAAACTCCCAATCACCACCAAGCCGTCTAGGTGATGGCGATCACCAAGAGTAACAAGCTAGAACTCTCACTTGACCACTACGAGCCCAAATGAGAAAGTGGATGCACACTTGCTACTCTCTAATCGCTAGTGAGGAACTCTCAAGCTTTGATTCTCAAATCTCTATCCTCACTAGTGCTCTTGCACTACCTTGCACTCCAAAGGTGTTTATCAGCTGATCAAATGAGCAAGAGACCTCTAAAAGAGGTGGTGGGGATGTATTTATACACCCCACAGACAAAACGAACCGTTACCTGCTGACTCAGCAAAACTCGAGCTGACCGGACGCGCCGGTCGTACTGACCGGACGCGCCGGTCGCTCGTAACGGTCGAAAACCGAAAAACACCTAAATGACCGGACGCACCGGTCAGGGGTGACCGGACGCGTCCGATCGTGCAGGGAGCATACTGTACTCGCACCGGACGCGCGACCGCGTCCGATCGGTGATGACCGGACGCGTCCGGTCGTCTCAGGACCTTACTGGACTGTGACCGGACGCGCCGATCACACCCAGGTCGCGTCCGATCGGGTGTTTCCCTCAAGTGACACGTGTTGACTTCTGACCACCGCGTCCGGTCCTCGCGAGGACCGCGTCCGGTGTTCAGAGCTGAAACCCTAGCCGCGGAACTGAACTGACCGGACGCGTCCGGTCATGCCGAGGACCGCGTCCGGTCATGGGAAAACAACCCAAAACACTCCGAAACGCGTCACAACTTGAACCAAGTTGCTTCCAACTGAACTTTGAGCTATTCTAGAGCTGCCTAGCGCCAAGTTTACCAAGTGTGCACCACACCTAAACATAGGACTCGCCTAGGTCAAGCTACCCGCTCATGCCCCCTTTATAGTACGGCCAAAAGAGAAAAACGAAGATCCTAACGACTATTCCAAATGTCTCTCAACACCTCGACATCCGGAACTAACCGTCCTTAATCTTGACGTCACTCTTTTGAAAACCGAAACGATTTCCATCAAGGGGCATGAATACCATGGTGCCCAAAGCAGTTAAAGCCTCCATGACCTAACTTACCAAAGTTTCTGCAAAACACACGTTAGTCATGGTAATAAAGCGTTGTCATCAATTGCCGAAACCAAACCTCGGGGCCTAGATGCTTTCAATCTCCCCCTTTTTGGTGATTGATGACAATACTAAGATATGAAAGATTGGAGTTGAGGATTTCGAGCATGCATGGTTCACATAAGCAAAAAAGCAATAAGCATAGAAGGGTTAGGAATTGCTTATGTGTCCCAAGCCAAAAGAGTGTACTCATAAGATAAGATAAAAAGCGTTAGTACACAAACAGATATAGCTCATAAGAAATCGGAGTAAGGCACGGAAGCACAACCTTAGAGCTATAATCAACAACGGTGACAAGAGATAATAATGACAGGATAAAACATTAAGACTTAAGGTTTATCTCACAACGACATGTCACACGAATGCAATGACTGAAAAGTAAACATGATGCATGAATGTAGCACACAGGAAAAAACGAAAACCCTCTCTCAAAACTCCCCCTGAAACTACTCTCTCTCCCCCTTTGGCATCAAGCGCCAAAAAGCTAATCTAAGGATCTGATGGGGGGACAGACGGAGTCGTGTCGGGTGCCGAGGTGCGCGGAGTAAACATGAAGTGTAGAGAATCGCCCTCGGAATCTGAGCTATCTGGCTGACCCTCTGAAGAAGCATGTGGCTGTGTAACTGTCTGGGTCTGAACGGCAGGAACAGGTACTGTCGTAGTAGCAATGATAGGATCCGTCTGAGTGACCTGAGCCTGTAGCGAGCCAGTAGCAGGAGGATCTGTGGAGGCAACTGACGAAGGTAGAGTCTCTGTAGTACCAGTCCCTGTTACTGGAGGAATACCTGCCTCTGAAGCTAACAACCCTGAAGAAGTAGCAACTGTAGTGTGCGAGGGCGTCGGCTGACCAGTCAACTCGCTGTAGGTAGCACTGAAATCACTGAAGGGTGTGCCTGTCAGGAGGTGAGGGCGAGGCTGGTCTGATGGTGTAAACCCCGTGTGAATAGGCGTGAAGCTCGGGGACTGGAAAGACTGGGGAACCTGCTGCTGTGGAGATGTGAACTGGACACCCGGCTGTCCCTGACTCGATGGATCACTAGATGGTAAAGCAGAAGTCAGGACGGAAGCAGGCGGAGGAACCCCAACAGTGACTAGGTGGCGCAGTAGGTCCAAGTACTGCTGCTGACTAGCTGCAGTCTGTCGCTGAATCTCGTACTGCTGTCGCTGCATTTCGACCTGCTGCCTCTGGATCTCAAGCTGCTGACGCTGAAACTCGTCCTGACGAGCCTGAATCTGTGCAAGTGCTGCAGCTGTGTCCTGAGCCTGTCGCTGTATTTGCTGTTGCTGCTGCTCCTGTGCCTGGGTCAACCTCTCAAGTATTGCCACCATGGCTGGGTCTGTGCGGGAGGCTGAACCAGAGCCACCGGCCTCGTGGTCGTGAGACCGAGGAGACCGGTACCTGGGGATGGGCTGGTAGTCCTCATCAGTGCTGTCAGATGTCCCATCCTCAGGAAGATCAGCAGGCTGAGCGTCAAGATTTGCAATCTCTGCCTCTGCAAGCTCATCAACTGTGGCGTCCTGCTCAGCTGCCGTCTCAGGAACCTCAGGTCGCACACGCTGTCCTGGCACTGGGGCCTGATCTCTGGTGACTGACGCCCAAAGCTGACGGATATCATACTCAGGAAAAGCAGTGGTAGTATCTGATATCTCAGCTCGGATCTCTGCTGGTAACTGGATGGATGATCTAATAATGAAGCAGATCCAGTGTGCATAGGGCAGCTGACGATTACCCTTGAAGCCCTCAGCTATGGTGTCCTCCATCTCACTAAGTATGAGATCCCAAATGTCAAACTGAGTCTGTGAGAGGAGGTGGTGAACAACCCATAGCTGCATCTGAGTCAGTCCCTCTCTGTAGCCAAGTCTGGGAAGTAGAGTGCATCTGACTATAGCATCCAAAACTCTGGCAAGTGGTGTCAAACTGGCAGGCGTGCGTCGAGACCCTTCGCCAAAAGGCTCATGGAAGCAGGGTCGAACCAGGTCTGTAGGTGGCACTGCACCGCCATGAGGGCGTCTCGGTGGAGGAGTCTGACCAAAGCACAGCTGATGTATCTTCGTGTTGGAAGCTGGGAGTCTGAGAATCTCCCGCACTCTGGTGCTGTATAGGCGGTGATCGCGGCCTCGGAATGCAAAGTGAATAAAATCATGGGCAGGATCAATCCATAGTGAAGCATAAAACTCTCTGACCCATGTGCCGCAGTATGCACCTGTCCGTCCAAGAAGATCTGACAAGCCTGGCAGAAAGGACAGGTGCGGACGTAGCTGCTCTCCCACAACCTCAACTAGTGACTCAAGTCGACAGACCCTCTGTGGTCGGAAAGCAATACCGCTGTCAACTAGAGCTCTGTAGAAATCCTCCTGAAGAGGGGTATAGAATCCTTCTGAAGCTCTGGGATCCCTCACAGGCGAAAACCACCGACTGACCTCCACGAACCTCAACCCCTGCACCTGACGTGCTGTAGCACCCCTCAAGTCAAAGTGCTCGACCGGGGGTGAACCTCTAGCTCTGGGAGGAGGACGTGCTCCACGACGCTGGCCCTCTAGCCTAGGAGACACCTGAGTACGTGCGCGTGTGGAGCGGCGACGTGGTGGAGACTGAGCTGGCTGCTCCTCTGTGTCCTCTGTAGCCTCTGGAGCCTCTAGAGCCTCTGGAGGTGGATCAACTGACATACTCTCTGCAGCTCCAGTATCCTCAGTACCCTCAGTGGCCTCTGTACCGAGCTGTCGACCTTCAAGATGAAAGCGACGCTCGCCTATGCGTATGCCACTGCTCCTGCCACCTCTCTCTGCCTGCTCTGCTGCATCTGCCATGGCCTGAGCAATCTCTGCCTCTGTGAGTGTCTTCTTCTTCTTTCTGGCCAAGATCTTGACACGCTTCCCACGTGCAATCTCAGACCGACGAGGAGGACTGTCGTCCCCGTCACCAGGAGCACCACCGGCGTTCTTGCAACGCACCATGCTGACAAACTGACTGAAAGCCTCTGAAAGATGATGAACTGTCACTCAAGAGGCTTGGCCTCAATCCGTATCCGCAGGCTTGGCCTCGGATTCAGCAGACTGATCTCACCCGACACACGGACAGACTCGCTGCAACGACGGAATAGAGAGATCTACTATAAGCACATATATAACTAAGAGGTACGAAACCTAGAGATAGCAAGCATATGAGATACGAAGTGAATCGAAACGCGAAGCTACCTCGGATCGACAAGACGACTGTGACAAGATGAGGTGACCTAGATCGCGAGATTCCCCGAATTCGATGAACGAGCTCTGAAAGGACCGAGTCGAGATAAACAACTGAGTAATACGATCAAGGTTAGCCCTAGCGACAAAATTGAATGAAATAGATCGAGATCGAACAAGTTGTCACCTCGAGATCGGGTTAGGGCAAAACCCTAGGTAGGGGAGAGGGCAAACCCTAGAAGAGGAAAGCGGCCGAAGGATGAATGACGAGCTAGGGTTGGCACGGGGGAGCTGCGGCTGCTGCTGGCGAGGTGCACGGCGAGGCTGGACGGCTTGCCGGCGGCGGTGGCGCGCGGCGCAGCAGCGGCGGGCGAGGGTGCGGCTGCGGGTGGCGCGGGAGCGGCCGGTGCGGCAGCGAGCAGCGCGCGAGCGGCGAGCGCGTGCGGGCGAGGAAGGTGCGGCGCGGGCACGGCAAGAGGTCGCCGGCGGTAGGGAAGACGGTGAGGGGACGGCGGAAATGGCGAGACGGCGACTAGGGCAAGGCGGCGGCGGAAACGCGTGCGGGTGAAAGAAAACCGGCCGAGGACGAACGGTTTTATGAAGGGGTTAGATCCGCGCGACACGTGATGACCGGACGTGGTGGTCGTTATGACCGGACGCGGTGGTGCAGCGTCCGGTCACACTCCAGTAAGCTCCTGGAGTGACCTGACGCGTCCGGTGATGACTGACCGGACGCGGTCAGAGTCCGGTCGAGGGGAGCTCGGGAAATCGTCGCGAATGACCGGACGCGGTGGTGGTAACCGGGACCGGACGCGGTGGTCAAACAGAGGCGCGTCCGGTGCAGCGTCCGATCAGTAGATCTGGAGATGGTCTTCTGGATGACCGGACGCGCTGGTGGACGTCGGGACCGGACGCGGTGGTGAAGCATCACTGCGTCCGGTGCAGCGTCCGGTCCAGCGTCCGGTCACTGTTCTTCGCCCTTCTTCGTTCCGAACAACGACGCGACTTCTCCCAATCAGGTTCCAATTCAAAAAGACACAAATAAACACCAATTGGAACACGATATGAGTGACCTCACTCAAACCCTCAAATTTTTTAATATAGATTGCCTTAGGCTAGTATTATTTTTAAGAAAATAGGCAATAAACACCCAAGGAGCAACGTATGGCCACGCAATAGAGTTTTTGAACCTTTAGGAGCGTCAAAATGCTCTCTCTATCCATGGACGAACACAGAGGTTGCTCAAAGCTTAACCGAAAAGAAACGACAAGAACAACAACCATGCATATGCAATGCAATACAAGAAGATAAAACTAGAATGCTTGTCAAGTTTGATCCACGGTTAGGCTTTTTCACTCCTCCAAAGAAGGGTTATCGTAACCGTGTTAGCCAAGCCCTAAAAACATTGCGATAAAAATAAACATAGCATATTATACAATGCAATGCAAGGGACAATACACGCTCATTTTTTAAAGTTACTAGAATCAAGCACATTGAGTTCACTTCTTAACCTACAAAAGGTTGCCTCATCCAAAGGTTTAGTGAAGATATCCGCTAATTGATTTTCACTTCTTACACCTTCTAGTGATATGTCATTTTTAGCAACGTGATCTCTTAGAAAGTGATGGCGGATATCAATGTGCTTGGTGCGAGAGTGTTGTACCGGATTGTTAGCAATTTTAACGGCACTTTCATTATCACATAAAAGTGGCACCTTTTCAAGAACAATTCCATAGTCTAGGAGGGTTTGTTTCATATATAATATTTGTGCACAACAAGCCCCCGCGGCAATGTATTCCGCCTCGGCGGTGGACAAAGCCACACTATTTTGCTTTTTAGATGACCAAGATACTAAAGATCTTCCAAGCAAATGGCACCCTCCGGATGTGCTTTTTCTATCAATTTTGCAACCGGCATAGTCCGAATCGGAATAGCCAACTAGTTGGAATCTAGCTCCTTTGGGATACCAAAGACCAATGCTTGGGGTGAGCTTAAGATATCTTAGGATTCTTTTTACGGCACTTAGGTGAGGTTCTTTAGGGCACGCTTGAAAGCGGGCACACATGCACACACTAAACATGATATCGGGCCTAGATGCGGTAAGGTATAACAAGCTACCAATCATAGAACGGTAGAGAGTTTGATCAACCGATTTACCTCCCTCATCTAGGTCGAGATGTCCATTTGATGGCATTGGGGTCTTGATTGGTTTGCATTCTTCCATCTTGAATCTTTTGAGAAGATCCTTGGTATACTTTTCTTGAGAGATGAAAATCCCTTCTCTCATTTGCTTTACTTGAAAACCAAGGAAGAATGTGAGCTCACCAATCATTGACATCTCGAATTCCTTCGACATCAATTCACCAAATTCCTTGCAATAATCTTCATTTGTTGATCCGAAGATGATATCATCAACATATACTTGACAAATAAAGATCTCCCCATTAAACTTCTTGGTGAATAGTGTGGTGTCGACCTTCCCAATGGTGAAGCCCTTCTCAATGAGGAAGTCCCGGAGGCGCTCATACCACGCTCTAGGAGCTTGCTTGAGCCCATATAACGCCTTGGACAACCTATAAACATGATTAGGATATCTAGGGTCTTCAAACCCGGGAGGTTGATTAACATAGACTAGTTCATTTATAAAGCCATTTAAGAATGCACTTTTCACATCTATTTGATATAGTTTCATATCATGATGTGATGCATATGCAAGGAGGATACGAATGGCTTCAAGTCTTGCAACGGGTGCAAAGGTCTCTCCAAAATCAAGACCTTCAACTTGAGAGAACCCCTTTGCAACTAGTCTTGCCTTGTTCCTCACCACTATGCCTTGGTCATCTTGCTTGTTTCGGAACACCCACTTGGTTTCAATGACTCTTGCACCTTTAGGATGCTCTTCAAGTGTCCATACTTGATTGCGGGTGAAGTTGTTCAATTCTTCATGCATTGCATTCACCCAATCCGGATCTTGAAGAGCTTCTTCTACATTCTTAGGTTCAACGCAAGAGACAAAAGAGTGATGTTCAACAAAAGAAGCTAGCTTTTGGGATCGAGTCATTACTCCCTTTGTAGGACTCCCTATGATGAGATCTTGTGGATGTGCTTGAAGTAGTGGTGAGTTTCTTCTATCAACCACTTGAGGAGGTGGATGGGGAGCATCAACATCTTGAGTTTGTGCCTCGGCTTGTTCATGAGAGACATAAGTGTCTTTATTTTCAACTCTCTCATTCTTGTCATCATCTTGAGGCACACGTGATGAAGATGGTGGATCAACAATTTGTACATCGTCATCATCATCTTTTGGCTTGATGTCTCCTACCGGCATGTTCTTCATGGCCTCCCTTAAGGGTTCATCACCTACATCATCACAATTCTCAATTGCTCCTTGGGAGCCGTTAGATTCATCAAATTCCACATCATATGTTTCTTCAACCAAACCGGTGGCATGGTTAAATACTCTATATGCTTTGGACTTTGATGAGTAACCAACAAGAAAACCAATATCACAACGTCTTTGAAACTTCCCTAGGTGTTGACGCTTCTTGTAGATGTAACATTTGCAACCAAACACCCGGAAGAAAGAGACGTCCGGCTTCTTCCCATTAAGCAACTCATAGGGGGTCTTGCCAAGAAACTTTTGTAGGAAGAGGCGATTTGAAGCATAGCATGCGGTGTTGATTGCCTCGGCCCACAACTTCTCCGGAGTGTTGTACTCATCTAGCATTATTCTTGCAAGGGTGATCAATGTTCGGTTCTTTCTCTCAACTACACCATTTTGTTGAGGAGTGTAGGTTGAAGACACCTCATGCTTGATTCCAATTTCATCACAATAAGCTTCAATGTTGGTGTTGTCAAACTCTTTCCCATTGTCACTTCTAATCTTCTTTATCTTGACTTCGAATTCATTTTGAGCTCTCTTTGCAAACTTCTTGAAGCAATTTGCCACTTCGGATTTGTCATGAAGGAAGAAAGTCCATGTATACCTTGAGTAGTCATCCACTATCACAAGACAATAGAGATTACCACCCAAGCTCTTGTATGTTGTAGGCCCAAACAAATCTATGTGTAGAAGTTCTAGCACTCTTGAAGTTGACATGAAAGCTTTGGTTGGATGAGTGTTTGCAACTTGTTTGCCCGCTTGACATGCACTACAAGGTTTGTCCTTTTTAAACTTCACATCCTTCAATCCTCTCACTAGTTCTTTCTTCAATAGCTTGTTGAGAGTGTTCATTCCAACATGAGCAAGCCTCCTATGCCAAAGCCAACCAAGTGAGGTCTTGGTGAACAAACATGTCATCAAATTTGCATCTTCGGAGGTGAAGTCAACAAGATAAAGATTATTGTATCTAAAGCCTTTGAATATCACTTGCTTGTCATCT
Source organism: Saccharum hybrid cultivar R570 (assembly GCA_038087645.1). Classification (NCBI taxonomy): domain Eukaryota; kingdom Viridiplantae; phylum Streptophyta; class Magnoliopsida; order Poales; family Poaceae; genus Saccharum; species Saccharum hybrid cultivar. Next base: position 444,303 of record JAQSUU010000542.1, read on the forward strand.
ATCTTTGAAACTTCCACTTCATTTGGTGTGAACAAGCATTGGAAGCCAAGGTCACAAAGTTGCCCAACGGATAACAAGTTGAAACTCAATGAAGCAACATAGAACACATTTGAGAGTGAGTGATCATGTGATATTGCAATCTTGCCTATACCCTTGACTTTGCTCTTTGAATTATCCCCAAATGTGATCTTCTCTTGACATATTCCATTCTCTTCAATGGTGGTGAACATACGAGGATCACCGGTCATATGTTGAGTGCAACCACTATCAATAACCCAATGAGATCCACCGGTCTTGTAGTTCACCTACACACAAAAGATCAAGCTTTTTGTTTAGGGACCCAAACTTGAGAGGGGCCCTTGACTTTCTCCACTAGTGACTTGGCAACCCATATTTTCTTTGGCCTATTCTTGTTTGGGGAACCCAAAAACATGACTTTCATCTTTCCATTTGAATCTTTTCTTAGCATATAATGAGCATTGAAAGCGAAAGGTCTAGCATGCTTGGGCAAGGGTTATGGTGGTGGAGTTTTGCATTCATGAGCAAAGTGACCTTCTTGACCACACTCAACACATCTCTTTGGCTTGGGCCTTGACTTGCTTTGTTGTTGTTGAGCTTTTGCTTTCTTCTCTTGATTTGCCAAGTACCCAATACCACTTCTATCCATCTTCATTACGGTGTTCATGAGGAGCTCACTTTGCAAATGTTGGCCTCTTGTGAACTTGCTTAGGCCGGTCTTGAGATGCTCTTTTTCTTGCTTGAGCTTTTTGTTTTCTTCAATGAGTGACTCATTTGTTGGTTGCTTCTCAAGAGCCATCAAACCTTTTAGCTTATTGTTCTCATTTGCAAGCTTCTCATTCTCACTCTTGAGGTTGGCATAATCATCATGGTTGCTTGACTCAACCACACTCTTGCCTTTGCTACTAGAACCTTGCTCAATGCTTTCAATGATCAAGTCATCACATGATGTAGCTATATCACACTTAACAACATAGTTAGTAGCATCATGTGTCTCAAGAGCAAGTTCATTAGCAACCACAAGACTATCATAGTCAATTTTTAATGTGGTGTATTTATCCTTTAGAAAATTATGTCTAGTGATGAGCTCATCATGCTTCTTCTCAAGTTTATCATGTTGATCTTTAAGCTCTTTATAAGAGGTTTTGAGCTCCTTGAGAGTGGAAGACATCACTTCATTTTGAACTCTAAGCTCACCACTAGTCTTTTGAATATTTTCAAGCTTCGATGAGAGTGATTCATTTTCATTTTGAAGATCATCATTTTCACTTCTAGTTCTTCTTATGATTTTAGTGTATTTGTTTAGCAATTTTACAAGTTCATCATAAGAAGGTGAGTCATATTCATCATCACTATCACTATCATCATCATCATCACTATCATGGTTTTGTACCTTTCGTTCACCCTTGGCCATAAGGCATAGGTGAGTAGTGGACGATGATGGTGAAGGAGGCGGTGAAGGTGGTGATGAAGATGTTGGTGAAGATGATGGCCCCATCACAAATGCGGCAACCTTCTCTTTCTCATCATCGCTCTCATCTTCGGAGGACTCACAAGATGATTCAATGTCGGTGAGCCAATCACCAACGATGTATGCCTTTCCTCCCTTCTTCTTCTTGTGGAACTCCTTCTTCTTGCCATCCTTCTTCTTGTATGGCTTGTTCCTCTTCTTCTCTTCTTCTTCATCACTTGAATCATTTTTCTTGCCCTTGTTCTTGTTCTTGTACTTGTCTTTTGGTGGTCTAGGGCATTGATGAGCTAGGTGGCCAAGTTCACCACAATTGTAGCAATCCATCTCCAAGATTGGCTTTCTCTTGCTACTTGTGAAGAATTTCTTCTTCTTGCCATCGAACTTGATGCCACTCTTGTTAAGCTTCTTTAGCATCTTGGTGGTCTTTCTCACCATGAGTGCAAGTGATTCATCATCAACATCACTTTCACTTGAGCTTTCTTGCACCATCATGGCTTGGCCCTTCTTCTTCTTCTTGTCATGACTAGCTTTGAAGGCCAAGTCTTTCTTCTTGGAAGATAATGAGCCCTCTTCCGGAGTGATATGCATGTACATCTCATGAGCATTGATTTTCCCTAAAACTTGAGTCGGTGTTGCGGTGGAAAGATCACTTTGGTGAAGCACGGTGACAATGTGTCCATACTTCTCAACGGGAAGCACACTCAAGATCTTCCTTGCAACATCCGATTGGCTCATTTTGGTGAGCCCAAGAGCATTGAGGTCCTCTACAAGAACATTCAAGCGAGTGTACATGTCATTAGCACTTTCTTTGGGAAGCATCTCAAAAGAATTAATTTTCTTTAAGGCTATGTGATAGCGTTCCTCACGCTCACTCTTAGTTCCCTCATGGAGAGCACAAAGATTTTCCCACAATTCATGAGCGTTCTTTGCATTACGCACGCGATTGAAGATATCTTTGCCTAAGCCCCGGTAGAGTGCATTTTTGGCCTTTGCATTCCACCGGTCGTACTTCTCCTCGTCACCACTTGGGTTAGCGGGATCCCTTATGGGGGGAAGCCCTTCGGTTGCGGCTCTAAGGCACCCAACATCTATGGCTTCGAGGTACGCCTCCATACGAATTTTCCAATATGGAAAATCGTCTCCCTCAAAAGTGGGAGGTGGTCCTTCCCCATTAGACATCTTGCTCTAGGCGGTAAAGCCTAAAAATAGAGCAACACGGCTCCGATACCAATTGAAAGGATCAAGATGCCCAAGAGGGGGGGTGAATTGGACTTTTCTAAAAATTAGATGCAAGAAATAAATCCTACAAGCCGGAATTCACCCCTAGTGTCTACTTGTGTTCCTAGAGAGTCTACCGATACAAAGTTTTGCACCCTAGTTTCCAATCCTAGTCTAGCATGGCAAGTCTAGGAATGTAAACAAGCAATGAAAGTAAATACGAGAATGTAAATGCTTGAATGTAAAGGGGCAAGGAACACAGCGATGTTTTTCCGAGGTATCGGAGAGTCGCCACTCCCCACTAGTCCTCGTTGGAGCACCCGCGCAAGGGTGTAGCTCCCCCTTGATCCGCGCAAGGATCAAGTGCTCTCTACGGGTTGATTCTTTGACACTCCGTCGCGGTGAATCAGCCACAACCGCTCACAAGACGAGTTGGGTCATCCACAAGCTCCGCCGGATGATCACCAAACTCCCAATCACCACCAAGCCGTCTAGGTGATGGCGATCACCAAGAGTAACAAGCTAGAACTCTCACTTGACCACTACGAGCCCAAATGAGAAAGTGGATGCACACTTGCTACTCTCTAATCGCTAGTGAGGAACTCTCAAGCTTTGATTCTTAAATCTCTATCCTCACTAGTGCTCTTGCACTACCTTGCACTCCAAAGGTGTTTATCAGCTGATCAAATGAGCAAGAGACCTCTAAAAGAGGTGGTGGGGATGTATTTATACACCCCACAGACAAAACGAACCGTTACCTGCTGACTCAGCAAAACTCGAGCTGACCGGACGCGCCGGTCGTACTGACCGGACGCGCCGGTCGCTCGTAACGGTCGAAAACCGAAAAACACCTAAATGACCGGACGCACCGGTCAGGGGTGACCGGACGCGTCCGATCGTGCAGGGAGCATACTGTACTCGCACCGGACGCGCGACCGCGTCCGATCGGTGATGACCGGACGCGTCCGGTCGTCTCAGGACCTTACTGGACTGTGACCGGACGCGCCGATCACACCCAGGTCGCGTCCGATCGGGTGTTTCCCTCAAGTGACACGTGTTGACTTCTGACCACCGCGTCCGGTCCTCGCGAGGACCGCGTCCGGTGTTCAGAGCTGAAACCCTAGCCGCGGAACTGAACTGACCGGACGCGTCCGGTCATGCCGAGGACCGCGTCCGGTCATGGGAAAACAACCCGAAACACTCCGAAACGCGTCACAACTTGAACCAAGTTGCTTCCAACTGAACTTTGAGCTATTCTAGAGCTGCCTAGCGCCAAGTTTACCAAGTGTGCACCACACCTAAACATAGGACTCGCCTAGGTCAAGCTACCCGCTCATGCCCCCCTTTATAGTACGGCCAAAAGAGAAAAACGAAGATCCTAACGACTATTCCAAATGTCTCTCAACACCTCGACATCCGGAACTAACCGTCCTTAATCTTGACGTCACTCTTTTGAAAACCGAAACGATTTCCATCAAGGGGCATGAATACCATGGTGCCCAAAGCAGTTAAAGCCTCCATGACCTAACTTACCAAAGTTTCTGCAAAACACACGTTAGTCATGGTAATAAAGCGTTGTCATCAATTGCCGAAACCAAACCTCGGGGCCTAGATGCTTTCAGAGATTTAGGGTTCAAAAAGGATCCATCCCGACTAGCATCTCGGATCTATCCATCCCGGCCATCACCTCATCGAAACGTCGCCGGAGGTGACCGGAATAGGGTGGTGGCGCTAGGGTTTGGCGCCGGCTTCACCAATGGAACAAAGAAGTCACGAGCAAAGGTGGGAGAAAAAAATGAAAAAAGGTGTCGAACCGGTACGGAGGATTGTGTAATGAGTTGCAGTGGTGGGTAATTTTCCACTAACTCCATGAGGAGGTACATAAGCCTTGTTTCTGGAGTACCTCTTCAGGAGCTCCAAAAAATGTGGAGTTGATCCTTAGCTCCACCTTTTTCTTGAAGCAGAGTTTTTAGAGTTGAACCCGTTTGGCGGGACAAGTTTGGAGCATACAGTCCCAAACAAATACTATGGGTGTGTTCACTTCACGAAAAGTAGATAAAAAGTTACTGTAGCATCTTTCGTTGTTATTTGGCAAAATTTGTCCAATCATGGACTAAATAGGCTCAAAAGATTTGTCCCGATATTTACAGACAAACTATGCAATTAGTTATCTTTTTTACCTACATTTAATGCTCTATGCATGCGTCGAAAGATTTGATGTGATGCGTGGAAGAGGAAATATTTTGAGTTGGGATGGGGAAGTGAACAAGACCTATATGTACATCCTATCAAAATTGTTCATGCATATAATAATTGCATTGTACTTTAGAAATAGAGAAAACAGTAGAGGCTACTAGAGCTAAATTGTTCCTATTCACATGCCCTTTTTGACAGAGATCATTGTACATTGGCCCCGTTCGGCTGGGCTGATAAGCTGGCTGAAAAACACGGGCTGTGTTTAGTTCCACCAAAAACGTATTATTCTAAAAAAAGATTCCCTATCACATCAAACTTGCGATACATGCATGGAGTACTAAATGTAGATGAAATAAAAAACTAATTGTACAGTTTAGTTGTACTTTACGAGACGAACGTTTTGAACCTAATTAGTCAACGGTTGGACACTATTTGCCAAATAAAACCAAAACGTGCTACAATACTTTTTTCATCCTTTTCAGGGGAACTAAACACACCCACGGTTGACTGATTTGTTGTGAGAGAAAAAAAACTGTTTCAACTGAAAAAAAGCTGAAAAAGACGGATTATAAGCCGGGTGAACAAAGCCATTATTATTATCTATATTCACATGGTCTTTTGAAAGAAGCTAGTACTCAGCTCACATTTTTCCAGCAAAGATTTATTAACCAGATAACTATTGCTAAGTATTAGTACTAGCTGGCAGTGGATCAAAGATACCTTTTGCATTGGTTTGTTGTAGCGGCAGCCGGCAGGCAGCAACAGAGCCGTGCGGGCGTCGATGCGTCGTTGCTCGTGGAGAGAAAACTGAAACAGGATACTTTATCATTTCTCACGGGGCCTTCGAGACGCGAACGGAAAAAGCCAAATCACGCCGCTGGAAGCATCGCAAAGAACGACCGGAGCGAGGCGCTCGCGACCAAAAACAACCACCGAGCGGAGCCCGCCCGCCAGTCAAAGGCCCTAGTTTCCAAAAGATTTTGCAAAATTTTTCAGATTCCTCGTCACATCAAATATTTACACACATATATAAAACATTAAATATGAATAAAAAAATAAAATTAATTACATAATTTAGACGAAATGGACGAAACGAATCTTTTAAGTCTAATTAAACTATAATTAGACACTAATTGGTAAATAACAACGAAATTTACTGTAGTATCATTTTGCAAAAAAATTTGCAACTAAACGTACCCCAAGACCGTCCAAATCCCAGCCACACAGACACAGCACAACCAGGCCGCCGATCGATTCCTCGATCTCTCATCGCGCACGTATAAACCGGCCCGGCGGGGGCGCGGACGTCTTCACCGTTCACCTCCCTTCCCGTAGCCGGCGACGCGCGGGTCTCTCGGTGTCCGGCCGCGCGCACGAGCCCTAGCATAGCAGCTGTAGTAGTGCTGCTACTAGTTTAGCCGCAGCAGAGTACGCTAGCGCCTATAGCGCTCCGCGTCTCAGTTCCACCACCAGAAAGGCAAATTCGTCTTCGCTTTTCCGCCCGTTTGATTTGCCTCTTCCACCAGAAGGCGGGCAGGCGGGCGGCCGGGCAACCAAAAAGTCAGAGGAGAATTGGCCCACGGCCACGGCCGAGACGAGAGCGCCAGGCGGGCGGGCGGGCAGGGTGAGGTGAGGAGCGGCCATCAGGGCCGCCCGCGAGGCCAACCATGGCCCAGCATATATACGCCACCAGCTGCGGCCGCTGCGGGTGTGCCCGCCCCGCGATCTCGCTACCACTACTGCCCGCGCCGACCCTCCCTCTCGCCTCTTCCTCGTCTCGGTTGCGGCGCCGGAGGGCTCGTCCCATGGGCGCGAGCGATCACCTGGGCTTGGCGGCGGTGGCCGCCGCCGCCAAGCCGCGGAACGGCAGCAGGCCGTGTGCGGCCGGGCTGGGCGAGCCGCTGCCGGCACTCGACGACCCCGGCCTCCTCGTCCACCCCAGCGCCGACTTCGCCGCCCAGGCGCTCGTCTCCTCCACACAGCAGGTGATCGTTTCGTTCGCTCGTACTACTGCCACGCGTGTCCTTCCGTTTCGATTTGTCCCGATTCGTGTGCAAATGGGTGGCGCGCGTTCGGCCGGCGGCCTGCGCTTTTGCGCCGCCGAAGGTGCGGCTGGTCGTGATCCGTTACTGCGCGCGCGCGGGGTCAGATGATGCTGACAAGGACTAGGACTGGGAAGCAAGTGGTAGGACTGGGGGATCATCGGTGGCCCTGCTGGCTTTCTGTTCTGTTGTTGTCCTTTCTTCCTTGTGGGATCATAACTCGTTGGGTCCATAATCTGAATCGGACATTCAGTGCCCGTGTGAATCACTGAATTGCTTCATGTGGTGAATGTGATGAGTAGTAGAAACTTATTACATGGTTTTGCAATGGATGGTGACCAGTACCGGGAGATGTACCAAAAGTCGATCGACGACCCAGCTGGGTTCTGGTCGGAGATCGCGGGTGAGTTCTACTGGAAGCAGAAGTGGAGCCCTGATGAAGTTTGTGCAGAGAACCTCGACGTGACCAAGGGGCCGATCAAGATTGAAGTAGGTTATTCCTTAATTTCAATGGCTGTTTCTGGTGGTGGAAGGATACATATCGATGTGGTTGGTTACTGGTGTTTGGCATTTGCAGTGGTTCAAGGGGGGAAAGACCAACATATGCTACAATGCGGTCGACCGCCATGTGGAGGCTGGGAATGGGGACAAGATCGCCATGTACTGGGAGGGGAATGAGCCCAGTCAGGATGGGAAGCTCACCTACTCTGAGCTCCTGGAAAAGGTTTGCCAGGTAAACATTCATTCTCTTTTGCCAAAACAATTGCATGTAGTTTTGATTGAACGCAATGTGTGCAGAGCCTGGGCAGTCTAATGTGTTCTGCTGTCGCTTTCTGATAGCTGTCGAATTACTTGAAAAGCGTCGGCGTTGGAAAGGGTGATGCCGTGGTGATCTACCTACCAATGTTGATGGAGCTGCCGATTGCAATGCTTGCATGTGCCCGCATTGGTGCTCTTCACTCGGTAACTGTTAACCCCCATGTTTGCAAGTCAACTGTTCTTAATGGTTGTATGTATGTTTGATTGATTTTGATGATGAATATGTTCAGGTTGTGTTTGCTGGCTTCTCAGCCGAGTCACTGGCCCAACGAGTTATAGATTGCAAGCCTAAGGTTGTTATTACCTGCAATGCTGTGAAAAGGGGGATGAAAATCATCCCTCTCAAAGATATAGTGGATGCATCTCTAGATGAAAGTGCAAAGAATGGAGTTGATGTAGGTATGCACTAGAATCTGAGTATGGATGTCTGGCCTATCTGCAAATCTGAGCTTTCTATAATTGCATTTTGGATCTACCACCCTTGTTCCATGTCCATGTTAACCATAATCTCTTATATATCAGGAATTGCACTGAGGAAATGTCCTATGGAGTTAGATATAATTTATAAGATTTACTGCCTTGACTCCCTGATATTTTTGTGGGGGCCTTTTATTTTCACAGCATATCTGCAAATTTTGCCCTGGTACCACTTTTTTAGAATGTCTTTTGTGACAAAATGGCTAATCTAGATCTACACCTTGTCCTGCCACCAAACATCATCCTTCATTTTGGTCACAGTCCTTGCCTTCGGTATGTCGTTTTCCTTCCTTTTTTTGGAACATGACTTGCTACCTTTTGATGTCTTGAAAGAAGTCCAAAGCACCAGCATACTGTTGATCATCTCACATCATGTACTTTGTTCAGTGAGTATGTGCTAGTCTGGTTTGAAAAAAAAATCTAATGTGAAATTTTTCTTTTGCTGAAAAGGCATTTGCTTGACATATGAAAACCAGTCCGCGCTGAATAAAGTAGACACGCGATGGAAAACCGGAAGAGATGTTTGGTGGCAGGTATGCCAAAAACAAGTTCAATTATATTCGAAATCGCATCATACTTTCTACGTGCACAAACTCTGCAGAACTTCCCTGTGATTCAGAAAATAACCTATCAAACCCTGTTGTTTCAGTTATGTCACTAATGCAATTTATTTCTGAATGAACGATGATGTCCTATAGGATGTTGTGCCCGATTTCCCAACTAAATGCGATGTGGAATGGGTTGATGCAGAGGATCCACTGTTTCTTTTGTACACAAGTGGCAGCACAGGAAAGCCAAAGGTAGTCTTACTCTCATAGTCATAGTCTCGTAGACTGTTCCTGACTTCCTGTGCCTCTTTAGCAAAGCTACTAACATACTGCGAACCATACAGGGTGTGTTGCATACAACTGGGGGCTATATGATCTACTCTGCTACAACATTTAAGCATGCATTTGACTACAAGCCAACAGACATATACTGGTAATATGTCTTTATTGAGTCTTCTGGTGGACCAAATGTTTACCTAAAATCATTGGATCTCTAGTAGCCGCCATTTTCTTATGATCGTTCCTCTGTTTCACTTAAATCAGGTGCACTGCCGATTGTGGCTGGATTACTGGACATAGTTATGTGACATATGGTCCACTATTGAATGGAGCCACAGTTCTTGTTTTCGAAGGGGTAACTGCAAAAAGTTTTGTAGTTGATGTGTTATTAACTTTAACGTAATTTTGGGGTTTATTTTGAAATTGCTCATATGTCTAATTTGTAATCTATTTTCTTGGACACAACTCTTAGGCTCCAAATTACCCTGATCCTGGCCGCTGTTGGGACATTGTTGATAAATATGGAGTGACAATATTTTATACTGCACCAACACTTATACGCTCACTTATGCGTGATGGTACTGAGGTAATACTGCTTGCTGTTTGTTTGATACTAATCATCCTAGAATGCCTGGTGTGTTATTCAACTCTGATGTTTATGCTACAGTTCCAAGATATAAGATCAAAAGGAAACCAATTAATATTTGCTGTTTGTAAATTGATTGCAGCTGATCTCTATTGACTGTTACAAGTTTGCTATGTAGCCTGCATGTATTGTCAATAGTAGAAAACGTATCTTTGAGAGTGAAATCTCTAATTGTCTAATACTAATTGATGTCTATATGATTTAGTCATATGATCAAAATAATTTGAATTTTAATGGCCTATGTTTGCTAATATCATGCTAAACCATTCTTCTTGCGTAACCTTGATCTTCCATTGTATTTTTATTTACAGTATGTTGCTCGGTACTCTCGTAAGTCCCTCCGAGTGCTTGGAAGTGTGGGTGAGCCAATCAACCCCACCGCATGGAGGTTTGTAATGACTGCTACCTCTTGTAATTCATATGCGCTGAAAAGGTCTTACATGCTCTGTTATGGATTTCAGGTGGTTCTATGATGTTATTGGCGACTCACGATGCCCCATATCAGATACTTGGTGGCAGACTGAAACTGGGGGATTCATGGTAAGTGTGTCTTCATAATTTTCAAGGAGAATTTAGAGTTTTTTTAAAGTGACTGTCATATTACCTATCGAATTGAAGTTTAATTGTTCTTGTTTTATTAGATCACTCCTTTACCTGGTGCTTGGCCTCAAAAGCCAGGATCAGCAACACTTCCTTTCTTCGGTGTGCAGGTACATGTCATTGCTTGACTTGTATGAATTGGTAATTTGCGTTTCCTTGTTTTGTAATAACTTTACCTGATTCACAGCCAGTCATTGTTGACGAGAAAGGTCGGGAAATGGAAGGAGAATGCAGTGGATATCTTTGCATAAAGAAATCGTGGCCTGGGGCTTTCCGGACTCTATATGGAGATAAAGAGAGATATGAGACGACATACTTCAAACCATTTGCTGGATATTATTTCTCGGGCGATGGCTGCAGCAGGTACACATCAAGTATTTAATTCAACAGTAAAGATGGTAGCTTGTGTAAATTTGCCACCCAGCTTTACATGTTTATATCGTTTTTTTTCGAAAAGGCACATGTTTATATCGTATAACATTCTAAATGAGCTTGTCAGGGATAAAGATGGCTACCACTGGCTGACTGGAAGAGTTGATGATGTTATCAATGTGAGGTAATCCAGCTACTTATTTGATTTATTCTTCTGCTTAGTTTTGATTAATGAGATGGTTTAAAGAGGCTGCCAAAATGTGAGTATTTCATTTTGTTAGAGGAGTCAAGGGCCTATTGGGCCTTAGCCCGTTAGGGTTAATTAGTCGCTTGCTTAGGAGTCAAGTAAACCTCTCTATATAAGGATAGGAGATATATCAATCGAATCAAGCAAGAGATTAGAAGAAAATCTCTTCTCTCTTGCCGGCCGTGGGCGAAGCCCCGCGGCCGGCCTCCCCCAGCGCCCTCGCAGCCCTAGCCGCCGCCGCTGCGAACAGTACCCGCGGCACTGTAGCACCGCGGGTACTGTAGCGTGCCAGCCGCCGTCGCTCCACATAACATCTCTCCTCTCAATCCTAGCAGCCCCATAACACATTTTCCTTTGAAAATTCTAGTGGACACCGGATTGGGACAGCGGAAGTTGAGTCTGCTCTGGTTTCACATCCAAAATGTGCCGAGGCCGCTGTTGTTGGTATTGATCACGAGGTATAGTCCAGAACTTGATTTTTTTTCCTCCTTAGCGTTAGTGCAATAGTGCTCCATTCGTTATTCCCCCTATTTAATCAAACCCGGTCTTAAAAATTTGACTACATTTTGTAGGTTAAAGGTCAGGGAATATATGCTTTTGTAACTTTGGTGGATGGTGTTCCCTACAGTGATGATCTACGGAAAAGTCTCGTTATGACAGTCCGCAGTCAGGTAATCTCTTTAGACAGTTTGCTTACAGTTACAGTGATGGATTCCTGGAAGATGTTTTTTTTCTAACATGGCAAATGACCTGATTAGCAATGGCAGTCTGTCTTGCAATTTATATGTTTTTTTCAATGACAATGGATGTACTTTTTCACATGTAGATTGGTGCGTTTGCTGCTCCTGACAAGATCCATTGGGCACCTGGGCTCCCAAAAACACGAAGTGGGAAGATCATGCGAAGAATCTTACGAAAAATCGCATCCAGGCAACTAGATGAGCTCGGCGACACGAGCACGCTTGCTGATCCGGGTGTTGTGGACCAGCTGATTGCGCTCAGTGACAGCTAATCTATCGGCTATGGGGAGAAGACATGATCACTGCCTGCACTGTATCTCGTGCAAAATTCAGCTTGTATGATGCGAGGTCTGTTGGGCCCAACTTTCTCTTGATTGCTTCGGTGTCATAAGGATGGCAACAAAAGAGAGATGCTGCAAACTTGGGGATTGATGCGGACATCCGGTGCGTCTGTAAATTGTTGGGTCGCAGTCACAGATAGATACAGTATACACTGGTAAATAACGAGATAAAGTGTTTAATGATAGATCTCGCATTTTATGCTTGCAACGTACAGGATTCAGCCATGAACATTAAAGGATAACGTGTTTACTGCATCTCTTTGTACGCTGTTCAAAGCATGTGAACCATCGGAAACATTGGAATTTTAGGGATATCTACACGAGAATTGAGCTGCTTCGGTCGAATTTCTGCGAAGGCAGCTGGGGTTGTGTCCCAAACTAGAGGACAAGGTACGAATACTCCTTGAACCTAAGGGGCACGGGAGTTTGGCAGAGCTCCGCTCTGAGAGAACGCTCCCAACTTCTTTGAAGCGGATTCTGCAGATCTCTACCAAACACTTAAAAAGCAATTGTATTCTGGTGGGAAGATTATGAGAATCGCTTCTCTATTTACGCTACAAGTTGGGAGCTAAAAAATACACTCCTTGCTACTCCCCGTTCAATCACCACTAGAATCACTTCAAAATACACTCCTCACTTACTGATTCTGTCAATACGGGTGCACGCGCTACTTCGCTACGAACAATCATGCCACACATCGCCTAACCTATGAATTGGGACGCTCATGTGACAATGAGAGCTTGATATTTGACACCTAAAATTGTTCTTGACACCTAATTCGTACGCCTTTCAATATTGATGTCATGCACGCCGAATAGTTTAGATTCAGATGTTTCTCTCGCCTTATATCTAGTTTTGTTTTTTTGTTTTGTTTTCTTTTATTTTTTTGCAGACTTGATGAATGAACATGTACCCCTACCTTATCTAAATACACCAGTTGGATCTATGGGTCATACTATCATAGGCATGCTCCCTTCCTCGCGCTTGTTTCTCTGGCTCAATTGTCTCACCGCCGCTAATGGCTGTCTATACCACCACCCCTGCTCCTCCCTTGTCTGGCGATGTCATTTCATCAATTGTCCTTTAGCATTCACACACATGCTTCTTCCTCCAAAACATACAACAAGTTGGAGAGGCAAGAAATTAGGAATTGTGCCTTACTAGCAGGGATCTCCAAGGGGACCATGGAGCCCATTTTGATGGTCAAATTCATCAGTCCAGTCCAGCGGTACAAACCCTAGGGGCGGTGGTACCTTCCATTCTTGAGGGATAGAGAGATGAGCGCGTGAGAGATGCACGAGATAGGAGATGTGATGTGGATGCAATGCATCCGTGTAACTAGATAAGGCAGGGGCAAACATGTCCATTGACTAGGCCTAGAAAAATAAAGGAAAAGAAAAAAAATGAAAAAATAGAGATAAAGGGAGAGAAGCATCTGATCCAAACAATTCAGGTGCATGGTGTCAAATATAGAAAGACATGCCAATTGGGTGCCAAGAATAGTGAGGCACATGTATTGGGTGTCAAATATCAGAATCTCTCACAATAAGAGACTTGTACATCGCTTGTACTCCTCACAATGATATGGTTGCTGTCGTCCGGCGGATTGAGGTGGTCGACTGGTCCTCATTGTGTATGTTGTCGCTGATTCTGCCCATCTATATCCTATCACCAAATAGGTATGGGCTTGCTAACTCTCAATAGGTTCTTTTAGGCATTTCCTTCCTTGGAACCCAATTTTTTTCTTCACTAGTGCTATTGTTATTGTTGAAATCAACATCTTCTTTGGCCCCTAGGAAGAATCTGACAAGATAGGGTTTAGGGTTAAGAATTTGGATATAGTTTGAGGGCTCATTGTAGTCAAGCAGGATTAGAGAGAAGATGGCAACTATGGCAAATGTAGATAAGGGAGGCAAGATAGAGGTGACGTCACCGGCCAGGTACCAGAGGATGGTTGGTGAGTTGGGTCAAGATCAAGATTGAGGAGACCATAACAATGGTAGACGGGACTAGGAGGAGGTTACCATGGGTGTGGTAATATCTCACCAAAGATGGCATTGCCAGGTTCCTCTAACTTAAATTAGAGGGATTGAGTCACTGGCGGTGGACCTAATTGTGTGAAGAAGTCCCTCTAACTCAAGTTAGAGGAGATTCATGCTCCAATCAGACCCCGCCATGTGATAGGGCAGTGAGAAAGAATGTGTTGGCTACTGTTCTGATGTGCTAGAGATGCAAGATGAAGATGTGCCTCCAACAACAAAAAATTCATGTGCTTGGATCTTCTTATCAAATATTATTTAATTATGAAATTAAAAAACCCTGATTATTCCATTTGTCACATTTTACTTAAAATATCTAAAGTGCTTCCTTGATTCTGAAATATAAGATGTTTTTGTTTCATCATAAGTCAGACTTAACTTTAACCAAGTTTATAAAATATGCATCAAGATAAAATTGGTTCATTAAATCCACCATGAGAAAATATCATAGATGTCCATATTTCTACTAGTGTGTCATGATTAATTAAAACAAACAAATGATGGTGTGAAAACAAAAGGAACTTACTACTATAAAAGGGACATTGCATTATATATGAGTTCCCAACATGGTATCTTGTTTCACATGAAGATACAAGTATTGCCCTTAGCATATCTTTGGTTGGTATTGATTATTTAGTCTTATATTAGATCATAGTAATGGTTGATCCTACTATGTCCAAATTGACGCTCTTCCATAATGTAACATAATCTAGGTGTAGCTTTAGTTGTTGGGAGATGTGCCAACTTCAGAGTCTTGGTCTCCCTTAGGAGATGTGCCAACTTCAGTGTCTTGGTCTCCCTTAGGACCTTTATCCACAGTTTCACCATCTTCAGAGTCTGGATAGTCAACAAGGCCCATGTCTACTGAGTTGCTTCCTATGGAGCTTTGGACTTCACAATTATTGTTATTTGTATACTCTGCATCAGTAGAGGAGTTTGTGGCATTGCTTTGTTCGGCATGTGTGTTAGCTCTAGGGCCTGTATATATGGGACACAATAGACAAAATAGAAGGTCATTCATTCTCTTACTTTGACATAACTTTGAATACTATAAATACACTACGTGTCGGTAATAATAAGTTATTATGAAACACTACCACTATACACTATATTTAAGGAAAGTAAGAAAATAAACAAAATTTAGGAAATGTGAGAACTGGTGAACAAATAGAACACTTTTGAAATACAAGCATAGATAACCAAAGCAGTGTGGCACTATAGTTATTTGGCTAGTGAGCAGGGTCTTCAATTTCTACCAACTATGACTATGGGTTTGGTGGGATATTTATGTGAATTGTTTAGTGTTCATTTGTAGTTTTATGAACTGTGATGACATGGATCTGTCTCTTAAATATTGTATCTCTTTTAATCCAAGAAAGTTAGAAGTGCTAGAAACTCAACTAATTCTAAAAATAGAAGTTAATTAGAAATTGTGAAAAATTCTAACCTTGAAAGAAATTCCTAATAATATCTATCTTTCGATCCCCAAGGTCAAGAAATTGCCATAAGTTATGAGTGGTAATTGAGTCAAGAGGTTTGTTCACCAAAAAATGTGCACCAAGTTTTACACATCTCATCACAATATCTATTGTAGTCATAGTTGACATCAATATATCAAAGATAAAATCATAAAACACACTAGCTTAACAATTCTGAAGAAGAGAGTAATCATGGAATCTAGAGAGGGATGCATGGGAATATGTGAATTAGAATCCATTTAGTAAGAAAGTACACACTTACTAATCATTTGGATGTTTTCATACATCTCTGTGGCCATGTCAAGGAATTCAAAACCTGGTATCTCTTCCATGTCCACTGATACCAATAGGAAATCAATATCTTGTGCATGATCATTAAGAAAATCCAGTGCCTCTCTAGGACTTGTAAACATCACGACTGAACAAGCAAGAAAAAAATCAGGGATTATTTGTAATAAAAGAAACTAAAAATATATAATAAATACAAAAAAATAATCATAGTCCTATATTTCAACAGTTCTTTGAGGCTCATTTTGACAATTCTTTAGTGGAGTTCAACAATAAATTTTGGAACTAACCATGAAAGTTGAGTTGATGGAGCATGTCCCTCGTATGGTTTGCATCGTCTTCATTGTCATCAATTATCAGAACACGAAAGCCATTTACAGGGTCCATGAGATTCAGAAGGTTGAGGTTGCTATGCTTCTGGTGCTTATTTTGTATTTGAAGAACTTGAGGCATCAATGGCTATTTATATAGGAACAACATATGATTTGTGGTGTTCACTTTCTATCTATCTCCGCCGCTCTCCATCTCTAATTCTCTATCTTCACCGCTCTCCATCTCTAATTCTCTATCTCCGCTGCTTTAAACCTTGACATAATGCTTTCCGCCCTCTATCTCTACATATTTTAATTACCACATCTATGTGCTGATATGTATGCATTAAATCCATCACATATACAGTGACCAAACTTATTAACTCTTGAGTGCACTATTCACTGAGGATCACCACATATATGAATTTACATAAAACTCCATAATTATTCCGTAAAGATTTAGAAGACTTATGAACTAAAAACTCTAATAATTCTTCTGCATGATGATAACACATATTGGTAAAATTTGATATGCATAGTTATAATGAGTTACCATTCAATATACCAGTTACATGTCTTGATGTTTTCTAAGCTTAATGTTGTAAGCATTCAAATTTTCCAAGCTTAATGTTTTGATACTCACATATTTCTTGAATAATATTATCAACAAACTTTGTTGCGGCTCAAAGATATGTTAAAATACATACGTATGGTCCTAAAACATTGTGTTCAAAAAAGATTATAAAACAAATAAATATCAAATTGTCCTTAATGCATACTTCTAGAACGACCGAAAGCATCCAACAAGGATATATCTATCCTTGCAGATGTATGACATATACTATGCATAAATGTTGTGTGCTCCTCTCATATGCACCTAATTAATGTGAGCATATGCATATCTCTAACATACACAAAGAAAATGTTGCATTGCTGCTCCTAAAGAATCCAGCTTGGCCTGCGCCGTCTAGCCAATAGTGACGTCTAGTTGCATTAATAAGTTTAAATTGGCATTTATTGCAAGGAGAATACAGAAAATTTAAACCTAGCTAGGTGATATGGCCATAGAAACTAGTGCAACAGAGGTACATTGTAGAGACCCCTTGAAAGGTCCTTATTTGGTTTTGGTAATTGAGTGACAACCTAGGTGGACTAATGTGTTTAAATGTGATACACAGGTGATTAGTCCACAAGTACATCATGTGTGAGCAACCTATGCCATGGAGGTGAAATGGCTTGGATATGTTGCAAGTCTCACACATGTGATGAAGGAGCTCATTGCATATGAGACATGACATGGAGTCATGTGACTAAGGTGGAGAAGATCAAGACAAGACTTGGCTTGACGGACCGGTTGCAAGCGTGAAGGGCAAGTTGGAGGCTTTAGAGCGATGGACCGTGTGGCGGTGAAGCTTGAGCAAGACTTGGCACCGATGGCCGAAGGCAATGATGAAGAGCAAGTGAAGTCAAGATCGATGAACCAATACGGTCACATGATGATATGAAGTGGATCATATCATTTATGATTGGTTGGTGCATGTGTTGCATCAACGATGGTGGAGACGAAATGAAATGCACAAGGCAAAGGTATATTTGTAGGGCATTTCATTTCACCGGTCATAAGTGTGTAGAGAATTTTATGACAGGGTTTAGAATAGATGGCCATACTATTAAGAGGGGCAAACTTGATTGCATATCGGTCATCTAGTGCCACTTGAGCGATCTAACTTTGCATACATGTTAGGATTGAGTGGTGTGGTGAAAAGAGTGATAATCCTTTGGAAAAATGTTTGTGAAAAGCTAACACACATGCACAAGGTGGTGATCATATGGTGGTGTTAGGACATTTGCAAAGGAGAAGAAGTTGGTGAAGAAGTGGAGGCGAAACTAGGCTTGGGATGCTGCCTAGGTGGCACCACCACCCTTGTGACGGTGCACCGCCACCCCTGTGGCAGTGACCGGCTGGGAGGCCGAGAGCAGCGAGTTGCCCCGAGGGCACCGCCACCCCTAGGGTGGTGCCCACCTGGACTTGGCCGAGCGCAGTAGGAGCTGGGGTGGTCACCGGAAGTGGCAGTGTACACCGCCGCGGTGATGGTAGTGCACTGTCACGTGCTGTTCGGTGCCACCGCTGCTTTTCAACCGAGACAAGGGAAGGTGAGGGGGTCACCGCCATGGTGATAGTGGTGCACCACCCCATTTTTCTAGAGAGGGGGTGTTTCGGGGGCTTGGCTAGTGGTCACCGCCACCCCTAGGGCGGTGCCACCACCACCCCTATCCAGTGCCCAGGTTTGATCCAACTAGCCATTGAAGTGACCGTTGGAGCGGGGCACTGCCCTGTCCGGTGCTAGGTACTGGCCTGTCTGGTTCCCTCATAGAAAAGGGAATCTTTAGAGCAATGGCTCCATTTCGTGTGAGGGCTTATAAATACCCCCTTGGCCAGCCTTGGGCTGGTTGCTGAGCATGCTTAAGCCTTGGTGGCTTGTGTAGGTGTGCTTGGATGCCCTCTAACTCACTTGTGCTTGCAAGAGTGTGATCCAATTGTGAGTGAGTGTGATTCTAGTGCGTTGCATCGTGAGGTTGCATCAAGTGGCACTAGGTGGTCGAGTTGCAAGCCGATGGTGCTTGTTACTCTTGGAGGTTACCACCTCCTAGACGGCTTGGTGGTGAGTTCTCTGTCATGAAGCCCACAAGAAGATTGTGTGGAGCTCCAGAGAAGGATTTATGAGGGGTATTGTGGTCACCCCGCGGGAGCCATGAAGAGCAACTCTAGTAGAGCGAGACGCGAAGGGCAACAAGTGATCCGGCCGTGTCAAGTGCTAGAGCTTGTGGTAAGCACTCCACGTGGGAGAGTGTGACTTGTGGTTCACCACTAGCAAGAGGACCGGTGGAAACCTAGAGCTTGTCTCTACGGGGACTAGCGTGTTGGCAAACACGTGAACCTCAGGATAAAAATCACCGTGTCAACATTGTCTTCATCATCTTCTCGGTGGTTTGCATTTCGTGCAACACAAGCTTGTATTTACATTTCATACATTATGCTTGTGTAGTTGCTCTTATAACTAGTTGTGCTTATGTAGTCACTCTTGTAACTAGTTACATTCTTGCTTGTGTAGCATAGAAGTAGCTCCCTTGCGTGACTAATTTAGTTTGAGTAACCTTGTTAGTCACTTTGCTTAGTTTGTGTAGCTAAGTATTTTGTGCTCTCTAATTTGGCTTGTGTAGCCTTGTTATTGAGCATTGCTAGTGAGCTTAGGCTTTGTACGCTTTTGCATCACTAGATTGTGTAGGTGCTCCCCAGTTTGCTCGAAGTACTATTGCATAGATTTGTGTGACCTTGCAAGCTAAGATTGGTTAGGTGAGCACTAGCTAGCCCAGCATCTTTGTTGTCTAATTAGAATCTTAATAAGGTGCTTGTGAACTTAGATAGAGGGGTGTAGTCTTGGCTTGACCGATAGTTTTAATTTCGCATTTGTTTTAGTTAGCCGGCACGATTAATTTTAGAAATGACTATTCACCCCCCTCTAGTCCACCATCTCAACCCTACACGTGGTATTGGAGCTAGGTGTCTCATTTTTGGTCTTCACTGACTCGAGAGGATGGTGGCTTATGGGCTAGATTTTAATTGTCCACACATTTTTATGGCACACACTTTGCACGATGGAAAAATTAGATGATATGCAATTTTAGGTTTATTTGCCCTCAAATGTGATGGATGGTAGATGTAGGCTTTTCTCATGTGTTGGCATCTTAATGATTGTATATTTGGCTTTTCTCATGTAGGCTTTTCTCATGTGTTCTCATGTGTTGGAAAAATAATCTAACTCAAGCACAAGAGAAATGCCTAGATCTCGACATCCAAGCTACTAACATCATGTGTAGATCTCTAGATGATTGTATATTTGGAGAGATCATTAACATGAAGACCGCCCATGAGATTTGGCATCTTAATGAGAAGTATGGGACTGTCTCTAACAATGATGATTAGCCCAAGAAGGAGGCACATGAGGATGTTGAGCATAGCCACAATTCGGTGATTGTGGAACATTGCTCCACCTCATGGTCAATGATGATGATGATCAATCCACTACAAGTTCAATTGAGAAGATTGATAATGATGCCACAAGTGATGCAAATGATGATGCTACTCCATGCACACTTATTGATGATAATGATGATGGATATGAGAGTGATGTCTCTATAAGCTCATCCACTACATCACATTGTTTCATGTCACAAGGTGACACTAAGGTATCTAATGCAAATGTGATTGATCTTGATTCATATGAGGAGCTTCTATATAGATATGGTTGCATGATCAAAGCTTTAGAAAAAGAGATGGCTAAAACTGAGAAATTAAAAAATAAAAACTCTTTTCTAAATAAAACATGTGAACAACAAAAGCATCTACTTTATATTACTACTTGTTCACGTGAGGACCTAAAATTGGATCATGAGGAACTTAGTGTTGATCATGATAACTTGGTACAAGACCATGCTTTTCTCACTAAAGAACTTTCAAATGAAAAATCTAAAACTAATAAGAGCTCATCACATGGGTCAATTGATCAATCACATGTTATTGCTAACCCTTGTGATGTAGGCAAGAAGCATGTATCCACCTCTTGTGATGAATTATTAGCTATGCCATGCTCTTCATATATAGATGCTTGCTCTACTTCTATGTCTTGTGAGACTAATCTTTTGAAGGAGAACAATGAGCTTAATGAAGAAATTGAGCAACAAGTTAGAGAGGTGCTACAACTCAAAGGCCACCTTCAAGCTTATGTTGAGCAATCAAAGAAGCTATGGTGACAAGAGTGGCATTGGCTTTAACAAAAGCAAGGGCAAGAAAATAAAGAAGCAAGAACAAAAAAGGCTATCTCATTTCATGTGCTTCAAATGCCATGAAGTTGGACATCTTGCAAATGGTTGCCCCAACCAAGAAAAGCTCAAGTTGAAGAATAAGGAAGAGAGGATCAAGCATGTCAAGTGCTTCAAGTGCCACACTTGGGGTCATCTCATCTCTATATGCCCAACAAAGCAAGTGGTGGAGCATCAAGTGAAGCCTCAAGCAAAGCCATAAGATGAGCAAGAAAGACACCCCAAGAGCAAGTCAAGATCAACCATGAAGATGGTGGTAACTTGATGTTGAAGAAGAAAACAAGAAGGGGTGGAAAAACAAGGTATCCAACGCTAGATCAAGATGCCAAGATGATGAGCAAGAATCAAGATGAGAAGAAGATTATGCTCATATCAAGTGCTTCAAGTGTGAAGATATGAGACACTTTGCCTCGAGGTGCCCTACCAAGCTTGAGAAGAAGGCTCAAGCAACTCATGAGAGGCAAGGCAATGAGAAGCACCACATGAACAAGGAAGGAAAGGCTCAAACAAAGAGAAAGTGCTACTCATGCCGGGAAAGGGGACACATGGCACTTTCATGTCCCTAGGTAACACTCCTAAGCCTATTTCAATTGATGATGATTCTATGCTTAGGAAAGATAGCAATGGTACCTCATTGGCTGCAATTGCAAAACATCTCACTACTCATACTAAGGCTATGCTTAAGTATGTTGCACCTAACTTGAGAGGACCCAAACTAGTTTGGGTACCATCAAAAAGTGGATGATTGTGTGTAGGTACCATTCGCATTGGAGGCTTGGTTCACATGATATTCATTGTGTTGATCATACGTTGAGTCAAGTATTGAAGCTTAATACAATTCTAACCCAATGCCATGACAAGATAGTGAAGTCCAAGTGCTTTCAACATACAAATGTCATATTCAAGTTGTGGATGATTTATTGGATATATTTGAAAGCTTGCAAAATATATGAGTTGAAGCTTGCTATTGGATGGTCATGAGCTATAAAGGTATATTTCTAGTTGATCTTATTCATTTGGGTGCATACAAGATGATTGAATTGGATATATATATATATATATATGTTGCTTGCTATGAGATGATTGAATGGATTAAATGCTTAGTAATCAAGTTTGTATTGATTTATGTTGGATAAGTTCATGATATGACTTTTAGTAAGTGGATTGAATAGATTTATATCTTATGAAAGTATTCAAATAAGTTAATTTCAAGTCTGATTCACATTTGATAAAGAATAACTTAAGTGTTAAAATCTGTCCAAAATTGAAAAACTGAGCTAGCTGTGATCTTAGCCATGTTTGAGTTATCAAAACTTATTGGATTGGCATAAATTTTGGTATACGTGCTCTATATTTATGGTATTAAGTGTTGTATGAATGTTATGAGAACTGGATAAGAGATGCTTCGGTTTTGGAGTAGATCTTGTCAGCTATAATGCAGTAGTTTTCAGCATGTAGCAATGGTGAAAGAATTAAAATCTGGTAGCAATATAGAAGTCAAATGAAGCTCAAATTTTTATAACTGCTATATGACTTAGTGAAGCACATCTCCACCAAATTTCGTGGTATTTGGATTTGTATATTGGGAGTTATGGATTTATCATTGAAGGGTACAGAATCTGCCAGAAAAGTGACAATTATTGGATTGATTTAGTCACTTTGATTGAAAGATCCTTAAGTTGGAATCATGTTTATAAATATTTGAGGCACCTAAGTTTGGTTATGAATGGATCTAGAAGCATGACAAGCAAAGAGTACAAGGCCATTTGATTATGGAGTGTACTTGGCACACATTTGGTACTCAAATTGGAAGATCAAGATCAAACTCAAGATGAAGATGAAGTTTAAGTTCTAGTGACAATTGTAAATCATTTGGTAGAAAGAAAAGGATTTAAACAAGTATAAAGAAAAGGACTTAAAAAAGGATTCAAGATTATTCATCAAGTTAAGTCCATCACTTGGATCAATCAATAAATTCATTTCAAGTGAGTATCAAGAATGGTTCTTTGAAGAGAGGTCACTTCTCCTTAGTGTAGGGGCTTGCCGCCTATGTGTAGGTAAACCAAGTGTGGTACTTGGAAGGCTAACATGGAAGTGGTGATCCGAGGGACATTTTATATGCTTAGTTGAAGTAATTAATAGGATTGATCAAGAAAAGCAAGCAACACCCAAAAGAGAGCTAGTTATGATAATTCAACTGGTATTCTAAGTAGTTCTCTCATACAAGCATTGATCAAAAGATGAAGCAAGCTAACCACAACACGATAGTGCACTTGATCATTAGTGGTTCTTAATTTATATGGGTGAAGAATGGACTCTATCTATGATGATTGGTCTTCACCAAGCTTATAAATTGGACTTCACATTGCTATTGAAGTAATGAATTGGAATCTATGTGACTATCCTCTACTCCAAGATAGCAAAGGTATCATTGTAATGTGCATGATCATTTCATCCCTTACTAGTATGCGGTTAGTGCATATAGTACATGCTTATTAGGATCATGCATGACAAATGAAAGCTTTAAAATTCATAAGTCTACCACTATTGCTTGAATAGTTGATTGATCTAGTGGTTAGTATATGAATTTGTTCATGAGCTAGTAAACCCAAGTACTTGACTTAATTTAGATTGCTAACAAGTGACAAGTACAATATTGGCAAGATAACCCTTATAAGAGGTGTGAAGAAGCTTGTCATTGGTTCAAACTGGACTTGGAAGCTTAGGCAAATCCGTTTAGTTGAAGTCAACCATAGAAGCTCTTGATAGTGATAAGAGTAAGCACAAGACAACAATGCAAATGGATATCTAGTTTGGATTGTTTCAAGTGGTATCTAGACTCAAGTATTTCATCAAGAATTCACAAGTGGTGTCTAGATCAACTCATAAGGGATATCCTATAAGTGGTACTCATAAAGATAGCAAATGTTCAAGAAATGGTCTTTATCAACAAATCCAACAAGTGGTTCCATGATAGAAGGTTCTTTCAAGTGGTATTACATCTACATGTGGTATCAATCATGCAAACGATGGTTCCACAAGTGATCCTCAACTTTAAGTGATCATCAAATGAAGAATGCATCCGTCACCTACAAGAGCTCAACTTTATCAAGTGAATGACCCATGCTATGACATAGGGGGAGGTGTCCCACCAATTGATATTAAGGTCAAAGATCCTATGTGTGGTATCTCAAGAGCTATACAAAGTGGTGTCATTCCAACATATGTGGTGGTGTCCATCAAAAATGAAGATTCAAGTGTCAACTATCTACCCCAATGCTAGCCTTTGCATCAAAGAGAAGCACACTTTTTTGTAGAAACTGATGACAAAGGGGGAGAAATTGTACAAAGATATGAAAGCTTTGGGAGAGATTGAGATTTGGACATGGACAATGGACAAAGTAGGAGCAACATTGAAGAATGTGAGGGGATCAAAATTATGGGACAAGAGAAGCACACAAGTAGGGGGAGCAAGCTCATAAACTTTGGTTTGTTTGCATTTGATATGTACATAGTCATGTGCTTGCTTGCATTGCATAAGTTTTTAAATTTAATATGCATGCTTGTGTGGTGTATGCTTGTTATAGAACTTGAATGATGATATGATAGCTAGCATGCATAGGATGGTACCTAAACTTGTGATATGCAAAAACTAGAACCTTGCTTATAATGTTGATCTCACGGGATTTCTAGTATTCTTGTTGTCTAGCTACTCATGGTGCTAAGGATGGTGTTAAAAGTGCAACTCTGATTGGTATCACGCTTCAAAGGTTTATTCTAAACACCTTAGCATCATTTGGTAGTAATTACTCTCCCACAATTCCAATCTATGCATATGTGCGAGCTTCAAACCAAACACTCTAGCACATATGTAGAGGAGCTAATACTACCAGTTTGGGTTTGTGGTACTTGTCCAAAATCATTTACACATGATAAAATTGCTTGGACAAGCAACATTAATCCATTAGAGCTTAATTTTCATATCTTTGTAGAGTTTTCAATAATTACCAAAAAGGGGGAGAATGAAAGGTCCTTGTTTGGTTTTGGTAATTGTGTGATAACCTAGTTGGACTAATGGGTTTAAATGTGAGATACACAGGTGATTAGTCCACAAGTACATCATGTGTGAGCAACCTATGCCATGGAGGTGAAATGGCTTGGATATGTTGCAAGACTCACACATGTGATGAAGGAGCTCATTGCATATGAGAATGACATGGAGTCATGTGACTAAGGTGGAGAAGATCAAGACAAGACTTGGCTTGATGGACCGGTTGCAAGCGTGAAGGGCAAGTTGAATGCTTTGGAGCGATGGACCGTGTGGCAGTGAAGCTTGAGCAAGACTTGGTGCCGATGGACGAAGAGAATGGTGAAGAGCAAGTGAAGTCAAGATCGATGAACTAGTACGGTCATGTGATGATATGAAGTGGATCATATCATTTGTGATTGGTTGGTGCATGTGTTGCATCAATGATGAAGGAGATGAACTGGAATGCGCAAGGTAAAGGTATATTTGTAGGGCATTTCATTTCACCAGTCATAGGTGTGTAGAGAATTTTATGACCAGGTTTAGGATAGATGGTCGTACTATCAAGAGGGGCAAATTTGATTGCATATCGGTCATCTAGTGCCACTTGAGCGATCTAACTTTGCATACGAGTTAGGATCGAGTGGCGTGGTGAAAAGAGTGCTAATCCTTTGGAAAATTTTTTGTGAAAAGCTAACACACGTGCACAAGGTGGTGATCACTTGGTGGTGTTAGCATATTTGCAATGGAGAAGAAGTTGGTGAATGTTGGCATTTCGTAGCTCAAACACTAAGTGAGGAGGTTTTAAGTCCATCACCGGCAATGGCACCAGAAATATGTGGTTGGCATTTCTTAGAACCATTACTAAGTGTTGATATTTGTTAATGCACACAGAAAAGGATCTGCAAGCGCATGGATATCGGTGAGCATTTCACCCGGGAGATATTTCTAGAGTATCGTATTTGTTTATCCGCAAGGAGAAAGCGTGTGATGACTAACCTAAATCTATACTTAACCCCTGGGCCGCACTACAAGGTAGTGAAGATATAAGTGATTAGAGAAGATTATGACGATAGTCTGGTTCCAACCTATGGTAAGCTATGAAACTATTAGTCTATGGGGACATACCGATGGAAAAGAGACACCACAGAGGATGCTTAACCAGGGCACTTAATCCTACCAATCCTTCTAACGGGATGTGGGGTACAAAGGTAGCAACGGATTGTCATGTCCCGCGCTACTACCACGGATCCAGCCAGACAGGGGATATCTACGAGTATCTCTAGCCTAAACACCACGCTTACGCTACAGACGATTACCCTACCCTCTACCACAGAAGAGAATAAAGTAAACTCATAAACCATAGAACAATAATAACAACGTACTTACTTAGTATTAGAAGTTGAATTACCGAAGAATCCTAGAACCAAGCCTCGAGTTAGGAGACTTGATCCCGTAGGTACAAGCCGGAGAGGAGACACCGACATGCCGGGCTTCCTCCAACTCTTCCCTCCACTCTAACTCTCTCAATCTAGAAGAAGAACTCTAATCTCATATAGAGACTACAAAGCTAATCTCTCTTATATGTGCCCTAAGAGAGAAGATCCATTCAAGGGACCCCTCTCAGCTGATCCCAACTAGAAATAATGAATTAGGGTTTCATGGGATTGCTCCTCCAGGGGCCAGGGGCCTTGCTTATATAGCCCTCTAGGAAGCACCACAGCCCTCGGATCAAACATACCTTGATCTATGATTATTATTGATCCTCAAAGGTAGTGGAAGCAGGATCCACGAGGTGGAGCCTGATTGGCTCCGTAGGTGGGGCGGGCGCCCAGGCCAGGGGGTGGCCACCCCTCTTTCGGGCCCATTTTGCCTCTGCTTTGTTTCTAGAGTCTTCTCGTATCTTCCATATTACAGAAAAGTTATGCGTAGCCCTTTTGTCTCTATGTAAACCTGACATGTGGGCCATCCTTGGTTCTTTTCAGCTGACACCCTACAGAAATAGACATTCACCAAAACTCATGGAATTATGTTAGTAAACCCCCTATATCTAAGTGGTAATTATTGTTTAGTCCTTTTTCATGCTATGTTGATGGTTAAAATTGACACTTATCTACCGTCAACACTAAGATTGAGTTAACCTTAGCAACGTCGCCAAGAAACACCAACCATGATAGTTCTAATCATTATAGACAAAATCCGCAAGCGTATGGAGCAATCATTGTCGCATTTCACTTAGGAGTATTCTGAGGTATCGTTATTTATATTTTCCCAAAAGGAGGGCAAGGTATAATGCATCTAGCATGGGCATGAATATGATTACATACTTGCATGATGGACCATAGCATATGATAGGGGTAAAAATGGTATTTTAAGGATAGTGGACATACATTTGGGCCAACCTCAAGGATAAAAGAAAACAAAGAATAAAAGAATGATCCTAAGCAGAGCAGACATGTTCTAATATAGCCGTGCAAAGAATAGTTGATGATCATATAAGTCACATGGTTAGAACTAGGGCTAAGTATAAGATAGGTCGGGAGGCCACCGAGTACTAGTCTGCTAGCATCCTCATGTGACAATTTAGACTCCTACACCCCAAACGAACGTGGGGGATTACAAGGGACGAACAGGGATGTCACCACTTGCTGCCTACCCCTCAACCATGGAAAGGGAAATGTATTCACCCATTCCTCCATACCCAAGCACCATGCTTGCGTACACAGAAACTACCCAAATCCCCTGGGGTCCCTGACCCTATGGATCGACAGGTAATGGACTTGGGCACACCCGAAGGCATGATGAACCGCCACCTCAACTTAGCTCTAATTCTACTCATACAAGTTATATGAATGATTAAGCATAATGTTGAACAAGTTAAGATCATGATATTCAAACTATATGCTAGTTCATATATCATGGTTATAACATGAAGACAACTATATTCTAGTTCACATGCATTGCTATAAGAATAAGATGAAAGCTTGAAGATGGAAGAACTCTTCATAGAAGTAGCTCTTTCTTCCAAGGAGACAAGCTCTCCAAGTAGCTCTAGCCTTGATCACAAACTACTAAAGCTAAGACTAAAGAATACAAGTGAGGGTAGTGAGGTGTAGCTCCAAATGTTTGTGTGTGTTGAGGAGGGAGCTAGCCCATCTATTTATACTAGTGACTGGTCGGTTTTGGCGTAGCTAAACATGGTAACTACCGAAAACTCCCTATGCATGGCGGCATGCATCTGTCAGTGAAATGTGGGGCCAAGAGGAGGCGGTGGGGGTGCGGCCGCACCTAGGGTGCGCCCGCCTCACGACCGCCTTCGCCTGGTCGGTTCTCTGGTGAACCTAGGCCTCCCCTATGGTGGTGTCTCGGACCAGATGTTTCATTAAGGTGGGCTTCTCCATTTCTCTCCTTTGCACATTTCTAAAAATGTGTTTTCTACTTTGCACTTTTTCTTCTTTGTTTTGTGCATTTCCGCTTGTTTCTAGTGATTGTCCTGCAAAACATGTTTTCTCGGAATACAAGTGGAACTAGGTTAATAATATATGCATGTGTCAAAGTTTGCTTATTTCTTCCATTTTGGATTATAATTGGCGGTTATAAATGTGCAATAGTGACCGCCAACAAATCCCCCAAGCTTAACCTTTGCTCATCCCAAGTAAATAGCTAAGTACTTGGTTGTTGATCAGGAGTTGCTACTATGCTGATATAATTCACAAGTGCCATGTCTATAACAAAGCATTGTTCCATGATTCAAATAAGTCGACTTTTTATCCACCCTTTACCTTGATCCCTGTGGGGCGTATAGCTTTTCCAAGTTCTTGGGCGGTTGCAAGATAGAATGGTTATAATAGAATCACCAATCATTCACACTTTGATTGACCATCTATTCGGAGGTTTTGTAAGTTTTTGCAAAGAAATGTAAGTTCCTTGAATGATTCTCTCGATCGCTCAAATATGTATGAAACCTCACCAAGGCATTTGAATTTGCCTTCTTTTTCATATCCTACCACTAAAGCTTTTGAGTGGAGTTTTGGGTAGGTATGAAAGGTGGGCATACTTGCATCACATATTGAAAGGTCTTGATGGCTAGAGGGGGGTGAATAGCCTTTTAAATTTTTCTACAAAGACAAGCTAAAGAAGTTTATCAATATAACAAGTAGCGAGATGCAAGTTTTGCTTAGCCTACGGGATGTTTGCAAGCCACCTAACCAATTCACAATTCTAGTATATTTGCGCTCAACCGCACAAGTCAAACTGCACAACTTAACTACAACTAAAGCTAGCTAGCTACACAAGCTAAGAGTAACACTAACAAGCTAGCAAGGTAACTAAGAAATTAATACAAGAGAGAGTTAGGAGGGTATCACCGACGGGCGAAGTATTGAGCCAACCAATCAATATGATCAAGAGATGAATACCACAATACACAACCACCGGGATCGATCAAACACAATAAGAATGATGACACGAAGATTTATCTCGAGGTTCATGTGCTTGCCGGCACGCTAGTCCCTGTTGTGTCCCTCTTCACCACGTGGTTCGGTGGCTAATCGGTCTCACACCGAGCCTCTCAAAAGGCACCACAAGAACCTACCAAATGGCAAAAGGTTGCAATGACACGAGCAATTCACTAACGTTGCCTTTAGCGCTTCACCGAGGTAGGCACAAACCCCTCACAATCACCGGAGGTGGCCAAGAACAGTCACTAACTCTTGCCAACGCCTCCAAGCTGCTCCAAGCCATCTAGGTGGCGGCAACCACCAAGAGAAACATGAATCCCATAGCAAATCAACCATCAAGTGCCAACTAGATGCAATCTCACAATGCAAATGCACTTGGATCACTCAATCTCACTTCGAATATGCAAAGAAGCAAGAGAGATGAGTGGGAGGGGAGTTGCTTAGCTCAAAGTGCTCACAAGTATGTCAAATGTTCAAGAGAGTGCGAGAGTGAGAGCCTTGAGCTGGCTAACGAGTATTTATAGACGTACCCCTTCGAATAGAGCCGTTAGAAACTTAAACAGCCGAAATCGCGCTGACCGGACGCGCTGGTCCAACTGACCGGACGCGCCGGTCGCACAACGGCTAAGTCGCGAAGCACTGACCGGACGCGCTGGTCCAACTGACCGGACGCACCGGTCGCACAATGGCTAACTGCGAAGCAACGACCGGACGCGCTCATCGTGCAGACCGGACGCGCTGGAAAACGACCGGACGCGCTGGTCCCGTGAATGACCGGACGTGCTGGTCAAGCCTGAGCAGCGCACAATAACACAGCGATCGGATGCGCTATAGAACTGATCGGACGCCATAGTGCCAGCGTCCGGTTAGAGACCAGTAAGCTCCCTGAATGACCGGACGCGTCCGATCGACTGTGACCGGATGCGCTGCGCGTTCGATCATCAAACTGAAACACGCGCAGACGCTGAACGCTGACCGGACGCGTCCGGTCAAACAGAGACCGCATCCGGTCCAGCGTTCGGTCACCTCTGTGACCTCCGTTCGCCTCCATTTCTTTTTCGACTTCCGGCATAGTGGAAAATAGTCGTTTCAACTCCTTGAAAACGCCTGAATCCCGCCTCGCAAGCTCGGTGGGAGGGAGAGAGGAACCCAAACCCTCTCTACCGCTCAAACTCCACCGCCTTCACAAACGTGCTAACACCACCAAGTGATCTCGTCATGTGTGAGTGTGTTAGCATTTTCACAATCATTTTTCGAGGCGTTATTAGTTCAATCCAAATGCATATGATTATGAAATGCACACCTAGAGGCACTTAGGAGTTCAATAGCCGCGTCATTCCCCTCTTTATAGTACGGCTATCTATCCTATAATGTAACCACACCCACTAGGTGTCTTGGTTACTAAAACACAACCCTTAAGCATATACCTTTGCCTTGATCACATAGGGTTGCGTCCAAATCCAAGTGTGGCCATCATGATCACCATGTCCATCTTGCCACCAACCTTGGAATGTACTAATCCTCATATGCTACATGCAACTTAGGCATAGGATTAGTACTTAGGCATTGTCACTAATTACCAACACCAAACATAGGACTTTCAATCTCCCCCTTGTTGGTAATTGGTGACATGTGATAGTATGATAAAATTTTGATTGAACCCCTGTCACATTGTCCAAGTATATTACCATGTGTAAGAATTATGGACATGTGATCATGAATTCAAATTGATAGCAATGGCTCCCCCTACATGTATGCTATATGTTTGGATTTTGGAAGCATACATGTTA
This sequence comes from Saccharum hybrid cultivar R570, assembly GCA_038087645.1. NCBI lineage: Eukaryota > Viridiplantae > Streptophyta > Magnoliopsida > Poales > Poaceae > Saccharum > Saccharum hybrid cultivar. The sequence goes on from JAQSUU010000542.1 coordinate 475,591, forward strand.
GATAGGAAAGTATAGGAGCATTGACTACCAATAGGTGCTAAGTGTTAAGATTATAGACCTTTGAAGCGTGATACCATCGGAGTAGCGATAAACACGATCTTAGCACCTTGTGTAGTTAGATACCACTAGGAAAAGCACAATCATAACTAGAAACCTCATGAGATCAACATTATAAGCAAGGCTCTAGTACCACTATGAAAAACATGGAGCAAGAAAAATCTAACTACTTCCTATTCATGCTAGTACCTCAATACACCATTCAAATTATACTAGCAAGTCATCACACAAGCAATGTATCAGAGAAAAAGAAATGCATAACTATGCATCATACATATGAATTGCACATGGAAATGCAACATTCATGTTTAAGAGCTTGCTCCCCCTACTTGTGTGCTCAAAATTTTAGTTGATCCCCTTCTTTTATCAATTCTCCCCTTTAGGTTTTCTCACCCTTGAACAACATTTTTCTCCCCCTTTGTGCTTCCCCTTCTTTTATCAATTCTCCCCTTTAGGTTTTCTCACCCTTGAACAACATTTTTCTCCCCCTTTGTGCTTCTCCCCCTTTGAGTTCTATCTTTGTGAACAACATTTTCTCCCCCTTTGGCACCAATGACCACAAGGGATCAATTTTAGATAGATTATCATGGTGAATTATGGGGTGAGGATCATCTTTGTGATTCAACCTAGATTGCTTGCATAAATAAAATGCTTCGGTTTGATCCAAGGGCAAGCTTCTTCACACCTCACTAGAAAGGTTATCATGCACCATGTTGAAGCAAATATTTAGACAAATTTTCTAGATTAAATACTTAGGATCACAAGCTACTTAAACAAGTTATATGCTACCACTAGATCATACAAGTCATGGAAACTATAGTGGCACCATATAAACTTCAAATTCATTTGATTTTTATGAATGAGCCTAGAACATGTAAATTATGACTAGATGCACTAAACAAGTCCTTAGCATAGAATGTATGACATGTCAACCAATTGTACCTTGGGGCTCGAAGGAGAGGCATGTCATATATGGGGTGCATCAACTCATATTGGAGAAGTCAAGTATGTTCAACTCATTCTTTAGCTTGTGAAATCTCTTCTCATCAAGTGGCTTGGTGAATAGATCGGCTAATTGATCTTCGGTGCCCACACTCTCAATAGCAATGTCACCCTTTTGTTGATGATCTCTAATAAAGTGATGGCGAACATCAATATGCTTTGTTCTTTGATGTTGAACCGGATTGTTGGTTAGCTTCACGACACTTTCATTATCACATAGCAATGGCACATTCTTGAAGTTGATTCTAAAATCCTTCAATGTTGCCTTCATCCACAAGATTTGGGCACAACAACTACCCACGGCGATGTATTCGGCTTCAGCGGTAGATAGTGCAATACTATTTTGCTTCTTGGATGACCATGAGACAAGTGATCTTCCCAACAATTGACAAGTCTTGGAAGTGCTCTTTCTCTCCACTTTGTCACCGGCATAGTCGGAATCCGAATATCCAACTAGCTCAAAGCTTGCACCTTTGGGATACCATAATCCAACATCTTGTGTATGCTTTAAGTACCTCAATATTCTCTTTGTTGCCTTCAAATGACTTTCTCTTGGTGAGGCTTGAAATCTTCCACACATGCATACACTAAACATCACATCGGGCCTTGATGCCGTCACATAGAGTAGGCTACCAATCATTTATCTATATAGCTTTTGATCCACCATGTTGCCATTATTATCACTATCCAAACTTCCACTAGTGCTCATTGGAGTTGTAATGCTCTTTGCATCTTCCATGCCAAACTTCTTGAGCATATCCTTTATGTATTTGGTTTGGCTTACAAATGTTCCTTCCTTCATTTGTTTAATTTGAACTCCAAGAAAGAAACTGTCGGTGTTCGGACCCGAGGGGGTCCTAAACCAATGAGTAAATGCTGCGTGTCTCTTTCCTGGATGGTGATGCAAGGAGAATACATGGGGGTTTATCCTGGTTCGGGCAAAAGAAGGCCCTACGTCCAGCGGGGGGAAGAAGTTTGTATTTCCTTGCACCGAAGTGCTCGTGTAGGGGTTACAAGCATGCGAGAGAGGGCGCCGAGCCCAAGTCTCAAAGAGAGGAAAAAAGGACAAGGGTGGTTGCTTGAGGTATCGATCTCTTGTTTTTCTTCGTTGTCTGTTGTTGTGTGGTCGGGTGCTTTGTTCCTCCCTCCCTCGTAGAGCCCTAGCCTGCCCTTTTATAGGGCGAGAGGAGGCTAGGACGACGGGGAGCCTTGAGGTGATGTTTGGTCGATTCCTGTTGAGTTGACTGTAGCGACGTGCCCTGGGAATGGCCGGCCATCCCTGGACACCATGGCGTCGTGGGAGACGAGACGGCGAAATGACCCGGAGCGCCGAGCCGTACCGTCCTTCCCTTGCCGTTGAACTGTGCCGAGCGTCGAGGTTGGGTCGAGGCCGGGTCGAGACCGGATGGATAAGGCCGAATCCCCGAGATTACGGAGAACAGGCTTTGTCTTATCCTCCCTCGAGGGTGATCGATGGTAAACAGTGCGCGGTAAGGTGGGTATAGTGACGGGTTTCACCTCCCATCATGGGATGGGTGGTAAAACAGTGAGACCTGACACGAGCATTGTTCCCACATCGATCCTGGTCGCAGCCATGCCGGTAGGTGATAGTAGGTAACCGCATTAAATGTTATGGCTTTTGTCCTGGGGTAGGTAACGAGAAGGAGTCGAGGCGCTCGACCCAGGCTCACGCGAGTCGGAGTTTTTCCTAGTGGGCGGACGAGCTTCGCGCGGGTCGGAGCGCCGTCGAGGTAGCTTGCCGTACGGGATGGGGCGCGATCGAGGCGCCCCGTCGAGCGGGCCTCGTACGAGTCAGAGCCGGAGCGCGGTCGAGGCGCCCCGTCGAGCGGGCCTCGTACGAGGCGGACAGGATGCGCGGTCGAGGCGGGCAGCCTTTTATTGCGGTGTCGGTCGTTTTAGTTTTTTACTAGCGATGGGTGTGGGTACCCTGTACTTTTGGTACCGACAGTAGCCCCCGAGCCTTTGGGTGAGTGTGTGATCACTCTCCCAGAGGTTTGTTCAAACTAGAGTCGTAGCGTCGTGATTTTTTCCGGTGGGGGTGCGCGAGCGCACCCGCCGGGTGTAGCCCCTGAGGCCTCGGTGGAGTGCGGGACTCCTCCGAGGTCTTGTTTTCGTTTTATTGGGGGATGATTCGTTGCGGCTGAGCCCCCGAGCCTCGTGCGCACGAGGTCGATCAGAGTCCCGACCGTCTTTTGTGCGACCCTCACGCTCCCTTTCGAAAAAAGGAGGAGGGGTGGAGAACGCCGTACTACCCTCGTTTGGGCGCGAGTTCCGACGATCTTCGGTGAGCTGCTAGCGGGGGAATTCGAGTGAGAGCCCGTGCCCCATTCGTTAGGGGTCGGCTAGTGGCCCGGAGGCGCTCTCAAAGATGCCAAGGAGTGGTCGTGTGGATCTTGATTCCCTTCGACAGGATTCGAGGGCTCGATGCCTCCCCCGGGGGGATTCCTACGACGACCTCCTCCTTCAGACTCGAATACGTCCTGGGGTGCCTCGAGAGCATGGCTCGAGCCCTTGGCCATGTACGGGCGCACCCTGGGTCGTCCCTAACTCTGTTGCTCGAGGGCAGCTGTCGAACCCTGGTCGAGGGCCAGCTTTCGTTCCCTCAAGGCTTAGGTTTCTGCGGTCGAGCCCCCGAGCCTCACGTCCGCCAGTCCTAGAGGACCGGCCCGCCCGGGAGGCTCGACGCCAGCATGCTTCCAAGAAGAAGCAAACCAAGGAGATGGCCAAGAAGCGAGCAATCCGCAAGGCCAAAGAGGCGGTGGCATTGAAGAAGCTCCGGCGCCAGCAGACTATCGATGGGGTCCCCCTGGCGCCGTCGCCTTCCGAGACGATCTCGGGGGAGGACGACGACAGCAGCGGTGAGGACGATGATGCCCTGTCGCGGTATGAGACCGCGACCGGGCTGGGGGATCTTCCCGACATTCGCCCCCTGGTGGAACCCATCAGGGGGGCGTCCTCCTCGGTCGTCATGGTCGAGGAGTCCGAGGAGGAGGAGAAAACGGAGAAGGAGACGGGCCCCTCCATGGGAGGGGCCGCTTTACCCCGGACCCATCAAGAGGGGCTGACGGGGACGTCCGCACCAGCCCAGGCCCCGCAAGCTCGGGCAGGGGCTAGGACGGCAGTACCGGCGTCGTCATCGGCGGCGGTGTCGGCAGGCATGAGAACCCGAGGCCAGCTAGCCTCGGAGGCACAAAAGGCGCAGGGCGGTGCGTCGGTCACGGCCCCTAGGAGTGCCTGGCCTGCTGGTGAGGCCACTGCGAGGCCACAATCGGCCGCCCCGGGAGGCTCGGGTCGCACGGGGTCGAGGCCCTTGGTGCCAATTTCTGGGTAAGCGTCTCTGCTCGGTTGTCCTGCCTTTCTCGGGGTCTGTTGGCTGACGTTTCTTCGCTTTGTAGGTTAAAGCGGAAGGCGGAGCCAATGGGGCTTACCCCCGTGAAGTCGCTGTGGGCCAGCGCCATTGTCCTTAACCGGACGGCGGAGCAGGATGCGGCCTGGGTCCGACAGGTCGAGGCCGCGAGGGGGCGCCTGCGACAACGGCAGGAACCAGCGGACGCCACGGTGGTTACTGGCACGGACCCTGTCGTGGAGGGGTCCGAACCGGCGGAGATGGTGGTGCCCGGCGCGGTCGAGGCGGGGCCCAGGTCGTCAGCGTCGGCCGAGGCTACCGTCGAGGTCGCGATGGGCGAGGCACCCATCCGCGGCGCGGAGCGAGCGGGGGCTGACGTGATCATGGAGAAGGTCGCGTTGGTGTCGGGGCAGGAGGCAGCCCTGGTGGGCGGGTCACCATCGCAACAAGTCTCGTTGGCCGAGCCAGCGGATATGGTGGAGGGCGGGGCGGTCGAGCCCCTGACCGGAGCGTCGGAAGAAGAGGTGCCGGCTCCGGGGGTGCCTACTGTCGAGGCGCGGGTACCGGAGCCGTCTTCGATCGAGGCGCCGGCTCCGGAGGCGCCGGCGGTTGAGGGGCCAGTTCCCCTAGGGGGGCGGGCACCCATGGCCGTGGACCTTCCCCCCGATGACACCCCCCTAGACAGAGGGAAACAAGTGATGGGGGTCGAGGGGGGCGAAGCCGCGGATCAGGCCGGTGCCTCGACAGCCGTCAGAGAGGCAGAAACTGCGGGCGAGGCCGGTCCTTCCGTGGGACCGGGAGACGCCCTGGCTGGGTCATTGTCGTCATGGCCCGACATCGCCACGCTGGCGATAGCGCAGGCAGAGGCGGAGATACCGAGGTGGGGGGGCCGTCGCTCCAGTTTAGGGACGCCGCGAAGCCCGACGCCGAGCCCATCTTCGTCCTGAACGACAAAGATGAAGTGCACCGATGGGAGTACCTCGAGGGCGTCCGCCGGCACCTTGATCGGTTGCTCCGAGTGGCGTCTGGTGCCGTGCGGAGCATGGGGGATGCCACCGAGGTACGATCGACCCGTCGGCTTTTTCCGTGGTTTTCTTGGTGTCTTTTTCCCTCGGCTTTTTTAACCTTTTTGGTTTTTTTTCGGATTGCGTTCAGGAGCTGAAGGAGCACTCCTGCTGCAAGTCACTCTTCATCCGAGATGAGAGTGGCGTGTGGGCCGCGCTGTCTCAGCAACGGATCTTGGCCGAGGAGGCCCAGAAACAGCTTTCCGATCGGAACGCCGAAATGGCTGAGCTGCGCATCGCCTACGCGGTGCTAAAAGAGGAAGTGATGTAGGCATGGGCGGCCGAGGCCGTGATGCGCACTGGCATGGACAAGGCTCGGGAGGAGGCTGCCCAGGCCCGCAGGGATCTCGAGCCCCTATCGAGACGGGTGAAGGAGCTCGAGGAGAATGTCTCGCAGGTTAGTCGTCAACGCAACACCCTCAACGTCGAGGTCGAGCAGGCCACCGCTCGTTTTGATGCTCTGAAGGACGAGGTCACGACGCTGAAGGGAGCCGTCCAAGAGAGGGACGCAGCTCTCAAGTCTGCTCGGTAAGAGATCGAGGTGCTAAAGGCAACCATTGGTGACAAAGACAACGCCTTCCTTGGGCTCGAGCGGACTTGCGGGGGGCTTCGTGACGAGGTTGTGGGCCTGCAGACCCATATCGAGGGTAAGTGTGATTGTTACGGCCACGATGTGGAGGGCCTTGCGTTGGGTATTAATCTGTTTGTCGTGTTTCAGAGCTGGAGAGGGAGAACCGAGAGGCCCAATCCTCTGCCAACTCCTTCCAGAGCCTCCTCAAAGCCGAGATCCGGAGGACCTAACTGCTCCAGGGCACGATCACCACCGTGTGTGACGGCCTGGGGGTCGAGCCCGATGCCGACACCGGGGAAGATGTTCCGGGGAACTCCTTCGTCCGTCGGATGGTGGCGCTAGGTCGCCTTGCCCGGGAGAAGATACGGGACGGCCTCCATCACGGCGTGAAGAGGGCGCTGGCCGTCGTCCGTTCAGGGTTTGTGTTCGACATGAAGCTCGTCGCTGAGGGCTTTATCACAGACCCGGACCAGACAGACAAGGAGAACGAGGATGCCTGCGTGGAACTGATTGAAGCCGCCGAAGGGCCTGGAAGCCGTCTGGCCTCGCTTTTTGAAGCCGAGGTGGTTCCGCCTAATGACGATGAGGGCCTGTGAGCCAAATCTGGGCATGAAGGACCATGTAATAAGTTAGCATTTCGAATTTTGATCGTGGTGGCCTCGAAGGCCTAAAAACTCGAAACATAAACCGGTTCGTGGTTGATTTAGTTTTATTCGAGCTTTTCTTCCCTTTATCGGTTGGATCGTGTTCTTGCGTGATTTACTTAGCATGCAGCTGCATCCTTTGGCGTAAGGGAGCGAGTGGAGGTACCATAGCCTCGGGGGCGTAAGTGATCTCACGGCTCGACCGCCCTCGAGCTTTAGGGTGATGTTGCGGCCTTGTAAATCATGTGAGAGCCTGATCTAAGCGACAGAGGATATGTTCTTTTTCAAAGTTAGGAACCGTTATTTAGATCTCCTTAGCGTGAAGTCGCACCTCTAAAAGGCGTAAGGGATGAGTGGAGGTACCGTAGCCTCGGAGGCGTAGGTGATACTCCTGACTCGGGAGCCCTTTCGAACCTTGGGGTGCTCTTGCAGCGAAGTCGATCTAAGAAGCGGTTCTTAATTTTTAAAAAAGAGCATAAGTTTTTTCGGGGACTGGGGGGTTCCCCCCTTGTAGCCCCCGAGGGAGGGTCGATTCTGGGAGTGCAGAGTCGATCCTTCCTCACTGTAAAATGAAAGTTTGAACGTCGCTGTATTCTTTATTGACGAAAAAGAAAATACAGAGCCTCGAGGCTCTTTAAGGAAAGAAGCGACGTAGCTGTTCAATGTTCCAAGCGTTGGTGAGGATTTCGCCCTTCTCGTTGGATAGCTTGTAGGTGCCCGGCTTTAGTACTTCTGCGATGATGTACGGCCCTTCCCATGGTGGCGTGAGCTTGTGCCATCCCTTGGTGTTCTGGTTCCGCCGTAGCACCAAGTCGCCGACGTTGAGGTCACGCTTGCGGACGTGTCTGTCGTGGTAGCGTCGGAGATCCTACTGGTATCTGGCAGAATGCAACAGAGCCACATCTCGGGCTTCCTCGAGCTGGTCGAGGGCGTCCTGTCTTGTGGCGTCGTTATTTCTTTCGTTGTAGGCCTTCAACCTTGGGGATCCGTATTCTATATCAGTTGGGAGCATAGCCTCAGACCCGTAGACTAAGAAGAACGGAGTGAACCCCGTGGCTCGACTCGGCGTTGTTCTTAGGCTCCACAGGACCGAGGGTAGCTCGGCAGCCCATCTTTTGCCATGTTTATTTAGTTTGTCAAAGATTCTGGGTTTTAGGCCTTGTAGGACCATACCATTGGCACGTTCCACCTGACCGTTTATTTTTGGATGGGCCACGGCTGACCAGAGCACTCGGATGTGGTGGCTGTCGCAGAAATCTAAAAACTTTTTGCCAATGAACTGGGTGCCATTGTCTGTGATGATACAGTTAGGGATCCCGAAGCGATGAATAATGTCGGTGAAGAAGAGCACAGCTTGCTCGGACCTGATGCTGGTGATAGGGCGGGCCTCGATCCACTTGGAGAATTTGTCGATTGCGACGAGCAAGTGGGTGAAGCCACCAGCTGCCCTTTTCAATGGTCTGACAAGGTCGAGCCCCCAAACGGCAAACGGCCATGTGATGGGGATAGTTTGCAGGGCATGTGCCGGAAGATGGGTTCGTCTCGCATAGTACTGACAACCCTTGCAGGAGCGTACTAGCTTGACAGCGTCGGAGACCGCGGTCGGCCAATAGAATCCTTGTCGAAAGGCGTTTCCGACGAGGGTTCGAGGTACTGCGTGGTGACCGCAAGCCCCCGAGTGGAGATCGCCGAGCAGGTTCCTGCCTTGCTCATTTGAGATGCATTGTTGGAGGATACCAGTAGGGCTACGGCGGTAGAGCTCTCCGCTGTCGCCCATGATCACAAAGGTTTTGGCCCGGCGCGCGATCCGTCGAGCCTCGGTCTTACCCGAGGGGAGGTCCCCTCGGATAAGGTAGTCGAGGTACGGGACACGCCAGTCAGGCTCGAGGTCAGATGGCGGGGTCGAGTCTTCCACCTGCATGGCTTCTGCCCCGGTCGAGGGGGCTTCTGCCTCAGGTGGAGGGTCGAGTGACGTCCCGTCAACCCCTCCGTCTGGCCCGGGGTCAACGGACGGCTGCTAAAGGTCTTTTGCGAAAACGTCTGGTGGAACCGTAGCTCGACTATTTAGGATCGAGGGTGGCACTGATGCTCAGTGCCTTTCCCTTGGGATCAGCGAGGTCGAGGGGTACGCGTTTGACATCTTCAGCGGGCTCGAAGCTGCCGGCATGGCGTTTTGGGTCAGGAATTGCATTGGCGAGACCATCGAGGTCTGCAGCCAAGATCACCGACTCTGAAACAGCCTCGCCGTGCTCGACGCACTCGACATCGCACTCGTAGGCATGTTCATACGAGGGCCCTACAGTGATGACACCGTTTGGGCCCGACATTTTGAGCTTGAGGTAGGTGTAGTTCGGGATCGCCATGAACCTGGCGTAGCATGGGTGTCCCAGGATAGCGTGGTACGTTCCACGGAATCTGACCACTTCAAAAGTGAGAGTCTCCTTTCGGAAGTTGGCCGGTGTGCCAAAACAAACGGGCAGATCGACCCGTCCGAGGGGTTCCGCCCGTTTCCCTGGCACGACTCCATGGAAGCCCCCGACGCTAGGTTGGAGGCGCGCTCTCTCGACCCCCAGAAGGTCGAGGGTCTGGGAGTAGATGATGTTGAGGCTACTTCCACCGTCCATGAGCACCTTGGTGAGGCGTGTGTTGGCGATGACGGGGTCAACAACGAGCGGATAGACTCCTGGGTTGGGGACGTGGTCTGGGTGGTCGTCACGGTCGAAAGTGATGGCCACCGCAGACCAATCAAGGAAGTGCGGGACTGCCGTTTGTACGAAGAAAACCTCGCGCCGTTCTCGCTTGCGCTGGCGCGCCGAGAGGCGTGTCGAGGGCCCTCCGTAGATCATGAAGCAGTCGTGGATCTCGGGGAATTCCCCATCCTTGTCGTCGCCTTTAGGGTCCTCCTTGTCGTCCTTCTTGACGTCGGCACCCCCAAAGTACCTACGAAGCATATGACAGTCCTCAAGGTTATGGTTAGTAAGTCCCTTGTGGTAGGGACACGGTTCTTTGAGCATTTTGTCGAAGACGCCCCCGTCGGGGGGCCTCGAGGCTTCTTGTGCTCGGTAGCAGCGACGAGCTCATCGGCCGGGGCCTCGAGCTTGCCCTGCTGGCCTTTCTTCTTCTTGCGGTTGTTTCTCTCGGAGCCCCGGGTGGAGCTCGCGGGATCGTCGACCTTCTGCTCCCCCCTCTCTGGGTCGCCACCAAAGATTGCACCAACCGCCTCCTCGCCGGCGGCAAAGTTGGTGACAATGTCCATTAACCCATTGGCAGTGAGCGAAGTGTTACGACCCAATTCTCGGACCAACTCTTTACAGGTGGTGCCGAAGAGGAAGGCCATAATTACGTCAGAGTCAGTGACGTTGGGGAGTTCGGTACGCTGCCGGGAGAAGCGCCGGATGTAATCCCGGAGGGATTCACCTAGTTTCTGCTTGCAGCTCCGGAGGTCCCACGAGTTGCTGGGGCGCATGTAGGTCCCCTTGAAATTTCCCTCAAACACCCTCATGAGATCGTCCCAGTCGTGGATCTGTCGAGGTGGGAGATCCTCGAGCCAGGCTCGGGCGGTGTCGGAGAGGAACAGGGGGAGTTGTCGAATGATGACCCGGTCGTCAGTGGCCCCGCCCAGCTGACACGCCAAGCGGAAATCGGCGAGCCAAAGTTCAGGTTTGGTTTCGCCGTTGTACTTGGTGAGAGTCGTGGGGGAGCAAAACTGAGCCAGGAGCACTGTCTCACGGATAGCCTTACTGAAGACCCGAGGACCCAGAGGCTCGGGTGAAGGGCTTCGATCTTCCGAACTGTCATAGCGTCCGCCCCTGTGGACATGGTAGCCACGAGCCACGCCATCACCGTGCTTGCGCGTGCGGTGCTCGACGATGTTGCCACAGGTGTCTCGAGGCTCGTGGTCGTTGCTAGTGAGCTCAGGGACCGGAGCTACCCGGTTTCGCCGGGCAGGCTCAGGGTGAACCGAGGCCTCTCTCTCCTGTCGGGAGGGCTCGATGATCCGCTCCGAGGCTGCCTCGCGTCGCCTCGAGGCGAAGCTCTCGGCCTGCTGCATGGCGGCGGTCTCGAGGAGTTCTCGGATTTCATCCCGAGCTCGACGGGCGTCGGGGTTTGACGGCTCGGGCATGTTGCGGAGAAGCATGGCGGCGGCGACGACGTTCTGGCTGGCTCGAGCGAAAACCGGGGGGTCGACCATCCGGTCTTCGTCGATGCGACGGTTGACGTCGCGAGCTCTTTCGCGAGCTCTCCCGCCAAGTGCGCGTTCTGCACGCTCGCGCTCGAGGGTTTGTTGGAGTAGGCCCAGGTTTTCCCGTTCCTCGTCAAGCTTGTCCTGTAACTCACGAATCTGCTCGAGCTGTGCTCCTTGATCCGCAAGGAACTAATGATCGTCTCGCTCAGCAGGAAGCTCGACATGGGATGGCATGTGCCTTCCTTCGACTGGCTCTTCGTCCTCTGATTCCGAAGTGCTTTCAACGTCGATGTTGAAGCATTCACGGGTCGGATCATAGGTGTCATCAGCCGAGTCAGAGTCAGGAGCGCCAAAGTAGTAGTATGACAGGGGAATGTGTGGCCGTTGCAAATCGTCACTGGGGTTGCGACGTTGAGAAGCAGTCACATGGGGCTCTGTGTCTGGTGTCTCCGTAGAGTCCAGATAATCAGAGGCCGGTGTGGATGCAACGAGGTCCGGAGTGGAGCATAGATGGTGCCCGGGGAGTTCCTCATAAGCACTCATGCGAGTGCTCACGAAAGATGCATACACCCGGGCAGCCGAGTCTAGCCCAAACGGGAATGGTGATGGAGATGTTGCTGTCCGTGCCGAAATGGATGCTCCAGACAGTGGTGTCTCACCGGACGGGGGAGCGGCGAGATTCCCCGTTGGCATGTTACGCTCAATCAAGCTCGTCCTTCCCAAACCTTCCACAAGGAGGTCTAGGCTGGCGCCTGGCTGGGGGGTGCCGGACCGGGGGACCCCGTCGCCCTCTGCGAGGTGAAGACGGTGGTTGTGCCGGGCTCGTCGTCGTCGGGCGGCCCGCGCCCACCTAGAGCGACGGTGCCGGCGGATTGCTCCCTCGGGCTGGGAGAGCTCGTAGTCCTCGTCGGATGGGTGCCTGGGGGGAAGTAGGACCATATCATAGCCATGGCCAAGCGACATGAACTCCAAACTCCCGAACCAGATCACCGTGGCCAACGGAATAGGGCGTTCGGGGTCAGCCATCCAGGAAAAAAGGCGAGAAAGCGACGTTTGGCACGCAGCGATCCCCTACCTAGCGCGCCAACTGTCGGTGTTTGGACCCGAGGGGGTCCTAAACCAACGAGTAAATGCTGCATGTCTCTTTCCTGGATGGTGATGCAAGGAGAATACACGGGGGTTTATCCTGGTTCGGGCAAAAGAAGGCCCTACGTCCAGCGGGGGGAAGAAGTTTGTATTTCCTTGCACCGAAGTGCTCGTGTAGGGGTTACAAGCATGCGAGAGAGGGCGCCGAGCCCAAGTCTCAAAGAGAGGAAAAAAGGACAAGGGTGGTTGCTTGAGGTATCGATCTCTTGTTTTTCTTCGTTGTCTGTTGTGGCTTGAGGTATCGATCTCTTGTTTTTCTTCGTTGTCTGTTGTGGCTTTTGTCTCAAAGGGTGGTTACAAGCATGCCGGTAGGTGATAGTAGGTAACCGCATTAAATGTTATGGCTTTTGTCCTGGGGTAGGTAAAGAGAAGGAGTCGAGGCGCTCGACCCAGGCTCACGCGAGTCGGAGTTTTTCCTAGTGGGCAGACGAGCTTCGCGCGGGTCAGAGCGCCGTCGAGGTAGCTTGCCGTACAGGATGGGGCGCGGTCGAGGCGCCCTATCGAGCGGGCCTCGTACGAGTTGGAGCCGGAGCGCGGTCGAGGCGCCCCGTCGAGCGGGCCTCATACGAGGCGGACAGGATGCGCGGTCGAGGTGGGCTGCCTTTTATTGCGGTGTCGGTCGTTTTAGTTTTTTTACTAGCGATGGGTGTGGGTACCCCGTACTTTTGGTACCGACAGAAACTAAGTTCACCAATCATTGACATTTCAAATTCCTTTGCCATCATTTTCCCAAACTCATCACAATAATCTTGATTGGTTGAACCGAATATGATATCATCAACATATATTTGCAACACAAACAAGTCTTTTCCAATCTTCTTAGTGAATAGTGTTGTATCAACTTTGCCCATGACAAATCCTTTGGATAGCAAGAAATCCCTCAATCTTTCATACCATGCTCTAGGTGCTTGTTTCAATCCATACAAAGCCTTTCTTAACTTGTATACATGGTTGGGTTTCTTATCATCTTCAAAACCAGGAGGTTGCTCCACATACACCTCCTCTTGGATGTACCCATTGAGAAATGCACTCTTCACATCCATTTGATATTGCTTGATATTATGAGCACAAGCATAGGCAAGTAAGATCCTAATTGCTTCCAATCTTGCAACCGGGGTATAAGTTTCACCAAAGTCAAGACCCTCTATTTGTGTGTAATATTGAGCCACTAGTCTTGCTTTGTTCCTTACTACTATCCCATCTTGATCTTGCTTGTTGCGAAAGACCCATCTTGTTCCAATGACATTGTGATCCTTAGGCCTCTCAACTAGTTCCCATACTTCATTTCTCTTGAAGTTGTTGAGCTCTTCATGCATTGCATTTACCCAATCTAGATCTCTCAATGCTTTATCAATGTCCTTGGGTTCTTCCATTGACACAAAAGAAGAGTGAGCACAAAAAGATGCCAATCTTGATCTAGTTTGAACTCCTCTTTGTATGTCACCAATGATGGAATCCAATGGATGGTCTCTTGCAATGTTAGTTGGTTGAAGCACTTGGACTTGATTGCTTGGATGTTGATATTGATCATGAGTTGGAGATGATGAACTAGCCACTTGTTGATCTTGTTGCACTTGAGATGATGTACTAGCTTGATTTTGCATTAGAGAACCACTAGCTTGTGTAATTGGACTTTGGAGCACTTGATCTTTGTCATCATCCACATCAATTACTTGCTTTGGTCTAATATCACCAATATCCATTTCTTTCATAGCATTGGTCAATTGAGTTCCTCTCACATCATCCAAGTTATCTTTCTCATCCTGAGAGCCATTTGTTTCATCAAACTCAACATCATGAACTTCCTCAAGTAAACCACTAGCCAAATTCCAAACTCTATAAGCTTTGCTAGTAGTGGAGTACCCAAGTAGGAAGCCTTCATCACATTTCTTCTCAAACTTGCTCAATCTAGTGCCCTTCTTCAAGATGTAGCATTTGCAACCAAATACCTGAAAGTATACAATATTGGGCTTTCTTCCATTTAAGATTTCATATGGTGTCTTCTCTAGAAACTTGTGGCAATAGAGGCGGTTGCTATAGAAGCAAGCCATGTTGATTGCTTCGGCCCAAAATGAATGACTCACATTATACTCATTTAACATTGATCTTGCCATGTCAATTAAGATTCTATTCTTCCTCTCAACTAGGCCATTTGATTGAGGTGTATACTTGGCCGAGAATTGATGCTTGATTCCAAGCTCATCACATAGCTCATCAACTCTTGTGTTTCAAAACTCACTTCCATTGTCACTTCTCACTTTCTTGATTGTGGTCTCAAACTCATTTTGCACTCTCTTGATGAACTTCTTGAATATGTCAAAAACATCACTTTTGTCCACAAGAAAGAATACCCATGTGTATCTAGTGAAATCATCCACAATCACAAAGCCATACTTGTTGCCACCAATGTGATATGACCACGTCAACCAACATGTTACAACCTCCAAGTCAAGTTACACCAACACCAGTCCAAGTCTTTGATGGACCAATTACACGTAGTCGAGCTAAGAAGCTACAACAAGAGGTGCACGCGCTACTTTCTGAAAATCATTTTAATGTTAATGAGAATTATATACTGCCTAAGTCATGCACATTGCTATTGCTTAGGTGCACCACGGAGGATGACAAGAAGACACATGGGTGAACCAAAGAGGAGGATCACGTTCGAGCCAGTCCCGTATGACAGAACTATCAGAAAGAATCAGTCACAACTTTTTGCTCGCAAAAGCTATGAAGGCCCATGAGGACTTGTTGGAAAGCTTATCAAGTCTAGTTTCAAGCCCATCTTCTCTCACTTGATTTGGATTCTACAATGTTGAGATTCGACTGATTTAGTATAGACTGGTCAGCTAGTCAGCAGTCAGCCTGATGTCCAAGTTCCCATGCAAAACTATACCAATATACAATATTTCGTGGTACATGCTGCACATGGTGTGAAAGGTTATCAAGTTAACTTTCCAACCCAACAAACCGCATGTCATTTGGAGTTTCCAAGATAGAGTTATTGCCAAAACACTGAAGACTGTGCTGACGACCAGCAGCCACGCGAAAACTCTCCAGGAAGGCATTTCGAGGAGGCCGTTCACATAGTGCGTCTTATTTTTTTCTTTTTGAGTTTCCACCTATCTAGCAGGGCAGTTGCTAGTATAAATACCTCCTAGACTCATTGCAATCTTAGACTTTTGATAATGGAATACAAACCCCCCTTTTGTTCAGCTGTGTGCTAACAAATATTGAGAGAGATCTCTACCCCTTTGCTCTTGTGATTTCCTTTGTGGGATTTACAGAAGCGGCGGCTTCATTCGCTCCCAATTGGTGCTCCTACTCCCTTCGAGGTTTCCTCGATTGATTGTAGGTTGTGTTGGTTGGTTCTTTGAGAGTGTAGTTGGGCGAATCCTCGATTCAGGTTGCCGGTTAAAGACGGTGGTTGGCTTCGAGTTTTATTTGTCAGGTTGCACTAGTTATCGCTGCCTGCAGCAAGTTATCCGGCTGTTCTTCAGCTAGTTATTGGTGATCATCCTACATCGTAAAGATTGGGACCCCCTGAGCATATCATCTGGTATCAGAGCTTTCGTTACCACGGTAGGTTTTTTTTCCCTTAGCTACTTATATATTTTGTTTCGTCCTATCCACCAAAAAGCCTGAAAAATACATTGCTTTAGCCCTTTGTTTCAATCTGTTATTTTAGTGAGTTTTGTCAAGTTTCAGTTCATTAGAGTCTTTGTTTTAGTTGCTGATCATTATCCTTTGCGTGACCTTTGAGCCTCTTTATATATCTGAAAATCCCTACAAAAAAATCTGAAAATGTATATCATGTCCTTCGCGTAAACTTTGATCCTATTATAGCTACCGGTTGTGTTTTGTTCTTATCTTAATTGTGCAAGTGTCTTAATCTGGTCTTTGTGTTTAGTTATAAAAAATGTGTGTCAAAAAAAAGAGAAGAAAGAAAAGTAAAAAAAAGAATAGAGAAAAACTGAGAAAGAAAGGTTGAAAGATCAGTAGGTTTATGTGCACAAGTGCTGAAAGTTTTCATATCAAGTAGTGCAACCAGTGTGCTATCCTTGTTTGGTGCAAAATTTTGGTTGGGTTTGATCGCAACACTTGCATCCCAATCATACTCCTTGTTTGCATCAAATCTAAAATTTCCTTGCGTGTGTGTGTGATCGATTTACATCTCATTCATATTCTATGATCAGCACTAGGCAGAGAACTTCTAGTTTGGATTGTTACTTAATATTACAATAACTAGAATTTAGATTGCATTCCTTGTTTTGTTCCCCACCAAGCTCCACATAAAAACCACCGTAATCTGTACTCTCTAGTCTTGTATTCGCCTCGCCATCACTTTCAGTTACCACCACACATTTGTTTCTCTGTAATCCGCGGCAGGGAATTCATAAGAGCTTTGGTTGGTAAGAGAGGTGAGGTTGTGAGAGTTCTACATATTTTCCTATACCACATATAAGCTTGCTATTTTGCATATGCAATAACCATGACAGGCCAAAGATATACCAATCTTCCATTCTATGGAAGTAATGATCCGGAGGAATTTCTCGTTTGGGCAGAAGAAATGGAGATTGAACTTGAGGTTCAAGATTTTTCAGAAGCCAAGGAGATATCACGAGTTGTGCTTGAATTTGAAGATTATGCTCATGATTGGTGGAAACAATATCCACATAAGCATATCATCAAGAATTGGGAAGATTTGAAGAAGGCCATGAGAAAAGAATTTGTTCCAAGGGAATATCGGCTGATTTTGCTTCGTCGTTTGCAGCGTGTGAAGCAAGGTAGTAAATCTGTCCAAGCATATTATGATAAGCTAAATTCTTCCTTGCATCGTGCAAATGTTGTTGATGACATGAATGCAATGGAATATTTCGAGAGAGGTCTTAATGGTAACATTGCTGCTGCACTTGAGGGCAAATATTTTAGAAGTATGCAAGATCTTCTAAGTTGTGCAATTAGAGAGGAAAAGAAAGTTATGAAGGTGCAACAAGGCAAGGTCACCCAGAACATTAGTTTGTGCCAAGATAAAGGTGCTAAGTTGCAGCCCAATATGTCCTCCATTGTTGGAAAAAAGCAATCATCAAGTCCATGCAAGAAGAGAGGACATGTTGTCCCAAAAGTTTCTTTAGTTGATTCTAGTACCAAGAGAAGTGAACATCAACAATTCAACTCCAAGAAGAACTTTGTTGTGCCGCAAGAAGAAGGCTCTATGTCCCAAATTGATATGGAAAATGGTGAGGTGTGTGACATTACAATGGATCATAGTGTTACACCATCTCTTGATGTTGTTGCTATCCCAAAGTGCCATTTACAATCTGAGGTCGATGAGAATCAAGTTGCAAATGTTCCCATCAACGTTTGTCTTAGTTTTGAGCAAGATCAAGAAGAAAATTCTGCTGCACATGACACACAAAGTGAGGTAGCATAAGCCACTATGCAAGTTGTGGAAGATCATCAGTTGAGTTATGAAACTAGAGAAGATACTTCTCTGATCGAGGCTGATCCTTTGTGTGTTGAGTTGAGGGAACATGCTACAGTTCCACGCCATGGAAATCTAAAATTTTTTCATCAAGAAGCACTACCACCATGTCTGAACACAAGTGCTGCAGATCTTAGAAGTTCTGAGCCTTATTCTAGTGCTAAAAGTGGAGAAGTTATATGCTCCAAATCTGTCCAAAAATTTTCTATGTCATCTGATGAAAAATCAGTACCCAATTATGACCAAGAGGTTGACAACACTCTGATTTTTTAAGGTGAATCTAATCTGAATTTGAAGGTCAATCTTTGTTTTAGTTTGAGAGCTGAATGTGAGCACAAAGATGATGCTATTGTGCCGTCTATTGCTAGTAATAAATCTGTCCAAGATGAAGTTCATCATGATCTAATGGATCTAAAGTTTCGAACCTACATGGTTCCAAGCAAAAATGTGGTGTCTAGATGTGTTGTACCATCAGCTGCATTATGTGTTGAATTATTGGACAGTGGTGCTGAAATTTTGTGCTCCCCCATGTCACAGAGTGTTGAGATTATTGAAGGAAAGATTAGTGCACATAATTCCACTTATACTAATGCCAGCCCAACATCTTTGGAGGAGGTCAAAGATGATTATTTGGTTGCATCTATTGTTGTTCCAATGCCACAGAAAGTTCAGATTGAAGGCAATATTAGTGGGGATGAATCCACATCAGCAATTGAGAGATCAGCATTGTTTGAAGATGATAGACCTGATGGTGTTGCTGCCACCATTACTGCCCCAATGGCAATTGATTACATCATGAATGATGGAAGATATTCATATGTTGCTCTAGAAGACATTGAAGATATTATGCATCAAATCCCTTGTGAGAATGAGTGCCACATAGCCAAATTGAGTGAGAGTGAAAACAAAAGTGAGTTGTGTGATTCCACCAAATGTGAGATTGAGAGTATCCACAATATGAGTGTGAGAGATACACCACACAAAAAGAGAGAGCTTTATTGCAAGGCATGCACGGATGATTTTAACACTAACCCACTAATGTCTACTCTTAGTATTGTTTCTCCCAACATGCAGGTCTATAAAGAAGATTCAGTGGAGATGGCTGCTCAAAAGACCCCCAAACTTGGCCAGAGAAATGCGAGGGTTGCCACTATTAAGAACCAACTCTATGCTGTGCAAAACCTGAACCATGACAAGGAAAAAGGTAAAAGTTCAGAGATACAATGCATCATTCATGCACCATCACAAAATCTGAAAGGTAATGCAAACAATTTAGAACTGAATCTGCAACATATATTGACCAGTAATTGTGATGACAAATTTGCTTCAACTGAAATTGAGTATACACGAAATCTTTTTGCTGATTTGATTGATCCACATGTTGATACAAGTGCTGAAATTTTGAAAGTTGACAAACATTGTTCAATCATGCATGACCATTGCTATACTTTGACTGAAATATATGATAATTTACATGTCGATAATGTGGGCCATGTGAAATTGATTAGTCATGCTGAATTCTTTAGAAGAATATCTCCTGCTGAATGTATGTTCTATGTCAAGCTTGATGAATTTGTTGATATTAATAAAATAGTTGAAAGCGTTCTTGATATATCATCTATGAAATCTTTGAATAGTGCCTACTGCTGCAAGTTTACATTTAACATCATTGGACACTACATTATAAATAAATTTTATGTTTGTGCTCTTTGCATAACATGTCACAACATTGCTGAATTGAAGTTGAATAAAATGAGTTGTACATCTTGTGAACCATACTTTTCTTTATTTGAGATAAAAAGGTTGTTTAGAGCTTGCTGTTCAGAACAATCAATGTTATTTTCTTGTTCATATTCTTCACTGAAACAAAGAAATCTTGTGCAAATGTGTTTGGTTCATTCACCCAAAGTCTTTCCATATACATGTGGAACCATTGAGTATGAAAGGTACATTACTAAACCTTTGCATGAGTTGAGCATCAAGAATTATTGGAATATCAAACATGCTTCGTTCACATCTGTTGAAATGTTTGATTTTGCAAAGATAAAACTTGATAACCTGAATCAAATGAGTGGTTTAAAAGAAATTTTTGTGCTTCTATTTTCAAAGTTAATTTTAGGTTCACAAAATCTGAGAAACTATTCATCTCATCGAAAAGGAAATAATGTGCATATGAATTATAAAGAAGATAATGAACAAACTTCAACAAGTAATCATAGCAATTGGCATATGCATCCACTCTCTATTTTCTTTAGACTGTTTTCAGGAGAGCAAAAGCAGAGGACAAGTTTTTTTGGAAGAGAGGAAGGATGATAGGATCATACCAAGGACATCAACATTCACTCTTAATTCTAAGGATCCATTCAAGGTGAAAGCTAAACTTGATTCTAAATCCTTTTGGTTTCCACCTATAAGACTGCTACTTGGTTTATATGATTACAGATTCAAACACATTGCTGTGATGGAAGAAGGAGATTGCAACAGAAACATAGCAGCTACCCCTGTTGGCCTAGCACAATTTTTGGACTTCGACGGATTAGAGTCGAGGACGACTCTTTTTCAAGGGGGGGAGGATGATATGACCACGTCAACCAACAACATGTTACAACCTCCAAGTCAAGTTACACCAACACCAGTCCAAGTCTTTGATGGACCAATTACACGTAGTCGAGCCAAGAAGCTACAACAAGAGGTGCACGCGCTACTTTCTGAAAATCATTTTAATGTTAATGAGAATTATATACTGCCTAAGTCGTGCACATTGCTATTGCTTAGGTGCACCACGAAGGATGACAAGAAGACACCAAGGGTGACCCAAAGAGGAGGATCACGTTCGAGCCAGTCCTGTGTGACAGAACCATTAGAAAGAATCAGTCACAACTTTTTGCTCGCAAAAGCTATGAAGGCCCATGAGGACTTGTTGGAAAGCTTATCAAGTCTAGTTTCAAGCCCAAGTTCTCTCACTTGATTTGGATTCTCCAATGTTGAGATTCGACTGATTTAGTACAGACTGGTCAGCTAGTCAGCAGTCAGCCTGATGTCCAAGTTCCCATGCAAAACTATACCAATCTACAATATTTCGTGGTACATGCTGCACATGGTGTGAAAGTTTATCAAGTTAACTTTCCAACCCAACAAACCACATGTCATTTGGAGTTTCCAAGATAGAGTTATTGCCAAAACACTAAAGAATGTGCTGACGACCAGCAGCCACGCGAAAACTCTCCAGGAAGGCATCTCGAGGAGGCCGTTCACATAGTGCATCTTATTTTTTTCTTTTCGAGTTTCCACCTATCTAGCAGGGCTGTTGCTAGTATAAATACCTCCTAGACTCATTGCAATCTCAGACTTTTGATAATGGAATACAAACCCCCCTTTTGTTCAGTTGTGTGCTAACAAATATTGAGAGAGATCTCTACCCCTTTGCTCTTATGATTTCCTTTGCGGGATTTACAGAAGCGGCGGCTTCATCCGCTCCCAATTGGTGCTCCTACTCCCTTTGAGGTTTTCTCGATTGATTGTAGGCTGTGTTGGTTGGTTCTTTGAGAGTGTGGTTGGGCGAATCCTCGATTCAGGTTGCCGGTTAAAGACGGTGGTTGGCTTCGAGTTTTATTTGCCAGGTTGCACTAGTTATCGCTGCCTGCAGCAAGTAATCCGACTGTTCTTCAGCTAGTTATCGGTGATCATCCTACGTCGTGAAGATCGGGACCCCCTGAGTGTATCATAATGCATGTGTATGTAGTTGGTCCAAATAGATCCATGTGCAACAACTCAAATGCCTTGGAAGTACTCATAATGCTCTTCAATGGATGAGTGTTGCCCACTTGCTTTCCGGCTTGACATGCACTACATAGCTTATCTTTCTCAAATGTGACATCCTTCAAGCCTCTAACTAAGTCATGCTTCACTAACTTGTTCAATTGCTTCATGCCAATATGACCAAGTCTTCTATGCCATAACCAACCCATACTTGATTTGGTGAGCAAACATGTTGAAAGTTGAGTGTCACTAGCATTGAAATCAACCAAGTATAGATTCTCAAATCTAAAGCCTTTGAAGATCAAGTTAGAGCCATCAACGCTAACTATTTCCACATCATCAACACCAAATATGCACTTGAAACCAAGATCACACAATTGAGCAACCGAGAGAAGATTGAAGTTCAACTTTTCAACTAAGAGCACATTGGAAATGCTATGATCATTTGAGATTGCAATCCTTCCAAGAGCCTTTACATCACCCTCGCTATTGTCACCAAATGTGATGCTATCAATGCCACTATCATTTGTTTTGAGAGAGTTGAATATTCTTGAATCACCGGTCATATGTTGAGAGCATCCACTATCAAGCACCCAATGCCTTCCTCCGGCCTTATAATTTATCTACAAAACAATTTAATGTCTTTTAGGTACCCATACTTGCTTGGGTCCTTGGAGGTTAGTAACTAAGCTCTTTAGTACCCAAATGGCCTTCTTCTTTAGACCCACAATTGGTGTACCAACAAACTTAGCATGCACACCTTTCTCACCCTTGGTAAGCACATAACAAGAATCAAAAGAAATGTAAGGTACATTAGCATTTTTCTTGTTCTTGTTCATTTTGTTGCAATTAATCTATAGATGCCCAACTTGCTTGCATCTACTGCAATAACGACCATTGCTCTTCACAAAGCGAGGCTTTGGAGTAGCAAAGGCCGCCTTGCCCTTCTTGGGAGTATAGCCCAAACCCTCTTTGTTGAGAGAGAACCTTTGGCTACCCAAGCATTTTAGTAAGCAGGTATCCCCACCATAGGCATTGCCTAATGCGCGGGTGAGATCATCCACCTCTCTCTTGATAGTCTCATTCTCAACCACAAGTGATGAATCACTAGTAGTAGAGGTAGAGTTGGTTGTGGTGGATGATGATGAGCTATATGAAGCATTAGGACCAACACATAAAGAATCATCAATAATATCACATGTTAGTCCAATATCACAAGTGACAATCACTTGCTCCTCCTTAGCTTCCTTCATGAGCTTCTCCAACTTGAGGTCCTTTTCCTTAATGAGCTCAAGTAGAGTGGAGTGGGCTTCCTTAAGCCTAGTGTGAGCAATTTTAAGATCCTTGTGGTCTTCCTTTAGACACTCACGAGAAGCCTCTAGCTCATCAAAGGATTTCCTAAGAGCTTTGAGCTCTTGTTCTATTCCTTTGCACTCCTTACTCTTTTTGAGAGCAACAAGCTCCTCCATCAAGGAATCATTTTCATTGCTCTTGGCAATGAGCTCTTGTTCCAAGATTTTGTATTTCTTGGTGGTCCTCTTGTAGCCTTTGCTCATTTGATCTATTATGCCTAATAGATCATCCTTGGAGTAGTCCTCATCCTCCTCATCATCACTTCTACAACCATCACTAGCACAAGAATCATCATCACTATCATCACATTTTACCCTGGTAGGCTTGGCCATAAGGCATGTCGATGTAGTGTCGAAGATGGATGACTTGTTGGAGAGGGCGATGCTTGCAATGGCTTGCCGAGTGGTCCTCTCATCATCACTAGAGCTTTCATCATCATCACTATCGGAGTTGTCACTATCCCAAGTGACTACATGAAACGTCCTTGATTTCCACGAAGGGAAATCCACAGAAACGAAGTGTAAAATGACGAAACATTCCGTCAATTTACCCAAATCTCAGTGATACATAAAGTCATGCACGAATATCAGAGTACAATAGAGAGTCTTACATAATTTATTCTCTTCGCCTCGCAGGGCGAAACACACTCACACAAGCATCCGGAACAGCATCCGACGTAGATAGCAGCGGAAAAAGATCTTCTGGAACCAGCTTGAGCGTAGAACATACCCTCTAATTCTCCCAATAATCGCCCTCGTAGTCGTACTCGGGCTCAGAACCTGTCAAAAATCTATCAGTACACTTGGTACTAGCCACGGATCGCCCACCCTATGCTTGCAAAGCATTGTGGAAAGTGGAATGCATTGAGGGAAGTAGAAAGAGACCTACTTAGGCTGTGGGTTTCCTATGCAAGTAGTTAATATTTTAATAAGATATTCCTCAGTTTTTAACTCATCTTAGTCACACATTTTCCCAATCTCACCACACACAACACATCTCATCTCACTCTCTCTCTCTAGACAACGAGATTGACTCCCGCTCAGATCTCGTCTCAACGGCCAAAGCCAAAATCCAACACTAAACCCGGGGGAAAGGTAGAAAGGACTCCTCTCATCTAATCAAGTGAAGCATAGGTCATGGGAATGTTCATATCCACGGACGCGGCTATACGTATAGATCGATCAACTCTGCTGAGCGTGTACACCTAGTAATCCACAAGATCGCCATCCTCGACGATCCGGCTCGTCTAGGCTGATTCCAACTGCCTTCCAACCGGTACAATACCACCCTACCACTCAGCCCTAGGCCACCCCAGCGTTCACCGAAACGCTGAGACTGTGAGACATAGTACCGGGCCCCTAAGGTCACTATGCTGTCTTAGGAGGGTGTGGGTCCCCATGCCCATACCTCCCTACACTATCACCTTCCAACCTAGTAGTAGTGGTACCACCCTAGTCAGTCGGGTAATCGTCTCCCGCCCATCGGGAGCGAGTGGTGTGCACGAAGGTCCCATGGTTCCGGTTCTCAAGACATACCAGTCCTTAGGGTGACCAGACAGGATATCTTCTCAAGGGGGAGACACCATCTTCCCCGTGCCCCGACAGCACCTCCACCAGGGATAACCAACACCCCAGTTCACCTCTCAGATATACCCGCCACAGGTATCTCTCGTGAGGGATGCCCAGGTCACACCCCTCCAGCAAGACTTGCCCCAAAGACTCGTCGTAGGATCCTGTCCGATCGACTCAACCCTCACCACTCACCCAAGATGCACGCCAAGATCTTCCCAGTTCTTCAGTCAGGTTTATCAAGTTCTCGGCACTATGTGCCTTACACATATACGCCTCTCACTCACCGGCATCACATCACAGATATAATGCGAGTAAGAGTAAAAGCAGTAATATGTAACATGCGACCATCTAGCCTAACAGCAGGGTGAGCAGGAGTAAGGTTACGACAAGGTAAAGGGCTCAAAGTAAAGCATCTACCATGCAGCCTATCATCAATAATAATTTACAAAAAGTAAAGCGCTAGCAATTCTATTTTTGCATGCGTAATAGGTTCTACGGAGATGGGTGGGGCGTGGCAACTGGCAGGTTGTCACCCAAGTCCTCACAGTAGTCGGGGTCGTACTCCTCAGTCGGCAGGTCCTCCGGCTCTATTAATCGTAACGTAGAGTCGCATTAACGACTCCTATAGAGGTGCACAAAGAAGCAACAGAAATTCAAAAGATCCAAATGCACTCAAACACAAGCCTAAGATGTAGAGCTCATTTTTAGAAAAATTTAGAGACTGGTTTGGTATTTTTCTGAGTTAAAATGATTAAGTTATGAATTTCTAAAGAATAAATGATTTTCTGAAAAAGAAAAAGAAAAAGGAAATTTCAGGAAGTGACACGTGTCAAGCTCTGATTGGCCGAAACAGAGCGAGTCACTAACATGTGGGTCCCGTTGACTGGTCAATGGTCAACGGTCAACGATGCCCGGGCCGAGACCGGGCCTTGGTGGGCTGGGTCTGGGCTGGATACGGGCCGGGTTGGGCTGGTCTGGGCCGGGCCGGGACCGCCATGTGTCAGTCACTGGTGCTGCCACGTCACAAAATGGGTATTTGGATCAGGCTTGGGTTCATAAGACCGGTCTATGGTGGACAGGTGGTGGCGGTTCACAGGCCACAACGGGGTCTACGGTGGACCATGTTCGCTTTCCCCTTCTTACCTCTTGGTCCACGGTACACTGGGTGTACCGGTCATCTCGATCATTCTTTCCCCCCCCCCCTCTATTTTCACCGGAGCACGTCCGCCGGCAGCGTGCTTGCACGGTGGCGCTCCACGGTGGCTTAGCTCGGCCGCTATGGTCTCCTACCGATTCGCGGCCGTAAAAGGAGCACGATGGTGAGGTCAAGACGACGACATTGAGATCCAACAGAACCTCTCGTGGTGGTGGCGGCTCGACGGCTCCGACCGGGCGGAACACCACCGATCAGGCCTCCGGGGATCCCTCCTTCTCTCATGGTGCGCATGGTGTGTCCCTCGCCAAGGCGATTCGATCTAGCTCCTCCCTTTCTTCTCTACTGACTTGATTTGGAAGGAACGACCTCGCCATGGCCGTGCGCTGGCCATGGCGAGCGTGCTCTGGACGCTGCTCGCGGTGGCGCGTTCCTGCTCCCCTGACGTTCGGTACCGTGGTGCTTGGTTTTGAAACATGAGTGTGGGCGTGTACATGTCCTTGTGCGCCTCTTCTCCCTTCCTCTATTGCCCAGCATACCAAAAGCGAGATCTCGCCATGGCAGGGTGTGTCCATGGCGACTGTGCGCGGTGCAGGGGCGTGTCGTGGCATTTCCGAACTCTGAGGCTCGGCCAGGCCAACGGGTGTGCACACCAGGTGTGCGTGAGTGAGCGATCAAAGCATGTGGGCCACGAATTTAGATGATCCACGGTACTAGCAAGCGAGATGGTTCAATGCCAAGCACAACCGGCGGCGAGCGGGGCGAGACGGTGGGCTCACCGTAGGTGGCGATGATGAAAGGATATCGGTGCAGAGGTGATTCAGAGCAGTGTAGAGTCGGTGCTGTGCAGGGAGAACCACAACATCGGCGTGGTTGTTCGGTCGACGCTCTGGGCTCCGGTGGCTCCTCGGCGGCGGCTGGCGGCTCCGGTGGCGGCCTTTCCCCCCTTTCTCCCCTTCTTGAGATGTAGTGTGTGCGGTGGTACCACCAGGGCGGTGGTGAAAAGATTGGAAGGGGCTTGGGCATGACACGGGGTGGAGCTTTATACCCCGTGCTCGCCCATGGCAAGGCGGACGGTGCGATGGCAATCGGTAGCCATGGAGGGGTCGATATGCTGCCCTGGGCTAGACTAGGGCGATTGGAAGAGGCGTGATTCGAATTGGAGATGCCATAATCGAATACCACAGACGGTTGCGGTGTCAGGCAGTGTCAGGCGGTGTCAACCGATTTCGCGGCCATGGCGGCATCGGCATCACGCGCGCGGTGCGTGTTTGGCGAGAGCCAGCGACTGGCGTGCGGGACCGGGTTAGTGGCTTGTCGCGCACGGCTGTCGGTGGAGGCAGAGAGAATCTCCCCTTGCCCCATGCGTGACCATGTCCCCTCGCTGTCTCTGTCTCCGATCGAAGCAGAGGATTCATCGGGCGGGAGGAAGGGGATGAAGGCGGGTCCTGCCCGTCAGCGACGTGGGAAGGAGGAATACGCCTTGGCATTGGCGGTTGGCTCGCAGGCCGGGCGCCGACGGATTGTTGGGCCGGCCCACGTGCGGGTGAGCGTGGGTGCGCATGAGACTACAGACGTGATGCAGGCCGGGCTCAGCTGGTTTGAAAGCTGGGCCGAAAAGAGTTTTTCCTTTTCTATATTAAACCAAGGCTTTCCCATTTATCTGATTTATTCAAAAGCTTTTCTATTTTGTATTTTCCCCATTTTAAATATGCCATGCATTTGTATGTGAGAAAGCATATTGCCCACACTTGTATAACATAGTGGGTCCTACTAAGCATATTTTTGATTTCCAACTATTTGATAGGTTTATATTTCTATATTTATTTACTTAAGCAATTAATTCAAGAAATGTTGTTGCTTTTAATTCAATTCAAAGAACATAAAATCCAACTCAAGCATGTTTGGTTAAATGCAAAGATGTAGTTAGCTATTTTAGGTGCTACTTGTGCAACTAGGTTAGGTTTCCTATATGACACCTCACCAAACATAGGTTTATTTTTAGAAAAAAATTTACAGTTGTGATTTTTGTTTCCTGGAAATTTCTGGGTTGTTACAGTCCTCCCCCCTCACAGGTATCTCGTCCCGAGATTTAAGGTGTGGCATACCTTTCAAAGAGGTAGGGGTAAAGCATCCGGAGTTCGGACTCTTTCTCCCATGTAGCTTCCCGTTCTGTGTGGTTACTCCACTGAACCTTGCACATGGGTATCACTGTGCTTCTAGTTTCCTTCTCAGCTCTGTCTAATATTAAGATTGGGTGCTCCTTGTACTCCAAGGTGTCCTGGATATCCAGTGCATCTGTGTGTACCTCTTGTTCTGGCAACTGCAAGCACTTGCGTAGCTGAGATACATGAAACACTAGGTGTACTCCTGTTAACTCCTCGGGCAACTCCACCTTGTATGCTAACTTGCCAATCCTCTGGCAAATCCTATAAGGTCCCACATACCTAGGTGTCAACTTTCCCTTCACATGAAATCTGATGGTACCTCGGAGTGGGGAGACCTTGAGATAGACATAGTCCCCAACCTGAAACTCGAGGTCTCTCTGACGGTTATCTGCATAACTCTTCTATCGGCTTTGGGCAATCCTCAGGTTCTCTCGTACTTGGGCTACTCCTTCCTCGGCATCTTTGATCTTTGTGGGGCCAAAGAATGATCTCTCTCCCACTTCTGACCACATCAGAGGGGTTCTACACTTTCTGCCATACAGAGCCTCAAATGGTGACATCTTGAGACTAGCCTGGTAGCTGTTGTTGTAAGAGAACTCTGCGTGGGACAAACTTTTCTCCCAATTAGTTCCATACTTCAAGACACAAGCTCGAAGCATATCCTCCAAAATCTGATTAACCCTCTCTGTCTGACCATCTGTTTGTGGGTGGTATGCGGTACTGTAGTCAAGTCAAGTTCTAATAGCCTTGTGGAGACTCTTCCAGAACTTGGACACGTATTGCGTACCATGATCAGACACTATGCTAGTGGGGGCTCCGTGGAGTCTGAGAATGTGCTAATGTACAGATCTGCTAGCTTTTCAACTCTGTAGTCAGGCCTCACAGCTAGGGATGAAAACGGATCGGATACGGACGGATATCACTGATATCATATTTGTTTTCATATTTATGTCTGGATTCAGATTCGAATACGGATAGTATAAAAAATGTCGGATATGATATGATTGGATATCGACATCATAAATATGTGATTTAAATATTCGGATACGAATACGGTATCGGATGTTAAATATCCGAACTCGGATACGGACGGATTAAAACCCCTCTAAACGGATTCGGTCTCGAATACGGTTGGAAAATATCCGTACTGTTTTCATCCCTACTCACAGCTATGAAGTGAGCTACCTTGGTCAGTCGGTCAACGATCACCCAAATCGAGTCATGGCCTTTAGGAGTTTGAGGTAAACCTACTATAAAGTCTATGGATATGCTCTCCCATTTCCATACCGGAACGTCCAAGGGTTTAAGCAATCCGGCTGGTCTTTGATGCTCAGCCTTGACTCTATTGCAGATGTCGCATCGCGCGACATGCCCAGCAATATCTGCCTTCATGTTCTTCCACCAGAACTGTTTCTTTAGATCAGCATACATTTTGGTGCTTCCCGGGTGAATACAATACTTGGAGTCATGACCCTCTTCTAAGATTTCTCGCCGCAAGGCGGAATTAGACAGTACACAGATTCTATCCTTGTACCAGTACACTCCTTGCTCATCCTCCCTGAACTCGGGGCACTTGCCCTTCTTCATGAGTTCTTGGATTTCCCAAATTTTAGGACACTCTAGTTGAGCATTGCGGATCCGATCCTTGAGGTTGTATTGCACTCGAAGCTCGTTCAACATACCCCTGGGTAGGATTTCGAGATGAAGTTCGCCCATTTCCTGACATAGCTCGAGTGGTACGGCTTCCATGGACAGATTATGGCAATAGCTCTTTCGGCTCAAGGCATCAGCGACTACATTAGCCTTTCCCGGATGATAGTGAATCTCCAGGTCATAATCCTTTATAAGCTCAAGCCATCGGCGCTGTCTCATGTTTAGATCTTCTTGAGTGAAGAAGTACTTCAGGCTCTTGTAGTCGGTGTAGATATCACACTTATTTCCGATCAAGTAGTGCCTCCATATCTTTAGGGCATGCACGACAGTGGCAAGCTCCAGATCATGGGTTGGGTAGCGTTGCTCATGGTCCTTCAACTGTCGGGACGCATAGGCAATGACCCTTCCATTTTGCATCAGAACACAACCAAGTCCCTGTCTAGATGCATCACAATAAACCACAAAGTCTTTCTAGATATCGGGCAAGGCAAGAACAGGTGTGGTGGTAAGCTTCTGTTTCAGAGTCTAGAAGTTGTGCTCGCACTCGGGCATCCATTCAAAATCATTAGTCTTCTTCAGCAGGTTAGTCATGGGCTTGGCTATCTTTGAGAAGTTCTCGATGAATCTGCGATAGTACCCAGCTAAACCAAGAAAACTGCGGACATCAATCACATTGCGGGGTTGTTCCCACTCTTTCACAGCTTCAATTTTTGCGGGATCTACAACAACTCCCTCAACAGTGAGTACATGACCAAGGAAAGCAACTTCTTCAAGCCAAAAGTCACATTTGCTGAACTTGGCATATAGTAGATTCTGCCTCAACTTCTCCAGAACCACTCTCAAGTGTTGCTCATGTTCTTCGGCGGTGGAAGAATAGATAAGGATGTCATCAATGAACACCACTACAAACTTGTCCACTTCATCCATGAATACCTTATTCATCATGTTCATGAAATAAGCCGGGGCATTAGTGAGTCCGAAGGACACCACTGTGAACTCATATTGCCCATATCTGGTGACAAAAGCTGTCTTAGGAATGTCGTCGGGTCTGATTTTCATCTGATGATACCCGAACCTAAGATCGATCTTAGAAAAGAACTTAGCATCTTTTAGCTGATCTAGGAGATCATCGATCCTGGGCAGAGGATATTTGTTTTTGACTATTACGGCATTCAAGTTCCGATAGTCAATGCACATCCTCATGGATCCATCCTTCTTTTTCACGAACAAAACAGGGAAACCCCAGGGTGAAGCACTGGGTCTGATGTATCCCTTATCTGACAACTCCTTGAGTTGCTTCTTCAACTCCTCTAGCTCATCGACTGACATGCGGTAGGGCCTTTTAGCAATAGGACCGGTACCAGGCAGAAGGTCAATCACAAACTCCACATCCCGATCAGGTGGCATGCCTGGCAACTCTTTAGGGAACACGTCAGGGTACTCATTCACAACGGGTACCCCTCGATTGTCTTGGCCTCTAGGGCACACAACTTAGAGACTGTTTTTCCCTGATTTGGCTTACAGCGGATTATGTGTCCACTCAAGTGTGTAATCTCCACATACCTTGGTGAACAAGATATCACTCCTTTATGTTGTGTCAACCAATCCATTCCCAGTATAACATCTAGTCCCTCAGATGGAAGTAAGGTGAGATCGGCTAGAAAAGGGTAGCCCTCAATGGTGATACTCACTCCCTGACATCTCTTGGTGCATAAAATGCGACCCAAAGGTGAACTAGTGTCAATGGGCTCCTTGCGGGGAGTCACAGGTATGCTATGTTCTCGTGCAAACTTAGTGGAAATGTAAGAACAAGTAGCTTCAGAATCAAACAAGACTGAAGCTATAACTCCCTGTACCAAAAACATACCGTACACCACGTTGGGAGCGTCCTGGGCGTCCTCCACGGTTCATGTGGTTGAGACGACTGCGGACAGCCCCAGCAACGTTCTTGTGTGGAGCAGTAGGTGTAGCAGCCTGTCTTGTCTAGGTCGAAGCAGGCGGTGTGCCTTTCTTGACAGGGCACTCAGTGATGTTGTGACCGGGCTGGCCACAACCGAAACAGGTGAAGGGTGCGCTACCTGTGGAGGTAGGCGTAGCGGTCCTCCACGTGCCAGCTCCCTGAGTGGGGCGATTTGGAGTGGGTCAGCTCTGAGCGGGGCGGTGGTAGTTGGTGGTGTAGGTACCACCTCCACGGCTCGGAGCGGTCACTGCCCCCTAAGTGTGGCGAGAGCGGGGCAGAGGAAGCACGTGAGCACGTGGCCTCTGCGGAGCCGGGCCACGAGAGGAACTCTCGAACCGGTGCTTCTTCTCCTTATGAAGGGCGTCTGCCTCCAGATGGTCCCTCTCCATCTCCAGCACCTTGTTGACCATCTCACGAAGGGTGCGACAAGCATGACCCGAGAGGGCCACCTTGAGACGAGAGTTCAACCCCTTCTTGAAACAGTACATCTTCTTTTCGGTATCGGTCTCACCTAGAGCATACCTCATCATGCGGGTGAAACAAGTAGTGTACTCCTGAACCTTCTGGGAGCCCTGGGAAATGTTGCGAAACTCCTCTACCTTGGCATCCATGACGCCCTAAGGCACGTGTTGCTCACGAAATGCCTCGGCGAACTCCTCCCAAGAGATACTCCCTGGGTCCTCGTGGGCGTCGCAGTAGCTGTCCCACCATGCGCGTGCAGCGCCGGTGAGCTGGTGGGTGGCTACCCCCACACACTCCTCATTAGTGCAGGTGGTGAGGTCCAGCTTCTTTTCCATCTCATAGAGACAGTCCTCAGCGGCGATGGGGTCATCATCGGCGGTGTCGAAAGTAGGAGGCCTCAGCTTGAGAAAACCCTCCAACTTCTGCTGGAAGTCGTTGGGAGGACCCCCGTGGCAGTGAAGCATTCCCTGAGCCAGTGTCTCCAAGAGGCGGGTTTGGCGGTCCATCACCTCCGCCAACTGTGGTGGTGGCGACGGCGGTGCTTCTCCTCCAAGATGCTGGGCTGCACCCGCCCCCAGTGCAGGCTCCTCTGGTGCAGGCTCCTCCCCAACACCGAAGGGAACTCCCCAGTCTCCTCCATGGCCTCGACCATGACCACGGGCCATAGGCGCGGGGGAAAGCGAGCGGTTGTTTAGACGAGCGGATCGGCGGCAAGACATCTTTCTACAGGGTTAGATCTTTGTTTAACATTTTTTTATTAGATGCAAGGTTAAGCAATTTATCAATTTAAAAATAGATAACTATCCAACACTCATTCAAAGATGCAATAAGAACCATAAGATGCGATAAGATCCAAAACATCCATTACATTAATTTATTACATAGCGATATCTCCAGTAGCTACACTGACAGATTCGCGGGAATTGTGCTACTCGCAGGCAGCTCCAAAAGTGGGACATCCTACATTACTCCTTAAGTGCATCATCATAACTCTGGCCACACAGGGCTCAACATGTCTACTACTACCTTATTACATGATTATGTAAAAAAGGTGACTACTCCTGTCCGGGAGTGGCGGGTGGTGTAGAAGGACAAGAAGTGGAAGCCTCGAGAGTGCCCTCCATGGCACGAAGCTCGTCGTCGGAGTGGTGGATCCTCGTGACGTAAGTGAGAGCATATTCTAGCATCTCAGTCCTTAGAACCTCTGAGTAACCCTCAGTCGGGCAAGCCTTGAAGTTGAGCTTGGTGGCCTCAACGTGGAAAGGCTGTCTGCGTGGTTTCTTGCGCATCCCAGGTAAGAGGACGTCCTGAACCTTTCTGATCTCCTGGACACGCTTATGATCAGCGTCAATCCAAGCCTGACTGATGCGGTTCACCTTGTCCTGAAGATATTTGGTGCTCTTAATGTAGTGAACCAAGTGGTGCATGTCGTAAGTGGTGGTGACGGCTGCCTCCACAGCTAGCTTCTCCATTGTGTTGCAACGGGCCTCCAAGGCAAGCTTCCTGAAACCACGCTGCTTCTCCTTCTCATGGAGCTCTCTCAGGGTAAGCCTCTGACGTTCAATCTGATCCTCACACTCAAGCACCTTGGACTCAAGATAGTCATGGCGAAGTTCGGCCTCCCCAACCTTGTCCTTGAGATCGGCGATCTCCTTCTGAAGTGACTGCTCACGGTTCTCGTAGAAGGTCTTCATCCTATCAAAGCCCATGCGCTCCTCCTCGAGCTTGCCGACCATCTCCCCCTCCTTGCGCTCCACCTTGAGGAACTCCTCGTCGCAACGGAATAGGAGGTCTCGGTAGCGGCGGTTCTGCATCTCTACATCCATGATGTAGCGATCCTGGGCGATGATGTACTGCGCGGAGGCCCTTAGACAGGGGTCGACCTCGTCGCGCACAGCACGATCTACAGCAGTGATCTGTGGCTCTAAGAACCTATTAGGTCTAGAGCGGCAGGCAGTAGGCGGTACGGTCCTGTCTTGAGGTAGTCATGTGCGTCACGCATCACACTGCGAAGAGCTGTGCGCGAGTCAGACTGTACGCACGAAGCAATAGAGTTCTCCACCTCTAGTGTCTTGAAGGCACGCAGCACGGGTATGAACTCGCTGGCAGGGACCTTGAGGTGGACCACGATGTGGCCCTTGAACCCGTCGGGTCCAGGCTCACCCCGGCACACATACTCGATCTGCTCTGTGGGAACACCTAGTGAGTCCAGCACGTCGTACAGGATCGTGGCGAACCCACGGTAGGCCAGTCCATCCATAGGGAGCTCGGCAACAGGGGCCATCTGCAAATTAACCGTAAGACGGAGTCAGTACCTTGTTGTGCATGTAGTAACTTGAGTATTTCAGAGTGAAACTTGGTAAGACAAGGCGAATCAATGTAACTCAGAGTGATACTTGATGAATTCTTAAGTGAGACATGGTGATTCAGGGTGGAACGGAGCGATGTGATAGGTAAGGTAGAACGAAATGTAGGTAAGAGAGTGTGAAAATGAGATAAGTCGTGCATGAAAATGCAGCACGGTCGGTAATATAACCGAAAGTGTCAAGATCTTTCCTAAAACTATTGTCCAATCCTATGGGTCCGTCCTAGGGTCAGCATGGCTCTGGTACCAACTGAAACGTCCTTGATTTCCACGAAGGGAAATCCACAGAAACGAAGTGTAAAATGACGAAACATTCCGTCAATTTACCCAAATCTCAACGATACATAAAGTCATGCACGAATATCAGAGTACAATAGAGAGTTTTACATAATTTATTCTCTTCGCCTCGTAGGGCGGAACACACTCACACAAGCATCCGGAATAGCATCCGACGTAGATAGCAGCGGAAAAAGATCTTTTGGAACCAGCTTGAGCATAGAACAGACCCTCTAATTCTCCCAATCATCGCCCTCGTAGTCGTACTCGGGCTCGGAACCTGTCAAAAATCTATCAGTACACTTGGTACTGGCCACGCATCGCCCACCCTATGCTTGCAAAGCTTTGTGGAAAGTGGAATGCATTGAGGGAAGTAGAAAGAGACCTACTTAGGCTGTGGGTTTCCTATGCAAGTAGTTAATATTTTAATAAGATATTCCTCAGTTTTTAACTCATCTTAGTCACACATTTTCCCAATCCCACCACACACAACACATCTCATCTCACTCTCTCTCTCTAGACGATGAGATTGACTCTCGCTCAGATCTCGTCTCAACGGCCAAAGCCGGAATCCAACACTAAACCCGGGGGAAAGGTAGAAAGGACTCCTCTCATCTAATCAAGTGAAGCATAGGTTATGGGGATGTCCATATCCGCGGACACGGCCATACGTATAGATCGATCAACTCTGCAGAGCGTGTACACCTGGTAATCCACAAGATCGCCATCCACGACGATCCGGCTCGTCTAGGCTGATTCCAACTACCCTCCAACCGGTACAGTACCACCCTACCACTCAGCCCTGGGCCACCCCGGCGTCCACCGAAACGCTGAGACTGTGAGACGTAGTACCGGGCCCCCAAGGTCACTACGCTGTCTTAGGAGGGTGTGGGTCCCCATGCCCGTACCTCCCTACACTATCACCTTCCAACCTAGTAGTAGTGGTACCGCCCTAGTCAGTCGGGTAATCGTCTCCCGCCCATCGGGAGCGAGTGGTGTGCACGAAGGTCCCATGGTTCCGGTTCTCAAGACATACCAGTCCTTAGGGTGACCAGACAAGATATCTTTTCAAGGGGGAGACACCGTCTTCCCCGTGCCACGACAGCACCTCCACCAGGGATAACCAACACCCCAGTTCACCTCTCAGATATACCCGCCACAGGTATCTCTCGTGAGGGATGCCCAGGTCGCACCCCTCCAGCAAGACTTGCCCCAAAGACTCGTCGTAGGATCCTATCTGATCGACTCAACCCTAACCACTCACCCAAGACGCACGCCAAGATCTCCCTAGTTCTTTAGTCAGGTTTATCAAGTTCTCAACACTATGTGCCTTACACATATACGCCTCTCACTCACCGGCATCACATCACAGATATAATGAGAGTAAGAGTAAAAGCAGTAATATGTAACATGCGAGCATCTAGCCTAATAGCAGGGTGAGCAGGAGTAAGGTTACGACAAGGTAAAGGGCTCAAAGTAAAGCATCTACCATGCAGCCTATCATCAATAATAATTTACAAAAAGTAAAGCGCTAGCAATTCTATATTTGCATGCGTAATCGGTTCTACGTCGGCAGGTCCTCCGGCTCTATTAATCATAACGTAGAGTCGCATTAACGACTCCTATAGAGGTGCACAAAGAAGCAACAGAAATTCAAAAGATCCAAATGCACTCAAACACAAGCCTAAGATGTAGAGCTCATTTTTAGAAAAATTTAGAGACTGGTTTGGTATTTTTCTGAGTTAAAATGATTAAGTTATGAATTTCTAAAGAATAAATGATTTTCTGAAAAAGAAAAAGAAAAAGGAAATTTCAGGAAGTGACACGTGTCAAGCTCTGATTGGCCGAAACAGAGCGAGTCACTAACATGTGGGTCCCGTTGACTGGTCAATGGTCAACGGTCAACGATGCCCGGGCCGAGACCGGGCCTTGGTGGGCTGGGTCTGGGCTGGATACGGGCCGGGTTGGGCTGGTCTGGGCCGGGCCGGGACCGCCATGTGTCAGTCACTGGTGCTGCCACGTCACAAAATGGGTATTTGGATCAGGCTTGGGTTCATAAGACCGGTCTATGGTGGACAGGTGGTGGCGGTTCACAGGCCACAACGGGGTCTACGGTGGACCATGTTCGCTTTCCCCTTCTTACCTCTTGGTCCACGGTACACTGGGTGTACCGGTCATCTCGATCATTCTTTCCCCCCCCCCTCTATTTTCACCGGAGCACGTCCGCCGGCGGCGTGCTTGCACGGTGGCGCTCCACGGTGGCTTAGCTCGGCCGCTATGGTCTCCTACCGATTCGCGGCCGTAAAAGGAGCACGATGGTGAGGTCAAGACGACGACATTGAGATCCAACAGAACCTCTCGTGGTGGTGGCGGCTCGACGGCTCCGACCGGGCGGAACACCGCCGATCAGGCCTCCGGGGATCCCTCCTTCTCTCATGGTGCGCATGGTGTGTCCCTCGCCAAGGCGATTCGATCTAGCTCCTCCCTTTCTTCTCTACTGACTTGATTTGGAAGGAACGACCTCGCCATGGCCGTGCGCTGGCCATGGCGAGCGTGCTCTGGACGCTGCTCGCGGTGGCGCGTTCCTGCTCCCCTGACGTTCGGTACCGTGGTGCTTGGTTTTGAAACATGAGTGTGGGCGTGTACATGTCCTTGTGCGCCTCTTCTCCCTTCCTCTATTGCCCAGCATACCAAAAGCGAGATCTCGCCATGGCGGGGTGTGTCCATGGCGACTGTGCGCGGTGCAGGGGCGTGTCGCGGCATTTTCGAACTCTGAGGCTCAGCCAGGCCAACGGGTGTGCGCACCAGGTGTGTGTGAGTGAGCGATCAAAGCACGAGGGCCACGAATTTAGATGATCCACGGTACTAGCAAGCGAGATGGTTCTATGCCAAGCACAACCGGCGGCGAGCGGGGCGAGACGGTGGGCTCACCGTAGGTGGCGATGACGAAAGGATATCGGTGTAGAGGTGATTCGGAGCAGTGTAGAGTCGGTGCCGTGCAGGGAGAACCGCAACGTCGGCGTGGTTGTTCGGTCGACGCTTCGGGCTCTGGTGGCTCCTCGGCGGCGGCTGGTGGCTCCGGTGGCAGCCTTTTCCCCCCTTTCTCCCCTTCTTGAGATGTAGTGTGTGCGGTGGTACCACCAGGGCGGTGGCGAAAAGATTGGAAGGGGCATGGGCACAACACGGGGTGGAGCTTTATACCCCATGCTCGCCCATGGCAAGGCGGATGGTGCGATGGCAATCGATAGGCACGGAGGGTCGATATGCTGCCCTAGGCTGGACTAGGGCGATTGGAAGAGGCATGATTCGAATTGGAGATGCCATAATCGAATACCATAGACGGTTGGTGGTGTCAGGCAGTGTCAGGCGGTGTCAACAGATTTCACGGCCATGGCGGCATCGGCTTCACGCGCGCGGTGCGAGTTTGGCGAGGGCCAGCGACTGGCGTGCGGGACCGGGTTAGTGGCTTGGCGCGCACGGCTGGCGGTGGAGGCAGAGAGAATCTCCCCTCGCCCCGTGCGTGACCTTGTCCCCTCGCTGTCTCTGTCTCTGATCGAAGCAGAGGATTCGTCGGGCGGGAGGAAGGGGATGAAGGCAGGTCCCGCCCGTTAGCGACGTGGGAAGGAGGAATACGCCTTGGCGTTGGCGGTTGGCTCGCAGGCCAGGCGCCGACAGATTGTTGGGCCGGCCCACGTGCGGGCGAGCGCGGGTGCGCGTGAGACTACAGACGTGATGCAGGTCGGGCTCAGCTGGTTGGAAGGCTGGGCTGAAAAGAGTTTTTCCTTTTCTATATTAAACCAAGGCTTTCCCATTTATCTGATTTATTCAAAAGCTTTTCTATTTTGTATTTTCCCCATTTTAAATATGCCATGCATTTGTATGTGAGAAAGCATATTTCCCACACTTGTATAACATAGTGGGTCCTACTAAGCATATTTTTGGTTTCCAACTATTTGATAGGTTTATATTTCTATATTTATTTACTTAAGCAATTAATTCAAGAAATGTTGTTGCTTTTAATTCAATTCAAAGAACATAAAATCCAACTCAAGCATGTTTGGTTAAATGCAAAGATGTAGTTAGCTATTTTAGGTGCTACTTGTGCAACTAGGTTAGGTTTCCTATATGACACCTCACCAAACATAGGTTTATTTTTAGAAAAAAAAAATTGCAGTTGTGATTTTTGTTTCCTGGAAATTTCTGGGTTGTTACACTACATAACCACCAACCTTCTTCTTGTTGTTGAATGTGAAGCTCTTCTTTGCTTTCTTCTCCTTCTCTTTCTTATTCTTCTTCAACTTCACCTCCCCATCATGATATCTTTTGTCTTCATAGGGGCACTTCACCACTACATGATCGGGGCTATTGCAATTGTAGCAAAGCATCTCCTTTGCCTTCATGAAGTCCCTTCTCTTTCTTGCACCATAGCTTCTCTTCTTCATGAACCGACCCATCTTTTGCACTAGAAGGGCCATGGTCTCATCATCAAATGGATCATCATCATCAACAACTTTGCTCTTGCCCTTAGAAGAAGAAGCCTTGAATGTGGTCTTCTCTTGCTTGACCTTGATTTCCTTCTTCTCATCTTCATCTTCATCATCATCATATTGAGCATCGGTCATGACATCTCCAAGCACTTGGTTTGGAGTCACCTTGTCCAAACCCTCTCTTTGGATCATCTTCCTCAAGATAGCAAACTTCTTAGGTAAGTTCATCAAGAACTTATGTGAGAAGTCCTTGTCCTTGACATCTTCTCCTAGGCTCTTGAGATCATTGACAATAACTTGTAACCTATAGAACATCTCCGGTATAGACTCATCATCCTTCATCTTGAAGCTTGCAAACTTATACTTGAGCATATAGAGCTTGGCACTCTTTACCGTTGAAATGCCCTCATATGTTTCCTCTAATCTTGTCCACACTTCACTT
Organism: Saccharum hybrid cultivar R570; assembly: GCA_038087645.1. NCBI lineage: Eukaryota > Viridiplantae > Streptophyta > Magnoliopsida > Poales > Poaceae > Saccharum > Saccharum hybrid cultivar. Next base: position 514,762 of record JAQSUU010000542.1, read on the forward strand.
GCCATCTCAAGATCCTTGATTTGCTCAAAGACCTTTGCATCAATCCCATTGTAGAGAGTATTGAGAGCCATAGTGTTGCATTGGTTGTTGAATGCGGTCATTATTGGTGAGGTTATCGGGATCAATGATAGCATAATCATGGTGTGTCACCTTCCAAACGTTCTCATGAATAGAGCCAAGATATTGCTTCATCTTTCTTTTCCAATGATCAAAAGATGTGACACCATCAAAGAATGGAGGCTTGCCCCCGACATGGTTGAACACAACTTGAGCCATCTTACACCGAGGTTGTTAAGCCTTGCAAACGGTGACCACGGCTCCGATACCACTTGAAAGGTCTTGATGGCTAGAGGGGGAGTGAATAGCCTTTTAAAATTTTCTACAAAGACAAGCTAAACAAGTTTATCAATATAACAAGTAGCGAGATGCAAGTTTTGCTTAGCCTACGGGGTGTTTGCAAGCCACCTAACCAATTCACAATTCTAGTATATTTGCGCTCAACCGCACAAGTCAAACCGCACAACTTAACTACAACTAAAGCTAGCTAGCTACACAAGCTAAGAGTAACACTAACAAGCTAGCAAGGTAACTAAGAAATTAATATAAGAGTGAGTTAGGAGGGTATCACCGAGGGGCAAAGTATTGAGCCAACCAATCAATATGATCAAGAGATGAATACCACAATACACAACCACCGGGATCGATCAAACATGATAAGAATGATGACACGAAGCCCGAGGTTCACGTGCTTGCCGGCACTCTAGTCCCCGTTGTGTCCCTCTTCACCACGTGGTTCGGTGGCTAATCGGTCTCACACCGAGCCTCTCAAAAGGCACCACAAGAACCTACCAAATGGCAAAAGGTTGCAATGACACGAGCAATTCACTAATCTTGCCTTTGGCGCTTCACCGAGGTAGGCATAAACCCCTCACAATCACCGGAGGTGGCCAAGAACAATCACCAACTCTTGCCAACGCCTCCAAGCTGCTCCAAGCCGTCTAGGTGGCGGCAACCACCAAGAGAAACAAGAATCCCGCAGCAAATCAACCATCAAGTGCCAACTAGATGCAATCTCACAATGCAAATGCACTTGGATCACTCAATCTCACTTCGAATATGCAAAGAAGCAAGAGAGATGAGTGGGAGGGGAGTTGCTTAGCTCAAAGTGCTCACAAGTATGTCAAATGTTCAAGAGAGTGCGAGAGTGAGAGCCTTGAGCCAGCCAACGAGTATTTATAGACGTACCCCTTCGAATAGAGCCGTTAGAAACTTAAACAGCCGAAATCGCGCTGACCGGACGCGCTGGTCCAACTGACCGGACACGCCGGTCGCACAACGGCTAAGTCGCGAAGCACTGACCGGACACGCTGGTCCAACTGACTAGACGCACCGGTCGCACAATGGCTAACTATGAAGCAATGACCGGACGTGCTCATCGCGCAGACCAGACGCGCTGGAAAACGACCAGACGCGCTGGTCCCATGAATGACCGGACGTGCTGGTCAAGCCTGAGCAGCACACAATAACACAGCGATCGGACGCGGTGTAGAACTGATCGGATGCCACAGTGCCAGCGTCCGGTTAGAGTCCAGTAAGCTCCCTGAACGACCGAACGCGTCCGATCGACTATGACCGAACGCGCTGCGCGTTCGATCATCAAACTGAAACACGCGCAGACGCTGAACGCTGACCGGACGCGTCCGATCAAACAGAGACCGCGTCCGGTCCAGCGTTCGGTCACCTCTGTGATCTCCGTTCGCCTCCATTTCTTTTTCGACTTCCGGCGTAGTGGAAAATAGTCGTTTCAACTCCTCGAAAACGCCTAAATCCCGCCTCGCAAGCTCGGTGGGAGGGAGAGAGGAACCCAAACCCTCTCTACCGCTTAAACTCCACCGCCTTCACAAACGTGCTAACACCACCAAGTGATCTCGTCATGTGTGAGTGTGTTAGCATTTTCACAATCATTTTTCGAGGCGTTATTAGTTCTATCCAAATGCATATGATTATGAAATGCACACCTAGAGGCACTTAGGAGTTCAATAGCCACGTCATTCCCCTCTTTATAGTACGGCTATCTATCCTATAATGTAACCACACCCACTAGGTGTCTTGGTTACTAAAACACAACCCTTAAGCATATACCTTTGCCTTGATCACATAGGGTTGCGTCCAAATCCAAGTGTGGTCATCATGATCACCATGTCCATCTTGCCACCAACCTTGGAATCTACTAATCCTCATATGCTACATGCAACTTAGGCATATGATTAGTACTTAGGCATTGTCACTAATTACCAACACCAAACATAGGACTTTCACATATGTTGCTAAGTCAAAAACCGGACTAGAAGGAGATGCAAGTCATACACTTCGATCAAGATGTGCAAAGTGTGTGGAATTTTTCACAACTTTTCTAATTCTAAATATTTTGGTACTCCTTTGAATCATGAATCTCTCTCTATTTGGATGAGTGCCTCTATTTGAAAGTATGGGCTATCATTATTTATTTTTTTTATTTTTTTTCTTTTCTTCATGCTCTTTGGCATGCATTTTTTTCTCTCATGCCTTTTGGCATAGATATTTTCTTCTTTTCTTTCTTCTTTTTTAGCATAGCCCATACTATTCTTTTTGGCACATGAAATTTTTGAGAGAGAAACACATGATAAAGTGAATGGAGTATTACTTTGGTGGACGGAAAAAGCATGTTTGTGCGTAACTCTCAGTGTAAGAGTCAGCAATTTATTTTGTGGGTGTATGTGTGTCTTGATCATGGGTGCATGACGAGAATCTCAACATGGGTCACAATAATTTTACAAAGCTCAATGTTCAAACAAGTAGCATATGACTGAGGTTTTGCATTTGAATATCAAGTCATATGGCCTTGGTAGGTATTCATAATCATTGTGGAACTTTTGATTTTAGTATTTTAAAATAAAATCTCTAGATGTCAAGTCTCTCTTAGAACAAAGTCATAGTAAATTCTATTTGTACCATATCATAACTCACTTGTGCTTGCAAGAGTGCGTTCCAATTGTGAGTGAGTGTGATTCTAGTGCGTTGCATCGTGAGGTTGCATCGAGTGGCACTAGGTGATCGAGTTGCAAGCCGGTGGTGCTTGTTACTCTTAGAGGTTGCCACCACCAAGACGGCTTGGTGGCGAGTTCTCCATCGTGAAGCCCGCAAGAAGATTGTGTGAAGCTTTGGAGAAGGATTTGTGAGGGGTATTGTGCTCACCCCGTGGGAGCCGTGAAGAGCAACTCTAGTAGAGTGAGACGCGAAGGGCGACAAGTGGTTCGGCCATGTCAAGTGCTAGAGCTTGTGGTAAGCACTCCATGTGGGAGAGTGTGACTTGCGGGTCACCAGTAGCAAGAGGACCAGCGGCAACCTTAGAGCTTGTCTCAACGGGGACTAGTGTGTTGGCAAACACGTGAACCTAGGGATAAAAATCACCGTATCAACATTGTCTTCATCATCTTCTCAGTGGTTTGCATTCCGTGCAACACAAGCTTGTAGTTACATTTCATACATTGTGCTTGTGTAGTTTCTCTTGTAACTAGTTGTGATTGTGTAGTCGCTCTTGTAACTAGTTGTGCTTGTGTAGCTTGCTAGTTACATTCTTGCTTATGTAGCATAGAAGTAGCTCCCTTGCGTGACTAATTTGGTTTGAGTAACCTTGTAAGTCAATTTTCTTAGTTTGTGTACCTAAGTATTTTGCGCTCTCTAATTTGGCTTGTGTAGCTGTTGGTGCTTCTTAGCGAAACAGATAAATCCATAAGGGCATGAAAATACCATTATAGCACTTCACCTGGTGGTAAGTAGGGTATCGTATTTTGTTGAGGAACGGTTTTGTAGGAAGTCTCTAAAGATAGTTCTCCCCAAGAACAAGAGAAGGATAACTTGGGTAGTGAGGTTCTTCTAAGGGAAGATTCCTTAAAGAATGATAGCACTATCATTATAACCTTGTTTCAGGCACCGGAGATCACCTAGTCTACCAAGCGATGCCGGTCAGTAGCTCTACGCCAAACCCAAACGTGAGGGATTATAAGGGACGGACAGGGCTGTCACCACCTGTTGCCTACCCCTCAACCGTGGGGAACGAGGAAAACAAAGGTAACTTCTAGCTCAGACACCATGTCTACGCTTTCAGTTACGATTCTAGCATTGGTCAGGAACTTCCATCTTTATCAAGAGTCCTCTACTAGAACCTCCGTCATAGGGACAGACAACGAACCCACAAGAGTATAGCGATAATGTTAACTTGCTCAAAGTAGTCGAACCAATAGAATAACACAAACTTCTTACCCCAATTGGTAAGACAAACATCGAGGTACAAGTATGGAGGGAGCCAACAACCCTAGCACTCCTTCCTCCCAGCGTACTCGGCAAACTAGGTACAAGAGGTAGAGGGACCGAGTCTGCTCTTTCTCCAACTCTTCCTCACACACTTCCTATTCTACTCTAGCTAGAACCTAGTGAAAATGAGCCTTACTACTCTTGTATTGTGTGTATGAGTGTGTTTGAGTGAGGGGGTGAGCTCCTCTTTATATAGGAGGTGGCTGGGTCGGTTTGAGGGAATATTCCCCGAATACACTCACGTACCGCCCTCCTCCACATTGATGGAACCGCCACGCTGCAGATGGGACTAGGCGACACAGGTAGGGGCGCGGCCACACCCTAGGTGTGCCCGCGTCCCTCGCCACTGCCTTTGGCATGTGGGCCTCAGGCTAGGCCTAGGCCTCGCCTGTGGTGTGGGCTCATCCGGTTGCTATGGATTTCTGGGCTTCTTTCTATTCTTTTCTTATTTTTGCTATGGGACAGATGTAACTCTGCAATTCTTCTACTCTTTTAGCCCAATTATGATGTGTTTTCATGTTTGTCCTGCAAAACAAGTGAACTCACCAAAGCTATGGAAATGGTTAGCTTTAAACTCCTATCTATGTTGTTTTTGGTGAATTTCATCCAAATGTTGGCTGGGTAAGATATGAATTAAGAACCACCAACAAGCTCCCCCACACTTAGTCCTTTGCTCGTCCTCAAGTAAAGGTATGAAGGACTAAGGTGGTTGTTACTCTAAGATTTTCAACCTACATATAGATTATTCCAAGCTTCACCTGTATTTGTGAGCATTCAAATTGTCTACCAAATTGTCTTGAGTAATTGAAAAAATGGAATAGCTTGGATTCAAATCAACTTATTCTACTCATGCTCTAGAACTTGGGGTTTTGAACTTTTTGCATAAAAGAGATAGCTTTGCTCCTAGAATGATACTCTCAAGTCACTCATGTATTTTCTTTCTACTTCCTCACCAAGGCTTTTATTTTGATGTTTTTTGCCTTCTTGCTCATCCTACCTCTATAAGCTTTATCTTAAGTTTCTAGGTATGGATGATGAGAAATGCACACTAACCTTGTGTGTGTTGTTGAGTCAAACCCTAGATCTTTGGAGGGAAGAGTCATACTCTTAGATCGAAATTGTGCAAGTGTGTAGAATGTTGATTATATTTATTTCTTTTGTACTCCTTTGATTATGACTCTCTCTCTTATTTTGATAGTGCTTCTGAGAGTATGGGCTACCTTATTCTCACTGGCGGGCATCGAGGTGCCCATTGTTTTCTCTCGGGGTGGGCATCTGAGTGCCCATTGTTTTCTCTTTTTCTTTTTTTATTTGCATCATGCTCTTTGGCATGCTTTCTTTTCCTCATGCACTTTGGCACGGATATATTTTCATAGCCCATACTCTTTTGGCACATGCCTATTTATGGAGAGAGAATCATAATAATAATTTGGAGCATTTTTAGTGGATGGAGAAAACATGAATTGTGTAACTCTTAGTGCAACAGTGAGCATTTTATTTTTGTGGGTGTACATAAATTTCAATCTTTGGAGCATGCAACTTCTCTCACCATAGATCACAGAGCTTGACAAAACTCAACACAACATAAGCGGCTATGTGTAAAGTTTATATCAAGAGGCAATGTATATAGCTTTGGTAGGAATTATTCTATCATTGAGGAGCATGCTATTGTATTTTTTATTTTGAAAATAATTCCCAAGACTATTGCAAGAGAGAACAAGTTTCATATCATCCTACTATATCACATATTCCAACTACTTAGAGTAAAGTGGGGTTCCTATTGATAAGTTGCTCACAAGTTTAGGATATTGGTGAGGAATAAAATGTATGCATGTTTTTTCATCCATTGGTAGAACTAAGTTGGAGCATCACATTTTTAATACAGGCTCATTTTGTTAATTATTTGAAATAGGAAGGAGTGAGAGAGTGAGTTTGTATCGTGCTTTTGCATATTTGTGCACTTCTTTTGGGAGAGAGCGTGGCGTCTCCCCCACACTTGTTTTTGTACCTGTCTTTTTGTTTTCTTTTGTGGAAAGGACAAAAACAAGTGGAGACAACATATTTCTACTAATAATGTATTTATTACATTTGTAAAAACTTGAGACAATAGGCGCAACATAGCATGGAAATTGAAATGATAGGAAATAAAATACAGAAAGTAAATTTGCGCGCCTATTTATTTAGTGGGAGAGAGCTCTACTTGGATAGAGTGAGAGCGTGCTCCACTCCTGCTGCCCTTGCTATCCTAGCGTGCTCCACTCCTGCTGCCCTTGCTATCCTAGCGATCTTGGTGTGGAAGCTAAGGCAGAGCTTGTTGAGATCCTCTACTTGCTGAGCGTTCTTTGCTTCTTTCTTCTCTAAATCACTTCCTAGTCTCTCAACAATACTAGTTAGAGCGTCAACCCTGCTACTAAGGAATGTCACGGTGGGGACTTTAGGGAGAGGTGCCCCAGTTGACTTGCTCTCAACAACATTCAGGGCCTTCCTTAGGTTTTTTCTTGGAATCCTAAGGGGTGCACTCAAAGTTGTTTCTGCCAGCACTTTCGGGAGAGTGGCCTTGCGCATGAATCCCTTTCCTTGTCCTCCGTTAGGCAAGTCTATTCCCACAAGCGTGTGAGATAGGCTCATCCTAGCAGTATGAAAGGATGAGGTGTTGATGGAGGATGTGCCGCTCACAGGTATTGGAGCTGAGCACTTGCTTGGACCACTGATGTCCGCCGCCACCCTCTTGATGCCGATTGTTCCCGTCGTTGGCCTCCGTGGTGGCGCCACCTTGATATTGGCGCCAGTGAGAGGTGGCCTAGTCCTTGCTATGGACTTGCGGCTGTCACCCTCACTTGGGCCATAGCTTGCTGGTGGTGGCAAGGATGCAAGTGGTGTGATGGACAAGGTTTGGGTCTCTTCCCTCTCAAGATCTCCTCGGGTGAAGGACAAGCCTCCATCTAGGTTGTATGGAGAGCATGAGGCATTATAGAGAGCTAGAGCATGGCTTGCCATTGCTTTTTGGCTTAAAGAATAGCTCACTTGCTGATGTAGGAGAGGGAGAAGAGATTGCATTTTGCTTTTGCTAGGTGTGAAGAAGAAGAGAGGCCAAAGGGGTGCTTAAATAGGCAATAAAGGGCCTCTTTGGTCACATAATCGTATTACGCTGAGCTAATACACATTATGGTGCAATTTATGACAAAATTAGTGACACACCAGCGAAAGACGGGGCCAAGGGGAGGTAGCAGGTGCGTGGGCACACCTGGCCCAGCCCCCTCCGGCCGAGTTTTCGTCCAGATGCAAAAGTAAGTGCGTATTTTTAAAATATTTCATGCACTTGTTCGAATTATTTCGAAATGCAGACTAAATGCCCCAGGTCAAGTATTATGATGAAGGATCAAGCATGATTATGAGAGGATATTTTCTAATTTGAAAAATAATTTTAAGTTGATCAGCTTTCATGCTTATATTCAGTGAGGGCATTTTGGTCATTATCGTGTTTAGCCATGTTTTTTTATATTTTTCAAGAAATAGATAGAATAGAACTTTATTTGTTAGCAAGATATTTATGTTTTTATCATAAAATGATCAAGTCTATTCTATCTAATTCTTGATTAAAGTTTGAATTGTGAGAAGGCTCAAGGAAAGGTTTGAGACGCTGACCGTTAACTTTGAAGATATTACCGTCATCGTCTTGAATTGTGATTGCGCCATGTGGCGAAGAGTTGATGATGGTGTACGGTCCTTTCCATTTGCTGCGCAACTTTCCTTCACCGAATAGCTTGACCTTCGAGTTGAAAAGCAGGACTTGATCGCCTTGCTTGAACTCTTTTAGCTTGATTTGATGATCGTGCCATCTTTTGGTTCTTTCTTTGTAGAGCTTGGCACTGTGATAAGCTTTCTCATGCCATTCTTCTAGCTCGGCAATCTGCTTCTGTCGATTTCTGTCGGCTAGCTTGATGTCCATATTTTAGCTCTTGATTGTCCAGTGAGCTCGGTGTTCAAGCTCTACTGGCAAGTGGCAACTTTCCTGTATACTAGTTGGAATGGTGACATGCCGATGGAGGTTTTGTAAGCGGTCCTGTATGCCAAGAGTGCATCAAGAAGCTTATTCCTCTAGCCTTTCCCCATGTCGTTGATTGTTTTCTATAGGATATTTTTGATCTGTTTGTTTGAGGTCTCGGCCTGCCCGCTTGTTTAAGGATGGTAAGGGGTAGCAATGTTGTGCTTGGCGCCAAGTTCCTTCAAGAATGCTCTAAATGTTTTGTCTACAAAATGGGATCCTCCATCGCTTATCACCATGCATGGTGTTCCAAAGCGAGGGAAGATTATTTCATGGAACATTCTCCTTGCATGTTTGGCATCAGCAGCTCTGCATGGCATTGTCTCTACCCACTTGGATACGTAGTCGACGGTGACCAGGATGTACTCACAGTCTTGGGACTTTTGGAAAGGTCCTATAAAGTCAATGCCCCACACATCAAATATTTTTATTTGAAGGTTGTAATGAAGAGGCATTGCATTGCGAGCTATGATGTTTCCTTAAAACTAGCACTTTCGACACCTCTGGGTGAATTCTTTAGTGTCCTCATACATCGTCGGCCAGAAGAATCCACACTGCCAGATTTTGGCTTGTGTGCAGAATACTCTGTAGTGGCCTCCGTATGGTGCCGAGTGACATTTCTCAATGATTTGTAGTCCTTCTGCCATTGGTACACTCCTCCTCAACAGGTCGTCCGAGCATACTCGGTATAGATATGGGTCATCCAAAAGGTGACATCTGCTTTCAACTTGAAGTTTTCTCCTGTTCTCCCCTGGTGGTACCTAACCTGCAACCATAAAGTTCACAATGTTTGCATACCATGGGTTGGAGTCTGTCACCTTCAGCAGCATGTCGTCGCATAGGAAGTCATTGATGGGTAGTTCCTACATATTAGTGACTTGCATACGCGATAAATGATCTGTAACTATATTCTCTACTCTCTTTTTATCTTTTATTTATGGGTCAAATTCTTGGAGTAAAAGAATCCAGCGGATCAAGCGAGGTTTTGCATCTTTCTTAGGGAGCAAATACTTTAATGCAGCATAATCTGTGTATACGATAACTTTTGCTCCCACTAAGTAAGATCTGAATTTATCAATAGCAAAAACAACTACATGAAGCCCTTTTTCTGTAGTGGCATAGTTAAGCTGGGCTCCTGTCAGCGTTTTGCTAGCATATGCGATTGTGTGATACTTCTTATCTTTGGTTTGGCCAAGGACCGCACCAACAGCATAATCGCTTGCATTGCACATGATCTCGAAGGGTAATGACCAATCTAGTGGTTAGATGATTAGCGCTGAGATGAGTGCTTTTTTAAGTGTGTGAAAAGCGTTTAAGCACTCATCTGTGAACTCAAAGGGTGCATCTTTGGCTAGCAGGTTCATGAGGGGTCTAGAAACTTGTGAAAAGTCTTTGATAAACCTCCTATTAACCTTGCATGGCCTAAAAAGCTACGGATCCCTTTTACATTCACTTGGGATGGTAGCTGCTCGATAACCTCAATCTTAGCTTTATCTACCTCGATCCTCCTCTCAGACACTAGGTGTCCAAGAACAATGCCTTCTCAGACCATGAAATGGCACTTTTCCTAGTTCAGTACCAGGTCCTGTCCTTGGCATCTCTGCAAGACTTTGTCTAAGTTCTTTAGACAGTGATCAAAGGTTTTTCCATAGACTAAAAAGTCATTCATGAAAACTTCTATAATTTATTCTATCATGTCTGAGAAGATAAACATCATGCACCATTGGAATGAAGCAGGTGCATTACACAACCCGAATGACATTCTATGATATGTACGGGCATGTGAATGTGGTCTTGCTTTGATCATCGGGGTGGATAGGAATCTGATGATACCTCGAGTACCCATCGAGAAAATAAAAGAAATAATGCTTTGCTAACCGCTCCAACATTTCATCAATGAAGGCTAGTGGAAAGTGATCTTTCTTTGTTGTCGCATTGAGGTTTCGGTAATCGATACACATTCTCCAGCCTGTGACGGTTCGTTGTGGGATAAGTTCATTTTTGCTATTTTCAATGGCAATCATTCCTCCTTTCTTAGGCACCACTTGGATGGCACTAACCCAGTCACTATGTGGTACGGGATAAATAATCCCAGCGTGAAGAAGTTTGGGGACCTCCTTCTTCACGACTTCCTGTATCGCATTATTGAGCCTATGCTGAGGCTCCTGAGATGGTGTACTAGCTGGGTCAATCGGTATGCGATGGGTACAGTGTGTTGGGCTTATTCCCTTGAGATCTTGCAGAGAATACCCCAAGACCGACCTATGCTTTTCTAAAACAGCGATGAGTTTAGCCGTCTCCTCATCGTTAAGTTTATCGCTAATGATGATAGGAGTTTCTTTGTCGTCGTTAAGAAAAGCATAGCGTAAGCCAGCGGGCAAGTGTTTAAGCTCAACTAGAGGTCATGTCGGCACTTCCTCTTTGGGAAGGTCTATGGTTTTGCCAAGGTCATCCTTATCTTCTATAAAGAATTTAGCATCTTTTTTTAAGGATGACTCAAGTGAGTCGAAAGGTGTCACCGACATGACTTTCGAGGGCAAGTTAGGATAAGAGAGAGGTTCAGCCATCGAGTTTTTGGCTCTAGTGACTTGGATGGAAAATGATTCCCTCTCTAGCTTGATGTCTAGGTCCCCTGTTTTTGGTGGTTTAGCAAAAAGTTTTTCTAGGGGATGCCCTATCAGGATGTCAAAGTCCTGAACTTCAAAGACATGGAAGTCTAGGATAATCTCCACATTATCATAGTATAGGGAAATGTTGTGGAGAATTCCTAGGCCTTCTAGTCTGGTTCGAGGCCCAACCCTAAAGGTTTTGTTTGTCGGAGCAATGGGTTCATTAGCCAAGAAAGTGTGTGCCAAAGACGCAGAAATGATATTTGCTCCGACAGTGGAGTTGTATAGCACGTTTACCATGTTCCTACTAATATGGTATTGAACGGTTCAAGATGGAACACAAATTTGAAATTGTTCAGATGAATGCTCTACTTCTTTTGACCATTCGCTGTTCATTATAGCAGTCAACTCCTTAATGGATTCCCTGAGGAATTCTTTGTCTAATGCCTCAGAAGGGGTGACAGGAACAGGTGGCCTCTTTTGACATCCATAGTTTGAGGTGTTTCTAAAATCTTCGAAGATATCATCCTCAAAAAATGAAAAGTCTGAAGGTTGAAAACCTTCTTCCAGATCTTTTGGTTCGGGTGAGGGCCTCTCTATTGGTGTGACAGGGTTGGCTTCTACCGAAGAGACTTCCTCATGGATAGGATCGAGCTCAACACGGAGGGGTTCGAACGGGGGAGTGTTCTCTAGAATGCGATCTAGGAGAGCTTCTTCCATTGTGGTTTTATGGGTAAATGACCCTTCGGCAGCTATATCGAGATGCAGGGCAGACTCCTTGCTAAGACCTAACCAAAAATGCTGCAACAGCACATGGTTTGGTATAGACAAGTCTAGGCCAAACCTAGATAGGATTGAAAAGTGGTCCCAGGCTGCACCTATGGTTTGTTTATCTTTTTGTTGGAAGTTGAGTATCTCTTGTCGTAAGGCAGTGATTTGAGATATAGGGAAGAATGCGAGACAGAATCTGTTCCTCAATTCTTCCCAATCTCCATTTACCTTCCCTACGTTATGGTCATACCATTGTCTCGCTCTCTCGTTGAGAGAAAAAGAAAACAACTTCCAACACAAGGTTTCTTATGACATGCCTAAAATGGTCAGGCAAGCACAGAGCTGCTCAAACTCCCGTAGGTGATGATATGGATTTTCATAATCCAAGCCTAAAAAGGCTTGGTCTTGAACCATGGCTATAAAGCCTAGGTGAAGCTCGTAACTAGAAGCTATGATTGGCTTCGAGGATTTTGGCGGTTCAATGAGATCGCCTCTAGGAGCAGAAAGGTTTTGTATTGTGGGTTGCTCCATTGGAGAAAATATAAAAAGAAAAGAAAGGATAAAATAAAATATACAAGGGCAAACTAGGTTCAAAGATAATTACAACAACCGTTCCCTAGCAACGGCGCTAGAAATGCTTGTTGGTGCTTCTTAGTGAAAGCAAATAAATCCGAAAGCGCATGGAAATACCATTGTAGTGCTTCACTTGGTGGTAAGTAAGGTATCATATTTTCTCGAGGAACGGTTTTGTAGGAAGTCTCCAAAGATAGTTCTCCCCAAGAACAAGAGAAGGATAACTTGGGTAGTGAGGTTCTTCTAAGGGAAGATTCCTTAAAGAAAGATAGCGCTATCGTTATAACCTTGTTTCGGGCATCGAAGATCACCTAGTCTGCCAAGCGATGCCGGCCTGTAGCTCTACGCCAAACCCAAACATGAGGGATTACAAGGAACATACAAGGCTGTCACCACCTGTCGCCTACCCCTCAACCGTGGGGAACGAGGCAAACGAAGGTAACTTCTAGCTTAGACACCACATTTACGCTATCGGTTACGGTTCTAGCATTGGCCAGGAACTTTCATCTTTATTAGGAGTCCTCTACTAGAACCTCCATCATGGGGATGAACGATGAACCCACAAGAGTATAGTGATAATGATAACTTGCTCAAAGTAGTCGAACCAATAGAATAACACAAACTTCTTACCCCAATTGGTAAGATGAACATCGAGGTACAAGTATAGAGGGAGCCGACAACCCTAGCACTCCGTCCTCCCGGCGTACTCAGCAAACCAAGTACAAGAGGTAGAGGGACCGAGTCTGCTCTTTCTCCAACTCTTCCTCACTCACTCCATATTCTACTCTAGCTAGAAGCTAGTGAAAATGAGCCTTGCTACTCTTGTCTTGTGTGTATGAGTGTGTTTGAGTGAGGGGGTGAGCTCCTCTTTATATAGGAGGTGGCTGGGTCAGTTTGAGGGAATATTCCTCAAATACACCCCCGCACCGCCCTCCTACACATTGATGGAACTACCACGCTGCATATGGGACCGGGCGGCAGAGGTAGAGGCGCGGCCACGCCCTGGGCACGCCCATGCCTGGGGTGCCACCCCTCGCCACCGCCTTTGGCTTGTGGGCCTCTGGCTAGGCCTAGGCCACGCCTCTGGTGTGGGCTCATCCAGTTGTTGTGGATTTCTGGGCTTCTTTCTATTCTTTTCTTATTTTTGCTATGGGTCAGATGTAACTCTGCAATTCTTCTACTCTTTCGGCCCAATTATGATGTGTTTTCATATTTGTCCTACAAAACAAGTGAACTCACCAAAGCTATGGAAATGGTTAGCTTTAAACTCCTATCTATGTTGTTTTTGGTGAATTTCATCCAAATGTTGGCGGGGTAAGATATGAATTAAGAACTGCCAACCATAGCCTTGTTATTGAGCATTTCTAGTGAGCTTAGGCTTTGTGCGCTTTGCATCACTAGATTGTGTAGGTGCTCCCCGGTTTTCTCGAAGTACTAGTTGCATAGGTTTGTGTGACCTTGCAAGCTAGCATTGGTTAGGTGAGCACTAGCTAGCCTGGCATCTTTGTTATCTAATTAGAATCTTAATAAGGTGCTCATGAACTTAGATAGAGGGGTGTAGTCTTGGCTTGACCGATAGTTTTAATTCTGCATTTGTTTCGGTTAGCCAACGTGATTAATTTTAGAAAGGACAATTCACCCCCCTCTAGTCCACCATCTCGACCCTACACCCCCTGTGTTGATTTACCTAAATTGAGTGTCATCCTATCGGTGTTCTAGAATAGGGGTGTCTAGAGATGGGACAAGTGAATAATGCTGCGCGTCGGAGCCTCTGATGGTGTGCAAGGCGGACACAAGGTTTATACTGGTTTGGGCTGAACATCCCTACTTCCAGTGCTTGCTGCTGCTCGTGTTGCTTTGCACAGAAGTGCTTGTTGTAGGGGGATACAAGCTGGTCGAGAGAGGGATGGCTCCCAGGTCTCTATGTGTGGGTGTGTTCGAGTGTTTGAGTGTATGCTTAGTACATTGTCATTGCTGGGCGTTGTCTAACCTTGTCCTATTGAGGGTCCCTTCCTCCTCTTTAATAGTATGCAAAGGGAGGGGTCGGGTTACAGTATCTGGATGTACAAAAATAGAAAGAAAAGGCCCTAAGGTGCTCCCTATTCCTAGCTCTCCTCTCAGTTCGTGCATTCACACAGTCATCGTCGTAATGGTGGTGCCATGCCATGGCAATTGATATATCATAATTGACGTGGCAAGGCCATACCCTGACACGGTGTCATGATGAAGAAGATTTCGTGGCCCTAAAGCTGCGCCGGTGAAAAGGTGGGGGCCTGGATGACCGTTGCTCCCCGTCCCATTGAGGTGGACATGGTAGGGTGCGGTGTAGCGTAGCTTCTCCCTGTTACTGCCGTGGGGGGTGAGAAAGAACCGTGGAAGCCTTGACTGGATTATGAATCAGGTGTTACAAGTTCCTAGGCAATCCTACACAAGTGCGGCGAGCTCCTGTTTCTTAGCAGGAAAAGGTAGGGGCCTGTGCGTGCCCGTGGCAGTGTGTTATAGTAGGGGGGTCGAGCGAAGCAGTAGTTGTGCAAAGGGGCGAGCACCTTGATGATGTCACAGGGCCTGGGTGCCTAGATGACGTCACGGGGGTCGGACAAGACGGAGAGGGGTCGAACGAAGCGGAGGAGCGCTAGGGGGCTCGAGCGCTTGTCCTTTGGCTTTGGTTTTGAGCGGAGTAAGGCCTGGGCCGGCTGTGATGGGCCATGGGCCGTAATATTTGTCTTGGTGAGTTGTTTTGCTGGTACCCGACACATCCTCTTGACCAACCTAATTTAAGCAAATCAACCTCGGTGATCCCTAGGAGATGCCACCGCATCACCACTACATCAAGACACAGGATCCTAGTTGCGTATCATGCCAATATAGCTGCCACAAACAAATATCACATCTGAACAAAATATTACATAAATTAGCGAAAACATATGTTACAAATCTTGTCAAATTAGTAATTTAAGGTACAACAATAGTGGAAACACATGTCTAACTTATATGTGATGAGAATGCGATGGCTATCCTACCTTGTTATGCCTATGTTGATAGCCCTATGCTATGAATTAAACCTAACTAATAATTGGTAGCCACCATGCCCATGGGCGTCACCACCATAGCTTGGATTGTCTCCAACCATTCACCCACTTTGCCAACATCGGCGGGATGACATGGCCACTAATTAAGGTCCTGTAGGTACCCACAAAATGACTTAACGGTAGCACCGTGAGTACGGGATTGTACTCCACAGGAGTTACCTAATATATATATATATATAAACAAAGGAGTATGCATTTCGCATTAGCAAAGAATAAAGTTGGGGTTGCATAAATAGCATTTGGTCCATAAAGTAAATGTTATCTATCAAATACATATAAACATAGCAAGATATAGCATATATGAGAATTAAACATAAAATGGAGCTTGATCTCCCATGAGTCCTTCATCGCCACAAACTACTCTGAAGCTAAGAGTAACAACAACCAATTGGTACCCACACGGAAACCAAGGATGTTCATGCTTTTGAAAAGAAGTCTATAGAGGTGTACAATTGGTACACACACAGAAACCAAGGATGAACCTCCATACCCATGCCCGGATAAGGGTTGCCACATGGTTTCAACCTTTTCACAAGTGTGGACAAATCACCCATGAATGGTACGACAATGGGTCGAGGTACTAGCTTATTCTGGCTACCCCATGCTACAACCCAAGTCGAATCCACATGGTTATCTAGTCACCACAAGGTACTTGTCTTACCACGCCCATAATATGACATGTGGCATGTACGGGGGTTACTTAGACTCACTATGATAGAGATACGATCCTTAACTAGTCCAACGAGCTACATCATTCAAGACCTCTCTTGTCTTACCATGACCCAACCCCTCACTAGTCCTCGAGCCAAATTCATCATATAGATCAAGTATTAGATCATTGCTCAATTTGATGTTGATTAGTGGGCAAGTAATTCCTATATTGTGTGAACAGTGAGAAACACATCATCAATTCACCTTCTACCGTATCTAAGCGAGCGAAGCATGTGTTATGTTCTAAAATTATAAAACAATAACAAGGGTGGAGGCTTGTCAGAGTTTTTAGCCCCAGCAATGGAGATCAGCGTATCGCACACATGGAATCAGAAGGGTAGCACATGGAACACTAACTGATGAGACTCAAACATAGGGATACATTAAGTCCTGGCATAAGAGGTTCCTGACTCGGGGCCTCGAGGCTACACCCATCAAGTGTGCATGCACGCAACTTCTGGACAAGGATTGGGTGAAACCCGAGCACACCCTTGGCCTCTGCTCGAGACTCGAGGGCTCGCCCGACCTCTAGGATCTCGATCAGCAATAGTTCGAGACTGATCCTCGGCTCTGCCTCCAGTCTAAGACAAGGGCCGAGCTGGAACCCAACGCCCCGAGCGTGGGGATTCCTCAACACTGCGCAATGGGCGCAGTGCTATCGCCCACTCCTCTGACAAAGTCATGCACGGGGCATGACACAAAGGAACAAATCCCTCTGCCAGCTTTAGGGGCTCGGGGGCTCTCAGGCTAGCCGATCAGTCCCCTAAGCCGGATGCCTTCGCCACCGAGGAAGCCTCCACAAGGTGCACTTGGTGCAGGCCAGTCCAAGCCGACAACCTTTGATGGTCAGAACGTCAGAACATAGCAGTCGAACGACACCCAAGGCTTCTCTGATGTCACGACAACGCCAAGGTCCATCCACGCTACATCGGCGCTAAAAGTGCATTTGCCCCCTATGTGGATTTTGGTGTATTGATGAAATCCAAATTAGGGACTAATATGATCTTAATGAGATAAGTCACATTTATTAGTCCCATGAAAGATTCAAAGAGTTGATAAAGATGAAATGGTATCCCTCAATTCTTGAAGTTGTAAAGACGGATGAACTCAAAGCACTCTCCGAGGGTTTTATATTTTGTTTTCAGTTTAGGATTCGCCACACTATAAAGAGGGATGCAAACTTAGTTGGTCTGAGAAAGATAGTGTGCTCAACCATAATAATAATAATATCAAAAGAGAGACACTCTAGCACTTCACGAGCATGTAGAATAGTTTCGGTGACTTTTAGTGTCTGAAGTCCAACGCAAGTCAGAACACCCGACCGTCGGAAGCCACGACTCATGCCGGGAGTCATGACGCCCAGTCACTTATCCTGCACGGTGATTGTGGCCGTCGAAAGTCCCAACGTGAGTCGGAGTCCCAATAGTCAAAAGTCCCGACCCAAGTCAGGAGTCCCGACACCTAGACAACTGGCTGGCCTGCACACTGCGCGCATCAGAAGTCCTGACGTACGTCAGAAGTCCTGATGTCTCGATGTTGACTAGCTTGCGCGGACTTTGACCTTGCGTGAACAGTGTTTTCTTCAGAGGTCGAAAGTCCCGACGTAGATCTAAACGGCTAGATTTCTACTATGAGTATAAATGGCCCTCTCCTCTCTTTTGATCGCTAACCACTCATTCACTGCTCACCAACCTTCATCCAAAATAGCTCCCAAGCATTCAAGACACCCCCCTCCTCTCTCCTTTGCTCCTAACTTCAATTCCCCTAAGGATTTGAGTGATAGGAGAGTGGATTGAGTGAGAAAATCACTTTGTCAAGCTAGTTGGATTTGCGTCTATTACTCTTGGGTTCTTGGAACCCTAGCCGGCTAGGCATCGCCCAAGAACTTCCATCTTGTGGAATAGCCTTGGAAAGTTTATATTACCCTTGATTTCTTAGTGGAAACCTCAAGTGACCTTTGTGGTTGCTTTGAGAGAGGCAAGGAGGTGAAAGAGACTCCGACCTTTGTGGTCACCTCAACAACGAGGACGTAGGAGTGGCATTGCCAAACTTCGGGATAAATCCTTGTGTCCCACGTGCTTGCTGTTGTTGTTGTGATTTGCTCGATATTTCTTGTATTTGTTTGTCTCCTCTCTCCCCCAAGCTCCTTCAAGGATTTAGACTCAATCTACGATTTGGAGACTTTTTGGCATCAAGGATGTGACCAAACATCTTCACCTTACCACTAGGAAGTGGGGTTGTAAGTTATTGGCTACACAAAGTTCATTTGAGCACTTATAGTTCATTTCCCATCAGTATCGGGACTTCTGACAGTTTGCGCCGGAACTTCTGACGATGTCAGGAGTTTTGACCCAAACTGTTAGGACTTTCGATAGTTGCTGACAAGTGACTTTGAGTTTTATCTAGAAATTTTTAGATATGCCTATTCACCCCCTCTAGGCATTGTTTAGATCCTTTCAATTGGTATCAAAGTAAGGTCTTCTTTTAGCGCTTGACCGTGTGAGAAGAAACAATGTCGGAGTCCGACAAGATGCAAGCCGATGCCACCGAGAAGGCCAAGAAGATAGCTGAAGAGTTGATGGTTGCTCAAGTCAAGTTGTTCCAAGATGAAATTAATAAAATGCAAGATGAAGGAAGAGTTGAGCAAGAAGGTTGATGATGCAATAAGTGGCAAGAATGATGCAACAAGTGGCAAAAATGATGCAAACAAAGATGTTGCAAGTGATATTGGAGCTGGTGAGCGTGCTCATGGAAAGGGAATATATTCAAACATGAACTTTGACTATGGACAACTCATCAAAGGTTCACCCCTACATACTCCTTCCATCAACATTGGGAAGCCACCTTACTTTGATGGAACAAGATACAATGATTGGGCCTATAAGATGAAGATGCACCTCATTACCGCAAGATTTTGGGAAGTTGTGGATGTTGGTGTGATGATTCCTACCAATGAAGATAGAGAGATAAAATTGGAAGAAGTGCACAACCTCCATCAAAATGCACAAGTCATTGCCTTGCTTGTCTCAAGTCTAGGTCTGGATGAGTTCAACAAAGTAAATGAAGGGAAGTGCTAAGGAAATTTGAGAAATCTTAAGAACATCATTTAAAGGAGACAAGAGTGTGAGAAAAGGCAACATTGAGCTACTCCATGGTGAATTGGAAAGATTTGTGTTCTTGCAAGGTGACACAACTCAAGCAATGTTTGATAGGAGTCTTTGGTCAACCTCATAATAGCTCTTAGAAGCATCGAATGGGATGACAACAAGGTTGCTAGGAAGATGTTGAGAACTTATAGAGCCAAGAACAACATGCTAGCGTCCATAATCACGGAAAGGCCCGGTTATGATGAGATGACACCCCAAGAAGTTCTCTCAAAGCTCAAGCATCATGAGTGTCTAGATGAAGACGCAATCAACACTCACAATCAAAATCTTAATGCAATGGGATACAACAAGGGTGCAGCCCTTAAAGCAACTCACCAACATGAAGGTCAATGTCCAAGTCAAGAAAATAAGAAAGTGAAGGATGATTCCTCAAGTGGAGAAGAACATTCTGATGTAGAGGTTGCATTTGTGATTAGAAATCTTAGAAAGTTTATAAAGAAGAACAGCAACTGCAAGACCTATGGTGATGGAAAGAGGAGGTACAAGAAAAGGTTTTGCTATGGATGTGGTCAAACCGATCACTTCATAGCCGATTATCCTAATGAGAAGAAGAAGCACAAGCATGACAAGGATGAAGATAAGAAGAACAAAGGCAAGAAGAAAGGTAAAGCTTATTTTGGTGAAGAGTGGGAGTCAAATGATAGTGACTCAAGTGATGATGAGAAGAAGAAGAAGGGAGCTGCCAATATCGCCATCCATCACTCCTCTTCGCCGACCATGATCTTCCCCAACTTGACTTCACCACCAAAACTCTTCCCAACCTATCTTTATCACCGAGGCTCTTCTCCAACCTCATCAACAACAAATGCTACACTCTAACTTACCTCATGGCTAAGGGAGAGAAGATACATGACACAACCGAGCCCTCTAGTGATGAGTATGATAGTTGTGATGAGAACATAGAAGAAATTGAAGCAACCATGATAAAGAAATTTGGTAAAAAGGTCTTCACTAAAACAAAAATGCTAATAAAGAAATTAGAGAAGAGGGATAGATTCTTAGAGATGTAAGGAGATATAATCACTCAAGAGAGAGAGAAAAACCTTGCACTTGAAGCATCTATCGCCGAGGAAAAGATGTAGGTTGAGAAGTTAACCATTAAATTATCTTTAGCCAATGACTCAATTAGGAAATTGACTCAGAAACATTCCTTGGTTAATGACACAATAGCTAGCCTCAAGAATGAGAAAAGTATAGCTCAAGAAAGCCTTACAAGCTTGGAAGAAAAATACCATAATCTTGAGTTAAACTATAGCACTCTTTGGGCTAGCACTTCAACTTCTCCTAAGGAAACCGAAGACGCTAATATCTCCACTAGTAATGGGTGTAAAAGATACTATAAAATTGATGTAAATGCATATGCAACTAACTTTGTTGAGCTAGAGAAGAAAGACAAGGAGATACAAAGGTTGAAGATGATCTTGAAGAATGGGTGCAAATGTTAAGAGCAATCCAACAAGACCATATACAAGTCATCAAGGCTCCCGTCCATTAAGGAAGGCATTAGCTACAATAGGTATGATGAGAAGGCAAATGGAAGGAACATGATCAATGGTGTGCCTTGTGTGAAGTTCAACAAGGGCATTGCTCTTGATGAGCTTATATGCAAGGCCAACAACAAGGTCTACATACCAAAGACTCAACCTACAAGCGACAAGACAATCAAGACAAAGCAATCTGAGGCCCCCAAGCCACAAGCACCACTTCCACGGTGCTATGCTAGTGACTATATGTGTTGTTAGGGCAAGAATGGCAAGATCATGGTGAACTATGTGGGTGCCTAAAAGAGGAAGGAGATCATAAGGAGTGTTTGGGTGCCCAAGTTTTATGTGACTAACCCCCTAGGACCTAAATCTTTTTGGATACCTAAAACCAAAGTTTGATTTGTCTTTGTAGGAATATTTCTCCGGTGGAACAAGTTGGGTGTTGGATAGTGGATGCACAAATCATATGACCAGAGAGAAGGACATGTTCACATCATTCCAACCTAGTCATGACCAAAGTGGAAACATTGTGTTTGGTGACAATGGAAAAGGAGAAGTTCTCGGTTTGGGTAAAATTGCTATCTCAAATGACAATTCAATTTCCAATGTTTTACTTGTGAATTCGTTGAGATACAATTTGTAGTCCATTTCACAACTTTGTGAGATGGGCTACAATTGTCTCTTTATGAATAAGGGTGTGGAAGTCTATAGAAGGGAGGATTCCTCTATTGCATTTATGGGTCATCTAAAAGGGAAACTCTATCTAGTTGATTTCACATCAAATAGAGTAAATCCTAAGACTTGTTTAACGGTAAAATCTAGCATGGGTTGGTTATGGCATCACCGACTTACCCAAGTTGGGATGAGGAACTTGGCCAAACTTTAGAAAGGCGAACACATCCTTAGACTAACAAATGTTTCTTTTGAGAAAGATAGAATTTATAGTGCATGCCAAGCTAGAAAACAAGTTGGACCAAACATCCCGTCAAGAATGTGGTGACAATCGAAAGGCCATTGGAATTGCTACACATGGACATATTTGGACCCGTCGCTTACATAAGCATTGGTGGTAACAAATATAGTTTCATAATTGTTGATGATTATTCTCGTTTCACTTGGGTGTTCTATTTGCGTGATAAGAGTGAAGTACAGGGCATCTTCAAGAAGTTTGCAAGAAGAGCGCAAAATGAGTTTGATGTCAAGATCAAGAGAGTTAGAAGTGACAATGGGATGGAGTTTAAGAACACCAACATTGAAGAGTTCCTTGATGAAGAAGGAATCAAGCATGAGTTTTCGGTTCCATACACTCCACAACAAAATGGTGTTGTGAAGAGGAAGAATGGAACACTCATAGAAGCCACAAGAGCAATGTTGGATGAGTACAAGACTCCAACCAACTATTGGGTGGAAGCAGTCAACACGGCATGCCATGCCATTAACCACTTATATCTTCACAAGAAAAGAGAAAAGACCATCTACGAACTTCTAACCGGTAGAAAGCTAAAGGTGCACTACTTTAGAGTTTTTGGATCTAAGTGTTTCATACTTAACAAGAAATCCAAAAGCTCGATGTTTGCACCAAAGGTTGATGAAGGTTTTATGCTTGATTATGGTACTAATGAACATGGATATCGTGTTTTCAATAAAACCACTGGTTTGATTGAAATTGCGGTAGACGTGACTTTTGATGAAACTGATGGCTCTCAAAAGGAACAAGTCAATGTTGCGATTCTAGGTAATGAATAAGCTCCACATAAAGCTATCAAGAAGCTTGCAATTGGTGAAGTGAAGCCCATCAAAGAGGAGGATGAAGACAATGTTGTGCATGTCGATCATGATCCTACCATTCATCATGTTTCATCAAATGAACATGGTGAAGCTTCCGCATCAACAAACTATCAAGATGGAAGATCAAATGATGCACAAGGTCATTCACATGAAGATGGTGCTACCAATGGTGATGAGCAAGCTTGACCCTAACTCAACAATCAAGAAAGAAGTGAAGACAACCCTCCACAAGCTCATGGTTTTGATCCTCCAATCGATCATGACCATGATGATGAAGATGATGGCCCTATCCAAAGGACAACTCAAGTGCCTCACCTGAGAGTTCATCATTCTATTCAACAGGATCATCCCATTCATAACATATTAGGGAGCATTCGACGAGGGGTAACGACATGCTCTCGTTTAGCAAGCTTTTGTGAACATTACTCGTCTATTTCTCCTTTGGAACCAAGTAGGGTGGAAGAGGCACTTGAAGATGAGGATTGGATGATAGCCATGCAAGAGGAGTTGAATAACTTCACTAGGAATGAAGTCTGGTCCTTGGTGGAAAGGCCCAAGCAAAATGTGATTAGAACCAAGTGGTTCTTACACAACAAGCAAGACAAGCATGGCGTGGTGACAAGTAACAAGACAAGGTTGGTGGCTCAAGCATTCACTCAAGTTGAAGGCTTAGATTTTGGGGAGACCTATGCACCGGTGGCTAGGCTAGAATTGATTCATATTTTACTTGCCTATGACACTCATCATGATTTCAAGCTATATCAAATGGACGTGAAGAGTGCATTTCTCAATGGCCCCCTATCTGACTTGGTGTATGTAGAGCAACCACCGGGCTTTGAAGATCCCAAATATACCAACCACGTCTACAAGCTTGACAAGATGCTCTATGGGCTCCAACAAGCCCCTAGAGCTTGGTATGACTGCTTGAAGGATTTCCTACTCAAACAAGGGTTTGAGATAGGAAAGGTCGATCCTATTTTATTTACCCACAAAGTCAATAATGATATCTTTCTTTGCCAAATATATGCCGATGACATAATATTTGGTAGTACTAATGTGGCTTTTTGTGAGGAATTTAGTAGGATTATGACGAATAGGTTCGAGATGTCCATGATGGGAGAGTTGAAGTTCTTTCTTGGATTTCAAATCAAGCAACTCAAGGATGGCACGTTCATAAGTCAAACCAAGTACACCAATGACATGTTGAAGAAGTTTGACATGGACAAGGCCAAGCCCATCAAGACACCTATGCCAACCAATGGACATCTTGACCTTGATCAAGGAGGAAAGGACGTCAATCAAAAGGTATATCGCTCCATGATTGGATCCCTCCTTTACTTTTGTGCATCTAGGCCCGATATTATGCTTAGTGTGTGCATGTGTGCAAGATTTCAAGCTAATCTAAAAGAATGTCATTTGATGGTTGTTAAGAGATTTTTTGGTATTTAGTGCACACTCCTAATCTTGGCTTGTGGTATCCCAAGGGCTCCACTTTCTAGTTACTTGGCTATTCCGATTCGAATTATGCCAGTTGCAAAGTAAAAAAAAGAGTACTACCGGGACTTGCTAATTTATTGGCTAGTCTTTGGTGTCTTAGAGCTCTAAGAAGCAAAACTCCATTGCTTTGTCGACCATCAAGGCTGAGTATGTGGCGGCCGGTGCATGTTGTGCCCAACTACTTTGGATGAAGCAAACCCTCAGAGACTTCGGTTGTGAGTTAACCAAGATTCCCCTTTTGTGTGACAATGAGAGTGCTATTAAGTTGGCAAACAACCCCGTAAACCATTCTTGAACAAAGCACATAGACATCCGACATCACTTTTTGAGAGACCACGAAGCCAAAGGAGATATCGCAATTCATCATGTGAGCACCAAAAAGCAACTAGCCAATATCTTCACAAAGCCCCTAGATGAGTCAAGATTTTGTGCTTTGAGGAGTGAGCTAAATATCATTGATTCTCATAACGTGGCTTGATGTCTTGCACATACTTTGGTTGATCTAGTTAGGAGAAAAGAATTGAGAAAAATATTGTGTGACACTTTCAAAACTTATTTTATAGTTTTCGTGAGTGAATATTGCTTTGTGTCGGTTGAATGAAATCTAGTCACCTACGCAAACATTAGTGTCCATCATATTTTTTGCCCCACATGGTGTAGTGAGTACAAGTTTGGGGGTTTTTCAGTTTCTCTGCGTCGGAAGTCCCGACATAGGTCGGAACTCCCGACGACCGGGAGTCTAGGCTCGCGCCCGAACTCCCGATGGTCGGATGTTCCTGCACCTATGCCGGAGCTCTCGACGTGGATCTGGAACATGCCATTTTGACTGTGTTTTTTACCACGCCGTTTTGACCACGTTTTTGACCGCGCCGCGTCGTTTTGACCTAGGGTTTTACCCCTAGACCGGCCTAGTAAGTCCCGTTTTCACCGTAGTCTTTTCCCTACCCGCTCCTGTAGTCGTCGTCGTCCACCGCTGTCGTCGCACCCTGCCTCGGGAGCCCCGACCATCCTCGCCATCGGGGGTTCCGGTGCTGCCTCTGGCTGCTCCTCGCCAGGAGTCCCGTTGGCCCTCCCGGCCTCGTTGTCTCCTTCCACCGGCTATGCCCCTCTCTTCTTCCTTGATCCGGCGGTGAGGATTTTGTTCATGGAACTACTCATGCTCGTGGATTCATTCAAGGATGCTCTAGTTGTTGTGGATTTGGTGTTCCTCCTCTCCTCTTTCCCTCTCAAGCTATGAAAGGTGGCAGTCCCTCATGTCATCAGGAGAAGCGGTCCAACCGTAACCAAGACCGTGCCGCTGCCCCCTAGGCGACTGGTCACACCAAGGCGGCTTGTCCCCGTGCTGGTGCTGGTGGTTCCCATGCTACTTGTCACCATGGTGGTGGTCAAGGATCGTATGCTGCTTCTTCCTCTCATCAAGCCCCCACCTATGTTGGTGCTGACCCGATCATGGATGATGAAGAAGAAGCCCTCGAGCGAGCAGGCCACACCATTGCCGTTCAGGTCTAGCAGTCACCCTACCATGGTCCCAAGTTTGTCAGTGACCTTGTTCCATTTGATGGCCCTCTTCCACATGTGCGGGAGCCCTAGCTTGCTCCTGATCCTGCTGATGGTTGGGCTCCTCACTGGCCCGTCGACTGTCGCCACCATGTCCGAGGCATCAGGACCATGAGAAGCCAGAATTTGTTTGCTAAGGATGAGAAGGATCTCTGCCTTGAGTACCGCTTCTGGCACCTTTTTCACTTTGACTACTATGAGTCCATCCTCTACCGCAAGTTTCTCAAGAAGAGGAAGCCACCGATTGTGCAGACGAAGTGCATTAATGCTTATACACATAGTCAGTTTAAGGAGCCTGAGCTGCAGCAAATGGTTAAGGATTTGCGCTCCACGAGGCTCATTCACTTGATGGAGTTTAGGAGGCATTGGAACAACGAGATCATCATGCAGTTTTATGCTTCCTATCATCATGAGAAGGGCAAGACTGGTGCTATTGACATCATCCACTAGACCATGGAGGGTAAGCACTACAAGATCGACTTTGTTACTTTCTCTCACCTCCTTGGTTTGAATGGTACTGACTGTCGTGCTACTGAGCTCATAGAGTATGAGGATGTTGAGATGGAGGAGTACCAGCACATGTACCTTGATGGTTATCCAGCAGATGGTCAGACAGTGTACTTGAAGCCCTATTTCTATGTCCTGAACAACATCTTGAGGCAGATCTGGTATCCAAAGGTTGGTGATTCCACCTACCTTCATGATGACTCTCAGAAGGTACTTGATAGATTGCTGATGATTTCCAGAAGTTCTCCATCAGTCGCTATAATTGGAACAAGATTCATGACACTTCTGAGGATCCTATGAAGAGCCTTCCATATGCCCCCTACATTATGCATCTTATTGAGCAAGTGTTAGGCATTCGGTTCCCCACAGACTCCCAGCATAAGCTCCTCAAGATTTTCAACAAGACTTCTATTACAGCTGCAAGGGAGCTAAAAAAGCAAGCTGACACAACTAAAGGCAAAGGCAAAGGTCCTTCGGGCTGTCGCTCTCATCGTGGTGCTTCACCGCCTGTTGCCTCTCATGCTTCTAGTGCTGAGCCGCTCTCTTCCTCCTCATCTAACAAGAAGCCTAGCAAGTTCAAGCTCCTCATGACCTATATGTTTGGACAATGTTGTGCTAGTGCTCAATGCAAGCATGACATGCAAGAGAGCCTCTATCGTTTGGAGCAGCAGGCAGGTATTATGTCTTCTCCTCCACCGCCGTTTGTGCCTCCACGTGATCCTTTGGCACTCTATGATGAGTCTTGTGTGGCATATGAGGATGATGCTGCTTCTTGTCCTCATGGCAAGAGCAAGGCTACTGAAGAAGATGAGGACTACATGGAGGAATATGATGATGATGAAGACAATGATGGTGGTGATGATGGTGATCACGATGATGATGAGGACTACGAGGATGGGTAGTCGTTTCTCCCATGTGGCCTACCCCTTTTTGGCACTTGTTGACAAAGGGGGAGTGTTAGGCTTTGATCTATCATGTAATAAGTTAGTTGGTCACTTAGTTTCGAGACTTTAGCTTGTATGAACTATGTCATGTGGTGACTAGTATGTGATGGACAACTATACATGTGTTTGTGATGGATGATTGTAGGACAAGTAATGGGTAGCTATCTATCTTATTAGCTTGTGCTTGTCTCTACTTGTGATAGTGGATATTATTTTGGATTGCCATGTGTTGCTTCAAGTTTCTACTTTGAATTCTTGGTTGTCACATTTTCTTTTACTTATTGTGTGAATATAACATGTCATATTGCATCTCTTTTCACGGATATATATTTGTTCACATACACTTACACCCCACGGATTGCAAAATTTAGGGGGAGCTTTTGTCTTGATGTGTGTAAATCATGTATAGATGATTCTAATTGAAATTCAAATTCATGCATACATCAAGAGGAGCTCTTCATAAATTTTGGGGTTCAAAAGCTTTAAATCCTTTCATTCTTATAAAAGTCTAAGTTGGTTGTCATCAATTACCAAAAAAGGGAGATTGAAAGTATATTTGCCCCCTATGTGGGTTTTGGTGTATTGATGGCATCCAAGTTAGGGACTAATATGATCTTAATGCGATATGTCGCAATTATTAGTCCCATGAAAGATTCAAAGAGTTGATAAAGATGAAATGGTATCCCTCAATTCTTGAAGTTGTAAAGACGGACGAACTCAAAGCGCTCTCCAAGGGTTTTATATTTTGTTTTGAGTTTAGGATTCACCGCACTATAAAGAGGGATGCAAACTTAGTTGGTCTGAGGAAGATAGAGTGCTCAAGCATAATAATAATAATATCAAAAGAGAGACACTCTAGCACTTTACGAGCACATAGAATAGTTTCAGTGACTTTTGGTGTCGGAAGTCCTGACGTAAGTCAGAACTCCCGACCGTCGGAAGTCACGACTCACGCCGGGAGTCATGACGCCCAGTCACTTAGCCTGCGTGGTGATTGTGGCCGTCGGAAGTCCCGACCCAAGTCAGGAGTCCCGACACCTAGACATCTGGCTAGCCTACAGACCACGCGCGTCGGAAGTCCTGACTTACGTCAGGAGTTCTGACGTTGACTAGCTCGTGCTGACGTTGACCTTGTGTGAACAGTGTTTTCTTTAGAAGTCAGAAGTCCCAAGATCTGTGTCAGAAGTCCTGACATAGATCTGAACGGTTAGATTTCTACTATAAATATAAATAGCCCTCTCCTCTCTTCTAACCGTTAACCACTCATTCACTGCTCACCAACCTTCATCCAAAATAGCTCCAAGCATTCAAGGCACTCCTCTCCCCTTTGCTCCTAACTTCGATTCCCCCCAAGGATTTGAGTGATAGGAGAGTGGATTGAGTGAGAAAATCACTTTGGCAAGCTTAAGCAATCGATTTCTTTGTTAAGCCGGTTGGATTTGCGTCTATTACTCTTAGGTTCTCAGAACCCTAGCCAGCTAGGCGTCGCCCAAGAGCTTCCATCTTGTGGAAGAGCCTTGAGCAGTTTGTATTACCCTTGATTTCTTAGTGGAAACCTCAAGTGACCTTTGTGGTTGCTTTGAGAGAGGCAAGGAGGTGAAAGAGACTCTGACCTTTGTGGTCACCTCAACAACGAGGACATAGGATCTTCTTTGTGGGGTTGCTAAACCTGGGGACAAATCCTTGTGTCCCGTGTGCTTGTTGTTCTTGTTGTGATTTGCTCAATATTACTTGTATTTCTTTGTCTCCTCTCTCCCCCAAGCTCCTTCTAGGATTTGGACTCAATCTACAACTTGGAGGCTTTTTGGGTCAAGGAAGTGACCAAACATCTTCACTTTACCACTAGGAAGTGGGGTTGTAAGTTATTGGCTTCACAAAGTTCATTTGAGCACTTGTAGTTCATTCCCCGTAGGCATCGGGACTTTTGACAGTTCGTGTCGAAACTTCTGACGACGTCAGGAGTTCTGACCCAAACTGTCGGGACTTCCGACAGTTGCTGACAAGTGACTTTGAGTTTTGTGTAGAAATTTTTAGATACGCCTATTCACCCCTGCTCTAAGCATTATTTAGATCATTTCAGGCACCCTCCTAGACTCCGATGCATGTAGACCATAGACTAAACCCCCAAACCTCCATGTACCCGACCTACCTCGGTTTATAAGGGGAGGTTGGATCCTATAGAGGGGGAGGACTAATTAGAGAGAACCGAATCGAACAGAGTCCTCTAGGACAACTCCGAGCTCTGCACTGAGAGCAGGGCCACCCCGAGGGGAGTATCGAGAGCTCCTCCACATCACTGTCTTCTTCCCCTACGACAGGGAAGGAAACCTCACCGCCGATGAGCCTAGGATAGCACCGAGCGATCCCCTTCCAAATATCTTACACTCTTGTTGTAACCCTCCAATTTTAGTGCTCTCAAATACAAGAAGCATCTACTGTTGGACGTAGGGCCCCGATAGCCCGAACTAGGATAAACCATTATGTCTTCTCTATATTCTTGAGTCACCAGAGACCCACACTTAGTGACACTCGACGAACAACAATGCTTGTCGTGGTTATGACCCCGCGACACTAACTTATACTGGTTTAGGTATGTCGTACCCTACATCCAATTTAGAGTAGATCTCTTTTATTTCACATGCTCGAGTTACAAGGGATTGCTGAGTATTCTAATGGGTACTGATCGAGAGCTCCCCACACTGCCTTATATACTCTAGGAGGTAGGGTTACATACATGGCGATCGGTTTACAAATATATATTGGTTACATGGAAATAATAATAGAATGGCTATCTATCACATGGAAATCGGCAGCTAGGCTCCATGCGCCGGGTTGCTTGATCACCACGTCTGATCACATACCCTAGTTTGGGTGGGCCTCCGCTTCTCCAACCTCAGACCATCCTAATATCAAGAGACAATTCCCTGTGAGCCATTATAAAAGATGAAACTTCCCTCGCAGCCACTGAGAAAGTTCATGTTCCCTCTCAGCCATCACTTGGATTTTTTCTTCCCTTCCACGCCACTACCGTTAACTTTCGTGGTAACTGCAACTGACCGAAGTTCAAAATGTCCATTTTGCCCCTCTTACAGGCGGGCCCCATGCGTCAGTCTTCTTCTTCCTCACTCCATGGCGGCTAGGCGCAGCGAACCCAGCCGAGTAGCGGCCGCGCGCGGTCAATAACGTAAAGCGACCACACAATATCCAGCAGAAAACCCAGCGACCGACGCGGCCCAGCAGACGCGATTGCGGGGCCCGGTGATTCGGACGTGCGCGCTCACCGCTCAGCGGCCACCACCCACCACCAGAAGCGCCCGCGCCGCAGAAAAGTTTGGCGTGGATCCGCTGGTCCGAGGCCACTAGGCCAGCTCGATGTGCTGCCACGCAGGGCGTCGGCCGCGTTCGGGAAAGCGCCTGCCCGCCTGCATGCGCCTCAAATCAAAAAATGCACGTCCACTTCGGTGTCCAGCATGCATATTCACATCGTCCGCCAGGACCACCACGCCTTGACGCTTACTACTACTCCTAGTTCGTTGCCGTCGCCACCGCCATCGCGGCCACAGGTCGTGCGTGGTGGCCGTACGGGCAGTAGTAGCTCAGATGTAGCCGAGCTCCTTTCCCCTCTGTGCACGAGCAAGAGTGCAGCTCGTCAATGGCTTCCATGGCCATGGAGTGAGGAAGAAGAAGACTAACGCATGGGGCCCGCCTGTAAGAGGGGCAAAATGGACATTTTGAACTTCGGTCAGTTGCAGTTACCACGAAAGTTAACGGTAGTGGCGTGGAAGGGAAGAAAAAATCCAAGTGATGGCTGAGAGGGAACATTAACTTTCTCGGTGGCTGCGAAGGAAGTTGCATCTTTTATAATGGCTCACAGGGAATTGTCTCTAATATCAATGGGCTTATATCAAGGTGGTGAGGTACCCTGGGTCCATATCATAAACAGTAGCCCCCAAAGGACTTGATGACAAGCCAGTCGAATGACTCGATCCTTCTGGTGCCGATGCTAAAGGTATGCATGTTGATGCTCCTAATGAGTTAACGGATTCAAAGGATCTTTGGGCACTTGCAGGTAAGCACTCCCTTTGGTCTTCTGGGTATTGCACGTCATTGAGTCCTATTATAGATATGGATGAGTGGTCTTGGAATCCAAAGCGCCTCGTCTTCCATGCTTCGTCTGTTACACGCGTGACCCACGTGGGTAATAGATCTTGACTGTTCATTTCCTCTGATACGCTCAGGGGGTCCCGATCTTCACGACGTAGGATGATCACCGATAACTAGCTGAAGAACAGCCGGATAACTTGCTGCAGGCAGCGATAACTAGTGCAACCTGGCAAATAAAACTCGAAGCCAACCACCGTCTTTAACCGGCAACCTGAATCGAGGATTCGCCCAACCACACTCTCAAAGAACCAACCAACACAACCTACAATCAATCAAGGAAACCTCGAAGGGAGTAGGAGCACCAATTGGGAGCGGATGAAGCCGCCGCTTCTGTAAATCCCGCAAAGGAAATCACAAGAGCAAAGGGGTAGAGATCTCTCTCAATATTTGTTAGCACACAGCTGAACAAAAGGGGGTTTGTATTCCATTATCAAAAGTCTGAGATTGCAATGAGTCTAGGAGGTATTTATAATAGCAACAGCCCTGCTAGATAGGTGGAAACTCGAAAAGAAAAATATAAGACGCACTATGTGAACGGGCCTCCTCGAGATGCCTTCCTGGAGAGTTTTCGCGTGGCTGCTGGTCGTCAGCGCAGTCTTCAGTGTTTTGGCAATAACTCTATCTTGGAAACTCCAAATGACATGCGGTTTGTTGGGTAGGAAAGTTAACTTGATAACCTTTCACACCATGTGCAGCATGTACCACGAAATATTGTAGATTGGTATAGTTTTGCATGGGAACTTGGACATCAGGCTGACTGCTGACTAGCTGACCAGTCTGTACTAAATCAGTCGAATCTCAACATTGGAGAATCCAAATCAAGTGAGAGAACTTGGGCTTGAAACTAGACTTGATAAGCTTTCCAACAAGTCCTCATGGGCCTTCATAGCTTTTGCGAGCAAAAAGTTGTGACTGATTATTTCTGATGGTTCTGTCACATAGGACTGGCTCGAACGTGATCCTCCTCTTTGGTTCACTCTTGGTGTCTTCTTGTCATTCTCCGTGGTGCACCTAAGCAATAGCAACGTGCACGACTTAGGAAATATATAATTCTCATTAACATTAAAATGATTTTCAGAAAGTAGCGCGTGCACCTCTTGTTGTAGCTTCTTGGCTCGACTACGTGTAATTGGTCCATCAAAGACTTGGACTGGTGTTGGTGTAACTTGACTTGGAGGTTGTAACATGTTGTTGGTTGACGTGGTCATATCATCCTCTTTCTCTGAATTCAAAGTTTGTCTATTTAAGCCAAGTGTGGAGGGGTTGCTTGGACCCATCCCACTTCTTCCTTGAATTATTTTGATGCGGAGAAGTTCTTGAACTTGTCGTCCGTTTCATCATCATGGTGTATGTTCCCCCAACACCCTCAGTGACTGCAACAGTGTTGGGAGAAGGCCTTCAAGATTGGCTTCTAACGGCATCTGGGCGCAACTATGGTTGCTCGTCCTAGGTGCTAGTGGAAGCTTTGCAAAGACGAGGGGGAATGCCGCCATTGGTTGCCCGAGGGTACTGATTACACATTATGATCAGAGTTCCTGGGTGACGAGATCCTAACATAGGGGTATGTTAAACTCCTGAGGTAAGAATTCCCGACTGAAGGTTTTGACCCCACGACAGTGGGCTTTGGCGAGGCCCCTAGGATGCTGATGGTTATATTACCATCAAAGCATCTACGTTGGCCCTCAGCGAGTAGGGCACACTTTGACATTGGTGGAGATCTTGTTGTCGTCGTGGCTACTGGTGCCAGTTCATCGTCTTCTGGTACCACCAGGCGATCCTCCTTCCTCTTGGAGCCGGCGACGAATGCACGCCTCTCCCATACCTCTGTTGTAGCTCTCGCATACAGGAGATGCTATTGGAAGATTTGCGAGGTGGTGCACCGTCCTAGCTCTCCTAGTCCACAGCCTAGTCCTTGCTGAGGTGCTAGTGGAGATTTTTCTTTTATCTGCAGATTCTCCCCCCGTTTCTCTTGTATAAGCACATCTGGCTTTCCAGTGCTAGGTTGCAATCTAGTATGATTGTAACCATACTCGATGGGTCTTTGTTATTATACACCTAGTAGTTTTTTATAGGTCTTTATTACTGTGCACCTGTCGAATATAAAAGAAGTTACCAATAAATATTTAATTCAATGAAATATTACCTTATAGCCAAGCGACTTGACTCATTCTAAGCCTTTTTTTTCCTTCTACTTAGTCGAGCATTTTATGCATTTTTTCAAGTAACTCGACCCGGTGGGTCCATTCGATAGGTGTAGCCATAAGACATTTTGACTGCCTTGCGCCTGATAAGCTTCAAGTGGTATCTTTCGATTGCTAATACTTCGACTGAAGAGTTGGACCTCGCGGACTGTTTTTGTTCGAGTGGTTCCAGTATGGATCCACCAAGCAAATGACTATCGCATTGCAGCTTGGCAGTAGAGAATGTCATCCTTCGAGTTACTATCAGGTAAAACAAAGGGCGGCCATGCCTTAGTATAAGGACACAGCTTAATAGACCTTGCGTGGGGAATGCCATAAACTCTTTTTTCCATGCCCAGGAGCCTCATACTTGTCTAATTTTTATCGACTTCATTTCTGATTCCCCGTAGGGCAGGCCTCCCGAAGGTGTACTTGGAGCTCGTTTTGAATCCTCAAGAGATTTAGTTGGCACATCGAGTACCAGAGCTTTTAGAGCTATATCGTCAGCCCTTCCAAAGTCTCCCTCACTCTAGTTGGACCGGAGCAGCCGACAGATCCAAGTATTGGACCATCATGCCCAAGTATTCGATCGTCTGGCTCTACCCAGTTTGATGATGGGCCAGGTTCTACGGTCCAATTAGGGCCCATCCCGTTAGTGACAATTTTGCTACTTCAGTGACAATTTTGCTATTTGGTTGGAATGAGAGGAATGCGAGAACATTAAGGAACATCAGTTCTACGCGGAAGAGATGCAACTGATATCGATGAAGCTGATATCTAGATGTTGTCCGGGTTCACTAGAAGTCGCTGCTCGCTCTACTATGATTTAGGTCTCTTCGAGTTTTGTTGTTTGGTCGCATGACTATTGTACGTAATATAGTGCGTCACAGGGGTTCCCGGTTGTGAGGGAAGGGGTCTCGGTAATTGTTTAATTACCGTGCTCGTTTGTACTATAAAATCTTTTCCTCTTAACGGAAAACGTGCTAAGGCATGGTCGTGAAAAAAAAAATCACGTAAGATCTCTATACTACTATATTTTTCCTTACAAATCGTGTCGTCATTATATACAACAGGCTTTTTATCATATACAAGAGCTCACAGAGAAAGATACTCTGTGCAGCAACAATGATGCACTGGCCGTACAGCAAAACTTGGCCTGAATGCACGTGTTTCTCTATCTCTGTCCGAATAGACTCCTAAATAATATCCGTATTCGTGTACCGTCATCAGTTCTGACAGTTCATCACCTCATGCTCCAATTCCGATGAACTTCAGCTGCAACACAAAAACATCAAGTCAAGCTCGTTAGATGCCCACAAAATCGGCCGGATCCCGACTTTCAGTTGCGTTAATAACTGGAATCTGGCTGAAAGGAAGGTTACAGCATTGGTCAAAACTCACAAGGTTGTTCTTGGGCTCCTTCCAATAGAAGCCGTGGATGAATATGGGCAAGATGTTGCAAGCGATCAGGACGTATATCATAAGCGCGTGCATCCCCATCCATTCCATGGCGACAGTCGGCCGCCGATACCCGTAGATGTCGACCAGCGTGTAGATTCCTGAGAAGAGGAGCCCCGCAGCGCCGGCGGTGGCTAAGGTGTAGCTCAGGGTGTACAATGGCTTGTTCATGTGCAGTCCTGGTAAAGAACACGAGCGGTCAATGGTAATGTTCCTGATGACCAGGAAAGAGAAATGTGCATGGCGGGTAGGCTCACTCTAGTAGTGCTTACCAAAGAAGTCCATGGCGAAGGCTAGGACTAGCATGCTGAAGGAAGGGATTAGCCAGTTCATTATCCTCTCCCTGTGTTTCTGCAAAAAAGATTTAGGAGAGAGCAAAGTGAAGGACTGTTGCACTGGTCAATGGTATGCTGATCAAACTGATATTGCAATTTGCAAGTACGGTACCTGAAAATGTACGATGATGTGTCCGTATTGGAGCCCAATCAAGCATGTGACAATGGCCATCACGGAACTGATGAGAGCAGAAAGAAACTATAGTCAGCATTTTCCGTGGCTGCAGAACTTGCATTACATCTACAAAAGGAAGATTTCAAGAAATGACGAAGAGTTTACTGACCTAAGAAGCCCTTCAGGGTCAAAAGGGGCCTGGCACCAAGAGGGAGCATCAGGAGGAAGGGGGCCATTTTGTGGCGAGTTGATGCTGCATTGCTGCCACAGGAGAAAAGAAATCAGAGACTGTATAGACAAGAGGCAGAAATCTCCTGAAGAAAAGAAATAGAAGTGCTATTAGAAAGAACCTTGGATCGTGCATAAACTGGTCGGCCGTAGAGATGCTGGATACCCAAGATTTTACGGTCGATCATGCCAACCGCATTGCAGCCTGGGCTGGTGTCACCTCTTACTCCACATTTCACCTAAGAAAGATTAGGAATTTGATGCTCATCAGTAATAATACTGAATAGTGTTCAGTGAACACCTTTTTTTTGGAACGAACCATCACTAGTTGTGCCAATTCAGTGAACACCTCTTAGCATAAAGATATGATGAAGGAGAACTTACAAAGAAAGACTTCTGCATGGAGCCAGGACCTGATGTCTGGTACTCCCAGTCAGGAACATAGGTACCGTACAACAGGGACATGTATGTGATCGCCACGACTGCGCCTACGAACCTGGATAAAAAGTAGTGTATTACAGTGTTAGAAACATAAGAACCGACTAATATCGAACAAAATGGTTCGTGATCTTTCCCATATAGTGCAAAAAAGGGAGTACTTTTGGTCTAAACTCACAGTTGGTAGCGGTATCGCTTGAGCAAATCGTATCCATAATCTACATCTTCATCTCCTTTGAGCCAAATTTCACAAAGGGCAGTCAACAGATAAGCTATTGCAATTCTCTGCAACAAAAAATACATGGCATCACTTACATACTTAGTTATTTATTACCAAACACCAATTTTATATTGTCAATGGACAAATACATAGCTCATAACAAAACGATGCATTCCATATACCTGCAGTATACCCATCAGCCGTATTTCTTGAAGGTCAACCCCAAAAGTTAGACTGCGAACACCATGAAAGAATCCACCTGCGTAGTGCAGCAGCAAAAAGGCATCAAATCGCATTTTCATTTCCACAAGTGTACCTTTGGTCAGTTGAAGAAACATAGCAGCCTTTGTCATACCTTGTAGAACAAGACCAAGACAAAACAGCTTCAGTGCACGAAGCACTGCCTTTTTCGTGGCGTCCAACTTGTCCGGGACTCTCTGTAATAAAACAAATTAATAAGGTGACGCGATCGTTAGGTTTCAGCGAGTCGTAGAGGTCACACTGTTAGCGGTTTCAGAAACGAAGGGGGACATAACAAGCATCGCCATCGATCTCGCTTTTGCCGGCGCGCGTGTACTACCTTGTACGCGAGCGCCAGGGCGACTCCGACGATGAAGAGGAAGAAAGGCATGACAAAGTCGGCCACCGTTACGCCATCCCACGGGGAGTGGTTCATCGCCGGAATGAATGCCCCGGCGTCATCCACGATGATCATCAGCTGCAACAGGAAAAGAAACTTTTGCTTCACTTCTGTTTGAATTTTACACAGGTGTTTTATTTATGAAAATGATAGGGGACCAACGAAACATTATTATTTGATAAATACCGGTTTCTTGTCTAAAGCAAGCATTTGCAAATCTATTTAGAGGCTAAAATATAATAACGTGTTTGGTGAAACTCTACGCCACATCTGATCTGATGGCGCTAAAAGGACCAAATAAACCAGAATATGCTGGTTCCACTGCCAATGATTTTTCCCCCTACTATCAAATTTGTGGTTCTTGAATTACCGCTATTTTAAAAACACGTATGGTTAGAAATTTTTGGGAAATGTAGGAAGGATTATTCGATAAAAAGTGATAACAACTTCACGTTACATATTCGTTTAGAGAAAGAAAAGAAAAGAAAAGAAAAGATACATAATGCATATGGTGGTGTGGCATCAGATTCCGGGCTCCAAATGCATTTCACGATCAAAAGACAAATATTCTAATCGGGGGAGAAAGCGCGCACGCTAGCCATTACCGTCGGCAACACCATCATATAGAAGTGTGGCACCGTGGCAGCAACGCCAAAGAACATTGCGTGATGCAAAGTAGCTTAGCACTACGTGTTGTGTTGCATGTTTCGTGGCAGCACGCACTAATTGAGTATTGAGCCAGGATCCACACTGACCCAATTCATGAGTCATGACGCAGACGAGTAATTAATCCTACAAGCTAGGTGTTTTTCAGTCGATGATGACTTCATCTATGCGCCGTCTACGCAACTCCGTCCACGGCCATTGCAATTAGTGCCGCGGTAGAAAGATCAAAAGACGACCTTCTCTGTTGTCCCAGCATGGTGAGCAACTTAGCAAAGTGCAGTAGGTGGAGAGGTGAATCACCAAGGCTAGAGCTTCACAGCGACGGGGACCTAACCGCCGACCGTGTCCCTGCTGGGCAAAATTGCCTAGCTTATTATACTACTAGCTTAGTATCCTGTCACCTTTCGCGTAGTGGTGAAGGAGTAATCAACCTCGACTCATTGGTGATGCCATGCCGTGCTCCACTACTCAACAAACAAGCTCAGGGGAAAAAAAAGTCAGAGATGATGCTCGATATTTTAAGAGCGAGAACGCATTCGGGTGGAGATGGGCTTGGGCTAGGCTAGATCGAGTAGAGCTAGTCAGCTAGACGTACCGGTCACTGTCGGCAAGGTATGTGCATACGCGTACGTATGCGGTATACACGCTGCTTCCTGCGCATACCAACATGGGTGTCATTTTCGATCCATTGGACAAACAGCCAAGCACACGCAGCGATGCCCCAGATAGAAACCCGGCCTGTCACGAACGTCGCTGTTGGGGGCGTTCGCATCTGCTGGAGTCGGGAGTCGGGACCAGCAGCTGCTGTAGCAGGAGGGGCGCCCCTGGGGATCCCATCAGATTTGCTCCATCCGTGCCCATTGTGCTATCTGCTCACCCGTCGGCCGTCGACCTTGCCTTAGCATGGACTGGGCAAACTGGGAACGTCGAGTCGGGTAGACGGGCACACAGTCACACTGTGCTACTACTAGTTCAAGATCATGTTGTGGTTGTGGGAGACTCGTTCTCCCTGACAGGATAGAACGGGCGGTGACGTGACATCTAAAGGTTGCTGCTCCACTTTTGGATCCGTCCGAGAGACTTTCAATGGGCTTATTACTGGATCTTGACCGAGGGCATGTTTGGTTAGAGGTATTAAAGTTTAACAAACATTGTAGCACTTTCGTCTTGTTTGACAAAAAATTTTCAATTTTAGACTAATTAGACTTAAAAGATTCGTCTCGTAAATTACTCCTAATTTGTACTGACATACATACAATTAGTCTACATTTAGCACTCCATGGATTTACCGCAATATTAATGTGATGGGAGTTAAACTGAATGATTCACAAACCAAACAGGGTCTGGTCTGCATTTTCGCAGTCCTCTTATTTATCTCAAGATGTCGGAGACCATCTGAGCCTAAAAAGTAGGGATGAAAACGGATCGGATACGAACGGATATCACTGATATCGTATTTGTTTTTATATTTATGTTCGGATTCGGATTCGAATACGGATAGTATAAAAATGCCGGATATGATACGATTGGATATCGACATCATAAATATGTGATTTAAATATTCGGATACGAATACGGTATCGGATGTTAAATATCCGGACTCGGATACGGACGGATTAAAACCCTTCTAAACGAATTCGGTCTCGAATACGGTCGGAAAATATCCGTACCGTTTTCATCCCCGCTAAAAAGACATTTGTCTGTTGCCGTGTAGCAGTCCGTCGACGGTCGTCGCTCCATCGAGCCTCGTAGCTGCGCTGTGTTTGCCTTGACACCGACACTGTTGTCGCCGAGCTAGTAGTAGTCATGCGTTCGCAAATGACGTGACGCGACCCATTCC
Organism: Saccharum hybrid cultivar R570; assembly: GCA_038087645.1. Lineage (NCBI taxonomy): Eukaryota > Viridiplantae > Streptophyta > Magnoliopsida > Poales > Poaceae > Saccharum > Saccharum hybrid cultivar. Next base: position 554,141 of record JAQSUU010000542.1, read on the forward strand.
CCAGACGAAGGCCGAAACGTCGCTCGTACGGGTGGCTGCGGTAGGACACCCGTATCAGGCCACTAGCCACACGATCTACGCTGCAGGGACAGAGGATGCTCGGTCTGTTGCCGGTGGGTGCGGTCGTACGCCTCTGCGGCTCTGCGCCACACATCTGGGCATATATGGCTGGCACCAAGATCAGGAAGAGCTGCAAGATCCTCCTATCTTTCTCCGGGGCCGGGGCCGGGGCCGGGGCCTTTTCTTCAACCCATGCAAAGGAATTTCGGCGCGTTGTTGACCGTGTCTGGATCACGTCATTGTCATGCGTGGCTCACATGAAGCTGCCGGACGGGGCACACGGGAAGGCGTTTCGAACTTTTGATCCGTCCATGGCCGCATGCCCTCATGTCGACGAGGTCCCCCTGGCCTGTACCTCACGCATCCGACGATTCCCGCGTTTCGTGCGTGGGCTCCCCGAACCCGTCGCGGGCCAAGCAAGAAAACCTAAAGAGAGCGCCGTGGTTATGGTTGTAGTGGTGGACTGGTGCCTGGTGGCTTTGCCGATACATGTGGAGCAGGCGCACCCGCCGGCCGGCGGTGCGACAGGTGGAACCGATCCTCTCCTCCGGTTACGCCCACCACCCCGCTCGTGGCGTTGGTTTACACGCGCTCCGCCGTGATGCCGGGACTTGTTCCAGGCTCCCCGATGACGCGGTGCACCGACCCAACGATCATCTAGAGCACGGAACTGAGCTAGCAACCCCAACAACTAGCCAAAGTATGGCCAAAAGCTAACGCGACTGGCGGGACTCACGGCTCGCGCGAGCGTGCCAGAACCGGGAGAGGGACGGACACCACGCTCGTGTACATGCCGGCCCTCCCGGGCCCGGGCACATGGCAAAAGGCACCGCTCGTCTCATGGTGTCATGGGATTGTCCCGACGTGGAGAGGCCACCGGCCGCTCGCCGACGCGACGTGGGCATGAGCACAGGGCATGTGCTTTTCGGCGGCGTCGCTGCTGGCTGCTGCTGGGTCTCCCGGGAATATGGCCCCCCGCCGCCCGGTCGCCCCACGCGGCTGGAAGAAAATCTGGTGGAGACAGGATGCACGTGGTTAGTCTTGCATACGTACGTTTGACGGTGCCCACGCCCAATGCGGCTCGTGCTCTACGTTTTTGTTTGTTTTTTTTGTTTTTTTGTTTTGCCCTGCAGCTACCCAACGTTCTGTTCGTACTCCAGCAGTTTTCTGATCGCCGCACAGGCATGCTGGATCTCGCCCACCGACCAAACACTCATGCTTTTCTCCTGTTCCAGACTGGTCAGCCAATAGGGCGGGTTGCTACACTGTAAGAGCAAGTATAATCACGTGACATACGCGAGCTACAAGAGTTGCCACATCAGATGCGTGATAAGCTGAAAGAGAGAAGATAAGAGAGAGAAAAACTGGCTGCCCACATATAGGGCAGTCTCAATAAAAAAACCTAGAATGATTTCTTTGTTCATTCATTAATTAGGATGATACCTAAACAAAATGGTGATGTATATCATTAGAATTAAGGAAGACAGAGGAGGAAATTGATTCTTATAGAAGAAAACCATGTCTATATAGGAACTAAGATTATAAAGAGATGTGATAAGTGGATGATAGGAGAGAAAAGATACATTATTAGATAAAAAAATTATTTTGAAGATACTATTCATTAAGAATATGATTTTCTAAATGCAGTGTCTACATATGGCTTAGCGAGCGCTGTACAAACTATCTAATAGTTCTTCGGTTGAGACCACCCTTATAGCTAGTCGATGCAAATACTCCAAGAACATTTGTAAGAAAAGTAAGTGAGCTAGTACATATTAATAGTGAAGAACATTTTGTCAGAGAGTAGGTGGGCTACATGTTAATAGTCTAGATATTTCGTATCTTAGATATTTTCATCCATGATTCTAAGCATATTGATAAGTCAGAGCTATAAAGGCACAGATTCTAAGCATCAAATAAACAGAGCAGAGTCGAAAATGATGGCATTATAGCATCTTGCACTCTTTCTATTCTTTACTCTCTTTCAGAAAGAAAAAAAAATCTCCCAATTCCACCTTTAATCTCTGTTGGCTATATATTTGCAATACAAATTACATACATATGTGCATATTCATCCTATAAACATATGCTCATACAAGCTACCCTTTCGAGCACCTCTACTAATCCACTCTAGATCTAGCCCCTGTGATTAATTTTGTATCCTAATTCCAGTGCGCATCATGTCGCTCACTTTGCGAGAATATCTCTACTGTTACAGGTTCGACCAATCATTTAATCTGTCGTATATTTAAGCTGCATCTTGGTATATATGATACTTTTTTTTTCTATATATACCTATCAAGATGGCATGGACAGGTGAGCTAGAGTTGGCAATTACCAATATTTTCTATGGGGTCCTCTTTTTTTCTACCCAGCTAACGTATTTTCTGTGGGGTCCTTTTTTTTCCTACCCAGCTAACGCAAGAAACAGCGACCGGAAGCCACTAAAAAAATACTTCCGTACGGAGTAAGCTCAATCCGTGCATATGCAGTTCGAGTCCATTGTGAAGAACTTCCGTACGGTGTTCAACGTGGCCTTATATTGCCAAAATGCCTGGGCCACAACCGAGCACCGACGGTTCTCACCCGTTGGTGGTCGAGTTGGGTGATGCGACAGGAGTAGGGCTGGATAGCGAGCCAACCGTAGTTTTTTTCGAGCTTTTTAAAAATTGGTATAATTTTATTCATCATTATTTTCTACATTGTTTAAGACTCAACTTCACGACGAGCCTAACGAGCCGAGCCTAACGAGCCGAGCCGAAGTTGAAAGTCGTTCCAAATTAAGTCATTTTTATTTTAAAAGATAAATGAGTCCAATCGGAGCACTTTTATACCGAGCCACCGAGCCAGCTTAACGAGCTTTTTGTCCAGCCCTACACGAGCAAGCTACTCACCCTTGCGAGCCCGGCAAGCCAAGCCGGTGATTGTTAATCTTGTTCAGGTCTAAATAACAATATCTATCTCCATAGCCATCAAGACGGTGATCTGATCTAAGTTTTTCTGCCTATCGATAATAATGGCTGCAGTAGTAACTCTCAACAGAAATAGACCGGCAGAAAAGCTCAGAACGGAGGATTTGCTGTTTGAGGAAGAAGAAAGCGAACAGAGCTGGAGGAGGAGCAACAGGTTGATGGCGGCATGGACGGACACAATCGGAAGCCATCGTGTCGCTCGATGCAGGCCTCACTGGCTAGCTGGTAATATTCCCTGATGATATATAAAGCTAAAGCTTGTACTGATGGGTTTGTTTAAGCAACCCTATACTTTCTTTTGATTACTCCCGTTTAAGTACGAACAAAAAGGGCAAAAAGAAGAAAGCAAACTGAACTACTACCGCTGCTGCTACCAGCACCACCACGCACGCATCATGATTATCCATGAACATGTGTGTGGTTGGCACCAAGACCATAGCAAGCAGAGTCGATCGACAGCAAAGCAGAGACCCCACTCAGCAAGCAAGCAATTCGATTTGGTAGGGAATTTAAATTAAAACGTATAGCCAACCATTCAATCAAATATTCAAATAGCAGGAAGGAGCGAGCAAGCAGGGGAGGAGGGAGGATGTGATGCGAGTGGTTTGTTGTACGTACCAGCACGGTGGTCCCACGGAACACGTCGAGCGAGACGAGGCGCTGCCGAGTCGACGCCGGCGCCGGCGGAGAGGGCGTGGACCCGCCGCGGAGCTTGGGGTAGCCGCCGCCGCATGGAGCGGTGGTGCCTCCGGCCTCCAGATCCACGGCGATGGCCGCAGGCGCGTCGTCGCTGCGGACGAGCTCGTAGCCCCCCATCGCCCCCGCTCCCGGCCGCTGGCCGCCGCACGACTCCGGCGACTCCCCTGCATTGGCCGCAGCAGCGCCCATGAGCACCCGGCCCCGCGAGGGAAGACGAAAGAACAAGCCCCCAGGCGCGCGCGGTCCGCAGAGGCGGAGCGGCAACACAGCAGCTACAACAAGTGCGTGACAACAAGATGCGGCACGGAAGGCGCCCGCTCACCTGACAACTCACGCCAACCACTTGCCGGCCTCCGATCCTCCTGTCGACTCGCTGCTCGGCGGCTAGTGCCTCTGGCTGCCTTCCTAGTGTTCTCGGTTCGCCCTTCGCTTCACCGCAGCGATCCGCGGACGCCGCTGCTCTCCACCTGATCGCAGCGATCCTTTGGTTGCAGGGTCGATCGCCGCGAGATTGGCGTACGGGATGTCATGTGTGCGATATATATATACGGGAAGAGCACCGGGCGTGCGTGCGTCCTCCGGACTTGGTCCCTTGTTCGCCTCCGTATCCGGCTTCCTCGTGACGGTTTTTGTGTGTGTGCCGTCTCGTGGTGGCTACGGTCCTGTTCGCTGGGCTAAAAAGGCTGAAAGTACTGTAAGACAAGTGAACAGGGCATACAATTGCGCACACGGCAGGTACGCACACGTCGCGCCGTCTGGGTCCTTCGATCACGTGACAAACGGCCTCTGTTTCGGCCGATCGATCTCTCCGCGCTTTTTTTTGGTGCATGCGGTGGTGGTGTGGTTAAAGGACTGTTCAAGATGTGTCATTGAAAACGGGTAGAAAGAGACGCTGCTTGTGTACGTTGTGCCGAGGCCGGACCGCCGGAGACCCATCGTGCTCCCAATCCCACGCCATATACTGATTCCGTGTCAGTGTGCGACAGGTGCTAGCAGGTCTCGTGCTGCCAACTGCTTCCTATATATGGATCGATCAGGCTACCGGTAGACCAGATTATTTACTGCAAACTACAGTTCGGTTAGAGCAACTCCAACGGTTTTGTAATTTTTTTTGGCAAAAGATGAAGTTTGCCAACTCTCAAATCAATATGGGGAGGAGAAAAAAAAGGTTATCTCCAATGGTTTGGCAAAATTGACTTGCCAAAATCCAAAAAAGGAAACCCGGAGGCGCGGGAGAGAAGAGCGCACGCGGGAGTAGTGCGTGAGACGGAATGCCAAGCCGATCGCGAGCTTGCATATATGCCAATCCATCCCAGGATTTTGCCAAGTTAACAAAAATGCAAAGCTCATTTGCCAAACCGTTGGATAGGAGTTTTATAGAGTTTTTTGCAAAAATAGGAATGCAAAGCCCATTTGCAAAACTGTTGGAGTTGCTCTTAGTCATAGTAACATCATCAAACGGCCACAAATCGAACATGGCGGGGGGGCTGGACCAATCGAATCGAATCCAGACGAAATGCACGGTTCGGGATCCAATGTGTTGATTATCATCACCACTGGCATATGGGATCGGAATGGGAGGCAGGAATCCCGACGGCACGTTCGCCAGTTGATGTCTCTATCTTCTTCTTTTTTTTTTTTTTGAGCGACTGATGATCTCTCTATCTAAGGCTCTAAGCTGAGCCGCTGAGGCGGTGTGTGGGCATGAAAAGGCCACATGGAGGCCTGTTAGAGCTGAGATAAGTTTAAGGAAAAAGTCTATTTTTCCTCCCCAACTCTCACAAAAGTTCACTTTTCCTCTCTCAACTTCAAAACCGGACAAACCACCTCCCTCAACTTTTCAAACCGTACATTTTACCTCCCTCGAGCTGTTTTGAAGGCGGTTTGCTACAGTAAACGACAGTATGCTACAGTGTCTAGTGGTTTTGCTACAGTGCCCCTTTTTTGTCTTTTCTTTTTTTATTTATTTCTGCTGAATCTTTAAAAAATCATAGAAAAATCATAAAATGGAAAATCTAATTTTGTTGCACTCCACATGAGTAGATCTACACAGTGAACATATAATATGGTATGCTTTAGTACAAAGTTTTTGCTATGAAAGTTTTGTCTTTTTCTTTTTTATTTATTTGACTGAATCTTTGAAAAATCATAGTAAATAACAGAAAAATTATAAAATAGAAAATCTAATTTTGTTGGACTCCACATGAGTAGATCTAGATAGTAAACATATAATATGGTATGCTTTAGTCCAACAAAATAATTATAGAAGCAGCAGCTATGAATTATTGCAATTAATTATAGAAAAACATAGATCTAAAGCTACAACAAAAATTTTGTACTAAAATATACCATATTATATGTTCACTATATAGATATGCTCATGTGGAGTCTAACAAAATTAGATTTTCTATTTTATGATTTTTTTGTAATTTACTATGATTTTTCAAAGATTCAGCCGAAATAAATAAAAAAGAAAAAGGCAAAACCTTCGTAGCAAAAACTTTGTACTAAATCATACCATATTATATGTTCACTGTGTGGATCTAATCATGTGGAGTGCAACAAAATTGGATTTTCTATTTTATGATTTTTCTGTGATTTATTATGATTTTTCAAAGATTCAGCCGAAATAAATAAAAAAAAAGAAAAGACAAAAACATGGGCACTGTAGCAAAACCACTGGACCCTGTAGCATACCGCCGTTTACTGTAGCAAAACCGCCTTCAAAACCACTCGAGGGAGGTAAAATGCACGGTTTGAAAAGTTGAGGGAGGTGGTTTGTCCGGTTTTGAAGTTGAGGGAGGAAAAGTGGACTTTTGTGATAGTTGGGGGAGGAAAAATAGACTTTTTCCTAAGTTTAAAGCCTGCCTAATGTGCCGGGCCTCATGTCAATTGGGTCCAATGCCGAGTTTTGCGCTCAACGCTAGAGGGCCTGTGGGCTTCCACATCTGAGCCCAACAGCAGAGGGCTTGTGGGCTTCAAACCCAGTTGCACTTCACCTGCAAGCCTGGAGGCCTAACCCACCCACCCCACCAAAAAATGAAGAGCTAAGTGCAACCCCATCTGATTAAGGAAATTAGCATCAGCCGCAAAAACCTATCAACCGAACAACACAAATATCATTCTCCTAAAAACTGTCATATAGAGAAATAAGGTGAAATAACTGCTCCAGCAGATCTCTTTATCTATAACTTTTAGATGGTTTCACCCGTTCATCACCCAAAGGGAAAAGCTACCAAACATTGCAAGTCCAAATTTAACCGACTCTCCTTAAACTTCTCCATCCTCTCAACATAGCCAGCTAACCTGAAAGCTCTTTCAAACTAGCACCTCCTTGGAACATCAGTTTCCGCCACAAGATTTCCACAATTTCCCTACACTCCAAAAGTATATATTTTTTAATCTCTATACTCTACAATTGGGTATCCTCGATATGGTGGAGATGCTCCAATGTGCGATCCTCTCCACAACCCCACACTCTGAAACATGGTCACTGAAACAATTTTTCATTTTTTTTCTTATAGAAACAAATCAAGGTGTGCTATGAGGCTATGACAGCATGAAGCCTAGAAGTCCGGCGTAGAACAAGCAAATGCCTAACGCAAGTACGTCAGCACATCTTTGTCAATGGCGTTTACCCAATGGCACCACCAACGTAGGCTGATAAAGCTGTTAGCCTCATCAAAAAAACTACAGCACACATAAGCAAGGAGTAAAGAGAACTCACATCCTCCCAACATAGACACAAACTCTGTTACAATTTTTTTAAGATGGTCCTGTAGCTTTTTTCACATGATGTGCAGGTGCCAGGGATGCCACCTTTCCTCTCCAACGTGAGACTGAGCAGTGGCTTTAACTTTTCGTCAGATGAAGCACTTGCAGCCTCTGAGAGACCACCGCTCCATCCGACATGTAAGCTATCAGCAAACGTGGAGGTTGGGACCACCATACACCGTGTCCCGTTGGGACTGCTCTAACCCGACGTACCGTTTCAGGTGCTGAGAGAAACATGAAATGTTACATGCTACTATGGCACGAATCAACCATACAAGTATACAACGGTCTCATTTTCCCACGCGGCCACGTCACTGAACCGCACCCGTGCTGCCGAGAAGCGCCAGACAACACAGTGGCCTCCCGCGGTCTGCCACCGGCGACGTCCGAGCTCCGACACAACGAGAGACCGCATCGCGCAGCGGGGATGAGTGGACGACTCGAGATTAGTCGGACGCGAAACTGAGGCCCTGTTTAGTTGCCAGAAATTTTGCAAAAATTTTCAACATTCCCCGTCACATCGAATCTTTGGACACATGCATGAAGCATTAAATATAGATAAAAAATAAAACTAATTACACAGTTTAGACAAAATGGACGAGACGAATCTTTTAATCCTAGTTAGACCATGATTGAACACTAATTGTCAAATAACAACAAAATTTGCTACAGTATCATTTTGCAAAATATTTTGCATCTAAACCGACCCTGAAACAGATGTCCCCGCTGAAATACCGGGCCAAACGGCGAAACCTCCCCGCGCGCCCGTCCATCCCCACCGCATTGCACGGCCGCCCGCCTGCGCGACGCAGCAGCCACGGAACGCGTCTCAGTCCACACACGCAGGCCCCCATCCCATTCGGATAGGCCCCGCCCGCACCGGCAGGCGCGCTCCCGCCCCGAGCCCGACCGGCGAAGAACACCCCGCGGCGCGCGGTGGCGTGCGGTCGGAGGGGCGGAATCGAAGCCCCCCTCTGAAAAAAATCCCTTTCTTCGCCTCTCGCACCGCATCGCGTCTCCGATCATCCGCCCCCGCGCCGGTTACCCCCACCCTCCCCACCTTCCTTGCGTGCCGCTGCCGCCTCCACTTCCTCAGTTCCCCCTCCCACTCACTCGATTCCCGATCCCAAACAGCGGCGCACGGCGCAAGCGCAACTAACCGATGCCGTTTTTCTATTCGATTCGATTGCGTGCCGCTTTACAGCCACGCCTTGGAGCAGGTAGGAGAAGCCTATAATAATTGAAAGAAGCATCCAGCCATCCACCGAACTGATCGAAGGGGGAAAAGGGGGGACAATCGGACGATGGAGGCGTGCTGCTGCTCGTCCTCATCGGCGCCGTCGGCGTCCATCCTCGCCGCCGCGCCGGACGCGGCGGCCCTCCACCGCCGCATCTCCGCGGCGGCGGCGGGCGGGAGGACGCCGGCGGCGGCGCGTCCGCTGCGCGCGTCCGCGGTGATGATGCTGGCCACCGCGGTCCCTTCGCGGCGGCGCGGGCCGGGCGTCGTCAGGGCGGTGTTCGAGCGGTTCACGGAGCGGGCGGTGAAGGCGGTGGTGTTCTCGCAGCGGGAGGCGCGCGGGATGGGGGACGAGACGGTCGCGCCGCACCACCTGCTGCTGGGCCTCGTCGCCGAGGACCGGACCCTCGTCGGGTTACTCGGGTCCGGCCTCCGCGTCGACCGCGCGCGAGAGGCCTGCCGCGACGCCCTGGGTAAGGCCGGGCCCGCGCAGGCCGCCACCGGGATGGCCACGGACGTGCCGTTCTCGGCTGCCAGCAAGCGCGTCTTCGAGGCCGCCGTCGAGTTCTCTAGGAACATGGGCTGCAACTTCATCTCGCCGGAGCACATTGCTCTCGGTCTCTTCGACCTGGACGATCCCACCACCAACAGAATCCTCAAGAGGTTGGTGGTGATCTTCATACTCCTCTTCATTAAGAAACTCTCTGCTATTTTCCATGGTTTTTGGTCAATGGTATATAAATCATAATAAGGGCCTGCTTAGATACCCAAAATGAGCCAAAAAATTTTGCATAGTAACTGTCATATCGAATCTGTGGACGTATGCATGGAGCATTAAATGTATGTAAAAAAATAACTAATTGCACAGTTTGTCTGTAAATATCGAGATCAATCTTTTGAGCCTAGTTAGTCCATGGTTAGAAAAATTTTGCCAAATAACAACGAAAAGTGCTACAGTAACTTTTCCCCAAAAATTTTCGCATCTAAACACGCCCTAATATGGCTAATTAGCAACAAGACACCAACCTTTTCAGTGCCTAATAACTTAATAAGTAAGCAAACAACCTCCTTTGGAATGTGACAACAAATGCATTTAGTTACTTACAACTAGAGCAATCAGGTAATAAGCTCTATAGATAACAAGCGACATAGCAAATTCAGCAGTCTGTAACAGCTACCAACCAGTAGCAACGGCTGGATGCAGTTGATGATCAGACTCTCAAAAGAAACTTGCGTTCGTTGTAGAGAAAATTAGATAAAAATTCCCCGTTTTGCTTCTCATTATTAGTGTGATTTACTGGACCGCTGCATCCGTTGTAGCTTAGGAGCAGATCCAAGCCAGCTAGCAAAGCAGGCACTTAATCGAGTTCAAGGAGAGCTTGCCAAAGATGGCAGGGATCCTGTGGGGTTATCTTCTTTCAAAGTACGTGAGAAGTCTGCTGCGGGAGCTGGCAAGTCTGCAATTGTCAAATATTCAAATAAAAAGAAAGGTCAGAGGTTGAGCTGCTTTATTGGAGTCTATTCCATTATTCTTGATGACAGAGAGCTCATTGTATAAATCGACTTGTTTTATTTCTCATTTCAGAGAAGAGTGCACTAGCTCAATTTTGTGTGGATTTGACCATGCGAGCAAGTGGAGGATTAATTGATCCTGTTATTGGTCGCAAGGAGGAGATTGAAAGAGTAGTTCAGATTATATGCCGACGAACAAAGAACAATCCAATTCTGTTGGGTGAAGCAGGTGTTGGTAAAACAGCTATTGCTGAGGGCTTGGCTCTTAAAATTGCTGATGGAGATGTTCCTATTTTCCTTGTGGTAAGATCCAGTGATGGATATCCAGAATCCCAGTCATGTTGTAAAGTATTGAGCAACAACTGTGGTTAATAGTCACTAGTCACCTACATTATTTTACAGGGAAAACGTATATTATCATTGGATGTTGCTCTACTTATGGCTGGTGCGAAAGACAGGGGTGAACTGGAAGCCAGGATTACTACTTTACTTCGTGAAGTGCGCAAAGCAGGTCATCTGGGCTTTCCAATATAAATCACTGGATGCTGAACTTTTTTCTTGATATAAATCTTTAATTAGCTCCCAAATTTCATGTAGGTGATGTTATGCTATTCATCGATGAGGTCCATACTCTTATTGGATCTGGAATTGCTGGAAGAGGAAGTAAAGGGGCTGGCCTTGATATTGCCAATTTGCTGAAGCCTGCACTCGCTAGAGGTGAATTGCAGGTATGGACTTCACAATATCCAGCTTACTCTATGTTGCCCTTCATGCTTTGCAATTAATGCACGATACTTCCCGTATTGACTGTATTCGTGCGCTGCATCATTTTACTTGCTGTCTAGATGTGTGGGTTGTTATTAGCTGCATTTTCCAAACAGACTGTATCATGCACTATTTGTACATTAGAGATTTCCCTAAATCATGTTTTTTCTCTATAGTGACCTATTGATCACATAGCTTATTGGCAATGAAGGTTTACAGGCCTGGTGCAGTTGGTGAGTGCTAGCTCGCTAAGTCACCAGGTCCTGGGTTCGAAGCCGTCTCTCTGCAGAATTTCTGCGGGGGTAAGACTTTGCTTCGGTTATTCCCTTCCCCAGACCCCACTCGTGTGGGAGCCTCTGGCACTGGGTCTGCCCTTTAGAGAGAATGTCAATAGAAGGGCAGGTCTAGTGCAGTTGGTGAGTGCTAGCTCGCCGAGTCACCAAGTCCTGGGTTCGAAGCCGTCTCTCTGCAGAATTTCTGCGGGGGTAAGACTTTGCTTCGGTTATTCCCTTCCCCAGACCCCACTCATGTGGGAGCCCCTGGCACTGGGTCTGCCCTTTTAGAGAGAATGTCAATGAGGAATTGTGAAGGACAGTTTGTGGTTAGAATAGTGGTTCTTGTATTTAGGGTAGACATTCGGTTAGACTGAACTTATCAATTCAGTTCTGCGGTCCTAAAATATCATGACCTAGAAAATCGCTCTTGGTTATGATCGAACTACCCAACCATTGTCAACTCAGGTTCCCACAGGCAACAAGAAAGAAAGAAATCACATGTGCGCTGGCTAGCACAACTCGCTGGGGCCGCTCCACCTGCCACCCGACTGCTGGCCGCCTGGAGAGCCACCAGGACCCATCCACTGCCCGACCGCTGTGCTGCCTGCAGGATCTGCTTCCAACGCTGCTGCCGGCTGGAGAGCAAATGGGGTCGGGATCCACTGCTGGCTCTTGATAGTCCGTGGCCACGCATCCACACAAATCCAAGCCGAGAGGGAGGATGCAAGGGTTGGAGAGCCGGACTGCCGGAGGAGGCGTGGCTGCACAGGGTAGAGCATAGAGGCTCTCTGATGTTGGGCATTGGGACCAGGCGAGGCGGATGTGGCGCTTGCTGCCTGGGGGCTGGGGAAATGGGGATAGGGTGGTAATGTTGGAGGTTCTAGGGTTAGTATTGGGCTGGTTTGCTTACTGTGCTGATTTACTTATTGGTCCTCATTTGCTTCTTCTTTTTTGGCAAATCGGTTACCCGAGGCTATGAACCGAATTACCTGGACAAAGTTCGGTTACCTGAAACTCAAAACCTAATTAGGGACCAAAAAATTCGATTTCAGTCCCGATAATTCGGTTCAGTCTTTGGTCATCGGTTCATTATGCCCACCACTATTGTATTGCTCTTGTTATACTGTTTAGTGTATGCTTTGTCACTTGACTGAGATTGGATCTTTATGAAAGCCACATCTGCTTGAGGTAAAACAGGTTTTCCAATCTGTGATAGCATATTAAGTGTTTCATGAGCCACCCAGCTGCCTGAGATTTGTTTTTCTTTCCCCATGGTTATTCTTGTCTTTGCTCACAGTGCATTGCGTCGACAACTCTCGATGAACACCGTTTGCATTTTGAGAAGGATAAGGCTTTGGCCCGCAGATTCCAGCCAGTATTTGTCAATGAGCCTAGCCAGGTAGCTCAAATTTCTCTTCCAAAAGCCACTTGTTAGGGTTGGTGTCAATTTTCTCATATTATTTTTTTACATACTTCTACAGGAGGACGCCATCAAGATATTGCTTGGTCTGCGTGAGAAATATGAGACTTACCACAAATGCAAATACACGTTAGATGGGATCAATGCAGCAGTTTACTTGTCAGCAAGATACATCCCTGACAGGCATCTTCCTGATAAGGCTATTGATCTGATTGATGAAGCTGGCAGTAGAGCTCGGATGGAATCATTTAAAAGGAAGAAGGAAGAACAATGCTCTATTCTCTCCAAGTCACCAGATGAATATTGGCAAGAGATTAGAGCTGTTCAGAGTATGCATGAAGTGGTAATACAATGTTTATGGTAGAGCAGTTGCAACTTGCAAATGTTTCATATACTGGTGGATGTTTATATTTCATTGTACATCACATTTCAGGCACTGAGTAACAGGTTGAAGTATTCTCTAGATGAGAATGACAAAGAGGATGGTGTTAGTATTGAAGTCGTAGGTGACAACAAGATTGCTTCGCCATCGATGCCTCCAACTTCAGTCGATGAGTAGGTTCCCTCATGTAGTCATGTCATACAGATTAGGCTTCACATCCTGCAACTTAGAACCATATAACTTATGGTCACTCTTAACATGCAGACCTATTCTGGTTGATTCAGAGGAAATTGCAAGAGTCACATCATTGTGGTCAGGGATACCAGTCCAGAAGTTGACTGCAGATGAAACAAAGCTTCTAGTTGGACTAGATGATGAGCTTAGAAAGCGTGTCATAGGTCAAGACGATGCTGTTGTGGCCATATCTAGAGCTGTGAAGAGATCACGTGTTGGCCTGAATGATCCTGACAGACCTATTGCAACACTACTTTTCTGTGGTCCAACTGGAGTCGGAAAAACTGAACTCACAAAAGCACTAGCAGCGAGTTATTTTGGATCTGTGGGTTATGCCTTCCTTCTCACACCATTCTCTTGTTATTTATATATATGTATTACATGTTGCATGGATCATGTCTTGAAAAAGTTATTTCTTCCATTTGCAGGAATCAGCTATGGTTAGGTTAGATATGAGCGAATATATGGAGAGACATACTGTCAGCAAGCTGATAGGCTCTCCTCCGGGGTACATGGGATTCAGTGAAGGTGGAACTTTGACTGAAGCAGTCCGGAGAAAACCATTCACTGTAGTCTTGCTTGATGAAATAGAGAAAGCCCATCCAGATATTTTCAACATTCTTCTCCAAGTATTTGAAGATGGACACCTGACGGACTCACAAGTACTTGTTCCTGACATCTGCCATTATATTTTTTGTGCAAGTCTTTTCAGATCTTAGTGGGTTATACTAGCCAAATCATGCACCTAGAGGATTATACTAACTGCTCGCTTTGCTATACTTGTACTGTTTTCTACCTTGCTAGTTGCTAATGCCTTTGGTGAAATGAATTTGCCGACTCTAAAGATAGAAACAGATTTACCTAAGTTATTTAATACAAGCAACTTGTTTTGCATGGGCCTTATCCTGTATGGTCCGATAGCGATGTGCATCATTGAACTTTTGCATTAACTACAGGGGCGCAGAGTTTTCTTCAAGAATACGTTGATTGTCATGACATCAAATGTTGGTTCTACATCTATCTCAAGCGGAAGGAGGAGCATAGGTTTCTCGACACAAAAGGATACAGAGGAAACCACATATGCTGCGATGAAATCCCTTGTGATGGAAGAGCTGAAGGCATTTTTCCGGCCTGAATTGCTCAATAGATTGGATGAAGTGGTTGTATTCCGTCCTCTTGAAAAGGCTCAGGTCTGTGGTTACACTTACTGTTTTGTTGATATTATTTGGTTTTGAATATCATATCACTCATTCGTGGAAGGTAGGAACAAAAAATGGTAGCTTGATACAATCCGCTTGCACCTAGAATAAATGTGCATAATTTTTTTTTCCATATGTAGTTCAAATGAGACAATTATACTCCCAACATTTTGCAGATGATGGCTATTCTCAACCTAATTCTACAAGAAGTCAAGAGTAGGCTTCTAGCCCTTGGGATCGGCCTAGAGATATCAGATTCAATGAAGAACCTGATTTCTCAGCAAGGGTATGACAGAAGCTATGGCGCACGGCCACTTAGAAGAGCCGTTACTCAGCTGGTTGAGGATGTTATCAGTGAAGCAATTCTGTTTGGACAGTTCAAGCCTGGTGACACGATATTGATGGACACTGATGCCACAGGGAAGCCTTGCTTGAGCCGGCTGAATGATCAGACCGTCCAATTGTCTGACCCCGCTCCAACAATGTGAACATCCCAGCACCCTGTGTATATAGTAGCAGCTTACACATTTATTCGGTACATAGGATCCTCATCTCAGCGTGTACATAACCTTTCTGTTGTTGGTTTCTCTCCACAACATTATAATGTAAGTCTGATCCTTAAATTCAATTGTACATAATTTTATCATTAAAAAGGCGTACATTATTTACATTGGCCAGGTAACGAACGGTACATATAATTTTGTATGCTGCAACATATCAACCTAGCTGATGAATCTGATTATTGAACTTCAATATGCCCAGCTGGATGTTAGCTAAAACATACTCTCTCCGCACTAAAAAAAATGAAGTCGTTTTTGGACATCGACAGTCTCCAAAGCATAACTTTGATTCCTTATTTTTATAAAAATATTTATCAAAAAGTTATATATATATATATATATATATATATATATATATATTAATGAAAATATTTTTAAGGCAAATCTTTTCATATGGTTTTCACATTTCCAAACTCAACAACTTAAAAATTATTTTTGATTTATATTACTAATGTTTGACCCAAACTTTGTCCAAAACGACCTTATTTTTAAGTATGGAGGGAGTACATTTAACTGTTGTTTAGACCCCCTTTGGAACAAGGGCGCAGCTAGCACCCGGACGGACACACGCGTCCGGACGCCCGTGCAGTCCGCCCCCGTCCGCCTTCGCCCCGACTCGTCCGCCTTCGCCCTGCCTCATGCGCGCACTTCGCCTCGCCTCTGCGCCCGTCGGCCGCCCCTGACCCCCTCCTCTTTCTCCACGCGGGCAACATTCCGGAGCCGGGATGAGCAGCTGAGGACAAGCATGCCCCCAATGCGCCCTGACCCAACACCACCGTCCGCCAACCCCCAACGACCCCGTTTGCCGGCCCCGGCGCGCGCGCCCAGTCCACTCACCCTGGGTTCGCCCCCGGCCGTAGAGCATAAAACACTTGCAACATGAAAAATATTTAAATGCAACATATGTCTGAAAGTAGATGAAACATTTGGAACATGCTTGCAACATGTGTGAAACACACGAAACATCAAGATTTAAAACTTGCAACATGAAATCACTTGCTGCAATATAAGACTGAAACAACTGAAACATTTGGAATATGCAACATATGTGTGAAACATATGCAACATCCAGATAAAAAAGATTGCTACAGACGTCTGGAAATAGATGAAATATTTTGAACAAATGCTTGCAACATGTCTCTGAAACACTTGCAGCATATGCAACATCTCATGTTCTACTTTTGCAACATCAAGATGAAATAATTGCAACATACATCTGAAACGTTTGAAACACTTAAAACATACATATGCAACGTAGGGGAGGGAAGGCCAGGCTAGTCGATTCGGGCTGTTGTGGTGGGAGCCGTCGGCGAGCCGCGACGCGCGAGCACCAGCAGCACTGACCATGTTCATGGGTGCCCTTGGCTCGCCTGGGGAAGACCTGAGACGCCATGGCACGTGTACCCCAGCGGCCATGGCGGGTCAGGAGCATGCCCAATGGCGATGGGCGACGGACGAACGGCGAGGGAGCGAGAGACACAGGTGATTGCCACGCAGGTGAGCAGCGCAGGGAGCGAGAGCATACGGCGTGGTCGGCGATGGGGAAGCGCACGGTGCGGCAGCCCGACGAGCGCGCGCTAGGGAAGGGAGCGGACGGATGAGCAACCACGCCGATCGACACAAGTGGGTGCCATGCAGGTGAGCGCACGCAGGGAGCGAGGGTGTGCGGCGTGGCCGTCGACGGGGAAAGCAAACGGTGCGGTAGCCCGACGAGCGCGTGCTGGAGAGAGGGGCAGACGGACTAGCAGGCACGCTGCTTTGGGGCTGGACAGATAAGCACGAAGGAGTGGGTTCTGGGCTCGAGAGGGACGAGCAAATAATCACAAGAGAATGGGGAT
The DNA here is from genome assembly GCA_038087645.1 of Saccharum hybrid cultivar R570. NCBI lineage: Eukaryota > Viridiplantae > Streptophyta > Magnoliopsida > Poales > Poaceae > Saccharum > Saccharum hybrid cultivar. The sequence goes on from JAQSUU010000542.1 coordinate 571,068, forward strand.
TTATTTTTTTGTTTAGGGAGCTTGAAAGTGCATCAAGCCCTTTAGTGGGTTTTGGATGATTAAATGGCAACATGATTAAAGGTCTAACCCAGTTGCTAAGTGTTGGACGGGAAATGAGTTATCTCACATGCATTTGATAAAAGCCAAAATAATGTGTTATTATATAAATAATCTAGTTCAAACACAAGACAACAATGCAAATGTAACTCATGCAAGGCTTACTCATTTTGGGATTTCGATGACTCATATGAAAGCAAGCACGTTAAAAAATAATTAATGAGACACGAGAGATTACATATGGAATGGTCTCACCTTTTAGAGCTTGCTATATTAAAAGTCAATTATACAAATGATCTTAATGAATAATTTAACACCAAGTGTGACTTGATGGCTTGAGATAGTGAAGATAGCAAGGAAAGGCTTCGAGGTACTAAGCAAGGATGAAGGGCAAGCGACGGCTTGGTGACTGAGGAACCTAGCTAGGGTGAAGAAGAAAATACTTGCATTTAGTTGGGGTACGAATCAAACTATGATGGTCACATTGAAATGGAGAATTAAACATATTGGATGAATTGTGGAAGTGACTTTACATTTGGAGTTAACTCACATTTGTTGAATGAAATCAAGTCACATGCTCAAGATGGCTATGCTCAAGGAGAAAATCAAAGTCGACATGTTGACACCCTCACTTGATGATGATTGAAGGCTATGGCATTTGGTTTAAAGGAAATCAACTCAAGCGGTTCAAATTCCATTTTTCATTTGATCTTGAGTAAATAGGTATGTCGTACTATTAAGAGGGATGCATCATATTGATAGATATTTATTCATAAGTGCTCAAGTCAACCCATAGGAGGATTAAGTGGAAGAGAGAGCCATTTGCTAACTCAGTGTGCTGCAGGTCCGAATACCGGACGTGTCCGGTATTGGCCTGGCAGCAACCTCTTCGTTGGTCTTCTCGGTTTGGTTAGTCAGGAGTTCTGACAAACGTCGGGAGTTCCGACGCCTCACGCGCGCCACTGACTTAGTGACCGTTGGCGGTGTGCAGGTGTCTGGTATTGATCCTAGACGTGTCCGGTATTCCAATGGCTAGTTTTTTAGTAGGGTCTATAAATACCCCCCAAGCCTCCACCTTTGGAGGCTGCTGATTCTGCTGACTTCCAGACATGTTTTTGAGCCTTGAGAACACTCTCCAACCCTCTCTTAGTGAGTGATTGATTTAACATTGCAAAATCCATCTTGTGGGTTGAGTGAGATTCAAATTGAGAGCAAGCCACCCTTGAGCACTTGTGCATATTTGTCGATCTTGTGATTTGCATTTGTTACTCTTGGACTCTTCGGTCCTAGACGGCTAGGTGTTGTCGGAGAGCACTCAAGAGATTGTCGTGTGCCTCAAGAAGTTTGTAACGGTTCGATTCCACCGCCGCAAGGGAAGGGATCAACTATTGGAAGGAGGAAAAGGAGTTAGAAAAGACTCCAGCTAGAGTGGCCTTCGTGGTCCTCTAGAGCTGACCTTCGCTGGGTCACTCGCAACCCTCTCAACGGAGAGTAGGACTCGACGGAGTCTGAACTTCGGTAAAACAAATACCGTGTCTCGATCTCTCTTTTCATTTGGTATTTGTGATCTTTGTGTCTTGCTTGAGCTTGTCAATAGGTTACTACTAAGTGCTAGCAACTTGGTGTGAAAGGAGGAAGTTGGAAGCTGATATGCACATCTCGTGTATACAGGACGCGTCCGGTATCCATACCAGACGTGTCCAGTATTGGTCACCTGTGCTGTTTTTATTTATTCACTGCTCTAACTTTGTGTTGCAGGGTTGTAGCTTCTAGATATATTCTTTATACCTTGTATTCTCTGTTGGCTAACTCGTGAGAGGTTTATTTCTTTGATTTGGAGCTTCCAATCGTTTCCGCATTTTTAAAGGGTTGAACTTTAGAAACACCTATTCACCCCCTCTAGGTGGCATCCTCGGTCCTTTCAGAGCCGCGTTCAAACACAGAGTCATGGATGGACGCCCTGCAGGAAGTATTTCCATTGGAACAACGGCAGCGCTAGCGCCTGGACGTCCGACCTTCGGCCCGCGTTCGGACGCAGCTCCAACACTTGCAACCACTTCACATCGAACGCCGGTCACGGTTGAAAGTCCTATGTTTGTGTTGGTAATTAGTGACAATGCCTAAGTACTAATCCTTTGCCTAAGTTGTATATAGCATATGAGGATTAGTACATTCCAAGGTTGGTGGCAAGATGGACATGGTGATCATGATGGCCACACTTAGATTTGGACGCAACCCTACGTGATCAAGGCAAAGGTATATGCTTAAGGGTTGTGTTTTAGTAACCAAGACACCTAGTGGGTGTGGTTACATTATAGGATAGATAGTCGTACTATAAAGAGGGGAATGACGCGGCTATTGAACTCCTAAGTGTCTCTAGGTGTGCATTTCATAATCATATGCATTTGGATAGAATTAATAACGCCTTGAAAAATGATTGTGAAAATGCTAACATACTCACACATGACGTGATCTATTGGTGGTGTTAGCACTTTTGCGATGCGCGTTGGAGTTTGAGTGGTAGAGAGGGTTTGGGTCCTCTCTCCCTCCCACCGAGCTTGCGAGGCGGGATTCAGGTGTTTTCGAGGAATTGAAACGCCTATTTTTCTTTACGCCATTGTCGAGATTTAGAGGCGTTGTCACATGTTGTTTCACGAGCTAAAACATCTGCTAAAGTGTCACACATACTTAGTCTAGCTCATCTATGAAAGGGTGAATCAAACGGAGACGAACGGAGGTCACAGAAACGACAGGACGCTGGACCGGACGCGGTCTCTGTGTGACCGGACGCATCCGGTCAGTGCTCAGCGTGTGTCCGTGTCTCGGTTCTCTGATCGGACACGGTGGCGCGTCCGGTCACGGTCGACCGAACGCGTCCGGTCATTGAGGGTGCTTACTGGACTCCAACCGGATGCTGATACTGTCGCGTCCGGTGCGACTAGCAGCGTGTCCGGTCGCTGATTCATTGGAGCGCTGCTCAGGCTTGATCAGTGCGTCCGGTTAGTTATGGGACCAGCGCGTCCGGTCGAGCGTCGCACGTCCGGTCAATTCAACCAGCGCGTCCGGTCGTGCTTCGCGCATGGGTGGTGTACGCACCTGCGCGTCCGGTCAGCGCGACTGCAGCTGTTTTGAGTGCCTAACGGCTATATTCGAAGGGGTGCGTCTATAAATACTCGTTGGCCGGCTTAAAGCTCTTCTCTTGCACTCTTTGACGTACTTGTGAGCACTTTGAGCTAAGCAACTTCCCTCCCACTCATCTCTCTTGCTTCTTTGCATATTCGAAGTGAGATTGAGTGATCCAAGTGTATTTGCATTGTGAGATTGCATCTAGTTGGCACTTGGTGGTTGTTTTGCTGTGGGATTCTTGTTTCTCTTGGTGGTTGCTGCCACCTAGATGGCTTGGAGCAGCTTGGAGGCGTTAGCAAGAGTTGGTGATTGTTCTTGGCCACCTCCGGTGATTGTGAGGGGTTTGTGCCTACCTCGATAAAGCGTCAAAGGCAACGTTAGTGGATTGCTCGTGTCATTTGCAATCTTTTGCTATTTGGTAGGTTCTTGTGGCGCCTTTTGAGAGGCTCGGTGTGTGACCGATTAGCCACTGAACCACGTGGTGAAGAGGGACACAACGGGGACTAGCGTGCCGACAAGCACGTGAACCTCGAGATAAATCTTGTGTCATCATTTTCTTATTGTGACTAATTGATCCCGGTGGTTGTTTATTGTGGAATTTATCTCTTGATCATATTTATTGGTTGGCTTAATACTTCGCCCCTCGGTGATACCCTTCTAACTCTCTCTTGCATTATTTTCTTAATTACCTTGCTAGCTTGTTAGTATAGCTCTTAGCTTGTGTAGCTAGTTAGCTTTAGTTGTAAACTAAGTTGTGCGGTTTGACTTGTGCGGTTGAGTGCAAATATACTAGAATTGTGAATTGGATAGGTGGCTTGCAAACACCCCGTAGGCTAAGCAAAACTCGCATCTCGCTATTTGTTATATTGATAAACTTATTTAGCTTGTCTTTGTAGAATTTTTAAAAAGGCTATTCACCCCCCTCTAGCCATCAAGACCTTTCAGCGGTCACATCAGATCCCGTGCCAATGAATCGCGTTCGGTAGCCCGCGACCGATCCCGCGCCAGTGACCGCGCCCGACCATCCGCGACACGATCCCTATCCCAGATGCACCCCCAGCGTCGCCGCATTCCTTCCCTCGCCACGCGGCGGTCCTCCCCCGCCGTGCCGCGGTCCTCCCCCTCGCTGCGGTGCCATCCCCGCTGCGCCCCCTCCTCCACCGCCCTCTGTCTCGGTCACACCCCTTTCCTATCCTAACATCTCATCTCCTCTGCAGCATTCGTCCGACCATTACAACATATGCAGTATACTATTGAAACATACTTGTATAGTCATTACAATATTTATATGAAACATGAGTCTGAAACTGCTAAAATATTTGGAACATACATTTGCAACGTAGGTCTAAAATAAATGAAACATGTGGAACATACACTTCAAACATGCGTGTGTAGCTTTGCAACATATGCAACATTAGATCCTTTTGCAACATCAACATAAAACACATGAAACATACGTATGAAATAACTGAAACACTTAGAACATATACTTGCAACATACGTATATAGCCATTGCAACATACGCAACATACAGATGAAACACTTGAAAACAACTTCTAAAACACACCTAAAACAAAACATGGCGTCATCGGCAACCATGACCTATCTGGTGAGGAACTGTGGTAGCTAGCAAGCAGCTCTCGGGTGCAGTGGAGAGGGAGGATGGCAGCAGGCAAGCGACTGGCGTGGTGAAGAACGCCGCGCTGAAGCAGTTGCCGTGGACCACGCCGCGTTGGCTTGAAGGACTCGGCAACGAGTAGTGAGTGGCGGTGGGGAGACAAGAAAGCAGGCGACGACGCTCGGGCATATGGTGTAGCACGCCGCTGCATTGCGGCCGTGGCGATGCGTGCGCGGCAACGCAGTCGCGGTGGCGATGCGGGCGCGGAGAGTTGGTTTGAAAATGGATGAGAAATGACGGTGATTCGGGAAGAAAGTGAGAGCGGCGTTTTTTATTTTTTTTATTTTGGTGCAGATGACAGTGTCGGCTGTTGGTCCATTCAGTCGTCGAGGCCCACCAACGCGCATCCGGACAAAACGGACGCCCCTATCCACAGCATTATTGTTGGAACAAAGGAATTTTAGAGGATTCCGATTTTATAGGAAAATTTTCCATATGCCTCCTTGGAAAAAAAAGAATTGACACCCTATGTAATTCTTAGATTCCTACGGGATGCATGGAATTTCTGTATTTTTCATGGCTACATTAGAAACTTCACTGCAATCCGAATTCCTGTTTCATACAACTCCAATCTGTGGCTCTTCTATCCCTACATTCAGAGAATCACATATAATGCAGAAACTGGTCAATCCATTTGAAATTCAACATGTGTGCTTATGTTGATAGAAGCAGCTTGTGGTATAATAATTGTGCAGAGCCTTAGGCAGGACAAAGCTTCGCTGAGGGCTGAACCATACAGAACAGAACCAAACTAACATCCAGAAGCCAAAATAAAATGTGTGAATTGCAGTTTCCCTTCGATTGACATGCCCTAAACTAGTAGTAAAATCTTCATTGATCAAAATAAACCTTTGATACAAATTTGTCATTCCAAGAACAGAGTGATTTGCAAACACTTCAACGCAGAAAGATGCGTGCATAATGACTAGAAAACATATACTAGTAGTACAACCAAATACTAGTTCTCCTGGCCTAATTTCTGCAACTCGAGGGGAAAAAAGAACTGGCACCGTGATGCAGTGCCGATCACTTAATTTTTTTTTTGAAAGAATGCCGATCACTTAATTTGCTCTTGTCAACCCTGGATCTCTGCAAAATGTATAAAAAGGAGATCAAGAAAAGGAACACTAAATGCTAGAAAACCAGATTTTTTTTAATTTTTTTTTAGCAATCATTCCATACCTTTTAATGTGATCAAGTATGAGGAGTCTGGGACCAGGAGGGATCTTCACATCTCTGAGTGCACTGGCATGATAAACATATATTTCCAATCAGCACAGCAACAATTTTGTTTACCCTCAAATTGTTTTTCTGAGTTGAGTGGGAGAGACTATATGAACCAAATAATAATAAACTGCATAAATCCTAGATACTGTGGCACAAGCTGCAACAGGACCCTAGATAAATAGCACAAACCTAAGGTTCCATTCAAATTACTACCTGGTAATTCACATCTTGTGCCATAACTCAGAATTCTATAATTTAGGGGGTTTTAAAGAAAAACATTTACCTGTCCGTAAGGAGGGCCAAGGTTTGATCAGTCAGGAGACCCTTCTTGAAGTTTTTCTCATAGTTCTGAAGGCCTAACTTTTGCAGCATGCTTCTTCCACGAGAATAGTATGTATCTTCACTCTGTGGCTGTGAAAACTTTTGACCGATCTACAAAACAGATCAAATTGACAATGGTTATAATGATCTACTCGAGAGTCGGGTGACAGTTTATAAAGCAGAAATTTTGCTGCAGTACTACACAGGATACAGAAGGCAAGGACTGGTAACATTTCCAACACAGAGGAAACATCATTGACAAGACAAGACTTAATGAGCAACGAAGCAACTTCCATCAGCAGATTCTTACCATGAAAAAACCACCTTGAAATACAGCAAAAGCAACACCAGTTGTAATTGCATTAGCTACTGGATTTGGTGTCCCCATTCCACTCACGATGGAGAATAGAGCCCCAGAACCAAAAGCTGCTGCCATGCTACATGCAAAAGAGAAATCGCCAATCATGTAAAGCAATAAATGATCTATAATTGAGACAGACATCTAAACAAACCTGTTGAACATAACTGCAATAGTGCAATTTGAGCACGAGTTCAAATGGAATCAAATGTGCAATCTAGTTTATTTTTCTTGAAAAAAGTGTAAGCTGAATGGATCACTGCAGCATCGCCCAGAACAAAAAAAAACTTGTAAAGTACAAACTAGTAAGGTTAACTGTTAAGCTACTTGGGACGAGTCCGTTAAGAGAGATCTTAAGGAGTGAAATATCTCCAAGGATTTAGCTATGGACAGGAGCGCTTGGAGATTGGCAATCAACGTGCCTGAACCGTGACATCTTTTTGTCTTGTGCCATTTATGTCCCTTTATGTGTCTCCCTGTTTCTCGTCTCTTTTGGGTTTCATCTCTAGCCTACCCCAACTTGCTTGGGACAAAAGGCTATGTTGTTGTTGTTGTTGTAACTGTTAAGCTACTTGTGATTGACTACTGGAGGCAGGGAAAAATATTAAACATCTATAGAAGTAAGGTGTGTACTGTACAACATACATCAAGGCTCTCATGGGACATGCAACTATTCTTTTTGATAAAGGGAACTTGCATATATTAACAGAACAGTAAATTAAACAGAAGCCAGAAACCCTTACCTGCCCTGGACATCCTCCACTCCTCTTATTCTTCTCATAACACAAGATATGCCTGCATTCGCACCAGTCATGACCGCAAAGTTTCGTGCTTGCACCAGGGGTCCACCCGCTAAAGCCTATAATTCAAATTTAAGCATTACATAAATTGCTTAAAGGAAGTGGACGGTATTTTCCTTTCGTCTGTCCTAGATGTACGAGTATGACAATTTCTTTTAGAAGCAATAGCCGATGTGTGCATAGTAAAGGGATCCTCTGGGACACTTTGGCTTAAATGGAAAGAAGAGCATTTGCTTTTTGTCCTTAAAGAAACATGCCATCACATGCATAGGAAAAAAAAGAAGCTATCTTGCTTTTGTTCATGAATAAAGACCTAGAGTTTGCTTACTTCCGGGGCAAAGTAAAATCAATCATCTCGACAAAATGATGTCAACCCCGTTCGTATTTCATATCAGATATTATCAGTGCCCTATTACATATAAACAGCTGCCAATTTCTTAAGATTCTAAAGAAATTCATAAAAACGTTACTTAAAACGATGTGTTTCGGCATCGCAGTTCAGATATCCATTTCAACCCAAACTCTTCACATCAAAGCGAATTTTGTAGAGGTAGTAATATTCAATGCGAAATGGTTGCGCATAGGGACCGGGCCAGTAAGTACCTGCGCTTGCTTGAAGGAGGCCAAGACCTTGGGGTCGGCCCCAGGCGGCGGCGGCGGCACCGGGAGCGCGGCCCCGCCGTCGGGCGCGAGCGTGCCCATGAGCCCGCCGAGCGCGGCGCCCTGCACGGCCCCGACCGCCGTGACCACGGCGGCCTCCACGTGGGTGGGCTGCTTCGCTAGCCACGCCCGCACGCCGGCCTCCAGCGACCTGACGCGGCTGGTCCACTCCGCCAGTGGGTTGGTCAGGCCCATGCCCATGCCCCGTGCCGCTGCCACCTGCGACGATGAGGATGCCATCACCGTCAGCGGCCGTCGCTTCTGGTCCGCCCTTTCCATCTAGCCGACCAAGAACTCTCGCCGCCTCTCCCCGGTGCTTCGAGGCGGTTGCGAAGGAGGGGAGGGCCTGAGGGAGCTGCTGCAATGCTGCGTTATCCCCTCCTGGCTCCTGCCCTTGGATGCCCCGCGCCTTTGTAGAGGGAGGGAGGTGAGGGCGTTGCGAGCCCGTCGGCTTCGCCTGGATTGACTCGCACTCGAGCTTGTTCCGTTCCACTCCCACCAAACCACACCTTAAAGTCGCGAGTGTGGATCACATGGGCCGGTTTGTATGGGCCGGTGAGTCAAAGAAGAATGCTCATATTTTTTTTTGACCCAGTCAACGGGGGACGAAGAGTCCCCACCTGATTCATTTACCACATATGCCAGGGCAAAGCGCCTGGGAGGTGGAAGGGTAGGGCCCAAGAGTTGGTGGCGTTGCCACAGTTACATGGGAATTACAACACAATTTAGCTTATTTCGCTCACTAAGCCATGTTACATAAAGATCTCCAGAAAGTAGCCACGGAAACAGACTTCCTAGGGATGCGACATTGCCACAACATCGCAGACTCCCTGCAGGCTGCCATCAGCCGGTCGATGCTTGGGGGCATAGAGCGGAACACCACATCGTGCCTGTGCTTCCACAATTCCCAGCAGCATAGAAGAAGGAACGTCGGCGTTGCTTGGGTCGGCACCCCGGGTGGGGTTTGAGTCTCCCAGAGACGGCAGGCTTCCCTCGGGCTCCATCCAATTCACTGCCAGAACGAGGCAGCAAACGAACAGCCCCTCACCACATGATCGGAGTCTTCCGGGTGACTCTTGCACAAGTCACACGTCGCGTCGTCCAGGATGTGTTTCTTCATGAGATTGGTCTTGCACTGAATCCGTTCCTGGACCAGCAGCCAAGCGAAGAATCGTACCTTGGGCAGGGCGTGGTTGCGCCACACAAAGGAGTGCGACGACGCTCGCTGGTCGTCAGAGAGGGAGGTCCTGTAAATTCTCCCCGCGTCGAGCTTGCCTCCTCGCTTCTCGAACGGGCAGGTTCTGCTGTCTTCTCCCACACCGAGCCGTACCCCCTCCAGCTTGTTTTGGAGGGCAGCGAGCTCAGCAGCTGCTCGGGCGGTCAGCCTTGGCTGCATCATCGTCTCCACTCCCTCGGCAAGGGCTTCAGCGACTGTCGCGCCGGGACAGGTGGTGTGGCTATGCAGCGCGGGCAGGCTCTCAGCGAGGGGCGCGGCACCGAGCCACCGGTCCAACCAGAAGAAGGTGCTCTCCCCGTCGCCGACAGTGACGCTCGTCATGGCCTGGTAGGCTGGAAGCAAGCTCCGCAGAGCCTCCTAGTGGTCACCGTAGACCTCCCCCTCCAGGTTAGACAGCCGCACTTCGCGGCGCACCCAGGCTGCCCATGCCGATTCTTCAGGGCGGTGCAGGCGGTGTAGAAGTTTTAGGAGCAGGCACGCGTTCTGGGTGTCGAGGCGATGGACCCCTAGACCACCGTCTTCTTTGGTCTTGCAGATGTTTTCCCATGCCACAAGACACCTCGCGCCCGAGGCCTTGTCCGTGCCAGTCCACAAGAACGCTCTGCGGCGTGCGTCCAGGGCGTGTTTGACCCCGAGCGGCAGCAGTAGGGCCCCCATAGCATAAGTGGGGAGGCCGTCGAGGACGGCGTTGATGAGAGTAACCCTCCCTGCTGGTGTGAGCAGCGTGGCCTTCCACCCCGCCAGGTACCTGTCCGTCTTCGCGATGAGCGGCGCGAACGCCGAAAGGCGTAGCTTTGTGTTGGACAGCGGCAGGCCGAGATAGGTTTGGGGGAAAGTACCTTGCTGGCATTGCAGGATCGCCATCGTCACCATGAGGGTGTCGTTTGTTAGGAGTCACCCAAGAGATGGGCTGGAGTTGCACTGTGAGTCGATGGGCCTCATGGCCCTTGTCAATGGCCCATCCCAAGCAACTGAACAACGATGGCATACAAATGGGCAGATGCATCAGAATGGAGGGGATATCGAATATTTAGAAACCCAACAAGGTCATCTTCCTTCTCCATATTTCCCCTTCTCTGTACTGTTCTTCTTCTTCTTCTCACTGGAACCTATCTTCCTCTGCTGTTCTCTAATTCCTACTACTTTCTGCAATCCAACTACCAGGTTGCTAACATCTGGTACCAGAGCCATTGATTCTTGGTCTAGCACCATGAATCCTTCTACCAAGCTTCTCCTCGACGAGATGCGCAAGCTCTTCGCCGAGCAGAACGCGTGGTTGGATCGGCGATTCGCCACTGCGATCGCGCCCACGCCCACGCCCACGACTTCCGACAATGCTTCGGTCGCGACCGCAACTGCGCCTTCCATCGCCGTCTTGGTCACGCCTGCGCCCGCGCCCGCACCACCTTCCGCCGTCGATGGGCTGTTCCGCGCCGCGGCGCTTCCTCCACCTTCTCCTTCCGTCGCCGACGCTCTGCACTGCGACCAGGCTGACACGTTCGCCACCAAGCTGTTGCAGCACTCGCGCGGACGCGCTTCCTCAATCCGCAACAACGATGAGATTCCTAACAACCTCCACCGCGCGAACCAGATCGACTCCCCGGGCCACGCCGAGCTCTCCTCCGCGGTCTCCGCCACCGCGCGCATCTCGGGTTCGGCGCTCATCGTCGCTGACGCGGCGAAGGGCGTCCGCGTCCAGACCCACGCTGCGCTTTGTCAAGCGTGCGTCGAGCGCCTGCGCCCCTACCTCGTCTTCAACAAGCGAGACCGACTGCTCACCAACCTCCTTATCCTCTTTGAGACCCCGACCCCAACCCTGACCCCGAGCAAGCACCGGAGGACCGCACGCCGGTCCCTCTCCGCGCCCTCCGCCGCCTCCGTGGTCTTCACCTGCTCCGCCGCCTGCCGCATCTCGCCGGGCTCCTCTCGGGCCAGCTCCGAGGCCTCGCGGGGTGTCGCTTGCTACAACGCCAACGCCGAACCGGACCCAGAGCCTGAGCCCGAGATCTCCGTGGGACGGAGCACGCAGATGCTGCTCGCCATGGCCACGAATGGGTACCACGAGATGGCTTGGTTGACACACGCTGCTGAAGCTACCCCAACGTCATCACCAACATCCACACTTCCAGGTGCCTCAACCCCTAGCCTTGCCATGTTGAGTTCGATACCTCAGGAGCATTCCAGCTTGGGTGCACGCCAGGTGTTTGCGGAATTGTCACTGCATGCAGACATCTTCTACAATATCTGTATTGGCTTCGAGCTATCAAGTCGTATGTCACTGGGAGTCAATCAACACCAACCATGGCCACCATCTGACGACCTGAGGTTGACGAGTCGTGATGCTGAGTTACGGCCTACATCATGGTCGTCGTTCAACAGGGTTGAGAGGCTCTCTGTCAGGAGTTCCTGTGGTCGACTTTGGAAGCCCCCATGGCCTATTCAAATTTGCCAACAAATCAGGTTCGTGCTCACTAACCTTGCAGTGTCCTGGAAATATATGATGATACCAGTGCTTGGTGCTACAACGATGTGTGCTAGTGTTGACCTCCAACCAATACCATGGCCATCCTTCCTCTTTTGTTGGCCAAAGCTTACACAGTTGAGGTCGTGCCATCTTTGGATATCTTATCCTAATTCTTCAGATGGAGTTTTTGTTACTGTGAAAGATAGTTTCCAATGCGCTTCAATGCGATTAGCCAGGCTACATGACAGTGGACGATTTAGGGGAAAGACACAAATTCATGCACTGGTGTGTCTGCTTGGCAAACATTTTATCTGGGCTCCTTGGTGGTGTGGCACAAGTTTGAACGGACATACACATGATAAGTTCCTGTGCTTGCATTGGATGTCATCTGTTTTGGCCTGCAGTTTAGTGGTTTGGTGCTGCCACCTACATACGACAGTCTCTGTTGGTGATACTGCTGGTTCTGATCGTGTCCATCTAGCTGCCGAGGTAGTTCTGTCGGTTACAGCAAGGATTGCAAAGGGTGATTGGCTGCATCTTTCAGTGCCTCTTAATTCTCTTTTGCTCAGGCAACTTCGAAGTGTTCTCCAGGTGGTTCTGTTGCTTGATGCTGAGTTTGGTGACATTGGGCCAAAACATCCATGGCTGCATCCAAAGGCAGGTGTATCCAAGAGCAGAGGCATCGATCAAGGGCGCATCTCTTGGCCATCACTTGAGCGCAGTCAAGGTGTTGTTTGGGTGCCATTCTAGAAGCTGATTGTCTCATTACAGCAGAAATCGGGCAGGCGAAATGATAAGATCAGTCCACAGGGAGTTGAGCGCAAAGATGAGTTGATGTGGATATTCCTTACCTGGGAATGGTGTTCTGATTTTCGCTTGCTTCTCATCACAACCAGTTGGTTCAGTGCTCGACTGGATGGGTGCATAGTCCAGTCTCCACATCTGCAGTTGCTGTTCAGTGCTCAATTCCATATTTTTTCTCTGTCAACACCATTTGAAAATGTGGACGCTTCAAGCTATGCTGCACTTCCAATTCCTGGTGGTTCGCAGCCCTTGCTATCAGTGAGTATGGCTGGCTGTGCACTGATTCAAGAGCGAGTACAGCGGAAGTGTGGTGGCAATTGTCAGAGTTTCTTGCTTGACGAGACAGGACAGAAATTTCGAGTTGCAGGAGGTGAGATCTTGCCAAAGCCTCCTTGGATGTCATTTGATCCAAGTCCCTTATTCAAACCTAAGCAACACTACAATTCCAAGTGTGCTTCATTACAACATGCATTGGTCCGGTTAATTGTTACTGAAAATTGCTGGCTTGCACATCTTGTGTTTCAACTCCTCAGAAAGGCCAAGGTTCACTAGCAGGCTAAACAAGATTTGTTGCGGCAACTTTTGTCTTCTGATCCCAGCTATACATAATTGTTGAAAAGTTTGCTGTGCTATTTTGAGTTGCTCAGCTTAGATCTTGGAGGGGCATGGAATCAATCAGTTTCTCTCAGGTTTGTCACTGGAATGCAATCACTAATGCTACTTGACAGTGGAAATTTTGAGATAGAAGTACAAATGCATGTACTACTTCAAGTCTCTTGGCCATCACTTATTTCGCCATGCTGTTCCACTATTTTCTGGTTTCATCAGTTCCACTGCTTACAGCAGAACACTAGTGTCGGATTATGGGCTGGTATTCTTGAGCTGCTCCAGTTGCATTCGTGGTTGTGTGACAGTCTCATGAATCAGTTTTTCATTTCCTCCCTGATGGTTCAAACTCTGTTAACTTCTTCATGGCAATGCATAGGATTGGGGATTGGGCAGAACTTTCGAGTTGCAACACCATATATCAAGTGCAAGGTCTTCTGCAGGGAATTTATATTGCTTGATATGGGCTTATTGACTACGAACAAGGAAGTGCACTGCAGTGTTGATTGCTTCAGCTCGACATACTCAGAAGAAGAGTTTCCACAGTTTCCTTGGGATCCTGGTGGTTCCGAACTTCTCCATCGGCTTGGGGGCAAGCCGAATTTTAAGAAGGGGGAATGTTAGGAGTCACCCAAGAGATGGGCTGGAGTTGCACTGTGAGTCGATGGGCCTCATGGCCCTTGTCAATGGCCCATCCCAAGCAACTAAACAACGATGGCATACAAATGGGCAGATGCATCAGAATGGAGGGGATATCGAATATTCAGAAACCCAACAAGGTCATCTTCCTTCTCCAGATTTCCCCTTCTCTGTACTGTTCTTCTTCTTCTTCTCACTAGAACCCTATCTTCCTCTGCTGTTCTCTAATTCCTACTACTTTCTGCAATCCAACTACCAGGTTGCTAACATCGTTGTCCACGTGCTTCGGCACAACCGTGCTTTTGTGGAAGTTTATTTTCAGGCCGGTTGCCTGGGTGAACTGATCAAAGCGACTCTTGAGCCCCCGGGCGTCCTCCGGCGTCGCCTACAGCAGGAGCAATGTGTCGTCGGCGTACTGCAGCACGGGGCACGCTTCGTCTGCGAGCGGATGCCTGACCGCCCCCCCCCCCCCCCCCCCCCGCGCCTCTCTTGATCAAGGTCTAGAGTACATCAGCCACGAGCAGGAACAGATAGGGGGATAGCGGGTCACCCTGGCGCACCCCCCGCTTGCACTGAATCCATGGCCCGGGGCTGCCGTTCACCAGCGCTGTAGACATTGACGAACGCAGCAGGTCCTCCATCCACCCCCTCCACTGATAGGGAATCCCCTGGCTTCTAGCACTCGCATGAGGGCCCCCCCAATCAACCGAGTCGAACGCCTTCGCGAAGTCCAGTTTCAAGGGTGGGTGCTTTCCGACGGTAGCAACATTGGACTACCTCCGTCGCGTAGATGAAATTCTCTGAAATGGACCTGCCTCGTAGGAAGCCGGTTTGATCCACATCCACTAAGCGCTAAACGTTCCCCTGCAGCCTGGTTGTCAGGATTTTGGTCAGGATCTTGATGGGGCAATTTTGCAGGGAAACGGGCCGGAACGCGGAGGGCGTCACTGCTCCAAGGGTTTTGGGGATGAGCATGATGTGCGCCCAGTTGATGCGTTGGAGGTCGACGGCTCCAGCATGGAAGGCGTGGAGGAAGGCCATGACCGCGGGAGAGACGGTCGCCCACGCCGCTTTGTAGAAGGCGGGCCCAACTCCATCGGATCCGGGAGCGCTTGTGGCGTTCATGGCACGCACCGCTTCCTTGGCCTCCCCCTCGCTAAAGGGGGCTACCAACGCCTGTGCCTCCGCCCTTGGCTCTCCATCGTACAGTCGGTGCAGGTCAAAGTGCCAGGACATGGCGTCCTGGTACCCGAGGATGCCCGTGTAGTGCGTGGTCACCGCAACCACTTTGTCGGCGTGGGCGTGGACCACCACGCCGTCAACCTCAAGGCGCTGGATGCGATTGTGCCTTAGGCGAGCCGACGCACGTGTATGGAAGTAGCGCGTGTTGGCGTCGCCCTCCTTGATCGCTCGGCATTTCCCGCGCTGGCACCAGAAGGCAGCCCTCTCCTGGATGTACAGGGCCACCCTCGCACGACACTGCGCGTGCAGCTCCTTCTCTCCTGCAGACAGAATTCTCCTTTCTTCGAACAGATCAAGCATAAGGATAATGAACTTGCAATTAGCTAGGGTGGTGGGGGGATCGATGCTTGCGTGCCCATACCTTGGCAGCGTGCCTGAGAGCTTTGATCCGAACCACAAGTGTACCAGCAGCGTCATCCGCGCGGGTGGTAGCTCCTGCCTAGGCCCTGGAGGCCATGGGGAGGAAGCCATCGTGTTTGAGCCAAGCAGTTTCAAACCGAAAGTTTCTCGCTTTGGGTGTGAGGGTAGGGAGGGAGACCAGCAAGGGAATGTGGTCAGAGGTGATGCCTAAACGTGAGGTGAGGGAGGCATCAGGGAACAGCTCGCTGAAGTCAGCGTTAATCAGGGCACGGTCAAGCCTGGCAAGAGTGGGAGTAGAGCGTTTTGGTTGACCATGTGTAATGCCTATCAAGAAGCGGAAGCTCAACCAGAGACAGATCGTCGATGGCGGCGTTGAATTGGCTAGCAAGATTACTGTCAAAACCTAGGGTGTTCTTGTTCATAGCTGCTCAGGTAAGGTTGAAGTCCCCAACAATGATCTAGGGCTCTCCATCCATAGGAGCAACGGTGGAGAGCTCAGCCAAGAAGGCGGCTGACTTGCGGTGGTCAACGGGGGCGTAGACATTAGTGAGGGTGAATGCATGCTCCGAGGTGGTCGATGAGAAGTGGGTGGTGAGAGAGTAGAGGCCACTGGAGAGGGAGGAGCCCGAGAGGAAAACGGGGTTCCAAGCTGTGACAATGCTGCCTCTCAAGCTGGCAGCGAGAAGGGTGGAGAAATCAGTGAGATTAGGGGGGAGGAACGACTTCGCTTTGTTGCCGTCCAGGGAGCCCAGCTTGGATTCCTGGAGACACGCCACGTGGGGGTTAGCATCTGAGATTGCGTTACGAACTAGGTCGCATTTGTCAGAATCCCCCAAACCCCGTACATTCCAGAACAAAAGACCAAAGTCTAGATGATTACGATTCATGGGCGAGAACAGAGCAACGACTAGGGACGCACGCAGGCATCGTTAAGCTAGAACACAGAACACCGAACAACAAGCACAAAAGACTAAAGTGGAACGGCGGAATACTATGGTAATCCATGGTGCTCGTGTAGACGACCCCTCCATCAACACTAACATCGATCACAAGAGGAGGGGCCCGGTGCGCTGTGAAGCAACAGGTAGGGAGCGGCGCGGCGTCATCCATCGCTGTGCCCTCAGAGGCGGGGGCACTCGCCATCACGGGAGCGTGCCTACGCATGAGGGGGAAGCAGCCGCAGACGCCACGGTGCAGCAGCCCACGCAGGATAGCGTCGCTTTGGCGAGGCGCCCGAGGTCAAGGGCGCCAATGGGGTGCTTTTTCTTCAGCAGCTTCCTTTGGTTGACGATCTTCTGGACGTCCTCAGAGCAGGCCGCTAAGATCTCGTGGAGTGCCTTATGCTTCATGGCCTTGTTGGCCATAGGGACGAAGACGCCCTCGTTCTGATCCGCCAGGCACGAGCTCGCGCTGGTTGGGAGCAATGGTTTTGGGCGACGTCCACGGGCGACACGCCCGCGCCTCATGGTAGCCGCAAGAGGAGTGACATGCGGCGACGCCGGCAGAGGGAGAAAAATCACCCATGGCCAGGGAGGGAGGCGGAGCCCACGGAAGCTCGAGCTCCCACCCATCGATCCAAGGGAGCAGGATGGCCATGCTCAAAGGTGGACCATCGGCGCCCGAACCAGACGCCGCCATGGCGTAAGGCACGGGCACCTGGTCCTCGGCATGCCATGGGAGAGCAAGGAGCAGGCTAGCGGGAGGGGCTACCTGAGCCCTAGTGATGGTGAGCAGGAAGCTAGGTAGCGGCGGTAGGGGGAACACGGTCACCGACTCCCGGATGAGGTAGGCGTAGCCGGGGAAACTGAACACCCCCAGCCCAACGTGTCGCCCGACCGGTTCACTAGGGAGAACCGAGGGGTAGGGGTCGCTGTCGCGCCCGTGTGGTAGAGGCGGAGGAGCGGTGCCACGACGGGCGCGGCCATCGCCTCGCCATCGCCGTGGCGCCTGCAGTTGAAGTACGGGCGTAGGCGCCCGTTCTCATCCAGCTAATCAGCTCTAGGCCAAATCTTGAGAGGGGTCAGGGTGACCATGCCCCCCAGCGTCAGGGTTCCCTAGGGATGCCTGTTCCCCACCCAAAGCTCACCCGGCGGTGAGTCCGCGGTCTCCCGCGCGATGACCACCCTCATGGTGGAGTAGTCCTCAACATTCTCCCTGATGCAGTCGTCATCGATTTCCACCACGTACCCTAGCTCGGCGAAGCCGGCTCGAATCCCTTCCACATGCCACTGATCTGTCGGGAAGTCTAAGGCAGACAATGCCATGAGCCAGGGCGTGTGGATGAGGAACCTGAACATGGTGTCCTTCGCTTTCTCTAGAAGCACACACCCGCCTTTTTGATGGATGGGGCTACGGTCCACCACCGTATCCCTGTCGGCCCTAGAGTCAAAACGCAGAAGTAGGTTGCCCCTGGAGGACGCAAACGTGTGGTAGTGGACCCCTTTCGCTACTGAGAAGATGGCACTGCATGTCCCTAGGGGGAAGCCACGTGATTCGGTGGAGCCCATGGTCAGCCACAGAGCGTGAGCTAGAGGATGAAGCAGCCCTGCGAAAAGGGGACCGATCCGAGTCCACCTCGTCCTCGCTAGGGTTAGGGCTAGCCCAAACCTCGTGGCTAGCTATGAGAGGGGGAGCTCATCGTTATCGTTGTCATCCATCCCCCCACGGGGACGAGGCGGCGCCGGAGGAGCCGGTGCAGGCGCCAGCAGTGGCACCCGAAGGGGCGCATCCTAGGAACCCGCGGGAGCCCAGGTGATCTAGAAGCGGCCCGCACTCATCGACGACGTGGTGCAGTGGATTTCTATAATCTTGGAGAGATCCGGGCAGGAGAGGGAGCGGTGGTTAGAATGGGTGGATCTAGACCTAGAGGAGGCGGCGACGGACGCGCCACCGCCCAAGTCACTGTCAGAGTCCGCAGCATCAGGGCGGGCCCCGCCCTCCACCGAAGCCTCAATGGTCGGAACCACGGTCGTCTCCCGAGGCGGCTCGATGGGAGGTGGGGTGCGTGGGGTGGCAGTGGCAGCGGGAGAGCGCGCCTCAGTGGCAGCGGAGTTCTCGGGCTCATCTTGGACCGGGTGGGCGAGGACGGTGATCCAGGTCACCCTCGGTTCATGGCGACGACCAGGGTTGAGAGTGCTAGCGCGCTGGATGGGCATCTTGCACCACCAAGCCCGGTGGCCAGAGGCACCGCAGCGACAGCAGCGTATAGGGTCGTGACACTGAGCGATGTAGTGGTCTGGGGCTAGGTAGCAGAAGCAGGAGTTATGAGGTGGATGAAATGGCTTGGGCGGAGGCGTAGGCTTGGGTTTTTTAGCCGGGGTGAGCATAGCTTCCTTGAACAATTTGGTGGGGGAAGTAAAGGCCATGACCGACTCAACTGAGAGGGGATAGCTACCTGTCCCATCGTAGTTACTAAATTGGGCAAGGGGACGTGGCAACAGTGGGGGCAGAGCAGGCGTGCTCGCAGTCGGCGGTGTGAGGAGATACGCGCATCGCTTCCCGAGAGATCGTTTCCCTTTAGAGTTATTGCTCAACATTGCTGCGAGCCTATTCTCGTTCAACCCACGCGGCTGGCTCGCAACGGTGTCCTCCGCACGCACTCGACGCAGACAAGCGTGGCGTGCATAGGTGTCATCAGAGCCCTATCGTGTCTCCCTCCAGGATGGCACAGCTCACCGTAGCCCGCTGCTTCCACGGTCCCCCCGTCACATGCACGATGCAAACACGCGTGCCCCTCAGTGGCATTGCTGCCACTCTCACGACCAGTCATAGGCTGATCTGGCAGGGGTTCTAGGGTGGCACAGGAGTTAGTAGATTTAACTCGGGGCACAGTAGCGCATGCCCCATTACTGTTGGAGGGCATGAAAATGGCAGCCCTCGCCTCTCTCTCGCTGGAGTGAAGAGTCAGCATGTGCATGCTGCAACGAAGAAGACGACGGAGCACGATGAAAGCAGCAATGGAGTCGGACGCAACAGGGACGTGGAAAACCCTAGGACAAACCCGGTGAGCATGAAGAACAGCAGGGGAGCAGTGAAATGGAACGTGATGGAGCTGGACACTTTAGAGCTGGGAATTCCAGGGCGAGCAGCACATGAAATCTAGAACACACTAGGTTTAGGGACAGCAACCCCGAGGAAGAGAGAAGGAGCGGTGAGGTGGAAGTTGGCGAGCAGGGATTCTTGGAACGCAATACCTGGGTGCTGCGGCAGGAGGACGATGGTGGCGCGTTGTCACTGCTATGGCTCGGGACAAAGCTCGGCGTTGCCATGGTTGTGGGCGCTGGCGCACGCTCCCTGGGCTCTTGGGGGTGGGTCATGGGGGTTCGTGGAGTGGGGGAGCTGCAGGCCAGCGCCCGGGGAGGGGCTGGCTGCCACGGCGGTGGCGCCGAGGGGCGGAGGGCCAAGCTTGATGGTGGCTCGGTGGGTGGAGGTGGCGCGGGGGGGGGGGGGCTCCCGTCGCCCGGGGGGTCACTCATCCTCTCACCTCCATGTAGATATTCATCCACATTGCCCCTTGCAAGCTAGAGCCCGGTGAAGAAATAAACTGGCCACCCACCAGAATGCTCATATTCAGGAGCCAGCTAATGGACGGTTAGTATATAGGCAAAGTAGGTAACTAAGAGCATCTCCGAGAGTTACTCTCCCCATCCTTCGATTTTTGGCAAGATTAAAAAAACCATCTCCAACAGCTCCCAATCACAACTCCCAATCTTCTGGCACTTGAAAAAAAGAGGCCCAACGCATGGATAAATGCTTGTAGCTCCAACTTCCCACTCGCACGGATCCCACGTGAACTCCGCCAGCTATGCATCAGGCGCACGCGCCGCTGCAGTCCGCCATGCGTAGTTCCAACACGAGCAGCCGCCATGCATCAGGGCGCCACTGTGCCGACCGTGGATAAGAGTGTCACCGCTGCCGCATCAGGTGCCCGAGCCGGCGTCAAGCCACGCCAGCACGCGCTGAGCTTTGTCCCGGACATGTTCGGGTCAGCGTTGCATGGCCTCATCTTCGTGCTCTCCGAACTCGTCTTCTACAAGGTCCTCGGTAGGCGCTCGTTCCACGTGGTGCTGGAGCAGCATGCCTATGTCGCTCTGTGCGTTCTCCTACACCTCCGCGGGTCTCGCCGTTGCGGATGGCTTCACGAGCTAGGTAGCACGGTAGCGAGGCCACGTATGCGAACATGATGGTGTGGACGAGTCATGTTCTTGCTAGGCGTCCTTGGTGGCACCGACATGCTGTTCCTGGCGTCGACCTTCCTCGCCGGTGTGCTGAACGCTGTCAGGGTGCCCCTCACGATCATCACCGCAGTTGGCTAGCGGTAGGCCGCACCGGTGCTTCTCCCTCCTCTGAGTTAGGACGACGAGCAGATCGAGGAGATCAGGAGAAGATGAAGTTTTGAAATCGAATTTTGGAGAACTGTTAGAGTTGCAACTATTTTTTATCTCCCAATATGTTTTGCAAAGGTTGGAAAACTAGTTTTTTATTAGGAAAACTTTTTTGGGTACTCTTGGAGATGCTCTAAGATACCAATGGCACTTTAGAAATGTAAGGCTATGACTTCATTCACTAGGATTAAAACTTTCTAGTGTCCTTGCGCAAAATATGACCATAAACTAAAGCGTTAGAACATGCCGATCGCAAAACAAACAACCTTGCGGAGCGGTCTGCTAAAACCAGGTGACCCAATATGGCAAATTGGGTGATCTGATTTTCTCGTGTTGCTCCCGAGTCCTAGGCAAATATCATCGTTATGTAATGGTGGACAACTAGGTTTGTAAGCAAACTAGTAAATAGGTAAATATTGCACTTACGAGACGAAGAATGAATACTATACAAGCAAACTAGCAAAGACCACCAAAACTCTCGCTCCAGAGAACCTCGTTAGGGCATGGGCATCTCCCATGTGCCGTAGGTTGGCTATTAGGTCTATGACGCCATCTATGGTCATGGAGATCGGTAGATGAACAACATGTTGATGTTGGAAAAGACTAGCTAGGGCAAAACGAGGCAAAAAGTAAAGCAAATTGATTTGGTTTGAGTGGGTGTGTTTCTGAAAGGACCTAATTGGCCTAGAGGGGGGGTGAATATGCCTTTTTGCAAAACCTGAAACTCACAAACTCAAATTTGCGGAAGTTAAATACCAAACTGGAAGTTCCAGTGGTCTAGATCGAAAGTTCTGGTAAGGGGGACCAGAACTTCCGGTGCATACCTTCAAAACTTCTGGTGCCCTAAGTGAGCTACGAAATCAAAGTAAACCGAGTTGGGATTTCAGATCCAAGTGTTACCACACCCTCCTAGAGGTTGTTGATGAGTATGTTGAACTCCTCAAGGCTTGGCACCACACCAAACCGTAGATCGGGACCTCTCACCTAAGAAGTTGGGGGGTAGAGAGGAAGAACAACAAGAACACAAGAACAAAGGGTAGTCGAAGCTACCGCCACAGCAAGACAAGCTATTTTTACCGAGGTTCGACAATCCCCACTAAGGAGTTCCTACTTCCTCGTTGTTGAGGTGACCACGAAGGTCCGACAACTAAGGTCTCCTCCCTCAAGCAACCACAAAGGCTAGCTTGAGATTTCCACTAAGGATTAAAGAGTGATACAAACACTTCAGGGTGCCCTCACAAATGAATCAATACGGGCAACCATGAAGAACGCCTAGCCGGCTAGGGTTCCAAGAACCCAAGAGAAACAAACACAAATCAAGCCGGCAAAACAAGGAATCCAAGTGCTCAAGTCAAAGATCGATGCTCCCGCTCTCAAATCTCATGTCCCTATCTCAAACAATCGAAGATTGAAGCTTGGAGGCAAAGGGGGAGAGAGAGTGGACGAGTCACAGCTTGGAGAGAGTTGGGAGAGCAGAAATGAATGTGCAAAGCTCGGGCAACGGTTAGAAATGAGGTGAGTACCTTATATACTCGGGCTAGGATGAGCCACCGGAAGTTCTGGTGGATGCCACCGGAACTTTCGGTCAAACAAGATCAGACCGTTGGGCTTGTCAGTCAACTCGGGTCCATCGGAACTTCCGGTGCCAGGACCGGAACTTCCGGTCCGTATCGGAACCTCCTGACAGAACCTGGAACAATTCTCTCGCACGCGAACGCGCGTGCAAACTGCACCAACCGGAACTTCCGGACATAGACCGGAACAAAATACTCACACGCGGACATGCGCGGGCGCCAGCGACCGGAACTTCCGGTGCAGCTCACCAGAACTTCCGGTCCAGCTCACCAGAACTTTCGGTCCAGCTCTCCAGCCTACTAACCTTCGACAAGAGCACTTTTTATCCCCATTTTGCCAACTAGATTTGTATCCCTCTTGATAGTGCGGCGTTGCCTACGACTCAAATCAAAATAAACGGTGTTGAAGCCCTTGAGTCAAAGCGCCTTTTGTCCATCAAAATTTAGGGTGCTATAATTCACCAAATATTCTTTTTCAATTCCATCAATGGACTAACACCTGTAGATTACACTTGATAAATATGTTAGTCCCTAATTTGATTGTCATTAATTATCCAAAACCCACATCGGGGGCGAATGCACTTACAAACTCCCCCTTTTTGGTAATTGATGACAACCAATTTAGGCTTACAATAGATAGAAAGAATTGAAGCTTTTAAATTCCAAAATTCAAGTGGAGCTCCCCCTTAATGTATGCATAGGATTTAGAATGTCAAATCTTGATTCAAGTCAAGATTGCATACATTAAGAATAAGCTCCCCCTAAATTTTGCAATCCGTGGGGTGCCTAAGTGTGTGTGAAACAATAAAACGGTGATGCATATGATAGGTTATATCACAAGAATAAATCAAGAGAACTTGAATGGTTATGCAAGAAAGAAAATGACTTAAACTCAACATAACCATTCTTAAAATAAACAACCATCATAAGCATCAACACAAAAAGCTAAACAAGCTAAGATAGACATTAAGCATAAATGTTTTAGCCTACACTCAACCATCACACACACATAGTTCAAGTTTACCACAGGGTCCACCACACGAGATAAAGTTACAACATAACAAAAATTTTAACTACCCCTATTACATCAAGATAAAAGCCTAACACTCCCCCTTTGGCATCAAATGCCAAAAAGGGTAGGCTCCGAGAGACTCCAAGGGGCAAAGCCCACCTCCATAGGTGGGATCAATAGTAGCACGGAGCAAATTGTTGAGCACATAGGTGGGATCAAGATCACCCATGCCACAACCGGAAGTTCCGGTAGGGGCCATCGGAAGTTCCGGTAGGCCAAAAAACAGCGAGAAACAGCCCTAGAAGTGGTGAACAATATGATATACTCAAACCAACTCAAATATGTCTAGATTTCATGAAATCAGTACATAACTATGGACACATTGGAGCTGTGAAAAATAGGTTTTGAAAGTTTCACACAACTTTTCACAAGAATTTTATCCAATTCTAAATCATACAAGTGTGCACAAGATGTCAAGCCACGTTACGAGAATCAACGATATTTAGCTCACGCCTCAAAGCACAAAATCTTGACTCATCTAGAGGCTTTGTGAGGATATCGGCTAGCTAAAAATCGGTTCTCACATGTTGCACTTCGATATCTCCTTTGGCTTGGTGGTCTCTCAAGAAGTGATGGCGAATGTCTATGTGCTTTGTTCTTGAGTGGTTTACAGGATTGTCAGCTAGCTTGATTGCTCCCTCATTATCACATAAGAGAGGAATCAGTTGGGCACAGCAAGCGCCGGCCGCCATATACTCGGCCTTAGCGGTGGATAAGGCAATAGAGTTTTGCTTCTTAGAACTCCATGACACCAAAGACCTACCAAGAAATTGGCATGTCTCGGATGTACTCTTTCGCTCTACCCTGCAACCGGCATAATCCGAATCAGAATAGCCAAGTAGAGTGAAAGTAGAGCCCTTAGGATACCACAAGCCAAAATTAGGAGTGAGCACAAGATACCAAAAAATTCTCTTAACGGCCATGAGATGACATTCTTTTGGATTGGCTTGAAATCTTGCACACATGCACACGCTAAGCATAATATCGGGCCTAGATGCACAAAGGTAAAGCAAGGATCCAATCATGGAGTGATATACCTTTTGATCTACGGCCTTGCCGTTTCCATCAAGGTCAAGATGTCCGGTTGTGGGCATTGGGGCCTTAATGGGCTTGGCCTTGTCCATGTCAAACTTCTTTAGCATGTCGGTGGTGTACTTGGTTTGACTTATGAACGTGCCATCCTTGAGTTGCTTGATTTGAAATCCAAGAAAGTAAGTCAACTCTCCCATCATGGACATCTCAAACCTTTTTGTCATGATCCTACTAAATTGCTCACAAAAAGCCAAATTAGTACTACCAAATATAATGTCATCGACATATATTTGGCAAATAAAGATATCATTATTAACTTTGTGAGTAAATAAAGTAGGATCGGCCTTCCCAATCTCAAACCCTTGTTTGAGTAGGAAGTCCTTGAGATAATCATACCAAGCTCTAGGGGCTAGCTTAAGCCCATAGAGCGCTTTGTCAAGCTTGTAGACGTGATCGGGATGATGTGGATCTTCAAAACCCAGTGGTTGCTCCACATACACGGTTTCGGAGAGGGGGCCATTGAGGAATGCACTTTTCATGTCCATTTGAAACAACTTGAAATCATGGTGAGCAACAAAGGCAAGTAATATGTGAATAGATTCAAGCCTAGCTACAGGTGCATAGGTCTCCCCAAAATCCAAACCTTCGATTTGAGTGAAACCTTTGGCTACCAACCGTGCCTTGTTCCTTGTGACCACGCCATACGTATCTTCTTTGTTGCGGAAGACCCATTTAGTACCTATCACATTTTGCTTGGGCCTTTCCACCAAGGACCAGACTTTATTCCTAGTGAAGTTGTTCAACTCCTCTTGCATAGCCATCACCCAATCCGGGTCCTTCAAAGCATCCTCCACCTTTTCTGGCAATTTGGAAGAGACAAAAGAATAATGCTCACAAAAAGCTACTAAACGAGAGCGTGCTGTTATCCCTCGTTGTATGTCTCCCAATATGCTATCAACGGGATGGTCCCGTTGAATGGATTGATGAACTCTTGGGTGAGGGATGGTTGTTCTTGTTTGGATTGGACCATCATCTTCATCTTCATTGTCTTGATTGATTGGAGGATCAAGATCTTGATTGTCTTGATCACCACCTTGGTTGTCTCCTTGAGCTTGTGGTGGATCTTGACTAGCTTGTTCTCTTGAGTCATGACCCCTTCTTGAGATGGAAGCATCACCATGGGAATTGGTTGACCCATGATGCATGTTTGGATCATGAGGAATTTGCACATGCACATCATCATCTTCAACAGGTTTCACTTCACCGGTGACAAGCTTCTTGATCACTTGATGAGATGGTTCTTCTTTACCTAAGATTTCAGCATTGACTTGCTCCTTTTGAGAGCCGTTGCTTTCATCAAAAGTCACGTCTACCGTTATTTCAATTTGGCCGGTGGCCTCATTGAAAACACGGTAGCCATGTTCGTTAGTAGCATAACTAAGTAAGAACCCCTCATTAACCTTTGGTGCAAACTTAGAGCTTTTGGATTTCTTATTAAGTATGAAACACTTGCACCCAAAAACTCTAAAGTAATCCACCTTAGGCTTTTTACTGGTTAGAAGCTCGTAGGCGGTCTTGTTCCTTATCTTGTGGAGGTACAAGCGGTTGATGGCATGACATGCCGTGTTGACCGCTTCCGCCCAATAATCTTTCTCCAAAATCTTGTACTCATCCAACATTGCTCTTGCGGCTTCAATGAGTGTTCGGTTCTTCCTCTCCACAACACCATTTTGTTATGGAGTGTATGGAATCGAAAACTCATGCTTGATGCCTTCTTCATCAAGGAATGCTTCAATGTTGGTGTTCCTAAACTCCGTCCCGTTGTCACTTCTTACTTTCTTGATCTTCACTTCAAACTCATTTTGAGCTCTCCTTGCAAATTTCTTGAAGATCCCTTGGGTTTCGCTTTTATCTTTCAAAAAGAACACCCAAGTGAAGTGAGAAAAATCATCAACAATTACAAAACCATATTTGTTACCTCCAATGCTTATATAAGCATTGGGTCTGAATAGATCCATGTGAAGTAACTCAAGTGGCCTTGTTGTAGTGACGATGTTCTTAGCGGGATGCTTGGCTCCAACTTGCTTACCCGCTTGACATGCACTGCAATTCTATCTTTCTCAAAAGAAACATTTGTTAGTCCAAGGATGTGTTCGCCTCTTTGAAGGTCAGCCAAGTTCCTCGTGCCAACATGCGCTAGTCGGTGATGCCATAACCAGCCCATGCTAGATTTTGCCACTAAACAAGTCTCGGACCCCACTCTACTAGATGAGAAATCAACTAGGTAGAGCTTGCCCTTTAATTGACCCGTAAAAGCAATAGAGGAATCTGATCTTCTAGAGACTTCCACACCCTTATCCGTAAAGAGACAATTGTAACCCTTCTCACAAAGTTGTGAGACGGACAACAAATTGTATCCCAACGAATCCACAAGTAATACATTAGAAATAGAATTATCATTTGAGATAGCAATTTTACCCAAACCAAGAATGTCTCCTTTACTATTGTCACCAAAGACAATCCTTTCACATGCAACTTGATTTGGTTGAAAGGAGGTGAACATGTTCTTCTCTCCGGTCATATGATTGGTGCATCCACTATCAAGCACCCATTTTGGCCCGCCGGAGGAATATTCCTACAAAACAAGATTAAGCTTTTGGTTTAGGTCCTGAGATAGGACCTAGGGGATTAGACACATAAGACTTGGGCACCCAAACACTCCTCAAGATTTGTCTCTTCTTGAGGGCACCCACATACTTCACAACAATCTTGCCATCCTTGTCCCAACAACACATGTAATCACAAATGTGATTGCGTGAAATAGGCACTTGTTGCTTGGACACCTCCACTTGCTCCTTCTTGTTGTTCTTGTTGTTGACAAGTGGAGTTGTAGGTGTAGCAACACTGTTCACCTTGTTGATAAGGTCAACAAGCGGCACACTCTTGTTTAACTTCACACAAGCCACCCCATTAATCATTTTTCTTCCATTGGCTTTGCCATCATACCTATTGTAACCAATGCCATCCTTAATCATGGGGTGCCTTGATGCCTTGAACACATTTGCCGATTGCTTATCCTTGCACTTGCAACCATTCTTGACAATTGTGTTCAACCTTTGGATCTCCTTATCCTTCTTGGCTAGCTCATCAAGTTTAGTAGCACAAGCATGTATATCAATATTAGAGCATCTTTCACAACCTTTACTAGTTGTAGCTTTGGAATCCTTAAAAACGGTAGAAGTGCTAGTCCAAAGTTTGTCATAGTTTAGTTCAAGCTCATGATATTTATTTGTCAAGCTTGTAAGGCTTTCTTGAGCCAAACTATGATCATTCTTTAGACTTGTCAAAGAGTCATTGAGTGAAGAATGTTCCTTAGCCAAGCGCTCATTAGCATCCTTGGCTAAAGACAATTCTACACTCAACTTCTCAACATTCTCCTTCTCCTTGGAGAGACATGCCTCAAGTCCTTAGGTTTTCTCCCTTTCCTCTAGGAGCAATTCCCCTTGTGACTCAATGCATGACTCAAGCTTATCTTTGACATATATTAGCTTCAAGATTTTAGTTGCAGCAGTGTTACCATATCTTTTGATGAGATTATAAGCATAGTTTTCATCATTTTCATCATCACTATCACATTCACTAGTGGTATGTGTAGGAGGATCAAGTTGTACCTTATCTCCTAATGCCATAAGGCAAGTAGGAGCATCATAGTCGTCGTCGAAGAGGTTGGCGAAGAGTCTAGGTGATGAAGAAGTGTTGGTGAAGAGAGATGTTGATGAAGCATTGTTGGTGAAGACCTTTGTTGAGGAAGAAGTTTCTTGTATAGCAATTGCGGCCACACTCTTCTTCTCATTGTCATTGTCATCATCACTATCACTATCCGATTGCCATTCTTGACCTAGATGTGCTTCACCTCTCTTCTTGTCCTTGTACTTCTTATCATTTTGCTTGTTATATCTTGACTTCTTCACCTTGTTAGGACAATCGGCCGCAAGATGGCCGGTGTCACCACACTCATAGCAAAACCTCTTCTTGTATGGCTTGTTCCCTCCATATCTCATCATCTTTTCTTTCTTCATTCTCAAATACTTCTTGTAATTTCCCACTAGCAAAGCTTGCTTTTCGTCAAGGTCATCATCATCATTGTTATGCCTATGCTCACAACACCCTTTGTTGCAATGACTTGACTCACTTCCATGTGATGCCGTGAGGGCAATGCTCTTCTTTAGCACACTTGCTTCCTTGGCTTCATCATCAAGTAGCTCATGATGCATCAACTTGGTGAGCATCTCTTATGGTGTCATTGTGGTATAGTTGTCTCTCTCCATTATGACCGAAGCAAGCATGTTGTTCTTTTGTCTATACACTCTACATATCTTCCTTGCAGTGGAGTTGTCATCCCATCTTGTTTCCCCAAGTGCTCTAATTTTGTTGATCAAGGTCATGAACCTATCAAACATTGCTTGAGTAGTTTCTCCTTCAATCATGGTAAAGTTCTCAATCTTTCCTTGCAAGAGCTCAATGTTTCCAATTCTCACACTCTTGTCTCCTTCAAATGATACCTTCAAAGTATCCCAAATTTGCTTTGCATTGACCATTCCATTAACCTTGTTGTTGTCTTCCGGAGTGAGGCATTGCAAAATCAAGGTAGCCGCCGTTGCATTGAGATGAAAGTCTCTCTCATCTTCAGGTGACCACTCACTAGGATTTTGAGGTGGCAGATTGACTCCAATATCCACTACTTCCCAACATCTTGAGGCTATAAGATGCAACTTCATCCTATGAGCCCAATTGGTTTACCTTATACCATCAAATGAAGGTGGCTTTCCAGGATTGATCATGGGCAAGGTAGGATTGTTGTTCTTGCTTGATCCACCATAATCAAAACTGGCTCTATTGTAACTCTTCGGTGTCTTGCTTGCATCACCACCATCACTTGATGATTCTTGACTTTTCTTGTCTAGAAGTTGTTGCATCTTGTCTAGTTGCTCTTGCATCTTGGTCATTTGCTCTTGTTGTTGCAGCTGCAGGGATGCGGTGATTTGAGCTACGATTTGATCAACAATTTGCTTTTGTGCTTCCGGATCCATCTTGGCCAATGTTACTCCTCACGCGGTGAAGCGTTTATTCGAGGGACCAAGGCTCTGATACCAATTGAAAGGACCTAATTGGCCTAGAGGGGGCGAATAGGCCTTTTTGCAAAACCTGAAACTCACAAACTCGAATTTGCTGAAGTTAAATACCAGACCAGAAGTTTTGGTGGTCTGGATCAAAAGTTCCGGTAAGGGGGACCAGAACTTCCGGTGCATACCTTCAAAACTTCTGGTGCCCTAAGTGAGCTACGAAATCAAAGTAAACCGAGTTGGGATTTCAGATCCAAGTGTTACCACACCCTCCTAGAGGTTGTTGATGAGTATGTTGAACTCCTCAAGGCTTGGCACCACACCAAACCGTAGATCGGGACCTCTCTCCTAAGAAGTTGGGGGGTAGAGAGGAAGAACAACAAGAACACAAGAACAAAGGGTAGTCGAAGCTACCACCACAGTAAGACAAGCTATTTTTACCGAGGTTCAACAATCCCCACTAAGGAGTTCCTACTTACTCA
Source organism: Saccharum hybrid cultivar R570 (assembly GCA_038087645.1). Classification (NCBI taxonomy): domain Eukaryota; kingdom Viridiplantae; phylum Streptophyta; class Magnoliopsida; order Poales; family Poaceae; genus Saccharum; species Saccharum hybrid cultivar. Next base: position 601,314 of record JAQSUU010000542.1, read on the forward strand.
TTGTTGAGGTGACCACGAAGGTCCGACCACTAAGGTCTCCTCCCTCAAGCAACCATGAAGGCTAGCTTGAGATTTCCACTAAGGATTAAAGAGTGATACAAACACTTCGGGGTGCCCTCACAAATGAATCAATACGGGCAACCATGAAGAACGCCTAGCCGGCTAGGGTTCCAAGAACCCAAGAGAAACAAACACAAATCAAGCCGGCAAAACAAGGAATCCAAGTGCTCAAGTCAAAGATCGATGTTCCCGCTCTCAAATCTCACGTCCCTAGCTCAAACAATCGAAGATTGAAGCTTGGAGGCAAAGGGGGAGAGAGAGTGGGCGAGTCACAGCTTGGAGAGAGTTGGGAGAGCAGAAATAAATGTGCAAAGCTCAGGCAACGGTTAGAAATGAGGTGAGTAGCTTATATACTCGGGCTCGAATGAGCCACCAGAAGTTCTGGTGGAAGCCACCGAAACTTTCGGTCAAACAAGATCAGACCGTTGGGCTTGTTAGTCAACTCGGGTCCACCGGAACTTCCGGTGCTAGGACCGAAACTTCCGGTCCGTATTGAAACCTCCGAACGGAACCCAAAACAATTCTCTCGCACGTGAACGCGCATGCAAACTGCACCAACCGGAACTTTTGGTGCCTGACCGGAACTTCCGGTAAGTACCGGAACTTCCGGACGGAGATCAGAACAAAATACTCGCACGAGGACGCTCGCGGGCGCCAGCGACCGGAACTTTCGGTGCAGCTCACCGAAACTTCCGGTCCAGCTCTCCAGCCTACTAAGCTTCGACAAGAGCACTTTTTATCCCCATTTTGCCAACTAGATTTGTATCCCTCTTGATAGTGCGGCGTTGCCTACGACTCAAATCAAAATAAACAGTGTTGAAGCCCTTGAGTCGAAGCGCCTTTTGTCCATCAAAATTTAGGGTGCTGTAATTCACCAAATATTCTTTTTCAATTCCATCAATGGACTAACACCTGTAGATTACACTTGATAAATATGTTAGTCTCTAATTTGATTTTCATTAATTATCCAAAACCCACATCGGGGGCGAATGCACTTACAGTTTCAATTTGTCTTGGCCCTTTATATCTATAGGGTGGGAAGGTCTTGCCCCATAGGACTAAAATCATGCCCAAACACGTCACAAACTACCCGTTGCTTTTTGGGCTACCAAAACTAGGTGACCCTTAACGCATATCGGATGATGTGGTTTGATCAAACTCGGGTGATCCAGTATATAAAATCCAATGGCTAGATTTTATCAGCCTGTGGGATCTTCTGAGCATCATAACTTCTTACAGGCGATCCACATGTCTGTTCCGATCGTCCCAGTGAGAGTCACTTTACACTGAACTCTGATATGCAAGTTGGCCTCATTTTGATGTATGTTCCGTAGGAGGAGGAGGCTGCCGGTTTGGGCCAGCCACTCCATAAAATTTGTCTATATATAATTTAGCACACTCCAATAGACTAGCCATATCTGGCACTCCATATTCTATGAAAGAAGGAGAAAGGAATGAAACTTTGGAGCAACACAAACGTGGTACTAGTTGTCAGTGTCACATAAGCTAATATAGCAAGGCACACCGCCCGGCCAAATTTGGCTTCCGACTCTCACGGGATAGCTCGTTGAATGGAATAGCAATGACATTAGCTAGTCTGTTGGAGGCCAGATTTCTTGCATGTTAGCTAAAAATAGAAATATTAAGTTGGATCCCAACTCTCTTGGAGATGCTCTTAGGAGGCCTGACAGAGCTAAACGCAGACAACGTCGTATTGCAGCGGGGCAGGGTGGAGCACTTCACGATGATCGAGGATACGACGAAGGAACAACTTCAGCTCCGCTGGGAAGCCACAGACGCTAGGCGACAAAGCATCGATCGGATTGGACACACGGATAGGACATGGGTTATTGTCTCCCATCTTTATGTTAAGTAATTAGGCAATTTTTAGATTAAAAATAGAATATAAATCATGTAAAACAAATGAACTAGATCAAGCATGTATAGCATACTAGTATGACAGATCGGCATATTGGATAGTATGAATGACAAGATTAGATCACGAGGATTATACCTATTAACTGTAGTTGTAGTCATTGGTGATGCAGATGGTGGTGATGGTGGAACGAGGTCGACGTCGAAGTCATTGATGTTGAAGTCGTCGTCGAAGTCTTTAATGGAGGTGGAGGGAGAGCTCGATGCAGTTGACGACGAATACACCGGGACGTAACGGACTTGGATGAAAGATGACCCATTGTGAAAGTTGGAAGCAGTCGCACGGATAGTGTAACGGAACCGACCAAATTATGAGAGCACAAGTACAAAAACAATCACCGAAATGATCAAATTCTCGCACTTGAGCCCATATAACTCCGGTAGTCCAATGAAATCACGAGGGATTTCAAACCAACCAACATACAAGCCAAGATCGTAGTGATTCAACATAACAAGTCACATGTTACAACCATTTCACAAGTAATTCAATATACATCGGAGTTCAACATAGTTATTAGAACTTACATTGAAAAGTAGCGGAAGCAAAGTAATTTGAAACTAACATTATTCTTATTTCAAATACATGCCAGTACCAAGGTTGACTTCCAACAAAAGCATTAAAGAGAAGATAACTTAGAAGGATCATGCCCGTGATCACACTCCGCCTCTACGGCAGGAGCCAACCAACTCTTGCAGTAGCCATGATACTTCACAACCTGCAACAAGTGGGGATAAAACCCTGAGTACGACAAAGTACTCAGCTAGACTTACCCGTCAGAAACCAGAAATAAGGTGACACCAAGGATCATGCAAGGCTGATATAAAGTGGGGCTAGCTTGACAACATTTTGCATAAAAGCTTAATATAGATGATCAATCATTAATGCTTAAGCATCAAGTTAATTATCATTAACCTATCATCTATATTAGAACCTGTACTAGAGCACTCACTTTATTAGGAGCAAACAATATTAACCATAGCAGGTATAAATTGAGGCAACCTTTCCATCGTGATCCAATTAACCATCCGTTCAATTTAATGGAATCTACGTTGCCGCTGCTCAAGTCAAGTGCTCACTAACCGGGAGCGACGGCGATTCGAATCGAATTCCTATCCAGCTGGAGGGGTATTTCTAACACTCACCGTGCAGACCCCTGCCAGGGTCGCACAGGCCACCTTTTCATATGATTCAGGAATCACGGGTCCGAATGATGTCGTGACCCCAAGGGCGACACTCTGCCAGGTGATAGGGACTCTAACCCCCCCTTGGTCTCACGCCAATGTCCCCAAGCACATCCTTTCTCTCCTCCAAGAAGCAACCTACCATTCGATTCTCGGCCTGAATCACATTACTCGGCTTCGCGGTCGGAACGACTTATCCGGCCAACTAAGTGTTAGACTGCGTTCAACATGACTCAAGGACGTACAGCGAATCGGTCCTTAAACAACTCAGACGGGGATAGATTCACACCCAAGACCTCCATGCCTTGTTGCTTCACTATCGTCATCCCGCCCGGTCTCATTTCATTTTATTAACACATGGTTCCATTCCACGATAGCAAATATAGCCAACCGTGCCATATATGAATATCCCTATATCTCGCAGGTGACAGGAAATCACCTGACTTCTATCGCTTAAAGCAGGGCTAAGCATCTACTCGATCCTAGTCTATGTAGGATTCAAGGATTCATATATCTGGACAAGGAATGATATAATGCAGCAAGGTTTTCAACCAACTCCTACCACTTAATGCAACAATACTTATAACATATATATATATATATATATATAATTAATTGCTTTGAGATAGGAGGCTTATAATGCTCCGGGGCTTGCCTGGGATCCGACTCAAGTTAGAGTATGTCAGATGAATTCACTTGGCGAGCATCCTCCCATCTAGCACTTGCCCGATCCTTCTATCTTCGGGATGGATCCACCAAACACCGTCTTCGGGTTTGGCTCCAATGCCACATCCTTCACACGTTTCTGCTAGCGTACCTATATGAGATGCAACCATGCACATGTGTGAATGTATAGAAGTGCAATAAACAGAGTAATCAAACAAGCATACCAAAGTTCTCCTAAACACCTAGAGCTAATTAACTTAATCCTCACTAAGGCATAACATAGAAGATTGCAAACACATCAATCAAGACACAAGTCTTATAAGATCCTAGGGTACCAAACCAAGTACCAACAAAGACATGTGTCACACTTCAACACATTAGCATGGCAAAGTTAATCAAAGCACTACAACTAAAATCTGTCACTTTCTGGACATACACATAGTAGCTCAGTAAATTAATCATAACTGGAGATCTACAACTCCAAATGACTTGCAAGAAGACATTATGGAAAGCTTATGAAATTCTATACATTTCATTTATAATCATCATAGCATGATTTCAAAGTTTAATATGTCAAATTTACAAAAACACAGAAACTGGTCTAACAAGACAGAGAGCAAGCAATTCTGTAACCCAACTTTCAACAGCTATAACTCCTAAACCACATTGTTAAATGCCACCAAATTTTAATAGAAGCTAGATACATAAATTATCTACAACTTTTGTATAAACAAGTTTCACAACAAAGCACATTATCATGAAGAACTTTGCTAAGTTCCCAGATCTATCCAGAAACCTCATTTGCAAGAAATAATTATTAACTTCCATTGCAAACATATAATTGGGCAAAACCAACTTTACCAAAATTTCATACATGACTAATGAACATCAGAAAACATAGTGTCAATTACTAAATAAATTCTTTTAATATATTTTCTTAATTTATTTAGATCATTAGGTGGAATTATGACCACATCATAAAGATACTCAATAAATTCTACCAAAATTACAGGGGTCTACAAATGCTCTCAAAAGTCTACTGTCCAAATTTGAAACCATTTGGACATGTATAACAACCTCTATGAAAAAGACAAATGGCTATAGCAATAAATCATGTGAGAGCAAGTTAAACTTAACACTCAATATTTTCTATAAACACAAGGCCATATTATGAATCAATATGATAGAGAAACATCATACTAAGGTAATGGAACAACATTTTCTATTTTATCATTTATATATTATTTATAAGCTATTTATTAAGCCATAAACAAGTTAACTCAATAACTTGAGCATACAGTAAGCAATGGCCATGAAATTTATACCACAGTACATCCATAGCATGACAAGCCTACCATAAAAATTTCACATCAATTGGAGCAGCACAACTCAAGATATAAAAATAACAAGCAATATAATGTAAATTCCTTATTTATCAAGGTCCAATCAAAACCCTAAGAAAACAGTGAACAAATAGTGTGTTTAATATTTTTCCTAGCAAGTACATGTCATCACAAAATTAACAAAACAAGAATCACTATTTTTGGGGTTCTAAAACTCAAGATATGGCTCTGGTCAAGTTTTATACGTATTTTAGAGCATTTTTAAAGCTTAAATAAAGACATTAGAAAATACCTACAAACATGTAACATATTATGACTCCACTGCATAGATCTTTTCTCAAGGTTTCCAAAAAGTCCTCATTTACTATTTTTGGAGTTTCCTAGCATGCGATATGAATTTTTGAAGATTTAAATGAAATCTGAAATTCAAATTCGGAATTAACACAACCCTAACCATATTCGCTAGGCACACCCGACTTCCTACCCCAGATCTGTCACTACATAACCGACATGCGGGACCCGCTGTTCAGCCGGGCCCACTCGTCATACACCCGGAGAGAGAGACAGGGAGAGGGAGCCGGCTTTCTTCAACCTCGCTACGGCGGCAGAGGAGGGGGTTCGGACGCGCGGCTCCGGCGAGGGGTGGTCACCGACGGCGGCGGTTGAGGGCAGCACGAGCACCAAGGGGCCTTCGCGCCCTAGCTGGTGTCCCTGGCTCGGTCCAAGGAGGCCTGTGAGGGCGCAGCCACGAGAGCAGACGATGGCGACGGCGGCGGCCCGGTGACAGTGGCCTCCGGCGATGGTCACGGCCGGGAAAGGGATGTGGCGCGCGCGGCATGGCGTGACGAAGGTGGTGATGCCATCCATTGAGCATGGAGAGGGACAGAGACGCGGTGGCGTGGAGCTTGACTAGCTCGGCAATGGCGGCCAGAGGGGCACCGCCATGCTCAGCGCGAACAGAGAGGGAGAGAGCGCGGAGGAGGGCGGAGAGTGAGCGCACGGACTCGGTTCTCCCCTTCTGAAGTGACAGAGCGCTCGGCAAGGCAGCAAGGCATGCGTCCATGGAGGTGGGGACGCTCAGCTCGCATGGCTGCCACGCCCAGGGCGTGTGTCACTCGTTGGGACATTTCCCCGAATACGTGGCGCGCGACGAAGCAGCCAGTTTGAGGCGCTGTTTTGGGCCAGCTCGGGTGGAAATCTGGACATGGGCCAATTGTCAAAGTTGTTCACCTCAGTATACTCTACAAATTTCATTTAAGCACCATGGTCATAAGACCCACATATTAGGAGATAATTAGTCCCCAAATCACCAGTGTCAACAAGTTAAGCTAGGGCTCGGTTTTGGGATTTTGAAATGCCAAACTTGGTCAAATCGATCCCAACTTTTTACATGTTGTTCTCCAACAAATTGTTTCCAACTTTCATTTTTGGACCAATTGAAGTTACTTAGTAAAAACTCGAGAACGTGGGATGTCAATGTCGAAGACACTGAAAGCGGGGTTTTAAAATTGTTTAAGTGTTGGAAACAGTCCCAATTCTGACTTGTGGCCCTGTTTGAGCATGTTACACACATTTTCATGACTTGACTCTTAAACAAAGTTTGTTCCTTATAAAATTCTCTATGACTTTGTCAAGGGGTGCATAGTCATGCAAAACTTCTAGGTCACACTTTTAAAAGGTCAAACCAAAGTGTTCCCGGGTCCATACATGGTCAACCATTACTTAGGAGCACATTTAGGCAAAATGATCAACATGAACATTGTTCTATTAAGTGTCCTAAGTGTAGTTAAGGTGTTGTAGAGTTTATCTGGAGTCATTTGGGTAAATTTGCAAAGCTTGGTTGGTGATCTATAGTTCCATTAACTTAATGGGGCAAATTCCAATAGGAATGGAACTTATCATTTCATGTGACTTTTTGATTCCAAACTTCATGAAACTTTTCCAGGGATCAATATAGATAGTTATTGATGTGAGACATGTGAAGATACTTTGATAACAATACCCAAGCGTATATCGTAAAAATGGCCTATATGCAAAGAAGGGTGCAGCATCCAAGTTTAGATTAGGGTTTATTTCCATAGGTTTGACTTTGGCATCGTCATCTCCACTAATTTGTCGTGTTTGAGCTTGAACCCACTACTTAATTGGTGATCAACACCTGGGGTGTTACAGATAGCGCTTCCCAAAAACCTTATTCGCCTTCTCCCGGTGCAGGATCGCAAAGATGAGGGTTCCGGAGACCTGCTCGTCCGGTTGTTGGTGCACGCAATCGATCAGACTAGAGTAGCTACTGCGGCAACGCAACAGCGAGAATAGGTAAAAACTCGAGCTCAATTAGATGGATTTTGGCATGGCCGGTAGGTTGCTTATATATTCCTGTCCAACCGACCTCGTGTCGCGATCATGATATATGTCATTTTAGAACTCTGCAACTTGAAGGCCAAGAAACCAAAAACTAAAACCGCAAAAGAAGATCGTGCTCCCGCAAGGTGAGGAGCTAGATTTCAGCGGACCATTCACGCAGGAGCCGCGTGCCCGCGCCTTTGCCCCTGCCCGGCCCGGCGAGGCGAGCGAGCGCGCGCGTGTGGGCTTCTCTTTCTCTTCCTCACACTAGACTTCAGAAAGTGGAGATGACTTCCATATTTAAGTATGGCTACCTCCAGTTCAACAAGCAAGGTAGTACTAAAGAGTTCCCACATCCCCTCTTCTCACATGAATGGGCCTTTGAGATTTATTAAGAATTTCACAGTTGGTTATTGGCCCAAGCCCATATAAATTCCAACAATCCCCCACCAAATCTCAAATACCCATTTAGAGATTTGCCTGTTCTCGCTACTGTTTGATATACCAGTGTTTCGGCAGAGACTATGAAGTTGAACTTCCGCCTAGAACCTCAAGCTACACTCATCCACAACTTGAACAATTGACTACGCCTTGAATTGCAAGTTCGTGTGACTAAGCTTTACTCAAAGCCAAACTAGTACTTGGTTGTCAGTAGCCTAACTCCGTGGGTGGAGCATATACGTCGTACTCCTTGGTCTCTTCATGAGCTTACTAGAGACCACCCAAGTCTCATAGACTGCGACGTTATACAGTCAAGCTCATATAGATATGTTCTTTCAAGAATGCTATGTAGGATGCCACATTCTCTTGTTAAAGCCAATAGAACATATTAAGACATTAGCCAACCTACCATACAGTGCCTCAACGCTTTGAGAGTATTGCATCTTCACATAAAGAGGGTTATAATTATACTCTCCTCAGTTTGTCAATAGTTTGTTTTTTCCAGATCCTTAGTCACGGGATCTTCGATCAAAAAGGATGGGTTACTACTATTGCAAACTCACATGGGTCTCATACCCATCTCCCATGATACGATTTTTATCATATTTCATGATAGCCCTTTTGTAAAGGGATCTGCCAGGTTTTTGTCTGTCTGTATACAAGCCATAGTTATTACTCCGGAGTTTCTCAACTTCCTGACAGGCTTCAAATGTTTTTTAACGTGTCTTGTTGACTTTGCATTATCCTTAGCACTATTCACTTTAGTGATCGTTGTTTGATTATCACAGTTTATAAGAATAGCCGGTATTAGTTTTTCAACCACCGGCAAGTCAGACAAGAGCTCACGCAGCCACTCTGCCTCTGTAGAAGCTGTATCCAAAGCAGTAAGTTCTGCTTCCATAGTTGATTTAGTTAAAATAGTCTGTTTACAAGACCTCCATGAAACTGTGCCACCTCCAAAAGTAAAAACATACCCACTAGTGGCATAGATTTGATCAATATCAGAAATCCAGTTCGCATCACTATATCCCTCTAGCACAGCTGGGTGCCCAGAATAGTGAATACCAAAACTCGTAGTATCTTTGAAATAATGCAAGACTCTTTGAAGTGCATGCCAATGATCATTACCCAGATTGGACATGTACCTACTCAACTTGCACATGGCAAAAGAGATATCTGGTCTGGTTGCGCTAGCTAGATACATGAGTGAACCAATTATCTGAGAAAATCTCAATTGATCTTTAGCAATCTTCTTATTCTCTCTCAATATCACACTAGGATCATAAGGTGTTAGAGAAGACTTGCTATCCATAAAGCCAAACTGGCTCAAGACCTTCTCAACATAGTGAGATTGTGACGAATAATCTCACTATCTTCCTTAATCAGCTTAATGTTTAGAATTACATCAACTTCTTCTAGATCTTTCATGTCAAAACTCTTTGACAAAAAAGACTTGACCTCATTAATAATATCAATGTTTGTTCCAAAGATTAGAATATCATCAACATATAAACATAATATAACAGATTGGTCCCCACCATATCGATAATACACACACCTATCAGCCTCATTAACAGCAAAGCCCACACCAGTTAAAGTAGTGTCAAACTTCTCATGCCATTGTCTAGGTGCTTGTTTCAAAGTAACTCACACACCTTCTACTCTTCACCTTTTACTACAAACCCATTAGGCTGATCCATATAAATCTCCTCGTCCAACTCTCCATTAAGGAAAGCTGTCTTTACGTCCATTTGATGAACGAGAAGACCATACAAGGCAGCCAGAGAAAGTAGCACTCGAATAGTGATCATTCTAGCAACAGGTGAATAAGTATCAAAGAAATCCTCGTCTTCCTTCTAGGTATAACCCTTAGCCACAAGCCGAGCCTTGTACTTGTCAATAGTACCATCAGGCCTAAGATTCTTCTTGAACACCCACTTACATCCAATTGATTTACAACCAAAAGGTAGCTCAGATAGCTTCCAAGTTCTATTAGAAAGAATCGAGTCCATCTCACTACGAACAACTTCTTTTTAATCATTTGCATCTGGAGATGCATATGCCTCTATAATAGAGGTAGGAGTATCATCCATGAGATACACAATGAAATCATCACCAAAGGATTTTGCAATCCTTCGTCTCTTGTTCCTCGCAGGAACTTCATTGCCATTCTCTTCAAGGACTTCTTCAGGTGGTTGCTCAAATGACTCAACAGGAGACTCAATATGTATAGTAAAATCAAGAGCTATCTCAGAGAAAAATCTAGCATTGCTACACATATCTTTCATAGGGAATATATTTTCAAAAAATGTAGCATCACGAGATTCAAAAATTATATCCAAATGCATATTAGGAACTTCATATTTTACTACTAAAAATCTATAGGCAATGCTATGGTGAGCATATCCTAGAAAGACACAATCCATAGTCTTCAGTCCAAGCTTACGCTTCTTAGAAATTAGAACATTGACTTTCGCCAAACATCCCCACGTGTGTAAGTATGAAAGTGATGGTTTCCTTTCAACCCAATTCTCATATGGAGTTGTCTCTTTATTTCTGTTTGGAATTCTATTCAGGACATGATTTGCAGTCAATAAAGTTTCCCCCCACCATGCCTTAGATAGACTAGCAGTGTCTAACATGGCGTTCACCAAGTCAGTCACTGTGCATTTTTCCTCTCGGCAATCCTGTTTGATTCGGGCGAATAGGGAGCTGTCCTCTCATGAATAATACCATGTTCCACACATAACTCATCAAATAATATAGGAAAATATTCACCACCACGATCTGACCTTAGATGTTCAATTTTTCTCTCTAGTTGATTTTCAACTTTAGCCTTATAGATTTTAAAGTAGTCTAGCGTTTCATCTTTAGTTTTCAGCAAGTAAACATAGCAAAATCTAGTTGCATCATCAATTAAAGTCATGAAATATCTCTTTCCACCTTTTGTCAACACACCATTCATCTCGTAAAAATCAGAATGTATGAGTTCTAGAGGTGTTAAGTTTCTCTCCTCCGCTGCCTTGTGAGGCTTTCGAGGTTGCTTATATTGCACACGACTATGGCACTTAGAACCATTAGCAATAGTTACATCTGGAATTAAACTCAAGCTAGATAAACGTGACATCAAACCAAAGTTCACATGAAATAAACGAGAATGCCAAACACTCTAACTATTATTAATTATGCCACAAATATGATTCACTGACTTATTACAAAAATCTGCCAAAGATAAGTGGAACAAGCCTCTGCAATCATAGCCTTTACCAATAGATTGTCCATGCTTAGACATAACTACTTTATTGGACTCTAACACTACCTTAAACCCATATCTCAAAAGAAGGGAAACACTAACAATGTTCTTGTAAATAGTAGGGACATGCTGTACGATCTTTCCCGAAGTAAACTTCAGATCTACCATGCCAACACCACTAACAAAAGCATGTGACTCATTCCCCATCAGGACGGAGAAATCTTGGAGCCCCTGGTAAGAAGAAAACAAAGAGATATCAGCACACATGTGAATATTAGCACCTGTATCAACCCACCAACTTGGAGATTGAAACACTGAAAGTACAGTAGAAAAATTACCATACACGTCATCAGCACTACTAGCAGTCACGAGGTTGACTTTCTTTTTCTCTTTCTTGTCCGTTCGCTTCGAACACTCTTTAGCAAAATGACCAAGCTCTCCACACACGAAGCAAGGTAGCTCTGCTTTGTCTTTCTTCTTCTTCTTGAAGGCAGTATTTTGTTTGGCATTAAAAGCAGGTTGCTTAGGCTTTCCCTTGTTCTTGCCATGGTTTCTCTGGACGAAGTGGGCGCTAGCTTTTTCCTCGTTCCCCTTCTTAATGTTGTCTTTAGCCTGAGCTTTCTCCTCAACATCAAGAGATGCTATTAGGTTTTCAACTGATATTTTCTATCTCTTGTGTTTGAGACTTATGGCAAAATTCCTCCATGAAAAAGGTAATTTAGCAATAATGCACCCAGCCATAAACTCATCGGGTAAGACACATTTAAGGAGTTTAAGTTCCTTAGCCAGACGCTGAATCTCATGATCTTGCTCGACTACTGATTTGTTAGCAACTATCTTATAGTCATTAAAACTCTCCATGATATACAACTCTTTGCATGCATCTGAAGCACCATAGGTAGCATTCAGATGATCTCACATAGCCTTTGCGTATTTTATGTACATCATCGAATCAAACAGATGATCTGAAAGCACATTACGCACAACTCCCACAAAGATGTCACTTGCTTCCTGGAATTTTCTCATATCTTCATCAAAGATATTTCTCTCAGGCAAGCTATCTTTAACCTAGAAAACTTTCATGGCAATAAGCCAATCCGTGACCTTGATAGACCATCTCTTAAAATACGCACCAGAAAACTTTTTCGGCCTCAGCTCGTCAACAAAACTAGTCATAGATAATTATGGAAACGGCCTAAAATAAGGTTTTAGGATTGTTAAGTAATTAAGCAATTTTTAGATTAAAAATAGAATATAAATCATGTAAAACAGATGAACTAGATGAAGCATGTATAGCATACTAGTATGGCAGATCGACATATTGGATAGTATGAACGGTAAGATTAGATCATGAGGTTTATACCTGCCGACTGTAGATGTAGTCGTTGCTGATGCAGATGGTGGTGATGGTGGAATGAGGTTGACGTCGAAGCCGTTGACGTTGAAGTTGTCGTCGAAGTCGTCAATAAGAGGTGGAGGGAGAGCTCGACGCAGTTGACGACGAATACGTCGGGACGTAGCGCTGCCTGACTTGGATGAAAGACGACCCGTTGTGAAAGTTGGGAGCAGTCGCACGGATAGTGTTTCCCAAAATCCTTATTCGCCTTCTCCCGGTGTAGGATCGCAAAGACGAGGATTTCAGAGACCTGCTCGTTCGGTCGCTGGTGCACGCAAGCGATCGGACTGGAGTAGCTACGACGGCAACACAACAGTGAGAAAAGGCAAAAACCCTAGCTCAATTAGATGGATTTTAGCGTGGTCGGTAGGTTGCTTATATAGTCCTGTCCAACGGACCTCGTGTCGCGATCACGATCTAAGTCGTTTTAGGACTCTGCAACTTGAAGGCCAAGAAATAAAAAAAACTAAAACTGCAAAAGGAGACCGCGCTCCCGCAAAGCAAGGAGCCAGATTTCGGCGGACCATTCACGTAGGTGCCGCGCACTCGCGCGTGACGAGCGAGCGCGCGCGTGTAGGCTTCTCTTTCTCCTCCTCACACTAGACTAGAAAGTGGAGAGGACTTCCATATTTAAGTATGGCTACCTCCACTCCAACAAGCAAGGTGGTAATAAAGAGTTCACATATCCCCCTTCTCACGTGAATGAGCCTTTGGGATTTATTAGAAATTTCACAATTGGTTATTGGGCTAAGTCCATATAAATTCCAACACTTTAGAGCAAGGTTAATAATATAGCCTACTACTGATGGTTATATATGCACTTATATCCAATCTATTATCTTACTTATCTATCAGCTTACTTATACAGTAGTTAGCTTATCTATGACCAATTTATTTCTCTCACAAAGTTTTTTTTGTCTTCTCTTTGCTCATCTCAGCATCCAGCTCATTTGTAGCCATCTATTGTACTTGCTCTTAGAAGAGAGGAAAAGAATTAGAAGATCTCTCTAAAAATAAAGGAAAAAAAGGATGTGATAGGAGATCCAATGGAATTGTCATCTCTTCTATATTACAAAACTTTAAGGATAATAAAAGAGACAATAAGATGCTATAGGGACTTGGATAGGAACCTTGCTGGAATTGGTGCAACTGCTACACTGTCCATAGAAGTACAGAACATGACAAATACACCAGGCTTGTGCACCATGCGACACACGGAGCTCACGGACACACGGAACTGAGATAGAGCGGGAGCATATCTCTGTCGAGCAATCACAGAGATCTCTGTGACGACTCTGTCAAGCACTCAAGCTCAATCTTTGAAGATCCCAAAGGACGGGTTGACGATGGAGAAGCCCCCGTCGATGAGCAGGTTGTGTCCGCTGATGTACCGCGCGTCGTCGCTGGCGAGGTAGAGCACGGCGGCGGCGATGTCCGCCACCCGCAGGCGCACTCCCTTGAGGTTGGAGACGGCCTCCATGGCCTGCTCGAACGCCTCCCCCTCCAGCCCCACGTACTCCGTTGCGAGCGGGGTGGCGGTCGCGGCGGGCGAGACGCAGTTGACCCGGATCCCGTGGCGCCCGAGCTCCGCCGCGGCGTTCTCCGTGAGCGCCACGAGCCCGCGCTTGGCGCACGTGTACGCGTGCGACGCGGCGCCGGCCACCGCGGACGCGAGGCTGGACGTGCCGATGATGCAGCCGCCGCGGCCCGCGGGCACAATGACCCGCGCCGCGTGCTTGGTGCCCAGGAACGGGCCGACGAGGTTGACGGACAGCACGCGCTCGAAGTCCTCCTTGGTGCTCTCCCGGATGCTGTGGCACGCGGCGCCGCCGATTCCCGCGTTGTTGAACATGATGTCCAGCGCGCCGAACCGGGCCACGGCGTGGTCCACGGCCGTCGCGACGTCGCCTTCGACGGTGACGTCGCAGTGCACGTAGGTGGCGACGTCGGCGCCGCCCAGCTCGGCGCAGAGGGCGGCACCGGGCTCGTCCTGGATGTCCGCCACCACGACGCGCGCGCCGTGCTTCACGAAGAGCCGCGCCGTGCACTCCCCGATGCCGCTCGCCCCGCCAGTGATCAGCGCCACCTTGCCTTCCAGCCTGCGCGCGCGTAAACACGTTGGTAACAATAAATTGGACAAAAAAATCGCCGGATGATCGAATCAGCATGGCAGCGATAAAACCGAAGGTAACTAAGGCCACGTTTAGATTGTAAAAAAAAATTCAAACCGATGAATAGTACCACTTTCGTCTTATTTGGTAAATATTATCCAATTATGGACCAACTAGGCTCAAAAGATTCATCTCGTGATTTTCCACTAAACTATGTAATTAGTTATTTTTTACCTATATTTACTACTTCATGCATGGGTCCAAAGATTGATGTGATGGAGAGAGTGAAAAAATTTCAACTTTTGGAGTGCATCTAAACAAGGCCTAGTGTTCTTACTTCCTTGCAGGGGGAGGAACTTGATCGGAGCTGGCTGCCATGGCTCTTACTTCCTTGCTCTGCTGCGAGGACGAGGATCTGGTGTTTCTATGACTTGCTTACACACCGGCTGGGAGGAAATTTGGGAGTAGCTGATGTTTTTTATACTGCTGCTGCTATGCAGTGCAGATGCTGTGAGCCTGTGAGCAAGGCGGGCATTTTTAAAATTAACAAGTCGTACTGCGATGCCATTGTTTTGTCGACGGGCATCTCCGAGTGTTCAGAACTTCAGATGCCCCTCGATCTCATAGCGCAAGGACATTGTCGGGTCGTGAGAGCTGCGAAGTGGCGGCATCGTTCTTGGATTCAGCTCCGGATCGGCGACTCGCGAGGCCGAGACCCCATTTGCTCGTCGTTTCCAACGAAGCCGGCTGGCGCACTCGTGTTTTTTTAAGGTAGTGGATAGGTGCTACGATATGTCGATGGACGTACGTGTCGAGCCTACAGTGTTGGGTGCTGTATTTTTTTGCGAACCGGTGTTGGGTACTGTTGAGGTGCGGCGTCAAACGTGTTTAGTTTGCGAAAAAATTTTGGGAAAAATATCACATCGGATGTTCCGTGTGATATCAGAAGGAGTTTTCGGATACTAATAAAAAACTAATTACATAGCTTGACTAGAAACTATGAGACGAATTTATTAAGTCTAATTAATCTATTATTAACACATTTGTTACTGTAGCACTTTAGTGTCAAATAACGGACTAATTAGACTCAAAACGTTCGTCTCGCAATTTACACGTAAACTGTACAATTAGTTTTTTATTTCGTTTATATTTAATACTCCATACATATACCGTAATATTCTATACCGTAGTTTTTTTGTGAAAAGTTTTTGGAAGACGGCAGCCGACGGCGCTGGTTTTTTTATTGGTATATAGACGGTGGGGAGAAGTTCCCTGTCGACAGAAGGAACATGAAGACGGAGAGGAATAGGGTGGATCATCAATCGAGGAATTGGGTGGATCATCAATCAAAATTCAAAATGAAGAGACGGGTGCCTTAACAGAAAAAATCAGCCTTGGACTCTTTGGGTTCTTTTGGCGGTATCAGATGGCTCGGCCCAGTCCACTCTAGAAAAACGGGCTGGCCTGTTAAGAGGGAGAAAGCTAGGCTTCAATTAATTTTTCTTTTCCTTTTTCAGATTCTTCTTTGAAAATTGACTTGGGCTGGCTCCATGTGATGATTCTGAGTTAATTAAGACCCTCTCTTTTGAAGCTATAGTATCAAAGAAACCATGATATTAAAAAACTATAGTTTTGGAATCCATAAATATGCAGAACCATAGTTTTTAAAAAGTATAGAGTTCCAGGCTAGTAATACTACTATACTAGATTCTCCAAAACCATAAAGTCTATTGTACTACAGTATTCTAAAGTGACTATGGACCGTTAATTTAGATGTTAATTATCCCATTGAGAAATATATGTTTATCTATTCGATCATTTTGAAAAATAGAAAAATAGAAAAAGCGAGGCACCAACGCGCCAAATCCCTTCGCCCCGCGCCAAATCCTGCTCCAGAGACAGCGTCCATCCATCTTGAGCTCCACGCCTGCACCTACGCCCGCCCGCATCGCATCCTGCGCCAGCGCCGGTTCGCATCGGGAACCACGACAGTAGCACCAGGTCTGCCAAGACATCCCGTGCCCGCACGTGAACCACGGCGGCGCCCGTAGCACCAGGCGGCTGCGACAAGCCAATGTCCGCCATGCACCGGCATGTATTGCAACATGTGCAACACCTTGGTCTACTTTTGAAACATAAAGATAAATTATGTGCAACATATAACTAAAACAGATGAAACATTTGAAACATGCTCTTGATGAAACATGCGTGTATAACCATAACAACATATGCAATATCCAGATCCACTTTTGCAACATAAGTCTGAAACATCTAAAACACAAGAAAACAAACACTTGAAACATGCGTGTGCAGCCATAGCAGCATATGTAACATCCAGATGAAAAACACTTGAAACATACGTCTGAAACAACTGAAACACTTTGAACATAGGCTTAAAACATACGTATATTGTCATTGCAATATATGAAACATCTCAGATATACTTTTGCAACATCCAAATAAAACACTTGAAACATAAGTTGGAAAACGCCTAAAACACTTAAAACACAGTTGACGAGTGTCGGTACCAAAAGTACGGGGGTACCCACACCCATCGCTAGTAAAAAACTAAAACGACTGACACCGCAATAAAAGGCAGCCCGCCTCGACCGCGCATCCTGTTCGCCTCGTACGAGGCCCCGCTCGACGGGGCGCCTCGACCGCGCTCCGGCTCCGACTCGTACGAGGCCCGCTCGACGGGGCGCCTCGACCGCGCCCCATCCCATACGGCAAGCTACCTCGACGGCGCTCCGACCCGCGCGAAGCTCGTCTGCCCACTGGGAAAAACTCCGACTCGCGTGAGCCTGGGTCGAGCGCCTCGACTCTTTCTCTTTACCTACCCCAGGACAAAAGCCATAGCATTTAATGCGGTTACCTACTATCACCTACCGGCATGGCTGCGACCAGAATCGACGTGGGAACAATGCCCGTGTCAGGTCTCACTGTTTTACCACCCATCCCATGATGGGAGGTGAAACCCGTAACTATACCCACCTTACCGCGCACTGTTTACCATCGATCACCCTCGAGGGAGGATAAGACAAGGCCCATTCTCCGCAATCTCGGGGATTCGGCCTTATCCATCCGGTCTCGACCCGGCCTCGACCCAACCTCGACGCTCGGCACAGTTCAACGGCAAGGGAAGGACGGTATGGCACGGCGCTCCGGGTCATTTCGCCGTCTCGTCTCCCACGACACCATGGTGTCCAGGGATGGCCGGCCATTCTCAGGGCACGTCGCTACAGTCAACTCAACAGGAATCGACCAAACATCACCTCAAGGCTCCCCGTCGTCCTGGCCTCCTCTCGCCCTATAAAAGGGCAGGCAGGGGTTCTACGAGGAGGAGAGGAACGAAGCACCCGACCGGACAACAACAGACAGCGAAGAAAAACAAGAGATCGATACCTCAAGCAACCACCCTTGTCCTTTTTTCCTCTCTTTGAGACTTGGGCTCGGCGCCCTCTCTCGCATGCTTGTAACCCCTACACGAGCACTTCGGTGCAAGGAAATACAAACTTCTTCCCCCCCGCTGGACGTAGGGCCTTCTTTTGCCTGAACCAGGATAAACCCCCGTGTGTTCTCCTTGTATCACCATCCAGGAAAGAGACACGCAGCATTTACTCGTTGGTTTAGGACCCCCTCGGGTCCGAACACCGACAGTTGGCGCGCCAGGTAGGGGTACGCTGCGTGCCAAACGTCGCTTTCTCGCCTTTTTTCCTGGATGGCTGACGCCGAACGCCCTATTCCGTTGGCCACTGTGATCTGGTTCGGGAGTTTGGAGTTCATGTCGCTTGGCCATGGCTACGATATGGTCCTACTTCCCCCCAGGCACCCATCCGACGAGGACTACGAGCTCTCCCAGCCCGGGGGAGCAATCCACCGGCACCGTCGCTCTAGGCGGGCGCGGGCCGCCCAACGACGACGAGCCCGGCATAACCACCGTCTTCACCTCGTGGAGGGCGACGGGGTCCCCCGGTCTGGCACCCCCAGCCAGGCACCAGCCTAGACCTCCTTGTGGAAGGTTTGGGAAGGACGAGCTTGACTGAGGGTAACATGCCAACAGGGAATCCCGCCGCTCCCCCGTCCGGTGAGACACCACTGTCCAGAGCATCCATTTCGGCACGGACAGCAACATCTCCATCACCATTCCCGTTTGGGCTAGACTCGGCTGCCCGGGTGTATGCATCTTTCGTGAGCACTCGCATCAGTGCTTATGAGGAACTCCCCGGGCACCATCTACGCTCCACTCTGGACCTCGTTGCATCCACACCGGCCTCTGATTATCTGGACTCCACGGAGACACCGGACATAGAGCCCCATGTGACTGCTTCTCAACGTCGCAACCCCAGTGATGATTTGCAACGGTCACACATTCCCCCGTCATACTACTACTTTGGCGCTCCTGACTCCGACTCGGCTGACGACACCTATGATCCGACCCGCGAATGCTTCAACATCGACGTTGAAAGCACTTCGGAATCAGAGGACGAAGAGCCAGTCGAAGGAAGGTACACGCCACCCCATGTCGAGCTTCCTGCTGAGCGAGACGATCCTCAGTTCCTTGCGGATCAAGGAGCGCAGCTCGAGCAGATTCGCGAGTTGCAGGACAGGCTTGATGAGGAACGGGAAAACCTGGGCCTACTCCAACAAACCCTCGAGCGCGAGCGTGCGGAACGCGCACTTGGCGGGAGAGCTCGTGAAAGAGCTCGCGACGTCAACCATCGCATCGACGAGGACCGGATGGTCGACCCCCCGGTTTTCGCTCGAGCCAGCCAGAATGTCGTCGCCGCCGCCATGCTTCTCCGCAACATGCCCGAGCCATCAAACCCCGACGCCCGTCGGGCTCGGGATGAAATCCGAGAACTCCTCGAGACCACCGCCATGTAGCAGGCCGAGATCTCTGCCTCGAGGCGACGCGAGGCAGCCTCGGAGCGGATCATCGAGCCCTCCTGACAGGAGAGAGAGGCCTCGGTTCACCCCGAGCCTGCCCGGCGAAACCGGGTAGCTCCGGCCCCTAAGCTCACCAGCAACGACCACGAGCCTCGAGACACTCGTGGCAACATCGTCGAGTGCCGCACGCGCAAGCACGGTGACGGCGTGGCTCGAGGCTACCATGTCCACAGGGGCGGACGCTACGACAGTTCGAAAGATCGAAGCCCTTCACCCGAGCCTCCGGGTCCTCGGGTCTTCAGTAAGGCTATCCGTGAGATGGTGCTCCCGGCTCGGTTTCGCTCCCCCACGACTCTCACCAAGTACAACGGCAAAACCAAACCCGAACTTTGGCTCGCCGATTTTCGCTTGGCGTGTCAGCTGGGCGGGGCCACTGATGACCGGGTCATCATTCGACAACTCCCCCTGTTCCTCTCCGACACCGCCCGAGCCTGGCTCGAGGATCTCCCACCTGGACAGATCCACGACTGGGACGATCTCGTGAGGGTGTTTGAGGGAAATTTCAAGGGGACCTACATGCGCCCCAGCAACTCGTGGGACCTCTGGAGCTACAAGCAGAAACCAGGTGAATCCCTCCGGGATTACATCCGGCGCTTCTCCCGGTAGCGTACCGAACTCCCCAACGTCACTGACTCCGACGTAATTATGGCCTTCCTCTCCGGCACCACCTGTAAAGAGTTGGTCCGAGAATTGGGCCGTAACACTCCGCTCACTGCCAACGGGTTAATGGACATTGTCACCAACTTCGCCGCCGGCGAGGAGGCGGTTGGTGCAATCTTTGGTGGCGACCCGGAGAGGGGGGAGCAGAAGGTCGACGATCCCGCAAGCTCCACCCGGGGCTCCAAGAGGAACAACCGCAAGAAGAAGAAAGGCCAGTAGGGCAAGCTCGAGGCCCCGGCCGACGAGCTCGTCGCTGCTACCGAGCACAAAAAGCCTCGAGGCCCCCCCCGGTGGGGGTGTCTTCGACAAAATGCTCAAAGAACCGTGTCCCTACCACAAGGGACTTACTAACCATAACCTCGAGGACTGTCATATGCTTCGCAGGTACTTTGGGGGTGCCGGCGTCAAGAAGGATGACAAGAAGGAGGACCCTAGAAGCGACGACAAGGACGGGGAATTCCCCGAGATCCACGACTGCTTCATGATCTACGGAGGGCCCTCGACCCACCTCTCGTCGCGCCAGCGCAAGTGAGAACGGCGCGAGGTTTTCTCCGTACAAATGGCAGTCCCTCGCTACCTTGATTGGTCTACGGTGGCCATCACTTTCGACCGTGATGACCACCCAGACCACGTCCCCAACCCGGGAGTCTATCCGCTCGTTGTTGACCCCGTCATCTCCAACACATGCCTCACCAAGGTGCTCATGGACGGCGGAAGCAGCCTCAACATCATCTACTCCCAGACCCTCGACCTTCTGGGGGTCGGGAGAGCGCGCCTCCAACCTAGCGTAGGGGGCTTCCACGGAGTCGTGCTAGGGAAACGGGCGAAACCCCTCGGACGGGTCGATCTGCCCGTTTGTTTTGGCACACCGGCCAACTTCCGAAAGGAGACTCTCACTTTTGAAGTGGTCGGATTCCGTGGAACGTACCACGCTATCCTGGGACGCCCATGCTACGCCCGATTCATGGCGATCCCGAACTACACCTACCTCAAGCTCAAAATGCCGGGTCCAAACGGTGTCATCACTATAGGGCCCTCGTATGAACATGCCTACGAGTGCGACGTCGAGTGCGTCGAGCACGGCGAGGCTATTTTGGAATTGGCGATCTTGGCTGCAGACCTCGACGGTCTTGCCAATGCGATTCCCGACCCAAAACGCCATGCCGACAGCTTCGAGCCCACCGAAGATGTCAAACTCGTACCCCTCGACCCCGCTGATCCCAAGGGAAAGGCACTGAGCATCAGTGCCACCCTCGATCCTAAATAGGAAGCAGTGCTCATCGACTTTCTCCGCGCAAACGTCAACATCTTTGCGTGGAGTCCCTCGGATATGCCAGGCATACCCAGGGAAGTCGCCGAGCACGCCTTGGAGATCTGGGCCGGATCCAAACCGGTGAAGCAACGCCTACGTCGCTTCGATGAGGAGAAGCGCAGGGTCATCGGCGAGGAGATACATAAGCTGTTGGAGGCCGGATTCATCAAGGAGGTTCATCATCCCGAGTGGCTAGCTAATCCCGTATTAGTTAGGAAAAAGAGTGGGAAATGGAGGATGTGTGTAGACTACACCGGTTTAAATAAAGCATGTCCAAAAGTTCCCTTTCCTTTGCCACGCATTGACCAAATCATTGATTCCACTGCGGGATGTGAAACTCTCTCATTCTTAGATGCATATTCCGGCTACCACCAAATCAAAATGAAGGAGTCCGACCAGCTTGCAACTTCATTCATCACCCCGTTCGGCATGTATTGCTACATTACGATGCCCTTCGGTCTCCAGAACACGGGGGCTACGTACCAGCGGTGCATGCAGTATGTTTTCAGAAAGCACATCGGGTCGACCGTCGAGGCTTATGTCGACGACATCGTTGTCAAAACCAAACAAGCCGACGACCTGGTCAGCGACCTCGACGTCGCGTTCAAATGCCTTTGGGCAAAAAACATCAGACTCAACCCAGAGAAATGCGTCTTTGGTGTCCCACGAGGTATGCTTTTAGGGTTCATCGTATCCAAACGTGGCATCGAGGCCAACCCTGAAAAAATCTCTGCAATAACCAAGATGGGCCCCATCCGAGATCTGAAGGGCGTACAGAGGGTCACAGGTTGCTTGGCGGCACTCAGCCGTTTCATTTCGTGCCTCGGCGAAAAAGCACTCCCTCTGTACCGTCTCTTGAAGAAATCGGAGCACTTTTCCTGGACCCTTGAGGCTGAGGAGGCTCTCACAAAACTCAAGGCCACACTCTCTAACTCACCAATCCTCGTCCCTCTGACCCCGGGTGAACCACTCCTACTCTATGTCGCCGCGACATCACAAGTAGTCAGTGCTGCCCTGGTTGTCGAACGGGCCGAGGAAGCACGTGCCTTGCTTGTCTAGAGGCCGGTCTATTTCATTAGCGAGGTCCTCTCAGAAACCAAGATTCGATACCCACAGATCCAGAAACTGCTATATGCCATCATCCTGACACGGCGCAAGCTCCGACACTACTTCGAGGGTCACCCGATTACTGTGGTTTCTTCTTTCCCCTTGGGAGAGATAGCCCAGAACCGGGAAGCCTCGGGTAGGGTTGCCAAATGGGCAGTCGAACTCATGGGCGAGACCTTGTCCTATGCGCCGCGAAAAGCTATCAAGTCACAGGTATTAGCAGATTTTCTGGCTGAGTGGACCGACACCCAACTCCCTCCTGCACAGCTTCAAGCGGAGCTGTGGACCATGTACTTCGATGGGTCGTTGATGAAAACGGGAGCAGGCGCGGGCTTGCTCTTCGTCTCACCCCTCAGGGTTCACATGCGCTACGTCATCCGGCTTCATTTTCCTACGTCTAACAACGTCACCGAATACGAGGCGCTCGTCACGGGATTAAGAATCGCCGTCGAACTCGGGGTCCGACACCTTGACGTTCGAGGCGACTCCCAACTCATGATCGATCAGGTCATGAAGAACTCGAGCTGCCGTGACCCTAAGATGGAGGCCTACTGTCAAGAAGTACGGTGCCTCGAGGACAAGTTTCACGGCCTCAAGCTCAACCACATCGCGCGCAGGTACAATGAGGCCGCCGATGAACTGGCAAAATTGCGTCCAGTCGAGCTACGGTTCCACCAGACGTTTTCGTAAAAGACCTTCAGCAGCCATCCGTTGACCTCGAGCCAGACGGAGGGGTTGACGGGACGTCACTCGACCCTCCACCTGAGGCAGAAGCCCCCTCGACCAGGGCAGAAGCCATGCAGGTGGAAGACTCGACCCCGCCGTCTGACCTCGAGCCTAACTGGCACGTCCCGTACCTTGACTACCTTATCCGAGGGGACCTCCCCTCGGGTAAGACCGAGGCTCGCACGCCGGGCCAAAACCTTTGTGATCATGGGCGACAGCGGAGAGCTCTACCGCCGTAGCCCTACTGGCATCCTCCAACGATGCATCTTAAATGACCAAGGCAGGAACCTGCTCGGCGATCTCCACTCGGGGGCTTGCGGTCACCACGCAGCACCTCGAACCCTCGTCGGAAATGCCTTTCGACAAGGATTCTATTGGCCGACCATGGTCTCCGACGCTGTCAAGCTAGTACGCTCCTGCAAGGGTTGTCAATACTATGCGAGACGAACCCATCTTCCGGCACATGCCCTGCAAACTATCCCCATCACATGGCTGTTTGCCGTTTGGGGGCTCGACCTTGTCGGACCATTGAAAAGGGTAGCTGGCGGCTTCACCCACTTGCTCGTCGCAATCGACAAATTCTCCAAGTGGATCGAGGCCCGCCCTATCACCAGCATCAGGTCCGAGCAAGTTGTGCTCTTCTTCACCGGCATTATTCATCGCTTCGGGGTCCCTAACTGTATCATCACAGACAATGGCACCCAGTTCACTAGCAAAAAGTTTTTGGATTTCTGCGACAGCCACCACATCCGAGTGCTCTGGTCAGCCGTGGCCCATCCAAAAACAAACGGTCAGGTGGAACGTGCCAATGGTATGGTCCTACAAGGCCTGAAACCCAGAATCTTTGACAAACTAAATAAACATGACAAAAGATGGGCTGCCGAGCTACCCTCGGTCCTGTGGAGCCTAAGAACAACGCCGAGTCGAGCCACGGGGTTCACTCCGTTCTTCTTAGTCTACGGGTCTGAGGCTATGCTCCCAACTGATATAGAATACGGATCCCCAAGGTTGAAGGCCTACAACGAAAGAAATAACGACACCACAAGATGGGACGCCCTCGACCAGCTCGAGGAAGCCTGAGATGTGGCTCTGTTGCATTCTGCCAGATACCAGCAGGATCTCCAACGCTACCACGACAGACACGTCCGCAAGCGTGACCTCAACGTCGGCGACTTGGTGCTACGGTGGAACCAGAGCACCAAGGGACGGCACAAGCTCACGCCACCATGGGAAGGGCCGTACATCATCGCAGAAGTACTAAAGCCGGGCACCTACAAGCTATCCAACGAGAAGGGCGAAATCCTCACCAACGCTTGGAACATTGAACAGCTATGTCGCTTCTTTCCTTAAAAAGCCTCGAGGCTATGTATTTTCTTTTTCGTCCATAAAGAATACAGCGACATTCAAACTTTCATTTTACAGTGAGGAAGGATCGACTCTACACTCCCAGAATCGACCCTCCCTCGGGGGCTACAAGGGGGGAACCCCCCAGTCCCCGAAAAAACTTGTGCTCTTTTTTAAATTTAAGAGCCGCTTCTTAGATCGACTTCGCTGCAAGAGCACCCTAAGGTTCGAAAGGGCTCCCGAGTCAGGAGTATCACCTACGCCTCCGAGGCTACGGTACCTCCACTCACCCCTTACGCCTTTTAGAGGTGCGACTTCACGCTAAGGAGATCTAAATAACGGTTCCTAACTTTGAAAAAGAACATATCCCCTATCGCTTAGATCAGGCTCTCACACGATCTACAAGGCCGCAACATCACCCTAAAGCTCGAGGGCGGTCGAGCCGTGAGATCACTTACGCCCCCGAGGCTACGGTACCTCCACTCGCTCCCTTACGCCAAAGGATGCAGCTGCGTGCTAAGTAAATCACGCGAGAAAACGATCCAAGCGATAAAGGGAAGAAAAGCTCGAATAAAACTAAATCAACCACGAATCGGTTTATGTTTTGAGTTTTTAGGCCTTCGAGGCCACCACGATCAAAATTCGAAATGCTAACTTATTACATGGGCCTTCATGCCTAGATTTGGCTCACAGGCCCTCATCGTCATTAAGCGGAACCACCTCGGCTTCAAAAAGCGAGGCCAGATGGCTTCCAGGCTCTTCGGCGGCTTCAATCAGCTCCATGCAGGCATCCTCATTCTCCTCGTCTGTCCGGTCCGGGTCTGTGATAAAGCCCTCAGCGACGAGCTTCATGTCGAACACAAACCCTGAACGGACGATGGCCAGCGCCCTCTTCACGCCGTGATGGAGGCCGTCCCGTATCTTCTCCCGGGCAAGGCGGCCCAGCACCACCATCCGACGGACGAAGGAGTTCCCCGGAACATCTTCCCCGGTGTCGGTGTCGGGCTCGACCCCCAGGCCATCACACACGGTGGTGATCGCGCCCTGGAGCAGTTGGGTCCTCCGGATCTCGGCTTCGAGGAGGCTCTGGAAGGAGTTGGTGGAGGATTGGGCCTCTCGGTTCTCCCTCTCTAGCTCTGAAACACGACGAACAGATTAATACCCAATGCAAGGCCCTCCGCATCGTGGCCGTAACAACCACACTTACCCTCGATATGGGTCTGCAGGACCACAACCTCGTCACGAAGCCCCCCGCAAGTCCGCTCGAGCCCAAGGAAGGCGTTGTCTTTGTCACCAATGGTTGCCTTTAGCGCCTCGATCTCTTGCCGAGCAGACTCGAGAGCTGCGTCCTTCTCTTAGACGGCTCCCTTCAGCGTCATGACCTCGTCCTTCAGAGCATCAGAACGAGCGGTGGCCTGCTCGACCTCGACGTTAAGGGTGTCGCGTTGACGACTAACCTGCGAGACATTCTCCTCGAGCTCCTTCACCCGTCTCGATAGGGGCTCGAGATCCCTATGGGCCTGGGCAGCCTCCTCCCAAGCCTTGTCCATGCCAGTGTGCATCACAGCCTCGGCCGCCCATGCCTGCATCGCTTCCTCTTTTAGCACCGCGTAGGCGACGCGCAGCTCAGCCATTTCGGAGTTCCGATCGGAAAGCCATTTCTGGGCCTCCTCGGCCAAGATCCGTTGCTGAGACAGTGCGGCCCACATGCCACTCTCATCCCGGATGAAGAGTGACTTGCGGCGAGAGTGCTCCTTCAGCTCCTGAATGCAATCCGAAAAAAAACCAAAAAGGTTAAAAAGCCGAGGGAAAAAGACACCAAGAAAACCATGGAAAAAGTCGACGGGTCGATCGTACCTCGGTGGCATCCCCCATGCTCCGCATGGCACCAGACGCCACTCGGAGCAACCGATCAAGGTGCCGGCGGACGCCCTCGAGGTACTCCCATCAGTGCACTTCATCTTTGTCGTTCAGGACGAAGATGGGCTCGGCGTCGGGGTTCGCGGCGTCCCTAAACTGGAGCGACGGCCCCCCCACCTCGGTATCTCCGCCTCTGCCCGCGCTATCGCCAGCGCGGCGATGTCGGGCCATGACGACAATGACCTAGCCGGGGCGTCTCCCGGTCCCGCGGAAGGACCGGCCTCGCCCGCAGTTCCCGCCTCTCTGACGGCCGTCGAGGCACCGGCCTGATCCGCGGCTTCGCCCCCCTCGACCCCCATCACTTGTTTCCCTTTGTCCAGGGGGGTGTCGTCGGGGGGAAGGTCCACATCCATGGGTGCCCGCCCCCCTAGGGGAACTGGCCCCTCAACTGCCGGCGCCTCCGGAGCCAGCGCCTCGACCGAAGACGGCTCCGGTACCCGCGCCTCGACAGTAGGCACCCCCGGAGCCGGCACCTCTTCTTCCGACGCTCCGGTCAGGGGCTCGACCACCCCGCCCTCCACCATACCCGCTGGCTCGACCAACGGCTCTTGTTGCGACGGCGACCCGCCCGCCAGGGCCGCCTCCTGCCCCGACACCAACGTGACCTTCTCCATGATCACATCAGCCCTCGCCCGCTCCGCGCCGCGGACGGGTGCCTCGCCCATCGTGACCTCGACGGCAGCCTCGGCCGACGCTGACGACCTGGGCCCCGCCTCGACCGCGCCGGGCGCCACCATCTCTGCCGGTTCGGACCCCTCCACGGCAGGGTCCGTGCTAGTAACCACCGTGGCGTCCACTGGTTCCTGCCGTTGTCGCAGGCGCCCCTTCGCGGCCTCGACCCGCTGGACCCAGGCCGCATCCTGCTCCGCCGTCCGGTTAAGGACAACGGCGCTGGCCCGCAGCGACTTCACGGGGGTAAGCCCCATTGGCTCCGCCTTCCGCTTTAACCTGCAAAGTGAAGAAACGTCAGCCAACGGACCCCGAGAAAGGCAGAACAACCGAGCAGAGACGCTTACCCGGAAATCGGCACCAAGGGCCTTGACCCCGTGCGACCCGAGCCTCCCGGGGCGGCCGATGGTGGCCTCGCAGCGGTCTCACCAGCAGGCCGGGCACTCCTGGGGGCCCTGAACGACGCACCGCCCTGCGCCTTCTGTGCCTCCGAGGCCAGCTGGCCTCGGGTTCTCACGCCTGCTGACTTCACCGCCGATGACGACGCCGGTACTGCCGTCCCAGCCCCTGCCCGAGCTTGCGGGGCCTGGGCTGGTGCGGACGTCCCCGTCGACCCCTCTTGCTGGGTCCGGGGTAAAGCGGCCCCTCCCGTCGAGGGGCCCGTCTCCTTCTCTGTCTCCTCCTCCTCCTCGGACTCCTTGACCACGACGACCGAGGAGGACGCCCCCCTGATGGGTTCCACTAGGGGGCGAACGTCGGGAAGATCCCCCAGCCCGGTCGCGGTCTCATACCGTGACAGGGCGTCATCGTCCTCACCGCTGCTGTCGTCGTCCTCCCCCGAGATCGTCTCGAAAGGCGACGGCGCCAGGGGGACCCCATCGATAGTCTGCTGGCGCCGGAGCTTCTTCAACGCCACCGCCTCTTTGGCCTTGCGGATTGCCCGCTTCTTGGCCGTCTCCTTGGTTTGCTTCTTCTTGGAAGCATGCTGGCATCGAGCCTCCCGAGCGGGCCGGTCCTCTGGGACTGGCGGGCGCGTCTCTCGCAGCGCCGACAAATCCTATGCGCCGGCCTCGACCAAATCAGCGAAATCCAAAAATAAACAAAATTGGCAAACCTACTAACCCTAAGATACGTACCACTGACTCGAACCCTTCGGTAGGTCTCATGGGGACCCGGTTAGCCTCCTCCACCTTGAAGTTCCCGACCATCCGACACGCTCGCCGGAGGACCTCCTCGAGGGAAAGGGATTCGTGGGACATCCGGGTCCCCTCCAGCGATGCCTCCGGAGTCATCTGGTCGAGGCGGAGACGACGCTGGCATAGCAGCATCACCCTACGGCGATGGAAGGCCGCGGCCACCGCCGCAGCCGTCAAGCCCCGAAGGCGAAGCTGCTGCAGCGCCGCCAGCAGCGGGTCCAGGCGCGGCTTCTTGGCTTCCGGCACTCCGTATGTCCAGCAATCTTCTCGAGCGGTTAGCACGCGGCCGGTGTACCTCGGCAACTGATTTTCATCGTTGCGGAGGTAGAACCAACCCTCGTGCCACCCACTGTTCGAAGAGATGAGGCGAGCCGAGATGTACAGATCCGCCCGGCTCGACCTCACCTGCAGGACGCAGCTCCCTACTCGGGCCGCGCACAAGATGCCCTTCTCCCCCGCCTTCTTGGTGAAGAGCTCGGCCTTGAAAAGGTGAAGCCACAGGTTCCACTACGGCTCCACCCCAAGGTAGCCCTCGCAGACCGCCATGAAGATGGCGGCCTGCGCGACGGCGTTGGGGGAAAGGTGGTGAAGCTCCACCTGGTAGTAGTGGAGGAGCGCGCGCATGAAGACAGACGCCGGCACGCCAAACCCCCGCTCGTGGAAG
The DNA here is from genome assembly GCA_038087645.1 of Saccharum hybrid cultivar R570. Lineage (NCBI taxonomy): Eukaryota > Viridiplantae > Streptophyta > Magnoliopsida > Poales > Poaceae > Saccharum > Saccharum hybrid cultivar. The sequence continues at coordinate 630,592 of JAQSUU010000542.1, forward strand.
CAGACGAAGCTCACCACGTACCCCTCCGGGGGCGCCGGCTCCCGGTGGGCAGGGGACGGCGTGATCCACTCCGGTTGCGACCGGCTCGTCCTCGGCCGCAGCAGCCCGTCCTCGACCAATTCTTCCAACCTCCTCTCCGTCACCGAGGAGGCGACCCAGTCGTCGGCGGGGATGATCTGGCTCTTTCCTGCCATCGGTGTTGTCGAAAGGGGGGGCGGACGAAGAGGACGCGGTGGCGACAATGATAAGGCTAGGGTTGTCTGAGGCAGAAGAATGTAGGAGCGCAAGGGAACGGAGGGGAACGCAGACCCCCAGGCCTTGATTTTATATGCCCAGGCGGAAGCCCAACAGCCGCGCGAAAAGGTAGGAACAGTTTCCCGCATTAAATGCGCCCACCTAACCGTTTCCTTACATCTCGCAGGAGTCGGGCACGTGGCTGTCCCCCACGTCGTAACCGTACGCCACGTCGCCCACTACCGCGACGATCTCGCCTCCCCCAAAAGACGCGCCCGGCTGACGGGCGAGGGAGGGATCCGCGGACGGATATTCCCAGATATCTGGGAAACGGGCCCCGAGCCCGGTATAAGCCTCGAGGGAGCGAAAGCTGGCCCTCGACCAGGGTTCGACAGCTGCCCTCGAGCAACAGAGTTAGGGACGACCCAGGGTGCGCCCATACATGGCCAAGGGCTCGAGCCATGCTCTCGAGGCACCCCAGGACGTATTCGAGGCCAAAGGAGGAGGTCGTCGTAGGAATCCCCCAGGGGAGGCATCGAGCCCTCGAATCCTGTCGCAGGGAATCGAGATCCACACGACCACTCCTTGGCCTCTTTGAGAGCGCCTCCGGGCCACTAGCCGACCCCTAACGAACGGGGCACGGGCTCTCACTCGAATTCCCCCGCTAGCAGCTCACCGGAGATCGTCGGAACTCGCGCCCAAACGAGGGTAGTACGGCATTCTCCACCCCTCCTCCTTTTTTTGAAAAGGAGCATGAGGGTCGCACAAAAGACGGTCAGGACTCTGATCGACCTCGTGCGCACGAGGCTCGGGGGCTCGGCCATAGAAACCTAAGCCTTGAGGGAACGAAAGCTGGCCCTCGACCAGGGTTCGACAGCTACCCTCGAGCAACAGAGTTAGGGATGACCCAGGGTGCGCCCGTACATGGCCAAGGGCTCGAGCCACGCTCTCGAGGCATCCCAGGATGTATTCGAGGCCGAAGGAGGAGGTCGTCGTAGGAATCCCCCCGGGGGAGGCATCGAGCCCTCGAATCCTGTCGCAGGGAATCGAGATCCACACGACCACTCCTTGGCATCTTTGAGAGCGCCTCCGGGCCACTAGCCGACCCCTAACGAACGGGGCACGGGCTCTCACTCGAATTCCCCCGCTAGCAGCTCACCGAAGATCGTCGGAACTTGCGCCCAAACGAGGGTAGTACGGCGTTCTCCACCCCTCCTCCTTTTTTCGAAAAGGAGCGTGAGGGTCGCACAAAAGACGGTCGGGACTCTGATCGACCTCGTGCGCACGAGGCTCGGGGGCTCGGCCGCAGAAACCTAAGCCTCGAGGGAACGAAAGCTGGCCCTCGACCAGGGTTCGACAGCTGCCCTCGAGCAACAGAGTTAGGGATGACCCAGGGTGCGCCCGTACATGGCCAAGGGCTCGAGCCACGCTCTCGAGGCACCCCAGGACGTATTCGAGGCCGAAGGAGGAGGTCGTCGTAGGAATCCCCCCGGGGAGGCATCGAGCCCTCGAATCCTATCGCAGGGAATCGAGATCCACACGACCACTCCTTGGCATCTTTGAGAGCGCCTCCGGGCCACTAGCCGACCCCTAATGAATGGGGCACGGGCTCTCACTCGAATTCCCCCGCTAGCAGCTCACCGGAGATCATCGGAACTCGCGCCCAAACGAGGGTAGTACGGCGTTCTCCACCCCTCCTCCTTTTTTCAAAAAGGAGCGTGAGGGTCGCACAAAAGACGGTCGGGACTCTGATCGACCTCGTGCGCGCGAGGCTCGAGGGCTCGGCCACAATGAATCATGCCCCAATAAAACGAAAACAAGACCTCGGAGGAGTCCCAGCACCCCACCGAGGCCTCGGGGGCTACACCCGGCGGGTGCGCTCGCGCGCCCCCACCGGAAAAAATCACGACGCTACGACTCCAGTTCGAACCAACCTCTGGGAGAGTGATCACACACTCACCCAAAGGCTCGGGGGCTACTGTCGGTACCAAAAGTACGGGGGTACCCACACCCATCGCTAGTAAAAAGCTAAAACGACTGACACCGCAATAAAAGGTAGCCCGCCTCGACCGCGTATCCTGTCCGCCTCGTACGAGGCCCCGCTCGACGGGGCGCCTCGACCGCGCTCCGGCTCCGACTCGTACGAGGCCCGCTCGATGGGGCGCCTCGACCGCGCCCCATCCCGTACGGCAAGCTACCTCGACGGCGCTCCGACCCGCGCGAAGCTCGTCTGCCCACTGGGAAAAACTCCGACTCGCGTGAGCCTGGGTCGAGCGCCTCGACTCTTTCTCTTTACCTACCCCAGAACAAAAGCCATAGCATTTAATGCAGTTACCTACTATCACCTACCGGCATGGCTGCGACTAGGATCGACGTGGGAACAATGCCCGTGTCAGGTCTCACTGTTTTACCACCCATCCCATGATGGGAGGTGAAACCCGTCACTATACCCACCTTACCACGCACTGTTTACCATCGATCACCCTCGAGGGAGGATAAGACAAGGCCCGTTCTCCGCAATCTCGGGGATTCGGCCTTATCAATCCGGTCTCGACCCGGCCTCGACCCAACCTTGATGCTCGGCACAGTTCAACGACAAGGGAAGGACGATATGGCACGGCGCTCTGGGTCATTTCGCCGTCTCGTCTCCCACGACACCATGGTGTCCAGGGATGGCCGGCCATTCCCAGGGCACGTCGCTACAGTCAACTCAACAGGAATCGACCAAACATCACCTCAAGGCTCCCCGTCGTCCTGACCTCCTCTCGCCCTATAAAAGGACAGGCAGGGGTTCTACGAGGAGGAGAGGAACGAAGCACCCGACTGGACAACAACAAACAGCGAAGAAAAATAAGAGATGGATACCTCAAGCAACCACCCTTGTGCTTTTTTCCTCTCTTTGAGACTTGGGCTCGGCGCCCTCTCTCGCATGCTTGTAACCCCTACACGAGCACTTCGATGCAAGGAAATACAAACTTCTTCCCCCCCCTCTGGACGTAGGGCCTTCTTTTGCCCGAACCAGGATAAACCCCCGTGTGTTCTCCTTGCATCACCATCCAGGAAAGAGACACGCAGCATTTACTCGTTGGTTTAGGACCCCCTCGGGTCCGAACACCGACAACGAGATCCTAACATATGGGTATGTTAAGCCTTGGGATCAATGGTTCCCAACCGAAGAGACCTGTCCGAACCTGGGCACGTCGTAACCCCTACTCAGTGTAACACCTCTAGTGTTATAGAGACTAAAAATTGTCATGTCATCATATTGCACTGCAAAGCATCCATGATTAAGTCAACTATGATGTGCATCAACTAAAACAAGTTTACATTTCTTAGGTTGGATGTGCTTCTGAGATGTGTGACTTGAACCAAAAACCCTAATTTTGAATGTCACCATAAATGCTTAGTTTGTGCCCTACGTAATTGAGGTGTATGACTGTGTTATACACTAGTGTAAAGTGTAGGGTATGAACTCAAGTCCAACCCATAAAATGAAGCTTCAAGTTTGAGCTTGAATATGGAATCCAAAACTTGTCGTAAGTTTTTCGATTCGAATTTGAATTCAAATTTGGGGAATTATTAAAAGATTTTCAAAAGTCAAATTGGTCAACCAAGAGTGGCATTTGGTCAAACATGTGATGCTTGACTCAATGATGCCCTTGGATGATGGTGTGATCACTAAATAATCACCAATTAAAATAGCAACAAGTTTCAATTTGAAATTCTTCCGAAAACCCTAAAATTCAAAATCCTGGTTTTACCCCTTTTTGGATAATTCAAAATCTAAGCAAAATTTGGGAAAAGTTTAAAACCAAGTTTGTAGATCTTTTCAAGGGCTACAAGTTTGGTGTTTTGAGTTTTCAAAGTTTCAGTGTAAAATTTGGAGTAATTTTGAAAAGAAGCAAATTTTAAATTTGACCCCTTTTCATTCCCAAACTCAAATTTCAAAATTGAGGCCCAATTTGAAAAAGTATTCAACATGAAACTTGTAGAGCTTGAAAAATTGAAGATTTCATATATTGGACATTTTTCAAGTTGCTACATGATTTTGGGAGTAATTTGACAAAAATCGATCTAGGGTTCATGTGTGTTTGGGGGTGCTACAGTGCTTTGGCGAATGAGAGCAGATCAACGAGCAGCATAGGCGCCGGTGAGCCACCGACGCCAAGTTGGCCAGTTCCACGGTCTTCTAGTGCGCCACGACGACCATCTTGAGCTTCTCGCGTTCTCCTGCCTCATCTCAAGCTTCTCGGCCCCTATAAAGCAAGCCAGCGCCGCCATCGTCGCTCTTCTTCTCCATTTTCGCTCCGCCACTGTCAAAGCTCCGCTAGCCAAATTCATCCTCCCTGCTCCATCTTAGCCCTCTCCATCTCGCCATTAGCTCCGCCATCGCTTCATGAAGCATTTGCGCTTCCTAGTGCAGCCGCTACCGCTCAGGATTGCGTGTGCGCCGTCGTCTTCAACCTCGGTCCACCGCCATCAGAACTGAGCTCCGCCATCATGAGCAGCCCTGTATAGCCCGAGATAATACTTTTGATCTAGCGTTCCCGCATTGTGGCTGTTCCTGCTTGCTCGTGCTCTCGCTATTCTTTACAGCGCACGGGGAGACACGCCGGGACATCGGAGTTTCCACCGGAGCGAGCCTCCGCCATAGCCGTGTTGTGGTCGAAGGGGTTCCTGAGCATCTCGAGCTTATCCCGAGGGTGCATTGAAGTCTCAGTGAGCCCTCCGTGCTAGCGCGCCACTCAATTTAGTCGTTACCATCAGAGATGTCGTGGTTCGTCGGAGCCGTCGCACCGGAGCTTCATTGAGCCGCCATGGCCACTGGTATGTGGTCAGTAGTGCTCTAGGAGTAGCGTAAGCTAGCTAGGTCGATGCGCGGAGTTTGTGTAGAAGCTAGTCGCGTCGTCCCGGACCTCGCCGCCGGCGAGTTGCACGCTAGTCAGCGCCGCCGGCGTCGGGTCAGCGCCGGCTAACTAGTGGGGCGGCCCTGTCAGCGAGCGAGGGGAGAGAGAGGGAGGCGAGCGCGCGGGTGCGCGCGGCCGGGCCGCTGGCTAGGCCGGCTTGGCTTGTTGGGCCGAACAGAAGAGAAGAAGAGGGAGCGCGGGAGCGCGCGGGTGGGCCGCGCGAGCGCGCGCGTCCTGCTGGGCCGAGGAAAGGAGAAGGGGAAATTGGCCCGTGTTGCCGATTTTATTTTTTTTTCTTTTGCAAAAATGTGAAATAGTATTAGTTTTTGTTTATTTCAGTAAAATTTTTGTACATCTCCAAAAATATTGAAAATTTTTGTGTCAGCTTTTCAGAGTGTAAACTATCTAGGAAAAATATGAAATGTCAATTTTGAGTACTTTTTGCAGGTACAACAATTAGCTCAATTAAATGTTAAATGCAACTTTCAGGAATTTTAGTAATTAAAATATTAATCCAAAAATCATAAAATTTGCTTTGACACTGTTTTAGACTATGACCAATCTATAGGAAAAGTTTGAGCTCAATTTGATAAAGTTTATTTTATTCTTAATTTCTGTCTTAATTATTTAAGTAATTAACTAAATGTTAAATTGATAACTGTAAGTGTTGTGTGCCCTTTTTGATTGAGTGATGTCCTTAGGTCATTAACCCTTAATAATCCTTGGCACCTTAATTACTTAGTTGAGCTCATGATTAATATGTTCTTTAAGAAGTAATAATGTTGCTTAATGTAATTATGGTTAGTTAGTAAGTTCCGTTGGTTTACAATTGTACCGCGAAGGAAAGTTGTACTCAAGTTATTAATCGTGGCATATCATCATCAAGCATCATGTTTATCACTACATCATGTTGAAGCATGTCATATTCTCGTGTTGTTCCCGCTTTCGAGGAAGTAAGCGTTGTTGAGCAAGCTTTCGGAGAAGAGCAGTCGTCAGTGGGTTTTGGACCGGACATCAGAGTTGTTGAGTCTAAACCAATTGTCTCGTCTGAGCAAGACAAGCCCTGGTGCATTTAAACCCTTTCTTGAGTTTTACAAATCTTTATCACTGGTACTATGGTTTATTGCATTAAGTAATTAGGAATTGAGTGATAACCTAATTACTGCATTATCATCCTTGATTATTGTGATATCACCATTGGTACCTGTTTTATGGGCAAATGCGTAGTTATGCTTCGTCATGCTTATTAAGTTAGGCTTTTAAAATGAAATGTTTCAAATAGCCCCATGATGGCATAACTTGTTGGATATTGAATTATAAGAATGAATTTGAGATCAGTCGGGTGGTTTGGCCACTGCTAACTTACATTGAGAAAGGAGTCTCAATGTAGTGTTTCTGCTTTATCAGTTAAGGACCATTCGTTGTTGGCCCTTGAGTCAAGAAGTTTTTAATAGTACTAGTCATATACCCATGTTGGGTAAGCCTTACTTCAGCTATTCCATCATGAGAACGTCTAACCTCGCACTGGGAGTGGAGAGATGGCGAGAGTAGCGTGTACCCTCGGGGCTAGAATTGGGCCAGGTTCGAGGAGTACTGTGCTCTCGGGTGGCGATGGAAACGTTCTGGTTTTGGGCGACCCGAGTAAGAGTTGATATATGCAAGATTTGATTCTACATATATCGTGTGGTTAGGAAACTCCAGCTAGGTAAATCAAGCGATTAGAATCGTTGTTACTCCATGAGAAAGGAGTCTTGACCTTGCAACAACATCGTAGTTAAGAACTGGAATTGAAAGAAAGAATAAGAAAATAATCTTGATGAAAATTACTTTGATCTAGATTAGGATCACTTAAAATTGGTTAACGAACCATCAATGATAAAAATAAAATATTAAAAGTAAGGACTTACTTTAGTTAGCTTTTCTGCAAAATAAATTTTGATGTTTGAATACCCGTACCTTGATTCTCTAAAGCTAGCATGCCCTTGGAGTCTTTTCCTTAGTTGGGTAAGTCTTGTTGAGTACCCTCAGTATTCAGGGTTTGTTAAAGCCTTGTTGCAGGTGCGGTTCATGAGCAAGTCGCTTTGAGCCTTGCTGCATGACCGTTGTCGTTGAAGAAAGTGATAACGAGTAGGCTGTGTGGCCTCTGGGCATGGCACCTCGTTTAGGTGTTGTAATAAAGTTACTACTGATACTCTCTACTACTGGTTTGTAATAATGTTGCTTATGGTTTGAGGTTTGAAGTTGTGGTTTGTAAACTTAAGTTATGTAAAACTTCCGCTCTTTTACTCTGATTTTATTTTGAATAAACTGTTGTAATATTGTAATACTCCTGTAATTGGATCCTGTTCGGAGAAAAGCCGATCTTTTAAGTTATGAGAAACATAAGTATGACTGTCAGAGATCATTATGACAATGACAGGTACATATGGCCATCATAATTTAGGAGGTTCTGTGACACTCAGTCCCGAGCCTTAGGCACTCGATCGACGACGTTCTCGTGCTCGGCCCTTGGCTCCTGCCTGGCCTACGACGCCAGGCAAGGACCGAGTGCAAGAAGACATGCCCCGGGCCATTGAGGCTCGGGGGCTCCCAGACGCTGCACTTTGAGCGTGACCTTGCCGTTCGCTCCTACGACAGGGTCACGCACAGGGCGTGACACAAGAAGACAAGTCCCCTCGGCCTCCAGGGGCTGGGCGGCTCCTGGGCCCGCACGTCAGCTCCTAGAGCCGACCTCCTTTGCCACTAAGAAGACTCCAGAAGGTCCACCTGGGGGAGGCCGGTCCAAGCTGACATAGCCTGACATGCAGAGTGTTAGAACAGAGCAACTGGACGATGCCAAAGGCTTCTTCTGCTCCACGACACCGCCACGGTCCACAGAGCACCGCTGCAAGACCCTCCTGGACTCCGGCGTATGTAGACCGTAGACACTTCTTCCCAAACCATAATGTATCCGACCTATCTCGGTATATAAGGGATAAGGTCGGACCTTAGGGGTAGGAGAGGATTCAAGACAGATCATTCGACTCCTCATTCGATCTGCTTCTGCTCAGCACCGAGGGCAGAGGCAACCTAGAGAGGGGCATCAAGAGCTCCTCCGCCGCATCTATTGTCTTCCTCCTCTCCGATGAGGGGAAGACTCCACCGGCGGCGAGGCAACCTTAGGATTAGCACTGAGTTAATCCCCTACCAAATCTCTCTACACTCTGTTGTAACCCCTCAATTTTGGGTGCTCTTGAGTATAAGGATCATTAGCTGTTGGACGTAGGGCACCAATCGGCCCGAACGAGGATAAACCATTGCATCCCCTCTGTGATTCTTGTGTTCTTAAGTCAACCCGAGCAACCAGAGACACGTACTCTGACACCAACTTGAACAATAGTGCTTGACGTGATTCCGACCCCGCGACAACGGTGTCACCGGCGGCCATGGCCAACCTAGTGGGGGACTACCGTAGCCAACAAACTTTGGTTTAACAGGACGTCAAGAGCAATGGCCGGCAACTGCCTCCTGCTGGCGAGCGGGGTGGTGGTGGCGCTTTGCATGCCATGGCTGCGACGAGCGAGGTGGGAGGTGGCGCTCGGGTACGGTGGAGAGGAAGGACGGCGGTCGTCCGGGTGCGGTGCAGAGCGCCGTGGTGCGGGCGCGGCGGCGGTACAGCACGCCGCCGAGTTGCGGCCACGGCGGTGCGGTGAGGCATCAGCGTAGCCGTTGTGGAGAGTGGTGGCGATTGGAGAATATGGGTGTGGTCGCGGCGATGATTTGAGAAGAAAGTGAGCGAAGAAATTTTATTTGGAAATATTATGGAGAAACGCGAGCGACCAACGCTGGCGTCCGAACGATCGGACGCCCTACCCACAGCAATTCCGATAGATAAGATATCTGGTAATTAGATTTCACTTGTTATTTTGGAATGTGACCTACATACATTGATCCATATGTATGTATGCGCGCGCGCGTGGATGTGTGGAGTGGTATAATATGCATACATGACTAAGACATGTCTCTTGTTTGATCCTAACAAAAAAATAAAAATATATTCCATGGATGGCTGATCTTACCCATCGCCATTTGAAATACATTTGTAGACGTGGCTCATGTGTATATGTGGAAATGCTCGTCTCTACAAGTTTTTCCGGTTGTGGTGCTCTAAAATCAAAGCATTTATTTTTAAAAAACTCTAGAAATATTTTTCATCTAAATCTAGCCTAAACTTTCTTTGGATTCTTCAGTTTTTTATTTCAAGACTAAAATTTTACTAGATGAGATAATGATGGGGTCGCCGAAGGCTGGACTGGACAGTTGGCCGACCGCGCAGTACAGCTCAGCGGCACACATATCGCCGAGTTATCTGCCGCCTGTCCATTCAGCATGCGGATCCAAACTGAGCGGCAAGGTCCACCGTGCGCACGGCCACTCCACCAGCTGATCGATCTATCTCAGAGCAACTCCAACAGCCTTTGCATAATGCTCCTTAAAGTCTGGTTTGGCGATTGTTGGCCAAAAAAACACGTTCAACAGCTCTTCTATCGCGTTTTCTTTTTTTTCCCGAAACGCTATTCCGGCTATCTCGCTAGTTATCTTTTGCGAGCCGCGCATGCACGCCATCTGCGGCTCCTGCGCGTGGTTTCCTCTCCCAGGCAAGTAGCTCTCCTGTGATTGGCTGGTGATCACGTCCTATCCTATTTAAAGCGCCAGCAATAGTCTAGCAAGTGAAAATCAATGGCAGTTAAGCGACGTGGCCAACTTTTTAAATATAGAAGATGAAAAATACTTAGGCTGTTGCATATCTCTTCTCTTTTGAGGAGTTTTGTATTTTATATAATGGCTAAACCATAGAATTTGGCTACTAATCTTAAATAAACTCTTGGAGTTGCTCTCACAGGATGACAGGGAATATCATCATTGTTAAGGATGATTATGTACACATATATACATGATGCATGCATGCATGGTCTCTCTGTGTGTGACAGCTACGCTTGAGCAACAATACCCCAGCGGCTCTCCTGGTCCGTATTCGACGCGCCTCCAGTCCTCCAGTTGAGCACAGCATCATGGCAGGTGATGCTACTTGTCCCTCCCCTGCTTGTATTTATTAATCAAGCGCCCCTTGAGCTCTGTGTGTACTCTGGTCCAGTTTTAGGCACGCACCTACAGCTACCTACCTTGAGCTGGTGATCGTGCGTCGGTACATTGCTACACTGTTGATGCACATGCGCATTGCACGTTGTGACGTTGACGTGAAACACGACACATCTGCAACCTCAGCTCGTTGGGGTCTACGTATTTGCATTAGGATTTTTCACGCAGGTCTACGTATTTGCATTAGGATTTTTCACGCAGCCTTGCTCATCAGTTTTCGATGCAAAGACAAGTTAGGAATTAGTACGATCGAGTGAACACCCTGCGCGCAGGCGCAGACACTGCTGATCAAGCACGCGCATCCGCCGTGCATGCCGCGCCACAACAAACGCCGCGCTAGGCGTACAGGCATTGATTGGACGTGCACATGCACACATGCAAGGAGTGCACGCATCACGTGGCCGTGACAGGTGCGCGCGCACACCGCGTTATTCGGGAGCGCGTGGAATCTCTGGAGGGGCAGGCCAGGGCGCTGCAGTCAAGCGAACCAACGAGGATCTCGCGGCCTGTCACGATCACGCACCAGCACCGTCTGGTGCCCAGCATATATGACCACAGGTTCACCGTCCACCGCACACGCATTTGAGACTCGGACCGTCGGACGGATCAGCATGCGCATGTACGTACAGGTGCACATGTATAGCAGCTCCACTTCCTGACTTCCTCCACCCATCACCCATGCCGGCCGGCTGTTAGACCTAGAAGAAGGCAGAAAATGGGAGCGGCTCTCTATCTCCTGCGGGCCTGCTAACACGATCACGATCTGCCGAAACGTACGGGCGCTCGATTTGGAGGTGCAGCCGGTTCGTGCCGACCGCGGATTTTTTTATATTTTTATTCCTTTTTAAACAAATATTTTAATATTAATCAAAAAAATATTTGCAAAACTGATCTTTTTGGTCACGCTAGCGCGGCTGGCGCCACAGTACTACGCTGGCGCGACAAGCCCAACCACGGTGGCGTCTGTCGTTGACCATAACTGGTATGGCAGAGCGTGGGTCCCGCCCTGTCGCGCTAGCGACTCCGGCGCGACAGCGCTGTCGTGCCAGGCGCGCTGTCGTGCCAAGGAGAGTTAGGTTTTGGCCGGCCCTGCCGATTTCTTCTCTCTTTCTCTCGCTCACCTTCCTGCTTGCGAACCCGCCCGCCGCCGCCGCCCCGCGATCGCGCCCAGGCCGCCACCACTGTGCAACCCCGCCCCCTCCTAGTCCGGCAACCCTCTCTCTCCCTCTCCCTCTCCCTCTCCATCTCCATCTCCCTCCGTTCTTGCAGTGCCCATGGAGGAATTGGGCGTGGCCTAGGAGGCTTGCCGCGGCCTTGGTGCCTGGCCGCGGCGGCGCCGCCAGCTGGCTGTCCAACACCGGCGAGTGGACGTCCCAGCCCTGTGGAGTGAAGTAGACTGTCAAGTTAAACTCCATGTCCTCCATTTGTTGATTTGTTACCTCATTTGTTGGTTGACTAGGGTTAATAAATTTGGGAGACTGTGAATGTTTATAGCGTTAGGTGTTCAAATTTGCTATGTTGATTAGGTTTAGGATGAGCATTGCCCGTGCATTCGACGTAAACTACATGTTGCATGGACCTAGGTAGTTGATGCAAGGGGGATTTGGATGGGTTAGTGTGTTGCCTTTGTTGACATGGACCTAGGTAGTGTATTAGTGAATGCATATGATTTATTTTTGAAATGCATAGTTCTTGTGTTGTTGATGTGTTGGTTCGTATTTTGTAGATGGATCGGTTAGTGCGATTGTTTCATGGTGGCAAAGTACAAGGAAATGGGGAGTTCAAAAGCATGCACGAACATGTTGAGTTCTTTAGTGGACCTCCTACCTTTGATGCTTTGGTTAGCAAGTGCCGGGATAAATTTGGGTGGCCACTAAGTTTGAGAGGCAGATTTGACTGTGGGAAGGAACAGGCACATTATGTGTTGATGTGTTTGACATGTGAGGATGAATGGAAGAACTACATAGAGGTGGTGAAGAGTAGTAGTGTTAGGAGTTTGGAAGTTGTTGTGGAGAACGGGTGTAGCCGAATTGTGGTGGCTGTGGATGATAATGTGGATGTGGAGCCCGTAGGGAACCTTACCAAGACGAAGAGTTGCATGTGGTTGTTGTTAGAGAAGTTAATAGGTCATGTCAACCTGGTGCCTTGAATGATGATTTTGATGAAGAAACGTTTGATGAGGACGATGGCAATGGAGATGGAACACATGATGTGGATGACATATCCCAAGGGTCGGAGGATGACGCAGTTGATGTTGCCTCCGCAGACGAAGATGACTTTACTTCAGGGCCAAGTACTTCGGATGATGTGTTGAAGGATGAGTATAGGTCTAAGCCTAGTAGCGAGGACGAAAGTGATTGTTGTGAGGGAGGGTTTCCGGACGCAATAGAAGTCCCAGCTGATAAGTAATTGAGAATGGAGTACAATGACATTGAATTGAGGCAATTGAAGGCTGTCCATGTGGAGGTACCCTCGGTACCAAATTTTATGGACATTAGTATGGTTGACGAAGCAATATGTGACATAGGTTTGTCATTGTTGGCCGATGAAGTACCATATAGTGAGGAGGTGGAGATTAAGAAGGGAATGGTATCTGATACGTTGGAGCATCTCAAGTATTTCCTGATGGATTATGCCATTTGGTTTCACATGCCGTATTATGTGAGCCACTCTGATAAGAACAAGAGGTACACGGTCCTTTGCAAGAATGGATGTCAATGGGGTCTATGGGCTCAGAGGCAGAGAAATGAAAAGTGGAAGATTTGCAATGTGAGGCAACCTCACACATGTTGATCTTCGAAGCCGAAGGGTGTGCACGCCCAAAACATAGCCCGTTACCTTGGTCATCGTCTTGTTGGCACGGTTAGGGCCGATAGTGACATATCTATTTCAAGCATGATCGAGACCATGTTTGGGTTCACTGGTTATAGAGTGAAGTACTCAAAGGCATGGTGGGCAAAGCGGCATGCTATAGAGTTGTTATGGGGCGATTGGAAAGAGGCGTACAACCAAGTTCCTAGGATTCTAGGTGCCATGTAACAGTACAATCCAGACCTTAGGTGGTATCCTTATGTGGGCCTCATTGTCACGGACATGGATGGCATTCCGAAGCATGTTCTGCAGAGAGTTTTTTGGTGTTTTTCTCAGTCCACAGAGGCCTTCAAGCATTATCATCTCTTAGTACTTGTTGATGGTACATTCCTGACAGGCAAGTACAGGGGGTGTATTGATGATTATCGTTGGAGTGGACCCAGACAATCAACTTGTCCCTTTAGCATTCACTTTGGCTGAGGGTGAGAACGATGACAGTTGGTGTTGGTTCATGAAGCTTGTGAGACAGCATGTGCTCCGTTCATCTCAGAACATATGCATGATCTTAGATCGACATCACGGTTTGCTGATAGCTGCGAACGAGCATGTAGATGGATGCCCTCCCCTTGAGCATCGGTGGTGCATGAGGTACGTTGCTGCCAACATATGGAGGAGGCAGAAGAAAGATGAAAGTGCATTCGCCCCCGTTGTGGGTTTTGGATAATTAATGACAATCAAATTAGGGACTAACATGTCTATCTAAGTGAATATGCAGGTGTTAGTTCAAGGAAAGAATTTGTATGGTCACATTTGGTGATGTTAGCACCCTCAATTCCTTTGGTTGGAAAGCATTCCGTCTCAAGTGGGTCGATTAGATCTTATCTTTTGACTTGAGATATAGGAAACGCCGCACTATCAAGAGGGATACAAATTAGGCTATCTAGAAGGAAAACTTGTGCTCAATTTGTGTTGGTTTAAGCGTTTGAGAGACACCTTTGCACTCACGGACACTTAGAGAAGTGTTTTATGCCTGGGAGTACCGGTAGTACCGGTGAACCACCGGTAGTACCGGTAGGCATAAATCCCGCCGGTGTCAGCGCCTTAGTTCTGCGAGTTTTTGTTCTAGCGTAGTATCGGTGGTGGACCGGTAGTACCGGCCATTGACCGGTAGTACCGGTGAAAGCCCGGTAGTACCGGTAAGTCTTTTTCCCGCAAATCTTGTCTTCACCAAAATCTGTACTACCGGTGGTACCGGTCATTGACCGGTAGTACCGGTAGACTATTTTCTCGCAAAGTCTCCAGTAGGTTGACTGTAACGGTCGGATTCCTTAGGACCGGTAGTACCGGTGGGTGCTCACCGGTAGTACCGGTACCGCTTCGAAGATAAGAGTATAAATAGCTCTTCCCTTCATTTCTAACCGCTACCCACGCCATTTACTCCTACCAACCTTCAGACAAACAGCTCTCAAGCATTGACTCACCCACTCTCTCTCTTCCTCTTTGCTCTCAAATCCAATCCCTTGCAAGATCTGTGCAGAGAGGAGAGATTTAAGAGTGGAAAGCTTCGATTCACATCTTGAGCACTTGGTTCCCCTCCTAGTTGGCTTGATTTGTATTTGTTACTCTTGGGTTCTTGGAACCCTAGCCGGCTAGGTGTTCTTCGTGGTTGCCCGTGTTGTTCTACTTGTGAGGGCACCCGAAGTGTTTGTATTACCCTTGTTTTCTTAGTGGAAATCTTGGGCTAACATTTGTGGTTGCTTGAGGGAGGCAAGGAGGTGGAAGAGACTCCGACCTTAGTGGTCACCTCAACAACGAGGACGTAGGAACTCCTTAGTGGGGTTGCCGAACCTCGGGTTAAATCGTGTGTCCTGCGTGCTTGTTGTTGTTGTTATTTGTGTTCTCTTGAGATATTACTTGTTCTTTGTGTTCTCCCTCTTTCATATCTCTTTCTTAGGTTATGGGTGCTCGATCTACTACTTGGTGAAAGAACAAGAAAGGAGAGTTCATAAACTTCATCAACATCATCGTTGGTAGTGGGGTAAAACTCGGATCTGAAATCACAACTCACAAATCTCTGATTTCTTAGTTTCAGTAAGGTACCGGTAGTACCGGTGGTCTGCGTCGGTAGTACCGGTGATCCCTCACCGGTAGTACCGGTCCAACCAACCGGTAGTACCGGTCAGTGTATTAACTTCCGCTGTGAGTTTTTGAGTTTCAGGTTTTTAGATTGGCCTATTCACCCCCCCTCTAGGCCTATTAGATCCTTTCAATTGGTATCAGAGCAAGGTTTCCTCGTGTTTAGCGCTTCACCGCGTGAGGAGAAAGCATGGCTACCCTTGATGATGACACCTTGAACAAGCTAGTTGAGCTGCTTGCCGGGAAACTCAGTGACAGGCTTCTAGAGCAACAAAAAGAGCAAATGAACAAGATGCAAGATGAGATGAATAAGTTAAAGGAAGCCGTAAGTAAGAAGATTGAAGATGTGGCAAGTGGTGGTGATGGAGATGGTGAGAATGAAGCAATCAAGACACCTAAAGGGTTTACTCGTGTTCCATATGAGTACTCTTCTTTTAGCAAATCCAATACACACTTGCCAACCATCAACCCCGGTAAACCACCTCAATTTGATGGAGTTGGATATACCGATTGGGCTCATAGAATGAAGATGCATCTTATTGCCGCAAGATGTTGGGAGATTGTGGAAGTGGGTGTTAAAGCTTTGGAAGAAGATGATGAGTTGACAACCGAAGATTACCTTGACATACAACAAAATGCTATAGCTGCTTCCTTGATTCTATCATGCCTAAATCAAGAAGATTACAACAAGGTAAACGGCATGGAAAGTGCAAAGCAAATTTGGGATACCTTGAAGGTTTCATTTGAAGGTGATAAAAGTGTGAGAAAGGGAAACATTGAGCTACTTCAAGGCAAGATTGAGAACTTTGGAATGATTGAAGGTGAAACTACCCAAGCTATGTTTGATAGATTCATGACCTTGATCAATAGAATAAGAGCTCTTGGTGACACGTATTGGGATGACAACTCGGCGGCTAGAAAGTTGTGTAGAGTGTATAGACAAAAGAACAACATTCTTGCTTCGGTCATCATGGAAAGACCTAACTATGACACAATGACACCTCAAGAAATGCTTGCCAAGTTGAAACACCATGAGTGTTTAGAAGATGAAGCAAAAGAAGCATCAAGTCAAAAGAAGAATATTGCTCTCAAGGCATCTCATGGTAGAAGCAAGAAGAATGATATTTATGATCCGTCAAGTGATGAAGAACAAGATGAAGATTCCGATGAGGAAGAAGCTCTATTAGTTGCAAACTATAAAAAATACTTGAAAAAGAAGAAGGAAAGGAAGAGGAGTGGAGCCAAGCCATACAAGAAAAGATTTTGCTATGGTTGTGGAGATATTGGTCATTTCATTGCCGATTGTCCAAAAGAGAAGATGAAGTACAAGCACAACAAAAATGATGACAAGAAGCATAAAGGCAAGAAGAGAGGTGAAGCACATCTTGGTGAAGAATGGGAATCAAACGATGAAAGTGATGATTCAAATGACAAAGACAAGGAGAAGAAGAAGGGTGTTGCAACTATTGCTATTCAAGAGACTTCTTCTTCTCAACCCAAGCACATCGTTAACCATTCTTCGTCACCATCATTGTTCACCGACTTATCTCTATCACCTAGGCTCTTCGAAAACCTCATCGACAACGACTACTACACTCCTACTTGCCTTATGGGAAAGGGAGAGAAGGTACCACACAACTCTCCGACTCACTCTAGTAATGAATATAGTAGTTGTGATGAAAGTGATGATGAACTTGCAAACAACATGATAAAGAAATTCGGCAAGTCGGCCGGCTCTCAAATAATAAAGCTGATCCATGAACTAGAAAAGCGGGAAGAATGCATCGAGTCGCAAGGGGAATTGCTCCTAGTGGAAAGGGAGAAGAACCTTGAACTTGAAGCATGCTTTTCCAAGGAAGTTGAGAAACTAAACAAAGAATTATCTTTAGCCAAAGATCTATATGAACATTTGACTAAGGAACATTCTTTGGTTAATGACTCTTTAGCTAATTTAAAGAGTCAACATAGCTTGGTTCAAGAAAGCCTCACAAGCTTCAAAGATAAATATCATACTCTTGAACTTAGCTATGAAACTCTTTGGAATAGCACTTCCATCCATCCTAAGGAATCCGGTGATTCCAATGCTTCAACTAGTGAAGGATGTAAAAGATGTTATAATCATGATATAAGTGCTTGTGGTACTAACCTTGTTGAGCTAGAAAAGAAAGATAAGGAGATTCAAAGATTGAACATGGTTATCAAGAATGGTTGCAAGGAGAAGCAATCAACAACCATGTACAAGTCATCAAGACACCCCCTCATCAAGGATGGACTTGGCTACAATAGGTATGATGGTAAAGCAAATGGAAGGAACATGATCAATGGAGTGCCTTGTGTGAGATTCAACAAGGGTGTGGCACTAGACGATCTTATCAACAAGGTCAACAACGTTGCCACTCCTTCAAGCACATTAGTTAAGACCAAGGCCAACAACAAAAAGAAGCAAGTGCTTACCTCCAAGCAGCAAGTACCCATTTCACGAAGCTATGCTAGTGATTATATGTGTTGTTGGGGCAAGGATGGTAAGATTGTTGTGAAGTATGTTGGTGCACTCAAGAAGAAGCAAATCATAAGGAGTGTTTGGGTGCCCAAGACCTATGTGACTAACCCCTTAGGACCCAATTCAATTTGGGTACCTAAAACCAAGGCTTAATTTGTTTTTATAGGAATACTCCTCCGGTGGAACAAGTTGGGTGCTAGATAGTGGATGCACTAATCATATGACCGGAGAGAAGAATATGTTCACCTCTTTTCAACCAAATCAAAGTACAAGTGAACGCATTGTGTTTGGTGATAATGGTAAAGGAGACGTCCTTGGTTTGGGTAAAATTGCTATCTCAAATGATAATTCTATTTCAAATGTATTACTTGTGGAAGGGTTAGGATACAATTTGTTGTCCGTTTCACAACTTTGTGAGATGGGCTACAATTGTCTCTTCACCAATGTGGGTGTGGAAGTCTCTAAAAGGAAGGACTCCTCCATTGTCTTCACGGGTCGTTTGAAAGGCAAACTTTATCTAGTTGATTTCACATCTAGTAAAGTGAAGCCAGAGACTTGTTTAGTGGCAAAATCTAGCATGGGTTGGCTATGGCATCGCCGACTAGCCCATGTTGGAATGAGGAATTTGGCCGACCTTCAAAGAGGCGAACACATCCTTGGACTAACAAATGTCTCTTTTGAGAAAGATAGAATTTGCAGTGCATGTCAAGCGGGCAAACAAGTTGGAGCCAAGCATCCCGTCAAAAATGTTGTATCAACAATAAGATCACTTGAGCTACTTCACATGGACTTATTTGGTCCCAATGCTTACATAAGCATTGGAGGTAACAAATATGGTTTCGTTATTGTCGATGATTATTCCCGCTTCACTTGGGTGTTCTTTTTGCAAGATAAAAGTGATACTCAAGTAATCTTCGAGAAGTTTGCAAGAAGAGCTCAAAATGAATTTGAAGTAAAGATCAAGAAAGTGAGAAGTGACAACGAGACGGAGTTTAGGAACACCAACATTGAAGAGTTCCTTAATGAAGAGGGAATCAAGCATGAGTTTTCGGTTCCCTATACTCCTCAACAAAATGGTGTTGTGGAGAGAAAGAACCGAACACTCATAGAAGCGGCAAGAGCAATGTTGGATGAATACAAGACTTCGGACAAGTATTGGGCGGAAGCTGTCAATACGGCATGTCATACAATCAACCGCTTGTATCTTCATAAAATTATGAAAAAGACCGCCTACGAGCTTCTTACCGGTAACAAACCTAAGGTGCATTACTTTCGAGTTTTTGGATGCAAGTGTTTCATACTTAACAAGAAATCCAAAAGCTCAAAGTTTGCACCAAAGGTTGATGAAGGTTTCTTGCTTGGTTATGGTACTAACGAACATGGCTATCGTGTTTTCAACAAGACCACCGGTCAAGTTGAAATAGCGATTGACGTGACATTTGATGAAACCGACGGCTCTCAAAAAGAGCAAGTCAATGTTGACATAATAGGTAAAGAAGAACCATCCTCTCAAGTGATCAAGAAGCTTGCTACCGGTGAAGTAAAGCCCGTTGAAGAAGATGATGAATATGAACAAGAGCAAACCATTCATGATCCGCATATGCATCATGGGTCAATAAACGTCCATGATGATGGTTCTACATCTAGAAATGGACATGATTCAAGTGTTCAATTCATTCAAAATTCATCACAAGTCAAGGATAGCAACCAAGTTGATGATCAAAATAGAAATGAAGATAACTTCACACAAGATCTTAATCTTGACCTTTCAATCAACCAAGACAAGGATGATGAAGACGAAGGTCCAATCCAAAGGAGAACTCAAGTGCCTCACCCAAGAGTACATCATACCATTCAACGAGACCATCCCGTTGACAACATCTTGGGAAGCATTCAAAGAGGAGTCGTCACAAGGTCAAGGCTTGCAAGCTTTTGTGAACACTTCTCATTTGTGTCTCCAAAAGAGCCTAAAAAGGTTGAAGAAGCCATTGATGATGAGGATTGGATGATTGCAATGCAAGAAGAGTTGAATAACTTCACTCGTAATGAAGTTTGGACATTGGTGGAAAGACCTAAACAAAATGTGATTGGAACCAAATGGGTTTTCCGCAACAAGCAAGATGAGCATGGTGTGGTCACAAGAAACAAGGCGAGGTTGGTAGCTCAAGGATTCACTCAAATTGAAGGTTTGGATTTTGGGGAAACCTATGCACCGGTGGCAAGGCTTGAGTCAATACGGATCTTACTTGCCTATGCCGTCCATCACAACTTCAAGCTATATCAAATGGATGTGAAGAGTGCATTCCTCAACGGCCCCCTCTCCGAAGTAGTATATGTAGAGCAACCACCGGGTTTTGAAGATCCCAAGAATCCTGATCATGTCTATAAGCTCAACAAAGCACTCTATGGGCTTAAGCAAGCCCCTAGAGCTTGGTATGATTGTCTTAAGGACTTCCTACTCAAACAAGGGTTTGAGATAGGCAAGGCCGATCTAACTTTATTTACTCGCAAAGTCAATAATGATATCTTTATTTGCCAAATATATGTCGATGACATAATATTTGGTAGTACTAATGTGGCTTTTTGTGAGGAGTTTAGTAGGATTATGACGAATAGATTCGAGATGTCTATGATGGGAGAGTTGAAGTTCTTTCTTGGTTTTCAAATCAAGCAACTCAAGGAAGGAACCTTTATTTGTCAAACGAAGTATACTCTTGACATGTTGAAGAAGTTTGACATGGAGAAAGCAAAACCCATCAAGACACCGATGCCAACCAATGGGCATCTTGATCTCGACAAGGATGGAAAGGCCGTCGATCATAAGGTATATCGTTCCATGATTGGATCCTTACTTTACCTTTGTGCATCTAGGCCCGATATTATGCTTAGTGTGTGCATGTGTGCAAGATTTCAAGCTAATCCGAAAGAATGTCACTTAGTGGCTGTTAAGAGAATCTTGAGATATTTAGTGCTCACTCCTAATCTTGGCTTGTGGTATCCTAAGGGCTCCACTTTTGATTTACTTGGCTACTCCGATTCGGATTATGCCGGTTGCAGGGTAAATCGAAAGAGCACTACCGGGACTTGCCAATTTCTTGGTAGGTCTTTGGTGTCGTGGAGCTCTAAAAAGCAAAATAGTGTTGCCTTGTCTACTGCCGAAGCCGAGTATGTGGCGGCCGGTGCTTGCTGTGCCCAGCTACTTTGGATGAAGCAGACCCTGAAAGACTTTGGTTGTGAGCTAACCAAGATTCCCCTCTTGTGTGACAATGAGAGTGCCATTAAATTGGCTAACAATCCTGTAAACCATTCTCGTACAAAGCACATAGACATCCGGCATCATTTCTTGAGAGACCATGAAGCCAAAGGAGATATCGCTTTACATCATGTGAGCACCGAAAAGCAACTAGCCGATATCTTCACAAAGCCTCTAGATGAGTCAAGATTTTGTGCTTTGAGGAGTGAACTAAATATCATTGATTCTCGTAACGTGGCTTGATTTTTTGGACATATTTTGTTTGATTATAGCTAGGCGAAAATTCTTTGAAAAAGTTTGGATGTGATTTCAAAATCTATTTTCACTTCTCAAGCATGTTCATAGTTTTGTGTTGTTTCTATGATATCTGGTCATGCTTGAGTTGGTTCTAGTTCATCATATATGTTCACCATCTCTCACTCACTTCTTCCTGCATTGGAACCACCGGTGGTACCGTCGGGTGACCGGTAGTACCGGTCTATGACCGGTAGTACCGACTAGACATCGGTACAACCGGTAGTTCTTTTTCTCGCGTCGCATGTCTGCCGTTGTCGACCTGACCGGTAGTACCGGTGCTTCTCCACCGGTAGTACCGGTAGTGTAAGTTACGGCCGGGTATAAATAGGGGCTGTGACCTTTCTTTCCTCATTCTTCTTCCCCGTGCCCGCATCCTCCACCACCGACGGCGCCGCCTCTTCCTACCCCCCACTCGATCTCCCTCCTCACTCCACCACTCTTACCGATCTTTGAGGAGAAGTTTCCCCTTGTCGTGGGGGTCACGTGGAGGTGCTTTGGAGTTGCCCAAACCTCTTCCTTTGTTGTGATTCGATCTTCTTTCATCTTCAAGCATGCAAAGGAAGAATCCCAAAAGGGCCGCTCGTCCCAGTGGTGGTGATGGTGGTAGTGCCTCCCGGCCTGTCCGTGGAAGGACTGCCGCTCGTCCCCATGGAGGTGGTGGCGGCATTGGAGATGACAATGATGTTGAGCCCCAGGGTGTGCCTGCTCCTCTCTCGAGTATGGGACGACCCAATCCTCCGCGTCGTCATAGCGAGCAAGTGCAAGGTCAGCGTCCGGCAGGTGAGAATCCACAGCTTGCCGCTATGCAAATTGAGGGTCGCTCTATTGACCCTAATATTGTGGCTCAATCCCCCATTCAAATTGGTCTTGCCACTGCCAACCGGATGCTTTTATTTCATCAAAATGCAAATCCTCGTATGTCCGGTCCTCAAAATCAAGGTGGTTATCAACCCTCTCTTCCTGTTGATTATTCTAAGAGAGCGGGTGACTTAAGGGTGCAGCGCAGTGAGAATCCATATCAGTTCATCCGCAATCCTAGTGTGGATGTTCGTTTTTGGAGCCGCATGCATTCCGATTATTATTACAAGGTTCTCTTCAAGAGTGGGCAGCGTGGCTCTTCTCCGCCGATATTCCAGCACAAGTGGGTGCAGCGCGCCTCTCTTGATAATCTGAACAATCCTGACATTCACCGCTTGGTTGCTGATCTTGATGCTTGTCGTCTGCTTCCTCTTATGACGTTCCAGCATAATTGGAATGATGAGATTATCTGTCAATTTTATGCAACTCTGTGGATTGATTCTCAGAATCTTGTACTACATTGGCTTACCCAAGGCGTCCATTACAGATGTGATTATCGGACTTTTTCACGCCTTCTTGGGTTTACTGCTGAGGACAGGGGTGCTTCTAGTCTTTTTGACATTTTTCCAGACTCTGTCTCTCACGATGACTTAGAGGCTGCTGAGGTATACAAGCCTGGTGCGACTGTTGATTTCACTACCACTCATTTGAAGCCGTACTTTTATGTCCTCAACAATCTCATTCGCCTTACCTTGGACCCAAAGATTGGAGATTCTATTCATCTCATGCTTGATGCTCCTAAGGTCCTATGCCGTTTTGGAACTGGTGGTGATCGTTTTTCCATCACTGACTTCATGTGGCGCAAGATTGAGCAGGCTGCAAATGATCCCCACAAGTCTGTGCCTTTTGATCCATATCTCATGTATATCATTGAGCAAGTGGTGGGTCGTTCATTCCATCACAATACTGTGCACAAGTCCTACTCCGTGCGTCATTTGGGCCCCAGAGGTGTTGGTGGTGGTTCCGCTCCTTCTCCCACTCATGGTCCGGCCACTCGTACTTCCTCCCACGGTGCTTACCGTGGTGGTACTGCTACTGCTCCTCCTCGCTCCTCCTCGGAGCGTCGTCGGCGTGGTGGCGGTGTCATCACGTATGCTTTGGGGAAGCTTTGGGAGGCCTTCTGTTACAAGGCTGAGAAGGATGATCGTCGCCTAAGGCGTATTGAGCAGCACCTACAGATTGATCCTCCTGAGAGTCCTCTCCGTGAGTTTCGGGATCCTTTTGTCGAGTACAATGAGTTGTATGGTGCTCCTGCCTCTGGTCCTAGTGAGGAGGCTGGCCCGTCCGATGACCCTCGTGGTAAGCAGCCAGTCCCTCCATCGCCAGGGTTGGTTGACTACTCGACCGACGACGGCGACGACAGTGACGATAACCGTGACTTCTCGGAGCCTTATTAGACTTCGCTACCTTGGTTCTTTCTGTGCCTACCCTTTTTGGCATTTGATGCCAAAGGGGGAGTGTTAGGCTTATCATCTATGTAATAGGTAGTTAATGGTCGTGTAATCTTTTCAAACCTTGTGGTAAACTATGTATGGTGGACTAAGAACTATTTGTGTGATGATGGATGATTGTAGGCTATTCACTTATGCTTATTTGTTATGTTTGCCTAGTTTGTTTTCCTGTGTTTGTGTGATAAGTCATGTCTCATGCATCACGTTATTTTTTTTTTCTTGTCACACACTTTTAGGCATCCCACGAATTGCAAAATTTAGGGGGAGCTTCCCTTATGTATGCATATTGATTATGATCAATGTTGAGATTCAAGTTCAATGCATACACTGAGGGGGAGCCTTCTGTAAAGTTTGAAATTCAAACTCTTCAATTCTTTATACCTTATGTAAGCCTAAGTTGGTTGTCATCAATTACCAAAAAGGGGGAGTTTGAAAGTGCATTCGCCCCCGTTGTGGGTTTTGGATAATTAATGACAATCAAATTAGGGACTAACATGTCTATCTAAGTGAAATGCAGGTGTTAGTTCAAGGAAAGAATTTGTATGGTCACATTTGGTGATGTTAGCACCCTCAATTCCTTTGGTTGGAAAACATTCCGTCTCAAGTGGGTCGATTAGATCTTATCTTTTGACTTGAGATATAGGAAACGCCGCACTATCAAGAGGGATACAAATTAGGCTATCTAGAAGGAAAACTTGTGCTCAATTTGTGTTGGTTTAAGCGTTTGAGAGACACCTTTGCACTCACGGACACTTAGAGAAGTGTTTTATGCCTGGGAGTACCGGTAGTACCGGTGAACCACCGGTAGTACCGGTAGGCATAAATCCCGCCGGTGTCAGCGCCTTAGTTCTGCGAGTTTTTGTTCTAGCGGTAGTATCGGTGGTGGACCGGTAGTACCGGCCATTGACCGGTAGTACCGGTGAAAGCCCGGTAGTACCGGTAAGTCTTTTTCCCGCAAATCTTGTCTTCGCCAAAATCTGTACTACCGGTGGTACCGGTCGTTGACCGGTAGTACCGGTAGACTATTTTCTCGCAAAGTCTCCAGTAGGTTGACTGTAACGGTCGGATTCCTTAGGACCGGTAGTACCGGTGGGTGCTCACCGGTAGTACCGGTACCGCTTCGAAGATAAGAATATAAATAGCTCTTCCCTTCATTTCTAACCGCTACCCACGCCATTTACTCCTACCAACCTTCAGACAAACAGCTCTCAAGCATTGACTCACCCACTCTCTCTCTTCCTCTTTGCTCTCAAATCCAATCCCTTGCAAGATCTGTGCAGAGAGGAGAGATTTAAGAGTGGAAAGCTTCGATTCACATCTTGAGCACTTGGTTCCCCTCCTAGTTGGCTTGATTTGTATTTGTTACTCTTGGGTTCTTGGAACCCTAGCCGGCTAGGTGTTCTTCGTGGTTGCCCGTGTTGTTCTACTTGTGAGGGCACCCGAAGTGTTTGTATTACCCTTGTTTTCTTAGTGGAAATCTTGGGCTAACCTTTGTGGTTGCTTGAGGGAGGCAAGGAGGTGGAAGAGACTCCGACCTTAGTGGTCACCTCAACAACGAGGACGTAGGAACTCCTTAGTGGGGTTGCCGAACCTCGGGTTAAATCGTGTGTCCTGCGTGCTTGTTGTTGTTGTTATTTGTGTTCTCTTGAGATATTACTTGTTCTTTGTGTTCTCCCTCTTTCATATCTCTTTCTTAGGTTGTGGGTGCTCGATCTACTACTTGGTGAAAGAACAAGAAAGGAGAGTTCATAAACTTCATCAACATCATCGTTGGTAGTGGGGTAAAACTCGGATCTGAAATCACAACTCACAAATCTCTGATTTCTTAGTTTCAGTAAGGTACCGGTAGTACCGGTCGTCTGCGTCGGTAGTACCGGTGATCCCTCACCGGTAGTACCGGTCCAACCAACCGGTAGTACCGATCAGTGTATTAACTTCCGCTGTGAGTTTTTGAGTTTCAGGTTTTTAGATTGGCCTATTCACCCCCCCTCTAGGCCTATTAGATCCTTTCAAAAGAGTAGGTAGTGCAGAAGTTGAAGTCACTATGTGGGTGTTGAACCAAGGAAAAGTTCAAAGAGATGCTTGCGGAGCTACAGAAGGTCCTCACTGCTAAGGCAAAGACTTGGCTTGAGGATCAGATGCCTCAAAAGGACAAGTGGGCTCTTGCATTTGATGCCAGAGGTCTTCGGTACGGTGTGATGACTACCAATTCTTTAGAATTGTTCAATAAGGTGTTCAAGGGTATTCGTGTAGTCCTCGTGTCAGGTATTGTGGAGTACTTGTTCAGGAAGTGCAATGAATACTTTGTCAATCGATGGAACATAGCAAAGGAGTCCAAAGAGAAATGGGGTAGAGCAGGTAGGAAACACTTGGATCTCTTAGAGACGATAGCTTCCAACCAAGTGGGGGAGGCCTTTGGGCCATCGAGGTTAGTGTACAATATCAGGATAGCCAGAGGAACGAACCTGGTGGGTGAGAAGTATGCACTACTATTGGCGGTCCTTAACTCCTAATTCTAACCGCTAATTCTCACATAAAATCATAGCATATGAACACCAAACGTAGATTTAGAGCTTACAACTAACTATTTCCATGAGTTTTGGTGTTTTACCATTCACAGGAGGACATTTCGGAATAATATGAAATATGTACCTAAAGTGTACAAGAAATGCAAGATTATAAACATTCTACACAAGTCCAAAGGAGAGAGGCCCAATTCCTAGAAGATTCAGGGCCCAGATGAGAGGAGAACAAAGCCCAAAGGCAACCCAAACCAACTCAACTCTGCACAGCACCGTCATGGGCCAAGTCTAGGAGATCAAGGGACACAGTCCAACCAAATTGAACTCAAGGGGGCCCACCTAGGGTGCGCCACACCCCTGGTGGCCTACCTCAAGCCCAACCTCGTCTGGTCGGTTCAAACTGACGTCCCCAAGGTGGTTCACAGGGTGTTGGTGTAAGGTCCTAAATGGCTAAAGGGGGGTGAATAGCCTATTTAAAAATCTACAAGCTTCACTAGACAAGTGAGTTAGCAAAACAAACGACATAGCAATTCTAGCACTAGCTCACTAAGCTATGCAAGCCATCTACACAAGTCTAGTTCAAGGCTAAACACTGACCACCCCAACAACTAACTCTACTCCTAAATAAGAACAAAACTACACAAGCTAGAGACAAAGAATAACAAGGTACACAACTAGCAAGGTAGATAAGTAAGCAAAGGAGTGAGCTAGGATTGTTATACCAACGTTGATGAGTAGAGATATGTCCAATGAACCAATCAAGCAACACAATCACATACACAAGATGAAATCCTCGGCAAAGAGATGACACAAGAATTTTTTACTGAGGTTCACTTGCTTCCCGGCAAGCTAGTCCTCGTTGTGGCGATGCACTTACTTGATAGATCGCGCGCTAATTGACTATCAAGAGTCAAACCCTCAGCGGGTGTTGCACATCCACTCATAAGATGGGACTCTCCAAGCCACGAGCTCCACTAGAGTAGCCAATTCACGAACTCCCATGGGGAAGGCTCAAGAACCCCTCATAATCACTTGGTGAGGCTCGAAATAATCTCCAATCACGAGCTCAACACCACCGCTGCTCCAAGTCATTTAGGATGTCGGGAAACACCCAAGAGTAACAAGCAATCCGCAGCCAACTCAATAGATCAAGTGCCACTTGATGCAACTCTCAAAGCAATGCACTTGAATCTCACTCAATCTCACTAGGATGTGCAATCAAGCAAGAAGATGAGTGGAAGGGGATGTGCTCAGCTCAAGAGGTTGTTAGAGAGTCCAAAATGTCCAAGAGAGGGTTCTCCAATCCGGCCAAACACATATTTATAAGCCACTCCAAAGAATGGAGCCGTTAGCAACAAAGAAATTGCTCTACGCGCGCTGACTGGACGTGCAGGTCAGATCGACTGGACGCGGCCACAGCGTCTGGTCACACCTGCGCGACATCTCCGATGCTCGCCACGTGTCCCGTTTTAAATTTCGTTCGTTTGATCTCCAACGGTCATGAAACGTTACCTACTTAGTCAAAGCATGACCGGACATGACGCTAGAGTTGATCGGACGCGTTACACCCGGTGTCCGATTTGAGTCTAGTAAGGGTCCAGAGAGTAATTTCGTCGACCGAACGCGTCCGATCATGACTGACTAGACATGCCACCGTGTTTGATCAAACCTTCCCTCTGTGCTGCTCTCCTAGGTGCGTGACCGGATGCACCGGTCCCGCGAGTGATCGGAAGCTCCGGTCACAAACCCTCGCGCTTCGCCCCGTGCGCCTGCCGGTAGAACTAACTGGATGCGCCAGCCGTGTCCGATCCAGCGTCCGATCACACGTTTGGTCACACGTCCGTTCACCCCAGTGAGGGGCTTAGGGGTTCTCTCTCCCTCCCGCCGAGCTTGCGAGTGCGGGATTCAGACATTTTCAGGAAAATGAAATGTCTATTTTCTATTGCACCGGATGCGAGAACCGGAGGCAAAGTCGCAGTGGTGGTCATCGCTATTTTACAAGCGACAAACGCTGTCCTCGGGAGCAACAGACGCTGCCCTCAGCGTCTGTCAGCTTACCCTAGCGATGGCTTTATGTGGTGGCACGACAGACGTGGTGGTGGCCGCGCGACGGACGCACGACGTCAGCGTCCATCGACAGTGGCATCAGCCGGGCGCTGGAGCAAGCGGAGGCGAGCTGTGCGTGATAGACGCTGGCTGGGTCTGGTGTTGGCGCGTCAGACGTGACTGTTGAGTCGCGCGCGTTGTAGGGCTCTCTGGACCGTGTCTATCGATGCGACAGACGCTGGGTCTCAGGCGCGATGGATGCGTTTGTCGAAGGCAAATTCGACCATTGACTTTGAGCGCATAGGGACACGTGGCGCATAGAGGTGCGATGAATGTGGCACTGCAGCGTCTGTCGCCTTGGCGTGGCCACGTCTGTCGCCCTTGACAGGGATATAACGGCTAGCTCTTGAGTGAAACATTATAAATAGATGATGGCCGGCCCTTGGGGGTTCTGTCTTGCACATTTGAGATATTGAGGCACACTTTGAGCTAGAGAAATTCCCCTCCACTCATCTTCTTGCTTGGTTGCATACTCTAGAGAGATTGAGTAAGATTCAAGTGCATTGCATTGAGAGTTGCATCTAGTGGCACTTGATTCTTGAGTTTGCTGTGGATTGCTTGTTACCCTTGGGTGTTCTCCGACACCCTAGACGCTTGGAGCAGCGGTGGTGTTGAACTCATGATTGAAGATTGTTTCGAGCCTCACCAAGCGATTGTGAGAGGTTCTTGAGCCTTCTCCGCAGGAGTTCGCGAATTGGCTACTCTAGTGGAGCTCGTGGCTTAGAGGATCTCCATCTTGTGAGTGGATGTGCGGCACCCGTTGAGGGTTCAACTCTTGATAGTTGATTAGCTCGCGATCTATCAAGTGAGTGCATCGCCACAACGAGGAGTAGCTTGCCGGGAAGCAAGTGAACCTCGGTAAAAAAATCTTGTGTCATCTTATTGCCGAGGATTTCATTTGTGTATGTGATCACGTTGATTGATTGGTACATTGGACATATCTCTTCTTATCTACGTTGGTATATCTATTAAAGCTCACTCTTTTACTTATTATTCTTTGTCTTGTTTAGCTTGAGTAGAATAGCTTATCTCATAGGAGTAATTAGCCTAGTAACTTAGGTTGTTGGTGTGAGCTAAAGATCATAGCCTTATTGTTTACTAGTATTGTGTAGGCGGCTTGCATAGATTAGTTGTGCTTGTGCTAAAAGAGCTTCGCCATCTTATTTAAGTTGTTTAGTAAAGTTTGTAGAAAATTTAAATAGGTTATTTACCATCTCTCTAGCCATTTGGACCTTACACCCGTATGTCTGTCCCTCTGTGTGGAGTTGGGGTAAAGCAGCGGGTGCACCTAGTTGTAACAGCCTCAAAATGGGGTAAGTGGGCCTAATTCGCGGAATGGCGCGACCAAAAAAAGTCAGTTTTGTAAATATTTTTTTTAAGATTAGTATTAAAATATTAATTAAAAAGATTTAAAATAAACAAATTCTGCCGAGGCCCGTCCGTGAACCCACCGCAACTACGGCAGCGCGGCACGGTTACGGCACGGGCGCACCGCCGGCTGGCAGCTTCTTCTGCCTGCACTGGGCACTGGGCAGGCTCGTACGTACAGTATAGGCGATAGCGTACGAGACGGCACGGGTAGAGATGGCAACGGGTACCCGAAACCCGAGTACCCGACGGGTATTACCCGATAAAGAGGCGGGTATGGAATGAATTTTCTACCCGTGGGTATGTTATTGGGCAAAATCATATACCCATCGGGTATGCGGGTACGGGTGCGGGTGTATACTACCCATACCCGCATACCCGCGGGTAAGACATACCCGCAAAAATAACTATCCAACCTCAGTTATTTTAGCGCATATAAGTCATGAATTTGGCCCATTGAGACATCCACTATATTTCTAGTAGATTGTCTTTATTGTAATGATACTAATAATATTTGTTAGCATGTTTGTAACTTGTTGGAAGCTTAGAATTATTTATTTTTGCATGTGACTATTTGATATTTTTAGGTAATTTTCGGGTATGTTATCGGGTACGGGTTACCCGTCGGGTGAGAATTACCCGGCGGGTACGGGTATGGAACTATTTTTTTACCCGCATGCGGGTACGGGTAACCCGACGGGTAAAATTTTGCGGGTGCGGGTACGGGTACGGGTGAGCACTACCCGTCGGGTACGTACCCGTTGCCATCTTGAGGCACGGGGGCTCGATAGAGCGTGGGATGTGCAGGAGGCAGAGGAAAAGACTGGTCACTCACTCCTCCGTACTCCGTATGGCGCCGTACTGCACGTTGCTGGAGTACGGCGGCAACTACTGCTCCTGTGCTGAGTGCTGACACAAGCCTTCCTGGTAAACTCGGCAGTAAAAATTCTTGGGCCCTTTTCAGTTCCCGGAAAATTTTGTAAAATTTTTCAGATTTTCCGTCACATCGAATTTTTGACACATGTATGAAGCATTAAATATAGATAAAAAATAAAACTAATTACACAGTTTAGATGAAATGGGCGAGACGAATCTTTTAAGCCTAATTAGACTATGATTGGACAATATTTGTCAAATAACAACGAAAAGTGCTACCGTGCCATTTTGTCAAAAATTTCGGATCTAAACCGGCCTTTGGAGCTACTACAGATATGGCTGTGTTTAGTTGCTTCAAAGTTCCAAAAATTTTACAAGATTCCCGTCACATCAAATTTTTCGATGTATGCATGAAGCATTAAATATAGGTAAAAAAATAACTAATTACACAGTTTTGTTGTAAATCACGAGACAAATCTTTAGAACCTAATTAGTCCATAATTAGACACTAATTGTCAAATACAAACGAAAGAGTTACTGTACTTCCAAAAATTTTACCGGGGCAACTAAACACACCCTACGAAAAAGTAGGGTCTTGTTGGTTTAGTTCTCCAACTTCGAGGCTAAATTTTACTATGAAAAAAAAGATTTTCTGTCACATCAAAATACTAACACATGCATGAAGTAATAAATATAGATAAATTAAAAACTAATTACACAGTTTTATTATACTTTACGAGACGAATATTTTAAGTCTAATTAATCAATATTTGGACAATTATTACTAAATAAAAACAAAAATACTACAATACACTGTGGTGATTTGGCGATCCTCCAATTGGGAACTAAACGAGCCCTAGCGTAACAACTGTCCGCTGCGATAGTAAAAGAACACGTCAAATCTAGCATCAAGGACCATTGTGGTCGCCACATGCGGTCTCGTCCAATCCACGAGTACCAGACCATTGTACTGTACTAATATACTGAGGCCCGGTTAAGTTTTCACAAAAAAAAAACTTTTTATCCCATCACATTAAATATCTAGACACCTAACATTAAACGTAGATAAAAAACTAATTACATAATTTACATATAGGCCTTGTTTAGATTCCAGATTTTGCCTATCAAATTCACTGTATAGAATTCCTATTCCCCGTCGCATCAAAATGCCGGCACATATACGAGTACTAAATATAGATGAAATAAAAAACTAATTGCACAGTTTTATTTACTTTGCGAGACGAACATTTAGAGCCTAATTAATCAAGATTTGAACAATTATTACCAAATAAAAACAAAATTGCTACAGTGTAACGTGACACCTACTATGCAAAATTTGCCTCCCAATTTTGGTATCTAAACCAGGCCATATTTTATGAGATAATCTTTTAAACTTAATTAGTCTATAATTAGCCATAATTACTATAGTAACACATGTGCTAATAACAGATTAATTATGCTTAATAAATTTGTATGATTGTTTTTAGACGAGCTATGTAATTAATTTTTTTTATTAGTATTGAACGATCTTTCGACGTCCCACGAAACATCAGCAAAGCCTGAGAAATGCCATCACCTACTGCTGGGCTTGTTTGCTTGTCTAGGCGATGAGTTTCGAGAGAGGATTTTACTGAACGATCTACTGTATAATGGAAGTACTAATAATAACATAATAAAAAAGCATAGGATGAATTGCCGAAACAAAGAGGGATTAAACAGATGAACAACTTCCACAGTTTTCTTGGCCACTTGAACGAAGAGACAAAGAGTCCCAAATGTAAAGGCAGTAGCTATAGCTAGATCCATAGGAAGAACATTTTTCAACATAACAGGATCGACCAGGTTCTGCTTAAAATCGTAAGACATGGAGACACGATCGAGAACACCAAGAAACATGGAGACATTTATGTAGTATGACAATTGACAGGGATGGATGATTCACCGGCCATTGATCGCTCACGCAGCGGCATCATCGACCCATGAAGCTACCCACCCCGCATGCATGCCGCCGTTCACGCGGCTGTAGGCGCGGCCATGATGCTCTTGCTGGACGAGGAGCTGGTGGGCCTCAGCGCCCGCATGGGGCTCGCCAGCGCCCACGCCCAGCTCCGGTGGCTCCGCGAGCCGCTGGTGCCCCTCGCGCTCCCTCCGCCGGCGCCGCTCCCGCCGTCGGGTGCCGAGAGCCAGTACGATGACGAAGGCGCGGCCGCGGCGGCGCCTAGGCTGCCGCCGCCGAAGAACCCGGCGCACTTGATGCGGTGGTGCTGGTGGTCCTGCTCGTGCTCCTCGCCGCCGCCGCCGCCCAGGTGGCGGCCCGCCAGCGCGCCCGCCGCGGCCTTGTTGGGCTTGGGCTCGCGGTGGGACTCGACGCGCCGGAGCGCGCAGTCGCCGAGGCCGGTGGAGAGGCGCTCCAGGAAGTCTCCCGAGAAGCTGCGGCTGCCGCAGCCCACGGAGCGCGACCGCGCCACCTTCCGCCCGAACGACGACGACGACGAGCCCTCGCTCCGGCGGCCCGGGCTCTCCGCCGGCTCCACGATCGCCTCCAGCCGGCCCCCGAGCGACGCCGACGAAGCCGACGCCACCGATACAGAGTTCCTCCTCGCCGCCGCCGCGCCGCCGCCGCCGCCGTTGGTCGCCGAAGCCGAGGCCGACGACGGCGCGCCCGCGCCCTTGTGGTGGCTGCCGCCGGACGACGAGGAGAGGTGGAGGAAGGACCAGAAGCTCTTCTTGCGCGGGCTGTCCGCGGTGATCGCGGGCGCCGCCGGCGGCAGCGGTTCCTCCGGCCGCGGCGCGACCGACTTGCTCCTCTTGAGCCCAGTCCCACCGCCCGCGTTCTGCGCCGCGGGCATCACCTTGCGCGACGATGCCGCGGAAGAAGGGTAGAGTGGCAGCGCCGGCGCCTCGGAGGAGGCGCGGTTGGACGACGGCGGCGTCGAGGACGACGGCGACGCGGACACCGGCGGCGGCGGGTGGAAGGGGCTGGACTTGGACGACGACACCAGCATGCCGAGCTTCTCCTGCAGACAGAAGGCGCAGATGCCGCCGGCGCCCGCCCCGGCCGCCGCGGTCGCGCCTGGCGGGTACGGGTGCTCGCTGCAGTACACCGCGCCGTCCTGGTCCGCTGCCGCCGCCGCCGCCGCCGCCGCCGCCACTGCCGCTGTCGCGTCCGCCGCTTTCTCCTCCATTCTTGAATAAATCGGTCAATCTACCGCTGCTGGACGGATCTTGGCTAGCTATGCGAGGACAAGTCCCCGCATCACTGCCCGCTGCTTGCTCTTGAATCGGCGTGCTAGCTCCTCCTCTTCACCCCGATCTGGTGCTTCTGCACGCACGGACGTGGAGACGGACGAGCAGGGGAGGCAGAGAGCTTGGGAATGGAGCCAGTGAGCGGCACGGGCGCACAAGCGGATGCGGAGAGCAGCGAGCTGCAAAGCAGAGACTGAGGAGGCAGGCAGGGGTGGCGTGGTGCTCTCTCTCAAGTCTCAATGCTCCGCTCGCGCTGCGCCTTTGCCTTATTTTAGCGCCACTTCCGCCTGTTTCTTTTTGTCCTGGTTCGTCGCCGCAGACAGTCTGGGGGCCGTGACGAGGCTCCCATCAGGCGGAGCACGTGGGGGTGGGGGCGCATCTCTCTGCGCCGCTGCAGCAGCCCTGCCCGGCTGCCCCGCAAAGAGTCAGCCAGGCGTTGATGGCAACAGCTCCCCTGCATAACCACGTTTGGAGCCCAGAAATTACCGTTGCTGATCCCACGTTTGGAGCCCAGAAATTGGGTGACAGCGCCGGGACCTTTTGGGATTTTGGGTTTCTGGGACGGATCACCGTCAATGGATGCTTCATGCCGGGACGGATCAGTTTGCTGAAATAAACTCGGCTTCACGGTTTCAGGGATTTCTGTAAAAAGAAAATGTTTAGACAGGATGCGATTTGACCTTTAAGTGCTGCTTGTAGGATGCGAGTAGCATGTCACATGTTGTAGGTCGGTCTAGTGCGAGTCTAGCGGGTTCTTCACTTGCTCCATCCATTCATGATTCATGCTGTAATTGCTTCTCACTCAGGTCGAGTGACGAGTGCAGTTCCATCCTGCACTGTTCCACACGCAATGTGCGCGAGTCAAGATGACCTGAGGCTCTAACGATGTGCCCACAAGCGGGGGCCATGGAGAACGGATGATCCAAAACGGCGGCTGTTCTGTTCCATCACCGCCGCTTGCAAATGGCAACAGGCCCAGCCGGACATGTCGTGTACGTACTATACCCCCCAGTACCCTCCTTGATCGGCTCCACAGTTTGGTACTGGTATCACACCAGCAGCCACATGCGTGCTGGTGGTCGGAGCCGACGCTGCCCGCATGGCCGCATGTGCCCGCACGAGCCTGCTAGCGTGGCAGTTTTCACTATCACCAATATATAGTACCAGCGAATGGGCATTTCATCGGATGGTAGGACTGTCCAGTGAAACGCTACTACGATGATTGCATCTTTTTCTAAAAATTTTAGGATATATACACGTGCGCGTTCGGTGGTACTACGCGTTTCCTGCGCACCGGAGGCGACGTGTCTCCCAATCTCTTCTTTGCGTGTACTGACACGCACGCGTGTGTGTGCGTGTTGTGTGAGTGTGTGAATTGTGTACGTCTAAGTTGTACCCAATCAAAAAAACACTAGTACTAGTATAGTCTAGTACCAGTGCATATATATATATAATCTGTGTATGTTAGTCCAGTTAAAATAAATAGTACGTACTTGATGTCCGTTGTGGAAGGAGTTAAAACCTATTTGTTTCGTTGAAATTTGATTTATGCTGATGCTTAAGCTGATTTGTTTTTTATTTTTTTAATACGTTCTGAGAAGAAAATACTATTTATTCACCGAAAAGTAGTGCAGACGTACTAGCCCTGAAGAACATGGCGACTTGCCCAAATCGTCCGTCGCCACGAGCCCACAAATCGGCATCGTGACAGCAGCGAGTGGCGCTGGCCTGTCTATCTATGGCGAGCCTAAAACGCGATCATGTCCGTCCTCAGCTCTCCTCCCATGGTCAAACGTGCTACACCTACTAATTATTGTACTACTAAAGAAACGAATCTATCTAGCTACTTGTAGCGCTATCCAGGGTGGCGCAGCGACCAACTGATGTGAAGTGGTAACGTGTCCAGCCCTGGACGCGACTCGAGGGTGACACTGGCATTTTTCATGTCATGCCGGTTGCCGGGCGTTTCTTTCCTCCGATCTGCAGGGAGAATGAAGGTAACATGTTCATTCGCATGGGGCTGATGAACGAACCTCCTCCAGTCCTCCTACCTGTTCACATCAGGGCATCATCTCAGTATCTTCTGCGACGCCCAACACCGTCAGTTCCGTTGCGAAGAGCCGAAGATACTGCACATGCGTGGACGGAGTTAAAAACCAGAGGCCGTCCATGTTCATGTTCATCGGTATCCGTCCTTGGCTTTCCTGCGTCTGGATGGCTGATGCTGCCGCGAAACTGCGTACGTGCGACAGTCATTATACTCCCAATACCCCAAGGTCAGGCATGCCCATGCGTGCGCTTTCAATACTGGCACTGGCAATGTGGCAGTAGATCTTGCAAGCACGGTCTCCGTTCCAGGTGACACTTTCATAAAGGCCTTGGCCGTGTTTAGTTCCCCAAATCGGGGGCCCGATTCGGGCACTGTAGCTACAGTGCCCGTGTCGGAACACTGTAGCAACTTTTGTTTTTTAGTGCAAAAAATTGTCCAAAAATTGATTAATTAGACTCAAAATGTTCGTCTCGTAAAGTACAACAAAACTGTACAATTAGTTTTTGATTTCATCTACATTTAGTACTCCATGCATTTGCCGGCATTTTGATGTGATGGAGAATCTTCTTTTTGCATAGTACAATTTGGGGGAAAATTTGGGAACTAAACAGGGCCCTTGTTGGGATACCCAAATTCACCCCAAATTTTACTATGCAAAAAGGAGATTCCCATCACATCAAAATGTCGGCAAATGCATGGAGTACTAAATGTAGATGAAATCATAAACTAATTGCACATTTTGTTGTACTTTGCGAGACGAACATTTTGAGTCTAATTAATTAATTTTTGGACATTTTTTTACACTTAAAAACAAAAAGCGCTACAGTGTTCAACACACAGGAACACTGTAGCAACAGTGCCCGAATCGGGGCACCGATTCCGGCATCTAAACAAGGCCAAAATTTAAAAATCAGCAGGACTCCAGGGAGCAGAAGTTCAGATTCAACATAACTCTCGACTCTCGTTAAAACTCACACTAGAGCTGAACTTTGCTGCCAATGCTCTTCACACCAGACCTCACCATCATTGAGCCTATTCAGCCGGCTTATAATCCGTCTTTTTCAACTTGTTTTTTCAGCCAGAATAGTATTTTTCTCTCACAACAAATCAGCCAACAGTGTTTTTCAGCCGGCTTATCAGCCCAGCCAAACGGGGCCATTGCTTTAGCCTCGAGTTGGATAGGCCCACTTTGGATAATAGGCCTTGTTTAGTTCCCAAATCAGCACTCCAAATTCCACTATGCAAAAAGGAGATTTCCCATCACATCAAAATGTCGGCAAATGCATGGAGTACTAAATGTAGATGAAATCAAAAACTAATTGCACAGTTTTGTTGTACTTTGCGAGACGAACATTTTGAGTCTAATTAATCATTTTTTGGATAATTTTTTGCACTAAAAAACAAAACGCGCTACAGTGTTCCGACCGAAACACTGTAGCGCGCAGTCCTGATTCCGTTGTCCCAAATCGGGAACTGAACACGGCCATAGTCTAAGATTGCCAAGGTTGGCCGACTACTATTTTCACCAAGCTGGCATCAGGTTTGGTGAACAAATACTTTTGTGACATTTCGGCAAGCACAAGGCATGTGGGCTCGTAACAGCTTGAAAGGAAAAATCCTTGCCACACTGTAGCAATGAACCAAACAGGCACATGAGGTTTGGCCCAACTTGTGTAACTTTAGACGGGGAAAATATTTTGCCCTTGAAACATGGCAAACTGTGTAAGTTGAGGCTATGAAACAAACAAACCCAATCGTCTTCAACGTAAAAGTTTTAAAGAAACATCAACCCCCAGAAAAAAGAAAAGAAAATCAATATTGAGAGCATTGCTGCCGAGACATATCGATCAGCCTCAATGTCAAAGCACAATTGTGATATGCACCTTCAAAAAAAATGATAAGCAATATGATCAACACCGCAACTCCACGAGTACCAAACAAGAGTGAAGCCGCAAAGAGGAACATAATCAGCAGATGACACAAACAAATTATATCATAATTCAAACGGGAGTCTTGGTAAAACAGGGGACAAGCTGGAACAAAGGCAAAGGAATTCTGAGTTCTAAATATCAAGTAGCTTATGTTCAACACACAGAAACTAAGAAAACTAAGTGCATATTTTTCTTTTCTATTCAGTATTGGCAGTCAAACTGTTGTGCGTTAAGGGTTAATGAGCATATCTCAACCACATACATGAAAGTGTTCTGCAGCAGAGCCTGACCATAGGACTATGATAATGATTTTGCTTTCAGGTGGATGACAAACCAGCGAATAAATTGGTCAGCTAGAATGCAAAAAAAAAAGGTGTTCTGGCTGTCATCCAAAATAAATTCTGCAAACCATGAACTTGTTGGTAATATCATAACATTCAGTGTAATTTCCTTTTTCGATTTATGTACCAACTTACCATTCCCTAGATAGAAAGTACTAAATGTAGCATTTTTAAATGTTTATTAGCATTTATTGAGATATTTGATGTAATGGTGCATGGAATAATTCAAATGGTTCTTTTCCATAGACTGAAGTCTTTCAAGGATGATACATATACTAGTGACATTGCCAAAAAATGCTGGAAGGCAATTCTGTCTACCTCCAATATGGAAAATGTCCACATGCTATGCTG
The DNA here is from genome assembly GCA_038087645.1 of Saccharum hybrid cultivar R570. Classification (NCBI taxonomy): domain Eukaryota; kingdom Viridiplantae; phylum Streptophyta; class Magnoliopsida; order Poales; family Poaceae; genus Saccharum; species Saccharum hybrid cultivar. The sequence continues at coordinate 668,969 of JAQSUU010000542.1, forward strand.
TTGAATCTAGCATGTGCAAAATTTCAATATAGGAGGTAGATGCATGTCCAACAAAAAAAACTAATGTTAGAGTCCACTACACAGCATTGGCTACAGACTGCGAAGAAAATTGAGAATGCCTTCATATAAAAGACTTCTTATGTATAACTACGCAGGGTAGTTTCATTGCCCATTTACTAGCATGTCTTACTCAGTCATCTTGAATATAAGATCTTAATACACTTAGTGAGGAGAAATATTCTAACTTACTTAGGCACCTTATAAGCCTATATTGTTTACCTTTAATCCAAATTGATTACAGACTAAAATAATCTGAGGAAGGAGATCTTGCCTTTGCCAATGGGTTAAGATAGATTGTCCACAAAAGCTCCTATTGCCAGTGCCATGCATCCTTCCTTCACCTGCCAAGGTAACATAATGCCCTAATTGCCAATGTCTCGTATCATCTGTCAGCACAATAGAACTTAACAATAATAGACTCATGCTAAAATATGACAAAACGGATAATAATATGCAGCTCAACCAGTGTATCTTCAGTACAGAAGCATACACTTTCCATTGCCGCAGAAGGATCAATCCGAAAAACCATGAGTCCATGACACAGTCAAAACATTTATGTGTTCCAATAAAGATCAAAATAGGCACCAGCGTCCAGCGGTGAGACTGTGATTAGGTCATAGGCTATGGACTATGAGGCTAGGCATTCAGACGCCAAGGTGACCATATGGTTAGGCCAAATTGGCATCATGAGTTGCTGACCCAGGACTCACCTCCTATCTGCCACATCCTGCTATCAAGGGTTTGTTCCTAGCTCCGATTGCTGAATCGCCAATTATTGAATTGCCAAGACTCCTTTATACAGCTTAGCAGTTTAACCATAGCCAGAATCTATAATTTTATTTCTATTCCTTATAAAGTTTCCTTCTACCAAAATATCTTAGTTCAAAAACACACCATCTAAATACACATCTTCACTTTTTTCTGAACTACAGTATGGATCTAAAATACTAAGATGTCGCACTGAAGTGCAATCGAACTTTTTTGTTACTCACAATTCATCAGTGAAATCCTGTGGCTCTTCAGTGTTACTATCATTTCTGTACGCAGACTGCTGGGTGATCATGGGCGAAGTAGTCTTGGACCAGAATTTGAAGATATCCATGAAGCAATTACATCGACAAGAGTTTCGACGTCTTTTGAGATCTGTGCTCGTAGAATGCCTGAGTCAGTACCCAAAGTGGTACCAACATCCTTAGCAACAGCCTCCCATGGTGTACCCGTTGTCAGATTTGCCAGAAGTTCACCTCCACGGTTCACTGCATCAGCCATTGCTGGTGGAACATCAGGAAGAATCTGAAGAAACACAACACAATTACTTTTTCAGAATTATAAAATCTTTGTTCCAGCAATGGCTTTGCCAATAGCTCTAAAACATGGAAGCCTGAAAAGAAAAATAGTACCTGTTGTAATGGTAGCCCATGATCCCCAGGAAGTAATCGAATTGACATATCAAGCAACGAGCTAATAGCTGCTTCGGAGCTTAGTACTTGTGCAAGGGTAGAGGTTTCATCAATTTGATCATCTTTGAACTTTATTAAGAGATTCCGAGAAATTCCATAGTAGGATTTTATCTAAAGAAAATTGTGATGCGCCAGTAAAATAACATGCATAGAACAATTATAGAATAATTCACATGAGAATCTTGGTTATTCAGCATAAACAGATTAAAACATAGCACATAAGAGAACCCTAAGATTGGTTATAAGTGAAGCTTTGAACTGAGAATTCTGATAATCTCTAATAAATAGGTACTGACAGAGATGTCACAGGCTTACAGCACCATTAAGCACCAGACACAATTTGAGATAATGTTCATAGATTTTATCTGTGTGTTGATAAACTCAACGTATGTTTAGAGAAGGTTGAGTAAACTCACATTAACCAGTACATTTCAAATAACTGTCACCATTTCTTGCGTGGGTGGTTTACATATAATTTTACATTTCAAATATTCTAAAGAATAGTGCTAACATACCAGGCGGCGTGTCTCTTCTGGTTTTGGAATGAAGTCCTCCCGCCCTTGTACTAAGTCCATATACAACGGAGGAAGTTGTTGAAGTAAAGGTAGAAGTTGCTTAACAACAGGTGGGCTTAGATTCTCAAGCTGCTTAATGGCTGCTTCTGCCTATTATGCCAAAATTATAAGCTAGTAAGCTACATAGATTGAAGGTTTCAAGAAGGAAATATAAACGCATCCAGCTAGTCATCACATGAGAGCAATATATGTTATATGTTTAGGAGAGTGTCATCTGTTCGAATATTTAAGAAAAATAAATAGAATAATCTATAGAATTCTTAATTTCACATCCTTCAGTCATTGCTAACTGATGAATCTCAGGAATTATCTTCCATACTGAGTATGGCACTTCTAAGAAATTTAGCTAAATGGAAGACATCAAGGCAGCAAATGGGGTAGAAGGACCGAAATGGCAAATCATAAAGTACACTATAAAAAAGAGTGATTTTTTTTCTAAATTTATATGGAACGTGTGCCACCTCAATTGACATTCTTACGAGTAGCAAATTCTCAATTTTCCAATAAGAAAAGTAAATGAATAGGATTCATCCAACAAGAAAAGTAAAAGACAACTTGGGCCGAAAGGAAAGTTAAATGAAAATTCATCATACCATGGAGTGGAGAAGAAAAACAGCCTCAAAATATTTTCCACTTATCTTTCTTTTTTTAAAAAAAAGTCATGCCATTCCCATGTTTAAAAGTCAGAATTATGAAATAGAGTGCCCTACGAAGCTAAAAAATAATATCGTGGTAGTTTTGTGGTATTCAATAAAAGTTGTTATGCTTAATTGGACAGACAGGACATTCTAGTTAATACAGAAAAGTTCAAGATATATTTCTGTTATCCGGGACAGTCCGCAAAACAGATGCTACCCCAAAGTGAACATTGACAGTGCAAGCATGAAAAGATAACCTGCATAATGTGTTAAACGTTTCGAGGAACAGTGTTAACACCAAAGTCACAGAAACATATCGTACCCCAAATCGGATTGTTGGATATGATGTCAATTGGGACAATATCGGGCCAAAACTTTGTGCCATAGGAACAATTACTGGTGAAAATAGTGGGATCGCGGAGCTTGCCTCCTGCAACAAATGAAGAGCATATAAACTGGTAGTTTTTCCATAAGCATATTTTTTCTGGAACAAGCAATTTGAGAAGAAAAATACTTGGACACAACCTTCTCTAACTTGAAGCACAAAAAAAAAACACGAGATGGTGTCAAATGCCACCTGATAATGGCATATATGGTTCATATAAAACTAGTGTTTGCATGTCACATTCAAAGAGCCACATCACATGTTAAAAATGATAGCACTGTTCTATGGACTCATACAAAACATCTCACATGTCTTTGGCATTTACATCCCATGATGTATGAAAATGGAACTTGAAATAGCAAGAAACATCTCAGCTAGTGAAGCAAAAACATCTGGAATATGCAGTTCTGTAGTATCACACGCAACCAATTATTTTAGATATAGTACTAGACATCCTACACTCAAATACCTGTTTCACGGACCAACTCCCTTATGTATATTGGGATGGAGGACTAAAACTGAGTCAAATTTGTAATGCTACATGCAACTAAAAGAAACAGTAACCATACCTACATGTGGATAGGATGAACGGCGAGATATGCAAAAACATACCTTGTTGTTAAAGGACATCAATACATTTCCACTTCGCTGCACAGCATATCTTGAACCTGGAATACAAACCATTAAGAAGACAAATTATACAATTGTAGCAAAAAGAAAAGGAAAAAAAGAGAGTATTTCATAAACAGAAATTGAAATTAGATGCAAGGTAAAGTCTTACCAATCAACATGTGGATAACAGATCCCAAGGAATGTCCAACACCAAATGTTGGGAGATCATTTACCTGTTTAAAATTTCATATACTTAGTACAATGGACAGGATCCTGATTTATTAAACAGATAGCTTTACTTACAGGCTCATCCAAGTTTCTCAAACACCTGTCAAACTTAAATTGAACTTCATCTGCAATGAAGAAATGGTCAAAGCCGCTTGCATAAGGTGTAGCAATCACCAAAGCTCCCCTAGAAAACGAAGAGATACGTGAGTATTTTTGCACTGGAAGTAGGGGATGTCCTAACTTTAGCTATACTAGAAAATTAAAAAAAAATGAACAACTGTATAAGTCATAATGGAAGGAATTGGATTAGATCAGCAGTCAGGTAATGACAAAGTTATCTGTATTTTTTATCCATAGATGAACGAACATAGGAGTACTCCTTAAAGCTCACATGAACAAATGAGAAGATTAGTTCAGCAGTCGGCGGTCATGCTGTAAAGCACCTTTGTTTCAGGACATTCATGTGGCAATGCTTTGTTTGAGAAAACAAACTCAAAACACATGGAAGTACATCCCAGGTACAAAACTTGAGCTAACTCTCTGTACTTTTCATAAAGTTCAAATATTACTCTTCCTTGATGACAAGAGGATCACAAAGCTCATTCATCAAAAATAATAAAATAGCTCATAGGAAACAAACTTGGGTGGTTTGACACTGATTTTAAACATACCTGTTCGCGAGACACTCGAGGAAGAAGCGGTATGTGATCTGGGGAGCGGCTCCGACAAAAATTCCTCCAACAAAGTGGACAACAAATGATGGCTCTGAGGACTTCGGTCTCAGCACCCATGCTCCCTACATAACAATCAGCACTAATCAGTAACTTTTATTATGTATCTAGACATATCGTATATACATAACAAAAGCTATGTTCGTATTCATAGTATTTAAAAAGTCAAAACGACCTATAATTTGGCACAGAAGGTGGTATAATCCGGATATAAACACAAAACGCAACCGCAGTGAAGGCGAGAGCCACCAAAACGCACCTCGACTTCGGTCCAATCTCCAGTAGAACCCCAGCCCTCCCGGGACTGTTTTGCCGCCTCCGTGATCACCCTACGCGCCGTCCCCCAACAGCGAGATAAGAGAGGGGCCGAGGTTCGAGAAGAACAGATGAAACCACGGAATGATCCACCGCCTACCTCTCGATCTGGGAATAGAGCTGTATCGACCCGTCCGAAGGCGCCGCTGAGGTCGGTGGCGCGGCGGCGGGGCGGGGCCTATCTGCGTCCGGAGACGAGCAGCACGAGATGGCGCGCCTCCGCCTCCACCTCCCCCTCCCAATCGACGCCGCGACTCTACCCCGCGGCGACCCCGTGAAGAGGCGCGCGGACGACGCCGAAGCCGCGCCGCCGCACCCGCGCACCCGCACGGCTGACGACGGTGGCTGAGACGCCGCCGCCATCCTTATCATCTCTCCCGCGCCTCCCGACTCCTGCCGCCGCGATAGCCGTACGTATTTTTCTCGTTGCGTCTCCGCTTCAACCACCAGCTAGAGAGTGTCACGCGGCACGCGCCCGCGACACTCGGAGCGGACCGTCCGATCCGTCCATCCGCTCCGGAGCGACCCGACTCGTCGTCGGACGGGTCAAACCCCGCAAAAGTACCTTCGACTTCGGTCCGGTTTGGCTTACGCTGCACACCACACCTCCGCAGCGTATCGCACCGGCACACGTATATAGCTTTGCTTCCACGCCTAGTCGCCTAGTCGCCTACAGCTTCAGCTTGAGGCAGCTGCCCACCGGCCGAGCAGAACGGACGACTGGACGAGAGATGCGGCTGTGGGAGCGGCGACGCGCGGACGACGAGGGAGGAGAGGGGCCGAGCTGTTCGAGCACTGACGGAAACACCAGCAGCGCTAATGCGAGCACGAGCTCGAGCACCGCTGCTAGCAGCGGCGCGAGGCGGAGCGGTGGCGCGGCGGAGGGGCGGGAGAGCAGCCCCAGGTCGGCGCCCACCATCAATCTAAGCCAGGAGTACAGGGTCGCCATCCACACCCTGTCCTACCAAGAGATCTGGGATAAGATCCACGTAGGTGGGGACGGGGACGAACAACGGGAGGAGGGCTTCGGCGGCGACGGCGAAGAGGAGGAAGGAGGAGAGAAAGGAGAAGAGGGGGAGGACAGGGTCACCCTGGCCGGCGTGCTCCGTCCGGAGGACGCGGTGGTGGAGTGCGCTCTTTCAGACGCGCCCGACACGGAGCTCACCCGCCTCGCCGCGGACTACTTCCGCAGCACGCACCACGCGTCGCTGCTATGCCTCTCACTCCGCCGGGCGCTCCGCCGCGCGCGGGCGCTGTACGGGCCCATTACGGACCTGCTCGCGCTCATCCCGCACTCGCCGCAGCTCGCCGCGCCGCACTGCGACTGTGCGTTCGACGCCTTCCTCCTGTTCGACCAAATGCCCAATCCGTTCCCGGCGCCTGCGGCCGGGTTCCAGTTCCAGGGCATGCGCCGAAGCTTTGATGGCCTCAAGAACCACCTCGACCTTCGTCTCCTCAGTGTCCGACGCAGGCGCCGTTGGCTCTGCTGCGCCAAGCGCGGGTCAGGTATCTGCCTCATCGCCTGCGCCACCGGCGCTGCTGTCGCAGGCCTTGTGCTTGCGACACACGCTATTACCGTGCTGCTGGCGATGGCCCCTGCTTGTGCTGCATCCAATTCTTCCTGCTGTCCACTGACTGCCTCGATGAAACGCCTGCAGAAGCACATGGACCGGCTCGACGCCACGGCTAGGGGCACCTACGTCTTGAACAATGATGTCGCCACAATTGAGCGGCTGGTGGGTAGGCTCCATGCCACTGTGGAGAGTGACAAGATGCTTGTCCGCCTTGGGCTGGAGCGCGGGAGGGGGCAGCACCACACCATAGAAGAGGTGGTACGGCAGCTCAGGAAGAACCACCCTAGCCTGCTACGGCAGCTTGCTGACCTTGAGGAGCACATTTGCCTCTACTTTGCTGCCGTCAACCGTGCCAGGTTACTCCTTGTGCACCACCTGAATGCGCAGTCTGATGCTGAAACTGAGTCTCCAATGTCATGACTCATGAGTTTATGAGTCTCAAGACCTCATTAGCCCCAAGCAATCTTACACTGGGTCACCATGATCATGAGTTTGAGTCTTAACCATTAGCCATATCTTTCTTGAAGAATTAGTTGATGTTTTGCGCCAAATGATGCACAAATTTCTTGTTTTAATAGTTTAGACCTTTTTATAGTTCGATACATTTGATCTTCTGTACTTTCAGAATTATTATTGTGGCATTGTAACAATGCTATGTTCTGAATAGACACAAAGTCTTAACATTCTAAGAACCGAATATTTGGAAAATTGCCTCCATATATTATCATGACAGTTATGTTGCAAGCAATGTGTTGCTTCTGCTTTTCAGAGTTGCCTCGAGTACTCAATCAGTCAATATTTGCATCGCCTATTATATCTGCATTGGGGTTTTCAAACTTGAAAGGGTCATCTTGCTTGCAGTATTAATATTGGGTGCCAAGTTTAGTATGGAAATTCCATGTTGCTTAGTTGATTAAGGAATTATGCAATGATAATGCTGCGAAAATTGTTCTAAGTTTAACTTATAAACGTTTGTCAGTGGTCACTGGTCAGTGATTAGTTTGGTTGAATTGAAAACACCCTCTTGCTTGCAGTGTTTATAGTGGATGTTTATGATTTGTCAATCTTCACTGATAAACTTTCCTTTTGCACCTTCAGTTTTTTTTTGTTGTGTTTTTATTTTCTTTTTTTCTACCAGGCACTTGGTTCTATGCTTTGCAACTGGATAGAATTCATACTTTTTTTTCTGCATTCTCATGGATTTTACCTATAAGGAATGGTCCTGGAAATATTACTGTACAGTCTGTATTCAGTATGACCCTTGGAACATTTGGCTGGGTGCAGATTATTGTTACACGATGCTAGTAGTTAGCATTCTAAGTAAATCTTTGGAAGTTTAATTGACAATCCTATTACTAAGTTGAAAGTTTTGCAATTGTCTCCACATTGAGTAGAGAAGCAGAGTGGCTTATGTTTCTTATGTTTCACACATTGTGTTGCAAATATGAACTAGAACACAAGTGGTTTTGAGCTATCGGAGGGCAGCTTGACAAGAGTGCCGCTTGGATTGAATTGAAGTGCAGGTGATTACTTTTGATACAAGATGGTGGCCACTGCATATATGAGCAAGTGGCTCACCTACTACTTAGCATATTCCAACTGCCTAAAAGTATGCTTTGATTCTACTTGGTTGTCAAGGCATCATGATCAACTTGGTTGCCAAGGAACCTAGAAACTACCTTACAGTGAAAAGTAAAAAGTAGTAGGATAACTAGATACATGGGTTCAGCACTAGGCTAACACCCTCACATTGCTGGTATGGTGATTCTTTAGTGGACTAGTAAGGGGAAAACCTTGCAATTGCAACTTAGAATCTGATGTTGTGGAAGCAACTATCTACAAAGAATAGGTTCACAGACCCACAGCGTTATGGCCTTATTGGAACTGACAGTTCAGTTTGAACTTAACTAGTATACAACTTTGCATTTAGAGAGATCCATTCGAATGAGTTTCGATCCCCACAGCTACACTTGATCGTATCCGCTTTCCAATCCCCAAAGATAGATTTAGATCTGCAGTTCTGCACTTCGTCAGTTGTAGCTAGATACTTCCAAATATTACAGGCAATACTGTTTGCTACGTTTCAATGTTCTTTCGATATTTATGTTGTCCTGTAATGTCATCTTTCTCTTGCAACCAGCTGGGTTACATTTAATTCTATGAAAAATACAAACCTAGCTGGGAATTCTCTAGTTTACACAGTTGATATTTTAACACAATTCGGCAAATCATGATATAATCGCTTCCCCTTGGTATTGTAATATTATGCTACCATAGTGTATTTTCCATATTCTAGGAGTGAAAATCTTAACTCAGAAATTTGGAATCAGTAATCCTGTTCTTTCAGTTGTTGCTACTTATGTACTTTGTTGAGGTTCAGCTGGATACATGCAATGCAATGCAATGCAATTATATATTTCAGGTTTGTAGCACGAGGAACTGATGTACCCTTGCCCTTCTGCGGAGAAAATATTGTTTTCTGTTCCATTGCTTTGTTCTCCCTCACCGCAGCATCCATTTTTGGTGTTGACTGTTGATTGTTTGCCACCAGGCTACCCAGCACAGCACAATGCATCATAGTCCATGATTGGTGGTTGCTACGTAGAAGAAATTTTAGCTCAATCTTTTTCTTTTGTTTTACAATAGGGTATTGCATCGCTCCCAGATGTAGGTCATTTTAGTTTTGTTATATAGGTCAGACTTCTTTATGCTTAAACCAAGTTTCTAGGAAAATATATTAGCAACTATGATACCAAATAAATGCACTATTAAACATATTTCATGATGGATTTCATGAAACTACTTGATGTTGTATATTTTTTTTGTATTTTTCAATAAGTTTGGTTAAATTTAGAAAATATTGGTTAAGATAAAACTAAAAAGATATATATTTTGGAATAGAACCGTTTGACAAACTAATGTTTTGTTTTGATGTTTTGTTTTAATAACTAGGTAATGCCCGTACATTGTAACACAAAAATAAATAATACCACGGTCATTACCAATTGTTTGAAACACTTAGTGATTGCCTTTTATTTCCATTTTGGAACCAAAATAAAGGAGTATTTAAGACAAAATGTCATGCATATATGATTGAAAATAGTATTTTGCTCGTTTCTATACTTGTCTAGTCATATAGACATTATAGATAGAAATCATACCTGTAATAGATGGTATCTTCAAAATAAGTTCTGTCCAAACACATATCATCTCTTGTATTACATACCACATCTCTTAATTTTTTGGTTCCTTTGTAGCAATGGTGGATCCAGGACTTTACCTAAGGATATGTCGTATCAGATATTTTCACATGCATTTCAGTAAAATCCATTTATACCAACCACTAAATGATTGTAAAATTTGCAACTCAATTCAATATATAAGGAAACAAAACATAGCAAGTATTAAATATGAAGATTTAAGGTGTAAAGTTGTATGAACTACAATACAAATATAACGACATCTGATGTTGAGCAAATCACTAATCTCACGGGCCTACTGCAGGCACTGTGGCATTGGCACATGACTAATGAGAGATCAGAGATAAGAAATACAAATATACTAGCAGGGACCGTGCAAAGCACAGACATTTTTTTTCGGGGTCCGGTATGGTGACGGATGTACTGTTTGCAATGGGTTTGTACTTTTTCACGCCGGAGTACCGTTGATGGGACCCGTTACTGTCCACTATTTTGAGACCTGTTACTGTTCTGTACTGTTCTTTTACCGGTAGGAACTGTTTATGAGACCCGTACTGCTCTTGACGGGTAGACTGTTTATGAGACCCGGTACTGTTCCTTGGGAATGCTGCTGTCATTTACTGTTGTGGAAACAGTGAAATGAGAGAGGAGACAGAAGTCCACGCGTCCATGACTATTATAATATTGTATAGATTGGAAAAAAAAGAATAGATAACTTCATGCTCCACGGCGGCTCCGCCTCTAGCCTCCGCGTGAGGCGTGATCTGCCATGACCACTAAGGCACTAATCGATTGAGCGTGCTTGGCCTTCGGTGACGGCAATTCGTCGACCATCGACAATCTGCGCGATCAGACCCAACCTCGGCGAGTCACGAAGTTAGCAACTCCATTCTCCAGTACTCGATAAAAATCGATTTTCAACTGGGAATACTCGGATCGTGAGTCCCGCTCATGCGCTGTGTTTGTTGTATACAGAGTTCCAGATATCGGAGACCATGAGGTAAGCAAGTGAACTGTGCTCGTGCATGAGACGACAATTACCATGCATGGCTCCACTCGATTGGCATATACAACATACCTTGTAGATCCGTAAGTGCCGTGTAGACATAGTGTCCTGTCTAAAAAATCATTTTCGCGTGTCTTTTTAATTATGATTTTACATTATCTTTTTTTAGTTAGCATCCTAATAAAATGAACCTAGAAAGCATCTAGCTTCTGAGTTGAGAGTGCACTGAGGAGACCATTGTACGGCAAATCCTTAATCCTAGACTTGAGAAGTTCCAGAAATCCGCTTGTCGGCAAGCAGTGCCAGTGTGCCACGCGGATCGTCAGTTCGTCACATCCCGTTTGACCAGCCGATCAGTGGGACCCATTTCACTCATTTGCCCCGGGGCAGCCTCGCCGACGCGGGCCCCACCCCTCCCCGCACGGCCGCAACGTGTAACATCCCCGCGGTGACGGAGCCGTGATTGAGCCGTAACGGCTCCGTGGGTCGCGCCCGCCCACCCCATTAACCCGCGCCACACCTAGGGGTAACGTCGTCACCCTAACGCCGCCGCCGTGGCTGGGAGCGGAGCCCGCGGCGTAACCCTAACGCCGCCACGCGCGGCCATCCATGGCCTCCTGCGACGACGACTTCGACCTCCTCGGTGACGACGCCCACCAGCCGGCAACTCCCCCGCCCGCACCCCCCACCGCCCAGCAATCCGCGCCGCCGCCGTCGCAGCAGGCCGCCCATCCCTTCAGCTTCACTGTCGCACCTGCGGGGGCTGCCGCCGGCGCCGGCTCCTTCGCGCAGGTCCAGGAGGACAGCAACCACCACGCCGAGCGCGGCAAGCCGGCGCAACACGCCAAGCGGGGCAGGGAGCGCGCCGAGGAGTTCAGCAGCGATGGGGGCGAGTACTGTTCCTACATCAACAGCAGCGGCAGCGGCGGTGGGGGGAAGAAGGGCCGTGGCGGTGGAGGGATCTCGAGCGTGCACGACCTCTACCGTAAGGATCGGGAGGAGTGGACGGACGGCGCGATCAGCAGCCTCCTCGACGCCTACACTGACCGATTTGAGCAACTCAACCGGGGACACCTGCGGGGTCGGGACTGGGAGGACGTGGCCGCCGTCGTGACCGACGGGCAGGGCAAGACTACCGGGGGCAAGAGCGTGGAGCAATGTAAGAACAAGATCGACAACCTTAAGAAACGCTACAAGGTGGAGTGCCAGCGGCTCACCAGTTCCGGCGGAGGCGCCACCAGCCACTGGCCCTGGTTCAAAAAGCTGGAGCAGATCGTTGGAGACTCCGTGTCTCCTGCCTCCTCCAAGCCTCTTGCTGCTGCCGAGGATGTGAAACCGAGGCAGCAGCACGGCAGCAAAAGGTGGTTCATTTTTACATCATTGCTTGATCAATTTGGAGATCAACTGGTCTTAGCTAATGTTTGTCACTGTAGGTATCCTCTTTCCAGCACTGGCCCTCCTTCTGGGGTTGGTAGCTCTAGAACGAACCCTCTTTCAAATCCAAGATGGAAGAGGGTGCTTCTGAAGATTGGGGGCACTGCCTTACTAGGAGCGGCTCCTCAAAATGTTGATCCCAAGGTAGTTTATATTAGCTGATGGTGATAGATCTATTTTGATGCTTCCCTAAAATTGTTTTGTACTACAATTTTGTCACTTTGTCAGGTGATTATGCTGATCGCTAGAGAAGTTCAAGTGGCGTGCCATCAAGGTGTGGAGGTAAATAGAGTACATCCATTTCAGAGATGCATTTTTCTGATATCAGGGACACTTGTCAAGCACTCAAGTTAATATTACATTCCATCCTATCAGGTAGCGATCGTGGTAGGAGGGCGGAATATATTCTGCGGTGACAATTGGGTAGCTGCGACAGGCACGGATCGAGCCTCAACATACCCAATTGGGTAATTTTCTGCCATCGTTATTTCCCTTACTTTTGATCTATGTCTGCCTTCTGTTCCGCTCTACACTTTTTATCATATATAGCAAGAATCGGGAATAATGATGAGCATGCAATAAAAATGTTTGGATGGGTCTTGGACTCCTATAGAAAGACTACTAGCAAATTGTCAGTTCTTCTAATGCAGACATCCATGATTGTGCTGGTGAATGTTGATAGTATAGGACTCGGCCATGGTTGTATTCCAGTCACCTGGTTGGACCTGCTTATTGGTTAGAATGGATTAGAAGTTTCCTTGTGATTATGTTTTGTGTATACTGTATAATGCATTCCTGATCTGGCATTTATATTGTCAAGTGCCACTTCAAGTTTATAATCTCACATAATTCATATGCGAGGCATAAGTTTATGCTTGTGTAGCAAGTCATTGAATTTAGGAAACACAAGAGCTGGGATATTTATTTTTTTGCCACTTTTACATTTGGCAAGGGCTCAATTGCCAGCTTTGGGCGCGTCCCTACGCTTTCGTTTTTGCCGCCGTACCGACCAAAACTTCACTGTTTTAGACATTTTGCACGCGTGGCTGGCCAAGTAACCCTTCCAGCATGGCAGGGGCACGCCAAAAGACCTCCCTGCCCCTGCCTTATCCCTTTAGGCACGCGTGGGCTCAACACCTGTTCCCCCGACACCACTCCCTCTCCAGCAGGCGCTGCCCCCATTCTTCTTCAGCCCCGTCCCTTTGTTGGTGGTGGCGCGGCGCGACAATCTGCAGTAGCGGCGACTGGCAAAAACAAGTCCAGCGCTTCTGACCCATACGTGCTTGTGGATGTAGGTGAGCCCGTAGACCTTCCTCTCCTCTCCTCCCCTCTGTTGTAGCTAGGGTTTGCTGTGCTAGGTTTTTTTTTTTTTGTCTAGGGTTGAATTTCATTGCTTGTGTGTTACTGCGCTTCGTAGGTAGGGAATTTGTTCATCGTGCAGAATGAAGTCGTCTGGTTGCCCTCCTTGGTAAGTAGGATACTGTATAGATTGTATTCACAGTGATGCTGTGGAGTTGGATCTGTTCTAACTCCGAAATGTTTTAATTTTCTACCTGTGTTAGGATTGATCCCTGGCAATGCGTTTAGAATTGTTGTTGATTGTGCTAAGTTTACTGCAAATCTAGAGTATGGTCCACTTGAAATGGAAGATTCAAGGCATGAGGTCTGGTTTGACAGTAGGTCTGTTCAATGTTTCTAACTTTGTTGAGGACCTGGCTAGCAACATTATCTGGGGCCCTAGTCAGCAGCTTATTGTGTGGGGAGTTGATAGAGATAGTGGGACCGAGTGGAAGGTAACCTCAGACAAACAATTTGTTGAGATGGTGGGTGCTAGGCTTTGATGATAGTTGATGTATGTTTCCTGTGAGGTAATGGAAAGGGGTCAGTCAGGAGCAGCAGGCAATGATGGTAGTGCTCATGGTTTTTGAGGCATTGTGGCGAGGCGCGGTGCCCTACCCCCTTCACAACGCCTAGGCGTTTATGGCGGACGCCTAGGCGATGCCATATGCACATTTTAGGCGCCATGAAGGCGTGTATAAGCTAGAATTTAGATACTAGTGCAGCACATACATACCTTGTTTATGCGCATACTAGTACAGCTAAGGATTACTATTAATCAATACTAAGTATTATACTAATCAAAGGAAAAAAAACATCTACTTTGTGGTCTGTAAAAGTGTAAAGATTAAAGAAAGAACCCAAACAGATATTATACTAATCAAAGAAAGATCCTTGTGCTTTGTGTTATGTAACAGTCAAAGAAAATAACAACCCAATCACAAGCAGGCATTAGTCTACTCCATATGTGGCTATGTGACAGGCCAATAATATACAATATACAAAGCAACACACTAACTGTATTCAGAGCAGAGTACACGCACCACTCCATCCATGAGCAGAGGCAGAGCAAACAAATATGAAAAGTGGCAGATGGGAGGAGATTTGGTGAGCCAAAACACGAGAGGATGCAGGGGGCGTACAGACTCGGGCGGACAGGTGCGGTGGGGATGGACTTGCGGACGGCAGAAGCGACTTGAAGCGGGCAGACAGGTGCACCGCGGCCGGCCGGCGGTAGCGGGAAGCAGATGCGGACGGCCAGCAGTGGTAGGGACTCGAGGAGGTGGACTTCAATAGAGGAGCACCCAAACGGAGATGCAGGGCCGCCGCCTCTGCTACCGCCAAGAGCTCCAGTTCCGCCCACCGCCTTCTCTTTCCCTCTCCCCCTCTCTGCGTGAAGTTGCGCGGGCTCCAAGCAGTCGATTTCCCGCTGAGAGATCCCTTGTGGCGCGGTCGATTCCCACCCAATTTTCTTACCCGCGGTCAATTTTGTGCCTACCGCTCAACTTCCCCTGTCCCCGCGCAGATTCATGTCTGGTGTCCGCCGCAGTCCTATAGGCGTCTCCCCGACGCCATGCCACGCCTAGATGACGCCTAATCGTATAAGGCGGACGCCATACGCCCCAAGGTTGTGGTGACCCTGACGCCCAGCACCCGCAGCATGCCTTGTCGCCTAGGCGACAACTAGGCGGTGCCTCATAAACCATGGTAGTGCTCATGCAACATCTAGGGTTACTGGCCAATCTGCAGCAGTCATAAGCAGCTGGTGAACAGCTATGTCTCCAGAAGAACAACCTTTCAGTGATCCAGAACATGCTGTTGATTGGAGTACTCTAACCATTATACCCAATGATGATCAAGATGGTGAGGTTACTATGTTGGCAGATGAAGATGCAGTTTTTGGGGCATATGGGTTCAAAGCTGCAGAAGAGGCAGCAACAGCAGCTGGACCTGAAGAAGTTCCCATCCCAAGTATCCCAACAGAGATCCAGCAGGAGTGGAAGACACAGCTCTCCCTGTTGATGACAAAGCAACTGCAGAGCCTATTATTGACTGGGATAGGGACAATCCAGATATGAATGTGGGGGCTATTTATCCCTTAATGCCTGAGTTCAGACTGGCAGTTAGGCAGATGCAATTGTTGGGGAATTTGAGCTGCACACTGAGAAGTCAGACAAGACAAGGATGAAAGAGGTCAGAAGACTCTGTCTACCTAGAATGGTCAAGAATGGGAGCGGCGCCTGGTCGCGTGCCTAAAGGGATAAGGCAGGGGCAGGGAGGTCTTTTGGTGTGCCCTGGCCACGGTGGAAGGGTGACTTGGCCAGACACACATGCAAAATGTCTAAAACAGTTAACTTTTCATCAGTGCAGTGGCAAAAATGTAGGGACGCACCCAAAGCTAGCAATTGGAGCCCTTGCCAGATGTAAAAGTGGCAAAAAATTTAAATATCCCACAAGAGCTTAATTCAAGATCAAACTATAATCGGTGAAGTTCATTGTGTATTTGTGTGATTCTACAACATTGCCATCTCTGCCTGTGTGTGTGTGTGATGGTGGCGGGGAGAGGGGGTGCATTTTTTTTATTCTATTCTATTTTATTTTGCCATGGTCAAGCTTCAAAAACTAAGCACTAGGGTCAACTGTGTTATATGTTGTTGAATTTGTGATAACTCAGGGCACCAACTTGTTGACTTGGATGACTAGCTGTGTAATAGCTAGGCCAGCATGCTAGGAAATGTATTCAATATTCACTAGTGAAGAGTACTGAAAACTGAAGTGCAACTGAACATGACCATTTGAACTTATGAATTGGTTAACTTGTGTAACTTAATAGTGGCCAATGGAGCTCATATGATTTAGTCTTATTTTGTGCCACTTTGTGAACAGAAATCCCATGTCTGTTCAAATTGCATTACTTTGGATTTTAGATTTCCTTCTGTACTATTCAGGGAGTTCTGGACTTCTGGTAGACTGGTACTTAAGTGGCATGTGTCTTACACCTTTCTGTTTTAACTGTCAGAATGATGGCATCAGTGATGAATTCAGTACTTCTTCAAGCATCACTAGAAAAGATAGGTGTGGAGACACGAGTCCAAACCACATTGATGATGCAAGAAGTTGCAGAACCTTACATTAGGCGTCGAGCCATACGCCATCTTGAAAAAGGGAGGGTGGTCATCTTTGGTGGGATTGGTGCGGGTACTGGGAATCCATTGTTCACAACAGATACAGCTGCTGCCTTAAGAGCTTCAGAGAGTATGCCATTGCATCCCGTCCCTAGCACCTTTCTTTTTCATTCTTAAGATTTTTCCAATGGACTTGCACATACAGCTTCCCATTCCCGAATGATTTAATTTAGTTTCTATGAAAGCTTCAGATGATGCAGAGAGGAAACTGACTAGATGTACTTGCTAACCAGTCAATGCAGATGTTGTCCTTAAAGGTATTGTTGGTGATGATGAATCTGGTTGTCCTCCTAGGAGCAACAGTAATGCTTCATTTGAGCACATCTCCTTTAGGGAGTTAGCAGCAAGAGGAATCACCAAAATGGACATGACAGCAGTAACATGTTGTGAGGAGAACAACATTCCTGGTTAGTACCTCTTATCAACTACTCCGTCAGATTCCGAATGTAGGTTGTAGGTCATTTTAGCCTCCTCAACTCCATCCCGCTAAGAGTGACAGTTCAGCTGTGTCTTAAATCAAGTAATCTCAAGTTTGATGTATGACACCAAAATATGTATGCTGTGAAAATATATTTCATGCTGAATCTAATGGTACTCATTCAGTATCATAATTTTTGTTTTTTTTTATATAAACTTGGTCAAACTTGAGATAGTTGACCTAAAACTCACTATTTTGCGGGACAATGGTATTAGGGCAGTCCCAACCATGAAACTACCATGTAGTTTCTATCCTTGCCACATAAGCAAGACACCATGTATAGAAACTACACCTCCATGCCATCATTTCCTCATGTGGGTCCCACTTGAATCTTTGGCAATAGTTTTCTTCCCTCGCCCTTTGCCGTATCATCTCTCTTCATCCCCTTCTCTCTCCTCTCGTCTTGTCCCTCGGCAATCATCAGGCATGGCCAGTAGCTCCTTGCAGGAGGGCATCCAAAGCAGCGGGCGGCAGTGATGCATACCACAAGCGACCAAGCAAGCCAGGCACGTGTTGTGAGGCGGGTGCCACAGCCGACGACGCTTGCACGACAGGCGTGGAGGAGCAGTTCTGCTCCCGGTCGTCCTTAGGGTACATGCTAGGATGTGTTGCCGCCAAGAAAGAGACGAAGAAACTAGAAACCTACACACCAGCTAAACAACGAAGAAGCAAGCAACTCAGTGGCATCATCATCAGCCTAGTTGGCCGGCTGCGTTCACGGGGATGTGCGGATGGTGAGGCTGGCTGCGTCTGCGCTCGCAGGGACGTGGTAGTAAGCAGGGGAGACAGGGCAGCGTTGTTGGGGATGCCGTTATCGGTGAGGCAGGCTGGACACGCGGCGGCTCTCGTTGAGACGCAGCCGGCGGCGCGTGCTCAGACTCGGCTGATGGCGTCATGGCGATACGGGCCGACAACACATGCCAAAGAAATCACCCAGAAGCCCCAACAAGTAGAATCTTGTTTCTCGCATTGTTGGAGCACGCACTGAAATCGTTTCAATTTTCCTCCTCTTTCCCCCTCTCTCTTTAATAAATCTAGTGCCACGTCAGAATTTTTCTTACCTGGCATAGCATTTAATGTATGGAAACCATCTATAGTTTCAGGTTGGCTGCCCTTAGGTCGATTTAGAAGTTATATGCATGTTTTACCCTTTTCTTCAATCCTTGCTGCTAATAAATGCTAGCACTCTCACAAATGAATGACCTGTCTTTGATGAGATGCATAATAAATGAAGGGTTCTAAGGTCATTTGATCTATTTTATTAATCTTTGTGCATCGAGTCGAAAACCCATGTTTGGAATTGGTGGGGGTCATCACAGCGATGTTTTGGCAACGCATTATACAGTATTAGCAGTTTATACATAAGATGACATTTGTACATTTCTTGCAGTTGTCATCTTTAACATGTTAGAGCCGGGTAACATCTCTAGAGCAATTTGTGGAGATCAAATAGGCACCTTAGTTGATCAGTCAGGAAGGATCACATAAAATTAGGAGGATTAATGGTAGCAGAGCTCCAGGACATGCCGATACTCTGGGGGACATCATGGATTCTTTGCTCTTGGATCTTTTCCGGATAGAAGAGAAGCATGTTCATCAGATGGGAAGACTTCACCTTGATTTGCCTGCGATGCCTGTTGTGTATTATGCGTTGTGGTCGCAATTGCCCCACATTGAAAAAAGTATTTAGTTTGTAATATCTATTTGTAATTTTGTCTGTAGATTAGTGGAAGAGCTTATGTAAAGTGGTTCATGGGTACCCAGATCAGAATGTAGTGTTATAAGTTGTAAGGCTATTATTTGAGTCGGTAGTGTTTGAGGTATCACCTTTTGCACCATTAATTTGCCTGTGGCTTTCCAGCAATCAAACTTTTTGTTTGTTCAATGATGATACAAGAATATCCTGGGTAAACATAGGGTTGTTGATGCTTATTTCACTCTTTACACCTGATGCTATGTAATGCTGAGAGTGCAAATAGCTTTGATCTCAATGCAGAACTCTTTATTGACGCCAGTGTTGGACTGCCAATCTGCTTTTCTGTTCAGAGTAACCAATGTGACTTGACTGTATCCTGCATCAAATAACTTGCGGCAAAGTTTCATTGGTGCTAGGGCCATGTATCGATTCGTAGATAACTTACGGCAAAATTTCAAATTTCATTGGACGCTAGGGCCACGCATGCCTTTTTAGAAACCGGGTTATATTTCATAGAAATATCTGATAGTTTACATCACACACCTTACAAAGACAACCTTGACAGAAATGAAAATTACAAACACGTCCTTGTAAGGAACTCCCGGTTGTTCTCGTCATCGGCGGCCGGGAAGCCGACCACCTTCCCGACGAAGTAGCTTCAAGGTTTTGGAATGGCACCAAGAGTAGCACATTAGGAAATCCAACATGCCGTGTAGATGATGAACGAGCAGGCCGAACAAGATGGTCAACGACCATCACCTCGCCGGTGTCGAAGAGGTCCGACGCCGCGAACAGCATCAACCCCAACACGCCAGTATAAGGAACACCCAGAAGGAGATGCAAACCACCAGATTCGGTGGGATTTAACAAACAACCTGATCTCCCAAACTGGTTAACTAACATCCCAAGAAACTTCACCAGACAAACGCCGACGAAGACAAGGGATGGAGAAAGGTAAAACCCGACAAGATCTAGAACACACATAAATCCAGATCTGCCAAGTTGTACCTTTGTTCTCCAAGAAGCATCGCCGAAAGAAGGAGCTGTAGACTCGGTAACGACGCCAGCAGATCTACCACTCCTGCATCCTCCAACAACGCTCAGGAGCATCAAAAGCTCCGGCAGCCAACAAGAAACCGCCGACAAGACTCCAGAAAAGGAAGCAACCAGATCTGGAACTCTACGAACTCTAGATCCAAAAATTCCTGACCTCACCGGTCCACCGCCGACACCACCAGAGGAGGCAACGACGAGATGGGAGAGGGCCGTGAGTACCTTATTCCACTGTGGCGACGTCGTCTCCACCTTACGACCGCCGCCCGGAGAACTATCCCTATAGTAGGTACCTAATCTACACCGCCAGTCGAAGATCCACCCTTCCCCCACACATCCGAGGGCCCTAAGGCCGCCGGAGGCGGAGGGGAACGGCGACCTCGCCGGCGGGAGCGCGAGTCGCCCCTTTGTTGCCTTTCTCAACTGTAGAAGGGAGAGAGTTCGAGAAAGAGTCCTCACATGGGAGTTGGATCTGAGCGCCACAGCTTGCCTTACACTCTTTTAAGAAGCCACAACAAGATGCCTAGTTGGGTTGGCCCGAGAATGACCAGGGTCGGGGCCCAACCCCATAGAACATCCCGGCCTGGATAGAATTCCATATCACGGAGGGACGTGTTCGTTTAAGCCTGGCCCAACACGGCCTTTTCCATAATCAGTTGCTATATGTCACCAGCTCTAAGATGATCAGTTGCTAGCTTAAACTAGCTGGACAAAAGCAAAAGTAGAAAAAAAGAATGGCTGCGGTAGCATGGTTATTTAAGATATTTCCTTGCCACTTGCAAGGTCCATACAAGGCCACTCATTCATTTTCCGAGTCCGCGCCATTGCTTTCTAATCTGTTGGAGGTGTAGAATAGTTAACTTAAACAAGGTGACCACAGCAATTTTTTGCCACTAAAACTGTTTTAAACTTTTAATTACATAAACATTTGACATTTTTTTTTCTGAATCTGGGTTGTAACATGAGCCACAGATGATTTGCACGATCGCACGTGCACAATTCAAGATGCAACACACACATAAACACTGCTATCTCATCTCCTCTAAAACATACACATTTACAAATGTCCTTGCATCCATTTGTCTCACAAATGCAATACTTGAGGACCTGTTTCCTGGAAATCGATGCTTGGATGGTCACTGTGGGTGGAAGAGTTTGGGGGTGCTAGCCGATTTACGTTACATCGTCGGCCAGAGCGGCATGTAGCTTAGCCAGGCCGGTGTTTTCCCTGACGCCGCCCTGATGACCCCGTTTGCTGTGCCGGAGGACGATGAAACATCCTGACCGGCAGCTGAAGATCTTGGGCACAGGAAGAAGCTCCTGGAGCCCAGTTCCATAATCTTCTCCTTTGGGTTCAGACCTAAGCATAATTAAAAACAAAACAAATGGTCAACGGAAGACTAAAACATGTGCAGATTGCACTACAAAGGCCATCCAAATATCAAGCTGACTTTTTTTTATTACAGTACTATCTGAGCTAGTTGAAAATTTCTAAAAGAAAAGTTGACTGAGTTTGAATTTGGTCCTTGGGAACCGTGCTACTACTTAGTCCGGAGTTGGGACCCATATGGCCATATGGGGCTTCTAGCTGATAGAACTGTAAGCATAAGGGGATTTCAGCTGATAGAAGTATACTATTAGGGTGCATTTGGTTTTAGTGCAAAGTTGGAGACATGGCTATCTATGAATTTAGGAATGAGTCTAGCTATACTTCCTGTTTAGTTGAATGGATGTGATAAGCTATTTATCTGTATGGTTGGATGAATAAGGATGGATGGGATGAGAATAGTTAACTAATTACATCTATTATTTAAAATAACGACAACTAATTATATAGTAAAAAAATATGCACTACCAATAAATTTGTCATGATAATCACTAAATGAACATGAAATATGTTAATTATCACTACTATTATCCTAATTGGTGCTTAAATGGTACCCTAATCACTATATTAGCACTTATCAAAGTTAAGCTTATCATCATAATAACTAATTAGTAATATAACATACTAATAATCCTTAGTTTAGTTACTAATGATAGATTAGAAAACATGGATGAGCTCGGCCGATAATTTTTTTTGTAGCAAGGATATCCTGATAGAATATTTCCGTGTCAGGGATATCCATATCTAGCTCGCCCGTGATTCTGTGAATCAAACAACATTTGTCCATACATGATCATATCCCATCCAGGAATATATTCATCCAACCAAACGCACACTTGATATCTGAATAGACCGTGGCAACCACTTGTTGAATACACTTTCTATCTGAATAGTGTTTAATACACTTGCTATATGAATAGACCGTGGCAACCACTTGTCATTCAACGATGGGGGGGAGGGGGGGGGGGGGGGGGGCTACAAGTCAACAAAATGAGGATAAGTGTTGACTTCAGGGCCCGCGCATGATGTATGTACTATGTACTGAATGCATCGATTGAAGTTTGGATGAAATGATCTTTTGAGTAGCGTAGTTGCGTTAATCTACTACTAGCTCTGAATGATTCGATGTGAAATGAAAACAGAGAGCAAGCGACAGTGCAGTTTAGCTTAGCCGTAGAAGAGCGCTAAAACTAGCGTGATCCCGAGGAGAATTGGAGATTTAAAGGAACGTACTCTCCAAGCTGAACTGGGAGTAGTGGAGGCCGAAGGCGGCCGGGTCGGTCGACGGCAGCAGCGGCCGGCGTCCTTCCTTGACGTAGAGCGCCACGGCGGCGGCCACCAGGTCCGCGACGGTCCACTCGGCGGACGCCATGACGTGCAGCGGCCACATGCTCTGCTGCACCGCCACGCTCACCAGAACCTTGCTCGGCGTCCTCCTCGGACTCCTCCCCGTGTCACCACCGTCCGGGGGCGGGGACCCGGAGCGGAAGCTGGCTCCCCTGACGCCGGCGAGCAGGTCAGGCAGCGTCTTGGGGCGCTGCTTCTGCTGCGGCTGCTGGTGCCGCTGCTGCTCCGTCCCGCGCCCGTGGAACGAAGCCGACCGCTGCTGAGCCTGGGCCGCCGCCATCCCCTGCCGCCGCCTGCCGCCGCCGGAGCTGCTGCTCTTGTCGCCGTGCGGCTGCGCCAGAGGAGGCATCGCGCGTGCCGCGAGCGTCGGCTGCAGAGCGGGGCTCTAGGCGTCGAAGCGATTGATCCGCTGGTGACGGCCGGCGGACGAGTCACGTTCGGTGGCGGCAAGGCTCGCGGCGGCCGGACGACGAGGCGGTCAATGCGAAGCAGAGCATGCTGCGGGGAGAGGCTGCTGCTGGTGCTGCTGCGGTCACCATGCAGGATGCTACCGAGTTCCGGGAGAATGCACCAGGAACAGAGGCTACAAGTAATAACCAGTCAGCGGGGGACTCGTCTGGGCAGAAGCTGAGAAAGGGGACGCTAGTATTTAAAGACGTCACTAGCCTCTTGGCCAATAGCCATCGTCCCATCAATAATTGGATTAGTTTGGGTCCTACTAGTACACCATCAGTTTGGCTGTGCTGGAAAATTACACAAGGAATCTCCGAGATACTGTGGAGAAATACTAGCCCACGCACGTCCTGGTAGCCACCACCAATCGATCTACTACTACGCTAGGACGATGGTCGCCGTCGCTGTCGAGTCGAACGTGGCCGGAGGGCAGCGGATGGCGATCAGTGAGCTCGCGATCCCACGGGATGATTTGCTAGTACTAATTCTACTAATTGTTTAGTGACTTGTGTGCAAAGCTCCATCTCTCGGTGAAATGCATGATTGGCCTAATTGGCGTGTGTCGAGGATTTTGGGATCGATCGCGGCGGAAAAGAAAAGAACGGGTTGGGAAGGAAGATGCCCGCCCGGGAAGCGCCGGGACAGACAGCGAAGGGACAGGCGCGGTGGAGCTCGCTACTGGGGGAGGAGGGTGGTGCCTGCCTGATTGACGGCGACGAGACGACACGCTCCCCTGCCCAAATAATGCACTCTGTACGTCCGCACCACTCTCGACTCGATGCAGCTACTTGCGCTCGTGCTGCATCTGCGCACGCACGTGCGCCGGCCGCTGGATGAGCACGATCAGCTTCGGATGGGTTAAAAATGGCAACGGGCAAAGAAAATCCGCGTACCCGCGGGCACCAGATCAGGCGGGCGCGGATACGGGCGCGAAGTTGTGCCCGCGGGCACGGGCGCGGGTGCAGGGTTATGCCCAACGGGCATTGACTAGCGGGTAAGAAAATAGCATGCCCGTATCTGCAAACCCGCCAAACCCGCACTGACATGTGGGACCCTTAAGAAAGAGGTATATATACATCAGGTTTTAGGGTTTCCATCCCAAATTTTCATCCCCACCAGAACCGCCGTTCACCAAATCGCCCAGGCTCCTCGACTCGCAGCATCGCGCAGCGGACGCGCCTCCCTCCCCACGCGGTCGCGCGACTCCCCCGGCGGCCCGGCCCCTCCCCAAGCCGGCGCACAGCTCCCTGCTCCTCCACGGCGCCTCCTGCTCCTCCACCCCCTGCTCGGCTGCTCCTGCAAGTCCTGCTCCACCGTGCAGGCCGCCGTCTCCGACCCGCAGGCCACTGTCGTCTCCCCACTGTGCAAGTTCAAAGGCAAGTTCACTAGCTACTACACTTAATCACTTATCCTTGATGGCTGGCAGCAGATCTGCAAATCTTGTGCTTTTTAGTGGATGTTGAGGTATTCCAGATCTTGTGCTTTTTGTGACGTGCAGCTACAATGGCAACCCCTGGTAGCTCCCAAGTGCAAAGCTCCCAAGCAACTGCTGTAGCAGTTGGTACTGAGGAGGACAAAGCCGTGGATGTTGTGCAAGTATCAGAGGGGGAGGAGGACTCAGATGATGGTGGGCGGCCTTCAAAGAGAAAGCTCACTTCGGCAGTCTGGAATGACTTTGAAAAGGTAAAAGTTGATGGAATATGGAAGGCCAAGTGCAACCACTGCAACAAGAACCTTTTAGCCACATCAAGAAAAGGTACAACTCACTTGAAAACTCATTTGAGAAATTGCATCTACAATAACAAGAAGCCAGGAACAAAAATACAAACTAATTTGAGGTTTGGAACCACTGAAAAGGGGGCAGTATCTGTAGAAAACTATGTGTTTGATCAAGATGTAGCTAGAAAAGCTCTGTATTCCATGATTGTACTACACGGGTACCCGTTGTCCATTGTTGATCACCATGGCTTTCGTAAATTTGTTAGTGCATTACAACCTTTGTTCAAAATGGCAACTAGAAACACTGTTAGAAGGGATATTGTGAGTTTCTATGAGGGAGAGAAAAGGAAAGCTAGGATATTTTTGCAAAAGACAAATTGTCGTGTTGCTATCACAACTGACCTTTGGACAACTGAAAATAAAAAAAGAGGCTATATGGCAGTGACTGGACATTTTATTGATGACTCATGGACGCTTAGAAGCTGCATATTGAGGTGAATATCTTAATTTTGCTTGCTGTCCAGATTGCATAATTATGTTAATTATGTCCAGCTGAATTCTTGCTTGTTGTCCAACACATTTTATGAACTGTCCAGCTGAATTATTGCATTATTTGATGTAGGTTTATATATGTGCCATGCCCCCACACAGGAGAGGTTATTTGTGATGCATTGCATAAATGCCTCCAGAGTTGGGATCTTGATCGGAGGGTATCAACCGTGACTCTTGACAATTGCAGTGCCAATGATAACATGATTGGCTTAATGGACACAAGGCTGGGGGCAACTAATATGCTATTGAAAGGAAAATGGCTGCACATGCGGTGTTGTGCACATATTCTCAACCTCATTGTGAAAGATGGGATGACAGTAATTGGAACTGCTGTTGCGGACATCCGAGATAGTGTTGCTTATTGGATTGCTATCCCAAAAAGGTATGAAAAGTTTGAGAAAACTGCTCTAGATGAAAATGTTGAATTGAACAAGAAGTTGCATTTAGACTGCAAAACTAGATGGAACTCGACCTTCATCATGCTTAGCATTGCTATACCTTATAGGAAGGTCTTTGAATGTTTGGGTGAGCTTGATAGGAACTATGATTGTCCAGCAGCAGATGATTGGACATTTGCTACTAATGTTTGTGAGAAATTAGGGTTATTCTATGAGCTTATTGAGCTATTTTCTGGGACAAAATATGTTACAACTAACCTGTTCTTCCCTAAAGTATGTGAGATTAAACTTAAACTCAACTCTTGGGATCATGATGAAAATGAAATTATTAGGAACATGTCTGCTGCAATGATAGAAAAGTATGATAAGTATTAGGCTGATATCCATGGTCTTATGGCTGTTGCTGTTATTCTTGATCCATGTCTTAAGATGACAATGTTACATGCTTGCTATATTGCCCTTTTTGGAGAAGAGGCCGCTGGACAATATGTTACAGAAGCCCATGAGTTGCTTACTGGTTTGATGAAACATTATAATGTGAAAGACCAAGACTCTGTGGCTACATCCTTTGGTGGTGCCCCTTCTACTGTTAGTGCAGCTGCTGTGTTGTCCATATTTAAAACCCTTCCTGCAAATAAGAAGACTACAAGCTTTGTTAGAAGTAAGAATGAGTTTGATCGCTACTTGGAAGAGGACACTCTTCCTCATGATGAGAATGATTATTTTGATATCCTTGGCTGGTGGAAGTTGGAGGGAGCTCGTTATCCTACTTTGAGGCTAATTGCTCGTGACATTTTAGCTATTCCAATAACCACAGTAGCTTCAGAATCGGCATTCAGTACTAGTGGGAGGGTTTTAAGTGAGCATCGCAGTCGTTTGACTCCTAAAATGTTAGAAGCTTTGATGTGCAGCCAAAGTTGGCTTCGTCACAATCTCAAAGGTATAAAAATGTGCATTTACAATGAATTCTTTTTTATTAATACATGAACTGTGTACTGCAGCTACTAATGTTTGAACTTGAATGTAGATGATGGTGATGGAAGGTTCAATAGCTTTTGGTCATGCCTTGAAGACAATGAAGAAGATATGAAAGATGAATCTTGCATCACTAGAGCGGATTCCGACTAATTAATTTGTTCATCTCTTGTTTGTTTGCATCACTTGGAAGACTTAGCTGTTGAACAATGTGTTCTTGTATGGTCGTCTGGTAGGCCTAGCCTGTACTGTACCGTTAGATGTGCTATGTGTGGTGAACTAGAACTACTCAACTATTTGGATTGAGTATTTGTGTATGTGTAAATGTGATCTATTTATATTTCTGGCGGTTATGCGGGCATGCCCGCGGGCACGGATACAGGCACAAAAATACTCTTATGGGCGCGGATACCTGAGACAAGTATCCACGTGGATTTTGCCCGTTGCCATATTTAGGATGGGTTTCGAGGAAACGAAATCGCTGCGCAGCGCTATCGGACCGGACCACACCCAGAACGACGCACGTACGCTCGACGCTCGTGGAACACGCCAGCAACCAGCTGCCAGCAGTCTTACGTACGTCCATGGCCACCGCCGTAGGCAAGGCAACTCACGGCTGGCGAATATGTATTGCAGCACGTACGTGCTCAGCACACGCTATCTCCCATCATCCAAATATGATTTGAGATTCGTGCTGTAGCACTCTCTCCCCAAAGTGTTTTACACTCTCTCCTGAAACACATATCTCGATGCAAACTGGATGGTGAGGATAGCGGCTGGGCTAGCCACCGATCACTTGCTGCTATCCTACGCCTGCGGTGCTCGATCGGTCACCGGTGCGTAGCTAGGCTAGGCTAGGCTACTCCTGAGAAAGCAAGGTGAGGCGTCTCATCCTCAACCGCTCTCTCCCCCATAGCCTCGATGGGCCATCTCTTTCGCGGCCTATTGCTTCGCCGCCCAATGCATATCATCCAATTGCTCATCACGTACGCGACCCTGCAGCTCCTGCTTCTCGCCGTACGTCGGCAAGCACCTAGTATGTTTTCTCCAGAAGCTAGCGGTAGCGCTGCACGCCTGCACCAAATTCAATTAGGATGCCCATCCTGTGAAGGTGACGGTGACGGCGTCAAGGCTGAAGCCTCCAACGTGGCGGCGTTCCTGTTTTTCTCGCCGTTGCTTTACGCAAATCGCACCTGCAAACAATGAAACAATGGCTCTGTATACGATCTGTGGAAATCAGCGGGGGCTTGATTTGGTAGTTTAGAAGAGGATAGATGTACGGCACGCCCGGAGGTCCGGACGTCCGCGGTTGCAATTAGTTTTCTTGCGTCCACGCATGGACCCGCGCTGGCCGTATGTTGCTCGTCCGTGGCTTCGCGTCTGCGTCCCGTGGCCACGTGGGGGCCCACGCCGCCGAACGTCGCGTACGCCGCGTGCCCGCGGCGACTGCTTGCATCCCCTCCAGCATCCCACATGTAACTTATTTGCACCACCTGATTTACTTTTGAAATATTTGGATGCAAGACTTGCAACATACAAAAAAAAACAGATGGAACACTTGAAATATGCATGTCAAACACTTGCAAAAATACTTAAAAAACACTTAAAAACTGTTACAAAACATACACAACATCCAGATAAAACAATTGAAATATATGTGTGAAAACATATGCAACATCCAAATAACACACGCTTGCAACATATGTCTGAAAAATAGATGAAACATTAGAGACAAACTCTTACAACATACGTGTAAAACCATTACAACATCCCAATCTACTGTTCACCACTGTTTGTAACTGTTTATGCATCTTTGCTACGCGCACACGAGAAACGTACCTGGAACATCAAAATAAGCCCTCGTTTGTAGAAAATTTTAAAAAAACCGTAAATAAACTAGAAGCAACCTAGAACGTACCTAAAATTTTTTTGCCTCTTTGCTGTCATAAAAAAAATTCTACATTCCTCTCGTTCGCATTTTGCCGATAAATTTACAAAGTCTATACCTTATCCATCCTACCTCCGACTCCGATAATTCTACCACAAAAAAAACACTTAAATATTAAAACCCTTTTCGGTAATTTACGGTCATTCTTCTTTGTCATAAAAAAATGAATACTCCATGACACCTACTGCGTATTCTATTACGTCTATAAATAATCGCTAAAACCTACGGTAGCCAAATCTCTAAATTATAAAACATTGTTCTAAAAAAATAGAGGAGGGTCCGTAGCAACATAAACGCATAACAAACTGCCTCAAAATTCTAGACACCCTGTCTGCTAAAAAATTAATCAATAATTGATCTATGTTCCTACAAAACTAGTTCCATCCCATGAGGCCGCGCGGTAACGCCGCGTGTTGTTTCTAGTATACAAACTAACCACTTATGCAGGAAACATGCATAACACTATACAGCTCTTAATACAGACGAGTCAATAACGAGAATTGCATAGTCTTGTCTAGGTTAGGGGTATATATGCTACATGACGCCTATGTGTTTTTGAGAACCGCTACACGAGCCCTAATGCAACCAAAGTATGGCCCATTACTAATGTCTGAGAGGGAAGGTACTACGGTAGCTGGGCCGCTCTGAAACGAAGTATTGGGCCGCAAGATTAGTGTGGAGGACGCGAAGCGAGAGACGGGTTTCCTATACAGCTTCCATAGAAAAAAAGCTTACACGACCTTACCTAACAGTTGACAACTTGAGATTACTACTACGAGAGAGATGATGGCTAAGACGAGGTGAGGATCAACCAACCAGTCATATGCATGAGATGTGGCACAATTGGATTAGATCGTGATTAATTACTTTGAACCTTAAACTGAAAATGGGTCCATTTTTTTAATCCACTTAATTTGAACCACCATCTTGTTTAAATAAATGCAAATCCAATATGAGTATCTTTTTCTTATGTTTATTTTTCTAAATACGGAATGCACTTTTCAATATTTTGGATTTAGATATTTCAATTCAATATTCAACTACACCTTTTTATATCAAATCATATCGTTTAATCTATCAACAAATTATTAGAAATGCCAAAGGCTCATACATTGTGTTCACTTTTTTTGAGCAAATACATTGTGTTCACTAATAGGTTATAAGCTACTAGGGCTTGTAACCATTATGGGCTACAAATGATCGAAGTCCCCACGAGATGTCTATACAAGATAAAAATGGGAGGTTAATATTTGTTTCATCCTATATGTGCGCGCGACTATTATATAGGGATCAGAGAACTTAGATTTGGAGATCTCTAAGATAATATATATATTCCCTTCGTTTCTTTTTATTTGCTCACTTTTTGAGAAGTCAAACGTACTCAACTTTGGCCAAATATATACAAGAAAAATATCAATATTTATGACACATAATTAGTATCATTAGATAGATTGTTGAATCTATTTTTATAAACTTGTTTGGAGATATAAATATTGTTATTTTTTTTATAAACCTAGTCAAACTTAAGAAAGTTTGACCGGCATGAATAATGTAGCAACAAATAAAAAGAGACATAGAAAGTACAAGTTAGGTTTTGTCCCTTCGCTTCTTGTTGCATCATCCAGTAATTAGTCTTCTCTGTCCCAACGACTTGTGTGCATAGGCGCTAGGAGAGCAGGCACCTTAGTCTTCTCAATCCCAACGGATCATATGCACAGGCACTAGGAGAGCAACATTAGTGTAGAAGCTGTTTTTAGTATTTTTTTTCATATTTTTATTGGCGTTTTTTTAGCTACCGCTAGCGTAGAAGGACAGTAAAAATCAGGAAACTTTACCAGCGTCACTTAAGAACCACCTGTGTGAATATCTACTCTAGTGGTTTTCTTAAAAAAAATCGCCACTATAAATTGACGATTTTCTTAAGAATGTAGCCAGTGTAAATGATTTTTTTTCAAAAATTGCAAATCAGGCTACAAAATTTAAAAAAATAGGGGGAGGGGCTCGCGTTAGGCGACAACACATGATTTGTAACGATTTTTGTTTTCATTTTCGTGAGAAACACACGCAAGTTGCTGTGTATATCCGAGAACCGAACTTAGAACCTCAAGACTTGCGCTTTACGCCCCTTGCCCTTACCACTGCATCCAGAGTCACTTGTGACTTAACAACACAAACATTCCCCTAGTATTCACTCAGGCCCTGTATTCACTCCCCCAGATTTTAAAATAGAGATTTGAGTCCCTGCATGGATTCAAATGACAAAAGTTTCAACTACATAGTTTTATACCTTGTCAAGATCTATAACTTTGCTTTTGATTATTTTCGCATTCAAGGTCATTTGAGAAATTCGAAAAAGATATGAATTTTAAAATTATTAATCTTAAAACATAATTTCTGAGCCCAATATGATTTCAAATGAAAAGGTAGCCAACAACAAAGTTGTAGATCTTTTTGAATACTCTTTCAAATTCTTTCTCCATCCGAGATCGTTTAGAAAAATAAAAATAAAAATTAAATTAGTATATGAAGTTTGACCAAATATATATGAAAAAAGCTAACGTTTATGATACGAAATAAGTATTACTAGCAAAAGTGCCCATACGTTGCAACGGGGAGAAAAACTATCAAATGTTTAGGGATTTGTATTTATGTTTCTCTTTATCTATAAAATTTAATAATCTTGTCTATGTGCTCCCTCTGTCCACAAAAAATGCAATTCTCACATATCGAGAAGTCAAATAATTTCAACTTTGACTAAAATTATTTAAAAAAGTACTACACCCTTGAGATAAAAAAGCACCATTAGATTAGTTATAAAATATATTTTTCATAATAAATTCACTTAGAGACATAAATGTTAATATTATTTACTATAAACTTGGCCAAAGTTAAGCTAGTTTTACCGACATGTTTCTCATAATTGCATTTTTTTGTAGACGGAGGGAGCTCTCTCTTTCTCCATGTTGTCATGTCAATCAGAATTCACATACCACTTTTCTTGTTTTTTTGCTTACCTGTTTGATCGCTATGCCATCTCCTCGACAATTCTTACAGTTGTTGCTACCCATCTTGCTCCAGCCCGGGTGAGTCTAGTTGTGCTCCGTCAAGAGATCAGAAAGCGCATGCGGCTGGGGGTTGTGGTCGTGGGACGTCCGAGGACTCGGGATGGGCGGCCCGGTCCACACCTCCGGTGTCGGAGTTTAGGCCCGATGGCCTCAACATCGCCACGTCCATGCCTGGATGGCGCCTTGAACTCTAGCTACATGTGTATGGCGTGTGGTTCGTCTCCGGCACCTCGAACAGCGAACAGTCCATGCTAGACACTTTGATTGGTTTCTGGCTCGATTGGAACCTCCGGCGACGACGACAACATGGTGGCGTGATAGAGCACACCGATGATCCCGGTGAAGGAAGGTGATGGTCAGCATGCTCGCTTCAATGAACATGGATGTCGAGGCGGCAGGCGCTCCTCCATTCCTCCTTCTCAGATCCAGCCATCCGAGCGATGCACGGTAGCATTGGTGTGAACTGCTGAGCTGGAGTGACGATAGAGCTCGCATGCATCGGCGATGTTGTGATATGGTATCCGCACTCAGCACTCGCAGCAGGAGCGGGCCTAGTGGAGCATCAATCGTTGAGATCTAACCATGAAAATATGGAATGAATCGACGGTGAGATCCTCTTACCTTAGATTGAACGACACAATGGTGTGTGCTCGGCAACGTGGCAATCACTGCTGATGCAAACAAATTTATGGGATTGTATAAGCATATATGCGAGTTTAGTTGTAGAAACATAAGCCAATCCAGATGAAGAACGAGCTGGACAGGTACGACGTCAGTGCCCTTTTGGTTTCGATTTGGAGTTCGTTTTCGATTATGTTAGTAACTTTTACTATTTTCTGTCTCCTTATTTTAGTTGGTTTCTAACTTCCATATCAACGTACGCATACGGAGTCCGGCCTAGGGATGTCGGAGGATACCAGGGCATTTTGAGAAAAAAAACAGGTTAAAAGAAAATGCTGAATCTTATCGAGATTGAATCTTGGTTTAGGAGTCTTATATCTTACATTACATGTAATCTTATATCTTACATGTAGGTGAAAAAAAAGTCATGGTGGAAATTTTGCCTCTTTATTATTATTATATTATATATATTATTATTAGGTATAGATTAGATTCATTATAAAATATATTTTCATCGTTATAATTAGAAAAAAATGATATGTTCTAAATCTAGAATTATATTTTGAGGAACCGAGGGAGTATTATGTAAACTTGTACGTAGTATTAGTTATCGCAGGTAGATATGCTTGGTACTCTTAACAAGTGGACGCTGCTAGCTGTTTGGTTCCATTGCCTTATTTGCCTCAATTTATGTGTCGGCAAAGTTTTAGTTGCGGGCCCGAGAGAGCCAAAATGGCTTGCCCGAGTTGGCAACAATCTCGTGGATCGCGTCGTCCAGGCGAGGCGAGTCAAATGGGCAAAGTTTCCAAACACGCCCTAAATATCCTAGAGACAGGGTGAGCAGGGACGAAGCCAGAAAAAAATTTAGGGGGGGCTAAACAAAAGTGCTACAGTGACTTAGCTCTACTTTAATCCCTCGTAATAGAAAAAGTATAATAGCTTGAAGTAGTCTTATATTTAAACGTCAATTAACAATGAAATTCACAAAATACATCTAAAAAATAAATGTCTTAGCCCACCCTACCTTATACATCTGCGTCTAAAATTGGAAGAAGAGCACTAGAAGTTCCACTAGCTTAGCAGCAGTAGGGGGGCTGGAGCCCCCCAGCCCCCCCGCTGGCTTCGTCCATGAGGGTGAGTAAGCGGCCTTGTTAGAAGTATAGATAGGAACAATTAAAATAGAGATAATCTTAAAAATGCTATAGGTTTAAGGACAATATTATACTTTAAGTAGAGGTATACTTCTAACAGACCTCATGAACAAGAAACCCTTACTACTAGTTCATTTTTTATTCCCTATAAAAAAGTTCATTTTCATACGGGCTGGTGTCACATGTGAGAAAAAGATGGAGACGCGCCTTCCAAACTTCTTCCTCCTTTGAACAGCTACATAATGGAGCGATTTGTTTAGTTCCTTGGTTAAACCCCTCAACATTGTATACTCCATTAAGCGAATTTAGCTGCACAGTACAGGACAAAGAATATACTACTATATATTCCCTCTGTCCTAAAATAGAAGTCGTTCTCATTTCTCGAGAAGTTAGTTTTTTTTTAACTTTGACCAATTATATATAAAAGAATATTAAAATTTATAATATATAATTAGTATCATTCGTTGAATATATTATTATAATAAATTTATTTGGGGATATAAATGTTGCACGTATTTTTTATAAATTTAGTCAAAATTGAGAAAAATTGACCTGCACGCATCCCATAACGTTATCTATTCTGAAAGAAAGTATAGCTATTGGGACTAGATACTGCAACAAAGCCAAGAAATTGCATCACGTTTTTTTTTTCTTATTCTAGACACAGAAAAGAGATAATAGCCCCACGTGCGCACGTGTTTGATTTGGCTGGGCCGGCCTGGATTCAAACAACACGGCGACGGCCATCACTTATCCGCATGAGATGTCCGCATCTTGGCATGTGTTGCAAGTTGCAACACGTGCATCAACCGCTCTACACTACATAGATCAAGTATAATCAAACAGGTAGATAACATTTTAGTATTAGTAGAAATTAGAAAAAAAAAGTAGGAGCGCTTTATTGGTATCCGATTATCTTTCTTGTCCGAAATCTGGTAGGTCAAATACATACAACTAGCAAGCTGACCCATATAAATAGCATGAGGTCCTGGTTTTTTTATCATAATATAAACCATTTTTTAACCTTAAAAGAATTTTTAAAATATATTTTTGTTTGTTTGACTATAGTGGTCCTCTCTTGCTGCTCTCCGCAATTATATCCACTATTACGAACTCTATACAAGTCAATGACTTCCTAATTCCTTAGCTTAAATGTTTCTTCTCTTTCTTTTTACTAGCAGTTCATATAAGTCTACCATCAGTGCAAATGTATTTATAGTGGCGGTTAGAGCATCTCCAGTTGATTGAACAAATGCAATTTTTTTTTGCCTATAACCAGCAACAAAGGGGATTCAAGGCAAAAAAAAAGAGCTCCCCTAGATCCTCTTTACAATCCCTTTTCCTCAGAACCTCCCCTCAATCCCTCAAAAAAGGGGAACAACCAGATTTTTTTCTCAATACCCTTTCTTCCTTCCTCTCGCACTGATGTCCTAGACCCCACAATGCCGAACAAGGCGAGCGCACAGGCGCCGCGTTGCCACCGTGTTGTGGCTCTCCACGCTGGGTAGTCTACTCTTATCGTGCCACCGCCACTGCTCCACCGTACCGCCGCACCCCGCGTCACACGCTGGGTGCCACCGCGTCGGGTGGAGAAGCGGGCACCGTGCAGCCGGGTCACGCTAGGCGGTGAAACGGGCGTTGCGTCTCTCAACCGTACGCTGGGTATAGGGGCGTAGGACAGGCGAGGAGGGTGGAGGAGTGGGCACCACGCCACTACCACGCCGGGCGTGGGGGCGGGAGAGCGAGCGTCGTGTCGGGCGCCGTCGCGAGAAGAGGAAGGAGGAAAGAGAGTTTATTCCTAATATTGACACATGTGATTCATATATAAGGGGATATGATTTTTCTCATTCTACTGCAATGCAACTCCCCTATTCCCTTTTATTTGGTTTTCTCAATCTCTTATATGAATATTTTAGGAAAGACGGATGTTCACACTACTAGGAATATTCACTTTTATGATGAAAATTTTAATGACGAATCTAAAATTGTCATAAAAAAATCTCTTTTTATGACGAAAATTTCGGTTTCATCATAGATTACCGTGACGAATCTTGAGCCCCCCTTATCTATGACAAAATTGGGTATCGTCACAAAAAACATCACAGAACAGCATAGCATTTCGTCATAGATCACTCGCGCGGCTGTTCCTGCTCGTCTGTGACGATCTTATTTAGTGACAAATAGGACTTCGTCATTGAATTAATTACCGATCTATGACGAACAATATTCGATCGGTAACGACGACGCTTCATCATAGATCTCCACACGGTACCTTCTCCATCCGATGTGTACCTGTGGGACCTGCAGTTACTCATCCGTGACACTTGCAGTTCGTCAGAAAAGTCTCCGCTCGATCCTTTCTCCGTGCGACGTGTACCTGTGGGACCCTTTCTCCATCCGATCTGTGGGACCCAAACCTGTGGGGCCTGTCTCCATGTCCATCCGACCTATGGGATCCGACGGCTTGCGTGTCACTTGTGCTTGTAGACCCTTCTCCATCCGACTTGTGGGACCCGACGGCATCTTTCTCTATCTCCATCCGACCTGTGGGACCCGACGGCCTATGTGTCACGTGTACTTATGGGACCATCTGACCTTTGGGACCCGACAACTTATGTGTCACGTGTACCTGTGGGACATTTCTCCATCTCCATCTAACCCATGGGGCTCGATGGCTTGCTTGTCATTTGTTGCCATCGGGGTTTAATAAATTCAAACTCAAAAAAACCATGAGACCTGGGAGTAGAACCCGGGACTCAGAGCAAGGAATAGATCGTCTTCACCATTGCGCTAGACGCCTAGTTGTGTTGACATGTCTTTGGAGTAGTATATGTTCTCTGTGTAGACAGGTTGACTTATATATTGGATATATCCCTATCCCCTGCAAGTGGAAACAAATCTATGCCCGTTAGACTTGAGACGGCGGCAACGGAGGATCCCAGTGTGTTGTGGTGGTTCAGGCTTCCTTTTGGAGGCTAGACGGCAGGTCTTCCTAGTAGAGCGCAGCGACATTGGCGTCTATGTCCATTGTGTGCCACGGTAGAGGTGACAGATCCTATCCGTAGGTATCCTTTCTCGCCTTTTTCTGTTCGCTTCACTATTTTGGTCCTTGCTTGAACATGAGGTATACAAGAAATATTGTAGCATTTCAGATCTGGTTAGGTCAATAGTGATGAAAAGAACTAGGAGGTGGCACTGGTTAGTTTTCTACTAGCGCCTGTCTCTTGCAGATCTGTCTAGGCAAACAAACAGGCCTTCACTTCTACCTTAAACTATTTTTTCTATCCAGTGCTTGCTTGATTCTACATTTCTGTTTCGTATGCTCCAGTGCCACCAGTGAGTCCTTATGGTATTTTGAACTTGTAACATATCTGAGGCCATATTTCTATGCTAATGATGTCTACATGGCTATTGGATGTATTAGGATGCAGCTCATATGTTTGCTTTCTGTGTCTTCTCCTTGTTGACAACCAAGTTATCCATTTGGTTCCAAACAAGATGAAGGCATCGAAAGCAAATCAATGCTTTTTGTCCATCATTCACATGACTGAGGCCACTAATTAATGTCTAAGCTGCACATGTTGCTACTGATGCCAATTATGATCACTCCCACTTGTTCACTAACATTTTACTTATGAAAACTAAGGCAGCCTGTTCGAGTTGTGCAGATTTGAGATGAGTAATCCCTGCTATGTTATGTTCGATGGCCATGAGTTAGGAGTTTACTACAACTGGCCTGACTGCCATAGACAAGTTCATAGGTTTTGTGGTGCTTGTTATAAAAAGTACAACTCGTATGAAGAAGGAATTGCTGCCTTCAAGTCAAAAATCAACTCAAATCTAGCCTTAGCTCATGATGATGACTTCTATCTTCAAAACCAACAGCTGCTCCACCATCTTCGTCCTTCAAAACTGTTGTAATTGTAGTCATCTTAATCTTTGTCTGTCTCCTATGGAAGAAGCTCTGAGCTCGTGTACTGATTATAAGTATGATGGTTAGACTTGGTTATAGCTCCATTAACTGCTACTCTAGTTTGAGTTATATATATCTATGTGGTGCTACTCTAAATTTAGATGAGGTCATACCATGAAAATTGTTAATGGTTGCTAAAGTTGCACTTTGGTATGAGTTATGGACTTCACTGATGGATCTTTGTTGGATTATTTTCCTCCTCAGTGATCTCATTACTGAGTAAGCTCTCATCCTACTGCATGCGCATGATGAAATGGAGGAGGCCCCCCCAACAAGAGGAACACACTGGCTAGCCTCATGGACGATGTCTTTGTCGAGATCCTCCGTCGCCTCCCCACCCGCTCCTTGTTCTGCTGTAAATGTGTCTATCGCTCCTAGAGATGCCTCATCTCGGACAACCATAAGTTGATGCCCCAGACTGTGGCCGACTTCTTCTATGATGGAATCTACGAACAAAGAAACTTCGCCAGTATCACCGGTGTTTACCCGTCCTTGTCCTTCTTGCCCTTCACCATGAACAATGTAGTTGTCTCAAATTGCTTCAACAGCCTCATCCTATGCTGGTGCCTTAGGGCTGATGGGTAATGGCTATGTCGTATGTAATCCGGCAACCCAGGAGTTGAAGGTACTGCCACCTAGAATCTATTATGTTGGTGAGGCTCGATTGGGGTTCGATCTGACAGCCTCCTCGTACTTTCATGTGTTTGAATATATGGAGGAGGATGGTCAGTGCATGGGTGTGGACATCTACTCATCTAAAACTATAGCATAGATCTTTAAGGAATCTAAATAGGGTGAGGAGGCTGAGTAGACATTGTCAAAATCAGCAACTGTGTTTTTTTAACGATTGTCTGCACTCTATTGGGTTCTGCGAGGGTTACCGTCGTATACTTGCTGTGGATATGGAGGGAAAGGCATGGAGAAAAATTCCTAACTGACCGCATGGTTTTCACGCTCCATCCATCAAGCTCAGGGTCACTTATGTCAATGTACTGTTGGTGGTCGCAATATGTCCAAGCTTTAAATCTGGATCCTTCAAGACTATGGTACTAATAATAAATGGACATTGAAGCATACTATCATCCTGCGTAAGTTGTTTGGAAAAAGTAAGAAACAAATGGGTTACTTTGATTTTGAGTCGTGCTACACAGTGGTTATAGTTCACCCAGAATGGAATTTGGTTTTCTTTGTTGGGGTTGGGGTGGAAAGGGCCGTCATCGCATAAACATGGACAACAGAAAAGTTCATGTCATCCCTACACATTACATTTCGTATGATAGACGTGAAATCATGCCAGAAATCATTGGCAGACCTTACTATCTTTCATATGTTCCCTTGTTCTCAGAGTTAGAGTCATTAGCAAAGTAGTAAATAAAGCTGCATTTGATGTATCTCTCTCTCATGACATGTTTAAATGGATCAATGTTGACGGTAGACAACATTCATCATAAACCATCAATTTACCTTGCATAAATGATTAAAATGGATCACCAACATAGACTTAAGGGTTTAAATTGATAAATTCCATGAGTTTTGGTGAATTTGTGTTTCTAGCAGGATTTTATCAGAAAACCGCCAAGGGAGACATATTCGTCAAAACAAATTATGGAATTCCGCTGCGGGAACTGCGGGAGAAGGTTCCAAAAGACTCCAAGAGGCTCTCCACCGAGGTGGGGCATGACCCACTGACATGTGGGGCCGGCTGGCCCCACCTAGAGGCCACCTATGTTAGCCTCCTATTGTTATGTCGGTTCTTCACCGCCTTCTAAGATGCATATCAGCCGTTCTTTCAAGTCGGTTTAATCCAAGGGCTGGGGATTGATGCTCAGGGCTATATATACCAACCTATACCCCCCAGAAATAAGCCAAGTCAGATACTAAGAGCTGAGAAGCCAAAAACCCTAATTCCATATGTCCACTAGGATCTAGAGCTAGCAATCAATAGAAGATTAGTCCTCCATAGATCTAGTCTTGTATTAGAGATAGAGGGATAGAATGAGAGGGAAGAGTTTGGAGGAGCCCCGGCCTATTCGTGCTCCCTCTACGGCTTGTACCCTAGCGAAACCAAGTGAACTTGCTTCGGAGATTTCTATGGTAATCCACTTCTAATTCAAGTAAGCATCTTGTTCATATTATTCTTCAGGTTTGCGACTCTCTTTTGAGTACTTTGATCCCTGTCGCTCTTGGATTAAAGTAGTATTTATAGTGTAAGCGTGGTGCTTAGACTCGGTTACTCATTGATGTACCCTATTTTCTAGATGGATGGTAGCTCGTGAGGGTGACTCTTATAGCCTCGTTGAATCCTCTGTAGTCCACCTCCCGTTAGTAGGCCCAACAGGAACTTGTTACAACAGGGAACATATTCTGCTTGTGTTTTCTCTAGTAATATCTCTAGAATTGAACAATAGAAGATAAAGCTTACCAAAGTTAGAACTAGAAGACCTCAGCAGTCTCCTCTATACTCCTATTATCTAACCTTGATTGTGAAGTTAGGTTAAGTTAAGATTTAGTTATTCTCACCTCTGTTCCTTTGGGTTCGATATTAAAACTAGGTTATTCTCGGTGAAGTGCTACAACGGTATAATATCTATGCGCTTGTGGATAATTCTGTGTATATTAATTTATACCAACAAGCATTTCTGACGCCGTTGTCGGGGAACGGTTGTTGAGTTAACATTGAGTCTAGCTTAACCTTGTATTATACTTTTATCCTTTTAGCTTTTCTTCCACTCCTGCTGATAACACTATATCCCAACAGATATATTTTATAACGCTTATTATGAAAATTCACTTAGTGCTGATAACGCTTATCTGTTGAGTTAACATTGAGTCTAGCTTCAGGAGGCTTGTTCTTGCATGTCTCCGTTGATAAGGGGAGAAGTATTCTCACTAAAATCTTAGAGGACATCCCTGAAGAAGTAGAAGAGAAGTTATTAGAGGAAGAATTCTAGATAGCTAAACCTGAATCTTTGCTAGACCAATCACCGACCTCAGCTATCCCAAATCCTGAACCACTGGAAAAGGAGAAACTCCAATTTTAGATTTCATGTTAGGATTTGAGGATGAACTTTTTACTTAATATGGAAACACCTTGAACTACCATACAATGAGGAAACCCCAGGAGCCTAGAAAATCATCATCTGAAGGACCATTAGATCCTTCTAAGGAAGTTTTCCTTAAAAAGACTATGAACGAGTTAGTGTCCATTATAAGCAATTTGTGGCTAGAAGAATCAGAGCTTTCCTCTAATGTGATTCGCTTAGATTCACCTTCTGTCTCCATTCATTGCCAAATTGACAATGCTCCTTTCGATGCTAGCAATCAAGAGAAGATTAGTCCTCCATAGGATCTAGTCTTGTATTAGAGATAGAGTGAGAAGGAAGAGTTTGGAGGAGCCCTGACCTGTCGGTGCTCTCTCTATGGCTTGTACCCTGGTGGAATCAAGTTCTTCATGAGCTTGCTTCTGAGATTTCTCTAGTAATCGACTTCTAATTCAAGTAAGCATCTTGTTCATATTATTCTTTAGGTTTGCGACTCTCTTTTGAGTACTTTGATCCCTGTCGCTCTTGGATTAAAGTAGTATTCGTAATATAAGTGTGACGCTTAGACTCGGTTAATCATGGATGTACACTATTTTCTGGATCGGTGGTAGCTCACGAGGGTGACTCTTATAGCCTCGTTGAATCCTCTGTAGTCCACCTCCCGTTAGTAGGCCTAGCAGAAACTTGTTACTATAGAAAATATACTCTGCTTGTGTTTTCTCTAGTAATATCTCCAGAATTGAACAATAGAAGATAAAGCTTATCGAAGTTAGAATTGAAGACCTCAGCAGTCATCTCTATACTCCTATTATCTAACCTTGATTCTGAAATTGGGTTAAGATTTAGTTATTCTTACCTCTGTTCCTTTGGGTTCGATATTAAAACTGGGTTATTCTCGGTGAAGTGCTACAATGGTATAATATCTATGTGCTTGCAAATAATTCTATGTGCATTAATTTATACCAACAATCCATCTAGATGACCAAAGCAAAACAACCTTTACATGTTCATATGGAACTTATGCTTATCGTAGAATGCCTTTTGGATTATGTAATGCTACAATTTCTTTTCAAAGATGCATGATGTCTATATTTTCTGATATGATTGAAGAAATCATGAAAGTTTTCATGGATGACTTTTTTGTTTATGGAAAAACTTTCGATGGTTGCCTTGAAATTTAGACAAGGTTTTGCAAAGATGTGAAGAAAAGCACTTAGTTCTTAATTGAAAAAAATGTCATTTCATGGTTAGAGAAGGTATAGTGCTTGGACATTTATTGTTCAAAAGAGGGATTGAGGTAGATAAAGCTAAAATTGAAGTAACTAAACAGTTACCTCCTCCCATCAATATAAGAGGGATCCGTAGTTTTCTTGGCCGTGCTAGTTTTTATTGTCGCTTTATAAAATATTTTTCACATATTGCTAGATCCCCAATAAATCTTTTGGCTAAGAATGTTCCCTTTGAATTGGATGATGCATGCTTGAAATCTTTTAATATTATTAAGAATGTACTCATCTCTGCACCAATCATTTAACCCCCCGATCAGAAAGGGCAAACACCGTTAGTATAACCAGTTACCAAATGACCAAACGACCTGAGCTACACAATGCTCAATAGAGTTTAACCGACCTAATACAAAATTCAACAAAAGTTAACACAAACATGCATGCAAATAAGACTTTACATATGGTCGTCCCACAGACCAAGCCTAGTTATGACATATACTACTGATACGTCCCACAGATCAAGGGTCGAGGCAGGCGTGAAGGATGTTGTCGTCCATATTCACCTTTGCTAAGACGGCGTTGGTGACCGGCTCGAGGCTCACGAACAATGGGGACATACTCAAGCAATGGAAAGTACAACACGAACTGCGACTCCAGCGAGGAGAAGGACGATCCGGAGTACTGGCGAGTTAGCGAATTGCAAGAGCACTAGCCAGGAGGAGGATGCTTTAATTTTTTTTCTCTTCTCTGGAAACTCAAAGCACCTTAGAATCCATGACTACTTTTTCTAGGGTGGGAAATCTATGGGGATATCATTTGAATAACCCATTTAGTTTTTTGGAGGGTTTTCCACCCCTGGTCGTGCCATCCCTTTATTTCCTAGTTATAGGACTTAGTTCAAACAGCCGTAGATGCAGTCACAAACACAAAAAATCACTAGTTGCAGCACAATAAGCTGAAGCGAGCCGATTTATTTCTTCTTTTTTGGTAATCTTTAGGTGTAAAATTTATGGATCTTTTAATGGTTTATTATCATCCTCTTTTAGTTTTATGTTTATTTATATTATGAAAAAACCAAAAAGGCAACAACTAAGGCTGCCCGAAATTCTAGTCTATGTAGAGCAGACGGGGCGGTCTGCCCGCCTGAAAATTTGATTTTGCACCGTGCCGAGCAGTCTCGCCAACAAGCATTGAAAATTAGATGTCTCTCTCTTTTGCCCTCCGCGCAAAAAATTGGTTTACCACACCATCGATTTTAGACAAGGACATTTGTGGTAATGTGTTGACCACATAAAAGCACAAAAAGTAACCATCTCCGCCTCCATCTCCGTTCTCCACCCGCACTGTCTCTCCTTCAACTCCAAATCCTAGTCCCACGGCCTTTCTTTCCACTCTCCAGCCGCCCCCTCTGCCACCTCGCTCCGGACCCTAGGTGCCATCAGAACAGCTGCTCGACTCTCTCTCCACTCTCCAGCCGCACCCTCTCTCATACATTTTCGAACCCTAGCCAGAGCCAGATCCCCTTCAATTCATTGATAGCAGGTTGATCATCTGACGATGGAAGGACCACCTCGATGATGGTACAAGCCAAATCCAGATCCCCTACCTAGCTCGGCACCTGTCATGATCGACTGTATCTGATCCCTAGCCAGAGCCATATCTGGTATCCCTTCGTCAACACCGGCCGCACTAGCTCCACGACCACGATGCTAATGACAAAGCAAAGCCAGGGAACACGGAGGAAAAGGTACCCAAATTCCTTTCATGATATGTGCTCTATTTAGTTGCTGAACCAAGAATATGTAGATAGCGATGGGGTTGAGTGTAGCTGACTTGTGCTTTATTGGATTAATGACTTTTGTATAAGCTGTAGTTACTAGTTAGGTGTTTATTTGCATACTCTTACTCTGCTGTGTTGACATTCCATAGAAGCTTTAGTTAATAAATGCCTTTGTAATCTAGATGAACATCCACTAATTGCTTATGAACGAGCACAGGATGCACAAATCACAAGGAATCATAGAAAGATGGAAGAACTTGGAATATGATGTGTAGGCCCAAAACCTATGTCTCCAAAGGTAAAAAAGTCAAGGACAAAGGGTAGACACGGTGAAGATTTAGAATATATCCCTAAACTAGGGGAGATAGTTGAGGGATTTGATGATACAGATGAAATAGATTAAGATTTAGAAGATGAGCCAGTGCCCCTATCAATTGATGAGGTGCTTGTTCTATCTTATATTTAGTTCAGAGGGAGAGAGGGTGGGGGCTAGGTAGCCATGCAATGCTTTACTGTTTGGATATCAATAGAATTTGTACATGCTTGCTGCTTAAGTTTGTATCTCTAATTTTAGTGTCTGGGTCGAAGAAGCCATAGAGGAGGCTCTGCTAGTAGGAAAAAAGGCAGCACTGCCATGAGTCCTGGGTGAAGGCTCTCCAAGCGAGTAAGGTCAACACCACCAGAAGAGGCTACTCATGGATTTTCT
The DNA here is from genome assembly GCA_038087645.1 of Saccharum hybrid cultivar R570. Classification (NCBI taxonomy): domain Eukaryota; kingdom Viridiplantae; phylum Streptophyta; class Magnoliopsida; order Poales; family Poaceae; genus Saccharum; species Saccharum hybrid cultivar. The sequence goes on from JAQSUU010000542.1 coordinate 713,279, forward strand.
ACTTGGAGGTCTTCCGCTGGCAAAAGGGTGGAGGTGAACATAATTCTCCATCACAACCGACACCCGGACCCAGGGATCAATTTCATGTTCATCAATTGACTGGAGAAATTGGTCAGGACGACACCCTACCTAGCCCTAAGAGAGACTCCTCACGGCCAGATGATAATAGCCCTGCTGAAGAGGAGCCCTCTCAGCAAACTCCTATCTCCCCCACTCGTAGAACGATGAGAGTTGCCTAGGTTCGTATTACCTTACAGGTGCCTATCAATCAATTTGCACTAGCTATTTGATATCCATGTATCTTTTCTAACAATCTGAATATATGAAAATTGTGTAGTACCATTGCCGGGAAGAGCAAGAAAGCTAAGGCCTTGAAATCGTGGAATTATGCTTGACAAAATGAGCAAATCACTAGGAGGAGCGAGGATGCGCATCTATGTTGCCAAGTAGAACAGAAGGCCACATGATCCAGTGCAAGCTGCTAAGTTTGCCTTAGAGGCAGGTGTAGTAGTCAGAAATGATGTACCAATTTTGACGCATTGGAAAGAATACAAAGGGGAGAAGCCCGGCGCCGTCTATTGCATAAGATTTGTGGAAAGGCTAAAGGTATGTATGGGTATCCCCTCTTGACATTCAACTATGCTTTGAGCAACTTTAATAGATTTACTTTTCATTCACACTACTGTATGCAGAGAAGGCTGCACGTTAACGGTGCTCACTCACCAACAAAAAAAGCTTGCCAGAATGTATTGCAGTCTGTGGTACGACAGGAACGCTACAGGTTGAAGAGAACATACTTCAATGGCATCCCTGCTAATCAGATCCGTATGACCTCTCCTGTCTCATCCATGAACGATGCACAGTGGTGTGAACTTATCAAGATTTGGTCTAGTGCTAAGAACAAGGTGTGTGAACCCATCGATTTCCTGTCTAGTCTTGTTGCTATAGTCTAACACAAATGAAGCTATAGGAAACATCTGAGAAGAACAAACAAAACTATGCAAAAGTAAAGTACCACCAGGCTACTGGATCTCGCTCCTATGTTGTCCAGATGCAAAAATTTATAGGTGATGGTTGTGTTTTATTGTTACTTTTATCTTTATATAAATATAAACCGAAACTCATGTGCAATGTGAACAAAAGGAGAACAAGAGGAATACAATAGAATAACGTCAAGGACTTAAAAAAGAAAATGGTCCACTTGATGAAGATGTTAATGCTGTTGAAGTCTTCAGGGACTTCTATACCAGTAGGAAAAATGGCCTAAGCGATGTTGCAAGAGCAGCAGTTGTAAGTACCTTCTTTTGCTTCCCTTAAAATCTACTGAAGTCACTACCATAAAAGAAGAAAATGTAGCAGGAGCCTAGTGTTATGAAAATCTACTAAAATCTACTGAAGCTTATGTAATCTCTATCAGCAGTAGGCTAAGGAAGACCTATGCATTACTTGCTATGAATCAATCTCTTGAGTTTTTAATTGAAGTCCTCTTACACTATCTATAACCTAATTTTTACTAATTAAATTTCACAGTAAGCTTTGAAAACTATGCAAGTAGAACCTGTTGCTGATGGGCAGCAACCAAATACTAGTGCTGATATTGTTTGCAAGGTACTCTACATCCACCAGGGCAAGGCCCCCTCATAGGGAAGCGGCAACAACCTTTTTTTAAAGAATGCTGGTATCCAAACAAGCTTCACCAGAACAGAAACATCAGCGGAGAGAATGCTTCGGGAACAACTTGCTGCTAAACAGGAAAGTTCCGCTATCCTCGTCAATCAAGTAGATGAACTAAAGAATAAGACAGAATAGATTGAAAGGGAGCTTGAGGAATACAAGAAACGGTAACAGGAGGAGTATAACAATCTCCATGAGCTATGCATGTGCTTCAGCTCTTCTGGTAACTCTTAGTCTTCAACTCCTGCGGCTTGTTGTAGTGAACATTTGTGGTTTGATGTGTGGACTCATATAGCGGTTTGATGTGTGGACTCGTATGCTGGTTTAATGTGGTGATACTCTATCAGTAGTTCACTGCTAACATATGAAATGTAAATTGTTGTTATTTAATTGCTAGGCTAAATAGTTATGTAGTTAGTCTGTGCAGCAGTGATGATCTCGAATTACTTCTACGACGAATTGAATGTACTCCACACGGTAGAACCAGGATGTAACACCTCAGGTGTTTGGCTTCCATAATTGCATTGCATTTCATAAGCATGAGCATCAATCATCTCATTCATGTCTTCAATTTTGCTTACAACATGAGTATGCAACATACCCTAGTGTACTTGTTTCACAATTTACTTGTTTATGAAATGTGAGTGGTGCAACTTGTAGATACAACATGGGATCTCATGCTTTGAAACATTACAATGTGGTTAGTACACCATGATAGGCTCAATTGATGCAACAAAGTATTGAAACATGTGCAACATGTTATTGCAACATTTGGGTAGAAATATTGTTTTGCTTGTTTCAAGTTATGTGACACTAGGAATTTTATGTAACCCATGTGTAGAGTGGCTAATTATATCTTATAACATCTTAATTACATTTAGGGTAACTAGTGGAGCAATGTTTATGTTGACCAAAATGACCAAAGTGCCCTCTAATGTGTTGTTGACCAACATTGACCCCTAGAATGCTTTGGTTTGACCATTTAAAAAGTCCATCTTAGAAATCTTGCATGGAGGAGCAACCTTAAGCAAAGTTTTAGAGAATTTCATAAGGAACAAAAGTTCTAATATGGCCATCTCATGAAAATGACCAGAACATGCTCAAAAGTGGCCCACAAGTCAGCTTGAGTGGTGCTCAACACTTAGAAAATTTCTAAGTCTGGAATTTGGACTTTTCAGTTTCAATGTGCCTCACTTTGACGCCATATAACTCACAAACTAGGCCGAACCAGTCCTTGAGCCAATTAACAAAGTTGTAGTCCTCATGTAGCTCTACCATTTTGGTACTGTCATCTTCTGCTGACTCGAGCTGGTTTAGGAGATATTCGATGCCAAAGTTCCTCTGTCAGTCACTAGCGTCGGCCTCCTTTCAGAGTTTGCGGAGCCAGCTGACCGACAGTCGCAGGCCATCGCCGCCGCATGTCCTCCACGCGCCGCGCATGACCTAGCACCTTGGCCAGCTGCCGAGCGCCTAGAAGGGTGCCTCTGCTGTTGTCCAGACCTCACCCACCCATTCCCTCCTCCTCCTTCCCTCTCTCGTCTTCAAAGCGACGAAACCGAGCCGCCATTGCCGCCTCTACTCCGGCGAGCTCGCGCGCGCTCACCACCACACCCCTGTCCACCAAATCTCGCCCATCGCTCCGCCTTGAACCCCTCTATCTCCTCCACCTCGAAGTTGGGTCAATCGTGTGAAGGTAAGGCCACATTGCCGTATTCGCCACCGCCGCCTCGGGCGTTTCTCGCCGGAGCGCCACCGTCGTCGTGGCCGTGCTTCTCTAGGGCCCCATAGCCTCCCCTCTCTGGTATTTGAGTCCGCCTTGAGCCACTGATACTCACGGGACCGACCAATAGGGTCATGCCGCCGTCTAGTCGCCGGAGCCGGCCAAACCGCGACCGTGAGCCGCCATGCCGCCGCCATCCCCCATAGCCGCAGCCATTGCTCCAATTAGTGGCACCCCTAGGTGCGCAAGGGAGAGGTGAACATGCCTGTGCCCTTGGTCTCGCTGGAGCTGCCGCCGACGGCGAGTTCACCGTCGGCCGTTCTTCCCCCTGCCTCTGTCTCGCTGACCAGCGGGACCCGCTCGTCAGTCGCGCGCGCGGGCCACGCGCGTGAGCAGGCCGCGGGCGGGGAGTGGACCGCGCTGTTTGCCTGGGCTACGCTGTCACGTTAGCGGGCCGCGCGTGGTGTAACCAGCCCAGTGACGAGTTTTAGTTTTCGTTTTTGGTTTTTCTTTAATTGTTTCACATATTTTTATTGTTACTTGGTAAAATCCATATCTCGTGCAATATAGATCCAAAAATTGTGATCCAAATTTTTTTGGACTCCAGATAAAGTATAGTATCTAGGAAAAATATCAAATGCTTATGTGATGTTTAATTTATGGAAGAATTAATTAGGGTTTTGAAATGTGTTTTAAATTGCATGCAAACTTGTTTAAATCATATCTTGAGCTCCTGTGTTCCAAAAATTTTGAAATTTGGTGAGTATGTTATTTCATGTATATACTAGCTCTGGTAAAAGTTTGGATCCTATTGCTTGAGTAGTTTTCAAGTTATGATGTTGTCATTTGATATTATGAAATACTTGAATGGATTTTCATAATTTTTCTATAGGTCCAGTAAAGGTAAAATTTTGGGAGTGTTGTTATTAGGTTAGAATGATACTAGGAAAAATATGAAAATCTGTTGTTTGACACTTTTTAATTGGGTTTCCTATTTATACCAAAATCAGCCTTTTTGGCTTGTGAATTTTGTATAGGGAGTTTCTGTGAGTAACTGTAGTTCAATTTTTTACAGTAGCCTCCTTGTAGGACAAAGATCCTCCTGTAATTGGTCTAGAATTTTCTAAGTAGTTTGCTTATGATTTTAATTTCCCACTTAATTAATTGAGTAAATTAAGAAAATGGGTTAAAATAAATGTTCTGGGTTGACACACCTTACTTTCTGGTGTTTTCATGACATGTGTGAACTAGTAGTATCATTGGTTTGGTCATAGATGAAGTTTGACACATGAATAAATATTTAATTTTCACAATTATAGGTTCTCTGGACAGCTGGTAGCATTTTTGGATTTGATCCTTGATAAAAGTGTTTTCTGAGAAACTTGTGAATACCAAAGTGGTAGGAAACTTAATAAACTAGCTTGTGTCAAAATTTGGTGGCATTTGGCCTAGTAGTCTAGGAGTTATTGCTGTTTAAAGTGGCTATCCAGAAATGGCTGCTCTCTGTTTGGAGAGGACAGATTTCTGAAACTTTAGAATTTCGACCAGGTAAACTTTGGAATTAAGTGTCGAGATCTAAAAGTGATTTATGGAGCATTTTATAAGCTTTCCAGATTGTCTTGTATCATGCCTTTAGGATTTGGAAATCTACAGTGGTGATAGAAATACGTAGTTGCTGTCCAGAATGTGTTGTTGCGATATTTTATGATGTGTTTGTTGGTAACCTAAGTAATATTGTTCTTGTGATTTTTAGGTGTTAGGGCCTTAACTGAAGAGGAACATTTATACATTAGGTTATGTAGAGTAGGTAAGTACTTCTCTACCGGAGAAGAGATTTGCACGTATTACTGTAGTGATCTGAATAGAGCACTAGGAATTTCTGAAATGCATTCGATTCCGAGCATGTTGCATTCATTATGCATCCATGAGATTTATTGTGCATTCATGCAATAGGTGTACCGGAGGGAGTGACACTCCTCGAGTTCGAGTGAGCATTTCTGGAGGAGGTTCAGGAGCAGCCGGGAGAACCCGAAGAGGCAGTCAACGAAGGAACCGCCATTGACGAGTTGCCGGAGTGTCCGGATCATCGCCCTTCCTCGTTCCTGAAAGGCAAGCCCCGGTGCATGCTGACCCAATTGTTTTATATATAAATCTTGAGTACTTTTACTTGTTTACTGCATTAAGTTGTAGGAGTTGTATGAAAACACTTGTTGCATTACACCTGTCCTTGTCCAGATGTCATACTTAAACCCTAAATTAGGTTTATGCACGTGGCAATGCTTAGCCCTGCTTAGTCCGATAGAAGTCGGGTGATTTCCGATCATCCGTGAGATGTAGGAATGGGTCACGAGTGTCTATATTGGCTATCTTGGATGGAACCATGCCTAAAAATGAATTTGAGACCGAGCGGGAGTTCGATAGTGCAGCCGCAAGACACTTCACGTCTTGGGTGCGGAGCTATGCCCGTCTGAGTCATTTAAGGACCGATTTGCTGTACGTCCTTGAGTCATGTTGAACGCAATCTAACACTTAGTTGGCCGGATAAGTCGTTCCGACCGTGAATCCGAGTAATACAGTTCAGGCCAAGAATCGACTGGTAGGTCGCATCTTGGAGGAGAGTAAATGTTGTGCTTGGGGACATTGGCGTGAGACCAAGGGGGTTAGAGTCCCTAGCACCTGGCAGAGTGTCGCCCTTGGGGATGCGTCATCAGTCGGACCCGCGACTCCTGAACTGTACCAAAGGTGACCTGAGCAGCCCTCGCTAGGCGTGACTCGGTGAGTGTTAGAAATACCCCTCCAGCTAGATAGGAATTCGATTCGAATCGCCGTCACTCCCGGTTAGTGAGCACTTGACTTGAGCAGCGGCAATGTAGATCTCATTAAATTGAACAGATGGTTAAGTGGATGATATAATGTTGCCGCAAATTTATACCTGCTATGGATATAATAATTTTATTGTTTGATTATAATCAAGTGAATGCTTAGTACATGTGCTAAGATAGTTGATAGGTTAATGCTAAAATAACTGCAAGTACATGTTAAAAGAGTTTAAATTACTTATGCTTTTCCGCAAAGGTGATGTCAGCCAGCTCCACTTATGAAAGCCTTGCATGATCCTTGGTGTATCTTATTTTCCGTTTTGACGGGTAAGTCTAGCTGAGTACATTCCCGTACTCAGGGTTTATTCCCTCCTGTTGTAGATGACATGCTTTATCAGGGCTTCTGCAAGACCTACCTCCACCCCGCGGGTGACGAGGACTAGATCACTTGGGCGTGATCGTCTGTTTGTTACTTTTCTTAATGCTTTTGTGGGATGGTGATCTGTAAGACTAGCAGTAGTATTTAAACTAAATGTGTGTGTTATGCTTCCGCTACTTTATGAACTCCGTTTGTAATAATTTGCGACTCAGTGTGTTGTAAGCAAACTCCCGAACTACTTGTGAAATGTAACATGTGATGTGTATGTTGAATGATGCGATCTTGGTTGTAAAAGAGTTGGTTTGAAATCCTTCTTAATTTCGATTGACTACCGGGATTATATGGGCTCAAGTTCAAAAATTTGAGCATTTTGGCGCTGATTTTTGTACTTGTGCTCTTATAATTTGGTCGGTTCTGTTACACAGGACAAGCCATGTGATCAAATAAAAATGCGACACGTGGATGAACCAGTGCACGACATGTGAATTGGCCAGGGCACGACACGTGGGCTATTAAAAATCTGACACGTGGAAGGAAATCGTCAAGCCATGTGGACATATAAAAATATGACACGTGAATAGACAACATAGTGACATGTGGTCAAATAAGAAACGGACACGTGAACCAATAAAAATATGACACGTGGTTCAATAAAGAAGTTACGCGTGATCCAATGACAACACGACACGTGTGCTAGTAGAAAACTGACATGTGGCACAACAGGGAAACGACACGTGGTCCAATAAAAACCTGAAACGTGCAAGAATCAGAGATGGCCACGTTATCCAATGCAACAGGCTATAGCATGTACATGTGGAAAGCATCTCCAATGGAAGCGCCCACCAGCGTGGCAGCCCCCTGCCACGCATGCCAAAACAGTTTTATGATGATCTGTTTTTCGTCGCAGATCAAGGCACTACTATGACGATTTTGTCAGATTCATCATAGATATGCAAGTGTGACGCGACTTCTATGACAAACCGATTTTTATCATAAATTTGTCATAAAACTAAAATTATGATGAATTTGGCTTCTTCAGTGACGAAATTTATTCGTCATAGAAGTGGATATTTCTAGCAGTGTCAATCTGGTGAAGATGCTCTTGCATAAGTTTACCGCTAGCGAAAATGCTCCTAATTTCTTTTTGAAGTGTAATCCTCCTATTTTTAGGAGCCATCTCTATTTATATTATATTTACATTAATGGTATGTTAGGTAAACTGTTAGTACAAATAGACATTTGTACTAACACTATCTCTCTACAAACAGCCAGCGGAAAACTTGTCTCCACTGGCAGTTTATATTCTTAAGCCTACATTTTGGTTTTTACTAGCGTTTGCTAGTGAAAAAAACATCAGCGTCAAGAAAACTACTTCTGTGTACTGTAATTCCATTCCCACGTTAGTTCACTAGTTTCTAATTAAGTGAGTGATCCGACCGAACGAGCCCACACGTCTCCACCATACGTCATGCTACTGTTGCTGCATTGTATGGCGTGGATTCGCCGTGGTATTTGTTGGCCATAAACAAAAGAAATTGTAACTGCCTTGCATGCACATGCATGTCGCTTAGACTACTACTGACTGTAAGTGCGTCCATCTTTCTCTTTTTTTATTTTCTACTTTTTTACCTTTTTATTTTTATATAAGTTATTTCGTACATAGTTTCATATTTATGCTAATATGTTATGATATTAATTTATACATCTAAGTTCCTGAATATAACTTATGCGTCCAACTTTACATTTATATCATTTCTCAAATTATATATCTAAGTTATACAAGCAAGTTATATACATAACTTTTCTTTTTTAGAAAGTTATTAAGTTATACACATAATTTTTATGCATAACTTATTACCATAACTTATATATCATAACTTTGATAATATAATATTTTGTAGAGCAGAACTTATTAGCACAAGTTTTTAACATAACTTTGTTAGGTAGCATTGGCAAGTTGTATATAATAATTTACGTACATAAATTATAGAATAACTTATGAACATAAGTTGTGTTTCATAACTTTTGTACATAAGTTGTGTTTCATAACTTTTGTATTTCTAGGTTTTAGCATAAGTTATAAGTTAATTTATTCCTTTGTGTTTAATAACTTTTGTATTTCTAAGTTTTTTGCATAATTTTTAAGTTAATTCGTTCCTTTGTGTTTAATAACTTTTGTACATAGTTGTGTTTCATAACTTTTATGTAGAAGTTATAAGTTAATACACATAAATTGTTACTAGAAAAATAATTCTTCGAAACATATGCAGGGGTCTAGTTTTGTTCACCTCGTTACGTAGAACACACCGGTGCAGATAGAATTGAAAATGGATACACATTTAGAAGTTATAACATTTTGAAATAAATAATTTGCTTTTTTCTAGGATGATGTCATGGCCAGAAATGTAGGCGCATGCGCTCGGCGGGAGCGTGCAGTAATCTTTCTTAAAAAGGAAATTATACAACGTCGAAATATCGATCGCTCATTTTCAATCCGCTGATCATTCGCGGATTGGCCTCCTCGTCTGTGTACCAGTGATGTATAGGGTTCTCATTGTCAAATCTTAGTTTTTACATCATCTAAGCCCACCCATCTCATGAGCCTTGATGTGTTCGTATCCTAGTTTGCGTGTACTCGTGTTGCTCTGAGAGACCGGGGCCTCGCAGGCCGCACAAACCCGGAGGCGCATAAGCGGTACGCTGTGTGCCTCACCGATCACTCATCCTCTCACTGCGCCAGAGAAGGGACCCTGGCCCGGACCCGACATCCTCTTTTCCTTTCTGATAATGTTCTCTACCGAGCGTCCATCTGGCCGGACGCGCGCCTTCGCTGGGCTTGTGGATCAGGTCTAACCGACCCAATACATGGCTATACGTCGTCCACTTAATTATTGTACCCACCACAAATATCCGATACTCCACACTGCCTCCTAAATTAAAAAATCTCCCACTTCGCAAGTTGCTAGCCGCAAGCCACACACATGTTTTGCTTCCCCCAGATCCAAACCACTCCCACTCTCCCCAAGTCCTGCAGTCAAAGCACCGCCCACTGATGCCATCTCTGCCCACTCAGTCGAGGTCCGGAACCCGGTGACTCACCGTAGCCCACCGCCACTCTCCTCTCCTCCGTGGCTACACCCCAGCCCTCATTCGCCCCTCATTGTGGCCCTCGCTACCATGTGCCACGACCATCGTCCTGCTCCGCCCGCGCCTCACCATCATGACCGCGGTGTCCGCTGCCACGTTGCCGCTCTCCAACCTCCCCCCAAGCTCGTGGTGTTGCTCAATCCTCGGATGGCTTCCACTATAGGTACCAATACGAGGTCCCTCTCCTGCACATCTGTCACCTCATCGAGGGCGCTGGCACCAGCGTCCTCCTCATCACCTCCTCCTACGGCTAGAGACGACAAGGGCGGTGTGGCCATGCTGTACATCACGACTGCCTTGAGGCTCACCAGACATGGTGGTTGCCGTCCACTAGAGTGTCGCACCTGACATGTTACAAGCGTATGTCTCAAGTGTCTCAGGTGTTTCATATATGCATGAGTGTTTCATTGGATGTTGCAAAACTAGATTGGGAAGTTACATATGTTGCAATGACTATACACGTATATTGCAAGCATATGTTCCAAATGTTTTAGTTGTTTCAGATGTATATTGCACATATTTTATCTGGGTGTTGCATATGTTTTACACTTATGTTGCAAGTGTTTCATCCGGATGTTGCATATATTTCACACATATGTTGTAATGTTTCATCTAGATGTTGTTACAATGGCTACACACGTGTTTCCCTTATGTTTCAGACGTATGTTGCAAGTGTTTCAATGGTTTCAGATCACTACTACAGGAATCTTAACCGAGGCGGGTGCTTTTGCTTATATGAGGTGGGCAAAGGCATCCGTCGTGGTTGTAAGGTCATGGTTAATGGCCAAATAACCGTGACAGTGTAAGGTTCTAAATGGCTAGAGCGGGGGTGAATAGCCTTTTTAATTTTTCTACAAACTTTACTCAACAATAAAGTTAGTACAAAAGATGGCGAAGCTAATTCTAGCACTAGCTCAACTATGCTAAGCAAGCCACCTACACAATTCTAGTTAACAAGGCTATGATCTCTAATTCACACCACGAGCTAAGTCACTAAGCTACTTACTCCTATGTGACACAAACTACTCTAAGCACACCAAACAAGATATGGTGCAAGAATGTAAAAGGAGAGTGAATTGATTCTTATACCGATGGTGTAGAGATGAGATGTATCCAAAGAATCAATTACACACAATCACAATGAGAATCCTCGGCAAGAGATAACACAAGATTTTTTACCGAGGTTCACATGATTCCTGACAAGCTACTCCTCGTTGTGGTGATGCACCCACTTGATGGATTGCGAGCTAATCAACTATCAAGAGTTGAACCCTCAGCGGGTGCCGCACATCCTCCAAGCCTTGAGCCCCACTAGAGTAGCCAATTCACGAACTCTCGCGGGGAAGGCTCAAGAACCCCTCACAATCGCTTGGTGAGGCTCGAACAAGTCTCCAATCACGAGCTCAATCACCACCGCTGCTCCAAGCCGTCTAGGGTGTCGGGAAACACCCAAGAGTAACAAGCAATCCACAGCAAACTCAAAGATCAAGTGCCACTAGATGCAACTCTCAATGCAATGCACTTGAATCTCACTCAATCTCTCTAGAGTATGCAACCAAGCAAGGAGATGAGTGGAGCGGAAGTTCTCTAGCTCAAAGTGTGCCTCGATATCTCAAATGTGCAAGAGAGAACCCCCCAAACCCGGCCACCATCTATTTATAGCGAAGGGGTAAGCAACTAGCCGTTACAAGACGTCATAGTGAAAAATGTGATGACCGGACGCACCGGTCAGGTCCGGTCACTACAGGACAAGCATCAATAGTGCGCGTCAGAGAGAGACGTTGCCGTGACTGGACGCGCTTCACCAAATGACCGGACGCGCTGCACCTGGCGTCCGATCAGAGTCCAGAGAGCTCCCCATGTGATCGGACGTGTCCGGTCGCATGTGACCAGACACGCCACCGCATCCGCTCGCGTCACACCACCAAGCTTCACAAGATGATGCTAACCGAGCACTCTAGTCCTGGGGATCCTCGGACGCGCCGGTCGCGTGCTCTGCGTGTGCTTCTCCTCTGCGCTGGTCAGGCCAGACCAGCGTTCGGTCAAAAACCCTAGGCGCGCTGCACCTCTGCCCTCGACTTGAGCTGACCGGACGTGCAGGTCCACCCTGGACCGAATCCGGACCAACATCCGGTTAGAGTTTTTTAGAGAAAAACACTTCGGACTTTCTGAAAGTCCTATGTTTGGTGTTGGTAATTAGTGACAATGCCTAAGTACTAATCCTATACCTAAGTTGTATGTAGCATATGAGCATTAGTACATTCCAAGATTGGTGGCAAGATGGACATAGTGATCATGATGGCCACACTTGGATTTGGACGCAACCCTACGTGATCAAGGCAAAGGTATATGCTTAAGGGTTGTGTTTTAGTAACCAAGACACCTAGTGGGTGTGGTTACATTATAGGATAGATAGCCGTACTATAAAGAGGGGAATGACGCAGCTATTGAACTCCTAAGTGCCTCTAGGTGTGCATTTCATAATAATATGCATTTGGATAGAACTAATATCGCCTCGAAAAATGATTGTGAAAATGCTAACACACTCACACATGACGAGATCACTTGGTGGTGTTAGCACGTTTGTGAAGGCGGTGGAGTTTGAGCGGTAGAGAGGGTTTGGGGTCCTCTCTCCCTCCCACCGAGCTTGCGAGGCGGGATTCAGGCATTTTCGAGGAGTTGAAACGACTATTTTCCACTACGCCGGAAGTCCGGAAAAGAAACAGAGGCGAACGGAGGTCACAGATGGCAAGTGAAGTGTGGACAAGATTAGAGGAAACATATGAGGGCACTTCAACGGTAAAGAGTGCCAAGCTCTATATGCTCAAGGATAAGTTTGCAAGCTTCAAGATGAAGGATGATGAGTCCATACCAGAGATGTTCTATAGGCTACAAGTTATTGTCAATGATCTCAAGAGCCTAGGAGAAGATGTCAAGGACAAGGACTTCTCACATAAGTTCTTGATGAATCTACCTAAGAAGTTTGCTATCTTGAGGAAGATGATCTAAAGAGAGGGTTTGGACAAGGTGACTCCAAACCAAGTGCTTGGAGATGTCATGACCGATGCTCAATATGATGATGATGATGAAGATGAGAAGAAGGAGATCAAGGTCAAGCAAGAGAAGACCACCGTATTCAAGGCTTCTTCTTCCAAGGGCAAGAGCAAGGTTGTTGATGATGATGATCCATTTGATGATGAGACCATGGCCCTTCTAGTGCAAAAGATGGGTCGGTTCATGAAGAAGAGAGGCTATGGTGCAAGAAAGAGAAGGGACTTCATGAAGGCAAAGGAGGTGCTTTGCTACAATTGCAATAGCCCCGATCATATAGTGGCAAAGTGCCCCTATGAAGACAAAAGATATCATGATGGGGAGTTGAAGTTGAAGAAGAATAAGAAGAAGAAAGAGAAGAAGAGCTTCACTATCAACAAGAAGAAGAAGGGTGGTGGCTATGTGGTCACTTGGGATAGTGATAATTCCGATAGTGATGATGATAGCTCTAGTGATGATGAGAGGACCACTCGGCGAGCCATGGCAAGCATCGCCCTCTCCAACAAGCCATCCATCTTTGACACTACATCGACATGCCTTATGGCCAAGCCTACCAAGGTAAAACATGATGATAGTGATGATGATTCTTGTGCTAGTGATGATTGTAGGAGTGATGAGGAGGAGGATGAGGATTACTCTAAGGATGATCTATTAGGCATAATAGATCAAATGAGCAAGGGCTACAAGAGGACAACTAAGAAGTGCAAGATCTTGGAGCAAGAGCTCATTGCCAAGAGCAATGAAAATGATGCCTTGATGGAGGAGCTTGTTGCTCTCAAAAAGAGTAAGGAGTGCAAAGGAATTGAACAAGAGCTCAAAGCGCTTAGGAAATCCTTTGATGAGCTAGAGGCCTCTCGTGAGTGTCTAAAGGAAGACCACGAGGACCTTGAAGTTGCTCACACTAGGCTTAAGGAAGCCCACTCCACTCTACTTGAGCTCATCAAGGAAAAGGACCTCAAGATGGAGAAGCTCATGAAGGAAGCAAAGGAGGAGCAAGTGATTATCACTTGTGATATTGGACTAACATGTGATATTATTGATGATTCTTTATTTGTTGGTCCTACTAATGCTTCATGTAGCTCATCATCATCCACCACAACCAACTCTACCTCTACTACTAGTGATTCATCACTTGTGGTTGAGAATGAGACTCTCAAGAGAGAGGTGGATGATCTTACCCGCGCATTAGGCAATGCCTATGGTGGGGATACCCACTTGCTAAAATGCTTGGGTAGCCAAAGGTTCTCTCTTAACAAAGAGGTTTTGGACTATACTCCCAAGAAGGGCAAGGCGGCCTTTGCTACTTCAAAGCCTCGTTTTGTGAAGAGCAATGGTCGTTATTGCAATAGATGCAAGCAAGTTGGGCATCTAGAGATTAATTGTAATAAAATGAACAAGAACAACAACAAGTTTCATGCTAAAATGGATTACATTCCTTTTAATTCTTGTTATGTGCTTACCAAGGGTGAGAAAGGTGTGCATGCTAAGTTTGTTGGTACACCAATTGTGGGCCCTAAGAAGAAGGCCATTTGGGTACCAAAGAGCTTAGTGACTAACCTCCAAGGACCCAAGCAAGTATGGGTACCTAAGAAACATTAATTTGTTTTGTAGGTCAATTATAAGGCCGGAGGAAGGCATTGGGTGCTTGATAGTGGGTGCTCTCAACATATGACCGGTGATTCAAGAATGTTCAACTCTCTCAAATCAAATGATAGTGACATTGATAGCATCACATTTGGTGACAATAGCAAGGGTGATGTGAAGGCTCTTGGAAGGATTGCAATCTCTAATGATCATAGCATTTCCAATGTGCTCTTAGTTGAAAAGTTGAACTTCAATCTTCTCTCGGTTGCTCAATTGTGTGATCTCGGTTTCAAGTGCATATTTGGTGTTGATGATGTAGAGATAGTTAGTGTTGATGGCTCTAACTTGATCTTCAAAGGTTTTAGATATGAGAATCTATACTTGGTTGATTTTAATGCTAGTGACACTCAACTTTCAACATGATTGCTCACCAAATCAAGTATGGGTTGGTTATGGCATAGAAGACTTGGTCATGTTAGCATGAAGCAATTGAACAAGTTAGTGAAGCATGACTTAGTTAGAGGCTTAAAGGATGTCACATTTGAGAAGGATAAGATATGTAGTGTATGTCAAGCCGGAAAGCAAGTAGGCAACACTCATCCATTGAAAAGTATCATGAGTACTTCCAAGGCATTTGAGTTGTTGCACATGGATCTATTTGGGCCAACTGCATACACAAGCATTGGTGGCAACAAGTATGGTTTTGGGATTGTGGATGATTTCACTAGATATACATGGGTATTCTTTCTTGGGGACAAAAGTGATGTATTTGACATATTCAAGAAGTTCATCAAGAGAGTGCAAAATGAGTTTGAAACCACAATCAAGAAAGTGAGAAGTGACAATGGAAGTGAGTTTAGAAACACAAGAGTTGATGAGCTATGTGATGAGCTTGGAATCAAACATCAATTCTCGGCCAAGTATACACCTCAATCAAATGGCCTAGTTGAGAGGAAGAATAGAACCTTAATTGATATGGCAAGATCAATGTTGAATGAGTATAATATGAGTCATTCATTTTGGGCCGAAGCAATCAACACGGCTTGCTTCTATAGCAACCGCCTCTATTGCCATAAGTTCCTAGAGAAGACACCATATGAGATATTGAATGGAAGAAAGCCCAACATTGCATACTTTCGGGTATTTGGTTGCAAATGCTACATCTTGAAGAAGGGTAGTAGATTAAGCAAGTTTGAAAAGAAATGTGATGAAGGATTTCTACTTGGTTACTCAACTACTAGCAAAGCTTATAGAGTTTGGAATTTGGCTAGTGGTCAACTTGAAGAAGTGCATGATGTTGAGTTTGATGAAACCAATGGTTCTCAAGATGAAGAAGATAACTTAGATGATGTGAGAGGAACTCAATTGAGTAATGCTATGAAAGAGATGGATATTGGTGATATTAGACCAAAGCAAGTAATTGATGTGGATGACAATAAAGATCAAGTGCTCCAAAGTCCAATTACACAAGCTAGTGGTTCTCTAATACAAAATCAAGCTAGTACATCATCTCAAGTGCAACAAGATCAACAAGTGGCTAGTTCATCATCTCCAACTCATGATCAACATCAACATCCAAGCAATCAAGTGCAAGTGCTTCAACCAACTAACATTTCAAGAGACCATCCATTGGATTCCATCATTGGTGACATACAAAGGGGAGTTCAAACTAGATCAAGATTGGCATCTTTTTGTGCTCACTCTTCTTTTGTGTCAATGGAAGAACCCAAGGACATTGATAAAGCATTGAGAGATCCGGATTGGGTAAATGCAATGCATGAAGAGCTCAACAACTTCGAGAGAAATGAAGTATGGGAACTAGTTGAAAGGCCTAAGGATCACAATGTCATTGGAACAAGATGGGTCTTTTGCAACAAGCAAGATCAAGATGGGATAGTAGTAAGGAACAAAGCAAGACTAGTAGCTCAAGGTTACACACAAATAGAGGGTCTTGACTTTGGTGAAACTTATGTCCCGGTTGCAAGATTGGAAGCAATTAGGATCTTACTTGCCTATGCTTGTGCTCACAATATTAAGCTATACCAAATGGATGTGAAGAGTGCATTTCTCAATGGGTACATTCAAGAGGAGGTGTATGTGGAGCAACCTCCCGGTTTTGAAGATGACAAGAAACTCAATCATGTCTACAAATTGAGAAAAGCTTTGTATGGATTGAAGCAAGCACCTAGAGCATGGTATGAAAGATTGAGGGACTTCTTGCTATCCAATGGATTTGTCATGGGCAAAGTGGATACTACTCTATTCACCAAGAAGATTGGGAAAGACTTATTTGTGTTGCAAATATATGTTGATGATATCATATTCGGTTCAACCAATCAAGATTATTGTGATGAGTTTGGGAAAATGATGGCAAATGAATTTGAAATGTCAATGATTGGTGAACTTAGTTTCTTTCTTGGACTTCAAATCAAACAAATGAAAGAAGGAACATTTGTAAGCCAAACTAAATACATAAAGGATATGCTAAAGAAGTTTGGTATGGAAGATGCAAAAGGAATCACTACTCCAATGAGCACTAGTGGAAGCTTAGATAGTGACAAGAATGGCAACATGGTGGATCAAAAACTATATAGATCAATGATTGGTAGCCTACTCTATGTGACGGCATCAAGGCCCGATGTAATGTTTAGTGTATGTATGTGTGCAAGATTTCAAGCCTCACCAAGAGAAAGTCATTTGAAGGCAACAAGGAGAATATTGAGGTACTTAAAGCATACACAAGATGTTGGATTGTGGTATCCCAAAGGTGCAAGCTTTGAGCTAGTTGGATATTCGGATTCCGACTATGCCGGTGACAAAGTGGAGAGAAAGAGCACTTCTGGGACTTGCCAGTTGTTGGGAAGATCACTTGTCTCATGGTCATCCAAGAAGCAAAATAGTATTGCACTATCTACCGCCGAAGCCGAATACATCGCCGCGGGTAGTTGTTGTGCACAAATCTTGTGGATGAAGGCTACATTGAAAGATTTTGGAATCAACTTCAAGAATGTGCCATTGCTATGTGACAATGAAAGTGCCGTGAAGCTAACCAACAATCTGGTTCAACATCAAAGAACAAAGCATATTGATGTTCGCCATCACTTTATTAGAGATCATTAACAAAAGGGTGACATTGCTATTGAGAGTGTGGGCACCGAAGATCAATTAGCCGATCTATTCACCAAGCCACTTGATGAGAAGAGATTTCACAAGCTAAAGAATGAGTTAAACATACTTGACTTCTCTAACATGAGTTGATGCACCCCATATATGACATGCCTCTCCTTCGAGCCCTAAGGTACAATTGGTTGACATGTCATACATTCTATGCTAATGACTTGTTTAGTGCATCTAGTCATAATTTACATGTTCTAGGCTCATTCATGAAAATCAAATGAATTTGAAGTTTATATGGTGCCACTATTGTTTCTTTGCTTTGTATGATCTAGTGGTAGCATATAACTTGTTTAAGTAGCTTGTGATCCTAAGTGTTTAATCTAGATCACTTGTCTAAATATTTGCTTCAACATGGTGCATGATAACCCTACTAGTGAGGTGTGAAGAAGCTTGCCCTTGGATCAAACCGAAGCATTTTATTTGTGCAAGCAATCTAGGTTGAATCAAAAACTTGATCCTCACCCCATATTTCAACATGATAATCTATCTAAAATTGGTCCCTTGTGGTCATTGGTGCTAAAGGGGGAGAAATTATTGTTTACAAAGATAGAACTCAAAGGAGGAGAAGCACAAAGGGGGAGAAAAATTGTTGTTCACAAAGATAATTTTGAGCACACAAGTAGGGGGAGCAAGCTCTTAAGCATGATTGTTGCATTTTCATGTGCACTTCATATGTATGATGCATAGTTATGCATTTCTTTTTCTCCGATACATTGCTTGTGTGGTGACTTGCTAGTATAATTTGAATGATCTTTTGTGGTACTAGCATGAATAGGAAGTAGTTAGATTTTTCTTGCTTCATGTTTTTCATAGTGGTACTAGAGCCTTGTTTATAATGTTGATCTCACGAGGTTTCTAGTTATGTTTGTGCTTTTCCAAGTGGTATCTAACTACACAAGGTGCTAAGATGGTGTTTATCGCTACTCTGATGGTATCACGCTTCAAAGGTAAATAATCTTAAACACTTAGCACCTATTGGTAGTCAATGCTCCTAATCTTTCCTATATAACATGTATGCTTCCAAAATCCAAACATATAGCATATATGTAGGGGGAGCCATTGCTATCAATGTGAATTCACGATCACATGTCCATAATTCTTACACATGGTAATATACTTGGACAATGTGACATGGGTTCAATCAAAACTTTATCATAACATCTTTGTGAAAGGGTTGTCACCAATTACCAACAAGGGGGAGATTGAAAGTCCTATGTTTGGTGTTGGTAATTAGTGACAATGCCTAAGTACTAATCCTATACCTAAGTTGTATGTAGCATATGAGGATTAGTACATTCCAAGGTTGGTGGCAAGATGGACATGGTGATCATGATGGCCACACTTGGATTTGGACGCAACCCTACGTGATCAAGGCAAAGGTATATGCTTAAGGGTTGTGTTTTAGTAACCAAGACACCTAGTGGGTGTGGTTACATTATAGGATAGATAGCCGTACTATAAAGAGGGGAATGACGCAGCTATTGAACTCCTAAGTGCCTCTAGGTGTGCATTTCATAATAATATGCATTTGGATAGAACTAATATTGCCTCGAAAAATGATTGTGAAAATGCTAACACACTCACACATGACGAGATCACTTGGTGGTGTTAGCACGTTTGCGAAGGCGGTGGAGTTTGAGCGGTAGAGAGGGTTTGGGGTCCTCTCTCCCTCCCGCCGAGCTTGCGAGGCGGGATTCAGGCATTTTCGAGGAGTTGAAACGACTATTTTCCACTACGCCGGAAGTCCGGAAAAGAAACGGAGGCGAACGGAGGTCACAGTGGTGATCGGACGCTGAACCGGACGCGGTCTTTGCATGACCGGACGCGTCCGATCAGCGTTCAGCGTCTGCACGTATTTCAGGTTGATGATCGGACACACAGCGCGTCCGGTCACTATCGATCGGACGCGTCCGGTCGTTCAGGAAGCTTACTGGACTCTAACCGGACGCTGGCACTGTGGCGTCCGGTCATTTCTCTAGCGCGTCCGGTCATTGTGTTGTTGAGCGCTGCTCAGGCTTGACCAGCGTCTCCGGTCATTCACGGGACCAGCGCGTCCGGTCGTTCGCAGCGCGTCAAGCGCATTCGGTCAGTGCTTCGCGACTTAGCCGTTGTGTGACCAACGCGTCCGGTCGTTTGGACCAGCGCGTCCGGTCATTTGGACCAGCGCGTCTGGTCAGTACTTTACGAGTTAGCCGTTGGGCGACCGGCGCGTCCAGTCAGTTGGACCAGCGCGTCCGGTCAACGCGATTTCGGCTGTTTAAGTTTCTAACGGCTCTATTCGAAGGGGTACATCTATAAATACTCGTTGGCAGGCTCAAGGCTCTCTCTCTTGAACATTTGACATACTTGTGAGCACTTTGAGCTAAGCAACTCCCCTCCCACTCATCTCTCTTGCTTCTTTGCATATTCGAAGTGAGATTGAGTGATCCAAGTGCTTTTGCATTGTGAGATTGCATCTAGTTGGCACTTGGTGGTTGATTTGCTGTGGGATTCTTGTTTCTCTTGGTGGTTGCCGCCACCTAGATGGCTTGGAGCAGCTTGGAGGCGTTGGCAAGAGTCGGTGATTATTCTTGGCCACCTCCAGTGATTGTGAGGGGTTTGTGCCTACCTCGGCGAAGCGCCAAAGGCAACGTTAGTGAATTGCTCGTGTCATTTGCAACCTTTTGCCATTTGGTAGGTTCTTGTGGTGCCTTTTGAGAGGCTCGGTGTGAGACCGATTAGCCACCGAACCACGTGGTGAAGAGGGACACAACGGGGACTAGCGTGCTGGCAAGCACATGAACCTCGGGATAAATCTTGATGTCATCACTTTCATATTGTGATTGATTGATCTCGGTGTTCGGTTATCTTGGTATTCATTGTTGATCATATTGGTTGGCTCAATACTTCGCCCCTCGGTGAAACTCTCCTAACTCAACTCCGCATTACTTTCTTAGTTATCTTTGCTAGCTAGTTTGCTTTGCTTTAGTAGCTTCTTTTGTGTAGCTTGCTAGTTGTAGTTGTAGTTACCTTCTTGGTTTGACTTGTGAGGTTGAGTGCAAATACTAGAATTGTGAATTGGATAGGTGGCTTGCAAACACCCTGTAGGCTAAGCAAAACTCGCATCTCGCTATTTGTTATATTGATAAACTTATTTAGCTTGTCTTTGTAGAAATTTTTAAAAGGCTATTCACCACCCTCTAGCCATCAAGACCTTTCACTTTTGCCACCTTTTGTCACCTCTGGCGCAATAGAAAATAGGCGTTTCACTTCCACAAAAAGTGCTGAATCCCACCGAGAGAGGAACCCAAATCCTTCTCTACCACTCAAACTCCACCGCCTTCGCAAATGTGCTAACACTACCAACTGTATATCACCATGTACATGTGTGTTAGCATTTTCACAATCATTTTTCAAGGCATTATGTTAGCTCTCTACTAGATCCTAATGCATATGCTCAAGAAGATGACCTAGTAGCACTTGATTCACGAGCTAACTATGATTGACCCTCTTGATAGTCGGCTATCAATCCGAAACCCGATCAATCACTTCTCTACTCATCTTAGACCAGCAAAAGCAAATCCTATGATTATACCTTAGCCTTGATCACTTTGTTCCATGTCTATCTCCTCATGCTTGATCACCATGATCATCATTTCATGTCCATGCACCATCTATTTGTGATCTTGTGGCCACCACTCCTTGCCACATATACCTTCATCACATGTGTTGCTTATGCCTAATTCTAAACACTTAACACATGACATTAGCAACTTTGTGTCATTAATTACCAAAACCAAACTTGGGCTT
Organism: Saccharum hybrid cultivar R570; assembly: GCA_038087645.1. Taxonomy (NCBI): domain Eukaryota; kingdom Viridiplantae; phylum Streptophyta; class Magnoliopsida; order Poales; family Poaceae; genus Saccharum; species Saccharum hybrid cultivar. Next base: position 734,619 of record JAQSUU010000542.1, read on the forward strand.
TCAAACAGGAGCCAGTGCCCGTCACGGTTAATAGATTAATCGAGGCGGGCACTTAATGATGCTCGCCACGGTTAATGCTGATTAACCGAGGCGGGCAGCCTTATCCGCCCGCCTCGGGTAAAGTTTTCATCGTGTGTTGGTATTTTTAATGCACACAGATAAATCCACAAGTGAACGGATACCATTGTAGCTTTCACCCGGAGGGTTTTAAATATCGTGTCCACAGGGAAACGTGTGTGGATCGCCAAACAACTAGTTTATCCAAGGGTAGCAATCAAGGTTTAAGATATGATGGGTAGAGTGGATTCCTATGGTAATGATCCTATGCAAGGCAAGGTTATGATTCAAATATCCTTCTACTGTTCACTTCGGGATGCCGCTAGATGGGAAAGCACCACTAAGGATAACTCTACCGATGCGACTACGGTCCTACTAATTTAAGAACCTACTCAGTTCGGTGTGGATAGGGCTGTCACCTCCCGTAACTACCACACAACCAGAGAATAGGGCGCAAACACAGGTAACCGGTAGCCTAAGCACCACGCTTATGCTTACAATTAGTACTCTAATTCAGAGCGCTAACAAGAACTAGAGCAATCATAAGAACTTTGAACTAATGAACAAAAGAGTAAGATAAATACTTGAATAAAGATAAATTATCAGAAGTATCCAGGATGCAGACTCAGAGAAGCCTGAATCCATCGAAGTACAAGCCGGAGAGGGAGCACCGACATGCCAGGACCACCTCCAACTCTTCCCTCGCTCTCTATCTCTCTATTTTGCTAAGACTAGATCCTAATAAGGACTAATCTTCTCTTGATGGCAAGCTATGGAGAGGAGATCCATTCGAGGGACCCCTCTCAGCTGATCCCAACTGGAGAAAATGAATTACTGTTTAAGGGATGCCTCCTCTAGGGGCCAGGGGCCTTGCTTATATAGCCCTCTAGGAAGTACCACAGCCGTCGGATGAAATCAACTTTGATCTATGATTATTATTCATCCTCAAAGGCGGTGAAGGCAGGATCCACGAGCTTGTCTCTAATTGGCTCTGCAGGTGGGGCGCCCACCCCCTACCCTTGGGCGGCCGCCCGACTTCTGAGCCGGATTCACCTCCTGTTTGGTCTAGAGCCTTCTCGTACCTTCTAGATTATAGAAAAGTTATGCGTAGCTCTTTTGTCTCTATGTAAACCTGACATGTGGGCCTTCCTTGGTTCTTTTTAGCAGACACCCTGCAGAAATAGGCATTCACCAAAACTCATGGAATTCTATCAGTAGACCCCCTATATCTATGCGGTAATTATTGTTTAGGTCCTTTTTCACGTTTCATTGATAGTTAAATTTAACACTTATCTACCATCAACAAACTCCCCCAAGCTTACCCTTTGCTCATCCCAGAGCAAAGATAAACTCAGTGATGGATCAGGAATTGCTACAATGCTTTCATGCCTCAAAAGTACACATGCGTTCAAACAAGAACTTTCCTCCGGATTAGAGTGAACTATTCTAACTTTCAAACTTACCCATATTACCTTCCAATATGGGCTTGTAGCTATCACTTGGGTCTTGAGTAGTTGAAAGACAGAACGGTTAAGTCAAGCGCTATGTTTCAAGCTCTTTGATCAACTATTATTCCAGAGTTTTGCAAGATTTTCAAATAAAACTTAGAGATTCCTTTGTATGACCCTCTCAAGTCCCTCATTTGTGGTATTTGTGGATCCTTACCAAGGCATTAATGGTGTATGCCTTATCTCTCTCATCCTACAATTAACAGGCTTATGTGGAGCTCATAGGTGGGGAGACAGCTAATACATACTTGCAAACATCTATTGCACAGTCAAACCATGGATCCAGAGGAATGAGTCCAGCCATACAGTCAAATCAAGATGTGCATGTGTGTGGTCCTACGTATATGGTTTGAGTGGATATATGGTGATAGTGGAAATGGTGATGATGATAGATGTATGTAGAAATGAAGGGGTAAAGGGATGATAATGGTGAATACCTAATTTTACTTTTGCTCCTTTGAAGAAATACACACCTCTCTTGATCTTTGAAGAATTTTAGGAAGAACTTGGGCTGCTCAAAATCTCTCTACGTTGGGACATTTGTCCTCTTTCTTTTATTTTTCTTTTTCCTCTCTCTTTTCTTCTTTTTTTCTTTCGTTTTTTTCAGAGCACCCAAGCCTCCTTTTGGATATATGGATAGAGGTAGTAGTAAAAGGGATACTTGGAGCTTTATTGCGTAACAAAAGGGGCTAGCAATGGATGAAGGAAAAAATTTTATGCTCACTCCCAGTGTAGGAGTAGAACAATTTTGGGATGTGTCTAAAATAGAAAGTATGTGGATGCATACTTCTAGGGTAGAAGCAACATATATGGGTGGAGTGTGCGTGATCTTGATTTTAACCGTATGACCAATCCCTAAGGGTTGACACAGCTTGACCACACTCAATGCTAATATGAGTGGAAGTTTTCCTAGTCTAACAAGCATGTATATATGGCTATGGTAGGAATTCAAGCTCTCGTCATACATGAACTCATCATGCAGCATTTTTATGTTTTCAAAAGATAAAATCTCCAGAACTCTAGTATCTCTATGAACAAGATAAACAGTAGCTCAAACCTTTTCATATCATATCCGCCAACTACCTAGACTTAGATCAAGCATTTGCTACCCACAAGTTTTAGGTTCAGAGCAAATCTTAGATCAAAATAGTTGTGTCCAAAACTTGAGAGAGTTTGAGGTTGAAAACTAGGTACTTGAAAGGAATTACGGCAGAGCAACTATTCATCATTTCTATGCAAGAGATTACTTAGATAGTCCTATTTATTAACAACTCTTTTAAGAACAAAAACAAGTAAACTAGACACATCCTTTTTATTTTTGCTTTAGTTATTTTAGACCATTATTATTACTAATTAAGAAAACTTTTAAGGAATAAAGTAAAGCTGAGGGAAGAAAATACTTAGCTGGATACATGGGGGTGCTCTCCCTAAGCTAGATGTTGACATAGTCGTTCGATCTTACAGTGTAGCAGACTGGTAGTGATGATGTACTTCCTCTAGTGGAGCATCGATTGATGATGATTGTTGAGACAGTGCTCCACTAGTGGATAGAACATCCACTTACTTGTCAGCTCTTCTTAATAACTCCTATACAACTCAAGTAGACAACAAAACTCATGGAATAGATTAAGGGTTAGGAAATTAAGCATTAATTGTCTAGAGTGTTGCCCATGATTTCTATGCAGAATTTAGCAAGGTATCATTTTTCTTTCTTTTAGTAATTTCAAATTCTATATAATTAACTATGTCTAATTCTTCTTCTAGTAATTGTGCATCAAGGAAAATTTTAGACGTTGGTCATTTACCTTGAAAAGCTTACCTTCATCATTTTAAAGTGTGATCGCTTGATGTGATGCTACTTCAATTATCTTGAATGGTCCTTCCCATTTACTTCGTAGTTTCCCATGTCCGAACAACATCACTCTAGAGTTGAATAGTAACACCTTGTTACCTGGTTTGAATTTCTTTTTCTTCAATCTTTTGTCATGCCACCTCTTTGTCCTATCTTTGTAGATCTTTGCATTATGATATGCCTTTTCTCGTCATTCCTCAAGTTCAGAGAGTTGCATCTTTCGTTTCTTCCCAGCTTCTTCAAAATCCATGTTCCATCTCTTTATGGCCCAGTGTGCCTTGAATTTCAGCTCGACAGGTAAGTGGCATGTCTTCCTGTAGACCAGCTGGTATGGTGACATTCCAAGAGGTGTTTTGTACGCTGTTCTGTAAGCCCATAGTGCTCCACAAAGCTTGTCCTTCCAGCCTATCCCCATTGTAAGGTCCAAATAGGCTAGAGGGGGGTGAATAGCCTAATTAAAACTTGTACAAGAATTACTTAACCACAAGTTAGTATGAAAGGTGGCGAAGCAAAATGCACTAGCTCTAACTAATTAAGCAAGCCATTTACACAAGTCTACTACAAGGCTATCCACTAAACACAACAATAACTACAAGCTAGATACAAAAAGTAATGCGAGAGAAGAGCTTCGAGTGATTATACCGCCGTGTAGAGATGAGAAGTACCAATCAATCAATCAATCACACAAGAGAAATCCTCAGGAAGAGAATGACATAAGAATTTATCCCGAGGTTCACTTGCTTCCTGGCAAGCTACTCCCTGTTGTGGCGATACACCCACTTGTCGGTTCACGATCTAATCGACTATCAAGAGTTGAGCCCTCGGCGAGCGCCGCACAACCGCACACAAGATGGGGATCCTCCAAGCCACGAGCTCCACTAGAGTATCCAATTTGTGAACTCCCGTGGGGAAGGATCAAGAACCCCTTACAACACTTGGTGAGGGCTCCAACAATCTCCAATTGCGAGCTCAATCACCTCTGCTGCTCCAAGCCATCTATCGCGTCGGGAAACACGGAAGAGTAATAAGAAATCCGCAGCAACTCGACGATCAAGTGCCTCTAAAATGCAACTCTCAAGTAATGCACTTGAATCTCACTCAATCTCACTCAAGATGTGCAACCAAGCAAAGAGATGAGTGGAGGGGTTGTTCTCTAGCTCAAAGGATGTCTCAAGGTCAGCAAGAATGCAAGAGATTACCCACAAACCCTGGCCAACTTCTATTTATAGTGAAGGGGTACGCAGCTAGCCGTTACCGGACGACGCAGTGAAAAACGTGATGACCGGACGCGTTCGATCACTACAGGACAAACAGTAACAGCGTGCGTCAGAGAGAGTCATTGCAGTGATCGGACGCGCTTCACCGTTTGACCGGACGCGCTTCACCCAGCGTCCGGTCGGAGTCCAGAGAGCTCCCACCGTGACCGGACACGTCCGATCGCATGTGACCGGACGTGCCACCGCGTCCGCTCGGCTCAGAGACACGCGTTGTCCTCTAGGTGCCTGACCGGACGCTCCAGTCTCGAGGATGCTCGGACGCGCTGGTCGCGCGCCTTTCCTCTGCGCCTAGGTGAACTGACCGGACACGCTGGTCAGGCTAGACCAGCGTCTGGTCACAAACCCTAGGCGCGCTACGCCTCAGCCCTTGACTTGAGCGGACCGGACGCGCAGGTCCACCCTGGAGCATGTTCGGTCCAGCGTCCGATCACTGTTTTTTTAGTGAGAAACACACCGGACTTATGCCTCCGTTTCTCTGACTCCAGTGCAGTAGAAAATAGGCGTTTCACTTCCCCAAAAAGCGCCGAGTGTATGTGTGTTAGCATTTCGCAAATGTGCTAACACCACCAAGTGTACACCACCATGTGCATGTGTGTTAGCATTTCACAAACATTTTTAAGGCATTATGTTAGCTCTCTACTAGATCCTAATGCATATGCTCAAGACATTGATCTAGTGGCACTTGATTCGTGAGCTAACCGTGATTGCCCCTCTTGATAGTCGGCTATGTATCCTAAATCCGGTCAATCACTTCTCTACTCATCTTAGACCGGCAAAAGGAAAACCCTATGGTTATACCTTTGCCTTGTGCTCTTAGATCCTTCGTTCCATGTCCATCTCCTCATGCTTGATCACCATGATCATCATTTTATGTGCATCTCCACCTCTTGTGATCTTGTGGCCATCACTTTATGCCACATACTCCTTCTCACGTGTGTTGCTTATGCCTAACTCATTTCACTTGATACAATAGCATTAGCAACTTGGTGTCATTAATTACCAAAACCAAACTTGGGCTTTCACCCATCTCGTTGATAGTCTTTTACAGAATGTTCTTGATATGCTTGTTTCATGTTTTTGCTTGCCCACTTGTTTGAGGATGGTACGGTGTCGCAACATTGTGATGGACCCCATGATTGTGTAAGAAGCGTTGAAACTTCCTATCAATGAAGTGAGAACCTCCATCACTAATCACCATGCGTGGAACTACAAAGCGTGGAAACATGGTTTCTACAAACATCCTCTTGGTGTGATTGGAATCTGTAGCTCAACATGGTAGAGCTTCAACTCACTTTGAAACATAGTCAACCACCACTAAGATGTATTCACACTGCTTGGACTTTGGAAATGGTCCCATGTAGTCGATTCCCCAGACATCAAAGAGTTCTATCTGGAGATTGTTGGTGAGTGGCATGACATCTCATGTATTTATGTTCCCATGCCTCTGACATGCTCTACATCACCAGATGAAATCTTTTGGGTCTTCATACATGGTTGGCTAGAAAAATCCACAATGCCAAATTTTTGCATGAGTGCGGAATTCCCCATAATGTCCTCCATATGGTGATGAATGACATCTTTCAATGATCTTGATTCCTTCTTCCGTTGGTACACACCTTCTGAGTAGACCATCAGAGCAGACTCGAAAGAGGTATGGTTCATCCCATATGTGGAGATGACTTTCTTGAATGAGCTTACGTTTGTTCTCTCCTGGCGGTACATAACCTGCAACCATAAAATTGACAATATCTACATACCAGGGGTTGACGCTCGCGACCTTGTAGAGCATGTCGTCTCGCAGGTAATCATTGACGGGCAATTCCTGTGGATTTTCAAACTGCATCCTGGACAAGTGATTAGCTACAGAATTTTCTACTCCCTTTTTATCTTTTATTTCTAAATCAAATTCTTGGAGTAACAAAATCCATCTTATAAGTCATGGTTTAGCATCTTTCTTAGTGAGCAGGTATTTCAAAGCAGCATGATCATTATGAACAATCACCTTAGCTCCTACTAAGTAAGATCTAAATCTGTCAACAACAAAAACAACAGTCAGGAGCTCTTTTTTAGTTGTTGCATAATTAAATTGAGGTCCTGATAGAGTTTTACTAGCATAAGCAATTGCATGATACTTTCTATCCTTTGTTTGACCCAAAACTGCCCCCACAGCATAATCACTAGCATCACACATGATTTCAAAAAGTAGCGACCAATCAGGGGGTTGAATGATTGGTGTAGAGATGAGTGCTTTCTTAAGAATATGAAAAGCATCTAAACACTTATCATCAAACTCAAAGGGAGCATTCTTGGCTAGCAAATTTATGAGGGGTCTAGCAATGTGAGAAAAGTCTTTTATAAAACATCTATAGAACCCTGCATGACCAAGAAAACTTCATACCCCTTTGATGTTTGTGGGAGGAGCAGGCAAATTCTCTATCACTTCTATCTTTGCACGATCTACCTCGATCCCACGTTCGGACACCAAGTGTCCAAGCACTATGCCCTCTCTAACCATGAAATAACATTTTTCTCAATTAAGGACTAAGTGCTTTTCCACACATCTTTGCAAAACCTTGTCTAAGTTTTCTAAGCAATCATCAAAAGTTTTTCCATAAATAAAAAAGTCATCCATAAAAACTTCCATAATTTTCTCTATCATATCAGAAAATATAGACATCATGCACCATTAGAACGAGGCTGGAGCATTGCACAGACCAAAAGACATCCTACGATAGACATAAGTTCCATAGGGACAAGTTAAAGTGGTTTTGATTTGGTCATCAGGATGGATCGGGATTTGATGGTAACCAAAATACCCATCAAGGAAACAAAAGAAAGAGTGCTTTGCAAGCCGTTCTAGCATGTCATCAATGAAGGGTAACGGGAAGTGATCTTTCTTTGTTGTCTTGTTAAGTTTTCGGTAATCGATGCACATCCGCCATCCAGTGATGGTTCATTGTGGGATCAATTCATTTATCTCATTTTTTACCACTGTCATACCTCCTTTCTTGGGTACAACTTGCACCGGGCTCACCGACTCACTATGTGGTACAGGATATATTATCTCAGCATGCAAGAGTTTTAAAACCTCTTTTTTAACAACATCCCTCATCGCATTGTTGAGCCTATGTTGGGTCTCCCTAGATGGTGTATAAGCTGGGTCTATAGGAATGCAATGAGTGTAAAGGGCAGGACTAATCCCCTTGAGGTCTTGGAGTGAGTAGCCGAAAGCAGAATGATGCTTTTCTAAAATAGTAAGGAGTTAGATGGTCTCGTATTTAGAAAGTTTATCACTAATTATCACAGGCGACTCCTTGTTGTCATTTAGAAAAGCGTATTTCAATCCTAAAGGAAGGGGTTTTAGCTCAATGGGGGATTTTGGAGGTTCCTGAGTTTCATCCAAAGGTAAAGGATTTTGTGGTTGTTCTATTTCTTTGATGAAATCTTTGGTGACTTCTTTGAGATCTTTTTCGGATGATTCTAGAAAAGACATTGACATTATCCCTTCCATTGGTTCTTGCTCGGGACTTAACTCCATCTTGGTGTGGAGTGATTGGGTGATGGGAATGGAAAGGTTTAGGCTTTTCCCGAGATATACATTTACACTCCCCTTTCTTCCTTCATGGATAAGTCTCTAGTGGATATCCAATCAAAAGGTTGAATTTCCAAGTATCAAAAATATAGAAACTAAGGTACACCTTAGTTTCGTCTACTTTGATAGGAATGAAGTGGAAGATTCCTTCACTAGGAAGGATTTGGCCGGAGAGACTTTTTAGAAGCTTGGTTGTTGGAGTTAATTTCATGTCTTCAAAAAGTGTATGTGCAAAATACTTAGACATGATATTTACTCCTATAACTGGATTGTAAGTAGCATCAAAGGAGGTTTGATGAATCTGATAACTAATAGAGGTAGAAGGAGAATCTAGACAATGACTTCATGCGAAAGCTCAGATTCTCTCAACTAATCATTACTTATGAATGTTGTCAACTCCTTCACATTTTCTTTAAGGAACTTATCTTCGGTTGGATTAGAAAGGTGCTGGTTAGGTGCATATGGTGCCGAAGACTTCCTAATTGCATAATAATTCGAGGTGTTTCCAAAATTAGAGAAAAGATACTCCTCGAACTTAAACATGTCTTTCGAAAGTGGAATTTCTTCCTCCTTCGGTGGTTCAAGAACTTGGAGGATAGTTGAGGCTTCAAGTGGAGTAGCTAAAGGTTCAGGCTCAACTATCATAGGTTCTCCTTAGGAGCCGTCTCAACTACGTCTTCTAGGGGATCATCGAGAATGCTAGTGTAAGGAGTGTTTTCAATGATTTTTGTAAGGATTTCTCTCCCTTCACTAGCAGAGAGATGCAAGAAAGAGCCTCTAGAGGATGTATCAAGAAGTTGTGTGGTTTCTCCACTAAGACCCACATAAAAGTGTTGCAAGAGCATTTGGTCTTGAATGGAAAGGTCAGGGCCAGAATTGAGGTCATTAAAACATGCCCAAGCCATACCAAGAGATTCTTTTTCTTCTTGTTTAAAAGTTAGAACCTTTGTTCGAAGTTTAACCACAGAGAGAATGGGAAAGAAATGTAAGCAAAAGCTAGAGTGTAAAGTTCCCCAATCTCCTTGTACACTCCCTATGGTTCGGGAATACTAGTGTCTAGCTTTTCCCGTTAAAGAGAATAGAAATAGCTTCCACCTTAATGTTTCATGTGACATGCCTTCAATTTGCAAGCATGCACAAATTAGCTCAAATTCCCATAGGTGTGTGTATGGGTTTTCATCGTCTTCTCCTGAGAATGAATGGTCCTGGACCATATTTATTAAGCATGGATCCAACTCATAGCCAGGTGTGAGGATAGGTTGGGAAGATTCTGGTGGCTCTAGTTGGGCACCCATGGGAGCAGCATATTGATTGATAGGAGTGATGTTATCAATGCTTAAAAAGGAAAGATACAAGGACAAATTTGGTTTGACGAATGACAGCAACTGTTTCCCCAGCAACGGCGCTAGAAAGCTTGTTGGTATTTTTAATGCACACAGATAAATCTACAAGGGCACGGATACCGTTGTAGCTTTCACCTGGAGGGTTTTAAATATAGTATCCATAGGAAAACATGTGTGGATCGCCAAACAACTAGTTTATCCAAGGGTAGCAATCGAGGTTTAAGATATGATGGGTAGAGAGGATTCCTATAGTAATGATCCTATGCAAGGCAAGGTTATGATTCAAATGTCCTGTTCACTTCGAGACGCCGCTAGACGGGAAAGCACCACTAAGGATAACTCTACCGACGCGACTACGGTCCTACTAATTTAAGAACCTACTCAATTCAGTGTGGACGGGACTGTCACCTCCCATAACTACCACACAACCAGAGAATAGGGTGCAAACATAGGTAACCGATAGCCTAAGCACCATGCTTATGCTAACAATTACTACTCTAATTCAGAGCGCTGACAAGAACTAGAGCAATCATAAGAACTGTGAACCAATGAACAAAAGAGTAACATAAATACTTGAATAAAGATCAATTACTAGAAGTATCTAGGATGCAGACTTGGAGAAGCCTGAATCCGTTGAAGTACAAGCCGGAGAGGGAGCACCGACATGTTGGGACCACCTCCAACTCTTCCCTCGCTCTCTATCTCTCTATTTTGCTAAGACTAGATCCTAATAAGGACTAATCTTCTCTTGATGGCAAGCTATGGAGAGGAGATCCATTCGAGGGACCCCTCTCAGCTGATCCCAACTGGAGAAACTGAATTAGGGTTTAAGGGATGCCTCCTCTAGGGGCCAGGGGCCTTGCTTATCTAGCCCTCTAGGAAGCACCACAGCCGTCGGATCAAGCCGACCTTGATCTATGATTATTATTCATCCTCAAAGGTGGTGGAGGCAGGATCCATGAGCTCGCCTCTGATTTGCTCTGTAGGTGGGGCGCCCACCCCCTACCCTTGGGCGGCCGCCTGGCTTTCGAGCTGGATTCACCTCCCGTTTGGTCCAGAGCCTTCTCGTACCTTCTAGATTACAGAAAAATTGTGCGTAGCCCTTTTGTCTCTATGTAAACCTGACATGTGGGCCTTTCTTGGTTCTTTTTAGCAGACACCCTGTAGAAATAGGCATTCACCAAAACTCATGGAATTCTGTCAGTAGACCCCTATATCTATGTGGTAATTATTGTTTAGGTCATTTTTCATGTTTTGTTGATGGTTAAAATTGACACTTATCTACCGTCAACACCGTGGCGGGTGAGTTAAGCCGACCACCTCGGTTAATCTCTTTAACTACGACGGTTATTGTTTTTTGCCCACCTCATTTAATAACTTTTTTAAAAAAAATAAAATACAGCAGTGAGCAGATTATATATATATTCAGAAATATAGAATTCACAAATCAAACAGGTTCAAATATATAAGACATCCATACAGACATATATATAAGACATTCATACATTCATTTAGGTCTTGTATTTCTTGTCCATACATGAAACCAATGATGAAATAGTTAAAGTGTTAACACATACATCTTGATGAAAGTAGTTAAGTTACATGTCCATAGGAAGCTACTCCTTTTTGCCTAATCCAAACAAATCTAGAAATGTGTAATCCGGGATATGAGGCATGGTGCTCCAGTTTTTGAGGTGCTTGTATTCAGGAAGCAACCCTAATGGAGTGTCCTTGTTGAAGAAGGGTCACCCTTCATGCACGCATTGGTCCGTGACAAACTTGCAAATGTCCGCTACTGTTTGATTTAAGCACTATTGGTTCACCTGTTCCCTTTGCCACCAGTCCATTGACTTCTTAAGCTGTTGCCAGCTGTGGCTAAACTTCCCACACGCCCTAAGGTACTCATAGACATAGTACCCACATAAAAGTGTTCCTTCTGGTTGTTTGGCGCACTGCACGATACACAAGCATTAGATTAGGACATATATATATATATATATATATATATATATATATATATGTATATATATATATATATATATAGAGAGAGAGAGAGAGAGAGAGAGAGAATGTTAGGTGTAATAACATAAACAACTTTTGATATACATACCGAGAACTCATGCCTTAGTTTCAGTTTGTTCCCATGCTTCGCCTCAAACTTCTTAGATCTTCTATCATAGAAATCTGGATCTTGCAAGTATAGCTTATAAGTGATGTACGAACAACACTAGTGTTAACAACAAATTTGAATGCATATGATAACCATAAATGAATAAGAAGTTCTGCCACTTACAATCTCAAGCAGCTTTCAAAGTGCTTGTACCCGGCTTTGTTTGAATTTCGCAATGAGTCAAATATGCAGGCCCTGCCATCCTGAGGATAGATGATAAAGGCAATCCAGTGGCCCATGAGGCCCGAGCTGCACCATTGAAACATGATACACATTATGATGAGAAGTGGTGATCCTAGCCACAGTAGCTATATATATATATATATATATATATATATATATATATATATATATATATATATATATATATATATATATATATATATATATATATATATATATATATATATATATATATATATATATATATATATATATATATATATATATATATAACTTACCCGAAGTGGTGGGCCACCAGGATACACCCATTTCCCTTGATCTACTTCATTGCTCCATATATGTATGTTGCCACCGCCAACTTGGAATCATCGAGCTTTTCTTTCCGATATTTTCTCTTTGTCGCTTGGTCAAATCCACCATCTCTAGATGGGTGTTCGGAAGCTCATAACCCATGATGACTCTCTCACTAATATGCATTGGAGAGAGATAGAGAATACCCAGTGACATTTCCTTGCTTACATAGGCCAAAAGCCTGCAAGGACAAGTCGTCGTGTCATAAGTAGTCTTGACGAAGTACCTATATATGGATGCAAGGGATGTGTGAAAGTCATAGTTCACTTACAAAGCAAACAAGGTGACTTGAGCGACGTCAAGGTCGTCTCGTCACAGTAGCCTATACATGTCATGGAATTCCACGACCAGTCTAGCATCATCGGGCAAGTGGAAGTACTCCACCAAAATCTTGGTGATGAAACTTGACAGGCTGGCTTTTGCTACTTCCATATACCACAGATGGAACCTCCTTACCTCCCATGGCTCCTCGCAGCTAAGCTAGGCCCTAGTTATCATGAACTTCCCATTCTCAAAATGGTTGGGGCAATCATCTGAGATGGGAAAAATGAAGCGAGGTTTTCGGCCTAGAACAATGAGGTTTCAAAGGTTTTGGTGTCAAAACAAGTAGTTATTAACATAACATAGTTTGACTATGCTTGCTAGTAGCATACCTTTCAAATTTAGTCGAGCATGCAAGCTCTGGTATGGCCTCCTGCTTATCATCCTTTGTCAGCGGAGGAGGACAATGGCTTGTGCTTGGTTGGCTTTGAGGCGGCGTCTTCACCACCGCTGCTGCCTCTGTATCTCCCGCTTCATTGCTCGGGCCCGAAGTCGGAGTACCTGGAGGCGGACTGTTTGGAGGAGGGCTTTTGGGTGGGCCTCAATTCTTGCCCTTATCATCGTCACCATTGTCATCATCATCGCCACCGCCGTCATCCAGGTCCGGGGGAGAAGAGGCATGCTCTGAGGGCTATGACACCGGTGTCGGCAGCTCTAGCAAGATGTCCTCCTTATTCCACAATAATTCAAAGCATATGGTAGCTCCAAGGAATCTCACCCCATTTGGAGTGGGAATCTCGAGATCATGTTCTTCAAACCCTGGCGCTGCCCATGATACGATAACAACGGCATAGTCGGCAGGGATCTGATCACTAGCGTAGTAGGTGATTTCATAGGGTGGTATTGCAACACCTGTGCCCATTTTCTTCTTCCTCGAACCCCTACTGTACGGCACCAGGAGTGTGCAGGTCGTCTGTTTCACGATGTCATCGACCGGGTACCTTGGGGGTGGTGGTCTTCCGATCATCAGCATCATCTGCCTTCGCACAGGTGTCAGCGACACGCCAGCCTGACGAAGCATCTGTGACCTCATCTCCACCATCTTGGGGTCATTGCTTGTGAAAGCTTCTTGGATCGACTTGTTGATCAATTGCTGCATGACTTCATCGCGGCCTTCCTGTCTGAGGCCTTCCTTATACCTCTGCCTCATGTAGTACGTGTTCGCGTCGGATTGCCACGAATCCACTTCCTTCTAGCTCATCCTCGAGGACATGCCACGGACTCGACCGTGGTGCTCCTAGTTTCCTAGCGCCGCAGTTAGCACGTCCATGCCCCTACGAGGTTGGAAGCTCCCGCTTTCCTTGGCCTTAGTGACCGCGACAATACCCTTCTCCACCTCCTTGATCTTTGGCTCATTGAACTTCTTCTTGCCCTCCTTTAGCTTCTTTGGCTTGCGGCCTTTGAGAAGTCATTTGCCCTCTCATCCAAACCTTCATATGAATCAAGCTCCCCTGCCTTAGCTCTAGCCCTTTCTTTCGCCCACCACCTTGGCTTGTGACCGGCATACCCAATCATGCCCATGTGGTGGGGGTGCTCGTTCCTCTTTGCAAGCGTTGTGAACTCCTTGCTCTTGGCCTGTGCTTCTGGGGTTTGTCTTTGTGTGGCGAACACTTCCCGGTCTTCATGCTCCACCATGTTGTATTTGACAAATGGTGTCTTCCCTTTCTGCAGGAACTCCGTGTTCAACATGTACCTGAAGTTCCTGAGAGCTTTTCCTACCACGTGCATGACATGCTCCCTGCACTTTGGCATATTGGCATTCTCGGGATAAGTGAACCGCCTCAGCATCTCTTTCCACACATGTTCTTTGAAGTCTTCTGGGACATCCTGCCAGTCCTTATACGAGATAGGCACCTTCTCCTTCACTAGACAAGAGCACTGGTTGTTGAACTTGCCGATGACCGATGTTGGCAGCAATGGCTGTCATTGCGGTCCCACCTCGAGAATAAGGTGGACATCACTGTGCTTCCTGTGCCTCCCGTGTTCCCCCCTTCTCAACTTTACTTCCTTCGTCTCACTGGTAGGTGTGGTTGAAGAGGTCGCCGTGGAGGGAGCGGGGTTTCCGGGTCCCTTTCTTCTTCCTCCTCAAACTCCAAAGTCCAAGGCACCATGGGTATCTGTTGAGTGCAGAAACTCGCATTAACTACACAAATCATTAAGGGTACTCTTAATTGACGCATGCAATGAAGCAAGTACCCTGTCATCTTCTTCCTCGCGAGACGACCGTTGTGTTTCGCCCTTCGGGTCAAAGTCCGGATCGTCTTCCTCCTATGTATGACGTTTCTTTGTGGCCCTCGGTGTGATGGCCACGCCAAACTCGTACTCGGTGCTACTTGACCCTTCGTCGTCACTGCTATCAGGGGTAGGCTCGCGCCACTTGAGTTTTAGAGGCTCCGATTCTTTCACCATTCGAAGCTACGAAGAATAGAGTTATTTTGACATCTTACTTGTAATGAAACAATTATAGAAGATAAGGTACAAATCGATCGAATACAAAAAAAATCATTTACATAGTTGGCTCAGATTTGCCCCATTGTCATCACATTGCTTCTAAATTGGTTGCTTGTATATGTAATTCAAGACATCCTAGTTCAGAAGCTTACAAGTAGGGGGACATTCGATCATCATAGCCACTGCCTCAGCATAAAAGGGTTTACATCATTGCATATATGCCACTGTCTCACCAAAATTCATAGCAGTACAGAGAGATAGTAGTACATAATAGTAGTACAGAGAGATAGTAGTAGTACAGAGGTTGTAGAACTAGACTAGCTTACAGCCACTAAGAAAGAGTAGTCGAAGTAGTAGTAGTAGTACATAGACAGTAGGAGTAGTAGCAGTAGTACAGAGGTAGTAGAACTAGACCAGCTTACAGCCACTAAGATAGTAGAAGTATAAAGGTAGTACAGAGGTAGTAGTAGTAGTACAGAGACAGTAGGAGAGTAGTGTAGGACAGTAGAGTAGAAGAGTAGAAATGGTGCACAGAAATGGTAAGTGCATACTGACAGATCAGAGTGCACAGAAATGGTATGCCTCACTATCACCTATTCCTATTGCACAATACACAGAAGATTATGTATGTATCAAATTATTTTATCATTGCTTTTCTGACAATGTTAGTTGAATGAGCAAAGCATCCATGGTTACATGACTCTAAAAAGACCTTTCAATCTGAACTGCTACCAGCAAAGTAATAGATGGGCTTTCAGTTTCAGTTCAGAAAATTTGTAGCTTGCAACATTTAGTTGGAGTCGCAATGCAGCAAGAAATAACAGTGAGAAAAACCGGCAAAGAGTTCAAGCTGCTGTTGCACTAGTTAATAAAAACCTATAGTCTTCAGTTGCCAAGTGGTTAATCAGACTTCTAAGAACTGATCACAAGAAGGAATAGAAGCTACTACTGATGCTTATTAGACAGGAATACAACATCCAGCAACTACTGCTACCAAAGACATGATCATCACAATATTCCAGTTATGGGTGCTCATCAAGGACATATTTCTTGGTAATAAAAATTCTGTTAAGATTATCTGCTGCAATATGTTTGGATCCACCCAAAAAATAAGTAACCAATCACCAATTCTATAGGAGTGTGCTCAAGATGACAGTGAAGAACACTACTTCATCTAAGCTATAGTTAACTGAAATCAAGCTAGGGCATCACTGAAAAATCCTCGATCAAATCAAGCTGCTAGAACAATGGTACATAGTTATTTAGGATGTCCAACAGTAATAAGTAACCAGGAAGATGTGCATTTTACTTTTATAACAGCATCACATTGACACCATTTTCAAGTGAAATCAAATTGTGGCTCAGAATTTTTATCTCCAAATAAACTCAAATAAACTCAAATCTGACCAAATCAGAGCCAACAAGGATCCCATCCTTCACTAAGTGAGGCCATTCATTAATTTCAGACAGCAAAAATCCTGCTAGGGCAGTGAAAAATCATCGAAAATATCAAGCTAGGGCATCATTGGTAGTGGCACATGCTCAGTAACAAATCACATTGCATCACAGGCAGCAAGAATCTAAGGCTTACATCATAGGATTAGGGACTTAGCTCGGGGAGGAGGACCGGGGAGGATCGAGTTGCACATATCACAAACCACGGATGGCGGAGATGTAGCGGAGGACGGTGGCCGTCAAGGATGGTGGCGCAGTGGCCGCGAACGTCGGGGCCGCGGAGGAAGGAGGTCGGGGCCGCGGACGACGGTGGCGCAGCGCCCGCGGACATCGGGGCCGCGGAGGACGGATGCCGGGGTCGCGGAGGTCGGGAACACGGAGGACAAAGGCCGGGGTCACGGAGGACGGTGGTGTAGCGGTCGCGGACGATGGAGGATGGGGCCACGGAGGACGGCAGCCGGAGCTAGGGTTTGCATCGGGCGGAGCCTGGCACGGGGCCGGAGACATAGGAGCTTGTCGCGGGGGCGAGGACAGGGACGGGGGCGCAGATGGAGGAGCTGGGCGCGGGTGAGCTTGTCGGTGGCGGCGGAAAAATCCGGCAGCCCTTCGGGGTCAAAATGAACCGGGTGTAGGACTTAGAAAAATTCGGGGCCAGTGAACGAGTATATAGAGGCATCAATTTACCGCGGCGGGCGTCGCCCACCACGGTTAATATTAACCAAGGCGGGCATCTTAAGTCGCCCGCCTCGGTTAATGTTAACCAAGGCGGGCAGGTTATGGTGCCCGCCTTGGATAATTTTTTTGACTCACCTCACACTTAGCACCAGAGCACAGCAGCCACTTAACACTTAAGAGAAATGATCGATGCATATCATTAACAATAAGTTACAAACATGTCTTCAATGGAGTCACTACATTATTACATATCATGTCTTCAATGGCTTCGCTGTAGGTGCTTTCGTGGACCTCTTCTCACCGTCTGGGCAGGCCCATGGCACCATTTTAGTCTTGTTGAATTGGTCCTCGATGGTCTTGATCTTTGTTGGATGATCAGTAAATAGTTGGACCTCTTCATAGTTTTTGTATTGTTCTAGACTTTGTACCCCATCAGCTCCCATGATCCGTTGCTTTCCCGACACAACCATGTGCTTTTTGGTGTCCATTGGATAGACATAGTAGGCTACTTGCGCGACATCGGTTGCTACTACCCACTGATCATCTTTGTAGCTGATACTTTGGAGGTCCACGGTGGTTAGACCATAACTGTCCACTACAACCGCCTTTGGCTTGACCCACTGGCAGCGAAAGACGGTAATCCATAGCTCACCGCCATAGTCATGTTCCCATATTTCTTCGACCTACCCATAGTATGGCCTTCTACGCCCCGTGGACTCATTGATGCCCTCATATCGAACACCGTAGTTCTGTGTCGCGCTCTTCTTGTCCATCTCCTTCATGTGGAACCTGTACCCATTGACATCATACCCTTGCCACGTGGTGATTTGGGTGGATGGGCCTGATACAAGCTTCTTAACGGTCTTTGCCTCATCAGATCCTCCATGGGGTATGTCCTGCTCTTTAAGCCACTCAATGAAACTGCTCTTGTGCTCCTTCTTGACCCATGCCTCGGTGCGCTGCCCGTCATGAGCAGCCCAGATCTCTTCCAATTGCTTTTCAACGTATTTGTCCATAGCCACTAACTAATGAAGGATGTTGTAATGAGCTTCTTGCACCTTTTCCCTTGGTACATCGGTGCGTACTTTTCGGCCCGTGCACCAATCCCCAAGGTTCTGCCTTCGTGTGGATGTACTGGCAGCCCAATCACCCTCCCATCTCTTATGTACTTCGCGCACCAGTTCACGGCCTCCTCGGTTGTGTATGCCTCGATCATAGAGCCCTCCGGGTAAGCACGGTTATGGATGTATCTATTGAGGGTGGACATGAACCGCTCGTACGTCCACATCTGGTGTAGGTACACGGGGCTCAGTTGCTGGATCTGATCGACCATATGCATCATAAGGTGTGGCATAATATCAAAGTAAGACGGTGGGAAGCACATCTCGAGCTGGCAAAGAGTCTCCGCGATGAATTGTTTCAGGGCAGGCAGCTCAGCTTCATCGATGACCTTTTGAGTGATGCGGTTAAAGAAGTATGACATCCGTGTGATCACCATCTTCATGTACTATGGACCGATAGCCCTGATCACAACTGGAAGGAACACAGTTAGCATGACGTGGTAGTCGTGTGAGTTTAAGTTGGTCACTATGAGGTCTTTCATCGAGACTAGGCTCTTGATGTTCAAAGAGAAACCGGTCAGCACCTTGACACCCCGAAGCAACTGGCACACAACCCGATGCTCGTCTTTCGTTAGGTTGTAGGCCGCACCCAGGATTTTGACTTTACCGTTCTGAGGTTGTTCAGGGTGAAGGTCCTGCCTGATGCCTGGTTGATAAGATCCATCTGTGACTTGTAACCATCCTTCGTCTTCCCCTTAATGTCTAGCAGGACACCAATCGTGCTTTCGAAGACATTCTTCTCCAGGTGCATGCAGTCGATGGCATGGGGTGTATCTAATGTTTTCCAGTATGACAGATACTTGAAGAAAATTGACTTCTTCTTGAAAGGAACGGGTCGGGTAGGCGGTGTCTCTTCTTTGTCTTGGTTCCGCTTTCTCTTCTTTGTCTTGCCAGTCCCCTCTTCGACTTTCTTCTTTTTTTTCCAAACTCGACCTCCATGTCCTTCACCAGTCCAAACACCTTAACCCCGTACCTTGTTCGTGTTGGTTCCTCAAGCTGTGGCTCGTCCTGGTAGTCGAAGTATTTATTCATAACAACTTTTCTATACCTGTGACCTTTGACGAGGAACCGTCTATGCCTCATGTACACCATCTTGTTGGATCCCTTAAGGTACATGTAGCAGGTCCCGTCGATGCAAACCACACAGCCGGTCTTTCATTTGATCTGCCCCGACAACAAAAAAAGACTAGGGTAATCAGTGATGGTGACAAAGATGATGACTTTTAGAGTGAACTTCTCCTTGCGTGATGCATCCATCATCTCGACCCCATGGTCAAACAGTATCTTCATGTCCTTCATCAATGGCTCTAGGAACACATCTATATCATTGCTAGGCTGCTTCAGTCCGAAAATGATCATGGTCAGCATAAGGTACCTTCGCTTCTGGCATAGATATGGAGGTAGGTTGTAGATGGTGAGGACGACCGAGCAAGTGTTGTGTGAGCTATTGAGTTCACCGAAGGGGTTCATCCTGTCCATACTCAGCGCGAACCTAACATTCCTGGCCTCTTTGCCAAACTCTGGGAAGCCAACATCGAAACTCTTCCACTGTTGCCCATCAAAAGGGTGCCGCAGCTTGCCATCGCCCTTCTTATGACCTTCAGATGCATGCCAAGACATCAGCTGGGCGTCCTCGGGGTTCCCAAATAGAGCCCACATGCGATCGATGATAGGCAGGTACCACACCGACAGAGCAAGACTTTTCCTCTGCGTGTAACCCTCTTCTTCCTCGTCCTACTGAGACATGATCTGCTTCTCCGCAGTGCTCTTCTTGGCCCCTTCTTCTTCTTTGGCCCACTCCGCAAGGCTCCCTCATCGTCCGCATCCACACGACAACAAGCATTCCTCTTGTATCGACTCACGCCGCAGTGCGGATAACTCGTCAAGTTCTCATACTCCTTACCCCGATATAGGATACAGTGGTTAGGGCAGGCATCAAATTTGCTAAATTTCATTGCCACTGGCCGGATCAGCTTCTTCGCTCGATACGTATTGGCGGGCACCTTGTTAGGCGTTGGGTACGTGGTAGCAAGGAGACTCAAGAACTCATTGAAGCCAGTGTCAGACCAACCATGCCAAGCCTTCAACATCAACAACTAGAGGTTAAAGCGCAGCGCTGTGCACTCCTTAGGACTGTCCTTATACAGAGGATCAACTACCGCCAGCTTCATCTCTCTGAAATTCTCCAGCCACCTAGGGCAACCAAACACAACATCATCTTCATCGAGGTGGTTAACTAAACTCTCAAGAAGTTCCACATCTTCGGGTTCCGTCACAGTAGCCTCCTCACCATCCCCCCACCACCGTCGTCGTCATCGTTAGCCATTTTGTCGAATATGTCCTCTATCGTGATGTAATCACGACCACCTTCGCTATTACCAGCTGATGCCGCTGATGATGATGAGATGGGTTCTTGTACAGGATCTGCATTCATCAGTACCGCTGTCGACGTCGTTGACGAGTTTCCTCCAGATGCACCACCACTCGGATCTACTTTTTACCATGAAAAGTCCAGAACATGTTATCCTTGACAAAACCGAACCTAACCAAGTGAGACTGCACCATGCCGTCTTCGTGGCATTTCAGGTTCTTGCAGTGAGAACACGGACATATGGTTGTCGTCCGATTCAAACTCTCACGGTGAGTTTTTGCAGTGGCAACAAACTTTCTCACTTGATCCAGGTACCACGGATCATCCACTCTCGACCACCGATACATCCATTCGGACCTGTCTACCACCATACCTGCGAACCTTATACACAAGCACAGAACAATGAGGAGAATTTCAAAGAAAATATCACCACAGAGAAAAATACACGCCTCTCTATATCATCTAAAGAAAAATTGAAGTTTTGTCGCTCCTACAAGAAAATGGATCTAGATCTACACCAAGAGCACCCAAAATGATCAAGAAGAGACAGGAATGCGGATGGGAGAGAGCCTTTATCTACAATATATCTAGATCTAAACAAATACAAGTTTTCTCTCTCCTCCATGAAAATGGATCTAGATCTAGATTTAGAGCATCACCCAAATTCAAGAGAGGAAGGAGGATGAGAGAGCCTTTATGTACCTCTTGGGGTGTCCAAATCACCCAAATCCAAGGTCTAAACCTCTCCTCAAGAATTTGTTAATTTTTAGGGCAAAACCTCCCCTCTCCAACTCGAAGCAAGAGAGGGAAGACCCGTGGGGAAGAAGGGGGCTAGTTGTTGCGGTTATGTAGTAGCGAGAATAACCGAGGCGGGCGTCCTAATATGCCTGCCTCGGTTAATCCCCATTATCCGAGGCGGGCCCTTGTAAGGCGCCCGCCTCGGTTAGGCGGACACCTTACATGTGCCCACCTCGGATAATGGGGATTAACCGAGGCAGGCGCATTAGGGCGCCCACAGCGGATGATGAATTAATCGAGGCGGACGCCTGGAAGGCCGGCCAGCCTCGCCGGCCACGCAATAACCGTGGCGGGCCAAAATGGCGCCCGCCTTGAATAAGTTTAGAGAGGCATCACGCGAAATCAATTTTGTAGTAGTGGATATATGTTGCAAATGTTTCATCTAGATTTTACAAATGTTTTCTTTAATGTTACAAAAATATATCTGGTGTTGCACTGTTTGCAGTGGACCCCAACTACAACAGCCGCCTGCTGCAGCTGCTGGGCCCGCCTCCATGTGTGTGGGTGTGGAGGGGACGCTCGCGGCAGGCGCAGGAAACTATGCGGGCATAGATTGAGACAGAGCGGCGCAGGACACAGAGTGGGTGCGGGACGTGGAGCAGCATGGGATACGGTGCGGGCTCGGAACACGGATAGACACGGCCCCCACGTGAAGCCGGCGCAGACATACGGCGTGGGCGTCTGGATGCTTTGCCCCTGTCCGGACGTCCGGATGCTAACCTTTCCGTTTCCTTTCATGGTAGAGCCTAAAGAGGGCCGCATTCATGAACGAACAAATGTCTCGGGAGTTTATTATCCAAAAGGCAATATATGTGATCCTCAGCTGATTATCGTGGTTCGTCGTACGCCCAGTTAACCATCGACAACACACATCCTTGTCAAGTATCAACTTGACCATAAGCTGGCTGGGCAGTTAGCATTATATTGCTCGCCGGCCACTCTGAGTGATGATATATGCTTGAACGAGAGGCAACGACGTGTGCCAGATCGTTTTCCGGCCACACGATGAGCTTCGATCGGGTCCCAAGAGAAGGGGTTTTTTTTTGGGGGTGGGGGGGGGGGGGGTATGTATACACTTTGCTTGTAGCGCCAATAATTAATAATGAGAGATTAGGTGGTGACGAAAGTTCGTGAAGAAGCTTTGTATTGTTTATTCGTTTATAATATGTAGACCGTAGAAGTACGGGAGTAGTAGTTGTTAGTTGTTGAACAATTACTTCATTCATGATTTTCTTTAAACAATCACTAACCACACTAGACTTGAGAGTCTGAGGACACATCGCCGGTCCTCCTGCGCTTTCTCTCCCTCCCCCGACTCGCTTTCCACATTTCGGTGGAATACACTGGAAATTCAGTGAGGAATACACTGGAAATTTAGTGAGGACGACGACTGGACAACTTGTGTTATATTACCGAAAAGAACACCGTCCGGGATCTGAACATGGATGGAGGAGGATTCAAGGATATATATCGTGATAACGCGTGCCACAGTCTCAAGTACGTAGAACGGTAGTGCATCGCGTAGGGCCATGTCCTAGCCGGCTATGCGGCAGAGAGCAGCACCCTTGGGTTTGTGGCTGGGAGGCACGGCGGTGGAGCCGTGGAGGGAGAGCCCGAAACGGAGCCACCGACGCTCGAGGGAGGCAGCTACCTTTGCATGCATGGGGCCAACCGACGTGGTGGGCGCGCAAGGCCGCGGCCGCACCGCGCCACAGTGGCAGCATCCGTGCCCACGGGGTCTCTGCCGCCTCCGGCAGTCTGGTTCTGCGCGACGAGCTTGATGGGCCGGCCTTTTTCCTCGTCCCCGCGCGCGGTGACCGGTGACCTCGCTCGCGGTCGGGTCGGGTCTTTCATCGGTCGGTCCTCCTGTCGTCAGTCCCTAGATCGGTCTAGCGCGTTCGCACGCACACGTACACGTCCCGCCCAAAGTGAACGTGCTGCGTGCTGTCTTGACTGTTGACTCCAGATCTACACGAAAGATGGGCTTCCGTGGGTACACCATAGCTCGGTACTGTGGGTGGTGCCTGACAAGTGACAACGATTCGAGTGTACTATACTCCTACTTGTACCTCTCTCGAAAGAAAAGATTATTGGAACCAGCCAACGCCCAACGGTGGTGCATTCCGACTGGGCGGAGCGGATGCTAGCGAGCGATTGATGTGACGGGGGGCGACGCGACGGAGAATTGTCACTTGAGAAATGGCCCCCCTAAACTGTCGTGAAACTTCATCGCAGTACAGAAGAGATCGAGAGGCCCACCGTGTTGTACGACCTATAAAAAGATCTCGGCGACGTCCAATTTGGGAGACGTTAACTATTAACAAACCCACTGTTCCAGTCTTGTATATAGGCTAGGTATGTTCCCTTGTCTTATAAGCTATATTTTTTTTAGCCAACGAATAATATTTTTCTCTCACAACAAATTAGCGAACAGTACTTTCAGCTAAGCCAACAGCACCTGAAAGTTACACTATTAAAAAAAGCAATGGCGCGATTCACCGCTAAACTCAGCGCCATATGTATTGGCATTTGGTATGGTTAAATGGACACCGGACATTATCGGAAGTATTTCTACGTGTGTTGGCGGTTGAGTCCCGGAAGTCATGTCATCCTGTTTGGCGTGACTCGTATTTTGTGCCTCCACATAAAGTCTTGCACCTAGTTCTAACCCTATTCTAACATGCCAATTATGGGAATATAATTACATGAAAATAAATGTTCAAAGTAAGGAGAGTGTAATTACACGTCAATGTTTTCCCGATGCATCGAAGAGTCAGCATTCTCCACTAGTCCTCGTTGGAGCACCCGCATAAGGGTATTGCTCTTCTTGATCCGTGTAAGGACCAAGTGCTCTCTATAATTGATTATTCGTCACTGAGGCCAGATGAATCACCCACAACCATTAACACCCTGAGTTGTTCTCTCACAATCGCCACTGATCATCACTACCAAGGCACCTAGGTGATGTCAATCACCAAGAGTAACAAGCAAATACTCTCGCTTAACCAAGCCTGATGAGAAGAGTGGGTACACACTTTCTACTCCCTAAGCAATAATTGAACCCTTAATCTTTGATTAGCAAACCCAAATCACTTCAATAAGCCAAAGCTCTCTCTTGGACACCAACAAGTGTAGCTATAACTTCAGAATGCCAAGAGATCTCAAAAGCCTGAGATGGAGGGGTATATATATAGGGTTGACCCCTAGAAACTAGTCGTTGCCCCTCCAATTAGTAGAAATAGGATGTCGGGGTCACATAACCAGGGTGCCCCACGGCATAGTTAGCAGAACGATTGGAGCGGCCCAATTGGCCACAGCCCAGCATCTGCGGCCCACCTCGACCATTGTACGTTCCCGACCATACGGTATGCGGCCCTCCTTGACCATCCTTTTCTCCCAACCACGCGGTACGGAGCCGCCTCGACCACCTCCGGCTCCGATCACTCGGGAGGACTGAATGAGGTTGGCACATTCAATGCGCCTGCCCTAATAAGACACGCACGTGCCACGCGCACTCCGCTGGGTACAAAGAAGGACAACTACCCTTCAGACCGCCAGGTCTAGGGTGGAGAGTCACCCCTCGGACAGTTCCCCTCTCTCAGACAAGACTACCCTATGACTGGGTAATGTCAGCACGCAGCTCAGCGCCACCTAATCCCTGCGTGACTCGACGGGTAGGCGTACGACCACATCCACTATGGGCATGGGGCTCACGCCCAGGAACCAAACTCCTCAGGGCCGTCTAGGTGGAAAGGAAACTCGACCCGACCTCATGAGGTCAGGATCAGCGCTATCACAGCCAGGAGGGAAGGTAGCATGCGGGGGACAACCACCCTCTTCGTATACCGACAACATGATGCTTCCCTGGGATAACAGGTGCTAGGACAAAGACCACGACTCACACTGTGCCCACGCGCTACATAGGACAGTAGGTGAACAACACACCCCGCACAGTGCCACCATAGCACCCCATGCCTTGACGTGGGCAGCAAGAATGCCGCAACCATACCTGAACGTGCCAACAGGAGCAGGGACAAGATAGGAGGACCGCTAGCCAAGCTCATCAACTGCCCTTCCCCTCAGGCTCTCGATCACTCAGGTCGGGAGAACCTTTCTCTTCTCACTTGTCGCCTGGCCCCCAAGACTATATAGGGGGAGCCAGGCCTTCTTTCTCAGGATCGAGTCTCCCTACCTCGAATCACCCCTATTGTAAATCTTTAGAGCACTTGAACCAAGGAACACAAAATCAAATATCTCTGAGACTGAGCATAAGACTTTGTCTCGAACCAATATCATTTTTTGTGTCTCGAGTGCCACCATTGATTCCCTTGAGCAGCGCAGTGCTAAATTTACTGGTCGGTCCACAGAATACCGACAGCTGACGTGCCAGGTAGGGGAAGTCGTGCACTCACGTTGGTCAAATTTACTAGTCAGTCCACAAAACTTTCCTCAAAATAGCCCAACTTGGAGCTCATAAGGAATCTGGAAAATTGGACTTCTAGATAAGTTCTTCACAAGTCATAGCTGTTTTTTAACCCCTGGATCAATCTCAAGTTCACCAGAAAACCAAATCACCCAAAAACCAAGAGAAGGGGGTTCGGGAGAGGAAAAGTCGATTCAAAACACGAACTCCATAAGAACTCCAATCTTAGCCACAAATTTTAGAGGTCAAATTGCTTTATTTCAAGCACCAACAAGATCTGGTCTTATAGAGAAATGATTAACACAATAGTGGAATGATTCCCTTAGTGCGGATCTCAATAGCTAGAAGAGTAAACTAGAGATTGGGAAAACCTAAGTCTAGAAATGAAAACAACCCAAGAGATTGCTAGTTGGAGTAGCCTCTTATCTTATTTATAGGCCTATTACACATTCCTAACAAGCCCTTAGATATTTAGGCTAAACCACTTAACCCCAGGGCATGGGCTTTGCTGTGGTACCTTCAAGTAACTGTGAGCCATTCATCTAATTAGATCGGATGGTTAGAATCATCTATTATTTCCTACAAGGTAATATGTGGTAAGTTTTAGATATAAATATCTTTTTTAATCTAATTGATACATACATAATCTATTAGATACAACGAATCTTTTTATTTTTGCAACTTTGGATATAACATAACTTAATTAGAACAAACTAATTACATGCACGTATTTCAAAACTTATATGCACGTATTTGAAAACAAATTACAGGCACATATATGAAACTTTATGTGCGCTACCGTGTAACATGTTTTAGACTGCTAAAGTTCATTGCTCAATTGATGCGTTAGCTGTTGATGTTCTTTATGTATGTAACATATAAATATCATCAAGCTTTATACATCATGAACCCCCCTCCCCCACAATTTTTTTTGTGGCATACATGCCCAACAAACATGTTCAACCCCCATAAAAAATTACATGCTTATAATATACGTAAGTACATGACCATTAGTGTTTTATTTCAAGGCCTTCTTAATTTTATAATATAATTTCATTCGAGTTAGCATAATATACACACTCGATTATGTGTAATATGTTAGCGTGTAACATATTTTAGATCACTAAAATTTACGACTTAATTAATGTAGTGTATGTAACGTATTTTTTTAACCGAATAAAATATGTTAGCTGTTGTATATACGATGAACTTGCTAGTTTTTTATGGTGATATACGCACGCATGCATGGATCCGCTAGGCTGTGTGCAATGAACAAGGGAAGGGCACCTGGGCAGAGATTTGAAAATATTATTTGCTTTTTTTTGTTTTCCTATGTTAGTTAATTAATTTAAAAATCTAAAAAATTAATGGCTCAGATTTATTTAAAATATTGCCTCTTAGGAGATAAAGATTATACCGTAGCATTGCCCCAGAGGCATAATTGTCCATCTTGAGATAGAAGCATCCGACAGCCACGAGCTCATCACGACTTTGCTTTGCCACGACGCAAACTTCACGGTGACACCACGTGCCGCCTCCCGTTCCTGCCGGAACTCCAACCGGATTTTGAGGCCCAAACCTGAAAACTATCAGTCGATGGTATTGAGGCCCAAACCACCAAACCTCCTGGAGAAGCATATCCGTTACGCCTCCTCCAAGATCTCGACACATTTCACCATCGTCCTCGACCGCCTGATCACTAAGTCCTCCAACGCCTCCGCTTGACTTGGTCAACCACCGGCTTGACTTAGTCGACACGGTCTACTACTCTTCATGTGCTTTTGCTGGTTGATGTCCCCAAATGTCAGCCACCGCAGTCAGTCTTCCAGCCATCTTGATCCCTCGGTTCAAACCTCACGTACGTCCTTCACTGCTCCTAACCCATCGGCACGTCCTGTCTCTACTTGATCTTCACCATGCCCGTTAATCGTCTCTATGCTCCACACCTGCACACCAACATATCCAGAAGATATGTTGCGCACACACTCATGTTTGAGTTAGTCTTGAACTCAACCGAAGCCTTTATCATCTCGAACAATTGCTCATCACGAACTTGACACGAGGGCACGTATTAACCTTGCGTCCGTGGCTGGAAATTGCCAAGTGCACGCGGTGAGCTGGGGTTAGCCCTTGTTCAGTTCCCGAATCGGGGGTGCCCGAATTGCTACAGTGCGCATTAAATACGCACTGTAGCATTTCGTTTGTATTTAGTAAAAATTATCTAAACTTTGACTAATTAGGCTTAAAATGTTCGTCTCGCAAAGTACAATAAAAACTGTGTAATTAGTTTTTTATTTCATCTACATTTAGTACTCCATGCATGTGCCGGTATTTCGATGTGACGGGGAATCTTCTTTTTGCATAGTAAAATTTAGGGAGAAGTTGGAACTAAACAAGCCTTAGTTTACGTTGGTTGGGGTGGCAAGCGTGCGGGAATGCAGATGCACTGCACGTTCCGTTTGATTCCACGGTGAGCTGGGGTAGTTTATGTTGGTTGGTGTGACGGAGATATATTTTGACGCTGACCGAACCAACCCCCTCCCCTCCCCGTCCCGGACCTCCCGAGTCCATGAACCTGCGCCCACGCATCCCCACCGCGCCACCAACCCCTTGCACTCCAAGCCTCGGCAGCCACAGACCAAACCAAACGCCGGCGCCCCCTATATAACGGCCCCCGCCCGCCCATGCCCTCCTCAGCTTCTCGCTCTGAAGCTTCAAACTACCCCAGTTACCCGGCCGAGCAGAGAGCACAAAACCAAGAAACAGCTGAGGCGGAGAGGTGATCGGTGTGTGTCGCAATGGCTGCAGCGAGTATGATCAAGGCGCCGGTCGGGCAGAAACCGAGGCTCGCGTGCAACGCCCCAGGGAGGGGCGGAGGCGTGGTGAGGTGCTCGTTGCAGGGCGCGGTCGTCGGCGGCCGGGCGGAGTGGCAGAGCAGCTGCGCCGTGCTGTCCAGCAAGGTGGCCGCGCTCGGGACGCACTCCATCAACGGCCACGTTGCGCCGGCGCCGAATCAGAACGGGGCGGTGCTGGATTTGGTCCCCGCGAGTAGTATCACTGGCGGCGCCATCACCAAGACGAACCTGCCGCAGCCGCTTCGCATCGCGGACCTGTCCCCGGCGCCGATGCACGGGTCGCAGCTGCGCGTGGCGTACCAGGGCGTGCCCGGCGCGTACAGCGAGAAGGCGGCCGGGAAGGCGTACACGGGCTGCGACGCCATCCCCTGCGACCAGTTCGAGGTGGCGTTCCAGGCCGTGGAGCTGTGGATCGCGGACCGCGCCGTGCTCCCCGTGGAGAACTCGCTGGGCGGCAGCATCCACCGCAACTACGACCTGCTGCTCCGGCACCGGCTCCACATCGTCGGGGAGGTGCAGCTCCCCGTGCACCACTGCCTGCTGGCGCTGCCCGGGGTGCGCAAGGAGTGCCTCACCCGCGTGATGAGCCACCCGCAGGCGCTGGCGCAGTGCGAGCACACGCTCACGGCCATGGGCCTCAACGTCGTCCGCGAGGCCTTCGACGACACGGCGGGCGCCGCCGAGTACGTGGCCGCCAACGGGCTCCGCGACACGGCCGCCATCGCGTCCTCCCGCGCCGCCGAGCTGTACGGGATGGAGGTGCTGGCCGACGGCATCCAGGACGACTCCGGCAACGTGACCCGCTTCGTGATGCTGGCCCGGGAGCCCATCGTGCCGCGCACGGACCGCCCCTTCAAGACCAGCATCGTGTTCGCGCACGACAGGGAAGGGACCTCCGTGCTCTTCAAGGTGCTCTCCGCCTTCGCCTTCCGCGACATCTCGCTCACCAAGATCGAGAGCAGGCCGCACCGCCACCGGCCCATCCGCCTCGTCGACGACGCCAACGTCGGCACCGCCAAGCACTTCGAGTACATGTTCTACGTCGACTTCCAGGCGTCCCTCGCCGAGCCCCGCGCGCAGAACGCGCTGGCCGAGGTCCAGGAGTACACGTCCTTCCTCCGGGTGCTCGGGAGCTACCCCATGGACATGACCCCCATGACCGCCGGCTCCTCCTCCGCCATTATTTCCTCGTCCGATCCCTCGTCGTCGTCTTGATTGCTCCTCCTGGAGGCCGGCTGGAGATCCGAGGAGAAGTCGTCGAGTAGGGACGTTGGTTTTCTGCTCATGTCGTCTTACTCTACTCGCCCCTCGCTGCGGCCTGGAGTAATTAATTTTTAGTTCACTTTAATCTGTCGTGGTAATACGTGTAATTGTTCAAATTCATCTACGGTGAATATATAGTACTAGTAGATGACATTCATGTTCATCTGTTGTCGGAAACTCTGAACACTTTCTGCTATTACTAGTAGTAGTTGCTATACAAAAAAAAAAGTTTGCATACAAAGCCTGAAATTTTGACCGCGTCCAAAATGGGTAGGTGGGAATCACATGTTAATTCTCCTTTCCCACCTTGGGTAACCTTTGGTAGATTTGGCTGCACATTGCAGGCCAATTGGATGCATGCATCTAGCCCACTCGTGCGCCCATTTCTTGGAAGTGGAACGAAATCGTCAGGGAAATTGGAGTGAAAAATGTGTTGATGCGGTCAGAGAAAGCATGCGCGTTGGTCTTTTAAGGAAAGGGAGGTGAACTGCTCCCCTCCCGTCTACGTAGTATATAATTACCAATGTAGCCTCATTGCTCACATGTTTGTGGTGCGACATTGACGAATCTGACGTTATATCACTAACGAGCCGGAGGACCGGACCCCAGCAGGACAGCGACGTCGCACCTACACCACGCGACGGCCACCCCCGACCCACGCAGGCTAACAACAGCAGCCACAGGCTGTTGTTCCACGACGATACGATACAAATGAGCGCCATAGATACAGCTCCTCGAGCTGCGCCATCTGCATGGATCAATTATATACTCTTTCCAAAAAAGAAGGGTTTCAACCAATGACCGCGCGACGCCACGAGGAAAGAGCACGTAGACAAAGGACCTTTTTTTCTTTTTTTTTGGGATAAAAGACACTCAAAAGATGCTTCACTTTTGACAAATCTCAATGAGAATAAAGTCCAGTACAAACAATGGACAAAAACACATAAAACGACCTCTCAGAACTAATAGACATCAAAGATCAAATTGGTTTGTCTTCTTTTAAACATCTACTGTCTGTCGAAGTTTAAAGATCGCACTGCAAATACCGCAAGGAACACAGGCTTACTATTCTTTAACATCAAAATGAAGTGTTGAAAATTCCGCACCTTGCTGTAGAATAGACCAAAAGAAAGAGGTCGGGACTGCCGCATCGAAAACCAGGCAACTGCTACCTCTGATAAACACACCAGATGCCATGATCTAAAGAAAGATCCACAGATCTAACAGACGAAACTCTCACTGACCCTTCGATGATGCCAGATCAAATGTCATCAAAGTAGGGAGGGGTCACAGAGACCTTATTCCAAAGTACCATCGTCGCCACCATAGGCGGAACCAGGGGTGGGGGCGGGGGGGGGGGGGCTAGCAGGGGTCATGCCCCCAAGCATAGTAGATTCATTTAAATATCTATATAAATATTTGTATTTATAGAACAAAAATATTAATTTCATCTATTTTTTATTAAAATATGATGATTTTGGTTAGAAATAGTGTAGATTTTTTTGAAAATTTGTTGAAACATATAATTATGTATATTTTATCACACTAAAAAAATATGATCATATTTGTCTGGCCCCCCTTAATCGAAATCGCTGGTTCCACCTCTGGTCGCCACCACGTCGTCGGTGATACTAGAACCAGACCATAGATCGATCCACAAACCTAATCTATAACTAGGAAGAAAAAAGAGATCGGGTCCCCGCTCCTCCGTCCACCAGCGAGATCGCTGGTTAAGAGAGACGAGGAGGACCGAGGCGGTGTGCTAGTAGAAGCAGTGGCGGCGGCGGTTGGGACAGGCGACGAGCGTGTAGAGGATGCCTGCAATATTGACAGACGACCATTTTAGGACCACCTACAGCATGCCAATAAAATTTTAATGTGCTTTATTTGCTTAGTGATAGAGAGAGAATCTTTGTCACTTCTTATGTGGTTTGTAAAAACAATATGGCTTTATTTTCAGGAAGAGTGCAACAATTTTAAATGTCCATCGATTGCATATAAAATGATTGTTGCGATGTCATAAACTTTAGATTAGGACCAACTTGCCCAGAAATCAAAACATCTCCACTTATCATGGATAAAAATACTGGACTTATTTGCTATATATCTCCCGTAATCAATTTTTGACAAAAAAAAAACCTTCACATATTGTCGCAAAAGGGATATCTATCGCTGCACGCAAGTTCAAAGAATAATCGCGCTTACATTCAACACCAAACCCAGCGAAAGCTAAGTTCAATTCAACATACGTCTGGAACCTTTTCAAGGCCATTTGCTATTCTCCTTTTTTTTCACATTAGTTTGGAACTGGAGCCATCCGATGCAATTTTTGAGAGGTTCACCGTTTCCGGCTCTAACCAAATCATTATCTTTTTCTCTTCACATTCTTTTGCTTGTCTTTTTAAGTGTCGCTATGGTGTTCAGCTGTCAAATTTTCATCGGATTAGATTTGTAGAATATATTTGCAATATTTATATCTTTAAATAAGTTTATTATGAAAATAGATTCAACGATCTATATCTATATTTAATAATAACAAGGCATAATTTTTTGTTCTTTTTTTTCGTCCAGCCCATTCAATCTAGCCCAATGTCAAGTACCAATGTCAGGGGTACCTAACCAAAAGTAGTAAACAATGCGTCAACACTTACTTTCCGAAGCTTAGGGTAATCTCCGCCTCGCCCAATCCCACCTAAAGGGCCTCGTGCAAAGCAGGCCCCTCGGATGCGATTCCCGCCTCACCCGAGCCCTACCGTAAGGCCTCGTCCAGGGAAGACCCCTACGGCTGCAGTTTCCGTCTCGCCCGAGCCCCCATGACGTCATCAAAGCACCCGACCCCTGTGCCCTGTCGAGAATAATTTCCGCCTCGCCCAACCCCTGCAACGTAAGCGCGGGAGCGCCCAGCCCTCTTAGCATACTTCTGCCTCGCCCGAGGGACACGTGGAGCCCTCTGGCAAGGCGGGGAGCCACGGGGGGCCCTCACCGCGGCGCCCATTCCCGCTGATGGGACGAACATGACCGTGCACAGTGAACAGGAACACAGAAACCGCACTCTGATCCAACATGACCCCGGTCATTCCACCACGACGATGTCCATACCTCTACAGTGACGGGGGTAACGGCAACTATACCACCTACCCCTCTCTCTACGCAAATCTAGACGCACGTACCGCCCATCCTCGACGGCACAGAAGCACACAGGACGAAGTATGTGAAGGATCGAGATGGCGGACTAGAGGGGGGTGAATAGTTCTTTCTAAAAGTTAAACGCGTTGGCTAACCGAAACAAATGCGGAATTAAATTTATCGGTCTAGCCAAGACTACACCCCTCTATCTAAGTTCTCTAGCACCTTGCAAGGATCCTAATTAAGCAACTAAGATGCTAAGCTTAGCAAGAGCTCACCTAATTAATTCTAGAGCAAGGTCACACAAACCTATGCACTAGTAATTTGCCAACCAAGGGAGCTCTGTAACACCCAAAAATTCTAAACTTTAGGAATAATGAATTTCAAATAAGTTAGATAATAATTAAGGGTAAATTAAAATTTTAAAAACTATTTGGTGATGCATTCATGCTGTTGCATTTATTTTATTTTGTGGTGTGGTTATATTTGTTTTATTTTAATTGATTCGGTTTTGGAAAATATATATATAGAAGTGAATAAATGAAGAAAAGAAAGAAGAAAAAAATATATAAAACAACTTACCTTCTCCCTGGCGGCCTGGAAGCCCAACCGAACCGGCCCGCTTTCTCTCCCTCTTCCTTTGGGCCGTCGGTCCGAGCCTGCTTCTCCACGCTCGCGACCGCGTGGGCCGGCCCAGAGCCGCGGCAGCCGCGCCCTCTCCCTCCTTGCTTCGCTGACCACTGGACCCCACTTGTCGGTCTCGTCTTCTTCATCATGTTTGTGACCGAGCCGGACTTTGCCGCCACCGATCTTTGCCAAATTAACCGGGATCTCCTAACCAAACACGACGCGGTGGAGCTATAAAAGTGAAGCCGTGACCCTCCTCTTTCCGTTTTTCCTCTAAACTGCGAGTTCCACCACGTGAAATCGAGTTCTAGGGTTTGAGGTTGTTGAAGGTCGGCGGTTGAACGGTTGGGGAGTTTCGGGTGGATTGGAGGTCAATTTCTTCGCTTGGGTGAGTTTGTCATCTTCTCCTCTCCCTCCCAATGCTCTTCTTTTGAGTTTTTGTGCTTTGTATCGCGGGATTGGAGCTCACCGTGGCCGACAATGGCGCCGCCGTTCATCCCCGAGCCGTGTTCTCTCATCGGGTCGTCGTAGCGCTACTAAACCGCATAGATGAGTTCGAGTTTACTTCCTCTTTCGATTTGTGTTGGTGGCGGGGCGAGTTGTGGTCGGAAAAGGTGGGGCTAAAGCTCTCCGGCGAGTTCATGGCGGCGGCCATGGTGGCCACCGGCCGGATGTACTGTAGATGGCCGGTCTCTTTTCTCTCTCTCGCTTGAATCGATTAGCAGCCGTCCGATCTCGGATCAACGGCTAAGATTAGAACTTACCCCTTCGCGGGGTAAATTTGTTAAAGAGACCCTCAGCTTTTTAGTAATCAACCCGCGGTCCGTAGCGTAAAACTGAAAGTACGTTTTCGTGTTTGGAAAGCGTATTCTCTCCCGGGTAAATCAAAAATACGTTTTCAGATAATTACAGTTTTGCCACTAGAATTGTTTTGGTCATAAAATCTTCATTTTAACTCCGATTTGATCCGTTCAAGTTGCGTTAGGTTCGTATTTGCGAGCTCTACATGTTAGTGTAGTTGTACAGTTGGTTTTGATAATTTATTTTTCGAGTTTATAATTGAGTATTTATTTATCTATAGGAAATCTTAGAAAATTCATAATTTTCACGTTTTAACTCCGAATTTGGTGATCTTTGCGTCTGTGTGATCGTAGAAACGTGTAGAAGAGTTTTATAAACTTTTATTACTGTTTTGTTATTGTTGGTGTACTGTTCTAATTGTATCTCTTTGTTTGCTTCGTGTATGTTTGATTGGATGCATGTGTGTTGTTGATTGATGATCGAGTATAGACGGTGAGCAATTTCTTGACGATCAGAAGTATTATTTTGAGCCAGACCAGCAGTATCAACAGGAAAGCTTTGATCAAGGCAAGTATAACATGGGACTATCCTTGTTACCTATTCACTGAAATTATCATACATATGCATGTGTCTTCCTTGACAACCATAGAGATTATAACTTAGCTATTGATATCTTGTTTCCTTGTCACCTATGGGTTATGCATTTGGGTAGCTACTGCTAGCACTTAATTATGAACAATGATCTTGTAATTTGACTAATGGATTATGCAATCAACCAATTAAGATGATGTTATTTCTGTTGAAAGGGGGCTAGAGCATGTGGGTTATTTTGATGCTCTAGTTACTCTCCGTAAGGACTTACCTGTAAGTGATAACCGGGACATACAGTACAGCTGTGAGGGCTATATGGCTCTGGCTCTAGTTGTTCAAGAGACCTTTTCTAGCTTGTTAGAGGTTACCTTAAATGGCGTAAGAATGGCTTGCCACGTTGGGTGTAGTGCGAGCCCCTGGCCTAGTGTGTATAGGCTGCGGTTGTTGTGCCACAGGGAAGGAGGGTTCTACATCTGCCTGCCGAGTGAATCTAATGGCCCTAACTTGTTAGACGAACTTTTGAATGGCTTTATATGGTCTCTGATGTTTTGGGCCTTGCAAACCCATGCATTTGGAAATCATGACTCACAGTGAAAGTGTACACCTCTGCGCAGAGTTAAAAACTGGTATACTAGCCGTGCTCACGGATACGAGCGGCCTTGGAGATTCTTACAGAATAGTTGATCACCATTGTTATATCATGCTTAATTATTGTTGATTATTATTATGCTCATGTTAATGCTATTCATTATCCTTATTACAATTGATCATTGATTCATTAATGGGATTTGGATTACCTTGATGCTACTCAATTGCTAATTATATGATGATTAAAAGCTAAACGCAGTCAAACAGTGTCTAGCCTTTTTGAGCCTCATGAACCCTGTGTTATACTTGTTGAGTTCGACATGGACTCATTCTTGCTATTTCCCCCACACTCCAGTGTGTAGTAAGATGCTACTCGGAAAAAGGACAAAGGTGTAGTGGAGTTTCCAGAAGACTAGTAGAAGTGCTAGGCATATGTTACCCCCAGTCAGCCGTCCCTGAGAAGAATGGAGCCCGAAGTTTAGTCACCGTTCCGCGATACTCTGATGTAAGTGTTAATATAGCTATGTATACGTTATATAATAACATTGTTTCTGATATTTTTTTCATTCTGGCATATGTGTGGACTTCCTGGGCACACATATGATTAGCCTGGTTTTGCTCTTTAGAAAACCGGGTGTGACAGAGTGGTATCAGAGCGGTGTTGACTGTAGGACGTATGCCAAGTAGCTCTGGACATATTCTAAAACTCATTTTACTATAAAACTATTTTGTCATCCCTTGACTCATTGATTTTGACTATTATCTCTTCCTCGTCTTGTTGTATCCCTTCCTTGATAGCTTCCTTTGAGCTATTATTTCTTACTTCCTTGGATTTTGTTTTATATTGTTTTACTAAAAGTTTTCTGATCCCACCTTGTTCAAAAATTCGATAGCCTTTTATCATCCATAATCTTCCCTTAGGATGACCACCATTGTTGAAGAAGTACATGTAGTACCGGTGATGTGATGTGTGCTTGTCTTGTTGGTGTGATGCTTGTGTGTCGTCTCTGTTCTTGTGTTCTAAAGGAGGCCTGGAACCGTCTTGAGAATTAGCTCAATCTATGTTAAAGTTGGGTAGTATTCTCTCTTGACCTACCTAACCTTCAATCAATTCTAATTCTTAATGTCTTTTCCCTATATCATCCTTGCTTACTCTTGGTTTCTATGTTTTCTCCTTTATCTTAACCCAATAGAGAATCAACACATGAAGGACTCATCAATAGCAGCAATCCTTAGAGAAAGTGTTGTCTTCAATGATATTGTCAGGTGGACCAAAATCTTTGTTAAGTGGGGTAGTGTCCGCTACCATCATTAATCTCAAGCGACGAGGTACGAAGAACTGAAGATCAAACCTTATCTTTCTTGTCATATTTTTGGCTATCCACGATCCATGTCTTATATCTCATCAACACAAAGCAAAGAAGCATGAAGACTTGAAGATTAGTGTTATCTATCTCTCTAGTCTCTCTGAATCTCGTTCCTACCTTGTCCTGTCTTTTCAGAACAATCTGTCTTCCTTATCTTATATCTATATTTTTGGATGCTCAAAAATCATGAATAAATTCTGGATAATAGTATACTTCAATATCTTTCTCTGACCGTAAGAACCACCCTGATATCTATTATGGTTTGGGATTTATGAAAATCACAAGGTGACGCATCTGTGCTGTCAGCAATCTGGAATAGTTTCTGTTGTGCACAGTTTTTGATTACCTTAACTGCAGAATCTGGAGAAGAATTCTATAAGGAAGTTGTAGTAAATTTGATAATCTTTCCAACGGTATAAGCTACAATATCATTGGATTCGTAGAACTCGAGATATAACTGTATTTCTGCACTGTCATTTTTCTGCTCGCGAGGAAGTGCAGGTTACTTGTTCTTGCATATGCTCATGAGTCTCTTTGACATGATAGAAGGACACGATAGTAGTTATCACTCAGAAACAAATGCAAGCTATCCTTTGGTGTACTCTAGTTGATCTCTTCTTAAGAGGGTTTGTCGAACTAAAAGACGATACAAGATGGAGGTTTATATGTTCTATTTCGTCACCTGGAAGCATCAGCTAGCTACATGGTTGTAAAGTCACTATCGAGCACAAGTATCTTTTCTTAGGGTTGGTAACCTGTTAGAACCATCTACAAGAATCGTAAGGGTCTAAAGGAGACATTTATAAAGTTGGTTATGAGCTTGTGGCATCATCATTGCATAAGAGTTGCTGAAGGAAAAAAAAACTTAAGGAGCAAGCTTATAAGGAGATTGACCAATTAAGGGCGGAGTTAGGTCGTCCCAAGATTTATTAGAAGCTTAACTAGGAAATAGGAAAAATCCCTATGTAATAAGAACGATAGTAGTTGCGAGTCAATTTTAAGTTGGATTGTTTTGAGAGTCAGTTTGTGGTGTGAACAATTGTGTGATTGATGGATTGTTAATGTGATAATGTGTGATTTGGATCTTTGTAATGTGTGCTGGAGTTTTGTAGACATGCCTACAAGTTCCATGGTTAAGAATATTAAGTTTGATCAAAATATATTAGTTGAATATGAGGTTAACTTAGTTCTGTCCTTTGCTGATTTTTGGATCAGTCTGGGATGTTTTAGAAATAAATTAAAATCCGTTCATGAGAAATTTAAGAAATTTTACTGGGAATAATTAGACTTTTGTATCTTTCCAACCCCGCAAGAATCACTCTAATATCTATTAAGAGCTAAGAGATATATCTATTTTAAGTTGGGGTTACTGCACAGTCTGGAATTCTGAAACAGTTTCGGTTAAGTTCAGTTTTTGGCCAATTATTTGACAGATTCAGAAAAAGTGTTGTGAATAAAAGTTGTAGATAATTTTGTAAGCTTTCCAACCATGTAAAGATCATCTGAATTGGACGTCTGTAGCTCGAGATATAACAGTTTTACTGAGTTACTGAAATTGGAATTTGCACAGAGAAATCAGATTTTGCTTATCTATTGAATTGGAAACCACCTATTGATGTTAGCGAGATTCGTAGTTTCTTGGGATTAGCTGGATATTACAGACGGTTCATTGAAGGGTTTTCTAAACTTGCTAAACCTATGACATCTCTATTAGAGAAGAATGCCAAGTTTGTGTGGTCGGATAAATGTCAAGCTAGTTTTGAGGAATTGAAGAAGAGGTTGACTACAACGCCTGTTTTGGTTTTGCCAAATTTGAGTAAGAAGTTTTCTATTTATTGTGATGCTTCTCGTCAAGGTTTGGGATGTGTTCTTATGCAAGAAGGCAGAGTTGTGGCTTATGCATCTAGGCAGTTGAGAAAGCATGAGTTGAATTATCCTACACATGATTTGGAGTTAGCAGCCGTGGTTCATGCTTTAAAGATTTAGAGAAATTATTTGATTGGACATAAGAGTGATATATACACTGATCATAAGAGTTTGAAGTATATTTTCACTCAGTCAGACCTGAATTTGAGGCAACGCAGATGGTTAGAGTTGATTAAGGATTATGATATTGAGATACACTATCATCCTGGTAAGGCTAATAAAGTAGCTGATGCTCTTAGTAGGAAAAGTTATGCCAATGAGATACGGATGTTGTCTATGACTAGTGAGTTATGTGCTGAATTTGAATACTTGAATTTAGGAATTGTTACTAATACAATGGAATTAGTGATAGAGCCTACTTTAGAGTAAGAAATTTACAAGGGTCAGTTGAAGGATGAGAAACTGAAGAAGATAGCAGAAGATATAGTGATTGGTAAGTCACCAGGGTTTTCGAATGGATGATAATGGGATTTTGTGGTTTGGAAAGAGGCTGTGTGTATCTGAGGATCAAGCTGTTCGACAGGCAATTCTTAGCGAAGCTCATGAGTCAGCTTATTCCATTCATCCTGGTAGTACTAAGATGTATTTGGATCTGAAACAGAAATATTGGTGGGTTGGATTAAAGCGAGATGTGGCTGAGTATGTGGCATTGTGTGACACTTGTCAGAGGGTGAAAGCAGAGCATCAGAGACCTGCTGGATTGTTGCAACCAATGAAGATTCCTGAATGGAAGTGGGAGGAAGTTGGTATGGATTTTATAGTAGGGTTACCGCGTACTCAGAGAGGTTATGATTCTATTTGGGTGATAGTGGATCGGTTAACCAAAGTTGCTCATTTTATACCAGTTAAGACTACTTACCATGGACCAAAATTGGCAGAGTTGTATATGGAGAGGATAGTATATTTGCATGGAGTTCCAAAGAAGATTGTATCTGATCAAGGATCGCAGTTTACGTTGCATTTTTGGAAAGCTGTGCATGAATCATTGGGAACAAAATTGAATTTTAGTACAGCATATCATCCACAGACAGATAGACAGACTGAAAGGACCAACCAGGTATTAGAGGATATGTTGAGAGCTTGTGCATTGCAATATGGAACTAGTTGGGATAAGAGTTTGCCTTATGCAGAATTTTCTTACATTAATAGTTATCAACAGAGTCTTAAGATGGCACCGTTTGAAGCTTTGTTTGGACGTAAGTGTAGAACTCCATTGTTTTTGGATCAGACAGGTGAATCTCAGGTGTTTGGTACAGATGTTCTTAGAAACGCAGAAGATCAAGTGCGAGTGATTCGTGAGAATTTGAGAGTAGCGCAGTCTCGTCAGAAGAGTTATGCTGATAATAGGAGAAGAGATCTAGTTTTTTAGGTAGGTGATTATGTCTATTTGAAGGTGTCACCTATGAGAAGTGTGAAGAGGTTTAACATGAAAGGTAAACTAGCACCAAGGTATGTTGGACCATTTAAAGTTATTACTAGACGTGGGGAAGTTGCTTATCAATTAGAGTTGCCTGAAAATTTATCTGGAGGGCATGATGTGTTTCATGTTTCACAACTTAAGAAGTGTTTATGGGTGCCTGAGGAGCAGATACCTTTAGAAGAGTTGACTGTTAAGGAGAATCTTACATATGAAGAGTTTCCGATTAAGATTTTAGAGACTGCTGAGAGAGTTACTCGAAGTCGGGTTATTAAAATGTGCAAGGTGCAGTGGAATCGATATTCAGAGGCAGAGGCAACTTGGGAAAGAGAGGATGAATTAAGGAAATCATATCCGCAGTTGTTTGAGTAAGCAGTTCAATCTCGAGGACGAGATTCTTTTAAGGGGGGTAGAATTTGTAACACCCAAAAATTCTAAACTTTAGGAATAATGAATTTCAAATAAGTTAGATAACAATTAAGGGCAAATTAAAATTTTAAAAACTATTTGGTGATGCATTCATGCTGTTGCATTTATTTTATTTTGTGGTGTGGTTATATTTGTTTTATTTTAATTGATTCGGTTTTGGAATATATATATATAGAAGTGAATAAATGAAGAAAAGAAAGAAGAAAAAAATATATAAAACAACTTACCTTCTCCCTGGCGGCCTGGAAGCCCAACCGAACCGGCCCGCTTTCTCTCCCTCTTCCTTTGGGCCGTCGGTCCGAGCCTGCTTCTCCACGCTCGCGACCGCATGGGCCGGCCCAGAGCCACGGCAGCCGCGCCCTCTCCCTCCTTGCTTCACTGACCACTGGACCCCACTTGTCGGTCTCGTCTTCTTCATCATGTTCGTGACCGAGCCGGACTTTGCCGCCACCGATCTTTGCCAAATTAACCGGGATCTCCTAACCAAACACGACGCGGTGGAGCTATAAAAGTGAAGCCGTGACCCTCCTCTTTCCGTTTTTCCTCTAAATTGCGAGTTCCACCACGTGAAATCGAGTTCTAGGGTTTGAGGTTGTTGAAGGTCGGCGGTTGAACGGTTGGGGAGTTTCGGGTGGATTGGAGGTCAATTTCTTCACTTGGGTGAGTTTGAAATCTTCTCCTCTCCCTCCCAATGCTCTTCTTTTGAGTTTTTGTGCTTTGTATCGCGGGATTGGAGCTCACCGTGGCCGACAATGGCGCCGCCGTTCATCCCCGAGCCGTGTTCTCTCATCGGGTCGTCGTAGCGCTACTAAACCGCATAGATGAGTTCGAGTTTACTTCCTCTTTCGATTTGTGTTGGTGGCGGGGCGAGTTGTGGTTGGAAAAGGTGGGGCTGAAGCTCTCCGGCGAGTTCATGGCGGCGGCCATGGTGGCCACCGGCCGGATGTACTGTAGATGGCCGGTCTCTTTTCTCTCTCTCGCTTGAATCGATTAGCAGCCGTCCGATCTCGGATCAACGGCTAAGATTAGAACTTACCCCTTCGCGGGGTAAATTTGTTAAAGAGACCCTCAGCTTTTTAGTAATCAACCCGCGGTCCATAGCGTAAAACTGAAAGTACGTTTTCGTGTTTGGAAAGCGTATTCTCTCCCGGGTAAATCAAAAATACGTTTTCAGATAATTACAGTTTTGCCACTAGAATTGTTTTGGTCATAAAATCTTCATTTTAACTCCGATTTGATCCGTTCAAGTTGCGTTAGGTTCGTATTTGCGAGCTCTACATGTTAGTGTAGTTGTACAGTTGGTTTTGATAATTTATTTTTTGAGTTTATAATTGAGTATTTATTTATCTATAGGAAATCTTAGAAAATTCATAATTTTCACGTTTTAACTCCGAATTTGGTGATCTTTGCGTCTGTGTGATCGTAGAAATGTGTAGAAGAGTTTTATAAACTTTTATTACTGTTTTGTTATTGTTGGTGTACTGTTCTAATTGTATCTCTTTGTTTGCTTCGTGTATGTTTGATTGGATGCATGTGTGTTGTTGATTGATGATCGAGTATAGACGGTGAGCAATTTCTTGACGATCAGAAGTATTATTTTGAGCCAGACCAGCAGTATCAACAGGAAAGCTTTGATCAAGGCAAGTATAACATGGGACTATCCTTGTTACATATTCACTGAAATTATCATACATATGCATGTGTCTTCCTTGACAACCATAGAGATTATAACTTAGCTATTGATATCTTGTTTCCTTGTCACCTATGGGTTATGCATTTGGGTAGCTACTGCTAGCACTTAATTATGAACAATGATCTTGTAATTTGACTAATGGATTATGCAATCAACCAATTAAGATGATGTTATTTCTGTTGAAAGGGGGCTAGAGCATGTGGGTTATTTTGATGCTCTAGTTACTCTCCGTAAGGACTTACCTGTAAGTGATAACCGGGACATACAGTACAGCTGTGAGGGCTATATGGCTCTGGCTCTAGTTGTTCAAGAGACCTTTTCTAGCTTGTTAGAGGTTACCTTAAATGGCGTAAGAATGGCTTGCCACGTTGGGTGTAGTGCGAGCCCCTGGCCTAGTGTGTATAGGCTGCGGTTGTTGTGCCACAGGGAAGGGGGGTTCTACATCTGCCTGCCGAGTGAATCTAATGGCCCTAACTTGTTAGACGAACTTTTGAATGGCTTTATATGGTCTCTGATGTTTTGGGCCTTGCAAACCCATGCATTTGGAAATCATGACTCACAGTGAAAGTGTACACCTCTGCGCAGAGTTAAAAACTGGTATACTAGCCGTGCTCACGGATACGAGCGGCCTTGGAGATTCTTACAGAATAGTTGATCACCATTGTTATATCATGCTTAATTATTGTTGATTATTATTATGCTCATGTTAATGCTATTCATTATCCTTATTACAATTGATCATTGATTCATTAATGGGATTTGGATTACCTTGATGCTACTCAATTGCTAATTATATGATGATTAAAAGCTAAACGCAG
This sequence comes from Saccharum hybrid cultivar R570, assembly GCA_038087645.1. Classification (NCBI taxonomy): domain Eukaryota; kingdom Viridiplantae; phylum Streptophyta; class Magnoliopsida; order Poales; family Poaceae; genus Saccharum; species Saccharum hybrid cultivar. Next base: position 778,068 of record JAQSUU010000542.1, read on the forward strand.
TCAAACAGTGTCTAGCCTTTTTGAGCCTCATGAACCCTGTGTTATACTTGTTGAGTTCGACATGGACTCATTCTTGCCATTTCCCCCACACTCCAGTGTGTAGTAAGATGCTACTCGGAAAAAGGACAAAGGTGTAGTGGAGTTTCCAGAAGACTAGTAGAAGTGCTAGGCATATGTTACCCCCAGTCAGCCGTCCCTGAGAAGAATGGAGCCCGAAGTTTAGTCACCGTTCCGCGATACTCTGATGTAAGTGTTAATATAGCTATGTATACGTTATATAATAACATTGTTTCTGATATTTTTTTCATTCTGGCATATGTGTGGACTTCCTGGGCACACATATGATTAGCCTGGTTTTGCTCTTTAGAAAACCGGGTGTGACAAGCTCCTACACAACTAGTGAAGCAAAAGCACAAAGCCTAAGCTCGCTAGCAAAGCTCAATAACAAGACAACTCATGCCAAATTAGAGAGCGCAAAACACTTAGCTACACAAACTAAGCAATGTGACTAACAAGGTTACACAAACTAAATTAGTTACGCAAGGGGAAGCTTCTAACCATACAAGCAAGAAGACAACTAGTAAGCTACACAAGCAAACTAGTTACGAGAGCAACTACACAAGCACAAGTATAAATGAAAGTAAATACAAGCTTGTGTTGCATGAAGGCAAACCACTGAGAAGATGAAGAACAATGTTGACATGGTGATTTTTCTCCCAAGGTTCACTTGGTTGCCACCAAGCTACGTCCTCGTTGTGTCGACCAACACTTCGTGGTTCGGCGGCTAATCGATCACACACCGAGCCTCTTAAAAGGCACCACAAGAACCCACCATCAAGTGTGGTAGCTCAATGACACGCTCAACTAGAGTTGCTCTTCGCGATCCTCGCGGGGTGAGCACAATCCCCCTCACAAAGCTTCTCCAAAGCCTCGCACAATCTTCTTGCGAGCTTCAAAGGAGCCACAAGCCACCAAGCCGTCTAGGAGGTGGTAACCTCCAAGAGTAACAAGCACTACCGGCTTGCAACACGATCACCTAGTGCCACTCGATGCAATCTCACAATGTAATCGCACTAGAATCGTTCTCTCACTCGATCCGATGAACACTATCAAGCATGAGTGAGTTAGAGGGCTTCCAAGCACTACCACATAAGCCAACAAGGCCAAAGTGTGCTCAGCTGCTGGCCAAGGCCAGCCAATGGGTTATTCATAAGCCCCTCCACGAAAAGAGATGTTGTACCCCTTCACTGGGCACAACACGCAACGACCGGACGCGCTGGTCGAACTGACCGGACGTGCTGCACAGCGTCCAATCGCCCTACGCCATCCACGTGTCCCTCCGCGTTCAACACCGAACGCCCGATCTCAACGGTCACTGCACGCCAACGGTCAAACGCGATGACCGGACGCGCCGCTCAACCGACCGGACGCGCAGGTGCGCATAGTACCCGCGCACGCGACGCACCGACCGGACGTGCTCCACGCAATGACCGGACGCGACAGTGCCAGCGTCCGGTCACGGTCCAGAGAGCTCCCATCGCGACCGGACGCGTCCGATCACGTGTGACCGGACGCGCCGCGCGTCCAATCAGCTCTTCGCCACGCTCTACTCCTCTGGGTGCCTGACCGGACGCTCTAGTTCCGCGAGGGATCGGACGCGCCGGTTGCAAACCCTAACACTTGCACGCCTGACTGCTGCGTTGAACTGACTGGACGCGTCTGGTCAAACCGTGACCACGTCCGGTACAGCGTCCGATCACCTTGTTGACCTCCGTTCGCCTCCGTTTCTTTTCCAACTTCCGGCGTAGTGAAAAATAGTCGTTTTACCTCCTCGAAAACGTCTGAATCCCGCCTCGCAAGCTCGACGGGAGGGAGAGAGGGACCCAAACCCTCCCTACCGCTCAAACTCTGTCGCCTTCGCAAATGTGCCAACACCACCATGTGATCAACAACATGTGCAAGTGTGTTAGCATTTTCACAAACATTTTCTTCGAAGGAATTAGGCACTCAACTTGCCTCGCCACTCAATCCTAACACGTATGCAAAGTTAGATCGCTCAAGTGGCACTAGATGACCGATATGCAAACAAGTTTGCCCCTCTTAATAGTATGGCCATCTATCCTAAACCCGGTCATCATCTTCTCTACACACCTATGACCGGTGAAATGGAAAAGGCCTATAGGTTATACCTTTGCCTTGGCATTCCATTCCATCTCCATTGATGTTGATGCAACACATGCACCAACCAATAACCAAATGATATGATCCACTTAATATCATCACATGACCGTATTGGTTCATCGATCTTGACCTCACTTGCTCTTCACCGTTGCCTCGGTCCTTCGGCGCCAAGCCATCACACAACTTGCCCTTCACCCTAGCAACCGGTCCATTAAGCCAAGCCTCATCTTGATCTTTTCCACCTTGGTCACATGACTCCATGTCATGTCTCATGTGCAATAGGCTCCTTCATGACATCATCACATGTGGACTAATTTTCTATGTATCTCATATAAACATAATTAGTCCACCTAAGGTTGTCACTCAATTACCAAAACCAAACAAGGACCTTTCAATCTCCCCATTTTTGGTAATTGATGATAACTCTACAAAGATATGGAAATTAAGTTCTTTTGGACTTTATGCCACTTATCCAACATTTAAGCTCTATGTTAGGATTTGGATAAGCACCATAAAATCTGACTTGGTAGTGATAACTCCCCCCTACATATGTGCTCAAATGGTTTGGTTTCAAGCTCACACATATGCATGAATATGAAATTTGCGGGAGGGTTAGCACTACTAAGTGATGCTAAGGTGTATAGAATAAACCTTTGTAGTTCGATACCATTTGAAAAGTACAAGTTTACCACCATCCTTAGCATCATGAGTAGCTAGACATCAAAAACACTAGAAACCCCGTGAGATCAATATTATAAGCATGGTTCTAGTTTTTGTATGATAATCACAAGTCTAGCTAACATACTATGCATGCTAGTTATCAAATCATCATTCAAGTTCTATAACTAGCATACACCACATAAGCATGCATATTGAATTTAAGAACTTTATGCAATGCAAGCAAGCACATGAATTATGCACATATTAAATGTAATCAATCAAGGTTCATGAGCTTGCTCCCCCTACTTGTGTGCTTTATTTGTCTAAGAATGTTTGATCCCCTTACATTCTTCAATGTTGCTCTCTCTTTATCCATGTCCATGTCCAATTTTTCCAATCTCTCCCCAAAGCTCAAAAAGCTTTCATATCTTTGTACAACTTCTCCCCCTTTGTCATCAATTTCCATAAAAGGTGTTCTTCTCAATTGATACAAAGGCTTGCATTGGGGTAGATGGTTGAGACTTGAATATTGCATTTTTTATGGATATCACCACATATGTTGGAATGACATTACTTGTATGTTGCTCTTGAGATACCACATAGGATCTTTGACCTTGATACCAATCGGTGGGGCTCCTCCCCCTATGTCATAGCATGTGTTATTCACTTGAGATACCACTTGAAGATGAGGGTAGCATTTCTTGATTTGATCACTTAAAGTTGAGTATCACTTGTGAACCCATAGTCTTGCATGAATGATAGCACATGAAGATACCATGAGTAGAAATGTGATACCATTTGAAAGAATTTTCTAGTATGGATCCACTTTGAAGGATTTAGCAATAATATTCACTTCTTGAACATTTACTATCTTCATGAGTACCACTTGTAGATTATGATCTAGACACCACTAGTGAATACCACTTGGAAGATCAATTTGAGTCTAGATACCACTTGAAACAAACTAGATATCCATTTTTATTGTTGTCTTGTGCTTGTACTCTTATCATTGTCATGAGCTTCTTGTATGACTTGAACTATATTGATTTGCCTAAGATTCCAAGTCCGGTTTGATCCAATGACAAGCTTCTTCACACCTTATGCTAAGGGTTATCTTGCCAATGTTGTACTTGTCACTTGTTAGCAATCCAAACTAGATCAAGTACTTGGGTTCACTAGCTCATGAATAAACTCATACACATACCACTAGATCATTTAATCATTCAAGCAATAGTGGTAGGTTATGAATTTAAACTTTTCATTTGTTATGTATGATCCTAATAAGCATGTACTATATGCACTAACCGCATACTAGTAAGGGATGAAAAGATCATGCACATTACAATGATACCTTTGCTATGTTGGAGTAGAGGATAGTCACATAGATTCCAATTCATTACTCCAATAGCAATGTGAAGTCTAATTTATGGCTTGGTGAAGACCAATTATCAATAAGTAAATCCATTCTTCACCCATATGAAATGAAAACCACTAATGATCAAGTGCACTCTCTTGAGTTGTGGTTGGCTTGCTTCATCTTTTGCTCATTGTGCTTGCATGAGAGAACTTACTTAGAATACCACTTAAAATACATGACTAGCTCTCTTTTGGGTGTTGCTTTCTCTTTAGATCAATCCTATTGATTGCTTCAACTAAGCATCACAAGTTCCTCGGATCACCACTTCCATGTTAGCTTTCCAAGTCCCAAACTTGGTTTTACCTACAAACGGCGGCAAGCCCCTCACTAGGGAGAAGTGACCTCTCTCCAAAGAATCACTCTTGATACTCACTTGAAATGACATTGTTTGATTAATCCAAGTGACGAACTTAATTTGATGAGTAACCTAGAATCCTTCTTTAAGTCATTTTCTTTCTACTTGTTTAAGTCTTTTTTCTTTTTACCAAATGATCTCCAATTATCACTAGAACTTAAACTTCACCTTCATCTTGAGTTTGATCTTGATCTTCAAATTTGAGTACTGAACATGTACACCAAGTACATTCCACAATCAAATGTTCTTGTACTCATTGCTCTTCATGCTTCTAGATCAATCCAAAACCAAACTTAGGTACCTCAACCACTTATAAATATGTTTCTAACTTGAGGACATTTCAATCAAAGTGACTCTAGATTAATCCAATGATTGTCACTTTTCTGGCAGATTCTGTACCCTTCAAAGAATAATTCATATCTCCCAATGTATGGATCCAAATGCTATGAAATTTAGTGGAGATGTGCATTACTAAGTCATCTAGCAGCTTTAAAAATTTGAGCTTCATTTGACTTTTAGATTGCTACCAGATTTTAATTCTTCCACCACTGCTACATGCTGAAAACTGCTGCACTATAGTTTACAAGATGTACTCCAAAACAGAAGCATCTCTTATTCAATTCTTATGAAATTTGTACAGCATCTCATATCATAAGTATAGAGCATGCATACCAAATTTGAAGCCAATCCAATATGATTTGGTCACTCAAACTCAGACTTGATCTCAGCTAGCTTAGATTTTCAATAATGGACAGATTTCAATACATTGAGCTATACTTCATCAAATGTGAATCAAGCTTGAAACTAACTTGTTTGAATACTTTCACAAGACATATATCCATTCAAACCACTTACTAAATGTCATCTTATGAACTTATCCAAAACAAATCAATCCAAACTTGATTACTAAGCATTGATCCATTTAAACATCTTATAGCAAACAACATTGTATATATATCCAATTCAATAAACTCATATGCACCCAAATGAAATGATCAACAAGAGATATACCTTGGTTAGCTCATGATCATCCAATAGCAAGTTTTAACTCAAATAATTTGCAAGCCATCAAATGATTTCAATGAATCATCCATAACTTGATAAATGACACTTGTATGTTGTAGCACTTTGGACTTCACTTATTTTGACTTGGCATTGGGATTGGATATGAATTGAGCTTCATAACTTGACTCAATATATGATGAATAAAATGAAACCAATTGAATTAAGCCTCCAAAGCCGATGGTACCTACAATCATTCATCCACTTTTTGATGGTACCCAAACAAGTTTGGGTCCTCTCAAGTTAGGTGCAATACACTTAGGCATTGCCTTAGTATGGGTAGCGGGATGTTTTACAATAGCAACCATAGAGGTACCATTTACATCCTTTCTAAGCATATTAGTATTATCAAATGAACTAGGCTTAGAAGTTTTACCTAGGGGACATGAGTGAGCCATGTGTCCCCTTTCCCGGCATAAGTAGCAACTTCTTTTAGAGTGAGCCTTTTCTTCCTTACTCATGGGTTGCTTCTCAATGCCTTGCCTCTTATGAGTTGCTTGAGCCTTCTTCTCAAGCTTGGTAGGACACCCCGAGGCAAAGTGTCCTATATCTCCACACTTGAAGCACTCGATGTGAGCCAAATCTCTTTTCTCATTTTGATTCTTGCTCATCATCTTGGCATCTTGAATTTGCATTGGATGCCTTGTTCTTCCACCCCTTCTTGTTTTCTTCTTCTTTATTATCAAGTCACCAATATCTTCATGATTGATCTTGACTTGAGCTTGGGGCTTTGCTTTTAGCTCAACTTGAGGCTTCTTGGTAGGGCAATACAAAGCAATATGTTCCATTTCATGGCATCGGTAGCACATGAGTTGGGATAGCTTCTTTGCATCTTGCTTCTTCATAATCTTGCCCTTGCTCTTGTTGTAGCCAATACCACTCTTATCACCATATCTTCTTTGATTGGTCATGATATGCTCAATGGTGATTTTAGAGTTGTAGCACCTCTCTAACTTGTTGCTCAAATTCTTCACTTCACTTTTGAGCTCATTGTTCTCCTTCAGAAGGTTAGTCTCACAAGACATAGAAGTAGAACAAGCATCTAATTGTGAAGAATATGGCATATCTAATAAATCATCACAAAAGGTGGATTCATGCTTCTTGCCTACATCACAAGGGTTAGTAATATGTGATTGATCATTTGACCCAAATGATGAGCTCTCACTAGTTTTGGTTTCTTCATTAGAAAGCTTCTTAGTGAGTAAACCATGTTCTTGTGCCAAGTTATCATGAGCAACACTTAGTTCCTCATGAGCCAATTTTAGCTCTTCATGTGAACAAGTAGTAACATAAAGTAGATGCTTTTGTTGTTCACATGTGATCTTTAGAAAAGAGTTTTCTTTTTCCAATTTACTTGCTTTTTCCATTTCTCTTTTTAAGGCTCTTGAGAGTTTATAAAGAAGCTCAAAATTTGGATCATCACAATTAACAATAAAACCACCAACATGTATCTTAGTGTTACCATGTGATGATATTGATGAGCTTGTTAAAGCATCACTCTCATAGCTATCATCTTCACCATCAAGTGTGCATGAAGTAGAATCATTGCTTGCATCACTTGTGGCATTATCATCATTCTTGTCAAGTGATCTTGTGGTATGATCATCTTTGTCATCACTTGACCGTGAGGTGGAGCAATCCTCCACAACCACCTCGTTGTGGTCATGCTCAATATCCTCATGTACCTCCATCACTATGTGATCATCCTTCTTGAATTTTCCATCATCCCAATTTGAGGAGTCACCATAGTGATGCTTGAGTGCCATCCACATGTTGTGTGCACTTGTGAGGCCTATCACCTTATCAAAGATCTCATCATTCAAAGCTTTGATTAGATAAAACTTAGCTTGTGCATCAAGTGTTCGGCGATCCTTTTGAGCTTGGGTACGGTTATCACTCCCATACAAGTCATGAGTAAAGCCAACAACTATGATCCACCAAAACTTAGGGCCAAGAGAATGAAAGTGATCAAGCATATGAAGTTTCCACCGTGCATAGTGAGTGCCATCAAAAATGTGTTTCACACAATCATCTAGCCCATAAGCCGCCATCCTCTCGGGTCGATGAAGACCACAAATGAGAGACCCGGCTCTGATACCAATTGAAGGGTCGAGATGGCGGACTAGAGGGGGGTGAATAGTCTTTTCTAAAACTTAAACGCGTTGGCTAACCGAAACAAATGCGGAATTAAACTTATCGGTCTAGCCAAGACTACACCCCTCTATCTAAGTTCTCTAGCACCTTGCAAGGATCCTAATTAAGCAACTAAGGTGCTAAGCTTAGCAAGAGCTCACCTAATCAATTCTAGAGCAAGGTCACACAAACCTATGCACTAGTACTTTGCCAACCGAGGGAGCTCCTACACAACTAGTGAAGCAAAAGCACAAAGCCTAAGCTCGCTAGCAAAGCTCAATAACAAGGCAACTAATGCCAAATTACAGAGCGCAAAACACTTAGCTACACAAACTAAGCAATGTGACTAACAAGGTTACATAAACCAAATTAGTCACGCAAGGGGAAGCTTCTAGCTATACAAGCAAGAAGACAACTAGGAAGCTACACAAGCAAACTAGTTACGAGAGCAATTACACAAGCACAAGTATAAATGAAAGTAAATACAAGCTTGTGTTGCACGAAGGCAAACCACTAAGAAGATGAAGAACAATGTTGACACGGTGACACGCTCAACTAGAGTTGCTCTTCGCGATCCCCGCGGGGTGAGCACAATCCCCCTCACAAAGCTTCTCCGGAGCCTCGCACAATCTTCTTGCGAGCTTCGAAGGAGCCACAAGCCACCAAGCCGTCTAAGAGGTGGCAACCTCCAAGAGTAACAAGCACTACCGGCTTGCAACACGATCACCTAGTGCCACTCGATGCAATCTCACAATGCAATTGCACTAGAATCGTTCTCTCACTCGATCCGATGAACACTATCAAGCATGAGTGAGTTAGAGGGCTTCCAAGCACTATCACATAAGCCACCAAGGCCAAAGTGTGCTCAGCTGCCGGCCAAGGCCAGCCAATGGGCTATTTATAAGCCCCTCCACGAAAAGAGCCGTTGTACCCCTTCACTGGGCACAACACGCAACGACCGGATGCGTTGGTCGAACTGACCAGACGCGCTGCACCGTGTTCGATCGCCCAGCGCCGTCCACGTGTCCCTCCGTGTTCAACACCGAACGCCCGATCTCAATGGTCACTGTGCGCCAATGGTCAAACGCGATGACCAAACGCGCCGCTCAACCGATCGGACGCGCAGGTGTGCACAGTACCCGCGCGCGACGCACTAACCGGACGTGCTCCACGCAACGACCGGACGCGACAGTGCTAGCGTCCGGTCACGGTCCAGAGAGCTCCCATCGCGACCGGACGCTCTACTCCTCTGGGTGCCCGACCGGACGCTCTAGTTCCGCGAGAGACCGGACGCGCCGGTTGCAAACCCTAACACCTACGCGCCTGACTACTGCGTTGAACTGACCGGACGCGTCCGGTCAAACCGTGACCGCGTCTGGTACAACGTCCGATCACCCTGCTGACCTCCGTTCGCCTCTGTTTCTTTTCCGACTTCCGGCGTAGTGGAAAATAGTCGTTTTAACTCCTCGAAAACGCCTGAATCCCGCCTCACAAGCTCGACGGGAGGGAGAGAGAGACCCAAACCCTCTCTACCACTCAAACTCCGTCGCCTTCGCAAATGTGCCAACACCACCATGTGATCAACAACATGTGCAAGTGTGTTAGTATTTTCACAAACATTTTCTTTGAAGGAATTAGGCACTCAACTTGCCTCGCCACTCGATCCTAACATGTATGCAAAGTTAGATCGCTCAAGTGGCACTAGATGACTGATATGCAAATAAGTTTGCCCCTCTTAATAGTATGGCCATCTATCCTAAACCCGGTCATCATCTTCTCTACACACCTATGACCGATGAAATGGAAAAGCCCTATAGGTTATACCTTTGCCTTGCGCATTCCATTCCATCCCCATTGATATTGATGCAAGACATGCACCAACCAATAACCAAATGATATGATCCACTTCATATCATCACGTGACCGTATTGGTTCATCGATCTTGACCTCACTTGCTCTTCACCGTTGCCTCGGTTCTTCGGCGCCAAGCCATCACACAACTTGCCCTTCACCCTAGCAACCGGTCCATCAAGCCAAGCCTCATCTTGATCTTTTCCACCTTGGTCACATGACTCCATGTCATGTCTCATGTGCAATAGGCTCCTTCATGACATCATCACATGTGGACTAATTTTCTGTGTATCTCACATAAACACAATTAGTCCACCTAAGGTTGTCACTCAATTACCAAAACCAAATAAGGACCTTTCAGTATGGCCACTGCATGTTGCACCAGCGGATGGAGAGGCAAAAAGATCAATGCCCATTACATCTCTATGCTACAGGGGAAGATGCTCACGCCGGATATGGAGGAAGACGGCCACACCCGAGGCCACCTTTTTTGTTTTTCTTTTTCATCTTTTTTTCATTTCACCTTTTTACCACAAATGTAACCTAAGCCCTACCCTTGGAAACTATAAAAGGGGAGACAGGGGCCACATCTAGGGGGATGGACACACATCTCACTAAGTCAGCACACACACACCCCTCCAAAGAGACCTGGGATCCGTTCCCTCTCTTGAAAGCTTGTAACCCCTACTACGAGCACTCTGGTGCATGGCAACACGAGCAACAGTAGAATCCACTGGACGTAGGGTCATTCTTGCTCGAACCAGTATAAACTCTTGTGTCTGCTTTGCACACCATCCGAGTCTAGACGCGCAGATACAAATTCACTCGTCGCTTTGCCTAGACCCTCGTTTATAAACACCGACACCCAACAATCGGCCTACTCCTTCGTTTCTGCCCGCTACTTCATTTCCGCTCGCCATAGCCCAAGTTAAGCATGCCTCCGACCGTCGTTCCACTTCCTCTCCCCAGTACAGTCGTACCGTCGTTCTTTCCTCTCGATAAAAAAATCATCCGTCTCCGGTCTCCCTCACCCACCGACGCGGTCATCGCTCGCGACGGCGTTTCTTTCGTTCCTTGCCTCTGTAACAGAACCGACCAATTATATGAGATTAAGTAAGAAAATCATCCACCGAGCAGACGATTTAACAAACTTAAGCCCGTATAACCCGGTAGTCCGTGAAATCATGACGGATTTCAAACCAACTTACATACCAGCCAAGATCGTAATAAGTTCAGCGGTCACCATCACAAGTTACATAAAAGTTCAAGTCGCAAATACATCAGAGTTTAAACATAGTTATTACAAACCAGTTTTAATTAAAAGTAGCGAAAGCATTTAGTTCAAACCACACACACTCACACCGAGTTCGAAATAAAGTGTCAGCTCAGGATCATCTTCCAACAAAAGCATCAGAAGAGACGTAGTGAATGACCATTGCCCATGGTCCTAAGCTTCTCCCATCGTAGGATAAAGGCAGTTGATACAGTAGCCATAATACATCTGCCCATCTGCAATAAGTGGGAACAAAGCCTTGAGTACGAGAAGGTACTCAGCTAGACTTACCCGACAGAACCGAAAATAAAAGACACCAAGGATCATGACAGGCTTTCTGGTGGGGTAACTGACTCATTGCAAAAAGGCATTTTTAGCATTTAAAGAATCTTTCTAAAAGCTTTGCATCAAGTTAAATCTTTATTAACCTGTCAACTATATTTGCACCTGTACTAGAGTAACATGTAATTAAATAGGTAAGGATAACCAATGATCATTAAACAACTTCTATCATGTCATATGTCATATAACTGTCCAAGTGTTCCATTAGAATTACTACGATGAAGTCACTCAAGTCAAGTGTTCACTATCTAGTGAACGATGGCGATTCGAATCGATTATTAACCAGCTGGTAATTTATTCCTCACACAAACCTCACTCACCCGCTAAAGTGAGGTGTTGGTCACCGAGTCAACCATTCAGGTAAAGTCACGAGCTTGCCAGGAACCACATGTACCCGGGGGCCGCCCGACTGCTCTTTGGCCTTATCATCGCGCCCCCGTATCCTGCCACTACTACTCCGGTACAGTGCGTTGCGGGCAATCCACTCGGCCCGAATAATCTCCTAGCTTCGCGGTCGAAAGGTACATTATTCGGCCAGCTAAATGTAAGGTATGCGTTCAACATGACTCGAGGCCCAACAACGGTCGGTCCTTAATTGACACAGACAGAAAACACTACATTCTGAAACCCTGCAAGTTTCCGCCCGGTCTCAATTTCACATTAACACTTAGCTATTCTCAGATGACATACTTTCTCAAGCAGATCCAGGTAACCACCTATAGCTCACAGGTGATAGGAAATCACCTGACTTCTACCGGTCTAAGCAAGCTAAGCATTTCTAGACTGCGAATACCAAGGTAACAAGGATATGGTAGATCAGGATAAACAAGGTATAATGCAGCAACGGTTGCAAACAACTCCTAAACGTAATGCATCAGTTAAAGTAAAGCATTAATAAAATATTTGCAAACCGGGGGAGAAAAATGCTCTGGGGCTTGCCTCTCTCGAAAGAGCTCGGACGGTGGTCTGGGCACTCTGGAAGATCCTCACCGACCTCCTCGTCGGCTTTGGGCACCTCCTGCTCTTGCACCTCGAGCTGCTCTTCTGGCTCCTCAGGAACTGCTACCGGAGTTACTTCCTGTGATCCTGTATGTTGCAAATGTATAAGTGCTCGTGGCTAGGTGCACTGCAGAAATGACATGTAATGATCATGATGAATGAAATATAGATAAATAGGTTTACTTTATTTCATAAAGTAGGAATACAATTCTTCTACAAGGTAGTCAACATCATCCAAGAACATATACTACAAGCACATGTCATCTACTGTATTCTCTTCTACTACTACTATGCTAAGTCAACATATCTTATTAAATGCTTCAAAGATACACCAAAGTAAACCTTATTAACTAGTCATGCATTAACAAAGCTAATTAAACCCTAATTGCAACTAGGTTCAAACAGCAATACCTCTTTTGGTAGCACAGAAAAATTTGAGAAAATTACAGTAGCCTACTATTATCTAATCTAGCATGCCACAAAAATTTCATTACATTTGGATTAATAGAACTGCCTACACAAAAATAACAAGCTAGGGCCTAAAAATGAGCATAAAATACTTTATACTATAAAAAGTATCAAACAGCAGATTTAGCATTTTTCCTACATTCTACACAATAAACAATCACTATAGAAAAATTATTACATGCATGTTTTATTCATATTTTTCTCTCTAGCAAAATAACAATTATTAACAATATTAAACACTTGTACTACACATAAGAATTTTTATACAGAACATGCATGGCATATATTTTTCCTATAAAGTACATCACAAAAGAAAATTATTGCAAGTGGAACCATATTTTTATGAGCTTTTTATGATTTATTACATATTTATCAAGAAAACAGCACTTTCAGTGATTAAATAAAAACCCTACATAAAAGTATTTTAAACTTGACATGCAATATTTTTAGATCATAGATCTACTTATGAGAAACACTACAAAATTTGTTTCATAATTTTTGGAGCTAAAATGAGCAAGTTATGGATTTTAGAAACCCTTTTAACAATTTCTAAAAAATCATTTTCAAAAATCCTTTTAACATCAGCCGCTGGAAATGCTGGGTGCACCCGGTGCAGTGCACACGCGAGCGCACACTGAGACTGACAGGTGGACCCGTGACCCCACGGGTCAGTCACCCAGAGGCGGAGAGACGCTGACCGCGCGGTTCTCGCCGCCGGTGAGCTCGCCGGCGGTGAGGTCACCACCATCGTGATCCCCGTGCCAAGGCGGTCACATTAGTGCAAACGGCATGACCGGAGGAGTTCGGGAATAGGCTCGTCGTCGCCAATGGTGGAGCGGCGGCGCGGATGGTCGCCGGCCGATCATCCCCGACCATGCCACGGTCACCGGAAGGGTGCTCGAGCAACGGTGAGCCATGGCGAACAAGATGCGCGTGCTAGAAGGGAAAAAGGTGGGGCGGATGGGAGCGGTCCACGGAGCGGAAAGCTCCAGCGACCTCGGCCGGAACTTCGGTGAGCGATTCACGCGGAGGGGAGGCTTACCACGGCCAACTAGTGCGAGCACAGGCTGCGCGAGGGAAAGGCGGAGCTCGGGGCAAGATGGAGGCATCGATGGTGCGATGCGTTGGCCCGGTCGGGTGATTTCCTATCACCTGCGAGCTATAGGTGGTTACCTGGATCTGCTTGAGAAAGTATGTCATCTGAGAATAGCTAAGTGTTAATGTGAAATTGAGACCGGGCGGAAACTTACAGGGTTTCAGACTGTAGTGTTTTCCGTCTGTGTCGATTAAGGACCGACCGTTGTTGGGCCTCGAGTCATGTTGAACGCATGCCTTACATTTAGCTGGCCGAATAATGTACCTTTCGACCGCGAAGCTAGGAGATTATTCGGGCCAAGTGGATTGCCCGCAACGCACTGTACCGAAGCAGCAGTGGCAGGATACGGGGGCGCGATGATAAGGCCAAAGAGCAGTCGGGCGGCCCCCGGGTACATGTGGTTAATGGCAAGCTCACGACTTTACCTGAATGGTTGACTCGGTGACCAACACCTCACTTTAGCGGGTGAGTGAGATTTGTGTGAGGAATAAATTACCAGCTGGTTAATAATCGATTCGAATCGCTATCATTCACTGGATAGTGAACGCTTGACTTGAGTGACTTCATCGTAGTAATTCTAATGGAACACTTGGACAGTTATATGGTATATGACATGATAGAAGTTGTTTAATGATCATTGGTTATCCTTACCTGTTTAATTACATGTTACTCTAGTACAGGTGCAAATATTGTTGACAGGTTAATAAAGATTTAACCTGATGCAAAGCTTTTGGAAAGATTCTTTAAATGCTAAAAATGCCTTTTTTGCAATGAGTCAGCTACCCCACCAGAAAGTCTGTCATCATCCTTAGTGTCTTTTATTTTCGGTTCTGTCGGGTAAGTCTAGTTGAGTACCTTCTCGTACTCAGGGCTTTGTTCCCACTTGTTGCAGATGAGCAGATGTATTACGGCTACTGTATCAACTGTCTTTATTCTGCGATGGGAGAAGGTTAGGACCATGGGCAATGGTCATTCACTACGGCCCCGTTCGGCTGGAATTATAAGCCGGCTGAAAAACACTGTTGACTGATTTTTTGTGAGAGAAAAATATTGTTCCAGCTGAAAAAATAAGCTGAATAAGACGGATTATAAGCAAGATGAACAGGGCCTACGTCTCTTCCGATGCTTTTGTTGGAAGATGATCCTGAGTTGGCACTTTATTTTAAACTCGGTGTGAGTGTGTGTGGTTTGAACTAAATGCTTCCGCTACTTTTAATTGAAACTGGTTTGTAATAACTATGTTTAAACTCCGATGTATTTGCGACTTGAACTTTTATGTAACTTGTGATGGTGACCGCTGAACTTATTACGATCTTGGCTGGTATGTAAGTTGGTTTGAAATCCGTCGTGATTTCACGAACTATCAGGTTATACGGGCTTAAGTTTATTAAATCGTCTCTTCGGTGAATAATTTTCTTACTTAATCTCGTATAATTGGTCGGTTCTGTTACTGCCTCCGTCTCGCACGCAGCTCTGCCATGGCTCAGATCGAGTAATTTGCACATATATGGAGCTTTTCGCGTCTGGGATGCGCCGCCTCCTCCGAGGTCCTACACTGCTGCCCCTGTTTCCACATTCTTTCAAGTTGCCAGCGCCGCCATGTTGGCTGAGGGAGTCGGGATCGGATCGGAACTGGATTGGAATCGAATCAGAAAAATCAAATCACGGTATGTTACGAAATCCAAGTTCGACGAGAATTCCTTCCACTTTTTCCTTATATTACTGCTGTACCCAACGACCAGGGCAAGGTGAGCGGTCGCGGACCGCAGGAAAGAAGGTGGTGGCATGGGCGCACGGCAATCTCCGCTTCACAGCATCTCCCAAGTCCCATCCTGCCTCCACCGAGCCATTGGTGCCTCCCGGTGGCCCGGCGGCCGGCCTCACACGCCTAATGGGTTGCTGACCTGCTGAGGACCCGGTTCCATGTCAATGGAAGCTTCTGGCCGGTAAAGTAGCGGAAGCTTCAGTTAAGCACGCCCTGCTATTTTGAGTTATTATTCATGCCCGATGAGGCAGATTCTTGTTTGATGGCCTTGCAAAATCGCAGGGCCTCTCGAAGCATGGCCTAAGCGCTGGATGGAGAGGGTTCGCCATCCGTCACAAGTTGGTTGATGGAGATTGCTTGGTCTTCCAGCTGATTGAGTGGACAAAGTGATATATGTTCTGCATAGCAAGAATGCATTGCACGGTGACTGACTGTCGAAGGGAACTATTCACATTGAACTTGCACCGTGACTGACTGTACAAGGGAGTATAACGGTAACTGAAATAGAAAGAAATAAAAAGTTGTGTTGTTTCAAACTTGGCCTTTTTGGACGATGTAATTCACATTTGTACAAAGGAAATTTCTAGTTCTTTTTTTCTTCATCCAGCCCATTCAACTAGCCCAACAATCGGCCCACTCCTTCGCTTCCACCAGCTCCTTCGTTTCCACTCGCCACAGCTCAAGTTACGCACGCCTCCGACCGTCGTTCCACTTCCTCTCCCCAGTACGGCCGTACCATTGTTCTTTCCTCTCGATTAAAAAAAAACGTCCGTCTCCGGTCTCCCTCACCCGCCGACGCGGTCGTCGCTCGCGACGGCGTTTCTTCCATTCCTTGCCTCCGTCTCGCACGTAGCTCCGCCACAGCTCAGATCGAGTAATCTGAACATATATGGAGCTTTTGGCCTCCGGGATGCGCTGCCTCCTCCGAGGTCCTACGCCGCCACCCCTTCTGCCACATTCTTTCAAGTTGCCAGTGCCGCCATGTTGGCCGAGGGAGTCAGGATCGGATCGGAACCGGATCGGAACCGAATCAGAAAAATCAAATCCACGGTATGTTATGAACTCCAAGTTCGACACAAATTCCTTCCGCTTTTTCCTTATATTACTGTTGTACCCAGCGACGAGGGCAAGGCGAGCTGTCGCTAAATTATACATACACTCCTACAAACACAACCTGATAGCTCTTCGTTGTCTTAATTCCTATTTTCTAGCGGTTAATGCAGTTGATGTTCTAGATAAATAGAGCCATGTCAAACACAAGAACAGTTCTGATATCAAATACGCCGATTAGTCCTAATATCTTAGATACACGGCGAGATCTAACGTTTCAAAACCCGATCAAACACATCATGATCGATAAAAGAACATCGACTGTTGAATTATCGAATACAACAAAAACCACAAATTAAACATCTCCAATGCTGGATCCTGTTGGGTTTTGATCTCCCACCATTAGGCCCAACGGCCTTTTGGGCTTTGCTTCTCGCGCCCTGATCGGGGGCGCCCAACCCTACATGGTTGGTGGGTCCCCGTCACACTGCGCATAAATAGAGGTGGGGGCTGGCCGGCTCAGAACACGAGGTTGATCTCAGCCGCAACTCCCACCGACATTCCCCATCCCGATCTGAGAGGGGCGCAGCCAGTGACGGGAAGCCGCCACCGTCTCCACCGCGCAACCTCTTCATCACGTCGATGGCTCCTCCGGCAAATGAGACTGCGGCCAGCGCATCGACTGCTACTCTCGCTCCTACTGATGGTTTGCAAATCCATGCTCTACCTATTCCTTTTTCCTTCTCTGCTCTGTGGTAGAATATATATTAGGGCGTGTATTCTCTGTGAATCATCTTTCGATTACTTCCTACAACGAATCCGTACCCGATCTAATGAATCAATGAACTGTGAAAATTCAACAATGGTACCGGAGCCACGGTATATGAACGAAGAACCCTAGATCAGGTAAACCGATACAAAATCGGGAAGAAACTGAATGAATCCACCGTTTTTGAATCAAGAAGAACAAAAGAACCAAATCAAAGAACGAAACTGTAACCCTAAACGAAGGAATCGCTCGATCCGGGGTGGATCTACTGCGGATCGGGAAACCGGCCATAGCACTGGTGCTCGCGGGGAAGAAACCGAAGAACCACCGCACGTGGGGCCGAGCTTGGTCACCGACGAGCGGCAACAGAAACCGCCGGAGGAGCAACCAAGTCGCGGTTTTGGGCACCGCACGCGGGACCGCTCGACGGCGGCGAGCTCTGCCTAGGGCGAGCTCGCGCGCCGGTGAAGGGCCGGGCGGCGGCACCGCTCAGCCGCCATGAAGGGCGCTGCTACTGGTGAGATAGAATGGGGAGGAGAAAGAAATAAACTCCAGTGGCTGCCTCTTTTACCGATGGTGGCCGGTGGCGGGAGGAACTGCTCCGGCGGCTGCCTCTCTTGCCGGTGGTGGGCGGTGGCCATGCGGGAAAGATGGAGGAAAGGAAAAGAAGAAGAGTGAAATGTCGGTTAGGGTTTGAGGGGTAGCCAGCCGCCCTGTTTTGTCCCAGCGACATGCAAGGACAACCGTCCGATCAACTTGGACGGTCAAGATCAACCGAGGCGATGTAGGCTCAAATCGGCCCAGGCGGGGCAAGTCAGGAGGCTGGATTGCCGGCCCAGGCCCAGGTTGCGGCCTGGGCGCGGCATCCCCTCTGACCAGGCCGGATGGGCCGAGCACACTGCTGGGCCGAGCGCCTATGAGAGCCTGGGCCACGCGCCTGTGATAAGGGCCTTCGGGCCAAATATGAAGAAACGAAATTTTATTTCATTTTTTTCAGAAGCAATTTTATATGAATTCGATGAATATTTGAATGAATTTGAATAGAATTTGAATAAGAATTTTTCATGCAATTTTGTCCAACGACATTTTGCTCAGAAATAATGAAAAAAATTTTAGTGCTTCTGGAAAACAACATTATGAGAATTTTATTATTATTTCCGCTGCGTACTTGATATAATTATTTTCATTATCAAATTCGAACCAACGGGAGAATTTGGTTTTGAAAAATGAATAATAATTGAAGATGAATTGTAGTATTGTTATTTTCTGACCAACGTTGTTAATAATAATATTATAATTTTGATTCATGAAAATTGTGCATTAATTTTATTTCTGCCCAACGGTGATGTAAAATTATTGCATAGATGAATTATATGTTTCAATTTGACCAACGTTGAGTTAAAGCATATGATTCCATGTATAAATATTTCTCACTTACTCTGATGTGGTTTCAGGAGGCAAATGCATTGTGAACATCGCGAACATTCCGATACTCAACGGGACCAATTACCGTGTGTGACGGGAGAAATATAAACTTGAACTTGCATTGGGAGAGGTCGATTATGCCATGATCTCACCGTGTCCCACTGAACCTGTGGATCCGGTGAGAGGAGAAAATGAATCTGACGCTGATTTCACTGCTCGAAAGTGTGATCATGCTGAGATAAGAATGAAATATGATCTTGAACATAGGCAATGGACCCTCTCCTACCGCAAGTGCTTATTGGTAGCTAAGGCCACCATAGAAGAACAGATAAGGGGCTCAATCCCTGAATGTGCTACTGCCACAGAATATCTTGATAAAATCAAGAGTCAGTTTACTGGGTCTACCAAGGCCACAGCAAGTTCACTGATAAAGAAGCTTGTGAATGAAAAATATACTGATGGTAGCATCAGAGAGCACATTTTGAAGATGAACACCACGGCATCTAAGCTAAAAGAGATGAATTTGAAGGAAGATGATTTCCTGATTCATTTGATTTTTGCTTCCCTGACAAAAGAATATGATACTTTCATTGTGAACTATAATATGCAGCCTGAAAGATGGGGTATAGAAAGATTTATCTCAATGTGTGCTCAAGAAGAGGAGAGGATAAAATCCTCACAGAGTGAGTCCGCCCATTTTGTGAAGGATAATAAAAGAAAGAACTTTAATAGCAAGAATTCTAAACCACAGGGGAAACCCAAGTGGGACAAGGCCTCTTCCTCAAACTCACAGGGAAAGAAACTCCAGGAACCTGAAAATCAGCAGAGCAACTCCTATGGTGGAGCTGAAAAGGATCAATGCAAGCACTGCTTTAAGAAGGGACACTACAAGAGAGACTGTCCTGACTTCCTAAAATCTCTACTGAAAAGAGGTGATGAATTTATTACATTTGTAGATGAATCCCTGTATTTATGTTATGTTAAATCCACTTGGTGGGTTGATTCAAGAGCAACTACTCATGTTGCAAATTCCTTACAGGGGTTAAGTGGGACGAGAACCTTGCAAAGAGGAGAAAGAACGATTAAAGTGGCAAATGGAGTACAAGCCGACGTTGAAGCGATTAGAGATTTATCTATAGAATTGAACAACGGCTTTGTACTTAGACTTAAAGAAGTACTTTATGTTCCCTCTTTGCGAAGAAATTTGATAAGTGTTTCAAAACTTGATGATGCAGAATTGATTGCCATTTTGGTGATGGCAAATGTAAGATACTCGTTAACAATAAATGTGTTGGTCTTGCCTTCCGACAAGACAAGCTTTATTTGTTATCTCTTGATGAAAATGCGAACAATGTATGCGATGAGAATATGAATGATTCCCCATCTGCGAATGTAACTAAGAAGCGGAAGCGAATTGATGATGCCTCTTTGAAATTATAGCACTGTTGCTTGGGCCATATTTCGAGGGAGAGAATGGAACGGCTAATCAAAGAATCAATTCTTCCGCACTTAGAATTTTCAGATTTAGAACAATGCGTTGATTGCATCAAAGGAAAGTATGTCAAGAAAATTAAGAAAAATACCAAACGAAGCACAGGAACTTTAGAAATAATCCACACTGATATATGTGGTCCATTTCATGTGAAAAGCGTGGATGGTTATGATTCGTTTATAACATTCACAGACGACTACTCTCGTTATGGCTATATTTATCCAATTAAAGAAAGATCGGAAGCATTGGATAAATTCAAAATATTTAAAGCTGAGGTTGAAAATCAGCATGATAAGAAAATAAAGATACTACGATCAGACCGAGGTGGAGAGTACTATGGGCGACATACCCCATATGACCAAATTCCTGGACCGTTTGCAAAGTTTCTACAGGAAAATGGTATAGTCGCTCAGTACTCCACACCGGGGGAGCCTCAGCAGAATGGAGTGGCTAAAAGACGTAACCGTACCCTAATGGATATGGTAAGAAGCATGATAAGTTACTCCACATTACCGATTAGTTTATGGATGGAGGTACTGAAAACCGCCATTCACATACTTAATCGAGTACCAAGCAAATCGGTGCCCAAAACACCGTATGAATTGTGGACAGGAAGAGAACCCTCACTTAACCATTTGCATGTGTGGGGCTGTCCTGCTGAGGCAAAAGTATTTAACCCAAACATAGGAAAGTTAGACTCCAAGACAGTCAGCTGTCATTTTATTGGCTATCCAGAAAGATCAAAAGGATATCGGTTTTATTGTCCTGACAGACATACGAAAATTGTAGAAACAAGACACGCTGTGTTCTTGGAGGATAACATGATCAGGGGAGCATGGTAGCACGAGAAATAAGCCTATAGGAGAAACGGGTACATGTACCCACTCCGATGGTTGAAGAACCATTCTTTACGCTACCTGTTGCTGTTGCGCCGACAGTGCAAGACACTATAGTGCCAACACCTGTTGCAAGTTCTCCAGTGGCGACAATGAATGAACATGAGGAACCTGTCCTTGAGGAGCCTGTCCTTGAGGAACCTATAGAACCAAATGTCGCACATGCAGAAGAACAGGTACAGCCCAATGTGGAACAAGTGCCAGAGGCCCCTAGAAGGTCTCAAAGAACAAGAATGTCAGCAATTTCTAATGACTATGAAGTTTATGAAACAGAAGAATTTCAGATGGAGGATGATCCCATCTCATTTGAAGAAGCCATGAGAAGCGACCACTCATCAAAGTGGCTTAAGGCCATGGAAGATGAAATGAAATCAATGAGTACCAACAAAGTTTGGGACTTGGAAATTATTCCTAAAGGAGCCAAAACAGTAGGTTGTAAATGGATCTATAAAACAAAATATGACTCCCAAGGGAACATAGAAAGATTTAAAGCACGACTTGTGGCGAAAGGCTTTACGCAAAGAGAAGGGATTGATTACAATGAGACGTTTTCTCCAGTCTCATGTAAAGATTCCTTCAGAATTATAATGGCACTTGTGGCCCACTATGATTTGGAGTTACATCAAATGGATGTAAGAACGGCGTTCCTTAACGGGGATTTAGAAGAAAATGTTTATATGGCACAACCGAAAGGTTTTGTTGTAAAAGGAAAAAAAAATATGGGATGTCGCCTAAAGAAATCAATCTACGGATTGAAGCAAGCCTCAAGATAGTGGTATTTGAAATTTGATAGAACAATAAAAGGTTTTGGGTTTAAGGAAAATGTTGAGGACAATTGCGTTTACGCAAAATTCAAAAATGGAAAATACATATTCCTAATCTTGTATGTGGATGATATCCTGCTTGCTAGCAGTGATGTCAATCTACTAATGGAAACGAAGAAATTCTTGTCCTCAAACTTTGATATGAAAGATCTCGGTGAGGCCTCGTTTGTTTTGGGAATAGAGATTCACCGAGATAGAAGAAAGGGGTACTAGGATTGTCGCAAAAGGCATACATAGAAAAGGTTTTGAAGAAATTTAGTATGCATGCGTGCAGTTCTTCACCTGCTCCTATTGTCAAGGGCGATAGATTTGGGGAACATCAATGTCCCAAGAATGAATATGAGATTAATCGAATGAAAGCGGTACCATATGCTTCAGCAGTTGGAAGTTTACAATATGCTCAAGTGTGTACACGCCCTGACTTGGCTTTTGTCACCGGGTTACTTGGCAGATATCAAAAGTATCCAGGAATAGAACATTGGAAATTGGTGAAGAAAGTCCTGCGTTATTTGCAGGGTACGAAAGGCCTCATGCTAACGTATATAAGATCTGATTCCCTAAAGATAGAGGGGTATTCAGATTCCGATTATGCGGGAGAAGAAAGAAAATCCACGTCAGGATATATATTTACTCTCGCAGGAGGGGCTATATCGTGGAAAAGCTCCAAACAAACCGTAACTACATCCTCGACAATGTATGCCGAGTTTGTAGCATGCTATGAGGCAACGGGGCAGGTGAATTGGCTAAAGAAATTCATACCCGGATTGAAAGTGATTGATAATATCAATGAACCGATGAGGTTGTATTGTGATAACAACCCAGCGGTACAGTATACTCACAACAATAGGTCAAGTGGTGCTGCCAAACACATTGACATAAAGTACTATGTTGTGAAAGATAAAGTTCGGGATCATATAATAAATCTTGAGCATATAAGTACAGAGAAAATGCTCGCGGATCCGCTCACTAAGGGCTTACCACCCAACGTGTTCAGAGAACACGTAGCCGGCATGGGTTTAAGGGAAAGCTTATGATTCCCGAACATACGAAGGGTCCAGAAGAAACTTCATTCCAAAACAGAGAAATGTGTTGTAGCTATTAGTCTAACGGCACTAATTGCTGTGACGATGAAACAGTTCAATGCACTAATCTGCAATGGAATAGGAAAGAAACAAGAAAATATGAACCGAAGGTTTGAGTATGAAATTAAAGAACGAAGAAAATGATGAGAGATCAAGGGGGAGAATGTTGGGTTTTGATCTCCCACCATTAGGCCCAACGGCCTTTTGGGCCTTGCTTCTCGCGTCCTGATCGGGGGCGCCCAACCCTACATGGTTGGTGGGCCCCGTCACACTGCGCATAAATAGAGGTGGGGGCTGGCCGGCTCAGAACACGAGGTTGATCTCAGCCGCAACTCCCACCGACATTCCCCATCCCGATCTGAGAGGGGCGCAGCCAGTGACGGGAAGCCGCCACCGTCTCCACCGCGCAACCTCTTCATCACGTCGATGGCTCCTCCGGCAAATGAGACTGCGGCCAGCGCATCGACTGCTACTCTCGCTCCTACTGATGGTTTGCAAATCCATGCTCTACCTATTCCTTTTCCCTTCTCTGCTCTGTGGTAGAATATATATTAGGGCGTGTATTCTCTGTGAATCATCTTTTGATTACTTCCTACAACGAATCCGTACCCGATCCAATGAATCAATGAACTGTGAAAATTCAACAGATCCATGAAGTTGGACGCCTAATTTCTTCTCTGTAACTATAGATGCTGAGGTCGACAATCCGGAATTAATATCCTACGGGGACTGTCTATGAGCATTCTTGCCCTTGCAAATAGTGACAACAAATTGACCTCTTGCCTATAAAATTAATTCCACAATGGTGTCCCCATCGCCGAAGTTATCGCGGTTAACAACTCTCAACCTAAAATTAGTGGTGATTTCACCAATAGATTTATTATTTATACTAAATCTAAAAACCGTTTAAACTGTGAACAAGAGATGAGACTTTCCTTCTTGGCACTGGCAGGCTCGCCAGAGAAGGAGAGGCCTGTAGATAGCAGCGCGTGGCGGCGAGGAGCAGCGTTTCTTTCAACATACAAACAGTGTTGAAACAATAGCATCAGAACCAGGCGTAGGAACATGCGCGGTTTGGCTATGGACGCGCTGTTGTTCCTGGATGGTGCTGATGGGCGATGACGACTATGCGGGCCGAGCCCAGGAAGGTTCTTTGCACAAATTCCCTTCCATTTTCTGTACGCCTGCTTCAATAATACAACGTACTTGTTCGTCGTCTACATTTTCTCACACGCAACTGTTTGGCATTAAGTACGTGGTACGTAGTATCATCTCTTACCTGTTCCTCCGATTGATTATTGATTCCTCGTGGCCATGGGCCGGCACCGGCACATGCGCTGAAGGCTGCAGCAAGTGCAGAGTTTCTAATTAATCTGCCGTCTGCCGTCATCAGTCAATGATTAGGGTCCTAGATCGATCGCAGAGGGAAAAGGGAATAGCGAATGCTGTAATAGGACGCAAGTACTATATATGTACTCTGCAACAACCGCTACGGCGCTACGTATGAGTTTTGGTATGACAATTTCCTGCGATATTGCTGGCCGGGGTGACGCATCAATCTTGCGTGCTCCAACGCCCCAGCCCGGCCGCGTCGTCGTCGGTCACATGGTTTGGCCGGCGCAAAGGGCGTTTCGCTCGCGGCCGTGTTTGTTTACTACGACTCTACCTCTACCAGCGCAGACAGGCAAAGCCGATGCGTGCAGGGTTCATGCTTGGGCAGGAGAAAGTAGGGCGTGCCGGGCAACCACCCATGCTCTTTCTTTCGTTGGGCGCCGGCCGGCGTGCAGCGAAATGGAGGAATGCCAAAACGAGGATCTCTTCTCCGTTGCGACGGAAGGCAGGATCCAGGTCATTCTCGTCCGAGAATGCTTTAGCTTAGCTCCTCGCTCGTGCAGTAACTCGCCAAACGTGCACGCTTTTATTTGCAGTACTGGTGCTCCCGATTGGGTCTTGGGTGTATCCAGTCCTTGTGAGCTCCTGTAGACTGCAGTAGAAAGACGGCAACGAGACGAGGCTGCCCGTCTTCGGCGCAACGCAAACGCTCGTCGCACTGAAAGGCCTGCACGTTTCGTATCGGGAATTCAATGGCCCAGACCGAACACGGCCAACCCGCCATCCAACAAAACTTTGAGCTGCCACCACGGGCGTACAGTAAAAGCGGCATGCATCAACGCCGCGCTGCAGTTTTCGGTTTCGATCGGGGTGACGCATCGGCGGTTCGGCTGGCTGGCAGACCCACGCCACGCAGCGCACCCACCACCCCGCAGAGCGCGGGTGGCGTCCTCGGCGCGGCGAAAGTACAGCGGCCGTGGGCGCGCGCGCGCACACGACGCGATGGGGCGATGGCCACCGGCTGGAGATAATAAGCGGCCCCCTGTTCCCTTGACCACAGGCAACAGCGCCGCTCCCGACTTTAATTACCGGGCAACGCATCTCGAGCGGGGGCGCCGGGGCGGCACGACGAGACGAGATCTGCAGCAGAGCAGAGTTCCCGATTCATTAACCGGGCGCACATGCGCGATCCGTCTGGCGGGGGAACGGAAGGTTCGGCGCTGAAAACCTCCTGTGGCCGATACCGTCCGTGCGCACGGCGGTACGGAAGTCGGAAGGGGACGAACCGACGACGACGAACGCGAAACGGCTGCGCGCGCCACGGCCCCGGGACGTGTCGGCCGTGCAGGTCCACTGCTGCGGCGGTCCCGGCTGGCAGCTTTGGACTTTTCACTTTCGGAGCTGCCCCGCCGCCTCTGATTTGCGGTCAGGGAACCTGTAAGGGCGCCCGGTGGTTCGTACAAGACCACTGGTACAAGAGAGTATTGTCTCCAGTTGGAAACGTGCGCTCCTAGACTTGCATCATGTGCGGTGTCCAGCGTTTGGACCTCGTGAAGTCATGATACATGCTTTCGGAACGACGAATGGATTTCCTAGCATTCTCGTGCTAATTCTTCACTCGGTATGCACAAAGTTTGTTGTTGCAAATTGCAACACTTGCCAGTGGCAGGATGAGCAAATCTGAGACTGACTTACTGTTAGAGTCAACATGGCAGCGGTACGTACGCTTCGTAACGCTTGCAACCCAAACGGCAAACTTATCAGCTACTCAGAGAATAGCATGATAGGTCGCTGCGGGGGAAGATCCCAGATGTCGACTTCTAATCCGACGGTTCCCACGAGTAGCGTACTCTTGACGTGTACTAGTACCGTTTCGTACTCACTCATACTATGCATTATTCATTCCGTGCCACGTACTGTACGTACGTGGTTCATGGACGTGGCCCGGTGGTCTACCTCGGCCTAGAGCCACAGCCTCGTCGTGCCAGGGCTTCCTTTTGTGGCCGCAGGTGCCGCCGCCCGTTTCGTTTGGGAAGTTTCAGTGGGCGCATTTGTTAAAGCGCAGCACAGTAGAGAAAGAGATGCGTCTCCCTTCCCCGCGACGACTCCGTTCCTCGCAGTCCACCCCGGCACAACAAAGCCCAGAACCGGGGCCATGTTTAGTCCCCAAATTTATCACCAAATTCTACTATACAAAAAGAAGATTTTCATCGCATCAAAGTATCGGCACATGTATGGAGTACTAAATGTAGATAAAATCGAAAAATAATTACACAGTTTTGTTGTACTTTACGAGACGAACGTTTTGAACCTAATTAGTCAATATTTAGACAATTTTTACCAAATACAAACGAAATACTACCATATGCTACAGCGCCGCACAGTGATTTAGCCGGAGCCAACTCGGCCGAACTAAACCAGGCGTGGAAGGAAAGGCCGAAAGTGTAACAGAGTAGGGCCTGTTTGGCCAGAGGTGTTAAAGTTTAATCTAGCATTTTTGTCTTATTTGACAAAAACATTTAATTTTGGACTAATTAGACTTAATAGATTCATCTCGTAAATTATTCATAATCTGTGCCGACATGTATATAATTAATCTATATTTAGTATACATATATTTACCGTAACAATGATGTAACGAGAGTTAAGGGGGTGTTTGGTTTGGGGTGTTAAAGTTTAACAAACACTGTAGCACTTTCGTCTTATTTGACAAAAAGTTTCCAATTTTGGATTAATTAGGCTTAATAGATTCGTCTCGTAAATTACTCCTAATCTGTACCGACATGCATACAATTAGTCTACATTTAGTACTCCATGCATTCAAGAGAACATTGATGTGATGGGTGTTAAACTTTAACAAAACGTAACCCAACAGGACCTAAAGTGAATGATTCAGAATCCAACCTGGACCTTCGCAGCAGCCTTGGCAGCCGAGGCCTGGTTTAGATGAGAGAATTGGGGAGAAAAACACTGTATCAGAATTCCTGTAGCATTTCGTTTGTATTTGGTAAAAATTATCCAAATTTTGACTAATTAGGCTTAAAATGTTCGTCTCACTGAGTACAACAAAACTGTGCAATTAGTTTTTGATTTCATCAACATTTAATACTCCATGCATTTGCCGACATTTTAATGTGACGGGGAATCTTCTTTTTGCATAGTGAAATTTGGGGAGAATTAGGGAACTAAACATGGCCCGAAACCGATTTGCCTCGGCTGCGACACAGGAATTTGTGCCCCCGTCGTCGGTCCCACTGGTGTGATTGAAGGGAATTGAAGGAGCACGGCGGGAGGAAACTGTTAGGCTAGCTGTGGTGGCAGAGCAGTGTTAAGAGAGGGTCTGTTTAGTTACCAAAAATTTTTTCAAAAATTTTTAGATTTTCTTTCACATCAATATTTAGATATATATATATATATATATGAAGTATTAAATGTAGATAAAAAATAAAACTAATTATACAGTTTAGCTGTAAATCACGAGACGAATCTTTTAAGCCTAGTTAGTTCAGGATTGGACACTAATTACCAAATAACAACGAAAATGCTACGGTCTATCACAATAATTTTTTACAAAAATTCTTACCAACTAAACAGGCCCTGAAGCGATGAGTTGGGGATGAGAGCGATAGAGATTATACCTACCTCGTAAGCCCCAGCCTATTGCCTGGCAGGCTTCCCAGTTAAGAGATACCTTACTCCTGCGATTACCGAACCACGAACCCCCCGTCGCCATCACCAATTCAGCATAATGCCGCTGCTGCCGTTGCTGTCCGCAAAGCCATCCCCTCCCTCGGCCCGGTGGTGGTGAGTGGTAGGCGGCCGGCCGAAAAATTCCAGGGTGGGGGAGTGTCGCGTCCGTCCAAGAAGACGACCGGCCGGAGAGAAGGAAGGAAGATCGAGCGAGGCATGAAGGACCTGGTGTCGTGCTTCAGCGAGCACGCCGTGCGGATCTCCGACGTCGCCGCCTGCTCCGGCTCCGGCGCCGCCAATGCGGCGGCGGCGGGCGGCGCGCCGGAGGCCTCCGGCGGAGGGCGGGCGCCGGCGGTGAGCGCGGTGACCACCGCGTACCGGTCGCGGCTCTCGGCGTCCGGGAAGGAACTGCTCATCGACGTTACGTGGTCTCGGGCGCCCGACGGGCCCGCGCTCTCCGTGGCCGTCCACGAGGCCGCCGCCGCCGCCGCCTCGCGCCACCACCGCGCCAACGGCAACGGCGCCGCGGCGCCGCGGCACCTGCACAAGAAGAAGGGGAGCGGGACGTTCACGGCGGGCAGCTGCGTGGTGGGCGTGTTCTGGGACTACGCCGCGGCGCGGTACGCCGCCGCCCCCGGCGCTGGGGCGGGGCCCGAGCCGACTTCCGGGTTCTACGTCGCCGTGGTCGCCGACGCCGAGTTCGTGCTCCTGCTGGGCGACCTCAGCCGCGGGTACGTCGACCGCCTGCACGGCGGGATACCGATCGCGGCGTCGCGTATGGCGCGGCGCCGGGAGCGGTTCGTCGGGTGCGGCTGCTGGTCCACGAAAGCGCGGTTCTTGGAGTCCGGCGACGAGCACGAGATCGGCGTCGTGGTGCGCGACGGCGACGCGGAGGCGTGGGTCACCGTGGACGGCCGCAAGGTCGTGCAGCTCCGGCGGCTGCGGTGGAACTTCCGCGGCAGCCACACCATCTTCCTCGACGGCGGCGCGCCGGTCGACATGACGTGGGACCTGCACGGCTGGCTCTTCCACGCGGCGGGCGCCGAGTTGCCCCACCCGTCGTCATCCTCCTCCTCTTCCTCCTCCTGCGCCGTGTTCACGTTCCAGGCGCGCGGCGCGTCGGAGACAACAAAGCTGTGGACGGACGACGATTGCTTCGCCGCCGACGGCGAGGAGCCGGACATGCTGCCGGTGACGCCGAGCGGCGGTCGGCGACAGAAGGCGGCGTCGGGGCAGGGGTTCTGCCTGCTGATCCAAGGATTCAGGGGCTTTTCCAAGAGCACTTAACCTGTACATGCCATTAGAGACTTTCTTTCTATCGCCATTTTTTCACTTCTTGGCTTGCTTGGGGTTTGTCATCTTGGGATTGATTAGGATAGACATTCTGTTGGTTGACTCTTGTTGATTAATCTGATGCATGACATGGGGTGAAGTGTGATTGTGAATAGGGTCAGAGGGGGAGAGAGAGGTTGACACACAGAAAGAGATGCTTTGGTTTCAGTTTGCTGCATCGCTGTGCTGATTTCAGACAATTGACATGACTGTAACAGTGTTCTACTAGTCACTTATCAGATAAGTATACACCGCCTTATGTTTACTCCTTTTATTTAATCTTCACCGTGCTCGACTTACTAGTTACTACTACCGTGATTTGCATACCAGGGAGTTGTTAGACTGTTAGAATACGATGAGGCCTGCAGATGTCGCTCTCTGTTATACTACAAAAACATGGAAAGCTCAAAAAACAGTAGACTCGTTTCCTTTTTAAAATAGAGAGAAGTATAATGTAGTCATTGTCAATGGAGCTGCAGAGATAACGATGAAAACACTTTCTCTATGGTGCCGCACAATCGTGGTCATTTTCTTGAGGAAACTGCCTACATCCATCCGTACCCATCATAGATGAGGCATATTTGTGTTTGGTCGATCACTCCCGTCTGCCGTGTGCCACACAACTTTCACCCACATTATCACTTGTAAAGAAATGTTGTTGACTGCACGAGCTACTTCTCACAAAATTGCTGCCCTTTTTGTTTCGCCGAAATTTGTCTAATACTAATTTATTGTACAAGAAAAACACCGTTTATTCGCTAAAAAGAACTGCTAAAGCAGTGGTGCAGCCGTTGTTCCTTGTTGCCAGGTGCCCGTTTTCTGAATCAGACTCCAGCATGCTCCAACCAATGCACCGGACTCGGCCTACTTTCTCTAGGAGGCCTATTGGGCTGAAATTGCACACGCTGAAAATCTGAAGTCTGGCAGTTTCGGCATAGTGGCACGTGTCTGTTTTTGCAAAGGTTACGGAAATACGATCCATGACACTTCAATTTGAGGAACCTGAGACTCTGAGAGGTGCTTCCAAGGTCACCCAACTGCTCCCGCTTGTGCCATTTCTTGTTCGTGGCATCTTTTCCAAGCAATTTACTAACCAATCTAAAGACATGGCCACAACAACTTTATGTACCCTCTTTACAGTGTACTAGTATGTTTGTCTCTCAGGTACTCCTCAGGTGAAGTACCGAGCATGTACTCATCCCTCCGACCCGAAAAGATACTCCCTCCATCCCATTTTGTTTTTTATAAATTCATAAATTTGCTATGTATTTACATATACACTATGTCTAAATACAGTAAAAGAAATGTGTCTAAAAAAGAAAATGTATTATAATTTGAAATGAAGGGACTACAGCTATAAGATTCATATAAGTCAAACTAGCTTATCTTTTAACTGAACTTACGTTTAATAGTTAACATTTATGTCTCAAACTTGTTTACCATGAAAATATATTTCATTAATTTAATAGTATTTATCTTGTATCATTAATATTAATATTTTTTATATAACTTTGATCAAATTTAAATCATTTGACTTCTCAAAAAATAAGAATTGCATCTTTTTTAGATGAAGAAAGTACGTTCCAAGGTTTAGTGTGAGAAGTATCTATTGCTATTTGCGCCATCTATGTTATGCATAATGCTCCTACTCTACAGAACAGTCTCCTAGTGCAAATGCAGCTTTAAAGTGTAAATCGCATGATGAGGACATCGCCACGCTGGACACACCGATGTTATGGTCTTTCCCAAGTTGCAATTTGTCCCCAACTCAGCTACCACGTCACCCTCGGATTCAGCAGACACGTCATCACTATTTAGGTCATAACTCTTTCATATGACATCAAAACGGGGCGTTCTTGCATGCGTTGGAAAGGGGACGACGACGCCATCGTTTTGGATCTGGTTCCAGCTCCAGAAGGTCCATGGATCATTCTGTGTGACCACGTCAAGGTGCTGCGTCACCTATTTGGGCCAACTTGGCCATGTATCATGTCGGGCCTTAAGCCCAAGTTGTGGACGCCCAACCCCTGGCCGTTCCCAACCCTAGGTCGAGTCTTAGACTATAAATACAGCCGTCGCCGCTGTTAGACAAATTGGGTTTTGTTTAGAGTTTAGTTTTCCATCGAGAAACTGAATCGTTCATTGTAACTGTGGTGACAAATCCTTTTACAGTGATCCAGGGCCCCTGTTCTTGATCTCCTCCACTGTGTCGATTAGTCCTTTGGAACCGAGTTCTTGAACCCTATATTGATAATTGCATCATTCATATTTGCAATTTCAGATTGCGTGTTTTTACCTTCTTGCTTGTGCTCTTCGATTCGCTTGCAGGAAAAGCCTTCTTGGCGAGGTCAATCAAGTTGTGCTTGGTTGATAACCAACGGAACAGTGGTGTAACGGTTGCAGGGTTCGAATCGTGTCTGATTTGAAGCCGGATCGCCAACGTCGAGATCTCCACAAGTCGAACTTATCGGTTACCTCTCGGAAGATCGGGTCAGAATACATCAATTGGTATCAGATATTTCAGGTTTCCCGCGAGGTATAATCTCGTTTGCCTTAGATTTATATTTGTTCATTACCTAGAGTCCACAAAAAGCCAATAATATTTTAATTTCCGCTGTCCTATCACCTTTGTGCCTTTGCAATTTCGTTTCAGATTCGCGTTGTTGAGTTTGTGTCCGTGGTCGAGTCTTGTTGCTGGTTTAGGATTGTGTTCGTCGTCGTAGTTCAATCGCCCGTTGCTGTGATTTTTTGTTTTCCGCCACTATCCCATCCACTGTTTTCAAACAACAAGTCGAAGCCACCACATTACTCGACTTGCCCCGCTAGCCGCCTTGTGTAACTTCTCGCCACCGCGCAAACCCTAGATAGGTTGTCAGCCGCTCTTATTTTGCCTGCATCGCAGCCCTCCTTACATCATCAGGTGAATACCTACTGCTGTTAGTCACAGGAACAATCTTGTGCTCGGTGCAAATACCTACTGCTGTTAGTCACAGGAACCATCTTGTGATCGGTGTTAGAGTTTAGGGACGTTTTGCCCTAACTGCCGTATTGTGCCTTCCGGAAAACATAACTTGAGATACATTCGGTAAAACAGGCATAACTTTTCGCTCGTTTATCAGAAAAATCTGAAATTTTTTGAGCAGCTTCTTGACACCATTTGAGGCCGACCCAAACTCGGCTTCGCCCTATTTGGTTTCATCAAAATTGCCAAAAAAAATCAGGAAAATAAAGAAAAAAAAATTGTCAACGTTTTTGCACGCTTTTCAGAGAACTTGCTGTATTTCTATAGACCACATCCCACCTCAGTTGTAGGTGCTAATTTTTGTGGTTGCATCTTTTGTGATCCTTGTTCAGAGAAAAATATAAAAAAATAGCAAAAAATAAAAAAAAGTTTGATTCCTACTAGTGCCTTTTGGGAAATTCCGGGAAAAATTCAGAAAAAAGGAAAATTCGGGTTATTTGCTAGTTCTGTGAGTTCTTTCCATCGTCCTTTGCTTTCACCTTGTTGCGCTACGTCTCGACACGTCTTAGCCAGCAGCTGTGATTTGTACTTTGGATCCGGATTGAACAATCGTTAATCTGCATTCGTTAATTGCTAATCCTTGCTGTCATCTTGTGTGCCTACCCATAGCTCCACATATTCTTCTATCAGCACAGGTTCATCTTGCAACTGTACCCACGCTCAGCAATAGATTACTTTGCCACTTTGGTTTGGCTCCCGTTCGACGTTGGTAAGAATACAGGCAAGACGGTGGTAAGCCGCTTGTTATTTTGCATTCCACTTTCACTACCACCACCACCACTTGTCTCCTTTTAGTTGATAGGGATAATACTTTGGTGTTGTCTTTTTCTATCTTCTAACCATGGCAGGATCTCCGACGGACTTCAATGAGTGCGTGTCCAAGGGCGAGCTTACAACGTTCATGACTGAACAACGCAATCTTATGAACGAGCTGACGCGCAATGTGAACAATTTGGTCACCCGCATTGAACAACTCGAGCACCGCCCTCCACCTCATCGTGTTGATGATGTAGATGCGGATGATTTTGGTGATGAAGATGTGGATGCTGACGGTTATGCCCGTCACCGCCTCAACTTCAACCGTCGTGGTATGGGAGGTAATATTCAAGGTAATAATGATCCTTTTGCTAAAATTAAATTTAGCCTTCCTCCTTTTGCTGGTAATGTTGATCCAGAGGCTTATTTAGATTGGGAGCTTGCTGTTCAACAAAAATTTGATTCTCATAATGTTCCTGCTGAGCATAGAGTTAGACTTGCTACTTGTGAGTTTACTAATTTTGCTTTGTTCTGGTGGAGTGATCTTTGCAATGCTAATAATGCTGTTGTGCCTCAAACTTGGAATGCTTTAAAACAACGTATGAAATCTCGTTTTGTTCCTCCTTATTACCAACGTGATTTACGTTTGAAACTACAAACTTTAAAACAAGGTGATAAAGGAGTAGAACCATACTATCAAGAATTGCTTATTGGTTTAGCCCGTTGTGGTATAAATGAAGATGGTAATGATTCTAGTGCTAGATTTTTTGGTGGTTTAAACCATGATATACAGAACATCCTAGATTACAAAGAATGGCGTAATTTTTCCCAATTGTATCATCTTGCTATTAAGGCAGAACGTGAAGTACAGGGACGCAAACAACACCAGCCTTTCAGGTCTAACAATGGGAGGAATTTTCAGCACCATTCAGAGTCGGAGACGCCCAAGATTCCTGTTGCATCACAGCCATCTACACCTCCATTTTCTTCCGGGGTAAGTAAATTGTGTAATGTGCAGAAGAAGGGTGCCACTCCGGGTGCTTCTCCTAGCTCCTCCTCGTCCAGCTCTAAAATCATTTGCCACCGATGCAAAGGCATGGGACATGTCATGAAGGATTGCCCCAGTCGTCGTGCTTTCATTGCTACCGAGGATGGATATGTAAGTGCTAGTGATGTTGAAGATGATTTAGCCCTTGTTGCTAACATCGATGCAGATTCCACCGAGGGCGATCAAGACAAGGAGACCATCATCATTGACTCCGTGGCTGCTGCCGCAGACTACCCTAGCCTTCTTGTGCAGCGTGTGTTGAGTACACGTGTGCGACATGAAGAAGAGATGACGATCCAACGCCACAATTTGTTCCACATGTATTTCATTGTGCAGGGTTGTCGTGTTCTCACTATCATTGATAGCGGGAGTTGCAATAACTTGGTGAGTTCAGATTTGGTTGACAAGCTTGGCTTGACCACACGACAACATTCGTATCCATATAAACTTCAATGGTTCAATAATAGTGGTAAGACTAAGGTAACTAAATCAGCACGCATTAGCTTTTTCACAGGCTCTTATTATGATACTGCTGATTTTGATGTTGTTCCTATGCAAGCTTGTTCCATTTTATTAGGTCGCCCATGGGAATTCGATAATGATGCTTTACACCATGGTAGAACTAATACATACACTATCATACATAAGGACAAGAAAATTACATTGCTACCTTTGTCTCCTAAGGATATTATTAAACATGCTAATGAGATTAAAAATAAACCTACAACTCACATTGATAAAAATAATGGGATTAAGTTAAAAGGAGGTACTTTTCTTGCTACAACTTCTGCTACTGCTGAGTTATGTGATAATTCTGATGCGCCATATTATACTATGTTTTGTCAACCTATTCTGTCTGGTGCATTGCCTGCTGTCACTAACCTTTTGCAGGAGTTCGCTAATGATGGGATGAAGTCGAGGAAGACTCCAATTCTAGAAGGAGGGGATGATGAGGACATCGCCAAGATGGAGTCGAGGACGACTCCAATTCAAGAAGGGGAGGATGATGAGGACATCGCCACGCTGGACACACCGATGTTATGGTCTTTCCCAAGTTGCAATTTGTCCCCAACTCAGCTACCACGTCACCCTCGGATTCAGCAGACACGTTATCACTGTTTTGGTCATAACTCTTTCATACGACATCAAAACGGGGCGTTCTTGCATGCGTTGGAAAGGGGACGACGACGCCGTCGTTTTGGATCTGGTTCCAGCTCCAGAAGGTCCATGGATCATTCTGTGTGACCACGTCAAGGTGCTGCGTCACCTATTTGGGCCAACTTGGCCATGTATCATGTCGGGCCTTAAGCCCAAGTTGTGGACGCCCAACCCCTGGCCGTTCCCAACCCTAGGTCGAGTCTTAGACTATAAATACAGCCGTCGCCGCTGTTAGACAAATTGGGTTTTGTTTAGAGTTTAGTTTTCCATCGAGAAACTGAATCGTTCATTGTAACTGTGGTGACAAATCCTTTTACAGTGATCCAGGGCCCCTGTTCTTGATCACCTCCACTGTGTCGATTAGTCCTTTGGAACCGAGTTCTTGAACCCTATATTGATAATTGCATCATTCATATTTGTAATTTCAGATTGCGTGTTTTTACCTTCTTGCTTGTGCTCTTCGATTCGTTTGCAGGAAAAGCCTTCTTGGCGAGGTCAATCAAGTTGTGCTTGGTTGATAACCAACGGAGCAGTGGTGTAACGGTTGCAGGGTTCGAATCGTGTCTGATTTGAAGCCGGATCGCCAACGTCGAGATCTCCACAAGTCGAACTTATCGGTTACCTCTCGGAAGATCGGGCCAGAATACATCATCGCATCTTCAAACGCAAACGCACAATAAAGCTGTAATTCCTGTACGTTAAGGATACTAGTACTTCGATTCCACGTGCAGATGCACAAAGGCCTACGCTTCTCTAGCAACTAGCAAGCCGATGCTTGATCTGCTGTGTAATTTATAAACTTCTTTCCTCTTATTAATGGAACGCTTAGGCACAGCCAGCTAAAGGAAGTCATTGCCGCACACATGCTCTAGTTCGTGATAAACCCGCACTAGATAACTGGTATGCATTTCCCCTCTTGGTAGTATTATACCTGCAACAGGGGCGGTTCGAACCTATTGAAAACATGATCCTCTCCTCGTTTTAGCCATCGGTGCAAACCGGTTCGACCCTACAACCAACCGGGGCGATAGGGTCGTGAACCGTCCAACCCCAATTGACCCTAGGGTCGGCACGTGCGAGTCTGGCGGCGCTCGTCCCCAACTCTCCGCCACGATGCTGATCCCCAACTGACTCCCCGTCGTCGCCGCTGTCGTGCTTTTCCCCGCCGACTCCCCGCGCCGTTGCTGCCGCTACGCTCGTCCGGTCTCCTGGTCTCCTGGACTCCCCGCCACCACAAGAGGGCTTCTTCCTCTTGGTCAGACCAACAAGGATGACGGCAAGGGCGGACGGCCGCCGGCTATTGCTAAATCTCGGCGGCGCAGATGACAGTGCGTGGGGAACAAAGGCTGTCGCTGGATGATGTTGGTGATGTGCTGCTTTCTTTGCGATCTTGGGGTGATGCTCGGTTCTGCAACTTTGATGCAGGAGAAGTTTTCTTTTGTACATGACACTTGTATATGCAGAACCTGACTATCTAGATAATATCGCATGTGCCATGCCAGTTAATTTGTACTTCATTGCTACAAAGTTCTTATTAGATCCAAAAAAAAAGTTTCTGGACATGTACTTTTTTTATGTAATTTTTGTTTAATTTCATAATCAATGGTGATTTGTTAGAGCCTCTGTAATTTAAGTAACCTATGACACTTACGTAATTCTCATCCTAATTTTTTTTGTGACCTCTTGATTATTGCATAGTCATTTTGGTTTAATTTTGTTGTAATTCTCTGCAACGGTGAATACTTGAACCAGTCCCATCAGGGCTAGGCGCCCAAAGCCAGGCCTCCCAGCGAACTACAACCAACACGTGGAATGGTGAACCTCAGGTGCCCCACGGGGCGGCACAGGTTACTTGACGGGAGGAGCGGGTCAACCCTGAACCTCCTCATTTCTTTAACAGGGCAGAGGATCAGCAAACGGAGCGCTCCGAACCGCTCCCTTTGCAGTTTGAGGTAGTATACCTATCTAGCTTATGAACCTAGCTAGAAGTTTATCATTTTCTATGAGTATGTCTTCCAACAACTGAGTATTTTAGAAGCTCTTGGCACCTAATTTTTTTTCCATATATTTACACCGTCTTATTACTATATTCATAACGATTTTTTAAAGTAATTTCTTGGACAGTGATGTAATTTTGGGAGATTGTAGATCTTAGAGAAATATATGCCAAATTTTTAGAATTTACAAATTATTTCTATGGATTGCAAATATCAGAGAGATACCAAATTTTTAGAATTTACAAATTATTTCTATAGATTGCAAATATCAGAGAGATATATGTCAAATTATTCATAAATTTCAGAAGAAAAATTTAAATTGCTCACAAACCGCGGTGGGACCCACCCTCCCCAACCTTATCACTTCCCTTTCCTTCCCTTCCCTTCCAGCTGCTTCCCGCCGCCGTCCAGCCACAGTGCTCGCGGAAACGACCGGAGGCCGGACCAGCCCCGGGCGACGACATTGGCCTAGCTGTCGGAGTCGTTCACCCACGCCCACAGCACTAGCCGGCTCCTGTGCGCGTCGACCGCTCACTGACGTGTCGAGCCCCTCCGCCGTGGCGCGCGCCTCCACGAGGAACAGGTCCGGGCACTCGGCCATCATAGCATCCCGCGACACGTGCAGCTTCGCGGCGCGCCGCTCCCCCACAAGAAGTCCGCGCGGAAGCTGTGTTGGTTCGAGAGAGAAAAATTTAGGTGGTCCATACCAATCGAG
Source organism: Saccharum hybrid cultivar R570 (assembly GCA_038087645.1). Lineage (NCBI taxonomy): Eukaryota > Viridiplantae > Streptophyta > Magnoliopsida > Poales > Poaceae > Saccharum > Saccharum hybrid cultivar. The sequence continues at coordinate 816,258 of JAQSUU010000542.1, forward strand.
TGCCATACATGATTTCTCTTTTCTAATCACCTCATGACCGGCAAAATCAATTCTCATCTTATACGTTTGCCTTGAGTCTTCTTGACATGTTTCCCACCATCTTCACCATGCATGGCATTCATATTGCTCAATTTCTTCTATGTAGACAAACTTTTACATTTTCATTTGAAAAAAGTCTACTTAACCCCTGAGCGGTTTTGGACGGCGGTTTTGCTACAACAACTATGGTTTTGCTACAGTAACATCGGTTTTGCCTTTTTCTTTTCCTATTTATTTCCGCTGAATCTTTAAAAAATCATAATAAATCACAGAAAAATTATAAAATAGAAAATCTAATTTTGTTGGACTTCACATGAGTAGATCTACAAAATGAATATATAATATAGTATACTTTAGTAAAAAAAATTATGTACCTTTAAATTAGTTAGAAAATCAAATTTTGTCTGTAATTAATTGGAATAATTCATAGCTACAGCTTCAATGGTCCAATTATGGTGAAATTTTTATGATGGGGTTATCATTATATGCTTGAACTATAGTAAAAATTTCATAAACCTAAACATAAACCTAAATAAATCTATAACTAAGTTATACATGATCCAATTAGTATGAAATTTTTACTATAGTTCAAACATATAATAATAACCCCATCATAAAAAATTTACCATAATTGGACCATAGAAGCTGTAGCTATGAATTATTCCAATTAATTACAGACAAAATTTGATTTTCTAACTAATTTAAAGCTACAGAAAAATTTATACTAAATCATACTATATTATATCTTCATTGTGTAGATCTACTCATGTGGAGTCCAACAAAATTAGATTTTCTATTTTATGATTTTTCTGTGATTTACTATGATTTTTCAAAGATTCAGCGGAAATAAATAGGAAAAGAAAAAGGCAAAACACGGTTACTGTAGCAAAACCGTCGTCCAAAACCGCTCCATGGTGTAATTTGAACGGTTTTGAAAAGTTCAGGGTGTAAAACAGACGGTTTTATAGTTGGGGGTGTAGGTTAGACATAGTTCAGGAGGTTAAATAGACTTTACCCCTTTGGGTGTGTTCACTTCGCGAAAAGTAGGTGAAAAATTACTGTAGCATCTTTCATTGTTATTTGGCAAAATTTGTCCAATCATGGACTAACCAGGCTCAAAAGATTCGTCCCGACATTTACAGACAAACTATGTAATTAGTTATCTTTTTTACCTACATTTAATACTTCATGCATGCGTCGAAAGATTTGATGTGATGGGTGGAAGAGAAAATATTTTGGGTTGGGATGGAAAGTGAACAAGGCCCGCCTAGATTCTTTCACCAGCAAACACTTTGTAGCCTGTAGGCCATGATAACATTCCACGGACCAACACCACCTAAAGTCGCCTTGCTCCTTTTCGTCGTCGTTACCCTTGACGCTACATGGTGGTGACAACAGCATATCTATGAAATCAAAAGCCATTCCTCTCTCATAGTCTCGCCAAATGAAAGTAGCCTCCGAGCCATGTTCAATTGTAGTTGGGCTTCAAGATTAGGGATGGCAACCGGGAATTCCCTGCTAGGGAATGGCTCCCCATCTTCATCTCCACAAAGAGGAAAAATCATCGTTCTCATCCCCACAAAAAGATCGTGGAGAGATTTGCTATAATACCCTAGGTGTTAAGCATGCATTAGCATTTACAAATCATTAGCATAATCATCATTATGCATTAATAAGCATCACATGAAATAATGAATTGAAACAGGTTTCCGAAACATGCATGCGACGTATTGTTTAAGTAGCTTTAATGTCATGTTGATGTTTGTCATGCCTTGTATGTGCTTGTTTTAGTAAATAAATAACTTATAAATGTTTAACAAACATTTTGGAGCAAGTTTTGTATTCAAAAGTTTCTCAAACTTTGCTTTTAAAAATAATATAGAAAAATAGGTTTCTGATTTAAAATGGACTTTAAATCCCTATTTCAAAATCTATTTGGAATTTCAAAATGCACCTTTAAGAAAAGTTGTAGAGTTCAAAATTTCTAAACAACTTTTATTTTTGGACCATCTTGTGAAAATGCCTTTTTCCTGTTCAAATTTGAAGTTTGGGGTTGTTTATGTAAATTTAAATTGAAAAAAAATAAAATCAATTTTTACCTTAGTGGGCCGCGTGCTCCACTTCTAGCCTGCTCGCGCAAGCTGGCCTGGCCGCCTCCACGCCACGCCCGCACCCTGCCTTCCTCGCCTCGCGCGCGCCTGTGCCCCGGCCGCGCTCAGGCGACGGCCACCCCGTGGCGACCGTACACCAGCGCCGGTCGACGGGTAGCGCCCCGGTGGGTCCCAGCACCTCGCCCTCGCCTTAAGCGACCGCAGCGCCCCCTCTCCCCTCCTGCTCGTTTCCATTTGCTTCGCCCCTGCTCAACAGCAGCCGACGTCGGAGTTGCGAGCGCCGCCGCGCCATTGCTGGCCGCGGGCTTCGCTTCTCCGCCCCTTCCGCTTCGCCTTCGCCTCCGCTCGCGCTTGCTACACCTCGTCATGCCACCCGTGTCTCCTTTCAGCGAGGTAAGGGTGCCGATTTGGCCGGTCTGCTTCCACCACCGCTCGCCGGAGCTCGGCTCCGCATGGGTGAGCTGCTCCACTCCTCCTTCTCCCTTTTCGCGCGCACCAGCTTCGCCTCGTGGTGGGGGAGCTCCAGCATCCCTCCGACCACAGTGTCGTGCCTTGGAGCGGCGTGGCCGCCGGGCAGCAGCACCGCCGTGCGCCATGCTCGCAGGCCTGCTTGCTCCGGTGAGCCACTCGGCCATGCCAAAACACAAGTCGGTGCGGCTCGGCGCCCCGAGCATGCCCGTGCCACCCGTGCTGCCGATGGGCTCGCCACCGGCGAGAACCGGCCAACGGGGCCTCTCCCCTGCCTCGGTGCCACTGACCAGTGGGGTCGGGGGCCCACTGTCAGCCACCAGGTGTGGGTCTGGGTGCACTGCGCCGGGTGGACTCAGCGATTTAGGCCGGATTTTGAAAAAGGATTTCAGAAATGATTTTTCAAAAAATAGTTAAATACTTGTTTAATTCATAACTCGAAAAATAATGCTCCAAAATTGTTGAAATAAATTTTGCTAGGCTCCTTATGAATAGATCTACCATATAAAAATGTTGCATGTGGATTTTGTGATACTTTTATATAGGGCTTTATTTAATTCTTGTAAATGTTGTTTTCTTGGAATATGCCTCATAAATAGAATATACATCAGAAAAATATGATTCCAATTTATTTGATCTATTCTTGAGATGTACTTTCTGTGAAAAATATATGTCATGCATGTTCTGTAGAAAAATATAGCTATCTATTTTTGGTGCATTTAATTGCTTTTTCTTGTAAAATTGCTAGAGCCAAAAATATGAATAAAACATGTATGTGAAACTTTTTGTACAATGTTTGTAGACTATGTAGATCATGGAAAAAATACTAAATATATTGTTTGATATTTTTCATAGTACAAAGTATTTTTATGCTCATTTATCCACCATACCTTGTCATTTTTGTTTAGGCTGTTTTACTTATCCAAGTGCCATGAAAATTTTATGGTAGTCTACTTATAGTATGATAAGGCTACTGTAATTTTCTTAGATGTTTCTTAGTACCAAAAATATATGTTGATGTTGTAGCCCTGGATTAAATTAAAATAAAAATAGAATTTTTATTGCATGATTAGTTTATTTGCACATTTTGGTGTATCTTTAAAGTATTTTGACTTGCTGGTGTGACTTGGCATATTAGTGTAGTTATGTTGATGAAGAGTAGTAGCACTTGTGTTAGGGCTATATGGTAGTTAGTGGTAATTAATAGTAGTTAGTAGTAGAAGAGAATGCAGTAGATGACATATACTTGTGGTACATGTTTTTAGATGATGTTGAGTACCTGGTAGAAGAGTTTTGCACCAACGGGTCAAATGAAGTTAAACATGTTCAGCTGCATTACATGCAATCATAATCATCATCTGCCATCTTATCTGATGCACCAATTGCATATTCACTTATACAAATGCATCATACAGGATAACAGGAGGAAGTGCAAGTAGCAGTACAAGAGGAGCAAGCCGGGGACGACCCATAGGAAATTCAAGCACAGGAGGTGCCAGAGGTAGAGGAGCAAGAAGAGGGCATGCTCGAGTACATGGACCATCAACCTAGTTCCTTTGAGCGAGGCAAGTCCCGAAGCATTCTAAGTCTCCTACTTTATGAAATCAATATTTTTATATGTGTTTTATATATTGTTACATTAAGTTATAGGGGTTGAGTGAAATCGTTGATACATTTATTACTATCCTTGCCTACCTTATTATATTCTTACCCTGTTAGGTTTATGGTCGAATAACTATTTAGCCCTGCTTAGACCGGTAGCGATCGGTGATTTTCTATCACCTACAAATATAGGTGGTTACTGGAATATTTTAGCTATGGAATGGATAATATCCTGAGAATAATCATGTGTTGATGGATAATTGGAGACCGGACGAAATAGTTGGCGGCAACCAGACAAGATTCTGGGGTGCTCGTAGTTTCCGTCTATGTCGGTTAAGGACGATCGTTGCTCGTCCCTCTTGTCATGTTGAACGCATGCCTCACATTTAGCTGGCCAAATAAAGTACCTTTCGACCGCGAAGTTAGTGGCATTATTCGGACCGGGATCTACACGGATGCACGTATTGGTGCTGAAGGGTGTATAACAAGGGCACGAAGAGTGAGCCCAAGGGCAAGCAAGGCCTGATTCCTGGCAGTCGGGTGGTCCCTGGGTACTGCAGCCTTAGTTTGTCCCACGACGTTTACCTAGATAGTGTCATTGGTGATCTGTAGCTCACTTGATCGGTGAGTGTGGTTTGTGTGATGAATAAATCACCAGCTGGTTAAGAATCGATTTGAATCGCCACCGCTCCGGGATAGTGAGCACTTGACTCAAGTTACGGCATCGTAGTAATGATGATGGAACACTGATGGTTATATAGATGATGTTGGAAAGTGCTAAATCTAAGTTGGTAACTGGATGTTATTGGTTAAGTGATTGCTATAACATAGAAGCTTACCTAGATGAATAGGCTATAATAAAGATGATGCAAAGTACTTAAATGGTTCATTATTTTAACTTATTGCTCTTTCGCAAATGAGTCAGCTAGTCCACTAAAAGAAAGTCTTGCATACTCCTTGGTGTCACTTTATTTTAGTTTAAGACGGATAGGTCTAGCTGAGTACTTTCTCGTACTCAGGGCGTTGTTCTCATTGTTGTTACAGATGGTCAGATGTACTACGGTTATTACATCAATTGCCTGTACCCTGCAATGGGCGACAACTAGGACCAAGGGCATGGTCGCTCCGTATGTCTTATCTGATGCTTTTGTTAAAGATAACTACCTACTGGCATTGTATTTGAACTAAACGTGTGTGCGTAGTTTTAAAACTATTTGCTTCCGCTACTTCATTATGAACTTGGTTTGTAATAACTCTATATTTTAAACTCCGATGTATCTCAATGTTGTTGCGAACTTTATGTAATATATGATTGTGGCTGCTAAACTTGTACGATCTTGGTTTGTATGTTGGTTGGTTTGAAATCCTTCATAGTTTCACGGACTACCGGGTTATACGGGCTTAAGTTTGCTAAATTATCTACTTCGGCAGGTGATTTTCTTACTTAATTTCATATAATTGGTCGGTTCTGTTACATTTGGTCCCCATCCTCTGTCATGAGAATTCTCGTCCTGTATTGATACATTACGAAATATAGATGGCAATTCGAATTTAATATAGAAATAAGTGATAATTTTTAGCACAACTGCACAATTGATGAATTGCAATGTACACACATAGTCCATCATTAATACTCTAGCACAAACACTACGCAAACAAATACATCACAAATTCCACTAATACCTAGGTGCATATATAGAAATCGGGCAGAGACGTAGGACGTGGACAAATAATCATCTCTGTTCTCGTCAACTCCATCAGGATGTCTTTTTCTCTATTTAAATCCCTATTAGAGCAAGTATAATAACAGGTTGTAAGCAAGATAAATGCTGAGGTGGAGAAGAGAGAAGAGAAGCGGGTTATAAGCTTACAGCTAGCTTATACATAAGAATCGAGAAATTATGTGAGAGAGACAAGTGGGCCACCAAGTATTAATATTGAAGAGCTAACTACTATATAAATAGGTTGAGAGGTAGGCTGTAAAAGTCCTTACAGCCAGCAGTCGGTTATATTATTAACCTTGCTCTTAGACAGAATTGGCATGTACCCTCCCTGTCATTATTAGACCCGAGCATTTTGAGCCCGGCTCAACCCGAGCCTACTAGGTTTTCCCCGCCCACGGACCTCAGTGGAAAGGGCCTTGGCACATATCTTGCTGGCTAAGAAAAAAAATCGGCCAAAGCTCGATTCAAAATATTTATTTTAGTTATTTTACACTATAAATGCGCGGGCACAACCCAAGCCCGACCCAAAAAATAGGTCTGACTAACCCAGTGGAACAATTATGGGCAGCCTGAAATAACCGTTTTTTCAGTCTACCCCGTAAAAAGCTCAGGTCTAGTCATCATCCACATCTCATAATTTACTTGAACACATATGGATTGAGGTTGATATAAATGTCATCAAATTTAATATCAAAATTCAATTCCTTGTGAGGAATCATGAATTGGTGCCTATTTACATCCCTATGTGAGGCTAGCAGACACCATATTTTGTGCATCTGTTTCGATGTTGCTACTTACTTTTTTTAGGAGAAGCAAAAACCTTTATTGAGCTTCACAAGAAGTACAAACGCCATTTGGCGGGGATACAAACCAAACATGTCTCCCAAGTTCATCATAGCCACTACTTCTAGCTAAGACATGGGCATCAAAATTTGATTGCCTTACATGATGAACAAAATCGACGAAATTGAAATCATGTGATCTAGCTCTAATTTCCTGAACAATATGTCCATAAGAGCCCATGGTCCCTTCCCAGATGCTCCTGATAACTTCTGCATTGTCACACAACCGTCTAAAATCTCGGAGGACTGGATCAGTAGCAAGCGCTAGGCCCTCTTTGCATGCAATTGCTTCCACCGTGTTAGGTTCCAAAAGGCCCTCCATCACCATGACTGAGGCGCCTAGGAACTTTCCCACGACATCTCTTGCGACTGCTGCTGTAGCGACGACTCCCAAATTTTTAGCCAAAGCAGTGTCAACATTGATCTTCATCAAGCCGATCGGTGGTGGGATCCACCGAACCAGGCTTCCATGTGCTTCAGGCCACGCCCTCCCTTGAGGCTACACGAGCTCAAGGTTTGCCACAAAATTAGAGACAAATTGGTGCGTCGAGAGTAGGATTTGATAGATATTTTCATAAACAACTTTCCTCCTTGCATACCAAATTTCCCATAAGGTAACAGTCACCCTGACCAGCTCCTCATGTCACAAGGACTTCATCGTCACTGCCAGCCAACCCTTCGCATCTTGTTCCTCAATTTGATTTGAGAAAGGTGCTCAGTAATCGCCTCTTTCTCCAAAGCCCAAACACAGTGTGCCATGTTGCACTCAAGTAACGAGTGTCTCCATGAGTCCTTCGCTCCACTGAAACTCATATATTTGGTGTTGGTAATTAGTGACAATACCTAGTGCTAACCACCATGATCTAGCATGTATGTAATAGCACGATGGTGGTTGGTATATGGAGCTTGGATCAAGCAAAGGTGAATAAAATGATCAAGCTCAAGTGATGGAGTTGGAACAAGGTGCAACAAGTGGATGCCCAAGGCAAAGGTATATGATAGGACTTTTTCGTCTTGCATCCAAGACACCATAGAGGGTGCGGATGACATAGAATATATAGTCGTACTATGAAGAGGGAAATTCTCTTTGCAATTGAGTCCTACATGTGCCTCTATGTGTCATTCTTTGATCATATGCATTTGGATAGAGCGCATCATCTTCGCCCTATATGCTTAACTTGAAAATGAGCTAAAATGTGTGCTTGAATGATCTACATGCTTGGACTAGCTCATACATGAATAGGGCAATCAAGAAATGAACTTAAAATCTTAAAATCAGCAAAGTCATGAGCGTCGAACGCTACACTGGACGCACTGCTTGGAGCATCAGACGCTGGTCGCGTGTCCGGTGACTGCGCCGCGCTGCAACCTCTCTGGAACCGAGCATCGGACCCACCAACGAGTTTACACTGGACGCTGGGTGAGCATTGTTCATGCGTCTTGTGAAATGGTGACGTCAGCAGCCTCGTGAAGCTCTTCATGACGTGCCGTCGGACGCGCCCGGTGCGTCAAAACCGGCTCTGGACCCTTACTGGACCGCATCGGATGCTGAGCGCAGGCGTCGGACACGTCCGGTAGCTGGTGGATCGACTGTTGATCTTTGAACGAGCAGAGACATGTGGCGGCTACAGGAGCACCGGGCGCTGTTGGGTGCGTCCGATGCATGGGCGTCGGAGCGTCCGGTGCCCCCGTAATTTGCCCAACGGCTCTATTCGAAGGGGTATCTATATATATATGTGTGTTGGCCGGCCATAGGAACTTCTCTCTTGGCATTTTGACATACTTATGACTATCTTGAGCTGAGCCAACTCTCTCACCCACATTTCAACTCATCTCCTTGCATTCGATTGCGATTCTTGAGTGAGATTGAGTGATTCAAATGCATTGATCATTGCTTTGCATCTAGAGGCACTTGAGGAATTGTTTTGCTGCGAGTATTCTTGTTACTCTTGGTGGTTGTCGCCACCTAGACAGCTTGGGCCAGCAGTGGAGGTCCGGCACGTGTTGGTGATTGTTCGTGGCCGGCTCCGGTGAGCTTGTTGTGAGGGGTTGTTATGGTTTCCCGGCGGAGCGCCGAATTCCAACTCTATTGGATTGCTCGTGTCAGAACTTCTTACCATTTGGTAGGTTCTTGTGGCGTCTTTTTGAGAGGCTCATTGTGTGTGATACCGATTAGCCACTGAACCACGTGGTGTAGGGGGGCACAACGGGGACTAGCGTGCCGGCAAGCATGTGAACCTCGGGATAAATCTTGGGTCTCAATTGTGCTTGATCAATTTAATTTCATCTCGGTGATTGGTCACTTCATTGGCTACCTTGGTGTTCATTTTAGTTGGTTCAATCATTGTCCCTCGGTATAACATTCCAAATCCCCTCTTACACTTACTTTGTTATCTTCTTGTTTAGCTTGTTGTTGCTCTTGTTTAGTTGCTAGCTTGTGTAGTTTTAGTTGTAGTAGTTTTGTAGTTTTACTAGCTTGCGGTTTGTCTTGTGGTAGTTGTGTGAACCAAACTAAAATTGTCAATTAGATAGGTGGTTTGCATCATCCCTTTAGGCTAGGCAAAACTCGCATCTCGTCTTTTGTGTTACTAATTAAATTGTTTGAGTGATCTTTGCAGAAAGTTTTATTAGGCTATTCACCTCTCGCTCTAGCCATCAAGACCTTTCATCCACATATCTGGCAAGCGCTATTCTCTGCCATGTTCCTCTTATGGAGTATATCCTTTGATGGGAGAGAACATCTGGCGAGCCTCCATAAGAAAACACGCATAAAAACATTTTAGTTCATTCCTATAAGCCTACTGGTCATTGAAGCATTATGTTCCAAACTTCCTACGATTTGCAGACCCAGGAGCCCAAAGGGACCGAGCACCTGGCAACTTGGCACAAGGATTGAAGAATTTAACAATGAAGAGGCACTCAGAATCATCAATGTCACACTCTGCACGCAGGCTTGACATCACAAGCATGGGCTGGGTGACGGTGAGGCAGGAGAGGGACACTCGCGTAGATAAAACACCTAGATGAGAAGGGAGGCAAGCAGATCATTTTGTCAAACATTCTCCTGATATAGCTTTCTTCCTGCTGTGCTATTGGAGTCTGCATCACAGTTCTCCAGTCAAAAGCTATAGGCATTGAGCGACCTTGGAAGGGTGATTGTGCGGTGCCAGAATCATTACTATATATATGGTTATTACTTATTACAGATAGACTAATGGGAAGAAGACGTAGCCTGGCTTGGACATATTTCTTAAATTTGATGCATTCTGATCTTTGGTTGGCCCCAAATAACACATTGCTAGATAGGTTGTAGTGTATGATGTTATGGAACATTGTGGTAAATGTATTTCAATCATTTTTTATTATCATAATATATTGTCATGATTATCTTAAGTGTGTCATAGACAAGAAGTGGTAGAATAGATACTCATAATGAACTAAGTTAGGGTAATTTCACATCAAAACTTAAGTTATAGTATTTTAATTTCCTATTTTCATGAAGACTTATATAATATTGATGTTTCAGACATGACGCTCATAGTATCATTTTCAGGTAACAATATATAACACACGTTTATACTTACATTATCATGTTATTATTATTTTTTTCCCGTTGCTACTTGCTAGCGAGTAAAGCCAAGCGAAAGAAGGATAGGAGACGGAAGAAAGGAAGTGAATGGGCCGGAGAACAGAACAGAAGAAACGTGCGGGCCTCGTTCTGGGATGGGTGACACCTCGATTGGAGGAAATGGCCTCGTTTTGGGATGGGTGACACCTCGACTGGAGGAAATGGGCCGTGCGTTCATGGGAACCGTGGCTGGTTGACGCCGCGCGTTACGAAGGCCGGCTGCGGCTCTCGCTCAGGCGATCATGCACCAGCGACACTGGCCGAGTGGGCGGCGCTTCTGGTCCCTGCTCCCGACTCAATTCTCTCCACGTTCTGGTCCAGACCTGTTGTTAACCATAGAATAAGCTCCCCATCTTGGTGTCGCAATGGCGATCGATCGTTGAATGGTGGCGCCCCCATTACGATCGTGCTCGAGGCCCAGTACTTCACCGCCTTCTGCGTTGGAGAAATATAATTCCGTCGTACCAGACAACTGGCATATAGTACATACATACATACAATCGATCTTCTGATCGCCCCTAAAGCAGGACGTATTCAAGATTTGGTCAAAAACAGTGTTAACGTGTACTCTAAACAGATATATCATAAAAATACATTCCACGTTCAAGTGCAAGTTCACGTTACTTTCGCTCGAGAAAGCAGTAGCACCGTGAGGAGGACATAGCAATAACTTCACGCCGTCAAAGACGTCCGCCGTGCCGAGCTGAGAGCCTGAGACAACGGAAACGCCAAACAGTAGAGGCGAGCAAACCCGGGCCCGGGAGGACGGGGGACCGCTCCCTCGGCCGTCAGCCCCCTACCGTCCGTCCATCGGTGGCCAGCTTCTAGAACCGCTTCTCTTGGCTTTTCACGCAGTCATCAACAAAGTTTGTGCACATTAATTAAAGGGAATTGCACTTGCTTAATAACTTGTGTCACAAAAGCAAATAAAATATTAGTTTCATAGCCAAACAAATTTAGTAGTTATTTTGGTTGACATGGAGGACAGGAGAAAGAAGAGAGAAAAGCTTGGCTCTCATAACCTAGGCGCAAGAGCCTATGCAATGTTGGACCTAGACTTCAAGTATGATTGGAAAAGAGAAGGCTAGACATTGGTCAAATTATTAATAAAAATGTTTTGTAGATAACTATTATATAGTTTGGCTCTTACAATTTGACTCACAGCCAAGTATGTAGCTTTATTATTGGACCTGCTTTAAGATGTACTTCCTCTGTCCACAAAATAATGTAATTCTCACTTTTCAAGAAATCAAATAATTTGAAGTTTGACCAAAGTTATATAAAAAACACTAACATTTGTAATATAAAATAAGTACTATTAAATTAAGGGGCTTAAGCGTTTATGCCCTGTTTTCATGTCAAATGGTGATTTTGTCCTTTTTAAAAAAACTTTGTGATTTTACTTCTACGATTTCAAAACGAAGGGAGAGTTTGCCCCTATTCCAAGTCCTCTTAATGGTGTTACCTTTTGGATAAAAGGACAAGTTTGCCCATATGATTTTGCCCTATTTTATTTTGCTATTTATGTTTTTACCTCTATTTTCATACCAACATGTGCGCCGTCCATGCCGTGCCTAGCTCTGGTGCCGCCCCGCATGCCGCCTATGCTCGCCGCCGCTCAAACCCTAGCTGGTGCCCACGCGTTTGAGAGACCAACAATCGTTTGGGTGAGAGCTCTAGGAAGAAAGCTCTAGGAAGAAAGGATAAGGTGAGGGCAATCTTGTATTTTCGTGTGGGCATATTTTGTTTTCTTTTTTGGTCATTTAATCCATTCATATCTAACTGTGTCACGAAATAAAATGACGAAGGCAAAATCACAAAGTTTAAAAAGTAGTGGCAAAACCACCATTGCAGTTTACAATTGAGCTAGAAACACTAAAATTCCTTAAATTAATTATGAAATATTTTTATAGTAAATTTAGTTGGAGACATAAATTTTAATATTATATCTTATAAACTCGGTCAAAGTTAAGTTAGTTTGACGTATCTAAATCTATAGTTGTTTTGCGGATATGGGGAAGTTTAGATTTATAGAGAATTTTTTGCTTCTTTATGTATTTTTTTAGGAGGTATATACTGTACATTTGTATAAGGGGCCGTTCGGCTATGCTGATAAGGGCCGGTTTAGTTGCCAAAAATTTGGTAAAATGATAATATAGTAAATTTCGTTGTTATTTAGCAATTAGTGTTCAATCATAGTCTAATTAGGCTTAAAAGATTCGTCTCGTCCATTTCGTCTAAACTGTGTAATTAGTTTTATTTTTTATCTATATTTAATGCTTTATGCATGTGTCCAAAGATTCGATGTGACGGGGAATGTTGAAAAAATTTGCAAATTTTTTTGCAACTAAACAGGGCCTAAACCGACTAAAAAACACTGTTAGTTAATTTGTTGTGGGAGAAAAACACTGTTCTGGTTAAAAAAAAAGCTGAAAAATACGGATTATAAGCCGGTTCTGGGATTGCTATTCTATTTGAAAGAGGATGGAACGTTGGACATACGAGTGCCCTTCCAGCGATGGAAGAACCGCCTACACATCCCCACCTTAATAGCTCAATTGCAAAAGGAAGAAAAAGAAATCAATCTGACTAACCTCTCTCTCAGCAACATGTCAGCTTTCTAGCATGCGTATTATTCTTGTTCCCTTCGGGGAGAAAACTACTCTTGTTTTTCTTATTCCTGTTGTTCTTCTTTCTCGAAGAGATGGGTGCACCGCCTTGGAGAAGGTAGTGTGCCTATCGACGAAGGCCGAGAGGGTCACGGGACGGACGAGACAGTATGGCGCGCCACGCTGCTACAGCATTACAGACCCATAAACACCGCGCCCATGTCCGGCGTCCCGTCCCCATCCTGAACCAGCGATGAACGACCTGGCGACCTGCCCACCGGGGCCGCCCGTCCTCCGCCTCTCGCCTCATCCAATCTGAGGGAAGGTCCTGCCAGTACCAGCCTCGAATGATCGGCGGCGCGACGCTTCATCGTGCCGCCAGCGAACGAAACGGCGACTGCCCGGCCGGCGCCGCCGCTCTGAATGACCCGGCGGCCGGCGCTCCAGCCGAAGCCGGCCTGCTGCCTCTGACGTGTCGCGGCCGCTGTCTCACAGGACGTTGCGGCTGGCACGTGGCAGTCTTTCCCGGTTCAGCCGGCGTTCGCTGATCGAATGTACTCGCCGGTCCTGGAATTTCTGATGGAGAGGCTGCATTCTGCAGCGGGGCCTGTACCGTCATAAATAAATCCGTGGATGACGTGGGTCAAGAATTTCATCAAGGCCTTATTCAGTACCTAAATTCACCCCAAATTTCACTATACAAAAAGGAGATTCTCCATCACATCAAAATGCCAGCAAATGTATGGAGTACTAAATGTAGATGAAATCATAAACTAATTGCACAGTTTTGTTGTGCTTTGCGAGACGAACATTTTGAGTCTAATTAATTAATTTTTAGATAATTTTTTGGACTAAAAAACAAAAGCTGCTATAGTGTTCCAAACACTGTAGCAGCAACGGCCAATTCGGGGCGCCGAATTCAGCATCTAAACAAAACAAGGCCCAAGATACAAAGCTGGCAGAACAGAACAGGCCCGTCGGCTGTACTTCCGTAACGAAATGGACGCAGCAACCAGCAAGGTGTATGCATCGGCTGTACTTGCGTCACAAAATGGACGCAGCAACCAGCAAGAAGGTGTATGCATGTACGCACTCTGCCAGAATCTTAGAATAGTGCTCCCTCCGTAAAAAAAAAAAAACAAAATGAAAATCTCAGCTTCTTGAGGGTTATATGCAATAAAAATTACTGATACTTATGATATGAGGTTTGTTACCTTGCTCGGAAGGAACCACCGGTTCCCCATGCCTACCCTTTGATCATACAAAAAATAGTTAATTGCAATTAAGGGTATTTTAGTACTTTGATTTCAGTCATTAACTCTAATAAAACAATCGTTTTCTTGTCGTCAAACGCACAATCTGCCACTCGTGCTTTTGGCCCGCCATCAAGTGATCAAACGCGGTGGATGTGCACGGCCTTCATCTGCTGGGCAACCATCATCTCTTTACTTGTCATGACGAGCACTCTGCTGCCACCATGAGCACCGGCCCTGAACGCATTCGGGAGCTCCTCCTTCTAGGCCACGTCGCTCCACACGTCGTCCAACACCAGCAGGACCTTCTTCTGTGAGACAGCCCGCTGGAGCGCAGCCCGTGGGCTCGAGCGACGACCTGTCCGGCGGGACGTCGTGTTGGTGGTGGTGGCCACTTCCGGCGCCGTCGATGACCAACCCAGACCCTGAGGTCGAACTCGCCGTGCACGCTCTGGCCATGGAAGACCCTCTTGGTGACTTGGTGAGGGTGGTCTTCCCGATCTCACCGGCGCCTGTGATGCCCACGACGAGGACACTTTCGCGCAGATCGTTGGTGGTCAACGCCTCCACCAGCGTGTTCGCGTCGTTCTACATCTTCTCCCTGCTAGCTGCACTCACCGGAGGTTGCCGCGTCACCGCACGCGGAGAGAGAGGGAGCTGCAGGAGACATGAGAGAAGGAGAGCACACTAGGACATAAGGAGCAGACGTGAAAGTACTAATCTACCCTTCAAATATAATTTAGAATTAGTTCCTGGCCCACGTAATTTAGGTTCCCCTCCGTAACTTATGTTTCTCTATATTAGTTCTTCTTATTTTATAACCATTAGATCTATTTAAGTGGATGACTAGTTTTTTTGAGCATCATAAAACTTCTCTTATGATATTTAATAATTATCAACAGATTAAGTATAAAAAATATATTTTATAATAAACTTTAAATATTAATATTACTTTTATAAATCCAATTAATTTAGGATCAGGGAAAGTGAGATTTTTATCCTTTTTGGGACAAGGAGGAAGGGAATGAGAACACAACCAAACGGCCATTTTTTTTATGAAACTGAAGGGACCCTACAAGCCTATAAAACAGTACAGGTGTAAATGAATACAGATTAAGGAACAAAAAAAGAAAGGAAGAAAATGATACAATAGGGGGCAACTACAACAAGTTTTGAAACCATAAATCAAAAGTCAAAGAGAGACTAGCCTTTGTCCGGAAGGAGAGGATAATCAATTCCTTTTTTTAACACTTCTTTTGCCATGTTGATATTTGGTTGGACTCCCTTGAAGATGAAATCGTTTCTTACTATCCAAATGGACCAGCACATTAAGATAGCAATAGCCATGAAAAATGATGGGTGAGACTGGTCCCTGATATGATTGATTGCATCCATTATGTCTGAATTTGTCTGGAAGGAGATCCCAATGAAGTTCTAGCGGTCCTTTGAAACTGATAGTCTATGAACAGATGTTGAGTTGTTTCCTCAAAAAGAACATTGACAGAGAACATTGTTATAAGAGTATGATGTTCCTAGTGCTCAAACGGTCTTTTATTAGGAGCCAAAAGAACACTTTATGTTTGGGTTGACAAAGACATTTCCATAGCCATTTGAAAGCTGGAGGCACCTGTCTGTGTCCAATTAGAAACTTATATGCTTTAGATGCTGAGAAATTTCCCCCAAGGAAGTCCATCTGTCTTGTTGATCATTCAGAGCAGGGGCGGATCCAAAGGGGGGGCTGGGTGGGCTCCAACCCCCCCTATAATCCTGATTTCTTCATTAAATATGTGTTCATTAGTCTTAAATCTCCATTAATCTCTAGCTTTAGCCCTAAATTTTTACTATTTAGCCCCTCCTTTGTGTTCATCCTAGATACGCCACTGATTCAGAGGGAAGTGATCAAAGAAAGACTAAAATATTTGCAGTAGCTAAAAGGCCTCAGTTAAAAGAGGGAGACTGAACAAATCTTGGAGATGTTGCTAGGAGAGAAACTTACTGACAGAAATTGCTTTATTCTTTGCAAAGGAGAAAAGCTCAAGATATTGAAGCTCTAGGGTTGCCGAATCCAGTTATCATTCCAGAAGAGACAACTCTTTCCCTTCTGAACTTGGACTACATAAAAGGATTTGAAGCATTCTAGCAGCTTAAGAATATCTCTCTACTAGAATAAGCCCTTTTTGGTGTGGTTTGGCAATTTACCATTTGGATGATGCTTTTCCCAAACTAGAGAGACCCATGGAATTTCCTTGTTATTAAGGAATTTGCCCAATTTTTTAGAAGCAGGGCCTCATTATGTTTTCCCAGGTCTACTACTCCTAAGCCCCCTTCTTCTTGAGAAAATTTTTTATTTAGCATCACAAAATGATGCAATTCCTTGTTTAGCATCAAAAGAAAAAAAAATTCCCAATGTAGCATTGGCTTTATTTTTTGTTCCATAAATAGCACTATCATTAGAGTTGACCTCTAACACCGTTAACTTGGTGGGAAAAAGACCGTTTTGCCCCTCTTTTTTTAACGTGCAACACCAACACACGTTAAATTGATTTTCTTAACATATTTTTTAACAATGCCTTTTTTTTGACATTGAACATATTTTGATAGTGCAACTTTTTTACATTAAACTTTTTTGCAGTACCATTTCTTGGCACAAATTATTTATAAATTATGTCAGCACAATTTTTTGGACAATATGCTACACATGGGAAAAAAAATAGGGGCAAAACGGTCTTTTCCTTTCAAGTTAACGGTGTTAGAGGTCAAATCTAACGACAATGCTATTTAGGGAACCAAAAATAAAGTCAATGCTATATTCAGGAACTTTTATATTTCGGTGCTAAATAAGGAATTGCACCATTTTCTGATGCTAAATAAGGAACTTTCTCTCACACCATTTCCCATCTCCTGCTTCTTCCAAGGTCGATGATTGTCGCCATACCTCTCTAGATATCTTTCTTTCGAGACACTTTTTTCTTTTTTTTTGAAAGGGTGTTTTCGTGACACTTTGGAGGCAAGACAAGAGAACATAGCATTGGCTTTATTTTTTTGTTCCCTAAATAGCACTATCATTAGAGCTGACCTCTAACACCGTTAACTTGGTGGGGGAAAAGACCATTTTGCCCCTCTTTTTTAATGTGTAACACCAAGACATGTTAAATTGATTTTCTTAACAGATTTTTTAACAATGCCTTTTTTGACATTGAACATATTTTGATAGTGCAACTTTTTTACACTGAACTTTTTTGCAGTACCATTTCTTGGCACAAATTATTTATAAATTAATTATGTCAGCACAATTTTTTTGGACAATATGCTACACATGGAAAATAGGGGCAAAACGGTCCTTCCCCTTTCAAGTTAACGGTGTTAGAGGTCAAATCTAATGATAATGCTATTTAGGGAACCAAAATTAAAGTCAATGCTATATTCAGGAACTTTTATATTTCGGTATTAAATAAGGAATTACACCATTTTCCCATCTCCTGCTTCTTCCCAAGGTCGATGATTGTCGCCATACCTCTCTAGATATCTTTCTTTCGAGACACTTTTTTTTGAAAGGGTGTTTTCGTGACACTTTGGAGGCAAGACAAGAGAACATAGCAGAAGTCGATATGTAGTACAAAAAGCAATGCAAGTGTATTCCAAATCAGAGAAAACTACAACTCATGTAGGTAAGCATGAAAGTAAACGATGTCAACTCATGCAGGTAAACATGGGAACGATTGTGGCGTGAGCGTGGCTGGCCAGGCGGCCGGGCCGGTTGCCAGGTGCGTGGCGGTCTTTAGCGGTGCGCGAGCACGATGCGGGGGGCGCGAGCGCGGCTAGCCGGGCACAAGATGGTGTTCGTGACGAGCCCAGACAATGAGGGCGGCCGCGAGCAGACGACGACGAGCGTGGCCGGAGACTCACGGCTGATGCAACAGTCCAATCCAGTCAGCTTTTATCGTTTTCTAATCATGCATACAAGTTTCCTGTTGGTGTTTGCCACCGACCTTGACGGCCTCGTGCTCACATCATGTGCCTACCATCGCTTCATTGCGCTAGATGTGGCATGATTTACTCCACGCGCTGCTCATCTTACCATGACGAGGGCTGCGGCACACGTGCGACAAAGGTGTGGCGAGGAGACGGTGAGGCCGCGAGGGCTGTTGGGCGTGTGCGCTCACGGTGAGCGTGTCCGGTAGCCAGCGACGCGCAGCCGCGGAAGCGGCGAGGCAGGCGGCCAGCGATGTGGCTTCGGGCAGATGTGATCACTCTGGGCGTTCGGTCAGACCGAACCGAACTGATCGGTTCTTCGGTCACTTTAAAAGTTCGGTCATCAGAAATCCGAGACTGATCGGTCAGTTGAAAAAGCCAGAACCAAGCAAATTCGGTCTCGGTTAGTTCGGTTCGGTCTCGGTCACGACCGAACTAACCGGACCAGACAACAATGACAACACAAATACACAATATATAGGCAAAAATGTAGCATGTTTTTCTATTTATAGGCAAAAATGACAACACAAATACACAATATATAGATGACAACAAAGTCCAAATTTCCAATACTGTAACAATACTACGCATCATGACAAGAAATCAATAAAGTCCAAATGTGTAGTACAAAGTTTGGTTTTTTCGGTCAGTTCGGTTAACCGAGACCTGTACCCGAACTAACCGTACAAAGTTCGGTTAGTTGGGACTAGGGACCGAAGTAATGACCGAAAATTTCAGTCTCGGTTAGTTCGGTCAGTTCGGTTTAGTCTTCAGTCATCGGTTAATTACGCCTAGGGTTAGATGTGACGACGGCAGTGACGAGCAGTGGCGCGGGCACGACGTCCCATGGATGAAAACCACGCCCTTGGCCACAACGCATATCCACTCGTTTCTTCGGATGTTGAGCCGATAATATATCGTTTTTCATCCGAGAGATTATTTCTCCAAAAAAATTTCTATTTATTCATTAAATCTAGTACCGTGTCAGAATGTTTGTTTATGTGACAGGATATTTAGTGCCATAACAATTATAATAGTTTAGGTTTAGAACTACATTTATGTGGCAGAGTATTTAATATCACAGAAACAATCCTGTTCTTAAGGCATCCTCAACAATACGAGACAGCAGTCAGCTTAGAGCAGTCGCAATTGGGGTTGGGGGTGGGGGGGGGGGGGGGGGGGGGGGTAGGATAGGATACATTATGGAGAAAGATAAGAAAGCAGGTAGTAACAAATAGCGGTAGTAGCACTACTATCGGGGGTAAGAAGGAATAGAAAAAAATATTCTCTCTCCATCTGTTCTTTGTCCTTCTTGAGTGAGCTCAGGCAATAGGTTTTGGATTTTATTGTTTTGTTTGGTAGGGATATGATCCACCTTTCTTACTTGTACATTGTGGGGTTAAAATTTGTGCAACTACCTACTGACAGCAGGCCCACCCTTACTATACTACTTGACTAGGTAAGATACATGGGTCGTGCTGCCGCTCGGACGTCCGATAGGATGAATTATGTAACACCCTGGTGTTACGCATGCATTTAGCATTGCAAATCATACACATAAACATCATTGTGCATTCATAATCACATCTAAAACAAAGTAAAGCATTGAGTTGAAACATGTGAAACATCACTTTGAAACATGAATGTTGCACATGCTTATTTAGGTATATTTTTGCCCTGATTATGCTAGCTAGATCAATAAAACATGTTTGGTTGTAAATGCAAATCACTTAGAAATATTTATCATGCAATTTGGAGCAACTTTGGTATTCAAAATTTTGTCAAATTTTGCTTTTAAAAATACTCCCAAAGTTGGTCAAAAACCCTTCATATTTAGCTTTTACATCCCAATTCAAAATCTATGCAAAATTTTTAGTTGGTCCCTAAAGCAAAGTTGTAGAGGATTAAATTATAAGCAACTTTCATTCTTGGGCCATTTCCAGAAAATGCCATTTTCTTGCTCAAAATTTGGGTTGAAGCTTTTGTTTGAAATTTATTTGAAAATAGAAATTGAAAAAAAATGTTCTTTTCACTTACTGGGCCGCGCGCTTCCCATTCGGCCTGCTCCGCGAAGCCGGCCCAGGCCCACGCCGCGCGCCTCCTCCCGCTCGCTCGCGCGCGGACGCACCGCACCCGCCTTCCCCGCCTGCCCGGCCGCTACGCGGCGACCATACATCGGAGGCGAGGGGTGGTGCCCGCTCTGACCGGCCGCGCGGCCTTCAAGAGCCGACCAACCGCACCCTGGCGCTCCACTCCTCACGCCCCTGTCTCCCTTCCTCACCCGCTTGCAGCAGCAACAGCGCGCGCGCCGCTCACTGCCACCGCACACCGAGCCGTCGAGCCGGAGTTGGCTCTCCCGGCCACTGTAGCTCGCCGCCGGCCATTACACCGCGCCATGAGCACTGCTTCACCATCCCACACCCGCTGCTCGCATCGGTACTCCGTGGTAAGCCCTCACGCCGACGCAATGGCTCGCCGGAGTTCGGCCATTGCTCACCGGAGTGCACTGCTCCGTGGATCTCGCCCCACCGCTCTACCCCTCTCTTTTCTTTCACACGCACCAGCACCGCACCACCTCACCGGAACCCGTGAGCCCTTCCCCACGCCATAACTCGGCAGGAGATGTCTCACTGCCGGGGAGCAGCTCCGCCGCTCCGCCATTGGCGGCGGGTAGCCTCTTCCTGAGCTCCTCTGGCCGCGCTAAGGGCACCGCTAGACCCACGTTGGGACGGTGAGAACGGTGGTGACCACCGTTTGGCCGGGGACCTCGCCATCGGCGAGATCCCGATGACCCGCCGCCGCCTCTGCCTCTTCCCGCTGATGGGTGGGGTTGGATTCCCCAGTGGACCCACCTGTCTGTCTTGCGTGTGTTCCCTGGGTGCCGATCTGGGGTGCGTGTAGCGTTTAAGCGGTCGGATTTGAAAATGATTTCAAAAATGTTTTCCAGAAAACGTGAAAATGATTCTAAAAATCATATCTTGAGATTTATGGTTCCAAAAATTGTGAAACAAATTTTGGTAGACTTCTTAGGAGTAGATCTATGGTTTAAAAATATTGCATGTTGAATTTGTGATACTTTTCTATGGAGCTTTATTTAATTCTTGAAAATGTTGTTTTCTTAAGAAATGCATAATAAATGATAGGAAGCTCAGAAAATGTGGTTCTAGTTTTGTTAATCTTATTTAGTGATGTATTTTACAAGAAAAAATTATTTCATGCATGTTCTGTAGAAAAATTATGATGTGTAGTTCAAGTGCTTTTAATTGCTGATTTTTGTTATTTTGTTAGAGAGAGAAATATGTAAAAAACATGGGCATGAGAATTTTTATACAGTGCTTATATACTATTTAGAACATACAAAAAATGCTAAATCTATTATTTTATACTTTTCATAATACAAAGTATTTTCATGCTCATATTTATATCATAGCTTGTCATTTTTGTGTAGGCTATTCTACTTATCCAAATGTCGTGAAAAATTTATGGTAGTATACTTAGAGTAGTACTATGCTACTGTAATTTTCTTAGATTTTTATGTGCTACCAAAATAGATGTTGCTATTCAAACCTAGTGTTAATTAGGGTTTAATTAAGTCTTGCTTTATGCATGATTAGAAAATTAGTGAATATTTGGTGTATCTTTGAAGCATTTTAACTTGATGTTGTGACTTAGCATGTTAGTACAGTAGTTGTAGTACTAGTGGGGCAGTACTTATGTGTAGCTACATGGTAGTTAGTAGTAGAAGAGAATGCAGTAGATGACATGTACTTATAGTATATGTTCTTGAATGATATTGACTATCTTGTATAATAATTTTTCTTATACTCTACCCCATAAAGCAAATCATGTTCATCTACCTTGCATGCAAGCATATTCATTGTGTGCATTTTCATCCGATGTACATTTTTGCATAAGCACTTACGCACCTGCATCATATAGGATCGCAAACAGAGAATCCAGTCGTCGTACCCGAGGAGCCGGAAGAGCAGCTCGAGGTGCAGCCATAGGAGGTGCCCGAAGCCGACGAGGAGGACGTTGAGGAGCTTTCGGAGTGCCCCGATCACCGTCCGAGTTCCTTCGAGAGAGGCAAGCCCAGCAGCATTTTCTCCCTCGGTTTGCTATTATTTAATTAATGCTTTACTTTAATTGATGCATTACGTTCAGGAGTTGTCTGCCACCGTTGCTGCTTTATACCTTATTTACCTTTGTAAACTATATCCTTGTTACTCGGTATCCTCAGTCGAGTTAATGCTTAGCTGGCTTAGACCGGTAGAAGTCAGGTGATTTCCTGTCACCTGCGAGCTATAGGTGGTTACCTAGATCTGCTTGGATAATTATGTCATCATGGGATAACTAAGTGTTAATTTGAAGTTGAGACCGGACGAAGACTTACAGAGTTTTAGACTGTAGTGCTTTCCATCTGTGTCGATTAAGGACCGACCGTTGTTGGGCCTCGGGTCATGTTGAACGCATGCCTCACATTTAGCTGGCCGAATAACGTACCTTTTGATCGCGAAGTTGGGAGATTATTCGGGCAGAGTGGATTGCCCACAGTGCACTGTACCGGAGAAGGTGTAGTAGGACATGAGGGTGCGATGATAAGACCGAAAGGCAGTCGGTCGGCGTCCGGGTACATGTGGTTCCTGGCAAACTCGAGATCTTTCCTGGATAGTTGACTCGGTAACCAATACCTCACTTTAGCGGGTGAGTGAGGTTTGTGTGAGGAATAAATTACCAGCTGGTTAATAATCGATTCGAATCGTCATCGTTCACTGGATAGTGAACACTTGACTTGAGTTACTTCATCGTAGTAATGTTGATGGAACACTCAGACAGTTATGATGGACATGACATTATGGAAGTGCTAATGATCATTGGTTATCATTAATTGTTTAATCACATGCTTGCTCTAGTATAGGTGCAAATGTAGCCGACAGGTTAATAATGATTAACTTGATATAATGCTTTTGGAAAAAGGTTCTTGAAATGCTAAAAATGTCTTTTTGCAAATGAGTCAGCTACAACACTATAAAGCCCTTCATAATCCTTGGTGTCACTTTTATGGTTATGTCGGATAAGTCTAGCTGAGTACCTTCTCATACTCAGGGTTTTGTTCCCACTTGTTGCAGATGGGCAGATGTATTACGGCTACTGTATCAACTGTCTTTATCCTGCGATGGGTGATGCTTAGTACCATGGGCAATGGTCATTCCTTATGTCTCATCTAATGCTTTTGTTAGAGATGATCATCAGCTGGCACTGTACTTCGAACTCCGTGTGAGTATGTCTAGATTTGAACAAATTGCTTCCGCTACTTTCTATTTGAACTCGGTTTGTAATAACTATGTTTAAACTCCGATGTATCTGTGATGCGAACTTTTATATAATATATGATGATGACCGCTAAAATTATTACGATCTTGGCTGGTATGCGAGTTGGTTTGAAATCCTTCATGATTTCACGAACTATCGGGTTATACGGGCTTAAGTTTGTTAAATCGTCTGCTTCGACGGGTGATTTTCTTACTTAATTTTATATAATTGGTCGGTTCTGTTACAAATCCCATCGGAGCATGGTTTAGCGTGTTATTGTTCACAAGTGTATTTAAAATAAAAAGACATTTAAAAAACATGATTTCAAAACTAAAGAGTGTGCCAGTAGTCATATCCTTTATGCCCAGTTAAGGACTCTAGGTGGCTTAATTAAGTACTAACTTGGGGTTCTTGCATCATATTTCTATTTCGTTGCTCATACGGCGTGCTATTGTATGAGTGTCATTCGACTGAGTGGTAGTGTATGGATCAATTGCCTCTACGCCTCGGTTAGTGTGAGTTGTGAGAGCATGATCGCATACACCGCCGATCTAGAGAGAATGCTTATTGATGCTGGATATTTACATGTTCTGCGCATGTTTTTACAAAGGTATCTCATGTGTGGGGTGTTCCATCCGTTGAGGTGATACCGTCAATAGGACGATGGTTCGGGTAGTTACTACCGTTGTACGCGTATCCGGGGATGCGTGTAGAGCGTGTAGATAAATTTACTGCTTTCATGCATTCATTGGGAATTGGGCTAAAATGAATCTTGTGCAGGTACATAACAACGTTATCATGTAGAACGTATTAGTTACGTATATGAGAGATCGTTTGTATGCCACCGAATTTATCGTAAGAATTTATTTATTTCATAAGTTTGTGAGAACGTACGGCACATGCATACATCATATTACTTGTGCATTCCATTCATGTCATGCATTCCTCCCCTTATAAATTAATTATCTCATTTCGATAAAATTTGTATCACCTAAAATCTGTTCTCATGGGGTAATAAAAACTTTTGCTACAGATGGCACGCACGAAGCAGACTGCCCGTAAGTCCACCGGAGGAAGAGCACCTCGACACCAGTTGGTTCCGAGGGAGCACTGCACCGCGGACACCTTCCTGAGCGAGTTTGGCATGCCGACCTTGCTTTGGAGAGTGCTCCATGATGTGGGGTACCCAGAGGGTCAGGAGCCGGTGTACTCTTAGGATGAGAGTCAGTTGGCGAAGGATGGGATTGCAGTGGTAGAGATCACAATTCCTGCTCTTGGTGATGCTCCGGAGTGGGATGGCTTGCACTTGGAGTTTGAGGGTCGCACTTCTGTCGAGGGTGCAGAGGGAGCGGCTTTCCGTATCATCAGGGACATCATGAGCCGATTTCCCAATGAGCTTGCAGCAACTCTAGCTGGCACTTTTCCTAGGGATGATCCTCGTGATGCTATTTGGGTCCAGCCTCAGGGAAGTGCATTGGTCAGAGGTCCAGATGAAGGACAAGCTAGTGACAACCATGCTATGAGTGCTATGTTTGCAACTATCAGAGCATATCAGGGTCTTGAGTGCACCTATTAGACTTTGACTGGCTTGCGTGGTAATGATAAGCTCAAGGCAAGGAAGCAGAAGAAGCAGACACGTGCTATAGCGAGTTTGCAGAAGCAGTTAGCTGATATGAGCTTATAGCGGGACCAGGCTATAGAGAGAGGTGATGGTGCTATACAGCGGGTGCATACATTGACTCAGGCGAATAACAATGCAGACTGCATGATTGAGCAGTTGGTTCAGGAGTGGAATGAAGCCTGGGACGAGAGGGACCTTCTGAGGCAGAGGGTCGATGGGCTAGAGGAGTACAACATCAACTTGCACGAGGAGTTTCACGCACTCTACAATGGGGTTGGCCCATATGCTCCTCCAGACGCTGCTGGCATGGACATCGACGATGACGATGAGGACGAGCCTGCAGCTTCACCTGGGGGTGATGGTGACGTCTCCGACCCCGACGATGGCCACAAGGAGTAGGCTAGTTGCCTTGCGCTAGTGTTTAGGTCCTGTCGCGATGACCTTTCTTTTGTCGGCATGTAACTTGATGTATCTCGATTCGAACTTCTCAAACTTAGCATGATGTTGGAACGTGGTTAGTAATGCGATATCCGAACGCATAAAAGTCTAGTGTATGTATGCTGGCAATTTCGATGGAATGGATGCGATGTTTGCATTGAAGCAATTTATTTAGTGGTGTTGTTTTAATTGGGATGTGATTATTGTGCCTCTATTTTATTGTATGAATTTATTCTCTCTAGTGAATTCAGTACGACATAATTTTTCATTCACTCACAATTACTACAGCTTTGCTCAATGATTACTTATTGCTGAAATATGCAGATGGCAAATACTCGTCGTACCACTTATGAGGCCGCTGAGACAGGTGGTAACGGTGCTGGGGCAGGTGGTTGTGGTGGAAACAACATTAACAACAATGAGCCCCACCATGAACTGTATTTGCCACCTCCTCCCCCGCTCACTCCAGAGGTATTCTTTGCACAGTTGCTCGGGAGTCAGCATAACACAGAACAATCTCAGAAAAAACATGGAGGATTTTCTGCGTACTATTGCCAACAATGTTCAACGCGATAACAACTAGGGTGGTGGAAATGGGGTGAATCAGTATAGCAACTTCAAGGATTTTATGGACACCAGGCCGCCAATATTCAAGGAAGCGACAGAACCACTTGATGCTGAAGAATGGATCAACACCATGGAAGATAAAATCCGTGTGTTGAGGCTGACTGAGGTATTAAAGACCGAATATGCTGCACATCAGTTACAAGGACCAGCAGGAATATGGTGGAAGCATCATCGCACCACCTTCCCTCCAAATGCTCAAATTTCATGGAGAGAGTTCACTGAGGCCTTCCGTGGAGTTTATATCCCACTCGGGCTGACCGAGATGAAGTTGGGAGAGTTCTTAGCATTGAATCAAGGCACCAAAACCATGACACAATATTTGCATGCTTTCAACAACTTGTGTCGTTATGCTCCTGACATGGTTGACACAGATGCTAAGAGAATTGCTAGTTTCAAGAGAGGACTGAATCCAAAGATGATGAAGCATGTGGGTACCAATATACCCGCGCCAGATTCAATGACTTTATTAGTGATTGTCTGAAGCATAAAAAGAACAACAACACCAGTACCACAGCCAAGAGTCGCAAGAGAGCACTAGAGGGTGGTCCATCCCAAGCAAGAGGACCTGCAGGAGGTCGTCCTCCCTATCGCCCATCTGCACCTGGCGCTAGGTTCAGGCCACCACAGCAGAGAGGTCAAAATTTCAGGGGACCACAAAAGCCTTATAAGATGGCAGTGCAGCCAGCCAAGACAGCTGCAACTGCGGGACAGGATAGCTCCAAGAGAGTTGTGGGGTCTGCTGGTACAGTGAGGGGACCCTGCTACAATTGTGATCAACCAGGGCACTTCTCAAGGTTCTATCCTTGTCCACCCAAGAAGAAGCAATAGACCTATCCTGCTTGGGTGTATAGCACGACAGTTGATGAGATTCCTGAGGGAGAGCCTGTAACCACTGGTAAGTTTCCTATCAACCAACACCCTACAGTTGTTCTATTTGATTCTGGATCATCGCATTCTTTTATGAGTCAAGCATTTGCACAGAAATATAAACAACTATGCACAAAATTAGGTTATGGTTACCGTATAAGTTTAGCGTTAGCTGATGTTTTGACCAATCAGATGGTTTGAGGGGCAACCCTTGAATTGGGTAACAGAAAGTTTAGAGTGAACTTAATAGTTATGCCTAGACTAGTTTTGGATGTCATTATAAGGATAAATTGGATGAAGGATTGGGGAGCTGTTATAGATACGGAGAGTCAAGTACTTACCCTTAAGGATCCCTAGGGTGAGGGTACTTTCCAAGTGCCATTGCCTCAGAGAACAGACCTTATAAGTGTTACCTATGCTACAGAAGTTACTCATATTCATTAGATTCTGGTAGTATGTGAGTTCTCGGATGTGTTCCCAGATGAGTTACCTGGTCTTCCGCCAGATCGGGATATTGAGTTTGGAATTGAGTTAGTCCTCGGAACAGCTCTATTTCAAGGAGACCCTATCGGATGCCTCCGGATGAATTAGTTGAGCCGAAGAAGCAACTAGAGGAGTTGTTGAAAAAAGGGGTTTATCCGACCAAGCAAGTCTAAATGGGGATGTCCCGCCTTATTTGTGAAGAAGAAGAAAGAGGGCATATTGAGAATGTTCGTGGATTATAGGCCACTTAATGATGTAACCATCAAGAATAAGTATCTCTTGCCTCGTATTGATGTTCTGTTTGACCAGTTAGCCAAGGCCAAGGTGTTCTCCAAGATAGATTTGAGATCTGGTTACCATCAAATCAAGATTAGGCCACAAGATATACCGAAAACCGTATTTTCCACCAGATACGGGTTGTACGAGTATCTTGTCATGTCCTTTGGCTTGACAAATGCTCCTGCATACTTTATGTTTCTGATGAATACGGTTTTCATGCTAGAATTGGATAAGTTTGTGGTTGTGTTCATTGATGATATTCTGGTGTACTCAGAGAACGAGAAGGATCATGAAGAGCATCTGAGAATCATCTTGACCAGACTTAGAGATCATAAGTTGTATGCCAAGGTTAGCAAGTGCAAATTTTGGTTGAAGAAAGTTCATTTTCTTGGTCACATTCTATCAGAAAATGGAGTTTGAGTAGATCCAAGTAAGGTGCAAGAGGTTATGGATTGGAAGGCACCGACCACAGTTCCTGAGGTTAGGACTTTCTTAGGATTAGCTAGTTACTATCGCCATTTTATACCAGATTTCTCGAAGATTGCCAAGCCAATGACAAGTCTGCTACAGAAAGATCACTGGTTCATTTGGACAGAGGAGTGTGAAGCAACTTTCCACACCTTGCGGAAACTGTTAACTACTGCTCCTATTCTAGCACAATCGGACATAGAGAAACCTTTTGATGTGTTTTGCGACGCATCAAAAACTGGATTGGGTTGTGTTCTTATGCAAGAAGGAAGAGTCATTGCTTATGCCTCATGTCAGTTGAGAAAGCACGAGGCTAACTATCTGACACATGATCTTGAACTTGTTGCAGTTGTACATGCACTAAAAATTTGGAGACATTATCTACTTGGTAATGTGTGTAATATTTTCACAGATCACAAGAGTTTCAAGTATATCTTTACCCAACCAGAGCTGAATATGAGACAGCGAAGATGGTTAGAATTAATCAAAGATTACAATTTGAATGTGTAGTATCATCCCGGAAAAGCCAATGTAGTGGCAGATGCTTTGAGTAGAAAGTCACATTGCCTGAATGTGCAACCATTGCTTGAAGATGGGTTCAATCTAATGCATTGTAACGGAACCGTCCAAATTATAAGAGCACAAGTATAAAAACAATCACCGAAGTGATCAAATTCTCACACTTGAGCCCATATAACTCCGGTAGTCCACGAAATCGCGAGGGATTTCAAACCAAACCGAGAGCAACCGGATCGTAGTAATTCAACATAACACAACACTTGTTACAACAGTTCGTAAGTAGCTCTCATACATCGGAGTACAGATAATTTTATTACCAAACTAAAATAAAGATTAGCGGAAGCAACATAATTTCTGAAATCATTTAACTTCAAATACTGCCAGTACCCAGTCACATCCTGCAAAAGCATACCAGAAGAGATACTACAGAGACCATGCCCATATGGTCTAGTCTTCACGCCCACATGGCGAAGACAATACTTGCAGCAACAAGTACGAATCTGCTACCTGCAACAGGTGGGAATAAACCCTGAGTACGAGAAGGTACTCAGCTAGACTTACCCGACAAAAACCAGAAACAACGGTGACACCAAGGATTATGCAAGGCTTTATAAAGTGGGCTAGCTTGACTCATTTGCAGAAAAGCTTATTACAGATAAGTAATCATTAATGCTTAAGCAACAAGTTAATAATCATTAATCTGTCATCTAGATTAGCACCTGTACTAGAGCAATCACTTTATTAGGAGCAACCAATATTAACCATAGCAGGTATAATAAGGCCATCATCATCATTATCATCAATTCCGAACCATCATTAATCATTAGTGTATCTACGCTGGAGATAACCAGTCAAGTTTCTCACTATCCGGGAGAGACGGCGACTCGAATCGATTCCAACTCAGCTGAGGGGGTATTCCTGACACTCACCCGGCAAACCCCGCTAAAGGCAGCCGTAGATAACCTTTGGTACAACTCAGGGTGGGCCTGAACAGCGCCGCGTTCTCGGGGATACCAGTGGCCAGGAAGCTCAGGACTTTTAACTCACCTGCCCTTGGACCCTCTGGCTCCCTTCCGAGGCGACTTTCACTTTTCAACTTCGCAGCCTGAGTTGAGCTACTAGGCTTCGCGGTCGGCAACCTCAGGCCGGCCAACTAAATGTCAGGCATGCGTTCAAAATGACATAGAAGGCTCCAGGTCTCGGTCCTTAATCGACACAGACGGGGATAGATCCACACCCAAGGCCTCCATGCCTTGTTGTTTCACTATCATCATCCCGCCCGGTCTCATTTCATTTTATTACACATGGTTCACTTCCACGATAGCAAATATAGCCAACCGTGACCTGATCAAGCCCTATATCTCGCAGGTGACAGGAAATCACCCGACTTCTACCGGTCTAATTTAGCAGGGCTAAGCATAGATACGATCCTGTCTATATAGGATTCAAGGTTCGAATTGCTGGACAAGGAGTGTTATCAATGCAGCAAGGGTTTTCAACCAACTCCTATCACGTAATGCAACAATACATATAACATGTATATACAGATAATTACTTTAAAAGTAGGAGGCTTATAATGCTCCGGGGCTTGCCTTAACCGAAATAAGAGATATCGAGGTTCGGTTTCAAGAACGATTCCCACGTCTTCTCCGGCTTCGTCGGACTGGACCTCCAGTTCTCGAACGGACTTCAACTTCGGGTTCCACGCCCAGCGGGACTTTGCTCGTAACACGATTCTTGGCACACCTATTGCATGCATATGCATCCAATGAATTTCATGTATGCATCCAAAAATGACATGATGATTTATGGATGTGCATGAATGATGTGAAGATGAATGCAATGACATTGCAACGTCGTAAGCACGAAACGTATGTGGTGCTCTATTCAAATCACTTCAAGCTTAGGTGCAAATTTCCTCTCTGGTATTAACACGTTTGAACACCTCTAAGAAACCACTAAGTGCCCCAAGGTTAAAACTAAACACACACATAACAAGATTCCAGACATTTAGCATTTCCAATCATGTTAATAGGGGTAGCTGAGAAAATTCATAACTGGAGTTCTATAACTGCAATGGACATGAATTAGGACATTATGGAAAGCTTATGAAATTCCTACATTTCATCTTTAGATACCAAAGCATGAATCAAAAGTTTACCAGGTGGAATTCAAACATTCCCAGAACCTGTTCTGGACAAACAGAGAACAACCATCTCTAACCTCCAACTTAAAACATGTATATCTAAAAAAAATACTTGACCAATGGCCACCAAAATTTAACAGTAGCTAGATCATGAAATTTAAGACAACTTTGCTATAGATCACTTATCAAGAAAACATTATTAACATAGGTTAATTCTCTTAACTAGCAAATCTGTCCAGAAATGACAGATTCACTAACTTAAATAATTAATGACGATTCAAAAGCACAATTGGACCAAACCAAGTTTACCAACTTGTTGTGCATAACAAAGGAACATCAGAAAGTATAGTGCCAACTTCTAAATAAATTATTTAATATCCTTTTATAATTTATTTATTTAATTAGGTGATTAAAGCAACATATAGTAAAACTATATATAAAAATCTACAAAAATTACAGTAGCCACCTAATGCTTCACATAGGCTACCATAAAAATTTCACTTCATTTTGACAAGCAGATATGGAGATATCAAAAATAACAGATGGCAGGTCTATTTCTAGCATAAATAGGAAACCCTATGGAAAAGTATCAAACAACAGATTTAATATTTTTCCTAGCATCATTCTAACATAGGAACAACACTCACCAAGTTTCACCCTTACTGGATCTATAGAAAAATTATGAATATTCACACAAGATCCATTCAAGCAAAACAAGATAATTATATAACTCCACCAAACTACATCCAAATTGCATGAAAATTTAACCATAAGATATTCATGGTATGAGAAGTGCACTATAAAAATTTCATGTCATTTGGAGCTTCACAGAAAGAGATATTATTTCCTCCTTTTTCTTCATGAATAAAATATATAATTAATAACTATTTAATTCATCACAAAACATGGCACATATTATATTTTTATAATAAACTAGACACTATGTAGAGCACATCAAAATTTATAGCATCTCATTTGGACCTCTAGAATAGGAGATACACATTTTTGAAGTTTGCACATGAATCAAATAAATAAAATTGAAAACAAAAACACTAGCCGGCCCAACCATGCCAGCTCGGCCCAGCAAGCGGCTCGGCCCAACGCGCTGGCTCAACCGAGCCGAAACCAGGAAGGGGGGGCGCTGACAGACGGGACCCGCCCGTCATACACACGGGGAGCAGGGGATGGTGGTTGCCGGCGGTAACTCGCCGCCGACGAGTTCTCGGGCGCCGGTGAAGGCACCAGCGTGCTCTACTCACCCAGGCGAGTAGTGGGGTGAGTTGGAGTGGAGCGCGGGACCACCGGGGAGGCTTGCCGGCGTGCGCGGCTGGCGGCGGTGATCCGGCGGCGGCGTACCGGCGGTAGAAGGCACAACGGTCACCGGTGAGAGGCTCCTAAGCTGCACGACATCCCGGCGACCCCGTTGCGCACAAGCAGATGTATGGAGGTGCTATGGAGGGGCGGGACCACGGCGAGCACTCGCGCGGAGGAGCTCCGGCGAGGTCACCGCGGCGGAAACGGAGCAGTGTGGCCTTGCCGGTGCTCGGATGGTTCCACGGAGAGAATGGCGAGGTGGAGGGGGTTAAGGTGGGGCTTCGCGTGGTTGGGATGGGGCAGCGGTGCGACGGCAGCAGCTCACGAGCTCGGCGAGCTCGCGGTGACGATGGCGTGCCGCTGCTCTCCGCTTCGGTGGAGACAGAAGGGATGAGATGGTGGGAATGGGCAGCAGGAGGGGGTGGCGTGGCGTCTTGGCGAGTCTCTCGGACCAGCTGGTGGACACGCGCCGGCGGGCAGCTTGCCAAGTGGTGAGCGCGGCCTGGCGCTGTCGGCCACCATGCCCAGGCCGAGATGGCCATCAGGCTTGCCATCAAAGTCTGACAGAGCATTTTGGATGACCATTATCTCACACACCAAGCCGAACTAGCAAGAGCCATAGTGTACTTGTAGAAAGAGCTACACTAGATCTTCACATAAGTCTAAAGGCGCGAGGCCTAAAACAGCATGGTTAGGGAGATGCAAGGCCCCAAAGAGGTGTACCTCGAAACTGAAACAAAGTTTCAGTCAAACCGATGACTGACAGAGCAACTCCAAGGGCCTCCAACTCTCAAACCAGCTCGAACTAGATCAAGATGAAGTTGACAAAGTTGTCAAGCTACAGGTGGGCTTTAAAAGTGTCAATAAGAGTTTGAGCTGAAACATCCTGGTTTGCAAGATAAAGAGCTCCAAAGTAGTGTACCTTGAAACTGTAACTGCAGTTCTAGACTTAGAAAATTTTTCTAAGTGTTAGAACTACACTTCACACTGACTTGTGGGCCCTGTTTGAGGATTTTCTAGCCATTTTCATGAGATGGGTATATTGAGACTTTTGTTCCTTGATAAATTTCCTACAACTTTGGTAAAGGGTGCACCTCCATGCAAGGTCTCTAGATAACACTTTTAAATTGGTCAAAGCAGATCAGTACTATGGTCAAACTGGGGTCAAACTTAGTCAAATTGGATTTTGGTCAAAACATGAATATAGACCCTAGCTCATTTTGCTCCACTAACATATCAAAGATGTTTTCAAGCCCCCAAGTCACACAATTGTATCACATCTATCATCTATACAAAACCCTAGCAGCACATACAAATCGCAACGTTGCAAAGTCATGTTTCAAGCAATGATGCACATGAAATGACGATGCTTTTGGTAATGCCATGCCATGATCATGCATTAGGAATGCCTTAAGAGGCTAACTAACACCAGGGTGTTACAGCCCTCCCCCCTTATAAAAATCTCGTCCCGAGATTTGAAAGTCGTACCATTTTTCATAGAAAGCGGAATAGTTGTCCTTTAAATAATCCTCTTTTTCCCAAGTTGCATCACGTTCACCGTGATTACTCCAAACCACCTTGTATAATTTGACTACTTGATTTCGAGTCACCCTTTCCAGAGTATCCAGAACATATACCGGTTTCTCCTCATAAGAAAGATCAGATTTCAATTTGATGCGTCTCACTTCTACTCTTTCCTCAGGAAGACGGAGACATTTCTTTAATTGAGATACATGGAATACTGGAAAGATAGCTCCCATATCACAAGGTAGATTGAGCTTATAGGCTACTCTTCCACTTTTCTCAATAATCCGATAAGGTCCAACATATCGAGGCTTAAGCTTTCTTTTGATCCCTAAACGTTTTACTCCTCTCATAGGGAACACCTTTAGATAGACATGGTCACCTATTTCAAACTCAATAGGTTTCCTCCTATTATCTGCGTAGCTCTTTTGTCTAGCCTGAGCGGCTGCTATATTTTTCTGTATAGCACGAACTTGCTCCTCGGCTTCTTTTACAAAGTCAATACCATAGAGCCTTCTTTCCCCTGGTTCCACCCAGTTCAAAGGAGTTCTACACTTGCGACCATATAAAGCTTCAAAAGGAGCCATTTGGATACTCTCTTGATAACTGTTGTTGTAAGAGAATTCAGCGAGAGGCAACCATTTCTCCCAGGAGTCATTACAAGAGATGATGCAAGCTCTAAGCATGTCTTCAAGAATCTGATTCACACGCTCAGTTTGCCCTGACGTCTGTGGGTGATAAGCAGAACTACGGACCAAATTAGTTCCAAGATTCTGATGTAGGCGCTCCCAAAAACGAGCAATAAACTGTGTTCCTCTGTCAGAGACAATAGACCCAGGCACTCCATGAAGACGTACGACTTCTTGGAAGTAAATGTCAGCATATTGGTGTGGGTGATAATTACTCTTCACGAGGATAAAGTGAGCAGATTTTGTCAAACGATCAACTATAACCCAAATAGAATCAAAACCTTTTTGGGTGGTTGGTAAACCGACGATAAAGTCCATAACAATGTCGTCCCATTTCAAACCTAGAACAGACAAAGACTGGAGTAAACCAGGCTTCATGTGAATGGCCTTAACTCTACAACAATTATCACACTTAGCGACATAGGCTGCAATTTCCTTCTTCATCTTGGTCCACCAATAATACGGCTTGAGATCCTGATACATCTTACTACTACCAGGATGGATGGACAACTTAGAAGAATGGGCTTCAGATACGATTTGATTTCTGAGCTCTTTATCTTTTGGCACAATGAGTCTATCTTTGAACCAGAGAATTCCCTTCTCATCGATTCGAAAAGGCTTAGTTTCTTGCTCTTTCATCTTTCTCTTGATGTGAAATACACCAGCATCAGTCTTTTGTAACTCAATGATTCTACTTCTCAAAGAACAATCTACAGTGATATGATGGATTACAATAGGATGTAAGAGATGAGACAAATGAAAATCTTCTTCTATCAGAGAGTTGCAATGAGATTTTCTACTCAAGGCATCGGCAACCACATTTGCTTTACCCGGATGGTAATGCACCTGGAGGTTATAATCCTTGATCAACTCTAACCACCTTCTCTGGCGCATATTTAACTCAGGTTGAGTAAATATGTACTTAAGACTCTTATGATCTGTATAAATATTGCATACATTTCCAAGCAAATAGTGTCTCCAGATTTTCAAAGCATGCACTACAGCAGCTAACTCTAAGTCATGAGTCGGATAGTTAACTTCATGTTTTCTTAACTGACGCGAAGCATACGCAATAACTCGACCTCCCTGCATCAGTACGCCACCTAAACCAGTACCTGATGCATCGCAATACACATCAAACGGTTTTTCAATGTCAGGTTGCGCTAATACAGGAGCTGATGTCAACAAGGTCCGTAGAGTGCGGAAAGCTTGTTCACACTCCGAAGTCCAATCAAACTTCCTATCCTTCTCAAGTAGTCGAGTCATAGGCTTAGCTATTTTAGAGAAATCCTGAATAAAACGACGATAGTAGCCAGCCAATCCAAGAAAACTCCGAACTTCATGTACTGTAGTTGGTGCCTTCCAATCCAAAACTTCCTGTATCTTAGTCGGGTCTACTGCAATTCCCCCACCAGACAACACATGACCGAGGAAAGGTACCTTCTTTAACCAGAATTCACATTTATTGAACTTGGCGTAAAGCTTATGTTCACGCAATCTAGATAAAACAATTCTCAGATGCGCGGCATGTTCTTCTTCATTTTCAGAATAGATCAGAATATCATCAATGAATATCACCACAAACTTATCCAGCCCTTGCATGAATACTGAATTCATCAGGTACATGAAATGTGCAGGAGCATTGGTCAAACCAAAAGACATGACAAGATATTCATATAACCCGTATCTGGTAGAGAAAGCGGTCTTTGGTATGTCTTCTGGACGGATTTTAATTTGGTGATAACCAGATCTCAGATCAATCTTCGAGAATACCTTTGCTTTAGACAACTGATCAAACAAGATATCAATACGAGGCAACGAATACTTGTTCTTGATAGTGACTGCATTGAGTGGTCGATAGTCTACACACATACGTAGAGACTGGTCCTTCTTCTTCACAAAGATAGCAGGACAACCCCACGGAGAAGAACTAGGACGGATCAGCCCTTTTAATAAAAGGTCACTAAGTTGGGTCTTGAGTTCAGCTAACTCATTCGGCGGCATTCTATACGGTCTTTTGGAAATTGGTGCGGTACCTGGAATTAACTCAATCTTGAATTCTACATCACGATCTGGAGGTAATCCTGGCAACTCATCGGGAAAAACATCTGGAAATTCACACACTACAGGAACTTCTGCAATCCCTTTTGCTTTTGCTATCATAGCGTTAACTGTAGTCTGAGGACTAATGTCTCTAGGAAGTTGTACTAGAAAAGCTTGTTGATCTTTTGGATCCCTCAACATAACCACTCTCGTAGAGGTATCGATCAGAACACCGTTTCCACTCATCCACTTCATACCTAAGATTACATCTAAACTCAAACCAGGTAATACCACGAGATCTAGATCGTACAGACGTCCTTCTATCTCGATCTTTGCTCCTAAGACCAACTGGTTGGTTGAAATATTATTCCCGGCAGCACTAATATTATAACCACTATTATCTAAAGTAACGACCTTCATACCACGCTTGGCTGCAAACGTTGAACTGATAAAAGAGTGGGAAGCACCTGAATCGAACAGCACAATTGCAGGGTGTTGATTTACTAAAAATGCACCGGCAGTGATAATCTCACCCGTAGGAATGGATTCCACCGTGGTGTAACGAACATACCCTTTACACACATCTACATTATTATCATTTGATTCCTTCTGCGGAACAGGACAATCTTTGGCCCAATGACCTGTCATCTTGCAATTCCAACATGGCCGGTTACTTGGCGGTGTCTTAGGTTTTCCTTTCTTAATACTGCTCCTCTTGACCGGATCCTGTTTCTGATATGGGTGATATCTGGTAGATATGCCAGGCGAATAATAATGAGGTGTAATCACCACAAGAGTATTAGTCGTAGGTGCATTAGGTTTCTGAGATTTCTCGTGGCTCTTAGAAGCAGCATACACAGCATTACAGTTCTCTTGAAGGATAGTATCACTGACAAACTCGTTGAAAGTGACACACTTGCTATTACACATGGCCTTCATCAATTTGGGACACAACCCTCTTTTAAAACTTGCGATCTTCTTAACCTCCGTATTAACAAATTCTGGAGCATATCTTGACAAGTTGACGAAAGCATGCAAATATTCTGTTACGCTTTTATCTCCTTGGGTGAGCTTCATAAACTCGGTGTGCTTGATTGCCATGAGACCAGCAGGAATGTAATGTCCCCGAAATGCTTCCTTGAACTGATCCCAAACTACTTCCATATTCTCGGGCAGGGTGTTCCGATAGTGACACCACCAAACACCTGCAGGCCCTTGCAACTGTTGCGAAGCATATTCTGTTTTCATATCATCTGCCACCTTGAGCACACGAAACTTCTGTTCAATAGTGTTCAACCATTCGTCTGCTTGAAGTGGTTCTTCTGCTTCTCGAAAAATAGGAGGCTCTGTATCCAAGAAATCTTTATAGTTGCTGTACTGGGCAGGCTCAGGTTCCTGATGGACATGGTTTCTGACACTCTCGTCCAAGGCACGCTGACTTTCGACAAGCATTTGCAGCAACTCAGCAGAGGTAGGTTGCGGAGGAGACGATGACGGTCCTGTATTGCCACGGCTCCGACTGCTAGAGCGAAGCTGACAAGACATCTGCAAGTAGTTGAAACTAGTAAGCGTTGATGACGTCGGAAGGCTGCTGACGCATTACATAGGCAAGAGGAAGAGATTATATCTAACTATCCAAATTCCAATCTCAGAAGAAGGAAATCTCTTGGTTTGAGGTACTGATCTTCTGACAAGATAGGGAATGACATCCAAGGAAAAGGTTCACGAGAAGATAACACATTAGTGTAGCTCCATAATGGATCATGACTAGCAATCCTTGATACCTGCGCGTGCCGAGCAGCACAACCTTGTGTCGCGCGCCACAGGAGGCTCCCGGTTTCGTCGCGGCACCATGGAGTACTAATCGCAACACCATTACCGAACACACACCCATGAGGAATCCTCACGTGTCAGGAATTAGGCGTGTAGAAATAGTATCATCTAAAGATGATAGCAAACAAGGGTGGATACAATGGTAGAAGCAATGGAGAGGCGAGTTGCAGATCAAAACACATCCCAACCCGAGGAGATACATCTTGAAATTGTGTCTTGCTTTCCTTCACGAGCCAGGTATGAATTAGGTTTCTAAGCTGACACTACTGATCACCCCACTAGGTTGGTTGACCACCCCCAATCCTTCATGAAAGAATGCAACTATTTATGGGACAACCGTTTGGAGGGAAGAAAATTTTAAAAGAATGGGATAAGCAATTTATAAGGGAGGGAGTAATGCAGAATGCAATGTATGATGCGAACATGGTGCATGCACGAACCGTACGTCCTCACAAACCTAGGAAGAATTTCAAAATTCTAGCGTATAGTTCGGTGGCATACACACGTTCTCTCAATAACGATAACTAGTCGTTCTACAGGAAACGTTGTTAGTGTACCTGCAGAAAATTACATTTCAGCCCAACAATTCCCAATATAGCACACAAGAAAGCGGTAAACTAAATACTTTCCATACATACATTCCCCGATGTATATACTTCAGTATCAAAGATACCCGACAGATATACCCACAATTAAGTACTCTCATAATCACATGATTAAACATGTAAGTATGCTAGTAACCACAACTACTCTCCCCTAGACCGACGGTTGGACGGTCATGCTCTCACAACTCCCACTTACCAGGGCGTAGAGGTATATTGATCCATACATTACCACCCAAGTGGATGGCATCCATACAATAGCACGCCGTATGGACAACGAAATAGAAAACAAGCAAGAACCCCCAAGTTAGTACTTTAGTAAGCCACCTAATAGTCCTTATTTGGGCATATAGGATATGACCACTGGCACTCTTTAGTTTAGAATAAAGATTTTTCACAAAAGCTTTCGTTTAAATACACAAATGATGTGTTTACTGTTGAATCTTGCTCCGATACCAGCTGTAACGGAACCGTCCAAATTATAAGAGCACAAGTATAAAAACAATCACCGAAGTGATCAAATTCTCACACTTGAGCCCATATAACTCCGGTAGTCCACGAAATCGCGAGGGATTTCAAACCAAACCGAGAGCAACCGGATCGTAGTAATTCAACATAACACAACACTTGTTACAACAGTTCGTAAGTAGCTCTCATACATCGGAGTACAGATAATTTTATTACCAAACTAAAATAAAGATTAGCGGAAGCAACATAATTTCTGAAATCATTTAACTTCAAATACTGCCAGTACCCAGTCACATCCTGCAAAAGCATACCAGAAGAGATACTACAGAGACCATGCCCATATGGTCTAGTCTTCACGCCCACATGGCGAAGACAATACTTGCAGCAACAAGTACGAATCTGCTACCTGCAACAGGTGGGAATAAACCCTGAGTACGAGAAGGTACTCAGCTAGACTTACCCGACAAAAACCAGAAACAACGGTGACACCAAGGATTATGCAAGGCTTTATAAAGTGGGCTAGCTTGACTCATTTGCAGAAAAGCTTATTACAGATAAGTAATCATTAATGCTTAAGCAACAAGTTAATAATCATTAATCTGTCATCTAGATTAGCACCTGTACTAGAGCAATCACTTTATTAGGAGCAACCAATATTAACCATAGCAGGTATAATAAGGCCATCATCATCATTATCATCAATTCCGAACCATCATTAATCATTAGTGTATCTACGCTGGAGATAACCAGTCAAGTTTCTCACTATCCGGGAGAGACGGCGACTCGAATCGATTCCAACTCAGCTGAGGGGGTATTCCTGACACTCACCCGGCAAACCCCGCTAAAGGCAGCCGTAGATAACCTTTGGTACAACTCAGGGTGGGCCTGAACAGCGCCGCGTTCTCGGGGATACCAGTGGCCAGGAAGCTCAGGACTTTTAACTCACCTGCCCTTGGACCCTCTGGCTCCCTTCCGAGGCGACTTTCACTTTTCAACTTCGCAGCCTGAGTTGAGCTACTAGGCTTCGCGGTCGGCAACCTCAGGCCGGCCAACTAAATGTCAGGCATGCGTTCAAAATGACATAGAAGGCTCCAGGTCTCGGTCCTTAATCGACACAGACGGGGATAGATCCACACCCAAGGCCTCCATGCCTTGTTGTTTCACTATCATCATCCCGCCCGGTCTCATTTCATTTTATTACACATGGTTCACTTCCACGATAGCAAATATAGCCAACCGTGACCTGATCAAGCCCTATATCTCGCAGGTGACAGGAAATCACCCGACTTCTACCGGTCTAATTTAGCAGGGCTAAGCATAGATACGATCCTGTCTATATAGGATTCAAGGTTCGAATTGCTGGACAAGGAGTGTTATCAATGCAGCAAGGGTTTTCAACCAACTCCTATCACGTAATGCAACAATACATATAACATGTATATACAGATAATTACTTTAAAAGTAGGAGGCTTATAATGCTCCGGGGCTTGCCTTAACCGAAATAAGAGATATCGAGGTTCGGTTTCAAGAACGATTCCCACGTCTTCTCCGGCTTCGTCGGACTGGACCTCCAGTTCTCGAACGGACTTCAACTTCGGGTTCCACGCCCAGCGGGACTTTGCTCGTAACACGATTCTTGGCACACCTATTGCATGCATATGCATCCAATGAATTTCATGTATGCATCCAAAAATGACATGATGATTTATGGATGTGCATGAATGATGTGAAGATGAATGCAATGACATTGCAACGTCGTAAGCACGAAACGTATGTGGTGCTCTATTCAAATCACTTCAAGCTTAGGTGCAAATTTCCTCTCTGGTATTAACACGTTTGAACACCTCTAAGAAACCACTAAGTGCCCCAAGGTTAAAACTAAACACACACATAACAAGATTCCAGACATTTAGCATTTCCAATCATGTTAATAGGGGTAGCTGAGAAAATTCATAACTGGAGTTCTATAACTGCAATGGACATGAATTAGGACATTATGGAAAGCTTATGAAATTCCTACATTTCATCTTTAGATACCAAAGCATGAATCAAAAGTTTACCAGGTGGAATTCAAACATTCCCAGAACCTGTTCTGGACAAACAGAGAACAACCATCTCTAACCTCCAACTTAAAACATGTATATCTAAAAAAAATACTTGACCAATGGCCACCAAAATTTAACAGTAGCTAGATCATGAAATTTAAGACAACTTTGCTATAGATCACTTATCAAGAAAACATTATTAACATAGGTTAATTCTCTTAACTAGCAAATCTGTCCAGAAATGACAGATTCACTAACTTAAATAATTAATGACGATTCAAAAGCACAATTGGACCAAACCAAGTTTACCAACTTGTTGTGCATAACAAAGGAACATCAGAAAGTATAGTGCCAACTTCTAAATAAATTATTTAATATCCTTTTATAATTTATTTATTTAATTAGGTGATTAAAGCAACATATAGTAAAACTATATATAAAAATCTACAAAAATTACAGTAGCCACCTAATGCTTCACATAGGCTACCATAAAAATTTCACTTCATTTTGACAAGCAGATATGGAGATATCAAAAATAACAGATGGCAGGTCTATTTCTAGCATAAATAGGAAACCCTATGGAAAAGTATCAAACAACAGATTTAATATTTTTCCTAGCATCATTCTAACATAGGAACAACACTCACCAAGTTTCACCCTTACTGGATCTATAGAAAAATTATGAATATTCACACAAGATCCATTCAAGCAAAACAAGATAATTATATAACTCCACCAAACTACATCCAAATTGCATGAAAATTTAACCATAAGATATTCATGGTATGAGAAGTGCACTATAAAAATTTCATGTCATTTGGAGCTTCACAGAAAGAGATATTATTTCCTCCTTTTTCTTCATGAATAAAATATATAATTAATAACTATTTAATTCATCACAAAACATGGCACATATTATATTTTTATAATAAACTAGACACTATGTAGAGCACATCAAAATTTATAGCATCTCATTTGGACCTCTAGAATAGGAGATACACATTTTTGAAGTTTGCACATGAATCAAATAAATAAAATTGAAAACAAAAACACTAGCCGGCCCAACCATGCCAGCTCGGCCCAGCAAGCGGCTCGGCCCAACGCGCTGGCTCAACCGAGCCGAAACCAGGAAGGGGGGGCGCTGACAGACGGGACCCGCCCGTCATACACACGGGGAGCAGGGGATGGTGGTTGCCGGCGGTAACTCGCCGCCGACGAGTTCTCGGGCGCCGGTGAAGGCACCAGCGTGCTCTACTCACCCAGGCGAGTAGTGGGGTGAGTTGGAGTGGAGCGCGGGACCACCGGGGAGGCTTGCCGGCGTGCGCGGCTGGCGGCGGTGATCCGGCGGCGGCGTACCGGCGGTAGAAGGCACAACGGTCACCGGTGAGAGGCTCCTAAGCTGCACGACATCCCGGCGACCCCGTTGCGCACAAGCAGATGTATGGAGGTGCTATGGAGGGGCGGGACCACGGCGAGCACTCGCGCGGAGGAGCTCCGGCGAGGTCACCGCGGCGGAAACGGAGCAGTGTGGCCTTGCCGGTGCTCGGATGGTTCCACGGAGAGAATGGCGAGGTGGAGGGGGTTAAGGTGGGGCTTCGCGTGGTTGGGATGGGGCAGCGGTGCGACGGCAGCAGCTCACGAGCTCGGCGAGCTCGCGGTGACGATGGCGTGCCGCTGCTCTCCGCTTCGGTGGAGACAGAAGGGATGAGATGGTGGGAATGGGCAGCAGGAGGGGGTGGCGTGGCGTCTTGGCGAGTCTCTCGGACCAGCTGGTGGACACGCGCCGGCGGGCAGCTTGCCAAGTGGTGAGCGCGGCCTGGCGCTGTCGGCCACCATGCCCAGGCCGAGATGGCCATCAGGCTTGCCATCAAAGTCTGACAGAGCATTTTGGATGACCATTATCTCACACACCAAGCCGAACTAGCAAGAGCCATAGTGTACTTGTAGAAAGAGCTACACTAGATCTTCACATAAGTCTAAAGGCGCGAGGCCTAAAACAGCATGGTTAGGGAGATGCAAGGCCCCAAAGAGGTGTACCTCGAAACTGAAACAAAGTTTCAGTCAAACCGATGACTGACAGAGCAACTCCAAGGGCCTCCAACTC
The DNA here is from genome assembly GCA_038087645.1 of Saccharum hybrid cultivar R570. NCBI lineage: Eukaryota > Viridiplantae > Streptophyta > Magnoliopsida > Poales > Poaceae > Saccharum > Saccharum hybrid cultivar. The sequence continues at coordinate 859,889 of JAQSUU010000542.1, forward strand.
TCAAACCAGCTCGAACTAGATCAAGATGAAGTTGACAAAGTTGTCAAGCTACAGGTGGGCTTTAAAAGTGTCAATAAGAGTTTGAGCTGAAACATCCTGGTTTGCAAGATAAAGAGCTCCAAAGTAGTGTACCTTGAAACTGTAACTGCAGTTCTAGACTTAGAAAATTTTTCTAAGTGTTAGAACTACACTTCACACTGACTTGTGGGCCCTGTTTGAGGATTTTCTAGCCATTTTCATGAGATGGGTATATTGAGACTTTTGTTCCTTGATAAATTTCCTACAACTTTGGTAAAGGGTGCACCTCCATGCAAGGTCTCTAGATAACACTTTTAAATTGGTCAAAGCAGATCAGTACTATGGTCAAACTGGGGTCAAACTTAGTCAAATTGGATTTTGGTCAAAACATGAATATAGACCCTAGCTCATTTTGCTCCACTAACATATCAAAGATGTTTTCAAGCCCCCAAGTCACACAATTGTATCACATCTATCATCTATACAAAACCCTAGCAGCACATACAAATCGCAACGTTGCAAAGTCATGTTTCAAGCAATGATGCACATGAAATGACGATGCTTTTGGTAATGCCATGCCATGATCATGCATTAGGAATGCCTTAAGAGGCTAACTAACACCAGGGTGTTACATGCATCCTGCTGTGTTACATAATATTCAAATCAGTTGCTCTTTGGAGAGTAAGATAATAGAAGGCTAGAAAATAGATAAGGGAATATTCCACATTAAAGAGAAAATTAAGGAAGAGCCGTCTAAGCACTTTATACTGGATGAACATGGCGTGTTATGGTTTGATGACCGTCTTGTTGTTCCCAAGGATCGAGAGCTTAAGAATAAACTCATGGATGAAGCTCATCTTTCTAAGCTATCCATCCATCTCGGGAGTAGTAAGATGTACCAAGAACTGAGACCTCGTTATTGGTGGACAAAGATGAAGAAAGAAGTTGCATCCTATGTTGCCAGATGTGACACGTGTTGTAGAGTGAAAGCTATTCATATGAAACCTACCAGTTTGTTGCAACCCTTGTCTGTATCTAGTTGGAAATGGGATGATATAAGTATGGATTTCATCTCGGGTTTGCCCACTACTCAAAAGGGGCATGATTCGATTTGGGTAATTGTGGATCGTCTTACTAAGACAGCTCACTTTTTACCTGTCAAGACAGATTTCTGACCACCTCAATATGCCGAGAAATACATTGCAGAAATTATGAGATTGCATGGTATACCAAAGACTATAGTATCTGATAGAGGGCCACAGTTCATGGCTCACTTTTGGAAACATTTGCACAAAGGCTTGGGAACTAGTTTGATCCGTAGTACTGCTTATCACCCCCAGACAGATGGTCAGACTGAACAAGTTAATGCAGTTCTAGAGGACATGTTAAGAGCCTGTGTTTTGTCTCCCAAGGGTTCATGGGAGTCATGGTTGTCTTTAGCTGAGTTTGCTTACAATAACAGTTATTAAGAAAGTATCAAGATGGCCCCATTTGAAGCCTTGTATGGCAGAAAATGCAGGACACCACTGAATTGGGTCGAGCCAGAGAAAGAAGGTATTATGGTATTGACTTTGTAGAAGAGGCTGAGAAGAAAGTTTATATTATTCAACAAAATATGAAGGTGACTCAATCACGTTAGAAAAGTTATGCAGATAGAAGAAAGAGACTGCTTGTGTTTGAAGTTGGAGACTATGTTTATCTGAAGGTCACGTCAATGAAGAAGAAATGGTTTGGAGTCCGAAGAAAGCTTGCCGCTAGATTTTTGGGACCCTACAAGATATTGGAAAGAAGGGGTCCAACAGCCTACAAGTTAGAGTTACCTGAGACGATGAGTACCGTCTTCCCAGTTTTTCACGTATCACAACTCAAGAAATGCTTGCGCGTTCCGGAAGAAAGAATAGAACCTCGAGGCATAAAACTCAAATCAGATTTGGTATATCATGAGCAACCGGTCTGAGTTTTAGACACTAAAGAATGTGCCACTCGGAATAGTGTGGTGAAAACATACAAGATACAATGGAGTCATCATGATGAGAGGGGTGCAACTTGGGAAATAGGAGAATATCTACAAAAAGCTTATGAAGATTTTTTATAACAAATGGTTCATAACTCAAATTTCGGGACGAGATTTTTATAAGGGGGAGGGTTGTAACACCTCGGTGTTATGCATGCATTTAGCATTACAAATCATACATATAAACATAATTGTGCATTGATAATCACATGTAAAACAAAGTAAAGCATTGAGTTGAAACATGTGAAACATCACTTTGAAACATGAATGATGCACATGCTTATTTAGGTATATTTTTGCCCTGATTATGCTAGCTAGATTAATAAAACATGTTTGGTTGTAAATGCAAATCACTTAGAAATATTTATCATGCAATTTGGAGCAACTTTGGTATTCAAAATTTTGTCAAATTTTGCTTTTAAAAATATTCCCAAAATTGGTCAAAAACCCTTCGTATTTAGCTTTTACATCCCAATTCAAAATCTATACAAAATTTTTCGTTGGTCCCTAAAGCAAAGTTGTAGAGGATTAAATTCTAAGCAACTTTCATTTTTGGGCCATTTCTAGAAAATACCATTTTATTGCTCGAAATTTAGGGTGAAGCTTTTGTTTGAAATTTATTTAAAAATAGAAATTGAAAAAAATGTTCTTTTCACTTACTGGGCCGCGCACCTCCCATTTGGCCTGCTCCGCGAAGCCAGCCTAGGACCACGCCGTGCGCCTCCTCCCACTCGCCCACGCGCGGACGCGCCGCGCCCGACTTCTCCGCCTGCCCGGCCGCCACGCGGCGACCGTACACCGGCGGCGAGGGGCGGTGCCCGCTCCGACCGGCCGCGTGGCCTTCACGAGCCGACCAGCCGCACCCTAGCGCTTCACTCCTCACGCCCCTGTCTCCCTTCCTCACCCGCTCGCAGCAGCAATAGCACGCGCCCCGCTCACTGCCACCGCACGCCGAGCCGCCTCGCCGGATTTGGCTCTCCCGGCCACCGTAGCTCGCCGCTGGCCATTACACCGCGCCACGAGCACCGCTTCACCATCCCACACCCGCTGCTCACATCGGTACTCCGTGGTAAGCCCTCACGTTGATGCAATGGCTCACCAGAGGTCGGCCATTGCTCACTGGAGTGCACTGCTCCGTGGATCTTGCCCCTCCGCTCTACCCCTCGCTTTTCTTTCACGCACACCAGCACCGCACCACCTCACCGGAGCCCGTGAGCCCTTCCCCACGCCATAACTCGGCCGGAGACGGCTCACCGCCGGGGAGCAGCTCTGCCGCTCCACCATTGGTGGCGGTTAGCCTCTTCTTGAGCTCCTCTGGCCGCGCTAAGGGCACCACTAGACCCATGTTGGGACGGTGAGAACGGTGGTGACCACCGTTTGGCCGGGGACCTCGTCGTCGGCGAGATCCCGATGACCCGCCGCAGCCTCTGCCACTTCCCGCTGACGGGTGGGGTCAGTCTCACGTGTGTTCCCTGGGTGCCGATCTGGGGTGCGTGTAGCGTTTAAGCGGTCGGATTTGAAAATAATTACAAAAATGTTTTCCAGAAAATGTGAAAATGATTCCAAAAATCATATCTTGAGATTTATGGCTCTAAAAATTGTGAAACAAATTTTGGTAGACTTCTTAGGAGTAGATCTATGGTTTAAAAATATTGCATGTTGAATTTGTGATACTTTTCTGTGGAGCTTTATTTAATTCTTGAAAATTCTGTTTTATTAAGAAATGAATAATTAATCATAGGAAGCTCAGAAAAATATGGTTCTAGTTTTGTTAATCTTCTTTTGTGATGTACTTTACATGAAAAATTTATTTCATGCATGTTCTGTCGAAAAATAATGATGTGTAGTTCAAGTGCTTTAAATTGCTGATTTTTGTTATTTTGTTAGAGAGAAAAATATGTATAAAACATGGGCATGAGAATTTTTATATAGTGCTTATATACTATGTAGATCATAGGAAAAATGCTAAATCTATTGTTTGATACTTTTCATAATACAAAGTATTTTCATGCTCATATTTATATCATAGCTTGTCATTTTTGTGTAGGCTATTCTACTTATCCAAATGTCGTGAAAAAATTATGGTAGCCTACTTAGAGTAGTACTATGCTACTGTAATTTTCTTAGATTTTTATGTGCTACCAAAATAGATGTTGCTATTCAAACCTAGTGTTAATTAGGGTTTAATTAAGTCTTGCTTTATGCATGATTAGAAAATTAGTGAATATTTGGTGTATCTTTGAAGCATTTTAACTTGATGTTGTGACTTAGCATGTTAGTACAGTAGTTGTAGTACTAGTGGGGCAGTACTTATGTGTAGCTACATGGTAGTTAGTAGTAGAAGAGAATGCAGTAGATGACATGTACTTATAGTACATGTTCTTGGATGATATTGACTATCTTGTATAATAATTTTTCTTATACTCTACCCCATAAAGCAAATCATGTTCATCTACCTTGCATGCAAGCATATTCATTGGGTGCATTTTCATCCGATGTACATTTTTGCATAAGCACTTACAAACCTGCATCATACAGGATCGCAAACAGAGAATCTAGTCGTCGTACCCGAGGAGACGGAAGAGCAGCTCAAGGTGCAGCCACAGGAGGTGCCCGAAGCCAACGAGGAGGACGTTGAGGAGCTTCCGGAGTGCCCCGATCACCGCCTAAGTTCCTTCGAGAGAGGCAAGCCCTGGAGCATTTTCTCCTTCCGTTTGCAATTATTTAATTAATGCTTTACTTTAATTGATGCATTACGTTCAGGAGTTGTCTACAACCGTTGTTGCTTTATACCTTGTTTACCTTTGTATACTATATCCTTGATACCCGGTATCCGCAGTCGAGTCAATGCTTAGCTGGCTTAGACCGGTAGAAGTCGAGTAATTTTCTGTCACTTGCGAGCTATAGGTGGTTACCTGGATCTGCTTGGATAATTATGTCATCATGGGATAACTAAGTGTTAATTTGAAGTTGAGATCGGACGGAGACTTATAGGGTTTTGGACTGTAGTGCTTTCCGTCTGTGTCGATTAAGGACTGACCGTTGTTGGGCCTCGGGTCATGTTGAACGCATGCCTCACATTTAGCTGGCCGAATAACGTACCTTTCGACCGTGAAGCTGGGAGATTATTCAGGCCGAGTGGATTGCCCGCAACGCACTGTACCAGAGAAGGTGTAGTAGGACACGGGGGCGCGATGATAAGACCGAAAGGCAGTCGGTCGGCCCCCGGGTACATGTGGTTCCTGGCAAACTCGAGATCTTTCCTGGATAGTTGACTCGGTAACCAATACCTCACTTTAGCGGGTGAGTGAGGTTTGTGTGAGGAATAAATTACCAGCTGGTTAATAATTGGTTCTGTTACAAATCCCATTGGACGCCCTCTGTCCGCACCAGCCCCGCACCCCACGCCCACCCCCGCATAGAAGGAGAAGAAGAAGCACAGGCCCCACACCACCCGTTCGCACGACCCTCGCATCTGCCTCCGCCCCCGCAGCCCCACACCGGCCCCCCGCAGCCCCGCACCGCCCCCATAGACAAAAAGCGGATCGAACCCTATCCGCACAGGATCCACCCCTCTCCCGACCTCGCTGGCCCCTAGCACCTTTGCCCGCCTCCGGCTCGCCCGCACAGCACGCCCCTCTCTAACAGAAGGATGCAACATCAATCGAGGCCTAATGCAACAAACGAAGAAAATCATTGCAACATCAACCGAGACCTAATGCAACATTCGAAGGAAACCATTGTAACATCAACTCAGACCTAATGCAACAAACGAAGAAAATGATTGCAACATCAACCAAGGTATAATGCAACAAACAAAGAAAACCATAGCAACATCAACCCAGATCTAATGCAACAAACGAAGAAAACCATTGCAACATCAACCCAGACCTAATGCAACAAACGAAGAAATGCAACATCAACCCAGAGAGCTCGCCGGAACCCTAGCCTACTGCAACATCAATCGAGACCTAATGCAACAAAGAAAACTATTTCAACATCAACACAGGACTAATGCAATAAACGAAGAAAACCATTGCAACATCAGCTCAGACCTAATACAACAAACGAAGAAACCCATTGCAACGTCAAGCCAGAGAACCTCGCTGGAACCCTGGCCACCACCACATCCCTTAGATCTAGAGGGGAGGAGGAGGATGAGGAGTAGGAGGAGGATAGGGAGGAGGAGAAGGCCCCAGATCCAGAACCCCCACCACCTACCTCGTCGCAGCCACGCCATCGTCATCTCTAGAGGCATGGAGGTGAGAGAGCAGGGAGGGAGGAGGCGCGCTCTCCTCGCCGGAACCCGCCGCCGTCGCCCCACTCCGGTGCAAAGAGGCACGCGTGAGGTCACTGCAGGGGAGAGAGAGGGAGGGCGGCTCGCCGGGTGTCGAGACATGGAGAGCGCGCACGGAGGGAAGCGCATGGGGCGCGGCGGCGCAGCAGGTAGCAGCGGCGTGCGGCGTGCGGGCAGCAGGGAGCAGCGGGAGAGCATCGGCATGCGCGGGTGCAGCGCGGGCAGCAGACAGCGGGAGGGGAGCAGCGAGTGGGGATGAAAACGGTAGAGTGGATAAGGAGGGGGCGGGTCGGGGTCCGTCCAACGTGAACGGACGCCCTACTAGTAGCATTTCCGAAGATACATTGCTGGTGCTCTTATATGTGTCATGTAACTACATGTTATATGTGGGACCCATCTCTAAGTGTTTTTTATTCCACCTCCTCCTTCCCTCTCTCTCCTCATTTGTTCTCCCTAGAGCCGATGCATCTTGCTTCTCCATCAGTTAGTATTCACCATGCACAGCTTCCCTGCCGCGTGCAGCCGGCCGGCCTCCACCCGCATCGCCGGAGTTCGCCACTGTCGTGCTCCTCTGCATCTGTCGCGCACGGGTCTGGCATCAGTTGCCCTGCTGCACACAAATATAGTGCCGACGGAGTCCACCCCCACCGTCGCCGGAGTCCTCCCCCACCACCGCTGGAGTCCGCCGCAGGCATGTCGTTGTCGTCTTCCTCCACAGTGTGCGGATCTGGCCCCACAACACCACCACAGTCCGCTCCCACCACACCGACGAAGACCATCCCCAACCGCACCACGCGCCGCATCGCGGAGACCTTCCCCCACCACGGGCCTGAAAGTCCCTAGTTTGGTTTTGGCTAATTGATAAAACCTAGGACTAACCTTTGTATCTAAGTGGATGATTTAGATAAAGGTGATCATTGAATATGAGACATGACATTGACTCAGGCGATTTCGGGGAAATGAAATGCATATTTTCCACTACGCCGGAAGTCGGAAAAGAAACGGAGGCGAACGGAGGTCACAGAGGTGACCGGATGCTGCATCGGACGCGGTCACGGTTTGACCGGACACGTCCAGTCAGTACAGCATAGCAGTCAGGCGCGTGGGCTAGGGTTTGCAACCGGCGCGTCCGGTCACTCGTGGGACCGAAGCGTCCGGTCGGGCACCTAGAGGAACAGTGCATGGCAAAGGGCTGAGCGGACGCACGGCGCGTCCGGTCACACGTGATCGGACGCATCCGGTCGCGAAGGGAGCTTACTAGACTCTGACCAGACGCTGGCACTATCGCGTCCGGTCGTTGCGTGGAGCGCGTCCGGTCGATGTGTCGCGGGTGCGCGGCACTGTGCGTTCGGCGCATCCGGTCGGTTGAGCAGCGGGTCCGGTCGCACGATGACCGTTGGGGCGTTGAGTCGACTGTTGAAATCTGGCAGCCACGTTTGAATTCGAGGGACACGTGGACGGCGCAAGGCGACTGGACGCGGTGAAGCGCGTCCGGTCAGTTTCGACCGGCGCGTCCGGTCGTCTCAAAAAACGCTCAGTGGAGTGGCAATGGCTCTATTTGTATGGGATGCTTATAAATACTCGTTGGCCGGCCCTTGGGGAGGATGCTTGGCATTTCTAATACTCTTGTGCATCCTTTGAGCAAAAGTTTCTCCTCCCACTCATCTCTTTTGCTTGATTGCAAATCAAAAGTGAGATTGAGTGATCCCAAAGTGCATTGCATAGCTTGAGGGCATCTAGTGGCACTTGTGGCTGGTTTAGCCGGTGGATTTCTTGTTACTCTTGGAGAGTACCACTCCTAGCCGACTTGGAGATTGTTGGAGGCGTTGGCAAGAGAAGGTGATTGTTCTTGGCCACCTCCGGTTGATTGTGAGAGGTTCTTGTGCTTTCCTCGGCGGGACGCCAAAAGCAACTCTAGTGGAATCCGCGTGTCATTGAGTTACCTCACTTGAGAGTGGTGTCTTGCAGTGCCTTACGGGGCGTGCCTTGAGGGGCAAGTGACTTGAGGGTCACACCGGGAAACCATCTAAGTGTTGGTCGACACAACCGGTGACGTAGCTTGTCGGTGCACAAGTGAACACCGGGTGAACAAAAACATTATGTCTCTTGTCTCCCAGTGATTGGTCTTCATATTGTGTTGTTGTCAATATTGATTGATTGTATATCATCTTGGTGATTGGCAACATCTTCACTCCACCGTCGGTATAAGAATCACAATCCTCTCCCTTGCATTTACATTTACTAGATTATCTTGTGTAGCTCTAGTGGTAGCTTAGCTAGTAGTTTTGTTAGCTTGCTCTCTAGTGTAAAATTAGTGACATAGCTCTTGTGTGAACTAGAGATCATAATCTACTAGACTTGTGGATAGGAGGCTTGCATCACAACCTTTGGCTAAGCAAAACTCGCTTTACGTCGTTTATTTTTCTAACAAGTTTGCTTAGTGGTATTTGTACAATTTTTTATAGGCTATTCACTCCCCTCTAGCCATCTAGGACCTTACAGGGCCGCCAGTTCTACCTCGTTGAAAGTCCTATGTTTGGTGTTGGTAATTAGTGACAATGCCTAAGTACTAATCCTATGCCTAAGTTGTATGTAGCATATGAGGATTAGTACATTCCAAGGTTGGTGGAAAGATGGACATGGTGATCATGATGGCCACACTTGGATTGGGACGCAACCCTACGTGATCAAGGCAAAGGTATATGCTTAAGGGTTGTGTTTTAGTAACCAAGACACCTAGTGGGTGTGGTTACATTATAGGATAGATAGTCGTACTATAAAGAGGGGAATGACGCGGCTATTGAACTCCTAAGTGCCTCTAGGTGTGCATTTCATAATCATATGCATTTAGATAGAACTAATAACGTCTCAAAAAATGATTGAGAAAATGCTAACACACTCACATATGACAAGATCACTTGGTAGTGTTAGCACATTTGCGATGGCGTTGGATTTTGAGCGGTAGAGAGGGTTTGGGGCGGGATTTAGGTGTTTTCGAGGAGTTGAAACAACTATTTTCTACTACGTCGAAAGTCAGAAAAGAAATGGAGGCGAACGGAGGTCACAGAGGTGACCGGACGCTGGACCAGACGCGGTCTTGGTTTGACCAGAGGCGTCCGGTCAGTGTTCAGCGTCTGCGCGTGTCTCAGGTTTTTGATCGGACGCGCAGCGCGTTCGGTCACAGTCGATCAGACACGACCGGTCGATCAGGGAGCTTACTGGACTCCAACCGGATGCTGGCACTACGGCGTCCGGTCAGTTCTGCAGCGCATCCGATCGTTGTTTCGTTGTGCGCTGCTCAGGCTTGACCAGCACGTCTGGTCCGTTATGGAACCAGCGCGTCCGGTCGTACTTCGCGCGTCCAGTCCACGCGACCAGCGCGTCCGGTCGGTGCTTCGCGAAAGTAGCCGTTGTGTGATCGGCGTGTCCGATCAGTTTGACCAGCGCGTCCGGTCAACGCAACTTCGGCTGTTTCAAGTTCCTAATGGCTATATTCGAAGGGGTCCATCTATAAATACTCGTTGGCCGACTCAAAGCTCTCTCTCTTGAACATTTGACATACTTGTGAGCACTTTGAGCTAAGCAACTCCCCTCCCACTCATCTCTCTTGCTTCTTTGCATATTCGAAGTGAGATTGAGTGATCCAAGTGCATTTGTATTGTGAGATTGCATCTAGTTAGCACTTGGTGGTTGATTTATTGTGGGATTCTTGTTTCTCTTGGTGGTTGCTACCACCTAGACGGCTTGGAGCAGCTTGGAGGCGTTGGCAAGAGTTGATGATTGTTCTTGGCCACCTCCAGTGATTGTGAGGGGTTTGTGCCTACCTCGGTGAAGCGCCAAAGGCAACGTTAGTAAATTGCTCGTGTCATTGCAACCTTTTGTCATTTGGTAGGTTCTTGTGGCGCCTTTTGAGAGGCTCGGTGTGAGACCGATTAGCCACCGAACCACGTGGTGAAGAGGGACACAACGGGGACTAGCGTGCCGGCAAGCACGTGAACCTCGGGATAAATCTTCATGTCATCACTTTCATATTGTGATTGATTGTTCCCGGTGTTCGGTTGTCTTGGTATTCATTGTTGATCATATTGGTTGGCTCAATACTTCGCCCCTCGGTGAAACTCTCCTAACTCAACTCCTCATTACCTTCTTAGTTATCTTTGCTAGCTAGTTAGCTTTGCTAAAGTAGCTCCTTTGCGTGGCTTGCTAGTTGTAGTTGTAGTTACCTTCTCGGTTTGACTTGTGCGGTTGAGTGCAAATATACTAGAATTGTGAATTGGATAGGTGGCTTGCAAACACTCCGTAGGCTAAGCAAAACTCGCATCTCGCTACTTGTTATATTGATAAACTTGTTTAGCTTGTCTTTGTAGAAAATTTTAAAAGGCTATTCACCCCCCCTCTAGTCATCAAGACCTTTCAAGTGGTATCGGAGCTATGGTCACCGTTTGTAAGGCTTAACAACCTCGGTGTAAGATGGCTCAAGTTGTGTTCAACCATGTCGGAGGCAAGCCTCCATTCTTTGATGGTGTCTCATCTTTTGATCATTGGAAAAGAAAGATGAAGCAATATCTTGGCTCTATTAATGAGCAGGTTTGGGAGGTGACACGTCATGATTATGCTATCATTGATCCTGACAACCTCACCAACAATGATCGCATTAACAACCAATGCAACACTATGGCTCTCAACACTCTCTACAATGGGATTGATGCAAAGGTCTTTGAGCAAATCAAGGATCTTGAGATGGCAAGTGAAGTGTGGACAAGATTAGAGGAAACATATGAGGGCACTTCAACGGTAAAGAGTGCCAAGCTCTATATGCTCAAGGATAAGTTTGCAAGCTTCAAGATGAAGGATGATGAGTCCATACCAGAGATGTTCTATAGACTACAAGTTATTGTCAATGATCTCAAGAGCCTAGAAGAAGATATCAAGGACAAGGACTTCTCACATAAGTTCTTGATGAACTTACCTAAGAAGTTTGCTATCTTGAGAAAGATAATCCAAAGAGAGGGTTTGGACAAGGTGTCTCCAAACCAAGTGCTTGGAGATGTTATGACCGATGCTCAATATGATGATGATGAAGATGAGAAGAAGGAGATCAAGGTCAAGCAATAGAAGCCCATTGCATTCAAGGCTTCATCTTCTAAGGGCAAGAGCAAGGTGGAGAGCGATGATGATGATCCATTCGATGATGAGACCATGGCCCTCCTTGTGCACAAGATGGGAAGGTTCATGAAGAAGAAAGGATATGGGGCAAGGAAGAGGAGAGACATTATGAAGGCAAAGATCCTTTGCTATAATTGCAATAGCCCCGATCATATAGTGGCAGATTGCCCCTATGAAGATAAGAGATTTCATAATGGGGACTTGAAGCTCAAGAAGAACAAGAAGGATAAGAAAGAGAATGAGAAGAAACCAAAGAAGAGTTTCACATTCAATAAGAAGAAGAAGGGTGGTGGTTATGTGGTCACTTGGGATAGTGATAACTCCGATAGTGATGATTATAGCTCTAGTGATGATGAGAGGACCATTCGGCGAGCCATTGCAAGCATCGCCCTCTCCAACAAGCCATCCATCTTCGACACTACATCAACATGCCTTATGGCTAAGCTTACTAAGGTAAAATATGATGATAGTGATGATGACTCTTGTGCTAGTGATGGTTGTAGAAGTGATGATGAAGAGGATGAGGACTACTCCAAGGATGATCTATTGGGCATAATAGATCAAATGAACAAAGGCTACAAGAGGACCACCAAGAAATACAAAATCTTGGAGCAAGAGCTCATTGCCAAGAGCAATGAAAATGATGCCTTGATGGAGGAGCTCGTTGCTCTAAAAAAGAGTAAGGAGTGCAAAGGAATTGAACAAGAGCTCAAAGCTCTTAGAAAATCCTTTGATGAGCTAGAGGCTTCTCGTGAGTGTGTAAAAGAAGACCATGAGGATCTTGAAATTGCTCACACTAGGCTTAAGGAAGCCCACTCCACTCTACTTGAGCTCATCAAGGAAAAGGACCTCAAGTTGGAGAAGCTCATGAAGGAAGCTAAGGAGGAGCAAGTGATTGTCACTTGTGATATTGGACTAACATGTGATATTATTGATGATTCTTTATTTGTTGGTCCTACTAATGCTTCATGTAGCCCATCATCATCTACCACAACCAACTCTATCTCTACTACTAGTGATTCATCACTCGTGGTTGAGAATGAGACTCTCAAGAGAGAGGTGGATGATCTCACCCGCGCTTTAGGCAATGCCTATGGTGGGGATGCCCGCTTGCTAAAATGCTTGGGTAGCCAAAGGTTCTCTCTTAATAAAGAGGGATTAGGCTATACTCCCAAGAAGGGCAAGGCGGCCTTTGCAACTCACAAGCCTAGCTTTGTGAAGAGCAATGGTTGGTTTTGCAATAGATGCAAACAAGTTGGGCATCTAGAGATTAATTGCAACAAAATGAACAAGAACAAGAAAAATGCTAATGTACCTTACATTCCTTTTGATTCTTGTTATGTGCTTACCAAGGGTGAGAAAGGTGTGCATGCTAAGTTTGTTGGTATACCAATTGTGGGTCCAAAGAAGAAGGCCATTTGGGTACCAAAGAACTTAGTTACTAACCTTCAAGGACCCAAGCAAGTATGGGTACCTAAAAGACATTAATTTGTTTTGTAGGTAAATTACAAGGCCGGAGGAAGACATTGGGTGCTTGATAGAGGGTGCTCTCAACATATGACCAGTGATTCAAGAATGTTCAACTCTCTCAAATTAAATGATAGTGGCATTGATAGCATCATATTTGGTAACAATAGCAATGGTGATGTAAAGGCTCTTGGAAGGATTGCAATCTTAAATGATCATAGCATTTGCAATGTGCTCTTAGTTGAAAAGTTAAACTTCAATCTTCTCTCGGTTGCTCAATTATGTGATCTTGGTTTCAAGTGCATATTTAGTGTTGATGATGTGGAGATAGTTAGTGTTGATGGCTCTAATTTGATCTTCAAGGGCTTTAGATATGAGAATCTATACTTGGTTGATTTCAATGCTAGTGACACTCAACTCTCAACATGCTTACTCACCAAATCGAGTATGGGTTGGTTATGGCATAGAAGACTTGGTCATATTGGCATGAAGCAATTGAACAAGTTAGTGAAGCATGACTTAGTTAGAGGCTTGAAGGATGTCATATTTGAGAAGGATAAGCTATGTAGTGCATGTCAAGCCGGAAAGTAAGTGGGCAACACTCATCCATTAAAGAGCATTATGAGTACTTCCAAGGCAATTGAGTTGTTGCACATGGATCTATTTGGGCCAACTATGTACACAAGCATTGGTGGCAACAAGTATGGCTTTGTAATTGTGGATGATTTCACTAGATACACATGAGTATTCTTTCTTGTGGACAAGAGTGATGTATTTGACATATTCAAGATGTTCATCAAGAGAGTGCAAAATGAGTTTGAGACCACAATCAAGAAAGTAAAAAGTGACAATGGAAGTGAGTTTAGAAACACAAGAGTTGATGAGCTATGTGATGAGCTTGGAATCAAACATCAATTTTCGGCCAAGTATACACCACAATCAAATGGCCTAGTTGAGAGGAAGAATATAACCTTAATTGATATGGCAAGATCAATGTTGAATGAGTATAATGTTAGTCATTCATTTTGGGTCGAAGCAATCAACACAACTTGCTTCTATAGCAACCGCCTCTATTGCCACAAGTTCCTAGAGAAGACACCATATGAGATATTGAATGGAAGAAAGCCCAACATTGCATACTTTTGGGTATTTTGTTGTAAATGCTACATCTTGAAGAAGGGCACTAGATTGAGCAAGTTTGAGAAGAAATGTGATGAATGATTCTTACTTGGTTACTCCACTACTAGCAAAGCTTATAGAGTTTGGAATTTGACTAGTGGTTTACTTGAGGAAGTTCATGATGTTGAGTTTGATGAAACAAATGGCTCTCAAGATGAGGAAGATAACCTAGATGATGTGAGAGGAACTCAATTGACCAATGCTATGAAAGAAATGGATATTGGTGATATTAGGCCAAAGCAAGTGATTGATGTGGATGACAACAAAGATCAAGTGCTCCAAAGTCCAATTACACAAGCTAGTGGTTCTCTAATACAAAATCAAGCTAGTACATCATCTCAAGTGCAACAAGATCAACAAGTGGCTAGTACATCATCTCCAACTCATGATCAACATCAATATCCAAGCAATCAAGTCCAAGTGCTTCAACCAACTAACATTGCAAGAGACCATCCATTGGATTCCATCATTGGTGACATACAAAGGGGAGTTCAAACTAGATCAAGATTGGCATTATTTTGTGCTCACTCTTCTTTTGTGTCAATGGAAGAACCCAAGGACATTGATAAAGCATTGAGATATCCGGATTGGATAAATGCAATGCATGAAGAGCTCAACAACTTCAAGAGAAATAAAGTATGGGAACTAGTTGAGAAGCCTAAGGATCACAATGTCATTGGAACAAGATGGGTCTTTCACAACAAGCAAGATCAAGATGGGATAGTAGTAAGGAACAAAGCAAGACTAGTAGCTCAAGGTTACACACAAATAGAGGGTCTTTACTTTGGTGAAACTTATGCCCCGATTGCAAGATTGGAAGCAATTAGGATTTTACTTGTCTATGCTTGTGCTCACAATATCAAACTATATCAAATGGATGTGAAGAGTGTATTTCTAAATGGATACATTCAAGAAGAGGTGTATGTGGAGCAACCTCCCAACTTTGAAGATGACAAGAAACCCAATCATGTCTACAAATTGAGAAAAGTTTTATATAGATTGAAGCAAGCACATAGAGCATGGTATGAAAGATTGAGGGACTTCTTGCTATCTAAAGGATTTATCATGGGCAAAGTGGATACTACTCTATTCACCAAGAAGATTGGGAAAGACTTGTTTGTGTTGCAAATATATATTGATGATATCATATTCGGTTCAACCAATCAAGATTATTGTGATGAGTTTGGGAAAATGATAGCAAAGGAATTTGAAATATCAATGATTGGTGAACTTAGTTTCTTTCTTGTACTTCAAATCAAACAAATGAAGGAACATTTGTAAGCCAAACCAAATACATAAAGGATATGCTAAAAAAGTTTGGTATGGAAGATGCAAAAGGAATCACTACTCTAATGAGCACTTGTGGAAGCTTAGATAGTGACAAGAGTGGCAACATGGTGGATCAAAAGCTATATAGATCAATGATTGGTAGCCTACTCTATGTGACGGCATCAAGGCCCGACGTGATGTTTAGTGTATGCATGTGTGCAAGATTTCAAGCCTCACCAAAAGAAAATCATTTGAAGGCAACAAAAAGAATATTGAGGTACTTAAAGCATACACAAGATGTTGGATTATGGTATCCCAAAGGTGCAAGCTTTGAGCTAGTTAGATATTCGGATTCCGACTATGCCGGTGACAAAGTGGAGAGAAAGAGCACTTCCGGGACTTGTCAATTGTTGGGAAGATCACTTGTCTCATGGTCATCCAAGAAGCAAAATAGTATTGCACTATCTACCGCCAAAGCCGAATACATCGCCGCGGGTAGTTGTTGTGCACAAATCTTGTGGATGAAGGCAACATTGAAGGATTTTGAAATCAATTTCAAGAATGTGCCATTGCTATGTGACAATGAAAGTGCTGTGAAGCTAACCAACAATCCGGTTCAACATCAAAGAACAAAGCATATTGATGTTTGCCATCACTTTATTAGAGATCATCAACAAAAGGGTGACATTGCTATTGAGAGTGTAGGCACCGAAGATCAGCTAGCCGATCTATTCACCAAGCCACTTGATGAGAAGAGATTTCACAAGCTAAAGAATGAGTTGAACATACTTGACTTCTCCAACATGAGTTGATGCACCCCATATATGACATGCCTCTCCTTCGAGCCCCAAGGTACAATTGGTTGACATGTCATACATTCTATGCTAAGGATTTGTTTAGTGCATCTAGTCATAATTTACATGTTCTAGGATCATTCATGAAAATCAAATGAATTTAAAGTTTATATGGTGCCACTATTGCTTCTTTGTCATGTATGATCTAGTGGTAGCATATAACTTGTTTGAGAGCTTGTGAGCCTAAGTGTTTAATCTAGAAAACTTGTCTAAATATTTGCTTCAACATGGTGCATGATAACCCTTCTAGTGAGGTGTGAAGAAGCTTGCCCTTGGATCAAACCGAAGCATTTTATTTATGCAAGCAATCTAGGGTGAATCACAAACTTGATCCTCACCCCATAACATGACATGATATTCTATCTACAATTGGTCCCTTGTGGTCATTGGTGCCAAAGGGGGAGAAAATGTTGTTCACAAAGAGGAGAAAACCTAAAGGGGAGAATTGATAAAAGAAGGGGATCAACTAAAATTTTGAGCACACAAGTAGGAGGAGCAAGCTCTTAAACATGAATGTTGCATTTCTATGTGCACTTCATATGTATGATGCATAGTTATGCATTTCTTTTTCTTCGATACATTGCTTGTGTGATGTTTTGCTAGTATACAATTGAATGGTGTATTGAGGTACTAGCATGAATAGGAAGTAGTTAGATTTTTCTTGTTTCATGTTTTTCAAAGTGGTACTAGAGCCTTGCTTATATTGTTGATCTCACGAGGTTTCTAGTTATGTTTGTGCTTTTTCAAGTGGTATCTAACTACACAAGGTGCTAAGATGGTGTTTATCGCTACTCCGATGGTATCACGCTTCAAAGGTTATAATCCTAACACTTAGCACCTATTGGTAGTCAATGCTCTCAATTTTTCCTATCTAACATGTATGCTTCCAAAATCCAAACATATAGCATACATGTAGGGGGAGCCATTGCTATCAATTTGAATTCATGATCACATGTCCATAATTCTTACACATGGTAATATACTTGGACAATGTGACATGGGTTCAATCAAAATTTTATCATAATATCTTTGTGAAAGGTTTGTCACCAATAACCAACAAGGGGGAGATTGAAAGTCTTATGTTTGGTGTTGGTAATTAGTGACAATGCCTAAGTACTAATCCTATGCCTAAGTTGTATGTAGCATATGAGGATTAGTACATTCCAAGGTTGGTGGCAAGATGGACATGGTGATCATGATGGCCACACTTGGATTTGGACGTAACTCTACGTGATCAAGGCAAAGGTATATGCTTAAGGGTTGTGTTTTAGTAACCAAGACACCTAGTGGGTGTGGTTATATTATAGGATAGATAGCTGTACTATAAAGAGGGGAATGACGCGGCTATTGAACTCCTAAGTGCCTCTAGGTGTGCATTTCATAATCATATGCATTTGGATAGAACTAATAACGCCTCAAAAAATGATTGTGAAAATGCTAATACACTCACACATGACGAGATCACTTGGTGGTGTTAGCATATTTGCGATGGCGTTAGATTTTGAGCGGTAGAGAGGGTTTGGGGTCCTCTCTCCCTCCCGCCGAGCAAGCTCGGCGGGATTCTGGCGTTTTCGAGGAGTTGAAACAACTATTTTCCACTACGCCGGAAGTCGGAAAAGAAACGGAGGCGAATGAAGGTCACAGAGGTGACCGGACGCTGGACCGGACACGGTCTCAGTTTGACCGGACGCGTCCGGTTAGTGTTCAGCGTCTGCGCGTGTCTCAGCTTTTTGATCGGACGCGCAGCGCGTCCGGTCACGGTCGATCGGACGCGTCCGGTCGATCAGGGAGCTTACTGGACTCCAACCGGACGTTGGCACTGTGGCGTCCGGTCAGTTCTGCAGCGCGTCCGATCGCTGTTTCGTTGTGCGCTGCTCAGGCTTGACCAGCGCGTCCGGTCCGTTACGGGACCAGCGCGTCCGGTCGTACTTCACGCGTCTAGTCCACGCGACCAACGCGTCCGGTCGGTGCTTCGCGAAAGTAGCCGTTGTGTAATCGGCGTGTCCGGTCAGTTTGACCAGCGCGTCCGGTCAGCGCGACTTCGGCTGTTTCAAGTTTCTAACGGCTATATTCGAAGGGGTACGTCTATAAATACTCGTTGGCCGGCTCAAAGCTCTCTCTCTTGAACATTTGACATACTTATGAGCACTTTGAGCTAAGCAACTCCCCTCCCACTCATCTCTCTTGCCTCTTTGCATATTCGAAGTGAGATTGAGTGATCCAAGTGCATTTACATTGTGAGATTGCATCTAGTTGGCACTTGGTGGTTGATTTGCTGCGGGATTCTTGTTTCTCTTGGTGGTTGCCGCCACCTAGACGGCTTGGAGCAGCTTGGAGGCGTTGACAAGAGTTGATGATTGTTCTTGGCCACCTCCGGTGATTGTGAGGGGTTTGTGCCTACCTCGGCGAAGCGCCAAAGGCAACGTTAGTAAATTGCTCGTGTCATTGCAACCTTTTGCCATTTGGTAGGTTCTTGTGGCGCCTTTTGAGAGGCTCGGTGTGAGACCGATTAGCCACCGAACCACGTGGTGAAGAGGGACACAACGGGGACTAGCGTGCCGGCAAGCACGTGAACCTCGGGATAAATCTTCGTGTCATCACTTTCATATTGTGATTGATTATTCCCGGTGTTCGGTTGTCTTGGTATTCATTATTGATCATATTGGTTGGCTTAATACTTCGTCCCTCGGTGAAACTCTCTTAACTCAACTCCGCATTACCTTCTTAGTTATCTTTGCTAGCTAGTTAGCTTTGCTAAAGTAGCTCCTTTATGTGGCTTGCTAGTTGTAGTTGTAGTTACCTTCTCGGTTTGACTTGTGCGGTTGAGTGCAAATATACTAGAATTGTGAATTGGATATGTGGCTTGCAAACACTCCGTAGGCTAAGCAAAACTCGCATCTCGCTACTTGTTATATTGATAAACTTATTTAGCTTGTCTTTGTAGAAAATTTTAAAAGGCTATTCACCCCTCTAACCATCGAGACTTTTCACCCGTGCCATGCCGCCGAAGTTCATCCGCTCCGCGCGTCTCCTCCTCTGCCGCGGTTTCGAGGGAAGAAGCAAGACGGAGACGCCCTTAAGAGTTGGGACTGTCCTTAAGAGTTGGGACTGTCCTTACCACAGGACCATCTCGGAGCCGTTCGGCTGGAATTATAAGCCGGCTGAAAAACACTGTTGGCTGGTTTTTTGTGAGAGAAAAATACTGTTCCGGCTGAAAAAACAAGCTGAATAAGACGGATTATAAGCTAGATGAACAGGGCCCTCGTATCTTTGTTGAGCAGTATTTTGAGTGGCGGGCTGCTCAATTAACCCAGTTTGATCAAACGACGAAAGGCTACTAGGTACACGCTACTGGATATAGTTGCTGCGCTGCCGTCGAGAGAAACACTAGTGTACCGTGAAAGAATTTGCTTTAGAAAAAAAATCAGTGAAAGAATTTGCTTGATTTACAGTTACCGTCAAACATTGGGACAAAATACAAGCTTGTTTTTATCACTACTAGTGTACCGTGACCTGAGGTTACCCTCGGTCCCTCGCTACCGGCCGGGCCAGAAGCCCAAAAGGGTCCGGTGCAGCACACGTAGGAGCAGCGAGGAGTGTGTTCGGTCAGCTTAGGCCATGTTTAGTTGCTAGAAATTTTGTAAAATTTTTCAATATTTCTCGTCATATCGAATCTTTGAACGCATGCATGAAGCATTAAATATAGATAAAAAATAAAACTAATTACATAGTTTAGACGAAATGGACGAGACGAATCTTTTAAGCCTAGTTAAACCATAATTGGACACTAATTATCAAATAACAACGAAATTTGATACCGTGTCATTTTAAAAAAAAAAAAAAAAAATCGGAACTAAACCAGCCCTTAGCTGCCCCGGGTCCGGAGATCGCCATTGAATGCCGCCCCAACCATATTTTCCACCTCCCATTTACTCCGGCCGGCGTCACCGGAGCGCTATATCTAGGGCGGCAGCGCGGCACTGACTTCTCCAACCAACTCGTCGGGGCCTTGCATTTATCGTGGCGTCCATGTCCATGCACCAGCCGACGAGCGCCGCCGCCACCCAGCTTCATCACGCCGCGATGGAAGCGTCATTGATGTCGCTCTCGTTCCTGCAGCTCGCCTTCACGGCGGTTGCGGCGATCGCGGCGCTGGCCGTCGCGGTGGCCGTCACGAGGTACAATCGGAGATACATGGGCCTGAGGCTGCCTCCGGGCCCTCCCGTGTGGCCCGTCGTCGGGAACCTCTTCCAGGTGGCGTTCTCCGGCAAGCTCTTCATCCACTACATCCGCGACCTCCGCAAGGAGTACGGCCCCATCCTGACGCTGCGCATGGGGGAGCGCACGCTCGTCATCATCAGCAGCGCCGAGCTGGCGCACGAGGCGCTGGTGGAGAAAGGGCGGGAGTTCGCGAGCCGGCCCCGGGAGAACACGACGCGCAACATCTTCTCCTCCAACAAGTTCACCGTCAACTCCGCGGTGTACGGCGCCGAGTGGCGGTCGCTGCGCCGGAACATGGTGTCCGGGATGCTCAGCACGTCGCGGCTCAGGGAGTTCGCGCACGCCAGGAGGCGCGCCATGGACCGGTTCGTGTCGCGGATGCGCGCCGAGGCGCTCGCGTCGCCCGACGGCGCGTCCGTCTGGGTGCTCCGGAACGCGCGCTTCGCCGTGTTCTGCATCCTGCTCGACATGACCTTCGGCCTGCTGGACCTCCACGAGGAGCACATCGTGCACATCGACGCCGTCATGAAGCGCGTGCTGCTCGCCGTCGGCGTGCGCATGGACGACTACCTCCCGTTCCTCCGCCCCTTCTTCTGGCGGCACCAGCGCCGCGCCCTCGCCGTCCGCCGCGAGCAGGTCGACACGCTGCTCCCGCTCATCAGCAGGCGCCGCGCCATCCTCCGCGACATGAAGAGCTCCTCGCCGCCCGACCCCAACGTCGCCGCGCCCTTCTCGTACCTCGACTCGGTGCTCGACCTCCACATCGAGGGCCGGGACGGTGCGCCCACCGACGACGAGCTGGTCACGCTCTGCGCGGAGCTTATAAACGGCGGCACCGACACGACGGCCACCGCGATCGAGTGGGGCATGGCGCGCATCGTGGACAACCCGTCCATCCAGGCACGGCTCCACGAGGAGATCATGCAGCAGGTCGGCGACGCGCGGCCCGTGGACGACAAGGACACCGACGCCATGCCCTACCTCCAGGCCTTCGTCAAGGAGCTCCTCCGGAAGCACCCGCCCACGTACTTCTCGCTCACCCACGCCGCCGTGCAGCCCGGGAGCAAGCTCGCCGGCTACGACGTGCCCGTGGACGCGAACCTGGACATCTTCCTCCCGACCATCTCCGAGGACCCGAAGCTGTGGGACCGGCCAACGGAGTTCGACCCGGACAGGTTCGTGTCCGGTGGCGAGATGGGGGACATGACGGGGTCGGGCGGGATCCGGATGATCCCGTTCGGCGCGGGGCGGAGGATCTGCCCCGGGCTCGCCATGGGGACGACGCACATCGCCCTGATGGTGGCGCGGATGGTGCAGGCGTTCGAGTGGCGCGCGCACCCGTCGCAGCCGCCGCTGGACTTCAAGGACAAGGTGGAGTTCACGGTGGTGATGGACCGGCCGCTGCTCGCCGCAGTGAAGCCCCGAAACCTCTCCTTCTGATCGAACGCGTGTTCCCATGGCTACATACAGTGTGCGTGCGCACTTGCGCATGTCAGCTAGCGTGGCGGTCGCTCGTACGTGTGCAGGCGGCCCAACTGCACATGCAGGATGTATCGCCGTGTGGGCAGGGGCTGCATGGTAGTCTCCATGAGTTGTGAACGCCACCATATTGTCGTGTACTCGTGTGTGCATGATGTAGCATATATACACGGAAATGCTAGACGACGTTTGGATGTGTGGGTGTGTACGTAGTAGTAGTAGTTCCTTCACGATGTATAAGAAGGAACTCTTTTGTGTACTTGTATGTGTCATCAGTTGACCAGTGACCACCACACACATTCGTGATGCATGGTATTATATTACTTGTGTTGATCACCAAAGCAGGAGTACGTCGTACTCCCTTAGTTTGAACTTGAACTTAAATTATATAAAAAATATTAACATTCTCGATACAAAATTAGTATCATTAGATTAGTTAAAGAATATATATTTTCATAATAAATTTACTTGGAGACCTAAATATTAATACTATTTGCTATAAACTTGGTCAAACTTGAGCTATTTTAATCGGCACGGATCTTATAATTATATTTTTTTTCTGGACGGAGGGAGTACGTGTTTAGCCGTTGTGACTTTCCCTCCTCTTCGGTTCTTCCGATCCTGATCATGACCAACCAGTTTATCACGAACAAGCTAAATACATATCCGCTACAGCATAATAGTGAGCCACTGTCCATATGTACATATGCATGTATACATATATGGTTGCTTCAAACCTTGTATGTCGGCTAAAACAACTCCCAGCCCGTATGTATACACCATTGCTAGCATAGATCCACAATTCAATGCTAGCCAGCACAGCATCCTCTCCTACGAACCAACCATATTTTCATGCAACCACAGTGAGGATGTGTTTAGTTCCCAAAATATTTTGGTTTTGGGTACTGTGGTTTTTTTGTTTTATTTGGTAATTACTGTTCAATCATGGATTAATTAGGCTCAAAAGATTCGTTTCGCGATTTCACGGTGAACTGTGCAATTAGTTTTTTTTGTTTCGTCTACATTTAATGCTTCATATATGTGCCGCAAGATTCGATGTGATGTTTTATGGTGAAATATTTTGGGAACTAAACACACCTGAGGCGAAAAATTCAGAACACTGTCTGCACATCATGCAGGACCGTGAAGTGTTTAGCTGTGTGTACAGTATCAGCATGCATTCAGCAGCGTTGAGATCAGGCCGGACCATGACCATGCATATATACAGTGAATTAGGAATAAGACGTGCTTAGTTTTTTTTGAACCTAAGACGTGCTTAGTTTCTGGCAGATGGGACGACTAAGATGTCTGCCCAACTGTTCTGCACTGGCGGTGTATGTAAGTACAGTAATAACGAAGTGCCTGCGGTCTTCTATTTTATCATCATCGTGGCAAGTGCCCATAATCCTCGGAGTCGTGCAGCGTAGTGTAGTACAGCACATAGCTTTCTTCTGCCCCACTGTTTTAATAAACCAGCGTAAATATCAGCGTAAACTAAATTTCAGCTTTGCCTTATTTAGATAACTAAATTCACCCCAAATTTTACTATGAAAAAGAAGATTCCCTATCACATCAAAATGTCGGCACATATATGAAGTACTAAATGTAGATGAAATCAAAAACTAATTACATAGTTTTATTGTACTTTACGAGACGAATATTTTAAGCCTAATTAATCAATGTTTGGACAATTATTAGCAAATAAAAACAAAAAACTACAGTAAATCTGCACAGTGCCACCGGCGCGATTCTGCCGAACGAAGGCGTTGGCAGCGGTCATAATTCTACCTCGTACAAGCGCACGCATGTGCAGCAGTGCAAGTACTGGCAGAGGTACTGCCAGTCTGCCACCGCTTTTGCAGGGCATGGCGAGATAAAACCGGATCACGTCGACCTCTTGCCGCTTCGGCATTTAACTCATTCACGGAGATTGCTCTAAATTATAGTTTACTTTATTTTGTTTATAATTCAAATTCCTTTATTTTTGCCATGTATAAAGAAAAATACACCAACGTAAACATCAACGTGGTTTTGTAAATTCTCCATTTTGTTTTGATAATGTATTCATTTGAACTTGTTGGAGCAAATATATTTTTAGAAAAAAAAACTTAGGGCTCATTTGGCATGGTTTCTGGAATGGCTCCGACTCTACCTCTAATTGACACAAGCAGAGCTAGGGCTTTTGTTTGGCGTAATCTGACCCATATGATTTTTGACAAAAACCAGTGAAAATTTAATGTTATATAGTTGTCTGCAACATAGAAGACCCTATCCTGCAATGTTGAAGACCTTGGTGATGTTCTTCGCTGGCGTCGCCTTTGCCAACCGATGTCCTGCTAAATGGTCATCCAGAAAACAGCTTCGGCGAAGAAGCCCAGAGGAGCGGGAGAAAACGTGGTTTCTCCCGGTTCCTACTCACAAACTTAGCACAAATTATAACAAAATTGTCACTTGAACATTTTTTGTCAAACTTTTTTTTTTCAAAACAGCTTTAGCTCTACTATAAATTATTCCACAAGATGAGCTAGAGCCCGAAGCCTAGAACCCTATCAAACTGGACCCTTAGCTATTGTAAACGATAAAGAAGTTTAATTTATGATAAAATCAAAATAAATTATAATTAGAAATGGAGGGAGTACTTCAGAACATACATGATAAAAAATTGCACGCAAGGAAAAACACGATGCTCGCGGAACGAGAGCGCGGACGCCGCTAGGCCTGGATCTTGCCTCCTCTCGTAGCACACCATGGACTGCCCCACCACGGCCGTCGTCGCTGAGCCGGAGCATTACCCGACTTGGTGGTGGCTGATTTGAGCGACCTCGGACCGCCTCGTCTGTGGACGCGCACACCCTCCCAGTAGTGGGGACGGCCGCAGCCTCGGCGAACGGGAGCACAGACGTCGCCGAGCCCGGATCTCGCCTCCTTCACCGCCTTCGCGGATCTACATGGTGCCATCGTTCGTCGGGGACTGGTGAGGAGGGATCGCGTGCCCTGGCCGCCGCAGCCCTGACCTCGCCCTCGCAGCCACCGCCACCGCCGCCCTTGTCCTTAACCTCGCCTAGTGAGGAGGGATCATGTGCCCTGGCCGGCGCAACCCTACCCTCGCCATCACAGTCGCCGCCGCCACCACCCTCGTCCTTAACCTCGCTCGCCGCCGTAGCACACAGAGAAGAACAGAGAGACTGAGAAGTGGATGGGTTGGTGTGGTCGGACTATACTTGGAGAAATATATCTAACAGACTATACTACTCAAAACATTATTTTTTGTTACCATTCTACCCTTAATTACATAAAAAAAATCAAAAATAGAATTGTCACACCTTTTTTTCAGGTGCTGATCCCACCAATTTAATACGCACCTAGTGCCTCCCGGTGCCTCTCGAATTGGTGTCTCTGCCTTTCTAGCCGTTGGATCTCTCCTCGTGAGCCGTACAATTTCTGGCAACCATAGTAAAAATTTTCTTATTAAAAGTAACCATTTATGATTATAAATATATATTTTTTAGAAATGTATTCTATTATATGTCTAATAGTAGAAATTTGATATGAGAAAAAATAAATATTAGTACTTCTATGTACATTTAATCAGCTACATTCTTTTTCAGGACTAAGATACTACGCCGGTAGAACTTTTATCAGGAGAGATGGACTGTGTAATTTTAGTTTCGCACTGGGCCTGCTGGCCTGGTGCCGATCAATCATGGGTTAGGCGCTGGCCAATCAAGTGGAGTAGATGGCTGCTCACAAAATTCAGTGGACCAGCACTAAATGGAGAGACTGGATAGCGGCACTACTCGGAACGGCAACGTCAAGAATACTGATTAATGGGCAGCCGACGAGAGAGATCAAACACGCGAGAGGGCTAAGACAGGAGGACCCGCTATCACCTCTCTCGTTCATCCTTGCTATTGACCCTATGTAGCATATCATTGAGGTGGCGGCAACGTCAAGAATATTGATTAATGGGCAGCCGACGAGAGAGATCAAACACGCGAGAGGGCTAAGACAGGGGGACCCGCTATCACCTCTCTTGTTCATCCTTGCTATTGACCCTCTACAGCGTATCATTGAGGTGGCGGCAAATGGGGGCATCCTGAACCCGGTTTTGCCAATGGCGGCGAAGCTAAGGTGCTCACTCTATGCTGACGACGCTGCGATATTCGCCTCCCCAAGTAATCTCAAAATTGAACATCTTCATAGGATCCTAAATTTCTTTGGGGATTGCTCGGTCTCATAATTAACATATCCAAGACAGAAATCTTCCCCATTAGGGTTGAGAACAATACGGTCACCCATCTGCTCCAAAATTTCCCTGGAAAAATTTGCACATTCCCTGGCAAATATCTTGGCCTTCCCCTCCATGTGAGAAAACTAAGGAAAATAGATGTGCAACCTCTGCTAGATAAAATTGGGCAAGGTTGCCTGGTTGGAAAGGGAGGTTTCTATCTTCAGCAGGGAGAGAGACTTTAGTCAAGACGGTGCTCTCTTCTCAACCAATTTACCACATGACAACTTTCCTAGAGCAAAAGTGGTTGATTAAAAAGATTGATCGACTACGTAGAAGTTTCCTTTGGAGGGGGAAAACACCCGATAAAAGTCTATGGGGGACATTCGATCGTCAACTGGTCAACATCCTGTCTACCCAAAGTCAAAGGAGGTTTAGGGATCCTTGACTTGGAACATTTCGCTCGTGCCTTGCGACTACATTGGCTCTGGTTCAAATGGCGCCAAAAGGAAAGAGCGTGGAACAACCTTAAATTACCGTGTGACACCAGGGACAAGGATCTATTTGCGGCATCAACGGTGGTAACGATTGGCGATGGCAAAACAGCCACATTCTGGACCTCCTCTTGGGCCCAAGGAAAAACCTTCAAGACCTTGGCGCCAACGTTATTTAGGAAGGCGAAGAGAAAAAACATTACGGTTCAGAAGGCTTTGCGGGATAATAAATGGATATCACACATCCTTCCCATCCTGACAGCGGAAGAAATCCATGAGTAGGTCCAACTGTGGCAGACTATCCAGCATATCGAGTTAGATGCTGACAGGGAGGATAACATCGTATGGCACTGGACAGTAGATGGGGAGTATACAACTAAAAGCGCCTACTGCATCCGATTCGAAGGAACGTTCAGTAAACTCAAAATCATGCCGATCTGGAAATCCAAATCGGAACCTAAATGTAAATTTTTTGCATGGACGATGCTGCATAAAAAGATCCTCATGGCTAACAATCTAATAAAACGCCATTGGTCAAATGATCCCATTTGCAAGCTCTGTGGAAATGACCCAAAAACCCCCACGCACCTGTGCAATGATTGCACTTTCACAAAGCAGGTGTGGTCTGTCCTGAAATCGTGATTTGGCCTATCTTTTATCGACACCATCAGTACTAATGGCTCATTGCATAGCTACTAGCGCAAATGTCGAATGAAGGTAGACAAACCTAATAGGAAAGCTTTTGATGGACTAATGACATACTTTTGGTGAAATATATGGAAAGAGAGAAATAGAAGAACTTTTCAAAACAAGAGTTTACAGGCAAGAGATGTGGCTTTCTTATGCAAAGAAGAGGTCGATCAATTTCAATGGGCAACAAAACCAAACGTGGAGACCAGCTAGGCTCTGTAACTTACGTAGTTTCCTTTCCCTTTGGGCGTTTTGTTCTTTCGTTCTCAGATGGTATTCCGTATTTTTGGCAGAGTAGTGTGGTGTTTTCTAAGGGCCGGTGTGGTCATCATGATTGTAAGTTTGTTAAGGCTGTAAAGGTTGTAACCCTTCTTATTTTTTTTTTATTTTTCTTCATTTAATAAAAATCCGACAAAAGCTTTTTGTCGCCTTTTCAAAACAAAAATTCAGTGGACCCTGGGTCCATCGTATCGCCCATGCATCCCCGCCGCTGATGCAAGACACATCACGCTGGGCGAAATCGAAGCGTCTGGGTGTGCGGTTCCTTCGCGGCGGATCTCGGCTCCTCACGTTGCGACGCTCGGACTTGGTCAATGGCTCAGCGTGGACCGTACGATCTAGGCTGTTTGGTTTGGGGAGTGGTCCCATCCAGCGTCAACACGTCCAGCATGGGCTCGACCGATGATTTCTAGAGGAACGACTCGATGACCTGATTATACTAGCGGATGTTACGATCCGATGATCGATGGTTTGGTTTCGTCCGTCAATCCAAACAGTTTTAGGTTCGGAGATACAGGTTCGGATGACTTCGGACGATGCTACTACGTGAACCAAACAGGCTTAGGCCACGTGTCAACCATCCGTGATAAGAGTGCACTGGGAAGCTAATGGGCCCAGGGTCCATCCAATCCAATTTTTTTTTTTTAAGAAATGGAGTAGATCGCCGACCGAACAGAGCACCATACGTTCATACAGCTACGGCATGTATACGAACAAGTACACGTCCCTTCTTCTGTTCCTCCGCGACTTTCTAGGGCCTTGGGTTAGATTTGCATTTGTCCGAGGAGCCAAGGGTGGGCACGTAATTGTTCCAGAGTTTTTTTCAGGAGGACGGCGATGAGGGTTGAAACGAAAGTTGCGGCTTGTATTTGGTCTTGGGGTGACGTGGAATGCTTTAATTTGTCATAGTTTCGTGGGTTGGATTGAACCCATTTCTTGTTTGGTTCAGAAGGTTGGGTCTATTCTAGTTTATGTTTGGTTAGAAGAATATCTGGAAGTGGGTTGAGTCATTGACATGTGCGGGGTGATAGTCTCCGTCCCTTTCTTCTTTCTTCCGCTGAGGCCACATGTGTCACTCGGCCTGCGCTCGCGTCTCTTGTGCGCATGCGCCTTCCGCGCCCGGCCGCAACCCCCACAACCTGCTTGCCCGCAGCCGTGGCCACAGCTCGCTCTCCAGCAGCCACTTAGATCTGCCCGCTGACCCGCCCTGCCATTGCTCTCTCGTACGCCCTGACCTGTTGCTCCGTGGCTGCGCCCATGCTACTCCGTAGGACACACCGTCGTTGCTACTTGTGTGTTGCAGCTAGTCCCCGCTGGGTGTGAGGGTCAGGGTCTGGACCTTCTTTGGGAGGCGGAAGGACAAGAGACGGAGGGCTGAGGCGGGCGGAGGGATGTGCTGCTTCACCGGAGGGAGGAGGCCGCCGGAGGGGTGTGGTCACGCTCCTTCCTCTGCACCGCCTGGGAGTTTTGTGCGAGGGAGTCGAGGAGATGCGCCGCTGGAGGAGGCTTCACACCGCACGCAGGAGGTTGCGCTCCATCTGGGTCGGCGGGGTCCGCTCGATTTGGTACCAGGAGAACCTGCATATCGTGTGAATATTCTCCTTTGGGTCCGACCCAGTTCAACTGGACCTCAAACCAAACACCCATGAAACTGGGTCGAACCTATTCCAACCCAGTCCGTCCCACTGTCAAACACATAGTTACTCTCTTTGGTATTTATAAAAAACTAGCAAACATGCCTGTGCGTTGTAACGGGAGAAAAATTATCTAATGTTTTTTGAGAAACAACAATGAGAATAATACATATATATTTATGTTTTACCATATATCTATAAAATTTAAACTCTATAGTTTATTTTATAATAATCATGACATCCATAGCATAAATTAATGTTGTCAATAATATGACACCTATTAAGTTTGTAGCGAATTAAAATACAACATTGGTGCATTTTTTCTCCCATTGAAAAGCACATAAATATTTAGATGTAAATATATCATAAATTTAATTGTTATACTATTCATGTGTTGCTACAGTTAAATATCAATTTTCATGACTTTCTTTGAGGATCCAAAATTATCTAATTAAAGTTGGCAATGTGTTAGTTGCTGATATATCAAGGATTTATCTATCCGCTAATGATTATGACGAAAGATCTCTCTCGTTGTTTCATGTGTCAGCCCTTATTAGGGATTGCAGATGTATATATATATATATATATATATATATATATATATATATATATATATATATATATATATATATATATATATACATACATTGGAATAGACAACAAACTGGTCAAGATTTCAATTTTAATATACGATTTTAGTTAGTTGGACTATATGCTGATCTAAGTTTTAATAAAAATATTTTTTTAATCAAAACTACATAAATATTTTATTTCTTTGGAAATTCAACGGTTCAAGTGACTTCGTCAATTTCGAGCGTTTGTCGGTTCAATCTTCGAAGATGCTTATAGGGGTAGGGTTTTCGTCTGTACGTTCATAGGGGTGAATGTGCGTGCGTTGTGAGTGTCTGCGTTGCACCGTATAATCGCAAAAAAATGGTTCTAAAATAATATATTTACTATTTCTTTTGTTTATATGAGAAAAATTCACGGGAGCAAAAAAAAAGTCACAGGAGCAAAGAACGTGCACAATAAAAATTTTTGAGAGAAACTGATCTGAACCAGGCAACCAAAATAAAATCGGAATCGACACCAAAACTGAAGCGAGCATAAAATAGATCAGATGGACCGGGGCCCGTTCGGTTGGGCTGATAAGCCGGCTGAAAAACACTGTTGGCTGATTTGTTGTGAGAGAAAAATACTGTTCCGGCTGAAAAAATAAGCTAAAAAAGACGGATTATAAGCCAGATAAACAGGCTCTAGACGGAAACTGGAGTGGGCATAAATTAGAAAAAAAACGACTTGGGCACGGAATCACAATCTGACGATCTAAGCGTGAATCCGGAGGAGACCAGGTGATGGACGAAAATAATTGTGACAATTACTGTTCTGCCATGTACAGTGCTATGCTGCTAGTTGTTTAGTTCCTGAAAATTTTTGGGAAACGCTACTATAACAATTTCGTTGTTATTTAACAAATATTATCCAATCATGGACTTACTAGACTTAAAAGATTCGTCTCGTGAATTTCGTCTAAACTATGTAATTAGTTTTATTTTTTTTATCTATATTTAATGTTTTATGCATGTGTCTAAAGATTCGATGTGATGAAAAATCTGAAAAATTTTGCAAAATTTTTTGGGAACCAAACAAGGCCGGTATCTTCTGTCCTTTGCAACATCAGTTATAATAACTGGCTTTATTTATGTTAGTCCTACACATCGGCGCCTAGTACCACTCCCGCTCTCGTTACAATCTTCTACGCTCTGTTGGCATCAGTTAATAAGTAACTGTCCTTTGCAACCTCAGTCTTTTACACTCTGGGCCGGTTTAGTTGCAAAATATTTTGCAAAATAATACTGTAGCAAATTTCGTTATTATTTGGTAATTAGTGTCTAATTATGGTCTAATTAAGCTTAAAAGATTCGTCTCGTCCATTTCGTCTAAATTGTGTAATTAGTTTTGTTTTTTATCTATATTAAATGCTCCATGCATACGTCCAAAGATTTGATGTGACGGGGAATGTTGAAAAATTTTGCAAAATTTTTGGCAACTAAACAGGGCCTCTGCTGCATGTGGGCTGTAACACCCCTGGTGTTATAGGCTCTTTTAGCACCGCGGTTGAGATCTAAAAGAAATTAAGTAAACAAGTTCTCGGATTTAAAAATTTTACTTCACATAAATGATAAACGAATGATGTCGCTTTATTGGTTCTATGTGAGGTCATGCTAGTGAGGCACTAATTAGAAAATAGAACGATAGGTTACTGTAATCGTTGGCATGAGAAACAATTTTTATAATAATAATAATAATAATAATAATAATAATAATAATAATAATAATAATAATAATAATAATAATAATAATAATAATAATAATAATAATAATAATAATAATATGCTCAAACTTAGCTGAAACGTGTGTGAGCTCTGCTTCGGTGCTCTACTCGTGAGCTGACATTCCAGTGACGATCGGACCTTGGCATTCATGTATCTCCCTCTCCAGTCTCTCGTTAGTCGTGACGTTTGCTCCGATGGGTAGCTGGTGTAGTCGACTTCAGGCTAGTGTTGTTGTTTGAACCTCAACCGAGACACAGTAGGCGTTGGGCGCGCTTTAAAATGCGTGTTCGGTCTTTGTTTGGTCAGTCAGGCTCTTGGTCGCGGTCACCGTGCCTTCGACGCCGCGCTGCCGCGCTCTGGCGTGCCGTGCGCGCCTCCGCCTTGCGGCACTGCTGCCACCTGGCCGAACCAACCCGGTCCCTCCCCGCTGTGGCATGTGCCGCTGCCCTCCGACCTTGCCCCCGTCACGGCTGCACCCCGTCGCTTGTCTGGCGTGCCGCCCTGGCTGGTTTGTCTCGCTAGGCGCCATCGGAGGGCACTGCTCGGGTTGACCTCTCCATTTTTCATGTGTGTCTCCCTAGCTGTTGCCATCGCCCCGCTCGCCCACCCTCTCAGTCTCCTCCTCGTGCTCGCACGCTGGCCAGGGCACGGCCGCTGCCCCGCTGCCACGTCGTGTCCGCACACGCCATTACTTGCGACGCGACGCGCCCTGCCTACCACGTCCTTGCCGCTCTCTACTCGGGTTTGCCCCCCACTCCGTGAGCGCCGCACCAAGTCCGGTAGGGTCAGCTTGGCATGCGTTTGTTGCCGTTTTAAATCGCTCGAGTTCACCTGTGTCTTCCGCGCCATGACCGCGGCAAGGGCACCACGTCTCCGCCCTTGAAATTCATCTAGCTCGTGAGTTCGTGGCCCGATTCCTCTTGGCAATAGGTAGTTTAGGAAATTCGCTAGCCAAGCACCCGATGTCGTGTTGTACCGGGCCCTGGCCAAGGCGGATTTGGGGTTTCCGTGACCGCCGGTGGAAATCGCCGCCATGTCCTAGGCGTTGGGGTAAGTCCTGGACCAGCGTTAAAGATCCGTTTGGTGGCGTTCCCGTGTGTCGTTCCCGTGTGTCCAGGGTGTGCGTCGTCGGCGTGCTGACGCGGCCGTGCCGCCCCAGAGCGCCGCCGCCCCGACTGCGCGCACGTGGCCGGACCACCTCGACACCCCTCCGCGTCAACAATCACCTCGACCGTGTTCATCGTAAGCCGCTGATGCTCTAGCGCCGCTTCTTTAGTCTGTTAGTTTCGCTAGCTCACCAGAACGGACGCGCTGACCTGGCGGTTAGTCCGTCAGCGAGGGCAGCCTGGTAGGAGTCGCCGTGCAGCCTCCTTTCGCCGCCTGGAGTTGTGTTTGCGTTTCGCGGTGCTCGTCGGCTCGTTCAAGGGGAGGGTAGGGGCCCCACTCCGGTGACCGGTGGGTGGGCGCCATGCCGGTCGGAACAGTGCCGTCGCGCACGGGGCACGCTAGGGGCTTTTTCGTTGCGAAGAACGGTAATTGCGGGGGCCTTTCTGCATGAATGCTGCCTGCATGAATAGTTCGCTTAGTGGTGACGCTAATACCGAGAAGCGCGAGTGCGTTGGTGCAATTTGCGCCAGCCGTGCGCGGTCTCCCCGCCCTGGGCCGCCTGCTGGGCCAGATGGCCGCGCGCGAACGCGCTTCGCACGGGCCGGCCCACCTCGCGCGCTGCCGCGCTCGCACGAGCCGTTGGCCTGCTAGGCCGTTTTGGCTGCCGTCGGCCCGTTAGCCTGCTAAAGTGTTGCCTAATTTAGTTCTAGGGTAAAACTTGTAGAATTGAGATAAGATTTTGTAGGATTCCAAAAATTGTGGAATCAATTTCGTTAGAGTCCTAAAATCATAATCTATATAAGGGTGTAATTGGTTAATACAGTTTCATAATATTTCTAGGTTTGCTCTAATTATTGTGAGACGCTTAAAAATTAGTAAATGTGAACTTGTAGAAATTTTGTGGCAATACAATGATAGTGCTAGCCTAAAATTTTTTTAAGTAACTTTATAATATTATTGCCCACTCACTGTAGTCTCGATAACTCCACAATAATAGACTTGTTAGGGTAGCCGGTGAACCCTGATTGGAATACATGGGTTAAGCGGTGAAATGCTGAAGCAACAACTTGTGCTTCTTAACTAAAATGTTGTCGGAAAATAGCGCGTTGCTAGTAGCAGGGATACGGGGCCTAGTACGTTAGTCTCTACGCTAGTTCTTTAGCCAGAGAGGCAAAATCATATTCTAAATTGTGACTCTTGTGTTTTTTTTATTTTACGTCTCTGCATTTCATCCACGAATGTCCTAATAGGAGCGTTGATGGGTCGCAGAGTCATCTGGAGCAGCAGAAATGATGGCGCCTTGATGCTCGTGTCGTCATGATGAAATACTAACTTTGGTTATATTTCCACCTAGGCAAGCCCCGGTGCATAACCCCTATTATTCTGTACTTTATTTTATGCTTGTGCATTAAGTTTAAAGGAGTTGAATGAAACCCACTTGCATATATATATCCTAATCCCATGAGTCTCACTAGTATGATAGGGACGTGTAGCATGCTATGCTATAGGATTCCGGTAGAAGCTGAGTGATTGTCGGTCACTCGCGAGAGATAGGAATTATAATATTGTTACTATTATCATGTTGCTATCTCATGGAATATAAATGTATATGGATAATTGGAGACCGGACGGAACGGGTTGGATGGACTTGGACCTGGTTGAGCAACAGAGCGGGGCTCTGGTTGCATTTGTTCCGCCTGTGTCAATTAAGGACCGTTCGTTGCATGGACCCTGGTCAAGTCATAGATCTTCTTATCCCGAGCATATACTAGCGGATGGGGGCTAGGAAGACTTGTTACTCTCTTGTCATGGGCTCCGGCTCTTTCCGGACCGACTGATTGGAGGCGGGGATAGGTGGAGGTCTTAGCACCGTATTGAGGCCGGGCCTCAAGTATGGAAGCTAGGAGTCCAAGTTTGGACGGGGACCTGGAAACCCATGACAGGAGGGGAACGGGTTGGTCTTGCTTGTGCCTGGGGTACAAGCGAGGCGTGTGTTTTTTTCGGGGTACCTAGCTAGGCACATTGATTCGCGAATCGCCGTTTCTGCGTAACGGTACGGCTTGACTACGCTCTGGCATCGTAGTAAGAACTGGCAGTTGAAAGATGAAGAAATGGTTCCTTTTGATCAACCCTTGTTTGATTAGAGCCTAGGTGCTTACATAGAAGGTTGGATAAAAAATAAAATACGGCTATTAAAAGTAAGAAATTAAGGACACACTCTTAGCGCTGCTTCTCGCAAATAAGAACCTACCAGCCAGAAAGCCTTGCATAATCCTTGGAGTCTTTTTACTTCCTCCTGACGGGTAAGTCTTGCGGAGTACAATTGAGTACTCAGAGTTTGTTCTACCCTGTTGCAGGTGACTTGTGCTAATGAGCTGACACTTGTGTGTGGAAACCTCCTGGTGGGCTCAGCGAGGAATTTCTTTGCGATGCGGAGTAGAGTTTATTTATTAAAACTCTCACTAAAAGTTTTACAAGGAAAATACTATTAATCTGATATCATTTCATGCAATTAAATGTTCTTCATGTAAATGTTTAACTAGTCATTAAATGGTTTCATTTCCGCTGAACCCTGATAATGTTTTATATTCCGCTGTTGTAGCTACATAATGAATTACTCTGAAGTTGCACTAAAAGGGATGTAAGAAATTGTAACAACCTAGATTTTCCAGGAAACAAAAATCACAACCACAAATTTTTTTAAAAAAAATAATAATAACCAATGTTTGATGAGTGACATATAGGAAACCAACCCTAGTTGCACAAGTAGCACCTAGTCTAGTTAATTACATGTTGCATTTAATTATATATTCATGAGTTGGTTTTTATGTTCTTTGTATTGTTAAATAAAATCAACCACCTTTATTTAAATAAGATCCAAAATTAAATAAATGTACTAATACAATCTTGTGATCTAGTATAAACCCTAAAATACATCCAGTGGGCCCCATTGTGGTAACCAAGTGGAGGCAATATATATTTGTATAAAATACAAAAGCCTTGGCTTAATTGGAATAAAGAAAATAAAATGGAAAAGCTTTAGAGTTTAATTAGAAACGGAGGAAAACTCTCCAAGCCCATCTCCCGAAGCCGGCCCGCTCACCCCAGCCGGCCTACCGAGCCAGCCCACCAAGCCGAAGCGCCGCCCGAGCCGCGCAGCAGCATCCCCACACCAGCCGGCCCGCTTCGCCAGGCCAGCCCAGCAGCCGCAGCCATCCCACCGCGATGGGTCGCGGAGTCGACCCGGCCCAGCCAAAGCCGAGACGGCCCAGTAGGAAGCCGCTCTCTCGTTTTTGGTCACTGCCAGCTGGGGCCCGGTCATCATCGCCATCCTCCCGCTCGCCGTTCCTCTGTTGCGCTCGAACCGAAATCGGAGGAGGGAGCACGGTCACGCAACGCGCGAGGGAAGATTCCCCTTGTCCCCTCTGCCAGCCGAGCGCGCCAAGCCACAACCCTGGACCCGCATGCCAGTCTCACGTACCCGCCTAGCATGCACCGCACGCGTGAAGCCGAAGCCGCCGTGGCCGCACAATCGGTCGACACCGCCTGCCACCACCGCATCTTCTCTAACCGCCTGAGCATCAAATTGGCAACGCCAATCCGCTCGCCACCCTGTGGTCACCTCAAGACCCCACGCCAACCCCTCCCGATGGATGCCACGTGGCCTGGCTACCTTCATCACCGTTCGCCAATGCCATGATCGGAGCTTGGCTATAAAAGCCGAGCATCACCGCCCTAGCCCCTCTCCAACTCTTTCACCGCCGCCTCGGGTGGCCTCATCTCCAACCACACCACGTTGCAAGGAAGAGGGAGGAGGGGAGAAGAGAAGGGGAAGGCCGCGAGGAGGAGCTAAACTGTCGCCGCCGCTTGGGACACCGAAGAAGAAGGAGACGCTGCTACCTTCCACCTCGCCGGGGAGCGTCACTGCACGGCTACACGACTTCACTACCGTGAATCACCACTGCATCGCCATCCTCCTACCACGAGCCCAAGGTGAGCCGCACTAATCGCAACCTTCTCTGCTCACCACCATATGCACTCCGGTGCCACCGCGACCATTCCCGCACCGGGAAGGGTCGAGGCCGAATTCCGAACATCGTTCACGTTTATGCACACGAACACGCACGCGCAAGAGAAAGGCATAGCACTACAAAGCCGTATCGGCTTGGGAACGCTTGCAGCTCACACGTGCTCTGTGCGCGAGCACCATGGCCGTGAATGCCATGCTGACATCGCCGTCGCACACCCAATCGTGAGCACGTACTCTACCGCATGGGGAAGTCCTCAACGGTGGCCTTAGCATCTTGCTGTTGTATTCAATTGAAGATCCCAGGGGCGAATTGGACCTTGGAACGACCGTGGAGGTCTTGCCATCGCTCACCGCCCCGGCCGAGCCGCCACTGCCATGAACGAGCCTCCTAGGAACTCAAATCCGCCGCTAGGACACCTTTGTCACCTTCCCGAAGACCGAGCAAGGCCGTAGGGCCACTAGGATCCGTCCTAGACCGCCACCAGGTGCTACACGCGGGAGCTCACCGCCGGCGTCGCACCACCGGGAGAAACAGAGGAGGAGGGGGCACATGTGAAGATGATCTGTGCACTCGGTGCACATGAACCGTGAGTGAGGAAAAGAGAGTGGACGCGGTCCACCGTAAACCACGTGGTCGTCCATACACCGCACTCCCATGTCCACCGTGAGCCACACCCCGTGGACGTGAGCCCGTTTCAAAAACTAGAAGGCGACGTGACAGCGTCAGAGTACGCAACGTGGCGGGCCCAGCCTGGCCCAGTTCGGCCCATATTCGGCCCAGCCTAGGCCCACCGAGGCCCGGTCTCGGCCCGATCAAAGATGACGTTGACCATTGACCAGACAACGGGACCCACCTGTCAGTGACTCGTTCTATTCCAGCCAATCAGACGCTGCCACGTGTCACCGTTGGGATTTCCTTTTTCTTTTTCTTTTTCAGAAAATCATTTAATCTTTAGAAATTCATAACTTATTCATTTCAACTCAAAAAAATACCAAACCAGTTTCTAATTTTTTCTTAAAATGAGCTCTACATCTTAGGCTTATGTTTGAGTGCATTTGGATCTTTTGAATTTCTGTTGCTTCTTTGTGCACCTCTATAGGAGTCGTTAATGCGGCTCTACGTTACGTTTAACAGAGCCGGAGGACCTACCGACTGAGGAGTACGACCCCGACTACAGCGAGGACTTGGGTGACGACCTGCCAGGTGCCACGCCCTACCCATCTCCGTAGAACCTATTACGCATGCAAATATAGAATTGCTAGCGCTTTATTTTTTTGTACTTTATTATTGATGATAGGCTGCATGGTAGATGCTTTACTTTGAGCCTTTTACCTTGTCGCAACCTTACTCCTGCTCACCCTGCTGTTAGGTTAGATGCTCGCATGTTACATATTACTGCTTTTGCTCTTACTCGCATTATATCTATGATGTGATGCCGGTGAGAGAGAGACGTATATGTATAAGGCACATAGTACCAAGAACTTGATAAACCTGACTAAAGAACTAGGGAGATCTTGGCGTGTGTCTTGGGTGAGTGGTGAGGGTTGAGTCGATCGGACAGGATCCTATGACGAGTCTTTGGGGCAAGTCTTGCTAGAGGGGTGTGACCTGGGCATCCCTCACGAGAGATACCTGTGGCGGGTATATTTGAGAGGTGAACTGGGGTGTTGGTTATCCCTAGTAGAGGTGCTGTCATGGCACGGGGAAGACGGTGTCTCCCCCTTGAGAAGACATCCTGTCTGGTCACCTTAAGGACTGGTATGTCTTGAGAACCAGAACCATGGGACCTTCGTGCACACCACTCGCTCCCGATGGGTGGGAGACGATTACCCGACTGACTAGGGTGGTACCACTACTACTAGGTTGGAAGGTGATAGTGTAGGGAGGTACGGGCATGGGGACCCACACCCTCCTAAGACAGCGTAGTGACCCTGGGGGCCCGGTACTACGTCTCACAGTCTCAGCATTTTGGTGGATGCTGGGGTGGCCCAGGGCTGAGTGGTAGGGTGGTACTGTACCGGTTGGAAGGCAGTTGGAATCAGCCTAGACGAGCTGAATCGTCGAGGATGGCGATCTTGTGGATTACCAGGTGTACACGCTCTGCAGAGTTGATCGATCTATACGTATAGCCGCGCCCGCGGATATGGACATTCCCATGACCTACGCTTCACTTGATTAGATGAGAGGAGTCCTTTCTACCTTTCCCTCGGGTTCTGTGTCGGATTTCGGCTTTGGCCGTTGAGACGAGATCTGAGCGGGAGTCAATCTCGTCGCCTAGAGAGAGAGTGAGATGAGATGTGTTGTGTGTGGTGGAATTGGGAAAATGTGTGACTAAGATGAGATAAAAACTGAGGAATATCTTATT
Organism: Saccharum hybrid cultivar R570; assembly: GCA_038087645.1. Lineage (NCBI taxonomy): Eukaryota > Viridiplantae > Streptophyta > Magnoliopsida > Poales > Poaceae > Saccharum > Saccharum hybrid cultivar. The sequence goes on from JAQSUU010000542.1 coordinate 899,017, forward strand.
AAAATATTAACTACTTGCATAGGAAACCCACAGCCTAAGTAGGTCTCTTTCTACTTCCCTCAATGCATTCCACTTTCCACAAAGCATTGCAAGCATAGGGTGGGCGATGCGTGGCCAGTACCAAGTGTACTGATAGATTTTTGACAGGTTCCGGGCCCGAGTACGACTACGAGGGCGATGATTGGGAGAATTAGAGGGTCTATTCTACGCTCAAGCTGGATCCAGAAGATCTTTTCCGCTGCTATCTATGTCGGATGTTGTTCCGTATGCTTGTGTGAGTGTGTTCCGCCCTGTGAGGCGAAGAGAATAAATTATGTAAAACTGTCTATTGTACTCTGATATTCGTACATGACTTTATGTATCGCTGAGATTTGGGTAAATTGACGGAATGTTTCATCATTTTACACTTCGTTTCTGTGGATTTCCCTTCGTGGAAATCAAGGACGTTTCAGTTGGTATCGGAGCCATGCTGACCCTAGGACGGACCCATAGGATTGGACAATAGTTTTAGGAAAGATCTTGACACTTTTGGTTATATTACCGACCGTGCTGCATTTTCATGCACGGCTTATCTCATTTTCACACTCTCTTACCTACATTTCGTTCTACCTTACCTATCACATCGCTCCGTTCCACCCTAAATCACCTAAGAATTCATCAAGTATCACTCTGAGTTACAGTGATTCGCCTTGTCTTACCAAGTTTCACTCTGAAATACTCAAGTTACTACATGCACAACAAGGTACTGACTCCGTCTTACGGTTAATTTGCAGATGGCCCCTGTTGCCGAGCTCCCTATGGATGGACTGGCCTACCGTGGGTTCGCCACGATCCTGTACGACGTGCTGGACTCACTAGGCGTTCCCACAGAGCAGATCGAGTACAAGTGCCGGGGTGAGCCTAGACCCGACGGGTTCAAGGGCCACATCGTGGTCCACCTCAAGGTCCCCACCAGTGAGTTCGTACCCATACTATGTGCCTTCAAGATACTGGAGGTGGAGAACTCTATTGCTTCATGCGTACAGTCCGTCTCACGCACAGCTCTTCGCAGTGTGATGCGTGACGCACACGACTACCTCAAGACGGGACCGTACCGCCTACTGCCTGCTGCTCTAGACCTAAATAGGTTCTCAGAGCCATAGATCACTGCTGCAGATCGTGCTGCGCGCGATGAGGTCGACCCCTATCTGAGGGCCTCCGCACAGTACATCATCGCCCAGGATCGCTACATCATGGATGTAGAGATGCAGAACCGCCGCCACCGAGACCTCCTGTTCCGTTGCGACGAGGAGTTCCTCAAGGTGGAGCGCAAGGAGGGGCAGATGGTCGGCAAGCTCGAGGAGGAGCGCATGGGCTATGATAGGATGAAGACCTTCTACGAGAACCGTGAGCAGTCACTTAGGAAGGAGATCGCCGATCTCAAGGACAAGGTTAGGGAGGCTGAGCTTCGCCATGACTATCTTGAGTCCAAGGTGCTTGAGTGTGAGGATCGGATTGAGCGTCAGAGGCTTACCCTAAGAGAGCTCCACGAGAAGGAGAAGCAGCGTGGCTTTAGGAAGCTTGCCCTGGAAGCCCGTTGCAACACAATGGAAAAGCTAGCTGTGGAGGCTGCCGTCACCACCACCTACAACATGCACCACTTGGTTCACTACATTAAGAGCACCGAGTATCTTCAGGACAAGGTGAACCGCATCAGTCAGGCTTGGATCGACGCTGATCGTAAGCGTGTCTAGGAGATCAGAAAGGTCCAGGACGTCCTCTTACCTGGGATGCGCAAGAAACCGCGTAGACAGCCTTTCCATGTTGAGGCCACCAAGCTCAACTTCAAGGCTTGCCCAACTAAGGGATACTCAGAGGTTCCGAGGACTAAGATGCTGGACTACGCTCTCACTTATGTCGCGAGGATCCACCACTCCGATGACGAGCTTCGTGCCATGGAGGGCACTCCCAAGGCTTCCACTTCTGGTCCTTCTACACCACCCGCCACTCCCGGACAGGAGTAGTCACCTTTTTCACATAATCATGTAATAAGGTAGTAGTAGACATGTTGAGCCCTGTGTGGCTAGAGATATAATGATGCACTTAAGGAGTAATGTAGGATGTCCCACTTTTGGAGCTGCCTACGAGTAGCACGATTCCCATGAATCTGTCAGTGTAGCTACTGGAGATATCGCTATGTAATAAATTAATGTAATGAATGTTTTGGATCTTATCGCATCTTATGGTTCTTATTGCATCTTTGTATGAGTGTTGGATAGCTATCTCTTTTTAAATTGATAAATCACTTAACCATGCATCAAAAAAAAATATGTGTGTTAAACAACGATCTGACCCTGCAGAGAGATGTCTTGCCGCCGATCCGCTTGTCTGAACAACTGCTCGCTTTCCCCCGTGCCTATGGCCCATGGTCGTGGTCGAGGCCGTGGAGGAGACCGGGGAGTCCCCTTCGGTGTTGGGGAGGAGCCTGCACCAGAGGAGCCTGCACTGGGGGCGGGTGCCACCCAGCATCTTGGAGAAGAAGCACCACCGCCGCCACCACCACAGTTGGCGGAGGTGATGGACTGCCAAACCCGCCTCTTGGAGACACTGGCTCAGGGAATGCTTCACCGCCACGGGGGTCCTCCCAACAACTTCCAGCGGAAGTTGGAGGGTTTTCTCAAGCTGAGGCCTCCTACTTTCGACACCGCCGATGATGACCCCATCGCCGCTGAGGACTGGCTCCGTGAGATGGAAAAGAAGCTGGACCTCACCACCTGCACTGACGAGGAGTGTGTGGGGGTAGCCGCCCACCAGCTCACCGGCGCTGCACGCGCATGGTGGGACAGCTACTGCGACGCCCACGAGGACCCGGGGAGTATCTCTTGGGAGGAGTTCGCTGAGGTTTTTCGTGAGCAACACGTGCCTGAGGGCGTCATGGATGCCAAGGTAGAGGAGTTTCGCAACATTTCCCAAGGCTCCCAGAAGGTTTAGGAGTACACTACTCATTTCACCCGCATGATGAGGTATGCTCTAGGTGAGACCGATACCGAAAAGAAGAAGATGTACTGTTTCAAGAAGGGGCTGAACTCTCGTCTCAAGGTGGCCCTCTCGGGTCATGCTTGTCGCACCCTTCGTGAGATGGTCAACAAGGTGCTGGAGATGGAGAGGGACCGTCTGGAGGCAGACGCCCTCCACAAGGAGAAGAAGCGCCGGTTCGAGAGTTCCACTCATGGCCCGACTCCGCAGAGGCCACGTGCTCACGTGCTTCCTCCGCCCCGCTCTCGCTATACTCAGGGGGCAGTGACCGCTCTGAGCCGTGGAGGTGGTACCTACACCGCTAACTACCACCGCCCCGCTCAGAGCCGACCCGCTCCAAGTTGCCCCACTCAGGGAGCTGGCACGTGGAGGACCGCTACGCCTACCTCCATAGGTAGCGCGCCCTTCACCTGCTTCGGTTGTGGCCAGCCTGGTCACAAGATCGCTGAGTGCCCTGTTAAGAAAGGCACACCGCCTGCTTTGACCCAAACAAGACAGGCTGCTACACCTGCTGCTCCGCGCAAGAACGTTGCTAGGGCTGTCCGCAGTCGTCTCAACCACATGACCACGGAGGACGCCCAGGACGCTCCCGACGTGGTGTATGGTATGTTTTTGGTATAGGGAGTTATAGCTTCAGTCTTGTTTGATTCTGGAGCTACTTGTTCTTACATTTCCACTAAGTTTGCACGAGAACATAGCATACCTGTGACTCCCCGCAAGGAGCCCATTGATACTAGTTCACCTTTGGGTCACATTTTATGCACCAAGAGATGTCAGGGAGTGAGTATCACCATTGAGGGCTACCCTTTTCTAGCCGATCTCACCTTACTTCCATCTGAGGGACTAGATGTCATACTGGGAATGGATTGGTTGACACAACATAAAGGAGTGATATCTTGTTCACCAAGGTATGTGGAGATCACACACTCAAGTGGACACATAATCCGCTGTAAGCCAAATCAGGGAAAAACAGTCTCTAAGTTGTGTGCCCTAGAGGCCAAGACAATCAAGGAGGTACCCATTGTGAATGAGTACCCTGACGTGTTCCCTGAAGAGTTGCCAAGCATGCCACCTGATCGGGATGTGGAGTTTGTGATTGACCTTCTGCCTGGTACCAGTCCTATTGCTAAAAGGCCCTACCGCATGTCAGTCGATGAGCTAGAGGAGCTAAAGAAGCAACTCAAGGAGTTGTCAGATAAGGGATACATCAGACCCAGTGCTTCACCCTGGGGTTCCCCTGTTTTGTTCGTGAAAAAGAAGGATGGATCCATGAGGATGTGCATTGACTATCGGAGCTTGAATGCCGTAACAGTCAAAAACAAATATCCTCTGCCCAGGATCGATGATCTCCTAGATCAGCTGAAAGATGCTAAATTCTTTTCTAAGATCGATCTCAGGTCCGGGTATCATCAGATGAAAATCAGACCCGACGACATTCCTAAGACAACTTTTGTCACCAGATACGGGCAATATGAGTTCACAGTGGTGTCCTTCGGACTCACTAATGCCCAGTCTTATTTCATGAACATGATGAATAAGGTATTCATGGACGAACTGGACAAGTTTGTAGTGGTGTTCATTGATGACATCCTTATCTATTCTTCCACCGCCGAAGAACATGAGCAACACTTGAGAGTGGTTTTGGAGAAGTTGAGGCAAAATCAGCTATATGCCAAGTTCAACAAATGTGACTTTTGGCTTGAAGAAGTTGCTTTCCTTGGTCATGTACTCACTGTTGAGGGAGTTGTTGTAGATCCCGCAAAAATTGAAGCTGTGAAAGAGTGGGAACAACCCCGCAATGTGACCGATGTCCGTAGTTTTCTTGGTTTAGCTGGGTACTATCGCAGATTCATCGAGAACTTCTCAAAGATAGCCAAGCCCATGACTAACCTGCTAAAGAAGACTAATGAGTTTGAATGGACGGCCGAGTGCGAGCACAGCTTCCAGACTCTGAAATAGAAGCTTACCACCACACCTGTTCTTGCCTTGCCCGATATCCAGAAAGACTTCGTGGTCTATTGTGATGCATCTGGATAGGGACTTGGTTTTGTTATGATGCAAAGTGGAAGGGTCATTGCCTATGCGTCCCGACAGTTGAAGGACCATGAGCAATGCTACCCAACCCAAGATCTGGAGCTTGCTGCTGTCGTGCATGCCCTAAAGATATGGAGGCACTACTTGATCGGAAATAAGTGTGATATCTACACCGACCACAAGAGCCTGAAGTACTTCTTCACTCAAGAAGATCTAAACATGAGACAGCGCCGATGGCTTGAGCTTATAAAGGATTATGACCTGGAGATTCACTATCATCCGGGAAAGGCTAATGTAGTCGCCGATGCCTTGAGCCAAAAGAGCTATTGCCACAATCTGTCCATGGAAGCCGTACCACCTGAGCTATGTCAGGAAATGGGCAAACTTCGTCTCGAAATCCTACCCAGGGGTATGTTGAACGAGCTTCGAGTGCAATACAACCTTAAGGATCGGATCCGCAATGCTCAACTGGAGTGTCCTGAAATTTGGGAAATCCGAGAACTCATGAAGAAGGGCAAGTGCCCCGAGTTCAGGGAGGATGAGCAAGGAGTGTACTGGTACAAGGATAGAATCTGTGTACCGTCTAATTCCGCCTTGCGGCGAGAAATCTTGGATGAGGGTCATGACTCCAAGTATTGTATTCACCCGGGAAGCACCAAAATGTATGCTGATCTAAAAAAACAGTTCTGGTGGAAGAACATGAAGGCAAATATTGTCGGGCATGTCACGCGATGCGACATCTGCAATAGAGTCAAGGCTGAGCATCAAAGACCAGCCGGATTGCTTAAACCCTTGGACGTTCCGGTGTGGAAATGGGAAAGCATATCCATGGACTTTATAGTAGGCTTACCTCGAACTCCTAAAGGCCATGACTCGATTTGGGTGATCGTTGACCGACTGACCAAGGTAGCTCATTTCATAGCTGTGAGGGCTAACTACAGAGTTGAGAAGCTAGCAGATCTGTACGTCGAGCACATTCTCAGACTCCACGGAGCCCCCACTAGCATAGTGTCTCATCGTGGTACGCAATACGTGTCCAAGTTCTGGAAGAGTCTCCACAAGGCTATAGGGACTCGACTTGACTACAGTACCGCATACCACCCACAGACAGATGGTCAGATAGAGAGAGTTAATCAGATTTTGGAGGATATGCTCCGAGCTTGTGTCTTGAAGTATGGCACCAATTGGGAGAAAAGTTTGACACACGCAGAGTTCTCTTACAACAACAGCTACCAGGCTAGTCTCAAGATGTCACCGTTTGAGGCTTTGTATGGCAGAAAGTGTAGAACCCCTCTGATGTGGTCAGAAGTGGGAGAGAGATCATTCTTTGGTCCCGCAAAGATCAAAGATGCCGAAGGAGTAGCCCAAGTACGAGAGAACCTGAGGATTGTCCAAAGCCGATAGAAGAGTTATGCAGATAACCATCGGAGAGACCTTGAGTTTCAGGTCGGGAACTATGTCTATCTCAAAGTCTCCCCACTCCGAGGTACCATCAGATTTCATGTGAAGGGAAAGTTGGCACCTAGGTATGTGGGACCTTACAGGATTGGTCAGAGGATTGGCAAGTTAGCATACAAGGTGGAGTTGCCCGAGGAGTTAACAGGAGTACACCCAGTGTTTCACGTATCTCAGCTACGCAAGTGCTTGTAGTTGCCAGAACAAGAGGTACACAAAGAAGCACTGGATATCCAGGACACCTTGGAGTACAAGGAGCACCCAATCTTAATTTTAGACAGAGCTAAGAAAGAAACTAGAAGCACAGTGATACCCATGTGCAAGGTTCAGTGGAGTAACCACACAGAACGGGAAGCTACTTGGGAGAAAGAGTCCGAACTTCGGATGCTTTACCCCTACCTCTTTGAAAGGTATGCCACACCTTAAATCTCGGGACGAGATTCCTATGAGGGGGGAGGACTGTAACAACCCAGATTTTCCAGGAAACAAAAATCACAACCACAAATTTTTTTTAAAAAATAATAATAACCAATGTTTGATGAGTGACATATAGGAAACCAACCCTAGCTGCACAAGTAGCACCTAGTTTAGTTAATTACATGTTGCATTTAATTATATATTCATGAGTTGGTTTTTATGTTCTTTGTATTGTGAAATAAAATCAACCACCTTTATTTAAATGAGATCCAAAATTAAATAAATGTACTAATACAATCTTGTGATCTAGTATAAACCCTAAAATACATCCAGTGGGCCCCATTGTGGTAACCAAGTGGAGGCAATATATATTTGTATAAAATACAAAAGCCTTGGCTTAATTGGAATAAAGAAAATAAAATGGAAAAGCTTTAGAGTTTAATTAGAAAAGGAGGAAAGCTCTCCAAGCCCATCTCCCGAAGCCGGCCCGCTCACCCCAGCCGGCCTACCGAGCCAGGCCACCAAGCCAAAGCGCCACCCGAGCCACGCAGCAGCATCCCCGCACCAGCTGGCCCGCTTCGCCAGGCCAGGCCAGCCCAGCAGCCGCAGCCATCCCACCGCGATGGGCCGCGGAGTCGACCCAGCCCAGCCAAAGCTGAGATGGCCCAGTAGGAAGCCGCTCTCCCGTTTTTGGTCACTGCCAGCTAGGGCCCAGTCGTCATCGCCATCCTCCCGCTCGCCGTTCCTCTGTTGCGCTCGAACCGAAATCGGAGGAGGGAGCACGGTCACGCAACGCGCGAGGGAAGATTCCCCTTGTCCCCTCTGCCAGCCGAGCGCACCAAGCCGCAACCCTGGACTCGCATGCCAGTCTCACGTACCCGCCTAGCATGCACCGCGCGCGTGAAGCCGAAGCCGTCGTGGCCGCACAATCGGTCGACACCGCCTGCCACCACCGCATCTTCTCTAACTGCCTGAGCATCAAATTGGCAACGCCAATCCGCTCGCCACCCTGTGGTCACCTCAAGACCCCATGCCAACCCCTCCTGATGGACGCCACGTGGCCTGGCTACCTTCATCACCGTTCACCAACGCCATGATCAGAGCTTGGCTATAAAAGTCGAGCATCACCGCCCTAGCCCCTCTCCAACTCTTTCACCGCCGCCTCGGGTGGCCTCATCTCCAACCACACCACGCTGCAAGGAAGAGGGAGGAGGGGAGAATAGAAGGGGAAGGCCGCGAGGAGGAGCTAAACTGTCGCCGCCGCTTGGGACACCGGAGAAGAAGGAGACGCTGCTACCTTCCACCTCGCCGGGGAGCATCACTGCACGGCTACATGACTTCACTGTCGTGAATCACCACTGCACCGCCATCCTCCAACCATGAGCCCAAGGTGAGCCGCACTGATCGCAACCTTCTCTGCTCACCACCATACGCACTCCGGTGCCACCGCGACCGTTCCCGCACCGGGAAGGGTCGAGGCCGAATTCCGAACATCGTTCACGTTTATGCACATGAACACGCACGCGCAAGAGAAAGGCATAGCACTGCAAAGCCATATCAGCTTGGGAATGCTTGCAGCTCACACGCGCTCTGTGTGCGAGCACCATGGCCGTGAACGCCATGGTGACATCGCCGCCGCACACCCAATCGTGAGCACGTACTCTACCGCATGGGGAAGTCCTCGACGGTGGCCTTAGCATCTTGCTGTTGTAATCTCGGGACATACTCTACCGCATGGTACGCTTTCCAAACCTCGATGGTGGCCTTAGCATCGTGAGCACACCCAATCGTGAGCACGTACTCTACCGCATGGTACGCTTTCCAAATCTCGGGATGAGATTTTTATAAGGGGGAGGGCTGTAACACCTCAGGTGTTTAGCTCCTTAATTGCATTGCATTTGCATGAGCATAAGCAAGCATCATTCATTCATGCATAAGCTTATAATATGTTTATATTTCATGTGAAGTAAGAAGTGAGTAGTGTGCAAAACATAAGTACCTTATGTGCAATTTCCTTTGTGAGATATGTCAACCACTTTAGGGTAACATAATTAGCAAGTGTTATGCAACACACTCATGCAGCATGTGCAACACAAGCTTGCAATATTTGGGTGAAAGTATTGAATTACTTGTGCCAAAGTATGTGACACTAGGAATTTTGTGCAACCAATGTGTAGAGTTGCTAATTAGGTCTTATAACACCTTAATTACATTTAGGGTAAGTAGTGGAGCAATGTTCATGTTGACCAAAATTACCAAATTGCCCTTCCAAATGTTGTTGACTAAGTTGGACCTCTAGAGTGATATGGTTTGACCAATTAAAAAGTCCAGTTTGGAGATCTTGCATGGAGGAGCAACCTTAAGCAAAGTTGTAGAGAATTTCATAAGGAACAAAAGTTCTAATATGTCCATCTCATGAAATGATCAGAACATGCTCAAAAATGGCCCACAAGTCAGTATTAGAGGCTGTTTTGGGACTTAGCCATTTTGGCTAAGTGTGGAGCTGAAAACCGTTTCACTGTACCTCACTTTAGCAACTTGTAACTCACAAACTAGGTCAAACCAGTCCTTGAGCCAATTGACAAAGTTGTTGTCCACACATAGCTCTACAACATTGTCAATATCACCATCACCTAGATCTAAATAGTTTAGGAGATATAGCGTCAAGAAGTTAGGGTTTCAGTCGACGTTTATCTCTGAAACTGCATTTCAGTTTCAAGGGGCACCACTTTGGAGCTCTGTAGTTTCAAATCTAGGCCGAACCAGCCCAAACTCCAATTGACAAACTTGTAGACCTCATGTAGCTCTACAACATTTCCAACATCAACCAAGCCTGGTTCTCACTGGTTTGGGAGATAATCATCGTTAAACTTGGTCTATCAGTCGATCACCAACGGCACTGTTCGACCTGTTTCAGTTCGTCAGAGGAGGGGGAGTGGCCGACCGGCCACAGGGCCTCGCCGACGCGTGGGCATGCGGTGGCGACCGTACACCGGTCCTGGCCCCACCGGTCAGCCCACGGCGCCTTCAAGACCGCCACGACGCGTCGAGGCTGCCTCCATTCCCTCTCCCTCCCTCGTTCGGCTTCAAAGCGGAGAAACCGAGCCGCCATTGTCGCCCCCACTCCGGCGAGCTCGCGCGCACTCCCCACCGCACCACCGCTCACCAGATCACGCTCGTCCCTCTGCCTTACCGCCCTACACCTCTACGACCAACCGGTGGCTTTGATTGAGCCCGAGGTGAGCCACATTGCCGTCTCCGCCCTTTCCCGAGAGGTCACCGGAGCTCCGCCATGCCGGTTCACCGTGGCCGGGGTAGTTCGGGCCTCTCTCCGTCTTCCCGTCCTACCTCAATCGCTCCGCCTAGCTGCAGTAAAGCTCGTACTGAGTTTAGTTGTGATCGTGCGGCCTCACCGGCGGCGGCGCACCGTCACCGACCCTCACCGGCCGCCGTTCCCGGTGGCGAGCCCCTCCCACTCCAACCCAAGCCTTCCTGCTTGCACGAATCGAAGCACCGTATGACGGGGAACGCGTGGGTGTGTTTGTTTTCCCAAGCGAGCTCCCCTCCGACGAGCTTGAGCTCGCCGGAGCTCGCGGTTCGCCGCTTCCCTGACCTCCGTCGCTGACCGCGGGGACCCACCTGTCAGGTGCCACGCGCGCGCGGGATGGCCGAGCAGGCCGCGCGTGCGTCTTGGGCCGCGCGCGCGCGTCTTGGGCCGCGTCTTTTCCCGGGCCGGCCCAGTAACAAATCCGATTTATTTCATTTCTTTTATTCTGTCATAGTTTTAGATAATATTTAGAAAGTGTAGATCTAGGGTTTTACTTGCCCAAAAATTATGAGATAAATTTTGTTGGGATCTACAGGGTGTGTAGTATTTTAGAAAAATATGAATTTGTTATGTGATGTTTGTTTTCTGGGATATTTAAATAGGTCTTTGAAATGTGTTTTAAATCACATGCAAAATTGTTTAAATTATATCTTGAGTTTCAGTGTTCCAAAAATTATGAAATTTGATGAGTAGTCTAATTTATACTTGCTCTAGCTTTAGTAAAAATTTGGGCAGTGGTGCTTAAGTACTTTTCAAGTTATAATGCTATCTTGTTATTCTAGGAAATACTTAAATGAATTTTAGTAAATTTTCTACATGTGCAATGTTCATATACATTTTTGGAGAATGTCTTGGTACCCTAGTGTGTCCAAGAAAATTAAGAAATCTATTGTTGGACACTTTTTACTATGCTTTGTTATTTATACAAAAATCAGTCTTTTGGGCTTGTGAATTTTGTTCAGAGAGTTTCTGTGAATAAATTGAGTTCAAATTTTTACAGTAGTCGCTTTTTGGGTCAGAGAGTCCCCTATAATTTTTGTAGAATTTTAGGAGCAGTTTACATATATGTTTAAAATTCCACTTAATTACTTAAGTAAATTAAGAAAGGGGTGTAAATAAATATTCTAGGTGGGCACACCTTACTTTCTGGTGTTCTTGTGACCTTTGTGAACTTGTGGTAACAGTAGTTTGGTCTTATGGGATATTTGTCACATAAATAAATATTTAATCTTTGCAATTATAGGTTTTCTGGACAGCTGGTAGAATTTCTAGGTTTGACCCTTAATAAAAGTATTGGCTAGAAAACTTGTGAATATCAAAGTGGTAGTAAACTGGTTAAACTAGCTTGTGTCAAAATTTGATGGCAATTGAGCTAGTAGTTTTGGAGTTATTGCTGTTTAAGTGACAGTCCAGAATTGGCTGCTCTCTGTTTAGAGAGAGCAGATTCTGGGACTTTGGAATTTCGACTAGGTAAACTTTGGAATTAAGTGCTGTGGTCTGAAAACATTTTGTGGTGCATTTTATAAGCTTTTCAGATTGTCTTAGATCATATCTTTTGGAGTTGAGATTCTCCAGTTATGTTAGAATCTTTGAGCTGCTGTCCAGAATGTCTTACTGTGGTAACCTAAGTAATATTACTCTTGTGTTTGTTAGGTGTTAGGGCCTTAACCGGAGAGGAACAACTATATCTTAGGTTGGGTAGATTAGGTAAGTACTTCTCCACCGGAGAAGAGATTTGCACGTACTAATAAAGTAACTTGATTAGATTATTATTTTATTTCTGAAATGCATTTCATTCCGAGCATGTTGCACCTTTATGCATCCATGATATTTATTGTGCATTCATGCAATAGGTGTACCGGAGGGGGTAACTCTCCTCGAATTCGAGCCTGTGATTCCAGAGGAAATCCAGGACCAGCCGGAGCAGCTAGAGGAACCAACCGGCGACGAAGCTCCTGTCGAAGATCTACCTGAGTGTCCTGATCACCGGCCTTTGACCTTTCTGAAAGGCAAGCCCCGGTGCATGCTGAACCTACTGATTTATAAATTAATCTTGAGTACTTTTAATTGTTTACTGCATTAAGTTGTAGGAGTTATATGAAAACACTTGTTGCATTATACCTGTCCTTGTCCAAATATCGTACTTAATCCTATATTAGGTTTAGGCGCGTGTCAATGCTTAGCCCTGCTTAGTACGGTAGAAGTCGGGTGATTTCCGGTCATCCGTGAGATGTAGGAAGGAGTCATGAGTGGCTTTATGGCTATCGTGGTGGAACCATGCTTAAAAAATGAAATTGAGACCGGGCGGGAGTTCGATAGTACAGCCGCAAGACACTTCACGTCTTGGGTGTGGAGCTATGCCGGCTGAGTCGTTTAAGGACCGATTCGCTGTATGTCCTTGAGTCATGTTGAACGCAGTCTAACACTTAGTTGGCCGGATAAGCCGTTCCGACCGCGAAGCCGAGTAATGTGGTTCAGGCCGGGAATCGAATGGTAGGTTGCTTCTTGGAGGAGAGAAAGGATGTGCTTGGGGACATTGGCGTGAGACCAAGGGGGGTTAGAGTCCCTATCACCTGGCAGAGTGTCGCCCTTGGGGTCGCGACATTATTCGGACCCGTGATTCCTGAATCATATGAAACGGTGGCCTGTGCGACCCTGGCAGGGGTCTGCACGGTGAGTGTTAGAAATACCCCTCCAGCTGGATAGAAATTCGATTCGAATCGCCGTCGCTCCCGGTTAGTGAGCACTTGACTTGAGCAGCGGCAACGTAGATCTCATTAAATGAATTGGTGGTTAAGGGAATGATACAATGATGTCACAATTCATACCTGCTCTGGATATAATAATGATAATTGTTTGATTATAATCAAGTGCATGTTTAGTACAGGTGCTAAGATAGATGACAGGTAAATGCTAAAAATAATTGCTAGTACAGGTGATAAGAGTCTCAATTACTTATGCCTTTATGCAAAAATGTGATGTCAGCTAGCCTCTTGTGAAAGCCTTGTATAATCCTTGGTGTCATCTTATTTTTGGTTTCCGACGGGTAAGTCTAGCTGAGTATGTTCCAGTACTCAGGGTTTATTCCCTCCTGTTGCAGATGATATGCTCTACCAAGGCTTCTGCAAAAATTGTCTCCACCCTGCGGGTGACGAAGACTAGATCACTTGGGCGTGATCATCTTTATGTACTTTCTTGATGCTTTTGTGGGATGTTGATCAGCAAGACTGGCAATAGTTAAACAACTGGCGTGTGTTGCTTCCGCTACTTTATAAACTTGGTTTGTAATAATTACGACTCCGTGTGTGTAAACTTATTTTAGAACTACTTGTGAAATGTAACATATGATGTTGTATGTTGAATGATGCGATCCTGGTTGTGAGCAAGTTGGTTTGAAATCCTTCGTGGTTTCGATTGACTACCGGGATTATATGGGCTCAAGTTCGAAAATTTGAGCACTTCGGTGCTTGTTTTTGTACTTGTGCTTTTATAATTTGGTCGGTTCTGTTACAAGTACGACCCCGACTACAGCGAGGACTTGGGTGATGACCTGCCAGGTGCCACGCCCCACCCATCTCCGTAGAACCTATTACGCATGCAAATATAGAATTGCTAGCGCTTTATTTTTTTGTACTTTATTATTGATGATAGGTTGCATGGTAGATGCTTTACTTTGAGCCTTTTACCTTGTCGTAACCTTACTCCTGCTCACCCTACTGTTAGGTTAGATGCTCGCATGTTACATATTACTGCTTTTGCTCTTACTCGCATTATATCTGTGAAGTGATGCCGGTGAGAGAGAGACGTATATGTATAAGGCACATAGTGCCAAGAACTTGATAAACCTGACTAAAGAACTGGGGAGATCTTGGCGTGTGTCTTGGGTGAGTGGTGAGGGTTGAGTCGATCGGACAGAATCCTACGACGAGTCTTTAGGGCAAGTCTTGCTAGAGGGGTGCGACCTGGGCATCCCTCACGAGAGATACCTGTGGCGGGTATATTTGAGAGGTAAACTGGGGTGTTGGTTATTCCTAGTGGAGGTGCTGTCGTGGCACGGGGAAGACGGTGTCTCCCCCTTGAGAAGACATCCTGTCTTGTCACCTTAAGGACTGGTATGTCTTGAGAACCGGAACCATGGGACCTTCGTGCACACCACTCGCTCCCGATGGGCGGGAGACGATTACCCAACTGACTAGGGCGGTACCACTACTACTAGGTTGGAAGGTGATAGTGTAGGGAGGTACGGGCATGGGGACCCACACCCTCCTAAGACAGCGTAGTGACCCTGGGGGCCTGGTACTACGTCTCACAGTCTCAGCGTTTCGGTGGATGCCGGGGTGGCCCCGGGCTGAGTGGTAGGGTGGTACTGTACCGGTTGGAAGGCAGTTGGAATCAGCCTAGATGAGCCGGATCGTCGAGGATGGCGATCTTGTGGATTACCAGGTGTACATGCTCTGCAGAGTTGATCGATCTATACGTATAGCCGCGTCCACGGATATGGACATTCACATGACCTACGCTTCACTTGATTAGATGAGAGGAGTCCTTTCTACCTTTCCCCCGGGTTCTATGTCAGATTCCGGCTTTGGCCGTTGAGACGAGATCTGAGCGGGAGTCAATCTCGTCGCCTAGAGAGAGAGTGAGATGAGATGTGTTGTGTGTGGTGGGATTGGGAAAATGTGTGACTAAGATGAGATAAAAACTGAGGAATATCTTATTAAAATATTAACTACTTGCATAGGAAACCCACAGCCTAAGTAGGTCTCTTTCTACTTCCCTCAATGCATTCCACTTTCCACAAAGCATTGCAAGCATAGGGTGGGCGATGCGTGGCCAATACCAATTGTACTGATAGATTTTTGACAGGTTCCGAGCCCGAGTACGACTATAAGGGCGATGATTGGGAGAATTAGAGGGTCTGTTCTACGCTCAAGCTAGATCTAGAAGATCTTTTCCGCTGCTATCTACATCGGATGTTGTTCTGTATGCTTGTGTGAGTGTGTTCCGCCCTGCGAGGCGAAGAGAATAAATTATGTAAAACTGTCTATTGTACTCTGATATTCGTGCATGACTTTATGTATCGCTGAGATTTGGGTAAATTGACGGAATGTTTCATCATTTTACACTTCGTTTCTGTGGATTTCCCTTCATGGAAATCAAGGACGTTTCAGAAATGGTAAGGATGTTGTAAGCTTTACTCTCTCATTTGTGATCCTGATGTAAAAATGTGGATCTTCTAGTTCTCCCTTGCGGTGTGCTTGACGGAATCCCTTAGTTTAGTGTTCTCTCTTGGGTAGTTAGTGTCTAATGGAAGACAAGTACTCTTGGGAGGGCATTAGATTAGGCGATTCTATCACAGGTGGTATCAGAGCATAAATGAGACAATAAAACTTCAAAACCCTTTCTAAATTAAAATTTGACAACCAATCCTTTTCAAAAAGTTTGGACGCTTGCATGCGAAGTTATATAAGTAGCTCTATTACTATGGTTATGTATCCAGGATAGATGGCACTCTGCTAACCTAGTTAGGCTTAATCAAGTTTCCTGCAGGTACCCTAACCACGAGACTAGTGCGATAGCCTCGACTAGCTTTAGGGAGAGCACGATGTGCCAAAACTCTGAGAACGGTTGCCCTATATGTCGGTAACAATGTGAGGACGGATAGGACGTGCATGCATGCATACGCTGTTGTGCAAGAGTCATTGAGGTCGACCAGTCTTTGTCAGTGTAGCCACGATGGTGCTGTAGTCTCGTGCGTCGTACACGCCTGTTGGTTCACGCCTGTCTGGCCCGTACATTGCCGTCCCCTTTCTGTGCTCTTGTCGAACCTCTGCCTTATAGTCATACTAACCCTTTATGACCTCGGTCACCACTCATCGTGCGCGTGTGAAGATCTTGTTGTTCACTTTTACTGGCCCCGTGCATGGCTCTAGGATGGGCTGCGACAGGACCACCGGCCGCTCTGCCTTATTTAAGGGCGAGCCTAGCCATTGGGAACCATCATTCGGTGCATCCTAGCTCATTTA
Source organism: Saccharum hybrid cultivar R570 (assembly GCA_038087645.1). Classification (NCBI taxonomy): domain Eukaryota; kingdom Viridiplantae; phylum Streptophyta; class Magnoliopsida; order Poales; family Poaceae; genus Saccharum; species Saccharum hybrid cultivar. Next base: position 915,292 of record JAQSUU010000542.1, read on the forward strand.
GCCCTTTCTCTTGAGTAAGTTCCCGCTCAAGCCTTCCTTGCAACCACCACTCACCACTCACCAAGGATGGCAGGAGTCTGGGTTAGCAGCTACTGCCTGAACACCGATGGTTTTCCCAAAATCCTGCATGCCACCCTGTAAAAACTCGGTGTTTGAGAGCGTCCTGAGTATAAGGGTCGTGAGTACATGAAGCATGGCACTGAGCGATGCAAGGTCACCGTCTACATTGGCAAGAGTGAGGAGTTTCCGGACGTCACGGAAGCCTGGAATGTGACTGCAATCGGGTTTCGCTTTGGCGACACCTACCAAGTTGCGGCCCACAAAGCCTTGCGGCATCTCTGCCAGATCTTTGAAGGGCCCATTACTCGTACCCCCATGCGGTTCTTTCCCCCTTGGGACAAGGATCGGCGGGTATGGAGGGCTCGCATGGAGGCCTTGCAGGGTCAAGACGTGCAAGAGGACAACCCGACCGTGGTGCACCTGACTTCGTACTTGCTGGCCCTGGATGAGCAGTACGACTGGTAGGCCTCAGAGCTGAGGGAGGGTCTCCGCCATGCTGAGGAAGCCGAGATCTTCTCCCGGATGCTCGAAGTGCAGCTTGCTAAAGCCAATGCCAATCTAGCAACCGCGGAGAGTCGAGAGGCTGCCATGTCGGAAGCCGTCAAGGTGGACCAAGACCGTCATGCCCAGGAGCTAGAGGACGCCTATCTTGCCACAAGGGCCAAGCGTAGGACGCTCGCCACGGAAAGGCAGGAACCCTTAATCTTGGAAGGAATCCCTGTCCATCTGCTGGAGAGAAGGAGGACTGGTGTTGCTGTATCACCAGCACCTCCACCCATGGAAGCCTCAGAGATAGAGCCTTTCGTTCCCCTCAACCAACCACTGCCAAGAGAAGAAGCGGATCCACAGCCCAGTGTAGCAGAAGAGCCCCAAGAGCCCAGGAATGGAGTCTTTTGGCCCGATGAAGTGGATTAGTTGTCCTAGGAGAGGTGTAACCATAGCTGGTAGTGTTTTCATCGTTGTCCTCTAGTGTTGTAATCGTTCTGTTGTCTTTCATCCGCAGCTGTTAGGGCCATCTAGTCGTAAGATGCAAGTGATGTGTGGAGTATGAGAGAGTGAGTGCCTATATGTTGCACCCTGTATGACCGTTGGAAGGAGTATTTGCTTATCCGTGTGTTGATTACGTTGAGTTGCCTTTCGGCCGTGATAGACGTGCTTAGGGTTCTTGAGATGATCGCAAGCAGGTTCTAAAAGGAACAGTACTCAGATGTAGCGGATTAGTGTGATTGCATGACAGAGGACACTGTATCAACAAATTATGGATGTCACAGTAGAACACTTAAACTTCCTTGATTTAAATCCACCTTGAGATTCAATTTTCCTGTTCCTTGTTTGAAAAGGAACCCTTGTTGCCTTAATTTCTTTGAAATCCTTTCTGATTCTGTGGTCTATGACCCCACTGCTTTTACTACAAGTAGGTTAGTAATAGTCGCCTGGTTAATAGCTTATGGTGCCGCGACGGAACTGAGGGCCACCTGTGGATCGCGACCACATGGTTGTGCCGCTCGGCACGCGCTGGTATCGAGGTTGTTGGCCAAGCGCTTTTACCAAGTTACACCATAGTACTGCCCTTGCTATAAACATTCTCCTTGGTAAAAATATCCTTGTGTTCTAACGGGAAATCCACAGCGAGTTGATGGAGTAGTACTCTCACATTTGTGACCGAGATAGCGGGGTTTTGGAAGGAGCACGTAAGTCCTGATCTCAGGCTATACGAAAGGCTGGTGCCAGTTGGATTCAAAAGAGAAAAAGCAGAAAGAGAAGAGCCATAGGGAAAAGATGTGGTTTGGGGTACTTGGAACGCCCAATTTGACACCGCCTTATGCCTGGTGACCGTGCTACACTTGCCGGGTCGCTGTCACTATGTGCCCTATGAACGCCGTCAGTGGCTAGGCCCACGTGTGCCGCGCTTGCTGGGCCGCGGCATGGCGCCGCACTTGCCTTGCCCCCTTCCACTGTACGCCCCTCTTTCCCCAGCACGCTGGTCGGCTCTCGATTCTCGCTCTCGTTTCCGTATCGGACCCCCCCTCTCGTTCTTTTTCTTGTTGGCACGTTGCTTGCATGCCTCCTTGCCGAGCGAACCCCATCCCCTCCTTTTTCCCCACTCAAGCTCGCACAAGGAGCGCACCATGGCGACGATGTTCCCCACCTTGTGACCCGTTGTTGGTTCCTCCATGCCGCCTCCACTTCCGGTGCGCTGCACCACCACCTCCGTCCACCAGGCTATAAATGCCCCTTTGCTTGCCTCTCCTCCATCCCACCCTCAGATCTGAAGTAGAGCATGTAGAATCACTCTCCTCCGGCAGTGCTCAGGTGGGAGGAGCTCGGGAGCAGTTGGGAAGGAAGTGGTTGGAGGTAGGGCTACGAGATCCAGCCGTTGCTTGCAGATCTAAGGTCGCCAGCTTGAGGGGTTGGAGTAGCTCAGCGGAAAGGATCTGGTTTCCATTGAAGAAGTTCAAGTTCATCTCTGGTTAGTTAGGTTTTAGGGTTCGTGATGTTCGAGTTCTCGGTCTCTTGTTTCTGGATCTGCTGGGCCTACGCCATGTTCTGGATAATCATTTTCCTGTTGCTCTTCCACTGTCCCCGTCTTTGTCGATTTCTAGATAGGTTGTGAGCTGTATCTGGTGTACTTAGCCGTGATGCCTCTAGATCCCTAAGTGCTTTAGTTTTCGAAGTCATGTAATCTCCCATGTAACTTCATATCTAAGAAGTGTAATCATGTGTTTCCCCTTTTCTGATTCTTGCCCCGAATCTCGGGACGAGATTCTTTTAAGGGGGGTTGGTTGTAACACCCCTGGTGTTATAGGCTCTTTTAGCACCGCGGTTGAGATCTAAAAGAAATTAAGTAAAAAAGTTCTCGGATTTAAAAATTTTACTTCACATAAATGATAAACGAATGATGTCGCTTTATTGGTTCTACGTGAGGTCATGCTAGTGAGGCACTAATTAGAAAATAGAACAATAGGTTACTATAATCGTTCGCATGAGAAACAATTTTTATAACTAAAAATAATAATAATAATAATATGCTCAAACTTAGCCGAAACGTGTGTGAGCTCTGCTTTGGTGCTATACTCGTGAGCTGACATTCCAGTGATGATCAGACCTTGGCATTCCTGTATCTCCCTCTCCAGTCTCTCGTTAGTCATGACGTTTGCTCCGATGGGTAGCTGGTGTAGTCGACTTCAGGCTAGTGTTGTTGTTAGAACCTCAACCGAGACACAGTAGGCGTTGCGTGCGCTTTAAAATGCTTGTTCGGTCTTTGTTTGGTCAGTTAGGCTCTTGGTCGCGGTCACCGCGCCTTCGACGCCGCGCTGCCGCGCTCTGGCGTGCCGTGCGTGCCTCCGCCTTGTGGCGCTGCTGCCACCTGGCCGAACCAACCCGGTCCCTCCCCGCTGTGGCATGTGCCGCTGCCCTCCGACCTTGCCCCCGTCACGGCTGCACCCCGTCGCTTGTCTGGCGTGCCGCCCTGGCTGGTTTGTCTCGCTAGGTGCCATCGGAGGGCACTGCTCGGGTTGACCTCTCCATTTTTCATGTGTGTCTCCCTAGCTGTTGCCATCGCCCCGCTCGCCCACCCTCTCAGTCTCCTCCTCGTGCTCGCACGCTGGCCGAGGCACGGCCGCTGCCCCGCTGCCACGTCGTGTCCGCACGCGCCATTACTTGCGATGCGACGCGCCCTGCCTACCATGTCCTTGCCGCTCTCTACTCGGGTTTGCCCCCCACTCTGTGAGCGCTGCGCCAAGTCCTGTAGGGTCAGCTTGGCACGCGTTTGTTGCCGTTTTAAATCGCTCGAGTTCACCTGTGTCTTCCGCGCCATGACCGCGACAAGGGCACCACGTCTCTGCCCTTGAAATTCATCTAGCTCGTGAGTTCGTGGCCCGATTCCTCTTGGCAATAGGTAGTTTAGGAAATTCGCTAGCCAAGCACCCAATGTTGTGTTGTACCGGGCCCTGGCCAAGGCAGATTTGGGGTTTCCGTGACCGCCGGTGGAAATCGCCGCTGTGTCCCAGGCGTTGGGGTAAGTCCCGGACCAGCGTTAAAGATCCGTTTGGTGGCGTTTTGGAGCTCGTGTTAACTTCCCCTATCCGGTGCTCGTTCCCGTGTGTCCAGGGTGTGCGTCGTCGGCGTGCTGACGCGGCCGTGCCGCCCCAGAGCGCTGCTGCCCCGACTGCGCGCACGTGGCCGGACCACCTCGACACCCCTCCGCGTCAACAATCACCTCGACCGTGTTCATCGTAAGCCGCTGATGCTCTAGCGCTGCTTCTTTAGTCTGTTAGTTTCACTAGCTCACCAGAACGGACGCGCCGACCTGGCGGTTAGTCCGTCAGCGAGGGCAGCCTGGTAGGAGTCGCCGTGCAGCCTCCTTTCGCGCGCCTAGAGTTGTGTTTGCGTTTCACGGTGCTCGTCGGCTCGTTCAGGGGGAGGGTAGGGGCCCCACTCCGGTGACCGGTGGGCGGGCGCCATGCCGGCCGGAATAGTGCCGTCGCGCACGGGGCACGCTAGGGGCTTTTCCGTTGCGAAGAACGGTAATTACGGGGGCCTTTCTGCATGAACGCTGCCTGCAGGAATAGTTCGCTTAGTGGTGACGCTAATACCGAGAAGCGCGAGTGCGTTGGTGCAATTTGCGCCAGCCGTGCGCGGTCTCCCCGCCCTGGGCCGCCTGCTGGGCCAGATGGCCGCGCACGAACGTGCCTCGCACGGGCCGGCCCACCTCGCGCGCTGCCGCGCTCGCAGGAGCCGTTGGCCTGCTAGGCCGTTTTGGCTGCCGTCGGCCCGTTAGCCTGCTAAAGTGTTGCCTAATTTAGTTCTAGGGTAAAACTTGTAGAATTGAGATAAGATTTTGTAGGAGTCCAAAAATTGTGGAATCAATTTCGTTAGAGTCCTAAAATCATAATCTATATAAGGGTGTAATTGGTTAATACAGTTTCATAATATTTCTAGGTTTGCTCTAATTATTGTGAGACGCTTAAAAATTAGTAAATGTGAACTTGTAGAAATTTTGTGGCAATACAATGATAGTGCTAGCCTAAATTTTTTTTCAGTAACTTTATATTATTATTGCCCACTCACTGTAGTCTCGATAACTCCACAATAATAGACTTGTTAGGGTAGCCGGTGAACCCTGATTGGAATACATGGGTTAAGCGGTGAAATGCTGAAGCAACAACTTGTGCTTCTTAACTAAAATGTTGTTGGAAAATAGCGTGTTGCTAGTAGCAGGGATACGGGGCCTAGTACGTTAGTCTCTACGCTAGTTCTTTAGCCGGAGAGGCGAAATCATATTCTAAATTGCGACTCTCGTGTTTTTTTATTTTACGTCTCTGCATTTCATCCACGAATGTCCTAATAGGAGCGTTGACGGGTCGCAGAGTCATCTGGAGCAGCAGAAAAGATGGCGCCTTGATGCTCGTGTCGTCGTGATGAAATACTAACTTTGGTTATATTTCTACCCAGGCAAGCCCCGGTGCATAACCCCTATTATTCTGTACTTTATTTTATGCTTGTGCATTAAGTTTAAAGGAGTTGAATGAAACCCACTTGCATATATATATCCTGATCCCATGAGTCTCACTAGTATGATAGGGACGTGTAGCATACTATGCTATAGGATTCCGGTAGAAGCCGAGTGATTGTCGGTCACTCGCGAGAGACAGGAATTATAATATTATTACTATTATCATGTTGCTATCTCATGAAATATAAATGTATATGGATAATTGGAGACCGGACGGAACGGGTTGGATGGACTTAGACCTGGTTGAGCAACAGAGCGGGGCTCTGGTTGCATTTGTTCCACCTGTGTCAATTAAGGACCGTTCGTTGCATGGACCCTGGTCAAGTCACAGATCTTCTTATCCCGAGCATATACTAGCGGATGGGGGCTAGGAAGACTTGTTACTCTCTTGTCATGGGCTCCGGCTCTTTCCGGACCGACTGATTGGAGGCGGGGATAGGTGGAGGTCTTAGCACCGTATTGAGGTCGGGCTTCAAGTACGGGAGCTAGGAGTCCAAGTTTGGACGAGGACCTGGAAACCTGTGACAGGAGGGGAACGGGTTGGTCTTGCTTGTGCCTGGGGTACAAGCGAGGCGTGTGTTTTTTTCGGGGTACCCAGCTAGGCACATTGATTCGCGAATCGCCGTTTCTGCGTAACGGTACGGCTTGACTACGCTCTGGCATCGTAGTAAGAACTAGCAGTTGAAAGATGAAGAAATAGTTCCTTTTGATCAACCCTTGTTTGATTAGAGCCTAGGTGCTTACATAGAAGGTTGGATAAGAAATGAAATACGGCTATTAAAAGTAAGAAATTAAGGACACACTCTTAGCGCTGCTTCTCGCAAATAAGAACCTACCAGCCAGAAAGCCTTGCATAATCCTTGGAGTCTTTTTACTTCCTCCTGACGGGTAAGTCTTGCGGAGTACAATTGAGTACTCAGGGTTTGTTCTACCCTGTTGCAGGTGACTTGTGCTGATGAGCTGACACTTGCGTGTGGAAACCTCCTGGTGGGCTCAGCGAGGAATTCCTTTGTGATGCGGAGTAGAGTTTATTTATTAAAACTCTCGCTAAAAGTTTTACAAGGAAAATACTATTAATCTGATATCATTTCATGCAATTAAACGTTCTTCATGTAAATGTTTAGCTAGTCATTAAATGGTTTCATTTCCGCTGAACCCTGATAATGTTTTATATTCCGCTGTTGTAGCTACATAATGAATTACGCTGATGTTGCACTAAAAGGGATGTAAGAAATGGTAAGGATATTGTAAGCTTTACTCTCTCATTTGTGATCCTAATGTAAAAATGTGGATCTTCGAGTTCTCCCTTGCAGTGTGCTCGACGGAATCCCTTAGTTTAGTGTTCTCTCTTGGGTACTTAGTGTCTAATGGAAGACAAGCACTCTTGGGAGGGCATTAGATTAGGCGATTCTGCCACATGGGCATGCTTGTACGCTAAGCAATCCTCACTGGTACTACTGCACTTCTACGATGATTATATCAGGCTGGAATAAGCACTTTGTCTAACCGGATGGCTCAAACTAGGACTCTAAGTAGACATGCTGTTCTGTTCTAACATGTTAGTGCAATCCACCTTGAAGCACGCACAGTGATCTTGCCTACTGGTCCATGGTCCATGATGCAGCACCCCACGGTATGCACGGAAACATGGTCTCATGGCTTGGACCTCTCTGCTCGCCCGTTAACCTGTATCCAATCTGTGTCTGTCTTTGTCATCTACCTTTCGTCGAGGACCACCCGTATGTGCCTGAAGGTAGGGGCAACTGACATCGTTTCACAGGGTTTAATTGAATGTTAAGTGCAGTACGGACTCATAGAGCCACTGTAGCAACTGCAATTCCCGTCTGCTACTCCATCAAGTTTCTGTCTGCGATCAACTTCTTGCATGCCGACTACCGGCTTGGTGTAGTTCCCAAAAAAATTTAGGTTCACCCATCATATCGAATGTTTGGACACATGCACGAAGTACTAAATGTAGATGAAAAAAAACTAATTGCACAGTTTGGTGAGAAATCGCGAGACGAATCTTTTAAGCCTAATTAGTCCATGATTAGCCTTAAGGGTTACAGTAACCCACATGTGCTAATGGCGGATTAATTAGGCTTAATAAATTTGTCTCGCAGTTTCTAGACGAGCTATGTAATTAGTTTTTTTTATTAGTATCCAAAAACCCCTTCCGACATCCCATGAAACATCTGACGTGACATTCAACAGTTTTCTTTTCGCGAACCAAACACAGCCTAACCGAGCAATCAGCCAGCAAACATGGATTAATTAGGCTTAATAAATTTGTCTCGCAGTTTCTAGACGAGCTATGTAATTAGTTTTTTTATTAGTATCCAAAAACCCCTTCCGACATCCCATGAAACATCTGACGTGACATTCAAAAGTTTTCTTTTCGCGAACCAAACACAGCCTAACCAAGCAATCAGCCAGCAAACATGAGCTGCTGTCGAACGGCAATTGTGGGTTCATTCATGATTGGATCGATCAGATCGATACAAGACAAAGTGATAAATAAAGGTGGCTTGGCAAGTAAGTGTGTCATTAAGCTAGAAACATGGTGTGTAGTCCTTTGAATCAGAGGCCCTTCAAACCGCTGTGCTGTGTGTGTACGGTGTACCGAATCGAACCCCCTTAGACTACCCGCAGTGGGTACTTTAAAACGATACTCTAAAGCTTTAGAGTATGAATATAGAGTAAAAACTGTTGCACTGGATACTCTAAAATGATACTCTATCCTTTCTCTCACTCTATATTTAGAATGATACTGTGCTTACTCTATACTCTACAGTGGCAAGCACCACTAACTAAACAAAGTAAAAAATGCTATAACTCACAAATTAAAAATCCAAATTAAATTTTGATTTCACCATTAAATTCGTCTCAATAAATCCTTCAAAACTAGATCACACATGGATATATTTAGATAAAGTGACAAGTGGGTCCCACAGTGGATAGAGGATGATATAGAAGATGGATGGGTGCGGGAGAATTGAGTATAGAGGAGAGAATTTTGCTAACTAGGACGTATAGAGGATGAATATAGAGGTCCATGAGTGCGGGTAGTCTTAACTCAACTGGTGGCCTGGCCTCTGTAAGTTCGTTCGCTGGCAAATGGGGATCACCGGGTTACTGTTCGCATTAATCCCTTAGGTTAGTAGGCTCTAGAACTAGAATGCCAAGCTAGCAGCAACCTCCATGAAATGTTCTCATGGCAGGCAGTGAAAGGCCTTGTTTAGATGCACTCTAAAAGTTAGAATTTTTTCACTTTCTCTCCATCACATCAATCTTTGGATCCATGCATGAAGTAGTAAATGTAAGCCAAAAAAATAACTAATTACACAGTTTAGTTGAAAATCACGAGATGAATCTTTTGAGCCTAGTTGATCCACGATTGAACAATATTTGTCAAATAAGACGAAAGTAGTACTATTTATCAGTTTGAATTTTTTTGCAATCTAAACGTCGCCTGGTTCAGAATCTGAAGCTATTAATTAAACCCTGACGGCCTGACCCCTCTCGAGTGGTTTCAGAAACTGAAGGAAAGGTGAACAGCCCTTAGGTCCTAGCGTCATGAATGAACCCTCAAAATGTGGCATAGACTACAGGTTCTAGCGCGTCATGAATGAACCCTCAAAATGTGGTTAGACTTAGACAGCAGCCGGTACTTGTTTGTTGCTTAAATACGTCAGTTTTACTCGACAGTGACAGTGCAACGAGACTCAAACCAACTGGTGAAATAAAAAAGAAACCAAAGGGAAAAAAAAAAAGGATCAACCAATGAAAAACATCAGTTACAAGCAACACCTTGAAGAACAGGTCACGAATCCATGGCACACGGAGATCAGATTACAGAGGGCGAGCGTGCAAGCTCTGGATGGAGGATTGGAGGTGGGTGAGCAGAGCATCGGCTGGCTGGCGTCTAGTAGAGTGAGTCGACTGTCTTGTTGAGCTCCTCGAGCTTCTTCATCCGCATCCTCTCGCTTTCGCTCACAAGCTGCATGCAACAAATATCCCAGGCGATGCAGAGCAAGTCGTTAGTGTTTCAGAAGTTCATGAGTATCGAGAGCTGATTACAGTGAGCTACCAGCTTTTCCTTTTCACGGTCAGAGAGGTGTTTTTACCTCGATTAGCCTGTTCACTAGCAGCGCTTTCTCTTTGCTCTTCTCGTTGTACGCCTCCAGGACCTCCTTGTACTCCTTCTCCTTTTTTTTTTTTTCAGTTGACCAAAACAAAATCCACATGTCAGCTCATGAAGATATATATCATCTAGTTATCCATGCAACGCATGTGTGAGCTCTCTCTCACACACACCTTCTTGACGCAGCTCTTGCTGAGAGGCTTGAGCTGACGGTTCACCGTGTCAATCCGCTTCCGTATCGACTCCACCTCCTTCCGTGTAGGATCCGCCATCCCTTCCAGCTCCTAACAGAGGAAACAACAGCAGGGATTTATACCACCTTGTGTCCTTGTGTTCGCAAAATCCCACGAAATCCCTAATAATACAGTACTACTACTAAATCAGTTCCCTGACTGAATCGAAGTGCTGATGGGTGTCATTCAGGTTCACGCTGTCTCAAAATTCACTAATTCAGAGATCAATCAATATGGTTGGCAGCATAAGACTAGTGTGATGCTCTGGAACACGAGAAATTCTTTCGGAAATGGAAAGGTCCCTTATTGTACGAATTCGTCCGTTTCAAACGAAGCTAATGCATGTCAGTCGCGTGACGACGAGGGCAGAACAGAGCCAAGGTAACTGACGGACAGACGCACGTACCTGCCTGATGAAGGCGAGTCGCTTGGACTCCTCCTCGACGCGTCCGAGGTGCGCGAACACCTTCTCCCGGACCTCCATCTTGCGCCTCTCGATCTGCTCCTCCTTGGCCTTGAACACCGAGAGCGCCGACCTCGAGGAGCCCTCGCCTTCGTCCTCGTCGCCCGCGCTGCTGCCCAGCGACGACGGGTGCTTCACCCGCAGCACTCTGCATCGGCTGCTCCACGCCGCCGCCGCCCTGCATATCCTCCTCCTCCTCCTCCTCCTCTAGCTCAGGCAGCTCCGCCGCGTACGTTGGCTATTCTCTCTTCCTTCTCTTCCTCGCTTCACGCCATTTATAGCACAAGCAAGCTGCCTGCAGGTCGCCGTGGCCTCTGCTGTTGCTTTCCCGGCAATGCTGCTTGTCTAAGCAACCCAGCACAGTGGCAAGCAAGTGGAACTGAGGGAAAAGGCAAAACAATAGCTAGCAGAACTGCTGCTGTGTCGCCCAAGGTACAACCGGAGAGGAGGAAGCCAAGAGGCGGCATCATCCCTCCGTCACTACAATTTGTCTTTGATGTACATGCATGTGACCGAGCAGCGTGTGACGGTAGCTTCTGCCAGAGACCACCACCAATCTAGATGGCGATGGCGATCAGATCAGCGGATCGATCACTGCACCGTATAGTATTGTATGGTTGCTGTTAGGTGGTGGTGATGGCGTGCCCTGCCGGCTGCCGCCAGAGGTCGAGTACAAGTAACTCTATCTTCCCCTGCTCCTGCTCGCCCGAGAACTGTGCCGGGGAAGCGACTCCGGTGAGGTGATCCTTTCCTCGGGTTGGTGCGCCCGCGTCTCGTCGCGCGCGCTTGGACGTCGCTCAGCCCTCGGCCTACGCATCGGCGCATCGATCGTCGTCTTGCCAACTTTTTCCCGTGCCACTGTTTTTGTGAGGGCGCGGCGACGACGACTTGGTGCCTGCAAGTCTGAAACGCTTAGAGAGAGAGGCCGACACGCCGTCGGTCAGTCGCCATCGCCACCGGAATGGATTGACAACTGAGACGGAGCGTCGGTCCGAGAGCAACGGGGGAGAGATCAGAGATGTCCGGCCGGCCGAGAGTAGCAGCAGCCAACAAACACACAGCGGAGCAGGCGTCAAACAGGCTGGATGGAACCAAACCCAAACTTCTGTGCTCGCCGTTGCCGTTTCTCTCTGTCATCCTTCTGTTGGCCTTGTGACGAAGCGCTGCAGCATTAAGATCCCCCAAAACCATATCACAAAGTTGGCATGTCGTCCCAGAAATCGTCCTTGCTACTCTCAGGAACAAATATCAGGGGGCCGACCATTCATCATCATGATTACCGATGGTAAGCGACCATCATAGTACGCAGCATGATGCGAAATCATCTCAAATCTTGTTGCACGTCATCCTGTACCAGTTGGCAGCTGATAGCAATACCAATATACGGGTGCTAGGGCCCTGTTTAGATGTCAGAAATTTTACAAAATTTTTCAACATTCTCCGTCACATCGAATCTTTGTACGCATGCATGAAGCATTAAATATAGATAAAAAATAAAACTAATTACACAGTTTAGACGAAATGGACGAGACGAATCTTTTAAGCCTAGTTAGACCATGATGGAACACTAATTGCCAAATAACAACGAAATTTGTTATAGTGTCATTTTGCAAAAAAATTTACATCTAAACCGGCCCTATTGGAAAAAGGAGCTGCAGGACCCGTAGCTCGACCTCAGTGGAATAACAAACTTTTCTTCTGCTCAGTTAAGACATCGAACTCTCTACGTAATTAGTTTTTGATTTTATCTACATTTAGTACTCCATACATGTGCCAGCATTTTAAGGTGATATAAATCTTCTTTTTGCATATTAAAATTTAGGGAAAAATTTGGGATCTGAATATGGCCTAAGATCCATCCAGGAGGGGCGCCAATTGGGCATAGAGTTTAGATGATTAGTTTTCTTAGGAATAGCTGTCACAAGTGTTATGTAATTTAGCTTATGAACTGTAGGGGTGGTGTGGTCTTCACTGTATTGTAAAACCATGCAAAAATGGGCACTCCTTGCGCCATGGAACTGTACTTGCACTGCTCTTCTCTTATCAATGAAAGCCAGTAACGGATCTTTCAAAAAAAAAAGATTCATCAGTTGCTGAAACAAGGTGTCTAATACAAATGTACCATTAAACACAAAGCATCTACAGAACAAAGTCACTTCGAACACTGCGGCTCCAGCTGGTATATATTTTTTTCCTTAATAATCATGTAAATAGGAGCTCAGGACGGGAGGATCAGCAGCATGGCTGTTTACTCTCCTGGCGCAGAGACCCCCTGCTTCAGCTTTTCCCTCTTCAGCTTCTTCTTTGAGACGGGCTTCTTCTTCTTAGGCGGAAGCGTCTTCTGCGCATAAACATACAGCGCATAGTTCCCAACAAAGAAGAGCAGCAGGAAGCTTGCAACCACAAGCAGAACCACCATTCCTGGGTTCAGGCCCTTGTTCACCTCCTCAATGATCACATTGTTCTGAAACACATGTGGCGTAGTCCATGAGAAAAATAAACAGTATACTGATACTGAAGGTGCATGGGCCTTGCAAGATCACATGTTGAAGGTTAGCACAATCAACAACAGATCAACACGTATATCCTTTACAAATTCGCAGACCCAATGCTAACTGAACAGCACCATAAAGATATCAGTAATATCTCTATAATAGTGCGTTTGTGCTAACTGTTATCGACAACTGCAAAGACTACGTCACATCACAAAGATGAAGCCTAATTTGAATCTATCAGTAAGGCAACTGGCAGACCTACAAAATCTTCACAAATACTAGTAGGTTCATAGGGCAGGTGTGGAGAAATGATATCCGTACAGACTACAGTCACCATTTAGAATCAAATATGCAGATTAGTTAGCAGTTAGCACAGAGATCAACTGATAGCAGCTTAATCAAACTACAGCCACTCAGCATCAACTAAAAGTAACTTAAAAACAAAAGGATTACACATGAAAACACTGGCTAGCCAGGTAAGTGTGCATCAAAGTAGGGGAACAGATAGTATGCTGGTAACCTTTGTAAATTTATAAAATGCACAAGATTTTGAAGACATCAAACTAATCAGATTACTGTAACAGATAACATCGGCTATCTAGACAGAACTAAAACACTGAACACTATATTGATCAAACATGACACACATATATGATGGTCAGAAAGCTCCAGACCTGTAAGGCTGTAACAGTTAGCAAGCTTATGCAAATTTTGCTAGTATATGATATCAACACTCACGAACAAGATAAAAGCACTCTGCAATCTCTTCTCTAGGACACAACTGAAACATGCATTTTCTAACAACCACAATTATGATAGGACCTATTGATCACGTAGAAGCCTTGCACAGATTCTACAGATCCAATCCTCCACACATCAAATTCAAAGCAGATGCACCAAAATCAGCTACAACTCCGACCAGGTAAGCTTACTGCTACAAGCCAGAACATCGCAACAGACAGCCGCCACCGCCACCACACGAGCAACACCATCCACCGTCAATGGGAACCTGCCAGTGCAGGCCCAGAGAGCCGGGCAAGCGGGACAACGGCCTGCCCGCGCCACGGAGCCAGTGCCGAGCATCGAAGCCCACCCGGGCGAGAGGACACCAGATCCGGGGAAGGTAGGACCGGATCCGCACCAGGAGGCCCCGGATCCACACCGCCGCCGACCGGACGGCCGCCAACGCTGCCGGAGGTCGAATCGCAAGGTGGAGAAAGAGAAGGAAAGAGGAGGGAGAAAAGGTGGTGTGGACAGGCAACGGCGGCGGCCGGGGGAGGGGACAATCGGTGGTTATTCGGCGGCGGCGAAATCGCCCAGAGAGAAGACGCGGAGGGGCACCGCGTCTGACCTTCACCTCTGTACATTCGAACCTGCTTTGGACTCCCACAGCGTAGTAACGATTAAGGAAGGAAGAACTCGAGGCTTACCGCCGAATCCGCGAACTGATCCGCCATGGCGGCCGCCTGATCTGTGCCGACACCCCGCTCTGGATTAGAAGATTTAGTATGGATTTACCGAAGGACGGATGAGGTGAGCACGAGAGTTGACGAAGGACGAATGGTAGATTCTGAAGAAAAGCTCACCTTTGCGCTGCTGGTCCCTTGCGTCCTTCCAATATCGATATCACCCCACTTCGCTTCGCTCGTTTCCAGGTCGTGGTTTTATGGGCCGTTCGATTTGGAAGTTTCTAGTAGCTTTATTTATTGTTGTTATTACATCAAAAAAAAAATGTTGTTTATATTATTTATATGTACGGGTATGTGCATCATTTTTGTTTTGATTGAGGCAAGTTTGCACGAATGTTTATCATGACGTATGTTTTTCAGATTTGTGTTATGATAGCAATTATTCCGTGAGTTTTGACGCGACCTATAATTTAGGTTTTGTTTGACACGGCTTTACTTTACCACTAATGTTACTTTTTCCTTCAGCTCCACCAACCACTCTGTTGATGAAGCTAGGGTGTTTTTATGGATTGTTTGACAAAAACAGCTTCTCATGAACACAAAAGACTGAAATGACGAGTCTTTTTTTTCTATTCTCATCTTCTTGTTTGTGTCTTCTTCCCCATCTGCAAGCAGAGCACTCCAACCACGGCTCCTTTTGTACGTCGGCTAGGCCTCGTGCCTCGGTGGCGCACACGTTTGTTGGCTGCTTGCTTTTTCTCCGGTGACGGCACACGTCTTCTTCCTCGGCAGTCGATCCTCACTGCATGTGTCGGGGGCACATACCCAGGGTGCCCCACGATGCGGGGCCTACGAAGCACTTCGGGCGGCCTAGCAGGCCACTGCCTAGCATCCGCGACCCGCCTCGACCACTCTCGACCACATGGCCTCTGCCAACTGAGAACGGATAGGACCAGGGGTGGATGGCGCATTAAATGCACCTACCATGATGAGACGAGCATTCACCGTCCACCCTCTCAGGACAAAGAAGGACAACGACCACCTTACAGACTGCAGGGCCTTGGCATGCATCAACCACCCAACGAACCGCGGGGCCTTGGGATGTGTCAACCACCTTCCAGATTGCGAGGTCATGGGATATAGCATCATCCTTGGACCGCTCCCCTCACGAAGTTAAGGGACCACTCCATGACAGGGCAACATCAGAACATGGCACAGAACCGCCCACCCCTGCCTGACTCAACGAGTAGGTGTACGCCCATGTTTACTGCAAGTATGGGTCTCACGACCAGGAGTGGATCTCCTCGGAACCAGCCAGGCCCAAGGACCCTCAACCCGACCACGTGTGGTCAGGGACGACACCACCACGACTGGGAAGGCCGCCCTATTCACGTGTTGGCCATGACGCTCCCCACGAGATAGCTGGCGCAAGGAAGAAGGCCACGATGCGCACTATGCACCCACGTTCTACAGGACGACAAGTGGATAGCCATGACCTGCACTATGTCACTATGGTTGAAAGGTCTTGATGTCTAGAGGGGGTGAATAGCCTATTAAAAATTCCTACAAAGTATGCTAAACAAGTTTATCAATATAACAAATAGCGTGATGCTAGTTTTGCTTAGCCTAAAGGGGGTTTATAAGCCACCTATTCAATACACAATTCTAATGAATGTCACACAACCGCACAAGTTAAACCGCAAGAAGAAAAACAACTAGAGCTAGCAAGCTACTAAAGCCAAGAGCTACTCTAGCTACACTAAACAAACTAGCAAGATACAACTATGAAAGTAATGCAAGTGTGAGTTAGAGGGGTTTCACCGAGGAACGATGAATTGAGCCAACCAAGAATGATGATCAATGAATTCTAAGATAACCGAACACCGAGATTAATCAATCACAATGTAGAAGTAATGACACAAAGATTTATCCCGAGGTTCACGTGCTTGCCGGCACGCTAGTCCCCGTTGTGTCCCTCTTCAACCACGTGGTTCGGTGGCTAATCGGTCACACACCGAGCCTCTCAAAAGGCGCTATAAGAACCTACCAAATGGCAAGAGGTTGCAATGACACGAGCAATTTACTAATGTTGCCTTTGACGCTTCGTCAGGGAAGCACAAGACCCCTCACAATGCTGGAGCCAGCCACGAACAAACACCACTCGTGCTGGACCTCCTCCAAGCTGCTCCAAGCCATCTAGATGGCGGCAACCACCAAGAGAAACAAGAATCCCGCAGCAAGAGAACACCCAAGTGCCAACTAGATACAAAATTACAAGCAAATGCACTTGGATCACTCAATCTCACTTCGAATATGCGATCAAGCAAGAGAGATGAGTGGGAAAGAAGTTGCTCAGCTCAAAGGGTTGTCAAGAATGTCAAAATGCCAAGAGACCTACCCTAGAGCCGGCCAACAAATATATATAGGCGTGCCCCTTCAAAAAGAGTTGTTGGGCTGCTATCGCGCCCGACAGACGCGTCTGTCGCCTTAGCGATAGACACCGTCTCGACGTCTGATGCTCGCCCGAGCGCCATGTGTCCACGAAGCTTCACATTTCAACGGTCATCTCTATCAGCGTCTGATGCGTCCGTCGGTTTTGCCCTCGGCGTCTGTCGCTGCGATGGACGCTGTCCAGAAAAGACCCGCGACCGTTTTCAAGCCGACAGACGCATTCGGTGAATGCCCGACAGACGTGCCCGAGCGTCTATCACTCGCGCGCTCGCCCGTCCGTGAAACCCTGGGCGACAGACACTGACATAGAGCGTCTGTCGCTCAGGCGTCCGCGCGTCTGTCATGCGCGCGCGCTGAGAGCCGCAGCTAGGGCTGCCCGACAGACATGCCCACGCCGTCTGTCGCTCCCGGAGCCGGCGTCTGTCGCCTCTAACTCAAGCAAATTTCTATCTTTTCTTGCTCCACTTGTTTCACCCTTTCACATATGAGCTAGACCAATTATGTGTATCACTTTAGCACAAGTTTTAGCTCATTTTCAAGTTAAGCATGTAGGGCGAAGAGAATGCGCTCTATCC
The DNA here is from genome assembly GCA_038087645.1 of Saccharum hybrid cultivar R570. NCBI lineage: Eukaryota > Viridiplantae > Streptophyta > Magnoliopsida > Poales > Poaceae > Saccharum > Saccharum hybrid cultivar. Next base: position 932,637 of record JAQSUU010000542.1, read on the forward strand.
AAATGTATATGATTATGAAATGCACATCTAGAGGCACTTAGGAGGTCAATAGCCGCGTCATTCCCCTCTTTATAGTATGGCTAACCACACCCACTAGATGTCTAGGTTACCAAAGTATAACCCCTAGCATATACCTTTGCCTTGATCATCGTAGGGTTGCACCTTGTTCCTCCTTCATCACCATGGTAAGCACTTCATCATCCACACTTTATCATCATGCTTCACCATGCTATGTGCTAATCATCCTTTGCTATATACAATCTTAAGCATATGATTAGCACTTGGGCATTGTCACTAATTACCAACACTAAACATAGAGGTTTCAATGGTGCACCATACCTTGACGTGGAGAACAAGAACCCGTGATGGAACTCGAACGTGCAACAAAAGTAGGGACAAGACGTAGAGGGCCCACAGACCAAGCTCGTCAACCGCCACCATCCCCTCGGGCTCTCGACCACTCGGGTCAGGAGAGCCATTCCCTCTCGGTTGTCACTCGGCCTCCAAGACTATATAAGGGGAGCCGGACCTTCATTCTGGGAGGGGGTTTTTCCTATCTTGAATCTTCTCACTTCCAAACCCACGCTTATGAGCGCCCCATTGTAAGCCTACTGGGCACTTGGACCGAGGAACACAAACTCGAACCCTTCTGAGACTAGACGTATGGATCCGGCCTAAACCAGTATAATTTCACCGTGTCTCAAGTGCTTCCCATCTATTCCTAGAGCAGCACATCACTGATTTAGTGGTCGGTTCTCAAAACACTGACAACGTGCGTCTTCTAGGGCAAAACAACCCTCGATCGTTGCTAGGGCCCGCCAGGACAAGGTGAAGCTAGGTAAAGCCACTATTTTCATCTCCGCCGTCCACATATTCTATCTCAGCCAGTTTTAAGGGGCTCTCTAGGTGAAGCTATTTAGTTTTACCCCGTTTGGCGCAAAACGGCTTCAAACAGCTCTTGAAGCCGGTGGAAAAGTCATGCCAAACGAAACCTTATTACTTAGTATTTATGCAGACAATGAGCTAATAATTTAATTGGATTTAGGGTTTGTTTAGAAACACATGCCTAGTTACTAGTTAGGGCTAAAAATTAGCTGTGTTTGCTAGCTAGCTGGCTAACAACTAGTTGAAAACTTATCTAAAGAATAGGCCACCCATTAGCTCTCCTGTTTAGACACACTAGAGCTAATTTTTAATTAGCTAGTAATTAGCCCTTAGGACCTGTTTGGAAGACTGGTTTATAGTAAAAAAACTAGTGTTAATTATGGTTCCGCATTTTTTCATGGGTGGTCTGAATTTTTTGTTTGGCATTGCTAGAGCCCGGATGTCCGGATGGGCGTTCACGTCCGGACGCCAACGGTTGCAGTCGGTTTCCCCTCCGTTTTGCGCGTCCACACGTGGGCCCGTGTCGCCGGACTTCGCTCGACCGCGCCTGCGTCACCCGCACCCGCGTAGGGGCCCACGTTACCCGAGCGTCGCCCGCACGAGGACTGCTCGCGCCCCTCCCGCTTTCATGTGCATCCCATGTGCAACACACGATCTACTTTTAAAACATCCAGATGCAACACTTGCAACGTATAAAAAAGACAGATGAAACACTCGAAATATGCATCTGAAACACTTGAAAAAAACAATTGATAACCATTGCAAATATACGCAAACATCCAGATAAAACACTTTCAAAATATGTGTGAAATATATGCAACATCCAGATAAACACACTTGCAACATACGTCTGAAAAAACAGATGAAACATTGGGGACATATGCTTGCAACGTACATGTACAACCATTACAACATATGCAACATCCTGATATGCTTTTGCAACATCTGTGTGAACCAAATGAAATATACCTCTAAAGCATCCGAAACATTTCAAATGTACACTTTGTAACATGCATCATATCCTGGTGCGGCCTTCTCCGCCGTCTGCATCGGGGCGCCGTAGCCGTAGTAGGAGACGAGGCCGGAGGGCTTCCGCTCCAAGGCCCAATGCTTCTCCTTGCGCCAGCGGCGTCGTCAGGGTAAGGCGGACAGCGGAACAGGAGCAACGACACGAGCAGAAGGGCGGGCGCGCGGAGCAGCGGCAGGAGCAGCGAGGTGGGCGCGCGGAGCATCGGCAGGAGGAGCGGGGCGGGTGCACGGAGCATTGGCAGGAACGGCGACAGGAGGAGCGGGGCAGGCGACTGAGTGGAAAATGGACAGGTGATAATCAATTGACTAGATATTAATAAACAAAGGTTGTGTCACATGATTCCACACCCCTTGTCCGTCCAATACTCGAGTAAAAGTTGGACGCTAAAAAATTACCGATTTTTGTTTGGATAACCGGTGAGAACTCTGAAAATACAACTGGTTTGGTCTAATACCGTTGTAAAAAAAAAATCGTCTAACCAGGCCCGAGTAAAACAAGTATGGGACAGTGGCCAGTTGCGCCGCTGCTCTCGCCATAAGTAACGGGCCAGGAACAAGCTGAATGGCTGACATGTTGCACTACGAGCTTCAAATTTATGCGCAGGTCCATCTCAGATGTCCAGAATTCAAGGAATTTAAGCAACAATTTCTTAAAGGAAAAGAAGGGCGTGTACCGAAGGTGTGCATCCCTTGTGCGAAAAAAAGCAGCGGACAAAACGATGAAACAAAATTTTACGATGTATCCAAAACATACAGATTAGAAGCCACAAATGAGACGCCATTGCTAGTAATTTTTCAGCAAGTAAAGACCATGTAGGAGTACTACAGATTAGAAGCTTATGAAATATCACACAATCTGACAAGGGACATGAACTTCAAAATTATTTTCAAAGCGACAAGAAAAACAGATGACAGTCACAGTGCAGATTCCAAAATCTCAGATGCTTAACTGGCATAGGCTGTGTTTAGTTGCTCTGAAAATGGTGAAAAGTGTACTGTAGCACGTTTTGACTTTATTTGGCAAATAGTGTCCAACCGTTGACTAATTAGGTTTAAAACGTTTGTCTCGCAAAGTACAACCAAGCTGTACAATTAGTTTTTGATTTCATCTACATTTAGTACTCCATACATATATCGCAAGTTTGATGTGATGAGGAATCTTTTTTTTTGCATAGTGCTTTTTTCAGGTAACTAAACACAGCCATAGGCCAAAAAGCCTGCCAGTGGCATCATGGGTAGCAACTATTAAAGGATTAGCCATAAAGACCACATAAATCACAGTCTAGATTCAGATCATCAACCCGGGACAGTGGAAACTATCTGACAGTGGCACCATGGATATTGCTCTTCTTTAGAATGAAACCTGAAATGCTGCCTAAGTTAAATAGTAGATTCAGATAACCAGATAACACAAAATGCCTTCAACAGTTTGTAGGTGAATTATCCCTGCAGTAAGACTCAAGCCATTTAGTAGCCCATGATGTCGATATCACTATCAAAGGGGTCAGGTAGAGCATTCACAGCCTCTACACTGAACCTCTTGCGATGGACAACTTTCAGGCCCTCAAACACGACTTTGGCTTCCACAGAGGCCCTGTGGCATTGAATGAGATTTTGCTGTTCAGTAATCCATTCAGGGGTGTTGGACATGGCAGATTGAATCTTCATGATCTGCAGCACCTGTGCATTCGCAAGGAGAAAACACACAAATTCAAACATGTTCCGCTCCTCAACTTCACCTATTAAGTTCTTAACTTTGCCTTCCAGCCTCACGGTCTTGAGATGGTTAACAATACATCCAATGGGTTCATTCTTCTGGTAGTAGCCGAAGTCAATTGTGTCAACCTGGCGTTCCCCGGGCTTGCCCTTTTACACAAAAATGAAGAATCAGGGGAAGTTCTTTGCGATGTTTAGCTAATGAGTAAAGTACGATTCACACCTAAACTAGTCGTTGAATTTGAAAGACCCCCTCAAACTTGAATAACGGACAACATACACACTTCAACTTTTAAAACCCAACAAAATACTCCCTTAACCATTTCAAAGTGGTTTTTTTGTGGTTTTGCGGATGTAGTAGTGGGACCCACCTGTCAATTGGTCTTTCTTTTATATAAAAAAACATAGCCTTTTCATATGAAATCATATGAATACAAACTTTATACCAAAGTTTTAGATCTCGACACAATCTACAAATTCGTAGTTGATACATTTTTTATTTAATATATTTTAGCGGCTCAAATATTCGTTTTAAGTTACCAGATTTTAATTTTTTTTAATTTGTCAAATGACCTCAAAATCTCAAATGTTGACATAGTTTATGCCAAAGTTGTAGTTTCAAGTAAGATCTATAATTTTGTAGTTGACAACTTTTATATTTCAGATTGTTTAGAGGCCCAAGTATTCATTTTAAGTTTTGTAACTTTGAAATTTAATTTATTTTTGAATTTTCCAAACGACCTCAGATGTTGACGTGGTCTGCGCCAAAATTGTTCCTCTCAATATGTTCTACAACTGATAGGGCCAGAGAATTGGGCACTTGATTGATGAACTGGAGGGGAATTACAGTAGCTGATCCTAGCAATGGCAGCAGCAGAAGAGCTAGTTTGCCCTCCCTGGGAGGCTCTGAACGTGGCAACTCTTCTTTTGCTTGATCCTAATCCCCAGCCTCAACGGCTGTGGTATTCCTATTATTCCTGCATGTTCTATTATTAGCTAGCTTGGACTAATTCTAGCCACTAGAGGCAGACGACCCTTTCTTCTTCTTCCTATTATACTGCTGTCCAATGGAGGAGTCCACAACAACTTTGTACTTGATAACATTTTTATTGGGGACATTTAGAGGCCCAAATGTTTGTTTTAAATTCTCAGATTTTGAAATTCAATTTCTTTGATTTTTTTCAAACAATAAAAATATGGGCCTCTAAACGATATCAAATAAAAATTTTGTCAACTACAAAGTTATAAATGTTAAGAGCTACAACTTTGGTGTAGACCACATCAACATCAGAGGTCATTTGAAACATTAAAAAAAATAAATTTCAAAATTAGAGAACTTAAAACTAATACTAGGGTCTCACATAAAAAATCTGTCAGCTACAAAGTTGTAGATTTTACTGGAAACTACAACTTTGGTATAGACTATGTCAACATCTCAGGTCTTTTGAAAATTTCAAAAATCAAAAATTAAAATATGATAACTTAAACCGAATATTTGAGTCTCTAAATGGTATTAAATAAAACAAATTATCTACTACAAAGTTGTAGATTGTGTCGATATCTATAACTTTGATATAAAGTTTATATTCATACGACTTCATATGGAAAAGTTGGACCAAAGACCGGTGGGCCCCACTGCCACGACAACCGAAGAAACAATTTTGAAATGTCGCAAGGGGATGTTATTTTGTCTGGTTTTAAAAGCTAAGTTGTGTATGTTGTCCGGTATGGTAGTCCAAATTCAACTAGTTCAGTGGGTGAATCGCACTTTACTCTTACCTAATGGATAGTACACGCACCAACAAAGCAATTGCCAATGGGTGGCAACCTCAAGCTGTAATTACCTGGATATGCAATGTCTCCAGGAAGGAAAAGCACTTGAGCAAGTTCATCACCGTTGCCATGTCCTTCTTGCTCGAGAATGTCATGCTGATAGCTAGAATCTTCACACTATTGAAAGGAGCACGCAGTCCCTTGTTAACCTTCTGCGATGTACAAGTGAGCGATGCCTCATTTAGGCTCAGCTATCCAAGACTAAGAAGGAAAGGGACAATGAATTGAAATAAGGTAACTACCTCCTCAACAGCAGGCTTGTCGATGCCGTGGAAGAAATTCCGGAAACCAACCACCAGATAGCCTAAAGCAGTAAGCTTTGGCGCGCCGATGACGGTGACCGACGCTCCCAGATGCACGTCGCCGAGCAGACACTCCAGGCGCGGGGCGTCCTCGACGGTGAGCTCCTCTAGGTGCTTGTAATGCCACACACCGAACAGCACGAGGCTGCGGCAAGAAGTGATGCGGATGCGGCGGGGGCCCTGGATGTGCCTGAAGATGACGTTACGCAGCGCGGGGCAGCCAGATAGCAGGCTCTGGAGTGCAGCCTCGGAGATGTGGATGCGAGAAAGGGAGAGGTCCGTGAGACGGGCCGCGGAGGCGGCGGCGGCCCCGGCGTCGGAGAAGCGACACTCGCCGAGGGCGAGGGTCTCGAGCGTGGCGGAGGTGAGGAGTGGGTCGGCGAGCGCGCGGTGGCACCACTCGGGGGGGCAGATGAGCGAGACCTCGCGGGCGCGGCGGGCACCGGCCGTGAGGCTGCGGAACCATGCCTCCGCGGCGGGGACGCGGGCGCGGAGGGTGGTGCGGGCGAGGCGGAAGCGCGCGACGGGGCCCGGGTGGGAGGCGAGCGCGAGGGAGACGGTGTCAGCGCGCGCCGCCCAGGGTGCTCCCGACGCCGACGCGGCGCGGGCGATGGAGGGGCGGGGCGCGGCGGGAAGCTCGAGGTCGTCGAGGCGGAGTGGGGTCCCACGCCACGCGTCGCGCCAGCGAGGAGAGAGGACGGCGGTGCGCGCGGCCTCGGCGGTATCGAGGCGGGAGATGATCGCAGAGAGGAGCTCAAACGGGAGGGTCGGAGAGGGTTTTGTTCACCAGCCGTTTTTTTTTTTTTTTTTTTGAGAAACACCAACCGAATTGGGTTGTTTATCAGTTTGGAGACTTCGGAGGAAGGGAAGTGGGGACTGTGGAGATGAACGGGCTACAAGTTGGACGGAGCCGGTGACAGTGAGCTGAATCGGGCTGTCGGCCTGTTGCGCTGCATAGACAAACTGGGTCCGTATGGGCTGCCGGACTAGAAATATATATTTTTAAAAATGTCCAGAAATTATAAAAAATAATTTTTCGAAATTTATCCAAATATTTTTACATAGAAAATAATACAGTTAAAAATCCTAAAATCTGTTTTAATCTCAGAAAAATAATAGGAATGTTGTTTTAGTTTAGAAAATTATGAAACTAGTTTCAATTCTAAAATCATGTTCTATCCTAAAATATGGTTTAATCTCAGAAAAATCATAGGAATCTCGGTGGACATAGAAGCTCTCGTTATCTAATAGTATAATTAGTCGATGTTGACGTAGCTGGTCAGGAAAACCACCATCAAAACTGCATAGGGTGCAAAAATCAAACGACCGCAAAAGTTAGGGGGAGTGACAAGGACTCTTTCCTACTTCCTCCGTCCCAAAATAAACCAATTCCAGAATTCACTCTAATTCAAACTATATTAAGTTTGATCAACTTTATAAAAAAAGAGTAATAACATCTATGACACCAAATAATTATATTATAAAAATATATTCTATGATATATCTAGTGATACTAATTCGGTGTCATAAATATTGGTGTTTTTTCCCTATAAAGTCAGTCAAATTTAAATAGTTTGAATCAAGATAACTCAAAAAGGTTGATTTAAATTGAGAACGAGGGAGTACAAGTTAGATTCTCTCTCTAAAAAAAGTAAGATTGTATTTTTGTAATATTCTAAATTAATATACAAATTGTACAGATGCACTATATGAGTCATGGACCCAGAGACGAGTAGGGATGACAATTGATATAAATCCACTAGATATGGGTGCTACACCCTATATGATAGATTGTATCCATTACACCCGGTCAAGGGTACATATTCTCATCCATACTCACGCCCAAATTAGGTAGCCGTTACCTGTAGGTTGCTCGTACTCGAGAAAAACTACACCATTACTATTATCAACACAGGAGCAGACATATGTTCTGTATATGTCAACCATATGAGCTAATAAGCATATCAGAGAGAGTCATAAAAGTTTATGCATCAACGCAACTCAAATAGGCAATATAAGTTCATTAGCTCATAATAGCAGGGACAAAGCCAGGAAATAATCAAGGGGGGTTGAAGGTCGTCTTCTACCTCTAGCAGCCCCTCCTACACCTTCATCCATGGCTAACAAATCAAGGGGGGCTCCATGTGTTCGGCGGCGGTAGGGGGGCTCGAGCCCGGCTTGCCCTACTGCTGGCTTCGTCCCTGCATAATAGAATACTATTCAATAATATTTTAAGTTTTCAACTACAACTCAAGTGACGACATAAAAAAACAACTCATCTTTTAACACCAAATAGCTAGATCAAGATCACAACGCCGCATATAACAAAAGGATTGCAATATTATAGGTTAGGCATAAAGAATAACACAAATGTCAGGATAGAGGATGAGTTTTTTATAAAAAACAATTTGGATTGGGTACCCAAACAAAACACCCATAGGTTTGCAAGTCAAACGATCTCGATTTTCCTCGAATAGAAAATCCACATATACGAGTTATAATGTGATAGTCCACGAGAACCATCCATCACATTATCAATTATCAGATGATATCACAGTCATACATCGTATAATTACAAGATTACAAGGTTTTACAATGCTGGTTAACACATCTATTACAGCGTACTCTAGTGGGAACACATGCGTCTTCATCAGAGTCGATGTAGCGCATCAGCAGGTAAAGGCTCCTCCACGGGCAATCGTCAGAGTTGGCGTAGATAGTCAGCGGGCGTAGACTCCATCTTCAAACCAAACTTGAGCGTAGGAACGAGACCACCTAATCCATCTAACTTCGCTAAAACTGCAAGTCAGGAAATCTGCACACCGCCAGATGTGTGCAGGCCATGGTTAGCACTTAGCACCGATGAGCTTTAGTGGAAAGGAGAAAAAGGATCTGGCGATCCTAAATATTTGATTGTGGGTTTCCTATAATGCATGTTCATTAATAAATTATATAATAACCATTCATCAAGTTTTAACCCATCTCTTACACATGTTCTCCCATCGCATCACATCTCATCACTACACCCCATCTGATCTCACTCTCTCATCGGCACGGACGACTCCCTCTCGTCCATGTCTCAACGGCCAAGGCAGGATCACACATTGAAACCCAAGGAAGGTAGAAGGACTCCTCTCACTAGTCAAGGGAAGTTGTACTTAGGAAAGGTCCATACTCGACAAGTTGGCATATATATCGAACGATCAACCAGAAACTCTGCAGAGGTTTGCATGTCCCACAAGATAGTCATCCTCGGTGATGCCTCGCCTAAGCTGATTCTGGGCCACCTTCCTACCGGAAACGGTACCACCCTATCACTCAGAACTGGGGCCGTGTCAGAGTACCACCGACGCGCTGAGATTGTGAGACGTAGTACTTGGCCCCAGGGTACTACGCTGTCTTAGGAGGGTGTGGGTCCTCGTGCCTGTACCTCCCTACACTATCCGCTAACCTCCCAATAGTAGTGGCACCGTACCAGCAAGTCGAACGTCCGTCTCCTCCTCACATAAGCGAGTGGGCATGTAAGGATTCCTAAGACCCGGTCCACAAACATATCAGTCCTTAGGGTGACTAAATAGGATATCTTCATAAGGGGCAACTGATGCCCCGCTCGACGGGACATCCAGCGCCCCATGCTAAAACAACACCTCCCATCTCGGGGCTTCGTCCCACGAAGACACTCCACCCCGGGACCTCTCCCTGTCACATGTACCCGCCACAGGTACCTTTCTCATGGGAAATGCCCAGGTAGCATCCCCCGGCAAGACTTGTCCTCACGACTCGTCGTAGATCCTGCTCGGTCGACTCAACCCTCACCACACACCTAAGACACACACCAAGATCTCCCCATGTTCAATATCATGTTATTATCAGGTTATCAGCACCTTGTGCCTTATCTCATTACGCCTCTCACTCACCAGCATCACATCACAGATATAATACGAGTAAGAGTAAAGTAGTACAATGGCTCACAAGCAATCACCATGCAACCTATCGTAGTTCAATTGCATAAAGTAAAGCACTAGCATCTACATTATTGCATGCCTAATAGGATTCTCTAAAGTAAGGTGCTGCCATGACACCTGCGATGTCGAGGTAGTAGAGGTACAAGTCTCTCTGTTAGCTACTGTAGTCGATCGGTACGGGTCTTCATCTCCCAGGCCAACTCCACTCCACAGGTTCTGCTATTCTCTGCTTTCTCCTCCTACAATAGGTTCTGGTTCGATCCACGTTATCCTCAACGTATTTACCTCGCTACAGTGACAAGCAAGGCAAAAGCAATCAAACTGCTAAACCTAGAAAGACTGCGAAAAGAGAGGCAACAGGGCACATAAAGAACAACTACACAGAAAGAACACAAATGGAAGAACGATTTAGCCCCCTCGGCAGATGTCCAATCCATGGGCCAAAAGAATAAGAGTGGTTGTTTGCTAAGCACAAGCTTATGCCTTAGCCTAGCCAGTACTTCCCGGGTCAATCGTGTCGACCTGTACGGCTTAAATAGGAATGTCATAGGTCTTAGCTCATCCTAAGCAAACACCATGGCTCGCGGCTTTCGATCCAAGCGTCATGGAGACTGACGAGAACTGAAAGGTTACAAGCAAGAGAAGTCTCGTTCTCTCTTAATCCGAACGCCACTATAACTTGACGAGAACCAAGAGAGGGTGGAACGAGGAAGAGAAGAGCAGAGGCGGTCTACTTCTCCCAATACACACGTCACAGTAAAAGATGAGGCATCGGAAAGGAGCGACACACAAAAGAACACGAGTGCCCAACAACTTGTAGGGTACCATGACCTAGGTGCACTAAATGCACTGAGACATCCCCAGGGTTCTTAGTGGTGCGGTTGTCACTGCAAGACCCAATGAGACACTACGGTCTACAAGGTACAAGCATACAAGGGTTCAGCACGACAACCAAAAGACAGGAAGAGATACAGGATTCACCTTCCTTTGATCCGCTTGCCATAGCAACGACGAGAATCGGGGAAGTGGAATCAAAAGAGCAACAAACGCCAAACAAGCCAAGGGCTCAATCCACATCTTACTGGATCGACAGGGATTGAGAACAAGAGAGGAAGAAGAAAGAATGGAACCCGCACTCCTTCGACTAACTCGTCATGGAACGAACGAAGGTTAGACGAAAGGAGGCACGATCCACGATCCAAACCAACTCATAGGGCACCATGACCGTGCAACTAAACGGCACAAGGCTATTCTTACGGCTCATAGCAATGCGGTTGTCACCGCTAGATCCGAAGAAATGCTAGGGTAGAAGTGATGCAAACATACGAGTTGGTTAGAAAAAGAACGAAAGAAAATGAGCGGTAAAACCTGATGGCCATGGTAAGTGAACTCACGGCCATGAGCTTTAACCTAACGAGTTGGCTTCCGTATGTCCCGTGTTAGTCGTCCCCTAGTTCATCTCCTAGGATATAGGCCACGATGATCTCATCGTATGCGAGTGGGAGCGCATCGAGATCGAGTTCATGGTGGCCACGGTCTGGAGGTGTAGAAGAGGGCCAACGACCACGACACTACAGAGTCAACTAAATTCGAGGGGGCGAGTTTTGCTCGGCGTTACGGCCATGATGGGACGAACCCATGACCAAAACAATCGAACAAGGTACGATCCCTCGACCGGCTCGAAGGCACGATCCTCAGATAAACAAGGCACACGCACAAACAACTCAACGAGGGCCATAACTTAGCAACCGACAACACCAACAGCACGACGAACCAATGACACAACGACACAACGATCCAGCGACACAACAACACAACACAGAGTAGCACATACCCATAGCATTCATGAGAGATAGAAGAAGAAAAATAGATCGGCACGAAGGCATGGCATAGGCATATGATAGATATCATGTATTAATGTGAAAGATGATAGAGGATGTATAATGGATGAATGAACAAGAAATGAAAAATAAAGGTTCCGTCGACGTCGAGGATGGCGTCAACAGGGTTCAAAGGGTTGACCTTAGAGCGAAGGAAGGCGGAGGGCTACTGCAGCGCACTCTAGCAGGCTGTGGCTTGCTGTCGACCAGCTATGGCCGGCTGTGGCTAGCTGCGGCTTGTTGTGTCTGGCCGTGGCTGGCAATGGCTGGCCGGGAGCTAGGTGATACTGGCTGGATAGGGCAGCAGGCGGCCGAGAGGCGACAGAGCTTTGACGGTCAGCACAGCAGGGTCGGCGACTTCCTAGCAGCGACGGGAGGTGATGAGTCACCGATGAGGTGGTCTAGGTCGTGGTGGTTGGGGCCACGATGAGCAGCAGAGGTCGGCACGGTCTGCGGCTCCGGTTCCTAGCTTCTAGCGGCGACAAGCAAGGGTGGCCTCCCTGCGGTGATGTAGAAGCACGGCACGAGGGCCAGCCATCAAACAGGAACACTGGTGAAATCGATGGCAAGGAGGAAAAAGGGGTAGCTTGGGGGCTGTGGCTCACTGGCGGCGGAGTTGGAGCCCCATCGAGGATAGGCCACTGCTGCTGCTACCCGACGAGGTGGTCATGGTGAGGAGCAGAGGGTGGCGGCGGTGGTTGCAGTGCTGCCCGTGGTGCTTGAGCTCCCGGTGGTCCTCTGCTCGGTGAAGACGGGGCAAGCACGACGAGGCAGGCGAGCTCATGGCGGAGCTCGACATTGGCGCTGCCGGCTGGAGCAGGGGCGTCATGAACGGCGCTAGGGTTGCTAAGCTCGGTCCGCTGGAGGCGCTCGATGTCGTGGCACGGCGTTGAGGTGGCCACGGCGAAGGGCGAGGCGAGCCACGGTAGTGGTGGCACGGCGGCCGGCTGCAGCCATGGCGGCTAGGGTTCGACGGGCAGAGAGGAGTGGGGAGGGAGAGAGTGGCGGCGCCTTGGAGGGAGAAGCAGAGAGCAGTGGCGGTTGGGGTTCTTATAGGGCACCGGGCTAGGCTTTTGGGGGTTTCGTCCATCCTTGGCGTTCGTGCAAGGGGAGGGGCACGCGGCGCGAATCAAGGAGCGGGAGTAGGTGACGGCGTGGGCAGGGTCACGTTGCAGGGCACGGTCGTGGTGGCGCCTGGGAGCGCAGGGACGCGCCTAGGGTTTAGGCCAGAGGCGTCTGCCGCTTGGGCCCGTGGAGGCGACGTCTGGGCTAACGGGTCGAGCGTGCGGGATGGGCCTGCAGGGGCTGCTGCCTCGCTGGCGGGCCCACGAGGGTCGACACGGGCCTGCGGGTGCCGCGCACTGCTTGGCTGTGCAATCGTCCTGGCTGCGTGGGCCGAGGGAGGGTGCGCGGCTCGGGCCTTGGTGAGGAGGAAGGGATGCTGGCCCTGCGCGGTTGGAGAGGTGTTGGGCCGGTGGGAGGCTGGCTGGGCCGCGCTAGCTGTGCCACTGGGCCGAGAGGAGGAAGAGGAATGGGCCACGAAAAATGAGAGAAGGAAGAGAATGGTGGGCTGGTTGGGTAAGAAAGGAAAAAAGATTTCCCCTTTTGTGACATGGTAATTTGAGGTATATTCAAATGAAATTCAAAAGGGGTTTGAGATGAATTTCGAAGGAGATCTGAGATGGAAAATCCCAGAGAAATTTGGGAGAAGCCTAATTGGAAATTGAGTTGATCTCAAAAGGAATTCGAGAGATGACTTGCTACAGACTTGTGCACTCCAAACTCCAAACACAAGACCGACCCAAAAACACAAGCACTCTCCTACAAACAAATCTAAATGAATGCAATGATTTATTTAGTGAGTTAGACTCGGGTTAGACCTATAAACTACATGCTTCACACATTTACAGCAAAATTTTTAAAAAGCTCGTATTTTTAGTTGCCCGAAAATCCAGGATGTTACAACAAGTTTGTGTAAGATATAACCATACCCGTATCCACCTACCTATCCGATGGGTGTGACATTCTATCCATACTCTAATGGGATAAAAATTCCATCAGATTTTGATACCCATTGCCATCTCCTTAAGACGAGCCATTCGTTTCTGATTGCTGCATAGCCGCTGTGAATGGACAACTGTTGCTGCTAACATGAACAGAGCCGTGGGTAGGGTACACAAAGAGCATATGCACGAGACGCAGTTACGCAGACGTCACCGTATTGAAAAGCACAGCAGCACGCCAAGCTGGTCGGCTGATAGTTTTTTCGGCTGATAAGCCAGCTACGGCTGTTTTGTTGTAAGAGAAAAACATTGTACCATGGCTAATAAGCCGCCAGACTCATAAGTTCAAGCAAAAGACCAGATTTTCATTGGCTTATTAACACAGCTAAGCAGTATAACGTAAATGATTGATTCAGAGAGATCAATGATACGATGCCTACTGATGCCATATGTACAAAACCACATGGTGTGCGCGGTCCATTTCCTTCACCAGTCACTCTAAAAGCGAGAGCTCATCGATAAGCCAACCTATCCACCTGAATAACTGATCGTCCTGCCACGCGGTCTCGAGGACAACATCCGGCAGCATCGCGCGTGGTCGCATCTCGCAGCGGTATCAGGCCACCAGTAGTACATCCCTGAAGTTCTTCCCCAATAACCACTGTTGTGCGGTTGCACCCTATTCGTCCTCTGCACCTGCAGGTGCATATACGACAGCTGTTCTGCTGGGGGCATAGACCGAGAAAGAACACGGCCTGTTGTCATGCGGCCAGTCCTGTAATAAGCATCAGAAAATGGGTCATTATCTTAGATGTTGTAGGGGAGCAATAAAATAAGAGAAGCTGGACTGTGTGCCGCAATACTCAGAACCAGGACTTACAGCAGTGAAGTACTCAGCATCATGATCAAGCCGACTAAATCCACCGAAAAGGCCATCGTCAGAATCTAACACGATCTGACAAGGAAAAATAGAAAAGCCATCAGCATCCAGCACAACACATTTGTGTCCCCAAATGGGCTGATTTTAGTACATTTTGGAAACAAATTTCAGTATTACAGAGTTCGATGTCGATATTCAATAGAAGTTCATAATTTAGTGAAGGTAAAAATAAATTATAGGAGTGCTAAACTGCTACATGGCTACAGACCACATAATCTCCAGCAACAGATTTATCCATGCTGGAAAAATATTGTTAGAACCCCAACAGTGATGAAAGGTTGGATAACGAATATACAGATGCATGCAAAAGAGCTCCATACCTTGTACTTCCCAGGCTTGAAACAACCAACACGATAGTCAAAATAGCTATTGCTCCAGTGGAAGTTGAACACAAAGACCAAATCTCCTCTCTCGAAGATGATCACCTTATCCTCCTCATGTTTCCGTGATACGTATGAGTGATCAGATGTCATGAACTGAAATCATATTGCACATTTCATCAGTAAAATGCACCAATCACCCTCCTACAGAGAGCAATTCCATACCCTCTCCAGCAGTTTTCCTCAATTTATTAATTTGTTTTAGACTCCCTACTAATATAAAAAAATTAACGAGATAGAAATTCAACAGTGAGCCTACCCCAACTTGCGTGGGACTAAATGCTTTGTTGTTGTTGTTGTATAGAAATTTAATGGTAAGTTATTGTGAAACAGAGATAAACCAGTGACATTACTTCATACTTTCCCTCAAGGTGCTGCATTGCCTGATCAAACTCTTGCATACCACGATATCTAAGATAATCTGCATCTCCCTGAAAAAAAAGATGGATTAAAATTGTATTGAACAACAATGATAACATATGGTAGTATTAGCTTATATAGAACATTCTTGATCTTTCCCAAGCAAGATTTACCAAGAAATATGTGGCCAATACAGATATGTTGAAAGAATATAGTAGCACAGTTAAACTTACAAGGTCAAATCTACGACGGCATTTATCAAAGCTATAGTTGTTCCCAGGAATGACAGAGCCATTTGGAAGACTTTGAGGACCTCTTGGAAAATCTATCCATTCTGCCACGTAAAATGAAACTAGTCATAACTTCCTCCTCTGATGAAGTAGGCTACATGCCACACAAAGAACAAACACATTATAACTCATAACTATGCAACATGCAATAAAATTGAAAAGACTAACCAGGATGCCCAAACTCATTTCCCATGAAATTTAGATAGCCTTCACCTCCTAAACCCATTGTGACAAGCCTAATCATTTTATGTAATGCTATCCCACGATCGATTTGAGGTGTTGAAGGCCTGTCCAGAGCCATGAAATCATACATATCCTGCACGAAAAAAAGTCGAGATGTTCATGTCATTCTGTTCTACTGTGAACCAGCAGTTTACAGCACAATACTACACTTCTGCATGTACTGAGTATCAACAATATGTGATGATATTTAAGTGGAAGTGTGCTTTTCTAGGAGAAGCCACAAAGCATAAAAAAACTATCTTCAATGCGCAACCATAGAAAGCCCTTCAATACTCTGGGTAGTTAAAGATAAAACATACAAGGACACATTAATGAATAAACAAATGCAAGATGGGCCACCTAAATGTTCTTTGGTCAAGAAGTCATCAAATAACACAGATAGATCTTATGTGTTTCTCCTGCTAATATTAGTTTAGCTATTTCCTTTAAATACGAAGGAGCATAGCGCCTCGACCAGTAGACCTACAAGATCTATGCTCAAGGGACTCCTAGATATTTCAGAAGCAGTTACAAAAATCAGATCCAGTTGCCAAAAACTGCAACCAGATTGATTTGATTGGGTGAAACAAATTTCTGGTTTCTCCTCAGCTATCAGCATAAACCAATCTATTGAAGCTGCCAATTTACAGAGTTATCATTGGTGAGTTGGACTCATCCTTGCCCTGTTTTCTGTAATGACTTTCTTAGCAAAATATTTGATAGATGATTCATTAGTCGGTTAAGTTTTACTGACTGAAACGTATTTGCAAGAAGATGTGTGTGTTCAACTGATTAGCAAATCACCATACACACTGTTCTTAGCAACCATTGCATTAGTATCAAGTAACGTGCTCAGTTTGCCCATGCGGCTAATGACTAATGAACGAACAGATCACTATCCCAAGAAAGACAAGTGATCTGATAGAAAAAAACAAGAGTAACAGCTAGTACCTTATCCATCAACCAGAATGCAATTGTCTTGTCACCAACTAGAGCTTGATCATGACTTTCACAATAGGTGACACACTTTTCTAGCCACCTTCTATTTGTTAAGGTGTGCACAATATCACCCATTTTCCAATATTCATCACTTTGCCTGTGGTAATAGAGAATGTTGAAATTTGATCACATCATATGTTTATTTGGAACTACCCAGAATATGTATGAGGTACTAACATTCCAGCTCAAAGTAGGAAATATGTACATGAAGGACACATATTTTACTTGTCACATAAAAATTGGCATGGTCTCAATACACCTTTGACCATTGCATGCTCTGACTGTCGTTATATCTAAAACTAAAAAATATTATAGACATAATGACAAGGAAGTACTAGCTTTGCCATTTGATGATAATTCTACTAATATCTTTTCCCTGCAACAAATCTAAAGCACTTTTTTAGATATTTGGGGCAAAAGGCTTAAACGACAACTACACGTGTTTTAGGATGATAAAAGAGAATGAAGGTACTATGTTATTGACACTTCTCATATTGAACCTGATACCACAAATATCATCTAAAGAATAACTCAAATGTAGACTTGAATCAATTAAGAACTCAAATTTACCATTTTGCATATGTAACCACAAATATTCGACCACTTACTTCAGAAGTTCAATCCATTTGTCTGGGGCAGCCATATGAAGGCGATAATCAAAACCAACACCACCATCTTGGACAGGAATACAAAACGTAGGCATTCCGCTGACCTGAACATAATTAGACAAGTTGAACAATGAATGCTGAAGATCTGGCAGAACCTCCTATATGCATGCGACTGTCATGTTGATGTTCAAAAGCCATATTTTTATAACCTTAAACCCACAGAAGTTTAATAATACTGGTATAGGCCCAGGCATGTGTACAGTTGGAGTCCATAACTACTTTACATGTATGTTAAACCTTGTTCCTTTTGCAAAATCTACCATCGTAATAGCATTCCAGATCAACCTTCTCAAGATATTTATGAGGATGACCTTTTCTTTTCACCAATAATATCAAATCAATTGACACTTGCATATTAGGTTAAAGAACTAAATGCAATCTGAGAACATGCGTGCAAGGTAAATAGGAACATAGCCTTCCTTCCCAAAATGAATAATACTAAACTAGTCCCTAAGGGGGGACAAAAGCACCAACTAAATTAACTGCTTTGAGAAGAGTATTTACAAAAGAAAAACACCAAAATATCGTGAGCACTTACATCTTCACCAATGGATACAGCTTCTGGATAAAGCCCATGAATAAGATCGTTTACCAGCATTAGGTAAACTACCGCATCAACATCAGTGGCAAATCCAAAATACTCACCATAGTTCCCAGTGAATGCCACCTACAGTAAATAGCAGCAATTTTAGAAAAGTCAAATATCTCTTTCATCATGTACAACTAAGGTAAGCTATCTTGGACTTGGTAGTTGGCCGAGGAGACATGACATGTAATTATGCAGAGCAATTATTTCAGAAAACGGACAGCACAATGCACCCACTGGAGAACTGTGAAATCAAACTACCAGAATCATCTGGTAAACTTACTTGTAATCCATGGTGAGTATACATCATGGAGGTCACCCCATCAAATCGAAACCCATCAAACTTATATTCTTCAAGCCACCATCTTGCATTTGACAGAAGATATCTCAAAACCTGCACAAAACGTAATGTTATGTATGTATGGAAAGATAAATAGGAACTATTAGCTAATACATTGTGCACATTACATACTTCCCAACTCCCATAATTGAATAGGCGAGAATCCCACATCCAATGATGGCCCCGTGGACCACCATGGAAGTAATGTGTATCAGTGCCATCAAAACCATTCAAACCGTCCAAGGTATTATTTGATGCATGACTGCAGGATACACAGAAATATTGGTAAATCTATGCAATTCAAAAGGACAAACCAATTGAGACATGAAGTATGTTGAGTTATCGTCTTATTGAGAATACAAAGGCCAGAATATGAATTTCAACTGGCTAAAGCAGGTGGATTTCTTAAAGCCCATTTAACTGCCTGTAGAACTCTTCCGTAAAGATATTGGCAAGTGTCTACATTGTGTTCCTTCTTTACGTCCCTTGTGAGAAATACACCCAAGTATGGATTAAGCTCAGTAACTATGCGAACATGCGTAAATGGAATGAGGATGATAAGTGGCGCCTAGGACCATTTATCCATAAGAAACCAACTATATTTTCCAAACTCACTGTTGGAGTATGTGTTTAGGCCCATGTGGCTAAGGCCCATGTGACCCATGTATGGAACCTATATAGCTACCCTTCTAGGGTTAGCCCTAATCAATAGAGACAAAACCTTCCAACATGGTATCAGCTTAGGGTTCCTTCCTCTCCTCTCCAGGCGCCGCCGGCTGCTTCCAGGCTGCTGCCGCCGCCGCCAGCCAGCCATGGCCAGCCGCCAGCCACCTCCCCCTTCCCCCACCTATTTCCATGTGTTTCCCCCTCTCTCTTCTCCCTCCTGGGCGGCGGCTGCCTCCACCCGCCCGCTCCCTCCCGGCGCCGCACCACCAGGAGGCCCGCAGCCTTCCTTCACTGGCGCGGGCGGCTGGCCCCTGCTCCAGCCGCCAGGGGGCGGGCTGGCCCTGGGTGCCGCCTCTGCCTTCCCTGGCGCGGGCGACCGGCCTCTGCTCCAGCCGCCAGGGGACGGGCTCGCCCTGGGTGCCGCCTTTGCCTTCTCCACCGCAGGCGGGCTGGCACTCGGTGCCGCCCCTGCTCCCCACTCCGCCGGCGCCCAGCCCCTTCCCGGCATCGAGCTCTCAGCGGCAACCGCGTCCATGGCGGCTGCCCTGACCACGGCCGGCACCACCACCCCTCCCGGTGCCGCCGTGGGTCCTGAGGGTGCAGCCGCAGGTGATGCCACTGCTGTGGCCGCTGTCGGCCTGGGATCCCTGCTCCCGTCCGGCGATGCAGCCCTCCCTGCGGATCCTCTCCCAGAGCCTGCTGGTGGTTCCCTCGCCGCCGCCCTCGTCGCCGCGCGGGCTGCTGCCGCGGAGGGGCAGGCCCGCGTGCGTGCGGCCGCCCTACTGTGGGAGCGCGAACGCGACGCGGCTGACGCCCTGGTCCGCCGGATCGCCGAGGCGGAGCAGCTCCTCGCCCCTCCCGCCTCCCACGACGCTGGCGCCACCACTTCCGCCTCATCGGGACGCCGCGTGTCCCACACTGCCGTCCTCTGGCACGACCCGGCCGACCCGCTCGTGGCTCAGCTTCACTACCAGGCCGGGGGGTCCAGAACATCCGCCTCCTCGTCCCGGTCGTCCTCGAGCCGGAGTCGCCCTCCTACGCCCGCTGGCGGGATCTGGTGCTTCTCACTCTTCGCCGCTACGCCCTCGACGACCACGTCCTCGTTGACGCTTCGGTCGCCGTCCAGACCCCATCGTGGCTTCGTCTGGACAGCATCGTCCTCTCCTGGATCCTGGGGACGATCTCTCTGGACCTCCACGACCTCGTCCGCACCTCTCCTGACGCGCGCCGGGCTTGGCTCGCCCTTGAGGGCCAGTTCCTGGGCAACGCGGAGACCCGGGCTCTGCGCCTCGACGCGAGTTTCAGGACCTTCGTCCAGGGTGACCTCTCCGTCGGCGAGTTCTGCCGTCGGATGAAGGGCATGGCGGACTCCCTGGGGGACCTTAGATGGCCCGTGGAGGATCGCATCTTGGTCTTCAACGTCCTCCGGGGGCTCAGCGACCGCTACGCCCACCTCCGGACGTGGATCACCCGCCAGAGGCCCTTCCCCACCTTCCTGGAGGTCCGTGACGATCTCGTCATGGAGGAGCTCACTCAGGGCCCCCAGCCGGGATCCACCACCTCCACGGGCTCCTCGTCCCCCTCGACGGCCCTGGCTGCTACTTCGCCGCGCCCGACTGCTCCACAACGGTCCGCCGCTCCACCGCCGCCATCTCTTCTGGGTCCCCCTCCCTCCGGGCCGAGCGGAGGTGGGGGGGGGCCGTGGCGGTCGCCGTCGACGTGGAGGGGGTCGCGGGGGTGGCCGGGGCGGCCACACCCAGCCTCCGGCTCCTGGTGGGCCGCAGGGGGGGCACCATGGCCCTCCTTCCAGCACCCGTGGTCAGGGCGCATCTCCATGTGGCCCTACCACGCCATCGGGGGCGACTCGCGCCCACCGGTGGCCATGCTCACCGGAGCTCCTCCTGTTGGCCCTACACCCGGCGCCTTCCCTGCTACGCCGTGGGATCCACCCTCCGGGACTCTTCCGGGGGTCACCGGCTGGGACCAGGCGGCCCTGGCTCGCTCGTTCAGCACCATGGGCCTGACACCTCCGGTCGGACCCGAGTGGATCGCTGATTCGGGGGCCACCTACCACACTACTTTTGACCCCAGTATACTTTCGTCGATTCACTCTCCCTCTTCCTCTCTTCCTTCGTCCATTATGATCGCAAATGGTTCTTGTATTCCGGTCTCGTCTGTGGGTACCGCCGGTGCTCATGGCTCCTTTCGTCTTCCTGATGTTCTTGTTACTCCTTCTATGGTTCATAATCTTCTTTCTATTCGACGTTTTACAGCTGACAATTCTTGTTCTGTGGAATTTGACTCTTCTGGTCTTACTGTAAAGGATTTGGCTTCCCGGCGTCCTCTGCTCCGATGTGACAGCACCGGGCCCCTTTACACTCTTCGCTTCCCGGCGGCTCTTTCGTCTTCTTCGCCGTCCGTTTTGTCAGCTGCCTTCGTCGCTTCTACTTCCTCTACTACCTGGCACCGGCGCCTCGGCCATCCTGGACGTGATGCCCTGATACAGCTCAGTCGTAGCTCTGGTCTTCCATGTACTCGAGCTCATGATGAGCAACTGTGTCATGCGTGCCAATTGGGCCGACATGTTCGTCTTCCGTTTTCTAGTTCTACTTCCCATGCGGTCCGTATTTTTGATCTTGTACATTGCGACCTATGGACATCTCCTATTCTGAGTATTTCCGGTTATAAGTACTATCTTGTGGTTGTTGATGATTTTTCACATTATTCGTGGACTTTTCCTCTCCGTGCGAAGTCAGATACGTTTACCACGCTCCTTCACTTCTTTTCTTGGGTGTCTACACAGTTCGGCCTCCCCATCAAGGCCGTCCAGTGTGACAATGGTCGCGAGTTTGATAACTCCACCTCCCGCGATTTCTTCCTCTCTCACGGTGTTCAGCTCCGCATGTCTTGTCCATACACCTCTTCGCAAAATGGCAAGGCTGAGCGGATGATTCGCACCACCAATGACACCGTGCATACCCTTCTGTTTCAGGCCTCTCTTCCCGCTCGCTTCTGGGCTGAGGGCCTGCACACCTCCACCTACCTTCTTAACCATCTTCCTTCCGCGGCCTGCTCCGCTCCCACTCCTCACCACGCCCTCTTCGGTACCCCGCCTCGGTACGATCACCTCCGCGTGTTTGGGTGTGCGTGTTACCCCAACACCGCTGTCACTTCTTCTCACAAGCTGGACCCTCGCTCCACGCTCTGTGTCTTCCTCGGGTACTCCCCGGATCACAAGGGGTACCGGTGCTTTGACCTTACCTCCCGACGGGTTCTCATCTCTCGCCATGTGGTGTTCGATGAGTCCGTCTTTCCCTTTTCTAGCACCACCACCCCTCCGGTACCTGACCCACCCTCCCTGTTTCCCACTGATCCGGTGGTCCAGCCACCTTTTTCGTGGTCTCCTGCAGGTACCGCTTCGCCGCGTGCCGGGCCGGCCTCCTGTCCCGGATCCCCAGCAGGTCCGTGCCCGTCGTCCTCGGGCGCGGTCCCGTCCTCTCCGGTTGGTGCAGACCCGGGGCCTTCGTCCCCCGCTGCTGCCCCGGGGGGTCGTGTCGGTCGACGACGCCGGATCCCGTCGCAGGCCGCGGCCGCCGCCGCTCGCGCTCCCTTCTCCACCGAGGACAACGACACCACCGCCGCTGTCTCCGCCGGCTCGTGGTGCCCCGCCGGTCTACCACCCGCCGCTGCTGCACCGACACCCGCGGCATGTTCACCCGATGGTGACACGACACGCGGCTGGCACCCTGCCGCCTCGTGCCTTCGAGGCTTCGACCGGCGATGCGGTGGTCTCTCCGGTACCCTCCTCCGTCCGCGACGCCCTGTTGGACCCTCACTGGCGCCGCGCGATGGAAGAGGAGTACGCCGCGCTACTCGCCAACCAGACGTGGGAGTTGGTGCCCCGGCCGCCAGGCTCCAACGTCGTCACCGGCAAGTGGATTTGGACCCACAAGCGCCGGGCCGACGGCTCTCTCGAGCGCTACAAGGCTCGCTGGGTCCTCCGGGGTTTCACTCAGTGCCCTGGCGTCGACTACGATGAGACCTTCAGCCCGGTGGTTAAGCCGGCCACCGTCCGTACCGTGCTATCGCTGGCACTTGCTCGGTCTTGGCCCGTCCACCAGCTGGACGTCAAGAACGCCTTCCTCCACGGCCTTCTTACCGAGACGGTGTACTGCAGTCAGCCGGCGGGGTTCGTCGACACCACCCGTCCTGACATGGTCTGCCGGCTCAACAGGTCCCTCTACGGCCTCAAGCAGGCACCTCGGGCGTGGAACCACCGGTTCGCCGCTTTCTTGCTGACCCTGGGGTTCATAGAGGCCAAGTCTGATACGTCCCTGTTCGTCTACCACCATGGAGCCGACACTGCATACTTGTTGCTCTATGTTGATGATATTGTCTTCACTGCCTCCAGCGAGCCACTTCTCCGCCGGATCGTCACCGCTCTCCAGCAAGAGTTCGCGATGAAGGATCTGGGTGAGCTCCACCACTTCCTCGGTGTCACTGTTGAGCACCGTCCTGCCGGGCTCCTCCTTCACCAGCGACAGTAGACTCGGGACATTCTGGAGCGGGCTGGGATGACTGACTGCAACCCCTGCTCCACTCCGGTCGACACTCAGGGCAAGCTGTCTGAGGCTGAGGGGCCACCGGTGGCCGATCCCACTGCGTACAGGAGTCTCGCCGGGGCCCTTCAGTACCTCACCTTCACCCGGCCGGACATCACCTATGCAGTTCAGCAGGTCTGCCTCCACATGCATGATCCCCGGGAGCCTCACCTCATGGCTCTCAAGCGCCTCCTCCGCTACCTCCGGGGCACACTCGACTATGGCCTCCTCCTTTACCGGGCCTCCTCCACCGACCTCGTCGTCTACACCGACGCTGACTGGGCCGGGTGCCCGGATACTCGCCGCTCCACCTCCGGCTACGCCGTCTTCCTGGGCGGCAACCTGGTGTCTTGGTCGTCCAAGCGCCAGCCGGTGGTCTCCCGGTGCAGCGCCGAGGCGGAGTACCGCGCCGTTGCTAACGGCGTGGCGGAGGCCGCCTGGCTCCGGCAGCTGCTGGCTGAGTTGCACACTCCACCCTCCCGGAGCACACTGATCTACTGCGACAAAGTCAGTGCGGTCTACCTCTCCACCAACCCCATCCAGCACCAGTGGACGAAGCATGTGGAGATCGACCTCCATTTTGTCCGTGATCGGGTGGCCATGGGCGAGGTGCGGGTTCTTCATGTTCCGACGACCTCCCAGTTCGCGGACATCTTCACCAAAGGCCTCCCGTCCTCGACCTTCGCCGAGTTTCGCTCCAGCCTCAACATCACCGGTGGCTAGTTGCGTCTGTGGGGGGTTGTGTGTGTTCTTTCTTGTTCAGCCTCGAACTCCGCTGCGCCGGTTTATGTGTGTTCTTTCTTGTTCAGCCTCGAACTCCGCTGCGCCGGTAGTTCAGACTGCGGGGGGTGTTGGAGTATGTGTTTAGGCCCATGTGGCTAAGGCCCATGTGGCCCATGTATGGAACCTATATAGCTACCCTTCTAGGGTTAGCCCTAATCAATAGAGACAAAACCTTCCAACACTCACAACTTCTGTGTAGCAGTGTAGCATCACCTAGAAAATTTCCAGGTAAATGAGCTTATTGCATCTGAGCTTCTCTGTCCATATCCACACCATCTGTGTGACTATTTATAAAGCAAGGTTCCAAGAAGTATCTACTCATAGGTGTCAAATACATTTAACTTCCAACTGAGTTAATACATCTAACAAAGAAAAATCAATGGTGCAATTCTACTGCATGATAAAAAAAGGCCATCCAATGAGGCAACCTATAAAAATAGACCCAGTCTAGAATACCTGAACAGACATACCTATGAACAATATCCATGAGCACTAGCAAGCCAAGCTCATGTGCTTTGTCAATCAGAGATTTTAGGTCCTCTGGAGTCCCAAAACGGCTACTTGGTGCAAAAAAATTTGTAACATGGTACCTGAAAATGGAAGTATACAGTAATCATATAAAGTACGAAAACTAAGGATTGTTGGATGGCCTACGAAAATAATGAAGCGGATCCAAATGTTTATGTTTGTACAAAGCATTCGGACCCAAGTTCCAGATGGACGAAAAAAAAAACAGAAACAACGAAGAGAAATGGATGGATCCATTGAAAGTGTGAATACCCAAAGCTTGCATAATAAGAGTGCTCCTGGATTGCCATTATCTGTACTGCATTGTATCCAAGCCTTTTAATTCTTGGCAGCACCTCATCTCTGAAGTTAGCATACGTATTTATCTTTGGTTCCTGCGTAACAGATCATCTAAAATACTCAGTTTATCTCAAGTATAGATGATCATAGTTTATAGTACTGAAACTTCAATTACCCAACAGAATGGTACAAACAATCACCCATAAGCTACCTTTATTTAAAATGGTCTTTCTTATCCTTACAAATAGTTTGCACAGCTTTCTCTTCTTAAACTACTAACATGGCAATATTTGGTACCACAAAGACAACATTCACATATAACTAGGTTCTGGAAACAACAATTCCATTTATGTTAATATGGAATGTCTTTACAAAAAAAGGAATTTGGAATCATGCAAGAAAATAGAAGAAGACCTGATATACACATATTATAATCCTCATGCAAATTAAGCTTCACATTAACCAATTTAAAGATGTTCCAACATCTGACTAGCTGTCACATGAATTCAATGTGCCTGAGAGAGTAGCTAAGTGAAGAACAAACAGAGAGCAGCTAAGTGAAAAACTAACAGTTTTTCTCCCTTTCTCTTTTGCAGAAGAAATATGAACAATTGGATGTTAAAAATATTACACAAGTGGTACGGGCTACAAGGGACTAAACAAATAAGTACAGCAAAAAATAAATAAATTATAACTTATTGGTATACCGGGCTACTCATTCCAACATGCGATTCGTATATCCGCAGTGACTTTGGTCGCTTAGGTTGAGGGTGTTTGAATACATATTTCTCCTGCGTTTTGCATGTAAAAAAAACCCTTAGTAAATGGTCATAAAAAGTTTAAAACGGAGAAGCGAACCAAAAAAAGGGTAAGTAGGCATCCCTAAGAGGCTCAAGTGGAACAAAGACACACAGAATCCTTTCCACTAACAAGAAGACATATTGTATATGTCACTACCAAGATTCAAAATATTGTTCTGTATCCACATGCTATAAGAAAGAAGTTGAAAATAAAATGATACTAAGCAGTGGTAAGCACCAAAACCAATGCTATTAAAAATGAAAGACAAAAACTAGAGCATATACCTCTTCAGGTGGATCATAATATATACCATTGTATGGTATTTCACCTGGAGCCTGCACAGAAAACTTGATCCACGCAGGAATGGAATCCTTCACACCAGATGGTGTATCCATCCGTATCTAGAAACAATAGGAAGGAGAAAAACAGAAGTCCCTTTAGCAGACACAATCTGAAGAATGCTTTTGCTCCCAAACTAACCAATCAGAAAAATCTACCTTTACACGTGAGCCATGAGGAATAGCAGGGGAACCATCAGCATTATTAGGCAGGAAAATCTCCCAAATGCCGTACTCATTCTAAAAGTGATAATTCCATATATCAGGATAAATAGAAAAAAAAAACAATAAGTATCAAATGGAAATGTGTTTGTATGCAAAATGACCAATGAGACCTCATCAGCTTATCTCACATTAAAATGTGCCAAAAAGTTCTACAGATCATTAATAACACAACCACATCCATGCCGCGAACCTTGCATCAATTTTTGGATTTAGGATTAAATGATATGATGGTTGATTGATGGTTAAGCAGAAGTATAGAACCAAGGAATCAGTGCACTCATTGTACTGAATTTATAATATTGTTAATCTGAGAACTTCAGGCTCAACTTGAAGGAATGTGTGAACAAGTCAAATAGACACAGTAGATGAAATATATCAACAATTACAAGGCAAACACAGAATATCGCAGAACTGTATACATACTCTGGTCATAGCATCAGCATTTGGATTCCAGTTGTTGAAGTCACCTACTAATGCTGCAGACTGCAGTAAGATGTAAGAATCAGTTCTTAAATCTTAATGAGTTGATCAGCAAGATAAATTATCACTTTGAAGAGAATGACGATATTCGTGTGAACTATCCGCATAAGTCTTTGTGCACAAGGTATGAAGTGAATCATGAACATTATCAAGTGTTCAAAAGGTGATTGCCAAGACTTGTTCAGACATACGTATGCTCCAGGAGCCCATTCTCTGTAAGTGATACCTTCAGCGCTGGAAAAGGAAGGGGAAACAAGTAATAAATATTTGCTCATATGATGTCCTGTTTACTAAAAAGAGCATATTCATGTGGCTGTAAATTTACCTGCGAGTAAATCCAAGCTTTTCGTAACCACGTGAAAATGCATCCAAACCACCCTCATGTTGATCAATAGCCGCACGCATTCTCTTATATTCACTGTATCTGTTGAATCCACCAAGGCAAACCAAGCAAACAATGATAAATTTGCACTTTTCCCAACAAAAGCAACAAATGTTGGAGCTCAACTTGTCTAATTGTCGGCGCATCGGCAGAGTAAATTGCACACCCCACTTACCAGTTACACATTCTTATCAGTTTAGTTGCTCTGTTTGAATAATGATAGGCAGCGATGAAAGTAATTTATATTGCATTTATGAGTTCCAAATATAGAAGCTATGTTTTTCAGTCATTAATTCCAAATTGCTTTCCAATACAGCCACAAAACCATGATGAATAATCCCATTAAGAGCAGAGCGTAATTTGAGCAGCTTAGCTCAGGGTTAACAGCTTACCGGTAGTCAAGGTGGCCCCGAAACCCTTCCAGCATTGGGTCAATCTCATATATTCGCTGACCATCTCCTGGTGGGGAGATAACTCGTGGTTTCTCCTCCACGAGTGGTGCTTTGGCTTTGATGGCTGCGCCATCATCAGCCTCAACTTCTGAGCTTGCTTCAGCCGCTCCTGAGGTTGCTTGAGCTGCTGATGAGTATGCCTTCTCCTCCACAACCAGTTCTGCGTCAGGTATCTACATCAAAGAAATAGATAAGTTTTATATAGAACAGCAGAAATAACCAAATTGGTGTATTCCTTAGTGATCTTATTGCTAGGTGCAGGTGGGACCACAAGCTAACATGTCAGTAGCCCAAGAACCCCCACGGTGTCCTAACCAACAATGCACGAGGCTTTGCACAATGCCTGATATGAGGAGCGCAAAAGCTGACCCCCATAATTTGATTTCATCAGACATTGGGCAAGTGTATCATTAAGGCACAGAAGGGGGACAATCGAACCTGCAGTTCTTCATGCTGCTCTGGAGTGTCCTCGACAGGCTCTGCGGAGGAAAGCAAGTCATCACTGCCGCCTCCAGGCACCAGCACCTTTCCAGGAGCACCAGCGCAGCTCAGAACGGTACCTGCAAATTCCAAAGCCAGCTCCACTGATAAGAACTGAGAAAATAACACCACCACCAATTTGCAGGCTGGGACGATGAGAAAACAAAATAATAAGAAGAAAACGAGGAAGCCATTGGCTCAGACGTTGAAACGATCGCTGTAGCAACTGGTAACACTAACGCATATTGGCGCAACAAAATGCAGGTTCCGGGTTCAGGAACCGCGCTCGATCGCTTCCACCGGTCGGAATGCAGACATAGGAATAGGAAAAAAAAAAGAAAAAGTATGCGTGCGCGTATGAGAACCAGAACCGCTCAGGATCCAGGCCACTCCCTCTTGGAACCAGCAAGCACATACGCATACGCCACACGAGTGCATAGAGAGAGAGAAGCGAGGAGAGCCGGCGACCGACCGACTAAGAATAGAGGGGGAGGGGGGAAGAAGCGAGAGCGAGCCGTACGAGAGAAGGCGTCCTTCCTCCTGAAGAGCACCGACGGCAAGTCCACCCCACTCCTCCGCTCCCCGCCAGATCGCGCCGAGCCGCCGGGCCGCACGACCCCGAGCCTCGCGCCCGCGCCGGACACAGCGAACGACGCCATCCCGCGCGCACCCAGCCGCAGATCCGAGTCCAACCGCCCGCACGTACGCACCCACGCGAAGCGAGTGCGCGCGTGGAGGGGAGTGGCGGCAGCCGAGGCCGAGGAGGAGCGGCGCGAGATATATTAGCCCGCGGCGGGAGCGAGCAGGGCTGGGGACTGCCGGACTGGGGACTGGGGAGGGAAGGAGTGCTGGAGTAGGGGAGCAACGTGTGCGGCGGAGGTGGAAGGCAGTGGCGCTGCATGGGGATGGGTAAGGGAAAAAGCCAGCAGGGTGGGGCCCGCGGAAGAGCGTGTGGCGTCGTCTTCCCCGTGCGCCCGCGCCGGAGGTGGCAGCGGACGGACGGAGACGTGCCGTGGGGGTGGGGCAGCAGCGGATCGCGAACCAACGGCTGGGAGCGCGTTCCCGGCCATCCGTTGAGTAGGCCTGCCGCTAGCCCGCTACCGCCTACCAGTAGAAGTCCCGTAGTCCCGTAAGCTACTGGGGGCTTGTTTAGTCTAGGAAATATTTTATGAAATGTCATTATAGTACTTTTTTTTTTGTTGTTATTTGGTAATTAGTGTCTAATTATAGTTTAATTAGGTTTAAAAGATTCGTCTCGTGGATTTCGTTTAAACTGTGTAATTAGTTTTATTTTTTATCTATATTTAATGTTTCATGCATGTGTCAAAGATTCGATGTGACGGAAAATTTACTGTTTTTCACGAAATATTTTGGAACTAAACGAGGCCTGCCTCTCCGTTTTTCTATGAGAGGGGAGGCTCGCTCGTAAAAAAGGTGATGTGCTTAGGCAGTGTTTAGTTACTTTAAAATTCCAAAAATTTTACAAGATTTCCCGTCACATTAAATCTTTGGACGCATGTCTGGAGCATTAAATGTAGGTAAAAAAATAACTAATTGTACAGTTTGTCTGTAAATGTCGAGACGAATCTTTTGAGCCTAGTTATTTCATGATTGGATAAATTTTACCAAATAACAACGAAAAGTGCTACAGGAACTTTACACACACTTTACAACCATCTAAACACACCTTAGCTCCTTCGTTCACAAGAGTCACGGCTATTCGCGCCATGTTGCCATCATTGCGTTCATGTGTCTTCTAGCGCCTGGTGACGGCGCTTGCTCGTGCCCCGTAGACAGTGTGTCGTGCACTGGCGTTCGCTATCGTGCCCCGTCTAGATGAATTTGCTTGGATGTTTTTGTCCGCAGGTGGAAAGATCTTCCAAGAGACTAGAGGGCGATCGTCCGAGCGAATGAAATGAAGGGAGCATATTCTCATCCCTTGTGGGATTTAATGCGTATCCTTAGCATCACGGGAATACGAAATGTTCCCAGCATTTTATACTTGATTTCATAAAAAAAAAAGGATCTGCTATATTTTACAGTTGCTCAGGCAACATATTCCAAAGATTTGAATGTAACGTCCAGGGTCTGTCTTGTTCTGTTTATGTTAAGCAAAATCGCCTCTATTTTGTAGGATCCCCCGATTCCTCTCCTACACATGTGGTTCCAGAAACAGTATCCGAAAGAGAAAGTCAGTCTAGATAAGTTGGACGCCAGGAGAGATGAGCACCCATGAGGTTACAGTACTGAGTTTTTTACAGCACGAACCACATGTCATCTGAAACCAAGAAGAATTTCAGGTGACTGATGGAAGGTGTAGAAAAATATTGTCAAGACTACTTCTATAACAACGAGACAACGAGATCTCACTCACCACTGTCATCTTGCCTAATGCACAAATTTTAATTACTTATTATTATCATTCAATACCAGAAAGCGTGCAACCGTGCAACCCAAGCATAGTTTAATACATTAATCACTCGTTGATCCTAGATACGAGGGAGATTTTTCTATAGCTTGTCGGTTGGTGCTGACTAGTAGGGGATGATAGGAACCGTCTCAAACTGTTTTCAGTACCTATCGGTGATCGCTTTCTGTCGCCCGGGCAGATCGCCGCACAGTATCAGAAACAAACGGACGAAAAGGCCTGGCCGAGGTACGATGGGGCCTACGAGCAGCCGCGCCGTCAATTCGGCGGAGCTGATATTTCGCGGATCTACCGCCAGAAATTTTCACGGCGCAAAATGGCAAGCAAGCCTGCACCGTGCTCCGTGCACATGCCCCTCCCTCCCAAATCTATCGATCATGAGAGGGACAGCATGTCATCACAAATCACGTTACAATAGGAAATGTGCTGACGTGTAAAAGGAAAGCCTACGTCAACAGTACTTTCCAGCGAACGAAACAATATTTTCTTCCGCAACAAATCAACATAAGCATCAATATAAACCAAATTTCGGCAAAACGAACAGGGTTGCCTTCTGACCCGGTGGAAATCTCGAATGCACATAGGCAGTGTAACACCCTGGTGTTAAGCATGCATTAGCATTTGCAAATCATGAGCATAATCATCATTTTGCATTCATAAGTATCATATGAAATATAGACTTGAAACATGTTATCGAAACATTCATGTTGCAAGATGTTGTTTCAGTAGATTTAAAATTTCGTTGATGCTTGTTAGGACTTGTATGTGCTTGTTTGAGTAAATAAACAACTTAGTAATGTTTAGCAAACAATTTGGAGTAAGGCTTGTATTCAAAATTTCTCAAATTTTGTTTTAAAAATAATCTTAGAAAATAGAGTTTTGATTTAATTATCAACTTTAAATCCCTAGTTCAAAATCTATTTGAATTTTGGCTTTTCTCTTTTTGGCAAAGTTGAAGATCACAAAATTCTGAGCAACTTTTATTTTTGCACCAAACCATATAAATGTTTTTATCTTGCTCAAAAATAGGGTTTTGTGCTGTTTTAGTTGAAAAATAATAAGAAAAAGGATTTTCTTTCTTAAACGGGCCGCCACCCCACTTCTCGGGCCAGCAGCGAGGCCGGCCTGGCCCGCCTCCACGCGTCCACCTCGCCGCCCGCGCTCGTGCCCGCGCCCGACCGCAACAAAGGCAGCCCGCCCCGTGGCCGCCGGCATACGGCTCCGGCCGGCACCTGGCGCCTCGGTGGCCCCGCAGTCGCGCCTCGCTCTCCAAAACGCGTTGCGCCATGCTCTACCTCCCCACTCGCCTCATTTCGTCCGCCTCGCCCTTCTCGCCTCGCAGTAGCAGCAGGAGCGGAGCCGTGCGGCCGCCGCGCCATTGCCGCCGCCGCCAAGCTTGGCCTCGCCTTCCTGCTCCTGCCTGAGCTCCGCTAGCTCTCGACGGGCTCCGCCTCGACGCAGCGCACCTTCCGCACCACCGTAGCGCCAAGGTGAGGGCCGTTTTGGCCGTGCATGTCACGCCGGCGTCCTCCGGAGCTCACCGGAGTTCGCGGCCATGCCAATCTCCCTGCTCCGCCCCTCCTTCTTCTTCCTTTTCGCGAGCAGCAGCTCCTTCTCGCCTCCGTGGAGCTCCTCCGTCCCTTCTCACGCGACGTCGTGGTCTGGCTCGGCCCGCCGGCGTCGAGCAGCGCCGCCGCGTCCGCCATTCCCGTAGCTGAGCTTGCTCTACGCCGCCATTTCTTAACTTGGTTACCTCTACGGGTGCGCGCAGGTAAGCTGAGGGTGGTGGTGGTCACCTCGTCGCCGGCGAGAAACCGCCGGTCAACCACCGCCTCTGCTCGGGTTCGGCCGACGGGTGGGCCCTGTTGACCCGAGGGTCCCGTGTGACAGCGAGTCCGGGTGCACCCAGTGTTTGTGGGTCCGGCTGGTTTTCAAATAAAAGGAAAAATGATTTCCAGATTTCTTGTAATGCTTTAAAAATTCATAACTTGAAAAATATAAGTCCAAATTAGATGAGACAAGTTTTGTTAGGTTTCTTTTGAGTAGATCTACTGTACAAAAATATTGCATGTCACTTTTGTGGTATTTTTATATATAGTTTTATTTAATTATTTTAAATGTTGATATATTAGAAAATATATAATAAATTGTAGAAAGGTCAGAAAAATATGGTTCTTGTTGTGTTGATTTTGTGGTGACATGTACTTTCTATGAAAAATATATGACATGCATGTTCTGTAGAAAAATATGGCCATCTAATTTATGTGCATTTATTTGCTATTTCTTGTAAAATTGCTAGAGCCAAAAATATGAATAATACATGTAGGTGAAACTTTTTCTATAATGTTGTTATACTATGTAGATCATAGAAAAAATACTAAATCTGTTGTTTGATACTTTTTATAGTACAAAATATTTTCATGTGTATTTATGCCATGCTTTTTGCTATTTTTGTGTAGGCTGTTGTACTTATCCAAATACAAAATTTTTATAGTAGACTATGTACTGCATGATGAAGCTACTGTAATTTTCTTAGATTTTTGTGAGCACCAAAAATATATGTTGATGTTGTAGCCCTAGATTAAAGTGAAATAAAAATAGGATTCTTACTGCATGATTAGTTTATTTTGTCAACTTTGGTGTATCTTTGAAGTATTTTGACTTGCTGGTATGACTTGGCATGTTAGTATAGTTATGGTGATGAAGTGTAGTAGCACTTGTGTTATGGCTATATGGTAGTTAGCGGTAACTAATGGTAGTTAGTAGTAAAAGAGAACGTAGTAGATGACATGTGCTTAGAGCACATGTTCTTGAATGATGTTAACTACCTAGTAGAAGATATTTACACCTACTTTGTCAAGTAAAGTTAAACATGTCCATCTACATTGTACGCAATTATGATCATCATATGTCATCTCATCTGGCACACCACTTGCATAATCACTTACACATATGCATCATAACAGGATCGCAGGAGGAATCGGTAGCAGCCGAGCCAGAAGCAACCAAGAAAGTCCCGCAGGAAGAGCCCGCACAGGAGGTGCATGCCGAGGAGGACGCCGTTGACGAACTTCAAGAGTGTCCAGACCACCGTCTGAGTTCGTTCGAGCAAGGCAAGCCCCAGAGCATTCTAAGTCTCCTACTTTATAAAGCAATCTATTATATATAAATTTTATATATTGTTGCATTAAGTTATAGAAGTTGAGTGAAACCGTTGATGCATTTATTATCATCCTTGCCTACCTTATTATGTCCGTATACCCTGTTAGGTTTAGGATCGAATAACCACTTAGCCCTACTTAGACCGGTAGTGATCGGTGATTTCCTGTCATCGGTAATTATAGGTGTTTATTGGAATACTTTAGCTATGAAATGGATGATATCCCGAAAATAACCAAGTGTTGATGGATAATTGGAGATCGGACGAAATAGTTGGAGGCAACCAGACAGGGTTTTGGGGTGCTCGTAGTTTTCCATCTGTGTTGGTTAAGGACCGATCGTTGCTCGTCCCTCTTGTCATGTTGAACGCATGCCTCATATTTAGCTGGCCGAATAAAGTATCTTTCGACCGCGAAGCTAGTGGCATTATTCGGTTCGGGATCTACATGGGTGCGCGTATTGATGATGAAGGGGGTATGACAGGGGCAGGAAGAGTGAGCCCAAGGGTAGGCAAGGCCTGATTCCTGGCAGTTGGGCGGTCCCTGGGTACTGCGGCCCTAGTTTGTCCCACAACGTTTACCTAAATGGTGTCATTGGTGATTTGTAGCTCACTTGATCGGTGAGTGTGGTTTGTGTGAGGAATAAATCGCCAACTAGTTAGAAATCGATTCGAATCACCATCGTTCCTAGATAGTGAGCACTTGACTCGAGCTACGACATCGTAGTAATGATGATGAAATACGGATGGTTATATGGATGATGTTGAAAATGTTAAATCTAAGTTGGTAACTAGATGTTAATGGATAATCAATAAAGATGATGCAAAGTACTTAATTGGTTCATTTATGTTAACTTATTGCTTTTTTGCAAATGAGACAGCTAATCCACTAAAAGAAAGCCTTGCATACCCCTTGGTGTCACTTCATTTTAGTTTAAGACGGGTAAGTTTAGCTAAGTACCTTCTCGTACTCAGGGCGTTGTTCCCATTATTGTTGCAGATAGTCAGATGTACTATGGATATTGCATCAACTGCCTGTATCTTGCGATGGGCGACAACTAGGACCAAGGGCATAGTCGCTCCATACGTCTTACCTGATGCTTTTGTTGGACATGACTATCACCTGGCATTGTATCTGAACTAAACATGTGTGTGGCTTTAAAACTATTTGCTTCCACTACTCTATTATGAACTTGGTTTGTAATAACTTTATATTTTAAACTCCGATGTGTTTTAGTGTTGTTGCGAACTTTATGTAATATGTGACTGTGGTTGCTAAACTTGTACGATCTTGGTTTGTATGTTGGTTGGTTTGAAATCCGTCGTGGTTTCACGGACTACCGGGTTATATGGACTTAAGTTTGCTAAATTATCTGCTTCGGCGGGTGATTTTCTTACTTAATTTCGTATAATTGGTCGGTTTTGTTACAAGCAGCCATGTCATAAACTCACACAACTGACAAGTATGTAAACTTTATTGCCCTACTAGGTAGCATGCTGAAAGCCCAAGTTTGGTTTTGGTAATTAATGACACCAAGTTGCTAATGTCGTTGTGTCAAGTAAATTGAGTTAGGCATAGCAACACATGTGATGAAGGAGCAAGGAGCATGATGGTGCATAGACATGAAATGACAATCATGATAGAGATGCACATGAAATGATGATCATGGTGATCAAGCATGAGGAGATGGACATGGAACAAGGTGATCAAGGTCAAGGTATAATTATAGGGTTTGGTTTTGTTGGTCTAAGTTGATTAGAGAAGTAATTGACCGGGTTTAGAATTGATAGCTAACTATCAAGAGAGGCAATCACGGTTAGCTCATGAATCAAGTGCTACTAGGTCATCATCTTGAACATATGCATTAGGATCTAGTAGAGGGCTAACATAACACCTTGAAAAATGATTGTGAAAATGCTAACACACATGCACATGATGGTGTACACTTTGTGGTGTTAGCACATTTGCGAAGGCGGTGGAGTTTGTGCGGTAGAGAGGGGTTTGGGTTCCTCTCTTCCTCCCGCCGAGCTTGCGAGGCGGGATTCGGCGTTTTTGTGAAAGTGAAACGTCTATTTTTCACTACGCCGGTGGCGGAGTTTTTCTCTAAGTCATCATGGACAGAAACGGAGGCGAACGGAGGTCACTAGGGTGACCAGACGCTGAACCGGACGTGGTCTCGTCTTAACCGGACGCGTCTGGTTAGTAGCAGCTGTTGCAGAAGTGCGCGGGCTAGGGTTTTGCACCGGCGCGTCCGATCACTCGCGGGACCGGTGCGTCCGGTCAGGCGCTCAGAGGGTCTGTAGTTCGCGTGGTCGATCGGACGCGGTGGCGCGTTCGGTCGTGAGTGGATCCTTACTGGACTCTAACCGGACGCCTGGTGTAACACGTCCAGTCAGTTATGCAGCGCGTCCGGTCGATGCTTCGCGGGCGCGGGCACCGGTCGATCAGACCAGCGCGTCCGGTCAACTCGCGCAGAGCGGCTTCTCGAGCCTAACGGCTCTATTCTTTGGGGATGCTTATAAATACTCGTTTGGCCGGCCTTGAGAGGCATCTCTTGACTCTTTGAACACTTGAGACATATTTTGAGCTAGAGAAATTCCCCTCCACTCATCTCCTTGCTTGGTTGCATACTCGAGTGAGATTGAGTGAGATTCAAGTGCATTGCTTAGTGATTTTGCATCTAGTGGCACTTAATTCATTGAGTTGGTTACAGATTTCTTGTTACTCTTGGGTGTTTCCCGACATGCTAGGCGGCTTGGAGCAGCGGTGGTGTTGAGCTCGTGATTGAAGATTGTTTCGAGCCTCACCAAGTGTTTGTGAGGGGTTCTTGAGCCTTCCCCGTGGGAGTTTGCGAATTGGCTACTCTAGTGGAGTTCATGGCTTGGAGGATCCCCTATCTTGTGAGTGGATATACGACACCCACTGAGGGTTCAACTCTTGATAGTTGATTAGCTCGTGATCCATCAAGTGAGTGCATCGCCACAACGAGGAGTAGCTGGCCGGGAAGCAAGTGAACCTCAGTAAAAAAATCTTGTATCATCTTATTGCCGATGATTTCATTTGTGTATGTGATCAAGTTGATTGATTGGTACATTGGACATATCTCTTCTCATCAACGTTGGTATATCTATTCAAGCTCACTCCTTTACTTATTGTTCTTTGCCTTATTTAGCTTGAGTAGAATAGCTTATCACTTAGGAGTAATTAGTTTAGAGACTTAGCGTTGTTGGTGTGAACTAGAGATCATAGTCTTGCACTAGAATTGTATATGTGGCTTGCATAAAAGTAGTTGAGCTAGTGCTAGAATTAGTTTTGCCATCTTATTTACTAACTTATTGTTTAGTAAAGCTTGTAGAAAATTTAAATAGGTTATTCACCCCCCTCTAGCCATTTGGACCTTACACATGCATGTGCGTTGCTATGGGACAACTAAACTTTTATACTAAAAACACACGAATCACGCAATAAGATAACAAAACCGGTCCAATATGATGTTCAGCCCATGCGTTGCTACAGGTTTTTAAATTCACACGATCCTATATATGTCAGCTAATACATATATGAAAGAAATGACTTATGTGCACCATGGTTTTGATTTGAGTACAGGCATAGGCAACGGTTACACTTTGTATGGACAAATGTTTTACAAGAACAACTTGTAGTTCACTTTACTAAGCACCGCCTTAGAAGCCAATTATTGTCCACCATCAATACCTAAGTTGTTTAGATTGCAGGGAGATATGACCTTTGTGAATTGCAAAACTTTCGGATCCACCTTCTAACTAATACAATAGATGAGGCAATCTAAGATGCAGTTTCATAAACATACAAGGTCAAGTAAGTCCAATCTGTAAGCTAGGATCTTTTTACCTGGACCATGATCAATCTCTACAACTAAATCTACTAAAAGCAATTGACTTATAAAAATGGCCCGGTAAATTCAATAGGGAACCCATGCAAGGGAAAAACCGTTTTTTTGAAATGTAGCAATTCACATCCAGAACATGCTCATTCATCTTTTCTCTTCTTATTTTCATCACTTTTTTATTTGCACCCACCAATGGACAGATATTACATACATGCAAATTTGAGAGGGAATCACTGAGACTGACGGTGCTAGCATATGTTTTGAACATTCTGAGACAGCAGGAAAATCAGATGATTCTTTTTGAGTTCCGAACATGGATGTACCCATAGGGTTATTTTTGGTTGTGCTAACCAAAAATCTTATGATGGTCACTACTTTACTACTATGCAAGGTTGTTTCACTATATTTTGGACATTCGGAGCCAGCAATAAAATATAATTTTGGTTGTACTAACCAAAAATCTTATGATTTCTAGATACAACAATGCATGGCTGTTTCGCTTCACAATTCCATAAAACAATGCTTTACAATTCCAGCAAACAAAGTCAGGAATCAAGTTATTACTTGGTTTTCACATCTCTGAATATTCCTTAAGTACACTTTAATCTTTGGTTCAAGTGATTTTTTTTGTATTGTTTGCAATGCACCACCATGGCACCATCATTTTGTGGCGTTTATTGTTTGTAGATCAATAATGCGAAAATTTCAGGTGTTGACCGTGATCCGGTTTTGTTTGCTGCAATCAAGGATAAGGTACCCTTAATCTAAAGCAAAATATCACAAAGTATAGCAAATGTGCAGCTTGTGAGCAATTCTCTTGCACTTCTTAGTTCTTACATTTCACACCGAGGCACAATAAGGCTAATGCAATTGTATTTCACAGTTTCAAAGCACCTATACTACTCATTATGATCTAGTATAGCTTGAAGAATAGTAGTTAGGATATAAACATCCTCATTGGATGTTGATAATTCCTAAATTATGCAATTCAGCTACGACGTTGCTACATCATTTGATTGTTAAATATTTGTCTGCCCTGACTAACTGTGCACTGATTGCACAATTATATTGTACCAGAAAAATAGTTCTAGAATAATTGACATGTCCATGAAACTTAGGTCGATGGCATGGCTGTAAATCAGAGAGTTGAATGGATGAGAGAAAATTCAAAATAAAGATATGATGAAGCTATACAATGTATGAGAAGAAACCATCATGGCACCATAATAGATATTGCCTTATTCAGTCTGCTCATTTCAAATGTCATAAAATATCATTTCTACTAGGGTTTATATGCAATGAAATGCTCA
Organism: Saccharum hybrid cultivar R570; assembly: GCA_038087645.1. Classification (NCBI taxonomy): domain Eukaryota; kingdom Viridiplantae; phylum Streptophyta; class Magnoliopsida; order Poales; family Poaceae; genus Saccharum; species Saccharum hybrid cultivar. The sequence goes on from JAQSUU010000542.1 coordinate 971,814, forward strand.
CTTAGTTTTAGTCTAATTTTAGTTACTGAAGATCGTGCCATTCCTTCTTTTTGAGCAGAACTTCAATAGTGAAGACCTTAAGGACTTTGATGACGTTGACAATATTATTGCAAATAAACTGGAGGAACCGTTGAATAAGTTCCTATAGGATTTTAAGGCCAACTTAGTAGAGGCACATGGGTGGCCAACAGGTGGATCTTCAGCCTATGAAGTTGCCAAAGCGGCACTTAATGCATATACTAGGATTTTTGCCAAGAAGTATCCTACATTGCACATCAACTGTCTGACACCTGGTTATGTCAAGACCGATATCTGTATGCACATGGGAGTATTGACACTTGAAGAGGATGCTCACAACCCTATGAAGGTTGCTCTCTTGCCTAACGATGGACCAACTGGTGCTTATTTTGATCTGAATGGCGGGACATCCTTTGTGTGATCATGTTATATGATCGTATTCCTTTTACTCCTTAGCTTCTGCCTAATCCGGACGTCTTTTGTATGATTTTTCTGAGATGTTTGCATATTATAATTGGTGTGGTGTTCGAGGTGTGGGTGGTGAGGTGCGCCGAATGAATCCCCTCCTTACCCCTTTTGGTCTATGTGCCACTGAGCATGTACTCCCATAGTCTTCTTGCCAGCGCAATCAGGATCGCGCTAGTGACTGGAGGGAACAAGGGGATCGGGCTGGAGATGTGCCATCAGCTGGCATCCAAGGGGCTCAGGGTCGCCTTGACGGTGAGGAATGAGGCGAGGGGTTTGGAAGCGGTCAAGCGCATCTGGTGTGCTAGCAGCGACGCTGAGGTTTACTTTCACCAGCTCGATGTCACCGATCCCTCCAGCGCCACCCGGCTCGTGGATTTCGTCAAGAATCAATTTGACAGGCTTGACATCCAGGTATGGCAACCCCTTCTCACTCGCTTCTCCCTCTCTGTTGGTGCTTAGTGAATTTGGGTAAGCAGAAAAGTGATATTGTTCCACTTAAGATTTTTGGGGTGAGACTGACGGAGCTAGCATATGTTTTGAACATTCTGAGCCAGCAGGAAAATCACATGATTATTTTTTAGTTCCGAACATGGATGTACCCATAGGGTTATTTTTGGCTGTACTAACAAAAAAAACTTATGATGGTCACTACTTTACTACTATGCATGGTTGTTTCACTATGTTTTGGACATTCGGAGCCAGCAATAAAATCTAATTTTGGCTGTACTAACCAAAAATCTTATGAGTTCTGGATATAACAATGCATGGCCGTTTTCCTTCATAATTCCATAAAACAATGCTTCGCAATTCTAGAAAACAAAGAATGGAATCAGATTATTGCTTGGTTTTTGCACCTCTCAACATCCCTTAAGTACACCTCAATCTTTGGTTCAAGTGATTCTTTTTTGTATTGTTTGCAATGCACCACCATGGCACCATCATTTTGTGGTGTTTGTTGTTTGCAGATCAACAACACGGGAATTTCAAGTGTTGATCGTGATCCAGTTTTGTTTGTTGCAGTCAAGGATAAGGTACCCTTAATCTAAAGAAAAATATCACAAAGAACTTATGGAGCTTGTGAAAAATTCTCATGCACTTCTTAGATTTCACAGTGAGGTACATTGAGGCTAATGTAATTGTATTTCAAAGTTTCAAAGCACCTATAGTCCTCACTCTTGTCTAATATAGCTTGAAGAATAGTGGTTAGGATGTAAACATCTTCTGATAATTCCTAAATTATGCAATTGAGCTACCATGTTGCTAATGCGATTTGAGTGTTAAATCTTTGTCTGACCTAACTAACTGTGTACTGAATTGCATAATTATATTATACTAGAAAAATGGATCTGTATAGTTCTAGAATGATTAACATGTCCATGAAATGCATAGGTCGATGGCATGGATGTAGATCAGAGAGTAGAATGGATGAAAGAAAAATCAAAAGAAACATACGATGAAGTTGTACAATGTATGAGAACAAACTACTATGGTGCCAAGCTTGTCACATAGGCACTACTTCCTCTTCTTCAGTTATCCTCCTCTAGAAGAATAGTCAACATTTCATATGGCTTTGGACTGCTGAGGGTGAGTTCCGTAAATCTCAATACAGGAAAGTAAATGATTATCACATCTCATCTATAGCGTAGTATTTGCTAGAATACTTCTGCAGTAGCTGGTAGATTACATTTGTACCTCCTATATGAGTCTTATTTAGTTTCTGGAAGATAGTTGTATTTTTTGGGGAAACATTATTCTTGTTTACTTCTGCATTCCACATTCTTTTGGTGTTACTTGCTTTCCCATATGTAGCCACTGAGCTTTGTCCAATGTTCATCTTTGTCAAATAGTGATAAAAATGTTATTAAGTATTGCCTTATTGAGTCTGCTCATTTCAAATATGAAATATCATTTCTACTAGGTTTTGCATGCAATGAAATGCTCACTTAGTTTCAGTGCAGTTGTCTTCCCTTGTTCTTGTTCTCTTGTAGTTATTGAAAATTGTGGCATTCCTTCTTTTTTAGCAGAATTTTAATAGCGAAGACCTTGTGAAGGAGCTTGATGACATTGACAATCTTACTAAAAATAGATTGGAGGAACTGTTGAATAAGTTCCTAGAGGATTTTAAGGCCAACTTAGTAGAGGCACATGGGCGACCAACAGGTGGATCTTCAGCCTATAAAGTTGCCAAAGCGGCACTTAATGCATATACTAGGATTCTTGCCAAGAAGTATCCTACATTGCATATCAACTGTCTGACACCTGGTTATGTCAAGACCGATATCTGTATGAACATGGGAGTATTGACACTTGAAGAGGGTGCTCGCAACCCTATGAAGGTTGCTCTCTTGCCTGACGATGGACCAACTGGTGCTTATTTTGGTCTGAATGGCAAGGCGACCTTCATGTGATCATGTTATACGATCATATTACTCCTCAGCTTCTGAGTTCTGACTAATCTGGACGCATTTTGTATGATCTCTCTGAGATGTTTGCATATCGTAATTGGTGTGGTGTTCGAGGTGTGGATGGTACATTTAGATGTCTGGGAATATTGCAGACGTCGGAAGTTCTAAAAAAAGTTGCAATGGACGATGCCGATGTGGGCGTGGGTACCATCTCCATCTGACAGTAGTAGTAGGGATCCGGTGGATTTGGCCCTACATGTCACAATTGATTTTCAAGGAGAGTTATCTACAGATTAGTACAAAACGTCGAGCATGTGGATGTGGTAAAAAAAGGGTAAAAAAAGGGGTAAAAAATCCCTAACGGCCATGCTAAGCAACCCTGTCCCTCGTGAAACAGAGCTACTCACTTCAGAAAAAGGGGGGAAAAAGTACAGTCACTGAGGGCCTGCCAGAGGAGAGACGTTGGGCCTGGCATTGCTCACTAACTTTGGGCCGGGTCCAAAAATTTTCAATTCTTGGACCGTATAACCCACAACTTGTAAGAACTGACGCAGTGGCGCAGTGCTCTGCTGCTTGCCGCCCGGCAAGTGGCACGCTGGTCGATAGCAGACAGACTGTCAGTGTTTGACCACCGATAGCCTGCCACAGGGTACCCAGGACAGTTGTTCGGACTTCAGCGTATGCTAGAACTTGATGGTGAACGCAAAGACAGTCAATTTATACTGGTTCGGGCCCTTGATCATGATTGAGTAATAGTCTTATGTCCAGTCGACGTTAGCTTGTTGCATTAGATTGATTGTGTTGTGTTGTCTATTGTTATAGGGGTGCCCACACCCTCTCTTTATATCGATAGAGAAGGTCGTGGAGCGGTTACAATCCTAGTCGGATCCAAAGAAGGTGTCTTAAACTATATACAGAAGTTACTTTCTATAAAAATTCGGCTAGTCTGGCCTATTCTACTCGGATTCGGTGTAGTGGATGCTACACCTCTCCTTGCTCTAATTTGTGGGTCAGGCCAGGGCCCACGACTTGTAGTCACATCGTTGGAGAACCCCGTGGGTCTCGCGTCGACAAGCCCCCGAGCATTTCATGGTTGAACTCGAAGACTTCCTTGTTTCTCTGGCTATGCCTGATGAATCAAGCTTGTTTCGGGTCTTTTCGACATGAAGCCTTGAAGTGGTCCTGTCTTGAAGAAATCTTTCAAGTGAGGTGCACTTTTTCAAAGAAAAAGTACACTCACTAAGTGTAGCCCCGAGCCTTTTGCTATTTGGAACAAAAAGTTGGAGGGTCTTGAATTTTGATTGTTGAAAAAACTAAAAAACTCTTCTCAGGATCTGTACCCTACAGCCCCCGAGCATCTTTCTGAGTTCTTTTTGATCGTCAAGAACTCGGATAGAGGGTCTTCTATTGTCTTCTTAGGTAGCCAGCTTTATATCCGAGGTTGGTGGTGGTTGGCGGTTGAATTGAATTATCTATAATCATGAGGTGTATAGTGTTGGTATATTCTTTCAAATATACTTGTCCTTAAATATTGTTCCTTCACACGCGTGTCCTCTTCTTGTTGTTTTCTGTCTTTTCACTGAGACCTTTGTCAGGCTTATTCTGTTGGTGCTCACAGTCTATGTACGCCACTCTTTGGCCTATAAATACCCTCTGGTGTGCTACTTTGATTCATCAAGTGTCTTGTTGTATAGTCCGAAGCCTCCGTAGCCATGAAGATGATAGTTTGTGAAGTAGAGTAGCCCTCGGACGTGAGTTGTGAGTCTTGTAAGTCTTGTAGCAAATGGAAGAAGTTTTGTGATCGAGATTAGAGGTAGACTAATCTTGCAGCAGCATTGTACCAGGTAGTACATGGTGGCAAGTGAAAGAAATCTTGTGATGTGGGATGTGTTCCATCATCCAGTAGCTCCGGGTTGATCCTTCCACACTGCCTTGTGACTGTCCGGTGTAGATCAGCGTCTGATTTAGGATCACATCGGGCTTGGATAGACTGATGTATGCGAGCCTTGCCTGCTCCGAGTTGTCCCGCTGTGCTACTGATATCTGTCTTGGATGCACTACGTCCTTCCTTTGAAGAAAACAGTGTATCCGAGTTGGTTGTCTTTTACCGTGTTGTGGCTAGGAGCACGTAGTCGTTTTCAGAGCCAAATTCTGCCTGGGCTCTTTGTTGCTACCTTGCTCGTCGTAGTACCGAGTTCGATGGGACTTGTAAGATCTGTAACCTTATGCCCTTTGATGATATTTATAATAAAAAATATTTCTTTCTCAGTTGTTGTCTCTTTTTTTGTTGTCTGAGTGCTTTTGAGTATCATCCGGGTTATTTCTAGAGTATCCGGGTTCTCTAACGGCGTACTGTAATGTCTTCAGTGAATCTTATAAATGGTGAGTTCTTTCTGAATTGTGCGATCTGTAACAATTCGGCAGTGGCGCGGTGTGAACAAATAAATCTGAAATCTGCCCGTTGTACTGTACCGTTATGAAAAGTTGCGTCGTCCGTCATTTCGGCCGTGTCAGTTATGGCAAGAAACAGACCGTTGTGTTTCCATGTCACGTTAAGCGGGCCTGGTGGGCCGCATTTTTACTGTTGTAAATCTATTTAAGGGCCCTCCTTCTTCTTCTTCTTCTTTCTTACCCTGCCTTTGTCCTTTAGCATTCAGCCTTTGCAAAACCCTAGCCTCCAGAGTTCCACCGCCGCTGTCGCCGCCACCGTCGAACTTTTGTCGCCGACCCTAGATCTTTGTCATTGTATGGGCAAGAATAAGTCGTCAAACAAGTCGAAGGAGGTTTTGGTGGACGAGGAGGCGTTGCTCTTGGTCATCGAGAATCAGGAATTCGTCGCCATGAGGGCTGCAGAGAGGCTCTGGCCAATTCCGACTACAACGGAGGATCAGCTGCGTGATTTGGTCAGCGACGACCTAATTTAGGAGAAGGATTTTGCTGATTAGAAGATCCCAGGCCAGCATCGGGTTCCTACTCCTAGTCCTGGTGAGATCGTCCTGTTTATCTCTTTCATTCGAGCTTGCCTCTGCTTGCCCGCTTCTGCTTTTCTTCATCGTTTCCTTCATTATTTTGGCATTTCTCTAAACCACTTGACTCCGAACGCTGTCCTTCATCTGTTAGTGTTCGTTCATCTCTGTGAAACTTTTATTGGCATCGTTCCTTCAATCTCTCTATTTTGTTTCTTTTTTCCATTTGAATCCGCATCCTCGGAGTGACAGTACTTCTCTGCTGGGTGGTTGTGCCATCCAATTCCGTCAAGGGAAGAAAACCCTCTTTTTTATTATGATCTTGTTGATTCTGTTCAGAACTGGCATTCCGAGTGGTTTTATGTTGCGAACATGATTCCTCCCCTTGCTGTTTATTCCGGTTCTGGTCCCTTGATTAATGATCATTAGGAGAAGAACTCATTGACAAGCAATGAGCTCCAGGCCATCAAGCCTCTTCTTGAGAGAATCCAGACTCTGAAGCAGCAAGGTTTGACCGGTTTTGGGATCATTGCTTGCTACATGCGTCACCGAGTTCAACCCCTGAAGGAGAGGGAGCATCTCGGCTTTGAGTATTCTAGGGCTGAGGACCCATCTTGGATGGTTCCTACCCTTGAGTTGACTGAGGAAGAGGTACTGGAGCGCCTAAAAAAGGTTCTGAAGGGGGTGACCATTGTCCCCCACGTAGTTCCCGAATATTGTAGAGATAATCTGCCCCCTGCTGTGAGTTATTTTACTTTTGCAAGTACTTTTCTTTATATCTCTTTTGTTGTTGGTACTTTCTGTCTTCAATTTTCTGCTTATTCCTTCTCCTTTGGTTGCTTTGTAGGAATTAGGGTGTAACTTTGTTGATCCGGTTCCCACTGATGATAACCCAGCTGGGGAGGGGGCCAGAGCAAGTCTAGCCATAGCGGCTCCGGCTAGTAAGTCTCTAGTATTCACAGTTCTCCCTGGTGCCTCTTGCAATGAACTAGTCTAATATGTGTCACACCCAGTTCCTCGAACTCCTCATTCCATCAATAAGAGGGCGCGGGCGGATGATGCTTTCACCAGCGCGTCTGCCACCAAGAAGCCTCGTAAACCGGGTACTCTTCCAGGTACTCAAGTTGTAGGTAGCATGCTCCTAGGTGAGCACATCAGTTTGTTTTATCCCGTTTGTTATTTGTTTGCGTGCATAACCGAGTACTTTCTCTTTTCTCAGATGGTATTATGGTTGAGTTGCTCGAGGGCGAGGAGGATGAGGATGATGATGCGGCCCTCGACACTCGTCGGTGAGTTGTCGTTGTATTTTTGTTTTCTTGCTGTTATTCTTGAGCGCTTCTTTTGAATTATCCTTGTCCTTTGTAGTAAGCGGTCATTGAGCCTAAGTTCTTCTGGGGCTCAGGTGTTAATCACGCCATCCTTGGCGCGGGGTGGTGATGATGTCTTTTCTGCCGCCATGCCTCCGTTGAAACCTTCAATTTGGCTAGGGGTTTTACTATGAAGAGGAAGACAGTCAAGTAAGTGAATCCCGGTTAGATTGTTTGCTTATGTTTTTCCTTTTTCTGGTTCATCTTCGTATCGTTGAGGTTATCCATCATTTTGCAGGCCTTCACCCTTGTCTTCCCCCAACCCCAGATCAGCTTCTTCTCAGTCCACTGGTGTGGCTGTGCGTACTAAGTCTTAGGACTCGGAATGCACGGTCAGCGAGGCGGCTGTGAGGGAAACGGTGGCCCCTGATGATCATGCTGCCGTAGAGTCACCAACTCTGGAGATGATAGTGACCGTGGTGGCAGGTCCGTCTAAGGAGGTAGCCAGACTTCTACTGCCTAGGTTGCGGCCTTGGTCTTGTCCTCTTCGCATCGGTCAGTTTCTCCTCATGTTGCTCTTGGTACTAGTAGTCAGCGTCTAGATGACGATGTGGTGCGAGAATTCGACGTCACCCGTCGTTTGTCGGAGCTGACTACGGACTAGGGAATCCTGGTGGCCGGTGCTGCTTCTTTTGGGGAAAAACTCCAGGTAAGTTTTCCTTAAGTTAGTATTTTGCTTGGCCTCTTGGGTGCTTATGCCTTGTCTCTTTCTCTTCGTCTTATTTGATCAGTCTTTCTCTTAGGACCATGCTGACTTCTTTTTTTTTGATTGAGACCGAGAAAAAGTTGTCCTCTGAAATTAATGCTTTGAAGACGGAGCTAGACCTCTGTCGGGCCGAGATGGAGGCCGAGCGTTAGACACACCAGAGGGAGGAAAGGGCCTTCATGCTCAGTTGATTGAGGCAGAGGAGCGGAGGGATGTTACGGTCTAGGAAGCTTTAAAGAAGGTGGAGGCTATAAAGAAAGAGTGCGATGGTATTCTGAGTTTTTTAATGCTTTGTTCCCTCTTTTTTTCTTATTTTTTGCTCCTTATTTGCCTGATTTTCTTTTATTATCTTGATCAGCCCTTCAAAAAGATAAATAGACGCTCTTGACTGATGTTGAAGATATGAAGATATTGGTTCGGTCTAATCACAATAGGGTCGAGGAGGTAAAGGCTCATGCCAAAGAAGAGCTCGCTCGTGTCCAGTTGATTAGACTTGATGCTAACTGGGATCTTGTGCAGGGGATGAAAACTATTGAGGATTTATCCAAGAAGCTGGCTACATCTGACCAATGGTTTGCTACATTGTGAAAATCTTTCAAGACCATTGCAAAGCTTCTTCGGACTTCTAAAGATGATGGAAGGACCTACGATGACTTCATCCCGTTGATTCCTAAGCGTCTTCAGAGCTTCGTGAAGATGGGATCCAGACGTGTGTTAAGAACGTTTTAGCTCATATCCATGTTCTTGCTCCATCGGTCCCTTTAGAAAAACTTAGGGAAGAAGCCAATGATGACAATTATTTGGATTCCATTGAGAAGGTTGAACCTGAAGTTGAAGATCTGGCCACTTTCATTACTGAAAAGCTTGATATTTAGCTCCCTTATTCTGATGATGAAGCTGATGGTTAGGCTTTGTAGTGCTCGGGCGCCTTCCTTTTGTAAAGATATACTTTGTATTGTGCCTTGTAAAGAAATTCTGGTTCTCTGGATTTATCTTGACTATTTTGCTTGAATCATTCGAGTGAATCTTTCCGAGTTGTTTTCCTAGACTCTGGAATTTTCCTTGAATGCGTGCTGGATATAAGCCTTAGTCTTTGCAGGCGTATCCAGATTCCTTTGAGTTGTGTCTCTCCAAATGGTCTTGCTCTTGTTTTTTATATCCTCGTGAGTCTTATCGAGCATAGGCGTTGGATCAGTTGCGTTGTTTCCGATGTTGAACAACTCTAGGATAGGACGAGCGCTATCTGGCTCTCATCCAGGCCATGAAAACAACCTAGGATAGGTCGAGTGTTGGCTTTTCAACGTTCTTACTCTCATCCAAGCCTAAAAAGACTTGTGATAAGGTGAGCTCAAGCATCTTTTCAGCTCTTTTGCTCTTGATTTGTGAATTGCGAGCTCAAGTGTCTTTTCAGCTCTTTTACTCTCATCCGATTATGAAATCAACTCGAGATAGGGCGAGCACCTCTGGCTCTCATCTAGACTGTGAAATTAACCCAAGGTAGGTTCGAGTGTTAGCTTATCAGTCTTATTCTCATCCAAGCCTAAAAAGACTTGGGATTACGAGCTTAAGCATCTTTTCAGCTCTTTTGCTCTCATCTAGTTGTGAAAACAACTCAGGATTGGGCAAGCACCTCTGGCTCTCATCAAGGCTATGAAAACAACCTAGGATAGGTTCGAGTGTTAGCTTATCAGCCTTACTCTCATCCAAGCCTAAAAAGACTTGGGATTGCGAGCTCAAGCATCTCTTCAGCTCTTTTGCTCTTATCCAGTTGTAAAAACAACTCGGGATTGGACGATCACCTCTAGCTCTCATCTAGGCTATGAAAATAACCCAGGATAGGTTTGAGTGTTAGCTTATCAGCCTTACTCTCATCCAAGCCTAAAAAGACTTAGGATTGCGAGCTCAAGCATTTTTCAGCTCTTTTGCTCTCATCCGGTTGTGAAAACAACTTGGGATCGGGCGAGCACCTCTGGTTCTCATCCAAGCTGTGAAAACAACCTAGGATAGGTTCGAGTGTCAGCTTACCAGTCTTACTCTCATCCAAGCCTGAAAAGACTTAGGATTGCGAGCTCAAGCGTCTTTTCAGCTCTTTTGCTCTCATTCAGTTGTGAAAACAACTCGGGATAGATGATAATAAGACAAGTGTTGATGAGAAATATCATCTTTATTTCATTGGCCATGAATCCTGATTACACATTGCTTTGTTGCTACATAAATTTTGTCTTGAGTTCTTCAAGCATAGAATCTTCTTAGCTGGCTAATATGCCACGTATTCCTTACTTCTATTCCATCTTCAATCATTAACTTATATGTGCCTGGTCTGGAGACTTTTGCGACAATAAAAGGACCTTCCCATAGGCTAAATAGTTTATGGCATCCATCAATTTTTTGTACTCTTCATAGTACTAGGTCTCTGACTTGCACTGAGCGTTGTTGAGTACTTTTGTTGTAGTGGCGCCTTAGACCTTGGAGGTATCGAGCTAACTGAAGGGTAGCGTTTACTCTGACTTCTTCTATAATGTCAAGTTCCAATCTTCGGGTGTGTTCTGCTTCTCTCTCCTCGTATTGTTTGATTTTCGGGGATGTCCAGATCAAATCTGCTGGTAGCACGGTTTCTGATCCATATACTAGAAAGAAAGGTGAGTATCCAGTTGCTCTGCTTACTTGAGTGCATAGCCCCCATACTACTTTGGGTAAGTCTTCAATTCATTTGGAGCCGTAATCTTCTAATTCTGATGCCGCAGTCTTATGCAACTGATGCATAATCTATACTGATGCCGCAGTCTTATGCCTAATTTCTAAACTCGATAGCTGTAAAAGGGGAACCCAAATCTGTAATGACGCGGTTGGGTATTCTGAAGCGGTGCATAATGTCTTGGATGAACTTGACTGCTTTTGCTGTGCTGTATTTTACGAGCGGCTTGTACTTGATCCACTTGGTGAATTGTCGATTGCGACGAAGATGTAGTCAAATCCACCTTTGGCCTTTTGAGTGGCCCTACTTGGTCTAGCCCCCAGCATGCGAACGGCCAGGTAGGAGGAATGTAAATTAGCTCATGAGTAGGCACGTGAGCTTGCCTTGCGAACATTTGGCACCCTTTGCACTGTCTGACTAGTTCTTCTGCATCTTTCATAGCTGTTGGCCAATAGAAACCGGTGTGAAAAGTTTTGCCCACCAGAGTCCTTGAGGCTGCATGGTTGCCGCAGCAACTTGAGTGGATTTCTTCTAGGATTTCTTTTCCTCCTCTTGAGATACATTTAAGAAGTACTCCTGATGATGTGGCTCTTCTGTACAAGTTGTCACCACAAGGACGTAGTTCTTACTTCTTCTGATTATCCTGGTGGCCTCTTTCTTATTAGATGGTAGCTTGTTTTCTTTGATGTAGTCGATGAAGTCTTGAGTCCATTACCTGATGATTATCATGATATGGGTTGTTGGTGTTGGTGGCTCAGAGGTTATCCCATCGGGTTGTTTTATGGAGGATGATGGCAACTCCTCTACAAACACACTTGGCAGGACCTTCGCTCTGTCCGATCCTAGCTTGGCAAGAACGTCTACTGCAACATTTGAATCTCGTAGAACATGCAGGATGTCTAGTCCTTAGAAATTTTTCTCTAGTTTTCGTACTTTAGCACAATAGCCGTCCATGTTGTTTTTGGTGCAGTCCTAGCCTTTGTTGACTTGATTGATGACCACAGCTGAATCACCATAGACAAGTAACCGTTTGATTTCGAGAGAAGTCGCAATCCTTAGCCCATGTATGAGTGCTTCATATTCTGCTTCATTATTTATAGCTTGCCATAGTATCTGGAGTACGTATTTAAATTGTTTCCCTTCTAGGGATATGAAAAGAACACCTGTGCCAGCTCCGCCTAACTTGAGTGATCCATCGAAGTACATCTTCCAATGGTTGAGGAAGGCATCTGGCGCAGGTTGTTGGATCTCTGTCCATTCGGCTACGAAGTCTACGAGTGCTTATGATTTTATTGCTTTCCCAGAAGAGAAATAGATATTTAGAGCTCTGAGTTCCACTGCCCACTTTGATATGTGTCCTGTCGCATCTCTATTGCGTAGGATGTCTCCGAGAGAGAAATCTGTTACTACGGTAATCTTGTGGCCTTCGAAGTAGTGTCGTAGCTTGCGGGAAGTGATTAAGAGGGCGTAGAGTAGTTTTTGTACATACGGGTACCGTATTTTTGAGTCTGTTAGAACTTCACTGATGTAGTATACCAGCCACGATACTTTATATACATACCCTTCTTCTTCTCTTTCCACCACAATTGCTGTACTGACCACAGTAGATGTTGCCGATATGTATAACATCATGTCTTCGTGCTTCTTAGGTGGTGTGAGTATGGGTGATGAGTTAAGATACACCTTAAGGATTTCAAAAGTCTCATTGGCTTCCTCTGTCCACTCAAACTCACCGAGTCGTGAGATGAAGCGATTACTGATCATGTCCATGCTTCCTATCAATTTTTGCACATCTTTTACACAGCACGGGGGTACCATTTCTATTATGGCTCGAATCTACTTAGTGTTTGCTTCTATTCCTCGATTACTGATCAGAAATTCGAGTAGTTGCCTTGATGGTACCCCAAAAATACACTTGTTTGGGTTCAATTTCTACTTCCACTTATTTAGATTTTCAAAAGTCCGCTTCAAGTCTTCAATTAACATGTCTGGGTTTTTTGTCTTTACTATTACGTCATCGACATAAGCTTCCGCGTTGTCACCAATCTGTTCACCGAGACATGTTTGAATAGCTCTTTGACAGGTGGCGCCGACGTTCTTGAGTCCAAAAGACATGGTTTTATAGCAATAGGCACCGAATGAAGTGATGGAAGATGTCTTGCTCTGGTCTTCTTCCTTCAATGCAATCTGATGATAGCCTGAATAACAATCGAGGAAAGATAGCAGGGCGGATCCTGCTGTTGAATCGATAATTTGATCAATTCGCGGTAACCCGAACGGGTCCTTTGGGCAATGTTTGTTGAAATCCATGTAATCGATGCACATACGCCATTCTGTCGTATTCTTTTTCTGTACTAGAACGGGATTCGCTAGCTAATTTGGATAAAGAATTTCTCTTTTAAATCTGGCTGCCATTAATTTTGTAATCTCCTTCTTGATTGCTTCCTTTTTGTCTGGTGAAAATCTCCTTAGCCATTGCATGATTGGTTTGGAGCCTTCATTGACATTGATTCTGTGCTCAGCCAACTCTCTTGGGACACCTAGCATGTTGGTTGGCTTCCAAGCGAAGATATCTTTGTTGTCCTGAAGAAAGTTAGTGAGTGTGAGTTCCTATTTAGCCGAGAGGTGAGCACTGATGGTCGTTGTCTTCTCAGGGTCACTAGTACCTAGGTTAATTTTCTTTACATCAGCTTCTTTTTGTGGTGCAAGGATGCAAGGTTTCTTTGCTGGGATCTCTAGCTCTTCCGGGTTCATTTGTGCAGCGACTGTGGTAATTTCTTCTCTGCCGTCGGCTGCCTGTGCTTTGGCTGCGATTTGGATTCCTTGAATGTCATAATCGAAAGCGCGCTTTAGGTTGCCCCGGAGGGAGAGTATTCCATGAGGTCCTGGCATCTTGAGCAGGAGGTATGGGTAGTGAGGTATAACCATGAACTTTGCAAGTGCTGGTCTTCCAAGGATGACATGATATGATGTCTCAAAGTCCGCAACTTCAAACTAAATGAATTTGGTTTGGTAATTTGCTTATGTTTCAAACGTGACTGGTAGAGTGATTTGCCCGAGCGGCATGACAGCTTTGCCGGGTACTATTCCATAGAATGGTATTCCTGTTGGGGTAATCAACTCGACGAAGTCTACCCCATCTTCCTTAGCGTTTCTAAAAATATGATGTTGAGTCTAGCTCCTCCATCGATCAAAACTTTGGTGACTGTTATCCCTGCTCTAGTTGGATCTAGGACTAGTGGATATAGGCTGTCATTTCCAATGCTAGTACATTGATCTTCTCTTAAAAACTGGATTGGGTACTGTGACCAATTTAGGTACCTTGGGACGACTGGTTCGGCTGCCATAATGTGAAGGGTCGAGATGGCGGACTAGAGGGGGGGTGAATAGTCCTTTCTAAAACTTAAGCGTGTTGTCTAACCAAAACAAATGTGGAATTAAACTTATCGGTCTAGCCAAGACTTCACCCCTCTAACTAAGTTCACAAGCACCTCACAAAGATTTAATTAAGCAACTAAGGTGCTTTGCTTACCAAGAGCTCACCTAATCAATTCTAGAGCAAGGTCACACAAACCTATGCACTAGTACTTTGCCAAGCGAGGGAGCTCCTACACAACTAGTGAAGCAAAAGCACAAAGCCTAAGCTCGCTAGCAAAGCTCAATAACAAGGCAACTAATGCCAAATTAGAGAGCGCAAAACACTTAGCTACACAAACTAAGCAATGTGACTAACAAGGTTACACAAATCGAATTAGCCACGCAAAGGGGATACTTCTAGCTACACAAGCAAGAAGATAACTAGCAAGCTACCCAAGCAAACTAGTTACGAGAGCAACTACACAAACACAAGTATATATGAAAGTAAATACAAGCTTGTGTTGCACGAAAGCAAACCACCGAGAAGAGTAGACAATGTTGACACGGTGATTTTCTCCCGAGGTTCACTTGGTTGCCACCAAGCTACGTCCCTGTTGTGTCGACCAACACTTCGTGGTTCGGCGGCTAATCGGTCACACACCGAGCCTCTCAAAAGGCACCGCAAGAACCCACCATAAAGTGTGGTAGCTCAATGACACGCTCAACTAGAGTTGCACTTCGCGATCCCCGCGGGGTGAGCACAATCCCCCTCACAAAGCTTCTCCGGAGCCTCGCACAATCTTCTTGCGAGCTTCGACGGAGCCACAAGCCACCAAGCCGTCTAGGAGGTGGCAACCTCCAAGAGTAACAAGCACCACCGGCTTGCAACACGATCACCTAGTGTCACACGATGCAATCTCTTAAAGCAACGCACTAGAATCGCTCTCTCACTCGATCCGATGAACACTATCAAGCATGAGTGAGTTAGATGGCTCCCAAGCACTACCACACAAGTCACAAAGACTATAGTGTGCTCAGCTGCCGGCCACGGCCGGCCAAGGCATCTATTTATAACCCCACGGTCAAATAGAGCCGTTACCCCTTCACTGGGTCTTTTTCGAGACGACCAGACGCGCCGGTCGTAACTGACCGGACGCGCTCAGCCGCGTCCGATTCTCCAACGGTCACTGACACCCAACGGTCAAACCAGTGACCGGACGCGCCGCTGTCATGACCGGACGCGCCGCTGCCATGACCGGACGCGCCCCTAGCAACGACCGGACGCGCCGATCGCACAGTACCGCGCGCGCAACGATATGACCGGACGCGCTCCTTGCGACGACCGGACGCGACAGTGCCCGCGTCCGGTTTGAGTCCAGTAAGCTCCCTCGATGATCGGACGCGTCCGATCATGTGTGACCGGACGCCCCTCGCGTCCGATCGTACTCAGCTTCCTCTGGACACCTGACCGGACGCGCCGGTCCCACGAGTGACCGAACGCGCCGGTTGCAAACCCTAGCATCCGCGCCTGCACTGTACTGACCGGACGTGTCCGGTCATACCATGACCGCGTCCGATGCAGCGTCCAGTCACCTCTGTGACCTCCGTTCGCCTCTGTTTCTTTTCCAACTTCCGGCATAGTGGAAAATAGGCTTTTCATCTCCTCAAAAACGCCTGAATCCCGCGTTCGCAAGCTCGGTGGGAGGGAGAGAGGAACCCAAACCCTCTCTACCGCTCAAACTCCACCGCCTTCGCAAATGTGCCAACACCAACAAGTGATCACCACCTTGTGCACGTGTGTTAGCATTTTCATAATCATTTTATCGAAGGAGTTAACCACTCAACTTGCCTCGCCACTCGATCCTAACACGTATGCAAAGTTAGATCGCTCAAGTGGCACTATATGACCGATATGCAAACAAGTTTGCCCCTCTTGATAGTACGGCCATCTATCCTAAATCCGGTCATCAACTTCTCTACACACCTATGACCGGTGAAATGGAAATGCCCTAGGTTATACCTTTGCCTTGCACATTCCACTCCATCTCCTCCGATGTTGATGCAACACATGCACCAACCAATCACCAAATGATATGATCCACTTCATATCATCATGTGACCGTATTGGTTCATCGATCTTGACCTCACTTGCTCTTCACCGTTGTCTCGGTCCTTCGGCGCCAAGCCATCACACAGCTTGCCCTTCACCCTAGCAACCAGTCCATCAAGCCAAGCCTCATCTTGATCTTCTCCACCTTGGTCACATGACTCCATGTCATGTCTCATATGCAATGAGCTCCTTCATGACACCATCACATGTGGACTAATCTCCCATGTATCTCACATAACCACATATTAGTCCACCTAAGTTGTCACTCAATTACCAAAACCAAACAAGGACCTTTCAATCTCCCCCTTTTTGGTAATTGATGACAACTCTACAAAGATATGGAAATTTAAGCTTTTTCAAGCTAGCACTTCACACAAAGTGTAAATTGCTAACTTGTTTTGGATTTAATGTTACTTATCCAACTTTTAAGCTCTATGTCAAGATTTGGATAAGCACCATAAAATCCAACTTGGTAGTGATAACTCCCCCTATATATGTGCTCAAATGGTTTGGTTTCAAGCTTGCACATATGCATAAATATGAAATTTGTGGGAGGGTTAGCACTACTAAGTGATGCTAAGGTGTATAGAATAAACCTTTGTAGCTCGCTACCAATTAGTAGCTTGATACCATTTGAAAATCACAAGTTTGCCATCATCCTTAGCATCATGAGTAGCTAGACATCAAAAACACTAGAAACCCCGTGAGATCAACATTATAAGCAAGGTTCTAGTTTTTGCATGATAATCATAAGTCTAGCTAACATCCTATGCATGCTAGTTATCAAATCATCATTCAAGTTCTATAACTAGCATACACCACACAAGCATGCATATTGAATTTAAGAACTTATGCAATGCAAGCAAGCACATGAATTATGCACATATCAAATGTAATCAATCAAAGTTCATGAGCTTGCTCCCCCTACTTGTGTGCTTTCTTTGTCCAAGAATGTTTGATCCCCTTATATTCTTCAATGTTACTCCCTCTTTGTCCATGTTCATGTCCAATCTTTCCAATCTCTCCCCAAAGCTCAAAAGCTTTCATATATTTGTCCAACTTCTCCCCCTTTATCATCAATTTCCATAAAAGGTGTTCTTCTCAATTGATACAAAGGCTTGTATTGGGGTAGATGGTTGAGACTTGAATATTGCATTTTTTTGATGGACATTACCACATATGTTGGAATGACAAACTTTATGGTTGCTCTTGAGATTCCACATAGGATCTTTGACCTTGATACCAATTGGTGGGGCTCCTCCCCCTATGTCATAGCATGTGTCATTCACTTGAGATACCACTTGAAGATGAGGGTAGCATTACTTGATTTGATCACTTAAAGTTGAGGATCACTTGTGAAACCATTGTCTTGCATGAATGATACCATGCGAAGAAACCATGAGTAGAAATGTGATACCATTTGAAAGAATTTTCTAGTATGGATCCACTTTGAAGGATTTGACAATAATATTCATTTCTTGAACATTCACTATCTTCATGAGTACCATTTGTAAGATATCACTTGTAAGTTGATGATCTAGACACCACTAGTGAATACCACTTGGAAGATCAATTTGAATCTAGATACCACTTGAAACAAACTAGATATCTATTTTCATTATTGTCTTGTGCTTGTACTCTTATCATTGTCATGAGCTTCTTGTATGACTTGAACTATGTTGATTTGCCTAAGATTCCAAGTCCGGTTTGATCCAATGACAAGCTTCTTCACACCTCATGCTAAGGGTTATCTTGCCAATGTTGTACTTGTCACTTGTTAGCAATCCAAACTAGATCAAGTACTTGGGTTTACTAGCTCATGAACAAACTCATATACATACCACTAGAACATTTAGACAATCAAGCAATAGTGGTAGGCTATGAATCTAAAATTTTTATTTGTCATGCATGATCCTAATAAGCATGTACTATATGCACTAACTGCATACTAGTAAGGGATGAAATGATCATACTCATTACAATGATACCTTTGCTATGTTGGAGTAGAGGATAGTCACATAGATTCCAATTCATTACTCCAATAGCAATATGAAGTCCAATTTATAAGCTTGGTGAAGACCAATCATCATAGATAAATCCATTCTTCACCCATATGAAAATGTAAACCACTTATGATCAAGTGCACTATCTCTTGAGTTGTGGTTGGCTTGCTTCATCTTTTTGATCAATGCTTGCATGAGAGAACTACTTAGAATACCACTTGAAATATATGACTAGCTCTCTTTTGGGTGTTGCTTGCTTTTCTTGATCAACCCTTTTGATTGCTTCAACTAAGCATCACAAGTTCCTCGGATCACCACTTCCATGTTAGCCTTCCAAGTCCCAAACTTGGTTTCACCTACATACGGCGGCAAGCCCCTCACTAGGGAGAAGTGACCTTTCTCCAAAGAACCACTCTTGATACTCACTTGAAATGATATAGTTTGATTGATCCAAATGATGAACTCAATCTTGATGAATAATCCTTGAATCTACATTTGAGTCCAACTCTTTCTACTTGTTTAAGTCCTTTTTCTTCTACCAAATGATCTCCAATCATCACTAGAACTTAAACTTCACCTTCATCTTAAGTTTGATCTTGATCTTCAAATTGAGTACCAAATAAGTATACTAAGTACATTTCACAATACAAAAGTCTTGTACTCATTGCTTTTCATGCTTCTAGATCAATCCAAAACCAAACTTAGGTACCTCAACCACTTGTAAACATGTTTTCAACTTGAGGACCTTTCAATTAAAGTGACTCTAGATTAATCCAATGATTGTCACTTTTCTAGCAGATTCTGTACCCTTCAAAGAATAATTCATATCTCCCAATATACAGATCCAAATGCCATAAAATTTGGTGGAGATGTGCTTCACTAAGTCATATAGCAACCGTAAAAATTTGAACTTCTTTTGACTTCTAGATTGCTACTAGATTTTAAATCTTCCACCACTGCTACATGCTGAAAACTGCTGCACTATAGCTGACAAGATGCACTCCAAAACTGAAGCATCTCTTATCCACTTCTCATGAAATTTCTACAGCATCTTCTTTCATAAGTGTAGAGCATGTATACCAAATTTCAAGCCAAACCAAATATATTTGATCACTCAAACATGGCTAAGATCACTGCTAGCTCAGATTTTCAATATAGGACAGATTTCAATACATGAGCTATTCTTCAACAAAAGTGAATCAAACTTGAAACTAACTTGTTTGAATACTTTCATAAGACATATATATCCATTCAATCCACTTACTAAAGGTCATCTCATGAACTTATCCAACCCAAATCAATCCAAACTTGATTGCTAAGCATTTAATCCATTCAATCATCTCATAGCAAGCAACATTGCACATTTATCCAATTCAATCAACTCATATGCACCCAAATAAAATGATCAACAAGAGATATACCTTGGTTAGCTCATGATCATCCAATAGCAAGCTTTTACTCAAATAAATTGCAAGTCATCAAATATATCCAATAAATCACCACAATCTTGAATGTTGCACTTGTATGTTGTAGCATTTGGACTCCACTTATTTTGACTTGGCATTGGGATAGAATATGCACTAAGCTTTAAAACTTGATTCAACATATGATGACCAATATGAATCCAAATGAATCAAGCCTCCAATGCCGATGGTACCTATAAACAATCATCCACTTTTTGATGGTACCCAAACAAGTTTGGGTCCTCTCAAGTTAGGAGCAACATACTTAGGCAAAGCCTTAGTATGGTTAGCGGGATGTTTTGCAATTCCAACCAATGAGGTACCATTGCCATCCTTTCTAAGCATATTAGTATTATCAATTGAAATAGGCTTAGAATTGTTACCTAGGGGACATGAATGAGCCATGTGTCCCCTTTCCCGGCATAAGTAGCAACTTCTTTTAGAGTGAGCCTTTTCTTCCTTGCTCATGTGTTGCTTCTCAATGCCTTGCCTCTTATGAGTTGCTTGAGCTTTCTTCTCAAGCTTGGTAGGACACCCCGAGACAAAGTGTCCCATATCTTCATACTTGAAGCACTTGATGTGAGCATGTACTTTCTTCTCGATTTGATTCTTGCTCATCATCTTGGCATCTTGGATTTGCATTGGATGCCTTGCTCTTCTACCCCTTCTTGTTTTCTTCTTCTTCTTCATCAAGTCATCATCATCTTCATGGTTGATTTTGACTTGATCTTGGGGCTTTGCTTTTGGCTCAACTTGAGACTTCTTGGTAGGGCAATACTTAGCAATATGTCCCATTTCATGGCATCGGTGGCACATGAGTTGGGATAGCTTCTTTGCATTTTGCTTCTTCATAATCTTGCCCTTGCTCTTGTTGTAGCCAATACCACTCTTATCACCATATCTTCTTTGATTGGTCATGATATGCTCAATGGTGATTTTAGAGTTGTAGCACCTCTCCAACTTGTTGCTCAAATTCTTCACTTCACTTTTGAGCTCATTGTTCTCCTTCAAAAAGTTAGTCTCACAAGACATAGAAGTAGAACAAGCATCTAATTGTGAAGAACATGGCATATATAATAAATCATCACAAGAGGTGGATACATGCTTCTTGCCTACATCACAAGGGTTAGTAATATGTGATTGATCATTTGACCTAAATGATGAGCTCTCACTAGATTTGGTTTCTTCATTAGAAAGTTTCTTAGTGAGTAAAGCATGTTCTTGTACCAAGTTATCATGAGCAACACTAAGTTCCTCATAAGCCAATTTTAGCTCCTCATGTGAACAAGTAGTAACATAAAGTAGATGCTTTTGTTGTTCACATGTGGTTTTTAGAAAATGATCATTTTCCAATTTACTTACTCTTTCCATTTCCCTTTTCAAGGCTCTTGAGAGTTTATATAAAAGCTCTAAATTTGGATCATCACAATCCACAACAAAACCACCAACATGTATCTTAGTGTTACCATGTGATGATGTTGAAGAGCTTGTTGAAGCATCACTCTCATAGCCATCATCTTCACCATCAAGTGTGCATGAAGTAGAATCATCACTTGTATCACTTGTGGCATTATCATCATTCTTGTCAAGTGATCTTGTGGAATGATCGTCATCATCATCACTTGACATTGAGGTGGAGCAATCCTCCACAACCACCTTGTTGTGGTCATGCTCAACATCCTCATGCACCTCCTCCTTGGGCTCATCATTATTGGAGATCGCCCCGTATTTCTCATTTAGAAACACCCAAATCTCATGGGCGGACTTGAGGTCCATGATCTCACAAAGTATGCTACTATCCATAGATCGATAGAAAACATTAGTAGCTTGGCTATCGAGATATAGGCATTAACTTTGCGCTTGAGTTGCATTCTTTTTATCAATTGCAAAGGAAAAGCCCACATCTACGATCCACCACAATTGAGGAGAAATAAACTTAAAATTGCATGTCATCCAATTTCTCCACCGTGCAAAGTGTGTGCCATCAAAAATGTGTGGACACTCAACATCTAGCCCATAAGCCGCCATCCTCTCGGGTCGGTGAAGACCACAAATGAGAGACCCGGCTCTGATACCACTTGAAGGGTCGAGATGGCGGACTAGAGGGGGGTGAATAGTCCTTTCTAAAACTTAAGCGTGTTGGCTAACCAAAACAAATGCGGAATTAAACTTATCGGTCTAGCCAAGACTTCACCCCTCTAACTAAGTTCACAAGCACCTCACAAAGATTTAATTAAGCAACTAAGGTGCTTTGCTTACCAAGAGCTCACCTAATCAATTCTAGAGCAAGGTCACACAAACCTATGCACTAGTACTTTGCCAAGCGAGGGAGCTCCTACACAACTAGTGAAGCAAAAGCACAAAGCCTAAGCTCGCTAGCAAAGCTCAATAACAAGGCAACTAATGCCAAATTAGAGAGCGCAAAACACTTAGCTACACAAACTAAGCAATGTGACTAACAAGGTTACACAAACCGAATTAGCCACGCAAAGGGGATACTTCTAGCTACACAAGCAAGAAGATAACTAGCAAGCTACCCAAGCAAACTAGTTACGAGAGAAACTACACAAACACAAGTATATATGAAAGTAAATACAAGCTTGTGTTGCACGAAAGCAAACCACCGAGAAGAGTAGACAATGTTGACACGGTGATTTTCTCCCGAGGTTCACTTGGTTGCCACCAAGCTACGTCCCTGTTGTGTCGACCAACACTTCGTGGTTCGGCGGCTAATCGGTCACACACCGAGCCTCTCAAAAGGCACCGCAAGAACCCACCATAAAGTGTGGTAGCTCAATGACACGCTCAACTAGAGTTGCTCTTCGTGATCCCCGCGGGGTGAGCACAATCCCCCTCACAAAGCTTCTCCGGAGCCTCGCACAATCTTCTTGCGAGCTTCGACGGAGCCACAAGCCACCAAGCCGTCTAGGAGGTGGCAACCTCCAAGAGTAACAAGCACCACCGGCTTGCAACACGATCACCTAGTGCCACATGATGCAATCTCTCAAAGCAACGCACTAGAATCGCTCTCTCACTCGATCCGATGAACACTATCAAGCATGAGTGAGTTAGATGGCTCCCAAGCACTACCACACAAGTCACAAAGACTATAGTGTGCTCAGCTGCCGGCCACGGCCGGCCAAGGCATCTATTTATAACCCCACGGTCAAATAGAGCCGTTACCCCTTCACTGGGTCTTTTTCGGGATGACCGGACGCGCCGGTCGTAACTGACCGGACGCGCTCAGCCGCGTCCGATTCTCTAACGGTCACTGACACCCAACGGTCAAACCAGCGACCAGACGCGCCGCTGTCATGACCGGACGCGCCGCTGCCACGACCGGACACGCCCCTAGCAACGACTGGACGCGCCGATCGCACAGTACCGCGCGCGCAACGATATGACCGGACGCGCTCCTTGCGACGACCGGACGCGACAGTGCCCGCGTCCGGTTTGAGTCCAGTAAGCTCCCTCGATGATCGGACGCGTCCGATCATGTGTGACCGGACGCGCCTCGCGTCCGATCGTACTCAGCTTCCTCTGGACACCTGACCGGACGCGCCGGTCCCGCGAGTGACCGGACACGCCGGTTGCAAACCCTAGCATCCGCGCCTGCGCTGTACTGATCGGACGCGTCCGGTCATACCATGACCGCATCCGGTGCAGCGTCCGGTCACCTCTGTGACCTCCGTTCGCCTCCGTTTCTTTTCCGACTTCTGACGTAGTGGAAAATAGGCTTTTCATCTCCTCGAAAACGCCTGAATCCCGCGCTCGCAAGCTCGGCGGGAGGGAGAGAGGAACCCAAACCCTCTCTACCGCTCAAACTCCACCGCCTTCGCAAATATGCCAACACCAACAAGTGATCACCACCTTGTGCACATGTGTTAGCATTTTCATAATCATTTTATCGAAGGAGTTAACCACTCAACTTGCCTCGCCACTCGATCCTAACACGTATGCAAAGTTAGATCGCTCAAGTGGCACTAGATGACCGATATGCAAACAAGTTTGCCCCTCTTGATAGTACGGCCATCTATCCTAAATCCGGTCATCAACTTCTCTACACACCTATGACCGGTGAAATGGAAATGCCCTAGGTTATACCTTTGCCTTGCACATTCCACTCCATCTCCTCCGATGTTGATGCAACACATGCACCAACCAATCACCAAATGATATGATCCACTTCATATCATCATGTGACCGTATTGGTTCATCGATCTTGACCTCACTTGCTCTTCACCGTTGCCTCGGTCCTTCGGCGCCAAGCCATCACATAGCTTGCCCTTCACCCTAGCAACCGGTCCATCAAGCCAAGCCTCATCTTGATCTTCTCCACCTTGGTCACATGACTCCATGTCATGTCTCATATGCAATGAGCTCCTTCATGACACCATCACATGTGGACTAATCTCCTGTGTATCTCACATAACCACATATTAGTCCACCTAAGTTGTCACTCAATTACCAAAACCAAACAAGGACCTTTCATAATGTTGCAGAGAGCTAGCTTATCTTGGTGCTTGCTTCTAGAACCTGGAATTCCAAAGAAGATTCTATTCTCTTTGGCTACTAGAATCCTTTGTCTTCCGTGTTGTCTTTATCTTTCTTCTTGTTATCCTCTTGTTTATCCTTGTTTTTTTCTTTTCTTGCGTACTGATCAATGAAGATTCAGCAGTCTCCTATTATGTGGTTTCCTTGTGGGTGCCATATATAGTGCATATTCTCGATGTCTTCGAACCTCCTAAATTTTGAATTTTTTCGTCTTGTCGGCCATGGCGACGGTGTTGTCTGGTTCGCGCTTCCTGTTCGGATGTCCCATGTTTGGAAAATTTCTCCAGTCCGAGTTGTCTCTGTTGTTTTCTCGGTTGTTTTTGTCCGGAAATCTTTCCCTCATCTTTTGTTCAGCCATAATCATCTTTTCTACCGTGTGTTTGAATTCTTCATTATTCCTTGGGTTTTCTTTGCAAAAATCTTGAAATTGCCATTTAGCCATGATTCTGTGGGAAAAGGCTTCAATCACTTCTCATTCAGTGATGTCATGTACCTGGGCACGTAATTCACCAAAACATCGATAATAATCTCTGAGGCTTTCGCCTCCCTTTTACTTGAGTCCTTTTAGCTCTGCATGTGTGATGGGGTGCGTAATGATGCCCGCGAAATTTTCACAGAAGGCTTTTTGCAAGTCCTGCTAGCCTCTGATTGACCCTAGGTTCAATTTATCAAACCATTGGAGGGGCATGTTTTCTAGGGCCATGGGAAAGAATAATGTCTTGATATCGTCATCTTCGTCGGCTAGTTCGATTGATTATGAGTAGATTTTGAGCCACTGCTTTGGTTCGGTCTTCCCATCATATTTGGAGTGGTTTGATGGCTTGAACTTGTGAGGCAGCCGTACCAAAGCAAGTCACCTTGAAAAACAGGGAAACCTATCGTGTGTTCCGCCTTCTCTGTGTTCTGACTCAGCTCCCTCTTCCTACCAGCTGTCATTTAGCATAGGAATAAATCATGGGGATGAGTCACAAGATGCCCTACTCCTCTCTTCTCTTGGACGTTTGACTTGATTACTCTGGGCGTGGTCTCTTCATTTTCTCAATTCTGGCTCCCGTTTGGTCTAGTCTTTTGAAGGCAGACCTCCTTTGACTTTGCGCATCTTGTTCATGCGATGTTGTCCTAGCGGAAAGCCTGGAATGAGTTCTTCTAGTGCTTCTTGTATCTTGTCATAAGGGGCTCCGTGTACTCTGGCCGCGCGCTTTTCTTCGGCTTCTTTCTCTGATTTCCTCTTGTGGTATTCGGCCAGCTCTATTTTGTATGTGTCCTGTGCTTCTTTTCATTGCCTGGCACGGCGTCTGCGGCCTTCTTTTAGTTTGTTTCTTCTTTCTCTAGCTCATCTTTGGCCCTCAAATTCGCCATCATATTTAGGAGCGTTGGACGATATGTTTGATTCTGATTCATCTGAAAATCTAACATCAGGTGCAGTTGGCAGCATCGGTAGTGGCCACCGAATCATAAAGGCTTCTTGGCCTAGCACCAGGCTTGCCTTACTATAGTTGCTGACGACTTCAATCGGAGTGTTGGCATCGCGGAGCGCACTACCTTCTTGGTAGAGTAGAGTGATAGCTTCTTCAACTAGTCGGGCATTGTTGTTCTGGGGACAAGTACCCGACCAGTGGACTAGGTAATCTTTAGATGTTACGGTTAATACAAGATCTTTCTGTGCCCCGGTAAGACGTAGCCTCCCCGCTGGACTGGCCATATTTCGGAGTAAGTCTTGATACACCCTTGCCACGTTGTTAAGTTCGGTTGGGAGGTGACTCAATTTTCTGGGAGAAACCTGAAGTAGGTTCGAATTGATGTTTTGAAGGATTGATGCCGCGTTCTGGACTCCAATTGGAAAAGGACTTGGGTTATCTTTAAAAGAACCCAGATAGGACTCCGAGGGGGAATCCGACCCGGATGTCAAGTCGAGACTGGTTGTTGTCGGGGTTCGAGTCGATTCAGACACCGTAAGCCTTTTGGCGAGATCTTCGGTAAGCTTCGTCGGAAGAGTGAGTCCCTCGCGGGCTTCTAGAGCTTCGACGAGATGTCCTTGGAGGTTGCCCTTATCATCCGCCTCACAAACCCACGATCCGAAGATGAAGATTGATCCCTTTGGGAAGATCATGTTGTCGAAATCCGTAGAGCTTGTGATCGCGATTGCGCCAAAAGCCCCTACTTGGCGCGCCAGCTGTCGGTGTTTGACCACCGATAACCAGCCATGGGGGTACCCGAGACAGTTGTTCGGACTTCGACGTATGCTAGAACTCGACGGTGAACGCAGAGACAGTCGATTTATACTGGTTCGGGCCCTCGATCGTGATCAAGTAATAGTCTTACGTCCAGGCGGCGTTAGCCTATTGCATTGGATTGATTGTGTTGTGTTGTCTCTTGTTACAGGGGTGCCCATGCTCTCTCTTTATATCGATAGAGAAGGCGATGGAGCGGTTACGATCCTAGTCGGATCCAAAGAAGATGCCCTGAACTATATACAGAAGAAGTTACTTTCCATAGAAATCCGGCTAGCCTGACCTATTCTACTCAAAATCGGTGTAGTAGATGCTACACCTCTCCTTGCTCCAGTTTGTGAGCCAGACCAGGACCCACAACTTGTAGTCACATCGTTGGGGAACCCCGTGGGCCCCGCGTCGACACAAACGTCATTCCGAAATCCGAAGCATGGGATTGTGGGAAGAGAAAATTAGTTCCTTGGCCCAAAAAAAAGTTGTGCTTAGCTTCTTGGCCCTTTTGTGATTGAACTTCCTTATTTGGCACTGAAATGAATTTTGTTTTGGTTCTTAGCCCTTTCATTAGTTTGACGAGGTAACGATGTTAAAAGCAATGCAAAATGACTCTTTTACCGCTAAATGCAACACTCCAACATCCTATAGTAGAGTCATACAGACCTTTTAGGCCGTCTACTCTCAATAATTTCCTAAAATTAGATACAATATTTTTTTCAAGCATGAAATTATTAATATTGTATCTACTTTGGAAAATTATTCATAGTACGCAGTCTTAAAGGACTATATGATTCTACTGTAGGTTGTTGTAGTGTTGCATTCGGCGTCAGGAGTAAAAGTGTAATTTCATGTTGTTTTTAACCCCGTTACCTTATCAAACTAACGAAACCACCAAGAATCAAAACGAAATTCATTTTAGGGCCAAATAAGCAAGTTCAAAAAAAAAAAGTCCAAGAAAATTTTCTCTTATGGGAATGGCATGGGCATGCCGCATGGGCATGGCCGTGTGGTCCGTGGGCCGTGGCCATGTCCAGCTTCTTGTATTATCATCTTCATGGAACTCCCGGCTTCGGCGCTATAGCATTCGTCACACCCACGCCGCCTAGAATGGGAGAGGGAACAATGGACGCCGCCGTCACGAATCCGTGGAGCAATAGGTACGCTAGTGGAATCTATCTACCTCTGGTCCCTTGCGTTTCTGCTAGCTGGTGTGGGGCGGTTTTACCCTTTTTCTTTCCCCTCTGATTTCGTGAGATCGTTGGCTCTCCCGTGCTGGGTGCATCCAGGATCGCGCTGGTCACCGGGGGAAATAAGGGAATCGGGCTAGAGACGTGCCGGCAGCTGGCGACCAAGGGGCTTAGGGTCGTCCTGACGGCGAGGAACACGGCGAGGGGGTTGGAAGCGGTCGAGGCCATCAGGAGCTCCAGCGCCGCCGCCGAGGTTTTCTTTCACCAGCTGGACGTCACCGACCCTTCCAGCGCCGCCCGGCTGGCGGATTTCATCAGGGGTGAGTTCGGGAGGCTTGACATCCTGGTATGGATCCCTAACCCCTTTCAGCTCGCTTTGCTCGTTCGTGAATTTGGAAGAGTGGGAATCGATTCAGTAGAGAGATCGTTAGAGCTACACGTTTTACGCGTCATATGTTAATTGAACTTTGTATTGTTTATACATATGTAAAAGTGAGCAAAAAGACCTATGACATCGGGCCCTAAGCACACCAGATGCCATACACATACACTCGAGCATCAAAGGAGGAGAGGACCATGTTGCTCTCAGTTCTGTTTTAGACATTCCATCGGCAATTCAGCATTCCGAGCAAGCAACCTTCATGATTGTGTCATTCTTCTAAACTCTGCTGCCGGTATAGAGTCCGTTTTGTGTCAAAATAAAAAAACAAAAAATCTAATGAAAATTTTGTGTAGCTTTTGCATCTGTGAACTTTCCTCATTATTACAGTGTTTGGACAAAGTGATTCTTGTCTGAATCATTTGCAAGGCATCACCATCATTTTGTTACTCTTGCTGTTTGTAGATCAATAATGCTGGTGTTTCAGGTGTTGATCGGGATCCACTTTTGGTTGCCAAAGTTAAGGACCAGGTACTCTTAAGTCTTAACTAAATAAGATATTATAACGCACTGTTGCTTTGCAGGAACAGTTTGTGAGCAATTCCTGTGTAATTATACTTCACAAGAAGAAGAAAGCAAAGTTAATGTACTCCTGTTTTCTTGTGAAGCTATAACAACTACTGTCTTCTTGTGAAGCTATAATAACTACTGTCTTTCAAGAATTATAGCTTCCTGTTTCTATAGTTGTTTGCTGCTGTCTTTCATGATGTTGAGATGTTATGTGGTAAACATCTTCTTTTAAGATTAATGATCCTTAAGTTATGCAACGCAATCACAATATAATGTTTGAAAAGTGAGTTCCTTGTTAGATTGTACCTTCTCTTACAACTTGGCTGTTTACTGATTACATGAATATCTTTGCATACAGGTCTAGTAAAATAAAAGGTATCTGTTTAACTTTGGACTAATTAATATGTTTATGCAAGGATAGGTTGAAGGTATGGATGTGAACCAACGAGTTGAATGGATGAGAGAAAATTCTAAAGAGACATACGAGGAAGCTAAACAATGTATGAGGACGAACTACTATGGTGCCAAACTTGTCACAGAGGCACTACTTCCTCTTCTTCAGTTGTCATCCTCTGGAAATATTGTTAATGTTTCTTCCGGCTTTGGACTGCTGAGAGTAAGTTCTGCAAATCCCAAAGCATTTGAACTGGAAATTTAAATAATTAATGTAATTCCTCACAGTTCATCACCAGCATAGTGCTTGCCAGAATATTTTTGCAGTAGCATGCTTGAATTCCCGCCTTTTGTTTTGAGGGGTTTTTTTTTTGGTTGCACAACAACCAATAGCCCTTCGGAGGGGCATTCTTGTTTGTCTCCACATTCCACTTTCTTTCAGTATACAAAATAACTTAAAATGATGTCACCGATCATTATTTCTACTGGGAGTCTCATGCATAAAAATGTCACTTTGTTTCAGTTCACGTGGCTTCCCTTGTTCTTGTTCACTTTTAGTTACTGAAGATCAAATGTTATCCTTTTGAGCAGCACTTCAACAGTGAAGAACTAAGGAAGGAATTTGATGACATTGACAACCTTACTGAAAAGAGACTGGAAGAACTATTGGATTTGTTCCTTGAAGATTTCAAGGCCAACTTACTAGAGGCACATGGGTGGCCAACAGGTGGCTCTTCAGCCTACAAAGTTGCCAAAGCGGCCCTTAATGCATACACAAGGATTCTTGCCAAGAAGTATCCTGCATTGCGTATAAACTGTCTGACACCTGGTTATGTCAAGACCGATATGTCTATGCACATGGGAGTATTGACACTTGAAGAGGGTGCTCGCAACCCTGTGAAGGTTGCTCTCTTCCCCGGCGACGGACCAACTGGTGCTTATTTTGATCTGAATGGCGAGGCATCCTTTGTGTGATGATATTTCTATTTCCGGCTTCAGAATAAAAGAAAGAGCTATAAAACAGTTAGTGCCAATAAGTATTATAGTTCGACTTGTGTACTCAAACTAGCACCGTAGAGCGCAACACCAGGATTCCTCTTTTGTATAATATATATGGTGATGATTGCATATTTGCAATGAACCATGCTTGACAAATTTGGTCACACTAGGTAGTGTTTGGTTGGCAAAGTGTAATGGCAACGGGAATGAAAATGGATTGCTGGGGGAATCGATGGTGGGATTTATTTACAGGATTTTGTTTGGTTGGACAAAGCAATGGCGCATAATCATAATGTAATGTAAAGTGATGGTACTGTTAATCATTACAAGGGGAAAAGGCGCTGAACCAAACGTCCTTGACAGGGCATTACTTGATATGTTGTCGCTTCTTTATTTTGGGTTGTCTCGATATCGATATCCTATATGGTACCGTGTGAATGTGGGCGTGTGGTGGCTACAAGCTACTCCCTCCGTCAAAGTGTCGTTTTTGACTTCTAGACTTCTTGTTTGACTGTTCGTCTTATTCAAAAATTTTGTATAAATATTATTTATTTTATCATGACTTATTTTATCATTAGAGATACTTTAATAATGATTTATTTATTTTATTATTTACATAAAAAATTTGAAAAAGACGAACGGTCAAACAAGAAGTAAGTAAAAACCAATACTTTCAATAGGACGGAGGGAGTACTTTAGAACATACTGATGCATTGTTCTTTTGACTTCTCTAGGGGTGAAGGTGAACATATTCACAAGCAGAAAAAAGGTGAGAAGTTACATGGCCAGTTCTTGCTTTTTTGCCTCCAGAAATTGGTTGAAATTGGATTCAGAATCAAGATGCAATGCTTCTGAGTTGTTGAATATACTCAAGCAAATTGTTGGGTACTCACCAAACTTATACCATGTAAAAGAGCTTCTCATATATACAAATGTCCAGCTTCACACTACATGAAAATTTAAATTGCTCCTCATCTTAATGACCACTAGTGTCATTTCAATTCGGAATATTCAGAGCTATGTCAGGCTTTCCTGCGTTCTATCTTGGGAACATTGTTTTCATGCTTTTGGTTCTGCATCGGTGATCGCTTTCTGAAGCCCGGGCAGATCGCCGCACAGTATCAGAAACAAACGGACGAAAAGGCCCGGCCGGGGTACGATGGGCCTACGAGCAGCCGCGCTCTCCTCCTGACCGTCAATTCGGCAGAGAGCTGATATTTCGCTGCTCTTTGCTCTACCGCCAGAAAATTTCACGGTGCAAAATGGCAAGCGAGCCTGCACCGTGCACATGCCCCTCCCTTCCAAATCTATCGATCAAGAGAGGGACAGCATGTTATCACACATCATGTTATACAATAGGAAATGTGCCGACGTGTAAAAGGAAAGCCTTTGCCTTGAGACCTAGTGGGAATCTGGAATGCACACAGGCTGCTCGATAGATTGACAGTATCAAGGTACAGTATAACATAGTTACACAACTGACAAGTAAGCTCACACAACTGACAAGTATGTAAAGTTTATTGCCCTAATAAAGAGGATGTACAGTCTCGTCCAAGTTGACAGTATCAAGGTACAGTATAACATAGTTACACTTCACACTAGTGACTAAACATGAGAAAACGCAGGTCTGGTTCACCAACTTATTTCCTTTGGAGGTTTCTTCCTATTGTCGTTTGACATGATACATGAGTTATGAGTACATGACAACAATTATTACAAGAGAAAAAAAAACTGCACCTCCGTGTTCGCTACTCCTGACGATATCTAGATCAGCTCTGTGATGTGGTTCCCACTTCCTCGGTACTCGCTTCGCTGAAAAGACGAGCTGAAAAGTACTGTTCGCTGATTTGTTGCGAGAGAAAAAACACGGTTCCTTCGCTGAAAAAGTATGGCTGAAAAGACAAGGAAAAACGATTGCAGCAATAGGTTAGTCTTCATAACCACCGTCGAATCGGAGGCCGTCGATGTGGAGCTTCCAGTGGTGGCCACTTACAATGATAGTCTGCTTGCCAGTCAGATCCTGAAAAACCGATGTCCATGATACATTTCTGTTCAAGCTTCAACATAAATACAATGGCGCTCATGACTCATGAGGGCTAATGAGGTAACATAATGTGATAATGTGCACTACTAAAGATGCAAGATGGGGCGGGCTGCCTGCGCCATCAACCCACCTAAGGCCAAAACCTAACCCACTTAAACAGAGTGGGCTGAAGCATCCGGCCCGTTTAATCCCAGCGGCAGCCCACATCCCACTGGGCAACGGAGCATCGCAGCCTTGTTTCGCTTCGCCTTCACTCACCACAGCGGGGGCGTTGCTCGCCCTGCCCGCTCTTCCTCCTGGCCCGGGCGTCTCCGTGGGCGCCAGTGGCGCCAGCGCCGATGGCGGGGACGACGGGACGTCGACTTCTTCTTCTTCCCGTTCCTGGTGTCCACAAGAGCGGCCGCGTGCAGCGCTTCATGGGCACGGACACCGTGCCGGCCTCCACGGACCCGGCCACCCGCGTCGCCTCCAGGGACGTCGTCGTCGACGCCGCCACGGGCCTCGCCGTGCTCCTCTACCTGCCTAGCCTCGCCACCAACCGCACGGGCACGGACGATGACGGCAGCGGCGGCGGTGGAAGCTGAAGTGGAAGCAGGCTGCCACTCCTCATGTTCTACCACGGCGGCGCGTTCTCACGGAGTCAGCCTTCTCGCCGACGTACTACCGGTACCTGAACGCGCTGGTGTCCAGGGCGCGGGTGCTCGCCGTGTCCGTCGAGTACCACCTCCCGACGGCGTAGGACGACGTGTGGTCCGGGACCGGGACGGACCCCTGGCTGTCGCGCCACGCCGACCCAGCGCGGCTGTTCCTGGCCATCGTTTGATTCAATCCAATACAGTAGTCTCTGCTCGTTTCCTGGGATGGATTCACTGGCGTACGTGTGCTGCGGCACTTCGTGGGCTGCCGCACCAACCCACAAAAAAATAGCGGCAACATGTGGGCTGTCGCATTAGCTCTCTTAGGACTCGCGGCTCCGGCGGACGTGGGGTGGGCTGCCCACCGCCGCCCCATTTGCATCCTTATGCACTACCCTACATTCAGGACAGGTCATATAGGTACAATAGGTGTCATGTGTATCTGCCGTGAACAGAAATCATGTCTAGCAATGTTCGTATAGGCAGCCCATGCACATGCACTGATCCCATACACATGCACTCATGCTTCCTTGTTTCAACTTTCAACAAAACCAGAGAATCACAGAACATGTAAAAAAAGACAAAGCTTGCAGCCAGAGGACCCACACGGCCACACACCCGGGCCAGGTTCACCAATTTATATGACAGCAGAGATTTTCAAGAAATATATGTGAGTGTTGTAGTGATAAGTACATAGGTGTATCAAATTTGGATATCACAATGTAATGGTGCAATTAGCACTGAACTCCTGTGTTTAATTTTATCTAATAATGAAAATTCTGCACCTATACCATATCCATATTGAAGTTTCCAGACAACATTGCTAAGAAGGAACTGGTAGTGTTTCTGCATGGTGCAACCGATTACATTCTACAAGGGGACAAATGATAATTCAAAATAGCATGACGACCAGAGTAATGCAGACATGCCAATGAATATTGTGTTGAGAATACTAGAGAATATACAAGACATCCTATTGGCCTGTCCTGTTAGTGTTAAATATGAGCACATTTGAAACATTATGGGAGTTGTACACTTGTACTTGATTTGCAGGCATGTTATGCTAGTTTCATTCTGTATACAAATATACTCCGTACAAGGTTAGGCGAAAGACTGATTTAACAATGTGAGAAAGATAAAAGACGGGACCGGAACCAGTGTCTTTAAAACTCTTACTATTTCATACCTTATCAGTTATGTTATACTTTTAAAAGTAATTTGTTCACCCAAGGGATGATGAGACTAAAATTAAAATATGTAAAATATGCACAGATCAGTTTTCTCAACTTCAAAAACTAGAAAAACGAAGCATCATGGAGTGGGTGGGATCAAGAGTCAAGACTTAAGAGAGCAGGCTCCACTCAGCTCAGCAGTATATATAATATCAGCTCTGATAACTCCAGTAAAAAGGTTAGGTTTACTGCCACCAGCTCTGTTAAAACGATGTCACATCTGCTCAACGACAACTAACACATCATGAGCCAATAATGATGTGCAAATGATGTGTCAAGTGCACTGTACAATTATACATTTTAAAAGCATTTACAGATGCATTCTAAAGACCAAGATGGTCTCTTCCCTAAAACTCATGATACAGAAATAAGCATTCACAGAATCATTCTCGCATTCTGCAGAGTATATTGTCTCACCAAGCTGGTAAATATTAAAAACTAAGAAACTATGTTTCTTTTCTGGTAAACTAGACAGAAATAAGATGCAGATTTTTTAACCCTTGGGTGTGTCCCAAACATCTTGCCTCCCACTAAGCATTTGAACCTTTGGCACCCTTGTGCCTCTAGTTCTCAAAACACTAAGTTGCTCATTCAAATCTATGGTCCTCTCTAGGCCAGCATGGACTGCAATCAGATTGCAGATGATTTGTCCTTCATCTGTATCAATCCGCACCTTTTCCTGTCATAAAACCATAACTTGAATACCTTAGGAGCAACACCTCTTACTTGAATACTAACAATTCACACGATAAAAATAAGGGAGTTGCTATATTTCAGGTGCCTGAATTTTCAGGCATCTTTGACAATACTAGTACAATTAAAAATACAATTCATAATTTTTTTTGTTTAGTCAAACAATGACAAAATTACATGTTGCCTCAACAACAACAAAAAATCAGGCACCTAAAATATAGAAGTGTAAAAATAATACTCACCTCTTCATGTATCCAGACCAAGTCATGCAGAAACCTCTTGTGCTCCTCTGGCACAGCCTTTCTGAGATCTGTGAAGAAATTAGAACCAACAGCAAATTAGAAGGTGATCTTGTTTGAAATAGGGAACTGTTTGCTCAAAATTAGAAATTGTTTGGTTATTTCTGGCAGGAGATTATGTATGATTATATGCTTACACAATCTAGTCAAGAGTACCAAATTCCTTGTTTCGTATCTTAACATAAATGGTACTAGTACCTTGCTTTATCAGTGAATAGCTTGCCAAGTTTTACTGTGTTAACTGTTAAGTGTTAAACATAAAACTCCATTGAAGCAGCCATTCTCATCTTGTGCAGAAAATTTACATTATCTGGCTTGCTTTGCGCAACTGCTGTTGGATGGCAAATCGGCTTGCCAAGGAAGGACTCCTACCTATCAAAAAAAAAGGGAGGACTCCTCATCCAGCAGCCTGCCCTCTTTGTGATCAGGAGGAAGAATCAATTCAGCACCTGTTGCTTTCCAGTGTCTTTGCTCAACAGGTTTGGTTTATAATTTTCCAGTGGTTGGGCCTCGCTGCCATGCCATCACACCACAACCTTCCACCAGCAGATTCTCAAGTTGGTGGTGCAAGGCAATGAAGGAGGTCTCAAAAGAAGGTCAAGAAAGGGCTTATTATCTCATTATCTCATTATGGATGCAAAATTGACTGAAGGTGGATCCAGAAGGTTTGTAGTTCACAAAGGTGATATCTTCACTGCAATCTAAACAACTTAAAGAGGTGTTGATTGTAGACTTTAAATCATTGGTTTCCAAGGAGGTGCTTAGCTAAAGTGAACTATAATCTGTGCTCGCAAGATGTTTGACCATACAAGATGTTTCGGTTGCCCATGCCTATAATAATATCAAAACCATGATGCACATAAGATATTTTTTTCATGTGTTAGCTGAGAAATACATAGGAGTATGTGGACTTTAAAACCCGTAGCAACGCACGGGCACGAACCTAGTATAGTATAAATGTGACACTGAGAAAACTAAAGTCAAACGTTATTTAACATATAAAAATTCTACTGGAAAGAAAAGCACAATGCAAAATTAATGACGGATTAAAATTCAACAACTGTATTGTGTATAAAGGAAGAAAATCTTAAGCCAAAGAGCATACCTTTAGGCTCATCACAATAATCTTGTTTGGACTGCTTGAATCTTTGTGCCACGTAAAGTGGTTCATGGTAGCCCCTCCTAACCTGAAAAGTTAAAAGGAACTGACGTCATATATACGAGCCAAGAAAGCATATAAACAGGATAATTTGTTGTCATCAGTGCCAACTGACCTGGTGAACGTTGAGTAGTTCAATGTATTACTGGACAGCTAGTTGAATAGCTCAAGGAGGATCAGACAGCAAACTGGATTTTTGCATGATTATGCAGCTACATCACTGGCTGACATGTGCTGTTTGCTGGAGACATTCCAGTATACAGTCAAGTATAAGAGAAACTTCATAGAAAGTCTCACACTTACAGTACCACAACAACAACAACAATATAGCCTTTTGTCCCGAGCAAGTTGGGGTAGGCTAGAGATGAAACCCAAAAGAGACGAAAAACAGGGAGACACATAAAGGGACATAAAGGGCACAAGACAAAAAGAGGTCACGGTTCAGGCACGTTGATTGCCAATCTCCAAGCGCTCCTGTCCATAGCTAAATCCTTGGAGATATTCCACTCCTTAAGATCTCTCTTAACGGACTCGTCCCAAGTTAGTTTAGGTCGACCTCTACCGCTCTTTACATTATCGGCCCGCTTTAGAACTCCACTACGCACCGGCGCCTCAGGAGGCCTCCGTTGGACATGTCCAAACCATCTCAACCTATGTTGAATCAATTTCTCCTCAATTGGTGCCACCCCAACCCTATCCCGAATATCGTCGTTACGGACTCTATCCCTCCTTGTATGCCCACAACACCAACGCAACATACGCATCTCTGCTACACTCAATTGTTGGACATGTCGCCTTTTTGTAGGCCAACACTCAGCACCGTATAACATCGCCGGACGAATCGCCGTCCTATAGAACTTACCTTTTAGCTTATGAGGTACCCTTTTGTCACAGAGAACGCCAGAAGCTTGACGCCATTTCAACCAGCCGGCTGAAATTCTATGCCTAACATCTTCATCAATGTCTCCATCCTTTTGTAGCATCGACCCTAAATACCGGAAAGTATCCTTCTTGGCCACCACTTGCCCATCGAGGCTAACGTCTCCCTCCTCGTGCCTAGTCACGCTGAAAACGCACCTCACGCTTACAGTACCCCTCCCAGCAAAACATCCTAACCAACGAATTAAATAAGCAATCATCTAGCACAAGACCTTTAGAACGCATTGCACGAAGCAAGCTCAGTACATATTCCCATCTTTTTGATTTTACCAACCAATTATTCAGGCGAAAAAAATGATCAGGAACCAAACATCCTTCTGAATATTCAAGAAAAAATTCGATTGCTGCACCAAACTCTTGAGCTTTGCAGAAACTGTCAATTACCATACCAATGGTAAAGTTGTT
Organism: Saccharum hybrid cultivar R570; assembly: GCA_038087645.1. Lineage (NCBI taxonomy): Eukaryota > Viridiplantae > Streptophyta > Magnoliopsida > Poales > Poaceae > Saccharum > Saccharum hybrid cultivar. The sequence continues at coordinate 1,009,085 of JAQSUU010000542.1, forward strand.
TGGAGAAACATTTCTACTGGTCATATCCATATAAGTTTGCAACATTTCATGTAGATCTCCAGCCATGCACAAACCATGAATCAAAGTATTGAATGCCACAGCATCATATTCAATTCCCTTATTATCCAATAGGCATTTTGCCACCTTGAATTTACCAGCCCTACAGCTACAGAGGCTCCGAATTGCAATAGTGAAACTAAACATATGTGGCCCAATTCCCTTCTTTACAAGATCAACCAACAGCTTCAGGACTCTAGCAAAATCACCAGCGTCGCAGAGCCTACTCATCAGAGTGTTATAGCAGAACACATCAACATTCCAGTTGAGCTCTTCGCTGTATTCCAGAAAGGACACTGCTTCTGAAAACATTGAATCACGGCACAAGCAATCGAAGAGAATATTCACTGTCTCAACGGTCATGGACACTCCTCTGCTAAGCATAACATCTACTTGCCGGAATGCCTCATCCAAGAGACCCATTCTGCACAGGGCAGACATGTAAATACTATAGGTAACAGCATTCGGCGTCCACCCCTTCGCCTCACTCTCCCCTAAAATTTGTTCCACCTTGCCGAATTCCCACGACAAAGCCCCTGGATGAGCACACTGTATGAGATGACATCCGGTGCGCACCCGACTTGGATCATGGTATCAACTAACCTCTCTGCCTCGAGGACCCTGCGCCCTGCTTACAGTACCCGTGCAGTATCGCGGTGTAGGAGCGGACGTTGGGGCAGACGCCTTCCTCTAGCATACTGTCAAGGACGCCCCATGCCTCGTCCAACCGCTGGGAATCGCAGAGCATCCAAATGAGGCAGTTGTACGTGGCAGCGTCAGGGGCGCACCCCATGGCGGCCATGGTTCCGAAGAAGGCGCGGTACACTGACTCGGATGGGGCAGCGTCGATGGACTTAAGCAGCGCGGTGAAGGCGGAGGTGGTGGGTCCGAGGCCGGAAGCAAGGAGGGAGAAGGCGTCCAACGCGGCGCTTTTGCTGCCGGAGGCGGCGAGGGAGGAGATGAGCGTGGTGAAGAGTGGCGCCGTAGGCGGGAAAGGAAGGGAGCGGAAGAGGCGGAGAACCTCGTCGTGGCGGCCGGCGCGGGAGTAGGCGGACATAAGGGCGTTGTAAGCGGTGGGGGTGAGAGCTGCAGGCACTGCACCGGCCGGCGGCGAGGCCGGGGGCGAGCGGGTGTCGGCGAGGGAGGCGACAGCGGATAGGAAGGAGGTGAGCTTGCGGTCAAAGGGACAGCAGCGCAGTAGCGAGGGGCGGAAGGGCATTGGAGGCGGCGACGGCGGAAGGCGGCGTGAGGGGCTGGCTTCCGCGGAGGCTCGTCGCCTGCGCGAGTGCGCGTGGGAAGCAGCGCGAGTGAGGAACGGGAGGGGGGCGGCTAGGGGCCAGCCGGTCAGGTCGAGGTGGGCAGGCGGCCGCCGCCTGCACCTTGTCGGGCTGGCTGGGCCGTATCCAGCCAGTAATACGTATCGGCCCACGTATCTATAATTGATTAAATCAAATAAAATGCGGATACTCCGAGGATACCTATCGCCGGTATACCTGTCGCATACCGATACGGGATGACCTGAAGTATCCGTACTGCGTAGCTTGAGAAAAGCAAGTGATGTGCTATAGTTATCGAACTTGTGCCGAGTTTTCGTCGTAATATATTGGTATCGATGATACTCACGGATTGCATACTTGTTACCATTTTACATTTTTACTTGCAAATTACACATTTTAGACTTCTTATAAAATCTTCTTGGGATCTCGTCTCAGTTCAAATATTTGTAAGTTAGGCAGTCTCAATAGAGTTTCATCAGAGTTTCATGGACATTAATTATGCTGATGTGACACCATATTAATGAAGAGAGATTATAAAAGTTTCATGAGAGTAGAAAGAGTTTTATGGGGATGAAACTCTTCTACACTGTTTTCAAAATCTGAATGTGTTGGAAACAGTGACGTGAAACCCTCACTGAGACTGACCTTACACACTCGCTTCCTAAACTATCTTAGTTCAACCTATAGACAGGGGAACAGGCTGGCCCGGCCCGGCCCGGCTCGGGCCCATGCCAAGCACGGCCCGACAAGGCAGGGCACGACAGGGCCCAGCGTGCTATGCGGGCTAGCCTCCCTAGGCTTCGTGCCTGGCTGATGGCCCAGGCACGCCCTACGGACCGCTTTCCGTACCGGGCTAGCCCGCAAAGCGTGGCCTGTGAAAGCCTATCAGGCTAGCCCGAGGCCCACTTGCCAGGAGAAGGGGAAGGGAGGCGGAGGAGAAACCGAGCATGTCGAGGACTCGAGATCATCGCTCTTGTAGCCGTAGCTCCCATCATCCCGTGGCTGCCCCTCGCTTGCCCTCGAGGCAGATCTGGCCGCAGGTGGTGGTTGTGCACCTGTGTGCGGCAGGAGAAGGATGCGGCGGTCGTGCACCCAGGGGAGGAAAGAGGAGGGCAGCGCGAGCATGTCCGTCTCGGGAGCAAGGGAGGGAATGACTCGGCGGCGGGGCTACGGCTGTCGGTGCTTGAGGCTGGCTGGCCACACACTTGAGGTCGGTCGCCAAGCTGGTCGCTGCACGTGGAGGATCAGGCCAGCAGGGCGACGCGTGGGGGTGCGTTGGGAAGTCGCGACTCGCGACTGTGAGGAGCCGAGCGGGAGGTGTGCGGCGCAGGGGAGGGGAAATGAAGTTAGGGTTACGGTGGAAGAGGTCGCTGTGCTGTGGGCTCTTAGCAGGCGGTGATGGTTAACGGGTCGCTACTAGGCCTCTCACCAATTTGCGGGCCGTGCCATGCCAGCCTGCGTGCCTGGGGTGCGGCCCAGGCACGGCCCTATGTACCGGGCCGTGCCAGCCCGAGCCCGCTCGCCATCGGGCCGGACTGTGCTTGGGCCGGGCTAAAAATACGGGCTTCGTGCCAGGCTGTCATGTAATTCAACCCCTCCCAAGTTGTTGTAAAAAAAACCCTCCCAAGAAACACGCTCCAAGCAACGCACTCTGTCCTCGCCCCGCCGCGTTGCACATATGCACACCGCACCTGTGCGGCTACTCTATGTTGCACCATGCTCCCACTGCCAGCAGCTGCGTTTTTTTACAACAACACATATAATAATGGGTTATTTGGATGGGTGCCATTACAATTTTGCAAGTTCAGAAAACTACCATTACTATTCGTCTATTTTTGAACCATGCCATTACAATTCATGTGTTCTCTGAACTGTTTCATATTCTACATATCCAATGACGTTGGGCCCACATACAGACGTATATACAGCTGTGGACTTTTTGTATGACCCAGAATGCCCCTGGTACTTCCCCTCTCCCACTCACTGACACGTAGGCCCCACGTGTCATCTCCTTCCACATACGGTTTGTGAAACGATCTCGATTTTCCTCGAAGGGAAAAATCCACAGATACGAATTATAATGTGATAGCCCACGAGAGAAATCCATCACATTATCAATTATCAGATGATATCACAGTCATACATCGTAGAATTACAAGTTACAAAATTTTACAACCCTTGTTAACACACCTATTACATCGTAATCTAGCGGAAACTCACGCGTCTTCATCAGAGTTGTTGTAGCGCGCCAGCAGGTGAAGGCTCCTTCTCCACTATAATCATCAGAGTTGGCGCAGAAAGACAGCAGGCATAGACTCCATCTTCGACCAAGCTTGAGCGTAGGAGCGAGACCACCTAATCCTTCTAATTTCGCTAATACTGCAAGTTAGGAAATCTACACACCGCCAGATGTGTGCAGGCCATGGTCAGCACCGATGAGCATTAGTGGAAAAGAGAAAAAGGATCTGGCGATCCTAACTATTTGGCTGTGGGTTTTCTATAATGCAAGTTCATTAATAATTATATAATAATAGTTCATCAAGTTTTAACCCATCTCATACACATGTTCTCCCATCCCATCACATCTCATCACCACACCACATCTTATCTCACTCTCTCATCGGCATGGATGACTCCCTCTCGTCCATGTCTCAACGGCCAAGGCCGGATCACACACTGAAACCCAGGGAAGGTAGAAGGACTCCTCTCACTAGTCAAGTGAAAGCTGTACTTAGAAAAGGTCCATAGCCGACAAGTCGGCATATGTATCGATCGATCAACCAAAAACTCTGCAGAGGTTTACATTACCCACAAGATCACCATCATCGACGATCTGGGTCGTCTAGGCTTATAACGGGCCACCTTCCAACTAGACATGATGCCACCCTATCACTCAGAACTGGGGCCGTGTCGGAGTACCTCGTACACCGGCACGCTGAGACTGTGAGACATAGTACTTGGCCCCTCGGGTACTACGCTGTCTTAGGAGGGTGTGGGCGCTCGACGCCCGTACCTCCCTACACTATCCGCTAACCTCCCAATAGTAGTGGCACCGCACTAGAAAGTTGAACGTCCGCCTCGTACCCATTTAGAGCGAATGGGAGTGTAAGGCTTCTTAAGACCTGGTTCACATGACATATCAGTCCTTAGGGCGACTAAGCAGGATATCTTCACAAGAGGCAACTGTTTCCCGCTCGACGGGACACCCGGCACCCCGTGCCATCACAGCACCTCCTATCCCGAGGCTTTGTCCCACAAAGACACTCCACCCTAGGACCTCTCCCTGTCACGTTGCCCGCCATAGGCATCTCACATGGCGAACGCCTAGGTAGCGCCCTCCGGCAAGACTCGTCCTCATGACTCGTCGTAGACCCTGCTCGGTCGACTTGACCCTCACCACACACCCAAGACTCACGCCAAGATCTCCCCATGTTCTTTATCACATTATTATCAGGTTATTGGCACCTCGTGCCTTATCTCATTATGCCTCTCACTCACCAGCATCACATCACAGATATAAAGCGAGTAAGAGTAAAGCAGTAAGTAGTAAGCAGCGAGCGAGCATCTAGCCTAACAGCGGGTGTGCAGGGGAAAAAGGTTGCGACAAGGTAATGGCTCACAAACAATCTACCATGCACCCTATCATAGTTCATTTGAATAAAAGTAAAGCACTAACATCTACATTGTTGCATGCCTAATAGGATTCTCTAAAGATAAGGTGCTGCCATGACAACTGCGATGTCGAGGTAGTAGAGGTGCAAGTCTCAGGCAGCTGGTGTAGTCAATCGGTCTGCTATCCTCTGCCTTCTCTTGCTCCAACGGTCTCCGGCCCGATCGACGCTAACCCCGACGCATTTACCTCATTCCAATGACAAGCGAAAGAGCAATCAGAACACTAAATCTAGAAAGACTATGAAAAGAGAAGCGACTAGGCACAAAGGAGCAACTACACCAAAAGAACACGAAAAGGGGAATGACGTAGCCCTCTCGGCGGATGTCCGATCCCTGGGCCAAAACAGAACACAAATGGCGGTTTGCTAAGCATGAGCTTAAATCTTTACCTAGCCGGTACTTCCTGGGTCAATCGAGTCAACCTATACGGCTTAAAAAGAAATGGCATAGGCTCTAACTCATCCTAAGCAAACACCACGGCTCGTGGCTTTTGGTCCAAAAATCAAGGGAAGCGGCTAAAGCAGTTGTGATCTCTCTTAATCTGCACGCCATTGTAATTGATGGGAACCAAGAGAGGGCGAAAACAAGGAAGAAAATAAGAGAGAGGCGGTCTACTTCTCCCAACACACATGCCATGGAAAAAGGCGAGGCATCAGAGAGGAGCGACACACAATAGAACACGAGTACTCAAGCTACTAGTAAGGTACCAAGACCTAGGTGCACTAAATGCACTAAGACATCTCTAGGGTCCGGAGCGATGCAGTTGTCACCGTGAGAACCATAGAAATGCTACGGTCAATGAAGGTACAAGCATACAAGGGCTTGAGCACGAAGAGCAAAAGGCAGAAGAGACACGGTACTCCCCTTCCTTTGATCCACATGCCATAGTAACGACGGGAATCGGAGAAAGGAAATCAAAAGAGCAACAAACACCGAACAAGTGAAGAGGCTCAACCCACATCTTACTGGATCGATGGGGAAAAGAGAACGAAAGAAGAACGAAGAAAGAATGGAATCCGCACTCCTTCAACCAACTCGCCATGGAACGGGCGAAGGTTGGAAGTAGAGAGGCATGATCCTACAATCCAAACCCACTCGTAGGGCACGGCTATTCCTACGGCTCGTAGTGATGTGGTTGTCATCGCTAAGAAATGCCCTGGTAGAAGTGGCACAAACATACGAGTTGGTTAGGACAAGAACGAGAAAAAGAGGTAATAGCCCGATGGTCATGGCGAGGCGACTCACGGCCATGAGCTTTAACCTAACGAGTTGGCTTTGTCGTTCCACAATTACCATCCCCTAATTCCAACCCCACTAGAGTAGGTCATGGAGGGCTCAAAATGTGCAGATAAGAATCGCATCGATATCGACTTTGAGCCCACTGTGACCGTGTCCTAGGGATGTCGATAGGAGCTAGCGACCAGGGCACCACGAAGACAACTAAACACAGAAAATGAGTTACGCTCGGCACTACGGCCATGGCAGGGTAAACCCCCGGCCAAAGGGATGAACACAACGCTTCCTAACCGGCTCGAAGGCACGGTCCACAGGCAACAACCAACTCCAGCTCAAGAACCGACAACACTACACAAGAACTAAGACACAACCACAACGGTGGAGTAGCACATTTCCGTAGTGACACAAGAGAGACATCATGCATAGGAGGTGGACCGGCACGAAGGCATGGCGCAGGCATTGGTATAGATATAGATCATGCAACAAGATGATGACATTGATAGATAAAGTACCCAGTATGGACAAGTATAGAAATGACAAGAGATGATAGTAAGGGCTTATCGACGGGTTCAAAAACTCGACCTTGACATGGGAGGGCTGCTGTGAAGTGCTCCGGCAATCTACGGCTTGTTGCAGCTAGCTAGGGCTGGCTGCGACTGATCGGTGGCTAGCTGGGCATGGCCGGGTTGGTTGCGACTCACTAGATGTGGCCAGGGTTGGTCGATGAGGCATAGCAGCAACATCCAGCTCCAGCGGGCGGCGAGCAAGGTTGACGGCTTCCCTGCAACAGAGAGGATAGTGGCTCGAAGGCCGGACAGAGGGTCTTCGGTGAGGCAGGCAGTGGCACAGCAGCATTCCAGCGCCCCTGCGATGGTGACAAGGCATGGCACAAAGGCCGGTTTTTAGGTGGAAACATGATGGGAGAGAAGAAAAGGCGGGACTTTGGTGATGGCAGCTCACCGAATGTTCGGGGAAGGGCACAGATCGCCGAGGAGGTGCTGCTGGTCGACGGCGTTTGGTGCAGGTGGTGGCAAACCGAGGCACGACATCGTAGTCGCGGCGATGACGAGGGCGTGCTCCTGGGTGATAGTGCATGGCAGCAGCTGCTGCTATTCGTGGCTAGGGGAAGGTCGGCCAGCGTCAGGGGCAGAGGCATGACGTGGAGGTGACCCTGCACCGTGGCGTTGGTGGGGAAGCAGGTGGAGACTCGACGTCGCTGCACGGTGTCACCCATGGCTTGATGGAGGGGGAGCCAAGGCATGGCCGTGGGGTTGCAGCCACAGGGAGGAAACTCGGCAGTGGCACATCGACAATAGGCCGATGGCGAGGCAGCTCCGGTTCGCGGGCATGATGGATGGCGAGGTGGAGCTCGGCTGACGGCGCGGCACGGTGAGGTGCCGAGCGGCGTTGCGGGATTGGTGGCCGACACTGCTTCGAGGAATGGGGGGGTCAGCGGCGGGCGGAGCTACGTGGCCTGGCTGCGACATCGCGGCCGCTGTGGAGGCGCGACGCGACCGGGCTGTGGCCTTGGCGAGAAACCGGAGGAGCAGAGCAGTAAGGCGATGGTGGCGGGTGCAGGGAGATAGGGGAGCAGAGCGGCGGCTAGCGTTATGTAGGCGTGGCACTAGGGCTGTGAGGTGACGGACGGTGGGCATCCTCGACGTCCGTACCCAGCGGATGCGTGGTGCACATTGTGCGGGCGCGGGTCGAAGTCCAGAGCGCAGGGTGCGGCTCACCAGCCAGGCGGTAGTGGCTCTAGGAGCAGAGGGTGCTCCAGCTAGGGTTCTAGCCCCGGGTGCATGAACGGCCCCGCAGGGGCTGGGTGCTGCGCTGGTGGGCCCGCGGGGGCCAGCGCGTGGGCTAGCGGGTCATGGTCGCGACGCTGGGCCGAGCAGGCCGTGCGGGAGCTGCTGCAGCTGGGCTGCTCGGTGGAATGGGCTAGCGCGAGCTCGTCTGTAAGGTGGGCCAAATAGGGAAGGGCGCAGGGCAGGCCAGGCTGGGCCGCGGGTGGCGCTGTGGCCTTGGTGGGTTGTTGCGCGATTGGGCCAGGGAAGAGAAGAAAGGGCACTGGGCCTAGCGTGGGTTGGGGAGGAGGAAGGGAAGGGAGTACTGGTTGGGCTAGATTTAGGGGAAGAAAGAGGGAAGGAATTTTCCTTTTACGATTTAGGCATTTTTGTGATGGAATGCCAAAAGTAATTTGATGGGGAATTTCAAAAGAAACCTTTTGGGAAGGATTTGAAAGGGAATTGAAGGGATATTTCAAAAGAAACCAAGAGGGGGTGGAACGAAAGAGAAGAAAAGAGAGGTTTCCTAAATAATGTTTCAAGGAATACAAGAGGGGATTTCAAGAAGGAAGTTGAGACGATTACAAAAGCAGACTTGAGAGGAAAATTCAAAAAGGGGCAATTTGATATGAAAGTGATCAAGATGAGTCTTTGGGATGGATTACTTAAATAATACTCAAGGTAAAATCGAGGAGGGGATTGAGGAGGGAAAAATTGAAAAGAGTTCGAGAGAGATGCATAGGGAATTTACGAGATTTTCTAAGGGGATTTAAGAAGAATTGCTGCGGATCTGTGCACTTCGACACAAAACCCTAACCAACTAAAGAACTCCGGCACACTCCTACAAACAATTCTATATGTGTGCTACGCTTTGTTAGTGGGTCAGACTCGAGTTGGACCTATAAGCTACATGCTTCACACAGTTGTAGGAAAAATTTTAAAAAGTTCATATTTTTTGTTTTTCCGAAAATCTGGGATGTTACAGTTTGTAACAGAACCGACCAATTATACAAAATTAAGTAAGAAAATCACCCGCCGGAGCAGACGATTTAGCAAACTTAAGGCCATATAACCCGGTAGTCCGTGAAATCACGAAGAATTTCAAACCAACTCACAAACCAGCCAAGATCGTAATAAGTTTAGCGCTCACCATCACATATTACATAAAAGTTCGCATCACAGATACATTAGAGTTTAAACATAGTTATTACAATCTGAGTTCGAATAGAAAATAGCGGAAGCAAATAGTTCAAATCCACACACACTCACATGGAGTTCGAAGTAAAGTACCAGCTGATGATCATCTCCAACAAAATCATTAGATGAGACGTAAGGAATGACCATTGCCCATGGTCCTAAGCATCACCCATCGCAGGATAAAGGCAGTTGATATAGTAGCTGTAATATATCTGTCCATCTACAACAAGTGGGAACAAAACCCTGAGTACAAGAAGATACTCAGCTAGACTTACCTGACATAACCAAAAATAAAGTGATACCAAGGATTATGAAGGGCTTTATAGTGGTGTAGCTGACTCATTTGCAAAAGGTAATTTTTAGCATTTTAAGAATCTTTTCCAAAAGCATTATATCAGGTTAATCATTATTAACCTGTCGGCTACATTTGCACCTATACTAGAGCAAGCATGTGATTAAGCAATTAATGATAACCAATGATCATTAGCACTTCCATAATGTAATATTCATTATAACTATCCAAGTGTTTCATCAACATTACTACGATGAAGTAACTCAAGTCAAGTGTTCACTATCTAGTGAACGATGACGTTTCGAATCGATTATTAACCAGCTGGTAATTTATTCCTCATACAAACCTCACTCATCTGCTAAAGTGAGATATTGGTCACCGAGTCAACTATCCAGGTAAAATTTTGAGTTTGCCAGGAACCACATGTACCCGGGGGCCGACCAACTGCCTTATCATCGCGCCCCCGTGTCCTACCACACCTTCTCTGGTACAATGCGCTACAGGCAATCCACTCGGCCCGAATAATCTCTTAGCTTCGCGGTCGAAAGGTACGTTATTCGGCCAGCTAAATGTGAGGCATGCGTTCAATATGACCCGAGGTCCAACAACGGTCGGTCCTTAATTGACACAAACGAAAATCACTACAGACTAAAACTCTGTAAGTTTCCATCCGGTCTCAACTTCAAATTAATACTTAGTTATCCCATAATGACATAATTATCCCAGCAGATTTAGGTAACCACCTATAGCTCGCAGGTGACAGGAAATCACCCGACTTCTACCGGTCTAAGCCAGCTAAGCATTGACTCGACTATGAATACTAGGGTAGCAAGGATATAGTATAACAAAGGTGAACAAGGTATAATGCAGCAACGGTTGCAGACAACTCCTGAACGTAATGCATCAATTAAAGTAAAGCATTAATTAAATATTTGCAAACCGAGGGAGAAATGCTCCGGGGCTTGCCTCTCTCGAAGGAACTCGAGCGGTGATCGGGGTACTCCGAAAGTTCCTCAACGTCCTCCTCATCGACCTCGGGCACCTTGTAAGGTCCTAGATGGCTAGAGGGGGGGTGAATAGCCTATTAAAAATTCTACACAAGCCACTAAGCAATCTTGTTAGAATAACAAACGGCGTAAAGCGAGTTTTGCTTAGCCAAGGGTTGTGATGCAAGCCTCCTATCCACAAGTCTAGTAGATTATGATCTCTAGTTCACACAAGAGCTATGTCACTATTTACACACTAGTGAGCAAGCTAACAACTACTAGTAAAGGCTACTACTAGAGCTACACAAGATAATCTAGTGAAAGTAAATGCAAGAGATAGGATTGTGTATCTTATACCAACGGTGGAGTGAAGATATTGCCAATCACCAAGATGATATACAATCAATCAATATTGACAACAACACAATATGGAGACCAATCACCGGGAGATAAGAGACACAATATTTTTGTTCACCCGGTGTTCACTTGTGCACCGACAAGCTACGTCACCGGTTGTGTCGACCAACACTTAGATGGTTCCTCGGTGCGACCCTCAAGTCACTTGCCCCTCAAGGCACGCCCCGCAAGGCACCGCAAGACACCACTCTCAAGTGAGGTAACTCAATGACACGCGCAATCCAATAGAGTTGCTTTTGGCGTCCCGCCGAGGAAAGCACAAGAACCTCTCACAAACAACCGGAGGTGGCCAAGAACAATCACCTTCTCTTGCCAACGCCTCCAACAATCTCTAAGCCGGCTAGGAGCGGTACTCTCCAAGAGTAACAAGAAATCCACCGGCTAAACCACCCACAAGTGCCACTAGATGCCCTCAAGCTATGCAATGCACTTTGGGATCACTCAATCTCACTTATGATTTGCAATCACTCAAGAGAGATGAGTGGGAGATGATGCTCTAGCTCAAAGGATGTATAAGGATGTTAGAAATCACGAGTTTCCTCCCCAAGGGCCGACCAACGAGTATTTATAAGCCTCCCATCCGAATAGAGCCGTTGCCACTCCACTGACCGTTTTTTCGGGACGACCGGACGCGCTGGTCAAAACTGACCGGACGCGCTCAACCGCGTCCGGTCGCCCTCCGACGTCCACGTGTCCCTCAAATTTCGAATGCGACCGTTAGATCCTCCAACGGTCACTGCGCCAACGGTCAAACCCTATGACCGGACGCGCTTCTCATAACGACCGGACGCGCCGGTCCCGATGACCGGACGCGCCTGTCGAACGACCGGACGCGCCGATCGCACTGACCCACGCGCCCGCGACGCAACGACCGGACGCGCTCCTTGCGATGACCGGACGCGACAGTGCCCGCGTCCGGTTAGAGTCCAGTAAGCTCCTTCAACGATCGGACGCGTCCGATCATGTGTGACCGGACGCGCCCCGCGTCCGATCGTCCTCTGTGAACCTCAGTTCCTTCTGGGCGCATGACCGGACGCGCTGGTCCCGCGAGTGACCGGACGCGCCGGTTGCAAACCCTAGCCCGCGCGCCCGATACCGCGCTGTACTGACCGGACGCGTCCGGTCACACCGTGATCGCGTCCGGTGCAGCGTCCGGTCACCTCAGTGACCCCGTTCGCCTCCGTTTCTTTTCCGACTTTCGGCGTAGTGGAAAATAGGCATTTCATTTCCCCAAAATCGCCTGAATCCCGCCCTCACACGCTCGGCGGGAGGGAGAGAGGAACCCAAACCCCTCTCTACCCGCAAACCACAGCGCGACCAACGCTACCTTTGCAAATGTGCCAACACCATCAAGTGTACATCTCCATGTGCTTGTGTGTTAGCTTTTTCTCAATCATTTTCAAAGGTTTTCCAATTAGCTCACTAGGCCCTACATGCAATGCACTTCATGAATTCACCTAGTGGCACCCGTGCATCGAATAACCGATAAGACTTCCCCTCTTAATAGTTCGGCTATCGATCCTAAACCACTCACACCCTCTATGGTGTCTTGAGTGTAAAACAAAATGGCCCTATGGTTATACCTTTGCCTTGAGCCCATTTTGTTTCTCCAAATGATATGATCCACTTCATATCATCACATGACCGTCTCGATCCATCGACCTTGACTTTACTTGCTCTTCACCGTTGCATCGGTCCGTCGGCGCTAAGTCTTGCTCAAGCTTCACCATCGCATGGTCCTTCGCTTCGAAGCCTCGACTTGCCCTTCACCTTCACAACCGGTCCATCGAGCCAAGCCTCATCTTGGTCTTCACCATCTTGGTCATATGAGTCAATGTCATGTCTCATATGCAATGACCACCTTTATCTAAATCATCCACTTAGATACAAAGGTTAGTCCTAGGTTTCATCAATTAGCCAAAACCAAACTAGGGACTTTCAATCTCCCCCTTTTTGGTAATTGATGACAACCCTCACAAAGATGATTTTGATAATAAAAGTTTTAAACTTGTCATACTTGTCCAATCATTTTGCTCATAAGTAAAGTTTGGACAATTATCACAAGCTCGGTTTTGGTAGCATTAGCTCCCCCTACATATGTGCATAGAGTTTGGATTGAAAGCTTTGCACATATGCATGGATAGAAATGTTGGGAGAGTAATTCTACCAAAATGATGCTATGGTGTAAGAAATGGACCTTTGAAGCGTGATACCAATCGGAGTTGCCTTTTACACCATCCTTAGCATCATGAAGTAACTAGACAACCATCAAAACTCAAGAACCCCGTGAGATCAACATTATATGTAAAGGTTCTTGGACCACTTGTAAAGCTAAACACTTGTAAAGCTTTAGGCAAGTCTAGATACCACATGTAAACTATTCCTATGCATGCTAGTAGATCATTTCATCATCCAATTTCTATACTAGCATTGCACCACACAAGCATGTATATTGAATTTAAATACATGTGCAATGAGGAAGTCATATGAGAATGCACAAACAAATGCAACAACTTTGTTTATGAGCTTGCTCCCCCTACTTGTGTGCATCAACAAATTTTATTTACCCCTTTATCAAGTTAAATCATCTTTTTCTCATCATAAATTTTATTTACCCCTTTATCAAGTTGAATCATCTTTTTCTCTCCCCCTTTGTCAACAACTTACCCAAAAAAGGGATCAAATTGTGGAGAGAAGGAAAAGTGTTTGATGGAGTAGATTGAAATTAATTCGATATCACATGTAAGGTTTTAAAAATTTATCAAATTTGGTTTAACCTAGAATACTTGCCAAAGATATTTAATTCGATTTGAACCAAAGACAAGCTTCTTCACTCCTAAAATAAGGGTTATCTTGCCTATGTTGAATTAAACATTTATAGCAAATCTTCTAGATTCAACACTAGGTTTACAAGCTCACAAACATGTCATATGCCACCACTAGATCAAAATAAGCATAGAAGCAATAGTGGTAACATATATCCATCAAATTCATTTGATTTATCATGAATGCTTATGCGTACCACTTATTATGTCTACATGCTCTATCAAGTCCTTAGCATAGGATGAAAGACATGTCAATCAATTTTACCTTGCAATGTCGAAGGAGAGGCATGTCAATAAGTGGGTGGGGTGCATTCAACTCATGTTTGAGAAATCAAGAATGTTCAATTCATTCCTTAGCTTGCAAAACCTATTTTCATCAAGTGGCTTAGTGAGAATATCGGCAAGTTGATCATTGGTGCCAACACTTTCAATGGCAATATCTCCCTTTTGTTGATGATCTCTAATGAAATGATGTCTTATGTCAATATGCTTTGTTCTTCTATGTTGAACCGGGTTTTGTATCATCTTGATTGCACTCTCATTATCACATAGCAATGGCACATTCTTGAAGTTGAGGCCATAATCCTTCAAAGTTGATTTCATCCATAGCAATTGTGCACAACAACTCCCCGCACTCACATATTCGGCTTCGGCGGTAGAGATTGCCACACTATTTTGTTTCTTTGAGGACCATGACACAAGTGATCTTCCAAGTAATTGACATGTGCCACTTGTGCTTTTCCTATTGATCTTGCAACCCCCATAGTCGGAGTCCGAATATCTAATCAATTCAAACTTTGACCCCTTGGGATACCATAGTCCAACATTTCTTGTTTGCTTCAAGTACCTCAATATTCTTTTTGCCGCCGTGAGATGACTTTCTCTAGGTGAGGCTTGATATCTAGCACACATGCAAACACTAAACATGACATCCGGCCTTGATGCGGTGACATAGAGTAGACTTCCAATCAAGGACCGATATTCCTTTTGATTCACCATTTTGCCATCAAGATCACTATCCAAATTGCCATTTGTGCCCATTGGAGTTGAAATTGGCTTTGCATCTTGCATTCCAAACTTCTTCAACATGTCCCTTATGTATTTCCCTTGACTCACAAATGTTCCATTCTTCAATTGCTTGACTTGGATACCAAGGAAGTAGCTAAGTTCACTAATCATAGACATTTCAAATTCTTTGGCCATCATAGCACCAAATTCTTCACAATAAGCTTGATCGGTTGATCCAAAGATGATGTCATCAACATATATTTGCACTATGAATAGATCATTTCCAATCTTCTTGGTGAATAGAGTAGTATCAACCTTGCCCATTTTGAATCCCTTAGAGAGAAGGAAATCCCTTAGCCTCTCATACCATGCTCTAGGTGCTTGCTTTAAGCCATATAAAGCCTTCTTCAACTTGTAGACATGGTTGGGTTTCTTGTCATCTTTAAATCCGGGCGGTTGCTCAACAAATACTAACTCATTGATGATCCCATTGAGAAATGCACTTTTGACATCCATTTGATATAGTTTGATATTGTGTGCACAAGCATAAGCCAATAGAATCCTTATTGCCTCCAATCTTGCCACGGGAGCATATGTCTCATCATAGTCAAGACCTTCAACTTGAGTGTAACCTTGAGCAACTAGTCTTGCTTTGTTTCTCACTACAATGCCATCTTGATCTTGCTTGTTTTTGAACACCCATTTGGTTCCAATCACATTGTAGTTATTTGGCCTTTCTACCAATTCCCAAACATCATTTCTTGTGAAATTGTTTAGTTCTTCTTGCATAGCCATAATCCAATCGGCATCCCTCAAAGCTTCTTCTATTTTCTTTGGTTCTATGGTTGACACAAATGATGCATGCTCACAAAACATAGCCAATCTTGATCTTGTTTGCACACCACTTCTAATATCACCAATAACACTATCAATGGGGTGATCTCTTGCAACATGTTGTGGTTGGAGTACTTGCACTTGATTGCTTGAGCTTGGTTGATCACTTGATGTATCTCGATGAGAAGAACTAGCACCATGATTTTGTACTTGAGAGTTACTAGCTAGCTTGAATGGAGAATTGAGCACTTGATCTTTATCATCATCTTGAATATCAATTACTTGCTTTGCTCTAATGTCCCCAATGTCCATGTTCTTCATTGCTTCCACCAATTGAGTTCCACCAACATCATCTAGATTCTCTTCTTCATCTTGTGACCCATTGGTTTCATCAAATTGCACATCATGGACTTCTTCTAGAATGCCACTTGAATTGTTCCAAACTCTATAAGCTTTGCTTGTAGTTGAATAACCAAGTAGGAACCCCTCATCACATCTTTTGTCAAACTTCCCCAATCTAGTACCCTTCTTCAAGATATAGCATTTGCAACCAAACACCTTAAAGTAAGAAATATTGGGCTTTCTTCCACGAAGTAACTCATATGGGGTCTTCTCTAGCAATGGATGACAATATAATCTATTGATGTAGTAGCAAGCGGTATTGATTGCTTCATCCCAAAAAGATTGACTAACATTGTACTCATGAAGCATTGATCTAGCCATATCCAGCAATGTTCTATTCTTTCTCTCAACTAGGCCATTTGATTATGGAGTGTACTTGGCCGAGAATTGATGTCCAATACCATAATGATCACAAAGTTCTTCAATTCTTGTATTCTTGAACTCACTTCCATTGTTACTTCTCACTTTCTTGATTCTAATCTCAAACTCATTGTGAACTCTAGTGAGGAATGTCTTGAAGGTGTCAAACACTTCACTTTTGTCACTAAGAAAGAATACCCATGTGAATCTTGTGAAGTCATCCACTATGACAAAGACATACTTGTTACCGCCTATGCTTGTATATGTTGTTGGTCCAAATAGATCCATGTGCATCAACTCAAATGCTTTGCATGTGCTCATTATACTCTTCTTTGGATGTGAGCTTCCAACTTGCTTCCCGGCTTGACATGCACTACAAAGCTTATTCTTCTCAAATTCAACATCTTTCAAACCATTGACAAGATTGTGAGTTGTAAGCTTCTTCAATTGTTTCATGCCAACATGACCAAGCCTTCTATGCCAAAGCCAACCCATGCTTGATTTGGAGACTAAGCAAGTTGTCAAAGAAGTTTCTCTAGCATTGAAGTCAACTAGGTAGAGATTCTCATATCTAAAGCCCTTGAATGCCACATTTGAACCATCCACACTAATAACTTCCACATCATCAACCCCAAAGATGCATTTGTAGCCTAAATCACATATTTGTGCCACGGATAGAAGATTGAAATCCAAACTTTCAACTAGCAACACATTGGAGATACTCATATCATTTGATATTGCAATCTTGCCCAAGCCAATAACCTTGCCTTTCTTGTTATTGCCAAATGTGATAGAATCAACACCACTATTATTGTCATTGATTGAGTCAAACATTCTTGATGTACCGGTCATGTGTTGAGTGCACCCACTATCAATAATCCAATGCCTTCCTCCGGCTTTGTAATTGACCTACAAGCAAATCAATGAAGCTTAGGTACCCATTTTTGCTTGGGTCTTTGTAGGTTAGTAACTAAGCTCTTTGGTACCCAAATAGCCTTCTTCTTTGGGCCAACAATGTGTGTACCAATAAACTTAGCTTGCACACCCTTCACACCTTTGGTAAGCACATAGCAAGAATCAAAAGGTATAGCATTAACAAATTTCTTGCTTTGGTTCTTTTTATTACAATTATGCTCTAAGTGCCCAACTTGCTTGCATCTATTGCAAAACCGACCATTGCCCTTCACAAAGCTAGGCTTTGGAGTTACAAAGGCCGACTTGCCTTTCTTGGGGGTGTAGCCCAATCTCTCTTTGTTAAGAGAGAACCTTTGGCTACCCAAGCACTTAAGCAAGCGGGCCTCACCACCATAGGCCTTGCCTAGGGCGTGAGTGAGCTCATCCACCTCTTTCTTGAGAGTCTCATTCTCAACCATTAGTGAGGCATCACATGTGAAACTATCACTAGTAGTAGAGGTAGAGTTGGTGGTGGTGGATGAAGAGCTACAAGAAGGGTTAGCATTTGACATGATAATAGGTTCATTAAAGGATTCATCAATTATATCACATGTAACACCTATATCACATGATACAACAACCTCCTTCTTTGCTTGTTGCTCAAGTAGCAATGAGTGAGCTTTTTCAAGCTTGGAATGAGCTTTACCAAGATCCTCATGGTCTTCCACTAGACTCTCATGAGTGGTCTTAAGCTCACCAAGAACTTTCTCAAGTATTGCTACTTTCATTGAAAGCTTCTTGCACTCCTTGTTCTTGGCAATAGCTATATCTCTAGTTTGTTGCAACAAGTCATATAGTTGTTCTTTAGTTGGTTCATCATCATCATCATTTTCATTATCATATTTATCATTATCATGAACATATTCCATTTCACTTTCATCATCACTTTCATCATATAATACCTTAGCTTCTTTAGCCATAAAGCATGAAGAGGATGAATCAAATAGTGATGGCTTCTTGTTGATAGCAATGGAAGCAAAAGCCTTGTTGGATGATTCTTCTTCTTCTTCATCATCATCACTTTCCCAAGTGGCCACATAGACTCCATTCTTGCCTTTCTTGAATGTTATCTTGGCTTCTTTCTTTTTCTTCTCAAACTTGCCCCTCTTGTTGTTTTTCTTCTTGTCATAGGGACAATCGACTTGAAGATGTTCGATGCTATCACAATTGAAGCACTTCCTTTATTGCTCATTGCTCTTGAAATTGTCATTTCTCTTTTTGAAGCCTCTTCTCTTAATGAACATGTGACCCATTTTCTTGACTATAAAAGCAAATGCCTCATCATCAATTTCATAATCTTCATCTTCATCATTGTCTTCTTCTTCTTCAATGATGGTAGCTTTGCCCTTGGAGGAGATGGCCTTGAATGCCACGGTCTTCTTCTTCTTTTCTTCCTCCTTCTCATCAATATCTTGATCATACTTGTCAAAGGTTAACACCTCTCCAAGCAAATCATTTGGCTTCATTGTTTCAAGCCCATCTATTTGTAGCATCATGATCAACATCTTGAATCTTCTAGGTAAGCTCAATAAGAACTTGTGACAAAAATCTTGATCTTGAGTCTTGTGCCCTAAGCTCTTGAGATCATTGACTATCACTTGCAATCTATGAAACATTTCAATGATTGTTTCATCATCCTTTTTCTTGAAGTTCTCAAACTCACTCTTGAGCCCATATAGCTTGGCACTCTTCACAACCTTAGTGCCCTCATATGTTTCACTCAACCTTGTCCATACTTCATATGCCAATTCTAAGTCCTTGATGCCCTCAAATACTTTTGTGTCAATACCATGGTAAAGTGTATTAAGAGTCATTCTATTGCATGTTCTATTTGCTCTATCTTCATCGGTGAGATGATCGGGATCAATGAGAGCAAAGTCATTCTCGGTGACTTGCAAAACTCTCTCATGAATAGAACCAAGGTACATTGTCATCTTTCTCTTCTAATGAGCAAAAGAACTGACACCATCAAAGAACGGTGGCTTGCCCCCAACATGATTGAACACAATTTGAGCCATTTTCACACCGAAGGATGTTAAGCCTTGATTAAAATGGTGACCACGGCTCTGATACCACTTGTAAGGTCCTAGATGGCTAGAGGGGGGTGAATAGCCTATTAAAAATTCTACACAAGCCACTAAGCAATCTTGTTAGAATAACAAACGGCGTAAAGCGAGTTTTGCTTAGCCAAGGGTCGTGATGCAAGCCTCCTATCCACAAGTCTAGTAGATTATGATCTCTAGTTCACACAAGAGCTATGTCACTATTTACACACTAGTGAGCAAGCTAACAACTACTAGTAAAGGCTACTACTAGAGCTACACAAGATAATCTAGTGAAAGTAAATGCAAGAGATAGGATTGTGTATCTTATACCAACGGTGGAGTGAAGATGTTGCCAATCACCAAGATGATATACAATCAATCAATATTGACAACAACACAATATGGAGACCAATCACCGGGAGACAAGAGACACAATATTTTTGTTCACCCGGTGTTCACTTGTGCACCGACAAGCTACGTCACCGGTTGTGTCGACCAACACTTAGATGGTTCCTCGGTGCGACCCTCAAGTCACTTGCCCCTCAAGGCATGCCCCGCAAGGCACCGCAAGACACCACTCTCAAGTGAGGTAACTCAATGACACGCGCAATCCAATAGAGTTGCTTTTGGCGTCCTGCCGAGGAAAGCACAAGAACCTCTCACAAACAACCGGAGGTGGCCAAGAACAATCACCTTCTCTTGCCAACGCCTCCAACAATCTCCAAGCCGGCTAGGAGCGGTACTCTCCAAGAGTAACAAGAAATCCACCGGCTAAACCACCCACAAGTGCCACTAGATGCCCTCAAGCTATGCAATGCACTTTGGGATCACTCAATCTCACTTATGATTTGCAATCACTCAAGAGAGATGAGTGGGAGATGATGCTCTAGCTCAAAGGATGTATAAGGATGTTAGAAATCACGAGTTTCCTCCCCAAGGGCCGACCAACGAGTATTTATAAGCCTCCCATCCGAATAGAGCCGTTGCCACTCCACTGACCGTTTTTTCGGGACGACCGGACGCGCCGGTCAAAACTGACCGGACGCGCTCAACCGCGTCCGGTCGCCCTCCGACGTCCACGTGTCCCTCAAATTTCGAATGCGACCGTTAGATCCTCCAACGGTCACTGCGCCAACGGTCAAACCCTATGACCGGACGCGCTTCTCATAACGACCGGACGCGCCGGTCCCGATGACCGGACGCGCCTGTCGAACGACCGGACGCGCCGATCACACTGACCCACGCGCCCGCGACGCAACGACCGGACGCGCTCCTTGCGATGACCGGACGCGACAGTGCCCGCGTCCGGTTAGAGTCCAGTAAGCTCCTTCAACGATCGGACGCGTCCGATCATGTGTGACCGGACGCGCCCCGCGTCCGATCGTCCTCTGTGAACCTCAGTTCCTTCTGGGCGCATGACCGGACGCGCCGGTCCCGCGAGTGACCGGACGCGCCGGTTGCAAACCCTAGCCCGCGCGCCCGATACCGCGCTGTACTGACCGGACGCGTCCGGTCACACCGTGATCGCGTCCGGTGCAGCGTCCGGTCACCTCAGTGACCCCGTTCGCCTCCGTTTCTTTTCCGACTTTCGGCGTAGTGGAAAATAGGCATTTCATTTCCCCAAAATCGCCTGAATCCCGCCCTCACACGCTCGGCGGGAGGGAGAGAGGAACCCAAACCCCTCTCTACCCGCAAACCACAGCGCGACCAACGCTACCTTTGCAAATGTGCCAACACCATCAAGTGTACATCTCCATGTGCTTGTGTGTTAGCTTTTTCTCAATCATTTTCAAAGGTTTTCCAATTAGCTCACTAGGCCCTACATGCAATGCACTTCATGAATTCACCTAGTGGCACCCGTGCATCGAATAACCGATAAGACTTCCCCTCTTAATAGTTCGGCTATCGATCCTAAACCACTCACACCCTCTATGGTGTCTTGAGTGTAAAACAAAATGGCCCTATGGTTATACCTTTGCCTTGAGCCCATTTTGTTTCTCCAAATGATATGATCCACTTCATATCATCACATGACCGTCTCGATCCATCGACCTTGACTTTACTTGCTCTTCACCGTTGCATCGGTCCGTCGGCGCTAAGTCTTGCTCAAGCTTCACCATCGCATGGTCCTTCGCTTCGAAGCCTCGACTTGCCCTTCACCTTCACAACCGGTCCATCGAGCCAAGCCTCATCTTGGTCTTCACCATCTTGGTCATATGAGTCAATGTCATGTCTCATATGCAATGACCACCTTTATCTAAATCATCCACTTAGATACAAAGGTTAGTCCTAGGTTTCATCAATTAGCCAAAACCAAACTAGGGACTTTCACACCTCCTGTGGCTGCACCTCGAGCTGCTCTTCCGACTCCTTGGGTACGACAACTGGATTCTTTGTTTGCGATCTTGTATGATGCAGGTGCGTAAGTGCTTAAGCAAAAAGGTGCGCCGGATGAAAATGCACACAATGAGTATGCTTGCATGCAAGGTAGATGAACATGATTTGATTTATTGGGTAGAGTATATGTAAAATTCTCATACAAGGTAGTTAACATCATCCAAGAATAGATACAATAAGTACATGTCATCTGCAACATTCTCTTTTACTACTAATTACCTTGTAGCGATACATGAGTACTGTTACATTAATACTACAACCACGGTACTAACATACTAAGTCACCACATCAGGTTAAAATGCTTCAAAAATACACCAAAGATTTACTAATTCACTACTTATGCACAAACAAAGCATCATTAAACCATAATTAGCACTAGGTTTGAATAGCAACATCTATTTTAGTAGTACAGAAAAATTTGAGAAAATTACCAGAGCATAGTACTACTCTAAGTAGACTACCATAAAATTTTCATGGCATTTGGATAAGTAAAATAGCCTACACAAAAATAACAAGCTATAGCATAAATATGAGTATGAAAATAATTTGTATTATGAAAAGTATCAAACAATAGATTTAGTATTTTTCCTAGGTTCTACATAGTAAATAATCTTTGTACAACAATTATCACATGCATGTTTTATACAAATTTTGCTCCCTAGCTAAAATAACAAAAATCAGCCATAAATAGCACTTGAACTAGACATCACTATTTTCCTACAGAACATGCATGACATATATTTTTCATGTAAAGTACATCACTAAAGAAGATTAACAAAACTGGAACCATATTTTTCTGAGCTTCCTATGATTTATTATGCATTTCTTAAGAAACCAGCAATTTCAAGAATTAAATAGAGCTCCACAGAAAAGTATCACAATTTTAACATGCAATATTTTTAAACTATATATCTACTCCTAAGAAGTCTACCAAAATTTGTTTCGCAATTTTTGGAGCCATAAATCTCAAGATATGATTTTTGTAATCATTATCACATTTTCTGGAAAAACATTTTCAAAATCATTTTCAAAACCCGACTGCTGAAATGCTACATGTACCCCATATCTGTACACAGTGAACATACACGAGACAGACAGGCGGGGCCCACGGTCAAACTGACCCCACCGGTCAGTCAAACCCGAGCAGAGCTCGCGGTTGACTGACGGGATCTCGTCGTCGGCGAGGTTGCCGGCGACGAGGTCACCACCACCGTGTCCACCGTGCCAAGGCGGACACGTTAGTGTAAGTGGCGAGGCCGGAGAAGCTCGAAATCGAGCTCGCCGTCGGCCATGGCGGCTCGGTGGCTCGGCTCACCGGCGGGAGCATGCCTCCGCCCACGGTATGGCGCGGGGAGTGGCGTCCGAGCACCGGAAGACCGAGAGAGTTCGGATGCGTGCGAGAACGGGGCGAGAGGGGGAGCGGAAGGGCGAGGTCCACGGAGCGAAGTCCTCCGGCGATGAGCGCTCAACTCCGGTGAGCCATTCCGGTGCGGTGGAGGCTTACCAAGGCGAACTGAGGCAGACACCAGCTGCGCAAGGGCGAGGCGGAACCGAAACGAAGGTGTAGTGGTCGCTTGTGGGCTGGCGTGGCCGGAACGCTCGTCTCCGGTGAGCTCGGCGTGGCGGAGCGGCGTTGCTGTGGTTGTGGGCGCGCGAGAGGCGGGGAGGGGGACAAGACGAATGCGGGGTGGCTGTGGGCGCGCTGTCGGCCCTTGAAGGCCGCACGGGCGTGGTCGGAGCGTGCACCGCCCCTCGCCGCCGATGTACGGTCGCCGCGTGGTGGCCGGGCAGGCGGGCGCGGCGCGTCCGCGCGCGGGCGAGCGGGAAGGAGGCGGAGCCGAGCGGGCCGTGCGGCTTCGGCCAGTGGGCCGGATGGGAGGTGCGCGGCCTAGTAAGGTGAAAAGAATGTTTTTCAATTTCTATTTTCAAATAAATTTTAAACAACAGCTTCAAACCAAATTTTGAGCAAGAAAATGATATTTTCTGGAAATGGCCCAAAAATGAAAGTTGCTTAGAATTTAATCATCTACAACTTTGCTTTAGGGACTAACTAAAAATTCTGCATAGATTTTGAACTAGAATGCAAAAGCTAAATATGAAGAGTTTTTTACCATTTTTGGGAATATTTTTAAAAGCAAAAATTGACAAAACTTGGAATACCAAAGTTGCTCCAAATTGCATGATAAATATTCCTAAATGATTTGCATTTATAACCAAACATGTTTTATTGGCCTAGCAAGCATAATCATGGCAAAAATTGTATTAACAAGCACATGCAACATTCATGTTTTAAAGTAATGTTTCAATCATTATTTCATGCAATGCTAATGAATGCATGACAATGCTTATGCTCAAGAGTTGCAGGTGCTAAATGCATGCGTAACACCGGGGTGTTACATAGTTCTTCTTCGGTCTCCAGTTCTCCACCATGAATAGAACCAAGGTACATTGTCATTTTTCTCGGTGACTTGCAATACTCTCTCATGAATAGAACCAAGGTTCATTATCATTTTTCTCTTTTAATGAGCAAAAGAACTAACACCATCAAAGAACGGTGGCTTGCCCCTAACATGATTGAACACAATTTGAGCCATTTTTCACACCGAAGGATGTTAAGCCTTGATTAAAACGGTGACCACGGCTCCGATACCACTTGTAAGGTCCTAGATGGCTAGAGGGGGATGAATAGCCTATAAAAATTCTACAATAAACACTAAGCAAACTTGTTAGAAAAACAAACGGCGCAAAGCGAGTTTTGCTTAGCCTACGGTTATGATGCAAGCCTCTTATCCACAAGTCTAGTAGATTATGATCTCTAGTTCACACAAGGGCTATGTCACTAAACTTACACTAGTGAGCAAGCTAACAACTACTAGCAAAGGCTACCACTAGAGCTACACAAGATATTCTAGTAAATATAAATGCAAGAGAGAGGATTGTGATTCTTATACCGACGGTGGAGTGAAGATGTTGCCAATCACCAAGATGATATACAAACAATCAATATTGACAATAACACAATATGAAGACCAATCACCGGGAGACAAGTGACACAATATTTTTGTTCACCCGGTGTTCACTTATGCACCGACAAGCTACGTCACCGGTTGTGTCGACCAACACGTAGATGGTTCCTCGGTGTGACCCTCAAGTCACTTGCCCCTCAAGGCACACCCCGCAAGGCACCACAAGACACCACTCTCAAGTGAGGTAACTCAATGACACGCGCAATCCACTAGAGTTGCTTTTGGCGCTCCGCCGAGAAAAGCACAAGAACCTCTTACAATCAACCGAAGGTGGCCAAGAACAATCTCCTTCTCTTGCTAACGCCTCCAACAATATCCAAGCCGGCTAGGAGCGGTACTCTCCAAGAGTAACAAGAAATCCACCAGCTAAACCACCCACAAGTGCCACTAGATGCCCTCAAGCTATGCAATGCACTTTGGGATCACTCAATCTCACTTATGATTTGCAATCAAGCAAGAGAGATGAGTGGGAGGAGAAGCTCTAGCTCAAAGGATGCACAAGAATGTTAAAAATCACGAGAGCCCTCCCCAAGGGCCGACCAACAAGTATTTATAAGCATCCCATCCGAATAGAGCCGTTATACCCCTTCACTGCGCGCTTTTCGGGATGACCGGACGCGCCGGTCATAACTGACCGGACACACTCAACCGCGTTCGATCCTTCAACGGTCATTGAGCCCCAACGGTCAAACCAATGACCGGACGCGCCCTAGGCAACGACCGGACGCGCCTGTTAAACGACCGGACGCGCCCGTCAAACGACCGGACGCGCCGATCGCACAGTACCGCGCGCCCGCGAAGCATCGACCGGACGCGCTTCAGGCAATGACCGGACGCGACAGTACCAACGTCCGGTTAGAGTCCAGTAAGCTCCCTCAACGACCGGACGCGTCCGATCGCGTGTGACCGGACGCGCCTTACGTCCGATCGTCCTTGCGAACTTCAGTTTCCTCTAGGCGCCTGACCAGACACGCCGGTCCCGTGAGTGACCGGACGCGCCGGTTGCAAACCCTAGCACCTGCGCGCCTGACTGCTGTGTTGTACTGACCGAACGCGTCCGGTCATACCATGACCGCGTCCGGTGCAGTGTCCGGTCACCTCTGTGACCTCTATTCGCCTCCATTTCTTTTC
Organism: Saccharum hybrid cultivar R570; assembly: GCA_038087645.1. Classification (NCBI taxonomy): domain Eukaryota; kingdom Viridiplantae; phylum Streptophyta; class Magnoliopsida; order Poales; family Poaceae; genus Saccharum; species Saccharum hybrid cultivar. The sequence goes on from JAQSUU010000542.1 coordinate 1,034,985, forward strand.
TGACTTCCGGCGTAGTGGAAAATAGGCATTTTAACTCCTCAAAAACGCCTGAATCCCGCGCTCGCAAGCTCAGCGAGAGGGAGAGAGAGACCCAAACCCTCTCTACCACTCAAATTCCAATGCCTTCGCAAATGTGCCAACACCAACAAGTGATCACCACCTTGTGCACGTGTGTTAGCATTTTCATAAACATTTTCGAAGGTTTTCCAGTTAGCTCACTAGGCCCTACATGCAATGCACTTCATGAATTCACCTAGTGGCACCCATGCGTCGAATAACCGATAAGACTTCCCCTCTTAATAGTTCGGCTATCGATCCTAAACCACTCACACACTCTATGGTGTCTTGAGTGCAAAACAAAATGGCCCTATGGTTATACCTTTGCCTTGAGCCCATTTTGTTTTTCCAAAGATATGATCCACTTCATATCATCACATGACCGTCTCGATCCATCGACCTTGACTTCACTTGCTTTTCACCGTTGTATCGGTTCGTCGGCGCCAAGTCTTGCTCAAACTTCACCATCGCATGGTCCTTCGCTTCGAAGCCTCGACTTGCCCTTCACCTTCACAACCGGTCCATCGAGCCAAGCATCATCTTGGTCTTCATCATCTTGGTCACATGAGTCAATGTCATGTCTCATAATCAATGACCACCTTTATCTAAATCATCCACTTAGATACAAAGGTTAGTCCTATGTTTCATCAATTAGTCAAAACCAAACTAGGGACTTTCAGTAATATTTCCCGGTACCCGAACTACCTAAAGTACCTGAAATATCTCAAATATTTGCTCTTCTATTTCTAATACGAAGACATGAAATATTTCAATGTCATATAAATATATTATTTGGTATGAATTAATGTAGATTTATGCTAACTTGATAATTGATTTGTTGGTAATTGATACAAAGACATGATGTGATTTATAGGACTATTGTTTATTGCTTAAAATGATACTTGAATTCTTCTAAAATGGTTGGTTTTGTCAATTTCGGGTATATCGGGTAAAACCCGAACCCGAATTATCGGGTACCCAAAATTTCGGGTCATGCTTTTTTGAGGCAAAAATCGGGTATCAATTTTTAATACCCGAATTTCTAACTACCCGAATTTTTCGGGTAACCCGAATGCCCAGCCTTAAGGACAACCACCAACCACTCGCTGGCGACCCCGCCCACGCGGCACAACACACACGCTGGGGGCGCACCGGCCTTGAAGTCCGCGGCAGCGCCGCCCTCCTCCTCCTCCTGCCACTGTGCGTGGAGCCGCTCCATGGCGTGCCACAGCTCCTCCGGCCGTATATCTGGAATGGCGTGACGGCACAGCCCTGCTCCTCTGCCTTGGGAGAGAAGACATACACCGCCTCGGACGCCGCGGGGTGCAGCGCCCTGACCGGCTCCGGCGTGGGCTGCGTCGGCGGTGGTGCTAGTGGTGGAGGAGGTGGACCGGTGGGGAGGAAGAGATGGAAAGGAGAAGATGACATGCGGACCCCACAATGCGGTGGCTTGGGGGCATTTTGGCCCATATGAAATTACAGTAGCCTGTTTGTGGGTCCAACATCGTTGGATACGTATAATATGGCCTGATTTGAACATCACACGAATTGTAATGTCATTGTTCAAAATAGATGAATTGTAATTGTAGTTCTTAAAACTTGCAGAATTGTAATGGCACCCATCAAAATAACCCTATAATATAGCCAGTTTACATAGAGGTCCTCCGTAGAAGACCAAATTACAATAAAGCCCTAGATCTGAAAAGGCAGGCAGCGACAACGATGGCGATGGAGAAGACGAATCCACCGGCATTGGGTCACAGGGGCGTCATGGACGTGTGCACCCGGATGGACTGACCGCGCAAAGCATCGGTTAAAGGCAGGTCGGTCGAGCCATCGAAGAGGTAGCACAACGGCAACCAAAGGATGCAGTTGAAGTCGTCGCCAGAGGTTGAAGAAGAGGCTCGAACCTGGATCCCAGGTGGACGCGGAGCTATCAGACCAACACCAGCAGGGGAGCCGCCTAGCTGTAGAAGGGAGCACTAGGACCGGAGGCTGCTGTGTAGAGAAGAAAGCGGGCAGCGAAGGTTGTAGATCAGAGGGAAGCAGATCTCGCAGATGGCAAGTGGAGGTGGAGTTGGAGATGGGGAAGAGGAGATCCGCATAGGAGATCGCGTTTATTTTATTACCACTTACCTTGGAGACGGCGGCGTCGGAGCCGAGGAAGGCCATGGCGACCACGACGGCGGGAGGGAGGACTTTCCACTGAGGGAGGCTCTCATCTGTGCAACTACTAGGTACTACGTACTAGATACCATCTATCTACTAGAGAGGGGCCCACACCCAGCCTGCTCCGACAAGCTCGCCGGAGGCGGGAGGGAGGGGCCTGCTGGATCCGCTCAGTCACCACGTGTGTTGTACCGCAGTCAAAAATCGCATGCAAACCGTATGCAGCGTGCGGCCGTGGATATATGACTCGATTCTTTCCGCATATCCATCCAAAACAATCCAACGGTGCGTCCCTAGGAAACCTCTCGCGCGTTATGCTCGCCTCCGCGCACGTCGTGGCTCGGCTACGAACGCGCTGTGTTGGATTGAAAAAAAAACTTACACGTGGCAAACAACGACCGGATGTATGTACGGACGCGTAATGGATCCTGGCTCCACCCAATTTTTTTTCCTGTACCACTGCCATCTTCACCCGTGTCGTGTCACTATAGTATTCGCACTATCACACAACAACGACGTGCCGGCCTGCCCGTGCACGCTGCCACGCTGCGCCTTTGCCAAGGCGCCTAGCCCACCAACGATGGCGTAGCCGCGTAGGTCACACATCCGTGTGGATGAGCTCGTCGTGGCAGGTGAGGAAGGCCGAGAGGGTAGATAGCGCGTTCCCGGCCATCCGTTGCGGCCGCACTCGGTCTGCCGCTACCGCTTACCATGTCCAGTAGCAGTACAAGTCCCGTAAACTACTGGCTCTCGGTATTTTTCTGAGAAAACAAAGGGAGGCTCACTCGTAAAAAAAAGGCGACGTGCTTTAGCTTCTTCGTTCACAAGAGTCGCGGCTATTCGCGCTGTGTGTCCATCATGGTGTTCACGTGTCTCTGGTGCCTGTGCCTGGTGGCAAGCACGTTCACCGTCGTGACTAAGGCTGGACGAAAAACTCGAAGCTCGTTAACTCGCTCGGCTCATGGCTAGCTCGGCTCGTTATCCTAACGAGCCGAGCCGTGCCAAGATTTTATCTCGTTAGCTATAACGAGCCAGCTCGCGAGCCGCTTGCAAGCCAAACGAGCCACGGTTTAAGGGAAAAGTCATCATAACTTATATTAGTTTTGTATTACTTCATGTCTTGCACTTTACAAATGAATGTTAGCTCATATAAATATTTATTCGATTTAAGGTTATTGGATATATTATTTTTATATTATTACTATTTTCATGCTTTAGATAAATGCAACTATTATATTTTGTATATTTTTTATACCTGGCTCGTAAGCTTAACGAGCCAGCTCGACCTTATAACGAGTCGAGCCGAGCTGGCATTCTAGCTCATTAAGATTACGAGCCGAGCCGAGCCGGCTCGTTATCCAGCCTTAGTCGTGACTCGTGAGTCGTGACCCGTCTATTAATTAGATTTCCAGATGAATGCTTTGGGTGTTCATGTTCGCAGGTGAAAAGATCTTCCAAGAGACTGGGGGGCGAGCGAGCGAAGGAGCATATTCTCATCCCTTGTGGGATTGAAAGCGTATCCTCGGCATTACCAACAGGAATACGAAATATTCCCAGCATTTTATTTCCGATTTCATAAAAATCAAAACCTCGTGCTGTAAACTTTAAACAAGACTACTTCTATAGCAACGAGATCTCACTAATCACTGTCATCTTTCCTAATGCAAAAATTTAAATTAGTGATTACCATTCATGTTACAATAGGAAATGTACTTACGTGTAAAAGGAAAGCCTTTGCCTTGAGACATGGTGGAAATCTCGAATGCACACACAGACACAGGCAGCCAGGTAACAAACTCAAACAACTCACAACTGACAATTCTTTTTTTAAAAAAAACTCACAACTGACAAGGATGTGAAGTTTATTGAATCATTGCCCCAAAAAAGAGGATGTACAGTCTCTCGTCCAAGTTGACAGTATCAAATAGTTACACTTCACACTAGTGACTAGACATGCGAAGACGCAGGTCTGGTTCACCAACTTATTTCCTTTCGACGTTGTTCCTATTGTCGTTTGACATATGATACATGAGTACAAGCAGTAATTACAAGGGGAAAAAAAACTGCACCTCCGTGTTCAGTGCTCCTGATGATATCTAGATCAGCTCTGTGATGTGGTTCCTGCTTCCTCAGTACTTCTGATCAATGTCTTTGAAGGAAACACGATAGCAGCAATAGGTTTGTCTGCATAACCACCGCCTTCATCGATTATGAATCGGAGGCCATCGATGTGGAGCTTCCCGTGGTGGCCACTTACAATGATAGTCTGCTTGCCAGTCAAATCCTGAAAAACAGATGCTCATGATATCAACATTTCTGTTCAACCTTCAACATAAATACAATGGCACTCATGAGGGGCTAATAAAGCCGCATAATGCGATAATGTGCACTACCCTACGTTCAGGACAGGTCATATAGGTATAATATGTGTCATATGTATCTGACGTGGACAGAAATCATGTCTAGTAATGTTCGTATAGGCAGCCCATGCCCATGCACTGTTCCCATGCACATCCACTCATGCTTCTTTGTTCCAAGTTTCAACAAAACCAGAGAATCACAGAACAAGTAAAAAAAGACAAAGCTTGCAGCCAGAGGCAGCCCCACACACCCAGGCCAGGTTCATCAAATTATATGACAAAAACGGAGATATTCAACAAAATATATGTGAGTGTTGTAATAAGAAGTACATAGGTGTATCAGATTTTGATACCACAATGTAATGGTGCATTGATAACTCCTATTTTTAATTTTATGTAATAATGAAAATTCTGAACCTATACCTCACATATTGAAGTTTCCAGATAACATTGCTAAGAAGGAACTGATAGTGTTTCTGCATGGTGCACCTGATTACATTCTACAAGGGTACAAATGGTAATTCAAAATGGCATGATGACCAGAGTAATGCAGACATGCCAATGAATATTGCGTTGAGAATACTAGAGAATATACAGGACATCCTATTGGCCTGTCCTGTTAAATATGAGCATATTTGAAACATTAGGACGGTTGACTTGATTTGCAGGCATGTTATGCTAGTTTCATTCTGTATACAAATATACAAGGTTAGGCCAAAGACTGATTTTACAATGTGAGAAAGATAAAAAGACAAGAGACCGGAACCACTGTCTTTAAAACTCTTACTGTTCCATACCTTATCAGTTACCAAACCTGTTATACTTTTAAAAATAATTGGTTCACCCAAGGGATGATGAGACTAAAATTAAAATATGCACAGATCAATTTTCTCAACTTCAAAAACTGGAAAAATGAAGCATCATGGAGTGGGTGGGATCAAGAGTCAAGACTTAAGAGAGCAGGCTCCACTCAGCTCAGCAGTATATAATATCAGGTTTACTGCCACCAGCTCTGCTAAAATGATGTCACATCAGCTCAACGACATGAACTAACATATCATGAGCTAATAATGATGTGTCAAGTGCACTGTAGATTTTAAAGGCATTTACAGATGCATTCTAAAGACCAAGATGGTCTCTTCCCTAAAACTCAAGATACAGAAATAAGCATTCGCAGAATTATTCTGCAGCGTATGTTGTCTCACCAAGCTGGTAAATATTAAATACTCCGAAACTAAGTTTCTTTTCTGGTAAACTAGAGAGAAATAAGATGCAGATTTTTTTTCACCTTGGGTGTGTTCCAAACATCTTGCCTCCCACTAAGCATTTGAACCTTTGGCACCCTTGTGTCTCTGGTTCTCAAAACTCTAAGTTGCTCATTCAAATCTATGGTCCTCTCTAGGCCAGCATGGACGGCAATCAGATTGCAGATGATTTGTCCTTCATTCGTATCAATTGGCACATTTTCCTGTCATAAAACCATAACCTGAATACCTTAGGAGCAACACCTCTTGCTTGAACACTTACAATTTGCACAATAACTCACCTCTTCATGTATCCAAACCAAGTCATGCAGAAACCTCTTGTGCTCCTCTGGCACAGCCTTTGCGAGATCTGTGAAGAAATTAGAACCAACAGCAAATTAGAATTAGAAGATGATCTTGTTTGAAATAGGGAATTGTTTGCTGAAAATTAGAATTTGCTTGGTTAATTTCTGGCAGGAGATTACGTATGATTATATGCTTATTGCTTACACAATCTAGTCAGGAGGGCCAAATTTCTTGTTTCGTATCTTAAGTAAGATAATGGTACTAGTACCTTGCTTTATCAGCGAATAGCTTGCCAAGTTTTACTGTAGCAAGTGTTAAACATAAAACTCCATTGAAGCAGTCATTCTGATCTTTTGTAGAAAATTTACATTATCTGGCTTGCTTGGCGCAAGCGCAACTGCTGTTGCACTTGCACGGTAGATCGGCTTGCCAAGAGAGGACTCCTCATCCAGCAGCCTGCCCTCTTTGTGATCAGGAGGAAGAATCAATTCAGCACCTTTTGCTTTCCAGTGTCTTTGCTCAACAGGTTTGGTTTATAATTTTCCAGTGGTTGGGCCTCGCTGCCATGCCATCACACCACAACCTTCCACCAGCAGATTCTCAAGTTGGTGGTGCAAGGCAATGAAGGAGGTCTTGAAAGAAGGTCAAGAAAGGGCTTATTATCTCATTATTCTTGTGGCATGGAAAATTTGGAACCATCGCAACAACTGTGTGTTCAATGGGGCAAATCCTTATATATCAATAGTGCTGCAAATAGAGTCAGCTGAACCAAAATGACTCCAGGAGTTACTTGCCGGGGCATCTATACTCCATTCTTTGCTCTGCTGCTGCGTGCTGGAGCAAAAGCCCTTCCAGGAGTTACTCGCCAGGGCATTACATTAGACTAGCTTTTTGGTCGTCTGGTCGCTTGCTGCATCAAGCTTGCTGATGTTGTTACCCTTTGTGAGAGTTGTATCTTGGGTGTGTCTTTTGGGTTTCTCCAATCACCATTGTTCTCTCTTCTTCCTCAATGAAATGACTAACAAAATTAATTTCTCATATTCTATTGGGAAATTGTGCATTCATTTAGTAAACATGCAAATCAGAATTCATAGGTTCTTGCCTGCTCGATTTCAGCATTTCTTAAGGTTCATGCAGTCTCGTGAGAGATTGATTATATATGAACACATCATGCCCGCATTTTGGAAAAGCGCACCACAGCTCGAACAGACTAGTAAACCGTTCGACAGGCTCCATGCCAAAATTGCATTGGTTGATAACTAGAGCACACACAACCGCAACTAGTACTGATTAAGAAAGGATGCAAGAACCCAAACTGACGAGGAAATTTCATGACTGGCCAGGGGAACCATGGGCGACGCCGTAGGATTCGAAGGTGGGCTGCGCGTCGTAGATGGAGCCCTTGTACGGGAGCCCCTTCTTGGGGTTCCACCTCTCCTTGATGACCCCGCCCCACCGCCTCCCCTGCACGTGCATACCCTCGTATCCCGGCCCGCGGAACCATCCCTCATGCTCCTCATTGTGGATGTACTCGTCCCAGGTGGCCGAGAACGGGGAGCCGTCGGGCGGCGGCGGCAGCGCCCCGACGAACGCCGCGAAGGCGAGGTCGTGGTTGCCGCAGAGGAAGACGTGGCGCTGCGCCGGGTGGCGCGTCGGGAGCGCGAGGAGGAAGTCGAGGACCCTGCGGGTGTGCGGGCCGCGGTCGTTGTAGTCGCCGAGGAAGATGACCAGCGCGGTGGCGAAGGCGTCGGCGGGGAGCGCGGCCTCGAGGTTGGACCAGAGGCTCTCCAGCTTCGTGATGTAGCCGTGAACGTCGCCCACACAGATCACCGTGCGGGGTGGGGCGGCGGAGGGGGCAGACATCACGGGCGGCGTTTCCGCTATGGCTCTTCGCCGGAGGCTTCACCGCAGACAAAGCGGGGAGCGAGCAGAGCCAGCGCCAGAGGAGCGAATTATCCTGTGAACTGTGATGAAAGAGGCGCCTCCGGACTCTACCTTACATTACTGGAGAACGATACGCACCGTTCGATCTTAGAGTCGCTTGATCCTCGCCGTCCAACTCGATCCCCAGTCCCCACCCCCTTCGGCCCTTCCGCTTCCGTCTCGTTTGGACTTTGGACGGCGCCTCTCCCCTTCCTTGCGCCGTGCGCGACCGCCACGCCACGCCTCCATCCGCCGCCGCCGCCGCGGCGGTGGGTCTGGTCCGGGCTCCGTTTCCCCGGACGACTTTGATTTTCGCTACTCCCGCTGCCGCGGCCGCCAGGAGTGAGACCGGATATGCTGGCCCTGGTTTAGATGGAAGATTTTTTCAATCTGATGAACAGTACCACTTTCGTCTTATTTGACAAATATTGTCTAATCGTAGACCAACTATGCTTAAAAGATTCATCTCGTGATTTTGAACTAAACTGTGTAATTAGATATTTTTTTTACCTACATTTAGTACTCTATGCAAGCGGCTAAAAATTGATGTGATGGAGAGAGAGTGAAAAAACTTGAATTTTGAGGCCTACTTCTACGACGGTACATTCACCGCAGACAGTACAGCTTACCGGTAGTAAAAGTGACACCAAAACCCTTCTAGCATTGGGTCAGTCTCATATATTCGCCGGCCATCTCCTGGTGGTGCGATAACTCGTGGTTTCTCCTCCACGAGTGGTGCTTTGGCTGTCATGCCTGCGCCATCAATGTCGTCGGTTTCATCAGTGCCTTCAATCACTTCTGAGGGCTCAGGCTTCTCCTCAGCTTCAGCTTCTGAGCTTGCTTCAGCCGCTGCAGAGGTTGCTTGAGCTGCTGATGAGTATGGCTTCTCCTCCACAACCAGCACCTTTCCAGGAGCACCAGCGCAGCTCAGAACGGTACCTGCAACAAATTACAAAGCCAGCTCCGCTGATAAGAACTGAGAAAACACAGCACCACTAAATACCAATATGCAGGCTGCAACGATGAGAAAACAAAATAAGAAGAAAACGAGAAAACCTATTGGCCCAGACGATGAAACGATTGCCGCAACAAAATGCAGGTTCCGGTTTCAATTCAGGAACCGCACTCGATCGCTTCCACCGGTTGGAGTGCAAACATAAGAATAAGAATGAAAAAAATCTAAATAACCCCTGAACTATGAACCCTGGAACATATAACCCACTGAACTATGAAACAGTCTAATTTACCCTCTGAACTATCCAAAACCGTCTATTTTACCCTCTGGGCGGTTTTCGACAGCGGGCTACTACAGTAACAGTGGGTTTGCTACAGTAATAGCGGTTTTGTCTTTTTATTTATTTTCGCTGAATATTTGAAAAATCATAGTAAATCACAGAAAAATCATAAAATAAAAAATCTAATTTTGTTGGACTCCACATGAGTAGAACAACACAGTGAACATATAATACGGTCCAATTAATCTAAAGCTACAGCAAAAACTTTATACTAAAGTGTACCGTATTATATATTCACTGTGTAGATCTACTCATGTGGAGTCCAACAAAATTAGATTTTCTATTTTATGATTTTTCTGTGATTTACTATGATTTTGAATAGACGGTTTTGAATAGTTCAGAGGATAAAATAGACGGTTTTGAGGATAAAATAGACGGTTTTAATAGTTCAGGGGGTAAATTAAACCATTTCACAGTTCACTGGGTTATGTGTTCCAGGGTCGCAGGGGTTATTTAGACTTTTTCCGAATAAGAATAGAGGTGGAGGGGGAAGCGAGAGAGAGCCTTACGAGAGAAGGCGCTCTTCCTCCTGAAGAGCACCGACGGCAAGTCCACCCCACTCCTCCGCTCACCACCACATCGCGCCGAGCCGCCGGTCCGCACGACCCCGAGCCTCGCACCGTACACAGCGAACGACGCCATCCCGCGCGCACCCAGCCGCACATCCAAGTCCAACCACCCACACGCGTGCTCAGCTCCTTCACCCGCGCTGCCCACGGGAAGCGAGTGTGCGCGTGGGGAGTGGCGGCAGCCGAGGTCGAGGAGGAGCGGCGCGAGATAATATTAGCCGCCGGGGCGAGCAGGCCTGGGGAGAGAAGGAATGGGGGAGCAACGTGTACGGTGGAGGACCGGAGGTGGAAGGCAGTGGCCAGGCGCTGGCGCTGCATGGCCGCATAGGGATGGGAGAGGGAAAAGGCCAGCAGGGTGGGTCCCGCGAAAAGCGCGTGTGGCGTCGTCTTCCCCGTGCGCCCGTGCGGAGGTGGCAGAGGACGGAGACAGAGGAGGGGGGTTTTCCTGACGGCCAAAAGCCGGGGAAGCTCAGAAAACCGTTAGGAGTGTAATTCCCGTCACTGGCAGTGAGAAAACGATTTCGGAGAGCTTCTCCAGCGATACCACCTATGTGTTTATGTGGCCACCTATTTTACTACTTATTTTTTTAATTATTTTCTTCGGCAACACTACCTAAAACTGCCATCGAATCTATCCTGGTAGAGAATTATACATGGCCTACATGTCCTCTCTCCTATGCTCTTTTCCTTGGACGAACGTCTTTCTTATACTCTTCTCCATGGGCGGCAGCACAACACAGCACACGGAGATGGATGGTGCCTGGGCACATAGGAGGCGTACGGGGCACGCGGGGGACCACCTATCGGGCACGCACGGGGCAACACCACCTGGGCGGACGGAGGCGCACAGGGCTGAGGCACACAGCGGCACCTGGGGTCACCTGATACCGGGGTCGCCTGATACCTTCAGTTGGAGGCTAACGGGCGGACGGTTCATACTCGTGAGCTTCAACATACGGAGCAATGTTCTTTGGCTCCTTCAAGGCCTCTGGGGCCAAAGAAATTTGGAAAACGTCAGCGCCACCAAAAGTTCGCTTCTTCTTCTGGCTTGTGATGCATGGCCGATGCTGAACGGCAGAGCAGAGATTCCGTTATGGCCTTCAGGACTCCAGCATGTGTATCTTTTGTGATCAGCTTCCGGAAACAATGGATCACCTTATCTGTTTCACCTTATCATAGGTTGCACATACAGTAAGGAGGTTTGGAGCATCTTGCTGTCCAAACTACATCTCCAGGATGTGGTGATTGTGCAAGAGGAGATGGTGATGATGTGGTGGTTGCGAAGCAGGAAGGGAGTTGTCAAGCAGGTGCGAAGGGCTTCGACTCGCTGTTCTTCCTTGTGGGTTGGTCTATCTGGAAGGAGAGAAACGCCATGACGTTCAACGGAAGTCCCTCCGACCTGGCTATCTTGGCGTGCATGATCCAGGATGAGGCTTCAGAGTGGTGCCTGGCTGGGGTATCGTCATCTGTTGTCGCTGCAAGCGCAGCTCTAATAGCATTGTAGGCGGTGGTCGCAAATTAGTGTTACTGTAAATCAAAACCGCGTGGCGCCGAACGGCTGTTTGTTAGCTTTAGTAATCGGTGGATTACTACTGCTATACAGTTTGTAATTTTGTATTGACTCTACTCCTTCTTAATGAAAACCGTGCTAACGCACGTTCGAGAAAAAAAACCTGGGCGGGCGGAGAGTGCACAGGGCGGCAAGGGACGGATGGCACACGGGAGGGGCACGGGGTGGGGGGGATCCAGGGCGGAGGCGCTGCCGGCGGCCGAGCGAGTGCCGAAGCCCGCAGGGAACATAGGCGGCCAGGCAAACGCCGGAGACCTGGGAGAAGACCTGGGCAAACGCCGAATTTGGTGAGGGGCAACCTGCCCGGGGTCGTCGGTGACCTGGCAAACGCCGAAATCTGCGGGGAAGCCGGCATCTGGGCGATGGAAGCCGCGGTGGAGTAAGGGGCCAGCAGAAATAGGAGGTGAAGGGGGGGAAAGTAGGAGGCAACATATCTGCTAGTTGCGGGCCTGCTGGAGTTGGGTTTTGGCCTCCGCTACCTAAATCCAAAGTAGGGGATTAAGTAGGGGGCATTGCTGGAGATGCTCTGACGGCAGGGGCAGCATGTTATTGTTAACAAATCATGTCACAATAGGAAATGTGCTGACCTATAAAAGGAAAGCCTTTGCCTTGAGACCAGGTGGAAATCTCGAATGCACACAGGCAGCAGGTGACAAACTCACACAACTCCGCCCTCTTAATGAAAAACGTGCTCGTTGGGCGCGGTCATGAAATTTTTTTTTCACACAACTCATAATCCTTTTAAAAAAACTCACACATGAAAAGGATGTACATGTTTATTGCCCTAAAAAATAGGATGTACAGTCTCTCGTCCAAGTCGACAGTTTCAAATAGTTACACTTCACACTAGTGACTAGACATGCAAAGACGCAGGTCTGGTTCACCAACTTATTTCTTTTCAACGTTGTTCCTATTGTCGTCGGACATATGTATGATACATGAGTACAAGCAGTAATTACAAGGAAAAAAAACTGCACCTCCGTGTTCAATGTGCTTCCTCAGTGCTTCTGTTCAATGTCTTTGAAGGAAAAACGATAGCAGCAATAGGTTTGTCTACATAACCACCGCCTTCATCGATTATGAATCGGAGGCCGTCGATGTGAAGCTTCCCGTGGTGGCCACTTACAATGATAGTCTGCTTGCCAGTCAGATCCTGAAAACAGATGTCCATGATATCAACATTTCTGTTCAAGATTTAAGTATTCAACATAAATACAATGGTGCTCATGTGGGCTAATGAGGTCACATAACGCGATAATTTGCACTACCCTACATTCAGGACAGGTACAATAAGTATCATGTGTATCTGCCACGAACAGAAACATGTCTAGCAATGTTCGTATAGGCAGCCCATGCATATGCACTGATGCTTCCTTGTTTCAACTTTCAACAAAACCAGAGAATGAAGTAGACCCACACACCCGGGCCAGGTTCATCAAATTATATGATAGAAGCGGAGATTTTCAACAAAATATATGTGTGTTGTAGTAAGAAGTACATAGGTGTATTAGATTTGTATACCACAATGTAATGGTGCAATTAGTATTGATAACTCTTGTGTTTAATTTTATCTATAATAATGAAAATTCTGAACTTATACCATATCCGTATTGAAGGTTCCAGATATCATTGCTAAGAAGGAACTGATAGTGTTTCTGCATGGCGCACCCAATTACATTCTACAAGGGTACAAATGGTAATTCAAAATGGCATGATGACCAGAGCAATGCAGACATGCCAATGAATATTGTTTTCAGAATACTAGAGAATATACAGGACATCCTATTGGCCTGTCTTGTTAAATATGAGCATATTTAAAACATTAGGACAGTTGTACTTGATTTGCAGGCATGTTGTGCCAATTTGATTCTGTATACAAATATACAAGGTTAGGCCAAAGACTGATTTAACAATGTGAGAAAGAAAAAGGAAAAGAGATCGGAACCGGTGTCTTTAAAACTCTTACCATTTCATACCTTATCAGTTACCAAACCTGTTATACTTTTAAAAGTAATTTGTTCACCCAAGGAATCATGAGACTAAAATTAAAATAGGCACAGATCAATATTCTCAACTTCAAAAACTGGAAAAGCAAAGCATCGTGGAGTGGGTGGGATCAAAAGTCAAGACTTAAGAGAGCAGGCTCCACTCAGCTAAGCAGTATATAATATTGGCTCAGCTCTGATAAACTCCAGTAAAAACATTAGGGTTTACTGCCACCAGCTCTGCTAAAACGATGTCACACCAGCTCAACGACATGAACTAACACATCATGAGCTAATAATGATGTGTCAAGTGCACTGTACATTTTAAAAGCATTTACAGATGCACTCTAAAGACCAAGATTGTCTCTTCCCTAAAACTCATGATACAGAAATAAGCATTTGCAGAATCATTCTGATGAGTATGTTGTCTCACCAAGCTGGTAAATATTAAAAACTCAGAAACTAAGTTTCTTTTCTGGTAAACTAGAGAGAAATAAGATGCAGATTTTTTTTTCACCTTGGGTGTGTCCCAAACATCTTGCCTCCCACTAAGCATTTCAACCTTTGGCACCCTTGTGTCTCTAGTTCTCAAAACTCTAAGTTGCTCATTCAAATCTATGGTCCTCTCTAGGCCAGCATGGACGGCAATCAGATTGCAGATGAATTGTCCTTCATCCGTATCAATTGGCACATTTTCCTGTCAATAACCATAACCTGAATACCTTAGGAGCAACACCTCTTGCTTGAATACTTACAATTCACACAATAACTCACCTCTTCATGTATCCAAACCAAGTCATGCAGAAACCTCTTCTGCTCCTCTGGCACAGTCTTTGCGAGATCTGTGAAGAAATTAGAACCAACAGCAAATTAGAATTAGAAGATGATCTTGTTTGAAATGGGGAGCTGTTTGCTGAAAATTAGAAATTGTTTGGACAATTTCTGGCAGGAGATTACGTATGATTTTTTTTCTCGAACGTGCAGGAGAGCTGCGTGTCATTTCATTGATAGATAGAAAAAAAGGTCCGATTACAAGCCGATTCCATGGCTGGGGTTATGTATGATTATATGCGTACAGAATCTAGTAGAGTACCAAATTCCTTGTTTTGTATCTTAAGATAAATGGTACTAGTACCTTGCTTTATCAGTGAATAGCTTGCCACGTTTTACTGTGTTAAGTGTTAAACATAAAACTCCATTGAAGTAGTCACTCTGATCTTGTATAGAAAATTTACGTTATCTGGCTCGCTTTGCGCAACTGCTGTTGAACAGCAGATCGGCTGGCCAAGAGAGGACTCCTCATCCAGCAGCCAGCCCTCTTTGTGACCAGGAGGAAGAATCAATTCAGCACCTGTTGCTCTCCAGTGTCTTTGCTCGACAGGTTTGGTTTATAATTTTCCAGTGGTTGGGCCACTCTGCCATCACACCACAACCTTCCACCAGCAGATTCTCAAGTTGGTGGTGCAAGGCAGTGAAGGAGGTCTCAAAAGAAGGTCAAGAAAGGGCTTATTGTCTCATTATTCCTGTGGCATGGGAAACTACGAATCATCGCAACAACTGTGTGCTGCTGCAAACAGAGTCCACAATCTATCCTTTGGTGTGCTGATGCCTGCTGGATCAAAATGCCTCCAGGAGTTATTGATGTGCTGCTGCCTGCTGGAGCAAAAGGCCTCCAGGAGTTATTTCCCAGGGCATTCCATATTTTCATTAGACTAGGTTTTTGGTCGTCTGGTTGCTTGCTGCATCAAGCTTGCTGTGTTGTTATCCTTGTGAGAGTTGTATCTTGAGTGTGTGTCTTTGGGGGTTTCTCCAATCCCCATTGTTCTCTTGTGTCTTTAGTACACCATCCGCAATGTAATGTTAGACTTGCTTTGCAAAATTTCAATTGGGGGATATTCTGCCCAATCTCTGTACTGTGCTTATAATGAGTGAAATCCTTTCCACTTTCAAAAAAAAAGAAAAGAAATGTCCGATTAACAAAAACTGATTTCTCATACTTTTATTTATTGGGAAATTGTGCGTTCATTTAGTAAACATGCAAATCAAAATTCATAGGTTGCTTGCCTGCTCAGCATTTCTTAAGGTTTATGCAGTCTCGTGAGAGATTGATTATATATGAACGCAACACACCCACATTTTGGAAGCACACCACAGCTCAGATTAGTAAACCGTTGGACAGGCTCCATGGCAAATTGCCACAGCCCTAAGCCTCTAACGGACTAGTAAACCGTTCGACAGGATCCATGGCAAATTGCATTGGTTGATACTGTAACTACATTACACTATGCAAGAAAAACAAACTGACGAGGAAATTTCATGACTGACCTGGGGAACCATGGGCGACGCCGTAGGATTCGAAGGTGGGCTGCGCGTCGTAGATGGAGCCCTTGTACGGAGCCCCTTCTTGGGGTTCCACCTCTCCTTGATGACCCCGCCCCACCGCCTCCCTGCACGTGCATGCCCTCGTACCCCGGCCCGCGGAACCACCCCTCGTGCTCCTCATTGTGGATGTTCTCGTCCCAGGTGGCCGAGAACGGGGAGCCGTCGGGCGGCGGCGGCAGCGCCCCGACGAACGCCGCGAAGGCGAGGTCGTGGTGGCCGCAGAGGAAGACGTGGCTCTGCGCTGGGTGGCGCGTCGGGAGCGCGAGGAGGAAGTCGAGGACCCTGCGGGTGTGCGGGCCGCGGTCGTTGTAGTCGCCGAGGAAGATGACCAGCGCGGTGGCGAAGGCGTCGGCAGGGAGCGCGGCCTGGAGGTTGGACCAGAGGCTCTCCAGCTTCGTGACGTAGCCGTGGACGTCGCCCACACAGATCACCGTGCGGGGTGGGCAGGAGGAAGCAGACATCTCGGGCGGCGTTTCCGCTACCGGCCGTTCGCCGGGGGCTAGTGGAGCACCAGGGGAGCGAATTTATCCTGGAGAGGATGAAAAGAGGCGCCTCTGGGCTCTGGCTAAAAAAAAAAAGACTACTACCTCGTCTCAAAAAAAATGTAACCATCGCTTCTCGACGAGTCAAAATTCTTAACTTTGACTAAATACAAATAAAAACATATTGATGTTTATGATGTGTAATGAGTATAATTGGATTAGTTATGAAATATAGTTTCATAATAAACCTAATTAGAGATTAAAATGTAGATAATATCATTTATAAACTTGGTTAAACTTAAAAATTCTTTGACTCTTCGGGAACCGAGATTTATATGCTTTTTGGGACGGAGGGAGTACTTCACAGCCCCCCACACACACCCCCAACTGTAGCGGGTGGTCTACTTCAACCCCTAACTATCAAACCGTCTACTTCATCCCTCGAACTTTTTAAAACCGGTCAAATTACCCCGGAGATTTTGAAACGGCGGATTAGCCACAGGAGGTCTTTTTCTTTTTTTACTTATTTTAGATAAATTTTTTGAAAAATCATAGTAAATCACAAAAAAAATTATAAAATAAAAAATCTAATTTTGTTGGACTCTACATAGGTAGATCTACACAGTGAATATATAATATGATATGAAGTACAAAGTTTTGCTGTAGATTTTGATCTATTTTTTTTCTATAATTTAGACTCCAATTTTGTCAATTTTGTTGTACTAAAGCATACCATATTATATATTCATTGTGTAGATCTACTCATGTGGAGTCCAATAAAATTGAATTTTTCATTTTATGATTTTTCTGTAATTTACTATGATTTTTCAAAGATTCAGCCGAAATAAATAAAAAAGAAAAGACAAAACCATCGGTGCTGCAGCAAACCCGTGGTTACTGTAGCAAATCCACGGTTACTATAGTTAATCCGCCGTTTCAAAATCGCCTGGGGATAATTTGACCGGTTTTGAAAAGTTTGGGGTAAAGTAGACGGTTTGATAGTCGAGGGTGAAGCAGATCACCTGCCATAGTTGGGGTGAAGTAGACTTTTTCCCTCTAACTACCTTACATTACTGAGGGACAATACACACCGTTGGATCTTATGGTCGCTTGATCCACAGCGTCCAACCCGATCCAGATCGTTCCCCAGTCCCCCACCCCTTTTGCCCTTCCGCTTCCGTCTCTTTGGACCCGCGACGGCGGCTTCTCGCCTTGCGCTCGTGCACGACCGCCCTGCCACCTCCATCCGCCGCCGCCGCGCTGGGTCTGGTTTGGGCTCTGTTAACCTGGGCCGCTGGGAGACCTTGATTTTATATGCCCCCGCTGCCGCGGTCGTCAGCAGTGAAGCGATGCTGGAGAAAGACCGGATATCCTACTTCTACGACGGTACATTCACCGCGCTCCCTCTTCTCCTCGCTGCAAAACCCTAGCTCTCGCCATAGTCGCAACTCGCTGTTCTTAGTTCTTATTACTCCACTTCGTTCTTCGGTGTTCCATCGCGTACTGCGCGTGGCTTTAAGCACTAAAGCGGGGATTCTACGGGGACTGAGTAGTTTCCTTTTGTTTCGCTGATTTCAAGTGGTCAGACGTGATGAATGCTCATGGCGATCGCCTTTTGCTCAGCTGGATTTTGGGCTATTTTAGCAAGGGGAAATTGCGGGAGGTATTACTTCCAGGACTTGCTCGATTTGAATTGGGGCTGATTTGAATTGGTATTCACAAATCACAAGGCCTGGTGCTAGGTTCCTTATAGTTTAGTTTAGGTTCGTTATAGTAGGATTTATGCTTTGTCCCGAGTCAGATAACATGGGTGCGAGTATATCTTGGATCAAGATTTGAATGGAATTCATTGCATGCTAAGTCCCTATTTGAGAGGTTATAGGCAAGGCAAGCTACATGTAGCTATAGTTGAAGTCTTGTAGAATTGTAGCTACGAAATTCCATTTGGTTCTTTGCATGTTATAGAAAAGAAGATTCTTGCAAAATTCATTGTCTCTGCGCTCTCTGCATATAGACTGTTTTTATCCACGTTCTAGAAAATGAAAACATTGATATAAAGTTCCACCCAGTTTTTTTATATGTAATAAACTATTTTATTTGTTCAAATCTGTAAAGTTCCAGAGCTCCTGCGTCTTTCAAAACAAATGTTTGAATTTGTGATTGCTGGCTTAACAATTTCTTTTGACACACCCATTTTAGGAGATGTTGGCAATGTCTACTTTGGGCCAAATCACCCCATGAAGCCTCATCGTCTCTGTATGACACATCACCTTGTTCTTTCGTATGGACTTCATAAAAAGATGGAGATATATGTCAGTATTGAATATCATCTATTCATTTTCTTTGAACTCGTGAAGACTGTAATGTTTAATGTTATTTTGCAACCAATGGATTCTGCAGAGACCACACAAAGCATATCCAATAGAGCTTGCCCAGTTCCATTCTGCTGATTATGTGGAATTCTTGCACCGGATAACTCCTGACACCCAGCACCTATATGCAAGTGAATTAACCAGATGTATGGATGCTGAAGTTCTCTTTTTCACACTATTCTTCCAGACTCTGCTAATTTCACAGTGAAATACATGTCACATAACTTGCTCATGTTTCATTCTTATACCTTTATTTATTCTTGTTAATTAGATCTAAGGTGTTACTACACTTATATTTTGCTTAGGTCTTCATTTATATAGTTAAAAGAATAGAAAGAAGCGATTATCACTGTATATATTTCAGTCTTTTGTTGCATACAACAAATGTAAGGTTAGCTATTTCCAATTAAATGAAAACAATCCAGTTTATATCTTCCATAATATGCCTATCTGACACCGATTAAAATCTCTATCGATCCCACCCATAGCCTTTTTTGGTTTTCTGACTTAATTTATCTGGGTTTGTTTTTTCTCTGTTCTCAGACAATCTTGGAGAAGATTGTCCGGTCTTTGATAATTTGTTTGAGTTCTGCCAAATCTATGCTGGAGGAACTTTAGGTAATGTTAAAATCACTGAGGGTCTGAGGCTTCTTTCGATTTTACGAACTCTCAAGTTGTTCTTTATATTCTTTTTAGATGCTGCTCGCAGATTAAATCATAAAACATGTGACATCGCCATTAATTGGGCTGGTGGGCTACATCATGCCAAAAAGTGTGAGGCGTCAGGCTTCTGTTACATTAATGATCTTGTATTAGGAATTCTGGAGCTTCTCAAGTACCATGCCAGGGTTCTTTATATTGACATTGATGTCCATCATGGAGATGGAGTTGAAGAAGCCTTTTATTTCACTGACAGGTTCATGCTTTGCCACTAAAAGATTATTTACTTTAATTTCTATAGCTATCTTTTTTGTTATTGTTGTTGTCTTGACGAATTTCCAATCTAGTCCATGGCTTCATCATTTTTTTGTTGTTCATTGGTCTGCCTCACTGTAGTGTGTTAATTACTGAGTGTCTTCAAGGTGCTTCAGATTTCTTAAATTTTTCTCTTTAATGTTTTGCAGGGTAATGACTGTGAGTTTCCACAAGTATGGTGATCTGTTCTTTCCTGGAACGGGTGATATTAAGGTAAGGTTCAACTCACAGCCGTCATGAATAATTTAATGTATTTCACCTCCATTTAGTTTATATTAGCTTTGTGTCAGTGTCACAAATGCGGCATTGAGAATACGCTATACCTTTATGTTAGACAGGTAACTAGTATGGCCCTTTGTGCCACATGGTCTTGTGCTGCACTAGGCCCGTGCGCCTCCTTGTATGATTGATGGATAGGCAAGGATCACCGTTGGTTGGTTGATCCATCTATAAGCCAAACCCTACAGCATCCTGCCTATATACGCGTTAAATTTTATAAGTGATACGCTGTGGACGGTAATCATGGTCCTCTTCCAGGCGAACAAGGCCTCCCGCGCTATGATATTCACCTCCCGAATCGTTTTGCATCGCTAAAATCTTTTTATCAAATTGCCTTTCAACCATGCTTTGGATCATGAAATTTTTGGAAAACTTCAGATTTGTGGCGCAGCAAGTAAATCCAAGTAAATTTACTAAAATCATCAATGAAGCTAACATAAAAATTGTTCTTGCCAACAGAGGTGATAGCAGGTCCCCATACATCAAAGAACACAAGTTCAAGGGGACTAGATGAAACACTTGTTGACTTAGGATAGGGAAGCTGATGACTAGCACAAACTACATCTTTATTCGACTATGAAACAAAGGGAATATTGTTTGTGCTAAGGACCTGCTCAACTACTACAAAGGAGGGATGACCGAGACGGCTGTGCCATCTAGTCGAGGACTTGATGGCGCCACATGTCACTTTATTCGAGGAAGACCCAAACTTCAACGAGTAGAGACCACCTTTGCAGTTTCCTCTAAGAAGAATTTTCTTCATTGCCAGATCCTTAATCAAAAAATAATTTGGATGAAATTCCATGAATGCATGATTGTTAGAAGTGAGGCGATGGACAGAGGCAAGATTTTTGCTAGCTTCAGGTACATAATGAACATTATTGAGGACAAGATCTCTATTTGGGGTACGAATAAAACTTCGACCAATTCGGTTGATTCTCACGCCGGCGCCATTGGCGGTGTGCACTTGACCGATGCCATGATATTCTTCCCTCATAGTGAGTTTGTCCAGCTTGCTGGTGATGTGATCGGTCGCACAGTATCGGTGTACCAATTTGTGTCAATGCCGTAGGAGGTAGTCGTTGTCGATGTTGAGTGGTGCTCCGACTGCCCAGTGAAGGACACATCAAAGCTCTTGAAGCAGCGCAGAACCGTGTGGCCCTCCTTGCCGCACAGTTGACAGGTGGGGCGGTCGGCATTGACATTCTGGTTGGGCTGATGACGACCTCCGATGATGCTACTCCCAACTAACGAGTTGGATGTAGAGTTCCCTCAAGGTCAGCGGCTCCACACGCGCTGCCATGGCGGAGACAACGGGGTTGAAGTCCATGTCGAGGTGGGCGAGGATGTAGGAGGCGATCTCATCCTCCAACTTCTTTCGTGCAACCACCATGTCATCTGCAAGAGATTTCATGCGACTGAAGAACTCGGCGATGGTGGAGGAGCCTTTTTGCGCAGTTGTCGACGCCATGCACGTGTTGATGACGTGCCCATGAGATTGGGACACCGACATGTCCTGGATGACCTTCCACACTTAGGTAACGGTGGATCATGTGGCCACCTGCACCAAAATTTTGGTAACTGAGGATCTGTTGATCCTTTGCAACCAAGGCCTCAAAGCCTTGGTTTGGAACTAGGTCGGTTGGCTTGTCAGCCGACTTGGCAATCTCCTTCGCCGGCACTGGTGCGTCAAGGTTGAGGTAATGTGTGACTTGCGCAACGCGCAGGGCCGACATGACCTGCACCTTCCAAAGCGGTTAGTTGTTCTTTGTGAGCTTCCCAGTGACAGACACCCGATGGAGAGCGCATGACCAGTAGCAGAAGAAGAAGCCATGGACGAGATTGTGGAGAAACCTAGCTTTGATTACCATGCGAAAATGGGTGTAACGTGTTGCCCCCTTAGGCTCACGGCTCCGTGTTATATAGGCTAGGAAAAGCCCCTAGCGTGGCACATACAATTTAGTGTACAAGTCAAGAGACTTACAAAGGAACAAAGATATGTGATCAATCAATCTACCTATAGTACAAGGAGGCAATGTTGGTATGGCTCCATATTTGTTGTTTGCTTGTATTGTAAGTAGATTGATCGATTGATATCTTTCTTTCCATGTAAATCTTCCTTGTCTTGTACTCCAAGATGTATTGCCACGCTAGGGGCTTTTCCTAGCCTGTATAACACGGAGCCGTGAGCCTGAGAAGGCATCAGGTAACAACCATTTTCACATGGTAATCAGAGCTAGGTTCCTTCACAACCTTGTTCATGGCTTCTCCTTCCGCACCTGGTGCTGCTCTCTCAATCGGCTGCACCGAGAAGCTCACGAAGAACAACTTCCCGTTGTGGAAGGCACAGGTGATGTCTGCCTTGCATGGTGCCCAGGTCGCACATTTCATCAATGATGACGCGCTAATTCCACCAAAGGAGATCCTGATGTCTGCTGATAAGCCGACGGATCTCATCCCCAACCTAGACTAAGACTACGACACCTGGGTCACCAAGGATCAGCAGATCTTCAACTGCGCGCTCTCCTCCATCTCTAGGGAGATCTTGGTGCAGGTCACTACCTGTACCACCACCGCCGAAGTATGGAAGGCCATCCAAGATATGACGGCGTCCCAATCTCGCGGACGCGTCATCAACACACGCATGGCTCTAGCCACCGCGTAGAAAGGCTTCTCCATCACCGAGTTCTTCAGCAAGATGAAATCCCTTGTGGATGACAGGCGTCTGCAGGCAAGAGAATGGAGGATGAAGAGATCGCCTCCTACATCCTCGCCGGCCTCGACATGGACTTCAACCCAATTGTCTCTGCCATGGCAGAGCGCGTGGAGCCGTTGTCCCTTGGCGAACTCTACACCCAACTGGTGAGTTGGGAGCAGCGGATGGATCTGCTACACAATGGCTCTGGGTCTTCGGCCACCCGTGGTGGTCGTGGGGGCAACAACCGCGGCTATGGCGGTCGTCCTCAACAGAACTCCTCCAACGCCGATCACCCCACTTGCCAGCTTTGCGGCAAAGAGGGCCACACCGTGTTGCGCTGCTACAAGCGTTTCGACGCATCCTTCACTGGACATCCGGAGCAGCAATTTGTATCAGGCGCCACCACCTCCTACGTCATCGACACAAATTGGTACACCGATGCTGGTGCTACCGATCACATCGCCAGCCAACTGGAGAAGCTCACCGTGGGAGACAAGTACCATGGCACTGATAATCATGCCTTTATTGAATATCATCCAAATTATTTTGTGATTAAGGACTAGGCAACGAAGAGAACTCTTAGAGGGAGCTGCGAAGGAGGCATCTATCCGTTGAAGTCTAGGTCTTACCCAAATAAAGTGACATATGGCGCCATCAAGTCTTCCTCGTCTAGGCATAGCCGGGTTGCTCAACCGTTGTTTGCAATAGTTCAGCAAGTCCTTAGCAAAAATCACATTCCTTCTATTTCTAAGTCGAATAAAGATGTGTGTGATGCTTGTCAGAAAGGCAAGAATCATCGGGTGCCCTACCTGAAATCAACAAGTGTTTCATCTAGTGCTCGAGAACTTGTTTTTCCTAATGTATGTGATCTAGCGCCCACCGCTGTTGGCAAGAATAGTTTTTATGTTAGCTTCATTGATGATTTTAGCAAATTCACGTGGATCTATTTGCTGCACCACAAATATGAGGTTTTCCAAAAATTACATGAGTTTCAAAACATGGTTGAACGCTAGTTTGATAAGAAAATTCTAGCTATTCAAACCAATTGGGGAGCGGAGTATCAAAAGTTGAATGCTTTCTTTCAACACATTGGGATCTCTCACCATGTTTCTTGTCCCTGTGCTCATCAACAAAATGGCTCGGTTGAACGCAAACATCGCCATATTGTTGAATTAGGCTTGTCGCAACTTGCTCATGGCTCCATGCCCCTTAAATTTTGGGATGAAGCCTTCATCACCGCTACTTATCTCATAAACCGCCTCCCCAACAAAGTCATCCATGGCCAAACCCCTCTAGAGCGCCTGTTTCATCAAACACAAGACTACTCGACTCTTCCTACCTTTGGTTGTGCATGTTGGCCTAACCTTCGGCCCTAGAATTCTCGAAGGATTCAATTCTGTTCCAAGCATTGCGTGTTTTTAGGTTATAGCAATATGCACAAAGGGTTCAAGTGTCTGGATGTCGTTGAAGGTCGCGTTTATATCTCTCATGACGTTGTGTTTGATGAGAACGTCTATTCCCTTGCTCAACTTCATCCTAATGCTGGAGCCCGTCTCAGATCCGAAATTCTTCTCCTTCCGTCCACCTTGCTTAATCCTACCTCCATTTTGGGACAACAATTCTTCTGATCTATTTAGTAATGGTTCCCTATGGCATCAGATGCCACGCTCCTGCAGCTTCTAGGGGTCATTTTATGCTCCCATGGCAGTTTTCGTTTTTGGCAGGGACAGGCGCGGCTCCCGGTGATGATCCGCCTGTATTGCTTGCTGTTGGAATATGTGTGTATTAGGCCCATGAGGCTAGGCTCATGAGGCCCATGTATGGTTACCTATATAGCTACCCTTCTAGGGTTAGCCCAAATCAATAGAGACACATCTTCTAGCATGGTATCAAGCTAGGGTTTTTCCTTTCCTCCCCACCCTACCCTGCTCAGCCGCCGGCGGGGGGGGGGGGGGGGGGGGGGGGGGGGGGCTCAGCCCAGCCGCCGCCAGCCATGGCCGGCCGACCTCCCTCCCGGCCTCCCTCCACTTCCCCCCTCTCCCCTCTCCCTGGTCGCACGTCGTGGCGCCCCCTGCCGCGGCCCCTGCTCGCTCTGCTCCAGCCGCCCCGCCACAGCTCGCGGCGGCTCTCGCCACCGGCGTCGACCCGACGGGCGTGGGAGCAGGGGACCATGCTGCTGTCGCCGTGGGGGCCCCGGTGGGCCGGCTGGTGGGGCAAACGACCCTTCCTTGCCGCCGGCGGGAGCCTCTGCTCCTCCCCGTCCGACTCCAGGCGGAGCGGACCATCTCCAGGCACCGGCGGGAGCCTCTGCTCCTCCCCGTCCGACTCCAGGCGGAGCGGACCATCTCCAGGCGGCTCTTGCTGCCTGGATTGGCGCGGCCGGTGCTCCCCCTTCTCGTTCAGCTCCAGGTGCCGGGGTGGCACCTCTCCAGACCGCCCTTGCTCATCTCCTGGACGCGGATGCCCATGCGGCTCCAGGTGCTGGCCTTGCCCCTCTCCAGGCGGCTCTTACCGCTCTACTGGGCGCGGACGGCGCTGCTCCTCCCCGTGCTGTTCCAGGAGCCGGGGTGGCACCTCTCCAGGCCAACGGCTCCGACTCCCTCGCCACCGCGCTTGTCTCTGCCCGGGCAGCGGCCGCAGCGGGGCAGGCCCGTGTCCGCGTGGCTGCCCTGGCCTGGGAGCGTGAGCGGGATGCAGCTGATGCTCTGGCTCGCCAGATCGCCAACGCAGAGCATCTCCTTGCCCCTCACACCAACCACGACATCGCCGCCTCCTCCAGCTCGATGGGCCACCGGGCACCCGCCACCGCGGTCCTCTGGCACGATCCTGCTGATCCCCTCGTGGCCCAGCTCCACTACCAGGCCGGGGGCGTGCAGAACATCCGCCTTCTCGTACCGGTGGTACTCGAGCCTGAGTCACCATCTTACGCTCGGTGGCGGGACCTGGTCCTCCTCACCCTCCGCCGCTATGCCCTCGACGATCACGTCCTCACCGATCACCCTGTCACGGCTCAGTCCCCCTCGTGGCTGCGCCTTGACAGCATCGTCCTCTCCTGGATCATTGGGACGATCTCCCTCGACCTCCACGACCTCGTCCGCAACACGCCGAACGCTCGCCAGGCCTGGCTGGTGCTCGAGGGCCAGTTTCTGGGCAATGCCGAGGCTCGGGCTCTGCGCCTCGACGCGAGCTTCCGCACCTTTGTCCAGGGGGACCTGGCCGTCGGCGAGTTCTGCCGGAAGATGAAGGCCATGGCCGACTCCCTCGGCGACCTGGGCTGGCCCGTGGAGGATCGCATCCTCGTCCTCAACATCCTCCGCGGACTCAGTGACCGCTACGCCCACCTCCGGACTTGGATCACCCGCCAACGTTCCTTCCCCACCTTCCTACAGGTCCGTGACGACCTTGTCATGGAGGAGCTCACTCAGGGCATCCAGCCGGGGTACACCACCGCTCCGGGGTCCTCGTCTTCTTCGACGGCTCTGGCTGCTACTCCGCCACGTCCGTCCACTCCACGTTCGTCCGCTACACCGCCGTTGTCTCTCCTGGGTCCACCTCCCTCCGGGCCGAGCGGGGGTGGGGGTGTCGTGGCGGTCGTCGTCGCCGTACTGGAGGTCGTGGGGGCGGCCGCGGTGGGGTCACACAGACTCCGGCTGGTGGGCAGGCCCTGGTTGGACCGCAGGGGGGACACCATGGCCTTCATTCCACAACCCGTGGTCAGGGCGCATCTCTATGTGGCCCTTCCACGCTCCTGGAGGTGCGCCTCACCCATCGGCGGCCATGTTTACAGGTGCTCCACCTCCCGGCGTCTCCACTACGCCTCCGTGGGTTGGACCCTCCGGCACCCCTCCTGGGGTTGCGGGATGGGACCAGGCGGTCTTGGCTCGCTCGTTCAGCACCATGAGCCTGACACCTCCTGTCGGACCAGAGTGGATCGCCGACTCGGATGCCACCTACCACACCACCCCTGACCCTGGTATACTTTTCTCTGTCCAGTCTCCTTCTTCCTCTCTTTCCTTCGTCCTTCTTCCTCTCTTTCCTTCCTGTCACGTCTGTGGGTACCGCCGGTGCTCATGGCTCCTTTCGTCTTCCTGATGTTCTTGTCGCTCCTTCTATGGTTCACAGCCTTCTTTCTATTCGTCGTTTTACAGCTGACAATTCTTGTTCTGTGGAATTTGACTCTTCTGGTCTTACTGTAAAGGATTTGGATTCCCGGCGTCCTCTGCTCCGATGTGACAGCACGGGGCCCTTTACACTCTTCGCTTCCCGACGGCTCCATCTTCTTCGCCGTCCGTTTTGTCAGCTGCCTTCGCCGCCTCTACCTCCTCTACTACTTGGCACCGGCGCCTCGGCCATCCTGGACGTGATGCCCTGATGCAGCTCAGTCGTAGCTCCGACATTCCGTGTATTCGGGCTCATGCTGAGCATTTGTGTCATGCGTGCCAATTGGGCCGACATGTTCGTCTTCCTTTTCAGAGTTCTTCACATGCGGCCCGCATTTTTGATCTTGTACATTGCGACCTATGGACATCTCCTGTTATCAGTATTTCTAGCTATAAGTATTATCTTGTGGTTGTTGATGATTTTTCGCATTATTCGTGGACCTTTCCCTTGCGTGCGAAGTCTGATACGTTTTCCACGCTCCTTCACTTCTTCACTTAGGTGTCCACACAGTTTGGCCTTATCATCAAGGCCGTCCAGTGTGACAATGGTCGTGAGTTTGATAACTCCACCTCCCGGGCTTTCTTCCTCTCTCACGGTGTTCAGTTGCGTATGTCTTGCCCATATACCTCCTCACAGAATGGCAAAGCTGAACGCATGATTCGCACCACCAATGACACCGTGCACACCCTTCTGTTTCAGGCCTCTCTCCCAGCTCGCTTCTGGGCCGAGGGCTTGCACACCTCCACCTACCTCCTCAATCGTCTTCCTTCCACTGCTTGTCCCGCTCCTACACCACACCACGCCCTTTTCGGTACCCCTCCGCGGTACGATCACCTTCGCGTCTTTGGGTGTGCGTGTTATCCCAACACCGATGCCACGTCTTCCCACAAGCTGAAACCCCGCTCCACTCTCTGTGTCTTCCTCGGGTACTCCCCGGATCACAAGGGGTACCGGTGCTTTGACCTTACCTCCCGACGGGTCCTCATCTCTCGCCATGTGGTGTTCGATGAGTCCGTCTTTCCCTTCTCCGCCACACCCACCACCACTCCTGTTCCTGATCCCTCCTCCCTCTTTCCCGCTGACACGGTGGTCCAGCCACCTTTTTCGTGGTCTCCTGCAGGTACTGCTTCGCCGCACTCCCTGCCGGGCACCTGTCCCGGCTCCCCGGCGGGTCCGGGCCCGTCGTCCTCTGGCGCGGCCCCGACCTCTCCGTCTGGCGCCGATCCGGGGACCTTGCTCCCCGATACGGCCCCGGGGGGGCCGTCGCCCGGTGCTGCCCCGGCACCTCCTTCGCGGTACGCAGCGCCGGTACGGGTGTACCAGCGCAGGCCGCGGCCGCCGCCACTCACGGTCCCTTCTCCGCCGGGGACACCGACACCACCACCTCAGTCCCTGCCGACCCGTGACGCACCGCCGGTCTACCATCCGCCGCTTCTTCACCGACACTCGCGGCATGTTCACCCGATGTTGACACGGCACGCGGCTGGCACTCTGCCACCCCGGGCCCTTGCGGCATCGACCGGCGACGCGCCGGTCTCCCCGGTACTCTCTTCCGTCCGTGACGCCCTGTTGGATCCTCACTGGCGTCGCGCGATGGAAGAGGAGTACGCCGCGCTCCTCGCCAACCAGACGTGGGAGTTGGTGCCCCGGCCGCCGGGCTCCAACGTCGTCACCGGCAAGTGGATCTGAACCCACAAGCGTCGGGCTGATGGCACTCTCGAGCGTTACAAGGCTCGCTGGGTTCTCCGGGGCTTCACTCAGCGCCCTGGGGTCGATTATGATGAGACGTTCAGCCCGGTGGTCAAGCCGGCCACCGTCCGCACCGTGCTCTCACTGGCGCTTGCTCGATCGTGGCCCGTCCATCAGCTGGACGTCAAGAATGCCTTTCTGCACGGCCTTCTCACCGAGGCAGTGTACTGCAGTCAGCCGGCGGGGTTCGTTGATTCCTCCCGTCCTGACATGGTCTGCCGGCTCAACAGGTCTCTCTACGGCCTCAAGCAGGCACTCCGGGCGTGGAACCATCGATTTGCTGCTTTCCTGCTGACACAGGGGTTTGTGGAGGAGTCTGATACATCTCTGTTTATCTATCACCATGGAGCCGACACTGCATACTTGCTGCTCTATGTTGATGACATTGTCCTCACAGCCTCCAGTGAACCACTTCTCCGCCGGATCATAACCGCTCTTCAGCAAGAGTTTGCTATGAAGGATCTGGGTGTGCTCCACTATTTCCTCGGGGTCACTGTTGAGCCTCACCCTGCCGGGTCACTTCTTCACCAACGGCAGTATACTCGAGATATCCTGGAGCGGTCTGGGATGACTGACTGCAACCCCTGCTCCACTCCGGTTGATACTCAGGGCAAGCTGTCAGAGGCTGAGGGCCCCCAGTGTCAGATCTCACTGCATACCGGAGTCTTGCTGGTGCCCTCCAGTACCTCACCTTCACCCGGCCGGACATCACATATGCAGTTCAGCAGATCTGTCTTCACATGCATGATCCCCGGGAGCCTCACCTCACGGCTCTCAAGCGCCTCCTTCGCTACCTCCGGGGCACGATCGACTACGGCCTCCTTCACCGTTCCTCCTCCGCCGACCTTGTCGTCTACACTGACGCTGACTGGGCGGGGTGTCCGGACACTCGCCGCTCCACCTCCGGCTACGCTGTCTTCTTCGGCGGCAACCTGGTGTCCTGATCGTCTAAGCGCCAGAATGTGGTCTCCCGGTCCAGTGCCGAGGCGGAGTACCGCGCTGTCGCTAATGGCGTGGCTGAGGCCTCCTGGCTCCGGCAGCTTCTCGCTGAGCTGCACACTCCGCCCTCCCGGAGCACACTGATCTACTGCGACAATGTCAGTGCGGTCTACCTCTCCACCAACCCTATCCAACACCAGCGGACGAAGCACGTGGAGATCGACCTACACTTTGTCCGTGATCGGGTGGCCATGGGCGAGGTGCGAGTCCTTCATGTTCCGACCACCTCCCAGTTCGCGGACATCTTCACCAAAGGCCTCCCGTCCTCGACCTTCACCGAGTTTCGCTCCAGCCTCAACATCACCAGTGGCTAGTTGCGTCTGTGGGGGGGGCATGTGTGTGTTCTTTCTTCTTCTTGTTCAGCCTGGAACTCCGCTGCGCCGGTAGTTCAGACTGCGGGGGGGTGTTGGAATATGTGTGTATTAGGCCCATGAGGCTAGGCCCATGAGACCCATGTATGGTTACCTATATAGCTACCCTTCTAGGGTTAGCCCAAATCAATAGAGACACATCTTCTAGCACCTGCACCTTCTCCCGGATCCTCCTCGGATCTGCTGCCGTCAACATCCGCCCTCGCGCCCGGTGACATGGTCACCGATAAGCAGCCTGTGTCCAATCGACCACTTCGGCTTCTCCGCCACGACGGCCTCGCCGATTCCGACCAACTATCGCAGCGCCCTTGCCGACCCCAAATGTGTGCGGCGATGGTGGCGGAATGCTCTCATCGCCAACGACACCTGGTGCCTGGTTCCCTAACTACCCGGTGCCGTTACGGGCAAGTGGTTGTTCAAGCACAAGTTCCACTCCGATGGGACCCTGGCCAGGCACAAGGCGCGCTGGGTCATCCATGGCTTCTCCCAGTAGGCTGGCATTGACTACGATGAGACCTTCAGCCCGGTTGTCAAGCCGGCGACAATCCGCACCGTCCTCAACATTGCCACCTTGCGTGACTAGCCCATTCACACCAGCTGGATGAACGCCTTCCTCCATGGTCACCTCGAGGAGATGGCCTACTGTCAGCAGCCGTCTTTGTCGACCCGACTACTCCCGACTACGTCTGCCTGCTGCAGAAGTCCCTATACGGACTCAAGCAGGCGCCCTGAGCTTGGAACCAGCGCTTCGCCAACTACATCAGCACCATTGGCTTCGCTGCGTCCAAGTCTAATGCCTCTCTCTTTGTGTACAAAGATGGAGACCACGTTAGTTATCTACTACTCTACGTCGACATCATCCTCACGGCATCGTCCACTAAGCTGCTCCGGCACGTCACGGCACGCCTCCACTCGGAGTTTGCCATGATAGATCTCGGCGACCTCCACCACTTCCTCGGGATCGCTGTGACATGGGACCACTCAGGCCTGTTCCTGTCCCAGTGTCAGTATGGAGTCAACCTTCTCCAGCAGGCTGGCATGTCTGAGCGTCACCCCACTGCCACGCCGGCAAATGCACGGACCAAGCTGTCCGTGTAACATCCCGGCCCAGGGCTTAACAGGATTAATAGGATACTCATACAAACAAGTTGCAACTTCTTTTCCGGAAGCCCATCTCCAAACAGCTCCAAAGTTAAGCGTGCTTGGCCTGGAGCAATGGGTGACCAACCGGGAAGTTCTTCCCGGGTGCGCACGAGTGAGGACAAAGTGCGTAGAAAAGACTTGTGCTGGTCTGTGAGGGCAGTCTACGTCCTAGAAAGCGGCCAGATGTAAGCGGACCCGGCCTCGAGGAGGCGGGACGTTACAGAATGGTATCAGAGCCGACTTTCGCGGTTTCACGGGCGCGTGTGTCGCAGTTGCGCAGGCATGGTGCGCATGGCTGGTGTGGACCCAGAGTGGTCACACAGCATGACACATGCGCTGGCACTGGACACACGGACGTGGCCAAGAGAGGACGTTCCTGGCTTGGGATTGACCGACGAGGACGTCGGTCTCTTAAGGGGGTGAGGATGTAACATCCCGGCCCAGGGCTTAACAGGATTAATAGGATACTCATACAAACAAGTTGCAACTTCTTTTCCGGAAGTCCATCTCCAAACAACTCCAAAGTTAAGCGTGCTTGGCCTGGAGCGATGGGTGACCAACCGGGAAGTTCTTCCCGGGTGCGCACGAGTGAGGATAAAGTGCGTAGAAAAGACTTGTGTTGGTCTGTGAGGGCAGTCTACGTCCTAGAAAGCGGCCAGATGTAAGCGGACCCGGCTTCGAGGAGGCGGGACGTTACAGTCCGCTACTAAGGGCGCTGATCCCTTTGAGTACCGGTGCCTCGCCGGTGCCCTCCAGTACCTCACCCTGACGCGACCCGACTTGGCCGATGTTGTTTAGCAGGTTTGCTTGTTCATGCATGACCTACATGAGCCGCATCCGCTACTAAGGTGCCGGTTCCTCCGAGTACCGGAGCCTTGCCGGTGCCCTCGAGTACCTCACCCTGACGCGACCCGACTTGGCCGATGCTGTTTAGCAGGTTTGCTTGTTCATGCATGACCTACGTGAGCCGCATCTAGCACTGATCAAGTGCATCCTGCGATATGTGAAGGGCTCACTCTCTGTGTGGCTTCGCCTGGGCACTGGCCCAGTCGACCACATCACCGCCTACTCCGATGCTGACTGGGCGGGCTGCCCCGACACTCCCCGCTCCACCTCCAGCTTTTGCGTCTTCCTCGGCAAGAATCTGGTGTCTTGGTCCTCCAAACACCAGACCACGGTTTCCCGCTCCTATGCTGAGGCAGAATACCGTGTCGTTGCGCAGGTTATGGCTGGGTGCGACAGCTTCTTCAGGAACTTCACATCTCTGTACCCTTGGCCATGGTGGTCTACTACGAGTATACGACAATGGTAGCGCCATATGTTAGCGCCATCTATATGATCGCTAACCCCGTCCACCACTGTTGCACCAAGCATATCGAGATTGACATCCACTTCATTCGCGAGAAGGTGGCATTGGGACAAGTTCGCGTCCTCCATGTTCCCTCGGTGCACTAGTTCGCTGATATCATGAGCAAGGGTCTTCACTGACTTTCGGACCAGTATGTGTGTCCGTGATCCTACCGCTACAACTGCGGGCAGGTATTAGGAAAGGATCCATTAGGATCTATTGTATAGGATAGCTATCCATGTATAGCCTAGCTTCCTTGTATTGTATCACCTACCTTGTACCACAGGTTGACATGGCTATACATATGCAAGGCACCCCCACACACCCACTCCCCCCCCCCCCCCCCCCCCCCCCAGCAGCAGCAGCAACAACAACGGGTGTGTGGTGTAATTCTAATACCTTTCTACAATTATATTTGGTGGGTCAGGGCCTCAGGGGATGTATCCTTAATGAAAACTTCCTAGTAACAGGAGATAGACTAATGCATGGTTCCGAAAACAGGGAATGATTAAGGTTCAGTATGATCAGAAAACTCGTGCCTTTCTTTTTATGAACATGTTGGGATTTGGAAACAGTTCCCAAACCCATTCTATTTAACTTTAAAGTTTAAATAGATGCATGCCACATGCTGTTGAGTCATGATGAGACCTTTGATATTGTTATATAGAATTATAGATTTTGTTTCAATGGATGTGCTCTTCATGCTGATTTACCTTGCTGCTATTGAAGGATATAGGAGAAAGGGAAGGAAAATATTATGCCATCAACATTCCACTTAAAGATGGGATAGATGACGCTAGCTTTACTCGACTTTTTAAAACAGTAAACTCCCTGCACTGCATCATTTCTTATTATTTTGTCATTTTTCTTGGCCCTGTCATGTTATCTGAGTTTATCATGCAGATTATTGCCAAAGTTGTTGAGACATATCTGCCTGGTGCTATTGTTCTTCAATGTGGGGCTGATTCATTGGCGAGGGACCGTCTAGGCTGCTTCAACCTCTCCATTGAAGGTTCTACAGTTTTTAACATACACACACATAGAATCGGCAAGAGTTTTCCAGTTTTGTATGCTTAGATCAGCTGCTAGAGTGTCTTCTTCTTCTTTCTTTCTTTTTTGTGTGTGTGTGTGGGGGGGGGGGGGGGGGGGGGGGGGGGAGTGGCTCAGCCCTGCTGATTTTCCTTGCATCAATGGAGTTTTAGAGTTCCTTTGGGCTATTCACCTAGCTTCCTTAGGCTAAGCCTACTTCAATTTTCTATTAGTGCTTAACTGCTTGCATGCTCTATCTGTTTTCATGAACAGGCCATGCTGAATGTGTAAAGTTTGTCAAGAAATTCAATATTCCTCTTCTGGTAAGGGACGTTACTATTATGTGTTATTTCTCTCTATCTGGCTTTAATAGGCTCACTGTATTTTCCCATCATTCAGGTAACTGGAGGTGGTGGATACACCAAGGAGAATGTAGCAAGGTGTTGGGCTGTTGAAACTGGGGTCCTTTTAGACACAGAACTCCCAAATGGTATCTCATTTATTCATTTTCAACTTTGTATTTATCTTTCTTCTTTGTCCTCTTGTTTTTGTGTGAAGCAGCTAGTAGCCTAGTTATCTTTGCTACTTGTAAAATTTCTCATGTTCCTTCTGTTCATATCATCATATGGGGTTGAAATTTTCTGATAATTCTTTGTATAGTTTTCTATGCTAGGGAGTTTGACTTTGGTATTTTCTGTGCAGAGATTCCAAACAATGAATACATCGAGTACTTTGCTCCAGATTATACATTGAAAGTTCCAAATTTGAACATGGTAAAGAAACATCTCCCTGTTGGCCTTTATTAACCCTATACCTGTTGTGTGTGTGTGTTTCTTTATATTAAGTAGCATTTGAAATATTGAACTGTGGCTCAACTACAATTTGTTAATCATTGCCTCAAAAACAAAATTTGTTGATCAGTTTAGTGTTACTAGAAGCCTGAAACTTTCATATGTTTCTTGCAGATTGACAATGATTTATGACTTCTTACCTATTGTTCAATTGGAGCAGGACAATTTGAACAGTAAGACCTATCTCAGTTCAATCAAAGTGCAAGTGATGGAGAGTTTGCGGTCCATACAACATGCTCCTGGTGTTCAAATGCAAGAGGTTAGCTCTCTCTGCTCGGTTGTTGAATATATACATTGGCACTTGCATGATGAAACCTCCCAAGTGAAAATGGTTATGTATAAAAACATGGGCAGTATCAGAACACTCAAGTGTGCTTTTTCACTTTTTTTTTGCTTCAATCAAGGCATTTTGATTGAACTGAGAGAGCTAGTCTAGGTAGCTGGAATGTAGGGTCCCTAACGGGTAAGCTAAGAGAGCTAGTCGATGCAGCAATTAGAAGGCGTGTAAATATTCTATGCGTTCAGGAGACTAAATGGAAGGGCCAGAAGACGAAGGAGGTGGAGGATACTGGCTTCAAACTTTGGTACACGGGGACAACATCGGGTAGGAATGGTGTAGGCATCTTGATCGATAGGAGCCTTAAGGATGGAGTCGTTGATGTTAGGAGGCAAGGCGACCGGATTATCATGGTCAAGCTGCTAGTTGGAGATTCGGCTCTGAATGTGATCAGTGCATATGCCCCTCAGGTAGGTCTTAGCGAGGGCACCAAGAGGCAGTTTTGGGAAGATCTTGATAGCATGGTTAGTACTGTGCTTATCAGCGAGAAACTCTTTATAGGAGGAGACCTCAACGGCCATGTTGGTGCGACTAATGTAGGTTTTGAGCGGGTGCACGGGGGGTTCGGGTATGGTAGTAGGAATCAAGAGGGGGAGGATGTTTTGAACTTCGCGCTGGCCTATGACTTGTTGATAGCGAACACCCTCTTTAGGAAGAGGGAATCTCATCTAGTAACCTTTCGTAGTGGACAACACTCGAGCCAGATCGACTTTATCCTTGCAAGGAGGGAGAATAGACGTGCTTGCTTTGAATGTAAGGTGTTACCTGGGGAGTGTGTTGTCCCTCAACATAAACTTGTGGTGGCGGACTTTCGCTTTCGGGTACGTGTCCACCGGGACAAACGGGCCAAGATTGCGAGAACGAAGTGGTGGAAGCTTAGAGGGGAAGCAGCGCAGACGTTTAAGGAGAGGATGCTAGACGAGGGACCTTGGGAAGAAGGAGAAGATGCCGACGACATGTGGCTAAAGATGGCAACATGTGTCCGAAAGGTGGCTTCGGAAGTGTTTGGCGTGAGTAGGGGAGGCAAACGAGAGCGAAAGACACATGGTGGTGGAATGACGAGGTGCAAAGGGCTATTAGGGAGAAGGAGTGTTTCAAGCGTCTCCACCATGACAAGAGTGTAGCCAACATCGAGGGCTATAAAATAGCGAAGAGGGTTGCAAAGCGAGTGGTGCGACTAATGTAGGTTTCGAGCGGGTGCACGGGGGGTTCGGGTATGATAGTAGGAATCAAGAGGGGGAGGATGTTTTGAACTTCGCGCTGGCCTATGACTTGTTGATAGCGAACACCCTCTTTAGGAAGAGGGAATCTCATCTAGCAACCTTTCGTAGTGGACAACACTCGAGCCAGATCGACTTTATCCTTGCAAGGAGGGAGGATAGACGTGCTTGCTTTGATTGTAAGGTGTTACCTGGGAAGTGTGTTGTCCCTCAACATAAGCTTGTGGTGGCGGACTTTCGCTTTCGGGTACGTGTCCACCGGGACAAACGGGTCAAGATTGCGAGAACGAAGTGGTGGAAGCTTAAAGGGGAAGCAGCGCAGACGTTTAAGGAGAGGATGCTAGACGAGGGACCTTGGGAAGAAGGAGAAGATGCCGACGACATGTGGCTAAAGATGGCAACATGTGTCCGGAAGGTGGCTTCGGAAGTGTTTGGCATGAGTAGGGGAGGCAAACGGGAAGCGAAAGACACATGGTGGTGGAATGACGAGGTGCAAAGGGCTATTAGGGAGAAGAAGGAGTGTTTCAAGCGTCTCCACCATGACAAGAGTGTAGCCAACATCGAGGGCTATAAAATAGCGAAGAGGGTTGTAAAGCGAGTTGTGAGTGTAGCAAAAGGTCAGGCGTATGATGTCCTTTATCAGCGGCTAGGCACGAAGGAAGGGGAGAAGGACATTTATAGGATGGCTAGAATCCGCGAGAGGAAGACAAGGGACATCAACCAAATAAAATGCATCAAGGATGGGACAGATCGACTTCTGGTGAAGGATGAGGA
Source organism: Saccharum hybrid cultivar R570 (assembly GCA_038087645.1). Lineage (NCBI taxonomy): Eukaryota > Viridiplantae > Streptophyta > Magnoliopsida > Poales > Poaceae > Saccharum > Saccharum hybrid cultivar. The sequence continues at coordinate 1,071,633 of JAQSUU010000542.1, forward strand.
GATCAAGGACAGATGGAGAGAGTACTTCGACAAGCTGTTTAATGGGGAGAATGAGGGTCCTGCCCTTGAGTTGGACGACTCATTTGACGATACCAACAGACGCTTTGTGAGGAGAATTCAGGAGGCAGAGATCGGAGAGGCTTTGAAGAGGATGAAGGGAGGTAAAGCGATGGGCCCTGATGGTATCCCCATTGAGGTGTGGAGATACCTAGGCGCCAGAGCGATAGTATGGTTAACTAAGCTTTTTAACCTTATTTTTCGGTCAAACAAGATGCCTGAAGAATGGAGAAGTATATTAGTACCTATCTTTAAGAACAAGGGAGATGTTCAAAGTTGTACTAACTACCGTGGGATTAAGTTGATGAGTCATACGATAAAGCTCTGGGAGAGGGTTATCGAGCATCGCCTAAGGAGAGTGACACATGTGACCCAAAATCAGTTTGGGTTCATGCCTGGTAGGTCGACCATGGAGGCGATTTTCTTATTACGACAATTGATGGAGAGATATAGGGAGCAGAAGAAGAACTTGCACATGGTCTTTATTGACCTCGAGAAGGCATATGACAAAGTACCGAGAAATGTCATGTGGTGGGCCTTGGAAAAGCACAAAGTCCCAACTAAGTACGTTACCCTCATCAAGGATATGTACAGGGATGTGGTGACGTTTGTCCGAACATGTGATGGCGACACCAGTGACTTTCCAATTAAAATAGGACTGCATTAGGGGTCAGCTTTGAGCCCTTATTTATTTGCTTTGGTGATGGATGAGGTCACAAGGGACATACAAGGTGATATCCCTTGGTGTATGCTCTTTGCTGATGATGTGGTGCTAGTTGACGACAGTAGGGCGGGAGTTAATAGGAAGTTAGAACTATGGAGGCACACGTTAGAGTCGAAAGGGTTCAGACTTAGTAGTACTAAGACCGAGTATATGAGGTGCGATTTCAGCGCGACTAGGCACGAGGAGGGAGACGTTAGCCTCGATGGGCAAGTGGTGGCCAAGAAGGATATTTTTCGGTATTTAGGGTCGATGCTACAAAAGGATGGAGACATTGATGAAGATGTTAGGCATAGAATTTCAGCCGGCTGGTTGAAATGGCGTCAAGCTTCTGGCGTTCTCTGTGACAAAAGGGTGCCTCAGAAGCTGAAAGGTAAGTTCTATAGGACGGCGATTCGTCTGGCGATGTTATATGGTGCTGAGTGTTGGCCTACAAAAAGGCGACATGTCCAGCAATTGAATGTAGCGGAGATGCGTATGTTGCGTTGGTGTTGTGGGCACACAAGGAGGGATAGAGTACGGAACGACGATATTCGGGATAGGGTTGGGGTGGCACCAATTGAGGAGAAATTGATTCAACATCGGTTGAGATGGTTTGGACATGTCCAACGGAGGCCTCCTGAGGCGCCGGTGCGTAGTGGAGTTCTAAAGCGGGCCGATAATGTAAAGAGCGGTAGAGGTCGACCTAAATTAACTTGGGACGAGTCCGTTAAGAGAGATCTTAAGGAGTGGAATATCCCCAAGGATTTAACTATGGACAGGAGCGCTTGGAGATTAGCAATCAACGTGCCTGAACCGTGACATCTTTTGTCTTGTGCCCTTTATGTCCCTTTGTGTCTCCCTGTTTCTCGTCTCTTTTGGGTTTCATCTCTAGCCTACCCCAACTTGCTTGGGACAAAAGGCTATGTTGTTGTTGTTGTTGTTGGTTGCAAAGCGAGTTGTGAGTGTAGCAAAAGGTCAGGCGTATGATGGCCTTTATCAGCGGCTAGGCACGAAGGAAGGGGAGAAGGACATTTATAGGATGGCTAGAATCCGCGAGAGGAAGACAAGGGACATCAACCAAATAAAATGCATCAAGGATGGGACAGATCGACTTCTGGTGAAGGATGAGGAGATTAAGGACAGATGGAGAGAGTACTTCGTCAAGCTGTTTAATGGGGAGAATGAGGGTCCTGCCCTTGAGTTGGACGACTCATTTGACGATACCAACAGACGCTTTGTGAGGAGAATTCAGGAGGCAGAGATCGGAGAGGCTTTGAAGAGGATGAAGGGAGGTAAAGCGATGGGCCCTGATGGTATCCCCATTGAGGTGTGGAGATACCTAGGCGCCAGAGCGATAGTATGGTTAACCAAGCTTTTTAACCTTATTTTTCGGTCAAACAAGATGTCTGAAGAATGGAGGAGAAGTATATTAGTACCTATCTTCAAGAACAAGGGAGATGTTCAAAGTTGTACTAACTACCGTGGGATTAAGTTGATGAGTCATACGATGAAGCTCTGGGAGAGGGTTATCGAGCATCGCCTAAGGAGAGTGACACATGTGACCCAAAATCAGTTTGGGTTCATGCCTGGTAGGTCGACCATGAAGGCGATTTTCTTATTACGACAATTGATGGAGAGATATAGGGAGCAGAAGAAGGACTTGCACATGGTCTTTATTGACCTCGAGAAGGCATATGACAAAGTACCGAGAAATGTCATGTGGTGGGTCTTGGAAAAGCACAAAGTCCCAACTAAGTACGTTACCCTCATCAAGGATATGTACAGGGATGTGGTGACGTTTGTCCGAACATGTGATGGCGACACCAGTGACTTTCCAATTAAAATAGGACTGCATCAGGGGTCAGCTTTGAGCCCTTATTTATTTGCTTTGGTGATGAATGAGGTCACAAGGGACATACAAGGTGATATCCCTTGGTGTATGCTCTTTGCTGATGATGTGGTGCTAGTTGACGACAGTAGGGCGGGGGTTAATAGGAAGTTAGAACTATGGAGGCACACGTTAGAGTCGAAAGGGTTCAGACTTAGTAGGACTAAGACCAAGTACATGAGGTGCGATTTCAGCGCGACTAGGCACGAGGAGGGAGACGTTAGCCTCGATGGGCAAGTGGTGGCCAAAAAGGATACTTTTCGGTATTTAGGGTCGATGCTACAAAAGGATGGAGACATTGATGAAGATGTTAGGCATAGAATTTCAGCTGGCTGGTTGAAATGGCGTCAAGCTTCTGGCGTTCTCTGTGACAAAAGGGTGCCTCAGAAGCTGAAAGGTAAGTTCTATAGGACGGCGATTCGTCCGGCGATGTTATATGGTGCTGAGTGTTGGCCTACAAAAAGGCGACATGTCCAGCAATTGAGTGTAGCGGAGATGCGTATGTTGCGTTGGTGTTGTGGGCACACAAGGAGGGATAGAGTACGGAACGACGATATTCGGGATAGGGTTGGGGTGGCACCAATTGAGGAGAAATTGATTCAACATCGGTTGAGATGGTTTGGACATGTCCAACGGAGGCCTCCTGAGGCGCCGGTGCGTAGTGGAGTTCTAAAGCGGGCCGATAATGTAAAGAGCAGTAGAGGTCGACCTAAACTAACTTGGGACGAGTCCGTTAAGAGAGATCTTAAGGAGTGGAATATCCCCAAGGATTTAGTTATGGACAGGAGCGCTTGGAGATTAGCAATCAACGTGCCTGAACCGTGACCTCTTTTGTCCTGTGCCCTTTATGTGTCTCCCTGTTTCTCGTCTTTTTTGGGTTTCATCTCTAGCCTACCCCAACTTGCTTGGGACAAAAGGCTATGTTGTTGTTGTTGCTGCTGCTGCTTCAATCAAGGCATTTTATTCTGGAGGGGTCATAAATAAATCATTTGCAGGTTCCTCCTGATTTTTATATCCCGGATTTTGACGAAGATGAATTGGATCCTGATGAACGTGCTGACCGTAAGTGAAAGATTTCTGGCATGCTCTGTGTTGCTTATTTAAACGAATTAATGATTTGTCTAGGGGTCAAGAGTCGTCTAGATTCACGTGCATGGCAATGCTCTCTCGATTTGTCCTTTTATCTCTGGCAGCCATTCGCATAGTTATGTTTTTTTATAACAGTTAGCATAGTTACGTTGTCTTATGCATAACTCTGTCCTTTGTTCATACATAACTTTGTAATGTGTTATCCTCCAGAGCATACCCAAGACAAGCAGATTCACCGTGATGATGAGTACTATGAAGGTGACAATGACAATGACCACGACGATGGCACACGCTAATCTGCTTGTGAGGCCCTGGTGTAAATGGAAACTGAGAATCTTCACTGTTGTTGTAGCTCAGTAGCCTTGAGATGGAGTAGTTTGTCAGTTGACAGTAGGATCTAACTTAGCAGGTCAAAGTGGTTTAGATTTTTTATAGGGATTGTGACCCCTCCTGAATTACACATTCTAGTACAACTCTGCTCATTTTTCAGCATGCAAGATGCATATTTCTCAGTGGTACTGGTATGTGGTATCTCAAAAAATACATGCATGAGAAATAGATTTATGCGGCTCAGTGATATTCTGATATGTGGTGTATATATGTTTTGCATTGGATAAAGATGTGCGATGTCCTAGGTGATGGAGCAATTTTCTTCTGTTACCGTTCGTGGGAGAACGGCTCTGCTGAAAAACGTGCGGAAACCAAGGGCACGTTTGGTTACAGGCCAAAGCCGGCCATGACAAATTTTGGTCTGCCTTAGTAATTTGGCTGCCCTTTGGTTCTTCGCTAACATTTGGCTGGCCCTAGAAAATTTTGCTTCGGTAATACTACCCTTAAGATGTCCGGAAGGCCAAACGCCTCGTTCCACTCACTGCCGTATGCGCCGCTTGTCTAAAAAGAAAAAATCAAATCCCCATGGAAGCTCGTCTCCCCACTCCACGCTCGTGCGTCGCGGTTTCACGGCGTCGTGCGGCCGTTCAACCATCCCAATCCGCCACGCCGTAGTCTCCATCCCGCGTTGTCGCCCACTCCGGCGCGCCGCCGCCGCCATCCCCTGCGGCGCCCCCCATCCCCGCGCCACCTCTGTCTCCAGCGGAGAGGAGGAATCCTTCACGTGAGGTACGATGCCAACCGCTCCATCGATTGCAATTGCCGCCAGACTTGGTCGCTGTCACCTCGCCCTCTGCCTCCAAGCTCCATGTGCGTGCTCGGCGAGTGCAGCGGCGCCTCCGTCCCCCTGCCGCACCGCTGTGCTCCGTCCTTCACCACGCCCAGGCCAGGCGGCCAGGAGAGTGGGCATCGCTAGCCAGGCGCAGGCGCAACTTGCCGGGCCGTTGCTAGCCGCGCCATCATCCTCGGCTGCCGGCTAGCCGGAACCTACCGTCTCCCGCTCTGCGTTGCGTCATATGGAAGAGGGTGAAAAACGCATGTTGCAAGCGTCTGTTTCAAATGTTTTAGAGGTATGTTGCAAGTGTTTCATACGGATGTTGAAAAGTAGATCGGGATGTTGCACATGTTGCAATGGTTGTACACGTATATTGCAAACTCTTATTCTTAATGTTTCGTCTGTTTTTCCGACGTATGTTGAAAGTGTGTTTATCTGGATGTTGCATATATTTTCATACATATGATGCGAATGTTTTATTTAGATGTTGTGTATGTTTATGATGATTTCAAGTGTTTTTTCGGGTGTTTTTGCAAGTGTTTCTGACGCATGTTTTTTCATTTGTTTTCAGACATATGTTGCAATTGTTGCATTTGGATGTTTTAAAACTAGATTGAGTGGTGCATCTCCATCCTCGCCATTCTGCTGTCTCGTCTCGATGTCAGGCGCAGGAAAGCGGAGGCGGACCCACTGGCGTGGGCAAGCCCCACGTGCTTGCGGGCGGATGCAGCAGGCAACACATGGGTCGGCAGGTGCAGGACTCAAGACGGGAGGCAGCGGCTTGGGTGTCGGGGCACTAGCCACACCATCTTGCTTCGGCCTCGGTGTTTACTGTAGTAATGAAAAGATCACAGTGCAGTGTGGTTACAGTTAAATAGCGGGTGAACCGACGGCAGCATTAGTCACACAACGGTACATTGCGATTGCAACCATAACCGGTACACACCTGTTCATCCGTAAAGAATGCCCGTAATTGTACAGAAGGTAGCAGGAAATTCACATAACTGCCGAATCCGTGCTCCTAACTTTGTACAATAGTACTACTACGTTATTACATGGAACAAAGTTATAGACCTCATTTCGACTACGAGTCACTATTTCCTAGCGTTAGCAAGTATAAGCGAGTCACTAACTGCTTCATCCAGCAACACATTCTACATTTCTACTAGTTGCATCTCGCACATGCCCAGGAATTTCCCAACCGTGTCTTCTAATATTTGATGGTATTAACAAGGCATAGAGTTACAGGCTTAACAGCCAAACTTTCCCAGCGTTCGAAATGACTAACTTTCAACAGAAAACCGCTGGGAAGAGGGACTAATACTACTCTTGCTAGCTCATCATGATACTGATATATCCTTGGGACTACAGCAGTGATACCACTACAGCTACAACTAAAAGAGCTCGAACTCGATGTCGTCGCCATTCAGCCGGAATTCCAGACATTTGCCTTCCTTTTTCTTGCGTGTCGTTGCGAGTGTTGCTGCAGTATCAATGTTTTTCGGGGTCTCTGGTGGCGCAGTCCACCGGATCAAGGCCCAGTTCAGGCCTTCGAAGAAGGGATGCCGCTTAATCTCAGCGGCTCCTCTCGACGAGCCGAGCCGGTACTCTGGCTCTTTCACAAGCAGCCCTCTGATCAGATCTCGTGCGTGGAAGCTTACAGCTGGGTTATCAGGGAACTTCAAGCCCTGTGAGATCACATTTGAGAGTGTTTCCTCATTGCCAGGTCCCTTGAATGGTGTCTTGCCGTAGAGTAATTCATAAAGGAAGATTCCAAGAGTCCACCAATCAACCGAGCTACCATGGCCATCTCCTCGAATGATCTCTGGGGCAAGATATTCATGGGTCCCAACAAACGAATTCGATCTTGCTTCCGTGGGCTCAACGACGAGTTGTGGAAGTGATGGTTTCTTCAGGGGCTCAGCTCTAGGCCTCCGTGTGCTTGATGGTGTAGACGAAACCAGACGGGGCGTGAAGCAGGACGAATTGCTCCAGGATGGCTGGATACACAGGGGATCAATGCAGCTTTGTGCACAGGGACCAGAAGGCCTACTGGGCTCATCTCTACCTACTGATGATGTTCTCACAAGCATTGGGCTCACTGAGCACCTCAGAGACAGATCAAAGTCTGAGAGCATGATGTGCCCGTCTTCACGAACAAGTATGTTCTCTGGCTTCAGATCACGGTATATGACCCCCAACATATGGAGATACTCCAAGGCTAAGAGGACTTCAGCAACATAAAACCTACAAAATGTAGATCTCTTGAGTTACAATAGCTCAGTACTAAAATGAAACATAAAAATTGTAAGTTACAATAACTCACTAGTAAAATGCAGCCTATATAAAAATGTAAAATATTGGATTACAATAGCACGATATACTATCGCTGGACAAAAAACATCTATCTGGTAGCAAATGCAGTGAGATTATATAATCACCGTTTTTAGTTCTTGGTAAAGTAGCTCAATCATGACAAATTCATGTGTAATAGTGAATAAGAAAATTTATGACACCACTGAAGTTCTATACCTTGCAGCTGCTTCCAAGAAGGTTTTGGTAGGTTGTTTCTGCCTAAGAACATGTAGGTCACCACCAGGGCAAAACTCCATTACCAGACACGAAAGGTTGTCCGTTGTGAAATGTGAATACAGAGTTGGAAGGAATGGGTGGTCCAGCATTTGCAGTATCTCCCTCTCAGTTTGTGCTCTGAGCATTTTCTTTCTGCTTATGAGGTACTCAATGTCCATAACCTTTAATGCAAACATACAGTCTGAGCCCACTAACTCAGCCAAATAAACAGTGCCAATGTCCCCACAACCAAGTTGTTTGAGAAGCTTGAAGTTCTTCAATCCCAAGCTCCCTTGTTGGATAGCCATGCGCCTGATGGCTCCCCATCTCACATCCTTTGACATGTGAGGCCTGCTTCCGTTAGCACTGAAGCTGCCATAACTGTCCTCACTGATGCTTGTGCTGGTGCTATAATCACCAATGCTACTCTTAGAGCTTTGGGAGCATTCGCCCTTCTCCTTTGACCTTGACAACTCCCCAACCTTCGAGCCATGGATCACACCAACACCACATCCTTTGGTGCCAAAATCAGCTCCGTGAACGGTGGTGGAGCTGACAGCAGCCTTCTTGTTAGTTGGTGCAGGGGTTCTGGGTTCATCCTGAAGGGACTCCTGCTGTTTACTAGTGTGAGATTTAGGACCTTTCGTCTCACAATGCTTGTGTGATGCGGGCACTATAGCAGGTTCAGGTTTGACCTTCTTTTTCGTCGAGGTTTTATTCCGAAACATTGGCCTCACCAGCCGTGAGCCACCTACTGGAACAGCCCGGGGGCTAGATGCTTTCACAGATTTTCCCTTTCTCTGCTTTGGCAGTGTTGCTCCTACAGAAATATCTTCAACTCCCTCTGATGACTTGTTACTGATCACATCTTGGATTCTGGTTTTGTGAACCTTGCCTGTGGTAGGAGATGCTGATCGCAAATTCTTCTTGGCCGAACTCTTGCTCTGCCCCTTACTGATTTCACCTAGCTTACCCACTGAACTTCCTGCCGATTTCTCAGGCAGCATAGGAACTTTCCCCGCCTTAGCCTTGTCATCTTGCTCCTCGTTGGTTTGAACTGCAACAGAGCCATATAGCTTCTTGATTGCCCCAGAATCAGGAGTGGACACCCCTGTCAGTTTTGACAGCCTCTTCATGGCCGCCATCTCCGACGCCTGGGAGATGCACATCTTCCTCAGGGCCTGCTTCAGGCTCACGGACTCCACAATCTCCGAGCTCGACACCGGCGACTTCCCGAGCGCAATAAGCCGCCTATCCGTGCTTGCCTGCCCAGAAGCCCTTGCCGACGTGCGCACGTTGATCGATCTGATGAGATGGTCGAGATCATCCTCCACCGAGCACGACCGTGCCCCATGATCCTGCCCCACTGGCTTGACCCTCACCCTCAAGTGGGTAAGCCCCCCCGGACGAGCAACTTTCGGCTCGTCCACCAGTTCGACTATCTCCGAGCACCCGGAAGAGGCCATCCCCTTGGAGCCTTCCTGTTCCACGAGCTGCACCTTCATCTGGGTGGGGAGGCCGTAGAACGGCTGCTGCATTTCAAGGCATCAGGACCCACGGTTGCCTACACTTCGGTGAACAGAGAAGCCGCTTTCCCGGGTCAAGAACCGGCATCACGGAGTCCTGCACGAGAAGGAAATATGAAATGAATCAGGTAATAAAACGGGGAAAAACAAATGGAACTAGCACAAATGGTAGAGAAAGGCCTTTAAAAAACCCTTAAGAACTGTAGATTCCGTAGATCTTGGTGTCCAACGTCCGGCCGTTTTCTCTTACCCGCTCCAAAGCTAAGATTTTGTTTTTAAAAATAAAATGGGGATAGCAAAAGGAACAACAGAGATGCGGTAGGTGAGGCTGAGGCAGGGTGTTCCCCTTCTTTTTCCTAGCAAAATGATGCAAGATCCGTAAACCCCTGCGCGTTGAGGGAGAAGACGACGCAAGCAGACGAGTAAACACCCCCAAAACCTGGGGATAGGCTAGCGACTTGGACGAAGACAGCAACCAAAACCAAAAACAAAAACGTAAAGAAAAGAAACAGAGAGATGGCCTGCAAGAGGAGCTGGGGGGTTGAGCGGAGGATCTTACCGGACGGCGGCACCCTGGGCCGCTGGCGCGGCACGCGAAGGGTGGCGGCGGCGGGAGCTGGTGCGGCCCGCGCTCGGGGCGGCGGCGGCAGCGCGCGGTGCTCCCACCTGGAGAAGCTGGCTGCGGCGGGCAAGGATTTGCTAGGGTTTTTGGGCCCCCGAAACGGCGGCGAGTGTGGGGGGAAGACAGTGGGGATGAGGAAGAGGAAGAGTTCAAGTGGGGGAGGGCGAAAGCGGTAGCGCTCAGCAGCAATGAGCGGCGCGCATCACGAGGAGCAGGTGATGGCTGCCTCTCCCTCCTTGGGCCCAGGGTCGCACACACAGCAGGTCTGGAATTATAAGACGGCTGAAAAATATTGTTGGCTGATTTTTTATGAGAGAAAAATATTATTTTAGTTAAAAAAATAAGCTGAATAAAACGGATTATAAGTCAGATGAACAGGAGCACAGTCCCCTCTTCCTCTGGAGTTTGTCACACCCTTCTCTCTCCCACGGTCGCGTCGGCGTGCACCTAGGCCTCGTTTAGTTGAGTGAATTGGGGATAAAAAAAAATACTGTATCAGAATTTCTGTAGCATTTTGTTTGTATTTGGTAAAAATTATCCAAATTTTGACTAACTAGACTTAAAATGTTCATCTCGCAAAGTACAACAAAAACTGTGTAATTAGTTTTTGATTTCATCAATATTTAGTACTCCATGTATTTACCGATATTTTAATGTAACTGAGAATCTTCTTTTTACATAGTGAAATTTAAGTGAGAATTGGGGAAACTAAACAAGGGCGAGGGACGCGCCAGCCCCCATCGCAAACCGATAAAACCCTCGGGCCCCACGTCGCCACCACCACCCTAGTATTTGTACGCCTCTTTCTTTGAGCCTGTTTAGTTTAAAAAAGTGAACCCAAAAAACGCTACAGTACCTGTCATATCAAATCTTGCGGCACATGCATGGAGTACTAAATGTAGATGAAAAAAACTAATTACACAGTTTAGTTGTAAATCACGAGACAAATCTTTTGAGCCTAATTAGTTCATTATTAGACATAAATTACCAAATAAAACGGAAAATGCTACAGTAGCCAAACCCAAACTTTTTCACCAACTAAACAACCCCTTTATTATTGCAGGCATTTATTAATACCTGTACTAGTATGTAGAGGCGCCCTTTCGCTTTTTTCCTGGTGCCTCATCACTCTCAGGCACCGTTTAGATATCAAAAATTTTGCCAAAATTTTCAGATTCTCCGTCACATCGAATCTTTGAACACATGCATAAAGCATTAAATATAGATAAAAAATAAAACTAATTACACAGTTTAGACGAAATGGACGAGACAAATCTTTTAAGCCTAATTAAATCATGATTAAACAATATTTACCGAATAACAACGAAACTGCTACAGTAGCGTTTCGCCAAAAATTTTGTTTAACTAAACAGCCCCTCACTCCGTCGGCCTACGGTGGTCTCGCGCTGAAGCAAAGGAGGCCGGGAAAAGTCAGGCGGCGGAATACTGCCTAGACCGGACGTGATATACTGAAATTAAAAATTAATTGTACAGCTGGGTTGTACTTTGCGAGACGAACGTTTTAAACCTAATTAATCAATGGTTGGACACTATTTGTCAAATAAAACTAAAACGTGCTATACATTTTTTTACCTTTTTCAGGAAAATAAACACACCCACTGTTGTCAATCGTTAAAAATTTTGAGGAGACATCTGCATCTGCTTTACCTTTTCCTTTCCTGTTGTGAAGGAAAAAAAATACTCCTACTGTGCTGCTGTGACAACTAGTACTAGGCGAGAGCCTGCTTTTCCTTTTGACGTTGCCGTGGGTTTACTTCGCGAAAAGTAGGTGAAAAATTACTGTAGTATTTTTCATTGTTATTTGGCAAAATTTGTCTAATCGTGGACTAACTAGGCTTAAAAGATTCGTCCTGACATTTACAGATAAACTATACAATTAGTTATCTTTTTTTCCTACATTTAATGCTCCATGCATGCGTCGAAAGATTTGATGTGATGGGTGAAATAGAAAATATTTTGGGTTGGGATGAGAAGTGAACAAGGCCCTACAATGCCGTAGATGATGCTGCTGCTGCTAGTAGTGGTTGTGATAGCGTTTGTCCATCGGTATACTAGTAGTAGTAGAATTTTATATAACAAAAGAAAAAAAAAAACGGGCATCCAATTCCCAGACCACAACGGTGCCGATTTGATCCGCGCCAAACCTGCGTGGCCCGTCGCGTCAGCAGCGCCACATGCTCGCGGATAATCACTGTTTAGTTTGCCTCAAAGTTTCAAGTTTTTTCACTCTCTCTCCATCACATCAATTTTTAACCGCTTGCATGGAGTATTAAATATAGGTAAAAAAAAAACTAATTACACAGTTTAGTTGAAAATCACGAGATGAATCTTTTGAGCCTAGTTGGTCCATGATTGGACAATATTTGCCAAATAAGACGAAAGTGGTACTATTCATCGGTTTGAAATTTTTTTAATCTAAACAAGAGCTAGGTGAGCAGCTCGTAGCAACATTTTATACATATAAAAAAAAACCGTCTGCCTTTGCTGTAGCGGTGACGCTAGCAAAGCGAGCTCGTGAGGCCCCGTGACGGCAGCGGTGGCCAGGGGGAGGCACTGCGCTGGGGCCGCGCCGCACCTCCGCCCGGGCCACGCAGCAGTATTACGTTCACTCACAGGCGCCTCGTGTGCGTCTTTGCTCGCGCCGCACCCCCACCACGGCACCACCGCGCGATCTCGTCCCTGCCGCGCGCATATTCATCTGTTCCCGTCGCGTGGCGCGGGCGGGCACCACAGTCCACCGCAGCAAATGCGACTGTGCGACGGCGTCCGCGGCAGGCGGCGCGACGGACGGGGCGGTCCTGGCCTGGCCTGTGGGGCTGAGGCGCACCACGTGGGAATCTCGCACATCGCCCACGGCCCATCGGAACGCGAGGGACCGAACGCGTGTCGACGCGAAACGGAGTACGGCTACAGCAGTCCGCAGGCAGGGCTCGCCCGCACACCGTCGGCTGTTGGGAGCAACAGGCACGCTGAGTCTTCTCGGTCCATGCGTCGCCTCTTTTCCCTCCGCAAAATTTTGAAACCGAGCCTTCCGTTCCGGCGGCCTGCGCTCGTTGCAGCGCCCAGCAGCACGGCTCGCCTTCGCAGTTCGCTCGCATTGTTTTTTTTTAAAAAAAAAGTTGAATATGCTCCTACTACTTGCATTGCGTTGGCACGACCGGATCCACGGCCTTGTTTAGATGCACTCCAAAAGTAAAATTTTTTCACTCTCTTCATCACATCAATCTTTGGACCTATGCATGAAGTATTAAATGTATGTAAAAAAATAACTAATTACACAGTTTAGTTGAAAATCACGAGATGAATCTTTTGAGCCTAGTTGGTCTATGATTGGATAATATTTACCAAATAAGACGAAAATGATATTATTCATCGGTTTGAAATTTTTTCACAATCTAAACGTGGCCCACGTCCGATGCGCACACCCATGGTCCATGCAGATGCAAAATCAGAGTACGAGCTGCGGCGTTTAGATGTGTGGGGGCGTTTGGCCTTGTTTACATCCTAAATTCTCCCCCCAAATTCCACTATGAAAAAGAAGATTTCCCGTCACATCAAAATGTCGGCAAATGCATGGAGTACTAAATGTAGATGAAATCAAAAACTAATTGCACAGTTTTTATTGTACTTTGCGAGACGAACATTTTAAGTCTAATTAATTAATTTTTAGATAATTTTTTGCACTAAAAAAACAAAAGTTGCTATCCCTTTCGGGATCTAAACACGGCCTTTGTCACTTTGCTGTGCAGGTACGAAATCCGGGAGCCATTGATCAGATGCACTAAGTACGGCCGGTGCTTATTATGGGACGGGGGAGGGATAAAGATTGTGAGGGTCCATGCACGTACGGTGCCACTTTAAACGCAATTACTACTTGCTAGCAAGGTCTCTTTGATCATACCCTGAATTCCTATAATCTAGATCATATATAAAATTATTATAATATAAATTATGAACTTTAATAATCAGAGTAAGGATCGGATTATGTTTAGTTCAAGTGAAAAAATACTTATAATCGATAAAAAAAAACAAGTCCCAGGTGGATTATACTAGTACTATTGTAATATGTTCTAATTATAATAAATCTACCTTACAATCTAACTAATTTGGATCACAATTAGATTATTTTAGCTTCTTATTATAATCACAGTGGATCAAACAGACCCTAGCTAGCCCAGCGTTTTGGGGCAGCTAGCATTTTCTTACATAGAAATGATTTTTAACATAGTTTGTGTTGAGTATCAAACATATGAGTAGCTTAAACCCTGGATTAGCATCATGATAGTGTGATTAACCCCCTTGACTTACATAAAAGACACTCGTAGCCAAGGGCGGTGCATATGCCAAGCTAACCTGTGCCATGGCCACCCCTAAGATCTTAGGCCCTCTTTGGAGGAAAGGATTCTCAAAATACAGGAATAGGAAAATCACATTATTGAAATGACCATGCAATTGAAATCATATAGGAAATTATTGAAATGACCATGCAATTGAAATCATATAGGAAACTAGAATGCTCGACAGTTATATCTGTTATACTTTTGGTCCACACTACCATTCTATCTCGCCATGCGAGTAGTTCACATCAACATCCCACTAGCACATACAATTATGTATGCTACATCATCCACTAACATGTATCGTGATATGCATTCGTTCAGGTAAGTAAATATAAGTGGTGTAGTTTTATCTGCGATTCTTGCAGCAACGCGCCGAAAATTCTTCTAGTAACAAAGGTTTATTTCCTCCATTGCAAAGGAGGTCTTAGTTTTTCTTAAAAACATACAGTAATCCATGGCTAATTTGATTCATGCATCATTAGTGCCCCTCTAATTCATTGATAGCACCCTTAAGATATTGTTCAAGCTCCGCCACTGCTCGTAGCACGAAAAACGTAGAAACTTTCCTTTGTGCTTGATTTCAAAGGAAAACCATGGGAAAAGAACATCCACTCAAACCTCATGTTTCCTGTGTTTTTCCTGTAGTTGATCGAAACACTTATTTCTATAAAATTCCTGTGTTTTCCATTTCTTTGTTTTGCATATGAATTCCTATCATATTCTTGTGTTTTTCCATTTTCTATATTTTTTCAATCCTGTATTTCAAAGGGGGTCTTAAGACACAAAGGGGGGAAAAAAAAGAGGTGGACCTCACTTTTTTTCTCAAAAAAGTTATACAGGCTAGTTCATTTCATAAGAATTTATAGGATTCAATCCTTCGTTCCAAAGAGTCCGATTCTATAGGAAATTTTTCTATAAATTCAATCATTTAAAATTTCTTCATTTTTCCTCCATTTCAAAGGAGGTCTTAATTTTTCTTAAGAAAATATACAGTAATCCATGGCTAACTTGATTCATGCATCATTAGTGCCCCTCTAATTCATCGACAGTGCCCCTTAAGATATTGTTCAAGCTCCACCACTGCTCGTAGCGTGCTCCAAAGAATATATATATATATATATATATATATATATATATATATATATATATATATATATATATATATATATATATATATATATATATATAGTACCACTAAGATCACTTATCTCAAGATTAAGAACCAATGATGAAGTTCATGTGGCGCCTTTGTTACAAACCGGAGATGCCAAGATACTGCTTTGGGTCGTCCCCAGCTGATGCGACGAGGGATTAGAATTTTAATTCTACGTACCCATCGAGATGGAGATGACCCGCCGTGGAACTACCGGTGCCCACACATTAGACAAGTGCAAATGCCAAATGGGTCACACTCAACTCAACACCGGCGTGTCCCCTCCCCTAGTAATAAACCCCCTAAAACCCTTGTCCTATGACCGGAAAGTGCGCGCGCAGCCGCGCACGGGACGAGGCCGGCAGTGGCGGCCACGGCCAGTGATCGCACTCTTGCGTGGCGTGCCGTGGCGTCTGCTGCTGCTGGCGGCCTGGAGGCACCTGCCGGCGGTGCGATCTCGTCGTACGTACTCTGCCGCGAAGCCCCTGCAAGTTCTCGTGCATGCATGTTCTGATTCGACGCGCACACTGCGGCGGCAAAGGGCAACTGGGCAAGGCGGAGGAGGGACGAGCGGGCCAGCGGCGGCGGCTGCGTCTGCGTGCGTGGATGATGGATCGGTAAGGTGGCGGTGGATGCGGACGAGATAGACGCACGCACTCGGCACTCCTGCTGTTCCCTCCCCGATGCCGATGGAGACGGTGCGTACTGTATGTGTCCACCTCGTCTCCACCCACATCGTCACGTGCCGTTGCAGAGGTATCCGAGGCCCAGCTCGATACGCTGTCTCGCTCGCCATCGGGGTGGACCGTGGATATACAGGGGGACAGAGAGATGAAACGTGTGCGGTGGGATATTATGGGTACGTGGAGCCCGCTGCTCACACACACATGGCCTCTATCGCTTCGGCGGGGACAGCCCACGCACGAACGAACAGGAGGGCGTGCGTATCCAACGGCAATAATCCCCTCCGTCGTGGCGACTGGCGTGGTGGGTCGGAAGCGGAACAGTGCGCAACCGGCACTGCCGACCTGTCGTGCCGTGCATTTGTAATTGTACCACAACGTCCGCCCATTCACCCTTGAGCGCGAGACGAACACCACGCCAGGCTAAATGCATCGGCTACCATCAACGTGACGTTTCAACTGTCGCGCTACATGTTCCTTTTGCTCGTGACGGCAAAGGCAAAGGGCCCATCCGTCCGTGGTGCGTCGTCCGATTCCTGGCGACCCCTAGGTTTCCTTCGGCTATGCCGATTAGGGCCTAATGCCGATGCTATGCGCTTATGCCCTAGCATGCAGCATGCACGGAGCAGGTGGTTAGCGGGCAGGGCCACCGGCTCCCCCGTGCCGTGCCGTGCCGTGCCGGGCCACGCAGGTCAACACAAACACAGACACGTCACGTCGTCACCCACCCTTTACCTTACCTTACCTATGAGTGTACGACAAAGACTCGACTCAGCGAATTTCTCCCCAAACTTTTCTCATGTACTCGGGTACGCCATGCTTAGTTCTCAAAAAATTTCAAGATTCCCCATCATATCGAATGTTTAGACACATGTATGGAGCATTAAATGTAGATGAAAAAAAACTAATTACACAGTTTGGTAGAAAACCACGAGACGAATCTTTTGAGCCTAATTAATTCATGATTGAACACTAATTGACAAATACAAACAAAAGTGATATAGTAGCAAAAGCCAAAAATTTTCGCCAACTAAACACACCTCCTCTCCAAAATTTTTTCACCCCGTCACGTCGGATGTTGGGACACATGCATGGAGTATTAAATGCAGACAAAAAATAACTAATTACATAGATTGCGATAAATTTATAAGATGAATTTTTAAGCCTAATTAATCTATGATTTGACAATATCATGCTACAGTAGCATGTGCTAATGATGGATTAATTAGACTTAATAAATTCGTCTCGCGGTTTCTATGCGAGTTATATAATTAGTTTTTTTATTAGTATGCAAACACCTCTATGCGGTTTCTACGCGAGTTATGTAATAGGGCTACGTGACACGGCCCTGCCACATAGAGAAGAGAGACGGTCGGTGGCGGTACGCCGGTACGGCCGTACGGGGACGTGTTTATGTAGCTCAACCGCTCAAGGTGGAATGCCGCGACTGCGATCTGACGCTGCCGGTGTCAACTGGCAGCGGCCGTAAAAGCCGTGTGACTTGGGCAGCAAAGGACCGTCCGTCCACGCGTGTTCCGTGCGTGTGTCCGGACCCCGGTATCCCAGGAGGAAGGAGATGCGTAACCACAGCAGGCTGCCGTGTGAGTCGTCAAGACGACGGGAAAGGGATGATGGAGCGAGGCAATCATCAACCGAGAAGACACCAGGTGGAGTTGGATCTTGGTATCCCGGAATCCAAGGAAGGCATGGGGTGACACCTGGCCTACACGTCGACTCTCATGATCCGAGTAGTTGACAGGCAATGCAATTTGCATTTCAGAAACAAGATCAGCACGGATCGCACCGAGCCTCTGCAAACAGCATCAAGTGAAACAACTGTTTCGATGGACTTGTTTACAGGTGAATCCTACCGTGTCAAGGACCACTTTGCAGATATTACAGTCCAGGCAAGAACTCAGAAGATGCTGTGGCAGCTGTGCAACTGCAACAGCAACAACAGACATTTCTGAACCTGAGTTTCAGAAACAGAACAGGCTACAGGCCCGCCTGCGCATGCCCAGTACATGAGCGTGGATGGCGCCTGTTGCTTTGCTCCAATGATAAGCGCGCGCAAAGAGTTCATTTGCAGTTTCTACCCTTTAGAAAAAGCGATGTATTGTGGCATCGTTCTCGATTAGCTCATTTTGGATGGAAGGAAAAGGTCTGTTACTGGACTGGAGAACCAGAGCCCAAGCATTCGAATCCGGAACATCTATGAATCCTAAATAAGGGTACCAGTGAATATGCCGTGGCACATAGCAAGTGCGTGCTTATCCGCAGAACTGACAAGTACATGGACGCCAACAATTCCTATCGCTTGACTCAATCCTGGAAAGCAGTGTGCTGTTTCATGGCCCCAGAAAAACCTCCATCCCTGCAATTCCCGCTGATGAGATCTTAACAGAGACAAGAAACTGCACATCGGCCACATTTGGCTTTACAAGACATGAAGAGGCTCATCAGAACTAAAAAAAACAAAACAAAACTATATCAAGTATCCATATGAAATTACTGTACCGCATTACATGATATCAACTTCAAATATTTTTTCTTCCTATCACTGCACATCGTTTTGCTTTGTCGACCTCCAAGGGCGTTCAAAAGAGGCAAGTCGTTTGTATGATTAAAATCTTTATTTTAATACAATGATGCGCAATTCGAGGAAAAAAACACCACATCGTTTTGGAAAGGGTCATTCTAAAAATGTAATTGCCTTGGAGTAAACTTGACAATTCCTTGCTCTTTTTTTTTTTGACATGACAACCTTACATTTTTTGAACCTACAATTCCTTACATTTCGGCACTCTACCACCGACATTTTTAAGGCAAAAGCTGCTACAAGATATCATGCGTTAAGGATTTAGACAAATGCTAAGAGAGTAGATGTGGCGCTATGACTTGTGAGAGAAAGAAACAGAAGTAGGAGAGGAGAGTTTTATTGGATGACAAATAGACCTCACATGGCCCCAAATATTAGGGGTGAGGTTATCATGAGCTACCGTGTCAATTACAAACTGTGGAAAGGGGTCGCTCCACACCAACAATTGACCTGGGTCCCAACTTAAAGCTACTTTAGCAATCTCATGCGCAGACGAGTTACACACACGTGGAACGTTTATAATTTCATTACAAACAAAGTGATCATGAAGAAAATCACGAATCGATCTAAAGAGGACGCCTCCCGCTGCTAGGTCCCTTGAATATATGAAGTAATGGCCTCACGCACCTGACTTGAGTCGGTTTCCAGCTCAACCCTGGAAATTCCATGTCTCTCTGCGGCTTCCAGGGCAAATAAACATGCAGTCGTTTCCGCGGCCAGAGCATCCATCGCCGGGCTTATGTTTGCTGCACCAGCAGGCACTGATTCTCTCAGATGGTTACGAATGATAAATCCACACGCTGCCTCCTGAGTCTCCCTTCTGAACGCACCATCGAAATTGATCTTCAGGTAGTCCAGAACAGGCGGCTTCTGGGAGTATATCTGAACATTTGCACGGTTCGGTTGCACTACCTCGCCTGCGAAGTCCCTGAACACTGAATACGCAGCACAAACCACCTCTGTACACGTCGGAATTGATTCTCCAGCATTGGCCTTGTTCCGAGCGTCCCAGAGCTTCCACAACAAGATCACAGACCACAGGCATTGGTCTGTCTGTAATTCCAGGATCATGCGAATAAACTCTTCAGAAGAATGCGAGTTCAGCAACAGGCAGCAGACCCCTCCAAGCTGTGCAGCGTTCCAGCAGTGTCAGGCTAGCTTGCACTTCAAGAAACAATGGGCACCATCTTCATCAAAGCACCTACAGACTGGACATACTGTATCCAGCTCGATATTGCGACGTTTGATGTTCATCTTCAGAGCTAGGCTGTTGTTGGCAAGCCTCCATACAAACTGTTTGATTTTTGGGGGACATGAAAAGCGCCAAATCTTCTTCCATGGAACGCTTGAATTTTTTTTGGATTGAGGGTCTTGTTTGGAACATTTTGAAAAAATTCTTTTCCTACACTTTTCTTTGAATTCAAACTGATTCGTGTGAAATTCTACAGAATTTTTTATGAAATTTCTGCATTTGAAAAACAAACAGGCCCACTGTCTTGTATTGGGATGCTCTTGGCAAACTAGAGTGCAAAACTCACTCTCGGCCGAAACGAAGGTCACGAGTAAATCTATATTTCAACTAAGCCACTAAGGTTTTGTATTCCCAAGGAGGCAAGATCAGTCTCTATTAAAGCTAAATTAAAGATATTACAGAAAATATCAGCAATGGGTCAACAACTTATACTAAAACCGTCAACCAAGGAATTAAACAAATCAAGTTAGCCCATCTCAATCAGGAAGAACTGAATGAATTGAGACAGATAGAAAACGAACAGGAATAACCATGAAACATTGCTCATTGCTGAGGCAAGGCACTCAATTCATAATAAAACATCTGAGATAGGGTAGCAAAACTCATACTAAGTATCATAGTCTCCTACAAGGTTAAAATTCAGACATCATGACTGGTTTCCTCTACCCTGATGATAACGATATGTCACAGCACTTAGTCGAACAGGCTGAAGCCCATGTCCTGCAAATACATATTCAACAGCAGTAAGTGGCTGAGCTCAGTTTAATAGAGCAGTGTTATTAGGACTGGTGCCTAAAATAAGACTAAACAATGATGGCATTTGTAGGGAAATCACAAACTAACATGAAATAAAGTATTTGGTCATGAGAAAACATAGAGAACAATGCTGTGTGAGCTTACATCATCACTCTCTTCCTTCTCTTCCACCTTCTCTTCCTTCTTCTCAGCTGCAGGAGCAGCACCACCAGCAGTAGGCGCAGCTGCTGCAACAGCAACACCACCACCACCACCACAAGGGACAGAAGCAAACTTCTCCCTACCGGCAGCAATGAGCTCAGTGATGTCCTTGCCACTCACTTGGGACAGCAGGTGTTCCATCTTCTCAGTGTCAATCTCGGCACCAACTGCAACAAGAAGAAATTTGATTAATTATACACAGAAAGCATCATATCATAAGAGCGTAATTGTATCACAGGGATCAATTCAACACGGAAAAAATATGATCAACTCAAATTGTTCATTGGCAATTTAAAAGTAAGTGATCAACCTTATCATCATTCTACAATCAAGCATCTGCCGGACTAGATGTCTACTTTTGACAGAAAGATAAATTAGTTAAGAACCGTAAAAATTGTAATGGGCATTCAGTTCAATGTAATTACCTGACTCCAGAATAGTTTTCAGATCCTCCACAGAGGGGTCATTGTTGCCAGCGAGGACAGCAAGCAGATAGGCAGCAACAAACTTCATCCTGCTCAAGCCAAAAGTAGTGTCACAATTACTCCATATTTTTAGCACCATGAAAGTAACTAAATTAAGACATAAAGAATCAACATATAGTACATTCAACAAACTCAATGACATGATTATACATATTAACCTACAAATCAAATTGAGACCACATAGTACATCTATGAGAGAAGGAAATCTATGCGTAATTGCAAACAATGAAGTTAAGTGTTTCAAAGTACAGGGGTCGTACACCCCTAGGAAATATCCATCAGATCTCCATAATCCGGATACATGAATCGATATAAACTGAACTGAGACACCTCTAATATAGAAAGCATTAGGTGGCGCAACAAATCTTATAGAAAGCATTAGGTGGCGCAACAAATCTTAAACATGGTTTCGCCTGCTAGTAAAACCAGGAAAATAATTGGATAACACAAGCCGAAAATAACTTTAGTCCTAATTGTCAACCTACAATCAGAGTACCGAGCACAAATTTAACATCTCATCCAGACCCGAACCTCCACAACCAAATAAACATGCAAAACACCCCTGTTTCACCAAATACAAATCTACAGCGTCATTAAAACACTAGAAAACCATGCATTTTGCAACAAATATACCAGCACTAACAATCAGATCGCTCGCTCTAATGATTCCAAACCAGGATACGTAAAACCAGGAAGGATTGAGACGACATACTTGGATCGTGGAATGAACGAGCCGAGAAGTAGCGGCGCGGCGGCGGCGGCGGCGGCGGCGGAGGGTTTCTGCGAAGAAGGGGCTAGGGAGGTTTGAGGAGCCGCTATTTATACTGCACCTCGCAGAAACCCTCTCCATTCCTTACGCGCTGGCCCAACAAGGCCCATCAGCCATAGGCCGAGCCCAGCCCAGGACCCCTCGCGCAGGCACACGCGAATCACCCGAGTCGCCGACTTGTTCGGTCGGTCCTTCCTCCTGTCTTCTCTCTTGTCCCGTTTTCTCTTCTCCCCCACATTTCCAAAACCCTGGCGGCTGCGGCGGACGGCGGTGACCTGGGGCTGCGGGTGGCCGCGCCTGGGGCGCAGGGTGGGCATTCGAGCACCGAGCGCTCAGCATAGGGTGTCCGGCGGTCTGCCACTCCGCTGATTGGAGCAGAGCCAGTGAGCCACTGCCGATTGGAGCCTCCGCGGCCGGCTGGTCGCTGGGCAGCACCGAGTGGCCAAGGCGACGGACGATTGCCGATGGCAGCAGAGCGAATGAGCTACCACTCCACCTGTCCTGTCCACCAGCACCAGTGAATTGAATTTGTAAGTTATTAATTTGGTAAAATCACTCAATTGGCTTCTCTGTTGTTTTTATTATTATTGGATTGGAGTCAATTTGTGAATGACTTCGAAGAAGCAGAGCTAAAACCTGTGAGAATTACTTAGAGCAAGTTGAGTTGTCTTGTAATTTGTAAGTTTTTTTAATATCATTTTTGTTGTTTCATATCCTCTCTATATTTCAGACGTTGTCACTTTGATATGTTGAACAGTTGGTACTTCTATGTTAAACAATTTCAAGTTATGCTCAATTCTATGAAATCGTTCTTAAATATGTGTTATATCTGCTATAGTTATACAATTACTACTATATGGTATTATACATTGCCAAATATTAGATTTTAGGTTAAAAAATATTTGATGACCCTCTCCCACCATTGCTGCAGGGTTTTCGGTGTTAACTAACTCAAGTTGCTTGTTCACTGGGGGTGCGCGAGCTTAATCAGCCACCATGGATGGTAAGGGCACACCTTCTCTCTTTTTGTTCCCATTTTGTTACTTACATGTAGGGATGAAAATGGGATGGATAGTTCTCGATATCTGTCTGTCCCGAAAGGGCTTAAAGACTACATGGATAATCCATATATGAATCTGGACATTTAATATCCGTACTGTTTCCTAATCTGAATAGTCAAAGTTAGATTTCTGATATGGATGTGGGATCTGCAATATCCGTTTGTATCCGATCCAGTTTCATCCCTACTTACATAAGTTATGCGGTGTCAATTTTGGGGGAGTAGTCAGATAGATTGGTAGCCGGTTACTAGTGTTGGGTTGGGAGTAAGATTTTCGTTAAATGGTTTGTTAGCTAGGTGCCAAGCCCTTGTGCTAAAGGTGATGTCAGGCAGGTTAATATAAGAACTGCTCGTGGAAATAGCACGTACTCTGGGAACGAAGTAGTAAAGTTTAATTGCAAAAGGAGTATAGAAGGGGCACACAGTGCGCAATGTTGCGCTGCAACACATTGAGCAGAATAGGTTTCGTATTTATAAATGAATGAGATGTGGATGATAAAAAGCTCTTTTGCTGATTATGCAAGTAGTTGATTTATGCCATCAAAGAATATAAACAAGTAGGAAATCAATTTGAATCTTCAGTTTATAGTGAGTACCTCCGGTTTGCTGAATCCAACCGCAGTTTGCAGCCTTCAACTTTGTGGAGTGATTATAGCTTCTTTATCATGCGGTCAATTTCTCATGGCTATTTTTCTTACAGTTGATAAGCAAGAAACAATGGAGGAGACCATCCTTGTTGGTGATGATCTCATGCGCGGGCCGCCATCCCCTGTCATACCGAAAGAGATCGCATCACATGTCCTTGAGGGTGTTGAGCTTTGTGATGGTATACTCAGGAACCTTTTCTTATGTGAGTAACTGGTTTTTGTGACATTGATATCATGTTTCTCTTATTCCGTGTGCATTTGTGAAGGAAGTGTTCTATATAAAAAAACATTATTTCTATTGTCCAGGCCTTCAAATCAATGATATTGAGCCATTCTGCCAAGATGAAATTGTGTTATACCGACAATGTGCTGAGAAAAGGGTTAGTTATACTAAAACCATTTGGCCATGCCTGATCTTATTTGGTGTTTATTCAACAGTACAGCATTGTGTCTTATAACAGGACAAGGAAATAAGAGAGCGGATGCAAAATAGTGAATATAAATTGGGTTTTTCAATGCCCCTGGAACAAGCGAAGGAGAGAGCTACTCAACTCCAATCAGAAGTAACACTGCTAGAAAGGTACTCCAGTATTAACGAGTTTCCCTTTAATCAATCATAGCATGATCATGTGATAAGCAGCTTGTGAAATGGTATTCCTATGATCCTATCTGCTATATGAACCTTCAAAGTTTTTTTTTCTCATAAAACATTTAGGAACTGTAGTGGAGTGATACACTTAACAAGGAATGTATTTGTATCAAGGTTTTTCCTCTCCATTGACACTAGTAACTAGGTAAGGAGTCTGGCATGAACATGTGCATTGGAATTTTAATTTCTTCACCATTAATCTGGATAATCCAAGTGTGTATACTGATCCAACAAGCTTTCAGAAGATTCACCAATACATATGGTTGTGTTTTTAAAATTTGATGTAACCTTCTATATCAATGGATGTCTAAACTCCCATACAAAATATTTGTCCTCTGGACGTGGTAGTCTAGTTTGTGATTATCACATAATCCATTATTAAGCCATTTGATGCTTACATAGCATACAACTATTTGCTTTCCTTGTTGCTTTGACAGTTATTGCACCTATTAGATTTAATTGCATTGTAGCAAGCTTCAATCTAGGAATTGACTATTTTATGAGCAAAAGCTTATGCAACACTACTGGGGTGAATTGCATAGTTTTTAGAGAGTAATGGTAGTAAACATAATGGGATGCCGGCAACCATTTCTATCAAGTCTAATCCTCCAACATATTAGGAAGCTAAGTGTGTTCTGTGATTCTGTCTACCTTAAACATTAATGTTCTTTTTTTTTGTCTTAAACGCGTAGGAGAGCTGTGTGTCATTTCATTAAAAAGGAAATAGTAACAGAGAGTACGCAAAACATGACGCGCGCACACCACATATCCACATGCACTAGAAAATAAGACCAATCACACCACGGATAGGAGAGAGATGACCACTAGAACCAGGGAGAACGAAAAACTAGACTACTCCCAAGACCGTAGTTCCTGAGATCCTAGGCCCAGGCTCTTAATGAGAAACAACAGACCATAGCTGCTCTCCATGCATGTTAGCTTGATTGTGCCAAATACATATTTTCTTACTTTTCCTATATCTATTTTTAGGATAAATTTTCTACTTGACCTCACAGAGCTCTATTGACTGTTGCCAAAGAATCATGAATCATGAAAAACCTAAACATCTTTGTACAGTATGCTTCTGTGCTTTTAGATTAGATTCATACCCCTACACCCCCTAAAATCCTATGTTTCACCAAATCCTGTGCGTATCTTTTGGCATTTGAGATAGCTGCACAGATCCTACTTAGCATACTGTTATTGTAGGAAGGAGACCCTAGACCTTCATGTGTACACCAATTATTTGTTCTGACAAGTAGTGCTTATTCTGGTGTTCCACACACATATGAGTAACACCGGACATTCCAAAAGAATGCGCTAGTAAAACTAGCCCTGATGATATTTTACAGCTGTACCCTGTTGGTTCCATTTTTGTAAGGCATATTTTGGTCAGGCACAAGAATTAGGTGACAAACAAAGAGAATGTGAAGTGACATGTCTAGGATATCCTTAGTGTTAATTGTTAAATCTATTGGGACCATGTGATAGTAGATACAATGGTTAGTGTGGATGTTATTCATAAATGCTGAGAGGTAAAATAAAATTTTTAAATAAAAGAGGGCAAAAGTGATAAAAAATTCCCTAAATATGCATGTGGATCTGATTTAAAATATTATTACATATCTTTATTTTAAAATTGGAGACATTTTATTTTGTTTAATGTTAGTTACAGTACAGTAAATGGAGGGAATCGTGAACCATATTGAATTTCCTATTGACTCATTCATGCAGCTTTATTCTGCTTGCATGTGGTCTTATATGCCTTTGTAGGCGCATGATTCTTGCTAGTGGACTTGAGGGTATGGAAGGATTTCGACAGAGATGGAGCTTGCACGGACAGCTTGAAGATACGAGGTAGTTGTTCTGATTCTGTACTAGTCACATACTAGCTTGTGTTAATTTCTGTTACTCTATAACAATTGAAAGGATTTTTCTAGTAAATATGAACCATGACATAGTGGGCTAATGGTACTTACCTCTCTCTGATTTGGAATGACAATGATCAACTTAAACCCAGTAGCTTCATAATTCAAGTCCCTATAATGATCTAATTTACAAAATCAAGCATCTGAAATGATCATGCCAACTTTGGTCAAGCTTCATGTTGGAATGATAATTCTCTCTCTTGGCTAACCCTAGAAGGGTAGCTATATAGGTTCCATACATGGGCCACATGGGCCTTAGCCTCATGGGCCTAAACACATACTCCAACACCCCCCCGCAGTCTGAACTACCGACGCAGCGGAGTTCGAGGCTGAACACTAAAGAACACACCAACCCCCCACAGACGCAACTAGCCACCGGTGATGTTGAGGCTGGAGCGAAACTCGGTGAAGGTCGAGGACGGGAGGCCTTTGGTGAAGATGTCGGCGAACTGGGAGGTCGTCGGAACATGAAGAACCCGCACCTCGCCCATGGCCACCCGATCACGAACAAAATGGAGGTCGATCTCCACATGCTTCGTCCGCTGGTGCTGGATGGGGTTGGTGGAGAGGTAGACCGCACTGACGTTGTCGCAGTAGATCAGTGTGCTCCGGGAGGGTGGAGTGTGCAACTCAGCCAGCAGCTGCCGGAGCCAGGCGGCCTCCGCCACGCCGTTAGCAACGGCGCGGTACTCCGCCTCGGCACTGGACCGGGAGACCACCGGTTGGCGCTT
This sequence comes from Saccharum hybrid cultivar R570, assembly GCA_038087645.1. NCBI lineage: Eukaryota > Viridiplantae > Streptophyta > Magnoliopsida > Poales > Poaceae > Saccharum > Saccharum hybrid cultivar. Next base: position 1,098,528 of record JAQSUU010000542.1, read on the forward strand.
GGACGACCAAGACACCAGGTTGCCGCCCAGGAAGACGGCGTAGCCGGAGGTGGAGCGGCGAGTATCAGGGCACCCGGCCCAGTCCGCGTCGGTGTAGACGACGAGGTCGGTGGAGGGGGCCCGGTGGAGGAAGAGGCCGTAGTCGAGTGTGCCCCGGAGGTAGCGGAGGAGGCGCTTGAGAGCCAAGAGGTGAGGCTCCCGGGGGTCATGCATATGGAGGCAGACCTGCTGAACTGCATAGGTGATGTCCGGCCGGGTGAATGTGAGGTACTGAAGGGCCCCGGCGAGACTTCTGTACGCACTGGGATCGGCCACCGGTGGTCCCTCAGCCTCAGACAGCTTGCCCTGAGTGTCGACCGGAGTGGAGCAGGGGTTGCAGTCAGTCATCCCAGCCCGCTCCAAGATGTCCCGAGTATACTGTCGCTGGTGAAGTAGGAGTCCGGTAGGACGGTGGTCAACAGTGACACCGAGGAAGTGGTGAAGCTCACCCAGATCCTTCATCGCGAACTCCCGCTGGAGAGCGGCGATGATCCGGCGGAGAAGTGACTCACTGGAGGCGGTGAGGACAATGTCATCAACATAGAGCAGCAAGTATGCAGTGTCGGCCCCATGGTGGTAGACGAACAGAGACGTATCGGACTTGGCCTCCATGAACCCCTGGGTCAGCAAGAAAGCGGCGAACCGATGGTTCCACGCCCGAGGTGCCTGCTTGAGGCCGTAGAGGGACCTGTTGAGCCGGCAAACCATGTCAGGGCGGGTGGTGTCGACGCACCCCGCCGGCTGACTGCAGTACACCGTCTCGGTGAGAAGGCCGTGGAGGAAGGCGTTCTTGACGTCCAGCTGATGGACGGGCCAAGACCGGGCAAGTGCCAGCGACAGCACGGTACGGACGGTGGCCGGCTTGACCACCGGGCTGAAGGTCTCATCGTAGTCGACGCCAGGGCGCTGCGTGAAACCCCGGAGGACCCACCGAGCCTTGTAGCGCTCGAGAGAGCCGTCGGCCCGTCGCTTGTGGGTCCAAATCCACTTTCCGGTGACGACATTGGCGCCCGGCGGCCGGGGCACCAACTCCCACGTCTGGTTGGCGAGTAGCGCTGCGTACTCCTCTTCCATCGCGCGGCGCCAGTGAGGGTCCAACAGGGCGTCGCGGACGGAAGAGGGTACTGGGGAGACCACCGCGTCGCCGGTCGAAGCCTCGAGGACACGAGGCGGCAGTATGCCAGCCGCGTGTCTGGTCACCATCGGGTGAACATGCCGCGGGTGTCGGTGAAGCAGCGGCGGGTGGTAGACCGGCGGGGCACCACGAGCCGGCGGGGACTGCGGCGGTGGTGTCGGTGTCCCCGGTGGAGAAGGGAGTACGAGCGGCGGCGGCCGCGGCCTGCGCTGGTACACCCGTACCGGCGCGGCGAACCTCGACGGAGGTGCCGGGACAGGTGCCGGGACGGGATCCGGCGTCGTCAACCGACACGACCCCCTTGGTGCAGCAGCGGGGGACGAAGGCCCCGGGTCTGCACCTACCGGAGAGGACGGGTCCGCGCCCGAGGACGACGGGCACGAACCTGCGGGGGATCCCTGACAGGAGGCCGGTCCGGTGCGCGGCGAAGCAGTACCTGCAGGAGACCACGAAAAAGGTGGCTGGACCACCGGGTCAGTGGGAATCAGGGAGGATGGGTCAGGTACCGGAGGGGTGGTGGTGCTGGAAAAGGGAAAGACGGACTCATCGAACACCACATGGCGAGAGATGAGAACCCGTCGGGAAGTAAGGTCAAAGCACCGGTACCCCTTGTGATCCGGGGAGTACCCGAGGAAGACACAGAGCGTGGAGCGAGGGTCCAGCTTGTGAGAAGAAGTGGCAGCGGTGTTGGGGTAACACGCACACCCAAACACGCGTAGGTGATCGTACCGAGGCGGGGTACCGAAGAGGGCGTGGTGAGGAGTGGGAGCGGGGCAGGCCGCGGAAGGAAGGCGGTTAAGAAGGTAGGTGGAGGTGTGCAGGCCCTCAGCCCAGAAGCGAGCGGGAAGAGAGGCCTGAAACAGAAGGGTACGCACGGTGTCATTGGTGGTGCGAATCATCCGCTCAGCCTTGCCATTTTGCGAAGAGGTGTATGGACAAGACATGCGGAGCTGAACACCGTGAGAGGAAGAAAGCGTGGGAGGTGGAGTTATCAAACTCGCGACCATTGTCACACTGGACGGCCTTGATGGGGAGGCCGAACTGTGTAGACACCCAAGAAAAGAAGTGGAGGAGCGTGGTAAACGTATCAGACTTCGCACGGAGAGGAAAAGTCCACGAATAATGCGAAAAATCATCAACAACCACAAGATAGTACTTATAACCAGAGATACTGAGAACAGGAGATGTCCATAGGTCGCAATGTACAAGATCAAAAATGTGGGCCGCATGGGAAGAAGAGCTAGAAAAAGGAAGACGAACATGTCGGCCCAATTGGCACGCATGACACTGTTGCTCATCATGAGCTCGAGTACATGGAAGACCGGAGCTACGACTGAGTTGTATCAGGGCATCACGTCCAGGATGGCCGAGGCGCCGGTGCCAGGTAGTAGAGGAAGTAGAAGCGACGAAGGCAGCTGACAAAACGGACGGCGAAGAAGACGAAGGAGCCGCCGGGAAGCGAAGAGTGTAAAGGGGCCCGGTGCTGTCACATCGGAGCAGAGGACGCCGGGAAGCCAAATCCTTTACAGTAAGACCAGAAGAGTCAAATTCCACAGAACAAGAATTGTCAGCTGTAAAACGTCGAATAGAAAGAAGATTATGAACCATAGAAGGAGCAACAAGAACATCAGGAAGACGAAAGGAGCCATGAGCACCGGCGGTACCCACAGACGAGACCGGAATGCAAGAGCCATTTGCGACCATAATGGACGAAGGAAGAGAGGAAGAGGGAGAGTGAATCGACGAAAGTATACCGGGGTCAGGAGTAGTGTGGTAGGTGGCCCCCGAATCAGCGATCCACTCGGGTCCGACTGGAGGTGTCAGGCCCATGGTGCTGAACGAGCGAGCCAGGGCCGCCTGGTCCCAGCCGGTGACCCCCGGTGGAGTCCCGGAGGATGGAACCCATGGCGTAGTAGGGAAGGCGCCAGGTGGAAGACCAGCAGGAAGAGCTCCGGTGAGCATGGCCACTGGTGGGCGAGTGTCGGCTCCGGTGGCGTGGTAGGGCCACATGGAGATGCGACCGGACCACGGGCTCTGGAACGTAGGCCAGGGTGCCCCCCCGTGTGTCCCGGCCGGTGCCGGAGCCTGGGGTTGACCGCCCCGGCCACCCCCGCGCCCCCCTCCACGGCGACGACGAGAGCCACGACCCCCCCCACCTCCGCTCGGCCCGGAGGGAGGAGGGCCCAGGAGAGACGACGGTGGCGGTGTAGCGGTGGACCGCGGTGGAGCAGACGGGCGCGGCGAAGAGGCAGCCAGGGCCGTGGAGGAAGACGAGGACCCCGCGGAAGTGATGGATCCCGGCTGGAGACCCTGCGTGAGCTCCTCCATGACAAGGTCGTCACGGACCTCCAGGAAGGTGGGGAAGGGCCGCTGGCGGGTGATCCACGTCCGGAGGTGGGCGTAGCGATCGCTGAGCCCCCGAAGGACGTTGAGGACCAAGATGCGATCCTCCACGGGCCACCCAAGGTCCCCCAGGGAGTCGGCCATGCTCTTCATCCGGCGGCAGAACTCACCGACGGAGAGGTCACCCTGAACGAAAGTCCGGAAGCTTGCGTCGAGGCGCAGAGCCCGGGCCTCGGCGTTGCCCAGGAACTGGCCCTCAAGGGCAAGCCAAGCCCGGCGCGCGTCAGGAGAGGTGCGGACGAGGTCGTGGAGGTCGAGAGAGATCGTCCCCAGAATCCAGGAGAGGACGATGCTGTCCAGACGAAGCCACGACGGGGTCTGGACGGCGGCCGAAGCGTCGAGGAGGACGTGGTCGTCGAGGGCGTAGCGGCGAAGAGTGAGAACCACGAGGTCCCGCCAGCGGGCGTAGGAGGGTGACTCCGGCTCGAGAACGACCGGCACGAGGAGGCGAATGTTCTGGACCCCCCCCGGCCTGGTAGTGAAGCTGCGCCACGAGCGGGTCAACCGGGTCGTGGCAGAGGACAGCGGTGTGAGACACACGGCGACCCGGCGAGGCAGAGGAGTTGGCCCCAGCCGGAGAGGCGGGAGAGAGGAGCCGCTCCGCCTCGGCAATCTGGCGAGTCAGGGCGTCGGCCGCTTCGCGCTCGTGCTCCCACACAAGGGCGGCCGCCCGCACCCGGGCCTGCCCCTCCGCGGCGGCGGCACGTGCGGCGACGAGAGCAGCGGCGAGAGGAGAGGTGTCACGGACGGCGTAGGGTTGGGAGCCGGCGTAGATGTGGGAGAGTAGTGGTGGTGTCGGGGCCGGGAAGGCCTGGGCACCGGCAGGAAGGTGGGTGCCGGTGTCCAGCCCGGCGCCGGGAAGTTGGACGGCGTCGGCGAGGCGCTCTGTCAGGGCATCAACCCCCCCATCCTCAACACCTCCTGCAGGAAGGGTTGCAGCAGGGGCCCCCCCATTCCCCCAAACCGCCGGAGCAGTGAGGGAGGAGGAGCCCGAGCCCCCTGCGGCTCCCTCAACAGCAGCGGCTGCTGTGAGGGCAGCAGCAGAGGGAGGGGAGGCGCTGAGGCTAGGGAGGAGAGCAGGGGAAGGGCGGCCCTCCAGAGCGTAGCCGACGGCGTGAGGATGGAGATGGGAAAGGGCAGCAGCAGGGAAATCCGGCCGGGCGGCCAGGGCGGGCAGACCCCCAGCGGCGGCGGGTGGGGTGGCGGGCAGACCCCCAGCGGCGGCTATCTGGGCCCAGCAGGAGATGGGGAGCGACGGTGGTCGCGGGCCCTGGACGGCCGCCCCCGAACCGGGCGCGGCAGGGCAGTCCCGCGCGGGTGGACGACCCGCGGCAGGGGAGATGGCGGCGGGCGCGGCAGGTGGGGACGCCGCGATCTGCGCCCAGGAAGGGTGGGAGGGGGAAGGGAAGGAGAAGAGGGAGGGAAAGGAGGGGGGCCGGTCAGCCATGGCCGGCGGCGGCAGAGGGAGCAGCGCCGGCGGGTGGTGGTTGGCCGGCGGCTCAGGATAGGGAAAGGGGAGAAAATAGGCTTGATACCATGTTGGAATGATAATTCTCTCTCTTGGCTAACCCTAGAAGGGTAGCTATATAGGTTCCATACATGGGCCACATGGGCCTTAGCCTCATGGGCCTAAACACATACTCCAACACTTCAGTTATGTATTGTGCACAGAAACGCTATGTGATCATTAATAGGAAAGCAAATTTAATTGATTATACACAGATACGCATAGTTCTGCCCAAGTGACTTGATACATCTTTGCAGTGGTACATAGTTTCTTATTCCTGTCATCACTGTCCATCTACATTGTTGTTTTACCTTCTTGATTAATCAATATTCCTTTTTGAATTTCTGCTTTGGTTTTGCCAGCACATTACCAATGTGGCATTTGCTCTGGAATAGTATACTAAAGAGTGTAGAACTACTGTCTGCAATTTACTGAACAAAGCAATATATACTGTCACTAAAGTGCTTTAATGCTTGCTTCAAATGAAAGTATCCATTGTCTGAAGAGTCTGTACTTATATACTTCTAAATCTGTAATTTTGTTTTTTGCAGGAAAAGGCTAGAAGCACTGAACCATGGCATGGCAAAACAAGAGAACCAAAGTTCTACGGGGGAGAGGACAAAATCTCCAGCTGGGAAGAAGTGGTTCTTTTGGTAGGTTAGTATCATTGTTTCAGACTTGAGAAATATTGTAGCTTGAGGTGTATTAGCAGCAATGCCACACACTTTTTAACTTCCACAGTACTCTGCCTCCAACTAGCCACTTAATTTGCTAACAAGTGATTTGCTTATACATACCTGCAAAATGTTAAAATCATGTATCTGGTGATGATACAGTTACATTCCACTTTGTGATTTATGACAGCCACTTGTCCTCCCCATTGTTCGAGTGCCAATTTAGATTATGGCTATTTCATAGCCTCCCTTCAGGAATTAACAACAGTTTGTGTTTTCTATATTAGTGGAGTAAGTTGGCAAACACACTCAACCTATGCAAATTGTGGATTTACAATACACGTTGTGTGCTATATGCAAACTCCGACGGTAGCCCAGCTGTGTGGTCCAGACCCGGGATGACTTGTTAGGAGAGTAACATCCGAAACGGCTAAACCTGAACCAAGATACTATACCAGCTAATAGAGCTAAAATTTCTTTGCAACATGTGCATCTAGGGTCGTGCCCTACACAACTACACCTCCCCCTAAAGATTGTACCGTACTCATGTGTTTTTCCATTTACACCTAGCCCTCTTTGGATGCAAAGTATTTTTGGAGCATTGGAGAACACTACGGTCTTGCAGAATACTTGGTTTTTAGAAGCTACAGACTGTTTGGATATAACAAATCTTGTAGTTTATAAAGCCATAGTTAGTCTTTTGGAGTTTTTAGTAACTCTCACTCATGACCTCTTTTTCGAAACCACGGTTTTGTATATCTTTGGCTTATAATATCACAATTTTCGAAAAGTACATCCAAACCGTATTTGGATGTTGTGCTTTTGAGAAATTGTATATCAACTATCTTAGAACAAGATATGCGCCAAACCTTGGTTTAGAGAGGTGTGGAGTTTCTAAAGTTTTAGCAGTATCATGGTTTTCAGAACTGCAAAGATGATTACATCCAAACACCTTATAGTTTTCAAAACCATGGTATTTTTCAAAAACAGCAAAAATACTTTGTATGTAAACAGGGCATGTTTGGATGACGCGGTATTAAAAAACTGTGGTATTATAAAACTGTGATTTTATAGGCCAAAGAGATATAAAATCGTGTTTTGGAAAAAAAAAAAAAGGGGTCATGATTAGATTTCTAAAACTAAAAAAGGGCTACAATTTTGATAAAACCGTGGTTTTAGAAGCTATAAGGTTTGTTCTATTCAAACAACCAATAATTTTTAAAAATAGTTTATAAAAAACTTGTGAAAATCAAGATATTTTGAAAACCCATAGTATTTCTCCGATACGCTGAAAATACTTTGCATCAAACAGGGCATTAATCTTTTTCACCGTCTCCTTTTCATCTGCATTGATGCAGATGTCCTAATAACACATTATGTTAACCGTGGCAACTATTTGGATTGGGTGGCTTCTATTTTCATGCTGTTTGTTCATCACCAGTTTCTTTCTTCTCTTCTTTGAATTGGATCATCGGTTTCTTGTTGTTGAATGAGATCGAACTCACATGACATGACCAGAGCAAACTCGAAAGCTTAACCGGTACCACGGTACGTATTCCTTAGCTGCCGGGCAGTTAAATTCTCATTGCAGATGCTGACCATGTATATTCTGTTTGTGGTAACGTGGAGAGGATGTCACTCCACACCATTACCAAGAACAAAACAAGCAGCTAGGTTCCATCAACTCCTTTCGTCTTCTGACTATCCCTCTAGCTCGCCTGTGTTCCCCGGCATGACAAGCATGGAATCGTTTCATGTGATCCGGATGAATAGAACAGTTGACTTCCCGAGACTTGATCCATGAAAAGCCATGCTTGGTTCCAACGACACTGTTGCTAGCCAGAGACAATGGCGCATTGCACCCCTCATCCCCGACTATAAGAAGGCCTACTACACACCGTGCCAGTCACATCAGCGTGTCCACCTTTACCTATCATCTCCGGTCTCAGCCGGCAGCCCGGCACCCAAACTGAGATCGATGGCGTCCGTCCGGCGGTTCGCCGTGGCCGCCCTGATCGCCGCCTCCTTCCTCGCCGCGGCAGTGGGAGCCCAGCCGATGGACCCTAAGAACCCCTTCATGTCAGACCCCAACGTGATCCCCGTATACCCCCCCACCTACGTGACCTGCTACAACGACACCCATGGGCAGCAAGGGTCGGAGCCCAAGTGCAACGTCCTCGCGCTCCAGTGCCCTCACACCTGCCGGGACACCTGCTACGTCCACTGCCCGTCCTGCAAGCTCATCTGCCGTAAGCGTCCACACATACATACTCTACATAACATAATCCTGCTCAAAGTTTCTGATCAGTTTGTGTTTTTGGTGTGTTTATATGCTCGTGTCGTGCGCGCGCTCGCGTGCATGGAATCAATGGATTATTGCATTGAGCAGTGTGTGAGCTGACCGGCACGGAGTGCTACGACCCGCGCTTCGTGGGCGGCGACGGCAACAAGTTCCTGTTCCACGGCCGCCGGGACGCCGACTTCTGCCTGCTGTCGGACGCCAACCTGCACATCAACGCGCACTTCATCGGCAAGCGCAACGCCAACGCGCGCGTGGCGCGGGACTTCACTTGGGTGCAGGCGCTGGGCATCCGCTTCGGCGGGCACCGCCTGTACCTGGGCGTCCGGAGGACGGCCACCTGGGACGACGCCGTGGACCGCCTGGCCATCACCTTCGACGGCGCGCCCGTCCCGCTGGACGCCGTGGCCGGCGCCAGCTGGAGCCCGAGCCCCACGTCGGCGGCGCCCGCACCCCTGCTGTCCATCTTCCGCACGGGCCCCGCCAACGGCGTGGTGGTGCGGCTGGACGGGGTGTTCCGGATCGTGGCCAACGCCGTGCCGGTCACCGAGGAGGACTCGAGGGTCCACGGGTACGGCCTGCGCCCCGAGGAGGACGGCAGCCTCGCGCACCTCAACGTGGCGTTCAAGTTCTACGCGCTCAGCGCCGACGTGCACGGCGTGCTGGGCCAGACGTACCGCCCGGACTACGTCAGCGCCGCCGGGGTCGACGCCGGCGCTAGGGTCCCCGTCATGGGCGGCGCCGCCAGGTACCAGGTGTCTGGCGGCATCTTCGCCGCGGACTGCGAGGTCGGGCGGTTCGCTGGCGACGACGACGGGCTCGCCGGGTTGCCCGTCGGCATCATCGAGGAGCCGACCGACGCGCTCTGCGGCAGCGGCAAGGTCACCACTGGCCTGGTGTGCAAGAAGTGATGATGAGGCCGGTGAGCTCCAATCCAGCAGGGCCGGCCGCTGGTGTAGTGTTTTGTGCTTCATTCACGTGTCTAATTGCGTGCGTGCGTGCTGACATATATTAGCTGCTGCAGCTGCGAAGTAGTAGTGGTTCTATGTATGGCGACCGAATAAAAGACACTAACGTGTCTTGTGTTCGTAATGTGGACAACACTGGGAAATGCCGTGTTGCTCTGATGTCGGATGTGTAGTGCTGCAGTGCCGGGCTAGGATAGGATCCGCATGGTTAAATTCCTGTGGATGATAATCCTAGGTCCTAGCTACCTTGGTTCTCGTGTTTCATCATTCGAATAAATAAAGTTCTATGAATTACGTTTTCAAGAAGAAAGTTCTCTAAACAGATCGATTATGGCCATGTTCATCCGGCTTATAATCCGTATTTTTCAGCTTATTTTTTTCAGCCGAAACAGTATTTTTCTTTCACAACAAATCAGCCAACAGTGTTTTTCCAGCCGGCTTATCAGCATAGCTGAACGGGGCCTATGTGCTTTTGTAGCACATGTTTGCCATCTTTTCACTTAAACATCAGTGATCCGTGTCCCTAGTCCCTACACTCTTGGGAAGCCCGGACGGACTCCGGACCCGAACTGCGATTCCTAACTGTGCCTGCAAGAAAACACTGCACGTACCACGTAGTCTTTATAGCTGCGACACACGATCCTCAGTCGCTGAAACCAGCTCCCACCGTCCTAGACATTCCTTGCGTTCGCCCGGCTCACCGTGCGCGGCAGAGCAGCGATGGGCGGAGGAGAGGCACCGTCCGACGCGCGCCAACAGCCGCGGCCACTACGGTCACTGCCAAGAAAGACATGGAGCCGCCGCCGCCGCCGCCGCCTCGTCCGCAGCCTCGCCCTGCTGCTCGGCCTCCTCGCGTTCCTCCTCTACCTGCGTAGGCACCGGCGCGTGCGGCGCCGTCGAGGGACCAGTCGACGGCGGCAACGGGACGTCATCGTCGTCGAGGACGGAGTAGGTGGTGCGGCTGCGGGCGGCGCGCGGGGGCCAGCATAGTCGGCGTGCCACGGCCGCCGGCACTGCCGCAGAGGTATTTTGCCTGTGTCATTGTATCGTTTAGCAATGGCGTCGCCACCTAATCTAATGATTTGACTCGTCGCCCATGTGAATTGCCCGAACCGCGATTATTGCATCTTCGTTTATACGGACTTGGGGAGCTTTCAAGGATTTTGTATAGAGTCAGTCTTTCGGGTGTCTTAGGATCTGACAACCGAGTGTCAGCTTCGCGTGGCTCGCGCTCCACGAGACCACGACCGCCTGTGGACCGCGAGTAGGAGGAAGAGGCACCGATTGCAGGATGATGATGAATGTGCCTTATGCAGCCAGATGGCTGAAACTGTTGGACATCTGGTGCTCGGCTGTGTGGTCGCCAGAACGCTCTGGAGCGCGGTGCTCATCCCGCTTGGTCTGGCCGCGCTCACCCCGGAGAATGACGACGACGTCGCGGCGTGGTGGCTTCATCAGCGCGGCCGGGTCCATCCGGATGCAACGCCAATATTCGACACTATGTTTCTACTGATCGCTTGGAGCATGTGGGAGGAGAGAAATAACACAACATTTCGGCGGGTACCAGTGAGGAGCACCGTGGAGATCGCTCGGTCGGTTCTTGCCGAGGCGGAAGACTGGGTTGCGGCCAGATTCAAGACGATTGCAGCGCTATTGCCAGTTTGGTCGCAAAACCTTGCAAACATGTAATCGTATCTATCGCATCCAGTAGATAGGGTCTCGCTGTTGACTTTGGTTGCTCGCCGAAGCCACCCTAAACTCTGTAACACTTGGTTACATCTCCTCTTAAAGACAACCAAGTGTCAGATCCTTTCCAAACACTCAATTTTACCAAGCTAATAGAATCTGAGTGCCACATGATCTAGATCTAAGGAACCGAATATAAAAGATCAAATAAATGTTAAATAATAAAAAAAATAAATACGAAGAGTACCTAACAAATGCAAATTAACGAAATTTCAAAATAATACCAAATCTAACAAACAAAAATTCATTAAAAAGGCCAAAGAAATAACATATTTATTCTATCAAAGGAAAATTGGAAAATTTCAAAGGGAAAGTAAATAAAACATACAAAATTCAAATGAAAAAACAAAAAAAAATACCAGATTATTTCTATGAAGCGCAAATTGAAAGAATTTCAAAGGGAAAGCAAATAAAGCATACAAATTTCAAATAAAAAGGCCAAAAAATACCATATTATTTCTATGAAGGGCAAATTGGAAGAATTTCAAAGTGAGACAAAAAACAAATAAATACTCGTAAAAATTGGGAAAAAAAAAATCAAAGAACAAGACAAATAGTGCAAAAGAGCATTCTAAATAATGCAGTAGCAACATACACTATAGGATCAAAAAGATTACACATCAAAATGAGTAGTAAAATACACTACAATTGCATGTAGTTTGAACATAAATAAGCAAGGAGTGCAAGACAAAACCATAAAGGGAAAGAAAATAACACACAGACCAGTAATATATTTCAAACAAACATAAAGACATTAGAAGCTACAAGTTCCAAATTACTAGTTCAAGTCACAAACAAACACTAGACATAACCAGCCTTAATCAGAAAGATAATTATGGCATAGATACCACCAAATGCTTCCACGGATCTAGGATGAAAGTTTAGGGAGACTGAAGTTGCGAGTTTATCGTCATCTTCATCCTCCAACCTCTTCTCCTCAAAGTAATCATGGCAAAAAATCTTTGAGGGGCTCCATGGTATGAGCGGTGGTAGGGGGCTTGAGCCCCCTACCCCCGCCTCATTGGTGGAGTTCGGTAAATTGGTTATAAGCTTTCTGCCATTTTTTTAAATTGGTCGAGTAGTAGAGAACATTTATCTAGATATAATATAAGAGATAGTTATTTTGGAGGAAAAATACAAGGCAGACCTCATTAAAAACTCATCTTCTCTAAGTGGCAAAAAGAGCATAACTCTTCGCTCTGCGCTATTATGTTTACATACATGACAATATCGTATCGGCTTCAATGCCCTTGGGTTAATTTACGTAGCACGCAGAGGAAATATTAGTGCGGTGAACCCAATGGCCATCTTGGCCCACGGCTTCTTCATGTATAGGACTTGGATGAAGTGCAGAAGCAAGGCAAGTAACACTCCTACGGAGTAGGATATGACATGTCAAGTTTTGATAACACATGAGGGCTCTATAGGATCAGCGGCAGCAAGGGGGCTTGAGCCTCCCCCCAACCGCTAGATGCACCCCTAGCTTCCACCATCACTATGGCACTACAGTGCCTAAACCTTGTCCGCACGAATAAGCTGGTAACGGTCATCATCTTCATACCGTATTTCAATGCTAAGCACACGGAAGAAAGACATATCTTCGCTAGCCACTTGAAATGAACGACCAACCATCAAGTTAGCATCTTCAGCATCAGTGACCAAAACATAAACTGTACCATTCATTGAATCTAAAGCAAACTTGTACTTCTACATAAAAGAAGGCCACGATTCTGCATAACGACACAAGCAACAAGACCTAGCCACTATAGATCTTCGTCGTGGTCGATCCACCGTCTATGCAGCATCGACAAAGAAAGAGAAGTAGAGGGGAAGAGAGGGTAAAGAAAGGTTGTAGATTGGTTTTTGTGACGATTGTGTATACTGGGCAGCTCAATCGACCGTGGACCTTATATATTTGTAAGGTGGGGGTGGTATTATCCCTCAAAGAGTCGAAACCCCTTCCAAATCACGTAAAAATGTGTTTCAGATCCGTTCTGGACCTGACAAAGTCTTCTAAATCGAAATGCCTAATTAATTCATCCGGACGCCAAACGAGGTGATCCACATATGTTTATCGATCAGGTCGACGAGAAAAACGCAATGGTGCAGTCCGTTCTTGCATTTGAGAAAATTGAGAAACTTGCAATCATCCAAGTATGCTTTCCGGTTGTCTTGACGATAGAAACATGATGGAGTCCATTCTGCACTTTGTGCACTTTTTAGTATCAATATCTTTGTTTTCGTATCTAAGGTCCTCGCACATGTATTGCTGGGTCAGACCGAGTGCTGCCCAGTGCCCAATTTGCGAAATTGTTTGTTGTTTTCTTTTAATTTAAATCGTTGGGTTGCACAGGACCAGGCTGAAGGAAGAAATTTGGGGCCAAACTAAGTTTGGGCTATAGGTTATCCTATATAATTTTTAGAGCATTATTTTGACATATTTGGTAGTAAGATGTTTCTCTTAATAAAAGTTAACGAACCGTGTATGTGTTGATGAATAGTGTGAGTGTGTGACGAAAGTATACTTTGAGAGACATGCACTACACGACGTGGAAGTGTGACGCGCCGCAAATTTACATCTTTTGGGCAAAAACAAGAGATGACCCGCTTGTCCGCTACAACTCATCGTCCCATGAATTGACGGCAGCGGGGGCGGCGTGCTGCCGGCACGCGGCGTTGGCGGCCAAGCTCTCCAGCCAGAGCTCGTCGCGAACCACGGAGTCCGCGTCGTCGTTGCGGTGCCACGACCAGTGCGCCGAGGTCGCGTTGACCACCCTCATCCGCCCGTGCCCGAAGCTCGCCTCCCTCATCATCGACAATGGCGCCAGCCTGTGGTTCTTGTCAAAGCTAACAAATCAACACGGCCAGATGAGTGATCAGTCAAGCAATAATGCGAAATAAAACAATGCGGTTTGCGAAAAATATCAGGGCTGGCATGGCGACTAGCATTGATACTCACTTCAAGGCAAGGCCTTCTCTGTTGCCGCCGTCGCCTATGGTGATGTACACGGGTCCGCACGGGTTCGCCTCGTTGTCATACACCCTTGTCTGCGACAACATCAATGCGAATGGGGACACACGTGTCATCGGACAGCCAATAAATTCGCCATGAACTGATGGGGTCGAGAGACACTCACGAAGCGTTCGTAGGCATGAACGTGTCCAGCGAAGACGACGTCGACGCGCGCGTCGAAGAGCAGCCGCTCCATGGCCTTCCTCATGGCCTCGCCCTCGCCCTGATGCGCCGCGTTGGTGTTGTACCAGGGCGCATGCAGCAGCACCACGAGCCAGGGCGTGGCGCGGCGGTCCACGGCAGCGAGGTCCGTCGCCAGCCACCGGTACTGGTCCGAGCTGGCGTCGAAGGGCGCGTACGAGCCCAGCATCACGACGTGCACGGCGGCCCCCGCCGCGCCGAAGGAGTAGTAGAGGTTGGACGGCGACCCGCTCTCCTCGTGCGGCATCCGCCACCGCGCGCCGTAGGCGGCGAACGGGGGCGGCGAGCCGGGCACCGGCGGCAGGAGCGCCGCCTCCACCTCGTGGTTGCCCTGCGTGACCATCCACGGCCGCCGGCTCGCGTGCCGCTGCACGAACCGCCCGAACGAGTCCCACAGAGGCTGCTGCGTGTCGGCGTACGACAGGTCGCCAGGCACCAGCAGCATGTCGTAGTCCGTCTTGCTCACGTGCGCCAGCGTCGACGCCGTCCATTCGGTCTGCCCCAGGTCGCCTGCACCATTGTCAGCCGTCCGGCCGATCGATCGAAAAGTCAGCGCCTGATCAGGTCAAGGCTGCGGGTAGTTTTGTGGATTTTCTTCCTCGTCCCTGCGTGGCTACGTACCGACGAGGGCGAGCTCGATAGGCAGCGCGGCCGGCGGGATCCTGAGGCTGAACTCTCTTCCGGCCTTGCTGCACCGGTAGTAGTACACGGTGCTGGGCTCCAGCGGGCCGATGGTGACGTGGTGGATCCTGCCGGAGGAGTAGAGGAAGTAGCGGTACGATGTGTGGCCGCCGGTGGCCGACATGGTGTAGTTCCGGGAGGCCTTGCCGTACTCCACCACGGACGGCTCGTGCTTGTCGTCGGTGACCCACGACACCCTCATGTGCTTCTCACCGACGGCCGATACATGGACCTGAGAAGAGATCGTGTCAGTGGCCATCTTTAATCAGGGGCACAACAGCACACCGGCCGACCGGCGTCAGGACTCAGGAGTGAATAGGAAGGTGTGTGCACCTGCTGAGGATGGTCGGCGGGCTCGGTGTGCTCCGTGAGGATGATCCGCCCTGGCGGCGGCCGGACATACTCTGCCGCAGTGGCGGCCGTGGCGGCGACGGCCAGCAACGCGGAGACGACGACGAGAGCTTGGACGACCATGAGCATGTAACGCGTCGTGCACATCTTTATCAACGGACAGGTTCGCCGGGCAACCTGAGACGTTGATCGTTTGAGCAGGTGCATGGACCATGCATGAGTCCATATAGGCATGTAGAGGAGTGGGGCGGGCAATGGTGTTGCCGCATTGGGCTGGGCGGGCGCGTTTGATGGCGTCAAGGAATGGGAATGGCGGGATGTGACGCGCGGTCCGTGCTGCATTCGCTTGAAGCGTTGCGGACGTGCGGTGGTGCTGACGAGCAGGGTGCGGCGTTGAGCTCTGCACGGCAGCACATCGCTTGGAGTGGACGTCTTCTCCGATCCACCCCACAAGTCACAACTCAGATAGTACCTTGCTTGAAGCATTTGCAAGTTGCAACGCGGTGCGGCGGCGCGGAGCAGAGGCTGCAGAACACGTCGAGCAGAGGGGCAGGCATGCTGCGTGCAGCCAGTGTGGAAGGCTCTGTGGTGCTGCAAAGACTAGTCCGGAGTCTGTGTTGGTAACATGTACGTATGGGTTGGGTTGGGCCCTTCAAACGTTGCTTCCTTCATGGTATTGGAGCAAAAAGGGTTGAGGTATGCATCGTCAACGAAGATGGCTTGGGCCGTGATGAGGTTGTCATTGGGCTGTGAATTTCCATGGATTTGGTACTGTGCCTCCCTCCACGTAAAAATGGTACTGGGCCCTGCTTCCAGACTACCTCCTTGCAAGATTCAGAAAGAAAAATTCTAATTGACCTTCCTCAATTATCGGGTCTTTCGATTTTCCTCCATGAACTACAAAACTAGGGCCCCCGTTCACTTCCCAAAATATTTCCTCTGTCACCCGTCACATCAAATCTTTAGACCCATGCATGGAGCATTAAATGTAGGTAAAAAAAATAACTAATTGTACAGTTTGTCTGTAAAGGTCGAGATGAATTTTTTAAGCCTAATTAATTCATGGTTGGATAAATTTTGCCAAATAACAACGAAAGTGATACAGGAATATTTCCTCCAAATATTTCGGAACTGAACACAGCCTAGTTTTCTTTTACCCCCCTCAACTTTTAAAATCATTTTTTTGCACTATGGATGGGATGGTTTGGTGGTTTTGCTAATGTGGCGCCACGTTAGAAGAGTAAATCATGCTAAGTTGAAAGTTCAGGGAGTAAACCAGACTAGAAATATTTTTTAAAATATCATAAACTCATAAAACAAAATTTCAAAAAATCAAAATATTTTAACATGGAAAATAATGCAATTAGAAATACTAAAATTTGGTTTAATCTTAAAAAATCATTGAAATTTTGTTTTACCTCAGAATGTGAAACTAGTTTCAGTTTTTTTAAAAAAAATATTTGCTCTATCTTATAGTGTCTAACTTGGAATCATTTGAATATTTATAAACTCATTTTGGTGCTTATTTAATGGTAGAAGCTATCGTTATCTATTATCATTATTCGATATTGATCGTTCAACCACGTACAAGCACCAGTAGAATGTTGTCAGGACTAGGTATGCACGGCAAGGTGCGCATTGGTCCCATACCCTAGATAATATTAACTTTTTGTGTATATTCCTCCCGTTCTAAAACAACATCTTGGTTTTGAAGGAGTTAAAACTTTTTAAATTTTTATAATGTGTAATAAGTATAATAATGAAATATATAATGTGTAATAAGTATAATAATGAAATATATATTTGTAATAAGTATAATAATAAACACTTGTATATAATGTGTAATAAGTATAATAATAAACACTTGTATATAATGAAATATATATTTGTAATAAGTATAATAATAAACACATCTCTTGGTTTTGAGAATTAATCTTTATAATGTGTAATAAGTATAATAATGAAATATATATTTGTAATAATAAACAAATTAGGAGATATAGATGTTGCTAAAGTTTTCTATAAATCTAATAAAATTTTTAAAAGTTTGACTTAACAAAAGAGATGTGCGGTTATTTTGGATTATTTAGTTAAAATCGGGATAATTTGTTCAAGAGCATGTCTTCAACAGTTGGTAGAGAGCTACAAATATATATTTTTCCTGTAAGAATTCTCAAGAGCCAAGGCACTTGTGGCTGGCCACATTAAAAAATGCCGTGCCACGATGTTTTTGGTCTCCTCTCCATCATTCCGTCTGCTCTGTGTAAAAGGCATGCAGCCTTTTGTTGCCATGTGTTCGGCAGCCCGAACGGAAACCTGAAATAAAGCTGTGATTCTGTGAAACATTAAGGCCGCGACGCTAGTTACGCTTACGCGGCTGCAAAACGCAGCGACTAGCCAAAGCGATCCTTTGGATGCCCCGTCCCGTACTCCCGTCCGTCCGACCGATGGAGATCCCCGGGGGCGCTCCCATTTGAGTTTTGTCCCGCTCCGTCCGTCGCTGCCCCCTTGCCGACTGATCCGGTCACGAGAATCAGGTAGACTCCCGACTAGAGATGGCAACGGGTACCCGAAACCCGAGTACCCGACGGGTATTACCCGATAAAGAGGCGGGTATGGAATGAATTTTCTACCCGTGGGTATGTTATTGGGCAAAATCCTATACCCATCGGGTATGCGGGTACGGGTGCGGGTGTATACTACCCATACCCGCATACCCGCGGGTAAGACATACCCGCAAAAATAACAAGCCAACCTCAGTTATTTTAGCGCATATAAGTCATGAATTTGGTCCATTGAGACATCCACTATATTTCTAATAGATTGTCTTTGTTGTAATGATGCTAATAATATTTGTTAGCATGTTTGTAACTTGTTGGAAACTTAGAATGATTTATTTTTGCATGTGACTATTTGATATTTTTAGGTAATTTTCGGGTATGCTATCGGGTATGGGTTACCCGTCGGGTGAGAATTACCCGACGGGTACGGGTATGGAACTATTCTTTTACCCGCATGTGGGTACGGGTAACCCGACGGGTAAAATTTTGCGGGTACGGGTGAGCACTACCCGTCGGGTACGTACCAGTTGCCATCTTGACTCCCGACTCCGGCCGGCCATGGCATTCAAACCGCGCCATCATCCGCGGCTCGCTCAACCCATCAACTATGCGGGCCGGGCGAGCCAGACGCCCCCATTAGTTCCGTACCAACGACGCTTTTTTGCTTGTTTTCGCGGGACGCATCATGCGTGTCCGACGACTCCGACGGCAGGGCTTTCCCAGGACGAGTGGAGCCTCGAACCAGCTCGGAGTCGCCGTGACCGTGAGACGGATGGATCGACCATAGCCACGCGAGCGAGATGCGTCGCTGCACGTGGGATTTGATACGCGCCAGCGCGAACCGTGGTGGGACGCACGGATGTGAAATTATTGTACACCTAGGTCTGTGAGAATTTTAGGGCGAGGACGAGGACGAGGACCGACCTGGGCGCCTGCCTGGCCCGGCGTCCGCTTCAGGGCGCGCGCGTGCACGCTCGGCTCAAAGGAGATTCCGCGCGCATTCGGAGGTTCGGACGGACCCGTGCGGCCGTGCCGGCAGCTACTCAAAGATTATGGCGACGCATGAGCTGCGATTCCCTCGTGCCAGAGCCCAGAGCCTAGCTCATAGAAGCCTCCTCCTAGCTAGGCCACTGTCGCAGCGCCACGCACGACCGGAGCCTGTGTCAGGGCAGACATGATGAGCTGAGCAGGGCGAGCGGCCGAGCGCCGTGCTTCAGTGCTTGTGCACGTTTGCACCAGCACGAGCAGCGCAGCGCAATCCATGTCCCTGCCACCCAGTACAGTACTCTACACAAGTGCGTGGGCAAATGCGGGGCAGGGGCAGGGCCCTGCTGCGTCTCGGCAAAACCATCCATGGCGATCGGCGCGTCGCACGTACAGTAGACGTTACACACCGATCCCGCCCCGACCAGTCACCGTTTTCGCCGGCGAGAGGCGAGAGCGGGTCCGTTTGTGCACACGTACTGTAGAAGAGTAGAGCTGCTGCTTTTGGTCTTTGCCGGTCTGCCGGGTCCCGTCTCTGGCCGGGTTTAGATACCTAAATTCACCCTAAATTTCACTATGCAAAAAGAAGATTCCCCATCACATCAAAATACCGACATATGTATGAAATACTAAATGTATGTAGATGAAATAAAAAAACTAATTACACAGTTTTGTTGTACTTTGCGAGACGAACATTTTAAGCCTAATTAATCAATATTTGAACAATTATTAGCAAATAAAAACAAAAAGTACTACCGTGCTACGGTACAATACTGTGCAGAATCGACATCACCCGGATTCGGGTAACTAAACACGGCCTCTAGCTCTCTCTCTGCACGCCTGCCACTGCATCCCTACTACTACTACGCTTCTATTCCCTCGGCGACTGCAGGCTCTCAACCCAGCAGGCCAGCACCGCTCCTTCTGTCGCCCTCTCTCCCATCTACGAGGAGCGGCAATTGCACCGGCGCCTAGCGCGAGATCATAGGCACCGCAGACATAGCGCTCGCTCGGCTCCACGAGCAGATCACCACACCAGCCAGAGCCACTGGTCGCCGCCGCAGGCACATGCCGACATGCTGCCGCTGCCGCTCTGCTTCCGCCAGCAGCCTAGCACCGGCGCGTCGGCGGCGGTCGGCGCCGGCATGATGATCCGGCTAGCGGGTCGTACGCGCTACGCCGCCGTGATCATCACACCTCAGATCGGCCGCCATGATGCCTAGGCAGGCAGGCAGATGCATGCATGGGGGGGGAGCCAGCCGGTCCTGGTTTGACTCGGACGAGAGCTGGGCGTGTATTGGCACGATCGCACTGGGCTGCTGCGATGTCTCGTCAGCACGTGCCGCCACTCGACACACCGGTTGACTAGGGGATCAGCGGCTGTCGTCCAGCAGGTCGACAGCTTTCTTGGCTACGCAAGTTAGATCTATAACTGTAGAAAGAGACTTGCACGTGATTGAGAGATATCCGAAGTTTTCGAAGCTTCGCGTATGACGGACACGTCATTCTGGCCATTATGTCGTATGAGGCAATTGAGAAACGGAAAATAAATCCAGAGGTGAGGCCCCTGAGCCGATCCCAAGGATCGAACCCAGGACCGGCCGCTCAAACCACCGAGAGCGTACCAACCGAGCTATGCTCGGTCCTCGCAGCGGTTTGGTCTTTGGTGCATGCAGAAGCAGCCAACCTGCCCAACTCGCCGGATGCTGGGCCTTGTATAGTTGCTTCCCCTAAAGTTTAGTACTTATCCCATCAGATGTTTGATATATACGTAGAGTAATAAATATAGACTAAAAATAACTAATTATATAGATTGTGACTAATTTACGAGACGATTTTTTTTAAGCCTAATTAGTTCATGATTTGACAATGTGGTGCTGCAGTAACATATGTGCTAATGATGGATTAATTAGGCTTAATAAATTCGTTTCTGAGGACTTCTATAATTTATTTTATTATTACTATCCGAATACTCTCATGTAAACACCCGATGTAATACCCGTAAACTTTAGCCCTGGATTTAAATATCAACAACGAGCTATAGGCGTTCGCTTTTCAGTCGCCTTTACTTACGAGTATCTGACGTAAGGAGTACGGTCAACGCGGCAGATCGATGGTCTCGCGAACATACCAAGCAAAGAGCTGTGATGGAGTAGTCATCCATCCATCACGCGATCAATTTCATGCTACACACACGTAACGCGAACACTGGTACGGTACGGTACAGTGGCACTAACACACTGCACACGTTAATACATGATGCTTTGCGATGCGAACAACAGCCGCAGAAGGGCAGAGCTGCATGGATCGCAGCTGCAACGCCTCTTGCATCACTACGTGACCGGAATTAGGCAAGCTCCGTACTACGTAGTACTCTAAGTCGGCTTTCCCTGCCTGACACGTGCAACATGATCGATGTGTGTTTAGTTCGCGAAAATTTTTGGCTTTGGCTACCGTAACATTTTTGTTTGTATTTATCAATTAGTGTCTAATCATGAACTAATTAAACTCAAAAGATTCGTCTCGTGATTTTCTACCAAATTGTGTAATTAATTTTTTTTATCTATATTTAATACTCTATATATATATATATCTAAACATTGGATGTGACGAAAAATGTCGAAAATTTTTGGCAACCAAGTGGCCGCGACCTCCCCCTGAAGTAAAAAAGTTTTCCGCGGGGTGAATCGATGCGACACGTTGACCCTGCAGGCTGCAGTGCACAGTGCACTGCGCGCAGCCCTTTTCGCCGAACCCCATTGATGATTGAGCACATGCATGCATGTATCCTCTGCTTCGCCTCTGCCGTGCACTATCCCTCCGTCTGGTCTGCCTGCCTTCTTCCATCATGCCTTTCTAGAAACCTTGCAGCTAATTACGAGCACAGTACACATTTGCCCAACCTGGTCAGGCACACGCAGAACCCGCCGCAGCAGCAGCTTCTTGGCGCAGGGCAGGATCGCTTTGGCCTTCGCTTAGGAAAACAAGCAGGGGACCGTTAACCTATTCCGGCTTGCAGCCATTGGCGGGTGGAGTAGTAGCTTAGCAGTGTCAGCAACCAGCATCTACTGGATTACGTGCTACAGTACTACTCCCTCCGTACTAAATTATGTTATTCTAACTTTTTTTTGAAGAGTTAAAACATCTCAAGTTTAACCAACTTTATATGATAAAATAATAATAATATTTATGATCTCAAATAAACATCATTAGATTCTTCATTAGTTATATTTTCAAAGTATATCTATTTGATGTCATAAATCTTTGTAATTCTCAAACTTGAGATGGTTTGGCTCTCTAAAAAAGTTAGAATGACTTGTAATTTGGATTGGAAGGAGTACATTGCATTGCAGGAGTATAGTATATGCTGCTACACATCCTACACAATCTCTATTCTTCAAACAAAAAAAGGAGGTCTCTGCTTATAGGTCTTAGGTACAGAAGAGACATCCAACCTTAACCAAATCGAGTAAGGCCTCGTTTAGTTCTTTCCCTAAAAGTTTATGTCCTTTCCAATCAAATGTTTGGACACATGCATAGAGTATTAAATATAGACTAAAAAATGACTAATTGCACAGATTGCGACTACTTTGCGAGACGAATTTTTTAAGCCTAATTAGCCCATGATTTGATAACAAAGTGTTACAGTACACACATGTGCTAATGATGAATTAATTAGGCATAATAAATTCGTTTCGCGGTTTACTGACAGATTCTGTAATTTGTTTTTTATCAGTATCCGAACACCCCTTGCGACACCCTGAGACCCGATGTGACACCGAAAACTTTACGTCCTGAAACTAAACGAGGCCTAAGTGTGTTTCTTTTCCCTTTTACCATGCATGCCATCGAGTGTGTTGCAGTGTTAGCACATGTGTTGGGGTAGCCCCCGACCCCGATGGATCATGGATGGGCAGCGGCATCGACGAAGCTTTCGAGTGGGTGCAATAACTTGAGGGGCCGAAACGAAGGCGACCGAGAGCACACGAGAAGGGGAAATCCAAATGATGGCTTTGCTTTCAATTGGCTATCATGGCCATGCACTTGCTCTGCCCCCCTTGCATCTTCAGACTTCAATTGCCTGTCTCCGTCCATGGCCAGCACCGGCCGAAGCCTGCGTCCCTGCGAGCAAGAGGAACCCGATGCGATGCTGCTCCATGGAAGACGATGCTTATGGCAAAGGATTGGACCGGGCGCGAGCGACTACACTCTGTCACGGGAACCATAGACGTCACATGATTCATTATTGGTCCTGTCATCCTGTGTCTAGTATTAGCATCGCTGCAGGGGAGTTCAATCAGTACAATCTCCCCTAGCGGCTTGGAAAAAGATTTGGTTAGATTTTTCTTCATTTTTCCCTTTCACTTAGATGCATCGTCTGGTACTCCGGTCTACAGTATCTATTGCAATCTATTGCATAACTGCACCCAAAATCTGCTTAACGTGCACTTTTCAGTGATATCGTCAATGGCGTGCATGTAGAAGTAGTCACCGAAAAGACTGGCGGTATAGATGAAAAGCGTGTCTCAACTCTAAGTGGTGTGGTAGCCTAGTTAATGGGACACACTGCAACATTTTAAAGAAACAGATTTTGACCATTTATTGGCTACCGTTTGGTGCTAATGTTTCCTTGAATATGCCATTATAAGATCGTGTGATTTAGTAAGACCAATCTCAAGGAGAAGTTTCGTAGGGTTGTTTCTAAGACTGCCATATCATATGGAATAAATTAACATGGACGAAAACACACTCTTAATGTAAAGTTTCATTCTATGATTTCATAAACATTTAATTTCATAAGTCATAGACAGTTGATAATAGAGTTTCATCCCATGAAACTGGGTTCTTCTCTCTTTTTTAAAAACGTTGTCAAAAGTGATTATGTGGCAGAATATTAAATGAAAATAAAACTCTAATTAAACTTCCACGGACTGATCTAACAAGCTTTTGTTTTGACGCCAATGTTTGTTGTTTATTTGTACTACAGGCTCACTTCGAAGTTCAAACCATCGACAATGCGTTTATGATGATGTAATAACGAAAGAGATACTAGGTGCACTAAAGATGCAGAGGGCAGAACACTTTCCATTTTCTGAAACAGAAACCAAGGGCACCGTGGAATTCAGAAAGAGCAGAAAGCAAGTTCTTTTTTTTCTTTTTGATTTACTCCCTACCTCCCTAAATAACTATCTTTTTCGCTTCCTGAGAAATAACATTGACAAAGTATATATATATATATAATATTAATATCTACAGTACATAATTAATATGACTAGATAGATCGTTGAACCTATTTTCATAATAAATTTATTTGGAGATACAAATGTTGTTAATATTTTACTACAAATCTAGTCAAACTTATCTACACGTAAACCGTAGCGACAGATATTTAGGAGAAAGGGAGTAGCTATGTTGATGTCTCTAGCGGTCTAGCCTCTAGGGGCAGTCGAACAATAGTGTGTGGAGCATTTCTTTCACACCACACATGGTTAGACTACGCGGTGGATACTCTAAAATGATACTCTAAAGCTTTAGAGTATGAATATAGAGTAAAAACTGTTGCACTGGGTACTCTAAAACGATACTCTATCCTTTCTCTCACTCTATATTTAGAGTAGTACTGTGCTTACTCTATACTCTGTAGTGGCGGACCCCGCTAGCTAAACAAAGGAAAAAAATGCTATAACTCACAAACCAAAAATCCAAATTAAATTTCGATTGCACCATTAAATTCGTCTTAATAAATCCTTCAAAACTAGATCACACATGGATATATTTAGATAAAGTGATAAGTCGGTCCCACAGTGAATAGAGTGGATAGAGGATGATATAGAGGATGGATGGGTGCGGGAGAATTGAGTATAGAGTAGAGAATCTTGCTGACTAGGACGTATAGAGGATGAATATAGAGGTCCATGAGTGCGAGTAGTCTTAGCACCATATGCCAAATTTGCTTGTTTTAATTGTTACTCCTCCATTTCAAAATTATAAGTCATTATATATTTTGTAGTATATAGCATTTGATACGTACTTGATATGGATTATGTCTAGATATCTAGTAAATATAACATATCTACAAAACTCGTAACGACTTATAATATACTCCCTTCATCCCAAATAAATAACTTTCTAGAAATTTTCATATTTAGGACGCTAGCAAAAGACACATGTATCATTGCCAACTTTCTTTTCCAAAGAATGTCTCCTGGATCTGACAATTATTGTTTGCATGCACCCGTGGCTAACTTCTGTATTAGGCAGTAGTGTCAAATATTTTCGTTTTAGATAAATTTTATAACTTAGAAAGTTATTTATTTTGGCACAGATGGAGGGAGTATTATTTATTAGCAAGTTATCAGCCATGCTTTACCGTTCAAGCAGTGGAAAAGTTTGACTAAGTTTATAATGATCAATTATGTTTATACCTCAAACAAATTTACTACAAAAAATATACTCCATGATTAATCTAATAATACTAATTTGATATCGTAAATGTTAGTAATATTTTATAGATTTAGATAAACTTAGAATTGTTTATAACTCCTTAACATTTTTTAGGGGACAACCTCCCTCCATCTGTAAAGAAAAGTCATTCTATTTTATCGCACACGAAACCATGTTGAGTGTAATCAAAATTATTAAAAACAATCAATATTTATGATACCAAATGTATCATAGTATGATAATGATACAATTAAGACATTCGGATGGACGGACGCCTCCCACCGCTCACTCCCGCACACGCCGCTCGCCTAGCGACCCTATCCGCTCGTCCCGTCCGCACGCCCCAATGCTCGCTACACTGTTTCCTCCTGCGTCGCCATGCCCATCTGCCCACCCTACTCCATCTTGTCGCCGCTGGCCCCCCCATAGCGCCGCGTCGCACCCCATCCCTTGTGCCTCCTCCACGCCGCATTCTCCACTGGCCCAATCTGTCTCGCCAGCCTCCACCACGCTGCCTTCTCGCCGCAACTACCTCCACCAAGCTAGCGGGCCGCAACCGTCTCCACCGAGCCGACGAGCCTCCACGACAGATGCTTCAGCAAGCAGGCGAGGGGGACGAAATTGGTGTGATGCCGCGCTTGCTGGCGAGTTGCTCATGCCGCTGCCGCGCAGCGAGGTCCATGCACTGCCGTTGACCTCCGCGCTGGCGTGCCTCCATTCGTCCAAGTAAAGCCCATGTTGCAAAAGTATGTTTTAAGTGTTTAAGATGTTTTATCTGGATGTTGCGAGTATTTCATCTTGATGTTGCAAAAATAGATCGGAATGTTGCACATGTTGTAGTGGCTATACACGTGTATGTTCCAAATTTTTCATTTCATTTTCCAGACGTATGTTTGCAAGTGTTTCGTCTGGATGTTGCATATGTTTTTCTTACATATGAAGTGTTTTCAGGTGTTTTTTTGCAAGTGTTTGATATGCATGTTTCGAGTGTTTCAGTTGTTTCATACGTATATTGCAAGTGTTTCATCTGGATGTTTCAAAAGTAGATCTGGTATTGCAGCTAGTGTTTCATATGCATGTTTCACGTGTTTCGTCTGCCTTCAGACATATGTTGCAAGTGTTGCATCCGAATGTTTCAAAAGTAGATAAGGTGTTGCATCTTTGTCTTCGCTTTTCTGCTGCCTCACCTTCGTCTCGGTGTCTCCTCCTCCTCCTGGCGCCGGCGGGGCATTCGCCGCCCCTCCCTCTCTTCTAGATGCCGGCGTAGCCAACATGCTGCAGCTGCTGGCCCGCGTGCATGCGCGTGAGAAGCGGAGGGGGCGCGAGTAGGGACTCCCCACTTGCAGTCGGCGTGGGTCGGGCGGCGCAGGCCCGCGTAGGCGGGCGCGGGATGCAGGTGCGCGGGGGGAGATGGAGTGCAGGCGCAGGCATCCGGACGTCTGGGCGCTAGCACTGTCAATCATAATATACTATTTTGTATTTCTCTCTATAAACTTGGCCAAACGTAGTTTATTTGACTTAGATAAAAGATATACGGAGAAGTATCTTTGGAAAAACGTTTGCAATTAACCAAACATGCTTTAATTCAAGAAATTGCTGTCGTATATTTGCATCCTTAACGCCAGGTTGTTCAAATCATCGCCTCTTTTTTTATTCTCTCTCCCAATCTCCTTTTCTACCCTAGTGCCGTACCGCTACATGGATTTCCTTCAGGGACTACTGCTTGCAGCAAGCCAGCAACCACGTTCAGCAGGTGCATTGCAAAAGCAAGAGGCGAACCAGGCCAAAAAGAAAAAAGGGGTAAAGAAGGAAGAGCAAAAAGGATAGTATGAGATGAGAGGCATTCAATTGCTGGGAGAGGAGATCATGATCACGCAGTAAAGCGATGATAATCATCCTCCCTTGTATTGTAAAAAATAGAGAGAGAGAGACGGTAATAAAGAGAGAGTGAAAAAAAGGAGAAGAGGTGTGGCGCGTGATGATGAGCGAGGACCCGGAGGCGAGCCATCATTACGAATCTTGGGCCGGCCGAGGCCCATCATCATCATCATCATTTGAAGCCCCCTCCCTTCCCCTCGTCGTACCCAGCTTGACCTCTTTCTCACTAACCATTCTGATTCTGGCTTGGCCACCAGTGTCAAACCACTAAGTAAAGCTATAGTAGACTATTAACATCGGCCACTGCACTTCCCCGCTGTAAAAAAAGGTAGAGGAGTACGTGAGTGTGCAATGGAAGGATGAAGTACAGTGGCGAGAAGCAGTGCACGTTGGGCCTCTCGAGTCCGGCGGATGCATGCACGGTCACCTCTTGACAAACCAGGGCTAGGGCCTGGTTTAGTTTCCCTCAAAATTCCAAGTTTTTTCACTCTCTCTCCATCACATCAATTTTTAACCGCTTGCATGGAGTATTAAATGTAGGTAAAAAAATAACTAATTACACAGTTTAGTTGGAAATCACGAGATGAATCTTTTGAGCCTAGTTGGTCCATGATTGGACAATATTTGCCAAATAAGACGAAAGTGGTACTATTCATCGTGTTAAAATTTTCTTCAATCTAAACAAGGCCTAGGTTAGCTTAGCTTCGCTATGATGATGGTCCAGGTAATCGTACCCTGTTTATGTTCTGTGAAATGTGGCATGCCGGTGGTTGAGCTACACGAGCTTTCCCAACACGACCTGCACCCATAGCTACTGCGCAAATACATAATTATTTTCATAAGAAACGGTACAATTCCGTCATAAGTAAGCAACTAGCATCGATCCTCGCAGAAAAAGGTAAGCTACCAACATAACTCGGACCATAATTTCTCTGTACGTGCGGTTTTCTCCCCGGCCGGCAACGGCGAGACACGGCCGGCCGTGCAGTCAGCGTGCATGCGGTGGCGCGCACAAGGGCCGGGAAGTCTAGACGCGGCCGGCCAGCATCACGTGAGGTGAGGCCAGGCAGCACCCCCGGCCTCATGATTAGCCACCATTTACGCCGCCCTGCCGCCGGCCGGCCTCACGCCCCCGACCCCTGTAGCATCCCCTCTGTCCCTCTGCTCAGTTTCAAAGGGGTCATGAGTGGCAGACTAGCTGCTAGCCCCCTCGTACGTGCGACGCGCCATGCCAGTGCCACGACGCGGGCCCGCGTGTCAGCGAGGCGAGGCGAGATCGAGTTCTCGCGCCTATAAATAAGCCCCACCACGCACCCACCCGGATGTGCCAATCCAACACAAGTTGCTCGTCACAGAAAGGCAGTGGACTTCGCCATCGATCCGAGCTGCTCTGCTCTCTGCTGCCCCCACCAGCAATCTCCACTGCCCCCTCTGGCCTCTGCTTGCTACTCCGGCAGCGAGCGGCTTCGTCCAGCGAGGTGATGCTCTCAGTCTCGTCACTTTTTCCACGGTGATGCGCGCTTGGTTCTTGCATTTGCATGCAGGCACAATCATGGATCAATGTGTGGCAAATGGGGCCTCACACTCTCTCTCAAACAGTAGAAGTAGAACCCTTGGTGCTTCCTTCCCTTTTTGTTCGTTTCTGCTTTACACAATCTGCTGCCCCCAATGCCTTTGATTTGTTTATACGGGATGCCTTGGCAACCAACCTTGCAAGTTGCATGTTCTTTCTAGTGGGAGGCCGTACTACCATGGAGTATGTTTTATTAACAATGGTGTAACTGTAATGATGTGCCTAGAATCAAGAAAGCTCTACAGTCCCTTTTTTTTTATTGAATAGAAGTTTGAGAATGGACGTGCTTCAGTATCTACTGCTGCTGCTCTGCTAGCACTCTGTTCCATTTTGCACGACTTTAGGATTTGGTCTTACATGTCTGATACTCTGTAACATGAGGCTCCCCACAGGGATGCAAGCATGCAACCATGTCTGACCGCTATCTAACTTCGTTTCCTGTTGTGGCTGTGGCAGGCAAGGGCGATCGAGGATGGACAGACTGAACGCGAAGCTGTACCTGCAGAACTGCTTCATCATGAAGGAGAACGAGCGGCTGCGCAAGAAGGCGCTGCTGCTGAACCAGGAGAACCAGGCCCTGCTCACCGAGCTCAAGCAGCGCATCGCCAAAACGGCGGCGGCGGCGGCCAACAACAACAGCAACAACAACGGCAACGCCAACAAGGCCAACGGGAATGTGGCGGCAGCAGCAGGCAACCGCACGCCGATCCCGGACCTCAATGCCGCCGCTCCAGGTCCAGGAGCGCATGCCAGCCACGAGAAGGCGGCGTCGCCTAAGCCGAAGAAGGCGGTCGCAAACTGATGCGGCTTAGTTAGTTCTAGTCACGGGCTATGAGTTTGTAGTTATCATCACCGGTTTACCTCTTCTGGATGCATGTCAAGAACGTCTGCTTAGTTTTAGCTAATGCCTAATGGAATTGCACGCCTACTGATATGATATATGCTCAGTCCGACTCCTTCTGGAGGGATAGCTAGATCAGCTAGGGGTATAGACTTAGTTGGGTGGGTCATCGACTCATCGTGTTCTGTATGGCAGTGGTGCTTAAGCAGCTCTTTCTTCCCTGGGATCATTAGGACAAGTAGAGCTATCTGCTGCATGGTGCATGCTTGATGATGTGCCAATCTAATGCATGGTGCTACCATCTTTTTACATGGAAAACTCAGTACAATGTAGGTTGTCTAAGTGCAGTGCAAAAATATCAAATAGCCCAGCCACAAAGCAATGGAATAGGACAATCATCAGGCTTGACAATTCAGAAGCCTAAATGTTCATTTGAGATAGCCGCTTAAACTGCAGAAATGGCAAGGATATGCTGCTTAAGTATACACTTGTACAAGTGGCATTCAAGCTCCATGAGACTATGTGACAATGCAGTAGTTTATAGGGACAGAAAACTAATTAACCTCCAACATAAGCATATCTATTTGTCAAAATCAAGAGGCCTACAGTCACCACTCACCAGTCGCCAGCATTACTATCTGCCAAGTAAAAAGAAGATCAGTTTGTCAGTGCGCTAAAAGGGGTGAATTTCCCATGGTAGAACCATCCAATTGGCTCACTGGGCACCACCAAGTTCAATCGGAACCACAACATAGGGAACAAAATAGAGAAACAAACTTTATTATAGATTGCACTAGTCAGTAGCCCTTATTTCCTGTGCTGCACATGCAAGAAGCATCATGCCCATCATGGCCGTGCTTTTCCTCACATAGCCAAGAGTCCAGGAGCTATTTGACAGAACCACACTAGTCCTAGATTACATCACCCTGACTGCGAACCGTCCATCCAACAGTCACTGTGAGACTTGCGTAGCAGACGGAGGACATTGTTATTATGGTCCACAGACCAGTGTGCACGGGGAATGATCGGCTTAGTTAAACTTAGCATAGACATGCAACTAAACGTGCACATAATCTTGATCTTTGTCTAATCATGATCGCTAACTCATCTTAGCATGGAAATTAGATACTTTAGGTACTGACCAGAATCAGTAGATGCCCCTCGAGATGGCAACGGGGAATTCCCCGTCAGGTTTCAAGCCCCCATCCCCGTCCCCGCGGATGAGAAATTTCCCCGCCCCCGTGAAGGACATCGGGGATTGTTTCTTCCCCATCCCCGTCCCCGCGCGGGGAATTAATCCCCGCGGGGCTCCCCGTCCTCGTATGGCTGAGTATACCTTTCAGATTCAGCATCATGTGAACAACCAACAAGAAATCATCCTTATTACAAAAATCAACCAACAAATCAATCCGAACTAGCGCACAAGTACAGGACTAATAAACAATAGGAATACTAATCTAGGCGTCGAGCACACTTTGAGCTCAAGGGAACAGGGGAGAAAGAGAAAAACAATTGCCGTGGAGAAGGCATCTCAGATTCTCAGCACTAGATCTGACATGCAGGACTTCAGAGCTCGTGTGCCTCATTACAGCAGCAGCGGCGTTGCCCCTTTGTGGCGATTAGCGAGCACCAACTTGCCGGAGATGCTAGGCCCACAGCCAATACAGCATGGAGACGCGCGGCGAAGCCTGCGAGGAGTGTCGGCGGAGTCGCGCACGCTGGCCATCACCAAACTCGCCACCGAACTCACCTCTACTAGTAGTGGCGGCTGTGACCTGTGCTGCTGCGTGAGAGGGGAGGGATGAGGGAGAGAATGAAAGATTAGAGTTTGGTTTGGCAATTTATACTGGCTATACACTGAGCCTTTGTTGGACTTCAACAGACGAAGGCTTAGTTCAGAGTAAGCCACGCTTCGCGGGGCGGGTACGCGGGGAATGGGGACGGAGGATGGTGAACCATCCCCGTCCCCGCGAAACCCGACCGAGATAAAATTCCTCCCATATAAATCCTAGTGAAGATTAAATCACTACCATCCCCGTCCCCTAATAAGGGAATTCCCCGCGGGGAATCGGGGATCGGGGCCGTTGACATCTTTAGATGCCCCTCTGGTGATGAAGTAAAAACACTGATATGTAGATGAAGAACACCTGATTGCTTCACCAACTTGGGGCAGATGACTCCTGTTGATAAAGAAAAGATCTGATTTCGCTGAGTAGCAGTGACATAGGAAAGACCTTCTGAGTCTTATAGCACCTTATTACTTGACTATTTAGGTGTTTGTTTCAATGAAATTGACGTGGTAATCGTCCACGGCGTCACCTCCTTTTTATAGGTACCGTGGGCCCAAGAGCCAAACCATTAAAGCCCTTGTTTAGTTCGCAAAATATTTTACAAAATGTAACCGTAGCGTTACTGTAGCACTTTCGTTGTTATTTGATAATTATTGTCTGATTATGGACTAATTAGGCTTAAAAGATTCGTCTCGTGATTTACAACTAAATTGTGTAATTAGTTTTATTTTTTATCTATATTTAATGCTTCATGCATGTGTCCAAAGATTCGATGTGACGGGAATCTGAAATATTTTGCAAAATATTTTGGGAACTAAACGAGGGCAAAATTATCGTCGATCATGACACAGAGTTATCTAACGTATCAGCCACTATTTAGTGTACCTAATATTATGTGCCAAACTAATATGTTGGTCTAAAATCATATTCGAGCATGCTCCACTTGATCTAGCGCCTACCAACATCAATGTTGGTTTAAACTTGTGTACATACTCGGTACAATAATAAGGTCATACCTATGGTTCAACACCTTGTTAGACTGACTCCAACGGCGTACCCATAACGTGACCTATACCCATTTTGAGGCACGCATAGTGTTTTTGCGTCGAAAAAACTGTCTCCAACCGAGCAGGCAAACGCACGACGCAAAATGGGTTGAACGCAACGCGTGACGCAAAACTGGGTCTTCTCTCCATCCTTCTGCGTCTCCATCCAGGCGGGGTCCATCGGAATGGGACGACCGAACTCAGCGGCCACGCGTGGGGAGTCCGATTCAGGGCCGCCGCGGGAGGAGTGGTGGCGGCGAGGCAGGGCGAGACAGGGCGCACCGGAGTCTGTCGTCGGGCGCGGAGCACGCCGTCGGGGCGCGGCGGAGCGCCGTCGGGGCGCGGCGGAGCGTCGTCGGGGCGAGACAGGGCCTGTGGGGGCGCGGTGGAGCGCCGTCGGGTGCGAGGCGTAGTCCGTCGGGGCTCGTCGGAGCGCACCATCGGGGCACGACAGAGGCGACGGCAGCCGAGGCAGCGCTGACGAGGTCCTCCTCTTCATCTCGGGGAAAGAGGAGGGAGGGAGGGAGCTCATGCCTGCGCTGACGAGGTCCTCCTCTTTATCGACGACGGCCGAGCGCGTATGGGCGCGGCGGCGGTGGGGGCTCGTGCCCGCACGCCGGCGCGTTCGCCAACGGCCGGGGCTGGGGACCGCGCGCCTACTTGTCGAGGCTCCCTCGCGCCCCTTGCATGCTTGTCAGTGGCCTGCGCCGGGGCAGCGGCGGCGGCCCGTGCCCGTGCTTCTGGGAGGCGGTGGCGGCTCGTGCCCTCTGCGCTGCTATCTCTGGTGGTGAAGCTCGTCGACGAGCTGCCGTTCTGGGGGCTGCCCAGCTGCCCCTGCCCACGATGATGCCAGCAGGTACACCAGCGCCGCGCCGCCGCAGACCGCGCCGGTGGTTCCTCCCCCAGCCGCTGGGCTTGTGCTGCCTTCGCTTCCCATCTTTCCTGAGCTTCTTGCGTTTGGGCTTGTGCTTGTGTTTCTTAGTGGGAAATGGCATTGAGCTGCTGAGCTGATGAGAGGGCACACATGGCGGGCGTGGCGGAGGCCGGGTTTGGGGGCAGTGGCGACCGACGATGAGAGAGAAGTCTGGGCTGGCAGAGGAGTTTTGGGTCTGCTGTTGGAGACAAGTAGTTTTGCCTCACGCAGCTTTTCACTGTGCACCACCCAAATTGTCGAATGCCTCTCCCATTTGGGTACTGTCTGTCGGAGACAGTCTTAGAAACGCTAGAGGGACCGTGACGCCTAGGAGAACAGGGTGGGGGTGGGTGTGGGGGTGGGGGGCGTCTTTGAATTAGGCTTCTAAGAATGAAACTTAGCCTCTATTTTTACTTATCGATACCTATGCAAGATTTCTATTTAAGTGTGCACTACAGTTTTGCTAACGGCGTGGCTAGCACCTGGATGGACACATGCGTCTAGACGCCCGCACAGCCCGCCCCCATCCGCCCTCACCCCACCCCATGCATGCACTTCGCCCCTATCTTTGCGCCCATTGGTCCTTCCCCTGACACCCTCCTCTCTCTCTCTCTCTCTCTCTCTCCACGCAGGCGACACTCGAGAGCCAGGATGAGCGGCTAAGGCGAGCATGCCCCCAGTGTACCCCGATCGCAGCACCCCTATCTGCCGGCCCCCAGCTCACTCTCGGCCAAACAACAAAATATACTTGCAACATGAAAAAACATTTGAGTGCAACATACGTCTAAAAAACGGATCAACATTTGGAACATGCACTTGCAACCATGTGTGTGAAACACATGAAGCATCTAAATAAAACACTTGCAACTTGCAACATGAAACCACTTGCTACAACATAAGATTGAAATAGTTGAAACATTTAGAGCACACTGTTTGCAACATATGTGTGAAACCTATGCAACATCCAGATAAAAAATGATTGCAACAAACATCTAGAAACAGATGAAACATTTTGAACAAACGCTTACAACATATGCAACATGTGCAACATCCTCTAATTTACTTTTGCAACATTAAGATAAAACAATCGCAACATACCTTTGAAATGTCTGAAACACTTGAAACATACATATGCAACATAGTGAAGGGGAATTCGAAAGCCGAGGCCGGATGATTCCGGCCGTCGGGGTGGGAGCTGGCGGCGAGCCATGGCACGCGAGCACCACCAGCACCAGTCGCGCTAGTGGGTGCCCTTGGGTCGGCCAGGGAAGACCTGAGGCGCCACGACATGTGCGCCGTGCGCCCCAACAGCCATGGCAGGGACAGCGGTGCGCCCAACGGCGATGGGGGACGGACGAACAGCGAGGGAGCGAGCGGCGTAGGCGACTGGGACGGGGCGCGGCCGGCAATAGGGTGTGGGGCGGTGGGAGGAAGGCACAACGTGGCAGTCGACGAGCTCGTGGCGGGGGAAGGGGGTGTGGCAGGGCAGAGTGGGGCGGGCAGATGTGCGTTCACGCGCTTACGCCGAGACGGACGGATGAGCGGATAAGCGCGAGGATGAGGATGAGCCGCATGCGGACGGGACAGACGCTCGTGGCTAAGAATTATCGTTTTGCTAAGTGATACTATCTCTACAGCAGAAAAGATTTTGATGTGCAACAGTGACCAAGTTTTGGAGATCTGTGGCATCTTCCAATACGGCGTTAAATCAAAATCAATCTTCCCAATCATGTAATATCAGTAGAAAATACAGGAATATGTATCGACGGTGTATAGCTTTCTACGTACTCCCTCCATCCCAAAAAGAGTGTCGTTATAGGTTTCGTGCTGGTTAAATTTTATTAAGTTTGACTAGATTTGTAGAAAATATTAGCATCATTTGTATCTCCAAATATGTTTATTATTATCTCCAAGTATATTCAGTGATTCGTCTAATGATATACTAATTATGCACCATAGGTTTCAATACTTTTTTTTATATATATTTGGTCAAAGTCGAAAATATTTGACTTTTCCAAAAGTGAAAAATGACATGTGTTCTGTTCTGCAGCACTACTTCAGCGGTACTTTTCAACAAACGAACAATATTTTTCTCTCACAACAAATCAGCATAAGCACCAACATAAACCAAATTTCAGGGAAGCAAACGGGTTTTGCGGATCAGAGGGAGTACTGTACCAATGGTACATTCCATGAGATGTGGGTTAACATGGAAACCACATAACATATTTACATCCATGGAGACAAGTGTGTGTTAAACTACTTATTACTGTATATCATTTTCTCAAACCTTTACCCTGACTGACTGAAATCCACATGGCAGAAGAAGTGGCAGAATACCCATCGTCACATATCGAGTTGGTTTTCACTGATGAAGAAACATATCTTATAATCGAAAAATATGCCAATGTTGAAGCAAAGACAAAACCTTCCAGTGGCCTGCTGCTGGGCCAATGCCCTTCGCGAAAAGTAGCTGAAAAGTTACTGTAGCATCTTTCGTTGTTATTTGATAAAATTTGTCCAATTATGAACTAACTAGGCTCAAAAGATTCGTCCCGACATTTACAGACAAACTATGCAATTAGTTATCTTTTTTACCTACATTTAATGCTCCATGCATGTGTCAAAAGATTTAATGTGATGGGTGGAAGAGGAAATATTTTGGGTTGGGAGGAGGAAGTGAACAAGGCCTTGGTCAATGGCAGAGGCATCGATACTGCAGTTTCCATCGGCTCAACACACTGAGCATTCACAGAGGAACAATATGTCAATGTTATAATGAAAAAAAAACAAGACCTTTGCATAAAGTGAGCTCATATGGATATTGCAATCCTATTAGTTCTAAGGACGTGTTTAGTTTAGGGGTTGTAAAGGTTTTGGGTACTGTAGCACACGTGTAACTATAACAATTAGTGTTCAATCATGAACTAATTAGGCTTAAAAGATTCGTCTCGCAAATAAATGCAAACTGTGCACTTAGTTATTTTTTTAATCTTTATTTAATGCTCCATATATGTCTCTAAATATTCGATGAGATTGAGTGTAAAGTTTTTAGGTGAAAACTAAACACTCCTAAATATAAAATCTCTGTCATAGCTACAGGAGGCCCAAGCATGAATCGTCCATCCAAGTGCCCACTGGCCAGGCCAACCCGAGCACGAGTCAGCACATGTAAAGGCTTGCCACGAGACGAGACTGACAGGAGACGGGACCAGCCAGCCAGCCAGGTCGACGCAGAAATCTGCGTCAGACGGCAGCTCTGCGAAACCACCTGATTACCTGTTTGAACGATCCGATCCCAGCCACTGCGCGGAGAGCGCCCCCACACCGCAAACACAATCATCACTCGTCCGCGAGCGGGCGGGGCGGGGCGGGGCGCGCACGCACAACTTGAGCCACGGAACAAAATGGCGCGAGGAAGAAGTAATAAGGAGCATCATTTATTTTTCTGAATATCTTTGCTTATCCTGTACGGAATCATCCGGTGCGGGTGAATCCCAGAAGCGTGTGGTAATTGGAAAAGGCGGCAGAAGTGGTAGGCAGCAGATCCGGTTCGCTCGTCGCAGGCAAGGATGGCAACGGGGCGAATTCGGATCGGGTGAAGTTCCTGGGCACCCAAAACCGAAACCTGAACCTTAAACCCGTATCCGCCTCGAACACCTATTCGGGTAAAAATCTATCCCCGAAACCGAAACCCGACGGATCCCCAAAACCCGAGAACATTACAGTAAACCAGCGATACAAAACAAGATAAATTAGCAAAGTAATATTAAATCTATCAAAATATTAAATCTAGCAGCTGTAATAATATTACAAAGAGCAACGATTCCTGATTTCAATTGCCGTAACAAGTATGAATTGTGGAGAAAAAGCAAACAAAATCATCTCTAGTCTGTACATATAAAATCCAATGGAAAAAAATCAAATTTAGAATCATCTCTATTCCTGGTTGAGCCACCGTTGAATGAGGTTGCTTGCTATCAATGGAGAGGGTGGACGCGCTGGCTTCTGCCGCAACGACAGCAGGGCGAGAGGCTGCCGCCGTCATCTGCCGACAGAAGGACGTGAAGCATTAGGAAACAAATCTGAAGAGACAATATCGAAGAAAATCTGACGGAATGAAAAATCAAGATGCAGATCACAGAGACACAGGAGGAACCGAGGAAGGAAGGCGCCGTCTGCCTGCCGCTGAGGGCCGAACGCCATGAGGGACCGAGAGAGAGGGCGAGGGCCTGACTCCTGAGGCGTCGCCGGGCGCCGGCTCGCCACGTCGAGCCGCTCGAGCGGGGTGCGGGGAAGGGGACGAGGTGCCTTTGCGCCGTGCGTGCGTCCGTCGGTCGAGTGGGTGGGTGCGGGGTGGCGGGGAGCCTGACTGCTGACTGCGGCGTGCGGCGCCTGGGTGGGATGGGGTGACGGATGAGGGAGAGGGCTGAGGGACCGAGGATTTCAGGTTATATAGCTAGGGTTGCTAGTTGGGCTGCTAGTGGGCTGAAATTTTCGGGCCCCGATTGAGATCCGTGGGTGGAATCAAATATCCGCACCAAACCCGCACCAATTCGGGTATCCGAACCCGCAAAACCGTGGGCAAAAATCAGGCCCCAAAACCGAAACCCGCAGACCCGAAACCCGCGGATATCCGCACCAGACCCGATCCGCTGCCATCTTTAGTCGCGGGGATATAGGGCGGCGGCAAGAGATCGCCGATTATTTGCGAGGATAGATGGGCCGATTTCGATTGTGAATCTCGTTCTCTTGCGGATCTCGTCTAGATGGGCCCTTTAATCGATATATAGGCTTCGATGGATGGGCCGGCCGCTGGTTGAAAGGTCTTGATTGCTAGAGGGGGGGTGAATAACCTTTAAAAATTTTCTAAAAAGACTAGCTAAACAAGTTTATCAATATAACAAATAGCGAGATGCGAGTTTTGCTTAGCCTACGGGGTGTTTGCAAGCCACCTAACCAATTCACAATTCTAGTAATTGCACTCAACCGCACAAGTCAAACCGAGAAGGTAACTACAACTATAACTAGCAAGCTACACAAAGAAGCTACTAAAGCAAAGCTAACTAGCTAGCAAAGATAACTAAGAAAGTAATGCGGAGTTGAGTTAGGAGAGTTTCACCGAGGGGCGAAGTATTGAGCCAACCAATATGATCAACAATGAATACCAAGATAACCGAACACCGGGATCAATCAATCACAATATGAAAGTGATGACACGAAGATTTATCCTAAGGTTCACGTGCTTGCCGGCATGCTAGTCCCCGTTGTGTCCCTCTTCACCACGTGGTTCGGTGGCTAATCGGTCTCACACCGAGCCTCTTAAAAGATGCCACAAGAACCTACCAAATGGCAAAAGGTTGTAATGACATGAGCAATTCACTAACGTGCCCAAATGGTCTTCTTCTTTGGGCCCACAATTGGTGTACCAACAAACCTAGCATGCACACCTTTCTCACCCTTGGTAAGCACATAACAAGAATCAAAAGGAATGTAAGGTACACTAGCATTTTTCTTGTTCTTGTTCATTTTATTGCAATTAATCTCTAGATGCCCAACTTGCTTGCATCTATTGCAATAACGACCATTGCCCTTCACAAAGCGAGACTTTGGAGTAGCAAAGGCCGCCTTGCCCTTCTTGGAAGTATAGCCCAAACCCTCTTTGTTAAGAGAGAACCTTTGGCTACCCAATCATTTTAGCAAGCGGGCATCCCCACCATAGGCATTGCCTAATGCGCGGGTGAGATCATCCACCTCTCTCTTGAGAGTCTCATTCTCAACCACAAGTGATGAATCACTAGTAGTAGAGATAGAATTGGTTGTGGTGGATGATGATGAGCTACATGAAGCATTAGTGGGACCAACAAATAAAGAATCATCAATAATATCATATGTTAGTCCAATATCACAAGTGACAATCACTTGCTTCTCCTTAGCTTCCTTCATGAACTTCTCCAACTTGAGGTCCTTTTTCTTGATGAGCTCAAGTAGAGTGGAGTGGGCTTCCTTAAGCCTAGTGTGAGCAACTTCAAGGTTCTCGTGGTCTTCCTTTAGACACTCACGAGAGACCTCTAGCTCATCAAAGGATTTCCTAAGAGCTTTGAGCTCTTGTTCAATTCTTTGCACTCCTTACTCTTTTTGAGAGCAACAAGCTCCTCCATCAAGGTATCATTTTCATTGCTCTTAGCAATGAGCTCTTGCTCCAAGATCTTGCACTTCTTGGTTGTCCTCTTGTAGCCCTTACTCATTGGATCTATTATGCCTAATAGATCATCCTTGGAGTAGTTCTCATCCTCCTCATCATCACTCCTACAACCATTACTAGCACAAGAATCATCATCACTATCATCATGTTTTACCTTGGTAGGCTTGGCCATAAGGCATGTCGATGTAGTGTCGAAGATGGATGGCTTGTTGGAGAGGGCGATGCTTGCAATAGCTCGCCGAGTGGTCCTCTCATCATCACTAGAGCTATCATCATCACTATCGGAGTTATCACTATCCCAAGTGACCACATAGCCACCACCCTTCTTCTTCTTGTTGATAGTGAAGCTCTTCTTCTCTTTCTTCTCCTTCTTGTTCTTATTCAACTTCATCTTCCCATCATGATATCTTTTGTCTTCATAGGGGCACTTTGCCATTATATGATCGGGGCTTTTGCAATTATAGCAAAGCACCTCCTTTGCCTTCATGAAGTCTCTTCTTTTTCTTGCACCATATCCTTTCTTCTTTATGAACCTCCCCATCTTGTGCACTAGGAGGGCCATGGTCTCATCATCGAATGGATCATCATCATCGCTCTCCACCTTGCTCTTGCCCTTAGTGGATGAAGCCTTGAATGCAATGGGCTTCTCTTGCTTGACCTTGACCTCCTTCTTCTCATCTTCATCTTCATCATCATCATATTGAGCATCGGTCATGACATCTCCAAGCACTTGGTTTGGAGTCACCTTGTCCAAACCCTCTCTTTGGATCATCTTCCTCAAGATAGCAAACTTTTTAGGTAAGTTCATCAAGAACTTATGTGAGAAGTCCTTGTCCTTGACATCTTCTCTTAGGCTCTTGAGATCATTGACAATAACTTGTAGCCTATAGAACATCTCCGGTATGGACTCATCATCCTTCATCTTAAAGCTTGCAAACTTATCCTTGAGCATATAGAGCTTGGCACTCTTTACCGTTGAAGTGCCCTCATATGTTTCCTCTAATCTTGTCCACACTTCACTTGCCATCTCAAGATCCTTGATTTGCTCAAAGACCTTTGCATCAATCCCATTATAGAGAGTATTGAAAGCCATAGTGTTGCATTGGTTGTTGATGCGATCATTGTTGGTGAGGTTATCGGGATCAATGATAGCATAATCATAGTGTGTCACCTTCCAAATGTTCTTATGAATAGAGCCAAGATATTGCTTCATCTTTCTTTTCCAATGATCAAAAGATGTGACACCATCAAAGAATAGAGGCTTGCCCCCGACATGGTTGAACACAACTTGAGCCATCTTACACTGAGGTTGTTAAGCCTTAAAAACGGTGACCACGGCTCCGATACCACTTGAAAGGTCTTGATTGCTAGAGGGGGGGGTGAATAGCCTTTAAAAATTTTCTACAAAGACTAGCTAAACAAGTTTATCAATATAACAAATAGTGAGATGCGAGTTTTGCTTAGCCTATGGGGTGTTTGCAAGCCACCTAACCAATTCACAATTCTAGTAATTGCACTCAACCGCACAAGTCAAATCGAGAAGGTAACTACAACTACAACTAGCAAGCTACACAAAGGAGCTACTAAAGCAAAGCTAACTAGCTAGCAAAGATAACTAAGAAAGTAATGCGGAGTTGAGTTAGGAGAGTTTCACCGAGGGGCGAAGTATTGAGCCAACCAATATGATCAACAATGAATACCAAGATAACCGAACACCGGGATCAATCAATCACAATATGAAAGTGATGACACGAAGATTTATCCCAAGGTTCACGTG
The DNA here is from genome assembly GCA_038087645.1 of Saccharum hybrid cultivar R570. NCBI lineage: Eukaryota > Viridiplantae > Streptophyta > Magnoliopsida > Poales > Poaceae > Saccharum > Saccharum hybrid cultivar. The sequence goes on from JAQSUU010000542.1 coordinate 1,139,557, forward strand.
CTTGCCAGCACGCTAGTCCCCGTTGTGTCCCTCTTCACCACGTGGTTCGGTGGCTAATCGGTCTCACACCGAGCCTCTTAAAAGGCGCCACAAGAACCTACCAAATGGCAAAAGGTTGCAATGACACGAGCAATTCACTAACGTTGACTTTGGCGCTTCGCCAAGGTAGGCACAAACCCCTCATAATCACCGGAGGTGGCCAAGAACAATCACCAACTCTTGCCAACACCTCCAAGCTGCTCTAAGCCATCTAGGTGGTGGCAACCACCAAGAGAAACAAGAATCCCGCAGCAAATCAACCACCAAGTACCAACTAGATGCAATCTCACAATACAAATGCACTTGGATCACTCAATCTCACTTCGAATATGCAAAGAAGCAAGAGAGATAAGTAGGAGGGGAGTTGCTTAGCTCAAAGTGCTCACAAGTATGTCAAATGTTTAAGAGAATGCGAGAGAGGGAGCCTTGAGCCAGCCAACGAGTATTTATAGACGTACCCCTTCAAAAAGAGCCGTTAGAAACTAAAACAGCCGAAATCGTGCTGACCGGACGCGCTGGTCCAACTGACCGGACAAGTCGGTCGCCCAACGGCTAACTCATGAAGCACTGACCGAACGCGCTGGTCCAAATGACCGGACGCGCCGGTCGCACAACGGCTAGTTGCAAAGCAACGACCAGACGTGCTTGACGTGCAGACCGGACGCGCTGCGAACGACCGGACGCGCTGGTCCCGTGACTGACCGGACGCGCTGGTCAAGTCTGAGCAGCACACAACAACACAGTGACCGGACGCGCTGTAGAACTGACCGGACGCTACAGTGCCAGCGTCTGGTTAGAGTCTAGTAAGCTCCCTGAATGACCGGACGCGTCCGGTCGACAGTGACCGGACGCGCTGCGCGTCCGATCATCAAACTGAAATACGCACAGACGCTGAACGCTGACCGGACGCGTCCGGTCAACCAGAGACCGCGTCCGGTTCAGCGTCCGGTCACCTCTGAGACCTCCGTTCGCCTTCATTTCTTTTTCGACTTCTGGCGTAGTGGAAAAATAGTCGTTTTAACTCCTCGAAAACACCTGAATCCCGCCTCTCAAGCTCGGCGGGAGAGAGAGAGGACCCCAAACCCTCTCTACCGCTCAAACTTTACCGCCTTCACAAACGTGCTAACATCACCAAGTGATCTTCGTCATGTGTGAGTGTGTTAGCATTTTCACAATCATTTTTCGAGACGATATTAGTTCTATCCAAATACATATGATTATAAAATGCACACCTAGAGACACTTAGGAGTTCAATAGCCGCGTCATTCCCCTCTTTATAGTATGACTATCTATCCTATAATGTAACCACACCCATTAGATGTCTTGGTTACTAAAACACAACCCTTAAGCATATACCTTTGCCTTGATCACGTAGGGTTGCGTCCAAATCCAAGTGTGGCCATCATGATCACCATGTCCATCTTGCCACCAACCTTAGAATGTACTAATCCTCATATGCTACATACAACTTAGGCATAGGATTAGTACTTATGCATTGTCACTAATTACCAACACCAAACATAGGACTTTTACTGGCCTAAAGCATCACTGTTATAGACGGGGCTAAAGGATGGGAAAAAGACCATGTTACCTCCCTCAACTTTCGTAAAAGTCCGTTTTTCTCTCTGAACTCAAAACCGGGCAAAACACCTCCTTCAACTTTTAAAACCGTTCATCTTGCCTCCGTGGCCCGGTTATAAGTGGTTTTGAAGGCGGTTTTATCTTTTTTATTTTTATTTATTTCGGTTGAATCTTTGTAAAATTATAGTAAATCACAGAAAAATCATAAAATAGAAAATCTAATTTTGTTGGACCTTACATGAGTAGATCTACACAGTGAACATATAATATGGTATGATTTAGTATAAAGTTTTTGCTATAGCTTTAGATCTATACTTTTCTATAATTAAATAAAATAATTCATAACTGCAGTTTCTATGGTTTAATTGTGGTGAAATTTTTATGGTGGACTAATTATTGTATAATTAAATTGTAGTAAAAATTTCATACTCATTAGATCATGTATAACTTAGTTATAGATTTTATTTAGGTTTATGCTTGTTAAATATAAATAAATCTATAACTAAGCTATACATGATCCAATGAGTATAAAATTTTTACTGCAGTTCAATAACACAATAATTAGCCCACCATAAAAATTTCATCACAATTGGACCATAAAAACTGCAGCTATAAATTATTTCAATTAATTATAGAAATGCATAGATTTAAAGTCATAACAAAAACTTTGTACTAAAGCATACCATATTATATGTTCACTGTGTAGATCTACTCATGTGGAGTCCAACAAAATTAGTCTTTTATTTTATGATTTTTTATGTAATTCGCTATGATTTTTTAAAGATTTAGCCAAAATAAATAAATAAATAAGACAAAACCACCTTCAAAATTGCTTATAACAGGGCCAGAGGTAAGATGAACGGTTTTAAAAGTTGAGAGAGGTCTTTTGCCTGATTTTGGAGTTAAGGGAGGAAGAGTGGACTTTCACGAAAATTGAGGGGAGTAATGCGCACTTTTTCCTAAAACATGTCTAGTAGGGTCATTTAAGCGATATACTGTATATGCTTATAAGATTTGGGCCGGCCGAAAACATCTTTGTTATAGGTTGGGTTATATAAAACACCATTACGATGGGCTGCTAACCATTTGCATTGAAGCAAAAATCTCTCTTCTCGGGACTGAGTCTAGCTTAGTTGGTTAGATTTTTTTATGGAACCTACACAATGAGTTCAAGTCATCGATTTGACACGGGTATGGTTTTTTTTATCGGCAGAAAATCATCGATATTTTTGAAATTTCCGTTCTATCCACAGGTCCGATAAAATTTGATATCGCCCAAATTTTTCCTTCTTTCCTACTTTCACATAGACAACCCAAATTCAGTTACGCGATGATCCCGCACTTATAATGATTTATTCTTGTTTTTATTTGTGAACAAGTGATGTTTAATATCTTAGAAATAGTTTCAAGTCAAATTCTACGATTTTTTTTAAAAAAAATTTATTTTTTTTTGAATTTGGTCTGATATTTCTAATATATCCTGCTTTTCCTATTTATTCATGACGTCCGATAAATTTTAATTTTCGATAATGAAAACCTTGGACACGGGTGCTCGTATTTTCCTGGATTTATTGTAGGATTTAACGGCGTTGTGCTTTCAGTGGTAGGCAGCGTTCTCTTGATAGCCAGACACATGTGGTGACTTCGTCAATCTTAAGATATGTCGGCAGTCTTTTTTTGAGGTGCTCATAGAGATATGGTATACATACATGTATTCATAGGAGGTGAGTGTGCTTGCGTGTTGAGCGTCTGCGTCTGTGCTAGTGTAATTCCCAAAAAAACCTCTCTTCTCGTCGTGGAGAAAAATACTTTTTAGAGTGTGTATGGCAATTGAGTAATTTGTTTCCAATTCCGAATAATTTTATATCTTAATCACTCTGTTAGATTTGCGAGGATGGCATGGTGTGAAAAGAATAAAAAAATACAATAGAGGACAACAGGTAAAAGCAAAAACTGACCGAAAGGAGAGGAAACTAAATCAGTATTATCCCATTTGAATGTAGATATTCAGCCACAATTTTTTAAACTAGCGAATGTGCCCATACGTTGCACGGGAATTTACATCTTGTGCCATTTGTTCTAATGCGCTTTAGAATCAGAGTCTGTACATTGGTTAAATTAAATATCAGAAATGCTCCTGGACGCTCCCATTGTCCTGGGCTACAACAGCCCGAACAGCCAAATGCGTCTTGCCCACATTTCACTCCATAAGTATGTAAAAAAACCACTCTAGAACGTTCGGAGCCTGGCTTCACTCAACTCACGCGACCTCCACTTGCCGCCGAGCCCGCACCGCCGCGGATTTCGGCGTGGTCCACTTCGAACCCTCCCCCGCAGGCCGCAGCCATGGCAGAGGATGCCCCCAACGGTGCCGCTGAGGGCAACTAGCCCGCGACCCTCGAGGGATCCGCTGACGCCGCCCCGGCGGCTGCCGCGAGCACCAAAGCCACGGAGGTGCTGCTCCCGTCGCTCAGCATCTTGCGACTGTCGCAGCGCATACGCAACGCCATGGTGCGCCACCTTATGCAGACGCTCGCGACGCCCAACATCCTCTCCCAGCGCTACAATGCCGTCCCGAAGCCCGGTGCTAAGTGCGCCGCACGACCATCAAGGTTGAGGCCTTCGCCGCCACATCCATTCCATCGCCGTCAAGTCCCTGACCTTCGTTGAGGAGGGGGCTACTGTAATTCTCCACTAGGTAGGTCGAGGTCGCCGGCGATATCGTGTTTCAAGTGTTTCAAATGTACGTTTTCAAGTGTTTCATCTGGATATTTCCTATGTTGCAATAGCTATATACACATATTGCAAGCATATATTTCATGTTGCAAGCATATGTTCCAAATATTTCATGTGTTTCAGACACATATTGCAAATATTTCATCTGGATGTTTCAAATGTAGATCTTAGTGTTGCACATGTTGCAATGGCTATACACGCATGTTTCAAGCGCATGTTTCGAGTGTTTCATATATTTCAGACGTATGTTATAAATGTTTATTTGGATGTTTTAAAAGTAGATCTGATGTTGCATATGTTGCTATAGCTTTATACGCATGTTTCAAGTGTTTCATCTGTTTTAGACGTATGTTGCAATTATTTCATTTGGATGTTTTAAAAGTAGATCTCGGGGAAGCACATGCTGCTGCAACTGTGCCACCGTAGGTCATCGTGCCGCCATGGGTCCCCGTGCGCGTGCTGCTGGTGCTGCTGTTGCTGCATGCGTGCATGCAGATGCGAGAAACAAAGCGGACTCGGTGTAGGCCCCCCTAATTTAGGGTCCTCTATGGATCATGTTTCAGTCCCTGGATCAATAGCTGATACGCACAATGTGAACAAGATTGATATCAAAAACCATATTTTTGTTGCTAATGGGAAAAGAACATATTACATGGTTTGGGTTACATAGCTTGGGCCATTGGCCTTGTATCGTATATCAGAGTTCTAAGACCGTGGTCCTATGTTAACGTGGCTCCATTCCTACAGGCAACTTGGAGTGCGGACATAACCCTAGACTTATTCCTTAAGCGTACTCCTATATATATATCCTAACGTCGTAGTCCTAGCATAGCTCCTTCGTGCAGTCGTACAGCTCCATCTTTGAGTATACTCTGGGTGTCCTATCATTGTGCAGTCCTTGATAGCTCCATACTCGTACATTCTCCTATTGTCCTATCCTCGCATAACTCCAATAGTTCTATCCTAGTATGTGCTCTTGTAGCTTTACTCCTAAAAACATAGAATGGAGGGGGTTGAGTACATAAAGTATTAGCAAGTCCTATATTTTGGGTGGAGGTGCGGTGGAAGGGGGAGGCTATATGTGGAGGCGATTAAAGCGGTTAAGGTAAAAGTGGTAGGGTGAAGTAATTATAATTATAAGTTAGACCCTGGCAGAGTATTACCATTCTCACCAGTTTCTGGGGTTCATTATAATTTACCATATTAGTAAAATACGTCTTACTAGATTAGCACAGTTATAGAAGTCTAATCATAGTATATCATCCTAGCATCTGTCCATTCCAAGGACGTGACTATTCGAATAGATTCAATAAACTTTGTAGAGGTGTACAAATTTCCCCACATGATGGGCATGACTCCAAACCATGTGCGGTGGCAGGAACAAGCCTAACGAGATCCCGTATCCGCTTGGGTGCTACCCTAGATTTTTATATGACTCTACCGCGGCTTCTCAGGGGTTAAAAAACACACTAAACTTAGGAGGATACCAAATCATCCCATCTCATAATCTCGGATGATACCACATCATCCCAACATAATAGTGTCGATGATACCAAATCATCAAAATAAACAATAATAATATGGGCTCGAACGCGGCCAGAATAAACAATAACATGGGCTCGAACGCGGCCAAAAATCAAGGGCTTAACATGGATGATCACATAGCAACCACGCCTACCGGACCACAGATGATTCGCAGCCATGTCTTCTCCTGATATTCCGCTGCCAACACCGGTTTTCTAGTAGAAATTATACTTCTATCTTACAGGCTGTGAGATCAAGTCTACTCATATAGACATGTGGCTGTACGTAATATCTCACTAGGTGAGAGGGACTATGAACCAGTCCTTATATGACCGAGATGAGTATCTCCCCATAGGAACCCTCACTAGGTGAACCTACCAAGGTAACTTGTACCACATAAATTACCCCTCACTCGCCCACTGTCCGGGTTTTGTCTAGTTTTACCATTTTTAGTTTCATAGTTAGTATCCACAAGTTCTTGTAGCTCATATCATATCAAGGTAACCATTAGCTTATCATTATTCACATTATCGTAGTCAAGTTCATATCATATTATTATAATTCTATTAATTCATATAAGAGGTTTTAAGTAATATAAGTTAGGTTTATTGATTGATGGAGATGGGAAGTAGAGGGTTTATGGTGGAGGCTAGCAAAATGTGGTGGTGGTGGAAGGGGATGGTTAAGGAGTGGCGTGTAATTTAGGGGGAAGGGACAGGTTGGTGTTAGGACTTGTCTCCATTCATTGACGATCATATCCTTATCCAATTCCTGTGTCCCCTGCTCCTATCTTCTGGACTCCTTTGGGTTCACTTCACGTCTTCTATCCTACGCGGTCTAGCGTTGACAAAAAAGGAAAATAACAAGCAAGCATAATCAATCAAAGTAAAGGAAACAATCCTAAATGGGTTGGTCCTATTGGGTTAGTCCTATTGGGTGATGGGTTGCTAACTAAGTTATCATTATTATACCAATTTAAAGTAAGGTTTGGATAGAGGTATTCCATCCATATGGTAGGGCTTCTATGGGTTAAGGTGGGTGGTTGGTCTGATGGAAAACCAGACCGCATTATTAGAGTTCACTATTATGTGAACCTAAAAGAGAAAGTCTGACCAAGTCATCATAGATAACTCAATCTGACTTCTATAGGTCCATAGAGTTAGCAACACATACGCATATGCATATGTATGTGTCTAGGGTTAAGTTAGTGGGCTAGGTTATGGCTAGGGTTAGCCATACATAGGCGTATACCCGGGTATCGGGCATATCTATGTATGTATAGATGTCTACTCATTTTAGGTGATTGGGTACAAATGCATTTGAGTATGTGTCATGGTACATACACATACGCAAATATACGGGGTTAACTACTATTAGGTGGTAGCTACTACTATGGTGATTGGTTACTAATATAGTTAGTATTTAATTAAATATAGAAATGGAAGAGCAATGAAACTAGAATTTAAATGGGCACCAAATAATAGAACAAGGAGTATGAATAAATAGAGCTTTAATTTAGAAGATTTTTGATGGTGGAGTCAAATAATTTGGAGCTAGGATGAAAAGATATGATTTATCAAAGTTTAATAGGGAAAAGAATATGTGGGATATAAACTTGGGAATTATTTTTGGAAAGTGGGATAGTGAAAATGGGATGTAAATGCTTCGGTAGGATCTGGGGTGTACCTAGTTTATTTAGGAATTTTTTGAGAAATTTTCTGTACATGGAAATGGGTTTTCACTCCTCTGTGTACACTTTCTCGGGTACGCGTAGCAATTTCACCTTGGGTTCAGTGACTGACGCGCGGGCCAGCGCGGGCAGAGTCAGTCACTGGTACTGTGCGGTGCGCTGGGTCTTCTACTGTGCTGTGGACCACTCTTTCTCTCTCTGAGTCTATGTGCACAGAGTCCAAGAAGGGAGGGGAGAAGGTCATGGTGACTGTCACGTGGGGTCACCACGTCGGTGTCACCTCCTTCTTCCGTCTAATGGCGCTGACGCCATTTTGGCTTAGGCCCACAGACAGAGGAAGGGAGGGAGATAGACGGGGAACGGCGCAGGGACGATGGCGTCGGGGTGTTGGCGAAGCAGGGCATCAGCCGGGTGCTCACCGGAGTAGCTGACGCCGGTGGCGTCGATGCTCGGAGCTCAATACTACACAGTGGACAGTGTTTGCGAGGAGATGCCGCAGTGCCTAGGCTGGGCGGTGATGACTACGAGTGCTCCGGGCGGTCATAGCGGCTCACCGGAGTAGCCGTGGTGGCGCGGACAGATGACGATGTCCTTGCGGGGAGTCCTAACGAACCGGAGAGGTGACGCGGGATCACGATGCGCCGCGAACACGCGGAGCGTGTAGCCTTGCCTTGTCCTGCTTTGTTGGTGGTAGGCCGCAACCATGGTGGCTCGGCGGCGGGCTGCTTGCGGTGGAGTGATGTAGAGGGATAGGACAGGCTAGAGGTGGTGTAGGAGGTAGAGGAGGGGTTGGGGAGCATGCTGACTAACCTAATTGAACTATGGTGGACTAGAGAGGGAAAGGGTGGAGCTCGCTCCAATGGCGACCATGGTGGCCGGATTGGGGAAGAATGAGCTAGTGCTCGGGAGAAGAGGGAAAAAGGGAAAGTGGAGGGGATACTGTGTGTTCTAGACCTAGGCGGAGCTTGTGGAGGTGATGGCTGAAGCGGAGGGGCTCAGGGCAGGTCTATTTATAGGCGGCAAGGGTCGGTTCGCCGGCGAGATATTTCTCGCCGCGTGCTCGGTTACACAGGCGCCGCGCTAACTTGCCGTGCACGTGTTCGGTCCTAAGGCGGTGGCGCACAGTGCGCTCTCATATGTCTCCTGGCTAGCGGTGAGCTAGAGAGGAGCGCGTCCATGGCGGTGGAGCGCGGTAGGTTAGCGGCTTTGGCGACGCAGGCACAGTTCATTGTTAACCACCGAGAAGAGGAGGAGGATGACAACCGGGATCCGCGTCGTCCTCAGTCTTGCCCGCTTGGTCGGTTAGGGCAGTTGCGCACGGCGAGGTCAGCGGCCGTGGCGACATGGGCACAGTGAGGTCGCTGACCTCCTGTGGAAGAAAGAAGTGACATGCGGGCCCCACATGTCGGTGAAGAAGGGAGAGGAAGAGGGCTGCTGCGCTGCTGGGCCTACTGAGCTGGCCGGCCCGTTGAGGGGAAGGAGGGAAAGCGAGGAAGAGATGTGGGCCGCACCTGATGGGCTGCTTGTCGGCCCAAGCGGGAGTGAAGAAGAGAGAGGGGCGGGCCGCAGCGTGGGCCAGAAAGGAGAGGAGGGGAGAAATGAGCCCGTGAGCGTTTTCCCATTTAAAATTCCTTTTCTTTTTTCCCAGTAATAAACTAGACACAATTGAAAGGGTCTGAATTGAATGCAAGGAAGAATTTGAGATATCGTAGCTTGGTAAATCAAAGGGGAGGTCAAGGAAAAGTATTTGGTGGAGAATGTTAAAGGGAATTTGTCGTGGAGGATTATTTGATGCCAAGATAAATTCTAGGGCAAGCAATCAAGCAATCAAACATTCAATCATTCAAACATACACACAAGCATTCAAACAATCAAACATAGTGCAGACGATGAATTTAAATGCGAAGCGATTTTCTAACCCTAGGGAGTGTCACTAGCACTACAACTAAATTCTACGAGACATGTAAGTGCATATGGTGGAATTTTGATACAGGACTTTTGGGAAAACATTTTCTTTTAAAGTGGTTTTGCAGAAAATAAATAGTCAAGATTTTAATTTGTAGTAAAGTTTTAAAAAGTTTATTTTTTTGTGGTTTTTAACATGATGCAAAACACGGCCGTTACACTCGGGATGGTCTCGCGCATGCATGGGTCCACGCGGCCTCCGGAGCAAGATGGGTGCGGGCGCGAGGGAGCTGGGTGTGTCAGGCGCAGGCGCAGGAGCACCGTCCGACGCTAGCGCCCCGGATCAGACGTCCGGACGCTTGCAAGTCCAATTAAATATAGTGTATAGATTGCAAACAAACGTACATTTCCCTACTAACAAAAACAATGCTTAGCTAAAGTATACATATATAGATTTAAGGCTTTATTTATCCCCAATAAATTTTATCTCAAATATTTCAAAACCTAACGATAACCTGCAAAAGGCAGCTAGCCTCACATGCAAATGTAGAAAGTACAGGCCGTGTACCTACGCAAGTACGCATGGCATGTAGCAGTAGTATACACGTATACGCATGCAATGCAACGACGAGCTGTTCTATTGCATACCTTCACATCGACCGATCCGCAGATGCCTTGGCCGGCATTTCTGTGCTACTAATTTTTTAGACAAACTGACGTGCGATTCCTTTGTGTGAAGACAAACTAAAATAGGCTGACTGATTAGCGCGTGAAAGGTTGTTTCTCGTGCCGGCGCGTGGCTCCTGCTCGCCTTGCACACACATGCACATATCCCCGCATGTCCGCATCGCTCGGAGGTGCATCGGCATCGCCGCTGCCGGCCTCCCGCGCCTCCCCACGCCGCCTCGGAGGGACCTTCGTGCGCCAGCCTCCACTCTTCCCAGCGCCGGCCTCACCCTTCCCTGCATCTAGCCTCCTTTGCTCCTCTGGTGCCAGCATCCGCGCTCGTGCCAGCCTCCCCGTGGCAGTCTCTTGCCCCTCCCCGTGGCAGTCTCCTCACTCGGCCTCGCCCCTTTCAGTGCCGGGCGAAGGCACTCCTTGTTCCCGGGGTAAATCTTGGAACGAGATCTACCACCACACGGCCGACAAGGAGCGCCACCGCCGCCTGGTGTGCCTCGCTGCCGCCATCGCGGTCTTCGCCGACGCCGCGGCCGTGGTGACCTCCGATCTTGCTGACTTTGTCCAGTCGACCGGTCCGATGCTTGATTTCTGTTGGTGCATCACGTCATTTATATGGTGGTTGTTTTTTCTATTTCTATACTATCTCTTTGGATTCAACTTCGTTTCTATTTGGTCAAATTGTATGTGGTGATTTCAATTTCGATTCAGTCTCAGTTTAATCCCTGCTCTTGTCTTTATCTTGATCCAGTGCAGGGCGTGGCCTCAATTTTCTCCTCTTGCACCCTGCATTACCGATTTGGAAAACTCCTCTGCACCGTGTTGGTCTCCATCTCTCCTGATGAGTAGGAACATATAAGTCACTGCTACACTCGCACCTTTCACAGTCGCGTCATAACTCACATCGCAGTTCAATTTCAACCTCGGCAGTAAGCAGTCAATAGTGGTGGTCATAGCCTTCACCGTCGGCATCTGGGACCGATGCAGTGTACACTAACACCACTGATTGCCTTATGATATGTCCATGAATAGGTCATTACTTCAGTCGCATTGGAGCACGACTTGGCTGTGGATATACACTAACACTGCCGCATTGGCAAATGATCCGACTGTGTCAAAGCTATTAAAACCGTCGTGGGCACATCAACCGCCTATGTAGTGATCACCAGCACCGTCGTCTTGTACTTCGACCTGACTGTCAGCGGTGCGGGTTCACTGTCGGTTTGACGGCCGAGACGCCTGTGTAGAGCTTAACACTACCGTCACTTCAGCGTATGATCCGCCAGTACAATGGTCATGGTCATCGTCGCCTTGCACCATGACCGCCTTTGATGATCGTTTAGTCGGTGTCAGGTTACGAAAGGATTCGGCGGTGATATACTTTTAATCCCTGCCGCATCATATGTATAACGATGGTGACAGAATTTCGTCCGGTTTCACAATAGTTACTAATTCAGCTGGACCCTTAATAGCTTCATGAACACAAAGCATATAGATATATAATCATTACATCCATAAATCATGTTCACAAACAAGAGTACTTTTTACAATAACAATGGACACTACCATAACATCTTTCTGAACTGATGTCCTAGCACAAGCGGTATATAGAGCATACTAAAGTTATTGATGTATACAAACTTACATAACGAAACGACGTAGCTGTGCTTCTTCTATGTGGCACTCCTGCTTGCAAGGCAAAATGAATATAGTTTGTACATCCTTTGGATTTGTAGCCAATGCACTATGAAACTCCTCTTATTTATCTCTGATCCACAACCTGAATAAAGCAACGGAATTAATAATATTGAACATATCATTCCTTTAGTTAACAAGCCAAAATTGACCCATACATAGATACATACATACATACATACATACATACATACATACATACATACATACATACATACATACATACATACATACAATGAAAACAACTGCATATCTGAACAAAGACTGTCGTGACGACGAAATACAGGAAATGCACCTTTACTGCTGTGCTAATGACTCTATGAACAAGGGAACACAAGGAAGATAGTAAGGCTTGTTCGTATGAAAACGCTCTCTTGATCTACAAAAGCGGATGACACGACATGGATGATATGAATCTTTCTGCGGTCCATGTCATATACAACAAATGTTCCATCCTTCTCAACAAGAAAAATAAATTCTATTCTGGGTGAACTGTAATCACTCTGTACTCCTCATCGCAAAGCTCAGTACCAACTTTAATATTGATGCATCCAAACAGTTCCTCCATGTCCACAACATGCTTTAAACTCCAATTATCAGTACCATAGTATTCAAGTATCCACACTAAAAGCCAAGACCTATTGTGAAAATTAGCACAACACACATGTTGGTATTTATTAACACAAACAGATAAATTCGCAAGCACACGAATATCGCTGTAGCTTTCACTCGGTAGTATTTTATGGTATCAATTTTCATGGAGAACGCGAAGTGTACTAATTAAGGATTAAGATCACCCAAGGATAAAGAAAGATGTGTTTTTATAGGTAGAGAGGAATTACTTAAGGTTTCTCTAGCTGATCTAAGAATCAAAGTTACTTTAAGGTTTACTTACTTAGGACATCAGAACACTAGCCTCAGACTGAGATGAGAAAGGAGGTAGGAAATTCTGACTACGGTCCTGCAAACACCAACCTGAACGAGATGGACTACATTGGCAGTCAGGCCTGTCATCACCTGGGGCTACCAAACTATACGTAGGGCTGAGTGCAATTCCAGGTAATCATAAGACTAAGCGCCACGCCTATTCTATTGATTACTACTCTAGTGTTGCAAAGACTAGAGCACTTGATGCAAGCGGGAATCCAATAAATAACTTAAAGTAAATACTAAAGTTAAGTAAATAAAGAACTTAGAAATAGTAATTAATGCACTTAGAGATTACACTAGGATGAATCATATATGTAGAAGTACAAAGTCAAGGAAGATCCGACAGATCCGGCTCCTCCTTAGCTCTCTATCCTCTTCTCTCTCCCTATTTTCTATAATACAACTGATCCTGATGAGAAGAATATGAATTAGAGTTTTAGGATAGCTCTAGGGAGGGGGCAGGGGCTGGTATATATAGTGAAGATGGAGTAGAGGACAAGGAATTATCATGTCATCGATCCACGTCATCTCCCTCGACCACCATTGAATAAACGATCTAAAACCATCTTAGGATCAACGGTGTGGATCATAGAAAGGAGTACGAGACAACGGAGGATGAGTGTGCCCTATACTAGGTCGGGCGGCCTCCCTAGTGGGTCTGTCGGCCCACTATGGTGCCCAATTGGTCCACACTTTGGTGTGGTGTCTTCTTGAACCTTCTAGAGTTGTCTTTCACAGTTTTCGCGAGTTGAATCACTTGTTGCCGTCAGTTTGCTTATTTGGAGTGTATGACGGTGATCCCGGGGCTATTTTCTAGATAAATCCTCCTGCATACAAATATTCACCAAAACTCGTAGAATTTATTAGTTTAAACCCCTATACCTATGTTTGGTGATGTAATGAAACATATATGCAAGTTATGTTAATAGTTTATAATTGATGTTAGTGACCATCAACAAGCTCCCCCAAACTTATCCTTTGCCAGTCCCTAAGCAAAGCCAAACTTAGCAATGGGTCAAGAGTTACTACAATGCGTTCACGCTTCAAAAGTACACATGCATTTAATTAAGAATTCTCCTCCTTATTAGAATAAATTATTTTGACTTTCAAACTTACCCGTATTACCTTGAACTAGGGGGCTTCTTAGCCTTCACTTAGGTCTTGAGCAATTGAAAGATAGAACGATCAAGTCAAGCACTATGTCTCAAATTCTTTGTTCAACCATTGTTCCAAAGTTTTTATATGTTTTCAAAATAAAACTCAGAAATTCTATTGTATGACACTCTCAAGTCTCTCAATATATGTTGTATTTATGGATCCTCTCCAATATAATGAAGATGTTATGCCTTTTTCTCTTTCTACCATTAAGGCTTATGTGGAGTTCATAGGTAGGGAGAAAGCTAAAACATCCTTGCAATACATATATTGTAAAGTCAAACAATAGATCCAAAGAGAGTTGAGTCATACAATCAAATCAAGATGTGCATGTGTGTGAAATATTTGGTGGATATATATGGTGGCTAATCCTAATTCTACTTTGCTCCTTGAAAACATATCTCTCTTTTGAATCTTAAAAACATTTGCTAGAGAGCAAGGGCTATCTTATTTATCTCTCTCTTTTTTTTTTCTGGCGGGCATCTTAGTACCCATTGTTTTAAATATTTCGGACACTTATCTATTTTTTCTCAACTCTCTTTCTTTTTCTTTTTTATGAATCATAGTCCCATGTCTCTGTTCTGCAATAAAACTTTTGACAGATAATAACAAGAACTTAGAGTATTTATTTGGTTGATAAAAAACTAACAAGCATGTTTTTGTATTCACCCCTAGTGTAGGAGTAAAACATTTTTGGGCGAATCTAGGTGAAATATGTTTTTACATACTCCCAGTGTAGGAGCAGCAGGTATATGTGATGTATACGTGATCTTAATTTTAAGAGCAGGACAAACCTCTCATAAGGGTCACAAAGCTTGACAAAACTCAATGCAAAACAAGTAGCATATACGTGGAAGTTTTTTCTAGCCTAAATAACGTGTATGGCTATGGTAGGAATTCAAGCTTTGTCATACAGGAACTCATCATGTAACATTTTAAGTTTTTCAAAAGAAATCTCCAGAATTTTAGTGTCACTTGGAACAAGATAAACAGTAACTCAGACATTCTCATATCATATCCCTCAATTACCTAGACTTAAATCAAACATATGCTACCCACGAGTTTTAAGTTCAGAGTAAATCCTTATATCAAAATAGTCGTATCCAAAACTCGGGAGAATTCAAGGCTGAAAACTAGGTACTTGAAAAGAATTACAACAGAGCAACTATTTATTATTTTCATGCTCAGATATTATCTTCAGAGTCCATTCTATTTATTCAATTTTCAAGAACAAGAAATAAACTAGATCACACACTTTCTATAGAAAATTTACTATCAAGATAAATTTTTATTTTGTTTTTAGTTATGCATTTTTAGGTACTAATAAATAAATTATATAAAGCTAATATTTAAAAGTAAACAAAAGGAAAGAAATACTTATCTAGATACACGGGGATGCCCTTCCCTCATGCTAGATGTTGACGTAGTCATTTGATCTTACGGTGTGAAGGGAGCCAGACTGCCAGCGGACATGTACTTCCTTCCGTGGAACATTGATGCTCATGGTGACTGTTCAGGCTATGCTCCAACAATGGATGAAAACATCTACCAGCATGTCAACTCTCACTGATCTTCTAAATCCTGCAATGCTTAAATATACAACAAAACTCGTAGAACGGATTAAGAGTTAGATGTTCGAGCATTAGTTGTCTAGAGCTTTTTGAGATTGATGATGATTTTTCTTCAACAGGATCTCTATCTCATCATCATTTTTTATTGTGAAAATTTGTTGAGTTCTAATGTAAGAATTCTATGAACTCAATTACATCAAGTTTCTCAACCGTATCGATTTGTGGCTCAAAATAGTTTTTCAAATGTTTGCCATTTTCCTTAAAAGTGTTACCTAAATCATCTTGGATGGTGATGGCCACATGAATTGAAGTGTCGACGACCTTGAAAGGTCCATCCCACTTACTTCACAATTTACCATGTCCAAAGAGCTTTACTATTGAATTGAATCATAGAACCTTGTCTCTAGGCTTGAACTCCTTGTACTTGATTCTCTTATCATACCATCTCTTTGTTCTCTCTTTATAAATCTTGAAGTTGTGATAAACCTTTTCTCTCCATTATTCAAGCTCAGATAGTTGCATTTGACGATTCTTGCTAGCTAAGTGGAGATCCATGTTCTATTTCTTGATTGCCCAATGAGCCTTGAACTCCAATTCAACAGGCAAATGACATGTTTTTCCATATACAAGTTGATAAGGTGACATGCAAATGGGTGTCTTATATGCAGTTCGGTATGCCCGAAGTGCGTTAGGGAGTTTGTCCTTCCATCCCTTACCCATTTCATTGATGGTCTTTTGCAGAATATTCTTGATTTGCTTGTTTGATGTTTCTGCCTGGCCACTAGTCTAGGGATGGTATGGCGTTGTGATGTTGTGACGAACTCCATGCTTCGCTACGTAGTTCTAGAAGACTTTATCTATGAAGTGGGATCCTCCATTGCTTATGACCATCTAGGGTACACCAAATCGAGGAAATATGACTTCGTGGAACATTCGCTTGGCATATTTTGAATCTGCAGTTTGACATGGTATTGCTTCTATCCATTTGGTTACATAGTCCATGGGCACCAAAATGTACTCACAGTTCTTGGACTTGGGGAACGGCCCCATGAAATCAATCCCCCATACATCAAAGAGTTCTACTGGGAGATTATTCATGAGAGGCATCACATCTCGTGAATTGATGTTCCCTTATTTTTGGCATCGATGGCATCTCCTAATAAACTCCTTTGTATCTTCATACATCGTTGGCTAGAAATAGCCACTTTGCCAGATCTTGGCGTATGTCCGGAATGCTCCATCATGTCCTCCATATGGTGAGGCATGACATCTCTCCATAATCTTGGTAGCCTCAGCCATAGGGACACATCTTCTCAATAATCCATCAGCACAAACTCGGAATAGGTATGGCTCATCCCATAGGTGAAAACAGCTCTCATGGATCAACTTTCTTTTGTTCTCACCAGGTGGGACATAGCCTGCCACTATAAAGTTCATGATGTTTGCATACCATGGATTGGAGTATGTTATCTTGAGCAGGGTGTCATCCCTTAGGTAGTCATTAATGGGTAACTCATGTGTTTCCTTGTACTGAAGCCTAGACAAGTGGTCAGCTATCGAGTTTTCTACTCCCTTTTTATCTTGAATTTCTATGTCAAACTCTTGGAGTAGAAGGATCAGTCGAATTAGCCGAGGCTTAGCATCTTTCTTAGCGAGAAGATACTTAAGAGCAGCATGGTCTATATAGATAATTACCTTTGCCCCCACTAAGTAAGATCTAAACTTATCTATAGCAAAGACAATAGCCAGCAAATCTTTTTCAGTGGTAGCATAGTTGAACTGAGGTCCAGCCATGATTTTGCTAGCGTAGGATATGGTATAATGCTTCTTATCCTTGGTTTGTCCTAGAATGACACCAACTACAAAGTTGCTAGCATCACACATGATCTCAAAAGGAAGCTTCCAATCAGGTGGTTGAATAATTGGAGCTGAGATGAGTGCCTTTTTAAGGATTTGAAAGGCTTCATGTCACTCGTCATTAAAGATGAAAGGTGCATCCTTAGCTAGGAGACTAGTCAGGGGTTTAGCGATTTGAGAAAAGTCTTTGATAAAGCGCTTGTAAAAACCCACATGTCCTAGAAAGCTACGATTCCTTTCAAATTTGTGGAAGGTGGAAGTTGTTCAATAACTTCGATCTTTGCTCTATCCACCTCTATCTCATGTTTGGACACTTTGTGTTATAGCACAATTCCTTCCCGAACCATAAAATGGCATCTCTCTATTCAAGATTAAGTGCTTTTCTTCACACCGTTGTAAGACTTTGTCTAAATTCTCTAAACAATCAGAAAAGGTTTTGCCATAGACTGTAAAGTCATCCATGAACACCTCCATGATTTTCTCGATGATGTTGAAGAAAATAGACATCATGCACCATTGAAAAGAAGCTGGAGCATTGCACAACCTGAACGACATTTGTCGGTATGCATAAGTTCCATATGGACATGTGAAAGTAGTCTTACTTTGGTCATTTGGGTGGATTAAGATTTGATGATACTCGGAATACCCATCAAGGAAACAAAAGATGGAATGATTCGCGAGATATTCTAGCATCTCGTCAATGAATGGTAGTGGAAAGTGGTCCTTCTTAGTGGCCTTGTTTAGCTTTCGGTAGTCAATGCACATCTGCCACCCAGTGATAGTTCGTTGATGAATGAGTTCATTGTTCTTATTCCTAACAATCATCATTCCTCCTTTCTTTGGCATAACTTGGACAGGGCTAACCCACTCACTATGAGGCATGGGGTAAATAATCCTAGCATGTAGGAGTTTAAGGACCTCTTTCTTAACAACATGTCACATAGCGTTGTTAAGTCTCCACTGTGACTCCCTTGAAGGTGTGCAGTGAGGCTCAATAGGGATGTGATGAGTGCAGAGAGCAGGACTGATCCCTATAAGGTCTTGGAGTGAGTAGCCTATGGCCGATTTATATCTTTCTAGAACGGTGATAAGTTTTTGTATTTCATCTTCAGAGAGCTTGTCACTGATGATCACCGGAGTTTCTTGATTATTATGAAGAAAGACATATTTTAGGCTTGGAGGAAGAGGTTTTAGCTCAATTGAAGGAGGTGAAGGCTACTCATTTTTGTCAAGCTCAATGGGCTCTGCCAGCTCTTCCTCTTCTTGAATGAAGTGTTCATCATCAAGGACTGGTTGAGCCATCTCTTCTAGAGACGCCATTAAAACTTCCTCAATGTTCGGGTTTGGGTTCCACTATTGTGTTAACAGAACGAGCAAGAGGAATGGCAACAGTGGAATTCCCAACCTTGAAGTCTAAATGACCTCTGAGTGGTTTTTCCTATAGAAGTCTCATGATTGGTCTGCCAATCAAGAGAGGAATCTCTAAGATGTCAAAGATATGAAAAATCTAAACATATCTCAGAGTTGTTAATTGTGACAAGAATAGTCCTTAAGACCCATGGCTTTCAAGAATAAATCTTGATAGGCTTTGTAAAAGTTTCAAGATGGGGTTAAGGATGTGTCGGGGTAAAGATTTTTAGCTAATGTCTTTGAAATAAAGTTTATCCCGACGGATGGGTTATAGTGGATTTTCCTAGCGGATCCCCTAACTTGGCACAAAAAGATGGTTGAAGGGGAGATGATTTGAGCTACCTCAGGAGATAACTCCACTTTCCTTAGCCATTCATAACTCATGACTGACAAGAGGCTTTTGATGTGTTCTATGTGGACCGATTCTTTGTGCGGGTTAGATGAACTGGTCTTTGCTAGAGGTCTCGCTTGGACAGGAAAATTCAAGGTATTTCCATAATCTTCAAAGATATCTTCCTCAAGGAAAATTCTAAAGGAGATGTTTTATCATCCTCTAGTTGGTTTTGTGTTCCCTCAACAGAAGGTTTTTCAACAACCAAATTTTGAGAAGGATCAATTGGAATTTCCAATTCGGTTGCACCCTCCTCTTTTGGCTCGGGGTTTAGCTCAACTTCTTCTTTGGGGAATTCATCATAGATGCCAGTGTAAGGGGTGTTTTTAAGGATTTTGTCAAGGATTGCTTTTCCCTCACTAACGATTTTGTGAGAGAACGATCCTCCTAAAGATACATCGAGAAAAGGGTAGCTTCTTTGCTAAGGCCATAATGGAAGTGTTGTAGACGAACATGATCAGGCATAGACAAATCTGGACCAGATGTGATTAAACTTGAAAACCTTGCCCAAGCAACTCCTAAAGTTTCCTTCTCTTTTTGTTGATAAGTAAGAATTTCAAGATGAAAAGTGATGATCCTAGAAATAGGGAAGAAAACAAGACAAAATTTGTCTCGAAGTTCATCCTAGTCTCCATTTACACTTCTAACGATATGAGCATACCATTGTTTCGCCCTCTCAGAAAGGGAGAATGAAAACAATTTCTATTTTAAGGTCTCATGTGGCATGCCTGGAATATTCAAGCATGAACACAATTGCTCAAATTCCCGAAGGTGGATATATGGATTTTTGTTTTCTTCTCTAGAGAAAGTTTGCTCCTGAACCATGGTTATGAAAGCAGGGCGAAGCTTATAGCCATCTATAAGTGTAGGGTGTGATGATGGTGGAGGCTCCAACAATTCACCCTTTGGAGCAGAGAGTTTGTATGTGGGAGTGGAATGCATGATGGTGGTAAAAGAAAAAACAAGGATACATAGATGAACTTGGTTTGAAACTCACAGCTACCATCCCTGGTAACAGCGCCAGAAAGCTTGTTGGTATTTATTAACCAAATAGATAAATCCACAAGTGCACGGATACTGCTGTAGCTTTCACCCGGGAGTATTCCAAGGTATTGATTTCCACGGGGATCGTGAAGTGTACTAATTAAGGGTCAAGATCACCCAAGGATAAAGATATATGTGTTTTTATGGGTAGAGAGGAATTATCTAAGGTTTCTCTAGCTGATCTAAGAATCAAAGTTACTTCAAGGTTTACTTACTTTGGGACATCAGAACACTAGCCTCAGACTGAGATGAGAAAGGAGCTAGGAAGTTCTGACTATGGTCCTGCAAACACCAACCCGAACGAGGTGGACTACGTCGGCCGTCAGGGCTATCACCACCTGGGGCTACCATAACTATACATAGGGCTAAGTGCAACTCTAGGTAATGACAAGACTAAGCACCGCGCCTATTCTATTGATTACTACTCTTGGGTTGCAAAGACTAGAGCACTTGATGCAAGCTGGAATCCAATAAATAACCTAAAGTAAATACTAAAGTTAAGTAAATAAAGAACTTAGGAATAGTAATTGAAGCACCCAGAGATTACACAAGGATGAATCAGATCTGTAAAAAGTATAAATTAAGTCGAGGAAGATCCGACAGATCTGGCTCCTCCTTAGCTCTCTCCTCTCTCTCTCTCTCTATTTTCTATAATATAATTGATCTTGATGAGGAGAATACGAATTAGGATTTCAGGATAGCTCTAGAGAGGGGGCAAGGGCTGGTATATATAGGGGAGATGGAGTAGAGGGCAAGGAATTGCCATATCATTGATCCACATCATCTCCCTCGATCACCATTGGATAAACAGACCTAACTGCCTTAAGACCAACTGTGTAGATCGTAGGAAGGAGTATGAGGTGGCGGAGGGCGAGTGGGCCCTATACTAGGCCTCCCTAGTGGGTTGGTCCCACTATGGTGCCCAATTGGCCCACGCTTCGGCGTGGTATCTTTTGGAACCTTCTAGAGTTGTCTTTCGTAGTTTTCGCGGGTTGAATCACTTGTTGTCGTCGGTTTGCTTGTTTAGAGTGTATGACAGTGGTCCTGGGGCTATTTTCTAGATAAATCCTCCTGCATATAAATATTCACCAAAGCTCATGGAATTTATTAGTTTAAACCCCTATACCTAGTTTGGTGATTGCAGGTTATGTTGACGATTTATAATTGACGTTTGTGACTGTCAACAACACACAGGTGACCCTAAGCTTGATGGATGGATATTTTAGCACCACCTAGTTTATGAATTGTCCTCCATGTCTTTTCCTCCATATCCACAGCAACTATCATAGAGGACTCAGGCAAGTGCATAAAACCATTAAGAAAAACACTTATCGTTTTTGAACATAGAACAATACTACCCTCGCCCCATTTAGATTCCTTAAAGGTCTATGCTACAATTTTAGATGAGTAGATCTCCACACCTATGCATGCACCCTCACCTCAACAAATTCAATCACATGGAAGTGCGAGGATGTTAGGTCAAAATCTTAGTGAGCCTGACCTACAGAACAGATGCTACGCCGCAGTGCATGCCATTTGTGGGTCACCAGATTGTAGACAACATAGCAAGATAATCCATCAGGCCCAGCACACCAACAAAGGATGAGGCCGCTGCAACAATCTGAGACTAGGACTTTTTAAGGGGGAAGGGCAAGAAAGACAAGGAGGGTTGTTCACCGGTGATGCTAGTGAAGTGGCGATTGCCCTTCCACCTGCTGCCATAGAAGAAGCAGACAATAGTCTATGAAAGCTTCTTATGTTGATACGAGTCAGAGATGATGCGCCTCTAGGAGCGATAGACACACTTTGCAGCAGCACAAGGATCAGACGGGGAGGTAGCTGAAGATGTCGGCAAGCACATCGTTTGAGAGGCTATTGTTGACATTTCTTAGCACCACTACTAAAAATATAATTACTCATACCAACAGCAATGGCACCAGAAATGATATGATAATTATTAACTTGTCACCGTTACAGTAGCCACCTATCAATTAACCTTCATCTCTAATATTAAACTAGGTTGTCATCCCTAGTGAGGAACTTAGAAATGTTTGTTGGTTCTATCTAGCATTACTACAAGAATAACACTAAACAAGAATCTATTATTTCATGTGACTGAAAAGAATATAAAGATAAAAATGAAAAGAATTCTTCAAGCAGACAGATAATTATACCATTGTAGCATTTTACCTAGAGTATTACTAGGTTGTCGATTTATAATTCTACCACAAAGAAGGTATGACTATGAATACAATAGTGTTGATAATTTATGAATATGCATAAGAGAATGAACCAATATCATATACTCTACTCAAAACAGGGATAAGTCACAAGATAATAAATAAATATATATAAATGATAAGTACTTGATCAATCATCATAATAAATAAATAGTAACTCAGAGCACTCTAGTTAAGCAATAGGTTAAGTCCAATTAGAATATTAGAAAGATAATTCCTAAGTAGTCTTACTAACATGTCAAATGCTTAGTCTAATTAATTATATCTAGTGATCATAACCAAATTATGCTACATAAGGAACATCAACTTAGGAAAGTTAGAAAGAGAGTCCTCCTCTCCTTCGAGACCAGGTTCTACCAACATCAATATATACGGGGGATGGACTACAAAGGACTCAATGCAGCTGTCACCTACGTGATCTACCACCTCCCGGCATATAAGGGCATCGGCAGATAAACAAATATCTAAGCACTACACTCACATAATGTCTATCACTCACCCAAAGGCCTATCAGGTGAGCGCTATACGATCTTATGCATGGTTTCCATAATTTAGCTACACCGGATATAAAAGTAGAGCAAACAATGAACATTGCTTTCAATGACGTAAATGATATAATGCTTAATGTTGATGTAAACATAGTAGCAACGATACAATATCAATAAAATAAAGAAATAGAGTAAAGTACAAGAGATATACCGAACCACGCTCTTGCCAACGTCAGAAATCCAAGTGTTGCTCGATCTCCCTCCAGACTAATCTAACTAGCCTAAGCTCTAATCTAGAGGAACTCTGAGGAACTAGGGTTAACCTTGGATCAATTGATCTTCAACTGAATAACTTGATGCTTCAGGGGGTGCAGGGGTCCTTATATTGCCATGAGGGTTGAACATAAGCCCTTAGATCAAATCGACTTCGACGTAGGGTGGAGATGCATCCTAGGAGGCGTTGGAGGAATACTCTAGAAGCTCATGAAAAATCCCCTCATAGGGGGCCGAGCGGCACAAGGGTGGGGCCGAGCGGCCCCACCTGGCGACGTCTCATCCTCCTGTTCGTTCCCGTGCCTTCTGGTGTCTTCTATAGTCTTCTAGTGTATCCTTCATCACGATCAAGTTTCATCCTTTTCTCAATTAGGTCACTCTTCCTACATTTTCTGGAATAATCCTGTTGAAAACAAAGATTCACCAAAACTCATAGAATTTTTTAGTTTAAACCCTAGACATATGTATATTCTTGTACTTGAACCATTTCTCTTGTTTATTCACATATAAAATGTTGACGTTATCCACCGTCAATAGTTGTCACTGCGTTCCTCATGTTGCGGGCCTCCTTCGTTTGGAAGGACACCGCCAGCCGAAGAGATGAGGCCGCCCTACCGTGGAATTGCATCAATAAACATTAGTAAGGAGATGAGTTTCGAGGAGAAGGGACGATGATGCAAGTAAGGCCTTATTACACTTGCCTTTGGATCTAGCGGCGGTGAGCATGAGTGGCAACACCAGTGACAACAGCTGCTCGTTTGCCAGTGGATCTATGCGGGCAATCTGATGATGTGCACCGGCGCGGTGCAAGGGTTGAGCAGTGTTGATGAGCAAGAGCGGCTATGACGAACAACAACAATGAGAAAAAGAAAAGGTATGTGTGTGGGGGAGAGAGGGTGGTGGCGGGGTAGGGGTGCGTGGGGGTTAGGGGGGATGTTGGAATCGGTTGTTTGCTCTCTGCGTAACTTTTACGGCACGCGGGAATCGAACTCTCATTAGTTCTGCGCGGGAGGGTTCAAACGCAGGATTGGAAATTTTGCAACTAAGTGGCGGTGAATGCACAGTACCATCACTGGCAGCTAGGTCCTATTACCAACCGAAGACCTCCGCATGATACGGTGATGAACACTAAGGCACTTAGAAAAGTAAGAAAAGTACAATTCCAGTACTCATATTGAAAGAAAGCCAACTTGAGTTCGATGGTGAATAATAAGGCACACAGATTTTTATTGAGGCAAAGGCCAAAACACAAACTTAGAAAACATAAGGAAAACACATTGCCAGTACTCTCGGATTGAAAGAAATCCAACTTGAGTTCCATACATTTATACCGAATAAGTAGGTGGACACTAAGCTAACAAGCATGCCAAAAGCTAAAATGCAGATACTAATTAGGATGACACTCTGCAAAAGTTAAAAGGCCTTCATATGTACATCATTGGTTGCATAATTAATTATTCTCCATGCAGATCCTAGTCGACCTCCATGGGATCGTTGTGAATCTCCATAATATCCTACAGATCGTTGTCGGCCTCCATAGGATCATTGTCAATGTCCATGTCGTCACGAGCCTTGACCACTACAACTCTATCCACATCTATTAGTACACTTTCATTTAGCTCATCATCTTTGTTCACAAAGCACTGATTCGGTGAACTAACACTGAGGACAATAAGGCTCACAAGCTGCACTCCATGGATATACAAGGCCACAAACTCTAGAATGAGAAGATGCATTTTCATCTATAGATCTAATAAAATTACTGTAGCTAGGTTGGAGGTGAAGGAGCAGAGAGTACGAGAGAGCAATACAAAGGAATATGGAATCCAGTGAAGGAGGAATAGATCCAGTGCAGTTATCTTAGATTCAGATGGAGCAGAGAAGCAGGAACGGCGCGCTGAAGATTTGTGCGCCAGCGAGGTTGGACGTGAAGGAGCAGTGAGCACGTGAGAGGCTGCCTTTCGTCTGACGCTAGAAGGGTGAAGCAAAGCAAGGCAGTAGAGTGGAGAATGAATGAGAGGAAGGTGTGGTAGGACAATAGGAGTGTATATACAGTTCAATAAATTAGTTGCCCCTGTACCAGGGCCTAGTGTCCAGGGAAGTAGGATGCCTCCAACACATCAATTGATACTTGGATCTACTATCATTTACAGTTCAATAAATTGAACTGGTTAATCACCTTGAATTTATTTCAACAATAGTTGTACAATAGTGATAGATAGATTTCAGTCTGACACATCAATTGATACTTGGATGTACTAACATTTATATTTCAATAAATTGAACAATTGGATAATCACCTTGCATTTAGTTTAATAATAGTTGTACAAAAGTGACAGATTTTAGTCCAGCACATCATAAATTGGTACTTGAATCTACTGTGGTGAACTAAGCAACTTGCTAATGAACATGCCAAGAACTAAGGTAAGTATAAAATAGGTGAAAGAAGAATCGGAAGCACATTTCTTTCTCAAAAGTACGAAATCTTCCATCATCTTCATTAGAACCCTGGTCATTTCTTCAATATGTGGCATAATCTCTTCCTCCTCCTACAGATATTCTTTATTTGTTGTAACATTAGCCTCTGCCTTCAGCTCCTAAATTTTGTTATGTAAATCCAAAATCAAAGTCCTCAGAAATTTTCTATATGGGGGATCATGCCACTTAAAGAACCCGCAATCTAAGTCGGGCTACGAAAAAACCAAATTACCATAAGTACAGCGGGATTTCAGCATTTGCATTGCGAAAAAAATGAACAAGAAAGAAATCGAGTTACATTATTTGCCCCTGCAACATCTGTGGTACCGACGTCCTGGGTTTCTATAACACCCCAGTGTTACGCATGCATTTAGCACCTGCAAATTATGAGCATAAGCATTGTCATGCATTCATTAGCATTGCATGAAATAATGATTGAAACATTACTTTGAAACATGAATGTTGCATGTACTTGTTAATACGATTTTTTTCCTGATTTGCTTGCTAGGCCAATAAAACTGGTTTGGTTATAAATGCAAATCATTTAGGAATAATTATCATGCAATTTGAAGCAACTTTGGTATTCAAAGTTTTGTCAAATTTTGCTTTTAAAAATACTCCCAAAATTTGTCAAAAACCCTTCATATTTAGCGTTTTCATTTCAGTTTAAAATCTATGCAGCATTTTTAGTTGGTCCCTAAAGCAAAATTGTAGAGGATTAAATTCTAAGCAACTTTCATTTTTGAGCCATTTCCAGAAAATGCCATTTTCTTGCTCAAAATTTGGTTTGAAGCTTTTGTTTGAAATTTATTTGAAAATATAAATTGAAAAAAGCACTCTTTTCACCTTACTGGGCCGCGCGCCTCCCATCCGGCCCACTGGCCGAAGCCGGCCCAGCCCGTTCACCCCGCCTCCTTCCCTCTCCCGCGTGCGTCGTGCCCGACCGCGGCAGGTGCCACGCGCCTCGTGGTCACCATGCGCCGGCGCCGGCGGCACCTGGCGTCTGGTGGCCCCCGCGGCCGTGCTCGACCCCCCACGCCTCGACTCAATCAGCCACGCCCGCTCACTCCTCCTCCATTCTCTTCGCTTCCCCACAGCAGCTAAACAACCAAGTGGCTCTCCTCCGCCACTGCCCGCGCGCGCTCGCCGGCGTTGCTGTTCCGGCCACCGCACTACACCAATGGCGCCTCCATCTTCCTCCGAGCTCTATTTCTCCCTTGCGCAGCCCGTGCTTGCATCAGCTTCCCGTGGTAAGGCCTTCTCGGATGGGCATTGCTCGCCGAAGTTGAGCGCTCCTCGCCAAAGGGCTCCGCTCCGTGGACCTCGCCCTTCTACTCCCCCTCTCGCCCTGTTTTCGCACGCATCCAAACCCTCTCAGTCTCCCGGTGCTCTGACGCCGCTCCCTGTGCCACCCCATGGCCAGAGGCATGCTCCCGCCGGTGAGCCGAGCCACCGAGCCACCATGGCTGACAGCAAGCTCGATTTTGAGCTTCTCTGGCCTCGCCGCTTACACTAACGTGTTTGCCTTGGCACGGTGGTCACGATGGTGGTGACCTCGTCGTCGGCAACCTCACCGACGGCGAGATCCCATCAGTCAACCACGAGCTCTGCTCGGGTTTGACTAACCGATGGGGTCGGTTGACCTGTCGGGGTCCGCCTGTCTGTCTCCGTGTGTGAGTGCATGTACACAACCCTAGGTGGCTCTAGCATTTTTCAGCTGGTTTCAGAAAAGGATTCATGAAATTGATTTCTAGAAAATGTGAAAATGATTCCAAAAATCATATCTTGAGATTTATGGCTCCAAAAATTATGAAACAAATTTTGGTAGGCTTCTTAGGAGTAGATCTATAGTTTAAAAATATTGCATGTTGAATTTGTGATACTTTTCTGTGGAGCTCTATTTAATTCTTGAAATTGTTGTTTTCTTAAGAAATGCATAATAAATCGTAGGAAGCTCAGAAAAATATGGTTCTAGTTTGTTAATCTTCTTTAGTGATGTAATTTATATGAAAAATATATGTCATACATGTTCTATAGGAAAATAGTGACGTCTAGTTCAAGTGCTATTTATGGCTGATTTTTGTTATTTTTTGCTAGGGAGCAAAATTTGTATAAAAGTTGCGTGTGATAATTTTTGTACAGTGATTATTTACTATGTAGAACCTAATAAAAATACTAAATCTATTGTTTGATATTTTTCATAATACAAAGTATTTTCATGCTCATATTTATGCCATAGCTTGTCATTTGTGTGTAGGCTATTTTACTTATCCAAATGCCATGAAAATTTTATGATAGTCTACTTAGAGTAGTACTATGCTACTGTAATTTTCTTAGATTTTTCTGTGCTGTCAAAATAAATGTTGCTATTCAGACCTAGTGCTAATTAGGGTTTAACTAAATCTTGCTTTATGCATGATTAGGAAATTAGTGAATCTTTGGTGTATCTTTGAATCATTTTAACTTGATGTGGTGGCTTAGCATGTTAGTATAGTGGTTATAGTATTAGTGTGGTAGTACTTATGTGTGGCTACATGGTAGTTAGTTGGAGAAGAGAATGCAGTAGATGACAGGTACTTATCGTACATGTTCTTGGATGATGTTGACTACCTTGTATGAGAATTTTACTTATACTCTACCCAATAAAGCAAATCATGTTTATCTACCTTGCATGCAAGCATATTCATTGTGTGTATTTTTGACCCGATGCACCTTTTTGCATAGGCACTTACGCACCTGCATCATACAAGATTGCAAACAGAGAATCCAGTCGTCGTTCCCAAGGAGCCGAAAGAGCAGCTCGAGGTACAGTCACAGGAGGTGCCCGAGGCCAACGAGGAGGACATTGAGGAGCTTCTGGAGTGTCCCGATCACCGCCCGAGTTCCTTCGAGAGAGGCAAGCCTCGAAGCATCTCTCCCTCGGTTTGCAAATATTTAATTAATGCTTTACTTTAAGTGATGCATTACGTTCAGGAGTTGTCTGCAACCGTTGTTGCATTATACCTTGTTTACCTTTGTACACTATATCCTTGTTACTCTGGTATCCGCAGTCGAGTCAATGCTTAGCTGGCTTAGATCGGTAGAAGTCAGGTGATTTCCTGTCACCTGTGAGCTATAGGTGGTTACCTAGATTTGCTTAGATAATTATATCATCATGGGATAACTAAGTGTTAATTTGAAGTTGAGACTGGATGGAGACTTACAGGGTTTCAGACTGTAGTGATTTCCATCTGTGTCGATTAAGGACCGACCGTTGTTGGGCCTCGGGTCATGTTGAACGTATGTCTCACATTTAGCTGGCCGAATAACGTACCTTTCGACCACGAAGCCGGGAGATTATTTGGGCCGAGTGGATTGCCCACAGCGCTCTATACTAGAGAAGGTGTGGTAGGACACGGGGGCATGATGATAAGACCGAAAGGTAGTCGGTCGGCCCTCAGGTACATGTGGTTCTGATGAACTCGAGATTTTACCTGGATAGTTGACTCAGTGACCAATATCTTGCTTTAGCGGGTGAGTGAGATTTGTGTGAGGAATAAATTACTAGCTGGTTAATAATCGATTCGAATCGCCATTGTTCACTGGATAGTGAACACTTGACTTGAGTTACTTCATCGTAGTAATGTTGATGGAACACTTGAACAATTATAATGGACATGACATTATAGAAGTGGATAATGATCATTGATTATTATTAATTGCTTAATCATATGCTTGCTCTAGTATAGGTGTCAATATAGTCAACATGTTAATAATTATTAACTTGATATGATGTTTTTGGAAAAGGTTCTTGAAATGCTAAAAATGCCTTTTTGCAAATGAGTCAGCTACACCACTATAAAACCCTTCATAATCCTTGGTGTCTCTTTATTTTTAGTTATGTCGGATAAGTCTAGCCGAGTACCTTCTCGTACTCAGGGTTTTGTTCCCACTTGTTGTAGATGGGCAGATATATTACGGCTACTGTATCAACTGCCTTTATCCTGCGATGGGTGATGCTTAGGACCATGAGCAATGGTCATTCCTTACGTCTCATCTAATGCTTTTGTTAGAGATGATCATCCGCTGACACTTTACTTCAAACTCCCTGTGAGTGTGTGTGGATTTGAACTAATTGCTTCCGCTACTTTTTATTCGAACTCAGTTTATAATAAATATGTTTAAACTCCGATGTATCTGTGATGCGAACTTTTATATAATATGTGATGGTGACCGCTAAACTTGTTACGATCTTGGCTGGTATGCGAGTTGGATTGAAATCCTTCGTGATTTTATGGACTACCTAGTTATACGGGCTTAAGTTTGCTAAATCATCTGCTCCGACGGGTGATTTTCTTACTTAATTTCGTATAATTGGTCGGTTCTGTTACAGTTTCCATCACTCCATGACATTCACCGAGGCGTCTTCAAGCCACAGCGACACAAAAGTGGTGGCTGGTATGTGTTGGGGTGGTTCTCGACACGGCACAGGATGGGCGGCCCCCTCCCGTTGCAGCCTCCTCCACTGAAAGCTAGTGTTCTTCTCGCGATTATGCCCTAGGATGGTGCCGACCACTAGGAGGAGTTGAAGCTAGATGCAGCCATAGAGCAGTCATGGTTCAAAGTGTTGCACACTCTAAGTGAAGAGGTCGGCCTAGGCATTTTATCTACGCTTTTGCCTCCCGCCAAGGCGCCAAAATGTCCTTCAAAACCCTTGGACTCCCACCAAGATGAAATGATATGTCACCGTCGGTTCAGGGTACTATCCACCAATAGAAGAAGGCTTGTTTTGGATCCTTTGTGCTTACATAGAGGTATACACGTGGACCACAATCAAGACCAACTGATTCAATTAACAATTCAAATGAAGTAATAGTTCAACGATTATGCAATACTCATACGAACTAATCTAGAGGTTTCATCAGTACATATAAACTTGACATTAACATAAAAGTTTCACAAATTCTAAGACTTAATGTCAGATGGGTAGGCAGTTGCTAAGGTACTTAATTGGTTGATGCGGTCCCAAAAGCCAAAGGTAGTGAACCATAGCGAAGATGATAGTATTTCTATCCACGAACATGTTGTATCTATAAATTATGTCTTCTTCTTGTCCAGTCCTGCAAAGCACAAAAATCTCTTCATAAATAGGTCTTGAACGATTCTTGTCAAATTTTGTGGTCCAAGAAGGTGACAAACAATGGCTTCAACAATCAACAGTCAATCCGGGTGAATGCTCCATCCCCAAGTAACAAACAACATTATCTGGGGTCCTAGTGCCACCCCTAACCGCCAAAACGCAAGGTTGCTTGCAATGAAATGACTTTTTCCGAAGTAAGACATCTAGAAATTCCTAATATGAACAAAACTAATACCGAACCCAAAACCAATTGGAACCAAATGCAAACAGGGGGTGACCGAATCCAACTAACCTTCATGGGGTGTTGTCCATGACGATAATGCATGGTGCTCGAGGCAGCGCAAGTACATGCGACAGGTCAAAATGAAGATTGAACAATGAGTGGAGAGAATGAGGATGAAGCAACAATGGGTGGGAAGAACTAATGGATTTGTATTGGAGTTTTTTAGTTGGTCTAACCATCGCCAAGGCATAGACAGAACCCGATGGGAGTTGGGAACGGGCCAGACACTTCTAGGTTTGTTGCCAAACGGATGGTCCAGATTGATCGGCAGCGAGAACGAACGACACGTGATAAGTTAAATAGTGTATGTATTAAGCTGACCATTGCCACGCTAATCCAACGCTATAATACGATGATTGTTAGTGGTTAAACTGCTTTTAGATTCTCCTAGAAACAACCGCAACCGTACTTGACAATTTTACCCTTTTCATTAAAAAATATACAGAAAAACACAAAAAACATTCATCAAGAGATCAAATCCGTGCGCTGGCATTTTGGAAGTAGTATTGGAAAGAACTTGCTTTGCATTTCCTATAAAAAAAGGTGGCATTAAAGAGATCAAATCTGCGTGAATAGAATTTTTTCATTGATTCATTATGTATATGTAACATATAGATACAATTTGGACGATTATATGATTGCACTCATCCGGAAGCATAATAACTAACCTAAACTATTAAAACTACTTATACTAACTATAAACTACTTAATCTAAACATATGCCTCGCTCACTTGGGAGGAGGCGAGGCAAAGTCAGAGTCGTCTTCGGTGTCGGCGTCGTCCTGGTCCTCCTCCTCTGATTCCTGCTTCTCGGAGCTCCACGGAGGACTATAATCAGAAGACCTCTAGTCATCGGAGGACTGGTGGGTTGGTAAGTCATCCTCGCTGGACGACGGGTTGCTTGAAAACTTGATGGGGCTGTCTGACATTTTCTTTGTAGATTGGAAGAGAAGGGGATGATGGATGAAGAAGAGGGGTGGTTTCAAAGGGCACCAGGCTTGAAGTATATGTAGAGCAGTGGGTATGACTCTTAGGCTTGAGGTGGCAGAAGTAATGGTTATTTGATGGCCTTGGAAGTCGAGGCAATTCAACACTCACGCTGAATTTGCCACCACTTGACCAAATGCTAGTTTAGGGCCGGCGGACAAAATACGTATCCCAATCGGCCTGACTTTTCATGCGATGGAGCAAATGCAATCCCAATACCACTGCCGCATCTAACGTTAACCCATCGGTGATAGAAGTCTAAATTGCCGGTTTCATTCCCAGGAGGCCTCGCTATCGTTCCAACTAACGGTGGAAGTATCACATGGTCTCTTCTATCGCTACGACAGTGAAAGTGGCGACAATGATAAATCAATTTGTAGTAGTGTGTGACGTATAAAAGCTAATGCGGGAGGCCAAATCAAACCAAAAAATGGCAGAAATTTTGCCTCTTATTTATTAGGGATAGAAAAATGATGGCAAAAGCTTTGCCACTGATTTTATTAGCCGTTGGAAAACAAAAGAGAATTTAAAAGCACTAATTACAACCGAACTGACATGCTAAGACAAAAACAATGACAGGAAACAACCAAAGCAGAAAGGAAAACAAAGCCAAAGATAGCCTTCAAAAACAACTAGAAAAGCGCAACTAGAAGAAAAACAAAATCAGTCCCACTAAAGTTCGTTGCATTTTGCGTTGGTGCGGTTGCCATTGTATACTCATTGATGTCATCTTTGCACAACATCGTCACTTGTCTTGGGTTCAAACTTTTTTGTTGAAAGGTTTGCCTGTTTCTCTCTTTCTACATATTCCACCAAAAGTATATTAAGATTCCGTCAAAGCTTCATCTTTGTTTTTTGTTGATTTTCCTTCTACATCCCCAAAAGTTATGAAGTGAGCCACTTGAGTTTACCGTGTTGAGATCAGTTAAATTGTACCACAATTTGATCACCTCCCAAACTTCCTTGTGTAAGGGCAGTCTTTATAAAGGTGTGTTGGTGTCTCTTGATCATTTCTGCAACGTTTGCACGTAGGGTCATCCATCCATCCTCGCTTCATTAAGTTGTTTGCGGTTAGAATTGTTTTATGCATAAGGTCCAAGCGAAGAATCTACATTTCGGTTCCGTTATGGCCTTCCAAATTGGCATTAATCTGATTTTGAAAAGGTACCCTCTAATTGGATTATGTAGGGTTTTCTATCCAATGCCATCTTATGTCATCTTCCACTCTGCTGATCAATTGCGTATCCTTGATGGCCTCCTAGAGATTTATGAAATCTGATACCTCCTCATATGAACCTGGTGGGTAGATGTGATCAATCCATCTGTTGTTTTCTAGTGCCTTTTGTACTGAAATCTTTTTCATGTGCGTCTTATGGAACAAGCTAGGTGCAATCCTTTTTGCTGAGGTGTCGTTTATCCAAGAGGATGACCAGATCGATGTTGTTCTTCGACTGCCAATGTTTACTATAGTTGATGCATTGAAAAGTTCATGATCAGTTCTGTCACATGGAACTTCCAATTGAGTCCATGTTCTTTCCTTCTATCTAGCTATCTCAATCTCAAAGCTCTCAAAGCTCTTGTGAATATTTGTAAATCCATATTACCATCTCCCCCCTTTTCCTTTGGGAGGCAAGTAGTGGTCCAGTTTATCAATGAGTGTCCCCCACTAACGTCTCTGGTGTTTCACCGCGCCAAAGGAAACTACGACGTGATCTGTCAATCCTTTTGAGAACCCCTTTCTGTGCCTGGAACACCGTGAATGATAGATTGGTATGGATGAGAGAACCATTTTTTACTAATGTTTCTCTTCTAGAAGTTGACAAAATCTTCCCCTTTCCATCCCAGCAACCTGGCCCTGATCTTATCTACTAGCATCTGGACTTTAGTTTTCCTTAGCTTCCTTGTATGAAGTGGTAACTCTAGGTATTATCTGCGAAAGTGCCAATTTTTCCTGGAAAATTCAGGATGAGTGATGGGGCCATGTTAAGCTCAAGTCCTATTGGAAAGATCTCCATATTGATTTTTAGGCCCGAGTATTCTCCAAAACATGTAGGATTTTTTGAAAATTATTTAGCTCTTTTGCATTTGGGTTTGCGAATATAGTAGCATCATCCGCATACAACAAGCATCAAGTTTGCCGCCTTGGGCAGCACCGGTTGTAGAATACCACGATGTGTTGCATGTTGAAAGAAATGTTGTAGCAGGTCTATGGCTATGATGAACAACACAATGGCGATGGCGGTCAATGAGGAGGGGTGAAAAAATTGACCACCTAAACCTTATATGGTTACACTCTTATGCACCTTATTTCACATGTGTCAGAACTCAGAACAGATAATAATTAACTAACTTTTCACTACAATCCATCTGACACACATGGAATGAGCCACCTTAATCCCTCCCAACCCATGTGGCTCGGAGTGCATCCAAAGAAGCCTTGAGGAGAACACAAGTGCAACCAAACAAAACCTCAATAAGTGGAACATAAGAGCAGAACCAACACAAGCATATCATATATGCTTCACCTTAAAGCTACACACCATGACACGAAGATAGGGACACATGAGGCCTAACAAAAAGCAACTTCAGCTTTGGCACAACGCCCCAGAAGCTTTCTTAAGTATCTATCACAACGCCCATAGTGCAACAGCTTCAAACTTTTGTCAACTTGGGCACTCGGTTCCTCTGATGCTCTGCAGAACCACTAATCCATGTGAGCTGGAGGAGCTGCACAGACATGGAATGTGGGGCTAACAACTAGAGTGGCGCGCGTTGGGCCGGGGCTGGCCTAAGAGAAAGGCCAATAATGCAGCCCTCAACTGACTGTATTGATCCTTACAACCCACTTATTAGCCAACTCATATAGCAGTTGGTTTACTTATAACACATCTCTTCCTCTCATAGAGTTTTTTTGGTTTCTGTGCTTTAGCTGGCTGCAAACTTATAGCTCACCTTTCTTCTCTCTCCTCTCTCCTTTTTTTTCTCCTTCACCTCAGAATATAGCCTACTAACAGCCTCCTATTATACTTGCTCTAAGGCCCTAGCCTTAAATGTGTGTCATCTTATACTGCTTTACAAACCTCAGCATATCTCCAACTCCTACTTGTGTTGCGCAATCTTTAAAGGTCCCTTCGGGTTTGCAACATGCATGTTGGGGCATATGCGAACCTGTTTCCAAGGAGTAGCCCTTCGTCACAACACCAATTAGCTCTTTCCTGAAATACACGATATATAAACAATTTTCAAGCAAAATAAGAAACCCTGACAAAGGACCATTTTATCCCTCACAAATTAGGATGGAAGGAGCAGTTTGGTTGTTGTTTTCTAATAAATTATTGGTTAGCTATTTTGGGTGACGTCAAGTTTAATAGAAATCTTAATATTTTCTGCCACGTTGTATTTTGGTACAAATTTTGAACTCTAATCCTCTATGTTTTAGGACAGATGGAGTATATCATTAGTTTTTGCCATATAGAAGTGCCTTACATGTGGCTCAAACTTCAAATTAAGATGTGACACGGGTTCTGAAAAGTATACATTTTTTATCAAATAACAAATATTGAAGGACCAAAAACGGTGACCAGAGGGGAAGAATGGAAGCCTCAAATTTCTTTTAAAATATTTGGCCGTTGTCCCAAAATCAAACCTCAAAAGCAAATGCACGCAAGAACGATATGTTCACGAGCCAACGGGTGGTTGGGTACCTCCGGTGATGACCAAGAGGCACGGCAGAACAATCGAGAACAAACAAAAACGAGCGCGCGAAAGACCGAGTGAAAACAGCCAACTCTGGATGGGGGCAGACTGTCTGCTAACCAAGCCCGGACTGTCTGGGGTCAAGCCTCGGACTGTCTGCCGGCAGAAACTTGAAAAAACAGACCGAACAGAGAAGCTACTGGTCTCGACGTGCACTGCAGCGGCATGGGCAGCAGACTGTCTGCATCTGGGCTGCTAGAGGATCGAGCAGGGGCTGCGCTGCTCGGCTTCCTGGTGACGCGTACAGACGAGAGGGAGAGAGATGCGGATGGAGGGGCTGCACTCCACTGCTCAGAGAACCACGCCGACGTGGGTCTGCTCACGCATGGTTGCAAGGGCGAGACCAGGGCCGCACGGCTCCTGTGCCCGGTCCGACACAGTTTCGAGCGAACGGAAAGAACGGGGCTATCAGAGCCTAGGGCAAACGCTGCTCAACTGAGCATGCACAGCATCTGGATGCCGGCGTTGGTAGCGCTGCTGCTAACTCACGCTGCTGCCAAAACAACTCGGTCAGGAGATGCACACGACCAAGATGCTAGCACTGGCAGCTCACAGGTGCCCTCACGGATGCACAGAAGGAAGCTGACGAAGAACAGCAAAGAACGAACAGGACACCGAAGAAACAAAAATCAACGAAAACTTGACCAAAGCTCCATAATTCGTTCCCAAAATTTGGACAGATGAAATTGAACCTAAAACGAACTCATCCCCAAGAAATCATCGTCTGAGATTGACCCAAACTCCGAAAAAATGAGATCAAAGACAAGAACGAAATTGGGGAAAAACTATGAACTCAGTGAACAAAAATCACAGGCACCAAATTGGAAACTCGGAGGACAACCGGAGGATTTGGACCTCCATTCCCACTCTAAAAACACAAGTTTGTTACACAAATTTAGAATTTGTGGACCTCTCTCAAGAAACCTAAAGGGAGGAGGAAACCTAGGGAAGGATGAAGCAAAATGAAAGAGGTGAGGGAGATAGGAGCTTCCTCATTCTATTTAATAGAGCTATTACACAATCCCAGTTTTGCTCCTAGAAGTTTTGAGTCGAACCACTTAACTTGAGGGCATTATGGTCTAACCCGAGGTAATCTTCATCCGACAACCACCGCGCCCTTCATGAGATAGCTTCGCCTCGACGTGAACTCCATGATGCCGCCACAAGCCGTTTGTTCCTCCTCGGAACCTCCGCCCGGGTTTTGAGGCCCAAATTCGTGGAACCGGCCACCGATGGTTTTGAGGCCCAAACCACCAAACTGTCCACGAGTAGCGTACTCTATACGCGCCCCCGCCACTCGACATGTGTCACCACCATCCTTGACCGGCCGTCCGCCAAGTCCTCCTAAGCCCCGCTCGACTCGCACGTCCGTCGTCTTGACTCGGTCAACACGGTCACTCTCATATACGCTTGCACTTGTCGATATCCTAGATGTTAGCCACCGCGGCTGGTCACCTGGCCTCCTGGTCCCTCAGTCCAAACCTCACGTCCATCCTTCACCACTCCCGGTCCATCGTCACGGCACGTCCCTATTTGTCCTTCACCTTGCCATCGACCACCGCCTCCGAGTTCCACACCTATACACCACAAGCCAAGAGACATGTCGCACAACCTAACTCACGCCATGGTTAGCTCACAAACTCAACCTACGTTGTGGATCACGTTGACAATCAGTCATCACAAAACGAACTACAAGAGCACATATCAACCTTGTGTTCACAAATATATTTTCGGCTATGGGTTAAAGGAAACAAGTTTATGATTAATTATCGTAAAATCTCATGTATTTTACATTTAATTAATTTAATCAAAGTAAATTCATGCAGGAGCTCATTATTTGTTTATTTAGTAATGTACGATTTTCATACTGCAGGAACCATGATTTTTTATAATTTGGTGTAGCAACAGAAAATGGAAGTATATGTATTTTTATCTTTATTTAATAAAAATTAAATAATACATGAGCTCAGTTGTTCCATTTATTCAATAATACGTGATTTTCATATTGAACCATAATTTTTTATAATCTTGGTGTAGCAAAAGAAAATGGACTGGCAACGGTACATATCTTTTTGAATATATAATCAAGTTCTTTTCAAATAATAAAAAGTCATGAACTGAATCTCCACTAGCTCATGAGTGGTCATAGTCATCAATTTTTGCTGATGAGTGAGGAGACCCCTGCCTGAGACGTAGACGGCTCGGCTGAAGTTGGACCAGAGGAAAGGGATTCCTCGGATACATTCGTAGATAGTTGCAAGGGAGTGGGGCTAAACTACCAAGGTCGAATACGATCCGACGCGTCGGCCAGGCTATAGCTAAGATGGCGCCACCCAGAGCCCCCAGGACGAATATGATCCTGTTGTTGCAAAAGACCACTGCGATATGCTGCAATGGATTGCCCCTATCTCCCCCATCATTGTTCCGTGTCAAGTCTGTTTATTGTCTTGCAGCATGTTTGTAACTAAAGACTGGACACAACGAATGCTGCTCCCATGAATGTTCCAAATTATTTCACCCCTACTGCATGCAGTGACAGGTGCGAGGGCGTATCGAGGCTGCGAGAGCCGATGGGTCATGAGAGGGCAGTTCGAGCCCTACTTTCGGAGAGCAGAAAGAATGCAATTTTATGTTTGACTTGCATTTTTTTTATAGATTTGATAGTGCCAACATTTATATTTTATAAGAAATTTATTATAAGAATATATTTTAGAATTAATTCAATGGTATTTATTTGATACCATAGATGTTAACTAGTACTTCTTTATATAGATTTGATCAAACTTAAAATGTTTGACTTCTAAAAAAAGATAATTGTATTTTTTTTGAGATGGAGTATATAGAGTTCAAAGTTTGTTAGCAATTTCTTCTAATACATAGTTGTACCACTACTCCATTCGTTCCAAATAGTAATACATTTTAGTTTTGCCCTAAATTAAACTTCGTAAACTTTGACCATGTTTGTAAACAAATATATGTTAACATTTATAAAACCGAATACCGCCAAAAAATGTACTATACATAATAAGTAGCGGCAGAAGGCACAATATGGTTAGGTAGGGCTTCTGCCTTATCTTGATTTTGGTGCATCATCTTCTCCTCTCTGTATCCTAGTTTTCTCCAGTGTTTTATCCTATGTCTCCACCGTAAAGTGAGGCATGGATCACTATTGATATAGTTGTGCCATACCTTAATTTGCATCCGTCCTTCGGCACTGATAATAAGGTACACATTAAAGGCATATCCATTATGGTTGCTAATTTTCCTTTTAGAGCATTTTATCATTACTATGACAATAATTTTTGGAGGTGCTCCAGTTTTTAATTCAAAACCCACCCGAATGCGGCTAGACCAAGAAACACATCTAGATACACCCCTATGGGGTCACTAATTGACAAACCACATATGAAAATCGATTTCAAGAGGCCAATGGCCTTACCACGTCTCCGAAAATGACCTCCATTTCTAGAGGTGGTTAGTAAGACTAAGACCAGTCTTAATGGGGTTTCATGGGAGGTGTCATGCACATTAAATAGGGTGTCACGTCAGTTTTTTTTGCATAAAACTGGAAGGAGAGAGAAGGGAAATGTTTCATGGCCACGAAACGTATCAGCTTGGTTTCCAAGTCGTGTGAAACTGCGTGAAATCCCCACTGAGAGCGTTTCCATCGTTTCATCCGAGCGCAGCTTCTTCTCCGGTGGGGATTGCCAGTCGCAAGTCCGCCGCGGGCGCGACTCCGCCGGTCGCGAGCTGCCCCGCCAGCCGTCTCGTGGGCGCTGCTCCACTCATCCGCTGCGTGGCGCGAGCTCCCTCGCTGGCGGCGACTCCGCCGTGCGGGCGCTCCTCCACTGGCTGCAACTCCGCCACGGGCGCGAGTCCGCCGGGCCGGCCGTGAGCTCCCCCGCGTGTGCGAGCTCCCCCGCCAGCTACGATTCCACCGCGTGGGAGCGAGTTCGCCGGGCCGACTGCGAGCCCCCCCGTGTGCACGAGTCCGCCGCGTGTGCGAGCTCCCCCGCTGGCCATGACTCCACCGCGCGGGCGCGAGTCCGATGGGCCGGCCGCGAGCTTGCAATAAAACTATGCACTGTAGTGAGAGACCTGTTTCATGTGTTGGAAACTGGGAGATGAAATTGTGCATTGAGACTAGCCTAAGTGCCTCTGTAAATGACGCTCAATATATAAGCAGCCCCTTCTTTCTTTTTGGGATATAACTTCTCGGGTACCTAAACCAGGGGTACCCATATTCAAACGATTAAGAAAGATAAATCCCTGAGAAAACCACGCCAAAGGCTCAGCCCACGAAGGCATAACGAGCCAAACCACGCACAGAACGCCCCGACCACGTTCTGACTCGCACGAGGCTTGCTCGACGGGACGCCTCGACCACGGGGAAATCTCCAACTTGTACGACCCTAGGTTGAGCCGGTCGACCCGCCTCGCTCACCAACTCTCAGACAAAAGTCAAAGCATTTAATGCAACCGCCAACCACTTCCTACCCCCATGGCTACAGCGATACCAGCATGGAAGCAATACCAGTGTCAAATCCCACTTTTTACTGCCCATCCCAGGATGGGCGGTAAAAACTTGTCACTGTGCATGCCATGCCAGGCACTGTTCCGCCACTGATCCCCCTCGAGGCAGAATACGACAAGTGTCGTACCCCAAAATTCCCGGGGCTCGGCCTTATCCATTCCCCGTCGACCCACCTCGACCCGGCCTCGACCAACCGCCAGTCAACAAAGAAGCAAGGCCTACACGCCATAGGACCCGAGGTCTTTTCACCGTCTCATCCTTTACGTCGCCATGGTGTCCAGGGATGACCGGCCATTTCCAGAGCACGTCGCTACAGCGGCTTCCACAACGCTCGACAAAACTTCACTTCTAAGGCATCCCCCGGCGTCTCTGCCTCCTCTTGACCCTATAAAAGGGAAGGCAGGGGACTCTACGAAGGGGGACGGACAAGGCAAAAACAAGTCATCACCCCACCGTAGAAGATCAATATCTCAAGCAATCTCCTTTGTAATCTCTCTTTCTCTCTAAGACCTGGGATCGGCTCCCTCTCTCACAGCTTGTAACCCCTACCCAAGCACTTAGGTGCAAGGAAATACAATACTTCTCCCCCCCGCTGGACGTAGGTCCTTCTTTCGCCCGAACTAAGATAAACCCCCCGTGTATTCTCTTTGCATCACCATCCAGATTAGGGACACGCAGCACAAATTTACTCGTTGGCTTAGGACCCTCATGGGCCCGAACACCGACAGTTGGCATGCTAGGTAGGGGTCACTGCGTGCCGACATCATTTTCCCGCCATTTTTTCTGGATGGCTGACCCCGAACGTCCACTTCCGTTGGCCACGATGATCTGGTTTGGGAGCTTGGAGTTCATGTCTCTTGGCCACTGCTACGACATGGTCCTCCTCCCACCCAAGCACCCAACCGACAGTGACCATGAGCTCTCCCAGCCTGGGGGAGCGTTGTGCCAGTACTATCGCTCTCGTCAGGCACATGCCGCCAGGCGACGGCGTGCCCAGCGCAACCGCCATCATCGCCTCGCGGAGGGTGACGGTATTCCCCGATCCGGCGCCCCTCAACCGGATGCTGACATGGATTTCCTCACTGAGGATCTATGTAGGATGAGCTTGGCTGAGGGTAAGATACCGATGGGGTGTCCCGTCACTCCACCGCCCGGCACGGCGCCACCACTAGCCAGTTCGATTGCTCCGGTACCGGGAACCATGCCCCCATTGGCATTCCCGTTGGGCTAGACCTGGCTGCCCGAGTGTAACACCCCAGGTGTTTAGCTCCTTAATTGCATTGCATTTCATCAGCATTAACATTCATCATCTCATTCATGAGTGTGAGCATCATTCATTTCATGCATGAGCTTATAATATGTGAAACATGCTTTTGAAACATTACAACATGTGTTTATATTTCATGTGAATTATGAAGTGAGTCCACCCAAGTGTCACATGTGCAACTTTCTTTTGGGACATGCTAACCACTTTAGTGTAACATGATTAGCAAGTGCTATGCAACACACTCATGCAACATGTGCAACATGAGCTTGCAACATTTTGGTGGAATTGTTATTTTGCTTGTTTCAAAGTATGTGACATTAGAAATTTTGTGTAACCAATGTGTAGAGTGGCTAATTAGGTCTTAAAACACCTTAATTACATTTAGGGTAAGTAGTGGAGCAATGTTCATGTTGACCAAAATTACCAAATTGCCCTTCCAAATGTTGTTGACCAAGTTTGGAACCCTAGAGTGATCTGGTTTGACCAATTAAAAAGTCCAGCTTAGAAATCTTGCATGGAGAAGCAACCTTAAGTAAAGTTGTAGAGAATTTCATGAGGAACAAAAGTTCTAATATGGCCATCTCATGAAAATGACCAGAACATGCTCAAAAATGGCCCACAAGTCAGCTTGAGTGGTGATCAACACTTAGAAAAATTCTAAGTCTGGAAATTGGACTTTTCAGTTTCAATGTACCCCACTTTGACACCTTATAACTCACAAACCAGGCCAAACCAGTCCATGAGCCAATTGACAAAGTTGGAGCCCTCATGTAGCTCTTCAACATTGTCAACATCACCCAAGCCTGGTTCCCAACGGTTTATGAGTTAGCGTGCTTCGAAAATCGAGTTTCAGTCGGGGAAAGTAACTGAAACTCAGTTCAGATTTCGGGTGCCTCACTTTGGAGCGTTGTATCTCACTAACCAAGCCAAATTGGCTCACGACCCTATTGGCAATGTTGAAGCCCTCACGTAGCTCTACACTTTTGTTAACTACGGCTCTCACCGAATCAGCCTCGATCACGAGCTATGAGGCGATGAAATCACTCTGTCAGTCGGTCGTCGATGTCACCATTCACCGCGATTCAGTTTCGTCAGAGGAGGGGGCGTGGCCGACCGGCCACAGAGCCTCGCCGACGCGTGGAGACGCGGTGGCGCCCGTACGCCGGCCCTGGCCCCACCGGCCAGACCACGGTGCCTTCAAGACTGCCACGACGCGTCGAGGCGGCCTCCATTCCTTTCCCCTCCCTCTTCCGGTTTCAAAACGCTAGGACCGAGCCGCCATTGCCGCTCCACCTCCGGCGAGCTCGCGCGCGTGTTCCACTGCATCACCGGCCACCAAATCACGCCAATTCCTCCGCCTCACCACCCTACACCTCCTCGACCCACCGGCGGCCTTGATTGAACTCAAGGTGAGCCCCATTGTTACCTCCACCATTCCCGAGAGGCCACCGGAGCTCCGCCATGGAGGCTCACCGTGGCCGAGGTAGCTCGGGCCTCTCTCCGTCTTTCCTTCCTACCTCAATAGCTCCGCCTAGCTGCAGTGAAGCTCGTACCGAGCGTAGCTGGGACCGTGCGGCCTCACCGGCGGCGGTACACCGCCACCCGACCCTCACCGGCCGCCGCTCGTGGTGGCGAGCCCCTCCCACTCCAACCCAAGCCGTCCTTCTTGCACGAATCGAAGCACCACGTGACGGAGAACGCGAGGGTGTGCTTGGTTTCCCGAGCGAGCTCCCCTCCGACGAGCTTGAGCTCGCCGGAGCTCGCGGTTCGCCGCTTCCCTGACCTCCGTCGCTGACCTCGGGGGCCCGCATGTCAGCGCCGCGCGCGGGCGGGAGCCGTAGCAGGCCGCGCGCGGGAGTGGGCCACGCCGAGGGATTTGGGCCGCGTCGGCCTGTAGGCCGGCCCTTTTGTGGGATTTCGGCTTTTGTTTTGTTTTCCTTTTTAATTGCCACAGATTTGAGATAATGTTTGGAAAATGTAGATCTAGGGTTTCACTTACTCAAAAATCATGAGATAAATTTTGTTATGATCTACATGATGTGTAGTATTTTAGAAAAATATAAATCGGGTATGTGATGTTTAGTTTTCTGGAGAATTAAATAGATCTTTTAAATATATTTGGAAATGCATGCAAATTTGTTAAATGTATAACTTGAGCTGTATTATTCCAAAAATTATGAAATTTGGTGGGTATGCTAATTTATACTTGCTCTAGCTCTGGTAAAAATTTGGGTAGCAGTGCTTAAGTACTTTTCAAGTTATAATGCTATCTTGTTATTCTAGGAAATACTTAAATAAATTTTAGTAATGTTTCTACATGTGCAATGTTCATATAAATTTTTAGAGAATGTCTTGGTACCCTAAAGTGTCCAAGAAAATTTTGAAATCTGTTGTTTGATACTTTTCAATATGATTTATTAATTTCACAAAAATCAGCCTTTTGGGCTTGTGAATTTTGTTCAGTAAGTTCCTGTGAATAAATTTAGTTAAAATTTTTACAGTAGTCTCTTTTTGGGTCAGAGAGTCCCCTGTAATTGTTGTAGAATTTTAGGAGCAGTTTACATGTATGTTTAAAATTTCACTTAATTACTTAAGTAAATTAAGAAATGTGCATAAATAAATATTTTAGGTAGGCACACCTTACTTTCTGGTGTTTTTATACCACATGTGAACTTTTGGTAACATTAGTTTGGTTTTAGGGGACTTTGGCCACATCAATAAATATGTAACCCTTGCAATTTTATGTTTTCTGGACAGCTGGTAGTATTTCTAAGTTTGACCTTTGATAAAAATGGTTGCTGGAAAACTTGTAAATACCAAAGTTGTAGTAAGCTTGATAAACTAGCTTGTGT
The DNA here is from genome assembly GCA_038087645.1 of Saccharum hybrid cultivar R570. Lineage (NCBI taxonomy): Eukaryota > Viridiplantae > Streptophyta > Magnoliopsida > Poales > Poaceae > Saccharum > Saccharum hybrid cultivar. Next base: position 1,184,040 of record JAQSUU010000542.1, read on the forward strand.
TAAAATTTGGGAGCATTTGGCTTAATAGTTTGAGAGTTATTGCTGTTTAATGTGGCAGTCCAGAATCTGCTACTCTCCGTTTGGGGAGAACAGATTCTAGAACTTGTGAAATTTGACATAGAAAACTTAGGAGTTTGAGGTTGAGGTCTAAAAATGAATTATAGTGCATTTCTTAGGCTTTTCAGATTGTCTTAGATCATATCTTTCGGAGTTAGGATTCTCCAGTTATGTTAGAATCTTTGAGCTGCTGTCCAGAATGTCTTACTGTGGTAACCTAAATAATGTCACTCTTGTGTTTGTTAGGTGTTAGGGCCTTAACCGAAGATGAACAACTATATCTTAGGTTGGGTAGATTAGGTAAGTACTTCTCCACCGGAGAAGAGATTTGCGCGTACTGATAAAGTAACTTGATTAGATTATTATATTTTATTTCTGAAATGCATTTCATTCCGAGCATACTACACCTTTCATTATGCATCCATGAGATTTATTATGCACTCATGCAATAGGTGTTCCGGAGGGGGTAACTCTCCTCGAATTCGAGCCGGTGATTCCGGAGGAAGTCCAGGACCAGCCGGAGCAGCTAGAGGAACCAGCGGGCGACGAAGCTCCTGCCGAAGATCTACCTGAGTGTCCTGATCACCGGCCTTCGACCTTTCTGAAAGGCAAGCCCCGGTGCATGCTGAACCTACTGATTTATAAATTAATCTTGAGTACTTTTAATTGTTTAATGCATTAAGTTGTAGGAGTTATATGAAAACACTTGTTGCATTATACCTGTCCTTGTCCAGATATCGTACTTAATCCTATATTAGGTTTAGGCACGTGTCAATGCTTAGCCCTGCTTAGTTCGGTAGAAGTCGGGTGATTTCCGGTCATCCGCGAGATGTAGGAAGGAGTCACGAGTGGCTTTATGGCTATCGTGGATGGAACCATGCTTAAAAATGAAATTGAGACCGGGCGGGAGTTCGATAGTACAGCCGCAAGACACTTCATGTCTTGGGTGTGGAGCTATGCCCGTCTGAGTCGTTTAAGGACCGATTCGCTGTACGTCCTTGAGTCATGTTGAACGCAGTCTAACACTTAGTTGGCCGGATAAGCCATTCCGACCGCGAAGCCGAGTAATGTGGTTCAGGCCGGGAATCGAATGGTAGGTTGCTTCTTGGAGGAGAGAAAGGATATGCTTGGGGACATTGGCGTGAGACCAAGGGGGGGTTAGAGTCCCTATCACCTGGCAGAGTGTCGCCCTTGGGGTCACGACATTATTCGGACCCGCGATTCCTGAATCATATGAAACGGTGGCCTGTGCGACCCTGGCAGGGGTCTGCACGGTGAGTGTTAGAAATACCCCTCCAGCTGGATAGGAATTCGATTCGAATCGCCGTCGCTCTCGGTTAGTGAGCACTTGACTTGAGCAGCGGCAACGTAGATCTCATTAAATAAACTGGTGGTTAAGGGAATGATACAATGTTGCCACAATTCATACCTGCTCTGGATATAATGATGATAATTGTTTGATTATAATCAAGTGCATGTTTAGTACAGGTGCTAAGATAGATGACAGGTAAATGCTAAAAATAACTGCTAGTACAGGTTATAAGAGTCTCAATTACTTATGCCTTTATGCAAAAATGTGATGTCAGCTAGCCTCTTGTGAAAGCCTTGCATAATCCTTGGTGTCATCTTATTTCTGGTTTTCGACGGGTAAGTCTAGCTGAGTACATTCCAGTACTCAGGGTTTATTCCCTCCTGTTGCAGATGATATACTCTATCAAGGCTTCTGCAAAACTTGTCTCCACCCTGCGGGTGAAGAAGACTAGGTCACTTGGGCGTGATCATCTTTTATGTACTTTCCTCATGCTTTTGTGGGTTGTTGATCAACAAGACTGGCAGTAGTTAAACAACTGGTGTGTGTTATGCTTCCGCTACTTTATAAACTTGGTTTGTAATAATTGCGACTCCGTGTGTGTGTAAACTTATTTCGGAACTACTTGTGAAATGTAACGTATGATGTTGTATGTTGAATGATGCGATCCTGGTTGTAAGCGAGTTGGTTTGAAATCCTTCGTGGTTTCGATTGACTACCGAGATTATATGGGCTCAAGTTCGAAAATTTGAGCGCTTCGGTGCTTGTTTTTGTACTTGTGCTCTTATAATTTGGTCGGTTCTGTTATAGCTGGTATCGGAGCATAATTCAACATTAAAAACATCTTACGAGTATTTAAAAACAAAAGTATTTGATTATGAAAAAGGGTTAAAACTATAAAAATTATTTTTATAGGTATGCCAGTGATCACATCCCTTAGCCCAAATAAGGACTCTTAGGTGGCTTATTATAAAGACTAACTTGGGGGCCTTGTTTGTTTTTGTTTCGTCGTCCATACGGCGTGATATTGTATGGATGCCATCCACTTGGGTGGTAATGTATGGATCAATTGCCTCGACGCTCTGGTAAGTGTGAGTTGTGAGAGCATGATCGTCCAACCGGCGATCTAGGGGAGAGTAGTTTTGGTGACTTGCATACTTACATGTTTAAACCATGTAATTACGTAAGCGCTTAATTGTGGGAACCTTTATATCGGGTAGCTTTGATACTGAAGTATATACATCTGGGGATGTGTATATGGAAAGTATTTAAATTACTGCTTTCTTGTGTGCATATATTGGGAAACTGTTGAGCTGAAATGAGGTTTTCTGCAGGTACACTAACAGCGTAACGAGTAGACCGATAGTTTCGCTTATATGAGAGAACGTATGTATGCCACCGCCTAGCGTTAGAACTTTAGGTTTCTACTAAGGTGAGAGGGCGTACGGAACGTGCATGCATCATGTTTAATTATATCATACATATCATTTACTCCCTCCTTAAAAATTTCAGTACTCCTGACTACAGTAAATTTCGTATCCCCTAAATGATCCTCACTTAAGTCGTATCTTGTTGCTTCAGATGGCACGTACCAAGAGGACCGCTCGCAAATCCACTGGGGGCAGGGCACCGCGTCACCAGCTCGCTCCACGTGAGCCCCGCCCTGAGCCTACTGAGGTGGAAAGGCTGAGGGCAGAGTTGGCTGAAGTGACTGCTGCCAGGAATGCAGCGCGTCAGCAACTGGAGCAAGTGATTCGTGATCGTGACCAGGAAACCCTTGCAGTCCAGAGATTGATAGTAGCAAACCGCAACTGTCAACGCATGCTGGTCCGTGTCATGAACCAGAGGGATGAAGCCTGGCACGAGGAGAACGTTCTGAGGGCTCGTCAGTTTGAGCTCGAACAACAATTGGAAAATGCTAAAGAATACAATGACAATCTTCATGAAGAAGTGCACCGCCTGAACAACGAGCTTAATCCCCTGCTGCCTCGAAACAACAACGTCGATGAGGACATGGGTTCGGGAATCTTCATGTCTAAAAATGATGATGAAGTGGAGGTCAACGGACCCCAAGATGCTGAACCAGAAGAAGAACCAGAAGAAGAAGAAGATGAGGAGTTAGAGCCTATTAGTGATGAGGATGGCGGGGAGATCCCTGACACCGACTCTGAGGGCGATGCTTAGAGTAGTTACCACGTAAGCTATGATGTTAGGATCGTCCTTTGTGCCCTCCCTGTGATGGAGTGAGGCTTTGTAATAACTTGACTTTTGGGATGTAAAGTCGAACCCTATGTTTCCTGGATGTTTAGTGGAACCTGTTAATTTTGATCGCAATTGGATGTCTTGTTGTGTGGCGTTCGATGATGGTGTCACGATTAGCACCCTTCGGTGCCACGACGAAACCGAGGGCCTCCTATGGCGCGCGACATAAGGTTGTGCTGCTTGGCACGCGCTGGTATCGAGGTGGCTAGTCATGATCCACCATGGAACTCTACCGTCGAGAAGTCTCCTTGTGGTCAGATTGAAGTAGTTTTCTCAGTCAACTCAAAACTTTGAAATCGAATCCAAGCACCGGGCGAAAGATCAAAACTCACATAGACCTTAGTGAACGGTTCAGTCACTGTTGTGCCTCTGTGAGTGAGCCTTTATCAAAATACATCTTACCCTCGCATGATTGCGTCCCTTTGATCCGCTTGAACGGATTGTGCGGTTGTGATGAATTATTGTGTCATGAGTAATTTGAGAAGTCTATTTCATGAAGTCAGTTTGACATATTTACAATAATTCATCTACAAATTTCCCACATCGTCAGTGCTCATTGGCTATGCATTTTGCAGATGTCGTACAATCTTCGTCGGGGTCGTGGCAATGAGGATGAGGAACAGCCACCCCCTCCGCCACCACCTACCCCGGCTGAGTTAATGCAGACCGTGGTTGAAGGGCAGCGCATGCTGGCAGATGCTATGCGCCAGCTTGCCAACCGGGAGGCTCGTCCTGGCCGCCAGGGCCCAGAACCCAATCAATACAGTGATTTCAAGGACTTTCTTGATACTAAGCCCCCGCTCTTTAAGGAGGCAGAGGAACCACTGCAAGCTGATGAGTGGTTAAATACTATTGAGCAAAAGTTTCGTCTGCTTCGCCTCACTAATGAGCTAAAGACTGAATATGCTTCTCATCAATTGCATGGTCCAACGGGTATTTGGTGGAGCCACTATCGTTCCACACTGCCTGCAAATGTCCCGATTGCTTGGGACCAGTTCAAGGCTGCATTCCGTGGGAATTATATTCCTCTAGGTCTTATGGCTATCAAGCACACAGAATTTATGAGGCTGTCGCAGGGCAATAAAAGCTTGACTGAATATCTACAATCTTTCAACAACCTGGCAAGGTATGCCACAGAGTTTGTGGATACCGATTCCAAGAAAATTGCCAGCTTTAAAAGAGGCCTAGGCCCGAAGCTGATGAAGACTATGGGCACTAGCAAGTGCACTACTTTCAATGAATTTATCAGTGATGCTCTAACTCAAGAGAACAACAATGCTATTTATTCTGCCTCTAAGAGCCGCAAAAGGGCCATTGAGGCGAGTGCTTCACAGTCTCGAGCTCCAGCTGCCCCGAGGGCTCCTCCTCGCCCTCCTGCCACAAATGCTAAGTTCCGTCCTCCGCAAAAGAAGGCGCCAGTGAAGACTGGGTTTCGCAAGGCATATACCGTGGCTCTGCCAAAAAGTAGTTCGAGCCAAGGCAGCTCCAGTGTCCCTCCTAGCAACATGCCTTGCTGGAACTGCAACAAGCCAGGCCATTGGTCCAGAAACTGCCCTTACCCTAAGAAGAATGTCAACCAAGGTGGCCGTCAAGGGCACGCCCATTATAATAGTATTGAGGAAATCCCATCTGGTGAGGTTGTCACTACTGGTAAGTTCCTAGTTGACCAACATCCTGCAGTGGTACTTTTTGATTCGGGTGCTTCGCATTCCTTTATCAGTCCTAAGTTTGCATCAGGGTTTGCACACAAATTGCATACTGTTGAAGGTGGGGGTTATTGTATTAGCGCAGCAAGTGGGAATATTTCGACAGATAAAGTAGTGAGGAATCTTGAGCTTGAGATAGAAGGGCGAAAGTACTCGCTTGCCTTAGTGGTTTTGCCGGGCTTAGGCATAGATGTTATTTTGGGCATGAATTGGATGAGTCAGAATGGGGTACTCATTGATACATCCACTCGGGTAGTTATGCTCAGAGACCCTACAGATCAAAAGGGTTTTCTGGTACAACTTCCCAGAAAAGTTGATTTGTCTGGGGAAGTTCATGCTGTGCAAGCAAAGGTGTTGACCGAAATTCCAGTAGTAAATGAGTTTCCAGACGTTTTTCCCGATGATTTGCCGGGGCTTCCTCCGGATCGGGATGTGGAGTTTAAAATTGAGTTGTTGCCTGGCATGGCTCCCATCTCTAGGAGACCCTATAGGATGCCTCCGAATGAACTAGCTGAACTTAAGGTGCAATTGAATGAACTTTTGAAGAAGGGGTTGATTCGTCCTAGTTCGTCGCCGTGGGGATGTCCTGCTATCTTTGTAAAGAAGAAGGATCAGTCGTTACGGATGTGCGTAGATTATAGACCTCTCAATGCAGTCACTGTCAAAAATAAGTACCCTCTACCGTGCATCGACATTTTGTTCGATCAGTTGTCTAAAGCTAAAGTTTTCTCCAAGATCGATCTAAGATCTGGCTACCATCAAATTAAAATCCGCCCGGAAGATGTTCCAAAGACAGCCTTTTCTACCAGATACGGTCTTTATGAGTACCTTGTTATGTCTTTCGGCTTGACAAATGCCCCCGCACACTTCATGTACTTGATGAATTTGGTGTTTATGCCTGAATTGGACAAGTTTGTGGTGGTATTTATTGATGACATCTTGGTATATTCTGTGAATGAGGAGGATCACGCTGAACATCTACGTATAGTCCTCACAAGACTGCGTGAACATCAACTTTATGCAAAGTTCAGTAAGTGCGAATTCTGGCATGTGTTGTCCGATGGAGGAATTATGGTAGACCCCGCCAAGGTACAGGAAGTACTGAACTGGAAGGCTCCTATCTCGGTTCACGAGGTCCGGAGTTTTCTTGGTTTGGCTGGCTATTATCGTCGCTTCATTCCGGATTTCTCCAAAATAGCCAAGTCAATGACTCGGTTGCTGCAAAAGGACACCAGGTTTGTCTGGACTCCTGAGTGTGATGCGGCTTTTCACCAACTGTGAACCCTCCTAACCTCAGCTCCGGTTTTGGTACAACCGGATATCGAGAAACCATTTGATGTTTATTGTGATGCCTCAGGCATAGGTTTGGGAGGTGTGTTGATGCAGGAAGGCCGAGTAATTGCATATACCTCTCAACAACTTCGGAAGCATGAGGCGAATTATCCAACGCATGACTTAGAACTCGCCGCAGTTGTTCATGCTTTGAAAGCCTGGCGACACTATCTGTTGGGCAATGTTTGCAATATCTACACAGACCACAAAAGCCTCAAATACATCTTCACCCAACCCGAGTTGAATATGCGTCAACGAAGATGGCTCGAGTTGATTAAGGATTATAACCTTCAACTGCACTATCATCCTGGCAAGGCAAATGTGGTTGCGGATGCTTTAAGCCGTAAGTCTCATTGCCATTCCTTAGTTGAAACTGATTTTCATCGATCTCGCCTTCTACATCCAGCAGTCTTGTACAACATCACTATCAGTTGTACTCTCAAAAGCAGAATTATTGAGCTCCAAAAGACTGACACTGGTATATTCCACATCAAGCGGAAGATGAAAGAGCAAGAAACTACACAGTTCAGGGTAGATGAAGAGGGTGTACTATGGTTCAAGGATAGGTTAGTTGTGCCTAAGGACCGGGAGCTTCGAAATGATATTATGTCTGAAGCACACTCCTCTAAGTTGTCCATCCATCCTGGTAGCAATAAGATGTATTATGATTTGAAGCCATACTATTGGTGGACCAAGATGCGGAAAGAGATAGCTGCATATGTGGCTAGGTGTGACACCTGCTGTAGAGTTAAGGCTGTGCATATGAAAGCTGGGTTGCTTCAACCACTTTCTATCCCAGGTTGGAAATGGGAAGAGATAAGTATGGATTTCATTGTCAGTCTTCCTCCTACTGTCAAAAATCATAACTCCATCTGGGTAATTGTGGATCGTTTGACCAAGTCAGCTCATTTCATTCCAGTTAGAGTGGACTATCGTCCCACTGACTATGCTGAGTTGTATTTCAATCAGATAGTCCGGCTTCATGGGATACCTCGTACTATCATATCTGACCGTGGTCCCCAGTTCACCGCTCGCTTTTGGGAGCACTTGCATCACCTTCTGGGAACTAAGTTAGTGAGAAGCTCTGCTTATCACCCCTAGACGTCTGGTCAGACGAAACGGGTTAACCAAATCTTAGAAGATCTGTTGCGGGCATGTGTCATTTCATCCAAGGGTTCTTGGGAAAAATGGTTACCTCTAGCCGAGTTTTCGTACAATAATAGTTATCAAGAGAGTATTAAGATGGCTCCATTCGAAGCTTTGTACGGTCGTAAGTGTAGAACTCCACTAAACTGGGTAGAAGCTGGTGAAAGGAGGTATTATGGTATTGATTTTGTTCAGGAAGCTGAGGAACAAGTCCGTACCATCCAAAAACATATGGCTGCAGCCCAAGCTAGACAGAAAAGTTATGCTGATCGTCGTAGAAAACCACTCGAGTTTGAAGTTGGAGACTTCGTGTATCTGAAAGTTTCTCTAATGAAGAGTGTCCAACGTTTTGGTGTTAAGCGGAAACTTGCGCCAAGATACGTGGGTCCTTTCCGGATCATAGGCAAGAGTGGAGCTGTTGCGTATAAAATCCAGTTACCTCCTGAAATGAGTGCCATATTCAACGTCTTCCATGTATCTCAGCTCAAAAAGTGTCTTCGAGTTCCTGAGGAAAGAGTTCCATTAAGAGATATCAGGCTGGAATCCGATCTAACTTACGAAGAAAAGCCAGTCCGAGTGATCGATACTCAGGAACGAGTGACTAGAAGCAAAGTGGTTAAGTGGTATAAAGTAATGTGGAGTAATCAGGGTAGTGAAAGTGACGCTACATGGGAACGGGAGGACTATTTGCGGGATGGTTATAAGGAATTCTATGAAAAATGGTACGCTTTCCAAATCTCGAGACGAGATTTTTATAAGGGGGGAGGGCTGTAACACCCCAGGTGTTTAGCTCCTTAATTGCATTGCATTTGCATGAGCATAAGCAAGCATCATTCATTTCATGCATAAGCTTATAATATGTTTATATTTCATGTGAAGTAAAAAGTGAGTAGTGTGCAACACATAAGTACCTTATGTGCAATTTCCTTTGTGAGATATGTCAACCACTTTAGTGTAACATAATTAGCAAGTGTTGTGCAACACACTCATGCAATATGTGCAACATGAGTTTGCAACATTTGGGAGATAGTGTTGAATTACTTGTGCCAAAGTATGTGACACTAGGAATTTTGTGCAACCAATGTGTAGAGTGGCTAATTAGGTCTTATAACACCTTAATTACATTTAGGGTAAGTAGTGGAGCAATGTTCATATTGACCAAAATTACCAAATTGCCCTTCCAAATGTTGTTGACCAAGTTTGGAACCCTAGAGTGATCTGGTTTGACCAATTAAAAAGTCCAGCTTAGAAATCTTGCATGGAGGAGCACCCTTAAGCAAAGTTGTAGAGAATTTCATAAGGAACAAAAGTTCTAATATGGCCATCTCATGAAAATGATCAGAACATGCTAAAAAATGGCCCACAAGTCAGTATTAGGGGCTGTTTTGGGACTTAGCAAATTTTGCTAAGTGTTGAGCTGAAAACCGTTTCACAGTATCTCACTTTAGCAACTTGTAACTCACAAACTAGGCCAAACCAGTCCTGGAGCCAATTGACAAAGTTGTTGTCCACACATAGCTCTACAACATTGTCAATATCACCATCACCTAGTTCTAAATGGTTTAGGAGATATGGTGTGCGAGCTCCCCCGCTGGCCGTGACTCCACCGCGCGGGCGCAAGTCCGATGGGCCGGCCGCGAGCTTGCAATAAAACTATGCACTGTAGTGAGAGACCTGTTTCATGTGTTGGAAACTGGGAGATGAAATTGTGCATTGAGACTAGCCTAAGTGCCTCTGTAAATGACGCTCAATATATAAGCAGCCCCTTCTTTCTTTTTGGGATATAACTTCTCGGGTACCTAAACCAGGGGTACCCATATTCAAACGATTAAGAAAGATAAATCCCTGAGAAAACCACGCCAAAGGCTCAGCCCACGAAGGCATAACGAGCCAAACCACGCACAGAATGCTCCGACCACGTTCTGACTCGCACGAGGCTTGCTCGACGGGACGCCTCGACCACGGGGAAATCTCCAACTTGTACGACCCTAGGTTGAGCCGGTCGACCCGCCTCGCTCACCAACTCTCAGACAAAAGTCAAAGCATTTAATGCAACCGCCAACCACTTCCTACCCCCATGGCTACAGCGATACCAGCATGGAAGCAATACCAGTGTCAAATCCCACTTTTTACTGCCCATCCCAGGATGGGCGGTGAAAACTTGTCACTGTGCATGCCATGCCAGGCACTGTTCCGCCACTGATCCCCCTCGAGGCAGAATACGACAAGTGTCGTACCCCAAAATTCCCGGGGCTCGGCCTTATCCATTCCCCGTCGACCCACCTCGACCCGGTCTCGACCAACCGCCAGTCAACAAAGAAGCAAGGCCTACACGCCACAGGACCCGAGGTCTTTTCACCGTCTCATCCTTTACGTCGCCATGGTGTCCAGGGATGACCGGCCATTTCCAGAGCACGTCGCTACAGCGGCTTCCACAACGCTCGACAAAACTTCACTTCTAAGGCATCCCCCGGCGTCTCTGCCTCCTCTTGACCCTATAAAAGGGAAGGCAGGGGACTCTACGAAGGGGGACAGACAAGGCAAAAACAAGTCATCACCCCACCGTAGAAGATCAATATCTCAAGCAATCTCCTTTGTAATCTCTCTTTCTCTCTAAGACCTGGGATCGGCTCCCTCTCTCACAGCTTGTAACCCCTACCCAAGCACTTAGGTGCAAGGAAATACAATACTTCTCCCCCCCGCTGGACGTAGGTCCTTCTTTCGCCCGAACTAAGATAAACCCCCCGTGTATTCTCTTTGCATCACCATCCAGATTAGGGACACGCAGCACAAATTTACTCGTTGGCTTAGGACCCTCACGAGCCCGAACACCGACAGTTGGCATGCCAGGTAGGGGTCACTGCGTGCCGACATCATTTTCCCGCCATTTTTTCTGGATGGCTGACCCCGAACGTCCACTTCCGTTGGCCACGATGATCTGGTTTGGGAGCTTGGAGTTCATGTCTCTTGGCCACTGCTACGACATGGTCCTCCTCCCACCCAAGCACCCAACCGACAGTGACCATGAGCTCTCCCAGCCTGGGGGAGCGTTGTGCCAGTACTATCGCTCTCGTCAGGCACATGCCGCCAGGCGACGGCGTGCCCAGCGCAACCGCCATCATCGCCTCGCGGGGGGTGACGGTATTCCCCGATCCGGCGCCCCTCAACCGGATGCTGACATGGATTTCCTCACTGAGGATCTATGTAGGATGAGCTTGGCTGAGGGTAAGATACCGATGGGGTGTCCCATCACTCCACCGCCCGGCACGGCGCCACCACTAGCCAGTTCGATTGCTCCGGTACCGGGAACCATGCCCCCATTGGCATTCCCGTTGGGCTAGACCTGGCTGCCCGAGTGTAACACCCCAGGTGTTTAGCTCCTTAATTGCATTGCATTTCATCAGCATTAACATTCATCATCTCATTCATGAGTGTGAGCATCATTCATTTCATGCATGAGCTTATAATATGTGAAACATGCTTTTGAAACATTGCAACATGTGTTTATATTTCATGTGAATTATGAAGTGAGTCCACCCAAGTGTCACATGTGCAACTTTCTTTTGGGACATGCTAACCACTTTAGTGTAACATGATTAGCAAGTGCTATGCAACACACTCATGCAACATGTGCAACATGAGCTTGCAACATTTTGGTGGAATTGTTATTTTGCTTGTTTCAAAGTATGTGACATTAGAAATTTTGTGTAACCAATGTGTAGAGTGGCTAATTAGGTCTTAAAACACCTTAATTACATTTAGGGTAAGTAGTGGAGCAATGTTCATGTTGACCAAAATTACCAAATTGCCCTTCCAAATGTTGTTGACCAAGTTTGGAACCCTAGAGTGATCTGGTTTGACCAATTAAAAAGTCCAGCTTAGAAATCTTGCATGGAGAAGCAACCTTAAGTAAAGTTGTAGAGAATTTCATGAGGAACAAAAGTTCTAATATGGCCATCTCATGAAAATGACCAGAACATGCTCAAAAATGGCCCACAAGTCAGCTTGAGTGGTGATCAACACTTAGAAAAATTCTAAGTCTGGAAATTGGACTTTTCAGTTTCAATGTACCCCACTTTGACACCTTATAACTCACAAACCAGGCCAAACCAGTCCATGAGCCAATTGACAAAGTTGGAGCCCTCATGTAGCTCTTCAACATTGTCAACATCACCCAAGCCTGGTTCCCAACGGTTTATGAGTTAGCGTGCTTCGAAAATCGAGTTTCAGTCGGGGAAAGTAACTGAAACTCAGTTTAGATTTCGGGTGCCTCACTTTGGAGCGTTGTATATCACTAACCAAGCCGAATTGGCTCACGACCCTATTGGCAATGTTGAAGCCCTCACGTAGCTCTACACTTTTGTTAACTACGGCTCTCACCGAATCAGCCTCGATCACGAGCTACGAGGCGATGAAATCACTCTGTCAGTCGGTCATCGATGTCACCATTCACCGCGATTCAGTTTCGTCAGACGAGGGGGCGTGGCCGACCGGCCACAGAGCCTCGCCGACACGTGGAGATGCGGTGGCGCCCATACGCTGGCCCTGGCCCCACCGGCCAGACCACGGTGCCTTCAAGACTGCCACAACGCGTCGAGGCGGCCTCCATTCCTTTCCCCTCCCTCTTCCGGTTTCAAAACGCCAGGATCGAGCCGCCATTGCCGCTCCACCTCCGGCGAGCTCGTGCGCGTGTTCCACTGCATCACCGGCCACCAAATCACGCCAATTCCTCCGCCTCACCACCCTACACCTCCTCGACCCACCGACGGCCTTGATTGAACTCAAGGTGAGCCCCATTGTTACCTCCGCCATTCCCGAGAGGCCACCGGAGCTCCGCCATGGAGGCTCACCGTGGCCGGGGTAGCTCGGGCCTCTCTCCATCTTTCCTTCCTACCTCAATAGCTCCGCCTAGCTGCAGTGAAGCTCGTACCGAGCGTAGCTGGGACCGTGCGGCCTCACCGGCGGCGGTACACCGCCACCCGACCCTCACCGGCCACCGCTCGCGGTGGCGAGCCCCTCCCACTCCAACCCAAGCCATCCTTCTTGCATGAATCGAAGCACCACGTGACGTAGAACGCGAGGGTGTGCTTGGTTTCCCGAGCAAGCTCCCCTCCGACGAGCTTGAGCTCGCCGGAGCTCGCGGTTCGCCGCTTCCCTGACCTCCGTCGCTGACCTCGGGGGCCCGCATGTCAGCGCCGCGCGCGGGCAGGAGCCGTAGCAGGCCGCGCGCGGGAGTGGGCCACGCCGAGGGATTTGGGCCGCGTCGGCCTGTAGGCCGGCCCTTTTGTGGGATTTCGGCTTTTGTTTTGTTTTCCTTTTTAATTGCCACAGATTTGAGATAATGTTTGGAAAATGTAGATCTAGGGTTTCACTTACTCAAAAATCATGAGATAAATTTTGTTATGATCTACATGATGTGTAGTATTTTAGAAAAATATAAATCGGGTATGTGATGTTTAGTTTTCTGGAGAATTAAATAGATCTTTTAAATGTGTTTGGAAATGCATGCAAATTTGTTAAATATATAACTTGAGCTGTAGTATTCCAAAAATTATGAAATTTGGTGGGTATGCTAATTTATACTTGCTCTAGCTCTGGTAAAAATTTGGGTAGCAGTGCTTAAGTACTTTTCAAGTTATAATGCTATCTTGTTATTCTAGGAAATACTTAAATGAATTTTAGTAATGTTTCTACATGTGCAATGTTCATATAAATTTTTGGAGAATGTCTTGGTACCCTAAAGTGTCCAAGAAAATTTTGAAATCTGTTGTTTGATACCTTTCAATATGATTTATTAATTTCACAAAAATCAGCCTTTTGGGCTTGTGAATTTTGTTCAGTAAGTTCCTGTGAATAAATTTAGTTAAAATTTTTACAGTAGTCTCTTTTTGGGTCAGAGAGTCCCCTGTAATTTTTGTAGAATTTTAGGAGCAGTTTACATGTATGTTTAAAATTTCACTTAATTACTTAAGTAAATTAAGAAATGTGCATAAATAAATATTTTAGGTAGGCACACCTTACTTTCTGGTGTTTTTATACCACATGTGAACTTTTGGTAACATTAGTTTGGTTTTAGGGGACTTTGGCCACATCAATAAATATGTAACTCTTGCAATTTTATGTTTTCTGGATAGCTGGTAGTATTTCTAAGTTTGACCTTTGATAAAAATGGTTGCTGGAAAACTTGTAAATACCAAAGTTGTAGTAAACTTGATAAACTAGCTTGTGTCAAAATTTGGGAGCATTTGGCTTAATAGTTTGAGAGTTATTGCTGTTTAATGTGGCAGTCCAGAATCTGCTACTCTCTGTTTGGGGAGAACAGATTCTGGAACTTGTGAAATTTGACATGGAAAACTTAGGAGTTTGAGGTTGAGGTCTAAAAATGAATTGTAGTGCATTTCTTAGGCTTTCCAGATTGTCTTAGATCATATCTTTCGGAGTTGGGATTCTCCAGTTATGTTAGAATCTTTGAGCTGCTGTCCAGAATGTCTTACTGTGGTAACCTAAATAATGTCACTCTTGTGTTTGTTAGGTGTTAGGGCCTTAACTGAAGATGAACAACTATATCTTAGGTTGGGTAGATTAGGTAAGTACTTCTCCACCGGTGAAGAAATTTGCGCGTACTGATAAAGTAACTTGATTAGATTATTATATTTTATTTCTGAAATGCATTTCATTCCGAGCATACTACACCTTTCATTATGCATCCATGAGATTTATTATGCACTCATGCAATAGGTGTTCCGGAGGGGGTAACTCTCCTCGAATTCGAGCCGGTGATTCCGGAGGAAGTCCAGGACCAGCCGGAGCAGCTAGAGGAACCAGCCGGCGATGAAGCTCCTGCCGAAGATCTACCTGAGTGTCCTGATCACCGGCCTTCGACCTTTCTGAAAGGCAAGCCCCGGTGCATGCTGAACCTACTGATTTATAAATTAATCTTGAGTACTTTTAATTGTTTAATGCATTAAGTTGTAGGAGTTATATGAAAACACTTGTTGCATTATACCTGTCCTTGTCCAGATATCGTACTTAATCCTATATTAGGTTTAGGCACGTGTCAATGCTTAGCCCTGCTTAGTTCGGTAGAAGTCGGGTGATTTCCGGTCATCCGCGAGATGTAGGAAGGAGTCACGAGTGGCTTTATGGCTATCGTGGATGGAACCATGCTTAAAAATGAAATTGAGACCGGGCGGGAGTTTGATAGTACAGCCGCAAGACACTTCACGTCTTAGGTGTGGAGCTATGCCCGTCTGAGTCGTTTAAGGACCGATTCGCTGTACGTCCTTGAGTCATGTTGAACACAGTCTAACACTTAGTTGGCCGGATAAGCCGTTCCGACCGTGAAGCCGAGTAATGTGGTTCAGGCCGGGAATCGAATGGTAGGTTGCTTCTTGGAGGAGAGAAAGGATGTGCTTGGGGACATTGGCGTGAGACCAAGGGGGGGTTAGAGTCCCTATCACCTGGCAGAGTGTCGCCCTTGGGGTCGCGACATTATTCGGACCCGCGATTCCTGAATCATATGAAACGGTGGCCTGTGCGACCCTGGCAGGGGTCTGCACGGTGAGTGTTAGAAATACCCCTCCAGCTGGATAGGAATTCGATTCGAATCGCCGTCGCTCCCGGTTAGTGAGCACTTGACTTGAGCAGCGGCAACGTAGATCTCATTAAATAAACTGGTGGTTAAGGGAATGATACAATGTTGCCACAATTCATACCTGCTCTGGATATAATGATGATAATTGTTTGATTATAATCAAGTGCATGTTTAGTACAGGTGCTAAGATAGATGACAGGTAAATGCTAAAAATAACTGCTAGTACAGGTTATAAGAGTCTCAATTACTTATGCCTTTATGCAAAAATGTGATGTCAGCTAGCCTCTTATGAAAGCCTTGCATAATCCTTGGTGTCATCTTATTTCTGGTTTTCGACGGGTAAGTCTAGCTGAGTACA
Organism: Saccharum hybrid cultivar R570; assembly: GCA_038087645.1. Classification (NCBI taxonomy): domain Eukaryota; kingdom Viridiplantae; phylum Streptophyta; class Magnoliopsida; order Poales; family Poaceae; genus Saccharum; species Saccharum hybrid cultivar. The sequence goes on from JAQSUU010000542.1 coordinate 1,199,804, forward strand.
TTCCAGTACTCAGGGTTTATTCCCTCCTGTTGCAGATGATATGCTCTATCAAGGCTTCTGCAAAACTTGTCTCCACCCTGCGGGTGAAGAAGACTAGGTCACTTGGGCGTGATCATCTTTTATGTACTTTTCTCATGCTTTTGTGGGTTGTTGATCAACAAGACTGGCAGTAGTTAAACAACTGGTGTGTGTTATGCTTCCGCTACTTTATAAACTTGGTTTGTAATAATTGCGACTCCGTGTGTGTGTAAACTTATTTCGGAACTACTTGTGAAATGTAACGTATGATGTTGTATGTTGAATGATGCGATCCTGGTTGTAAGCGAGTTGGTTTGAAATCCTTCGTGGTTTCGATTGACTACCGGGATTATATGGGCTCAAGTTCGAAAATTTGAGTGCTTCGGTGCTTGTTTTTGTACTTGTGCTCTTATAATTTGGTCGGTTCTGTTACACCGAGCGTATGCTTCTTCTATAAGCACCAGCATGAGTGCTTACGAGGAACTCCTCGGACACCATCTACGTTCCACCCTCGACCTCGTCGCGTCCACGCTAGCTTCCGAGTACATGGACTCCATGGAGAACACGGGTGCGGAGCTCCGTATGACTACCTTTCGTCGTTACAACCCTAGAGACACACGACCTCATATGCACCTGTTATACTACTATTTTGGCACTCCAGACTCCGACTCTACCAATGATAGCTATGACCCGACTCGTGAATGCTTCAATATCGATGGGGCTATCGCATCGGATTCAGAGGATGAGGCAACCGTTGGAGGAAGGAACACCACACCACCTCAGGTTGAGCCCCCTGTTGCATGAGATGAAGCTCAATTCCTTGCGGACCAAGGAATGCAACTCGAGCAAATCCATGAACTGCAGGACAGGCTCGACGAGGAACAAGAAAATCTATGCCCACTTCAGCAAACCCTCGAGCAAGAGCGCGCGGCACGCACACACAGCGGAGGAGCTCAAGAAAGAGCTCGCGACGTCAATCGTCGCATCGTCGAGGATCAGGCGGGCAAACCCTCGGTCTTCGGTCGAGCCAGCCAAAATGTTGTCATAGCCGCCATGCTTCTTCGTAACATGCCCTTGCCATCAAACCTTGAGGCCCGTCGTGCCCGCGATGAAATCTGAGGACTCCTCGAGGCCGCTGCCATGCAGCAAGCCAAGAGTTCCACCTCGAGGCGACACGGGCTTGCCTCAGAGCAGCCTGCGGAGCCCTCCCGACAGGAGAGAGATAGGCTTTGATTCATCCTGAGCCCGCCCCCAGCGGAACAAGGCAGCCTCTGTCCGTGAATGCATCATCGACAACCGCGAACCTCGAGATGCCTGTGACAACATCAACGAGCGCCGTAGGCGTAAGAGTGGTGACGGTGCAGCTCGAGGCTACCACGAGCTCAGAGGCGGACGCTACGACAGCTTGGAGGATCGAAGCCCGTCACCCGAGCCACCAGGCCCTCGGGTCTTCAGCAAGGCCATTCGCGAAACACTACTTCCGGCTCGGTTCTGCCCCATGACTCTCACCAAGTATAACGGTGAAACCAAACCCAAACTTTGGCTCGCCGACTTCCGTTTGGCTTGCTAGTTAGGTGGGGCTATAGATGACCGGGTCATTATTCAACAACTTCCCCTGTTCCTATCGAACACCGCTCGAGCCTGGCTCGAGGACCTCCCACCTCGACAGATCCACGACTAGAGCGACTTGGTGAGAGTGTTCGAGGGGAACTTCAAGGGGACCTACATGCACCCTGGTAACTCATGGGACCTCCGAAGCTGTAAACAAAAGTCAGGCGAATCCCTCCGGGACTACATCCGGCGTTTCTCCAAACAGCGCACCGAGCTTCCTAACATCACCGACCTCGACGTCATCATGGCCTTCCTCTCTGGTACCACCTGCAAAGAGTTGGTCCGAGAGTTGGGTCACAGCACCCCCATCACTGCCAATGGCTTGATGGACATGATCACCAACTTCGTCGCCGGTGAGGAGGCGGTCGGTGCCATCTTTGGCAGTGACCAGGACAAGAGGAAGCGCAAGGACGAGGATCCCACGAGCTCTAGCCGAGGCTCGAAGAGGAACAAGAACAACAAGAAGAAGAATCAGCAGGGCAAACAAGAAGCCCTGACGGACGACCTTGTCGCCGCTGTAGATCGTAAGAAACCTTGAGGACCCCCCAGCGGGGGCATTTTTGACAAAATGCTTAAAGAACCATGTCCCTACCACAAAGGGCCCGCGAACCACAACCTCGAGGATTGCCACATGCTCTAGAGATACTTTGAAAGCCTAGGCATCAAGAAAGACGACAAGAAGGAGGATCCCAAGGGAGACGACAAGGATGAGGGGTTTCCTGAGATTCATGACTGTTTCATGATATACGGAGGACCCTCGATGCACCTCTCAACATGACAACATAAATGGGAGCGTCGAGAGGTTTTCTCCGTGCAACTCGTGACCCCCCTCTTCCTTGACTGGTCCGAGGTGGCCATCACTTTCGACCGTGATGACCACCCAGACTACGTCCCCAATCCTGGAGTCTACCCACTCATCGTTGATCCCATCATCGCCAACACACGCCACACTAAGGTGCTCATGGATGGAGGCAACAGTCTCAACATCATTTACGCCTAGACCCTCGACCTTCTGGGAATCGCAAGGACACACCTCCAACCTAGTGTCGGGGGCTTCCATGGAGTCATGTCGGGAAAACGAGCAGAGCCCGTCGGGCAGGTTGACCTGCCTGTCTGTTTCGGTACTCCCACCAACTTCAGGAAGGAAACTCTCACTTTCGAGGTGGTTGGATTCCATAGGACATACCACGCCATTCTTGGGCACCCCTGCTACGCTCGGTTCATGGTAGTTCCCAACTACACCTACCTCAAGCTCAAAATACTGGGCCCTAACGGTGTCATCATTGTTGGGCCCTCCTACAAGCACGCCTACGAGTGCGACATGGAATGCGTCGAGCACGGGTAAGCCATCCTAGAGTCAGTGACCTTGGCAGCAAACCTCAATAGTTTGGCCAAAGAGATCCCCGACCCCAAGCACCATGCTAGCAACTTTGAGCCCGCGGAATACGTCAAGCTCGTACCCCTCGACCGCACCAACCCGAACGGAAAGGCGTTGAGTATCAGCGCCACCCTCGATCCCAAATAGGAAGCAGTGCTCGTCGACTTTCTCCGCGCAAACATTGACATCTTTGCATGGAGTCCCTCGGATATGTCGGGCATACCTAGGGAAGTCACCGAGCACGCCTTGGAGATCCGAGCCGGCTCTAGACCGATGAAACAATGCTTGCGCCGCTTTGACGAGGAGAAGCGCAAGGTCATCGGCGAGGAGATCCATAAGCTTTTGAAGGCCAGATTCATCAAGGAGGTTCATCATCCTGAGTGGTTAGCTAATCCTGTATTAGTTAAGAAAAAGAACGGGAAATGGAGGATGTGTGTAGACTATACTAGTTTAAATAAAGCATGTCCAAAAGTTCCTTTTCCTTTACCACGCATTGATCAAATCGTTGATTCTACTGCGGGATGTGAAACTCTGTCGTTCCTAGATGCGTATTCTAGCTACCACCAGATCAAAATGAAGGAGTCCGACCAGCTCATGACTTCATTCATCACCCCCTTCGACATGTATTGCTATGTTACTATGCCCTTCGGTCTACGGAACGCAGGTGCTATGTACCAGCGATGCATGCAACACGTTTTCGGGGAGCACATCGGACCCACCGTCGAGGCTTACATTGACGACATCATTGTCAAAACCAAGAGGGTCAGCAATCTGGTTGACGACCTCAAAGTTGCGTTCAAGTGCCTTAAGGCAAAAAACATTAAGCTCAACCCCGAGAAGTGCGTCTTCGGCGTTCCTCGAGGCATGATCTTAGGGTTCATCGTTTCTGAACGTGGCATCGAAGCCAACCCAGAGAAAATTGCTGCAATAACCAAAATGAGCCCCATCCATGATCTAAAGGGCGTGCAGAGGGTCATAGGCTGCCTCGCGGCCCTTAGTCGCTTCATTTCGCGCCTCGGCAAAAAGGCGCTCCCACTGTATCATCTCCTAAAGAAATCGGAACACTTTTCATGGACCCTTGAGGCAGAAGAAGCCCTTACAAAGCTCAAAGCTACATTGTCTAACTCTTCAATCCTCGTCCCTCCGGCCACAGAGGAACCCCTCCTGCTTTATGTCGCCGCAACGACACAAGTGGTCAGCGCGGTCTTAGTTGTCGAGAGGGCAGAGGAAGGACACGCCTTGCTCGTTTAGAGGCCAGTCTACTTCATTAGTGAGGTACTCTCGGAGACCAAGGTTCGCTACCCGCAAATCCAGAAGCTACTATACGCCATCATCTTGACGCGGCGCAAACTTCATCACTACTTTGAAGGCCACCCGGTGACCGTGGTTTCTTCTTTCCCCCTGGGAGAGATAGCCCAGAACCAGGAAGCCTCGGGTAGGATAGCAAAGTGGATGGTTGAGCTCATGAGTGAGACCCTCTCTTATGCACCACACAAAGCCATCAAATCTCAGGTGCTGGCAGATTTTCTAGCGGAGTGGACCGACACACAACTTCCTCCGGTTCAGCTCCAAGCCGAGCTTTGGACCATGTACTTCGACGGGTCATTGATGAAAACAGGAGCAGGCGCGGGCTTGCTCTTCATCTCGCCCCTCAGAGTCCACGTGCGCTATATAATCCGGCTTCATTTTGCTGCTTCCAATAACGTCGCTGAGTACGAGGCTTTCATCACGGGCCTGCACATCGCCGTCAAACTCGGGGTCCGACACCTTGATGTTCGTGGTGACTCCCAGCTCGTGATCGACCAGGTCATGAAGAGCTCAAGCTGCCGTGATCCCAAGATGGAAGCCTACTGCAAGGAGGTACGATGCCTTGAGGACAAATTCCATGGCCTCGAGCTCAACCACGTTGCACGCAGATATAATGAAGCCGCCAATGAACTCACAAAAATTGCGTCTAGTCGAGCCATAGTTCCACCTGACGTTTTCGCTAGGGATCTCCATCAACCTTCTGTCGACACCAGCGCAAGCGGGGGGGCCGACGGTCCACCACTTGATCCCCCACCTGAGGCAAAAGTTCCCTCGACCAGGGCTGAATTCATGCAGATGGAAGGCTCGACCCTACCAGCCGACCTCGAGCCCGACTGGCGTGTTCTGTACCTCGACTGTCTCATTCGAGGGGATCTCCCCTTGGATAAGACCGAGGCTCGACGGATTGCTCACCGGGCCAAAACCTTTGTGATAATTGGCGACAACAAAGAGCTTTATCGACGCAGCCCTACGGGCATCCTACAACGCTGTATCACAAACGAGGAAGGCAAGAACCTGCTTAAGGATCTACACTCAGGAGCTTGCGGCCATCACGCGGCACCTCGAACCCTCGTCGGAAACGCGTTCCGACAAGGTTTTTACTAGCCAACCGCAGTCTCCAATGCTATTAAGCTAGTATGCTCCTGCAAAGGATGCTAGTACTATGCAAGGCAAACCCATCTCCCGGCTCACGCCTTGCAAACGACATCCATCACATGGCCGTTCGCCGTTTGGGGCTCGACTTGGTCGGACCCCTGAAGAGGACAATTGGTGGCTTCACCTGTAACGGAACCGTCCAAATTATAAGAGCACAAGTACAAAAACAATCACCGAAGTGATCAAATTCTCGCACTTGAGCCCATATAACTCTGGTAGTCCAATGAAATCACGAGGGATTTCAAACCAACCAACATATAAGCCAAGATCGTAGTGATTCAACATAACCAGTCACATGTTACATCCATTTCACAAGTAATTCAATATACATCGGAGTTCAACATAGTTATTACAACTTAAGTTCAAAAGTAGCGGAAGCAAAGTAATTTAAAACTAACATTTATCTTATTTCAAATACATGTCAGTACCAAGGTCGACTTCCAACAAAAGCATTAGAGATAAGGTAAATAAGAAGGATCATGCCCATGATCACACTCCGTCACTACGGCAGGAGTCAACCAACTCTTGCAGTAGCCATGATACATCACAACCTGCAACAAGTGGGAATAAACCCTGAGTACGAGAAGGTACTCAGCTAGACTTGCCCGTCAAAAACCAGAAATAAAGTGACACCAAGGATGATGCAAGGATGATGTAAGTGGGGTAGCTTGACAACATTTGCATAAAAGCTTAATATAGATAAGTAATCATTAATGCTTAAGCATCAAGTTAATTATCATTAACCTGTCATCTATATTAGCACCTGTACTAGAGCACTCACTTTATTAGGATCAAACAATATTAACCATAGCAGGTATAATAAGGCTATCATCACCATTATCATCAATTCTGAACCATCCTTATAATTAGTGTATCTACGCTGGAGATAACCAGTCAAGTTTCTCACTATCCGGGAGAGACGGCGACTCGAATCGATTCCAACTCAGCTGAGGGGGGTATTCCTGACACTCACCCGACAAACCCCGCTAAAGGCTGCCGTAGATAACCTTTGGTACAACTTAGGGTGGGCCCGAACAGCGCCACGTTCTCGGGGATACCAGTGGCCAGGATGCTCAGGACTTTTAACTCACCTGCCCTTGGACCCTCTGGCTCCCTTCCGAGGCGACTTTCACTTTTCGACTTCGCAGCCTGAGTTGAGCTACTAGGCTTCGCGGTCGGCAACCTCAGGCCGGCCAACTAAATGTCAGACATGCGTTCAAAATGACATAGAAGGCTCCAGGTCTCGGTCCTTAATCGACACAGATGGGGATAGATCCACACCCAAGACCTTCATGCCTTGCTGCTTCACTATCGTCATCCCGCCCGGTCTCATTTTATTTCATTAACACATGGTTCATTTCCACGATAGCAAATATAGCCAACCGTGACTTGACAAAGCCCTATATCTCGTAGGTGACAGGAAATCACCCGACTTCTACCGGTCTAATTTAGCAGGGCTAAGCATAGATACGATCATGTCTACATAGGATTCAAGGTTCGAATTGTTGGACAAGGAGTGTTATCAATGCAGCAAGGGTTTCCAACCAACTCCTATCACGTAATGCAACAATACATATAACATGTATATATAGATAATTGCTTTGAAAGTAGGAGACTTATAATGCTCTGGGGCTTGCCTGGGATCCGACTCAAATTAGTCAAGTTAGCTTGCACTGTCTTGCATAACATCTCCACTTCAGGCATTGCACTCTAGGCGCCTTCCATCTTCGGGATGGATCCACCAAGCACCATCTTCAGGTTCGGCTCCACATCTCATCCTTCACGTGGTGCATCTAGCATACCTAGATGAGATGCAAGATGCAAGCATATGAATACATGGGAATGCAATAGATGACGCATTACACACTAAACACGGCAAGTACAAGGTTATACTAAATACACATAAGCACTTCACATTGTTTAATTAAACATCACACGATCTATCATGCTAAGATAGCAAGGAAAACAATACCAAACATGACACAATATTTATAAAGTCTCAGGTGTACTAACTTCATCACCAAGGACACGAATCACACTTAGCAACATGCAAAGCAACTCAAGGTGAAGCAACAACGATAACTGGAATATGCCAATTTCTGGACTAGCAAAAGTAGCTTCATAAATCAATCATATCTGGAGTTTTATAAATCCAAATGACTTGCAAGAAGACATTATGGAAAGCTTATAAAATTATCTACATTTCATATAATATCATCACAGCATGATTCATAAGTTAAACAAGTCAAAATTACAAAGTTCCAGAATCTGTTCCTGACAAACAGAGAGCAAGCAATTCTGTACCCTAACTTTAAACAACTATAACTCCTAAACCACATGGCTAAATGCCACCAAATTTTAACATCAGCTAGATACATAAATTATCTACAACTTTTTTATAAACAAGTTTTACAACAAAGCACATTATCATGAAGAACTTTGCTAAGTTCCCAGATCTGTCAAGAAACCTCATTTGCAAGAAATAATTGTTAACTTATGTTGCAAACATATAATTGGATACAACCAACTTTACCAACATATCACACATGACTAATGAACATCAGAAAACATAGTGTCCATTGCTAAATAAATTATTTTAATACATTTCTTAATTTATCTAGATAATTAGGTGGAATTAGGAACACATATCAAAAGTGCACAATAAATTCTACCAAAATATCAGTGGCTCTCGTATACCCCCAATAGTATACTATCTAAATTTCAAGCCATTTGGACAAGTATATCAACCTCTATGAAAAAGACAAATGACTATTGCAATAAATCATGTGAGAGCAAGATACACTAATAACTCACTCATACAATACCCAAAATTCATGAAATTTTTACCACACATCAATCATCACATGAGTAGCATGCCACAAAAATTTCACTTCATTTGGAGCCCTAAATTTTCAGTTAAGAAAATGACAAATACAACTAGTATAAAAAATCTAATCTAAAAAATCCATTTTTACAGCAAAAACATTAAACTAAAACATGCCATATTATAGATCCACTGCATAAATAATTTCACATGGATTCCAAAAAGTCATCATTTGCTATTTTACGAATTTTCTATGATTTACTATGCATTTTCAAAAATCAGCAAAACTACCACAAATCAGTCCTTACGGCACTATTCATATGAGTCTATGACATTGCATTTAGGCCCCTTCATTTTCTTGAATTCTGACTCGAGATCCCCGACGGGAATTACAGAGGAGAGGTCGCCGGAGCTCTCGGTTGAGGCCGGAAGAGGGCTCGCCGGCGGCGTTGGAGTGGTGTGGAAGCATCTCCATCACCGGATGCATCCACCGGTGCTCGTGGCTTGGCCCGAGATGGCCCGAGGTGGTTCGCCCACGTGCGCCGGCGGCTTACAGCCGTGCGGCATGGTGGCAGCGGCGCTCTGGCGATGCTTGGCCCGGCAAGCATGTGTGTGAGGTGGATAACGATGATGCGAAGGCGATAGTGCACTCGGCTGTGTCTGCGGTGGTTAGGAACGGCGGAATAGCAGTGGCGGCTCGGAGCTTTGCTCGGCCATGGCGAGCGCGCTCTGCAGAGAGCGAGAGAGAGTGAGGCGAGGCAAAGGGAGAGGTGAGTGAGGGAGCTGGGAGCTCGGGCGCGGCTCAACGGAGGGCAAGGTGATGCTAGTGGCTGCATGAGCGTGGCCGGCGTTGGGAGGAGCGAGCAGTGGCGATGCTCTGCTCGGCTGCTCGAGCGTTCATGGCAAGAGCGAGGGAGATGGACAGAGAGTGAGCGAGGGGGACCAAGGGAAAGAAGGAGGGCGAGCGCTTGGTGTTTACAGTTCGGGTTGACGACGCGTGGGCACGAGGTGGCTACCATGCAGCGAGCGAGGACGACACGCGGCGATCACGGCCCGAGGCCTGTCGGCCATGACATGGCTTCGACTCAAATTCAGAAATTGAAGACCAACCAAATACTACTGCGAAATGACGACTGAAAACCCATACTTCCTTGCTCTGTAATTCCAAAACCATTTGATGATTCGATTGATAAATTTCTCCTTGTGGTAGTGCTACATGAGTACTACACTTTTGCTTAAAGGATCATGGTTTGGTTCGACTTGGTTTAAGAGATATATTGTCCCAAAGGAGGATACACCAAAACTGAAATCTGAACTTCAGTTCCACAATGACTGAAATGACATTCTTCTCCCCCTTCTAACTCTTAATCCGATCGGTTTTTGCGAAAACTTCACTAATATAAGTTGTAGAGCTACATGTTAGGTCCAACTTTTCTTATATGAGTTCGGTCCACATCTCCATGGTTTTCAAGTTACAAACTCACCAACATGCCTACATGGAAACTAAAACAACCATTCAGTCCATTGAGGACTTAGCAAAATTTCAAGCTCCCAAAATAGCACTAGATTCCAACTTGAGGGCTCGGTTACACTAAGTTAGAGACCAAACTAGCTCTTGACCATTAAACAAAGTTTGTTCCTTATAAAATTCTCTACAACTTTGTAAAAGGGTGCATAGTCATGCAAAGCTTCTAGGTCATACTTTTGAAATGGTCAAACAAAAGTGTTCTATGGTCCATACATGGTCAACCGTCACTTAGAAGCACATTTAGGCACAATGATCAACATGAACATTTGTTCCATTAAGTGTCCTAAGTGTAGTTAAGGTGTTGTAGAGTCCAAACATACACACCATGTATAGGTTGCACAAAAGTGTAGGCCTCACATGCCTTGAAACATAGAACTCAAGTGAAATGCTACAGTTGTTTCATCACCATGTTTCAATTGTCTCATGTGTTTGTTTCAAGATACATGCTACACATGTTTCACTAGGTTGTCCCACATGTGTCCAAGATGTGTTGCACATGTTGCATTTGTATGTTGCATAAACACTAGTTTCCATGGGATGTAAGGCAGGTTTTAGTTATAATCCAAACAAGCATATAACTTATCATTTCATGTGACTTTTTGATTCCAAACTTCATGAAACTTTTCCAGGGATCACTATAGATAGGCACTAAGGTGAGACACATGAAGATATTGCCATAACACCATCCAAGCATATATCTTTGAAAATGGCCTATATGTAAAGTAATGGTGCAACATCCAACTTTAGGTTAGGCTCATCTCCATAGGTTGACCTTGACATTGTCATCTCCACTTAATCTGTCATGTTTAAGCTCAAACCCACTGCTTAATGAGTGACAAACACCTAGGGTGTTACATCACCCACTTGCTCGTCGCCATTGATAAGTTTTCTAAATGGATCGAGGCTCGTCCTATCACCAGCATCAGGTCTGAGCAAGCCGTACTATTCTTCACCGACATCATCCACTGCTTCGGGGTTCCCAACTGCATCATCACAGACAACAACACCCAATTTATCAGCAAAAAGTTTCTAGATTTATGCGACAACCATCACATCCGTGTGCTCTGGTCGCCGTAGCTCATCCAAAAACGAATGGCCAAGTAGAGCGTGCAAATGGCATGGTTCTACAAGGCCTAAAGCCGAGAATTTTCGACAAAATAAACAAACACGGCAAAAAATGGGCTACCGAGCTCCCCTCGGTCCTATGGAGCCTAAGAATGACGCTGAGTCGAGCCACGGGGTTTACTCCGTTTTTCCTAGTCTACGGGTCCGAGGCTATGCTCCCAACCAATGTAGAGTATGGATCCCCGAGGCTAAAGGCCTACAATGAGCAAAACAATGACGCCACAAGGGAGAACGCCCTTGACTAGCTCGAGGAAGCTCGCGATGTGGCTCTATTACACTCTGCAAGGTATCAGTAAAATCTCTGACGTTACCACGACAAACACATCCGCAGACGAGACCTCAACGTCAGTGACCTAGTGCTCCGGCGAAGCCAGAACAACAAGGGACGACACAAGCTTACTCTGCCATGGGAAGGGCCGTACATCATTGCGGAAGTATTGAAGCCCGGCACATACAAGCTATCAAACGAAAAGGGTGAAATCTTCACCAAACGCATGAAACATCAAATAGCTACGTCGCTTTTTCCCCTAAAGCCTCGAGGCTCTGTAAATTGTTTTGCAATTCCATGATAGAATAAAGAATACATCGGTGTTAAAAGCATTCTTTCATAAAAACCAAGAAGGATCGACCCTGTTTTCTCAGAGTCGAACCTCCCTCGGGGGCTGCAAGGAGGGAACCCCCTGTGTCCCCAAAAAACTTGTGTTTTTTCAAAAACAAGAGAACTTTTACATAGTCAACGAGGCCGCAAGTGCACCCTAAGGTTTGAGGGCTGCCGAGCCATGAGATCGCCTACGCCTCCAAGCTATGGTACCTCCACTCACTCCCTCACGCCAAGGGGTGCAACCACGCGCTAAGTAGACCTAATAAAAGTTCATGATTTTGAAAAAAGCTCACGTCTAACGTTCCCATACGCTTCGAATCGAGCTCTTACATAATCCACGAGGCCACAAGTGCACCCTAAGGTCCAAAGGCTACCGAGCCGTGAGATCGCTTACGCCTCCAGGCTATGGTACCTCCACTCGCTCCCTCACGCCAAGGGGTGCAACCGTGCGCTAAGAAAAACATGCAAGAATACAATTCAAGCAAGAAAGGGAACAAAAGACTCGAACGAAAACAAACATTTAGTGTACATTTACATATAAATGTTTTAGGGCCCCTGAGGCCGTCACAGCGCAAGTCATAAATACTAACTAACTTATTACATGGGCCTTCATGCCCAGGCTTGGCTTACATGCCCTTGTCATCGGCAGGCGGAACCACCTCAACCTTGAACAGCTTCGTGAGACGACCCCCGTGCTCTTTCGCAGCCTCGATCAATTCCAGGCAGACTGCCTCGTTCTCCTCATCAGTCCTGTCTGGATCTGAGATGAAGTCATCGGCGATGAGGCCCATGTCGTACTCGAACCCAGACCGGATGACTACCATGGCCCTCTTCACGCCATGATGCAGCCTGCCTCGAATCTTCTCGCAAACAAGGCAACCCAGCGCTGTCATCCGGTGAACAAACGAGTTCCTTGGCGCATCCTCCTCGGTATCAGCATCGGGCTTGACCCCCAGGCTATCGAACACCGAGGTAATCACACCCTGGAGCAGTTGGGTCCGCCTGGCCTCAGCCTCGAAGAGGTTCTAGAACGAGGTAGCCATCGCTTGGGCCACGTGTTGCTGCTTTTCCATCTCTGAAATGCAAACGCCAAGTTAGCAAAGACTTGGGACCTTGAGGCCATGGTCAAAACATGACAAAGGGTTTACCCTTAGCGTGGGTCTACCAACCCACGACCTCATCACGTAACCCCTCGCGTGCTTTCTCCGCCGCCTGAAGAGCCTCATCCTTGTCGCGGATCGTCGCCCTCAACGTCTCGATCTCTCGACCGGTGCCTGAGAGAGCCTCGTCCCTCTCTCAGACTGTCCCCTTCAATGTCGCGACCTCATTCTCCAGGGTCCCGACGTGAGCGGATGCCATTCCAATCTGGATGTTAAGAGCGTCATGCTGGTTGCTGACTAAAGCGACGTCCTCCTTAAGCTCCTTCACGCGCGCTAATAGCGGTGCGAGGTCCTCACGGGCCTTGGCCGCTTCCTCTCGAGCGTTGGCCACATCTTCACGCGCCTTGGCCTTGGCCTCCTGAGCCTACGTCGCCTCCTCCCTAACCGCTGCATGGACAACGCGAAGCTTGTCCACTTCGGCGCTCTTCTCGGATAGCCGCTTATTGACTTCCTCGGCTAGAGCCCGTTGACGAGTAAGTGCCGCCCATACGCTGCTTTCATGATGAATGAAGAGCAACTTGTGGCGAGATCGCTCCTTGAGTTCCTGACCACAGTTAAGCTTAAGATCAGAACCAAGGAGAAGAGGGGGATATACGCTAGAAAAAATAAACGAACACGACTCAGCTCAAAGGCCTCCGACATACGCCGCACCAAGGTGTCCACAACCATCCGCAGGGACTGCACGGAGTGCTTACAGAGTCCCTTAATGTACTCCTAGTGCTGCACTTCATCCTTGTCATCAAGGGCGAAGAAGGGCTTGGCGTTGGGGTTAGACGCATCCCTAAACTCGAGGGTCGACCGACCCTAGCGTGGGAGCTCCTCCTCCGCCCGTGCAAGCACCAGCCCCGCGAAATCGAGCCACCTGGAAGACGCCTTGGCCATGTCGTCCCCCGACGTTACGGAAGTCCCGGGTTGATCCAGGGCATTGACCATCTCGACGTCCGCCTTCTGCTTCCCCTTGTCAGAAGGAGGGTCGTTGATGGTGAGATCAATCACAGCCGGAGGTGACCCTTGGGGCGGGGCTGGCCTCTCATCTGTTGGTGCCACTGCCTGCACATTGGGCGGTGGCACGACCACCCCCCGTTCTGCCTCGGCTGCCTGCTCCTCTGGCTGGTCCTGCTACGGCTGTGGCCGCGGCTCCTCCTGCTCTGGTTGCAGCTCCGGCTGCTCCGCCTCTTTCCACGCATCCGACGGGGCCTCCACCACCTCTCTTGACTCTTCAACATCCACCCGCCCCGCATCATGGATGAACGTTTTGGCCTCACCGGCCTCGACGGTCGCCTGGGTCCTCGTGGTTGACCCAGGCTCTGGCCCACCAACACCAGGCACGTCGAGCCTGGCACCGCCTGGGGCTGCCTCGGCCGGCTCTAGCTCCCGCATGGCATCACCAACTCTGGCGACCTCCTGAGCGCTTGCACCCGCCTTGCCGGTGGCCTCCTTTATCTTGAGCCGCTCCATGGTAGCCTGGTACCTTGCGACCCAGGCGACGTTGTCGGCAGGCGTCCGCATCATCAGGGTGGCACCACACTTGAGTGCCTTGATGGGAGTCAGAGCCGTGAGCTCCACCTTGCGCTTATGACTGAGTAGTGAACAACCACGTCAGAACAAAAAGCAAGATAACTTTATCGGAAAGGCAAGGTGAGGCACTTACCCAGACAGGGGAATCAAGGGCCTCGACTCCGGCTTCCTCGAGCCACCCGACAGCTTCTGCGAGGGCCCCTCCGTCAAGCCTCCGGTCGGCCTAGTGCTCCTTGGAGCCTGGGCTGACGGGGCGCCTGAGGTCCTTTGTGCCGATGAGGCTATCTGGCCTCGAGTCCTCACGCCCGATGATGGCGCCCTGGCCTTAGACGTCGACGTTGCTGTTCCGCCCGTCGATGAAGTCTGGGGCGATCAGACTCATGGGCGCGGCGCCACCGACCTCCCCTGAGGGACCCTAGGCGAGGTACATCCCCTCTCTGAAGGTCCCTCTTAGGCTCTTCCTTCCGCTGGCTCTCCCTCCCCCTCGACGGGCGCCGAGACTACCCTCGACGCCTAGGAGGTCGACCCTCCACTGATAGGCTCTAGCAGGGGCCGCACGTTAGGGAGGTGCGCTAGAAAAGTCACAGTGTCGTACCGTGACCCGGCGTCATCGAAGTTGCTATCCTCATCCTCCCCCAAGACCGTCTCAGAGGGGGATTCCTCGATGGGGAGACCCTCGAGACTCTGCTGGCGGCGGCGCTTATTCAATGCCTCATGCTCTAGGGCCTTCCTGACCTGACGCTTCTTTGCGGCGTCCTTCTCCCCCTTCTTCTGAGCCGCCGAGATGCGTCTCGCCCCTCGAGCAGCATGATCCTCTAGAACCGGTGGCCGTGAGTCCTTGACCGCTGATAGATCCTACATGGAAGCCTTGACAAACTAAATCAAGAGAACTAGGAAGCAAAAGGACTCGAGGCTAGCGGAACAACGCTTACCAGAGGCTCGAAACCCTGGGTGGGTCGCATCGGGACCCTGTCGATGTCCTCCTGCTTGAAGCTGCCCACCATCCACCACGCGCGCCAGGCAACCTCGTCTAGGGGGAGGGTCTCGTGTGACTTCTGACTCCCCTCCAACGAGACCTCCGGTGTCATCTCGTCGATCCGGAGTCGGCGCTGCATCAGCGGCAGCACTCTCTGACGGTGGAACACGGCAGCCACCATCCCCGTGGTCAATCCACGCTGTCGAAGCCTCCTTAGCGTGTCGAGGAGCGGCTGCAACTTTGGCTTGTCTTCCTCGACGACGTCGTACGTCCAATTATCCTCGCGCGACATCAGGACCCGGCCAGAAAACTTCGGCAGCCGATCGTCGTCGTTGCCCAGGTAGAACCACCCGTCGTGCCACTCGCTGTTCGATGAGATGAGCTACGCCAGGATGTAGAGCTCGCCTCGACCCACTCGGACTTGAAGGGTGCAGCTCCCAACATGCACCGCACGCCGCACTCCTCGCTCACCCGCCTTCTTGGTGAAATGCTCTGCCTTGAAAAGATGGAGCCACGGGTTCTAGTGCGGCTCCATCCCCAAATACCCCTCGCATACCACCGTGAAGATGGCGGCCTGCAAGATGGAATTGGGGGGCGAGATGATGAAGCTCCACCTTTTAGTAGTGGAGAAGCGCCCGCATGAACCGGCTCGGCGGCATCCCGAGCCCCCTCTCGTGGAAAGCGATGAAGCTCACCACATACCCCTCCGGGGGCGCCGACTCCCAGTGGTCGGACGGGGGCACCCTCCACTCTGGCTGGCTCCAGCTCGCCCTCGGTCATAGAAGACCATCGCGAACCAACTCCTCTAGTTTCCTCTTCGTCACCGAAGAACGGACCCACGCGTCCGCAGGAAGGATCTGGCTCTTTCCCGCCATAGGTGTTGAGATCAGCGTGCGGAGGCGACAAGGGAAGGGATGACGGCGGCGGTGAAGAACGGCTAAAGAGCACACAAGGAGAAAGGGGCAATCGCAAAAGGCCTGTGGGGGGCATACGGAACCCTGGACCCTGTACTTATACCCTTGCGGAAGACCAACGGGCGGATCCGGTGAAAAGTTAGGAACAGTTCCCACATTTAATGTCCTTACCTAACCGCTCCCTCGAAACCCACAGGTAAGGGCACTTGTACGCCGATCATTCCACAACCGTCGCGCCACGCCGCCCACTACCGTGCCGTTCTCGCTTCTCCTCCTAAAAGATGCACCCCAATGGGCAAGAAGGGGATCCATAGACGAATATTTCTAGACGAATGGACAATGGGCTCTGAGCCCAATATAAACATTTAGGGATCAAAAGCTGGCCCTTGACCAAGGTTCAATAGCTGCCCTCGAGTATCAGAGTTAGGGACATCTAGGGACGTGTCCATACAAGGCCAGGGCTCGAGTCACTCTCTCGAGATGCCCCCAGACGTATTCGAGGCTAGAAGAGAGGTCAACGGTGGAATCCCCTCGGAGAGAGGCATCGAGCCCTCCGATCCTATCGCATGGAACCGAGCTCCACACAACTACTCTTTAGCATTTTTGGAGAGCGCCTCCACGGCCGCTAGCCGACCCCTATCGAATGGGGCACGGGCTCCCACTCGAATTCCCCGCTAACAGCTCGCTGGAGATCGATGGAACTCGCTCATCAAGGGTAGTCCGATGTTCCCCACCCCTCCTCCTTTCCTAAAAGGAGCATGAGGGTCGTACGATAAAGACGGCCAAGACCCTGATCTACCTCATGTGCACGAGGCTCGGGGGCTTGATCGCAAAAAGCTAAAACCCAAACGAAAGAGGACCAAACACGCCACGGGGGCTCAAACGTGGGAGCACTCCTTGGTATAACACACTAAAGACCTCGAAGGAGTCAAAACACTCCACCAAGGCCTTAGGGGCTACACCCGGCGGGTGCGCTCGCACGCACCCACCGGAAGAGCTACGACGCTACGACTCCAGTTCATGACTCACTGAGCTTCTGCAAGAGTGACCACACTCACACAAAGGCTCGGGGGCTACTGTCGGGTACCTAAACTAGGGGTACCCACATTCAAATGATTAAGAAAGACAAACCCCTGAGAAAACCACGCCAAAGGCTCTGCCCACGAAGGCAGAACGAGCCAAACCACGCACGGAACGCCCCGACCACGTTCTGAATCGCACGAGGCTTGCTCGATGGGACGCCTCGACCACGGGGAAATCTCTGACTCGTACGACCCTAGGTCGAGCCGGTCGACCCGCCTCGCTCACCAACTCTCAGACAAAAGTCAAAGCATTTAATGCAACCGCCAACCACTTCCTACCCCCATGGCTACAACGATACCAACATGGAAGCAGTACCAGTGTCAAATCCCACTTTTTACTGCCCATCCTGGGATGGGCGGTGAAAACTTGTCACTGTGCACGCCATGCCGGGCACTGTTCTGCCACTGATCCCCCTCGAGGCAGAATACGACAAGTGTCATACCCCAAAATTCTCGGGGCTCGGCCTTATCCATTCCCCGTCGACCCACCTCGACCCGGCCTCGACCAACCGCTAGTCAACAAGGAAGCAAGGCCTGCACGCCACAGGACCCGGGGTCTTTTCACCGTCTCATCCTTTACGTCGCCATGGCGTCCAGGGATGACCGGCCATTTCCGGAGCACGTCGCTACAGCGGCTTCCACAGCGCTCGACAAAACTTCACTTCTAAGGCATCCCCCGGCGTCTCTGCCTCCTCTTGACCCTATAAAAGGGAAGGCAGGGGACTCTACGAAGGGGGACGGACAAGGCAAAAACAAGTCATCACCCCACCGTAGAAGATCAACATCTCAAGCAATCTCCTTTGTAATCTCTCTTTCTCTCTAAGACCTGGGATCGGCTCCCTCTCTCACAGCTTGTAACCCCTACGCAAGCACTTAGGTGCAAGGAAATACAACACTTCTTCCCCCCGCTAGACGTAGGGCCTTCTTTCGCTCGAACCAGGATAAACCCCCCGTGTATTCTCTTTGCATCACCATCCAGATTAGAGACACGCAGTACAAATTTCCTCGTTGGCTTAGGACCCTCACGGGCCCGAACACCGACAGAACTGTAGCTTAAGAATGAGAAGAGGAGCAAGTTTAGTGCTAGATTACTTGCTTAATTAGGTTTTGGTTTGTCTCCGTCCATGCATGGTTTTGTTGCAATTAGACATGAAATTAGCTCAAATATTTGGAGGCCCTACGATAAATTGAGTAGGAAAACAAGATTCTCTCATTATATTATTTAGCCTGCATGGCTTAGTTAATTTTGAATAGTAATAGTTTGGGATCTAGATATATGCGTGGGGAGTTATACATGGTTAAATATTTGTTTTTGTGATATGGGTTGCATATCAATAGTTGGCAATAATTAAATTATGAATGTTTTGTTAATTAAATTATTGGCGTGATTAGGGGCTAGTGCTACCTAGGTAGCTAGCTAGAGATGGGGTAGGTTTTACTATTTATTTGGACATTGATGATTCAAAGATAGTTCAATAATTTTATTTAGACTTGAAATTGAGCAGGAATTATATTGACTCTAGAATAATTGTTCAATTGTTTACTCATAGTTTTCTCACAATGACATTAACAATTTATGGTATACTAGTTCTTCCTTGTATATGAATTAAGTTTTGGATGTTGACATACAACTTGATATTTGCATGGAGAGGGAGATAAATTAGTAATTGAGTTTGAGTTAGAATGAACATAAATTGTTGCCATATTTCAAGTACTTATAAATTTGTTATCTTAATTGTTAATTCCTATATATGTTTTCACATTTTAGGGTTTTGATATTAGCATTTAGGGTTTGTTTGGTAGAGCTCCTCGGAGCGGATTCTCCCTAAAAATCACTCCACCTTAGCCAAAGAGTAAAACTATACATAAATTCTAGTGAAGAGTAGACAAGAATCACTTCTCCATTTACACTGGGAGCTAGGAGCTAAAAAACCTGCTCCACACAACTTCCTATTCAATCTACACCAAAACCACTCTAGAATCAATTCTCACATGCTTCCCACCCTGCTCCCTCACCAGAATAAACTAGAATCACTCCACCAAACAATCAAAGAGCTTGAGCTAAGAATTAGGAAATAGAGCTCTACTAAACAGTCCCTTAATCTTTCAATGGATTCCTAGTTTTATCCATTGCTATCTTAAAATATGGACAATGCATCACGGATATACATGGAATCTGACTAGACTAGGACTCTATTATGACCAAATAGAAAAAATATATGTAAACTAATCAAGGATATATAGGACTCTGTATAACCCCATGCCCAAACTATATAAGGAGGGTAAGGAGGGGGGGGGGGTTAGAGAGCCCTTGATTAGCATCTGCCGTCACCTAGCGACACCAGTGCATACCAACATAAGGTGCACAAGCAATACAAGCATCATCATACATTCATACACTAGATCTAGGTTACCCTGCTTAAACATGTATAAATCTTTGTGTCCTTTGTGATACTCTCTAGGTATGCTACATGTAATACACCTCATAATCATTGCTAGTGGTAAACACACCAATAATACATTGTATGCCGCTGCACAGAGGAAAGCATGGTAACTGCCTCTACAAATCAATTTCAATCACCTTTACAAAATCGTTTTTTAGTAGTGTATATAGATTTAATTCACATGACCAACATTATTAAATTCATTATAAAAATATTTTCATAATATATAAGTCTTTTGAAAATAATTTCTATAGATACTGCTAGGCAAACTTGATTTTTGCATATATATTAAACTTCAATGGACTTATAGTTTTTATTAGACACAGTATGTATTACTCTAAGACCATTATCAAACAGATGACATCTAGGCACATGTGCAGTCAATCTTCATGAAGGCCTCATTTGGTACAGCTCCGACTGCTTCTAAAAGGGCTCTGGCTCTAACTCCTCATATGGAATAGCTTCTCTGGTGGAGCTGAAGCCATTTAGAAGAATATTTAGAAAAAATGGCTCCAATAGTAGTTTTATAAGAATTTGTGTTATGTTTGTAAGGAGGAGCCGGGAGAAGCCATTTTTTTTACTCTAGCTCCTCTATAAAAAAAGCCTCCAGCTCCTACGTGCTTCTTGTAAGGAGTCGTTTTTTAGATGTCCAGAGCCCCTCCACCAGAACTAGCTAGTTTTAAAGGACTGGTAACATAGGGAAGACGATCGATAGTGGATTAATTAATCATGACTACTAATAATTCGAATGACTATACGTTCAGTAAATTTCAAGAATAATAATTACAAAAAAGTAGTGGTCAAACACTACCGGAGCTGGCGGCTTTGCCGAGGGCTCTAGGCTCTCAGCAAAGCCTCTCAGACCCTCGGCAAAGGCTTTGCCGAGAGCAGCTCTCGGCAAAGCTGCCTCGACAAAAACCCGATCGGCAAAGCCTTCTTTGCCGAGAGCCGTTTATCGGGCTCTCGGCAAAGGCTTTGCCGAGAGCCAACGCGGCCCTCGGCAAAGAAAAGGCGTCGTTAACGGGCCCGCTTTCTTTGCCGAGAGCCCATTTGGCTGGCTCTCGGCAAAGAATTTTCTTTTTTTTTAAAAAAAATGTTTGCCGAGGGCCCGTCTGGCCAGGCTCTCGGCAAAGCGTGTCCTTTGCCGAGTGCAACGGTCATTGCACTCGGCAAAGCTGGGAAACATTTCCAGTCATGTTTCCCAGCTTTGCCGAGTGCAATGACCATTGCACTCGGCAAAGGCTACCTTTGCCGAGAGGAACCCTCGGCAAAGTGAGAAATTTTGGTTTTTTCTTTTGATTTTCCACTTCATTACACATATAAATCACATTATAACGTATAAACACATTCATCACATATAAACCACATTCATCACGTATAAACACATATATCACATCTACATATCACATTCATCACATATATGTCACGTTCACATACACCACGCATATAGCACATTCATCACAATATTTGAACTAAACGAAAGTTAACCATTACAAGTTATCATCGAAACATAATAAGTTTTCATTCTAAAGTTCACAATCTACTAGAGACGACACTTTAAACACAGTCATGGCCAACCTTGCCCTGGCCACCCCGGAGAAGCAGTCCCGCCTTGACCCCGGGCGTGTTCCATCCAGGCGCTTGCGGGTTGTTCGGACCCGCCGACGGAGGCTGCAAAAATTAGATGTCTATGTCAAACAAGCAAATGCAGAAACAAAACACTGAGGAATCGATACTCACAGGAGTAGCATCCGTGTTCTGAGACGGTGGTGGAGGAGCCATGAGCGTCGCGGGCACCTGCATGCCCTAGGAGGCCATGAACGTGATGAGATCTTGCATCTGCTTAGCTTGGGCCTCCAACCAGGCCTCCATCTGGGACCGCATCTGGGCCTCGGCAAGCTTGCGCTCCTCCCTTTCTCTTTCTAGGCGGGCCTACGATAATACAAAGGGAATGTTAGAACAATGCAAATATTTAAACATCAATGTACGACGAGTAAAACAAAAATAACCTCGAGCTCGGCGACCCGCGACTGTGAAGGCGACGGGCGTGGGCGTATGGGGACGCTCCCGCTCGTGGTCTGTGCTCGGAGCTGGGACAGAGTGGGAGTGGAGGACGAGTCGATGATGTCGTCGCCAAGCCAATACCGCCTGTGCTTCTTCCCTCCTCCGACCCTCATCACGAGGCTTCCGTCCAGGTCCTCGCTGGTCGGATCAAAGTCAGCCCCATGGACCGCCCTTGCCGTCTCTGTGTAGTCAGTGAGGCGGGTGTGGACGCTAGAGTTGGAGTATGCCTCGGGGGGGTCGTCGGGGTTGTAGGAGGTCTCCGGTGCGGTGGCCTTGCCCTTGTGGGACATGGCGTATGCCATGAACGTGCTGCAAGGCTGGCCACCGTGTGACGCCGTCTGCGAGGAAGACAACAAGATGATTAGTAATTAGGCAACATTTGAGCGTTACAATACATAAAGTGTTTCACGTACCCAAGCTTGTGCGTACTCGGCTAGGTTGCGGTTGCCCTGGTGGTGTGGTACACCTGGCATCTGCAGACGCGCCTCCCGGGCCTCGGCGTGCTGGGCGGTCCACTCTTCAGAGAGCCACCGGTCCACGATCATCTCCCAGCACTCGGGAAATGACTGGCACCATTGGGGGACCATCTGCACATCATCAAGTATTTCACATATAAGCGTCAGATGAAATGAGCATAGCTTAATCTCAAAAGGAATCACTTACCTGAATGTACTGCGCCCGATTCAGCGTCATGCCTCTCGCCTCGACCTTCGAGACCCTCCGTCCTTCGACCGTGGCGTTGTAGTTGACGATGGCCTGAAGTCTCGCCTCGTAGATGATGTCGGTGACGAGCTTCCTGCAGGACCTTGTACTCACCACCTCCGCCTCGGCCTCCTTCCCCTGCTCACACCTATAGAAGTCCTGCATACAGATGCAATACAAACTCTAAGAAATTCAAGAAAAATACGATGAATGCGATGTTGTGTGACGAAGACTTACCCACAACTCCGCTCTGACCCTCACCGCCTTGTTTGGGTAGTTTGGGTCTGGGGCGACGGTGTAGTGGTCAAATGTGTAGGCCGGCTCTCTCTTCCCGGCATACTGTACTATGCCGGGGTAGTGCTCGCGGCACAGGAGACCTAGGATGCCATTGGGTTTGCGGCCGCGACCCTCCATAAACTCCCAATGCCTGCACAAGTGATACAGAAAGATTATTAGTTTCTATTTCAATTTTAAACATATCATATGAACGAGTAGTTAAAACATGTATCTTTGTCCAACGGGGCAGATCACTGGGCATTGGTGAAGTGGTATCGGTCGGGCCGGGAGGCTGGTGGGACCTCGCAAGTAGGGTGTGGACGCCCTTGAGGCAGCCGAACCCTCGTTTGCCTCGGCCGACGGCTCATCCTCCTGCTCGGGGTCCTTCTGCCCCTCGACCGCCTGAGCCTCGGCCTCGGGCGTGGCCGGCACCTCGTCCTCCGGTGGAGTCGGCTCCCTCCGGCGGCGACCCCTCCTTTGCCGAGATGGCCCGTCGTCCTGCGAGGCCCGGTACAGGGAGCTCATCGACCTCTGACGTCCGCCTGGCATCTTGGCTTGACCTCCTGCATTTAAACAGAACAAACAATATTGTATTAGAAATAACATAATGAAATATATGCAAAATAAATAAAACCCTAGATCCTAAGAAAAAACATAACAGGAGTAGAATATAACATAA
Source organism: Saccharum hybrid cultivar R570 (assembly GCA_038087645.1). Lineage (NCBI taxonomy): Eukaryota > Viridiplantae > Streptophyta > Magnoliopsida > Poales > Poaceae > Saccharum > Saccharum hybrid cultivar. Next base: position 1,223,167 of record JAQSUU010000542.1, read on the forward strand.
TATTACGTGAATTAGAAATAATCTGCATCATCGGGATTAGCCGGAGCATAAGTGTCATCATCGCTGTCAACCATGTCTAAGTACTCCTCAGTATCCGAAGACGGGAGGTTGTCTTCATTTGCTTCGCCTAAAAGGAATCGTTCTAGCATTTGTATGTCCTTCTCATTTACCACCTCATCCCCAGCGTCCTCGTCATCATTCTCTACTTCCATTTCCATCGCTTCGGTCAAGTCTATCGTGAACGTCCCTTGTAGCCCAGCTTCTTGAAAGAACTCCCCATCATACGTGTTTGTGTTGAAGTTATAATCCTCATCGTTGGGGAGAGGTAGTTTAGCATGTGGCGATATCTTGTGCACAATATACCAACCCAAGATATGCTCTTTGCTTTTGCACGCATATGGTGTGTAATAAACCTGCGTGGCCTGTTGAGCCATAATATACACATCGGCTCCTGGATAGACAGAATCCTGTCGAATTTCAACTAGCCCAAGATTTGGTGAGCCTCGTTACTCCAGGGTCGAACCAATGTCATTTGAATATTACAGGATTCAGAGGCTTGTCACCGTGAAATGAAAGTTCATATATTTCTTCAATTCTTCTATAGTAGTCACGGTTGTCATTGCCTCGAGTACAAACTCCGCTGTTTGTGGTTTTCCGATTGGGCCGACTCTGCTCGTATATCGCTGTGTGGAAGCGATATCCATTCACGTCGTAACCGTTAAATGACTTGACCCTACGGTCAAAGCCGTTTGCAACCTGTCTCAGCTCTTGACTCATAGACGCATCGGTCTGAGCCTGCAAGGTGAAGCAAGGTATAACGTTATTAAGTTCGAACGTAGGAGCCAGTTGGAATATCGGACTAAGTATGACCTCGGTTGGACAGGACCTTCTGTCGGAACCAAGAAATGAAATCGGGCCTCCCTTGCCCCGCCCCGTTTGCAATTAGGGTTTCGGCTATCGGGTCAGAAGGAGGCCTTGGCCCATTCCAGAATTGATGAAGAAATTCCCTACACGGAAGAAACGGCTGCTGCAGGCGCAAGGACATTTGATGACATCCTCATCAACTCCACTAGGAAGAAAAGTGAACTCTTGGATGATCTTGCCGGATTGACAGACTCAATGCACTAGTGACATCCTCATCAACTCTACTAGTACCAGCTAGCAGCGTATTATTTGTTCCATGTCATCAACCGCCGACGGAGGCCACGTAGTTTTCCATGGATCTGTCGCTGCTTCAGGGTTATTCCATGTACTGAGCTACTACGGTCTACGGCTACATATCTATCTATCCGTCCATCCATCAATAGAGCAGTCTTGTATTCTTGAATGGTGTTGTTTCAGTTCTGAAATTATCGCCCTACTGTGAAAATGTTTTTTTTCCCTGCTGTAAACCGAATTATGTGCTTTCAGTTCTAATCATGTGCTTTCAGTTAGCAATTTTAGTTTGCAATTCCAGCTTGCAATTTCAGTTAGCAATTTCAGCTTGAGCTACATTTTCTGATTGCAGCCTTATACCCAAAATATGTATGAATCATATCGGTACTTTGCTTGCAGCTCATATGCCAAATGTAAATATATTTAGATCATTTCTTTTTGATGTAGAGGGCAACTAGAGATGGACCACAACTGTATGGCATTGACTAGAGATGGACTCACCGTCGCAGGGGACGACGCAGCGGAAGGAGGCCGACGCAGGGGACGATGAACGGGGGCTCGGTGGCGGGTCGCTCCTCCCGTCGGCCCTCCCTGCCTTCCCCTCCATGGACGGCGGCTTCCCCTCCGTGGACGGCGGCCGGCGGCGGCGCGGGGGCGGGTGCGGGGGCGCGGCCGTGCAGGGGCGGCGCGGGGGCGGGGGCGGGGGCGCGGCCGTGCGGGGGCGGCGGTGGCGGTGGCGCGTCCGGTCGGCGGCGGTGGCCGTGCGGGGGCGGCAGTCGGCGGCGGTGCGCGGGCGGCCGTGCGCGGGCGGTGTGTGCGTGTGGGTCAGAATGAGAGCTGAGGGGCGCGGGTGTCTTTTGATGTGCGGAACCCTTTGCCGAGAGCTAGATCGGGCGGCTCTCGGCAAAGCGTTTATCTTTTTTTTATTTTATTTGCCGAGAGCCCCAACCCAGGTGGCTCTCGGCAAAGAGTTTTTCTTTTTTTTATTTTATTTGCCGAGAGCCCAGCCCAGGCGGCTCTCGGCAAATAGTTTTTCTTTTTTTTATTTTATTTGCCGAGATCCCCAGCCAGGAGGCTCTCAGCAAAGAGTTTTTCTCTTTTTTTTGATTTTATTTGCCGAGAGCCCCAGCCCAGACTCTCGGCAAAGAGGCTCTTTGCCAAGAGCTTTAGGAGGCTCTCGGCAAAAATTTTTTGGATTTTTGCTCCCTAATTTTTTTGTTGTGCCTTGCTACAGTACTAGAAGCCAATATTTGAAATATGATGTATTTTCCATCCCTCTTGCTATATTTCGTGTATTTTTTTCATTTTCTTAATTTTTTCCACAAGACGCACATTTGAACTGCAGGTGCATGAAATAATGAATCTCAGCGATTCAAAAAATGATATTCATGCTTCCGAGGGTATTTCGACGCCGTATCTAGGGACAGACGCGGAAACTCAACCATCTCGTGCACGCGACATGGCGACCAAGTTGCATGAGATTTGATTTAAAAATATATAAAATGTGAACGGAGTCAGAAAATCATGAAAATGGACGGGAGGCCTTGACATCGCATGTAGAGACTATAAAAAAAATTGAAAATGTTTGGAGCAAGTTGTGATACAAGATGGTTGAAACCCTGAGATCTCCACATGTGATAAGTGTGGAGATCTCAGGGTTTCAACCATCTTGTGTCACAACTTGCTCCAAACATTTTCAAAAAAAATTTTATAGTTTCTACATGCGATGCCAAGGTCTCCCGTCCATTTTCATGATTTTCCGACTCCGTTCACATTTTATATATTTTTAAATCAAATCTCACGCAATTTGGTCGCCATGTTGCATGCACAAGATGGTCGAGTTTCCGCGTCTGTCCCTAGATACGGCGTCGAAATACCTTCGGAAGCATGAATATCATTTTTTGAATCGCTGAGATTCATTATTTCATGCACCTGCAGTTCAAATGTGCGTCTTGTGGAAAAATCAAGAAAATAAAAAAATACACAAAAAATAGCAAGAGGGATAGAAAATACACCATATTTCAAATATTAGCTTCTAGTACTGTAGCAAGGCACCACAAAAAATTAGGGAGCAAAAATCCAAAATTTTTTTTTGCCGAGAGCCTAACAGTAGGCTCTCGGCAAAGATGACGGCGTAAGGGGCCCGTTTGTGGGGTTGAGGCTTTGCCGAGGGTTTTTGTTTACGAGAGTCGAGCTCTCGGCAAAGTTTGGCTTTGCCGAGAGCCAATCTTTGCCGAGAGTTGAGCTCTCGGCAAATCTTGGCTTTGCCGAGAGCCAATCTTTGCCGAGCGCAGACTCTCGGCAAAGGATTCTTTGCCGAGCGCCCGATATTTGACTCTCGGCAAAGAGATTGGCCCTCGGCAAAGCTCCTGTGTCCCGTAGTGAAATATGTGTTATAGATTGTGTGTGCCTATGCGGGGCTTGAACGTGAGCCGGCACGGGCGCAAAGAAGCGCGCTGGCCAACTGCAGTACACGCCGGTCATATGTTTCATAATTAACTAGCTAGTTCCTTTGAATTATTGCGTGTACATATTGTATTCATGAAAAACATATTTCATTTCTTATAAACTATTTTCTTTTGTTCAAAAAGGGAAATATACCTGAAAAAATTTTGTGACTTGCAAGTGAAGAGAGTAATAATAGTTAGGCTTCTCAGAAATAGGTGAATTTTCGCCAACCTTGCTTAACAATATGAGCATGGGGCATGAATTTAGATACCGATGGAAAAATAAACCAATTAGAACTCTAATATCTAATTCATTACGTAAACCAGATAGAACTCTTATGCTCCGGAGAGTGGAAGGACGTCACATGCAAGGACAAGGAGAGAGAATATGCATGGACTAAAATTTGTAGAGTTTTTCGTTCTCTAATATGATTAAGTGTGTGTAATCAGAGAGAGAGAGAGAGCCTTGCTGCTTGTGCAGTGTTAGATACCGTCTTAGCTTACTTAAGTATATGACTTCTTCATATCCATTGGGTATATACCACGCGCATAATCAGGGGAGTACATTTGTAGGCACATATGCTAATGATCTAATATATATTACCTAATCAACCAAAAGGGGACATCTGAATGATGTGCAAAAGGGAGGTCAAGAATAGATGCCTCTCGTCACCAGCAGCCATTTTAATAATATCTTGTGTAAAACACAGCTGATAGCCCTGATACGCCAAACATGCATACATTCCAGCAGATAGATCATTCAAATACTAAATACTATATATATTGTCTTGTCACACCAAAAATAGTGATCACAATTTACACAAGGTAAAACAATCCAAAAGGGTCAGGAACAAGTACACTGGCTGCAAGCAGGCACACAAGCATAACAGCATTGTATAGGTAATATGGGGGAGAGCACTAGCTAGAGCCATGGGCCATGGCTACGGCCTCTCACAAGCACAGATGACAGCTCCCAGTAAAGCATGCGTGTTCTGTTCCCTGCAGCATGATTCACGCATCCTTCATCTCCATGTGTAGATCGAGTTGAGGTGATCACACTAGTGCCACAAGTACGCACGAGTTATACAACTGTACATACATGAGTGCTCATGCACAGAGGCTACTAACTAAATTAACTGAAGAACTGAACAACTGAGAGACTAGCGAGACAAGGAGCTAGCTCTCGCTGAAAGGTGAGTCATTAGCTCTTATTTGACGATGGCCAGATAGGAAATAGTAAAGGCCACATAGTAGCTAGATTGATAGGTCTTGCATGCGATAAGGAGATGGGAGTAGGGCTGAGGATTGATGCGGTTGCTGCAGGGTGATCGATCAGCGGCGGCGCGCGGCGGTCTCCCGCTGCGCGTTGAAGTAGACGGCGGCGACTGGGAGACCGAGATCATTGTCGGCGGCAAAGCGGCGGGTGCTGAAGTAGTCCCTGGACGAGGGCGGGCGCACCGACTGGCGGCTCTTCTGCTTGAACAGCACGAAGACGAACCTGTGGATGCCGATGTAGGGTTTGGGGCTCTCGTACATCGCCAACTCCCTTCCTGCATGCATGTAAATATGTAATTGCGTACTCGATTCTTAGCTAGAGGTTGAATTCTTTTGTGCATCTGATCTCTCTCTCTCCTGAAGTTCATTAAGCGAACAAAGGTTTCACAAGAAAATTAAATCGATGATGAATTGAACGAAGGGCTTACCAAAAAAAGCATCAGTTGTTCCAGGAATGTCGGTGACGATCCTGCAAGAGGTGTCGACCAAAGTTTACTCTTGTCAGCTATATTTTATGCGCAACCATACTGTATTTGTGCACTACCTGGCTCCCTGACTCACTTTTTAGGATGATTTGTGCAACAGCAAAGCACTACTAATAATCTTATAGTCAACTAGTCATATGCTTCAACCTTTATTTATATTTGGTTCTTTCTTATTAACTACTCTTATCTCTTAAGGAAAAAGCAAATGTTTACGCTTACCAATGGAGATGCTCTCTCAGGTATGGATCACTAGGCCCTGGCACATCTGGGTCCGTCATGACCTGAAGAACACAACAACAATAATAAACAACATCAGCTTGTAAGCTGAAATTTGTTACAGCACTACGGACCTAAGCTGATGTACTCATCACCTGTCGTAAGCTAAGAGATTAACTGAATCACATCTTAGTTTGTGTGAGAGAAGGGATCAACAAGGGAACCAACCAGTGTGAAGAAGGACCTCATGTCGTCGCCCTGAACCTCCACGCGCGGCTTGGACAGAACCGCAGATGGAAATAACTCATGGCCGTTGAACACCTGCTTGTTGGAGCCGTAGGTAACCGTCATCTTCACCGTGGGGTTGAAGTTGTCGATGACTTCACCGATCACCTTGCCGACGACTAGAGGCTCCAACACCCTAGACATGGCTAAGCTTGAAGTACTGAAGAGCGCCTCTAATAATATATGAGAGATAACTGTCTTGGATTGCGGCTCAGAGTGGGAGATGCATTCCCCTATTTATAAGCGTCTGGCGGAGCGCTAGCCGGCCTGGCTGGGAGAAATGAAGTATGAACAATTAACAATAGCATTCTTGTCACATCTTTTCGCCTGAATCATTGGCTTTTGTCGTAAAACACAGGCACAAAAAACAAAAAGGTCTTGGAATCCGATTATTCCCTAAAGGTTCGATAAGGACATGTATATGTGCCACCTTCGATTCTCTTTAAGAGGCGGAGCTAAAATAATACGTTACCTGCTCAAGCACAGCTAGGGTCAAACATGTTTTATTCTCTGCGTTAATAGAGTGATTTGCCTGTGTTACAGCACTGGTTTCACTGCTGGTTGTGTTAAAATCGACAGTAGTAGTTTATCATGTCAGGTAGTTTTTAAATTGACAGTGATATGATGCTATCATTGTCGGGTAGAGTACATCACTATTATAAAAACGATATACAGGGAGAATCAAAAACCATTTCGAGCTAAATCGATACTATGCCATCAATTGTAAAGATGTGTCCTTTATAGAGGGCGCTTCCAATCGCCACTATAAATGCATTTCATTACTATGATTAGTGGCGGAGACATACCCTATGATTAGTAGGCAGGCCAAAAGTTGTTCTGCCTCCAAAAATAAGCCATTTTAGATGCAAGTCTATATATGGAGGCAGACCAATAAAAACCTTCTTTGTAAATTGATTTAGAGAGGCAAAATTACTAAAAGTGTCATCTCTGTAAATACGAAATAGGTCTATTTACAGATGTGGCCCTTTTAACAGGCGCAACCAAATGAAACCCTAATAAGCCGTCTAGCCCAAGAGCGCTAGCCTTGTAGCCCAAGCACGTAGTCCGCACCCTCCACACCGAGGAAGGTGCACTAGACTTTGAGCTACAGCAAAGGATGGGCACGAGGGCTACAAGGCTAGCGCTCCCCCCACCAGAGCATAAGCTCTTGCTGATGACCCCCGAAAGGGTGCACCACCCACCCAGTTCTCGCCGTCAACCTTGACTCTGCCACTGGCCTTCTCCCCCGACGAAGACCCGAACAAGGGACCCCTCGGAGCAAAGGGTGGTGACAAGACTAGCACAGGGAAACTCTCGAACCAGGCATAGGGAGCATCAATCCTCCCTTCAAAATAAAAGTCGGTTCAAAGCCAACCTAGCTACCAAGCAGTAAACGATGGACGACAAGTCATTCCCGAGCACGTGTAACATAGTCCAGCTACATCATTTTCATGCTTAATTTCATTGGAGACTGCTCGGCTATCTTAAATCATGGTGGTAGGGTGCATCTTGGCGATTAGGGCTTCGGTAGGCTCTACAGCTTTCTAACGGAGGTCTTTGAGTACGGCAAGCTCAATATTGGCGGGTCCACCTATCACAAACTCACAAACCGAATGTCCAGATACGCGTATAATGCCCCAGCTGCTACCAGCGTCATGTGAGCCGTCGTCGATAGGCCCTGCTAGGCAATCTCCACTAGTCGACCAGGAACCCCCGCCAACAGAGATGCCACCTCTGCAGAAGATTCAGATGCCTCATTTTGGGGATACGCTGCCTGTGATAGGCAGGACGAGCTGCCATTATACAACACCTTGTAGGTCAGCATTCTCCCCTTCGAGAGTCGACACTCAAGTTGCAAGGGCACTTGCTCTCTCCTCCATAGTGGCTTGGGCCTCCCGATGAGAGTGTGTTCAGAATCGGTGACGACGATCTCCTAGCCTGTGTAGGCTAACTTGGTCCTCTAAATGGCCTCCCAAAGATGCTCCTTCTCAATTGCATCAGCTGCCAGACAAAGAAGGCATTGGCTAAAAGTCTCAAACCGGTACGTACAAAACACCATAGCACTACCTCATGCCTGCCTTTCTAGCCTCGCCGACTCCTACTAAGCAAGCTCACGTTGCTACTTCTCACCCAAGTAGGCAGCCACTGAAGCCTGAAGTGTGGCCTTGTCTTGAGATAGACCAACGATCGATAGCTAAAAAGTAAAAGCAAGCATCATAATATTAAAAACAAGAAACAAAGTCCAAATTTGCAACCAAGGTCACAATACCTTGGGTTTCATCACGATGATGCCTCAAGCTCATTCCTAACCTCCTCCTCCAACTCTGCTAGCCAGGCCTGTGCTACTTGGTTTGGATGGATGAAGTGCTCCCAGAAGTAGGCAGACTTTGCTGTTGAATTCTTTTGGGCCTCTGGGACAACAAAATGGCAAATTCGACTCAGTCTTAGTTCGATTAAAGCCAAATCCACCAAAGACTTAAGGGCTAGACCCATCAGGTGCACCGTGTGGCCCCGAGAACAAAAGGAAAAAAGAACACCTACTCGATGATACCATCAAGTAGGTGCTCGGGGGCTAGAGGACATGATAACACCTAGTCAATGGAAACTTACCTTCATGGCAGCTTCGACGACCTTCATCGCTTTCCTTCATAACATCAGATAGGCGTCACAACACTGTCTGAAGGGCACTAGTACATCCCTGGGTGGCCTCAAGGGCCCAATACCTGGCCGCCAAGCAGTGCTCTTCTTCGAAGTCATTAAAAAAGAATTGGTCATCGTCACCCTGTACTCGAAGAGGCTCTGTGTAGGGCGATTTAGGCCCCCATGGCACGAAGGGGTGCTCGAAGGGCGTCGGGCCCCCCACCTCCATTACTTCAAGGAGCGGAACCCACCATCAACACTAGGGCATCCCCAACAGAGTATTCGATGATGCTAGGCTAGTCACCACCCATCGGGTTCGGGGTGGCGTCCACTCGAGGGGAACCCAACTCATCACCCATAGTGGCATCAAAAGTTGGACCCTCATGCTTGAGCTCTGTCTCATCATGCATGAGTGAGCCCATGGAAGGGCCCTCAGGCATGGGTGGGAAGGAATATGTGACTGCACCATAGCGAGTTATGGCATCATCAATATAGCCTCGAACAAAGGCGTTCCTTCGACCTCTGTTGGAATTACTACCTTCAAGGTCTCACCTTCATTCATTGGAATGGGAAGTGGCGGAGTTTGGGTCGTGCCAATCGCTACAGTCACCTTGGGTTGCTCCATTTCAGGTGGCATCATGGACCTCAAGCTACAAGTCAAACGTGGAAAACACTAAGAACCCAGATAATCATTATTTCAGGGAAACACGAAGATATACTCACATGTTCCAAGGAGGAAGAGAAATCATAGCAGGCCTCGCGGGATCCCCCACTGGATGATGGCCCTAGTGGGCTCCTCTCTTGAAAGGGGACATATTCCACATTAGGGCTTAAGCTGCCCATAATAGAACTTTTCCCCCGGCAGCACCTGTCAGTTGGGTGGACGACTCAGCCTCATCATTAGCCGCTGACTCAGGGACCTTTCGAACTAATATCAAGTTGGTTGAATCAGAGCTTGCTATGTCTTCCCCGAGTTTATACCAGTGTCGATGCCATCAGACCTACCTAGAATAATGGGAGTTTGATCTTGCCTTTGCCTCTTCTTCTTTGCCTCAGGGGCCAAGACCCCCGCGCTCCTGGTAGTCGAGCGTGAACCATCCTCGGTGCCCTTCTTCTTCCTAGTCTGTACCTGAGGAGCGAATTTGGGCTTAGTAGTAGGAGAAGCCCTAGGCTTAACAACGGGAGGAACCTGTGGCTTGGGCGTGATGGTGCTTGCCTCACCCAAATCCTCACCAACGACGCTCGCTCCACCCGCATCTCTAGTGACTGCCCCGCCAACATCACCCCATAGCCACCTTCTCCACCTTATCACGAAGGACCCTTGAGTGGTAATCGAGACGGGACTATCCAAGAACAAACACAAGGATTCAAGAATATGCCTTACGAATCAAAGTATGAACAAAGCAGTTCAGTAGCTTACCATTCCTTCCATGAGGCCCTTCTTCGCACTTAGGGGTTTGATCAATCGGTCCCCATTCTTGATGATAGACTTGGTACCAAGCACCCGATTGGCAACAAGGATTGCCTCCTTGAGGCTCATCATCTCGAGGGCCTCAACGCTCTGGCAAATTTGTACATGGGGAGGTCCCGCTCCTACCAAGGTTGGATCCACCTCTAGAAGAAGGCTACTAGACAGGATATATTGGCCAGTGCAGCCCACCCACCGTACCAATGGTATTCCCACAGGTCAACAACCATCTGGTTCGCCTGGTGGAGCTTGAGCTTATCCATGTCTTCCTTCTCCTTCACTGAAAGTGGTGATGGGAACTTGTGGGAGAACACCGGAGTGCCGTAGTCATATACATGGAACCACTTCTTCGCCCAATTAACCATATTTGAAGGGAGTTTGACAAAGAAGAAGGGAGATTGGTCAACTGCCTTGATCCAAAGGCTATCGGCGACTTTCCAATCTGATTGGGGGAGAACCTCTAAGCAACAACAGAAGAGCCCCTAATGTGACTGAATCCCTACATAACCTTCATAGATGCCATTGGGGGTGAGATGGTACACATGGTGTCGTAGAAGTGAAGGAGTTCGAGGACAAACCAATGTGTTGGGAAATTGAACCCTCGTCAGAAGAAGTTGATGAAGAACATGATCTCACCGAAGTTAGGGGCCAGCATGTCTTGGCCCAGGGTACACTGATACCCCAAGAATGCTTCTGGTGCTAAAAATCCCTCCTGAATGAGAGCCTCAATGTCTATCGTGTTGTCGGTCGACACGTCCCATGGAGAAACAAGGCAAAACCCTTGCCGCTCTTACCACCTTTGCTGCCCTTGTCACCAACCTTGTCCTCTATGGTTGAATTAACTCTCTTAGCTTTCTTTGGTAGGATTTTTCTCGGTGCCAATGCGATGGAGGATGGAGAAGAACAAGAATGGGATCTAGAAATGGTCATGATCGCTTGGTCAAAGTGGAAGAGAAGTGAATACGACTGTTATTGATGGCGGTAGTGAGAAGATGAGATGTCTCCACCCTTGACTGCTTATAAAGAGACTAGGAAGATTAAACCCAGGGTGAAATCAAGCCCACTAGCCCAGAAACCTATTGGAAAACTAGGTGGTCCAATACTTTGGCAGTAAGCCTGGTTGTTGATGCAAAAACATGGCGATGCAAGCAACACATAGCAAGTCGGATGATCCACACTGGAGATTTGGTTAGCTTCAACGCTGAGCCAGTTGGATTCGATCGAAAACCCAAAAGACGTGCTAATCATTTGACCTGCAATTGACAAGGGAAAGAAAGCTTATTAGCAACACAAGGCGAAACATGCCAGTTTTGCTCTAGACAATTCTGAATATGTGGCTCCGAAAGCCAGCGGGTGAGGCCATCGACTAGACAGTCGATATCCGACATTTATGTAAAAGAAAGCTCTTGATAATGAAAGAAATCAGTTGATCATAAGCAAAATCATGGTAAACAACGCCTTGGATCATAGCAGATTTTAAGGATCGATGTTTGATCAAGATGGGAACTAGTACAATACACCTAAATGTAGAAAAACTAGTAGGCCCCTTCGTTCAAGTTCTCATTTTCAAACTAGATAACCGACTTTGGTACAAATAAGAATCATAGCTCATGTCTGTCCACCATAAGACATAAATAAACCTTCAAACAAATAAAATCTGATATGTTATGATCAATAGTGAGGTTCGAGTAGATCGATGCAGCTATGATGGTCATAACAAACTTTGAGATCAAAAGCTTAAGAGTCTACTCGGGCCTGACAGTTTCTTGGTATGAGACATGTATGTGAAGGCACACGTAATCGGCTACAATAGTCAATTTCAGACATGGAAAATAGACAAATGCACGATTTGTTCATGACCAAACTCATTAGTTATCAAGATCTGATCTAAGGCTCCACCAATGAGGTTCGAGCAAATCAATGCAGCTATAGTGATAACTATAGATCAAAGCTCGTTAGCCATTGAATTCTTCCATAAATGACTCATGCTTTTGAATGCATCCCATGTGTAGCCAAGATCGAAGTAAAACAACCAATCTAGCAGGACTAATCATTCATCTTCTAGGTTTTAGTTAAAAGTGATCAAGAGATGATTAATCAAAGTGGTATGATGTCGATCTATCTCAATCTTAACTGGATAAAATGATTTTATTGCTGATAATAGAACATTGAATACAATAAAATCAATAACTAGGGAGATTAACCGAAAACAATAAGAAGAAATCTCACTGATTTTGATTAATCAGATAACTAGTGATCTTGCATGACAAGATCGATAACTAGTGAATCGGCCAAAACAGCAAGGAAGACCCTATTAATTTTAGCAGATTCGATAACCGGTGATATTGCATTAAACGACGAGTCATCTAACGCAAGATCGATAATTGTGATTGATATAAAAAATTCACAAGAGGTCAATCAGCTGATGCAGCCTTGTGACTTTAAGATACAATTGAGAACTAGCCTATTTCACGTTATAAGAGATCAATCGGCTGATGCAAACCTTACAAGCAATATAAACCGTGATGGCACTCACTACCAAACCGGAGGTCGATCAGTTGATGCAGCCCTATTTGCTGAAGAATTCATCAGAATCTACATTACTCCTACTCCTAGGGTTTTGGCGTGTTGCTGAAAAGTTGTGTTGTATTGATTGGTTGATGTTATATACAATAACCGAGGCTTAATATTTATACCTAGAGCCTAACCATGAGTTCTACTCGAATATGACTTGTTACAATTCTTGAAAATAAAGAAAACCTTCTATCTTTAACGATAACTTGGACTCTATTCCTTCCCTTTCTGTAGAGCCCGACATGTCTTCCTCCGATGCCATATAACTTGATGATGTCACCCTCAAAAATAGCCGATTCTGACCCGTCCTCCAAACCAGCTGATACCAATCCTTGCCCAGTTGCCCATTTGACGATGTAACTCTTGGAGGCTTCGAATCCTTGAATCTTCTCTTTTCAAATTTTGGTGTAAACACATGGCCCTAATTTTGGGATAAAATGTATTTTATTCCAAAATTACTTCTTCTGTACTGCCCTGACGGGTTGCAAACAAGGGTCACGAATCTTTGCACTGGGGTCTACTGTATGTCACCTCTTCTTAAGCCCTTGTTTGTTCGCAAGCTTCATGCATGCGCCATCTTTTGTTGACATCCCACACTTCAAAACCTTGTGGGGGTCTAGACTCCCTTCAATCCAATGAAGACTTTGTGGGTCAAACTTTGTCTCAATGTAATCCCTTTGTAACAATCCCACGGTATTTACAAGAATGGAAAGCAATAAATCTAACTCCGTCGCGCTACTGGTTTTTATGCAAACTGTTTCCTAAATTCTTGGAGTGCCGATCTATTCCCATAACTGATCCTAAGTCCATAGTTCTACTGACGTCCATCTTTGCATATTCTGGGCTTTATAGATGAGACATGGTTGTGGACGGCCAAACCAATCTGCCTCACCTCAAGTCCTCTGCCTCCTGAGTGCGATCTATTCCTTGATAAGCTCTGAAGAGATGGAGAATAACAAGAGGCCCATTGAAGAAGTTTCCACCAATCCTGTGACGCAACGTCTCCATCTCTAGGAGTAAGGCTATTTGTGTATTTATCAATTTTCCTAGCCAGAGTGACCTAACCTTTTGTTGGCAGAATCGACCCGAGTTACATCCCTTCTCCCAGCACAATCTATGGACCTAGCGGCATGCAGATAGCATCCTCCATAGCTCCTACCATTACCCCTACCGATCCTCATGGCGATGTTTGTCACCGGTGTTGACGATAGATAAGTGTCAATTTTAACCGTCAACGAAACATGAAAAAGGACCTAAACATAATTACTACATAGATATAGGGGGTTTACTGATAGAATTCCATGAGTTTTGGTGAATGTCTGTTTCTATAGGGTGTCAGCTAAAAAGAACCAAGGAAGGCCCACATGTCAGATTTATATAGAGACAAAAGGGGTACGAACAACTTTTCTAGAATCTAGAAGATATGAGAAGACTCTGGAAACAAACAGGAGGCGAAACGGGCCTAGAAGTGGGGCGCCCGCCCCCCTCCTTGGGCGCCCGCCTAGGCTACAGAGCCAATCAGGGGCGACCTCCTAGATCTGCCTCCACCGCCTTTGATGATCAATAATAATCGTAGATCAAGGTCGGTTTGATCCGAGGGCTGTGGTGCTTCCTAGAGGGCTATATAACCAAGGCTCCCCCTAGGGTTTGGTACCATATCTCTTCTACAGATCAAAAGCTAGGGTTTCAATTCTTCATCCAAGTAGAAGAGGGTCCCTCTAGTTCATCTAGTTCTAGTTCATCTAGATATAGTTCTAGTTCATCTAGTTGTATCTAGAAAATAGGGAGAGAGAGGAGGAGAGAGATGAGGAGGAGCTGGATCTATCAGATCTTCCTCAACATTGTACTTTTGCAGCATCTGGTTCGTCATTTAGCAATCTCCAGGTTCTTCAATTATTATTTCTAAGTTCTAAGTTCTTATTTAATTCTTACTTTATTCTATTTACTTGAACTCCACTTGTATTTGAGTGCTCTAGTTATAATATTTGGCTAGAGTAGTAAACCCTAGCATAGACGTGGTGTCTAGGCTATAGTTTACATGAGTTTGCGCCCAATCTCACGGTTAGTTGTGGTAGCCCTCAGAGGTGACAGCTCTGTCTGGCCATTGCAATCCACCCGTATGGGTTGGTGTTTCGTAGAGCTTTTGGTAGCCTTCCCCCAACTACTTTCTTCCCAGTCTCTTTCGATAGTCAGAAAGGTACTGTTGCTCCATAGTAAGTAAAGTACAGTAAGCCCGATCTTGATCACCTAATCAACTTAGAAAACCCTAGAAAGTTCCTCTCTTCCTACCAAAAATATATATATCTTTCTTATCTTATCTTTATCCTTGGACGGACTTGATTCTCTAGTACACTTCATGTTCCCCGTGGAAATCGATACTCTGGAATACTCCCGGGTGAAAGCTACATCGGTATCCGTACGCTTGCGGATTTCTCTGTGTGCATTAAAAATACCCAACAAGCTTTCTAGCGCCGTTGCTGGGGACCGGTAGTTGTGCTAGTTTAGAACCAAGTTTGTCTGTGTATCCTTTTCCTTTTACCACCTTTTTACCACAACCACTTTACCATATGGATTCCACTCCTATTCATAAATTCTCTGCACCAAAGGGCGAGTTCTTAGAGCCACCACAATCATCAAAGCCAATTATAGCATCTAGCTATGAACTCAAACCTGGCTTTATAGCCATGGTGCAGGCGCAATCCTTCTCTGGGTTAAAAGATGAAAATCCTTATACCCACCTTCGGGAATTTGAGCACTTGTGTTCTTGCCTCGTTATCGCTGGCATGACACAAGAGACCCTTAAATGGAAATTGTTTCCGTTCTCCCTTTTAGGAATAGCGAAGCAATGGTATGCTCATACCGTAGGAGGAGTAAATGGAAACTGGGATGAACTTCGAGTCAAATTTGGTCTCACTTTCTTCCCTGTTTCTAAAGTTAATGCCCTTCGAATAGAAATTCTTAAATTTGAACAGAAGGAGAAGGAGACTCTAGGAGCAGCCTGGGCTAGGTTCACAAGCCTTAAAAACACTGGTCCAGACCTATCTTTGCCTGACCACGTCTTTCTAAATCACTTCTACTATGGTCTTAGCAAAGAAGCTGCTCTACACCTCGACATATCTTCTGGAGGCTCATTCACACACATGTCCTTTAGTGAGGGGGAAGTTATCCTTGAGAAAATCCTTGAAAACACTCCCTGCACTGGCATTTTTGATGAGTTTCCTAAAGAAGAAAAAATAAGTCAAGCCAAGCCCTGACCAACAAGAGGAGATACATGCGACCGAATCCGAAATTCCTTTATATTCTTCTAATGATTTGGTTGTCAAAGAATCTCCTACTACGAAAACACAAAATATGTTGGAAGACGATGAGCCCCATCCTTCCACATTCCTCTATGAAATTGAGGATGGTCTTTTTGAAGATTTTGGGAATGCTTCGAACTTTCCAGTTCAAGTAAAGCCTCTAGAACACTCTACACCATTTAAGGATGATGATATTCCATGCAATGATCCATTCTTAATGGAACACATCAAAGGACTCTCGGGCATCATGAGCCATGAGTGGTTGGTAGAAACAGAGTTATCTAGTGAGGTAGCCTAAATTATTGCCCCCTCAGAAGTTCTAATGTGCATCCTAAAAAAGAAAACCATAGAGGCTCATTATAATCCTACCATTAGGATGAACATTATTTCTAAGGCTTTGGCTGAAGAACTTTGCCCCAACGAGTCCTTGATCCCATCTCATAAGCTTCTAAGAACTCCATCTAGAGTTACTCTAGAAAGTTATGGGGTCATGAGGTCTATTCCCTTGCGCATAAGAGGCTTTGAGTATCGTCTAGACTTTCACACCTATGACATCTTGGACAGGTCCATTTTGATTGGTGTACCTTTGGGGACACTCTTTCTAGAGTGACAAAAACAAAGTCTCTTGAATTTAAAGTTGGGAAACTCTACTATCGATGTCTCGCTTGCACGCTCACACAACGCAACAGTAGAACCCAAGCTCGAACAAGATCCTATTGAGGAAGTTTTAATGGTATCTCTAGAAGACATGGACCAACCTCTTTTCGATAATGAACACTTCATCGAAGAAGAGGAAGAGCTAGCAGAACCTATTGAGCTAGACCCTTTGGAGGTGCCTCCACAACCCTCAATTGACCTAAAACCTCTTCCTCTTGGCTTGAAATATGTCTTTCTCAATAATAATCTAGAAACTCCCGTCATCATAAGTGACAAGCTTTCCCAAGAAGAAACATATAGGCTTGTCACTGTCCTAGAAAGACATAGATTAGCTATAGGCTACTCAATCCATGACCTCATAGGAATTAGTCCCGTTCTCTGCACGCATCGTATCCCTATAGATCCTAACATCTCACCGACAAGAGAACCACAACAGAGACTTAACAACGCTATGCAAGAAATTATTAAGAAAGAAGTCTTAAAACTTTACCAAGCTAGGATTATTTATCCTGTGCCACATAGTGAATGGGTTAGCCTAGTCCAAGTGGTACCAAAGAAAGGAGGGATGACAGTTGTTACAAATGAAAAGAATGAACCAATTCCTCAATGAACTGTCACTGGGTGGAGAATGTGCATAGACTATCGAAAACTCAACAAGGCTACAAGGAAAGATCACTTCCCGTTACCCTTCATTGATGAAATGTTGGAACGGCTTGCAAACCACTCTTTCTTTTGTTTCTTTGATGGGTATTCCGGATATCACCAAATCCCAATCCACCCCGATGACCAAAGTAAGACCACTTTCACATGCCTGTATGGAACTTACGCATATCGACGAATGTCATTCGGATTGTGTAATGCTCTAGCTTCTTTCCAACGGTGCATGATGTCTATCTTCTCCGAGATGATCGAGAAAATCATGGAGGTGTTCATGGATGACTTTACCGTCTATGGCAAAACCTTCCATGACTGTTTAGAGAATTTAGACAGAGTCTTACAACGATGTGAAGAGGAGCATTTAGTCCTAAACTAGGAAAAATGTCATTTTATTGTTGGGGAAGGAATAGTACTAGGACACAAAGTGTCCGAACGTGGGATAGAAGTGGATAGAGCAAAGATTGAAGTCATTGAACAACTTCCACCTCCCACGAATGTGAAAGGAATTCAAAGCTTTCTAGGCCATGCGGGGTTCTATAGGTGTTTTATCAAAAACTTTTCTCAAATTGCTAGACCTCTCACTAGCCTATTAGCTAAGGATGCGCCTTTTATCTTCAATAATGAGTGCCATGAAGCCTTCCAAACTCTTAAGTAGGCACTCATTTCAGCTCCAATCATCCAACCACCTGATTGGACGCTGCCTTTTGAGATCATGTGTGATGCTAGCGACTTTGCTATTGGTGCCGTTCTCGGCCAAACAAAGGATAAGAAGCATTATGCTATATCCTACGCTAGCAAAACCATGACCGGACCACAACTCAATTATTCTACCACTGAAAAAGAGTTGTTGGCAGTTGTCTTTGCAATAGACAAGTTTAGATCTGACTTAGTTGGAGCAAAAATAATCATCTATTCAGACCATGCTGCCCTTAAATACCTGCTTACTAAGAAAGATGCTAAACCCCGTCTTATAAGATGGATTCTTTTGCTCCAAGAATTTGACATTGATATAAAAGATAAGAAAGGAGTAGAGAATTCAGTAGCCAATCACTTGTCTAGGCTTCAATATAAGGAAACACATGAGTTTCCTATCAATGACTATCTGAGGGATGACACACTCCTCATGGTAACACACTCGGACCCTTGGTATGCGGATATTGTGAACTATATGGTTGTAGGCTATGTTCCACCAGGAGGAGACAAGAGAAAGCTCAAATATGAAGCTTGTTGCCACTTGTGGGAGGATCCGTATCTCTATTGGGTATGTGCTGATGGATTGTTACGGAAATGTGTCCCAATGGTTGAAGCCATGAAAATCATAGAGAGATGTCACGCATCACCCTATGGAGGACATTATGGAGCATTTTGCACAAATGCAAAGATCTAGCAAAGTGGATTTTTCTGGCCAATGATGTATCAAGATACAAAGGAGTTTGTTAGAAGATGTGCCAGATGTCAAAAACATGGAAACATAAATACTCAGGATGCAATGCCACTTCAGAACAACCTCCAAATAGAGTTGTTTGATGTTTGGGGAATTGATTACATGGGACCATTCCAGAAGTCAAGAGATGTTGAATACATCTTGGTGGCAGTTGACTATGTATCCAAGTGGGTAGAAGCTTTACCATGTCGAGCTGCTGATTCCAAGCATGCCAAGAAGATGTTTCATGAAGTGATATTTCCAAGGTTTGGAATGCCAAGAATGGTCATAAGTGATGAAGGATCACACTTCATTGATAAGTCCTTCAGACAGTTCATTGCTGGATATGGAGTCAAACACAATGTTGCAACTCCATACCATCCCCAAACAAGTGGTCAAGCAGAAACGTCAAATAAGCAAATCAAGAACATTCTGCAGAAGACCATGGATGAGATGGGAAAGAAATGGAAGCACCAGCTTCATGATGCACTATGGGCATACCGGACTGCATACAAAACACCCATAGGAATGTCACCTTATCAGCTTGTATATGGGAAAACATGCCACTTGCCGGTTGAATTGGAATTTAAAGCTCATTGGGCAATCAAGAAATGGAACATGGATCTCCATCTAGCTGGTAAGAATCGTCAGATGCAAATATCTGAGCAGGAGGAATGGAGAGAAAAGGCTTATCATAACTCCAAGATTTACAAGGAGAGAACCAAAAGATGGCATGATAAGAGAATCAAGCATAAGGAATTCAAGCCTGGAGATAGAGTTCTACTGTTCAACTCAAGAGTAAAGCTCTTCGGTCATGGAAAACTTAGAAGCAAATGGGAAGGACCATTCAAGGTGATTGAAGTTGCATCCCATGGTGCTGTCACACTTCAGGATGATTCAGGTAACATATTCAAGGTAAATGGTCAACGTTTGAAAGTTTTTCTAGAATCTAAAAACTTAGAAGAAATTGATGTAATTGAATTTTTGCAATTTAAAGATCCAATTTAAAAAACTCCTTTGTAAAGGCTCTAGACAACTAAGGCTCAAACACCTAAACACTTAATTAGTTCCACAAGTTTTGTTGTCTATTTGAGTTCTACAGGATTTGGGAAGTTTGAGAAGAGTGAGACCTACATCAATCTACAAACAGAATGACTATGTCAACATCTAGCTTGGGGGGAGAGCATTCCCCATGTATCTAGCTAAGTGTTTTCTTACCTATCTATTTACTTATATATTTATTCTTTGATATATGAAACAAATAAAAAGATGCATAACCTTTAGAAAGCCAAATAAATGTTTCTCTTTCTATATATTTATGTATGATCTTTAAGCTTGCTAAATAAATATAGGAGAGTGTGCTAAGTTTCATCTTGCTAAAATAAATCCCTGTGATAAACTCTTATGAAAATAATAAATAGTTGCTCTGTTGTAATCCTTTCAAGTGTCTGTTTCCAACCCAGAACTCTCCCAAGTTTTGGACACACTATTTTGATCTAAGATTTACTCTGAACCTAAAACTTGTGGGTGGCAAATGCTTGATCTAAGTCTAGGTAGTTGACGGGTATGATATGGGAAGGTCTGAGCTGCTATTTATCTTGTTCTAAGTGATACTAGAGTTCTAGAGAATTTATCTTTTGAAAAATTAAACTGTTGCATGATGAGTTCCTGTATGATGAGAGTTTAAATTCCCACCACAGCCATATATCATGCTTGTTAGATTAGGAAAACTTCCACTTATATTTAATGCTTGTGAGCATTGAGTATGGTCAAGTTGTGTTGACCCTTAGGAATTGGTCATGCGGTTAAAATCAAGATCATGTACACTCCACTCATATGTGCTGCTTCTACCCTGGAAGTACGCATCCACATACTTTCCATTTAGACACATCCCAAAATTGTTTTACTCCTACACTAGGAGTGAGCATGAAAAAAATCTCATCATCCATTGCTAGCCCCTTTTGTTATCCAATAAAGCTCCAAATATTCCTATTACTACCTCTATCAATATATCTAAAAAGAGGCTTGGGTGCTCTGAAAAAAAAGAAAAAAAAAAGAAAAGAAGAAAGAAAAAAAGAAGAGAAGAAAGGAAGAGGACAAATGTCCCAACATAAGAAAGGTCTTGAGCAGCCTAAGTTCTCTCTAAATTCTTCAAAGTCAAGAGGTATAAATTTCTTCAAGGAGCAAAAGTAGAATTAGGTGTTCACCATTATCATTTCTTTACCCTTTTGTTTCTACTCACCATCATTGCTATTTGTCACTATCACCATATATCCACTCAACCCATATATCTAGAACCACACGCATTCACATCTCGATTTGACTGTATGGCTGGACTCATTCCTCTAGATCTATATTTTGACTGTGCAATATATGTTTGCAAGTATGTATGCGATGTCTCCCCACCTATGAGCTCCACATAAGCCTATTAAGTTGTAGGGTGAGAGAGAGAAGACAATGCTATTATGCCTTACGCCAAAAATACCACATATTTTGAGAGAAGAGAGAAGGCATACACTCTTAATGCCTTGGTAAGGATCCAGAAATACCACAAAGGAGAGACTTGAGAAGGTCATACATAGGAATCTCTGAGTTTTATATGAAAATCTTGCAAAACTCTAGAATAAAGGTTGAACAAAGAGCTAGAGACATAGTGCTTGACTTGACTGTTCTGTCTTTCAACTGCTCAAGACCCAAGTGACAGCTACAAGTCTCATGGTGGAAGGTAATATAGGTAAGTTTGAAAGTCAGGATAGTTCACTCTAAACCGGAGAAGAGTTCTTATTTGAACGTATGTGTACTTTTGAGATGTGAAAGCATTGTAGCAACTCCTGATCCATCACTAAGTTTATCTTTGCTCAGAGACGAGCAAAGGGTAAGCTTGGGGGAGTTTGTTGACGGTAGATAAGTGTCAATTTTAACCGTCAACGAAACATGAAAAATGACCTAAACATAATTACTACATAGATATAGGGGGTTTACTGACAGAATTCCACGAGTTTTGGTGAATGTCTATTTCTGTAGGGTGTCAGCTGAAAAGAACCAAGAAAGGCCCACATGTCAGATTTACATAGAGACAGAAGGGGTACGAACAACTTTTCTGGAATCTAGAAGATATGAGAAGACTCTAGAAATAAACGGGAGGCGAAACGGGCCCGGAAGTGGGGCGCCCGCCCCCCTCCTTGGGTGCCCGCCCAGGCTACAGAGCCAATCAGGAGTGACCTCCTAGATCCTACCTCCACCGCCTTTGAGGATCAATAATAATCATAGATCAAGGTCGGTTTGATCCGAGGGCTGTGGTACTTCCTAGAGGGCTATATAACCAAGGCTCCCCCCTAGGGTTTAGTACCATATCTCTTCTATAGATCAAAAGCTAGGGTTTCAATTCTTCATTCAAGTAGAAGAGGTTCCCTCTAGTTCATCTAGTTCTAGTTCTAGTTCATCAAGATATAGTTCTAGTTCATCTAGTTGTATCTAGAAAATAGGGAGAGAGAGAGAGAGAGGAGGAGGAGGAGAGAGCTGAGGAGGAGCTAGATCTGTCAGATCTTCCTCAACATTGTACTTTTGCAGCATCTAGTTCGTCATTCAGCAATCTCCAGGTTCTTCAATTATTGTTTCTAAGTTCTAAGTTCTTATTTAATTCTTACTTTATTCTATTTACTTGAACTCCTCTTGTATTTGAGTGCTCTAGTTATAATATTTGGCTAGAGTAGTAAACCCTAGCATAGACGTGGTGTCTAGGCTATAGTTTACCTGAGTTTGTGCCCAATCTCACGGTTAGTTGTGGTAGCCCTCAGAGGTGACAGCTCTGTCTGGCCATTGCAATCCACCCCGTACGGGTTGGTGTTTCGTAGAGCTTTTGGCAGCCTTCCCCTGACTACATTCTTCCTAGTCTCTTTCAAGAGTCAGAAAGGTACTGTTGCTCCATAGTAAGTAAAGTATAGTAAGCCCGATCTTGATCACCTAATCAACTTAGAAAACCCTAGAAAGTTCCTCTCTTCCTGCCAAAAATATATATATATCTTTCTTCTCTTATCTTTATCCTTGGATGGCCTTGATTCTCTAGTACACTTCACATTCCCCTTGGAAATCGATACTCTAGAATACTCCCGTGTGAAAGCTACATCGGTATCCGTGTGCTTGCGGATTTCTCTATGTGTATTAAAAATATCCAACAACCGGCTCCTTCAGGAGAGAGACGAGGCTCGAGCCCTGTAACACCCTAGGTGTTTGTAACTCATTGAGTAGTGGGTTTGATCTCAAACATGATAGATTAAGTGGAGATGACAATGTAAAGGTCAACCTATGGAGATAAGCCTAATCTAAACTTGGATGTTACTCCTTTGTTTTGCATATAGGACTTTTACAAGATATAAGCTTGGGTGGTGTTATGGCAATATCTTCATGTGTCTCACCTTAGTACCTATCTATATTGATCCCTGGAAAAGTTTCATGAAGTTTGGAATCAAAAAGTCACATGAAATGATAAGTTATATGCTTGTTTGGATTATAACTAACACCTGCCTTACATCCCATGGGAACTAGTGTTTATGCAACATACAAATGCAACATGTGGAACAACCTAGGGAAGCATGTGTAGCATGTACCTTGAAGCAAACACAGGAAACACTTGTAACATGGCCTTGAAACAAGCACTACAATTATAGTGACTTCTATGTTTCAATGCATGTGAGGCCTACACTTTTGTGCAACCTATGCATGGTGGGTATGTTGGCCTCTACAACACCTTAACTACACTTAGGACACTTAATGGAACAATGTTCATGTTGATCATTTTGCCTAACTGTGCTTCTAAGTGATGGTTGACCATGTATGGACCCTAGAACACTTTTGTTTGACCGTTTCAAAAGTGTGACCTAGAAGCTTTGCATGACTGTGCACCCTTTTACAAAGTTGTAGAGAATTTTATAAGGAACAAACTTTGTTTAAGAGTCAAGTCATGAAAATATGTGGAACATGCTCAAAAAGGGCCCACAAGTCAGAATTTGGACTATTTCCAACACTTAGTAATTTTAAAACCCTGATTTCAGTGTCTTCGACATTGGCATTCCGCGTTCTCCAATTTTTGTTAAGCAACTCAAGTGGAGGCAAATACAAAAGTTGGAGTAGACATTATGGAGAAAAGCATGTAAAAAGATGGCATTAGTTTGACTTCATTTTGACCATCAAGTTGGATTTTTGCTCAGCACTGTCAATGCGCTGACACTACCATGTTGGTCACTAATTATCTGCTAATCTATGGCCCTAATGATCTTGCACCCTAAATGAAAAGTGTAGAGCGTGGTATGGGCTACAACTTTGCTTTTAGGCCCATAGCCCAGTTCGAACCCGAGCTAGCCCAAAAATGGTCGCCAAGTCGGGCACCGCGACGTGTGACAAGTGTTCGAGAAAATGGCTCAAAGGCCGACGGGTGTCCGTGGACGTGGCCGCCATGCTAGCTTCGTACCCCCACGTTCACGGCACGCGTCCCTGCCGTGCCCCTACCTTCCCAAGGTAGACACTGAGCCACCCCAGCCGCTCCTCCACTTCCCAAGCTCGCTCTCTGCCTCTCCCTCGCTCAGCTCCGCCCAGAGCGCGCATGCCGCGATGGCCGCCCATGGAGCTCCGGCCACCGCTGCGTTCCCACCGCTCCGAGCTCCCTCTCATCCCACCGTGAGCACCACCACCTTCACCTTGCCACGATTCATCTTTGGCACGAGCTCTCAACTCGCGTTCACCTCCCCTGCCGCTGGGAACCACCACTGCCACCGTGCAGCCGCCGCCGCGGCCGGTCGCGCGCGTGGCCAGACCGCCACCGGCTGAGCCTGACCGAGCTGCCAGCGCCCACGCCTGCGGGCTTGGCCGCCGTTGCCCTTGCGCACCTTCCCCGGTCGCCCAGCCACCGAAGCGCCGCCGCCGTCGACACTGCCCCTCCGGAGCCGCCCGCGCACGTGGTCAGCAGGCCATAGACCACCTCGGCCCCTACTACGAGCGCCTATGGATGCACCTCGCCACCCTGGTGCTTCCCCACCGCTTCACCGCGGCCGCCGACGACCTCACCGGCCAGAGAAGTGCCGGCCGGCACTCTCTCCCCGCCTCCCCTGTTTCCGGCGCCGAAGAAAGGAGACCTCCTGTCTGTCTGTCTCTCTTTGTGAATGACAAGTGGGCCCAATGGTCCAGCCGGTCCCACTTGTCGGTTTAAGAAAGCGGTTGTCTGGGTATGTATTCGGGTGGGGCTAGCAAATTAAGTAGGGTTGTTCTAATTCTGTTTTTGAATTTCAGAAAATTGGTGAATCTTATAAAAATCATATCTCATGCTAGGTAATTCCAAAAATAGCAAGAGTGGACTTTTTGGAAACCTTGAGAAGAGCTATTTGTAGTAGAGTCATAAAATTCTATATGTTTGTAGATGTTTTCTGATGTCTTTATTTAAGTTTTAAAAATGCTCTAAAATGCCTCTAAACTTGACCAGAGCAAGATCTGGACTTTTAGAACCCCAAAAATGGTGATTCTTGTTTTGTTAATTTTGTGATGACATGTACTTGCTAGGAAAAATGTTAAACACACTATTTGTTCACTGTTTTCTTAGGGTTTTGATTTGACCTTGTTAAATAAGGAAAATTACATTTTATTACTTGTCATTTTATATCTTGAGTTGTGATGCTCCAAATGATGTGAAATTTTTATGGTAGTCTTTTCATGATATTTATGTACTGTGGTATAAATTTCTTGGTCACTACTTATTGGATGATCTAGTTATTGATTTAACTTGTTTATAGCTTGATAAATAGCTTATAAATAATATATAAATGATAAAATAGAAAATGTTGTTCCATTACCTTAGTATGATGTCTCTCTATCATATTGATTCATTCTATGGCCATGTATTCACAGAAAATATTGAGTTTTAGGTTTGACCTGTTCTCACATGATTTATTTTAATAGTTGATTGTCTTTTTCATAGGGGTTGATGTACTTATCTAAATGGCTTGAAATTTGTACAGTAGACTTTTGAGAGCATGGGTAGGCCTCTGTAATTTTGGTAGAATTTATTGTGCATTTTTTATATGTGTTCATGATTCCACCTAATTATCTAAATAAATTAAGAAAAGGCATTAAAAGAATTTATTTAGAAATGGACACTATGTTTTCTGATGTTCATTAGTCATGTATGAAAGGTTGGTAAAGTTGGTTTTGTCTAATTATATGTTTGCAATATAAGTTAATAATTATTTCTTGCAAATGAGGTTTCTGGACAGATCTGGGAACTTAGCAAAGTTCTTCATGATAATTTGCTTTGTTGTGAAACTTGTTTATACAAAAGTTGTAGATAATTTATATATATAGCTGCTGTTAAAATTTGGTGGTATTTGGCGAGGTGGTTTAGGAGTTATAGCTGTTTAAAGTTGGGTTACAGAATTGCTTGCTCTCTGTCTTGTTAGATCAGTTTCTGTGTTTGTGTAAATTTGACATGTTAAACTTTGGAATCATGCTGTGATGATTATAAATGAAATTTATATAATTTCATAAGCTTTCCATAATGTCTTCTTGTAAGTCATTTGGAGTTGTAGATCTCCAGTTATGATTAAATTACTCAGCTGTTGGTCTGATGTCCAGAAGGTAGCAATTTCTAGTTCTAGTACTTTGATTAACTTTGTCATGCTTGGGTATTGAAATGTGACTCATATCTTTGATGATACTTGAGTGGTACCCTATAATCTTGCGAGACTTGTTTCTTGATTGATGTGCTTGCCCTCTTCTATGTTATGTCTTAATGAGGATTAAGTTAATTAGCTCTAGGGTTTATGTGAACTTTGGTATGCTTGCATGATTACTTTGTTTATTGCACTTCTATGCATTCATACATATGCATTATTGCACCTCATTTAGGTACGCTAGCTGAAGCACGTGAAGGACCTAATGTGAAGCCAAACCCGAAGATGGAGTTGGTGGATCTATCCCGAAGATAGAAGGACCGGACAAGTGATAGATTGGGAGATGCTCGCCAAGTGAATTCATCTGACATATTCTAACTTGAGTCGGATCCCAGGCAAGCCCCGGAGCATTATAAGCCTCCTATCTTCAAAGCAATTAATTCTATATATGTTATAAGTATTGTTGCATTAAGTGGTAGGAGTTGGTTGGAAACCCTTGCTGCATTATATCAGTCCTTGTCCAGATATATGAATCCTTGAATCCTACATAAATTAGGATCGAGTAGATGCTTAGCCCTGCTTTAAGCGGTAGAAGTCAGGTGATTTCCTGTCACCTGCGAGATATAGGGATATTCATATATGGCACGGTTGACTATATTTGCTATCGTGGAATGGAACCATGTGTTAATAAAATGAAATGAGACCGGGCGGGATGACGATAGTGAAGCAACAAGGCATGGAGGTCTTGGGTGTGGATCTATCCCCGTCTGAGTCGTTTAAGGACCGATTCGCTGTACGTCCTTGAGTCATGTTGAACGCAGTCTAACACTTAGTTGGCCGGATAAGCCGTTCCGACCGCGAAGCCGAGTAATGTGATTCAGGCCGGGAATCGAATGGTAGGTTGTTTCTTGGAGGAGAGAAAGGATGTGCTTGGGGACATTGGCGTGAGACCAAGGGGGGGTTAGAGTCCCTATCACCTGGCAGAGTGTCACCCTTGGGGTCGCGACATCATTCGGATCCGCGATTCCTGAATCATATGAAAAGGTGGCCTGTGCGACCCTGGCAGGGGTCTGCACGGTGAGTGTTAGAAATACCCCTCCAGCTGGATAGGAATTCGATTCGAATCGCTGTCGCTCCCGGTTAGTGAGCACTTGACTTGAGCAGCGGCAACGTAGATTCCATTAAATTGAACGGATGGTTAATTGGATCACGATGGAAAGGTTGCCTCAATTTATACCTGCTATGGTTAATATTGTTTGCTCCTAATAAAGTGAGTGCTCTAGTACAGGTTCTAATATAGATGATAGGTTAATGATAATTAACTTGATGCTTAAGCGTTAATGATTGATCATCTATATTAAGCTTTTATGCAAAATGTTGTCAAGCTAGCCCCACTTTATATCAGCCTTGCATGATCCTTGGTGTCACTTTATTTCTGGTTTCTGACGGGTAAGTCTAGCTGAGTACTTTGTCGTACTCAGGGTTTTATCCCCACTTGTTGCAGGTTGTGAAGTATCATGGCTACTGCAAGAGTTGGTTGGCTTCTGGCTTTTGTGGCGGAGTGTGATCATGGGCATGATCCTTCTTATTTACCTTATCTCTAATGCTTTTGTTGGAAGTCGACCGTGGTACTGGCATGTATTTGAAATAAGAATAATGTTAGTTTCAAATTACTTTGCTTCCGCTACTTTTGAACTTAAGTTGTAATAACTATGTTGAACTCCGATGTAAATTGATCTACTTGTGAAATGGTTGTAACATGTGACTTGTTATGTTAAATCACTATGATCTTGGCTTGTATGTTGGTTGGTTTGAAATCCCTCGTGGTTTCATTGGACTACCGGAGTTATATGGGCTCAAGTGCGAGAATTTGATCACTCTGCTGATTGTTTTTGTACTTGTGCTCTTATAATTTGGACGGTTCCGTTACAAGCCTGGTGCTCGAATGCAGTGCATGACCTTGGGCGGTCAGATTCTCAAGTAAATGCGTTGCAGGATGCTCTCACCATCTCAAAGCACAAAACTGACCTTGTTCAGATGAGGTTGGCCGAAGCCGAGGCTAAGATCATGGGTAAGCCTTCACAACCTTCTTTTAAACCTCATCTCCCACTATTCTAATCATTCTCCTCTCTGCCCTTTCAGATTTGTCAGAACAACTAGAAAGCTTGAAGCTGGCTGCAAACCATGTGGCGGCTTTGTCAAAGCCAGAGGTGCTGTGCCGATGGTTCATCTATACGACGTCCCGAATCATGCTAGGGAGGTCATGATCCATGATGCTCATCGTGGCGCTACAGTTGCCTTGGCCATGGCTCAGGTCTGCTCTGGTCATGAGCTTCAACATCTCCCTCAGAGTTTTCCTCCTACCGATCATCCTGAAGACCATGAGCGTCTAGTCAATGATTTCTTCAACACTACCAGCACTGTACCCTTTTCTATTTTGGCTAGAGATATCATGAGCAAAGTATTCTCTGGCCCTTAGTCTGTAATAGGAAGAACTAGCAAATAAACTTCCTTTCACTTAAAGTGAATTTCTTCTTAATTAACTTGATTAAGATCTGATTAGATGCCTCTACCTAGCCATCTGCCTAAGCATAATAAGCAGAAGAATTCAATAGCTTAATTCCCATACTAGCGACAAAATCCCTAAACTCTTCTGATGTAAACATCGTTCCCTGATCAGTAGTAATTGTCTAATAATCCCAAAGTGATAGACAATATGCTCCTTGACAAAGTCAACCATGTTCTTTGAAGTTATTATCCTCAAAGGAATCACCTCAACCCATTTAGAAAAATAATTTGTTGCTACCAATATTAACTTGTGCCCTTTCCTTGAAGGCGGAAAAATCTGGCCAATCAAATCAATTCCCCAACCTCGAAACGGCCATGGCCTGATTATCGGGTTCATAGCTGATGCAGGTGATCTCTGAACATTGCCGAATCGCTGACAATCCTGATGTAACACCCTAGGTGTTAAGCAAGAACTAAAACTGGTCATGTCATCATAAAGGATAATGCACCATGTTTAGTAGGTCACCATGTAATGCATTTACTAAAAATAATATTTATTCTATTTAGTTACAATGCTTTGTTATGATGTGTTGAGCTTAAACCAAAAATCTTTTAAGGTACTTTGTGGCCTTGTATTTTTGGAAATTTAGTAATAACTTGGAATTATGTCTTAGTAAGCTTTGTGGTGTAAAGTGAGTACTTTACACTAGTGTCAAGCGTGACCATGAATTCAAGTCCAACCAATTAAAATTGGAGCCTCAAAACTAAAATCAGAATTGAAATCCAACACTTAGGCAAATTTTCTTAAGTCCTGGAATTTAGTTTTGCATTCTATTTTGGGAGATTTATTAAAATGAATTTTATAAATAAACTTGCTCCAATCTTTGTATCATTGTTTAGTACAAGTTGTGTACTAAGCAGTGGTAGCTTAGGTTGGGATGGTTGTCAACTCATTAATCACCAATTAATTCCCTAAGAAGCTAAGTTAATACTTTTGAAACCTTAGTAGTGAAACAGAACTATTTCAGCTTTGAAACATAATGTTTCATGTGTAAACCAATCTGTTTCTTTTTCTATCTCCTAATTTGTTGAGTTTCTGATCTTCTAACCTTAATCAAAGTTGGAGCTTAGGGTATGGGGATCAACTTCTCTTCTTGAACCTTGATCTAATTCTGTCTCTGTCTTGCTCTTTTTGAAAAGAAAAGTTGTCGTTCATGTTGAAACAATGAAGCATGTTTCATGTTTCATTCTTTTGTTTCAATGGAGGGAGCAGAAGCAGCTCGCCACCTCCTCCTTGCTGCCCCACCGCTCGGTCAATGCCATGCTCGCGCGTATGCCACACAGCAGCTAGCCATCGCCGTTTCCAAGCAGGAGCTGGCCATCTTGAAGCTAATCATGACTCTTCCTTCGTTTTCTTAAGTAACAGAAGCACCTCCTCCTCCTCTTTCCTTCCGCCCGACGCCATCACTGCCGCTGGAGCTCAAGCTCCAAATTCACCTCCATCGCTTCACCTCCGCCCAATTCAGTTCGCCATCATGCCCGCAACCCTCTTAGGCATCGTCTAAGCCCGCTGGCACCACCCCCACGCCATTCCCATCACCTAAACACCATCTTCTTCTTCCTCAGAGCTCCACAGCACCGCTGTGAGCGCCCTACTATGGCCAGGCCACCACGACTTCTCTCTTCGTCTTGTTCATCATGTTTTATATTCCTTGAATCATCTTGAATCTCATCGGCTTGTTCATTTCCTTAGAGGAGCCTCAGACGCACCAGAACAACCCCGCTACCATAGTTCACGCCGC
Source organism: Saccharum hybrid cultivar R570 (assembly GCA_038087645.1). Classification (NCBI taxonomy): domain Eukaryota; kingdom Viridiplantae; phylum Streptophyta; class Magnoliopsida; order Poales; family Poaceae; genus Saccharum; species Saccharum hybrid cultivar. Next base: position 1,253,713 of record JAQSUU010000542.1, read on the forward strand.
TGAAGCCGCTGGTCACGATGACCACCGCAACCTGCAGCTAGTCGAAGCCATCTTGTTGTCATTTTCAAGTCGCGATGATCCCTTGAGCGCGCTAGATGTGGTAGTTCTATTGCTACCGAGCTCTAGTGCTCAAAACACAAAGTTAGTAGTGAGCGCCGCTCGGCCATGCCACCATGGCCGAGGATGAGTGAGCTTCATGCTCGAATCCACCCGATTGACCACTCGAATGGGTACACAGAGTAGCAAGGATCGTGCTGGCGTTGTTCGTTGCACCAGAGGCGTTCCCTGGAGCAGAGCCGAGCTTGTCGGAGTTCTACTAGGCACCGTAGTTGTCAGCATGGAGTCTTCATGCTCGTGTGGGGGCATGGGCATTTGCCGAGTGTGATGTGAAGCATTGGGAGGTGAAGAGCGTGACAACACGACCGGAGGAGCCATCGTTCACCGGAGTAGCGTCGTCGGTGTTGTTGAGCCGCCGGAGCTGTGGTCGTGCTCGTCGCTGGCCAGAAAATAAGGGGAAAAGAGTGCTAGAGAGTGCAAAGTCGAGAGGTGAGTCGAGTGGAGTGCTTGGTCTCGCCAGGGAGTCGGTGAACTCCGGCCAGTCGGAGCCGTCATCGCCGGGACGGCCTGAGTAGGGGAGGAAGAGGCAGGCCTGGGCCGCCTTGGGCCATGGCCTAGAGCTAGGCCGTGTCGGGCTGGCCGAGTAAGAGAGAGGAGATGAGGAGCTAGGCCGCTTGCGTCGTGGGCCGGGCCAAGAGTGAGAGAAAGAGAGTTTCTCTTTTTCTTTTTTCTAAAAAACTAATTGCTTATGAAACTTGTAAAATTTGTAACTAAATAAATAATGCTAATAAAAATATGAAACTTTTTGTATGAGCTATTCATGATATGCTTAACATGGTAAAAATGTAAAATTGAGAAAAACAGTATCTTTGGTATGTTTAAAAATTACCTTTTTTAATTAAGAAATTCCACTTACATGATTTTTGTAGCTTAAAATATAATTCCAAAATTCTTGAAAATTTATGAGCATGTTTAATTAACTATTATAAACCTACATAAAAAGTTTGGCACTATTTGGAGATAAAATGATCTGGTCACTTAAATAGATTTGATTTATGGATTATTGAAATATGAAAATACTTTCCTCGAAATACCAAATTGTTGATATGTGTTTTTGGGTTGATTGGAGACCTTCAAACATTTTACCCTTGCTGTTCTAAGACATGGTTATTGAATGGTTAAGTAATATCTTTTCACCATGTTAATCTATACTACTTAAATGTAATAAACACCTTTTAATCATGAGATGTTAAATGTTGCTTTGTAAAGTAATTAACTTGTAATTAGCGAAGGAAAGTTGTACTCAAGTAGATAATTTGATAAGTCACTTTAATACATGTTTTATGTCATGTAAGCATCATCATTGAAGCATGCATCTTTATTTAACGTATAGTGAACGAGTGTGGAGAACCGCTAGTTGAGGCGACCTCTGAGGCGGGTTATCACTCAAAGGTAGTTGGGTTGGAGAGTGGAGCTGAGTTGGATACATCTGACAACCCCGACACTATAGGCAAGCCCCGGAGCATAACCATTCCTTGTGTTTTGTAAAATGTTATCACATAAGTCTTAAGTATCAGGAGTTATATGATAAACTTTGCTGCATGACTACCTTGTTTATTCCTTCTCACCATGGTACTTATGTTAAAGTATATTTGTTGAAATGCTTAGCCCTACTTAGATGTAAATGCTAGAGGTAGGTTTTTATAAAGTTAAAAATGAACCTGAAGTATGAGGATGATCCTGACATTTAAATCTAGATCAGGTGGAATCTTGGCTTGCGCCCAGTTTGAGGCTGAACGTAGTGACCCTGTCTGTGTCGGTTAAGGACCGTTCATTGTACGGCCTGCTTGTGATCATGACTTATAGTACTAGCCACATACTCCGGTAAGCTCAACATCTGGGCTATTCCTTTATGGGAAACGATAACCGCGCACTGCGAGTGGAGAGATGGCGAGAGTACCATGTAACACACTCCTGTGAATCCGTCAGGGACGAATGATGTAGTAGAGTGGGTACTGTGCTCTCGGGTAGCGTTGGACTAGTTCCCGTATAGGAGGATCCGAGTGAGGGTTGACGTATGTAGGCACAGGTCCGGGCCTAACCCTGCATATGTCGTGTGGTAAGAAAACCCTAGCTGGGCCGAACCGATTCGAATCGCCGCAACTTCTCGGTAAAGAAGACTTGATCAACCGTCCTGCATCGTAGTTAATCCACTGGAACTTTAGCTATGAGATCATGTTGTGATGAGAATAATGAAGTGCTTGGGATTAGAATAGGTGCTAAGAGAGATTTCTTTAATAATAAATTAAGGCATAAAACTTTGAAGGAAAAAGTCTAGTTCACCCCCAACTATGGGGGGTGGACTACTTAACCCCCTCAACTATGAAACAGTCTATTCTACCCCTAAACTTTCCAAAACCGGTCAAATTACCCCCCAGATGGTTTTCAAACAGCGGTATTGCTACAATAACAGAGGTATTGCTACACTAACATCGGTCTTGCTACAGTACCGGAGGTTTTGTCTTTTTCTTTTTTATTTATTTCGGCTAAATTTTTGAAAATTCATAGTAAATCACAAAAAAATCATAAAATGGAAAATCTAATTTTATTGGACTCCACATGAGCAGATCTACACAGTGAATATATAATATGGTATGCTTTAGTATAATAAAATTGGAGTCCAAATTACAAAAAAAATAGATCAAAATATACAGCAAAAACTTTGTATTAAACCATATCATATTATATGTTCACTGTATAGATCTATTCATGTGGAGTCCAACAAAACTGGATTTTCTATTTTATGATTTTTCTGTAATTTACTATGATTTTTCACAAATCCAGCCAAAATAAATAAAAAGGAAAAGACAAACCTTGCGGCACTGTAGCAATGACGATGCTACTGTAACAATACCGCCATTACTGTAGCAAACCCACATTCTGAAACCCGCCCGGAGGTAATTTGTCCGGTTTTGAAAAGTTCGGGTGTAGAATAGACCGTTTCATAGTTGAGGGGGATAAGTAGTCCACCCCCATAGTTGGGGGTGAAGTAGACTTTTTCCAAACTTTGAAAGTAAGGATCAACATTAGTGCAGTTGTTTAGCAAAAGTATTCTTGATCTTACTACAGACTCACCTTAATTTTCTTACCTTGTATATCCTTGGAGTCTTTCCTTTTTGACGGTTAAGTCTTATTGAGTACCCTTAGTACTCAGGGTTTGTTAAACCCTTGTTGCAGGTGAACAACATGAGCATGCTGGCACTAGCCTCTGCTATATGTTAGTTCTTGAGGAAGAGTCCCAGCAGTGAGAATGTTAAAGTGCACCCTAGGGTCGGGTGAAGTTCTTTTGGTGATGTAAGCTAAGGGACATACCCTCCTTTTGCTACCCCACTACCTTTATGGTAAAACTATGGTTTGTAATAATTATGGTTTGTAAGAACTTATTATAGGTTTATAAACTTATGCATTGTAAGACTTCTGCTGTACTCTGATGTAATAAATTTATATATTTGTATAACTATTGTAATTCTGCAATGCTACTGTAATTGATCCTGCTCAAAAGACAAAACGTGGATGATTCAGGTTTCCTAAGGATACCCGACAGACTATCGAGTTATAGGGCACTCATGTCCTACTACTAGAGGTCTGAAAGACAATGGTAGGTACATGTGGGTCATGATTTAGATGGTTCTGCCACACCTGACATCCCTTATAATATTCAAAATAGTCTTCTAATATTATCAGCCAAAAATATCCAGACCTGTGAATAATCCATTTCATCTTATAAGCCGATTGATGAGCCCCACAAATTCCTTCATGCACTTCTCCCATCAATACTTTTTCTTCCTCTTGACTCGGGCAATTGAGCAGGACCCCATCGACTGTTTTGTAATACAATTGATCATCTAGCAAAACATACTTAGTCGATTTATACCTCAACTTCCTGATAACCTTTTGTGACAGATTCCTGAGGTACTCGGCTATTTCCACTCTCCAATCATCAGCCAAAGCTTCACTACTAAGGATTTCTTGGAATAATCGATAACCTGATGCACTCTGAGCTAACCGATTGGCCTCCTGATTCTGCGCTCTTGGAATGTGCTGACTAGATGTAAGATGCACATCTTCGAGTAGCTTCCGACATTCATCATAATATCCCTTCAAAATATCATCTTTGTACTCATATAGGCCGATCAACAGATTAATTACTAACTGTGAGTCCCTAAACACTTCGATTGACTCAGCCTTTACTTCCTGAAGAAGTTGAAGTCCCTTGAGAATAGCTTCATACTTCGCTTGATTATTAGTAGCCATTGGCTTGATCTGAAAAGCAAATTCAAAACTTGCCCCCCGAGGCAAAACAATAACAATATCAATGCCACCACCTTGCTTGCATGATGATCCATCAAAGAACATTATCCAAGGCATTGGCTCCAAATAGCCGATGCTTGATTTATGGTGTTGAGTGATAAAATCGGCCATTACCTGCCCTTTGACTGCCTTAGCCAATTCAAACCTCAAGTCAAATTTTGATAATACAAGAATCCACTTTCTAACTCTCCCATTTAATATTGGCATCGATAACATGTGCTTGATTACATCGGCTTTAGACACAACGGTACACTTAGCCAATAGTAAATAATATCGCAATTTGGTGTAGGAGAAATACAAACACAAGCATAACTTTTCAGTAGGAGAGTATCTTGTCTATGATACAAAAGCCTTTTGCTCAGATAGAAAATGACTCTTTCTTTTTCTTCAAATTCTTGCATAAGGGCTGATCTAATTGTTTGGCTATCAGCCGACACGTACAACTTGAAGGGCTTACCTTGTTGAGGAGGAACTAACACAGGTGGTGATTTCATATACTTCTTTATTTCCTCAAATGCCTTTTGTTGTACATCACCCCCATTTGAATTCTTGATTATTCTTTAACTTCAAAAGAGGAGAAAATGGTAGAATCCTTTCTGACAAATTTGAAATAAACCTTCTGATGAAGTTGATCTTACCAAGCAAAGATTGCAATTCGGTTTTATTAGTTGGAGGAACTGCTTCATCTATTCCCTTCACGCTTTTCTGACCAACCTCAATCCCTCTTTCATGAACTATGAAACCCAAAAACTATCTAGTTGACACTCCAAAGGCACATGTGTTAGGGTTCATCCTTAAACCATGTTTTCTTGCACACTCCAGAGTCTCCCGTAGATTAGCCAGATGATCTCTGTATCCTTTGGATTTTTCCACCACATCATCGATATAGATTTCAATAATTATGTCGATCAACTTATGAAAAATATAATTCATTGCTCTTTGATAAGTTGCACCGGTATTCTTTAAACCAAAAGTCATCACTACCCATTCAAATAAGCTAATTGCACCTGGACATCTGGAAGCTATTTTAGGTACGTCTTCTATGGCCATAAAGATATGATTATAACATGCATTGCCATCCATAAAGCTGATATCCTTGTGCCCAACTGCTGCATCTACCAACATGTCGGCTATTGGCATCAGATAATCATCCATCGGTGTAGCCTTGTTCAAATCTCTAAAGTCGATATATACTCTTTGCTTTCCATTCTTCTTGTATACAAGCACTACATTCGATATCCATTCTGTGTGCCAGCATGGTCTAATGAATTTAGCCTCTAGCAATCTTTCAGTCTCCTTAATATCATCAAGAACATTTGGATTGAATCTTCTTGGAGCCTATTTAAATGGTCGATACCTAGACTTCATTGGTAACCGATGCTCAATAATCGATCGATCTAAACGAGGCATTTCATAATACTCCCAAAAAAATAATCTTTAAATTCCTTTAATAACTCTATCAGCTCTCGTTTATACTCAAGATCCAACTTAGCACTTACATATGTCGCCCTAGGCTTATCTCCAAGACCAATGTCTAGTTCTTCTAACTCATCAGCCGACGTGAATCCATGTCCTAGTTTGCCATTAGAACCATCTATTGGATTATCCATTCAAAACAAACTCTCAGAGCCAACTGCTCGGATCGGCTGTTGGCATTCATTGTTGATTCTAATGAAGCCTTCTTCCCAAAATTTGCCAGAAAAGCACTCAAAATCTTCTAGCTCTCAAAACATTGGATCAGCTGTTGCTATACTCATAGATTCATTAGCATAAACCAACTCAACATAGTCTCCATGCCACTGAATCAAGCATTGATGCATAGTTGATGGCACACAACAATTAGCATGAATCCAATCATGTCCAAGAAGCAAATTGTACGAACCCTTTCCATCAATGACAAAGAAAGTAGTGAGCAGAGTTTTACTTCCAATTGTCAACTTGATGTTTATTGCCCCTGGTCTTAGATGCATTTCTTCCAAAATCTTTAAGCATCATGTTAGTTTTGATCAAATCTTCTGGCCCCTTACCAAGCTTACGAAAAGTAGTATAAGGCATCAAATTGACAGAAGCACCACCATCAACTAACATTTTACTCATCGGCTTCCCATCAACAAGACCTTTCATGTAAAGAGCTTTCAAGTGTCAATGCTTATATGGTTTGTCAAATATAGCTTGCTACATCAGTGTCAACTTGGCTACCATCTCTTCGTATTCAGATTCATCGAAATCTAAATATACTTCTTGATCCGCTGGAGCTTTGAATTCTGATGGTAGAAGAAAAACCATTTGAATATCAGCCGATGGCTTACCTTTATCGGTTGTTTGCTTGGCGTGCCACACCTGAGGTCTGCTGGATCTCTGAGCTTGTTCCAATTATCTATTCCTCAAGCGTTGTACTCTCCTTTTCTGACTTTTGGTGAAACCACCTGGACACCACTGACCTTCTTGCCAAAGATAAGATTCTTCATCATTTTCTTCATAATCAGCCCAACATTGATCAACAACCCGTTTACCTAGCCGATCATGAACACTTCTATTTTTTATGTGCCGATCCGCGCCATCATATTGATATTCAATTCGATTACGAATAGACCGGCGGTTGGTTTGAGATTGCCTAAACTCCCAATACTGCTCACTGCATTCTAGGCAATTATCTTTGGTAGGTAATTTCGAAGCTTCGTTCCAGCAATGTCTAAAGAAAGGACAATTCCAATGCGATTCAATTTGTTCTCTTTCATGCCTCTCTTCTTGCTGACACCGAGGCTCTTTTTCTTCCTACCAGCTCTGATAATCCTTTTCCTTTTTGTCATTGCCATTTATTCAGCAAGATACAAAATGTGACACGTGGTTTCAGGGTGGGCACCAGCTCTTTATGTTTCTTCCTGCTCATATCGGCTCCTCTGTTGGTCACGACGTCTTTTGATCTCTCTGTATTCCTCAGCCGATATTTGCATCTCTAGATCAATCATCCTGGCCTCTCTGGCCCTAGCTGATTTTAACACTTTGACTTTCCCTTTGAACAATTTAGCATCAACCATATTCTAATCTTTTAGGAAAGGATTATCATCAACCTTCATCTTTTGAGGTGTATCAAACTTGAGTTTTCCCTACTGGATGGCTCGTTGGATATGTTATCGAAAGATTCTGCAATCATTAGTAGTATGAGAAGTGGCATTATGGTATTTGTAGAATTTCTTATTCTTTAGCTGCTCAGGAGGCAGCATGACATGATTAGCTAGTAATTTAATCTGCCCCTTCTCAAGCAAGAAATTGAAGAGTCTATCTGCCTTTGTAATATCAAAATCATAACTCTCTTCATTTTCCCTTCCCCAAGGGTTTGGGACTATCACTATCTTTTTACTCCAATTCCACTCTACCGCAGCAACTTCTTCTTCACTGTCCTTGTCCTCTTTGTCCACTAAATATGGACTGTATGTATCAACAATCGCAACATTCTTCTGAAATCGGGTATCTCTACGCATATTCTAGAACTGACTATTGAACGTTATCACCTATTGAGCCAATTGACCCAAATTGTCAAATTCTTGCCCAAGAAGCTTTTCTCTCTAAACTGGCAACATTTCTTGAATAGCCAATGCAGCAAGTTGATCATCTGTCAGATTTAACGAAAAGCATAAGTTTCTTGTCTCTCTGAACCTCTGAAGAAACTCAACACCCGATTCATTAGCCCTTTGCTTTATAGTCATCAAATCTGTGATCTTCCTCTCTCATGCCTGGTATAGAAATATGTATGGAACTTCTCCTCAAGGTCATTCTAATTGGCAATAGAATTGACTGCCAATGACAAAAACCAGGTGAAGGCTGGTCCTAATAGGGACAAAGCAAAGAATCGAACTCGATGTGCTTCTTCAATAGAGGCTTCTCCCAACTGAGTAAGATACCGGTTGACATGCTCTATCATGCTTGTGCTATCCTGACCAGTAAACATGGTGAATTTTGAAAATCTATAATTTGTGGGAAGGAGGACCTAATCATACCACTCTAGGTATGGATGTTTGTATGAAAAGGCCTGCCCCTTCGGTTTTAGACCGAACTGACTCTGCATCATCTCGGTCACCCTGAGCAACAACTCGTCAACTTTAGCATTCAGATTTCTTTGTGGTTACTGCCCTGCCTGAGGATTGAAGTTCTAGGTGCCCTGGTATCCTAAATTTGGAATCATGTTCTAGGTATTGTAATCTGAGCCATAATGATACCCTGACAGAATGTCTGCTTATTGGGTCCCTTGCTGATTGGCTGCCATCAGCCTCTGATTGAAAATATTAGGATCAACATCTCTATGGATTCTTGGAACCGATGGTGCTATTCTTTGAGCTGATGGAGGTACTTGGCCTGACATACCAAAATTGAACATCTGATTTTGAACTTGCCCAGTCTGCTGTTGGCCTGACGCACATGTTGCATTGATGATCCAGGATTATACTACATTTGGTTAACAGTGGCGCCCTGCATTTGTTTAGATGAATCCTGGGCTATCTAGGCATCATCATCTCTAGCTTGTGCTGCTCCTTGAAGGCTAGTACCGGCATGATTGGTCCCCTAGGTCGACGGATGTGGAATGTTGAAATAAGTCGGTCCAACCTGCTCGACTGGATATGCATGGGATACTTCCTTCATGGTATTGTGGAACGTGTTCAAGAAGGTTGCATTGTGATTCAGACGTGTTGACAGCTTCCACAAAGAAACATCCATCATCAGCTTCATCTGTATCTGATTGTCCATGCATCAAAACTCTCTGTAGTGGGTATTTCTGAATGATCTTGTTACCACAAGATTTCATGTATGATTTAGACACTTGTTCTAAAAATTCACCATAGCTTTGTTGATGATTTCTTTATCCTCGTTAGGCAAGTCTTCATAAGCCACCATGAGGATGTCTTTGTTGTTGTAAATAGTCATGACGATTGTGGTCCCACCGGGCATGCCATGACGTGTGTTGATGCAAAAACGTGGTGATGTGAGCAACACACAGCAAGCTGGATGATCTGCACTGGAGATCCGCTTAGCTTCAACGTAGTCGGTTGGATCTGATTAAAAACCTAAAAGACGTGCCAGTCAATTTGACTTGCAATTGACAAGGGAAAGAAAGCTTATTAGTAACACAAGGTGAAACATGCCAATTTTGCTCTAGATAGTTCCAAATATGCGGCTCTAAAAGCCAGCGGGTGAGGCCATTGACTAGACAGTCGATATCTAAGGTTTATGTATAAGAAAGATCTTAACAATGAAAGAAATCGGTTGATCATAAGAAAAATCATGGTAAATAGCGCCTTGGATCATAGCAGATTTTAGGATGGATGTTTGATCAAGATGAAAACTAGTACAATATACCCAAATGTAGAAAAAACTAGTAGGCCCCTTTGTACAAATTCTCATTTTCAAACTAGATAACCGATTTCGGTACAACTAAAATCATAGCTCATGTCAGTCCACCATCAGACATAAATAAACCTTCAAACAAATAAAATCTAATCTGTTATGATCAACAGTGAGGTTTGGGCGGATCGATGCAACTATGATGGTCATAACAAACTTAGAGATCAAAAGCTTAAGAGTCTACTCGGGCTTGACAGTTTCTTGGTATGAGGCATGTAAGTGAAGGCACACGCAATCGGCTAAAACAGTTGATTTTAGACATGGAAAACAGACAAATGCACGATTCATTCATGATCGAACTCGCTAGTTATCAAGATCTGATCTAAGGCTCCACCAGTGAGGTTCGAGCGGATCAATGCAGCTATACTGATAACTATAGATCAAAGCTCGGTAGCCATTGAATTCTTCCATAAATGACTCATGCTTTCGAATGCATCCCATGTGTAGCCAAGATCGAGGTAAAACAGCCGATCTAGCAGGACTAATCATTCATCTTCTAGGTTTTAGTTAAAAGTGATCAAGAGATGATTAATCAAACTGGTATGATACTAATCTATCTCAATCTTAACCGAATAAAATGAATTTATTTGCTGATAATAGAACATTGATTACAATAAAATCGGTAACTGGGGAGATTAACCGAACACAATAAGAAGAAATCTCACTGATTTTGATTAATCAGATAACTAGTGATCTTGCGTGATAAGATCGATAACTAGTGAATCAGCCAAAACAGCAAGGAAGACCCTATTAATTTTAGCAGATTCGATAACTAGTGATATTGCATTAAATGATGAGTCATCTAACATAAGATCGATAACTGTGATTGATATAAAAAATTCACAAGAGGTCAATCAGCTGATGCAACCTTGCGACTTTAAGATACAATCGAGAACTAGCCTATATCATGTTGTAAGAGATCAATCGGCTGATGCAAGCCCTACAAGCAATATAAACCGTGATGGCACTCACAAGCAAACCGGAGGTCGATCAGCTGATGCAACCTTATTCGCTGAAGAACTCGTTGGAATCTACATTACTCCTACTCCTAGGGTTTTGGCGTGTTGCTAAAAAGTTGTGTTGTATTGATTGGTTGATGTTCTATACAATAACTGAGGCTTAATATTTATACCCGGACCATAAACATGAGTTCTACTCGAATATGACTTGTTACAATTCTTGAAAATAAAGAAAACCTTCTATCTTTAATGATAACTTGGACTCTAATCCTTCCCTTTTTGTAGAGCCCAACATGTCTTCCTCTGATGTCGTATAGCTTGATGACGTCATCCTCAAAAATAGCCGATTCCGATCCGTCCTCTAAACCACTGATACCAATCCTTGCCCAGTTGCCCTTTTGACGATGCAACTCTTGGAGGCTTCGAATCCTCGAGTCTTCTCTTTCCAAATTTTTGGTGTAATCACTGGTCCAGCCCATTGTTTGATTGGTGCAATCGGTGGATCCAACACTTGGACCAATAAGTCGACCCAATCATTGTAGAATGAGGAGGAATTCTAGAGGGGCATCAATCTGGCACTAAAATGTCTAGCACCTTAGTGCCACATAAATCTCACAAATAAACTGAACAAGCTCTAAGCACATAATCTCAGAGGATGCATGCCCTATGGGGAACCACAACACTCACTGATTTAGTTCAACCAAAGCATGAGCTCCCGAATATGGAAAAAGAGTGAAAGGTCCTAATGGCTAGTGGTTGTGAATAGCCTATAAAAAATTTCTACAACAACACTAAGCAATGTGGTTAGACAAATATGTGGTGAAGGGAATATTATGCTAGCCTACTAAAAATGCAAGCCACCTACCACAATTCTAGTTTATATAATCTCTATGCACACAAAGGCTATGTCACTACACTAAATTAGTAAGCTCCCAAAGACTAACTAAAGAGCCTCACTAACAACTACACAAGACACAAGCTAGCTCTCAAAACTAATTACACTAAAGAGCTTAGCTACACTAAGAATATAAATGCTCGAGATGGATAGTGAGTTATACCACTGTGTCAAGGAATGAGCCAATCAGAAGATGACGACAATCAATCACAATGAATACCAAGAAATCCTCGGAGACAATGATGACACAAGATTTTTCACCGAGGTTCACTTGCTTACCGGTATGCTAGTCCCCGTTGTGGCGATTCACTCACTTAGAGGTTCACGCGCTAATTAGCATCACACGCCAAACCCGTAGTTGGGTGCCACACAACCAACACAAGATGAGGGTCGCATAAGCCATGAGCAATCCACTAAAATAACTTTTGGCTCTCCACCGGGGAAAGGTCAAGAACCCCTCACAATCACCACGATCAGAGCCAGAGACAATCACCTTCCTCCGCTCGATGATCCTCACTGCACTAAGCCATCTAGATGGTAGCAACCACCAAGTGTAACAAGCAAAACCTCGTAGCGAAACTCAATCACCAAGTGCCTCTAGTTGCAATCACTCAAGCAATGCACTTGGATTCACTCTCAATCTCACAAAGATGATGAATCAATGATAGAGATGAGTGGAAGGGCTTTGGCTAAGCCCACAAGGTTGCTATGTCAATGCAAAAGGCCAAGAGAGTGAGCTTGAGCAAGCCAAGGGGCTTAAATAGAGGCTCCCTCAAAATAGAGCCATTGGTCCCCTGCACCTCACTGTCTTTGGGGTGACCAGATGCGTAGATCCAAGTGATTGGACGCACGGTTCCTAGCGTTTGATCACTGGATGCTATCCATATGTCCCCTTTTAAACCATGTTCATTGATCTCCAACAGTCAATTCCAGCCGCGCCAATGAGTTAAGTGGCGACTGGACACGCCAATCATCAAGATCGGTGTTGACGGTAGTTATTGTTCATCAGAACCGTCAACATAACTTGAATAAATGCTTGAAATGGATCACTAATAGAAACTTAGGGGTTTAAACTGATAATTTCTATGGGTTTTGGTGAATCTGTATTTTTAGCAGGGTTATTCTAGAAAATCAAGAAGAGGGATGAAAACGTCAAATAGAACTAAACTTAATCACGACGAAAACTACTCTAGAAGGTTCCAGAGGACACCACGCTATGGATGACCATGAGAGGATGGCAGGTAGGGCCGACCGGCCCCACCATGGTGCCGCCCGGCCTACCAGGGTGGTCCCCACCTGTCAACTTCTAGAATGTTCCTCCACTGCCTCTTAGGATTGCATCTACGCCGTCCTTCAAGTTAGTTCGATCTAAGGGCTCATGTTGCATCCCCTGGGCTATATAAATAGACCCTAGCCCCCCTAAGGCATCAAGTCATTTGAGATCAAGTCATCCAGAGCTAGAAACCCTAATATCCTCGGAGCTCCTATAGTTCTAGGGCATTAGCTAGTTATGCTAGGTCTAGAGGGAGGCAAGCAGATCTTCGCTTGGATTCCCAACATCGTCTAGAGGTTGGTTTGGTATAATTCTTGTAACCCTCTCTTGTTGTATCTCTATTATTTTTATATGCTTGCTACAATCATTATGACAATATTAGTATTCATCTTGTTCATGTTCTTGGTTTTAATGTTCATCGTCTACTTTGATTATATGCTTAGTATAGTTAGTTTATCATTGTGTTTATGCATAAGTTCATATAGCATTCACCCTATTAAGGATCCAAGGGTGGGTGGTAGAGATCATGTAAGCGTGGTGCTTATATGCTATTTACCTGTGAATACACTCTATATTCTAGGTCATGTGGTAGATCACGGGTGTGACACTACCATTGAGTCCTTTGTAGTCCACTCTCTAAAAATAGGTCATAGAAGTAGGGCCCAGTTGCAAAGGAAGGGAAAGCTCTATTCTCGAACTTCCTGAAGTAATGCCCCTTATGTGTAGATTCAATGATGATCTTAGTAGTGAGTACTAAGTGTAATTACACTAGTTAACATATGCTTTGACTTGTAATTAAGAGTGACTTAGAAATTATTCCTCTAATATTCAAACCTGACCATGCTAATGCTATAGATAGGAGTGCTCTGAGTGATTTACTTATTATAATGCTTGATCAATGCTTATCATATATATCTTCTCATGACTTACCCCTGTTATGAGTAGAGTGATTAGTTATGGTTTATTTCTCCATCAATGTTATAAGTTATAGATACATGTCCAACGCTACACTTTTCCTATGGTAAAATGTAAATATGATACATGGAATACTTTTGGGTGAAGTGCTACAATGTTATAATTATCTGTCCGCTTGCAGAATCCTTTTCATTCATATTCTATATCTTTCTAGTCACATAAAAATGATAAACATCTGCTTAGTATTATTCTAGTAGGTAGTACCAACAAACATTTCTAGCACCATCACTGGGGATGATAACCTAGTTCAAGTAACATTAGAGGTGTAGGTAATTAATGGGTGGCTACTAAAACAAATGAGGAGTTAATAAATACCAACAATCGGATGCGCCGGTGCACAGATCGCCCACACACGTGCGCCAAGGCCAAGCCATGACCAGACGTGCCGTTCCCCGTGGCTTCCTGGTGTCAGGTCATTTCTAGAGAGGTTCTAGAGCCACAAAAACGTGACTAGACGCGTTCTCTCTCTCGCGATCGGACGCACGCCAGAGTACAGTCCTCCTTTTCTTCTCACAAACGCTTGCGTCAGCGTACGTCAGCCCTAACTAGACGCAGGCCCTATGTGTTCGGTCACTTTTACTATGCTGCGTCTGGTCAAAGACCAACACCGCGCACTACACTGCAGAGCTGATGGACACACAGGTCTAGAGTCAAGTCCTGTGTCTGGTCACTCCTAGTGACCTCCTTGAGTCCACAAACTTCGCCACCCTTGCTCAAATGTGCCAACCACTAAGTGTATCACCTTATGCACGTATGTTAGCATATTTTCCCAAATATTTTCAAGGGTGTTAGCACTCACTAAAATCTTAATGCATATGCAATGAGTTAGAACATCTAGTGGCACTTTGATAACCGTATTTCGATACGAGTTTCACCCCTCTTAATAGTACGGATATCTATCCTAAATGTGATCACACCCACTAGGTGTCTTGATCACCAAAATAAAATGGCCCTATGGATTTCACCTTTGCCTTGAGCCCATTTTATTTTTCTCTTTATTATTTTCCAAGCTGAGCACTTGATCACCATGGCCATCACCACCATCATCATGATCTGCATTGTATGCTCCACCACTTGGAATGTGCTACCCTATCTCATGATCACTTAGAGTACAAGGATTAGCACCTAGGTTTTCATCAATTCACCAAAACCAAACTAGAGCCTTCAAAGAGTTTGATGGCATGCTCCATGCAGGTCTACCGAGTCATGTTTTATACTGAAACATGGGCATCACTTGTTCTACCTGATTGTAACTCAACGAGTGACATGTGCTACTGCCTTTTGCTGCTAAATGTGTTCATCATTAGCCTTGGTGAGGCCTATACTAGGGTCACCCGACTAGATGGGCTACAAAGCCTTAAGGACTACTAAGTCCAAATCCTTCAATCGAGACTATTGTGTTCGTGGCTACGTCCCTAGACCGGATAGACAACTAAGACCGATCAGGTTAGGGTACCCAAAAACACAAGAATGCCCGATTCAGTAGGAAAAAAAAGACTCGAACCAAGCCCAGCCCAAGGTAACAAAAATAAAAGTCATAGAAGAAACTCCTTATTGATGAACCCTATTACATTTTTTGATAGGTGTATAATAATGAAGACCTATCGAACACTATTGTGTGTACAATAACAAAGACCGATCAAGTATGGGCTTTCCCCATACTCAATTATGACTCTTCCCTACAAAGGAGGCCTTTTGCACTTGTGCAAGAGAAACTAGTGGAAAGCATATCTAACCAAACTAAACCAAACCTCCACCAGACCCCCATCAAGGGCAGAGCTGCAGACCTAAAGAATTCTGGTGGGGAGAATCCTCGTAAAACTTCCTCTAACTTCCCCCTAGGAGCAGACAGAGAAGTTGGGTAATGAGGAGACCTACCCATACCATCTTCCCTAGTGGAAGAGAGGAACACCCGACATCCACCGGCCATGCAAGTTGTCAAATCAATACGCGGGGCTGCACAAGGTGAGATATGCGGTTTCATGATGGTTCCCTACCATAGAACACCATAGACTACCACACTCATTGAGGTCCACCGCAAATGCCTTGGTTGCAATACATCCTAAGTCACTGTGGCCCTAGTTGTGCCCACCATGGTTTCATCCCAGAAGCCACAGTCGCCGAGTGCGATTAGTAGCCTAGGCCACCCTAGCAGTGTTTATCTCTATCTTCATGAAACTTCTAGTGACATCTAGGACAAATGACCATATCGGTGCCCAGGTGCTAACGGAGCCCGATCTTGAATGCCTTCACCCAGTGGCATCAAAGCTGACGAGGCACTCTAGACGCCGTAGCAACAGAAGACTATAGCTGAAGGGTTTTTCTCTACTATGCCTAATGCTATTGAAGAGGAGGATAGGAGGTGAGTCTAGATGGCTCCCCTAGCCTCAGCTTAAATAGCCACCTTGAATGAGTGGAGAAGCAACCAGTTGAGATCCGTGACCCGCACGGTCACCACGTGGGTCACAGGCGTAATAGTAGGAGCAGGGAAGACAAGGCGATTCAAATTCCCTGGTGCATTCATCCTTATATTCAACTAGACTTAATGACGCGTAATATCAAGTGGACCAAGGGCTGCGTGCACACTCAGGTACTCGAGGAGTCAGAATCTCGTCGCAAAAGATACCGTCACCCGAATACTCTCAATACCCGAGAGGCAACCTTCGCAAGAAGAACATGATACTCGAATGCTCTCGGCACCCAAGGACATTTGGTGCCAGATACCTAAAAGACCTCGTCACCTGAGGAATGCTAATTGGGAGCCCCTGGCACCGAGGATCATTGAAGACTGAAGTGCCAGAAGGATGAAATCATTAGGGTGGCTTGCCATTAAGTCCTACAGGGGCTACTATCGGATATGTGGGACTATGATACTTCACCACTTGTATTCAGCCCACACCTGGTTACTGGGCCGAATACGACGAAGAATAAGGCCCATGTGTGTTGAGCGCATCGGTAGACGTGGAGATCAAGTTATGAAGCACATATAGTCAGCATTACTGTATCTATGAGATAGGATCAAATCATTTTGTTATGCTTTTCATGTAACAAACTAGAAAACACATCTATTAGCCGATCGGATATCCTGTAACCCCTTCAGACTATATAAGAGGGGGAGGGACCCCTAATTGGGATCCCATTCTTTACATTCTAGCGCATAGCTATAATCAGCAACCCCTATAACCGAGCATACGAATACATAGAGATCCACTTCAAACTGGACGTAGGGTACCACATATATGAACCAGTATAAGCCCTGTGTCTTGTGTACTATCCATCTGATTCCCTGTACATGAATATGCTCATTGGTATTGCCAGAATAAATAGTTTTGACATGATCTTATTATTTTTTATTTGTGTTATGCGTTGTCAATGTTTGTTTATCTTATCATCTAGGTTCTAGATGCATAGCTCTGATCCTAGTCATAGTGACTAGATCTCGTTAAGTGGAAAGATGATATGTTATCATAGTACATCACTCCTTATTGATTGCGAGAGTACCATTTTAGCTGTGTGAGCGATGGAGTCTTGATGGGTTTGGCCGGAAAGCCTAGTTGATCTTGTAGGGGGGAGAGAGAGAGAGCATAGCCGCTATGGGGTAGACAGTGATAAAAATGTGTGACAGGCTTAGTTGTAGACATGAAACTTCGGGGTGTCGAATAAGGAGGGGATGATTTAAATAGGAGTAGTTCAAGTATAAGCCTCGTTCGGCTGTGCTGATAAGCCGGCTGAAAAACACTGTTGGCTGATTTGTTGTGAGAGAAAAACATTGTTCTGGTTAAAAAAACAAGCTGAAAAAGACGGATTATAAGCCGGATGAACAGGGCCATAGTAGCGCGTTACCAGCTGATACATGCGCATTAGAATAGGTTATGATCTCAGCTTACCAGCAATACCTAATTTGCAATCCCTAGGCTTCATCTCATTTCTGGTCAGCTGATACATGACAGTGTTGCCTGACACCGTGCGACTCTTAGCCCTTGTGAACAACCCATTCGCAGGAGCAATTGCCAAAAAAAAACCAACTACATTCCCAAGAGCTCTTGTAGGCAGAGGGTGCTATATCTTTCTAACATGGCTTGTTCTTCTCCTTTGTTTCCCTGTGATCGATATAGACCTTACAATACTCCTAGAGAAGAAGTGCTACAACATCAGGTTCGCATAACTAATGCCAACACGGTGTCAGGCAAATAAAGTGTTGAAAATTAAATGAAGTACTTTACAAGCACAACATTAAGATGGACCTTTTGTTTTATTCTATCGACAATTCTGAGGTTCTCAGAAGAACCAAGATGATTATATTCACCTAAATAAAACTGAAAATAGACTATCTAATCTCTTTCCACGACTTCAGAAAGTACTCCCTTTCCTTGCAACTCATAATTTAACCACCTCTAGCGGAATTAAATCTAACAGATCTGTAGTGAGAGCAAAGCCAATTGCTCTTTTGTTTCCATAAATGTTGGAGCCGTCTTGATCATGTTCTCGCCCTTGGCTGGCCTGCTTTTGAACCACCTGTCTAAGCAACAGGAGTATATATGAACATAAAGACAGTCTTTAATTTTATTTTAAGGCGCCTCCATCCATTCGAGGACCGGAGGTTGCCACAGTGCTTGACGTCTAGAAAGTTGTCTTTTACTAATTTGGAAAAAGTGAATGATCATCATCTCTCATTTTGATAGAGGCAAATATAGTAGTGTGAGTATCAAAATTTTCCTCACAAAACACTAGTCAAATTCAATTATTGTTACAATCGTGTAACAGATACAAATATTGCTATGTTCATCCTGAAAAAGGATGCAATTCTAGTTCTGACCTTAGTAATGGAATATATGTGACCAAATTTATATAAAACATATCAATATTAATGACACCGAATAGGTATAATACTAAAATATATTCCATGGACAATTCAATGACACTTACTTGGCATCATAATTATTGATAAATTTTCCATAGTTTTAATCAAATTCAACTTTAACTCGGCACTATGCTAGAATTGCATTCTTTTTAGGACCAAGTATGTATAAACTAAGAATTACAGTGTTAGAAGAGTCAAGGGACTATTGGGCCTTAGCCCGTTAGGGTTAATTAGTCGCTTGCTTAGGGTCAAGTAAGACTTCTTCTCTATATAAGGACATGAGATGTATCAATCTAATCAAGCAAGAGATTAGAAGGAAAAACCTTCTCTCTTGCCGGCCGTGGGCGAAGCCCCGCGGTCGGCGTTCCCAGCGCCCCTCCCAGCCCTAGCCACCGGTTCCAGCCTCTCGCCGACGTGAACAGTACCTGCAAAACTGTATCGCCGCAGAGTACTGTAGCTCGTCCGTCGCTGTCGCTCTCCTCAACTCTCCCCTCTCGATCCCAACAGCCCACATAACAATCTGGTATCAGAGATGCCAGGTTACGATGAGCCGCTATCGGTCACTTCCTCACCGATGATGCCAGATTAGTTGACCGCGGCCATCACCGATCTCGCCCGTTCCGTCGTCGCCATCCAGTCCTACCTTGGCATACCACCACTGCAACCAGCCAGCTGGCCACTGTCGCAATCGGGCGTGGCCTCTCTGTCACTGGTTTTCTCCTACTGGATGCCAGGTTACGGCACAACGCTGCTGCCGGGCACGCCGCCGTTGCCGTTCTAGGACATGCAACCAACGGTGCAGCCAACATTGTAGCAAATCGAGCAGGCGATGGACATCACGACGGAGCCGGCAGGGAAGATGCTTACCTGCAAGGTGTCTGCGGCGGTGCGGCTACAAGCTGCGGCGCGCGGCCTCCTAGCGCGCCGGTGGCTGCAAGAGATGCGCCAGCCTATGCACGAGGCGACCTTAGCGACAGTCGACCTCAGCTCAGCGAAGCGCGACCTCGCCCCGTGGGACGGCCACCAGCAACCGCGCCGACCCGCTGCTGTCTTCAGGCACGAGCATGGTGTTTTTTCTAGCGCGCAACGGCCTCCAACTCTGCGACAGCCGCGGTAGGGGAGTCGCTCCCCTCCTTGTCACCGGCGGGGACGCACTGCCTAGCGCTACCGCATTCTGCCGCCGGCCGCCGCGAGGACGTCTCCGCTGGTCGCTATCGCGACTAATTCCAGGTGGCTATATCCGTGCACCCTCTTGTTCTGGTGGGCTCCATGGGATCCAGGTGGCTACACACGTGCAGGTCCATCACGTGGAGGGTGTTCGTCGTATCTTCAGGAGTCAAAAATAAAGAGTCGTAGTCTATATCAGGTCAATAAAATAAGCCAAGATGTAAAAGTCTTGTTTTTAGGTGTTATGTTTGTGTCTAGCAGAGTCATCGTTAAATTGTAGCTCGAGGACAAGCTGCATATCCAGGTGGGGTGTATTGTTAGAAGAGTCAAGGGCCTATTGGGCCTTAGCCCGTTAGGGTTAATTAGTCGCTTGCTTAGGGGTCAAGTAAGACCTATTCTCTATATAAGGAGAGGAGATGTATCAATCTAATCAAGCAAGAGATTAGAAGGAAAAACCTTCTCTCTTGCCGAACGTGGGCGAAGCCCCACGGCCGGCGTTCCCAGCGCCCCTCACAGCCCTAGCCACCGGTTCCAGCTTCTCGCCGACATGAACAGTACCCGCGGCACTGTAGCGCCATAGGGTACTGTAGCTCGTCCATCGCCGGCGCTCTCCTCAACTCTCCCCTCTCGATCCCAACAGCCCACATAACATGCAGTATTCTTGGTCTTCGCAAGCCCAACAATTTCTAAAGAGAATTTTTTTAATCCCTCCACTTAATTTTCTAAACAGTTCTATTAATTATATTCTCTCAATAACTTTGAGTGCTGTTCTATGTTCTCTGGAGGAAAAGGGCAATGTCAATAATGTCGTCCAGGAAGATTGAAAAAAAAAACTTTATTCCACTCGTTGTGCAGAAACTATATTAACAATTAAGCACAATATAATGCGTTAGGGGAGCTTCCAGCATATGGTGTCTTTGGTGTGTCCAGAAAACGAATATGTCTTTGTGACATGCACAACACGGCAGAAAACGCATCTATATGAAGGCTATGCTACTGTGCTAAGCATGCAAGCTTTGTCATTTCCGGACCGGGCCGGGCAGACACTAACTTTGCAGAATGTTCCCTTCCTTCCTAGAATGAAAAAGCTCACGCTTTCACTAAAATCAGATGAAATCCTTTTGCTTAAAAGGAGTGAGAGTTGGGGCCGTGCCCATGCGAATAGTCAAATCAGATAGATTTAACTAGGCAGATGCGCATGACATGTGTGAATATAATAGCCTAATCTGCATTTCTTACAAAATTTCTGTGCACATATGGGTAATTCAGCCCTATCTAATATTCTTGATTCATGCATATATATATATATATATATATATATATATATATATATATATATATATATATAATGTATGATTGTTATGGCATTTAATCCATAGTCTACCACACTTCGCCACAAATATATCAATAAAGTTTTGCCTTGAAAGCTACCACATGATTAGCCACTTTACAACAACAGTGAATTACTATATTTTGGTAGTTTTTCTTCTAAAAAAAGCTTGGTGAACATAGGTTTATTTTCTTGCTTGCATTTACCTATTTGAGATTAGTATACTTTTCTTTCTACATTTTTACCATGATTATTCAGGAAGATACTTACAGGGGAAGCTAAATATGCAATAATTAGCTTAGTCGATTAGGTTCATCTTTCAGCTTATAGTAATGATGATGCATATAAGGGGTAAAGAACGCGGTTCCAAAATTCTATACATTTATTTAACCTCCTTGCATTGAGAACCCAAAGGGCACTTGGGCCTTCGATACTCGGGCAGACAAGAAAGGCACTTGGGCCTTCTACTCAGCGATACGTGAAAGGGGCTTATTAGGCCTTCAACCATTCGACCCAGACCTGGTCTAAAGGTCGGGGCTAGGCTAATCTATTTGTATGTATATAATTCATATATGACAACATATCTGGCGCAAACCAATCTCTCTGTGCAATCGTGTAAACTTTTAATCTGAGCCACATGATGATGATCCAAGGGGCGCAGGGGGATTGGATAATTTTGCGCTTAACCACCCGCTCCTAATCACACTTTTGCAAATCCCCCCTCCCACTCCCCCTGCGCCCCTTGGATCAACATCATGTGGTCCAGATTAGAAGTTTGCACGGTTACACGGAGAGGTTGGTTTGCACCAAAGATGTTATTAACTTTTCTAAAAAACTAAAAAATTAATAACTTCTATTTCTCTGCAGCCACGTAGATACACGCCATGTTTTTTTTTATTTTTCACCATCGAATCAGAAGGTTCAAAACACATTTGTCCGTTCAAATGGTAGGTAGTCCACACCATCGTCTGATACAGACGACGCCTGCTGCAGCATAATTGCATTCCTCTATTCGACTAGCCTCAGTGGGAGGTTTCATGTCCCAGCTTCCAAGGATATCACATCAACTTTTCAGATGAATGAAATGTTAGGAATTTAGGTATTTTCATGTTTAATTTACTCTAGAAAACCCATGGAATTGAATACGCTCCCAATTGGTGGCATGCCACCCAACGAGTTCCTTCGGCTAAATAACTCTTCGCCATCCCATTGAGGCAATACTATGTCACCAAGGACTCCACCCAGTGCTCCATGGGATCGATCAACTTCTCCCCCAAGGCATGGTCCAACCTTGAGAATAGCAACATTTTTATCCCTCATAGGCATCCTACTGTAAACATGGAAGTAGGGTTTCAGCCCTAGCTTGGAAAGTGTGGGTGGATAGAAGTGAGGCACAGTGAGGTCACGAGTGAGAGCAACTAGGTAGGGATTGATTTAGTGGGTGGAGCACATAAGGAAGACATGGTTTTAGGTTTAGGGAAAATGGCATGGTGTTGTCCCTCCTCTCCCCTTATAATATGTACAATGGAAATGGGCCACAACGGTTCACATTCCGGGCCACAAAGCCTAGTATTCAAACAACCGGCCCACATATGGGTTCCATGACCGGCCCGATAACAATAAAGTGAAGGAGGTTGTAGCATGCCGCCAGCTGGCTGATAGCTGAGTCAATTGGAGAACTCAGATGCTATAGTGTGTGGGTTGAGTTCTGACTTGGATTCCTCGGTTTCGGCTCTCGAGTTATGACGGAGTTTGTCAGGAGATTTGTTGGCTTAGGAATCAGGGGTTTTTTTGTTAGAAGATGGCTAAATAACTGCCATGAGATTTGTGTCATACAACAAGCAAGCTTAAAGCACAAAACTCATGTATTCAATTGCCTTGCCTCTGGGTGTGGGCGACGTCGCTCCTCCCCGGGTCAAGGCCACGGTTACGTGTCCACGTTCACAGATTTCCCACTGATACTAGGGAAATATGTGGTATAAACATGAAAATTAATTCATAAAAAGTATTTTTGTTACTTGAAAAAAAATTAAACTTGGAACGTGCACAGTGCATCTATATTTTTTTAAGAAGAGCACAGTGCATCTATATATGTACTTACATGCAAAAATTAGAATGCAAACTCACTTCTAAAACAATCATAACAAATGTCAATTGCATGTGCACTTGAACTCTGGAAGACAAAACTGCTAGACTTTTTATTTTCTATCTAGTGCACATGCATACGAATCTTGCCATTTTCATATGAAATTTTTGTAGATTGAGTTTGCATTTCAACTTGCACATTTTTGGAGAGGAACTTCTACCTTGGGGTACATATATAGATGCACTATGAATGTTCAAATTTTCATTTTTTTTCAAGTGACTGAAATACGCCTTTTGAGTTCGTTTCCATTTTTGCACCGAAGATGCACCACACATATTTTTGCGCCCGACACAGCCTTCGGTCCTTGATGCAGTTTTCGTTGTGCAGACTCGGTTGTTTCGTCCCACTTGCACTCGTCAGTATCTTATTGTAGGCACTGGTACTGACCATAAGTTTCTACGGACACAGATCGGAGTACCGATCAGGAAAGTGCGATGTGACAGAACACGGCTACTTTGGCCGTGTTTAGTTCTCGTCCCCATCCAGAAACTTTTCGTCTTGTTCCATCGAATATTTAGATATATACATGGAGTATTAAATATAGATAAAAAAATAACTAATTATACAATTTACATGGATTTTGCGAGACGAATCTTTTAAATCTAATTAGTCTATGATTAGTCATAATTACTACAGTAACACACATGTGCTAATAACGGATTAATTAGGCTTAATAAATTCGTCTTGTGGTTTCCAGACGAGTTATGTAATTATTTTTTTATTAGTATGCGAACAGCCGTTCTGATATTCCATAAAACATCCGATGTGACACTCCAGATCTTTTCATCTCCGAACAAAAAAAAAGACCTTTTTTTCATTGGCCGACAAAAAGTTTCGAAGTTACGATGGCTGCGTTTGCGTCACGAGAAGAAATTGCCGCAGGCGCGGAGGACAAAGGTCGATCGAGATTGACAGAAAAGCAGAGTATTTCATGTGAAGTTTCTGTCATTCTTTAGTACTGTGCTATTGTTTGTTTCATTCGCGACGCAAATTTACAGAGAAAATTCAGTCTGGCAAGTAAAACTGTAAAAGGCTAGTAAGTTTAATTTCTAAGGCCCAGTTTATATGCAAAAATTTTTGCAAAATTTTTCAAGATTCCCCATCACATCGAATCTTTGACAAATGCATGAAGCATTAAATATAGATAAAAAATAAAACTAATTACTCAGTTTAGACGAAATTCACGAGACGAATCTTTTAAGCCTAATTAGTCTATTGTTGGACACTAATTGTCAAATAACAACAAAAAGTGCTAGAGGAGCATTTTGTAAAATTTTTTGCATCTAAACGCAGCCTAAATGTTCTGGATCGAATAATTGTCGCAGTCGCAGTTTTGCATATATGAACCTTAGTGGAGCAGAGCTTTTCTGACTTTTTCCTTTCTGTGGCCGCCAGGGGCAAGTGGGAATCTTTTGTCGTCTTGTCAATCTGAAACTGCCGTTTCTATGAGGGAAAAGTTTCTTGGGCAGGTGGGAAACATTTGTGCCAATGCTTTTGATGATGAACGCGTCACAACAGTTGAAGTTTCACATTCCCATTTCCTCGTCGAAAGAGATTTATCGCTACTGATCCGGAATCCTAGTTTCAGCCAGGAACTGATCGATGTATCGTCGAATGAATTTCGCAACGCTAGCAAGAATTTCATAACGCTAAGATAACTGGTTCGGAAGAAAGTGAGTTTACAAATCTCACTAAATGGATCCATCAGGAACAGGCAGTCAGGCACCCAGTGATGAACCTCCAGCCAGGCACACACAGGTCTTGTGTCTTGTGTCTATCGCTGGTTGGCAGGGGCGAAGCTACCGATTAATCCTCATGGGCCACGGACCACACTGCGCTCAGCCCAATCGAAGCCCATCGGTTGAGTCCGACTGGAGAATCCAGCCTGATGTGTGCTTCTCGTCATTCCTACTTTCGGTAATGCTACGAAGCGGGCGTTCATCCGCCGGTAATGCTCTCAAGCGGGTGTCCATCTGCCCGGATGCTCCATTGCTGGGCCACAACGCCAGCCCAACATCCAACGCTCCTTCGTTTCTAAAAAAACGTTCATCCACTTATTCCTATCCACTCGTTCCTCTTCCTATTGTTCTTATCCGCTCACCTACTGCCCCCGAGCACATAGTAGCTGGCCCTCCAGGGTGTAGCACGCGGCCGCCTCCGAGGCGCACCGCTCAGCCGCTGGCCTTGCCAGGCATGGTGCGTGGCCGCCTCTGAGTCACGGCGCTCGGCTGCCGGCCTTGCCAGGCACAGCGCGTTGGTGCCCTCTTCAAGTCGCGCGGCCACGGCCTCCCCGCCACTCATGCGGCTGATGCCTTCCTTCCGCAACGTACACCCACTGTCGCCGGCCCGCTGCCTACAAGCGCCGCCAGCCCGCTGCCTATCTGGTGAACACCACTCACAGCACATGTTACAAGAGTATGTTTCAATTATTTTAGATGTTTCAAAGGTATGTTGCAAGTATTTTATATAAATGTTCTAAAAATAGATCGTGATGTTACACATGTTGCAATGGTTGTACACGTATGTTGCAAACATATGTTCCAAAAGTTTTGTCTGCCTTTTTGAGACGTATGTTGCAAGTCTGCTTTTTAGATGTTGCATATGTGAAACACATATGTTGCAAGAGTATGCTCTAAATGTTTCAGCTGTTTTGGTCTGTTGACACCAAAATTTGGTTCAAGATGAGGAGGCCATACGGACGGAAACTTATCAAGGGAAAGTTGAAATATTCAGCAAGATCGGCTAACTAGATTGCCATCAACTGGATAAGATGGCGCCATCATTTCAAAGGAATGGGCCCCATTGGCAGGGACGACAAGACACGGAGCAAGAAGACGTGTCAGACTTCATAGAAAGGAAAGAATGAAGTCCAAGTTATCGTGATTTAGAAAGCATTATTTTCTTTTCTAAGTTTGAAATCGGTCTTGTTTGACCAGAATTCGTAGTCAAGCCTTGGGTGTAAATATTGGACCCTGGCTATTGTAATAGACATATCAGCGATCAATCAAAAATCAGTACCTTTACATTTTGGCTTACGCCACCCCTTAGAAATAGGAGTACAGTAGATCTCGATAAGTTCTTCGGCAAGCAGGGTTGCCATTGGTTAAGTCCGACCTCCAGTTTGTCTGTGAGTATCCGTCACGACTTATATTTTATTTGTAAGGCTGCCATCGATTAAGTCTAATCTCCTACAAGCATGGTATAAGTTAGTTATCATCAGTCAATTGTAAGGTTGCATCAGTCCGGCTCGTATCTCTTACAATTAATGATACAAGTTACCCTTTATTCTTATCAAAATTTATATGGTTGCATCGGTCCGGCTCGTATCTCATACAAATTTTGATACGAATTAGTTATCGGCTAAATATATTAAGATTGGTAGGGTTTCCTTGTTGTTTTTAATAGATTTACCAATTATCAATCTTGTTATAATTAGTATTCTTACTATTTGTAACAAAATCACCCCTGCCCAATTAAGATTGAAACGGATCGGCTTTATATCTCTTCAATCCATTGTCTTGTTGCTTTTTCCTATTTACATCTCACTTTGACGATGGTTTCGGTTAGTTTAGCTGTTTTAACCCAATCTTGATCGAAGATAGCATGTGGTCAGGACATGTTTAGCCTAGGTAAGGCTTGCTAGTTGATGAAATCTGGTCTAGAACCGCTATTATGGCTGCCATCAATCCGGTCGACCCCCACTGTTAGTACTATTGATCATAAATCACCAGGTAGCAAGTCTTGCTTATGGTCAAACATAGCCTCTGGCTACATGCTATGTCTGCATCGACTGTTTTGTCGATAGCTCGTGCTTCCACGATCATAGCATGTTTTTATGATTCCGTTGAGCGTGTATAGATTCATATGCTTTGATGGTTTAACCTGTTATCTTTATCATGGTTGCATCGGTTCGGCTCGTATCCCCACTGTTAGAGATAACAAATTGGATCTAATAAGTGTATGGACTTACCCATGTTTGATAGTTGAGTGTTTACATGTTACGAGTCTTCTTTCAATGGAATTGGTTGTTTTAGCCGATAGCCTGTCGTTTGAGAATATATTGGTTGTTTACATGTTTTTACTTGTTCTTATCCCGGTTAAAAGCTAGTATGTTTCTCATTTAATGCTTCCACGCTTAATTTTTACACCTTTTGCATACTTTTATGATCATCGGCTGCTTAGATCTATACAAATGAGTAATTGATAATTGTCAATATGCTCGTTTTACTTATCATGCATCATGGACATGCTGGATATCGACTTTCTAGTCGATAGCCTTATCTTATCGGCTGCTTAGCCGCAATTTGGAACTGTTTGGACAAACACCGGCACGTTCCACCTTAAATTACTGATCAATCTTGTCTCCTTGTCAATTGCAGGGTCAAATTAACTAGCACGCCCTAGGTCACGACCATCCTGTTCGGTGTCCTCCTAAGTCCGAGGAGAGCTTGGGATTTGCTCCACGTGGTTTCTCTCGGCTTACTGTGTTCTCTGGCGGTGGGTCTGTCACTTTTTGCCATCGACACACTCTTGGCACATCTGGTGGGACCACAATCGTCAACATGGACAATGAAGTGATCCTCAAGGTCAACCTTGAAGACTTACCTGATGACCAGAAAGCACTCATTGAGCAGGCGATGGAGGAGTTCCGTGAGAAGTGTTTGCTGTCTTACAGCAGGACGTGCGATTCAGTCATTCAAAAGACTCTCCTACCAAGTGTCCTCCTGCATGGACAAAGTGAAGATGTTGAAGCAAGAACTACTGCCCATTTGGTCTATAAGACTATTCATGAAGCCTTTACAAATCATAATAAGGTGTTAGCCGACACAATTGGTAATGTTTTGAAGGAAGTTTTCTTTGGAGCGCCAGTTGATTAGGTGGGACCGTCGTATTTCAATGGCTATAATTCTTCGGTTGTTGGAAGTAGTGTTCCTAGTTCTAGTCAGCAGCCAAATGGTGAACAGTATTAGCAGCCACCAGTACAACAGCTTTCAAGAGGACAAGCTCAAGATCAAACCCTGCAAGTAGCAGGGGGGCAAGGTCAGGCCCTAGCAATAGTAGGGAGGCAAGGTCAGATGATAGGGTGGCAACCGCCAATGCAGCAATCACCAAGTGCCCCTGTCACATAGACAGTTCAACAACCTATTGGACAAAACTATGCTTATTCAATCTAGCAACCGACCTCTCTAGCTACTCAATAGGTTGCGCAACGGTCGGCTCAGGGAAGATTCAATAATTCCTATCAAATGCCTCAATTGGCCCACAAAATTCCTTTATCAGTGTAGAGGATCATCAAGAATGTTGATCCTAACTACTTCTATAGTTGATTGCAAGGATATGCAACTCATAATACTTAGATCGACTATCCAGAAGGATATCACCTGGTTTCTGATGTCAGCATGTACAAGCTTATGCCACATCCTGGGTATCAGAATCCTTACAGTTATAATGCGCAACAACTCCAGCAATCTTAGGTCCAAGGACAACAGTCTTCGGCTCAAGGTCAACAAGTTCAAGTACAAGGCTCTCAGGCTCAGACACAAGGGCAGCCAAGACAAGAAGCCGCTGACATGGATGCTGATGAGTTTGTCAATAGAATAACTGCTATGATGCAGAGCCAATTTGGTCTAAAGCCTAAAGGACAGGTTGGCTCTTACCAGTGCCCATACCTGGCCTGGTATGATATTTTGTAACTCCCTCCATGCTACAGAGTCCTAGATTTCTCCAAATTTATTGGGATAGATGTGATGACAACCATAAAACATATCAGTCGCTATCTCATTTAGCTCAGAGTTGTATCTGTTAAGGAGGCACATAAAGTTTGATTCTTCCCCTTGTCCCTATTTGGACCGGTCGTTAGTTGGTTTTCATCGCTTGAGTCAAACTCGATCATTGGATGGTGAAAGGTCTTGATGGCTAGAGGGGGGTGAATAGCCTAATAAGATTTTCTACAAAATGTGCTAGACAAGTTGATTAGTAATAACAATTAGCAAGATGTAAGTTTTGCCTAGCCTAAGAGGGGTTTGCAAGCCACCTATCCAATTGGTAATTTTAGTTTTGATTCACTCAACCACACAAGTTTAAATCACAAGAGAGACAACTAAGGCAAACAACTTTACTCAAGTTAACAAGGCAACTAGGCAAGACAAAGACTATAACAAGATAGTAACAAAAGTAATGCAAGAGTAGGTCTAGAAGTGATTTCACCGAGGGGTGATGAATAAAGCCAACCAATTGATATATCCAAATGATGATCCAATCAAGTAGCCAATCACTGAGATAAACCAATCACAATCATGAATTGATGACAAATGATTTATCCCAAGGTTCACATGCTTGCCAAAACGCTAGTCCCCGTTGTGTCCCCTTAAACCACGTGGTTCGGTGGCTAATCGGTCTAACACACCGAGCCTCTCAAAAGGCGTCACAAGAACCTACCAATAGCTAAGAGTTGCAATGACACGAGCAATCCACTAGAGTTGGAATTCGGCACTCCACCGGGGAACCACAAGAACCCCTCACAAGACAATTACCGGAGCCGGCCACGAACAATCACCAACACATGCCAGAACTCCACCGCTGCTCCAAGCCGTCTAGGTGGCGGCAACCACCAACAGTAACAAAGAATTCCCGCAACAAAATAATCCCCCAAGTGCCTCTAAATGCAAAGCAATGATTAATGCACTTGAATCACTCAATCTCACTCAAGAATCGCAATCGAATGCAAGGAGATGAGTAGGGAGAAGTGTGAGGGCGTTGGCTCAGCTCAAGATGCTCACAAGTATGTCAAAGTGCCAAGAGAAATAGCCCTAGAGCCAGCCAACACATATATATAGAGGTACCCCTTCGAAAAGAGCCGTTGGGCAAATTATGAGGGCACCGAACACTCCAACGCTCATGCATCGAACGCACCCAGCAGCGTCCGGTGCTCCTATAGTCGCCACATGTCTCTACTCATTCAAAGATCAACGATCGATCTAGCATCCACCGGACGTGTCCGACGCCTGCGCTCAGCGTCCAATGTGGTCCAGAGCCGGTTGTGACGCACCAGACGCGTTCGATGGCACGCCATCAGATGCTCCAGCGTCCGGTGCATGCAGAGCTTCACGAGCCTGCCGACATTACCACTTCACCGGATGCATAAACAGTGCATGGCCAGTGTCCTGTGCGAAACCCTCGGACATGCCGGTGCACCGCGCTACATAGCGCTGCCAGCTCCGTAGGCACCTGACGCTGGCACCAGCGTCCATCGTAGCTCAGGCCAGCGTCTGGTGCTACAAAAAACAACACTTTTGTCTTCGTTTCTTCACCTCCGGCGTAGTGAAAAATAGACGTTTCACTTCTCGAAAAGCGCCGAATCTCGCCTTGCAAGCTCGGCAGGAGGAAGAGAGGAAATCAAACCCCTCTCTACCACTCAAACTCCACCGCCTTCGCAAATATGCTAATATCACCAAGTGTACATCACCATGTGCATGTGTGTTAGCATTTTCACAATCATTTTCGAGGCGTTACGTTAGCTCTTTACTAGATCCTAATGCATATGATCAAAGAATGACACCTAGAGGCACATGTAGGACTCAATTGCAAAGAGAATTCCCCTCTTCATAGTACGGCTGCGTATCCTAAGCCATCCACTCCCTCTATGGTGTCTTGGATGCAAAATGAAAATCTCTACATTATACCTTTGCCTTGAGAATCACTTGTTGCACCTTGTTCTAACTCCACATAATGGTAAGCACTTCATCATCACATTACTTGATCACTATGCTTCACCATGTCTCGTGCCAATCATCATTGCTACACACATTCTTATGCGTATGATTAGCACTTAGGCATTGTCACTAATTACCAACATCAAACATAGGACTTTTACAGTGGGACAGGAGAGAAGAAGATTACAGATCTGAATAATGAGTCAGGCTCTGAGTTCATTCAAAGATTCAGAGAAGTAAGGAGCCGTTGCTACTCATTAAATTTGTCTGATGGTCAATTGGCTGAATTGGCCCTTCAAAAGATATCTCCATTAATCAGAAAGAAGTTTGGTGGCCAGGGGTTTGAGAGTTTGGCCCACATAGTTCAGAGGGTGTCCGCTTTTGAGAGTCAGCATCGGTCCCTGTGCAAATAGAAATATTTAAACAGTACTGCTTCTATGTCTGATCCATACGATGCAGATTTTAATGGAGATGATCTAGAAGTTGCAACCGCTGAGTGGACATGGGGTAAGGCTCCTGTATCTTGTCCATGGGTGAAGGAATCAAAAAATGCCTATGACTTCAATGTCAAGAAGGCCGATAAGATCTTTGATTTGCTTGTGGAAAAGAAGCAATTGAGATTGCCTACAAATCATGTGACCTCTTCAGCTGAGGAACTTAAATGGAAGAAATACTGCAAGTTTCACAATGCCACTAATCATAACACTAATGAGTGTAGAATCTTCTGCTTACATATTCAGAAGGCCATTGAACAAGGAAAGATCAAGTTTGAGCCAGCCAAGAAACCAACAATGGACATAGATAAGCATCCTTTCCTAGGGGTGCATATAAAAGAGTTTCAGTTGGCTAAAGGAAAGACAAAGGTCATGACATCGGCTAAGTCCAAAGAAGATGGGTCAGTCGACCCTAAAGTTCAGATATCGGCTAATGAGTACAAAAAGGTTAAGCAGCAATGTGATCAGCAAAAGAGCCGATATGAGCAAGGTGAGGCATCTAGAGCTAGTGTTATGCATCCTCGTGTGACTTCCAGAATATTATTGTTGACGGTAGTTATTGTTCATCATAAACTGTCAATATAACTTGAAGAAATACTTGAAATGGATCACCAATAGAAACTTAGGGGTTTAAACCGACAAGTTTTGGTGAATCTGTATTTTCAGCAGGGTTTAAACCAGAAACAGGGATTAAAATGTGAAAAAGAACTAAACTTAACCGCGATGAAAAGTACTCTTGAAGACTCCAGAGGATTCTAGGAGGCAACCCCCCGAGGCAGACCCTAAGAGGCTACCAGGTGGGGCCGGCCGGCCCCACCATGGTGCCGCCCGATCCCCTATGGGCCCCTCTTGTCAGCATCTTCTGGAATATTCGTCCACCGCCTTCTAGGATTGCATCAATGTCGTCCTTCAAGTCAGTTTAATCCAAGGGCTCACATTGCACCCCTTGGGCTATATAAATAGACCCCAACCCCCTAGAGGCATCAAATCATTTGAAATCAAGTCATCTAGAGCTAGAAACCCTAATCTGCTTAGAGCTCCTCTAGTTTCTAGGGCATTAGCTAGTTAGGCTAGGTCTAGAGGGAGGCAAGTAGATCTTCGCTTGGATTCTTGACATCGTCTAGAGCTTGGTTTGGTATAATTCTTGTACCCCTCTCTCGTTGTATCTTTATTATTTTTATATGCTTTGGTACAATTGTCAAGATAATATAGTATTCATCTTATTCATGTTCAAGGTTGTAATGTTCATTGTCTATTTTGATTATATGCTTAGTATAGTTAGTTTATCATTGTGTTTATGCATAAGTTCCTATAGCCCTCACCCCAATGATCACATGGTGGGTGGTAGAGATCATGTAAGCATGGTGCTTAGATGTTATTTACCTATGAATACACTCTATATTCTGGGTCATGTGGTACATCACGAGTGTGACACTACCATTGAGTCCTTTGTAGTCCACTCCCCGAATATAGATCATAGAAGTAGGGCCCAGTTGCAAAGGAAGGAAAAGCTCTGTTCTCGAACTTCCTAAAGTAATGCCCCTTATGTGTAGATTCAATGGTGATCTTAGTAGTGACTACGAAGTATAATTGCACTAATCAACGTATGCTTTGACTTGTAATTAAGAATAACGTAGGAATTATTCCTCTAATATTCTAACCTGACCATGCTAATGCTATAGATAGGAGTGCTCTGAGAGGTTTATTTATCATTATTATGAACTTGATCAATGTTTATCATATATATCTTTTATCTTATGACTTACCCCCTGTTATGAGTATAGAGATTGTTATAGTTTATTTCTCCATCAATGTTATAAGTTATCAATACATGTCCAAAGCTACACCTTCCCTGTGGTAAAATATAAATAATGATACCTAGAATACTCTTAGGTAAAATGCTACAATGGTATAATTATCTGTCCACTTGCAGAATCCTTTTTATTCATATTCTATATTCTTTCTAGTCATATAAAATGATAAACATCTACTTAGTATTATTCTAGTAGCAATGCTAGGTAGTACTAACAAACATTTCTGGCACCATCACTAGGGATGACAACCTAGTTTAAGTAATGCTAGAGATGTAGGTAATTAATAGGTGGCTACTAAAATAAGTGACAAGTTAATAAATACCAACAATTATTAAACAAGTAGCAACGCCAAAAGAAGGACTACCAGCGCCGGCTTGAAGAAGAAGAATATGAGTGTCAGTGTGAAGAAGAAAGGTATGAAAGAGAACAGGCGGAGTTACATTGGAACTATCCTTTCTTAAGACACTACTAGAATGAAGGTTTAAAACTACCTACAAGATGTAACTGCCTAGAGTGCAGTAACCAATATTTAGAATTAAGGCAATCTCAAGCCAATCGCCAGTCTATCCATGAAAGTTTGAGTTATTAGTCTAACAACATGGATCGGCATGTAAAAAAATAATGGAGTTCACAATCGGATAGATAAGCGTGTGTGTGATCAGGATTGGCCGATCGTGATGAAGAGAAAGAGTATATTTGACAAGGGAGCCAATGATGTCTAGGAGGTCTAACAAGGACCAGAAAAGAAGAGTTCAACACTTAAGGAATAGAGAATTAGAAGCTCAGAAGTATAGCAGACCTCAGGCATGGCGTGTCAAGCAAACAGCCGATAAGGGTAAGCCATCGGCTAATATTAATATGGTCTTCATCTTACCTACAGAATTTAGAGCTCTCTACAAGTGCAAACAGAGAATTCGATGGAGAAGAGTATGATGAAGAAGAATTGGGAGAAGCAGTGGCTCAGCTAACCCTCTAGTCCCAACAAGCTATATTTGAGAAGCCATCTCAGCATCGGCACTTGAAGGCTTTATATATGAAAGAATTTGTTGATGGAAAGTCGATGACCAAGATGTTAGTCGATGTAGGTGTTGCGGTCAATTTGATGCCTTACACTACATTTCATAAGCTCAGAAAAGGTCCTGGAAATTTGCTCAAGACCGATATGATGCTAAAAGACTTTGGAGGTAACGCATCTAAGACACTGGGGACAATTTACGATTGGGAGTAAAACTCTGCTGACCACTTTCTTCGTCATTGATGGTAAAGGAACATATAGTCTGCTCCTTAGTCGTGACTAGATCCATGCTAATTGTTGCATTCCTTCAATAGTGCACCAATACCTTATCCAATGGTAAGGAGATAACGTTGAGATGGTTCAAGCTGACTCCCCTGTAAGTGTGGCAACTGCTGATCCAGCGTATTTGGAATTTGAAGATTGAGAGTGCTTCTCTGGTAGAATCTAGGAAGGAGGCGTCATCAGGGTCAACGATGAACGTCAGCAGTCGATCCAAGCAATTGGCTCTAGGAGTTTATTTTAATGACTCCTCTAGTTGGTCATTACAGAATGGCTAAACATTGCCCTTATGAGTTAGTTCATCTAAATATAGTTGTTCTGTTTCAAGGAGTCAGATTTGGATTTAAATTCACAACATTTTGAAGAAGCTTGACAACCGATGATTTTTGGATTTTTGCAAATGATTTAGTACTTGAATCGTTGTCGGCTATTTTGGAAGCGATTTTTCATTGTAGAATTTTATCCCTGGTGATTAGGATTATTACTTAAATATGATCAAATTCAAATCATCACTAGGATTAACAGCCGGTACTAGCAAAGTATCTCCTTTAGAACAAAAAATTAACAATTCTGATTCGGCCTAAGAAGGCAAAAGTCGGTGCAGTATGCATCGCTTATAGTGCAAAAATAAAAAGAAAATTCATATGGAGAAAGTGTCAGCGGCAAAACATTCATACAAGATCAAACAAAAAGATGACTATAGAGGAAATTCACACAGTTTTATTCATTGTTGGAACCCTAAATACAAACTACGGGCCAAAGAAAACATCGTTCATGATTACTTTGGCCGAAGAAGTATTCACCACAGCCTTAGTGTGCCCGATGAAGTCCTCCACCAACTCATGGTGATCATCACCTTTTGCGAAGCTAGGCTGAAGCCATCGAAGCTCGTGTTCGGAGTTCACCTGGGTGATGGTCAGGGCAACCGCAGCCCCCAGGCAGACACCATGGAGAGCGATCTCCCTAGCGCGCACAGGGATGTCTAGAAGGCAATTCGCCAATAGATCGCCTCGGGCATTCAGAGGCCTGGTGGCATTGTTCGTCACCAATTGGAGGGCCTCCGATTCCTCTGTCGGGGCTATAATAAGAAGAGAAGGAATCATCAAGAAGAGGACAACAAAGCAAAATGATAGAGGAACAGGGTTTCTTCTGAAAGTCTCACCTATGACCCTAGCATCAGAATCTGCTAGATGTGCCCGGGTGGCGCTAGTCTCCCCCTCCATGGTGGCAGGAGCGGTTTGGGAGGTAGCCAAGGTGGCCTCTAGGCGCTCGGTTTCGCGGGTCACCTCCCAATGATGACCCAACGCCTCGTCCCGCTCATGAAGATAACAGCGTACATAATCTCCATTATACGAATCTGAGGAATCGGGGAAAGAGGTCATAGATGTCACCGGCTGATCCTCAAACCTCGCCAGCAGGTTTTGGACACCGGCCCGAGTAACGTTCCCGTGGAATGAAAAAAAAATACTAGGTTCAGATGGTTTTTGGAAGATCTCAAATGTAACTCCAACATACCCTGGGATGCGGAGGCGCTGGCATGGAGGGAAATCCTCTTCTAGAACATAGCAGGGCGCTTGCCATCTGCCATTGGTCTTTGCTAGAATTGGGTTTTCTGATCCGAGGATAAAGGAGGAGTTGTGTAGTGGCAAAAGCAAAGGCAAGTGTAGATATGACCTCTCGGCTATCCCATAGAAGTGTATATTTGTAGCCGAGGTCAACATGGGTAGGTTTATCGAGCTGTGTTGGATTAAAAGTGCAATTAATAGGAGGAGAAGGGCCGTTCCAAGAATCAAGGAGGTTGCACATGGCCAACTGAGAAAGCAATGGTTGTGGAGATCATGGACACAAGGAATTTCCATTTTACTAGGATTTTCTACATTTTGGTTCGGTTCTGGGCTGTGGATTTGAAAATTCATTCGCTGCAGTTTTGAGTTACAATCTAGACCCAGAGATTGGCTCTAAGGGTTAATCAGCTGAAGGCGGTTGCGAGAAGCCTATTTTGAAGTCTTGAAAGGATCATTGAAAGTCGATCTCTAAACAATGGAAGATTTGTACAACACAGAGGAATGCATCAGCTAAATATTTGCACCAAATGGCATAGACCATATATGCATAAAGCTGCAACTTACAAGTTCAAGACCACGCGAGTTGCATCTAAGTGAATAGTGTTGGTTATTGCAACTGCATTGTCACTCAAAGTTCCAAACCACTGGTTTAGAAGAAATTTGCTTGGTGTGGTTTTGTGTTTGCACTTGACCCCAGACGGTCTGACCCTAGAAAGTTAGTCGATTTGATTCAATCAGTTGTTTTCACATCAGCTAAAGTTGCTAAGTTCAAAGTTCTCTGATGGACTCTTCGGTTATCAATTCAGAGGCTATTGCTAAAGGAAATTGGTGACAATGAAAAAGAACGTTCAAAGGCAAAGCACAAAGAACGGGTGCAAAAAGAGATTTTATGTATTTATAAAACATAACCCCTAGTTACAAACTAAGGGCCGAGGAAGACATTGTTCACGACCTCCTCAGTTGAGGTTATGTCCGCCACGGCGATGCCGACCCCTCGAAGTCATCCACCAGATCCTGGTAGTCGTTAGGGTTCTCGTCCTTCGGGAAGCCAGGCTCCACCAAGCGGAGATCATGCCCCGAGCGCACCTAGGCTATTCCTAGAGCGATGGCAGCACTGTGGCGGATGCCATGAAGAGCCACCTCCATGGCGCGCACAGGGATGTCGTGGAGGTGATCCTCCAGAGTGTCGCCCGTGTGTTTAGGGTGTCGGTGGTGTCACCCACCGCCAACTGGAGGGCTTCTTGTTGTGCCATCAGAGTTGAAGACAAAGAATGCAAGAAACCATTAGAAGATCAGCAAGATGAAAGCATAGAAAGAAACAAGGATGTTGAAAATCTTACCAACAACTCTAGCATCTGACTCCACCAGTTGCACCCAGACCACATTTGCCTCTGCCTCCATGGCGAAAAGAGTGGCTTGAGAAGCGTTTAGGGCGAACTCCAGTTGCCTATTCGACCGGGTGGCCTCAGAATTGCGGTCGACCCCTGCATTCCACTCGCAGCGAAAATGCCGCATGTCATCTAAATTATAGGACTTGATGGAGTCGGAGGAGGAAGCAGCTTGCGCCATCGAATGGGAATTGTAACACCCTCGGTGTTACCGTGTGTAACCTTGCACTTAAACTTGTCATGAGTTTTTTTTTATTTATGTGTTTTAGCTTGCGCCTTGTTCGTGGGATCATTTTAGTAAATCGAATTAGCTAATGAAAATATTAAATTGAAGGTTTCCGCGTTAACCGTGTTGTAGCGATTGAGGTTCAAAACGAATTTTATTTAACAAAACTGTTATAGAACTTGTATATAACGCTTTAACGAGTTGTGAAGTAATGTTTTCGAGGAGTGTACTGCAACCTGTGCGGGGGCGAAGTAAGTTCATTAGCTAGCTTTTCTAATAACTTGAAACGCGAACTCGCAACGTAATTCAACCCTGGACTTAGTGTTTCTCAAGTCGTGTGACAGCTTGGCAAGGCCGTGTTGGCGAGTCTGTTCCGTGAAATCTAGTTCCTTGGTGGCGGTATGTTTTGGCTCAGAATGATAGCCTAGTGTACCCTCTTGGTGTTGGTGAAGATCGTTCGGTCGCTCGATCACTCGTTTTGGCATGACAGGGACTTTAAGATTCGTGCGCGTGCCGAGTTGCGGTTGGTTGGCCAGCCGAGCGCGGTCACCGCGTGGTCGCTGTGTGCGTCGCGCTGCGTTGCATCTCGAGCCCGCGCGCGGCCACGGTTGGAAGCCGGCCGAGGCTGTCGTGCCCTGTTGCTATGGCAGTTGACTTCATGCGAGGGTTACGTGTCCCGCCGCTGTTGGGGTGGTCCCGCACCGTGCCGCCCTTGCCTCGCCGTCGTGTTGTCGCTTGGTCGGTGGCTGCCCCGGCCTCGCTGGCACGGCACCGTCTGGGTTAGGCGGACAACAGGCGTGCGCTTGTGTCGGGTTGGGAGTAACTCACCATACCAGCTCTACCAACTCAGCCCAGCTGCCTTTTTCGAGTTGGGCGACTTGCCGTTCTCCCCTGTTTCCGCCATCGCCGCTTTGGAACCGCCTTTGAGCCCTTACTGTCTCCTCCATCTCACGCCAATTCGACATGGGCGTAGGGTCGTAGCGACCTGGCCCACCTCCCCGACCGTGCACCTAAGCTTTTGGAGCTGCGACGGCTTCCAATTAGAGTGTAGGTCTGACCGCGCCATTCTCGGTCGAAACTTCCCCTTTTTCTTGAACCGTTTCCACCGACCATCCCAGGCCAATTGGTCGCACCTCTCGAGCCTCCTTGGTCCCCTTTGCGTGGTGCTCACCGTCGTCGTGGTTGTGGCGACCTGTTTCTTCGGTGACGCGCCCGCGCCGCCGTGGAGCGCCGTCTTGCCCTTCGGGCGCGCGTGGCCAGGTCATCTCGGGCAAGCTCGGACAAAGCCACCACCTCGGCCGTGTTCGTGGTAAGTCACTGATGCTCGTAGATCACCTCGTTCAGTTTGCCTTAGCCGCAGCTCACCAGAACGGCGGCGCCACTCCCTGCAGGTTGCCGTTGCCGTGGAGGAGTCGCCCTGCTTCGTCTCCGCTCTCCGAACCACCGTCCATCGTCGCGGGTCGCTTGGTAAGTGGGTGTTTCCCCCTTAGGTGCAAGGTAGAGGTCTTCCTCTGGCTGGCGTAACCGGCCAGTGCCGGCCAGAGCCGCGCCGGCGTGCGGAGGAACGTCGGGGACCACCTAGTTGTAAAGACGAGTTTTCAGAAGGGTGCTTGTGCAAGGTCTCTGAGTGCGGGAATAGTGCGTTGTTGGTCGTGCCATTTGTAGCTAGCCTGGGGTCTCTTTTGCAAAGTGTGCTGGCGCGCGTGGGTTTTCCTTGGCCATGGGCCGAGTCTCGTGGGCCGCGTGCGTGAGCGCGTGCTGCGCGCGGCGCGAGGTGGGCCACACGGTCGGGCCGCCCAGGAAAACGGTTTTCTGGATTTAGCGATTTTAGAAATACTTTGTAATTTAGTTTTTGAAGCAAACTTTGAGGAATTTTAGTGACCTGCGTAAATGTCCAAAAATCATGAAACCACTTTTGTTGACTTTCTAAATTTATGCTTTGTCAGATAGTAATTTTCTTTGGTGCAGTGCTGTAGTGTTGCTCGGTCGTTTAAATTAATGCATAAAGCGACGTTTCTTTTACTGCAACCTTTTTGTAGGAATTTTCGTGGCAAATCGAGGATAGCCCTAGCTCTAAAATTTTTTACAGTAGCTGCTTAATATTGTTAGATGCTTACTGTAATTTTTATGGCCATTAAATAGCTTGTTTATTAGGCTATCTAATTTTCCCTAGTAGTGCTTGTAGTAAATCGGTAATCGGAAAGTGGTGCGCTTGTTAGTTGCCAAAGTTGGATTGCTTCAAGTTAACCTTGTTAGTAGAAAGATGATAGCTTAGCATATTAGCTATTAGGGTTACCGTGTCATCCTTTTAAGTGTGGTCCTACCATTGCATGCATGTAGATCACGAGGGAGGCGAGTACGTGGCTGTGGAGGAGCCGGACTACGAGGAGGTCATCGAGGAATACGAGGAGGAAATCTTCGTACCTGAGGAGTTCTAGGAGCCTTCCGCTAATGACACCTCCGACTTTGCGCCTGCCCAAGGCAAGCCCTGGTGCATAACCCTTGTTTTTGCAAATCTGATTTATATTTAAATGTTGTGCATTTAAGTTACAGGAATTTTATGATGCCCACATGCATATATACATACCCATGAGTCTTACTAGTACAGGATCGTGTAGTTGCTTTGCTTAGGATTATCGGTAGAGTGAGCAACCTGTCGTTGCTCACAATAGAGAGTTACTCATATGATTATTACATTTTGGATAACACGGTGGAAAGGAAATGGCGACCGGGCAGGGATGTGGTATGGGTATTGGTGGGTGTAGCAAGTTATGTCCCGCGGCCACGGGGCATAATTGGGTTGCACTGTTTCCCTGTCCGTGTCAATTAAGGACCGTTCGTTGCATGGACCCTGGTCAAGTCACAGATCTTCTTATCCCAAGCATATACTAGCGGATGGGGGCTAGGAAGACTTGTTACTCTCTTGTCATGGGCTCCGGCTCTTTCCAGACCGACTGATTGGAGGCGGGATAGGTGGAGGTCTTAGCACCGTATTGAGGCCGGGCCTCAAGTACGGGAGCTAGGAGTCCAAGTTTGGACGGGGACCTGGAAACCCGTGACAGGAGGGGAACGGGTTGGTCTTGCTTGTGCCTAGGGTACAAGCGAGGCGTGTGTTTTTCGGGGTACCCAGCTGGGCATATTGATTCGTGAATCGCCGTTTCTGCGTGACGGTACGGCTTGGCTACGCTCTGGCATCGTAGTAATGATTGGCTAATGAAATGATGAAGAAATGGTCCTAAATTGCTCAACTTTTGCTTGATTATACCATAGGTGCTTACATAGATTATTGGTTAATGAATAAAATACGGCTTCTAAAAAGTTTAGAATTAAGGACACACTCTTAGTGCTGCTTCTCGCAAACAAGAAAACCCACCAGCCATAAAGCCTACCATAATCCTTGAGAGTCGGGGAAATATAATCCCCAGTCGGGTAAGTCTTACGAGTACATTGTGTACTCAGGGTTATTTTACCCTTGTTGCAGGTGCACCTTGAGCAGGTAGGCCTTGTGTGGAGAATTCTTCTGGTGGGCACAGACGGATTCTCATCTCGCTGCGTAGACGTTATTTAATTTCCGCTGTTAGATTATTGGACTTTGAACCTCTGGTATTGTAATAACTATTTCTAAGACTCTATGTTGTATGAAATGGCCTAAGTATTGTAAGTTTGTACTCATTATTGGATCCCGGGTGTAAAATGTGGAGCGTTCAAGTTCTCCCGTCGGGTGTGCTCGACGGAATCATCTGGTGTAGCTCACTTTCAGGGCTCTTAGTGCCTAGTGGAAGGCAAGCACCCTGAAAGCATGCTAAACTAGGCGATTCCGCCACAGGAATCGCGAGCAGCACCAGAGTGATCACCACTGCAAGAATCAAACGGATCAGCAAAAGAAGGTGAAAGATCGAGATAGATTTGATCTTACCCTTAAAAGCAGAGGCACCGACAGGGAGGAAGATTTTCCTTTGGGAGATCACCGGTGACGTGCTTGCTGTGATCCATGCTTCTCTAAATGCGGTTGTTAGATCTAAGAACAAGGGGAGGAGAAGTTGCACAACAACAAGAATAGAGCCAGGAATAGAGGTGATCCCTCGACTATCCCTTGAGGGTGTATTTATAGCCAGAGTGGGATATTAATGGGTCTTTTGAGTTGAGAAAAATCAATTCAATTTATGGAAGATGGAGGGCCATCTTGAATATTGAGGAAGCCACGTGTGGCCTAATGAGAGGGCAGCAGTTGCAGGAGCAGGGGATTTGAAAATTTCATTCATCAAGATTATTTACAGTCTCATTCAAATCCAGGATGCAGACCTGAAATGTTATCCACTTTAGTTTTGTGTTTTCACGCACATCCGGAAGCAGGCCCTAGAGT
The DNA here is from genome assembly GCA_038087645.1 of Saccharum hybrid cultivar R570. Taxonomy (NCBI): domain Eukaryota; kingdom Viridiplantae; phylum Streptophyta; class Magnoliopsida; order Poales; family Poaceae; genus Saccharum; species Saccharum hybrid cultivar. Next base: position 1,296,000 of record JAQSUU010000542.1, read on the forward strand.
TGATCAGCTAAAGTGCAGTCGGTTAGCTGATGGACCAAGCTTGAAAGGGTGATCAATCCAAAAAGTCGATCATTGGTGCAATGGTCGATAATGGTTGAAGAATTCATGCGCAAATAGAATAGGTGTCAACCAAACTCAAGGAATGACGAAGGCTCAGCTATGAACACAAGTCGAAAGACAAGGGTGGCTCAAAAGGTCAAAAGGATGATCACCATCAAGTGTCCAAACATCATGATCAAGAAAGGCCAATGGAACATATCTACAAGAAGGCCAAAGAAGTAAGTATGGGATCAGAGCAAATGGTTGGAAGTGCGGTGCATGCAATGATAATTTTGGAATAAATTGGGGGCATATGTTGACACCATGACAAGAGTGTAGCCAACATCGAGGGCTATAAAATAGCGAAGAGGGTTGCAAAGCGAGCTATGAGTGTAGCAAAAGGTCAGGCGTATGATGGCCTTTATCAGCGGCTAGGCACGAAGGAAGGGGAGAAGGACATTTATAGGATGGCTAGAATCCGCGAGAGGAAGACAAGGGACATCAACCAAATAAAATACATCAAGGATGGGACAGATCGACTTCTGGTGAAGGATGAGGAGATCAAGGACAGATGGAGAGAGTACTTCGACAAGCTGTTTAATGGGGAGAATGAGGGTCCTGCCCTTGAGTTGGACGACTCATTTGACGATACCAACAGACGCTTTGTGAGGAGAATTCAGGAGGCAGAGATCGGAGAGGCTTTGAAGAGGATGAAGGGAGGTAAAGCGATGGGCCCTGATGGTATCCCCATTGAGGTGTGGAGATACCTAGGCGCCAGAGCGATAGTATGGTTAACTAAGATTTTTAACCTTATTTTTCGGTCAAACAAGATGCCTGAAGAATGGAGGAGAAGTATATTAGTACCTATCTTCAAGAACAAGGGAGATGTTCAAAGTTGTACTAACTACCGTGGGATTAAGTTGATGAGTCATACGATGAAGCTCTGGGAGAGGGTTATCGAGCATCGCCTAAGGAGAGTGACACATGTGACCCAAAATCAGTTTGGGTCCATGCCTAGTAGGTCAACCATGGAGGCGATTTTCTTATTACGACAATTGATGGAGAGATATAGGGAGCAGAAGAAGGACTTGCACATGGTCTTTATTGACCTCGAGAAGGCATATGACAAAGTACCAAGAAATGTCATGTGGTGGGCCTTGAAAAAGCACAAAGTCCCAACTAAGTACGTTACCCTCATCAAGGATATGTACAGGGATGTGGTGACGTTTTTCCGAACATGTGATGGCGACACCAGTGACTTTCCAATTAAAATAGGACTGCATCAGGGGTCAGCTTTGAGCCCTTATTTATTTGCTTTGGTGATGGATGAGGTCACAAGGGACATACAAGGTGATATCCCTTGGTGTATGCTCTTTACTGATGATGTAGTGCTAGTTGACGACAGTAGGGCGGGAGTTAATAGGAAGTTAGAACTATGGAGGCACACGTTAGAGTCGAAAGGGTTCAGACTTAGTAGGACTAAGACCGAGTATATGAGGTGCGATTTTAGCGCGACTAGGCACGAGGAGGGAGACGTTAGCCTCGATGGGCAAGTGGTGGCCAAGAAGGATACTTTTCGGTATTTAGGGTCGATGCTACAAAAGGATGGAGACATTGATGAAGATGTTAGGCATAGAATTTCAGCCGGCTGGTTGAAATGGCGTCAAGCTTCTGGCGTTCTCTGTGACAAAAGGGTGCCTTAGAAGCTGAAAGGTAAGTTCTATAGGACGGTGATTCGTCCGGCGATGTTATATGGTGCTGAGTGTTGGCCTACAAAAAGGCGACATGTCCAGCAATTGAGTGTAGCGGAGATGCGTATGTTGCGTTGGTGTTGTGGGCACACAAGGAGGGATAGAGTACGGAATGACGATATTCGGGATAGGGTTGGGATGGCACCAATTGAGGAGAAATTGATTCAACATCGGTTGAGATGGTTTGGACATGTCCAACGGAGGCCTCCTGAGGCGCCGGTGCGTAGTGGAGTTCTAAAGCGGGCCGATAATGTAAAGAGCGGTAGAGGTCGACCTAAATTAACTTGGGATGAGTCCGTTAAGAGAGATCTTAAGAAGTGGAATATCCCCAAGGATTTAGCTATGGACAGGAGCGCTTGGAGATTAGCAATCAACGTGCCTGAACCATGACATCTTTTGTCTTGTGCCCTTTATGTCCCTTTATGTGTCTCCCTGTTTCTCGTCTCTTTTGGGTTTCATCTCTAGCCTACCCCAACTTGCTTGGGACAAAAGGCTATGTTGTTGTTGTTGTTGTATGTTGACACTAAAATTTGGTTTGAGATGAGGAGGCCATAACGACGAAAGCTTATCAAGGGAAAGCCAAAATATTCAGCAAGATCAGCTAACTAGATTGCCATCAACTAGATAAGATGGCGCCATCATTTCAAGGGAATGGGCCCAATTGGCAGGGACGACGAGACATGGAGTAAGAAGATGTGTCAGACTTCATAGAAAGGAAAGATTGAGGTCCAAGTTATCGTGATTTATGAAGCTTTATTTTCTTTTCCAAGATTGAAATCAGTCTTATTCGACCAGGACTCGTACACAAACCTCGGGTATAAATATTGGACCCTGGCTTTTGTAACAGACATCTTAGCGATCAATAAAAAACCAGTACCTTTACTTTTCGGCTTGCGCCACCTCTTAGGAGTAGTAGAGTAGATTTCAGCAAGTTCTTCGGCAAGTAGGGCTGCCATCGGTTAAGTCTGACCTCCGATTTGTTTGTGAGTATCTGTCACGACTTATATTTTGTTTGTAAAGTTGTCCTCGGTTAAGTCTGATCTCTTACAAGCATGGTTTAAGTTAGTTATCATCAGTTAATTGTAAGGTTGCATCAATCTGACTCATATCTCTTACAATTACGGATACAAGTTACTCTTGATTCTTATCAAAATTTGTACGGTTGCATCGCTCCGGCTTGTATCTCATACAAATTTTGATAGGGATTAGTTATCGGGTGAATCTATTAAGATTGGTAGGGTTTTCTTGCTATTTTTAATAGATTTGCTAGTTATTAATCTTGTTATAACTAGTATTCTTACTATTTGTAACAAAATCACCCTTTGCCCGATTAAGATTGAAATGATCGGCTTTAGATCTCTTCAATCCACTGTTTTGTTGCTTTTTCCTGTTTACATCTCACTTTGATGATGGTTTCGGTTAGTTTAGCTGTTTTAACTCAATCTTGATCGAAGATAGCATGTGGTCAGGACATGTTTAGCCCTAGGTAAGGCTTGCTAGTTCATGAAATCTGGTCTAGAACCGCTATTATGGCTGCCATCGATCCGATCGACCCCCACTGTTAGCACTATAGATCAGAAATCACTAGGTAGCAAGTCTTGCTTACGGTCAAACATAGCCTCTACCTGCATGCTATGTCTGCATCGGTTGTTTCGTCGATCACCCGTGCTTCTACGATCGTAGCATATTTTCATGATTCCGTTGAGCGCGTATAGATTAGTATGCTTTGACGGTTTAACCTGTTATCTTTATCATGGTTGCATCGGTCTGGCTCGTATCCCCACTGTTAGAGATGGCAGATTGGATCTGATAAATGTATGGACTTACCCACGTTTAATAGTTGAGTGTTTACATGTTACGAGTCTTCTTTCATCGAAATCGGTTGTTTTAGCCGATAGCCTATCTTTTGAGAATATATTGGCTATTTACATGCTTTTACGTGTTCTTATCCTAGTTAAAAGCTACTATGTTTCTCATTTAATGCTTACACGCTTACTTTTTACACCTTTTGCATGTTTTCATGATCATCGGCTGCTTAGATCTATATAAATGAGTTACTGCTAATTGCCAATATGCTGGTTTTACTTATCATGCATCATGGACATGCTGGATATTGACTTTCCAATTGATAGCCTTATCTCATCGGCTGCTTAACCGCATATTTGGAACTGTCTAGATAAACGCCGGCATGTTCCACCTTAAATTATTGATCAATCTTGTCTCCTTATCAATTGCAAGGTCAAATTGACTGGCATGTCCTAGGTCACGACCATCCAGTTCGGTGTCCTCCTAAGTCCGAGGAGAGCTCGAGACCTGCTCCTAGGTCAAATTGACTGGCTTGCTATGTGTTTTCCAGCGATGGGTCCGTCACTTTTTGCCGTCAACACAGTCATATGTTGCAATAAGTGTTTTATGTTGCAAGTTGCAATTGTCTTATCTGGATGTTGCATATTTTCACACACATGTTGTAAGTGTATGTTCCAAATATTTCATCTGCTTTAGACTTATGTTGCATTCAAGTGTTTCATGTTGCAAGTGTTTCATGTTTCATAGGTATCTTCAAAGCGCCAAGCAAAATGGTGTAGCGAGCCGGGGGCCGACGGATGGGGCGTGCGACGTGTCTAGGATTTTGCGAATGGGGCGTGCTTGTCCTCATCCTAGCTCCCAAGTCCCACCCGCGCAGAGACAGACTGTCCGAAAATGGTCGGCAGACAGTCTGAGGAGGAGGTCACAGACTGTCTGTAGTTTACCTCCGGACTGTCCGCCGGCAAATTTTTGGAAAACAAACATAGACGAAAAGATTCTGCTCGCAGACCAAGCAGATATTGTGGATTGTCTGTAGCTATTGGAGTGGATTGTCTGTGGTTAAAGAAACGAGCAGATGCAGCGGTGCTACACACCGTCCCGCAGAGCCAAAGGGAGGTGCGCGCAGGCCTGGCGGGGTCTGCACCGCTCGGCCAGAACTGAGAGATAGAGGGGCCGCACTCCGACCTACTGCTCCACGTATGCACGCAAAGAGAGCCGCCGAGCAACCATGAAACCTGGCGATGCAACTCCAATAGCAGAGAGGGAGGAGGAACGACGAAAACAACAGAGAAAGAAGAAGCTGCTCACGGCAGGAAAGGTCAGCGACCAGCAGCGGTGGAGGCAAGATTGACGGCAGGGGGCTGCTTCCTCTTCTTCTTCCTCCTGCCCCTCCTTCTTCTTCCTCCTTAAATTTGTAGGGGGCTTTGTGGGAATCACGGTGGTAGGGGGCTCGAGACCCCCTCGCCCCACCGCTAGCTCTACCGCTGGAGACCAGATCAACTTGGTGCTGAGCTCAAGCTCGACGAGTAGCCCACCAAGGACAAGCACGCTGATGTGCTTATTTGCTCGGGCCTGAACACAGGAGACCGAAGAAGAGCCTGACTACAAAAATCAGAAAGCTGACGAACTGGAGCAGAATAGGAACGGTCACCAAAAATGAACTGAAACCCATCCAAATCACCATGATTCGATGCCAAACTTTGCACAGATCGAATTCACCTCTCTACGAACCTATTCCTCCAAAAATCATTGTCTAGGATTTACCCAAACTCTGAGAAATCGAGATCGAAGCTAAGCACAAAAATGGTGAAAAACTCAAGAACGCAGTAACGAAAATCATAGACAAAATATATGAATCCCGGAGGACAACTGGAAGATTCAGGCCTCCATTGCCACTCTAAAATCACAGATTTGTTACACAAATTTGCAATTTGTGTACCTCTCTCAAGAAAACCTAAGGGGAGGGGGAAACCTGGGGCAAGGAAGAAAGAGAATGAAAGAGGTGAGGGAGATGGGGGTTCCCTTATCCTATTTAACAAGGCTATTACACGATCCTAGTTTTACCCTTAGATATTTTGAGTCGAACCACATAACCCGAGGGCGTTATGGTCCAACCCAAGATAATTTTCATCCGACGGCCACCGCGCCCTTCATGAGATAGCTTCACCTCGACGTGAACTCCTCGATGTCGCCACATGCCGTCCGTTCCTCCTCAGAACCTCTGCCAGGGTTTTGAGGCCCAAACCCGTGAAACCGGCCACCGATGGTTTTAAGGCACAAACCACCAAACTGCAGCGAGTAGCGTACTCCATACGCATCCCCCACCACTCGACACATGTCACCGTCGTCCTCGACCGGCCGGCCACCAAGTCCCCCTGAGCCCCGCTCGACTCGCACGTCCACCGTCTTGACTTGGTCAACACGGTCACTCCCATGTACACTTGCGCTTGTTGATATCCCAGATGTCAGCCACTGTGGCTGGTCACCCAGTCTCCTGGTCCCTCAGTCCAAGCCTCACGTCCGTCCTTCACCACTCTCGGTCCATCAGCACGGCACGTCCCTACTTGACCTTCACCTCGCCATCAACCACCGCCTCCAAGCTCTACACCTGCACACCACAAGCCAAGAGACATGTCGCATAACCCAACTTATGCCATGGTTAGCTCACAAACTCAACATAGGTCGTGGATCACATTGACAATCACTCATCATAAAATGAACTACAAGGGCACATATCAACCTTGTATTCGTAGACGTACTGTTCTTCAACTATTATAGGTATATAATATTTTAATTCTACACTAAGAAAGCTATACTCATCTATCTTTGAAGTTCGTATATGCTCTTATCTTGATTGTGTTTCGTAATTCATATACTTACGTATCGGTATGCTATATTATTTATAAAGGTTAAAAAATAAACAATGAACCATGTGGTGTAAGCACGAGCCAAGAACCAGTTGTTCTCTTCGTTAAATTAAAAAAAGGCCAAGAACTCATTGTCTTGGAGTTCAGTCTTCCTTTTGCCGACACATGTTCTGTTGCAACTCTATAACGACCAATGATTTGAAGGTATACCTATTTTTACCGACCAACAATTCATCACTATGAACCTACATATTATATAATTAATTTCACATTAAAATATAATTACAAGCTTACTCAACATCCATATAAGTTCAAAATCAACATTATTAACCATGTAATTGGATAAACATATCTCAAGTTTTCATTGAGGTCAACATTTGTACTTGTACATCTTTACAAATGAGAAAACATATAGGTAAAATTAGGATGGGAGAAATAGTTGGAGGAGGAGGAGAGAGGGATTAGTTACCTGAGTGTTGGGAGGAAAGAAGAACACATAAGATCTGGGCACAAGATGCGTAGGCCACCACAAACAGCAAAGGCATAGGTGGGGAAGATGGAGGGACCGAGCGGAGAGAGGCGAGGGTGGTGGAGATAGGGGGGAGGGTGCATAGCGTGGACCTCGGGTGCGGCGAGGCTGCCCCTGGACGTGGGAGCATGGACCTCAGGCACGGTGGCACTGCCCCTGGGCGTGATGGCGTAGCCCCTGGGTGCGGCGATGCTACCCCTTTGGGCGCGCGGTGTGGCCCCTCGGTGCGGCAGTTTGCCCCTAACCACGGTGGCGACATTTGGTCCGAGTAATGATAGAGGCGTCGACGAGAGAGGACTGACAGAGAGAGGAGCAAGATTTTTTTTCACGGAGGGAGTCGATCTGGGAGAAAGGGGATGACAAGTAAAGGTGTGGTCCGAGTAATGATAGAGGCGTCGACGAGAGAGGACTGATAGAGAGAGGAGCAAGATTTTTCTTTTTCATGGAGGGAGTCGATCTGGGAGAAAGGGGATGACAAGTAAGGGTGTGGCGGCGGCAATATTTTGTTGGAGGGTGTGGGCGTTGACTAGGGTTTTGGAGAGGCTGGAGGCAAATTTTGGGCGCGAACGGGCACGATAGCCTGCTACTGGTTTCAGGCCTCACCGTAGTTTGATATTATTACTCAACTATAGCGACCGATAGTTTGATGATAAAGAAAAATATACATAGCAACAGATGTATAGTTGTTGATGAAAGCTAGCATATTTACTGACCGATACAGTGTGGCAATTCTTTACCAACTGATGCTGCATCGCTAAATATCAAACTTTTAGCAATTGATGTCTAACGCTACTTTTGATGTGTGATATAGGGAGGGATGGTATCACCAAATAGCAAATACCCCAAACCCAAATGATAAGTTGTGGCATTTGATGGTGCTTGTCAATTCCCTATTTCTGTTGTCTTCGAGCACCAATAAGGCAGCAACACAAGTCTACACGGATGTTAGCCTCAGAAAAAGCTGCCTTACACAAAGGGGAGTACGACGTGCCCGTCTACAGAGCATGGATAGACCCGGTGATCTCACAGAGGACGCTATGTGATCTGAGTATAGTTGTAGGATTGTTTGTGTACGCGTGATGTGAGTGTGGTGTGCGTGTGTAGGGTTCGTGTGAAACTACAGCGGTACCCAGACGAGAGGTGTAAAAAAAAAACTGCCTTACTTGTAATAGGACAATAGTAGTAATTGAAACCACTACCCTCCCATCGCTGGTTATACCTGCTTTTTTTATGTAGCACTGTATACATGGCTTGACGAATCCTAGATGATCTTAGCATGGAGCGTTGGACGTGGCCTTACCGGCACCCGGTCGCTAACATAGTGACAGCGCATGGGATTGCTGACTTGCAGTACCCATCCGTCCACCGTTTGGGCACAACGATGGTGCACGGTGTCATTTCCCATGTGCTGTGTGCCGCCTGGATGGGATGGGTCATGGGAGCATGCTCGTGCCGTCGGTCGCGGGCTCGCGGCATCGTGGCCTCATCTCGCGCGCAAGCTGCTCCCCGTGGTCCCATGGTCGGCAACGGTAGCGCGGGCGTGCGTTTATATATAATTTTTATATGGGAGCAAGACGCTCGGCGGCAGCGGCAGGCGTCCCTCTCTCGTGTGTCAAGCGCGTTGGCGTGCGTCCAGGGCTCCAGAGATTCAGGGAGCCGAGGCGAGCTCCTTCCCCTCAGCAACCGCCGCGGGACCACGGACGCAGCTAGCCGATGGCAGCGACGGACGTCGCAGCGTCCGCCCGTCGCTCCGGCGCCGCGCACGGCAAGACGAGCGCACCGCCGGCCGCGGGTTCTCGTCCCTCAGGCGCAGCCAAGAAGAAGGTGGCTCTAGCTCTGCTCGTCTTCTTCACGGCGCTGCTGTACGCCCAGATTCAGCCGCCGCCGTCTAAGATCCCCGGCACGCCGGGCGGGCCTCCGGTCACGGCGCCCAGGACAAGGCTCAAGGACGGCAGGCACTTGGCGTACCTGGAGTCCGGCGTCCCCAAGGAGAACGCCAAGTACAAGGTCATCTTCGTCCATGGCTTCGACTGCTGTAGATACGACGTGCTGAATGTTTCCCAGGTGCAGTCCGTGCAGACATGACTGACTATGAGCAGTTTCTTTCTTTTGTTAACCGGTTACTCTGAACGAAATAATCGAGCTTTTTTTGGCACAGTGATCGCAGATACTACTCCAGTGCCACTCTTCTTTGTTTTCAGAAAAGTAAAGTGTTTTGACTCTGTCATGAACTGTTGCAAACTGATGCGGCAGGGGCTGTTGGAAGAGCTGGGAATCTACCTGCTATCCTTCGACCGGCCAGGGTACGCCGAGAGCGACGCCCACCCGGCCCGGACGGAGAAGAGCATCGCCCTTGACATCGCGGAGCTGGCGGACAATCTCCAGCTCGGGCCCAAGTTCCACCTCATCGGCTTCTCCATGGGCGGCGAGATCATGTGGAGCTGCCTCAACTACATCCCGCACAGGTGGGTGCTATAACTAGCCAAGTAGCCCAAATGAATGCTGCAACGAGAACAGAGTACTTCAGCTTTTCCGTCGGTCCAGGCTCGCCGGCGTGGCGATTCTTGCCCCGGTGGGCAACTTCTGGTGGTCCGGCTTCCCGCCGGACGTCGTCAAGGAGGCCTGGCGCGTGCAGTTTCCGCAGGACCAGCGCGCGGTCTGGGTCGCTCACCACCTGCCGTGGCTGACGCACTGGTGGAACACCCAGAAGCTGTTCCGCGGCTCCAGCGTCAAGGACGGCGACCCTGCCATCTTATCCAAGGAGGACAGGCTTCTAGTTCACAAGTTCATTTTGCGAACCTATCAGGCAAGAACTAGAAGATGACCACGATGAAGCAGCGATTGGCATCAATCGTAGGCTACTGAAATCATGATCTCTATCTGAATCCAACCCTGCCCTGGCTTTCTTTTGGTTGCAGAAGCAGGTCCGACAGCAGGGAGAGCACGACTCGCTCCACCGCGACATGATGGTCGGTTTCGGGAAGTGGGACTGGAGCCCCCTGGAGATGGAGAACCCGTTCGCCGGAGCCGAAGGCGAGGTGAAGGTGCACCTGTGGCACGGCGTCGAGGACCTCTACGTGCCGGTTCAGCTGTCGCGGTACATCAGCAAGAGGCACCATGGGTCATCTACCATGAGCTCCCGACGGCCGGCCACCTGTTCCCGGTCGCCGACGGCATGGCCGACGCTATCGTTAGGTCGCTTCTGCTCGGAGGACGAGTGATCAGTAGTACTATTTAGGATGCAGATCCAGGACTTGTGCACCTTTTGCAGCTCCATCGCGCTAGGGATTATGGCAAAGGACGAGGGATTCAGTAATAAAAATATACGTGGAGTCGGAGATTTGTATATGATGCGTGCCCTCAAAAGCTTCAGAATGGCGTTTTGTTGTTGATCCCATTTGGCGATTTGGATCAGCTTAATTGGCACAACATCGGAGCAGCAAGACCGACGAAACATGTGCAACTCTGCGCGTATATTCGGGGGGGAAATGATCAAGCTTGAAACTTGAAATGCACGTTGTTCTCAAGAATTATGAAGTTTTCACTGAATTTAACTTCTTATGTTAGAGAACCCGTTATGCTCTTGAGTGAATCAAACAAATTCAGTGTATGCACCTTCATTACACTTCGGAACAGAATTGCACCCCAACCACTGAATTTAACTTTGTATGCACCTTCGTTACTGGCGCATGTATGCTCTTGAATGAATCCCAACCAACTGAAGTTCGGAACAGAATTACACCTACGTTAATCACCATTCACTGGACCGAGAACCAGTACTTGGGGCGGTTCCTCACTACTCACTCTAAAAATACTAAACTGTGAAAATACTACAACATACATGCACCTTCATTACTGAAGTCTGAAGTAGTCTCATATATCGCGAGTCTCTGACACTGCACCAATGGCTAGTTGGTTAACAAGTACTGAGGTGCATTGAAATTTTAACTAAGTTTAGACTACGTTAAACTTCCTTAAACTTTAACTAGTTTTACTGAAATATCATCAAACTTTGTATCTCCAAATATATTGATCATAAAAATACATTTCATAATTAATCTAATGATATTTATCATAATATTAATATTTTAATATATATTTAGTCATTGAGACGGAAGAGTATCATCGCCTTACCTTTAGTATTTTCTTTGGAGCCGTGGGGCCCCGTGACCCGTGCCAGCAGGCATCAGTGGCCGGCAGAAAGCATTAGCTTTTTAAAGACACTGGGGTCTGCCTGCTTGGCTCCGGACTCCGGTAAACTGCAGTAAAACATCCTCCTCGTGCTGATATTTGCTTACTACCTGCCATCCCTGCTGTTTGCCCCAGCCCCCAAGCCAACGACGTTCGCCGTAGCCGCGAAGGTGTCTCGCCGGCTCTACCAAAGGCTGCCTAGCCACCATGGCCGTGACCGTGTCCGGCGAGAAGCGGCCACCGCCACCGGCCCCGGCCTCCAGCGGTATATACTCTCTCATCTTTGCTGGGTCGATTAATTGGCCGTGACTAGCTAGTAGGCGGTCCTTGTGATGTGATCTTATTACTTGGCTCTGCAGCATGGTTCTTTTGCTTCTCTTGATTCATGTGGGTAGGATTAACCTTTGTTTGTGCCTTTGCGCGGTAGGATGTGATCTTCGAACTTGATGCCTGATTTTATTACTACTAATACTAACTAATTCGCTACTCTATTAACTGGCTCCGGGCTCCTGCAAGCCCGCAGTGCCTCGAATCCTTTTGCTGCATGAAGACAGGACCTTGGCCTTTTCACCTTTGCGTTTATTCCTTTTTTCTTCTAGAGAGCATATCTGGTTCTTGGCTCGATCTATAATCTGTTATATTCAAAAGGTTATCGACTTTCCATGTTCTTAGTAGTAGCTATTTTGTATCCATTTTTCTTTCTCAGCTAGTCGCAAAGGTTTGTATATTCATTTCAACGCTATACAAGCATTTGCTGAAAAATATGAGGGTTTGTTTCTAGAAGGACCGACTAGTTTTTTTATATATAAAAGAATCAGTCGCAAAGGTGCGCTCTTGAGTCTAGATGGCCGATGATAGTTACGGATGGAAAAGTTTTCCGTTTATTCCTTGCTGATAGTGAGATGAAAACTTTTCTCGTTTCAGGGAAGATTTTTGCGCGGTGTTTAGTCCTTTCGTTCACAGGCGACGTGTAAGACTATTAAAGCAATGCCCACGAGAGCAGATCATGATATTTTTGTATATGCGATTGTGATAGGTTTGACTTAGGCTTGGGCGACCGAGCAACAGTTCGCTTTCCACAGGGAAAAAAAATGACGCTGTTCATCAAACCATTATTCATGATCATTTAATTGATTCCCCACCCCGCCAAAAAAAATCCAGAGCTTGTATTATTTGTGATACCCTTATCTTGTACTCCTATTGTTTAATCTATGTGTAAGGACAAAATTAACTATGGATGCGCGTGTCGGCGTGCTTGAAAATGACAGTCGGTATTGGGTTCAGAATTTGAAAACGAGGATAACACGCCCTAATTTCTTATTGGAACCAACCAGGCTTTGAGCACAATAGAGAAACTGGCAGTTTAAGCTGACGTAACGTTTTATAAAAGTCAATGTCTTCTTAGTGTGTCAGTTGACAGTTGTTACAGGTGCATCTTAGGGCACTCACAATGCAAGACTCTGGCCGTGTTTAGTTGGCCCGATTTTGGAGGTCCAAAATCAGCACAGTTAAAGATTCCCCACTGTAGTATTTTGTTTGTATTTGTGAATTTTTGTCCAAACATTGACTAATTAGGCTCAAAAGATTCGTCTCGCAAAGTACAACTAAACTGTGCAATTAGTTTTTGATTTCATCTACATTTAGTACTCCATGCATGTGCCGGTATTTTGATGTGATAAGGAATCTCCTTTTTGCATACTAGAATTTGGGGAAAAATTTGGCATCTAAACAAGGCCTCTGTCATAGAGTCCAAGACTATTTATTACACTTTATTTATGGTATTTTGCTGATGTGGCAACATATTTATTAAAGAAAGAGAAAGAAAAAACAAGACTCCAAGTCTTATTTAGACTTTAAGTCCATAATATTCGAGGTAATAAATAGTTTTAGATTCTATGATAGAGTCTGCATTGTTTATACTAGTTAATTGTTACCTAGGACAGCGATCTCTATCTTATCTGGACCATTGGTTCTCCTCCTGATCGGATTTTATAAGTCGTCAAATGGTTTGTCATATATTTATTTTTATTCAGGCTGTTTGCTATAGGATATTTCAGAGACGTCTATATTCGTCTAACGCCTCTTAGCTTACCACCGCACTCTGCTGCGCACCATTGGTTCTCCTGATCGGACTTAACGGATTTTACAAGTCTGCAAATGGTTTTAGTTTTTTCTTTGATTCAGGCTGTTTTCAAGGTTACTTCAGACGTCAATTTGTCTGATGCCTCTTGAGGACCGCACTAATGTTTTGACAGTGAGAGCACTAAAGCAACGACTTACTACCGGGAGTTGAGTTCAGTGGAGTTGAGCTCAGGCTCGTCTTTGTAACCTTTTTGTTTTCCTTTATTTTTCTTTCCTCGTCTAATAAAAACACGGCAAAAGCTTTTTGCCGTCCTTCGAAAAAAAACTACCCGGTAGATGTAAAAAGGCGTCAAGTGGAGATTTCTTGAACTGTACATGTTGAAAGTTTCCTTCCATTTCTGATTTTGCTCTAAACTGAACTCCAGAGCAAGTCTGACATTTCTGAACCTCAACCTATCAAAGGGACTGCTTTCAACCTGCGAGATCAACACAACAGGGGTGCATTCAACAAAATACAGAATGCATAATCAAATGTTCAGACCAGCGCGTACTTGCACACAGTCATTCTACGAGATGAATACGTGACGCCGTGTCAGTTTGACGTGCTGATATGTTCGCATTTCACTCGCAGGAACGGCAAGGAAGCTTATCCTAGCACTGTTTATATGTCTATGGGCGCTGCTGTACAAGCAGATTCAGCCGCCACCTCCCAAGATCGCCGGTTCGCCGGGCGGCCCTCCGGTCACGGCAACCAGGACACGGCTCAGCGACGGCAGGTACCTGGCCTATCTGGAAACCGGCGTCCCCAAGGAGAAGGCCAAGTACAAGATCATCTTTGTCCATGGATTCGACTCCTGCAGAAACGACGCGCTTCCAATCTCCAAGGTATGCTTTGTTACCAAACTGTATGTGACAGATTGACCTGTTTCACGGAATGAGGAACCGGTGGATGCAGGAGCTGGCACAAGAGCTGGGCGTTTACCTGTTGTCCTTCGATCGCCCCGGCTACGCCGAGAGCGACCCGCACCCGGGCAGGACCGAGAAGAGCATCGCCCTCGACATCGCCGAGCTCGCCGACAACCTGCAGCTAGGCCCCAAGTTCCACCTCATCGGCTTCTCCATGGGCGGCGAGATCATGTGGAGCTGCCTCAAGTACATCCCACACAGGTAGCGTACCAACTACTGCCAAGTAGTACTTAGTAGTCAGTACCAACCAGCAAAAAGAGCAGGTTCGTTCTTTCTTTCTCCTTTTACCTGGACAATCAAGTCAGCAAGCCTGAACATTGATCTTGGTGCAGGCTCTCTGGCGTGGCCATTCTCGGCCCGGTGGGCAACTACTGGTGGTCCGGCTTGCCGGCGAACGTGTCGCGGGACGCCTGGTACCAGCAGCTCCCTCAGGACCAGTGGGCGGTCTGGGTCGCGCATCACCTGCCGTGGCTGACCTACTGGTGGAACAGCCAGAAGCTCTTCCCGGCCTCCAGCGTCATCGCCTACAACCCTGCCCTCCTGTCCGAAGAAAACAAGCTGCTCATGGCAAAGTTTGGCTACAGAACCTACATGGTACTGTACTAAAAAATCAGCCATTACCTCGCGCTCATGCATCGATCTTGCATTGCCGCCATGAAATTCTTGTGTGCAGTGCAGCAAGTTTGTTCACAGGTTTTCGCCGTGCACGTGCGAATGCGTGCGTGCTGTGTGATTTTATTTGCAGCCGCAGATCAGGCAGCAGGGGGAGCACGAGTGCCTGCATCGGGACATGATGGTCGGGTTCGGGAAGTGGAGCTGGAGCCCGCTGCAGCTGGAGAACCCGTTCGCCGACGCCGATGATGATGGCCAGGAAGGGGCGGGGAAGGTGCACCTGTGGCACGGCGCCGAGGACCTCATCGTGCCGGTCAGCCTGTCGAGGTACATCAGCGAGAAGCTGCCGTGGGTCGTCTACCACGAGCTCCCCAAGGCGGGACATCTCTTCCCTATCGGTGACGGGATGGCTGACACCATTGTCAAGTCCCTGCTGCTCGGAGACGATCATCCGTCGTCGGCCTCAGCCTCACAGCAGCCTCCTGATTCTCCATGAATCCAGCGTGTCACCTAGTCCGTTCGCATTTCGTGGTCCATCTCTCACTGTTGCAGTAAAGATATACTACTACTAAATAGTGCCGTACTGCTGATAATGCAGCTTTCTTATCTAGAGGGTGTTTAGGTGGTGGGTTAAAAATTATGGAGTGTCACATCGGATATTTCGAGGCATGTCGGAAGGAGTGTTCAGATACTAATAAAAAACTCGTCTGAAAACCGCGAGACGAATTTATTAAGCTTAATTAATCCATCATTAGCACATGCTTAATGTAGCACGACCTTGTCAAATTATGGATTAATTAGGCTCAAAAATTCGTCTCGTAAATTTATCGCAATCTGTGTAATTACTTATTTTTTCGTCTATATTTAATATTCTATGCATATGTCTAAACATCCGATGCGATGGGATGCAAAATTTTTTAGGAGGAACTAAACACCCTCTTAGGGTGTTCTGCTTATGCACTGAAGACTGAACGAATAAGGTTTTAAGTAAAGACAGGTCGTCAATAGTGCCGCACAGCCGCTGCCACCTCGCCACGCGAGGCCAAACCCTGTTGCTATTGCCTCCACCGCTGGCACCGCTCACCAGGGGCACCGCGTGCGCCCTATCACCAGGGGCAACGCAGCCGCAAACCAGGGGCCGCCTGCCCACTACCATCCTCCTTCTCCACCGTGACCGCACGACTGGATCCCGCTGTGCAGTGCTCCGCCCGCCTGGCTGCTAGGTTTTGCTGAAAGTGCATGTTGCAAACGTATGTTTCAAGTGTTTCAGATGTTTCAGAGGTACGTTGCAAGTGTTTCAGATGGATGTTGCAAAAGTAAATAGGGATGTTTCATATATTGCAATGGTTGTACACGTATGTTGCAAAAATTCATTACCAATGTTTCATCTGTGTTTTTCGGACGTATGTTGCAGTCTGTTTATCTGAATATTGCATATGTTTCACACATATGTTGCATGTGTTTTATCTGGATATTGCGTATGTTTGCAATGGTTTTCAAGTATTTTCAGGTGATTTTTTCAAGTGTTTTAGAAGCAGCTTTCAACTGCTTCATCTGCCTCAGACGTATGTTGCAAGTGTTGCATTTGGATATTTCAAAAATAGATCGGATGTTGCATCTCTCCTCCTCATCTTCTGCTGCATCACCTCGGTATCTCCTCCTCCTCCTCCCGGCGCCGGTTGGGCATCCACCGCCCCATCCCCCTCTTCTCGATGCTCGCGATGTTTAGGGCAGTGCGGGCCCCACGTGGGCATGCAAAACGGATTGCGGGGCGCGGGCGTCCGGACGCCCGTGTCCATCCGGGCGCTAGCAAGCTCATTCTTAGAAACCATATCTTCACGGGAACCAAGATATAAAGAGATGTGATAGCCAGAGCAAATACAACATTATGTCATATTCACATCAGCAATTTAGGTGACCGTTGGAGAGGGCACACAAGACAAGCTAGCTTGTCGTAGCGGTGATCGATCAATGTTATGCGCCCTCCAATGCAACAACCCAACATTCAATGTTCATTATTATATATTATCATGCTCTCCTACTGCAATCAAATGCGGACGGGTAAAGGAGGTACTCCCTCTATCCCAAATTAAAAGACATCTAGGAAGCTGACACAGAGACCAACGTCGATAAACAATGACTCTGAAACCCCTATGGAATCTTGCCCCTGACGCACTTCTACAGCAGCATGTCTATTTGGAACCAGCGCTCCGGCTAGCCCCCACACACACCGCCTGTTGCTTTTCATTTTTTATTCACATTGGACGACAGGATGTGATGGATGACTGGTGCTGTACATTTGTTGTAAGAGCTACCGAAGCTAAAACGTCTTGCTTTTTTATACTTTTTTCAAACCCCAGGACGACCTATATTCTGAGACGGAGGGAGTAGGCTATACTGAAAAATAAAAAACTACTTGAAAATTACTCAGGTCAACCTCCATGCACGGTTACCAAGAGTGCCACATTAGCTTTACAAGTAAACAAAACAATCCATCTCAGTGCATCGTTTCATGACATAGTTTTATAGGGTAGCCACATCATTTAATTGTGATATGGTTCTATGATTAAATATGGCATCTGAGGTATATAGCCTTGCAATAATTGCATACAATTATTTGGTTATCTCGCGCAAAAGATCCTGAAGAGCGTGTGAAAATGAAACAAATTGATGGTTGGAGGTTTCATTGCATTTCATTGTGTAGGTAAAGTGATGGATGGGTTTTGATCCTAAGAGCAAGTATAATAATGGGCCTGTAGCTAAGCTAGTCAGTATTTTTGTCAATGTGGAGGAGTGAAGGAGAAGAGAGAGGAGAGCTTGGCTTTCATGCAAGCAGCAAGCTGGACACAAGAGCCTATGCACTGGTGGACCAAAGAGCAAGTAGATGTGAGGAGAGAATAGGGAAGAGAATGTGAAACATAGGTAACCAGTAGTGTCATATAACAATAAAAAATATTTTATAGACAAATATAAGACAACTATTGAGCTTGACTCTTACAACTTGATTTATAGCCACACACTTGATTGTATTATTGGACTTGCTCTAGTGAGAATCTATTTTTCTCTTTTCTCATAAATACCATTTCAACTAAGCAAATTTACTAATGTATCATAGCTTTAAATAAGAACAAACCCATGTGAAACTCCCACAGAGGCTGGCCTTAGAGACAAGGAAGCTATAGTATTGTATAGTTGGTTGTTTGGTGTCTATCTTACGGACCCATTGTTCGCCTAAAAATAGTCGTTTAGTTGGTTTCAACAACGTTTAAATAGTTAACAAAGACAAATCATGCCATTTAGTCCCTAAATAGTGAATTAAACCATTGAACCATTCCACCACCAAGACCATGTCAGTTGATTCAACAAAGTTGGGAGGTTCATGATCTCTAGATAGTTTTGTGGGCTGAGAAAATGTCTAGAAAATTCATGAATAATGATCACATCTCCTTACTATGGAGTTTTTATGCATGCTCAAAACTTCTGCTATGGGCATTACATTTTTTTTGGAGAAGATCATTCTATTAATTGGAATAACCTTAGAATGATGATTGGCTTCAATAGTAAGTGTGTAGTAGGCTTGGATAGTGTTGTGCCAACTTTTAATAAGAATGGTTTTCCGTTAGAAAATTCTAGGCTAGGCAAACTGATTCAACTTCAACACGAACACCAATGACATCCACAACCCCACTCTTCGATTCATGCATCTTAGATTGCAATGACTTTGTTTCCTAGCGCTGATATGAGAACTTTAAGAAATGATGAACAAAAATTGTTGCTTCCCATGGTAAAGAAAACACATGTTTCACCAGTAGAATGCACATGATGCATCAATAAACAGATGTTTCAATAGAATGGGTGCAATCAAGTGTACATCTTTGGTCACTCAAATTGTCGATAAACTTGGAGTTTTAGAAAAAGCTTCAATTGAATACCTTCCTGCAAACCATGTGTAGCTAGGTGAAGATCACTTCATCCAAGCTTACGTATAATAAAAAAACCACTAGATCGATCTCTTGTTATGATTTATCGCGCGCGTCTATACAACTAAAATTATTTTGCATGCACCGGGATATTGGTTGTATAGAGCGTGATCATTAACACTTTGTTTTGGAGAAACAAGAGAGGCTGCTTGCATGAGAGTTTCAGGGAGATTGACAAGGAGTATGCCACGAGCTCGAGCCCAATGTGAACTACTACAACAATAGCAGTAGCAAGCATCGTACCATCCCTTCGTATGGGCAACCATTTGCTGGACAAGCAAGTTGGCAACAACCAGGCTCGTATCAGCCTGGTTGGGACCAAACATACCATCCATAGCCCTACGAAGCAGAAGGATCTAACTGAGAGAGTGCGAGTAATGCTCAGTGGGCACAACCCATAGGCTCCTCCTACCACCCTTCGGTGGGTAATGAGTATTCTACAGGTTCAAGTGGACAACCTCCTCACATTGGCGCATGACTCTCCATTGCGACACGCGGCTACTCCGAGCTCCCAACTCACACACGAAGTGGGTGATCTAACATTAGAATGGAGGAAATTCAGAACATGCTAGATCAGTAATATTTCTAATAGCAAATAAGTATCATTAGATTAATTATAAAATACTCTAAATGCCAATATTTTTCTTTACTTTTGTTAAACTTAAAAAGTTTGACTTGTTCTGCACCTAGCTAGAATTACCCTCTTTTTGGAACAGGTGAAGTATAAGCTCGAGAGCATGTAGCTGTAAACATCAGGGGCCCGTGCCCTTATCGTGCTGAGAGCTTAAGCTGAAAAGTCAGCACGTACGTAGGCTGCAATCAAGAGGATTTGAGCGTATAGCATCCCATTGTCGCCAAACTCTCCTGTCGTTCTGTGCAAAGACTGCACAGTCCAATTAACTCACACACCAGCAAATTCTCCCAGTCCCATCGACACAGTACCGGGTTGGATCCTGCCATTCTGGCGTTTAAAGGGCCGGGTGGACCCTGGACCGTGGGTGCCCAGTTGCATGCCCACCAGCTCGCCGACGCCGAGTGCACAGTGGCCCCGCAGAAAAATCAAATCCGGCGTGCGTATCACACCCCATTGGCCCTGGTGCGTCCAGCCCGCCCCGCTCTGCCGCCAGCCTCACAAACACGACCAACAACCCGCGAACCCGCACGCGTACGTACGGGCCGCTTTTCGTCTACGCGCGCCACCGCGGCTTTACCTGTTATACGAGTAACCAGGCCTCCGTCCACGTCGCGCGGCACGGGCAACCACATGTACGCGCGGAGGCTGGAGGCAGCAGGCCACGCTCCCGTCGCGGCCACCATAGGCGAGGCGCCCTTCCCCGCCTGGCGACGACTGGCGATCGCCCTTCCCCCACCTCTTCGGCCTCCAAATTCCTAACGTGTCCGCCTCGTCCCCCACCTCCTCGTCCTCTCATCTTTTTCCACATCCCTCTCGCGCGCGCATTATATCGCGCGCCGTACGTGCTTGAAGCCAGGCAAGAACACAGGTGCTGCTACACTGCGTACACGGCCGGGTTGATCGATCCACGAGCTCGCCACCGCGGCGGTTCTTGGTCGCGTGCATAGCTAGCTTGATGGAGAGCCGCTGCATGGCGTCATTCAGCAACGTCGAAGCGCTGCCGGAGACTGAGGAGGTCGTCGATCAGCAGGCCAAGGCATGCGACGCTGAAGGCGCCTTGGCAGCAGCAACCGTGACGGGAGGGAACGAGGCGACGCTGCAGGAGCAGCATGGTGGCAAGGCGGCGCCCGTGCCCGATCACCAGCAAGAGGTATCGGCGCCCGACCACGCCGCCGCAGAGGCACCGGCGGCACCGGCTCCAGAGGAACACGGGGACGAGAAGAAGGACCACCAGGCCGTGACGAAGGAAGAGGTGGAGGAGACCGCGGCGGCAGATCAGGAGGAGAGCACGCGCGAGAGGCTGAAGCGGCACAGGCGGGAGATGGCGGGGAGGGTGTGGGTCCCGGAGCTGTGGGGGCAGGAGAAGCTGCTCAAGGACTGGGTGGACTGCGCTGTCTTCGACCGCCCCATGGTGCCGACGGGCCTGCTCACGGCGCGCCGAGCGCTCATCGCCGAGTGCTGCACTACACGCCGCCCGGACCGAACGTCGTCGCCGTCGTCGTCCACCACCAGCTCCAGCCCGCCGCTCCGGGTGCGGAACGGCTGCTCCTGATCGGGTGCTCCTCCTCTCCTCCAGACCTCCACTACTACCTCCCATTAGCAAGCTATAGCCTGCCTGAATCAGCCTTTTTTTTTTGCTCAAATAAGGGGGTCCTTCTTGTTCATTCAGTTGTAATGTGAGAAGGTCTAGTCTTTCTTGTTTAACGTACTTCTGAATGATCAAGCATGTGAATTACATACGAACTTGATTAGCTTAAACACTGCCAATAATCCTTAGAAAATTGACGATCTGTTTGAATCGATGAATGCAAGAGTTCTGTGAATAATTCAGTTGTGTTTTTCACCCTCTTGCTATTGCTGCCATTGCTAACGGTTACTATCTATCGTACGTACGCATGCAGCGGCTTTGGTTTTGTCAGCACATCATACATCGATTAACCGGACAGTACGTACTACGCACACTGTGCTGTGTTTAGTTTGTGAGGAAAAATATCTATAGCCTTTAATGAGTCTTACGATCTATGGTTGTCCCGTCTCACGGGAATACGGTGCTGCTGTATATGGGTGGGGCCGGGTTCGGGAATTTTCTTGATCTGCGTGAGAATGTCTTCTTCTTAATAAAATACCTAGTGGGACGTCATCGCCCGCGCATCGAGTTTTTTTTACCTACTGTAGGATTGCAGACTTCTCCGTCTTGGATTTAAGAGTGCTTGTTAGGAGTTGTTTGTCATGTCAGGTGAGCACCCACATTTCTTGGCGTCGTAATAATGCATGACGTGGTTTCTTGCCGTTCTTTTGTTTCCTCGATCTCCGATCCTTCAGATGAAAATATTCGATCTTGTTGCGTCCGTCTTTGGCTAGCTGTAGCCGTAGCTGTTCATTGTGCTTGTGCATTTCTCTTTTGAAGGAAAACGTGAGACCAAGCAGCTCATGAGATAGTACTTGTATATACCTTTGCTTCGAAAAGTTTAAAGAATCATTACTGATGATGTGATATGTTGCCGCCGATCGATCTATACCATCAATAAGTTGAAGCTAGCCAACTAGCAAGCTACAGGCATCTTTGATGACAAATATGTGGGTGCTGTGTTTCCAGAAGATGATGCGTGCACGGTCGATTAGATATGATCGTGGACTAAGGTGTGCCACCAAGTCCTGTCCTCTCCACTGTACTTTCTAGAGGGTGGAGAGAAAGTAGAATAGCCCCGTTGCTCCAAATTAAGTGTAGTACTCGTATGCGTTGTTGTTTATTTAGGTTAATTATAAGCTGCCGATATATAGTCTTAACTTAGAACTCCGATCCGGACAGTAATGTACACTCAGTACATAGTTTGTGGAGATAGTGTTAGTAGATTTATGGACCAATATATCTAGGATAGATGTGCACACGCTAACTAGTGGTCAAGATTGCTAAACACCAACACAAATCTGCATAGGACCTCGAGGTTTTTTATAACTTTCTATTTTTCAGGTCATATTTTTAAGTTGTTCCCGGATATCATGTATATCTTAGTATTTGATTGATGAGAAGACTCTCTACATTATATGGGGTGGGATGTGCATGCATACGTTCATAAGAGTGATATATAGTACATGAATGTATGTATATGAGCGTGCCTTTGTATATTATCACTACTCCGGATCCATGTATCACTGCTAGATCCAAACCCGATGTCACTATCGGAATCAAACTTGGTAGAGGGTAGCCGGCAGTGATGCTCTTTCTTATCACTGTGAGTTCCTAGACCCAGCAGTGATAGTAAGATATCACAGGTCAAAGCTAAACCCAGCAGTGATAAGATGAGGATCATTACTGGGTCAATATATATAATCATCTACCCCACAATGAAAGTATGGTACCATTGTCGGCTAGCGGCTTCAACCTAACAATGACCTTCATTTCCTAATTTTTGTTGATATAATTTATTGTTACATTTAGTAGAGTTTGTTGTTTGATATTTTATATTTGATATTATTAATGCGTCACGTATATTCTACTACCATTAAGATTGTACTACAATTACAACAAATTCGAATCTATATAATATGATTAGATATTGTATATATTACAGTTAAATCGCTTCAAATTAGAACATAGTGTTTGTAGAATTACACTTTTTTAGAATTACACAGTACAACACACGCACACTCACCCTCATAAACACGCGTACGCAAACCCTACCCCTATGAGCGCCTCCGAAGGACTGAGCTGGCAGATCACGAGATTCACGAAGTCACCACAGGCGTCTCGCTGTCGACGGGGACGTCGCCTACCATTGAAAGTATAGCGCCATTAAATCCTAAATTAAATCCAAAAAAAATGCGAGCACTCGTACCAAGTCGAAGACTTGAACCCAGGTGAGCAAGTTCCACCACAAGAAATCCAACCACCCATAGATAAAATGTTGAACATTCTATTTTGTACGACAACCTCATCCATGATGAAGTCGGCTAGTTTCTCTTGTGGTCCTATAATCTCGGACTCTAGTTGCTTACGGGTGTGAAGCTCTACGCGCTACCAATGAAGCAAAAAAGTATTGAAATGCACAAGTGTTACACAAAACAGTAATGTGTTTCGTCGATGTACAATAAATGAAAAGCATACACATCGGACGATCTCCATCAAATGAGTCATTGCCACTAAACATGTGCATTGCCCATCAGCTATGTTAGAGTAAACATGTCCTGGATCAATAATATATAGGATCTCAATTATTCTCCAGATCTTAGACTTACAACCCGACAGGGAAGCTAGATCACTGCCGACTCCGGCACACCCGACAGTGATAGGTCAGTAGTGTGTGATTATTTTTAAAGAAAAGCCTCCACATTAACTCTCAACGCTAGAAAAAACTACCAAGTTAATTAATTAGAGAAAATAAAATCAAAGTACCCACATATATGTTAAAAAATGACACACCACTACCATTAGAAATAATGACACATCTCGCTCTGTACTTATTTTTATATTACCCACGTAGACTATGCCATTATATAACAAACTACATGTGTTGCCGCATGTACACATTTAGAGTTAAAGTTGCAACTTAAATGATTTGTTCATGTAATTTATAATAAAAAAGAGTGTGAATCAACATAAACATAGTAAGTTTCATGCAAGAAAGAAAGATAAACTATGTAAGTAATTCTTTCTTGTCAGACCATGTAGATGGCTTGCCAGTTGGACTAGCATATATATATTGCCTACCCTACAGTAGTGAAAGAGGACGTGCCAATGTTAAAGATAAATGTGAAAATAAAAGTAAGTATAATATAAAAGAGTTGTGAGTGAAAATTTTATTTTATAGTGTGGTTGAGAAAATAGAAGATAAATAGGTTGTAACTTATAAGTTTAGAGAAAAAGTGGATCATATAGTAATGATGAAATATGTTCTTTCTAGCCAACTGCTATACAGATGGAATAGTAAGTAAAC
This sequence comes from Saccharum hybrid cultivar R570, assembly GCA_038087645.1. Classification (NCBI taxonomy): domain Eukaryota; kingdom Viridiplantae; phylum Streptophyta; class Magnoliopsida; order Poales; family Poaceae; genus Saccharum; species Saccharum hybrid cultivar. The sequence goes on from JAQSUU010000542.1 coordinate 1,320,391, forward strand.
AGTGAATATGTATAGAACTAGCCGTGGCTTCTATTATTAGTTGTACTCTAGGAATGTCATTATAAAGCATATTGGTGTTAAAAGTGAAAGAAGATCTCAAACTGGGGGGTGGTTTGCAAAGGTGGATGCAATAAAAAAAAAGAGGCTAGTGGCTCGTAGGATGATGTGGGGTGAGGTTTGCAAAGGTGGATGCAATAAAAAAAAGGCTTTCTACGTACATTGTTTTTACTATACATTTAGGCATAGGAGCCGTTCGGCTGGAATTATAAGCCGGCTGAAAAACACTGTTGGCTGATTTTTTGTGAGAGAAAAATACTGTTCCGACTGAAAAAACAAGCTGAATAAGACGGATTATAAGCCAGATGAACAGGGCCATAGTGTATATCTAAGTTTAGCAAAAGTTATGGATTTCAAAAAGTCAAAACATCTTATAGTTTTGAACAGAGGGAGTAAAACAACCTTAATTGACTTCCTGCATGAAATAGGAGGAATTGGCGATTGACACGGGTTCGTGACAGCAAGCAAGCAGGAATTCCACGGTCATGGGGCTGCCAGCCAGCCACAGCCCACAGCCACATGCCCACATCCGGACGCGGACTAGCCCACCTTTTGTCCGACCCAACGGGCCGACTCTGTGAACCGCCCACAGGATAGGTCGATGTTGGCACTTGGCAGAGCCCGCCGCGTCGGTACATCACGAGAGGGCCAGAAGAGGGAAGCGCCGCCCAGAGACCCATCCAGAGCACGCCGCGGCAGGTATGGCCCATGGCCGTATGGGCGTGGGCCCCTGGGTGCCACGCGGGTGGTCACGCCCGCTGGCTCGGCGCCACGCCGCCATGGTTAAAGCCGAGAGAGCCAAGCCAAGCCTCCGCGCTTCAGTCGCAGCAATTTCCACTCTAATCCGTAGTATCCCATCCCAATTCCCAAGCCCGCCGTGAACCGCTCCATTTCTTCCGCACCCATCCCTCGCCGCCTCGCGCCTGCACCGGAGACGACGGTCCGGTCCCATTGCCCGCGCACCCGCGACTGCGAGGTAACCTTGCTCTGCCCTGCTCGTATTATCCGTCTCTTATCTGATAATACACGGCCTGCCGGGAACGGGAACTTGAGAAGAAGGCTTCTGGGCGAACCGCCGCACCCGATTTCTGGCCTGTGCTTCTCGCGTTAGTTTCCCAGGCCGTCAGCAGTGGAGCGACTAGCTAGCCCTTTGCATCTTTCAGTTAGTGATGAAGAAAGAACCTGAAGTGCCGTAGGTTTCGTGTTTCTGAATGGCAGAATGAGTATGCGTAGTTTTCTTCTCGCTTTGGTTAAATTTTAGTTCCCTCTTTTGAATCCAACTAGGCGGTCAAATCTTAAGAGCATGGTCAATGGTCAATAATAGAGCCGAGTGTTTGGCTTTAAGTCTAAGTCATAAGAGTTAAGCTATACAATAGTTGTCTTCTATTTGACTATAAAAAAGTTTTTTATTATTATGTGGTATTATATTTTACATTCTCTTTTCTATTTCTCCTCACATGAACTTTTGTTTGGACCCACATATGTCTATGCTTCCGTGCGTTGTTTGCATAAGAGCTAAGCTCTCTTCTCTCTTATCTCCTCTCTCTTCCACGTTAGCAAAAACAAATACTGACTAGTTTGGCTATAAGCTCATTATTGTACCTGCTCTAATACTAGTAATCTTTTAAATGCAATGCATTCTCCACTGCCCTCAGGCCTCAACGATGGATACTAAGTACATACTGAATAGCATTGTAGTTGCCAGTTGTCCTGAACTGAGTACAAAATGGCCAATTTAGTTGAGTTTGTCATCTCATCTGTGTGTTGGAAACTTGGAATGCTTAACATAGGTACTGGGCCATTGAATTCACCGATACTGTGTCCTCTGTCCGGTCTTTTTCAGGAGTTACCTGACAGTGTTATGTAGACAGCTTTTTTTAAGTAACGAACAGGCACGAGGTTGTGCCTATTTCATTTATAGAGAAGTGAAAGGTACACCCATAAAGCCGGGAAAGAAAGGGAAAAAAGTGCACTCTTGGTCTTTGTAGACAGCCAAACAACAAACCTGATCTTCAGCAAGTAATCCTCATGACCAGAAGTAGCGTCACTTAATTGAAGGATACAAAGTGTGTCAACTTAATAACTGATCCTCTTGGTCTTTGTTTTGCTGCTGCAGATTCCTAAAGGATGCAATACATGCCATGATAGTTGCCTTTCTTACTTTTATTCTTATTGCTTATGCAAGCATTTTTAACACTATTAGTCGGTCCTTTTAATGTTCTGTGTTTTTTCCAAAGTAGCCTGAGTCATTATGATAGGGTCATGACTCATGAGAATTCAAGTGGGGATGGCAGATATCCACATAGAGCCTTTCCTGCAGAAATGGAAAAGCTTTGTTCACTAATCACTACTATGGTCCTGAAATCATGATATGTGTCATGCACTTCTAATGTCTAGTGTGTTTGAGGGGGGGAAAAACTTAGTGTCTACATCAATATCCACGTTGCCGTTGTGTGTTGTGTGGTTTGATTGGGTCTGGTCATCTGGCCGGGTGTACTTAGGTTTTTGTTGAGTTTTCCTTAATAAACCGTTCATTGTATGCTTTTTGGCCCGGTTTTTCTTACACACTGGACCAACTCTTTTCTACCTATAGTGAATAGCGGGAACTCCTTACTCTCTGCCCTTTTCGGAGGTTGCTTCGGGAAAAAAAATGTTTATGTTGGGTAGCTGCTCGGAAAATGTTTCAATTCATAGTATGTACTTTGTGACCCATAATTTTTGCAGTTACATGCTGTTGAAGCTATCAGCTATGACCTAGAAACAATAAACCCCCAATAACTTTTCTGAGAGTAGCTAAGTTTCATACGCATGGTGGATGCTAATATTCACCTCTCGCTGTTCTGATTACGAGTTTTACAGGTCTCAAACACCCAAAGATGGCAACTTTCACATCCCCAGTTCTCTGCAACTTCATGACCATCCAACAGAAGAGCGCGCCTCTGCTGAACAACAGCACAAAACGGCCCCTGCACCTGAGCTTCCCGGGGACGACAAGGAGCGTGCCGACGACATTGCCGAGCTTCAGAGCGAGGCAAGACTTGCGCGTCGCCGCCGTCTACAAGGTGAAGCTCATCGGCCCCGAAGGGCAGGAGAGCCTGATCGACGTGCCAGAGGACAGCTACATCCTGGACGCGGCCGAGGAGGCCGGCCTCGAGCTGCCCTACTCCTGCCGCGCTGGTGCGTGCTCCACGTGCGCCGGCAAGGTGCTGGAGGGCTCCGTCGACCAGTCGGACCAGTCGTTCCTCGACGACACGCAGGTCGGCGCCGGGTATGCGCTCACCTGCGTCGCGTACCCGACGTCTGACTGCGTCATCCAGACGCACAGGGAGGCAGACCTGTACTAGGTAGTCTGGTCCTGGTCCCACGCATGGCATGGATCAACCTTGCACTTCCATTTCCATAGCTCCATTCGGATTCGATCTTGAGTTCTTGAGACTGTGATTCGCACCTGTGCTCTTGTCCTTGCAGCTTAGCTAGAACTAGTACATTCTTAATCGTCATTGCGCAAGTGTAGGTTGTTATGGTTTGATTCGTCCTGTGTATTGTTCTCTCGTCTCTACATATTGAACGACTAGCGCTCAGATGTTTGGTGCGAGATCCGCGTCCGGACGTCGCTCCCCACGCCTCACACCTACTTTGTTCTGCATGCCCCCACCCACTTGGATCTGTGCCGCTCGAACGACTCGCCCCACTCACGTCACCCGTCCTCACGTGGGCCCACGTCGTTCGAACATCACCAGCATCGAGAAGAAGAGACACCGAAGCGAGGAAACGAGGTAGCAGAAGGCGAGGAGGGAGTCCAAATAAAACATTTGCAGCGTACGTTCAAAAATATTTGAAACACTTGCAACATACGTCTGAAACACTTGTAAAAACACCTGAAAACGCTTGAAAAAACCATTGCAAAATATTCAGATAAAACAATGCAACATATGTGTGAAACACCTGCAACATTCAGATAAACACACTCGCAACCTACGTCTTGAAAGACATCTAAAACATTGAGAACAAAAACTTGCAACATACGTATACAACCATTACAACATGTGCAACATCTCGATCTACTTTTGCAACATCTAAATAAACACACTCGCAGCATCTAGATGAAACATCTGAAACATACTTTTGCAATATGTGTTTCTAACGCGCAATGTCACCTTGCTGCTTGGACGAATCACAGATCTCGACGCCGTCGCGGCGCATGAAGCTCGCCGGTGCTCCTCTGAGCGAGGACATGCTCGACGGCCTAGGTAAGCACCTGCACGAGGCGCACGAGCACCCCTGGGCGAGCACCTGCTCCGCGGCCTAGGCCAGCACACCCTAGGCACACAGCAGGGGACAGAGGTGTTGCGGGGGTTGGCGGCGGCGCCGCACTAGAGTGCCCTGGCAGGGTCGGCGTCCGACCGTTGTGCCTTAGAGGCGGTCGTGAGCCACGCAGACGAATGGATAAGAGCAAGTGAGCAGATAGGAACGAATACATGGATGAGCTGATTTTTTTATTTATTTATGAACGGAGGAGCGGAGGGGAGGGTCTTGGGCTAGCATCGCGTGGTCCACTAACGGTGCGTTCAGCCGCCTAGACGCCCGCTTCCTGGCATTAGCGCTATATCTTGGAATTTGCCAATTCGGTGACCAAGCATCGATCTATCAGTTTCAGTTTTTCATCAACGCAGGCGGCAGGCGTTTGCGTCACCGGAAGTGTTTAGGCCGGGCCAGAGCAATAATTTGGGTGCTACTCTTTTATTTCAAAGCACATTACATGGACACACTTAAATACACACGCATACATATTTGTATGGACGCCTTCGAGTACGCTGTCTGTTATTGAAATAACAATATCGTTAAATTTTTTAATACATTTGAAAAGAAAATACAAGCGCATCGCCGTTAAATTTTATAATAAAATTAAAAAAATACAAGCACACTAGTAGTGAAAAGAACCAAAATAGCCACTGAGCTACACTCGCTATTTGGTTGCTACTCCCTCCATTCTAAATTATATTCATTTGACTTTTTTACCCTAAGTTTGACCACTCGTCTTATTAAAAAAATTGTGCAAACATATAAGCCACAGTAAAAGAAGTGATGTTTTGCATAAATTTTTAAATAAGATAAGTGGTCAATCTTAAGGTCAAAAAAGTCAAATAAATTATAATTTGAAACAGATTTAGTACTCAATAGGAACTCGAGGACGTGTCCTAAAAAGGAAAAAAGAAAAGTCCTTCGATTCTTGACAAAACGAGAGAGATCCATTGGTTAGTTGATCTGACCTATAAAAAGCAAGGTTAATACGTCACGGGGATCGCTCTTAAACTTTGATATTATGGGTTTGCTAGAACCACGTGTGAATGGTTGTATCAACCGTACAATTTGAGTTACCCTAAAAGAACCATTCAAATTGTGCCCTTGTGTCACATATGGGTGAATGATTATCATGTGTTAGATCTGTTACCTCCGACGGATAAGATTTAAAGTGCGTAGAAATTTATTAGGTGACATGTAATTATAAATTCTTTCACAATTTTATTGTATAGTATATATTAGTTAGATATATTAGGATGTTTTGGGAATTTTCTATATATTTTTTATTTTATAAAGCCAAATCTATTTTTCTGAAGTATCTAGAGATATTTTTATGGTCTTTAAATATTTTATTTAAATTTTTTGTATCCTAATATGTCTCTAGAATTGTTTTTTATATTTTAAAAGCTTACTAGGTAGCATGCCCGTGCGTTGCTACGGGACACTTAAACTTTTGTATAATAAACACATTGATCGCACGATAAGATAACAATACTGTGAAATTAAATACCGACGTTAAAGTGACATTTAATCTAAAAAATAAAGTTCGTAAAATTAACATAGTCACGGAGAGCATGGCGTCGCAGGCTCACAAGCTCTACTATATAGACCTTTTTGTGATGCAAATAAGATAATGTTTTATATCGGCAAGAAGAAATATCTGATATCCATTTCCTTCGTGCGCCAATAAATCCACAAATAAGTTTCACTGCATCTCTATACCATCATGTACATAGGTTCGAGTATATATGTAAGTAGATAAATGCCCGTGCGTTGCAACCGAAAAAAATAATACTATGAATGCGTGTATACTATTATAAAAAACAATATTTCGAGCATAATGTTCAGAATATCAATATTATATGTCTTCATGAAGGATGGACAATTAAAATATAAATCAAGTTTTCATGTAAAATTGAAACAATCTAGTTTCTTACTACTGGTTTATGATGGGTCTAGCACTCCTTTAGGAATTTAAATTCTCCTAGAATTTCCAAAGCAAGCTTGAGATAGAGTTGCACTTCTTTAGTCTTTAGGAATTAAAGTTCCCCTAAAATTTCCACTGTAAGCCAATAGCTACATCATACTATCACAGAATCATTTCGTATCCTGTAGCCATCCTCATTCAAAGTCAAATATGAAATTAGAAAGTGGCTCATATACAATTAGTAGCTTTATAAATTGAAATGGAGTACCTTTTTTCTAAAAAGTATGTTATACTCATCTTTGTCTTATTTTTATAGCACTGATCAAATCAATTAGTTTTGTTTTGTAGAATAGGATTACCAAATAAAAATAGCCACAGTGATTTAGCTGATTTAATCAATTCTAATTTAGAACTGAACAATATGTGCATAAAGTTGTTCTGTGAACTTGTTAAGATTAGCAAATGTTACCATGGGCCCCGCATGACATTACTGTATAGTAAGTTACAAAGTAATCATATGAAATGCGTAAGAATTTCATAGGAATCATTCCAATTTTTCATAGGAATCATTCCAATTTTACAGAATACAAATTCTGAGAAGCTGGCACTGAATTGGCTCAGTTTGTCTGTACAAAATTATTTCATCAATGCCGAATGGACTTGCAACACCACCTCAACCATGGGTGAGATATTTAACTGTGGAGGAACCAATAAATTGGCACTGATTGCTTGCTGAATGGCTAAATCTAGGCTCCTAGAGGTTCGTTCTGTACACTGGTATCAACACGCCAAGAATATGTTACATATTGGGACGAAGGGTATACAAATGGAGAGTTACTGATTTTGTCCTTACCCGTGCGTGGCTACGGGAGTCTCAAAATTTTGAACAGAGTAATAAGAGCACAAAAAATAATAGTGGGCCAGGAGCCTCAAAATTTTCAACTCAATAAGAATAAGGGCGTGTTTAGTTCGCGAAAATTTTTAGCTTTGGCTACTGTAGCACTTTCGTTTGTATTTGTCAGTTAGTGTCTAATCATGGATTAATTAGGCTCAAAAGATTCATCTCGTGGTTTTCTACCAAACTGTGTAATTAGTTTTTTTTTCATCTACATTTAATAATTCATGCATATGTCTAAACATTCGATGTGACAGGGAATCTTGAAAATTTTTAGGAACTAAACATGGCCTAAGAAAAAGAGTGAGTCAAAATCAACAGATAAATAAATTAGTACAAACTTGTCTCTTTGCTTGATTGACATATATATGCATATACAGACAACACATCTATTGCAGAAGAATCGACTCAACCATTTAGCACCAACCCATGATTTAGAAGACTAACAAATAACTTGGTACAATATTAGGTCTTAAATCAACAGCTATGATGAAAGCACAAAAAAAATATTTCAAATTAGACCAAATAATTTTGGTAGAGAAAAAAAACAGAAATAGATGTATGTGAATGCTAGCGAGTAGAACACTTTGCTATTTGGTTCTCTTAAACAGCTCACAAAATAAGTATCCCTGCCTCTTGGATAATGAGCTTCCTTTCTTGGTCCAGAGCTAAAGGTAGAACCCATAATGCAAAATGCTCCAGTACAACACTCTTCATCTGATGGAAGTTCAAATTAGCATTCAGAATTCCTGTTTGAAAATGACTCCAGAATTCCTGTTGGTTCAGATGGCCTGAACAAAAAAAAGAGATTGAATTACATGATTTGTAGAACTCTTGCATTCAAAAGTCTTACATATATTAAGACACAGTTGAAAACAAGAATGAGATACAAAGGTCTATTTCCATATAGGCCAAAGATAACACAAAGCAGTAATGCAACACATAAGTTCAGATAAATAAATCCAAATAGATAGGAATATCGATATTCAATAACAACAGGACAAAGGTATTTGAACATGCATTCGAGACGACGTACGTGCAATGACTCAAGCTGAACAAAAGAAAAAATATAAAAATAATTAAATATTTAAATGACTAAAGTTTTATGGTTCATACAACCATGTTTTCACACATGTTTCAGTATTAAGCATCCAAAAATGATCTCTACAGAATTGAGCAGGCTAAAATAAAAGTGCTAATACTAATGTGACATGATGAAGCAAACTGCTCTCTCCATTCATCATCCAAAAATGATCTACAAGTGGGATGAGGTGCAGATGCATGGCCCTGCCTCGCTGCGCGGATGCTAGGCCAGTCTGATGGCGGAGAGTGGCCCCCTGTGATCAATGGTGATGGCGCCAGCACAAAACTGAAACTTTTCAGTGTACCAAAGAAAATTTCAAATTACTATGGCAATGTTGAATCCTAATCATGCAGCTATACAATTCCAAATTCAATTGCCAATATGAATCAAGCTGTTACCTTGTTGGCAATGAACTCAGGGTAGTTGTCCTCGAGCAGCTATCCTCATTCTCCTCCAACCTTGAATGGTTCCCCAGGTACTCATTAGGTACAGTATAGACCACACCCAGGGCTACCTGAAATAGGGAATGAAACATACAATAACTTTCGAGATTGATAAATGATATGTTTGTGGAAAAATGAAAAATGAACATTTTTAGATGAAAAACTTTTCTGATTCCTGTCAAAGCTTCTCTGATGTACCATGGGCAAAAGCTTCTCTATCAAAAACTTACAAACCATGGAGGCTATTTGCTAGCATATTTTAGACATACAAATGGCACAAGCATATCTGGTCCCTGTCATCTCAAGTTTCTCAGATTACTTACAAATCACGTACCCAGGTTATTATTGCTATCATATTCAGATATATATATATATATATATATATATATATATATATATATATATATGAAAGGCAAGAGCTTTGTTAGTGCTTTGCACTGGTTGTTCATACTATATTTTATTATTATAGTGTAGCTGCATCTACACTATATTATAAAGATCTGGGCATTTACAGTGTAGAATAAATTGAGAACGCACGTCATAATCGAAGAGTACTGTTGTTATGCAGATTTTTTATATTAAAATTCAGAAATTAAGAATCTCAGTAGAATTGATGAAATATTTTTTTTATTTACTTGGCATGCAAAATTAGCTAGAATTGTAAGAGGTGAAGGAAAAGGTTCATGGCAACACTAATCAATTGACTGTGTTTAACATTCAGAATAGGAAAAGGTGAAGCAAAAAAAAAGTACATTCAGAATAGAAAAAGGTAAATGGATTACCTTAGATCGGAGCTATTGCAATGAATCAAGCATCAGTTGACCAACAATGAAATTAACTGAGTTTCTACAACCAGACTCCTATCAACCCTTGCCCAAACTACAACTCAACACAGATTGATGGAGCGAAAACAAACAAGAGCACAAGCTATGCCTATGCTGTGCAGTTCTGTGCTTTTCGTGTTTATGAAAGCCAAATCATCATATATTGATCAGTTACCTCTTCCAATAGGTGTACTTTCTCGTGGTGGTATCACTACACCTCTACCTCCATTTCGTGCTCCAGAAAATTAAACCCTGCAAAAAGTACTGTGAAATCTGAATCTGTTCGTACTTGATGATCGCATTTGAGTTCTTAAAAAATAACTAACAACAATTATGATCCATTTAATATTAAAAACATTGTTGTGCGTGGTTTTTGGCCGGTAATGCAACTATCGGACAGTTAGAGGTCGAATGATGATGATGCAGTCTGCGATGGCAGGCATCCGTTCATTCTTTAATCCATTTCCTGTCCATGATTAGTAACTATAGCTTGTTTGATAGGTGCACTTCCATTATTCCTTCAGTTGTTTAAGCGTGATGGCCTGACATGTGGAACTGGATCAAATGAATTGAAAGAGGAGATGCAGAGAAGACATGGCTCCTAGAGTGTGGAGTCGTGGAGGCAATGGGGAGGAACGGCAGAGAACGAAAGCGATCCCCCATGGGAGAATAGAGGTGGTGGATCTCGACGAACCTGCCTCGACGATTCGCGAAGTCTCCCCGTCTTGGTTGTGCCATGCAGGCAAAGGCAGTGCTGAGTGAGAAGAGATCCTGATCCCTAATTCTGCAAGGCCCTACTATTCCCCATCTCCCATCCCTTTAGGAGACTGACAGCAATGTGAACACCAAAAGTTTATAACCAATGGTCCAATGCACAACTGCATCTATCCTCTAAACGTACAGATGTGACAGAAATAGAAAGAGAATTAACAAACCTTTTGGGCTCCACTAAACTCATAAAGCTGCACGATTTAACTTTAGAATAATCAGGGTTGTTACCCAATCAGATCCTTCTTGTGCCAAACATATATCCACGGCCAAATAAAAAGAAGTACCATCTCAATCTTTGTTTCTTATTTTGGTAGATTTTCTTGACATGCTTCCATTACCCTGCAGAATAAACAAATAAGTTCAGTGGATATAAGATCTAAAAAACACAAACACCACAAATTTCTTTGATTCTAACTGGTCATTTGAATGTATGACAACATACAACAGTTAAATGATAAGGAGACATCTATAGTTTTAATAAGTTCTTATAAAATAAAGCATTCCGGCTAGATCATGAGACGATGTACATTTTAGATTTCAGAATTAGGCAACATTCAGTATTGTTGGAATATAAGTGAATTGCCCACTCTTCCCATCAGCTTAAGCTTTTGGGTTGAATTGGTCGGTGCATGCAACTTAATATGGTATCAAAGACAGAGGTCTCAAGTTTGAATCCTGGTTAGTGCAATTAAATAAAATAATTGTTGTTCGCTCCTATTCAACTCCGCCTATGTTGACTGGAAGACTTTCTTAAGTCGTCTCAACATAGCCGGTCCCAAGCCCGGGTAAAGGAGGAGGGTGTGTTAAGGTCTGGCAAACCAACAGTAAAAAAAACAGCCACTCTCATGGATTTGAAATCCACAAGAGATTCGTTGGGGCGTAACCCTCTTAGCGACGCGCTACATCGGAACCCGGGTGTGGTGTTAAATGGGCAAGGGCCGGGTCGTCATCCCCTTAGTGGCGCGTCGTATCGTGACCCGGGTAGGATGAAAAATGAGCAAGGGTCGGGCCGTCGCAACCTTAGTGGCGCGCTACATCTACGCCCGGGTGTAGTGAAAAATGAGCAAGGGTCTTCGCACTTCCCTCGACGGGTGCGAAGGGTAAGGAAGCTAGCCGAGCCAACTAGGATTCGTCTAGGTAGCTGGAATGTAGGGTCCCTAACGGGTAAGCTAAGAGAGCTAGTCGATGCAGCAATTAGAAGGCGTGTAAATATTCTATGCGTTCAGGAGACTAAATGGAAGGGCTAGAAGGCGAAGGAGGTAGAGGATACTGGCTTCAAACTTTGGTACACGGGGATAACATCGGGTAGGAATGGTATAGGCATCTTGATCGATAGGAGCCTTAAGGATGGAGTCGTTGATGTTAGGAGGCAAGGCGACCGGATTATCTTGGTCAAGCTGCTAGTTGGAGATTCGGCTCTGAATGTGATCAGTGCCTATGCCCCTCAGGTAGGTCTTAGCGAGGGCACCAAGAGGCAGTTTTGGGAAGATCTTGATAGCATGGTTAGTACCGTGCCTATCAGCGAGAAACTCTTTATAGGAGGAGACCTCAACGGCCATGTTGGTGCGACTAATGTAGGTTTCGAGCGGGTGCACGGGGGGTTCGAGTATGGTAGTAGGAATCAAGAGGGGGAGGATGTTTTGAACTTCGCGCTGGCCTATGACTTGTTGATAGCGAACACCCTCTTTAGGAAGAGGGAATCTCATCTAGTAACCTTTCGTAGTGGACAACACTCGAGCCAGATCGACTTTATCCTTGCAAGGAGGGAGGATAGACGTGCTTGCTTTGATTGTAAGGTGTTACCTGGGGAGTGTGTTGTCCCTCAACATAAGCTTGTGGTGGCGAACTTTCGCTTTTGGGTACGTGTCCACCGGGACAAACGGGCCAAGATTGCGAGAACGAAGTGGTGGAAGCTTAGAGGGGAAGCAGCGCAGACGTTTAAGGAGAGGATGCTAGACGAGGGACCTTGGGAAGAAGGAGAAGATGCCGACGACATGTGGCTAAAGATGGCAACATGTGTCCGGAAGGTGGCTTCGGAAGTGTTTGGCGTGAGTAGGGGAGGCAAACGGGAAGCGAAAGACACATGGTGGTGGAATGACGAGGTGCAAAGGGCTATTAGGGAGAAGAAGGAGTGTTTCAAGCGTCTCCACCATGACAAGAGTGTAGCCAACATCGAGGGCTATAAAATAGCGAAGAGGGTTGCAAAGCGAGCTGTGAGTGTAGCAAAAGGTCAGGCGTATGATGGCCTTTATCAGCGGCTAGGCACGAAGGAAGGGGAGAAGGACATTTATAGGATGGCTAGAATCCGCGAGAGGAAGACAAGGGACATCAACCAAATAAAATGCATCAAGGATGGGACAGATCGACTTCTGGTGAAGGATGAGGAGATCAAGGACAGATGGAGAGAGTACTTCGACAAGCTGTTTAATGGGGAGAATGAGGGTCCTGCCCTTGAGTTGGACGACTCATTTGACGATACCAACAGACGCTTTGTGAGGAGAATTCAGGAGGCAGAGATCGGAGAGGCTTTGAAGAGGATGAAGGGAGGTAAAGCGATGGGCCCTGATGGTATCCCCATTGAGGTGTGGAGATACCTAGGCGCCAGAGCGATAGTATGGTTAACTAAGCTTTTTAACCTTAATTTTCGGTCAAACAAGATGCCTGAAGAATGGAGGAGAAGTATATTAGTACCTATCTTCAAGAACAAGGGAGATGTTCAAAGTTGTACTAACTACCGTGGGATTAAGTTGATGAGTCATACGATGAAGCTCTGGGAGAGGGTTATCGAGCATCGCCTAAGGAGAGTGACACATGTGACCCAAAATCAGTTTGGGTTCATGCCTGGTAGGTCGACCATGGAGGCGATTTTCTTATTACGACAATTGATGGAGAGATATAGGGAGCAGAAGAAGGACTTGCACATGGTCTTTATTGACCTCGAGAAGGCATATGACAAAGTACCGAGAAATGTCATGTGGTGGGCCTTAGAAAAGCACAAAGTCCCAACTAAGTACGTTACCCTCATCAAGGATATGTACAGGGATGTGGTGACGTTTGTCCGAACATGTGATGGCGACACCAGTGACTTTCCAATTAAAATAGGACTGCATCAGGGGTCAGCTTTGAGCCCTTATTTATTTGCTTTGGTGATGGATGAGGTCACAAGGACATACAAGGTGATATCCCTTGGTGTATGCTCTTTGCTGATGATGTGGTGCTAGTTGACGACAGTAGGGCGGGAGTTAATAGGAAGTTTAGAACTATGGAGGCACACGTTAGAGTCGAAAGGGTTCAGACTTAGTAGAACTAAGACCGAGTATATGAGGTGCGATTTCAGCGCGACTAGGCACGAGGAGGGAGACGTTAGCCTCGATGGGCAAGTGGTGGCCAAGAAGGATACTTTTCGGTATTTAGGGTCGATGCTACAAAAGGATGGAGACATTGATGAAGATGTTAGGCATAGAATTTCAGCCGGCTGGTTGAAATGGCGTCAAGCTTCTGGCGTTCTCTGTGACAAAAGGGTGCCTCAGAAGCTGAAAGGTAAGTTCTATAGGACGGCGATTCGTCCGGCGATGTTATATGGTGCTGAGTGTTGGCCTACAAAAAAGGCGACATGTCCAGCAATTGAGTGTAGCGGAGATGCGTATGTTGCGTTGGTGTTGTGGGCACACAAGGAGGGGATAAAGTACGGAACGACGATATTCGAGATAGGGTTGGGGTGGCACCAATTGAGGAGAAATTGATTCAACATCGGTTGAGATGGTTTGGACATGTCCAACGGAGGCCTCCTGAGGCGCCGGTGCGTAGTGGAGTTCTAAAGCGGGCCGATAATGTAAAGAGCGGTAGAGGTCGACCTAAATTAACTTGGGACGAGTCCGTTAAGAGAGATCTTAAGGAGTGGAATATCCCCAAGGATTTAGCTATGTACAGGAGCGCTTGGAGATTAGCAATCAACGTGCCTGAACCGTGACATCTTTTGTCTTGTGCCCTTTATGTCCCTTTATGTGTCTCCCTATTTCTCGTCTCTTTTGGGTTTCATCTCTAGCCTACCCCAACTTGCTTGGGACAAAAGGCTATGTTGTTGTTGTTGTTGTTGTTCGCTCCTATTCCACGTCTGAGACCTGACGGAGCCTCCACTTGAGGGGGAGTGTTGGAATATAAGTGAATTGCTCACCTCTCCCCATCAGCTTAAGCTTTTTGGTTGAATTGGTCAGTGCATGCAACTTAATAAGTATGTTCAAAAGTCGACATGCACAGGATTCCAACCGAAAGGACAAGCCATCAAATAAAATTTAAAGAAGACAACTAATAAGGGAGATAATTTTTTTGCAGGTTGCGGAAACCAAACTAAAACAGATCAGCAGGTTTCTCTCCTTCCCATAAAAATTTGTTGTCTAGCAAGGCAGCAAACAAAAATAAATTACTTGGTCAAAACTCAGAGCCTGACATCACATCAGGCAGGTGCTATACATGGCAAATAGTTCATTCACTGTGTTTCAAAATTTAAAGCCACCATGTTAGGGTGCCAATACCAACCGCAATCAGAGTGAAAACACCTTCCTCTAAACAAATGTACAGTAGTGAACCTATAAAGGCATAAATAGTTTCAGAGTATCAACATAAGCACATTTCAGTCAGGAAAGTAAAGCATTCGATTTCAGCTAACTAAATATTGTACTTTCAATATATAGATTTTGTATATACCCTAGATGTGTTCCTCCAAATCTAATAATTCAGTAATTTTTTCAGAAAGGAACTTTTGAGACTCATTATGTAACAATTGAACAAAGATTGAAACTGTATCTAGTGATGACGCGCAAAGCTGAAAGCTCAGTCGAGTATCTATACCTGTGTTGATGCTCTACCTCACCCGGAGCTGCACCAACTCATCCGCTCCTCCGACCTTCCCTCCCTTCTCCATCTCACATCTTCTCGATTGCAAGGTCGTGGCCAGCAGTAGCAAGCGAGATTTTTCTACCAACCCACGCCTAGGGTTTGGTTGGGGATCTCGTGCGCAGCTGTGAGGGTGACTGGGCACACGAGGATAGAAGAGAGGGCTGAGAAGCCCGGAGATTGGTTGGTGCTGGCGACGAGGCATGCCTCGGTGCTGGCCATGGGCACGTAGAACATCCGGCCGTCGAGCAGGAGCGGCCCAGCGATGCCCACGGGCAGCTGCACGTACCCGGCTGGCAGCTCGCAACACTAGCTGAGGATGGAGGCGTAGTCGAAGCCGTCGATCTCCTCCCCATGATCTGCTGCATGGCCTCGCGCCGGATGCCGACGGCGCGGCGGATCTAGGCGGCCCCGGTGCTGACGCCGCTTCCGCCTCCGTCTCCGTCAACTCCGCATCCCCTTCACTGTGGTGGGGATCCAGCGAGGACAGGGCCTGATGGTGGCGTGGGCGGGCGATCTGGTGGGGCCCGGCCGTGGACAGCCTGCAGTAGCACGACCGTGGAGGATCTGGCCAGGGCGGGTGGGCGGGCGATCTTGCCTATCTCGCCGGCGTGGGAGTAGAGGAACGGGCAGAAGATTTTGGGCGGCCACGAGAGAAGCAGAACTGCACCCTGCAGGTGCAGTGTCCAGGGGGATATTTGCGGGGTGGTTTGCGCGCGACTGGCGGCGACGTGCGGGGCAGACGGACGAGGCGATGTGCAGGGCGGACGGTTGTAGTCGGACGAAAACTACCTTGGCAGACGGGACAGACATTTCCTTCTTCATATTAGTAGAGATTAGACACACTTTTTGTGATATATAAAACCTTATGAAGTATTTGTCAGACTTCTTTAATAGAAGGGACAAAACTGCTTGCAAAATCACTCTCAAGAAGAGAGGTAATTTGAACAGTTGTGAAAGCTCAATGGATAGGAAGTCTAATTTTGAAGTTAAGAAAAAAAAAATCAAAACGATAGTTCAGTGACACAGTTTTTTTTTTTTGAGCAACATAGTGACACAGATAAAACGAACTTCTTTTTCAAATCTGAATCCCCCTGTAGTTTCCCCTTATCAGCCCATGAAAAATCCGCCTTTGAAGGCCCAGCCCCAGCAGACCTAATAACGCACAGGAGCAGGCGCTCTCGGCCGCTCCACACCCCCCTCACCCCCCCCCCCCCCCCCCCCCCCCCCCCCCCCCAATCTCCGTCCGTTCGTGTTCGCTAAATCGGAGGTGGCCACCTCGTCGCTCGGCTATACCCCGTCCGCCGCGTCCCACCTGCTCGGTCCCAGCCGGCCGCCGGCCACCGGCCACTGTGCTCGGCAGTCAGCCGACCCCCAGCCAGATTTCCCCCAGGTGGCAATCTCCAAGGCCTCCAGGGTCCAGGCGGCCAGCCCCAGCCCTCAGGCAGCCAACCGGTCAGGCCGTCAATTGGTCTAGGGTGCTTTGCTCAGCCCCTCCTATATACTTTTTCTTGACCCGCCGGACGATGCCCTCGACCGCGTCGTGGCCGAGGTGTTCGGCAGAATGACACGCCGGGAAGTGGCAGCGTCGCTACACCGATCGCTTGCCAGGTTCTTCGTGCACGACGACCCAGAGAAATTCCACTCGCTTGTCGCTGCCAAGCCTAGCCATCACAGAGCCCTGGGCTCTGCAGACCTCGCGTGTGCCCTGCAGGCGTGCAGGGGGCGAGGCAACCGATGGCCGCTCGTGCTGGAGATCCACGCGACGTCAGTCGTGCGTGGGCTTGGGGCTGGCCGTCTTATAGGCAACCTGCTGATTGACCTGTACGCCAAGAATGGGCTCGTGTGGCAGGCAAGGCAGGTGTTCAAGGAGCTTTCTGCCAGGGACCATGTCTCATGGGTTGCCATGCTGTCAGGGTATGCACAGAATGGTCTTGCAAAGGAAGCTTTCAGGCTTTACTGCCAGATGCATTGGAGTGCTGTTGTTCCTACGCCGTATGTTCTGTCTAGTGTGCTGAGTGCTTGCACTAAAGGAAAACTTTTTGCACAAGGCCGGATGATCCATGCCCAAGTTTACAAGCAAGCATTCGGTTCGGAGACCTTTGTGGGCAATGCACTTATTGCACTTTACTTAGGAAACGGATCCTTTAAGCTAGCAGAAAGGGTATTTTTTGACATGCTGTTCTGTGATAGAGTGACGTTCAATACATTGATCTCGGGACATGCTCAATGTGGACATGGTGAGCGTGCTTTGCAGATTTTTGATGAGATGCAGTTGTCAGGGCTCAGGCCTGATTGTGTGACAGTTGCTAGTTTGCTTGCAGCCTGTGCCTCTGTGGGAGATCTTGAAAAGGGGAAGCAGCTCCATTCGTATTTACTGAAGGCAGGTATGTCTTTTGATTACATAACGGAAGGCTCACTCCTCGATCTGTATGTGAAATGTGGTGACATTGAAACAGCACATGATATCTTCAATTTGGGTGATAGGACAAACGTGGTACTATGGAATTTAATGCTTGTGGCATATGGGCAGATTAGTGATCTAGCAAAATCCTTTGAAATCTTTTGTCAGATGCAAGCTACAGGTATACGCCCCAACCAATTCACCTACCCGTGCATTTTGAGGACTTGCACTTGCAGTGGGCAAATTGAACTTGGAGAGCAGATTCATTCATTAAGCATAAAAAATGGATTCGAATCTGATATGTATGTTACTGGTGTCTTGATAGATATGTATTCTAAATACGGCTATCTTGATAAAGCTCGAAAAATTCTTGAAATGCTTGATAAAAAAGATGTGGTTTCTTGGACCTCAATGATTGCTGGATATGTGCAGCATGACTTTTGTGAAGAGGCTCTTGCAACATTCAAAGAAATGCAGGACTATGGAGTTTGGCCAGATAACATAGGACTGGCTAGTGCTGCAAGCGCTTGTGCTGGAATCAAAGCAATGCGCCAGGGCCTGCAGATTCATGCTCGGGTTTATGTCTCTGGTTATGCAGCTGATATTTCAATTTGGAACACGTTGGTAAACCTGTATGCAAGATGTGGAAGAAGTGAAGAAGCTTTCTCTTTGTTTCGGGCAATTGAACACAAGGATGAGATCACATGGAATGGATTGATATCTGGTTTTGGGCAAAGTCGTCTTTATGAACAAGCTCTCATGGTATTCATGCAGATGGGTCAAGCAGGTGCCAAGTACAATGTGTTCACATTTGTTTCTTCTATTAGCGCTTTAGCTAACCTTGCAGATATAAAACAAGGAAAACAAGTACATGGTAGAGCTGTTAAGACAGGACACACCTCTGAAACTGAAGTTGCCAATGCTTTGATTTCACTATATGGAAAGTGTGGCAGTATTGAAGATGCCAAGATGATCTTTTCTCAAATGTCACTGAGGAATGAGGTTTCATGGAATACTATCATAACAAGTTGTTCACAGCATGGACGTGGACTAGAAGCTTTGGATTTATTTGACCAGATGAAGCAAGAAGGTCTGAAACCAAATGATGTCACCTTCATAGGTGTGTTAGCTGCTTGCAGTCATGTGGGTTTGGTTGAGGAAGGCCTTAGTTACTTCAAATCCATGTCTAATGTCTATGGACTTAATCCAACACCTGACCATTATGCTTGTGTTGTGGATATTCTTGGACGAGCAGGTCAACTTGATCGTGCAAGGAGATTTGTTGATGAAATGCCTATCACTGCTGATGCAATGGTTTGGCGAACACTTCTCAGTGCCTGTAAAGTACACAAGAACATAGAAATTGGGGAGATTGCAGCCAAACATCTCCTGGAGTTAGAGCCCCATGATTCGGCATCGTATGTCCTCCTATCAAATGCATATGCTGTTGCTGGGAAGTGGGCCAACAGGGATCAGGTCAGAAAGATGATGAAAAACAGAGGAATTAGAAAAGAACCAGGTCAAAGCTGGATTGAAGTAAATAATGCAGTTCATGCGTTCTTTGTTGGTGATCGGTTGCACCCCTTATCTGATCAGATATACAAGTTTTTGTCTGAGCTAAATGATAGGTTAGCCAAAATAGGATACAAACAAGAGAAGCCTAATCTGTTTCATGAAAAAGAGCAAGAGCAG
This sequence comes from Saccharum hybrid cultivar R570, assembly GCA_038087645.1. Classification (NCBI taxonomy): domain Eukaryota; kingdom Viridiplantae; phylum Streptophyta; class Magnoliopsida; order Poales; family Poaceae; genus Saccharum; species Saccharum hybrid cultivar. The sequence continues at coordinate 1,339,683 of JAQSUU010000542.1, forward strand.
AAAGATCCTACTGCTTTTGTCCATAGTGAGAAGTTAGCTGTTGCATTTGGGTTAATGACTTTGCCTCCTTGTATTCCTCTTCGGGTGATTAAGAACCTTCGTGTGTGTGATGACTGCCACAGTTGGATGAAATTTACCTCTGATGTCACAAGAAGAGAAATTGTATTAAGAGATGTGTACAGATTTCACCATTTTAACAGTGGCAGCTGTTCATGTGGAGATTACTGGTGAATTGGGCTGTTGTAAAGTATTTACAGCACTTTTTTGATCGGAAATCCCCCCAATACTATTCCTAATGGTTTCCATGTTAAGATGTCTGGGACCTACACTTATATCTGCTATTGTGACATGTATATATCTGGAAATGGATTCGCCATGGCAAAGCCAGCATGTCTAGACAAACAGGTACAGCAGTACAGGGCTTGGAAGAGTCATTCATATCTGTCGCATGAAATTGAGGTTTTCTTTGTGGGTGTCTTTATTGTCTCAACTCATTTGTTTAACCATTATAATTTGTCTTGTCCTGAATGTCACTAACTCTTTGTTACTTGCAACACTTGCTTGTTTCAGGCACCATTCATTCAGAATCAAGTGTCTAAGATTCACTGTGTTACATGACATCATCTGTAATCTTGACGTGCATAAATTCCCATTGTGGGCATGGATTAAGATACTTGTCAGATTGCAGAAATGCAGATCAATATGCTGTTTACTCACTCGATCAGGATCCCTTGAAGTGGTAACATTTACAATTTCTGATTTCTGGGCCTTCATGTTCAGAAGTTCTTGTGCTTATTTCAGATTGAAGAGAAAGTGCAGAAACAGATCTCGGTGGTGATCTTCTTGAACTGAAGAGTGAAATCTGGGTGTGCTCTGCTCTGATCAATTGGTTGCAGAATATATCATACATGGATATTATGGCTTGCTGCAGTTTGCTCTCCTCATGTAACTTTGGTGTTTTGATGATGAGAAGAGTTTTTTATGGCCATTACCTTGTGGAAAATAATATTTGGAAGTTAATACAAGGTACTACATTCTGTAGCTCTTCTCAATTCTCATGCTGAATGACGATCCATTATTTCTGTGGCACCTGGTTTCACTCAAAGATCTGATATATAACGTCCATAAGAGTACAAAAGCAATGCTGTTTTTTTTTCTCCTCGACATTTAATGTGGAGTACCTCTGACATAACATCAGTCATGGCTTTCTTTGATTTGTGGGGCACGTAGTTGTAATGGAGACATACATGCTTCAGAAATTTTGCTAGACTTATTCTGTCATTCTGACATCCAGAGGTATTGTGGTTAGATTATTATGCTATTAGCCTATTAGTATTACCATTTGCCTTCAAGGTAATAGTATTGTGGTGAGAATATAATGCTTGAGAACTGATAGATCTGCTGGGTTGCCCTCGGCTAGCTTCTAGTTGTCTTGCTTACTTTTATTCGTATTGCTTATGCAAGCATTTTTAGCACTATTAGTCTGTCCTTTTAATGTCTGTGTCTTTCCAAAGTAGCCTGAGTCATTAGGATAGGGTCATGGGAATTCTAGTGGAGATGACAGAGATCCACATAGAACCTTTCCTGCAGAAATGGAAAAGCTTGTTCACTACTATGGTCCTGAAATCATGATATGTGTCATGCACTTCTAGTGTCTACATCCGTATCCAGATCAGAACAGCAAATGTTATTGGTTGGAACTTGGTTTCTTTTCTTGATCAGGTGATTGACTGTGATACCACTATTTGTACTTTAAGGAAGTGTAGGCCACAGATTTAGGTCATTGCTGGAAAGAAAAATCTGATACGCTACCACATCCTGTTTCAAAACCTGCTGTGTCCACTTTTTAGTGCTTAATTTTTAAAATTTATTGCTTTTAGCCATCCGAAAAGTGGCTAGGCGAAGCGTAATATGGATTGTGTGGATAAGCCAAACTTCTCTTAAAAATGATAATTTTTTAAAAGACTGTCAGAGGCTTGTTTCTCTTTTCTTTGGTGCTAGCGGCTAACATTGCTAGGACTCATTATCTCATACAAGCAGATGCTACTGCCTAATTCAGTAGCGCACTAGCGCTTGCCTTCAGCTGTACACGTTAGCCAGAAAGGCCTATTTGATTGCTTAGCTGCACTGTATTGCTAAGTGATTCAGCACCACATATGCATTAGCAAAAATGTTTATGTTGGGTAGTTGCTCAGGACTTTGTATACTGTTTCAGTTCAAAGTATATACTTTGTGACCCATTTTTTTTGCCATGCTGTTGAAGCTATCAGCTACTCCTTCCATTCCAAATTGTAAATTGTTCTATCTTTTCTAGATACGTAGTTTACTAGTTTTTGCTATGTATCTAAACTAATGTATTTCTACGTAGCAAAAGCTACATACCTAGAAAAGCATGGTGGATGTTAGATTGTTAATGCAATATTCACCTCTCGCCGTTCTGATTACGAATTTTACAGGACTCACCCGCCGTCCACCACCGCTGGTCCCCCTCCCTGCCTTCTCCTCCGGCATCTCGGCGGGGGGCTGAAGGGAGTTGGGATCCATTGCTTTTAATAAGGTTTTCCCAGTAGATCGAGTCATTAGGGTTAGTGTCTCTCCATGCCAAATTACTTGGCACTGGAGTTTTATCTCCTCCTTCTCCTCATCTCTGGCGACGGTGAAGGGGAAAGGTGGAATCGTCTTCTCCATGGCGGCTTCGTTGAAGATGAGGGCGACAACGTCAGCATCAGCATCTTCATCGACATGACGACATTGAGACTTTTGTTTTCGGACGGCGGCATCAAGGCAGAGATGATGTCGTCGCCATGGAATAATTTTCTCCGGTCTCTTCTCTGTTTTGTTATGGTTAGATCTGGCCCCACGATGAAGGACTAGGGAGAATAATTTTCGGATTAGTCTTCCTCGCTCTTCGGTGGCAGAAAGAAGAAGAATGAAGACACCAGAAAGAAGAAGTTCCTCAATTCCGCCTACAGGAATATTGACCGTCGTTCGTTGGGCATTTGTTCTCAGGCCATTTGCCGAGTGTTTGCCTGTGCGGTCATCCATATTGCAAAGCATAACATGCTAGGTTTTGAGTTGTGCTATTCACAGCGTGGGTACTATTTTATAATCCAGAATGCTTATAACGTGTTGATGTACCCAGCTATCATATAATATAATTCTTCTTTCGTCGGAAAAAAAAAAAAACACCCGACCCTACGATGGCAGACAACTTTCACATCTCCGGTTCTCTGCAACTTCATGACCGTCGAACAGAAGAACGTTCCTCTGCTGAACAACCGCACAAAACGGCCCCTGCACCTGAGCTTCCCTAGCGCTGGTGCATGCTCCACATGCGCCGGCAAGGTACCAGAGGGCTCCGTCGTCCAGTAGGACCAGTTGTTCCTGGACGACATGCCGCAGGTCGGTGCCAGATATGCGCTCACCTGTCGACCTGCGTCGCGTACCTGACGTCCGATTGCGTCAACCACGCACAGGGAGGCAGACCTGTACTAGCCCGGTCCCGTGCATGGATCAACCTTGCACTTTCATTCAGATTCGATCTTGAGTTATCTGTTATCGACACTGTCATTAGCACACGTTATTGTGGTTGCAGCTTGCTTGAACTAGTGCATTCTTAATCGTCGTCCAGATAATTTGGCATGATGACCAAATCCAGGTTCTTGTGCTATGATTCTTCCCGTGCTTTGTTATCTCTGGTCTCTGGATATCACGGGATCCACTAAGCCCTGTCCTGAAATCAACGGCAGCTAGGTGCCGCTGGCATCTATCTGTAAGTTTCAGGCTTTCAGCTTCTCACTGCAGTTTCTGGCTTCCGCCTTCCGGTGACGTCCACTGGAAAGAAACAGTCAAACATTTTTTTTATCCAACAGTCAAACAGATGGGAGCTTTCAGGAATGCTGCCGCGGCCAATGCAGGCGGCACCGGCAAGGTTTACGTCGCCGAAAGGCCGGCCGGCGGCCGGGCCGGCGAGCGCAATAATTTGGATGCTGGTCGACAGGAACCGGAGGACGTGTCACATGAAATGAAAGCTAAAAAACAAAAAAGGTCCTGCGATCTTGACAAAACGAGGAGATGGCGGTTGCTGCTGGAGACATGAGGATTCGCACTTTTTTTTCTCTCTCTCTGGACTCGGAATTTCGATGTGGCCTTTTGGCTGGTATTTGTTGGTTGGTTGGTTGGTTGGTTGAAAATAATGCCATTGCACGACGGCTTTGCTTGCATGTACGAGTGGATTCGCGTGTATCTGATGAACCAGAACATTCGATCAGCGTTAGGTGTGACTGACCGACCGTCTGATACTCTGAATGGGCACACGAAAAGCGATGAAACAGGAGATGATGAACTGGACGGAAGGCGATTTGTAGCGTAATGGTGCCAAATACACAAGAAAGGGGGTACAAATCAGGTGTCGTCCACTTAGCTTTGCCAGATTGCTAGGTCCCATCCCATACTCAGATGAGTCACATAACTCGTAAGACGTTACTGATTGCTCGTTTGGACTTTGGAGCATGAACACTGTAGCCAGATTTGGGCTAGGGACAATTTGAGTACTTCGCTCAAATTTTTTGCTCACCGCGTTACTAGTTTTTTGAGGGAAACTGGAGAGATTTTGTCCCCTACTAGTTTTTTTTTTTTGCATCTAGTTATTCTCCTGTCGTTTCGATAGTAATCGATGTAACCGCCACCCCCAACCCCCCCCCTTTTCATCTAATTTGCCAATTCTACTATTAAAAACTAAAATATACCCTCAAATATTTAAATGGACATATGTTATACGTACAAGTGATTCTTTCATTCATCTTTTTTTCTTCTCGCAATGTCCTCGGTGTCCCATATGTGATCCGGAGCCACAATTAATTACCATACGTGTTAGAACAACTTGCATATAGCAGTCTAATTCCAAGACATGTCAAGTGACAGTATGCAGTTCGATCACAAGACGTTGAAATAGATCTCGACCGTTGAATAAATCTCCGAGCCATAAATTATCAAAGTGACCGTACAACAAATTTATATGTTTTCGCTGCAACGTGTGGGCACACTTGCTAGTTTTGTTTTATAATAAAGCAATATTGTTTTACACATATACATGTTCGCTTGAATTTATCAGTCATGGTTCTCTCACAACAAATCAGCGAACAGTACTTTTCAGTTTGGCTTTTCAGCGAAACAAACAGGGTGACAAAATTCAAATATATTGAGTAATGGTTGAGTGGGTTGTTAGTACAGACTCGGTCGTGGTAGGATCTTATACATAGTTACATCGATAGTGAAATTGCATTCCAAAATCAGCTACTTTCCTGTAGTATATACTCCTATTTCATAGCATTTTGGGACCTGCTTTTGGCTTCATCTTTCTACTCTCTCTCTCTCTCTCTCTCTCTCTCTCTCTCTCTCTCTCTCTCTCTTTTGCGATTTCATCTTTCTACTCTCTCAAATGGCAGTTTATCTTGTTTTAATGGGATAAAAAAAAGGATTGGTTTTGATAGTTGTTTTAACCAAATAATTTACATTTTCTCTGCGTTACACAAATAAACTTTTTCACGTTACATCTGAAAGCAGTTTTTTTTACCGTTCATAGCAGTTTTTCACGTATCTATTTGCGGCGCTGCCGCCGTTTTATCTCTGCGCAAACAATGCGATCAGGAGGGGTGGCGTTGAGAGGGGAAGCTGGATTTCATACAGCCACGCAGGGACCAGATGAGGCCGAATGCGAGTCTGACGCACGCACGCAGCGGTTGGGCGCGGGCCCAGTCCACGTGCCGCCTCGTCGGCGCGGCGTCACGCGCGGGGGTGGTCGCAGTAGCAGGTAGACACCCAGCCGACCCGAGTCGCGCCGGTCGCCACCGCCCCGTCACGCCGCACCGACCCGACGCGCCTGCCTGTCTGCCCGCCGCCCTGCCTCGACGTGCCGTGGTCCCATCCTCCTCCGCCCCGACGCGCAGAGCTCAACAGATTCCGGCCGCGGGGCGGGGTGGAGTCAGAGTCACCACACGGCCGCCCGCCGCCGCCAGGACGCTTGGGGAGGGACCATCAGACCATCCAGGGTCGGCCAGGGACCGCTCGCGGACGACGTCACGAACGCCCCTGCTGCTTTCGACTTTGCCTAGACGTAGACGCCTGCGCATTGCCTCCGCCGCACCCCTGGAAACAGGGGCAGCAAGTCGCACGCTGCGTGCCCGCTTTGAGAAACGAGAACATCCGTCTCAACAACAACCCATGGAATGGATCCTACACGCCGGAAAGGGGGCACGGGATGACGAGGAGACAGCGCGACGGGTGGTGCGGCAGTGCAGCACCGGACGCCGGACAGGGAGGGCATGGTCGGTGGGGATCTGAGCGGACACGCGTCCAGCCACGGGAGCGCACGCACATGTACAACGCACTGGGTGGGAGCTGTCAATAGGAACAGAAACCTATAAAAAAATCCAAAATCCGATCTAAACCTAATTCAAAATAACTGTCAAACCTTTTTTTAAAAAAATCGAAGTCCAACCAATAAGTGGATCTAGTTTAGCAATAACAAATTTAGTAAGGCTACTACATGCGAACCCGTTTTTAAAACCCAGGCTCTGAATTAAAAACATTGTGGCCAATTTACATCCAAAATGGAAAGAAACATAATAACTCTACTAAATTCAATCTAGCCCTTGTTTAGATCGAAGATTTTTTCAACCTGATGAATAGTACCACTTTCGTCTTATTTGACAAATATTGTCCAATCGTAGACCAACTAGGCTCAAAAGATTCATCTCATGATTTTGAACTAAACTGTGTAATTAGATATTTTTTTACCTATATTTAGTACTCCATGCAAGCGGCTAAAAATTGATGTGATGGAGAGAGAGTGAAAAAACTTGGAATTTTGAGGTGATCTAAACATGGGCCTAATAATATCCATGAATAATCCCCATCCATTCATACGTACGTCTAGCCTAGGGCTCTGATACAAACACATACTTTGAAGCTTCTTTTCCGAAAATCTGAAGCTTGTCGCATCCATAGCTCATGTTTTGACGCACTTTGTCACAAAACGTCGAAATTCCAGCTTGTTCTAAGTTCATTCATAAGAATAAAATAGTACTCGTAAGATAATTCAGGTGCAAGTGCCCCATGGCACTAGGGGACAAATTAGATTGGTTCCGAGTAGCTGCTCCGTTGCTCCTGGCCAGTGGCCACGCGCCAGGCCGCCACGGTCTGTTTCAGCTTTCCCCCCGCCGGGGCTCTCTCCTCGCGGTTTCCCTTTTCGTTCCCGCGCGCCTGCCTGCCTGGAGCGGGACGGCGGGAGACGGACGCGAATACTCGTACGCGAACAGCTGTGGCCAGCGCAGGCACACGGCTTGTCAGTTGTCGCCTGCTCAGTCACTGCCATCCCTCCCAGCCATGAGCCACCCACTGCATCATAAATACAGACAACCCGAGGCCGCCCGCGCGCTCCCTCCAGACACAAGCAAAGCAAAGCAAGCACAGACACAGAGCGAGCGCGGCGACACCGTTACGCAAGCACGCAACAAGGAGCTATCTGATTTCATCGATCCAAGACCACTGCGCTCCGCCATCGACGCACGCACGCACGCAGGCGTCCTCGGCGACCCGCGCGGTTTGGTTCCTCGCCGCGGCCTCGTCGGTCGTCGGGCGACCGGACCGCCCCCGGCATTCTCTTTATCTGATTACTGCGCGCGGATTGGAGGCTTTGGAGCGAGCACGCGGACGGAGCCGTTCGATCATGGCCGTGGCGGAGCGGTTCGGAACTCGCTGGCCGCCGTCCAGCGAGTTCTTCTTCGTCGTCGCGGTGCTCCTCGTCCTGCTCACAGGTGAGCCTCGCAACCGGTGCTGTGTGTTTCTTCTTACTTACGATTCCTCTACCCCCATCGCCAGTCGCCAGTGTGAGGGCTTTTATTTCCCTTGTACAGTTGTATGTAACTCCCCCCCAAGAAATCTAAGGTCTTAATTGAGGGATCGAACTCAACGTCTTAGAATTCGTCTTGGGGCGCCGTTACATGTTACCAAAAGAAATGGAGTTGAATTGTCCTTTTCTTCTTTCCTGACATTTTAATTTGTATGAGGCTCTGAATGGCCTGAATTTGAACTGCTCTAGTCTGCAGGTCGAGTTGGTTGCCATTTACTCCCAATGAATTGTTTCGTGCTAGCCTCCTATTTAATTTGTTTCTTTCTCAAGTGTTTTTTTTATCTCACGTACGTACTCTCCATTGCATTGTCTACCTGGTAGTAGTTCATACTATTATATCAATATAATCTTGAAGTGTTTAGTTTAATCATGCATGGTACTTCTTCATATTTACTTTTTATTCTATTTATTAAATGTATATACTTTGGTATTTCACAAGTATGATCTGTTCCTTTTGATTCCTCGAAGAAAAAAAAAATCGGAGTCCTCTTCCTTTTGATTCCTCGAAAAAAAAATCGGTACTTACCTAAGAAATGGACCAATTTGCTGCCTTTTCGCCCAATTTGACGTGCATCTGATCTGGTTCTGAGCTGTCACAACTTTTGGTTTAAAGTTTCCTCTGGAAGGATGCATGGTTTGCTTCCTCCCTAGTCGCCAGCTAAATGTGATGGGCTTTTTGATCAGTTGTGGCCATTTGAATACAGATAGGTGTTTGACGACGTTGGCGGTATTTATTTATCGGGCTGATTCTCGATCTGATTCCCCAGTCACATGACCACATGTGGACCACGCTCAACTCTCATTGGATCCTCTGCACGCATATACTAGTAGTTAACTGTGTACGATTTTGTCCCGCAAAGATGCAGCTAGCTAGCCTTAGATTTATTTGATTGTTTATTTTTTTAAAAAATTTTGAGCCACTGACGAGACGCTTGCATTGGATTGCAGATGGCGGAGTGGCGCGGAGGAGAGGAGCTGAAGCCCTGTCGATCGGCATCAACTACGGGCAGATCGGGGACAACCTGCCTTCCCCGTCAAGGGTGTCGTACCTGCTCCGATCGATGCAGGTGAGCAAGGTGAAGCTGTACGACGCGGACCCGTACGTCCTCTCCGCGTTCCTCGACACGGACGTGGAGTTCGTGGTGGGCATCGGCAACGAGAACGTGTCGGCGATGGCGGCGGACCCGGCGGCGGCGCGGGCGTGGGTGCAGCGCCACGTGCAGCCGTACCTCCTCACCGGCACGCGCCGCATCACCTGCATCACCGTCGGCAACGAGGTGCTCAAGGGCAACGACACGGCGCTCAAGGCCAGCCTCCTCCCGGCCATGCAGGCCGTGTACGGCGCGCTCGCCGCGCTGGGCCTGCAGGGCCGCGTGAACGTCACCACGGCGCACTCCCTGGACATCATGGGCACCTCCTACCCGCCCTCCGCGGGGGCGTTCGCGCCCGACGCCGTGCCCTACGTGCAGCCGCTGCTGGGGTTCCTGTCCATGGCGCGGTCCCCGTTCCTCATCAACTGCTACCCGTACTTCGCGTACAAGGCCGACCCGGGCAACGTGCCGCTGGAGTACGTCCTGTTCCAGCCCAACGCCGGCGTCACCGACGCCATCACCAGGCTCAACTACGACAACATGCTGTACGCCCAGGTGGACTCGGTGTACGCCGCGATCCAGGCGCTGGGACACACCGACATCGACGTCAAGATCTCCGAGACCGGGTGGCCGTCGAGGGGAGATCCCGACGAGGCGGGCGCCACGCCGGAGTACGCCGGGACGTACATCGGGAACCTCCTGCAGAGGATCGAGATGAAGCAGGGCACGCCGCTGAGGCCGTCCGTGCCCATCGACGTCTACGTCTTCGCGCTCTTCAACGAGAACCTCAAGCCCGGGCCGGCCTCCGAGCGGAACTACGGCCTGTTCTACCCTGACGGCACGCCGGTGTACAACATCGGCCTAAGGGGCTACCTTCCGCCCATGGATTTTTCACGAGGCACCAGAAAGGTACGATCACTCGTTCCCTTGGTCGAATTCGGCAAATTGGTTACAAGCTTTTCTGCATGTGATGCGCAGATTAACTGATTAGGTTAGTATATGGGTGGATGAAGGCAAGTCTAATTCTTGGCCGTGCACACCTCTGCCTTTTTCACGTGATAGTGAGTTAGTGACACTGGCAATGAAATGGCGATAAAACTCTGCACTAACGGTCAAACAAGTGACCTTTCAAAGGGGAAAAAAAAAGGTCAAAAAGAGGCTGTTGATGCATCTGCATTGCCGGCAGACCATCTGTATACTCTTTTGCAAACTAACCGGGTATCACTTTTGGTGTTGTGCAGGCGGTTCATTTGTTTGCCTTCATCCTCATAGCCATCGCATCTATCATATACAGTTGACCATTGTAGTAATGCTAACGAAGAAAGCGCGGAGGAGACTAAGGATCTCTTGCAAGTTGCAACTAGGATTCCAGTAGCAGATATAACAAGGTAAGAGCCTTATCCTAGACCAAGATCTTAATGAAATCAAATTGTCACAAAATTAGACTATGAGGCTGTTCTTTTTATGTTGGTAGCAAAAAAACAAAAACTACAGCTACCATGAATACTACTTTTACATAGTGGCTTTTTTTTGCTGGCCTTATTCTTTATTACATAGTGTCCTTGCTAAGAATAATTTCTGAAACCTGCTTTGGCATGTCATGGGAAGAATAGAAATGGTCTTGTACGACGCCACAAGCTCTTGTGAACTAATGGATTTTAGATTCTATGTTGGACAAAACTAGTGATTTAGTCAAGCTTGAACAACCATTTGCTAGGAGCATAAGCTTGTAGAAATCTTATTGATTCTTTTCTCCTATATATGCAGTAATGAAGTCCTCGGAGAACTAAGTCGACATGTTCCATCAGGGAAGGTTTAGAAGCAGAAAATTGTCTCGGGCTTACACCGCCAGCCAAAACAGTTGAAGTGATTTTGATGGCATCCAGTAGCCAAAATTGGCTCCACATTGACAATGAAGTGGAACTAACTGAAGATTGGGGACAATACGCAGCCAATGCACACATTGTTAGATAGGATTTCTATTTAATTTATTCTGGAGATGGCTTCTTTATGCAACTTATCAGCAACTGTATATTTGTATATCGGTTAAATAGATAGGAAATTAATTCAGGTCAAGGCTGGCCATTTTTACTAGTTTTCTTTATTTCTGATTGTTCTTTTGTTTCTTTTTTCCCTTTATTGTGAACTCTGACAAGATTAACGAATCTTTAGAATGAAAGTTTAGGGGTCGAAAGTTTTCATCTTCAACCTTTAGCCTCTCCTCCTCAAAGCAATCATAGCAAAAATTCTTAGAGGAGCTCTAGGAAGCTCAAGGGGATCAACGCCGGTAGGGGGCTTGTGCCCCCCACCATGGCAAAAAATTATAGGGTGATGATCTCACTAAAAATCCACCTCCTCCAAGTGGCAAAAAGAGCATCACCCTTCTCTCTACGCAATTATGTTTACGTAATTTATGTAGCAGGTGAGGAAAAATGAGGGCAGTGAAACATGAGTGCCATCTGTACCCATGGTTTCTCCGTGTATAGGACTTGGGTGCCAAGCTTTAATGACGCGGGAGGACGGTGGTATTTGAGGTATAGCTAGGACTCCGGTATAGCTAGCAGTGGCGGAGGACGGAAAAAAATTAAGGTGTGGCGAAATCGATAGCATATACATATCAAAGATTTCTCAGTATATTGGTTTATACACATACAATATATCATGATCGTCATCTAATATATAAGTAAAAATATTTCGAATAATAATAGAAGGATACAAGTAAAGTCAATAGCAAATTTGCCATCTACAAATTAAACATGTACCTCTTGTTTTGAAATTGCCCTTGTTTTTTTTCCTTTTGGATACATCTTAGATAATTTATGCTCACTGTGATTCATAAATTAAAGAAACTTAGTAATTAAATAACAATCAAGCATTCCAATTAATAAAAAATTGTGCAAATCATTAACTAACGGAACTCTGAGTCTGAAAGACTGAAACTCACCAACACCAAGACACCAAGTCACGAACGCTAACTTTCAGAGTCTGCCCTAGCAGAGACTCAGCGTAGCTCGTCGACGACGCCAGGACTCGCGGTGGCGGCGGCGGTCTAGCGGACTTGCTCGCGCAGACGGTGGACGCGCGCAGGCGCAGCACAGTCGCACTCGGCCGCTCGCGATGATCGGCGATCGCCTGATCTTGATCTCTTATCGAGCGGTGGCGCAGCCAGCGACCATCCAGGACACGAACCGTCAAGGACTCAAGGTCGTCGTACTCGTATAGTTCTATACAGATTACAGAAGGAAACTCTTCTCTCAGTGATTTCACGGGCTCCAGCAGCTAGCAGGCCAAGGAATTAAGGATAAGGCCCATATACGTGTACGTACGTGAACGTGATATGGCGAGCGGCCGAGCGCAGCTACAAGCCCAAAAGAACGTCGTGCTATTGTTTTTCTTCCTCTATGTGTTGCCTGAGTGTCACACTCATTTAACGATCAAATAGAGTGCATACCCTTATGTGTGTCCAGAGATCAATCACACATAAGTTAACAAATTATAAAGGATATATCATCATCAATGTTATTGCATCACGATTAATAACACATAGTCTTTATAATAATGTAGCGGAAGTAAAATATAAAAACTCTCGTGGTAGCTCCAATCACAGGCACATTGACTGGTTGACTGCAAGTCTAGTAATCTTCAGGGAAGTAGAAGTAGTCACTACTTGCACCATCTATTACCCATCCAGGATTTTTATCCAAGTAAGAAAAATAAATAAGCGTAAGTACATCTCGTACTCAACAAGTGTAACATGGGGTTCATGAGGCTCAAAGATATAACATAGGTTTATCAGCATATAGCTTTTAATTAGCATTATTTCAGTATATCAATAATATCAAAGTGTCTCAATGTAACAATAAACATATGATCCATGTGAAATGATTAACGAATAGCAAAAACATATTCATTATTAATGATCCACTATTCTATAAGGGTCTAAGGCCACTCGTGACCGTGAGCACAGCTGTTATAACAGTTTTACACTCTACAGAGGTTGTACACTTTCACTATGAGTCATGTTGTCCATATGTCCGGGTTAATTACTCCCAAAACACTTTCAAGGTGAGCAGGCAGGGAAACACTATGAAGTCTTTCGAAGGTTCGTCTAACAAGTTAGGGCCATTAGATTTCACTCGGTAAACAGATGTAGAGCCCCCCTTACAAATGGCACAATAACACGCAACCTATACTCATGAGGACAGAGGCCGCACTATACCCGATTCGTCAAGCCATTCTTACGTCATAAAGGAATACCTCTAACAAGCTAGAAAAGTGTCCTTCTATATGACTAAAGCCAGAGCCATTTTAGCCCTCACAGTTGTACTGTAAATCTCGGATTTTCGCTTATAGATAAGTCCTTATGGAGAGTAACGAGAGCACCAAAGTAATCCTATGCTCTAGTACCCTTTAACAGTAATAAAATTATCTTTTAGTGTTTATTGCATATTCCATTAGTCAAATTACATGATCATAGTTCATGTTGAGCACTAGCAATACTAATCCATGCAATATAATAGGTATCAAGGAATAAGATCAACACTAAGTCATCCTTAACAAGGAATATATGCATAATGATATTATTTGCTTATTATGAATAGGACAACAAGGATAATCCCATGCTATACTTGTCTTTCTCAAACTGGTCCTGGTGATTTTGTTCGTAGAAAAACTCCTGATCTCCAACGAATTGCTCACCGTCTATACTCGATCAACAATAGCAACAACATTCATCAAGAACAATCATGCATAAACAAACAAGACTATAATTAGAACAGTACACCAACAGTAAGAAAATAAGATAAAAAGTTTTTAAAACGAATCTACAACTTGCTAGGATCACACATACGCAAAGATCATGAAAAACGGAGCTAAAACGACGAAGTTATGAATTTACAAAGATTTCCTATAGAAAAGTAATTACTTTAATTCAAGCTCAAAAATAAAATATCATAAACCTACTGAACAGTTCTACTAACATGTAGAGCTCTCAATTATGAACCTAACGCAATTTGAACGGATCAAATCGGAGTTAAAACGAATAAATTATGACTAAAACAAACTCAGTGGCATAACTGTAAATAGTTGAAAACGTATTTTGACTTAACTGAGATCAAACTACGCTTTCAAAAGGATAATACGCGATTCTGAAATACACTTTGGACTGCGGGTTAGACAATTGAAAAACACAGGGTCTCTTTAGCAAAATGCGCAACCGAAACGATATCTTTCATCTACGGCCGTTGCATATCAAATGAACGGCTCAGATCTATTCGGGATGAGCGGGGCGGCGCTCCGGCCGGGAAAACGCTCCGGCGACCATGTCCGCGGCGGCGCCATCGCCGGAGTTCGCTAAAACTCGAAACCGGGCACCATTCGACGATCCCAGATTGCTTCAGCTTCGGTAATCAAGGCCGAGCCCACATGACCCAGCCAGCAGGCTGATGTCGCATGAAAGTTTCCACTGCTATCTCGAACAATAGCCCCAGTTGCTCCTGTGCCGCGGTCTAGTGAGAAGACGCCATCTGAGTTGATCTTCAACATCCCTTGAGCCGGTGGACTCCATTTGCCTGTCTGCAGCCTTGTGTTCTCGCCTTTTCCAGACTCTGAAGATAGGTGTAAGCATGTCTCCAGTGCCCAGTATAAGGTCCAAATAGGCTAGAGGGGGGTGAATAGCCTAATTAAAACTTTTACAAGAATTACTTAACCATAAGTTAGTACGAAAGGTGGCGAAGCAAAAGCACTAGCTCTAACTAATTAAGCAAGCCACCTACACAAGTCTAGTATGAGGCTATTCACTAAAATACAACAACTGCTACAAGCTGAAAATAAGAAGTAATACGAGAGAAGAGTTTCGAGTGATTATACCGGCGTGTAGAGATGAGAAGTACCAAAAATCAATCACATAAGAGAAATCTTCGGAAAGAGAATGACACAAGAATTTATCCCGAGGTTCACTTGCTTCTCGGTAAGATACTCCCCGTTGTGGCGATACACCCACTTGTCGGTTTGCGAGCTAATCGACTATCAAGAGTCGAGCCCTCGGCGGGCGCCGCACAACCGCACACAAGATGGGGATCCTCCAGGCCACGAGCTCCACTAGAATATCCAATTCACGAACTCCCGCGGAGAAGGATCAAGAACCCCTTACAACACTTGGTGAGGGCTCCAACAATCTCCAATTGCGAGCTCAATCACCTCCGCTACTCCAAGCCGTCTACCGTGTCGGGAAACACAAAAGAGTAACAAGAAATCCGCAGCAACTCGAAGATCAAGTGCCTCTAGAATGCAACTCTCAAGCAATGCACTTGAATCTCACTCAATCTCACTCAAGATATGCAACTATGCAAAGAGATGAGTGGAGGGGTTGTTCTCTAGCTCAAAGGATGTCTCTAGGTCTCAAAATGTGCAAGAGATACCCTCAAACCCCGGCCAACTTCTATTTATAGCGAAGGGGTACGCAGCTAGCCGTTACCGGATGACACAGTTCAAAACGAGCTGATCGGACGCACCGGTCAGGGTGACCGGATGCGTCCGGTCACTACAGGACAAGCGTGAACAGTGCGTGTCAGAAGTTACCGTTGCTATGACCGGACGCGCTCTAGCGTATGACCGGACGCGCTATAGTGTATGACCGGACGCGCCGCACCTGGCGTCCGGTCGGAGTCCAGTAAGCTCCCACCACGATCGGACGCGTCCGATCGCACGTGACCGGACGCGCCACGCGTCCGATCAGCACTCCGCTGCTCTCTGTCCCTCTGGACGCCTGACCGGACGCTCCGGTTCCGTGAGGGACCGGACGCGCCGGTCGCGCGTTCTCTTTCTGCGCACTGGTGAACTGATCGGACGCGCTGGTCAGGCCAGACCAGCGTCCGGTCACTAACCCTAAGTGCGCTGACCGGATTGAACTGACCAGACGCGTCCGGTCAAACTATGACCACGTCCGGTGCAGTGTCCGGTCACCACAGTGACCGCCGTTCGCCTCCGTTTCTTTTCCGACTTCCAGCGCAGTAGAAAATAGGCATTTCACTTCCCCAAAAAGCGCTGAATCCCACCTCGCAAGCTCGGCGGGAGGGAGAGAGGAACCCAAACCCCTCTCTACCGCTTAAACTCCACCGCCTTCGCAAAAGTGCTAACACCACCATATGTATACCAACAAGTGCATGTGTGTTAGTATTTCATAAACATTTTTTCAAGGCGTTATGTTATCTCTTTACTAGATCCTAATGCATATGCTCAAGACATTGATCTAGTGGCACTTGATTTCCGAGCTAACTGTGATTGCCCCTCTTGATAGTCGGCTATATATCCTAAACCCGGTCAATCACTTCTCTACTCATCTTAGACCGACAAAAGGAAAACCCTATGGTTATACCTTTGTCTTGCGCTCTTAGATCATTCTCTTCCACTTGATCATCATGTCCATCATATTAGGTGCATCTCCACCATGATCATCATTTCATGTCCATGCACCATCTCTTTGTGATCTTGTGGCCACCACTCCTCGCCACATACACCTTCATCACATGTGTTGCTTATGCCTAACTCAAAACACTTAACACATGGCATTAGCAACTTGGTGTTATTAATTACCAAAACCAAACTTGGGCTTTCACCCAGTTGATCGCCAAGCAAGGATCAATTGGTGCTTTGTCATGTCGCCTGTCATTCCGACTACACCAAAGCGACCACATGCCACAAAGGATTATACCTCTATCAGTTTCTGAGCAGCAAACATTGTCAAACAGATCTCTTGTCCAAGTCCCCGGATGGAGTCGTGGAAGCTTGACCCCTGTCAGAGACTTCAGCTTGTCCCAGAAGATGACTGCTGATATACACTATGTCAAAACATGGAATGTGGATTCATCTTCATTTCCGCAGAAGTAGCATGTTCCAATCGGTTCCAAATGACGACGATGAAGATTCTCCCGACATGGAATGAAATCATGGATACTCGCCACCAAAACACTCTAACCTTTGGTGGTACCTTGGCCTTCCAGAGTTTCTGCCAATAAGGGTCATTACTCACCACCGAATGAGCAGCTCGGTTCTCGCCATGATCCCTTTCTTGCGCATCTAGTGCAGCCAACATTCTATAGGCTGATTGGATTGTATAGAGGCCATGTCTTTCTCCCGACCATGCCCAAAAATCATCTTGCCGCCTCCCCAATGGGATGTTTTTGACAGCCTGTGCATCCATGTATAGTAGATTCTGATGAAGGGCTGGCACATCCCAGCTTCTTCCGTCTGGTGCTAGGAGATCACAGACACGGATCGCTGAGGCACCTGGTTTTGGACAGATCGGTTTGCCACCGATAGCTCCCGGTATCCAACGATCCTGCCATACATTAGTATCTTCACCATCACCAATTCGACGAATGAGGCCACACTGTAGAGCCCTGCGGCCAGCCAAAATGGCTCGCCAAGTGTGGGATGAATTCCGTTTATTCCTCGCTGACAAGAAATCTCCATTCGGAAAATATTTTCCTTTGAGAACTCTGGAACATAAGGTATCCGGCGAGGTCATCAAATGCCAACCCTGCTTCCCCAACATCGCCAAGTTAAACAGCTCAATATCTCGGAAGCCCATCCCTCCGTGGCATTTAGGAAGGTTTAGGTCCTGCCACCGTTTCCAGTGGATGGCACGACATCCAGTAGAGAAAAGACTCAATATTTCTTTTTGGCTTGAACCCGGAGCACGGAATTAGTTTTTTTTTGTCCACATCCATCCGATAGAAGCTTAGGCTTGATTTGAAACCATCTCAATATGGCAACTTGCCATCATATCATTAATTTGACTGAGCGTTAGTTGTTTGTGCTTGTGCATGCATCTACATGCTCTCGCTTTGAACCTCTTAACACACACAATAGCACGGTCAAAGAAAAAAACAAAGTCTTGTACACACTAATAGCAAATGTCTCATGCACTCAGCCTACACATTCATTCGATAGTATACTTAGTCTCTTCTCCAATATCCTTTGTGCCATACACTTTTCTTCGAACTAAGTCATGGCCTATGGGCCAAGGCACTTGCGGCAAATTCTCTACGTACACCACCGCTAGCTGCACGTTGGTCACAATACCGGTGTTTACGAGTCACCAAAACCCCAAAATCACTATATTGGTGCAGCTCCTAGGGCCCGGCCCACCAAGCAAAATTTGTTTTTTTTTGTTGGCATATCTGCACATTTAATTTGTCCATAAACTCTACGTACCCGATAGACAATTAGACATGCACAGGACAAGGTTTACTTTCAGAATCGCAACGCTATGTCCAATCTCCACGTTGTAAAGAGTGTGCTCCATCCATTTTGCTGGCACACTGATGATGGGGTGGCGTGTGCTCCGCTCGATCGGGCGTTGCATTGCAGGTACTAGAAAAGCACGTACCTTACCTGCCCCGGCCCCATTGCCGATCATGGGGCGGCCAGTATATATATGAAGTCAACCCCGGGATTTCCTTGTTGTTAATAGTCGAAGTGGGCATGTCACAGATCTCGCCTGTCGTGGGCTCTCGAGTCTGGACATTCTCAAGGCTGGAGAGAATAGCCTGATTTTCACTTGCCGTTGACCTGTTGAAGATGAAGTGGTAGGCACTTGTGAGTTTTGTGACGGGCGGAAAACAAGTGGTTGCGTGATGAAGGCCGTCTATAGGTGCATCGAGCTTGCCAGTCTCAACTTCTCAAGATCAATCAATAAAGAGGCATCTATTTTTTTCTCCGTCCACGATTCCTTCCAGAATGTGATATGGACATCGCAGCTCTTTCATAAATAAAGGTGCCAGTACGTGTGCGCGTGGTCCTGCACCCGGTCACCCCCACAGTGCGTGAGTGCCATGTATAGTGGAACTTATTCCATCGTTCCTCCGGTAGAGTGATGTGCGTGTGCCTAAAGACGTGGCTAAAGACGGACGGACGTGCTCCGATCCATGCGCTGCCTCCACAAGAAGTGGTGCGTCCTCGCACATTATGCCCGCAAAATCGTCGCACGAAAACCATTACCAGAAGCATTATTATCTCTCATCCGAAGGAAAAACAAAGGAGCGGTTGCAAGGAGATGGGCGGCATCGATCCTCAAGTCAAGTGCGCGACCGACCTGCAGCTCGCCTATATATCCATGCTCGCGTTCGTGGAGTCCAAGCGCAAGTTAACACCATTCTTCCCGCTTGGATCACTGAACATTCCGGGCCACCCATCCATCTCCAGGCTCACCCATCTTTTCTTTCCAAAAGGGGTGGTGTGGTGTGGCCGCGAGGGAGCGAGCTCATCTCTTGAGGTCAGGTCAGGTCGCTACGAGCGCTTTGCATGATTGGATTGCCTCCTTTACGGTCTGATCTATCTTCTTTCTGATAGATACGGGGAATCAACCAGCTTCTTCTGGGTGTCCTCTTTTTCGCAGGAATCGAGTGCCAAACCTCTGCGCGCAGCAAATTAAAGGTAAGATGACGATGATGAAACGTGACCGTCACTAGTTCGCGATAGATGCCATGAACACCATATATTCGTGCATTCTGCTTGGGGCTTCTCCCTTCAGGCTGTTCTTTTCGTGTGACTGCATTCTCCATTTCTTTCAGGCGGCGGCTTCAGAGTTTTCATTCAGATGACGACGACTTGCACCGCAAATGCAGCCTTCTTTGTCCTGCTGCTGTGTTCTTGCTGCGTCGCCGCCGCCCTTGCCTGTGACCCTAGTACGTGACTGCATCCTAGCACATCATTCTCTCATCACAAGTGTCAACTGCCTGCCAGTTCGTTTAGTTGCCTTCGATCAGCTGCGACAGAGTTGAGACCACTACTACCCTTGTTTGCTTCATTAATTTCGATCTCTGTTATCTCATTCAGATGGCGGTGGCGCCAAGTTCGGGTACATCGGCTCTGTCGGTCCTGCCCACTGGGGCAGCTTGAGCCCCAACTTCAGGCAGTGCGCGAGAGGGACGCACCAGTCCCCGATCGACATCTCCACGGCCGAAGCGGTTCTCAACCCAGCGCTGCAGCCACTCCACAGGGACTACACCGTGGCCAACGCTACCCTTGTCGACAACGTCTTCAACATCGCGGTTTGTTTTTTTTTCTTTTCCAAACAAAAACTGCTAGCTATAATACTAGTTTAGATTAGAGCAGAAAAGAAAATGTCTGATCCGTCGATACATCTCGAAATTTCGTTGATGGATGCAGCTGCGCTTCGACGACGACGGAGCCGCTGGGAGCGTGCGCATCGACGGGAAGGTGTACAGGCTGAAGCAGATGCACTGGCACTCGCCCTCCGAGCACACCATCAACGGGCGGAGGTTCCCCGTGGAGCTCCACATGGTTCACGCCAGCGACGACGGCAACGCCACCGTGGTGGCGATGCTCTACCGGTTTGGCAGGAGGCCGGACCCTCTGCTTTGGCAGGCAATTCATTCTTAATTTAGCATGCATCATCTGATCATCATCAAACAAAGCATCTTCGTCCATCGATCATCATAGTAGCATAGCATCATCGATCATCGTGACTGAATTCTGCGTTTGTTTTGGTCGTGAACGACGACGACAGATTCAGGACAAGCTGGCTGCGCTGTACGCCGAGGGCTGCAGAGCGGAGGAGGGCGCCGGCTCAGTTCCCGCCGGGAACGTGAGCCTGTGGTCGCTGAGGCTGTACTCCCACACGTACTACCGCTACGTCGGGTCCTTCACCACGCCGCCCTGCACCGAGAACGTCGTCTGGAGCGTCCTGGCCCAGGCGAGGGAGATGACGGTGGATCAGGCCGCCGCCCTGATGGCGCCCCTGGAGCAAGCCTACAGGCGCAACAACAGGCCGACGCAGCCGACGAACGGGCGCATCGTCCAGGTCTACCACAGGTTCATGAACAAGAAGACGGCGCCGTAGCCGTGCCACGGGCGTACGCGGGCCTGGTCCTTGGGGACGACGCGTAGTCCTCTGGCCGGGTTTCTCAAAGTCATTTCTGTCCTGCACTTTGTGCTAGGTTGGACGCCGGTCATGTCCCCGCCGGTTTTGGTACTTCCAATACCTGGTCAGTAGGTGTTTGGGTTTAGTTAGGTTCACAGGAGATGTATAAGCTGTTTGGTTTCTGCAAAGTTGGTCCTCCTTATCTGTAGGAATAAGATGGGATGTGGTCATGTGGATCAATCAAAAGGTTTGAGTCGAGCGTGTTGCGTTGCAGTGTCGTTCATCATGCAGACAACTCATATGTGCTGACTACTAGTGCCGAAATGACGATCGAGAAGCATAAACTCTCGGAAGCGCGCCGAGCATAAACTAAAGGAGGCTTGTGGCTTCCGCGGTTCCGCCGCACACGCCCTCCTGGGATGGGAACCTGATCTCGGCTGATCCTCATGCCTTCCGAAACAGCCGTGCAAAGCCACGTTCACGGATTTTTTATAGCTGCCTAAAACCCCCAAGTCAGGAGGATTTCGTAGAGAGAGAAAACGAATGAATAAATAAGAATAAAATGTTTTGTACTCCGTAACTGCCTAAACCCTGAAGTCAGAGAGGATTTCGTAAAGCCAAAAAAAAGAATTGAATAAAGAACGAACAAAAAACTCGGCAACTGGAGGGCCCATCCGGGTTCGAACCGGAGACCTATTGATCTGCAGTCAATTGCTCTACCACTGAGCTATGGACCCTTTGTGCTGTACGTGGCTAATAAGTTTAATCAAATTTAAATACCACTCCCCAAGTAGCATTTCTCACAAGGGGAGATCCCCTACTGACCTTTTATTGCAAACAGGAGGCTTTTACAAAATCAGACTAAGGGGACAAGAAAGAAAACAAAGAAGGAAAATCACATAAACGTATTTAGCCATGATTCTATCGGAAGGAAGTGTTTCTTGTTTGCTCGCAGGATCATCCTGGCAAAACTCAGCCTTGAAAGTTTCCTTGCAGTGTGCAACTATTGGCGTCAAATTCCCTGTTTCTTGTTGTCCAAATGCTCCAACAAAGTAAGATAGTAATCTCCATGAAGAAGGGGACCTGCAGCTAGGATTTGAAGGCCTCCAGAATAAGAGAATAATATAGGGATGAGAATTGCAAACAGGGAATTTTGCATCGACAATTGCGAACTTGGATATGTTTGTATTCAATTTCATCTAATCTATGATGGGGAAAAAAACATATGCAAACCTCAATGGGAAGGCTATAGACAGGCAAATCTAAATGCATGTTGAGCATATCTCCCTAGGCTTATTCTAGATAAATGATTCTATTTTTATTGTGTGGAATGATCTTCTAAAATAACTAAACGGCACTAGTTTCTCTTGATTCACTTTCCATGAAACATCCCTCACTCTATAGAGTTCACATCCTTGAGAATTAGAGATAATCACTTCTCTTTAAAAATCAGTTTTCATTGAGCAGGAGAAATTATACCAAATTTTCCCTAAGCAGTTCATATCGCCACTCTCACATTCTCAATGGATATCAACGTGTACGTGGCAGGTTGGACCCAAACTGCAAATGCCAAATGGTAACGGCAGAAATGACACATTTTGATTTTGTTGACACACGGACATGTTGGCTGAAGTGGAAACCGCAGTTGACACAGAACCAAAGCAACACAAGAAACCCATCAGTAGAGCATCTCCAGTAGTTTATCAGTATCTCTTCTTATCCTCGTAAAACTGTCATATTCAAGGCAGCTAAGCTTTTTCTTGCTCCAGCAGTTTCTCAATACATCTTTTTTTTATGATCACCAATATTTTCCTCATCTCTCCTCAAAAAAGAGATATATAACTCCCCTAATACCATGGGGACCATCCCAACCACCACTTTTCAGTCATATTTTCTCTTACACGCCTGTGAGACGTATATGTATTGGGGAAGATATATTGGGGTACTGCTGTAGCAACTCTTCCAATATTGACAAAAGATGATATTGGGCTACCCTAATACATATATTTGTGGGGAAAATTATTGGGAACTGTTGGACCCCTTAGAGTATCTCCAACCGTCTCCCAATACAACTCCCCCAATAAGATAGTATTGAGGTAGCTCAATATCACTTTTTAGATTTATTGGGGGAGATGTTGCAGCAGTACCCCAATATATCTCCCCCAATACCCATATGAAAGGTGAGTTCCATAGAAGTGTAAGAGAAAATATGGTTAAAAGTGATAGTTATGATGGTCCCCATGATATTGGTGAAGTTGTATCTCCCCCTTTCTCTGAGGGAAGGTGGGGGAAATATTGGTGGCCACAAAAAAAAGTATTGGGAGACTGCTGAAGAAAAAAATAGCACATCTACACCAATATGACAGTTTTAGGGGATGAGGGGTGGTATTGGGGACTGCTTATAACCCGGACTAAACTTGCTCTCAGCCACCCTCGCCATTCGCAACGGGTACTTGCCAGCGGTCACCGTGCACCGCAACATTTTCAAAAGCCTCACCTTTTAAGGCGAGAGCGTCCAACTCCTCGCTTGTCAGTCACTCGCACTCACTCGTGAGCAGCTCGATCAATCTGGACCACCTCTTCTGCATCGGCGCCCGCGGCTCCGGCTTCGCGGAGTCCATGTCCAAGGTGGCGTGCGAGACGGCCGCCGCGCTCCTCGACGCCGGCGCCGTCCAAATATGCGGCCACGGTGGTGCTGGCAGCGGCAGCCCTGGTGCCGACGACGCGGGCGCGCCAGCGGAGTCGGTCCTACTCCGGGTTCCGGACGGCGTCGGCTTGACCCATCTGTTTGGCGCGGCGCTGCGGCGGGACGGGTCCACCAAGGGCAGCTCCAACCCCAAGGCGGCCGCCGAGGCGGCGACGCGCAAGGGCGCGCCGATAAGGGCGGACTCGAGGAGGTTGCCGGCCCCGACGACGGCCAGCAGCAGCAAGACCGCCGTAGTCATCGGCGTTCTTCCGGCGAGCAAGGTGGTCGCCAAGGAGCGTCGCGCTCGCCCTCCCGGCCGCGTCATCGTCGCCCGCGAGTGGCGCCGGCCGGCGGCAGGGGCCAGGGTCTTCGCGAGCGAGGCCGTGGCGCCGGAGCCCGTGTCCCCGAAGGTGTCCTGCTTTGGGGCCGTACTGTCGGAGAGGTCTGCCGCGGCGCCGCCCGCGCCCGGCACGCAAGAGGAAGAGGAAGCGAGCGGGTGCTGGGCGAGCCTGAGGACCGCGCTTCTTGGCCTATGTCACGACAGCAATGATCGTGATGGCCACCTGTGCCGCGCGAGCGAACCAAATTCGAAGCAGGCCACGGCTCCGGAGACTCAGCGGCAGCGCGTCGCCGTGACGTCGCCACCGCGGCCGGTGGCGCCGGGGCTGGGAGACGTGAAGCGCCTCGCTTCGCGGCGGTGGCCGGAGACCATGGCGCGGGGGACGGTTTGAATGTCCTCCCGTACGTGCTTCGAGAGGCACGGCGGCAGCCTTGTGCGACGTCCACCACGGACCACGGTTGCCAACGCATGCAGCACCGTCTCCCTCCTCGGACCTGCTCCTGACCGTTCTATTGTCGTGTGGTGTGTGTGTGCATGTGTGACCTTTTTCTGTTTGTTTGCAAGCTGCATCTCGTGCCTTGTGTATCGACATTGGGCTCCGTCCCGTTCCTTTGTCACTCAAGTAGATAGATATTATAATATATCCGTTGCAATTTTACCTTTATATCTATGATCTATCTATGGGCCTGTTTAGATGCCCAAAAACATCCAAAAATTTTTACACAGTACCTATCACATCGAATCCATGACGCATGCATGGAACATTAAATGTAGATAAAAAATAACTAATTGCACAGTTTATTTGTAAATAACGAGACGAATCTTTTGAGCCTAGTTAGTCCATGGTTAGATAATTTTTACCAAATAACAACGAAAAGTGATACAGTAACTTTTCCTAAAAATTTTTAGGATCTAAACACGCCCTATATACCAATTCTTGAGATGAAGGCGCTTAGGTTTTTTTTTGAGCAGAGATGAAGGCGCTTAGCTGAGAAGTTGAAAAAAGCTTGGGCTTGCCAAGCGACAAACTGATAAAATCTGTGGGAAAAAAGGTTTGCCTAGAAAAAGTCGCAAACTTTTGGGCTCGCACGCGAGATTAAAGGCCCAAACAAGAAACCCAGCCCTTGTTTAGATTGAGAAAAAATTTCAACTCGATGAATAGTACCACTTTCGTCTTATTTGATAAATATTGTCCAATCGTGGACCAACTAGGCTCAAAAGATTCATCTCGTGATTTACAACTAAACTGTGTAATTAGTTATTTTTTTACCTACATTTAATACTCCATACAAGCAGTTAAAA
The DNA here is from genome assembly GCA_038087645.1 of Saccharum hybrid cultivar R570. Taxonomy (NCBI): domain Eukaryota; kingdom Viridiplantae; phylum Streptophyta; class Magnoliopsida; order Poales; family Poaceae; genus Saccharum; species Saccharum hybrid cultivar. The sequence continues at coordinate 1,364,901 of JAQSUU010000542.1, forward strand.
ATTGATGTGATGGAGAGAGTGAAAAAACTTGGAATTTTGATGTCATCTAAACAAGGGGCCAGAATGAACAACGGGCAACGGATCAGGATCAGCCTGACGCTGACGCGGGCAGCGCCACTTTTTTTTGGTTTCTGCGCCTTCCTCCCACCGTTCTGCCAAAGCCGACCGTTGGAATGAACCCCGCATCGGCATCTCCCACCACCACCATCACCACGAGAAAAATTAAGGCGGTGTTGAGATCCTTTCAAACTTTCAAAAATTTTACAAGATTTCCTGTCACATTGAATCTTTAGACGTATGCATGGAGCATTAAATATAGATAAAAAAATAATTAATTGCACAGTTTGTCTGTAAATGCCGAGACGAATCTTTTGAGCCTAGTTAGTCCATGATTGGATAAATTTTACCAAATAACAACGAAAAATATTACAGAAACTTTACACCAACTTTTACACCGTCTAAACATCTCAACACTACCTAAGGAAAAAGAAACCGACATCTCCAGCAGCCCCGCCCTTCCATGACCGTTGCACAGTTCAAACCCCTCAAAACGGCAACTCCCCGGAGCACAGTTCTCACCGCAGACCGCATCGGTCGAGAAAGCGAAAGCGAAAGCCGCGGCGGTTAGAAGAGAGCAGAGCAGAGGCAGACCGAGAGCCGGAGAGGCACGCGTGGGTCGTATCGTAGCGAGCCAGTCGATGGGGTGCATCTCCTCGAAGCTCCTCCCGCCGGGGCCAGGCGGCGACGACAGGCGCGCCACGGTGCGCGGCCGCGTCGAACACGTCGTCTCCCTCACCTCCACCACTTACGGCGTCCTCGACCTCCACCCCAAGCATGGAGGAGCCGTCCTCGCCGCCGCTGCTGACGAAGAGGTGGAGAAGGAGCAGCCGCCGCCGCCGCCGCCGCCGCCGCCGCCGCAGGACAAGCCGATAAGCAGGGAGTGGAAGCGCGCCAGCATGCGTCCGCCGCCCATCGCAGTCCCGAGCGCCGACAAGAAGCCGGCGGCGGGGAAGCCGGAGTCCGGCCTGGAGGTCATCAACGCGTGGGAGATCATGGCCGGGCTCGAGGAGGCCTACGCCGCCGCGGCCGGGTCGCCGCCGGCGAAGAAGCCGTCCAAGCCGGGCCGGTGGTCGCCGGCCAGGGTCATCGCCATGGCCCTGCCGTCGCCCAAGAGGTCGGCGACGAGGCGGAAGAACACGCCGGGGAAGGAGAACAGCCCGCTCCAGCGCTGCTCGGGGAATCTCAGCAACAGGGACAAGGACAAGCCCGGCGGCGATGTCGACACCGACAGGGTGCTCCGCCCGTACAATTCCATCGACAACTCCAAGCTGTCGATGGCGTCCAAGAGGTTCTCCCCGGGCAGCGCGCGGATCGTCCGCAAGCCCGGCACCGCCGAGACCGGCGGCGGCGGCACCGGCATGTCCTCGTCGCGGCGCAGCCTGAGCCCGCTGTTCGACCCGGAGCTGCTCGCGTCCATCGAGCGCGAGCTCTCGGAGGAAGGCGCCCACATCAAGCGGATGGTAGGGTCCGAGAAGCCCAAGCACCCGAAGGCAGCGCCGCCGGCGATCGTGGCCGAGGGGAAGTACCCGCCTGGGGGCGCCGAAGCCGTCGTCCTCTACACCACCACGCTCCGCGGCGTCCGCAGGACCTTCGAGGAGTGCAACGCCGTGCGCGCGGCGATCGAGGCCCACGACGTGAAGGTGATCGAGCGGGACGTGTCCATGGACTCGGGCTACCGCGAGGAGCTGCGCCTGCTGCTGGGCGGGCGGGAGGTGCGCGTGCCCGCCGTGTTCGTGCGGGGCAGGCACGTCGGCGGCGCCGCCGAGGTGGCCAAGCTGGAGGAGGAAGGCAAGCTGAAGCCGCTGCTGGAGGGCCTGCCCCGGGCGCGGGTGTGGTGCGCGGGCTGCGCCGGTGTGCGCTTCGTCATGTGCCGCGACTGCAACGGCAGCCGCAAGGTGCTCGACGCCGAGCGCAAGGGGACGGTCAAGTGCGGCGAGTGCAACGAGAACGGCCTCGTCCGGTGCCCGATCTGCTCGTGAATCGTGATGGGGGATCGTCGCCGCGAACGGTGGGGTGGATCTGGCGATTGATTGGTGGTGTCAAAGCTGTGCATTGCTGTGTTCGATTGGGTTGATCTGCCTGTCTACCCGGCTGCTTCTGATTTTGCTTGCTTATGCGAAGTGCTTGTTGCTCTCGGCAACAGCTGCCACTGTAATATGAACTGATTCATTTTGTTGCGTATGTAGTTTAATTACCTAATTTAATCAAATGTAATTTGATTGCTTCTCGTTGACTATGTGCTGATGATTTGGGAATTGGGATGTGTCTGCTTTCTTCTCTCCAGTGTCGATCTGCCTTACATTTGAGTTTCCCGCTGGCCGCTGATAACTAGACTGTGCTGAAATGCAGAAATAAACGTCTTTGTCCCGTTGTTCTCACACAGGAAGACAATAAACACGAACCAAGCAGGTCTTCTTTTAAACACGGAACCGGAGCAAATTTGCAGGGCTTTCAGGTTTTGTAATTTATAACACGCTGATGAGGAAGAAGCATCAGATCTCCTCTCCATTTGACTCGAACCTGATAAATGTTTTCACATACGTCGTGATGACCAGATGGCTACGATAATGCAAACTTCTTATGGTTGGGAAGCATAGCATTATCGTTGTCAGCTTCCAATCATCAGGTCATAATGACGAATGGGTTGAACACTTTTCTGTTGTTTTGATTCCAGGATTTGACTCCTTTTCATTCTTTCAACGAGAAATTGAAAACTACCATCTCTAGTCAAGTTTGCTTGACATTTCCCAAAAGAGAGACAGTTTGTTTTACTTCTTTTTTTCAAAAAAAAAAACTGAATGACAAGTTTAATTGTCTGGTGTAGTAATAAAGCTACAAGCGATATGACAAGCGAGCATATACCGCCTTTCCATGAAAAATAAAGTGCATGTTTGGTATGACTCCTCCCCCACGCTCCTTCAAAGCAGATGAAACTGTAACGAGGAGCCACAAATTGTAGCTCTGGCTTTTACACAAAATACGGCTCTAGCTCCTCTTGCATGAAAACAACGGCTCCTCCTCTTGAGGTGTTCAGTATTCCTCCGTTTCCTCTACTGAAGATGTTGTTAGAGCTGGAGCCGTGCCAAACAAGTCCTAATAAATCGATCAGAGTAGTGCCGCTTCACTATGGCATGGAAGTTTTACTTCATGGTGGCCACCTAAACTATATGGACACATGCAGCCGAGATAATGTATTTAGCCTAGACATGTCATGGCATTGATTTTATGTTTGCCTAGTGTTATCCTAAACGGTAAACAACCGATCATTTGTTGTTTATACACTATTCAGGCAAAACGACCACTTAAACGGGTAAATTGATGTTTAAATGGGTTAAACGGATGATTAGATGGAAATAGCATACCACTGTCTAGCATTAAACAAGGTGTATTAGGTGAAACTGTGTGTTTGCCACCATATCACATGCCTGCATAAAAAAGTTTGCTTGTGCAACCAATGGAGCATTCACTTTAGACATGTAAAAATATGTTTTGAGTTTGACCCCTCGATAGCTACATACATGTGCATAAGGTGTTGCACATGCATTGAATAACTATACAATTCTATGGATGACAGGAAATAAGAGCGCCTTCTATATCAAGGGGCAATAAGTTTACCATCTACATGTCATAGAACTAATATCTTATATTCACCGCCTTAGCTAGATACGGACAACTTGTCACCCGTGGAACTGATGACGCGTTAACCTTAACACTCCGATTTCCCTGGTCGTTGAACAACATTAGTAGCATTTGATGCATACTTCCACCCCCATGCTCGAGCTCCTTTTACCATTATCACTAGGGGTAAAGCTACACTATGTTTAGGGGTGCATTTGCACCCCCTCCGAATGCAAATACAATGGATTTGATTAAATTTTCACCGCATATGTGCACCCCCCTACAAGACATATTTATACACTTATAAGACAATTGCAGCACCTTCTAATTTGCTCTGATTATTGTTGCCACATGTGCCATACTACTATACACCCACATCTTTCTCGTGCATTACTCTACCTCTTTGACGATCCTCTACCCTACCAGCCGATGATGTTATCTCTGCTTTGTCGTCCTTGCATTCACCATTGCCGGAAGCCAACCTATGGCCATAGTCATCATCCCTTGAAGCCCCCGATATCAAATGACCCTCCAAACCCAATTCAAACTACAACCCTAACTCTAACAAAGAAGATTTAACGCTATTATGTAAGGGCATGGGTGTGTGAGTGGAGAAACTAAGGCTTTCATGAAAAGAACTTGAAATGCATTCACTATCCATTTTTTCCCTTCTTTCACGTATCCTTTTTTACACTAGCTAAAAAGATGTGCAAAGCCATAACTTTGCCTTAGAAGAAATTATTACCTCTCCGATTATCAACTTGTTTCATCATATCAAAACCGATAATCACACGTTCAAATCCTTACTAAGTTAGAGTTATAAATAAAAGAGCTCAAAATTTGCAAAGGCATTCAAAGTATCATTTCTTTTGACCGTTCCTAAACGGTAAATAGCTAGTCACTTGTCATTTAGTCATTATTCGAGCAAAATGGTCACTTAACAGGCAAAATGGATGTTGAAATAGGATAAATAGCCAATCAAATAGAAGTAATGTACCATTTAAATAGTGTGTATTAGGCGAACAATGTGTTTGCCATCATAGGCATATGCATGCACAAAAAGGTTTGCCTATGCAACCAATAACACATTCACCTTAGACATGTAAAAAAATGTTTTAGGTTTGACCCTTAGTAGCTACATACATGCGCATAAGGTGTTAGCACGTGTAACTAGAGATAAGTTTACCATACCTTCACCGCCTTGGCTAGACATGGACAACTTATCACCCGTACAACTGATGACGCGTTAACCCCTAACACTTAGATTTTTTAGTTGTTGGACAACATTAGTAATAATTGACGCATTCTTTCTCCCCCATGCTTGAGCTCCTTTTGCCATTATCACTATCACACGTGCCATACTACTATGCACCACAACCTTTTCTCGTGTCTATTATCATATCACCCTACCTCTACCTTACCAACCAATGATGTCATCACCGCTTTGCCTTGCTTGCCGTCCTTTGCATTCGCAATCACCGCAAGCTAGCCTATGTCCACAATTATCTGAAGAGATGACCCCCAAACCCAATTCAACCCGTAACCCCAACTCTAACAAAGAAGAGGCATGGTCATGTGAGAGGAGAAACTCTAGTTTTCATTAAAAAAAAGTTGAAACACATTAGATACCCATCTTTTTCTCTTCTTTCACATATCGTCTTTGCCACTATCTTTATACACTTACTAAAAAAATGTGCAAAGGCATAACTTTTCCTTGAAGAAATTATTACCTCTCCAATTACCAACTTGTTTCGTCATATCAAAAACGATAATCACACCTCTAAATCCTTACTAAGTTAGAGTTATAGATAAAAGAGCGCAAAATTTGCAAAGACGTTCAAAGTATCATTTCTTTTGCCATACATACGATGATGCAAATCGGTTGGCTTCAAGTCAAAATTTCATAGTTGGCACAGCGCCCATGTGATTAGAGATTCCTCAATCCCCACACCTTCATCAGGAAAAGTATCACATCGAGTTCATTGCAGCCATCAAGATCACAAATCAAAATAGACGCTCCTGATCTGCTCCCGGGGTGTGCTTCGTTTCCAGTCTAGCACACAAGGCCCCCTGCCCGCTGCCCACTGGTTAAACCGCACCAAAACACTCGAGAGACACAGGCACACAGCTTCCCTGAGATCTCTCGTCACGTCGCCAGATCCAAGCCCCAACCAAATCCGCGCGGCGGCAATGGCGGTGCGCCCGAGCCTCGCCTGCTTCCCCTCCGACCCTGCGCTCCACGAGGCCTGCGGCATCCCGTGGGGCGTCGCCGTCACTCCGTTCTCTGCCACAGATGAGCGCGGCTCCAAGCCGGCCGTCGGCGCCGAGGGCCACCTCCTCCCCCGCTGCCAGTCCTGCTTCGCCTACTTCAGCTTGCTCTGTCCACTCGACCGCTGGTCCTGGAACTGCGCCGTCTGCGGCACGGAGAATGACCTCCCCGCCGACGCCGCCGCGCGCTACGCCCGCGACGGTGGCCACGACCCGCCCGAGATGCGCTCCGCGTTCGTCGACCTCCTCCTCCCGGGTACACGCCTCTCTCTCGCCGTTCTGATTGGATGCAGCGCGCTGTGGCACGGTGCGGTATTGCTGTAACCTGGTGGTGGAATTTTGCAGGGGAGGAGGGCGAGGCGGCAGCGGCGGCGGCTCCGACGCCCGTGTACGTGGCGGCGATCGACTTGTCCTGTAAGATCTTACAGTTCATTCACAAGCTGTACACATTTGACGCTAGCATAGCATTTTAGGCTGTGTTTAGTTCCCCATGGAATGCAAAATGCAAAATGCTAACTACTTTGGAATGATGAAATGCAAAATGCCAAAATTTTCATGAGTGTGCTTAGTTCCATCCAAAATGCCAAATTTTTCATGGGGTGGGTGAAGGCTTTTTGGCTTTTTGGTTTTTTTTGGCCTCTTGAGGCCAAAATCCAAAATGGAGAATGGATACCTTTTTGCCAAAAATTTTGCATGGTGTTTAATTCCATTCTGCAAAATGATGGACCAAAACCCAAATTTTTTTGGATAAAATGGGGAACTAAACACACCCTTAGTGATTGGTACACGTGACTTTGTTCCTATAAAAAACATGGCAGCGAACTGGTAATCATGCCTTGAATTTAGTACATAATGGTCCAATATGCATATATTGAGTGCCTGCAGAGGGTCGTCATAGATTGACACCTGTTGGTGCCTACTGCGCTCATGCCCTAAAAGGCTAAAACTCAGTGAAAGAGTGATAAAGTGATTGATATTGTCATGCAGGTGTGTAATTGGTTGTTTTTATATTGGTTGTTTTTTGGGTGAAATGGGGAACTAAACACACCCATAGTTGTAAAAGGGAAACAACGTTGCAGCATTGTGATGATTGATGAACGCAGTTTCAAAATTCCCTTTGAATGATGAAATCCATTTCCATCAACATGGTGCTTGACTTTTGGTGTTCCTAGCCAGTCAAATCTTTAGCCATAAATTGTTAGGCTTACAGCTTAAGCTATACTGTCTTGTCTGATAAATGAATCATTAAGCTTTCCGCAAACTTAAATTCAATAGTACATTCTGTGAGTTTTTATCTATACTTTTCGTACTTTCTCTCTCCTCTCTCTTTTTGGTGAAATTCACCTGTTTCTGATGATTGTTTCTTCATATTGCATTTTAGCTTCAGAGGAGTTCTTGGAGCTAGTCAAAAGTGCTCTTCAAGCAGCTCTTGAAGGTGAGCTTAAGTCCTTGGAGCTAATCTTTTGTTGAAGCATAATGCATGGAGTTTTCATAAAGCTACATATAAACTAATCTTTTGATTCCATGCAGCTCTTTCGCCAGGATCACTATTTGGACTTTTGACATTTAGCAGCAAAATAGGATTATATGATGTCCAAGGTCCAATACCTATTGTGAAGAATGTGTTTATCCCTCCTGATTCTGATGGTGCCTTACAAGTCGACCTTGAAGATATCATGCCCCTTTGCTCATTTTTGGCTCCTGTATGTAAATTGTGCCGTCAGTTACAGTTTTCTCCTTATTTGTATTTTTCTCTGGCTTGTGCTCCCGGAATATTCATCTCACTTGTACTGTATGTGCTAATGTCAAGTTACATCTTAACAGATTGATAGTTGCAAAGATAGCATAACTGAAGCACTTGAAACAATTAAACCAATGTCTTCCTGGGAAGTAGCAGCAAATGCGCATGAAGGTCAGGATCATGTATTGCATCACGTACGTGGTTTTGGTGTAGCGTTGGATGTTCTTATCAACTACCTAAGTTCAGAATATGGAAATGCGTTCGAGCTTGGTATGTTAATTCCTTGAGCCTTTTACCACAGTAATGTTTGGTGTAGCGTTGGATGTTTGAAGGGCAGGCCTGGTGCAGTTGGTGAGTGCTAGCTCGCCGAGTCACCAGGTCCTGGGTTCGAAGCCGTCTCTCTGCAGAATTTCTGCGGGGGTAAGACTTTGCTTCGGTTATTCCCTTCCCCAGACCCCACTCGTGTGGGAGCCTCTGGCACTGGGTCTGCCCTTTAATGTTTGGTACTTTGTTTCAAGACTTCTGTGGTACTTGATTTTGTCTACCACTATAACTTGTTCTGATTTTTTTTAAAAAAACAGCTAGGATTTTTGCATTTTTATCTGGTCCACCCAATTATGGGGCTGGGCAGCTGGATATAAGTGGGGACCAAAATGCTGGTAAACCAAGGGGTGCTGATCATGTATTGCTGCAGGAGCAGACAAGTTTCTATAAAAATCTGGTAATTTTGCACAAAGAATAGTCAATACACTATGAGAATATTTTAGAATATATCTGATTGGCATATCACAGGCTACTAGTGCTGTTCAAGCAGGTGTGTGCGTGGACCTTTTTGCCATTACAAATGAATACACTGACCTTACTTCCCTGAAAGTTTTGAGTGTTGAGAGTGGTGGATCACTGTTTCTGTATTCAAGTACAGATGAATCAACACTTCCGCAAGATATGTAAGTTCAGTCACCATCTTTATGTTTCTCATGTATTCAGCAGTTAGATCATGACTTAAAATTAAATTATATTTAGATGATTTATTGTTTCCTCTACCAGATTTATTGGGTAAATGCTTAGGCTATTCTTCTTTATACCAATAGTGGAGAACCGTCCCTAATGATAGATTATCAAAATTTTTATTATGCGGTCAATGTTTTAGTACTGGATTATGTTGAATTTGCTTAAACCCAAACGGCATGATGAAAATAATGTTAGTTGGTTGTGTGCTGCCTAGATGTCCATGCTATACGATAGATACCCAAATGTATAAAACACGAATGCGTTCTGCATATTATTCTTTATGCGCACTGGTTTTATATACTTGTAGTAGCATATAAGGTCTCATAACAATTTTGATTATGGAATGGCGAAACCAAGGTGATACAAAGTAAAGGCTGACAAATGCACACTCATAAACAAGATGGCATTAATAACTTGATGGTACCATGGATAGGGAATTCTTGATTCTTCTAGGTCCTTGGATTTTGAAACAAGATAAAGAACAAATGATCTGCCATATCATTAGAAGGAGTAAGTAGCTACAAAGCAGTAGTGCAGTACTCTGATTTTTTTATCTGCCTTTTGTTCAGATACAAGATGTTGAGTCGTCCCTATGCTTTTGGATGCGTAATGCGATTGAGAACATCATCACAGTTCAAGATTGCTGATTCTGTAAATACTCCGAGGGATATGTGCATTAGTTACATCAGCTTCTTCATATGTAGTTGTGTCTGACATGTTTATTTTCTTTTATGTTCAACAGTATGGCCATTTCTTCCCAGATCCTCAGTACATGCATGTTCAGCACATAAATTGTTGTGACTCTTTTGCTACATACAGTTACGACTTTGAGTTTGAAAAGGATTCACAATTTTCCAGGTAACAAACATTCTATTTCCAGGCTTTCCCATAATATATGTTTTCCATAAATTAACCCTCATTTTTCCCAACCATAAGTAATATGGGATTTCCCTTCTGTGCTTTCACAAATAGAAACTTATATTATTCTGGATCCTTGGTTGTTAGTAGTAATTAGTTGTGCGAAATTGTTTCTAGGTTGTTGTATCAGAAAATCAGATTTCCCCCTACTAGCTGCCAGCTGGAATAACCTAGAAGGCTAGGACTGCCAGTGGGTATAAGCCTTCTTTATTGAAGTCCTAATTGATTTCATATGTCAAGCCTCTGTTGAGTCTATGAAGGGCGGGCCTGGTGCAAGCGGTAGAGTCTTACCGCCTGTGACCGGAAGGTCCCGGGTTTGAGTCGCGATCTCCTCGCATTGCACATGCGAGGGTAAGGCTTGCCACTGACACCCTTCCCCAGACCCCGCACAGAGCGGGAGCTCTTTGCACTGGGTACGCCTGAAGCCTCTGTTGAGGCTATCAGTGAGTTGAGTCTAGACCAAAATAACATGTTTAATTGTGCCTGGCCAAGATGGTAAAGTGGAAGCCGATTTGTTGTCACCATTATGAACCATGATGAAGTTCTGCATTCATTATTCATAGTTTTAATCAGGAAGGTTGAATTCTGTCTTGTAATTGAGAAGCTGATCAAATCCATAAGAAATTTTGGAATACATTGACATGTCACACCTCCATATGTCCCACATATTATACTCATAATTTCTTTCATAGTTTTTGTATATCTTTCTTTTGTATGGAATATTTCACCACTAATCAAAGCATAAGAAGCCTATAATTTATCTAAGGCAAATAGAGAATTCCAATATTAATTAGTGGAAATGAGAATATGATAACCTTTTAATTGATGTTCCAACATCATTCTGACATTTGGGATCTAAAAGGAGTCTGTACAATGATGAAAGACAGCATAACTGGATATTTCCTACAAGGGCCTAAGCAGTATGCTATGCATATACATCTTAGTGTCTTGCAAAAATGAAACAAAGTTGTCTAAGAAACATGTTGCAATGGTTAATTGCAATTACTATTAATTGCGTTAGAAACAAATTTGAACAGCTAATATGTAAAAAGTAAACAACGAGCTGTGCAACCGTATGGCTACTAGCCCATTACATCAGTCACACAAGATAGCTGTAAATCTTCAACTAAATAGTTTGAACTGTTCTGTAAAGGCACAGTTTATCTTCTAAATTCTTACAGCACCATTTTTTTTTGTTCCTGCAGGAAGTCAAGCCCTCCTATTATTCAAATTGCATTTAAGTACACAGTGCTTGTGCACAATGGTGATACATCAGATTTTCCAAATTCTGGGAGCAGGTACATTTGTTTACAGCCTGTGATCAGTCATTCAAGTAGCGCGTTACTGTTTTCAAGTCCAGTGTTCAAGTAGTGTGCTCACATTTCTATAATTCTATGCAATCTCTATATGTATCATGTATGGTTTTAGTCATTTTAGTGTCAATATTATTATTCTGAAATCTTCTCAAATCTCAATCTTAATTGACATCCTGCTGTATGTTTCTTATGTGCGAGATGTCCATCTTTCAGTGTAGAAAATATAAACAAAGTAACTTTGTTCGCTTCTGTAATGTTTAGTTTGCAACTTGCTTGTTAAGCATTTTCTGATTGGTAGCTTGAGATTTGACATTCTAGCAGAAATTTCTATACACAAAGACAGGGTGATGATATATTTTGTAACGTAATGTACCTTTGCCAGATCTAAATACTTGTTGGAAAGGAGGCTAAGAGTGCGGACTATCCAGTACAACACAACTGCTAATATCTGGGACCTTTACGATTTTGTTGATCCAGATGTTGTTTTGACAATACTAGTACACCAGGTAGAATCTTTCTCAATATTTTGTTGATCGAGTGCAAGTCTGATTCGTTGTTTGTTGTAAGTACATGATTTTGATTATTGTCAAAGCAGTGACTGTTGTCCCCTTACTACAACTTTGCTACAATTACAGTCGGTAACCAAGTTCTGCAGTGTAATTTCTTCAGTCCAGCAAATGTTGAATTCCCCTATTTGGAAATGCATTGTCCGATTTTGTGTTAATATGCAAGAAGATATCTGAATTTCATCAGTGTTGGGACTAAATAGTGTAACCATAATTCAGGACAAGAAATTCTATCATGGTTTAAACTCAACCATCTCATTTACCAATGCACAATCCTAAGGGGACATACTGCATGTGACTGCCTGATTTCACTTTGCATTCTGAAATATGCCCTTGCCAATACAAATTCCAGCTTGCTGACCAAAGTACAAAGCAAAAAGGAGAAATGTGTTTATGATTTCCATGCCTATCTGTTTCACAGGTCATTCAATTTCAGATTTAAACAGAGTTCCATTTTCAGGTTATTTTGGCTTCTTTAAGTGATGAGCTGGAAACAAGGCTGTGGCTCCAAGATTGGTTGGCCGTTGTCATTGCTCAGTACAACAAAGCATACAAGAACGTCACATCTGGAGGTGGTACTGAGACGTATAATATTGATGTTAATTTCTCGCACTGCTCACAACTGCAGCCTCTGTCACGATTTGTGTTTGCTATTCTATTAAGCCCCCTTCTTCAAGTCAGCAGTGAAGGCATTCATCCAGATTATGTGACATATTTGCAATGCCTTTTGAGGTAATTTCTCTTCTTCTGTAATGAATCCTAGTTTATTAGGTGTAAACACTTCCGAGAGGATATCCAGGCGTAGTCAACTACTAGGGGAGGCATTGGACTATTGATTGGAAAGTCTTAAATTGATTCTTTATCACTTTATTGATTCCAAAGGTCTGGCAAGGGCCCATATATAAACCTTAGTCACCTGACTGTAAGTCTGTAACAACTTGACTAGCACACTCTAGATAAGATGAGAGCCTAACAAACAATAGATATCCTAACTAATCTGTCTTAACCTCCCTAATCTCATGCTGAAGTACCGAGGTACTATTCATGTGCCTTAATAGCAACTCTGGCATACCGTTAGCTTGTTATAGAACTTAGCACTAGCTAGGGAAAAATAAGAATTTATGTAGTTTGTTGAGCTTAAAGATGAGAGCTTGTAACTGTTTCTATGAAGAACAAGGATTTTGAGCCCATGATCTGATCCCACCTGTGGGCTGCAATTTTTTTTAATTGAGATTTCTTGTTTCATTTTCTTATTATCGAGCTATGGAAAATAAAACAAGAAATATTGAGATTTCTTGTTTTAAAAAAAATATTGAGAAGGTCTTTGTATGCATTTTACATATTTCAATTTGAATGACTGTTGTATGGAGTATCAAACACAGTAGTAAATGTGGAGGCACATTATATGGGTGATGCATGTAAACTTGTATATGATGCAACCACAGGCATGAAGCTTGTATTATGTCGTGGGTGGTAGTTGAACCAAAGTGTAAATACATTAGAATTTACGTGGATCATAGTTACTGATCTCCTACTTATCTGACTAGTCACTTCAAATTTAAGTGTTGGTTTTCTGATATTTTTTCCCATCTCATCTTACTTTTGGTAGTTCAATTTGTGGTGATTAGTCTGGGAACATCTAAACTTGATTTCAATCGACATTAGATCAATATTGTTTACATCTATTTTATGGGCAGTGCACTGGAGCCAGCTTCGCTTCGGCAGGCTATTTGGCCTACATTGATTTCATACTCCTCCCCCGATGTAGAAGCAGAAGTACATCAATCACTAAGCCGGTCCGTGTTCACCAGTGAGAGGCCAATATTTCTTCTTGATGCATACAAAGACCTTCTGGTGTATTACTCACCTACAGCTAGTAGCGAAATCCCTTTTCCTCCTCCACGTGACTGTGAGAATAATCTTTTTCTTTCATTCATCATGCACTCTCACTAAGTTATTATCCTACCAATGTGCGCCTCCTCTCCCACCCTAACAATGAAATGATTTTGGCAGGTCTATTAAGATCAACAGTCGATAGACTAAAACAAGAAAGGAATATAACACCCAAACTGATTTTCATTCATGGAGCACATGATGACACTACGGAATTTGAGAAATACCTTGTCGAGGACCAGACCTTGGATGGCTCCCTGTTATCTAGCTCCACAGGTTTCAGCTCATTCCTTGATGAGATTAGAAGTAAAGTGGCTGAGCATAGCATTTGAGGACAAGGGTCACCTGTCTGGATTGCTGGACTGTGATGTGATGTTGTACGGGTGATGACCCAACAACCCATAAGTACTGTCATGAATAGAAAGAGTCAAGTGCTTTGCTGGTTTACGGGCAGACAGTTTTGTATCTATGCTGTGTGTTTGATGGATGCTGTTTGCCATTTTTTACCGACAGATAGATGAATTTTAAAGCCTTAACAAGACCGCGCTACAATGCCATAAGCGTGGTGTTTCAAATACTCATGCGCTATATGTTTGCTAAAATACGCATTTGCTATATCCATTGCTGAAATACTCGTTCACTATATTTCTAGATTGCTCTATAGTTCGAACGCAATTGATATCATTTTCAGGCTTTAAGCGTTTGGTGTTGCAATGTACTGTTTTTCCTCAAAGATTATTGCTTTTCTTACGTTGTTTCTGCTACCTCAGTTACACGTTTGTTACCTGATGATTCTGAAACGCACCAATCTGGATTTTGTACTAGTGGCAGCATAAAACATATAAAAAAAAATTCCAAAGTGAAAACATTTATTTTGGCAGGAAGCCTGAAGGCATATATACAGCTCAACTACTGCAACCTGCATGTATACAAGGGGAAGGGGAAAATGTAAGGATGTGCTTTTCATGTGTGGGAAAATTGTTAAAACCCTAAAGCCTGATTTGACCCTTTTTGTTGAGGAGGATCTTGCAGCAGGTAGGAGGCAATGCCGCTGAGGCAGCCTGCTATTTTCTCCGGCAGACGACCTTTGATAATGTTGACAGATTTGTTGCTGTTGGCATGAAACAAGGTTTCAAGAAGCCAAAGTTCTGAGCAGGGCTCAGGAAAGAGATGTGATTCTATCGTTTTCTTTCATGGTGAATGATATGCACATATCTTCATGAGAGAATTACCCATGCCAAGTCTCACCCTAATTTGGACTCCTGATCTTTGGTGAGCTGAAGCGACCGTCTTGAGACAAAAATGCCGGTTTTGACATCTCTTGCAATTCACCACGCTCTAGTGAAATAATCCTGTCAGCCATTAGGACCATTTCCTGTCGATGAGCAATGATGATAACCTGTATTCAATCACAGCAAGGGAAGAAGTTACTTAGCAATATATTGATATTGGAAAGCACGCCAATGCAGGAATGGCCACACAAAAACTTACTGTGACTGAGTGTTTTGTGATTAGATTACTAAGTGCTTCTTTCAGTAGCAGCTCAGATCTCATATCCAAAGCAGAAGTTGCTTCATCCATTATCAATATGGAAGAATTCTGATAGATTGCCCTGGCAATAGACAACCTGCGCATAAAAACACACTGTACAAATTAAATGGATCTGCTCTGCTACAAAAGAGGCTACTGGATAGTCTGTGGTCAACATGTTTCACAAGTATAGCTTGTGACACAAGGTAGTCTGAAAACTGGAAAGCGAGCATTTTACCTTTGCTTCTGTCCACCGCTCAAACTAGAACCTCTCTGTCCCACATTTGAATTGTATCCTTCTGGCAACATCTTAATGAACTCCTCAGCATTGGCAATCTTAGCAGCATACTCAACCCTATTCATGTTAATATCTCCCACAGGGTCTCTATAAGCAATGTTTTCAGCAATTGTCCCAGAAAATAGCATCTATGAAATAAACAAGAAATAAATAATGCAGGAACACGATGATAATGAAAAACATACATAACCCTACATGCAAAACATAAAGATACTTAGAATTGTATCTTTTGTTGACGATTGAGCACTACTGAACTAGTTTTTCATTAGAAATGCATATGAAAGGTCAACAAAATATCATTTCAAACACTGAGAATGTGATGCGGCAGAACAGCAATCACCAAAATGGAGAACTAAGAGTTCCATACTTGAACATACAATTTCTGATCAAGAACTTGAACCACTTAGTATAATAGATTTATCCATCGGTTGACATGAAAATATGACTTTGCTATTCACATGATACAATGATCTAACCGCAGGACAACACTGTTTCACAAATAGAAAACAAACTATAAAATCTTAAAAATATGACTTACATTCTATTTGCCACGTGTCTCTGCATTTACAAAGGATCTAATCTGGGAAGATAACAGCATTTGAGGAGACAACAATAGAAGGGGAGATCATGTATGCACCAGACTTACAGTGTCCTGTGAAACAAAAGCAATATGTGTTCTCAAGCATTGCAATTGAATGTCCTGAATATCATGGTTGTCCAGAAGAATATACCCTACAAGGAAACAGAATTAAATCCATGCTATAAGAAACTATACAGTTTAAATGACCAAGAAAAAGGAAGTGTGAGATCTTGAGCTTTAGGTAAAAGACAAAGATATATACAAGGATTTATACAAAAATCTGATCAGTATTTTACTGCTGTTTAGTTCAATACCTTTTTGTGGATGATAAAGACGGAGGAGTAATTTGGCAAGAGTAGTTTTGCCTCCACCAGAAGGTCCAACAAAAGCAATTATTTCTCCTGGTCTAATATGAAGATTCACACCATCTGCCACTGGAGGCATGCCATCATCATATCTAAATGTAACATCATGGAACTTAATGTCCCCATTAACACTTTGTAAATGAATTGCCCTTGGCTTATCAGTCACCTAGAAACACAAAGAAGGAAGTGACTCATCATTAGAGTGAAATAACAACAATGTACCACATTTTCTTGGTTAAATCAAAACTAAGCACATTCTGCACAAAATGATATTTTCTCGAAAACTGAAATGTCGAATTAATTTAATCAAACCCCAATACATTTCTTTGTTCCTTCAAGCAGCGTCTCCACCGGCAAAGGATAACTAAAAGAAACTTGATCAGCTTATACAAAATAAAATAGTTAAATAGGTACGCCGCAGATCTCCTGGGAGGAGTAATCAAGGTTATCGACAAAAATTTCCATGGATTCTTATGGAAGGGAAAGGAACAGGCCAATGGCGGCTATTGTACACAGCCAGTCAAACCATGGGGGGAATTTGAGCTGCTGGTCTATGCAAATGTTAAGGCGCCATTTTCAATCTTGACGGTTTCCCCGGTGGGCAATGGCAACAATTCATTTTGGTTGGATAGATGGTTATAGGAGCAGACGGTTTTTGAGCTTGCCTCTCATCCAGTAGCCCTTGTTCCTAAACGAATAGTCTACAAGCGCCTTCTGCCGAGGATATACGTGGAGCACCTTCTGTCATTGCTTCGGGAATATCTGGACATTTCAGATATTATGTCTTGCGTTCAAATTTTTTTTCGGATATCATGTCTGAGTTGATATCAACACCGCAGGAACTTCTCCAAGTCAGGTGTTTATTCGGCAAAATTTGCATACAACACATTCTTCTATGGATCCATTAGTTTTTGAGCTTTTGAAATATAAATTATAAACTGGGGCTCCAATGAAATGCAAATTGTTTCTCAGGCTGATTGGCCATAACCTCTACTGAACAGCTGACTGTTTAGCTTGAAGATGTCTTATCACCTGGAGACATACTCGCTTTGTGACCAAACTAATGAGTCTACCCATCACCGCTTAACCACCCATGTTTTTGCTAGGAAAGTGTGTTTTGTTAAAAACATCCTTGTATCCCCACTACAGGAGACACCAACCAGTGTTCAAATCCTCGTGGAAAAAAAAAGAAAAAGAAAAAAAACCCTCGTTGGCAACCCAACAAAAATAGTGGCAGGCGCTGGCCTATGGTGACACCTACTTGTGGTTTGGTTTGGCCCCAGTTGCAGCGTGATCTGCCCTATAGGGTGAAGCTGGGTTTGGGGGGTTCTCAGCCGGTATGGTTGAGAGTTTGTTCTTAACATAATAACACGGGGAGATCTTTCTGCCACCAGCCTAGTTTTTTTGTTAATTTATAATTTTATTTGCTAAGCAGGTTTGTGTTCTATTCAGGAGATTTGGCCTCCAGATGTGTCACTACTGTGAAGTGATTTTGTTGTTGGTTCGTCCATGTTTGTGGCATGTGATATGATCTTTATAAAGTGGGTGTGCGCAAGTGTGCAGGTGTAATGAACCATTTTCTCTATTTGAATGCACCTCTCCTGCGTGTTCAAGTTTTTTTTTTTGTAATGAAAAGATTAATATACTTTTGGATAGTATAGGTTACTGAATACCCTTCTTATAATATAATGAAAAAGGAAAAAAATCAATCGATAAGAAACAAGAGATAGTGAGTACCTCAGGGTTGAACCTCATAAGATCAAATATGCGTTCTAATGCTGGTTGTCCTTGCTTATATTCATTGTATGCCTTCCCTGCATCCTATGCATTAGAACAAGTTGCAATTAGAACTAAATCAAGATCACGCTTAATACAAAAGAAGTGGCATGCCTACATGCAAGAAAATAATAGGAATGAAGGTAAATATACTATCACATATTCTTTATAATTTTCAAAAGTTTTCTCGAACAAAATAACCATCTCTTCAGCTTCCAATGCAAACACCCTTTGACAATTCCTATTCATGAGACAAAGTCTTCCGGGGAAGATACTCAATGCTCCCATGGGATGGAGAAAGGAAATTTGTAATTATTTAGGACACCGAATTGCATGAACATTATCAGTACACAAAGCATACTTCATATTTAATAATTTATTTTTACAATCCAGGCAATTATCTTATTGGCATAATTGCATATGTTTATCCATTTTGATTTAAAATAGCTAGTGTAAATGTGTAACTTCTCTTACGTTCAAAAAACAGTGTAACTTCTAATACAAGAAAAAAAGGTGAGAAAGCAACATACACAATAGGAAACTAATTAATCTAAATGCTCAATTGACCTGAATAGGCTCCACAACAAGAGCAAGTGCTGTCAGGAAAGACAGAAACTCTTCAGCATCAAAGGATGAGCCCGAAACAACTATTGACCCAGCACAGAGCACAAGCAGGCCCCCAATGTATGTTGCTCGAACAGCTTGAGGAATGAGAGTCTTCATTTTCTTCTTACTCAAATTATTCTTTAGATCAGCACGAGCCAACTTTTGGAATCTCATGATCTCCTTAAGTTCGCCGTTGTTTGCCTTCACAGTGAGCATAGACGGAAGTACCTACATAGGAAATTCGTAAAGTTGTAAATAGAAGTCCTTGCACAGCCGTTGATTGTTTTTCATATGCAAGCAAACAATTAATTACGACTAAACCAGACATCGTTGAGATATGCTGTGAGCATGGCGAGGCTAAGATGCGCCTCCTTGGATATTTGACGAAGTCTTTTACCAAGATTGACTATGACGAAGCACATGCATGGAATTACCTGTTGATACAATGGAAATTAAACAATGCAAGTAGAAGTGATTATGAAACAACAATATGAACTGTGGACTTGGCTACCGTTGCTGCAAGCAATGAGAGCATGGGATTGATTGTCACCATCTGAATGGCCATTGTTATCAACTGCAAGCTTGTCGGCACAATCGTCTGTGTCAAATTAGTAGTCAGAATACATGTGTGTGCAAAGCACCATGCATTGGCACAATTGGCGGGGAGTTGGACACTCGGACTGTTACCATTACAGCAGCCATAATGAGTTGTGTTATTTTTGGAGGTTTTTGCATCCATGATTGAAGAAGTAGTCAAGATATTTGAAGATCAGAAACTGCAATCAAATTTGGTGAAAATTTAACCGGTAACCAGATGCTTACTACTGGTAGTGGAAGATCTGGAAAAAAACTCAAATTTAGAAAGTTTAAATTTTGAATCTGAAGACTACCAAATCAACAATTAAACTAACGGTTATGCAGGCATTTCCTCAAACAGCTAACCTACATTCCATAAAACTAGCAAACATAGCAACCTACACATCTAAGCAGGCATTTCTACAAAGGTTTGTTCCTCGCTGAAGCGAGTGCGAGTCGATCAGCAACAGATAAAACTAAGGACGAATGCAAGGCTCCAGGAACCTCACGTTGAGCACGGAGAACAAGGCGTCCGCGACATCGTCCGCCTCATCGGTGATCCGGTGCGCGATGTCGCCCGCAACCACCCCTCCCCTGCCCTCGAAGAACGCGAGATCGCGCTCTAGGAGGCGCTCGAAGGCGCGCTCCCGGAGCCGCCCCGCCGCCCGCAGCGCCGCCTCCCAGAGAAACGCCTGTTGCGCGTACGCGGCGGCGGCGCGCGCCGATGCGAACGCAGCGAGGGTGACTCCGCCCCTGGCCGCCACCTCAACAGCCGCGCCACCTCCCGCACCGGCGCCGGCGAGCGCGCGCGGCAGGCGCCCCGCCGCGGGCACTGCGCGGGAGAGGCAGTATACGGCGACGGCGGCGCACGCCCAACCCTTCGCGACGGTCTCCCACTCGGCGGTAATGTAGGGGAAGACATCGGCTAGAGGATAAGGCGGCGGCTGCTTCGCGCCACTGGCGGTGGCGCGAACACGGAAACTGAATCGGAAGGCGCACGCCGCAGCCGGTGTCGGGATCAGAGCCCGCGTCCGCGCATGCGCCACGCCAACGTGGGTCCGCGGCGAGAGGTACGGGTTTGAGGTTAGAGTTCGGGAGACGAGGGTGGAGAGAGGCGGAGCCACGGCCATGGCGTATGAACTCTGAAGTGGCATACGATGCGATCATGCGAAGGTGCGGGAAAAAGATGCGACGTCGCCGGCACCAGGACAGAAAGCTCGCTGAACTGCTCAAGCGCCACGTCACCAACGTCTACACCTGATGGGCCGGCTCTCTCTAAATCATGCTTCACTCAAGGGACTGTTTGATTCATTACCACTGGCTGCTAATTTTTAGATAGATATTTCCTCTGTCCCAAATTATTGATGAAATTTCTAGATTCATAGGTTTTACTATGTATCTCATCATAATATATATTTAGGTACGTAGCAAAAAAAAACTATAAAACTAGAAAAGACAAAACATTTTATAATTTGGAATAGAGGGAGTAATTTTTAACATAGGGCTGCTTACATCCACATGCTAAAAGGTGGCTGGGCAGTGAGTTGAAGGTGCATATAAACTATTAGTACATATTAGCAACTCTAAACCTACTAAGAGCAACCCCAGCCCAAGCCCCTACCTGGGCCCCTACCCTAAATTTTAGGGGTTTGAACAAAAATCCAACTCCAGTGGAGACTCAAGTTGCGCCCCCATTTTACATGCCCCTCAAATTATAATCTCAGCCCTCCAGATCCATCCCGTGGGTCCCACCCCACTTTTCCCCTCCCCACCGCACGTGCTACCGCACGACGCACGCACGCGACCGCGCCGCCGCCGCCGCCACACGCATGCGACCACGCCGCCGCCGCTGGCCGGCTAGCGTGGAGGGGACCGGCCGGCGAGAGCATGTGCACGACGCGAGCTGCTGCTCTGCTCCACCCCGCCGGCGCCCCTCCTTCTGCCCCCCTGTCGGCTCTGGCGAAGGTCGCAAATGGCGGCGCCGGGTTTCTCCGGAGGCGCGCTGCCTCCTCGTTCGGCTGCTGCCACGAAACGTCGTTCCTTCGTTGCTCCTCATCGCCAATCTGCCTCAATTCCCCTCACTGCCAACCTGCCTCGTCGCCAAGAAGGCCCTTCTCCCGGCAGTAGCAGCGGCAGGATGCCTTCTCCCGGCAGCGGCGGCAGCGGCTTACCTCGCCGGTTCCCCAATGACCAGCCTCTACTCGGCCCTCGCGCGTTGACCTTCACGGAGCCTCACACCGCCACCTGGGACGCCGGCAACACCACAACATCACCAACACACGTCTATGAGGTTGCCGGCGACGACTTCAGCCCCAACCATTGGACGCCTGACTGCTCGGTGAGTCGTGCTAATTTCATTCCCAAGAGAGTCTTCTGAAGTTTTGATTCATTCTTCAGTTTTGAACTCTGATGTCGGTTGTCAATGGAGAGGTAATTATGTCCCACTCCCTAGTGATAACTGATTACCAATTGCATGCTTCATGGTCTAAAGATTCTGTAATGCAAGGGGGGTGTCGATCTAACTAGAATGCCAATGGTGATATACCTTGAAACAGAAGGAACATACATGTCATGATGATAATCAGAGTTGTTGCAAGTGATGCTTGGTGATTAGGTCTCATGTCAGTGGAACGACAGCTTGCGTCAATATTGCTGCCAAGCTCCTTTTCAGTCGGTGGCATTGTCAGTGAGTAAAGAACTTCCTTAATAATTTAGCTGTCATTAGTCATTGAGTTAAGAGTTTGGTTGCAATAGTAGTTTGGGTGCAGTAGATCTGAAGAAGCTCAGCAGTAACCTGAGTTCAGTTGGTTTTTCAGTTCATTTGGAGTGTGGCTACTGTAGTTCTTCTACTTGGATAGAGTTGAGTTCAATATTCGGAGAGTGGCTAGCATGATCAGTTCATTACTTCAGTTGTATAAGTTACTTCATAGAATCAAATCAGTTCAGTTCAGTTATTCCATCAATTCAATTTTGTATTGGCCTGTGCTTGCTCTGTACAAGGCTTTTTTCTGAAAGGAAATAAAATAATGTGTAGCTATCATGCTTCTTCTACTTTGGAGTGTGTTGTCATGCTTGCATTATTAGATGGCACCATCAGGTTACAATAATGTGTAGCAGTTCATTTGGAGTGAGGCTAGTGTAGCTCTGCATGCATGACTGAAAACAGTCCTTTAGCACCGAAGCTAACACCAGAATCTTTTCTAGCTAATAATGCAAGCATATTTGTCTAGAGGCAAGCTACCTGAATCTGAATGTATTATTTAAACAACTTCTGTTCCAATCATATAAACCACCCCCTACCAACTTCTGTTCCAATCATATAAACCACCCCCTACCTGTTTCAGAGATGTGATGAACAAAGATTGTTCTAATAGCTGAATCTGAATCAACACTCATATTTCTGTATATTTCTTTGCAGCAACCAAGGGCTTCAAGTGCATCAGGAAGTGGATATTTCACAAATATATTGACACAGGAAGTGGATGATGACTTGGAATTGCTGAAGCAACAGGATGCCACTCCATGTACTGACGACAAATCCAAGCGAGGTAGCAACTACACTAATCTTAAAGATATCCAACTTTGCAAATCTTGGATTCATATCAGCAATGACCCTATCATAGGGATCAGCAGCCAGGAAAACTTATTGGGAGAGGATCGCAAATGATTTCCACAGGAACAGGGACTTTGAGTCCGATATGACTCCCAATTCACTCGAGCATCGCTTTGGGATCATACTAAAGGAGTGCATGAAATTCCAAGGCTACTACGAGGAGGTCGAGCGTCGTCATCCAAGCGACATTCCATACCAAGAGCATGTAATTGATCTTGCACTTGGTTCATCCCATATCTTGTCATTGCTATATATCTAATCATGCACTTGATCTTTGCTGCAGCTGCTAGAAGCCCAATCAAGGTATGCCAGAAAAGCGAACGGCAAAAATTGTCAATTCGAACATTGTTGGCTCACGTTGAGGCACACTCAGAAGTTCGAATCAACGCTTGAAGGCGACAAGAAGCTGGCCAAGTCCAGAGAGCTCAACCTCCTAGTAGGAAGTGAACAAGAGGACGATGAGTCAACTGCCCAAGGCCAAGAAAGCTCCTCAATCCCTTCTACCAAGAAAGCCCGACCTCCGGGTAGAAAGCAATCCAAAGAGAAGCTGAAAAAATGAAGGAGATGACGAGTACAAGGATATGATGCAAAATTTATTGGTAATGAAGACTGAGGAACATATGATGAAGAAAGAAAGGTGGGAGAATGATATGATGCTAGAGCAACGCAAGCTTTAGATGGAGGAGGAGCGGCTGCAGTGGGAGTAGGAACAAAAAATTATGTTTTATGATGTGACCACCATGGACGATGATCAAAGGGCATACGTGAAGGCGAAGAGAGCAAATATTGTGAAGGCGATGAATGCTAGTGTAGGAGAGACAACTAGTGGTGAGAGTGGAGTGTAGGTTTGGTGAGAGTGGAATCACTTCTGTCACTTCTGTCAACTTTTGAAACTATCTTGTAATATTTGACAAGAGCATTGCATGCAGTTCACAGATTTACTTGACAATAGTATTTTCAGTTTGTATGGTCCAGCATCATCAAGTGCTAGGAATCCATCAATGCATGGCTTGTCTGAAGCATGCATTGAGCTTCTTTTGTGTTGCTTCTGGATGTGGAGTTTGGGTGCCTGTGAGGACACTACAACTACATCCCTCTAATGTTTCTAGAGTGTTGTAATGCTTGCAAACTAGAACAAGATGGAATGCTTTTGTACTCTATATAAATGTTCTCAAACATTCTCTTGTCAAGCAATGTTATTCTCAGATTTGGCAATGATCAATTTCATAATATTGTCAAGTAATGCTTGTACAGATTTGCTATCAAATTTGGGCGCCTATGATGGCCTGTGCACTATGATCCATGTACAGTGTATATTGTCAAGTGATGCAGACCATAATCCATGTACAATGTATCACTTGCATACTTGTTTGTTTTGGATGCTGTACATGTATTGGTGTATCAGAATTCTTTTTCAGTGTAGAAAGTTTGTGAACTTGTAGAACATTTGAGACGTAACAGATGGATTACTGACTGCTTATTTGCATCTTCTCCGTTGACAGAATAAAACGGAAGACAAATACTAGAGTAGTACCCAAAGAGGAAACTGAATCTCAGCCATTTCCACACACTTGTGTTTAAAAAAGGCCCAATGAAACAACTAATTAACCCACTATTTTGTTACACTCTCCTCCACAGATTACCAGCGTACATGATTATTCCAGGAAAAACACAAGTATCAACTGGATAGTTGATCTGAAGCTTAATGGCACACATTATGGATCACAAAATCAACTCAGATGGTAGTTCCCAGAAAGAACATACATTTCATATGCCAAATGTCACTGCATATTACATAATTTAGTCTTCCCTGCAAACCTACACATCTGAATTAGGGATTACATGCATAGTAATAGCATAGACAGATTGCAGCTACAGTGTACATTGGTAAATCACTAGAATCTCTAACTACCTAGAACTATGAATTGCCCACAAGTGCTCTACAAGATCATCACGAAGTCGCTCATGTAAAGACCTATCCTCAATCTCGTCGTGTATCTTCAGGAAGTCCTCTAGCACAAGAGGATTACGGCGTTGGTAGTCCACAGGTTGCAACACAGGGATACCCTCCTAATGGTAGTTAAAGTCATCTTCCTCATCTCGCTCATCCTCAATTATCATGTTGTGCAAGAGTACACAAGCTTGCATTATGTACCATAGATCTTCCTTGTGCCACATTCTTGTAGGACCCCACACTATTGCAAAGCGAGCTTGGAGTACCCCAAACGCTCTTTCGACATCTTTCCTCGCTACTTCTTGTGCCATTGTGAAGTGGATTTTCTTGTTGCCCTGTGGTCTTTGAAAAGCTTTGACAAACGTTGCCCAGGCTAGGTATATCCCATCGGCAAGATAGTACCCCATTGTGTACTTGTTTTTTTTTGACCGAAAAGACTGTGGGGGAGAACCCCACAGAGGTGGAATTTGTATTAACAAAAACAAACTTCACAAACTTACAATAGAAATTAACTGAAGGCATCAAGCCAAACACAGAAGGATGACCTAAGGTCCTCCTTACACCTAACAGATTGGAGAAGACATTGACTTTTAAAATTAGGCAACCATAAGCTAGGACTCGGATCTCTTCTATGAAAAACTCTGTCATTGTGAAGTTTCCATAATTCCCATGCTGCTATCAACGCTGCCTCTGTAAAGAAGGGGAGATGACTAGCCAATCTTGCTTCAGTGAGCCTATCATTTAGTTGCACTGAGACATCCCAGTCAAAATGGATAGTTACCCAGCACTCTCTAGCGAACGAGCACTCAAAAAATAGGTGGTCAATAGTTTCCTCTTCATCCCTATCACACATGACACAAAGGGAGTCGTCCTGGATATTCAAATGGCAGCGATGCAGCATTGATTCTGTGTTCAAACGATCTACCAGGACAAGCCAAGCAAAAAACTTCACACGTGGAGTACACCTGGATTTCCATATTGCCTTGAAAATTGGGTGCGCTTCCACACTGGTGAAAACATAGGAATAGAAACGCCTTGATGTGTACATACCTCCCCATGTAGGCACCTAATGATCTTTGGCATCTACATCATATGGTATCATTTGTAATTGGGTCTAGAGGTCTTCAAGTTCATGGAGGGCTTGCTGTGACAGAGGAAGAAAGAAGATACTATCTAGGTCTTCCTCTTGCATTATATCCATCACCGAGGCATCATCATTTTTGACAAATGAGGCTAAGCGCGAGTATGTCTGAGACAGGACTGAATGTGACCAAAGATCATCCCAAAAACAAACTGAGGAACCATTGCCCAACTCACATCTAGAAAAACCTCTGAAGATGATGTTAAGTCGAAGAACATCTTTCCACCAAAAAGAACCAACTTCTCTAGCTGCATGAGGTACCTTGGTTGTATAGTATTTGTGCCAAACAATCTGCACCCAAGGTATGTCCTCCTTATTGTAGAATTTGCTTAAGTGCTTGAGAAGCAAAGCATCATTCTGTAATCGGAGGTTCAAGACACCTAAGCCACCTTTCTCTTTGGGTCTCATGACCATTGGCCAAGCAACCAAATTACTGCCTTTCTTCTCTGTGTCATTGCCACGCTAGAGACACTGCTTTCTGGCTCTATCGATGTTCTCTATCACACCTTTGGGGAGCTTGATGGTACACATGGCGTAGGTAGTAATGGGGGTGATGGCTGAATTTACCATTTCAAGTCGTCTAGAGTATGACAGCCAAATAGAGCATGCAGATAATCTTCTTTCCACCCTATCTATCATTGGAGTGAGATCTTCCATGCGTGGCTTTGTTGTACCCATAGGTAAGCCCAGGTAAGTAAAAGGCATTGAGCCAATACCACAACCGAAAGTGTTGGCGAGAAGGGCTAGCTTTTCCTGTGAGACGTTGATAGGGTACATATGTGATTTTCTGAAATTTATTTGAAGTCCAGTCGAGGTGTAGAAACTGTGCAAGAGTGCTTTGAGGAAGAACAATTGCCTAGCATCTGCTTGAAGAAGCATCAATGTGTCATCGGCGTATTGGACAATAGGGAAGTCACCCATTGTGTACTTGTTTCCATTGACCATGTATTCCACTTGTGGCGCCGTCCCAGAAGTCAGACTTTAGAAGAGTGAGAGCGGCGCAAAACGTTGATATCATTTAGAGAACCTGGAAGGCCGAAGAATGCATGCCAGACCCATAGATCTTGTGATGCAACGGCCTCAAGGATCATGGTCGGCCCATCTTCTTTCCCTTCATATGCTCCTCTCCAACCTACTGGGCACTTGTCCCATTTTCAATGCATGCAATCAATGGAACAAAGCATACCTAGGAACCCTCTTGCACTATTCATTACCAACAGCTTGGTTGTGTCCTGGGCATTGGGGCCCCTCAAGTATTCTTCACCAAAGACCTCGACGACAGCCTTCACAAAATGTTTCAGACACTCAATGATGGTGGTCTCTCCCATCCTCACATACTCATCCAAAAAGTCAGCCGAAATACCGTAGGCAAGCATCCGAATGGCGGCAACAACCTTCTATATGGGAGAGGCACCAAGAGTTCTGATGGCATCGGGCTTCTAACGGAAATAGTCATCATGAGACTCCACTGCATCCACTCTCCGCAGAAAGAGCAACCTGGACATCCGAAACCTCCTTCTGAAATGTTTCTCACTGTATACACACTGGTCCGCGAAGTAGTCTAGGTAGATGCGATTGTGACCTCCTGAAATGTCCCGTGGCACTTTGCGGCGACCCTGCAACTATCCACGAAACTTTTTCTTGCGCTTGTTTCTCTTGGAGCCCTCAAGAAGACCAGCAATGATGAAGAGGTCGTCAACATCAGATTCGTCCTCTTCATCCCACCATCGATGAACTCTAGTTCCAAACCTTGACATCTGCCATAGCAACAAAAAAGGAAAAAGTTAACAGAAAAGTTTGTATTGCTATTAACACAAAAAAGGGAAGGCAACCCTTCCTTTGGAGCACTGAATTTCATATTGTTATATTGCATGATCGTAATGGGAAGGCAACCCTAGAGCTACTAGTTCAATAACCTAGGCAACAATCTACAAGATCATCTTCTACAATAACATCAACAGTTCTTGGGAGCTGTCCAGGTGCAGAATTTTCAGTCACTTCTTGCATGGACAATGTCTGGTGATCCTTGTATTCACACATTCCATACTCGGTGACCAACAAGTTACCATTCTCATCCTAGCCATTCCAGATTGAGCAGCATTATGACTACAGTACCAAAAGGGTTGGTTGAATGAAATTGCAGAGAGCAAATAGTAGGAGCATACCCTTGTTGGATAAACAGAGCCAGTAGGCAAGCCTACAAAAGAAGTGATGTCTCTGTATTCACGCGAGAGAAATTGCCCAGTCACAGGGCAGAAGTGAACGATCTTAACAACTTTTGGCCTTACTAACGAGCCTGTTTTTTCAGGAGAAAAAAATAAGATTAGCCCTCAAAGGTGTAGAAGGTACTTTACAAGAAATCTGGTGTTTATCTATGCTTAAGTATTAGTAAATTGCTGGGCGTGGAGTAATAATTTGATAGACCGAGTAGTTAGCATCAAATTAGATGCTATATGCACAACATTAGTGATGAATTAACAAAAGTCAATACTAAAGTTTCATTACAAATTTGAGTAGCTCAGTCATTCTGACATTATCATTCATGTTCAGGTTGTACTGACACAGTTAACAAGGACAATTTTACCCATTCTGTTTCGTAGTTTCCCTTTATCACAAAGGTACCAACTGAACTACTACAAAACTTCTATCCACTAGCAAGAATAATGCTAGAGTTTGAGTTTAATTTGGAATTTGTTCAAAAGACCCTGACAACACAATCTAGTACCATGTAAACAAAGTGCATCCAAGAAGCAGTATGACGGGAAGCAGAGCATAACAACAATGTGGTCCATCTGCTGAAAGGGAGAAATGAGCCATTACATTTGGTGACGATGCCCTCAACGCATATTCCCTTTCTTTTGATTTCAGTCAAGATCGAAGTAAACAACAAAAGGACATAATTTGCAGCTCACAAGTAAAAAATTTCAGTCAATATTTGAACCTCGCGCAGCGCCGTGTCGACTTCGCCGCGAGCGGCTCCGTATGGGCTCTGCGGCTGCCCACCGACGCCGAGTTGCGCCGGTTCAGGCGGCGCGAGGGAGGGTGCTGGTGCTGGCGGCGCGCGGGTAGGGCGCCGGAGCAGGCGGCGTGCGGGAGGGCACCGGAGCAGGCGGCGCGCAGGAGGGCGCCGATGCTGGTGGCGCGCGGGCGGGGCGCCGGAGCAGGCAACACCACAACATCACCAGCACACGTCTATGAGGTTGCCGGCGATGGTGCTAGAGCGGTAGCAATGATTTTTTTGAGGGAAGCACTGATAGGGTCTTGGGCTGGAGTTGGAGTCAATTTTGGGCCCCTATTGTATGCAGGCAAGCATGCAAATGAAAAAATAGGGGCTCAATTTGCATGCTGGGCTGAAGTTGCTCTAATAGAACTAATAGTTTTTTTTTGAAGCCAATAGAACTAATAGTTAGCAACCCTCATCAGATGTATTAGCAAGTATGTTTGGCTAGTACTAATGTATCCAAACAAACTCTAAATCACTTTTCATTTTCTGCTATTCAAAATTATCCTTTTTTACTACTCTTTAATTTTGAACCACTCTTTAAATACAATATCGGTGACTTCCTTAGGATTTTTTCACACATACTACTCCGTCCCATAAAAAATTGCTATGGGACTTGTGAGTTGTGATGGTCAGACTTTTGACTAGGTTTATAGAAAATATTAGCAACAATTGTATTTCCAAATAAGTTTATTAGAAATATATATTCAACGATCTATCGGATAATGCTAATTATATACTATAGATATTAATATTTTTCTTATATATATTTGGTCAAAGTTAAAAATATCAAACTTTTCGGGAAACGAGAATTATGGGACGGAGGAAGTAAATTTTTTGATAAAACAATTAAACTCTAGTGAAAAATTGGAGAATTTGTCAGAGACGTGACAAATACAAAGAGAATATTCATTGAGTGACTCTCAAAATAGAGATATAGAGATTAGCACAATCACAGTTGACGATGCTAATGTTCCATTTGGTACCGTATGACTCTAAACGACTTTGGCTTCTTGGTACGGTATGCATAGGAGCTGAGACAGGTGAAACAAAAAATAATGACTCTATTGGCTCCTTGTCTATTTTATTAGGAGAGATAAAAGGACTTCTTGCTATAGTGCGCAGAAAAACTCGGAGCGGGCTGGAGCTCTAACAAACATGATCTAATTTACTGGTGTTTGTTGCTGGTTGGCAAACGACTTTCGGTTTCTAAGAAAATTGTTGGCCTCTTGTTCTTGGCGGAGAGGCTAAAGGGACGTTGATTGTCTAGGACTAGTTGTCACTTTAATTAAAAGTTAGTCATCCAAAACTTAATCAACTAAATATAGAAGCAAATGGGTCTAGCCACGAAACTATATGTAGGTTTAATTTTATAGAATTCCTAGCGTCCGGACATCCGGCGCGCAAGATGTGTCTAGAGCCGCTCCCATTCCCAAACCCGCCTGCCCAGCAAACGCGAATAGAATCGGATCGAAAGAGAATTGCGTCCACCGCGCCCCTATCCCCGTTCTCCACCGCGCCCCTGTTCCAAGAGCACGAAACACTTCAAAAAGTGCAATATCGCAAAAAATATGTAAACTATGTAGTGCAACATCCGAATATAGATACTGCAACATCGCAAAAATCATGTAGTGCAACATCGAAAATTATATACCGTAACATCAAAAATTATGTACTGTAACATTCAAAAATTATGTAGTGCAACATCTCAAGTAGTAGTACTGCAACATTGCAAAATCAACCATGAAACATGGAAATGAAAACAACTGAATAATCATCTTTGGGTGCTGCAACATTGAAAAAGGTATTTCAACATTTAAAATCCCCTACTGCAACAATCCCAACATTAGAATTCCCTTTCCGCAACACATGAATCACCCTATTACAACATCCGAAAATCATCTGTTGCAACATCCAAAAATCCCATTGCAACATGGAGAAACAACAAAAGGCGTACAAAATAGCAAAGGGGATGAGTTCGAGGTGCAAGCTGCTTCAGCCCCTCATCCATCACCTTCGAGCTCGCTAGAGGGAGGAGGAAATAGGACCCCAGAGCTCGCTGGAGCCCTAGCCACCGCCACGTCCCTTCGATCCAAAGGAGGAGGAGGAGGAGGAGAAGAAGGAGGAGGGCTTAGATCCAGAGAAGGACTGGCCAACCTCGTTGGAGCCGTCGTCATCGTCCTCATCTTTGGTGGGGAGGAGCGGGAGCTGGGTCGTTCGGGAGCCGCAGTGGAGGTCACGGAGGGGGAGTGAGGGAGGGAGCACGGGCGGGACGACAGCGAGCTGGCGTGCGGGTGGGTGGAGTGGCAGCGAGTAGGCGCGGGGGAGCGGGCGGGCAGAGAGGCAACTAGTGGGCGCTGGGGAAGGGGGGAGGTGTCACGGGATGGGATAATGTCATACCCAATTTTAAAGACAAAATTGGATATAAACCATATGTGTACCTAGAAATCAATTACACACACATATAGAGACAAATTATAAGAGAATACCAAGCATAGTGCTTTATTACATCACGAGTATTAATTCATTGCATAAAAATCAAAGTCTCAACATGCGGAAATAAATAGCTAAACTCCAAATGGCGCCTCCATAACCACAAGAACGGTCGACTGGTTGATCGCAAGACTAGTAATCCTCAGGAAAATTCTCGTAACCATTGCAATCTGTTATCCATCTAGGATTTTTATCCAAGTAATGAAAAATAACAAGCATAAGTACATCTCGTACTCAACAAGAATAACATGGGGTTCCTGAGGCTCAAAAGGTTGACACTGTTTTAACTGCATTTAGCTTTTATTATTGAGTCACAATTTTAAGCAATTGAGTAGCAATAGTTTAACATAAACCCAGATAAATACATGATCAGGTAAACATGAATAATGAATAGCATAAACATATTTATCATTAATGATCACCTATTCCATAAGGGTCCAATGCCGCTCGTGTCCGTGAGCACGGCTAATATACCAGTTTTACACTCTGCAGAGGTTGTACGCTTTCACTGTGAGTCATGATTCTCAATTGCCCAGGGCTTGCAAGGCCCCAAAACACTTCTAAGGTGAGCAGACAGGGTACACTATGAAGCCTTTCAAAAGTTTATCTAACAAGTTAGGGCCGCTAGGATTCCTCGGTAGGCAGATATAAGAACCTCCTTTCAAACGGTATAATTCCTTCGTGGCTATACATATAGGAATAGAGGCTATCCTATACTAACATGGTAAGCCCCTTTTGCACTATAAAGGTAACTACGAACAAGCTAGAAAAGGTCTTCATACTTAGCTAAAGCCAGAGTCATGTGGCCCTCACAGTTGTACTATAAGTTCTGGATGATCACTTACAGATAAGTCCTTAGGGAGAGGAATCTAAAGTATTTGGAAAGTAGCCAAACACTCCAACCCCCTTTAATCATGTTGCTAAAAAGTCATCTTTTATTATTTATGTACCATTAGTCAAGTTACAAGATCATGGTTTTAAATGAGCACTAGCATCAGCTACCCAGATGCACAATAATTCTCAAGGTGATAAGGAATCCAGGATATCAAATAGCTAGGAAAATTACTACGGTTATCAAGGTAGACTCATGCATATGATTAAAGTGATAAATAGTGAATAGGACAACAAGGATTTTCATGCTATGCTATACTTGCCTTGCTCAAAGTTTCTCTGCTGGTCGTCAAAGTATTGGTCTTGCTCACCGAAAAACTACTCACCGTCTAAACTCAATCATCAAACATCAACACACAAGCATTCAGAGCCAATCATGCATAGCAAACAAGAAGTATAATTAGAACAGTACACCAATAGTGGAAAAACAAATTGAAAAGTTTGTTAAAAACCTACATGTCACAACAAACCCACATACGCAAAAATCACCAAAATCGGATTTAAAACGGACAAAATATGCTAATTATAAGCTATTGATGGCAGTTTCGTAAATAATGTGAACTTTAATTGAATTAAAATAAATAGAAAATCTGATTTTAAAATCCAGTTAGGGACGGCGGCCACAAATAAACTAAGGGTCTCTTTAAGAAAATGGCCGGCGAAAGGGTATGGAGTGATCCTGACCACTGGATCGAATTTGTGCTGCTTAGATTAAAAGCAAGGAAGGAAGAGGGGGTTTGGCTGCCGGTATAGTACTCCGGCGCGGCGGCTCCATGGCCGGCGGCAAGAAACTCACTGGCACACGCCTTAGGGCGATTTTGGCCACCATTTACCATGGAAAAATCACAGGGAGAAAGAGGGGACAAACACGAGCTCCCCTAGGGCTACTTCGTGGGCAGAGGTGGGACAAGGACGACGGGTGGCTCGAGACGGTGGCAGCGACGCTCTGCAAGGGTTCGGCATCGAAACATGAGCCACAGTGGGAAATGAGGGAGAAATAAGGGCACGAGCGGTTTTGTCACCTCTATACCGAGCTCGGCGACAGGCTACGATCAACGGAGGGGCAGCGGTCGACAGAAACGGCTCCGGCGGCGAGCTCAGCTTCTCGGTGGGATCCAAACGACGGTTGTGAAGCACGGCTAGGGCGACGGCTTGCGCTAAAGTTTGGAAAATGGGTGGCGGTGCACACGTGGCTTCGCTTTATAAGGGCTTGAGGGCGTGGCGCGCATGCTAACTCTTGTGAAATCGGGCTCGGCATCAGGCTCGAGTCGGAGCAGAGTCCGGTTCGGCGATGGAAGGAAGGAGATGCCACTGTTGCGCGGGCCCTGCGCGTCAGTGGGATAGGGAGCGAGCCCCGATTGGCAGCCAAACAGAGAAGAGGAAGGGGGGGTGCGCCTGCTACTTGGCTGATGGACCGCTGCGCTAGGCTGGCGGGCTGCAGGTGAGGAGGCAGGCTAAAAGGTCGAAATCGAAGAGAGAGAAGCTTTTCTCTTTTTGTTTTTTTTGCACAAACTGAATTTTATGAATTCATTTAAATACAGTTTTGAAATATTTGAACTTCAGAACAAAAACTAAATAGTACAGAAAAACATATGCACCAGCATGTATCTAGCCTTATGGTTGATTTTAACTTTGCAAAAATCATTATTACCTAAATTTCAATGCTCACACAATTGCATTAAAAATGAAATTTAGCTATTTAGAAAAGATACAAAATTTCAGGGTGTTACAGATAAGGAGTGGCCGCGTCCGGATATGAGTTGAGGCCGAATGTAGAATCATTATTGTTAATTTTATACTTTGTCATGGGTTACCTACAATTAATTTTGTATATAGATTCGCAGCCTGACCCGCTTGCATCCCTATAGGGAAGGGCTAGTGCCCGGGCATCCGGCCCTGCTCTTGCGCCCGCGCCCGCAGCGCATCCCATTCTGTGCTAGCACTAGCGTCTGGATGCCCACCCCAAGGTGCCACACCAGTATCCTCAATGACCCCCACCACAACGCGCCGCTGTTGACACTTTTTAACGTCACTCGTGTTAGGTTGTCATCCCCAACATGACACCAAGAGTGTGGTTGTATTATACTTATGCCATTTAACTAAATAAAGTTATTATAGTATATATCCGCAAGCGCACAGATAAATACACCCATTGTAGCATTTCACCCAGGTTTTCCTAAGTATCGTTATTTATAATTTTACCAAGGAAAGAAAAATCGAAACTGGAATATATAAATAGTTACAATGGCAGTAGAGATAATCATTTACACTTACTCAATAATAAATATCAAAACAACTAATCACTTGTCATGAAAGGAGTAAGACAAATAAGATAAATGGTAAATGATAATCATGGGTATTCTAGAGACAAGATGGAGTTAACATTATTCAAGTCAAGTAGTCATGGAGATTAATTTAGAGATGTAAATCATAAGTATTTCTTATTCAATCAGTCTATTAATCAATCTAGCTATACACAATCATCTATGATATAATCAACATGTCATCTATGAATAAGGAACATTACTGAGAGAAAAGTCAAAAACAGAGTAATGATCTCTTCTCTGTAACCACGTTCTACTAAGTTCTATACTCGAGGACTGGACTACAAAGGACTCAACAGGAATGTCACACCCGCGATCTACCACATGGCCCGGAGCATAGAGTGCATTCACAGACAAGCGTAATCTAAGCACCACGCCTACTGTAACACCCCAGGTGTTTATCACCAATTAGACAGTGGGTTTAAGATCAAACCTGATAGATTAGTGGAGATGACGATGCCAAAATCAAACCTATGGAGGTAAGCCTCAACCTAAACTTGGATATTGCACCCTTGCTTACATATAGGCTCAATTAAAAGATATATGCTTGGGTGTTGCTATCAAAGTATCTTCACATGTCTCACATCAATAACTATCTATATTGATCCCTGGAAAAGTTTCATGAAGTTTGGAATCAAAAAGTCACATGAAATGATGAGTTATATGCTTGTTTAGATTATAACTAAAACCTACACTTTTGTGCAACCTATGCATGGTGGGTATGTTTGGCCTCTACAACACCTTAACTACACTTAGGACACTTAATGGAACAATGTTCATGTTGATCATTTCGCCTAAATATGCTTCTAAGTGATGGTTGACCATGTATGGACCCTAGGACCCTTTCGTTTGACCATTTCAAAAGTCTGACCTAGAAGCTTTGCATGACTGTGCACCCTTTTACAAAGTTCTAGAGAATTTTATAAGGAACAAACTTTGTTTAAGAGTCAAGTCATGAAAATGTGTGGAACATGCTCAAACAGGGCCCACAAGGCAGTTTTAGGGCTGATTTCAGCACTTAGGCATTTTTTTAAGCCCTAATTCCGGTGACATCGATGTTGACATCCCGCGTTCTCCAAATTTTGCTAAGCAACTTGAGTTAGTCCAAAAATAAAAGTTCAAGATTATGTTATGGAGAAGAGAATGCAAAAAGTTGCACTAAGTTTGATCGAGTTTCGACCTCCGAAAGCGAGTTTCCGTGATCGCTGTTAACATATTGACACTATCATCTTGGAGCTTAATTATCCGCTGTTACAAAGCTCAAATGGCCGGGCACCCTGAATAAGAAATGTAGAGCATTATGCGGGCTGCAACTTTGCTTTTGGGCCCAAAGTCTAATTTGGACCCGAGCTAGCCCAAAACGGCGTTCCACTTTGCCCACGTCACTGCCCGCCACGTGCTCGTTGAATTGTCTCCGTGTCAGCCATGCAGCAGCGCGCGCGCCCCATTGCCGCCGCGCGTCTGACCTCCGCGCCACGCGCCGCCCCGCTCCCTGCGCCTCCAAATACGAACGCTCGAGCGTCACCACGCATCCCGCACTCGCTCTCGCCCTTCCTGGAGCTCTCCCTCTGCGCACGCACGCCAGAACAGAGCCGCCATGGCCAAGCTCCGGCCACCGAGGTGTTCCCGCTATTCCGCGCCTCCTTACTCTCCACGAGCACCACCAGCAGCTCCGCCCTGCGACGCCGAACTCGTAGCACTCCTTCTCGGCCTCTCCTCGCCGTCGTACCGCGTGTTCACCGGAGCCGAGACCGGCCATGGATGCCGTGCACACGGTCGGGAGGTCACGGTGCATCTCCGGCCGTGATTCGGCCCTCCTCGGGTGCGGTAAGGTGCGCCGGTGCTCGTGCCGCCCTCGTCCGCCGCCGTCGGCGACCCCCCCTCGCCGGAGCCGAGAAGACCGGCCGCCTCCCCTGCTTGGTGTCGGAGGAAGAAGAAAGCTTTAGGCGGTGTACGTTTTCCCTTAGAATGACAGGCGGGCCCGGGTGGGTAATGGGTCCCACATGACAGTTTATGAAGTGGCCATTTTGGGTGTGTTTTCGGGTGCACTTAGCAGTTCGCGGGTGAAGTAGTTAGACTTCGTTTTTGAATTCCAGAAATTTTTGTAAATCTTCTAAAAATCATATCTCTTGCTAGGTAATTCCAAAAATAGTAAATATGGACTTTTTGGAAACCTTGAGAAGAGATCTATGCAGTGGAGTCATAATATGTTACTTGTTTGTAGATATTTTCTGATGTCCTTATTTAAGTTTTAAAAGTGCTTTAAAAGTGCCTCTAAACTTGACCAGAGCAAGATCTGGAGTTTTAGAACTCCAAAAATAGTGATTCTTGTTTTGTTAATTTTGTGATGACATGTACTTGCTAGGAAAAATATTAAAAACACTATTTGTTCACTGTTTTCTTAGGGTTTTGATTGGACCTTGATAAATAAGGAATTTACATTATATTGCTTGTTATTTTTATATCTTGAGTTGTGCTGCTCCAATTGATGTGAAATTTTTATGGTAGGCTTGTCATGCTATGGATGTACTGTGGTATGAATTTCATGATCATTGCTTACTGTATGCTCAAGTTATTGAGTTAACTTGTTTATGGCTTGATAAATAGCTTATAAATGTTATATAAATGATAAAATAGAAAATGTTGCCCCATCACCTTATTATGATGTTGCTCTATGATGTTGGTTCATTCTATGGCCATGTGTTCACAGAAAATATTGAGTTTTAGGTTTTACTTGCTCTCCCATGATTTATTGCTATAGCTATTTGTCTTTTTCATAGAGGTTGATCTACTTGTCTAAATAGCTTGAAATTTGGACAGAAGACTTTTGAGAGCATTTGTAGACCCCTGTAATTTTGGTAGAATTTATTGAGAATCTTTATGATGTGGTCATAATTCCACCTAATTATCTAAATAAATTAAGAAAATGTATTAAAAGAATTTATTTAGTAATTGACACTATGTTTTCTGGTGTTCATTAGTCATGTGTGACATGTTGGTAAAGTTAGTTTTGTCCAAGTATATGTTTGCAACATAAGTTAATAATTATTCCTTGCAAACAAGGTTTCTGGACAGATCTGGAAACTTGGTAAAGTTCTTCATGATAATGTGCTTTGTTGTGAAACTTATTTATACAAAAGTTGTAGATAATTTATGTATCTAGCTACTGTTAAAATTTGGTGACATTTGGCCATGTGGTTTAGGAGTTATAGCTGTTTAAAGTTGGGTACAGAATTGCTTGCTCTCTGTCTTGTTAGATCAGTTGCTGTGTTTATGTAAATTCGACATGTTAAACTTTAGAATCATGCTGTGATAATTATAAATGAAATATAGATAATTTCATAAGCTTTCCATAATGTCTTCTTGCAAGTCATTTGGAGCTGTAGATCTCCAGTTATGATTAAATTACTCAGCTGTTGGTCTGATGTCCAGAAGGTAGCAATTTCTAGTTCTAGTACTTTGATTAACTTTGTCATGCTTGGGTATTGAAGTGTGACTCATATCTTTGATGATACTCGGGTGGTACCCTATGGTCTTGTGAGACTTGTTTCTTGATTGATGTGCTTGCCCTCTTCTATGTTATGTCTTAATGAGGAGTAAGTTAATTAGCTCTAGGGTTTATGTGAACTTTGGTATGCTTGTTGATTATTTTGTTTATTGCACTTCTATGCATTCATACATATGCATTATTGCACCTCATTTAGGTACGCTAGCAGAAACGCGTAAAGGATCTAAGGTGGAGCCAAACCCAAAGATGGAGTTGATGGATCTATCCCGAAGATAGAAGGACCGGACAAGTGATAGATTGGAAGATGCTCGCCAAGCGAACTCATCTGACATACTCTAACTTGAGTCGGATCCCAGGCAAGCCCCGGAGCATTATAAGCCTCCTATCTTCAAAGCAATTAATTGTATGTATATGTTATAAGTATTGTTGCATTAAGTGGTAGGAGTTGGTTGGAAACCCTTGCTGCATTATATCATTCCTTGTCCAGATATATGAATCCTTGAATCCTACATAGACTAGGATCGAGTAGATGCTTAGCCCTGCTTTAAGCGGTAGAAGTCAGGTGATTTCCTGTCACCTGCGAGATATAGGGATATTCATATATGGCACGGTTGGCTATATTTGCTATCGTGGAATGGAACCATGTGTTAATAAAATGAAATGAGACCGGGCGGGATGACGATAGTGAAGCAACAAGGCATGGAGGTCTTGGGTGTGAATCTATCCCCGTCTGAGTCGTTTAAGGACTGATTCGCTGTACGTCCTTGAGTCATGTTGAACGCAGTCTAACACTTAGTTGGCCGGATAAGCCGTTCCGACCGCGAAGCCGAGTAATGTGGTTCAGGCCGGGAATCGAATGGTAGGTTGCTTCTTGGAGGAGAGAAAGGATGTGCTTGGGGACATTGGCGTGAGACCAAGGGGGGGTTAGAGTCCCTATCACCTGGCAGAGTGTCGCCCTTGGGGTCGCGACATTATTCGGACCCGCGATTCCTGAATCATATGAAACGGTGGCCTGTGCGACCCTGGCAGGGGTCTGCACGGTGAGTGTTAGAAATACCCCTCCAGCTGGATAGGAATTCGATTCGAATCGCCGTCGCTCCCGGTTAGTGAGCACTTGACTTGAGCAGCGGCAACGTAGATTCAATTAAATTGAACTGATGGTTAATTGGATCACGATGGAAAAAGGTTGCCTCAATTTATACCTGCTATGGTTAATATTGTTTGCTCCTAATAAAGTGAGTGCTCTAGTACAGGTTCTAATATAGATGATAGGTTAATGATAATTAACTTGATGCTTAAGCATTAATGATTGATCATCTATATTAAGCTTTTATGCAAAAAGTTGTCAAGCTAGCCCCACTTTATATCAGCCTTGCATGATCCTTGGTGTCACCTTATTTCTGGTTTCTGACGGGTAAGTCTAGCTGAGTACCTTCTTGTACTCAGGGTTTTATCCCCACTTGTTGCAGGTTGTGATGTATCACGGCGACTGCAAGAGTTGGTTGGCTCCTGCCTTAGTGGCGGAGTGTGATCATGGGCATGATCCTTCTGAGCTACCTTATCTCTAATGCTTTTGTTGGAAGTCGACCATGGTACTGGCATGTATTTGAAATAAGAATAATGTTAGTTTCAAATTACTTTGCTTCCGCTACTTTTGAACTTAAGTTGTAATAACTATGTTGAACTCCGATGTATATTGAATTACTTGTGAAATGGTTATAACATGTGACTTGTTATGTTGAATCACTACGATCTTGGCTGGTATGTTGGTTGGTTCGAAATCCCTCGTGATTTCATTGGACTACCGGAGTTATATGGGCTCAAGTGCAAGAATTTGATCACTCCCGTGATTGTTTTTGTACTTGTGCTCTTATAATTTGGACGGTTCCGTTACAGCTGGCATCGGAGCAAGATTCAACATTAAACTTGTCATATGTGTATTTAAAACAAAGGTTTTGTTTTATAAAATCAGTTTTATCAACTTATAGTTATATATAGGTTTGTCAAATCTAAATTTTAAACCTAAGTATGCCAGTGGTCAATTTCCTTATGCCCATATAAGGATTTTTAGGTGGCTTATATAAGTACTAACTTGGGGGTTTTTCATTATGCATCTACGCCCAGGCCAAGGTATGTATGTGTGATGACTCTCCCACACTATGCTACCCGGTGTGTCAGATCAGAGGTAGCCTTCATATATGAAATAGCCATATATGTTGCTAGTTTACTTTTATGCAACATCGCACCTACGCT
Source organism: Saccharum hybrid cultivar R570 (assembly GCA_038087645.1). Classification (NCBI taxonomy): domain Eukaryota; kingdom Viridiplantae; phylum Streptophyta; class Magnoliopsida; order Poales; family Poaceae; genus Saccharum; species Saccharum hybrid cultivar. The sequence goes on from JAQSUU010000542.1 coordinate 1,405,201, forward strand.
CAGGTAAGTGTGAGTTGTGAGAGCATGACCGTACAAACTGCGGTCTAGGGGAGAGCTAGTTTTGGTTACTGGATTATCTACATGTTACACACATGTATATATGAAGGTACTTAATTGTGGGTGATCGATTGATTCAGGTAGTTTTGGTGCTACATGTACGTATACAGGGGTATATGTATATGGGAGTGCTTAGAATTTTATCTTCCTATTTCATTGTGTGCTATATTTGGGGAATTGTTGGGCTGCAATGAAACTTTTCTGCAGGTACGCTAACCATGAATGCGTAAGTCGAATGTAGTTGGCGACTAGCTATATATCGAAAGAGTGCGTGTTATGCCATCGACATAGAACGTGATCGCCACTTTAGGTTGGTAATCTTGTGAGGACGAATAGGACGAAGCATGCATCTTCATGATTGTTGCATTATGCATGGCTATACTCTTCTCACCCTTGTTCTATAGTGTGTAACTTGTGATCAATGTGTTACACTATCTTTCTTGAGTAAAGTAAAACAAAAATGCCTTGTTCCATGTTGCTTGAGAAAAGTGTGTGCTTAGTTTTGTTAGAAATAATTGTGGTTACATGCTTGAACCTATAGATGCCCTCTAGTTTAGCCAAGTGGTGGATATGCTGTCATACAAGTTTTTGAAAATGTTTTAGACCTCACTTAAGTAAATTGGATTCTCGTGAATGAATTAAATTGGTGTTGGTCTAGGGTAACAATGTTTAGAGCCACTAGGATGATATGTTTGTGTGCTCTCTTGTTAAGTAGAACAAAGGCAAGCTTTGTTTTGCTTATTGAACGTTGGCTGCTAGAACGGTTTCTAATGTATTGATGCTTTCGTGGTCATAAATGTGTTTTCTGTGGTTATAGAGAATATCAAAGTTGTAGCAAACTTACTTCTCTAGCTTGTCCTAAAATTTTATGACCCTAGGTCTTATGCTTTGAGAGTTATGAATTTTAGAAGTTTACTGTCAGGTTTTACTTATGCTCTGAATAGATCTGAATGTTTGCTTTGTTTGACCTGTGTGCATATGGAATCATGTCTTGGAGATAATAGAAGAAGTGTAGTACTTTTTCTATGCTTTCCAAAGTGTCCTATATCACTAATTGGGGTGGTCTAAATCTCTAGTTATGAGCTTGCAAAGTGGAATGACATAATCTATCCAAATCTGGGCAGAGATGTCTTTTTTTTTGTCTTGTTTGGCCTTGTTAGCTGTATAATCTTCTTAATATGATAATAATAAAGTTATAGAAAACTTAATAAGCTTTACATAAAGTTAAGGCTCAGCCTTGTTGTGTCCCTAGAACTCCAGTTATGCATTTTTGAAGTTCTTGTCAGTTTTCTGTCCATATTGGTATAGATCTGAAACATCAGCATGTTTGACCATGCTAACCTGTGATTTAGCTTTTGGTATGAATAACTAAAGTGTAGTCATCTTCCTAAGTTTTTTAGAAAGTCTAGGATCACCTTTGTAGGATGTCTACAACCTCAGTTATGGTTGAAACAAGTAAGTACTGTGCTGCTGTCCAGATTCTGGGCACATGCTAAGTTGGCCTCTTTAACTAACGTTTGTTTGGACTAAACTTGTAGTTAGTTCATGCTTGAGATAAATGCTTATTTTGGGTGAGCCTTGTGCTTTATATTGGTTGCTTAAGCCCATTGTTTGAATTTTCTCAAATGATTGCTTGATTGTGATGTTGTATGTATGCTTGTTATCTTGGTAGTGCCCTAGTTATCACCTCGTTTGTCCTCGGTGAGCATACGAGGGTCACATAGCTTTATCCTAGAACAACATTCACATACGAAATTATATGGTTGTTGTCTTCTATTAGGTTCTCTATCTTAGGAGCCTGTGCCTGTAGACTTGGTGGTTAGCCCTTGAATGTTTGTATCCATGCCTGTGCTTGACCGAAAGTCCAAAGTTGATTTCTCCTATATGTTTGTATAAGCCGTGGATGTTTTCCAACCCTTTTTGTGAAGACCCTTATCGAATGACCCACCAAGTTAACTTTCATCAATGCTAGGCGTGAGTGGAATCAAGTAAAAATCTCATGCTTAGTCACCTCCGGCAATTAAGCTATGTTCTCTTGTGCTATGTTTTGATCTGCGAATAGCTTCCCTGTGGATTCTAAACCTTGTGACTACCCTTGCTTGCTATCCCTCCTTGTATGGCGCTTGTTCATACAGCCCATTGGTGCCACTTGAAATTTCACTTTCGTTGTGCGTTTAGTAATGGTGTTATGAGTAGCCGCTGATGGTGCCGCGACGAAACCAAGGACCTCCTGTGGCTACAGACACATGGTTGGCTGCCTGGCACGCGCTGGTATCACGGTTTCTAGTCATGATCCATTATCAAACGACAGACGATGTGCTATTTTCTTGTGTTCCTTCTGGGTTATCTCTCCATATCATATCGTAAGATCCATATCTTAGACCGAAAGTAGTGGAGTTTCCTCCTGAAGTTGCTAAGAGGATAACCTTTAAAGAACAGGTCACCGACATAAACTTTAACAGACTGTAATATGTGGTAGTCAAGTGACCCTACATAGTTGCCCAGTATTGACAACCAGCATCTAGGGAGCCACGTATCTCAGCTCTGTTGGATAAAAAGGACACGCAACACTTACTACTGGACAAGTCATTCGTTGGATAAGAATCAATCGTCACATTATGTAAATCTTAACCTTTGTATGCATAATGGCCATACCGTTGAAATCAACCATCTTTGGTGTGACTCCTTATCCACTGACTTCGATGGCAACCATCTGTTCTGCATCAACCATAGTTGTTGTGGTCGAGAATGAAGAATTGAAAAAAATTTTAGTGTTGAGAGACAACTAATTCGTTACCAATAGGAAGGTTAATCTCCAGCTAGGTAACGACTCTTTGGTAGCTACGAAGGCTATGTCTTACAGAGCAATAACCAATAAGAAGTTAATTAACTAGTCAACAACTTGCATGGTATTCTATCTTCTAGAGCCATTGTGATCAAGTCAATTTTGTCTTGGACAATCACACAGATAGTGCAAGGTGTTCTATCAGCTAAAGCGAAGAATTAGAAAAAGTATGACCTAGTTCCTGTCTGTATCCTTGTGCCCATAGGTACCACCAACGGTTTGTCCATAACTTTATTGGATGAAGTGTCAAGGAATATTCGGAAGCGGTTCCTTATCCTTGTAGGAGTGTTCTCCAGGCAAAGTATGCGTTTTGCCCTGCAAAAGTAACCTGCAAGTTCAAAGCGTGTGCATCCTCGGATTGGTATGTAAATTAATAGTCGAGATCTACTGTTGGATGGCCCTTTTGAGGTCTCACAGATACTAGTTTACACTCTTTCATTTGCTTTTGCTTTCTCGTATCCCTAATGTACGAGCAGCCTTGGTTTCTGCAAATCAATTTATACCATCACGAATCAAAAGCAACTGGAAAAGTGTCAAACAACAGATTTCCATCTTGGAGCTGCTGTTTGATCCTAAAAAGGAAGCCTCAAGGTGAAAGTTGGCCTGACAAAGTTGTTATGCTACAAGTCAACTCAACTTATAGTGCAACTAAGTCACAAAGGAAAATTTTACTCAACCGCTTGGTGGTAGACTACTTCCCGCGGTTTGGTGAATATTACAACTTTTGTTGTCCTTAAGGCCTCGTTACATCTTTCTTTGGGAATTATTTTCCAATGATGACATACTTTGGTACCTTATAAATGTTTTTACCCAAGAGGTTGCATCTGATTCAACTCAGATAACTGTTGTCTTTGGATAAAAGAATCTTTTAGATAGCTGTTGGCAGAAATAGAAAGCCAACAGAGTCAGCTATCACATTCACTAACCTCTCGATAGACTCAGATAATACAGTGTTGTCATCATAGAAAGAGAACTGCACACATGGAACCTTAAGTAGTTTTCCATTAGTTGGTGCCTAAATAAATGAACATTTACGACCAACATAGACCTTGTCTATTGGTTAGTCAGTATCCTAAAGTCTCAGAGTATATTTGCCGTCTATGGTCTCACACTGTTGGAAGGTTGTGCTCAAGCCATTTTGGTAGAGGACTGCTTTTCAAACTTTGTGAACATAGAGTCATTTTAACGAGTATACTTCTGATTATTTCGGTCTAGTGTCAAGTTTATATGACCTATGTTGTGGTCATTAGAAAGTCAGATACTTGTGAGTGGTTCACTCATGGACCAAATGATCTCCGTACACTGAGAATGCAGTATGTGCTATCTTGGATTCCTCCCAAAGTAACAATGCTTCAAGGAAGTCAATAAAGGAAATTCTTCAGACAAATTTTATCATGAAAAGTAAGTATCAGAAAGTGCCTTTGGTCAAATTGTTCACCGATGTTGAAGCTTTTAGCTGAATGCTATAGCAGATGTTGGGAACTGGATAACGTGTCTCTCTTCCTTAAAAGATCTTCTATTCCGAATCTCGGGACACGATTCTTTTAAGGGGGGAGGGCTGTAACACCCCAGGTGTTTATCACCAATTAGACAGTGGGTTTAAGATCAAACCTGATAGATTAGTGGAGATGACGATGCCAAAATCAAACCTATGGAGGTAAGCCTCAACCTAAACTTGGATATTGCACCCTTGCTTACATATAGGCTCAATTAAAAGATATATGCTTGGGTGTTGCTATCAAAGTATCTTCACATGTCTCACATCAATAACTATCTATATTGATCCCTGGAAAAGTTTCATGAAGTTTGGAATCAAAAAGTCACATGAAATGATGAGTTATATGCTTGTTTAGATTATAACTAAAACCTACACTTTTGTGCAACCTATGCATGGTGGGTATGTTTGGCCTCTACAACACCTTAACTACACTTAGGACACTTAATGGAACAATGTTCATGTTGATCATTTCGCCTAAATATGCTTCTAAGTGATGGTTGACCATGTATGGACCCTAGGACCCTTTCGTTTGACCATTTCAAAAGTCTGACCTAGAAGCTTTGCATGACTGTGCACCCTTTTACAAAGTTCTAGAGAATTTTATAAGGAACAAACTTTGTTTAAGAGTCAAGTCATGAAAATGTGTGGAACATGCTCAAACAGGGCCCACAAGGCAGTTTTAGGGCTGATTTCAGCACTTAGGCATTTTTTTAAGCCCTAATTCCGGTGACATCGATGTTGACATCCCGCGTTCTCCAAATTTTGCTAAGCAACTTGAGTTAGTCCAAAAATAAAAGTTCAAGATTATGTTATGGAGAAGAGAATGCAAAAAGTTGCACTAAGTTTGATCGAGTTTCGACCTCCGAAAGCGAGTTTCCGTGATCGCTGTTAACATATTGACACTATCATCTTGGAGCTTAATTATCCGCTGTTACAAAGCTCAAATGGCCGGGCACCCTGAATAAGAAATGTAGAGCATTATGCGGGCTGCAACTTTGCTTTTGGGCCCAAAGTCTAATTTGGACCCGAGCTAGCCCAAAACGGCGTTCCACTTTGCCCACGTCACTGCCCGCCACGTGCTCGTTGAATTGTCTCCGTGTCAGCCATGCAGCAGCGCGCGCGCCCCATTGCCGCCGCGCGTCTGACCTCCGCGCCACGCGCCGCCCCGCTCCCTGCGCCTCCAAATACGAACGCTCGAGCGTCACCATGCATCCCGCACTCGCTCTCGCCCTTCCTGGAGCTCTCCCTCTGCGCACGCACGCCAGAACAGAGCCGCCATGGCCAAGCTCCGGCCACCGAGGTGTTCCCGCTATTCCGCGCCTCCTTACTCTCCACGAGCACCACCAGCAGCTCCGCCCTGCGACGCCGAACTCGTAGCACTCCTTCTCGGCCTCTCCTCGCCGTCGTACCGCGTGTTCACCGGAGCCGAGACCGGCCATGGATGCCGTGCACACGGTCGGGAGGTCACGGTGCATCTCCGGCCGTGATTCGGCCCTCCTCGGGTGCGGTAAGGTGCGCCGGTGCTCGTGCCGCCCTCGTCCGCCGCCGTCGGCGACCCCCCCTCGCCGGAGCCGAGAAGACCGGCCGCCTCCCCTGCTTGGTGTCGGAGGAAGAAGAAAGCTTTAGGCGGTGTACGTTTTCCCTTAGAATGACAGGCGGGCCCGGGTGGGTAATGGGTCCCACATGACAGTTTATGAAGTGGCCATTTTGGGTGTGTTTTCGGGTGCACTTAGCAGTTCGCGGGTGAAGTAGTTAGACTTCGTTTTTGAATTCCAGAAATTTTTGTAAATCTTCTAAAAATCATATCTCTTGCTAGGTAATTCCAAAAATAGTAAATATGGACTTTTTGGAAACCTTGAGAAGAGATCTATGCAGTGGAGTCATAATATGTTACTTGTTTGTAGATATTTTCTGATGTCCTTATTTAAGTTTTAAAAGTGCTTTAAAAGTGCCTCTAAACTTGACCAGAGCAAGATCTGGAGTTTTAGAACTCCAAAAATAGTGATTCTTGTTTTGTTAATTTTGTGATGACATGTACTTGCTAGGAAAAATATTAAAAACACTATTTGTTCACTGTTTTCTTAGGGTTTTGATTGGACCTTGATAAATAAGGAATTTACATTATATTGCTTGTTATTTTTATATCTTGAGTTGTGCTGCTCCAATTGATGTGAAATTTTTATGGTAGGCTTGTCATGCTATGGATGTACTGTGGTATGAATTTCATGATCATTGCTTACTGTATGCTCAAGTTATTGAGTTAACTTGTTTATGGCTTGATAAATAGCTTATAAATGTTATATAAATGATAAAATAGAAAATGTTGCCCCATCACCTTATTATGATGTTGCTCTATGATGTTGGTTCATTCTATGGCCATGTGTTCACAGAAAATATTGAGTTTTAGGTTTTACTTGCTCTCCCATGATTTATTGCTATAGCTATTTGTCTTTTTCATAGAGGTTGATCTACTTGTCTAAATAGCTTGAAATTTGGATAGAAGACTTTTGAGAGCATTTGTAGACCCCTGTAATTTTGGTAGAATTTATTGAGAATCTTTATGATGTGGTCATAATTCCACCTAATTATCTAAATAAATTAAGAAAATGTATTAAAAGAATTTATTTAGTAATTGACACTATGTTTTCTGGTGTTCATTAGTCATGTGTGACATGTTGGTAAAGTTAGTTTTGTCCAAGTATATGTTTGCAACATAAGTTAATAATTATTCCTTGCAAACAAGGTTTCTGGACAGATCTGGAAACTTGGTAAAGTTCTTCATGATAATGTGCTTTGTTGTGAAACTTATTTATACAAAAGTTGTAGATAATTTATGTATCTAGCTACTGTTAAAATTTGGTGACATTTGGCCATGTGGTTTAGGAGTTATAGCTGTTTAAAGTTGGGGTACAGAATTGCTTGCTCTCTGTCTTGTTAGATCAGTTGCTGTGTTTATGTAAATTCGACATGTTAAACTTTAGAATCATGCTGTGATAATTATAAATGAAATATAGATAATTTCATAAGCTTTCCATAATGTCTTCTTGCAAGTCATTTGGAGCTGTAGATCTCCAGTTATGATTAAATTACTCAGCTGTTGGTCTGATGTCCAGAAGGTAGCAATTTCTAGTTCTAGTACTTTGATTAACTTTGTCATGCTTGGGTATTGAAGTGTGACTCATATCTTTGATGATACTCGGGTGGTACCCTGTGGTCTTGTGAGACTTGTTTCTTGATTGATGTGCTTGCCCTCTTCTATGTTATGTCTTAATGAGGAGTAAGTTAATTAGCTCTAGGGTTTATGTGAACTTTGGTATGCTTGTTGATTATTTTGTTTATTGCACTTCTATGCATTCATACATATGCATTATTGCACCTCATTTAGGTACGCTAGCAGAAACGCGTAAAGGATCTAAGGTGGAGCCAAACCCGAAGATGGAGTTGATGGATCTATCCCGAAGATAGAAGGACCGGACAAGTGATAGATTGGAAGATGCTCGCCAAGCGAACTCATCTGACATACTCTAACTTGAGTCGGATCCCAGGCAAGCCCCGGAGCATTATAAGCCTCCTATCTTCAAAGCAATTAATTGTATGTATATGTTATAAGTATTGTTGCATTAAGTGGTAGGAGTTGGTTGGAAACCCTTGCTGCATTATATCATTCCTTGTCCAGATATATGAATCCTTGAATCCTACATAGACTAGGATCGAGTAGATGCTTAGCCCTGCTTTAAGCGGTAGAAGTCAGGTGATTTCCTGTCACCTGCGAGATATAGGGATATTCATATATGGCACGGTTGGCTATATTTGCTATCGTGGAATGGAACCATGTGTTAATAAAATGAAATGAGACCGGGCGGGATGACGATAGTGAAGCAACAAGGCATGGAGGTCTTGGGTGTGAATCTATCCCCGTCTGAGTCGTTTAAGGACCGATTCGCTGTACGTCCTTGAGTCATGTTGAACGCAGTCTAACACTTAGTTGGCCGGATAAGCCGTTCCGACCGCGAAGCCGAGTAATGTGGTTCAGGCCGGGAATCGAATGGTAGGTTGCTTCTTGGAGGAGAGAAAGGATGTGCTTGGGGACATTGGCGTGAGACCAAGGGGGGGTTAGAGTCCCTATCACCTGGCAGAGTGTCGCCCTTGGGGTCGCGACATTATTCGGACCCGCGATTCCTGAATCATATGAAACGGTGGCCTGTGCGACCCTGGCAGGGGTCTGCACGGTGAGTGTTAGAAATACCCCTCCAGCTGGATAGGAATTCGATTCGAATCGCCGTCGCTCCCGGTTAGTGAGCACTTGACTTGAGCAGCGGCAACGTAGATTCAATTAAATTGAACTGATGGTTAATTGGATCACGATGGAAAAAGGTTGCCTCAATTTATACCTGCTATGGTTAATATTGTTTGCTCCTAATAAAGTGAGTGCTCTAGTACAGGTTCTAATATAGATGATAGGTTAATGATAATTAACTTGATGCTTAAGCATTAATGATTGATCATCTATATTAAGCTTTTATGCAAAAAGTTGTCAAGCTAGCCCCACTTTATATCAGCCTTGCATGATCCTTGGTGTCACCTTATTTCTGGTTTCTGACGGGTAAGTCTAGCTGAGTACCTTCTTATACTCAGGGTTTTATCCCCACTTGTTGCAGGTTGTGATGTATCACGGCGACTGCAAGAGTTGGTTGGCTCCTGCCTTAGTGGCGGAGTGTGATCATGGGCATGATCCTTCTGAGCTACCTTATCTCTAATGCTTTTGTTGGAAGTCGACCATGGTACTGGCATGTATTTGAAATAAGAATAATGTTAGTTTCAAATTACTTTGCTTCCGCTACTTTTGAACTTAAGTTGTAATAACTATGTTGAACTCCGATGTATATTGAATTACTTGTGAAATGGTTATAACATGTGACTTGTTATGTTGAATCACTACGATCTTGGCTGGTATGTTGGTTGGTTCGAAATCCCTCGTGATTTCATTGGACTACCGGAGTTATATGGGCTCAAGTGCAAGAATTTGATCACTCCCGTGATTGTTTTTGTACTTGTGCTCTTATAATTTGGACGGTTCCGTTACACCTACAATATGCCAGCCACTCAATCCTATCCAGAATTAGATCAAGCTTTCTACGAACATATTCATAAGCTCTCTACTAATCATATTTATATCAAGATGTAGATCAAGAACAATCTCAAGAATAGAATAAAGTTGAAATATAGAAATATATTAAAGTAGCATAAAGTCGAATGATGATTACAACGAAATTATCAAGTCTTCGATGAACGATCCTGATCCCAAGCAGTTGCTTGCCTCTACTTGAATCAATCTAGACTAAACTCTAAACTTGAACTAGAACTCTAACTCTCTTTATCTCTGGAAACCCTAACTTCTAGCCTTGCCTTCACAAATGAGGAAGAGATGATCTAATTCTTCAACTGATTCCTTGAGAGGAGATCCTAGGGGCTGTTTATATAGCCCAGGGCGTGGAACCGTAGCCCTTGGATCAAACCGACCTTGGCATGGGGTTTAGATGCATCCTTAGAGGCGGTATACGTAGCTTGCAAGAGAAGGAGCCAAGGCGGCGTAGGGGAGGGCCGGTCGGCCCCACCTGGCGGCGGGTTGGCTCGTGTCGCCTCGTGGAGTCGGTTTAGGTCTTCTAGAATCCCTATCCGCATCCCTATCCGCCTCGTGGAGATTAGGCTGAATGCATCGGTTTCTTCTTTTGGAAGGAGATTAGTTCTGTATTATGCAGCTTAGCCCCTGAAAAACACAGAATCACCAAAAATCGTGGAATTTGTTAGTTTAAACCTCTAAACCTACTGTGGTTAAAATGATAGTTAATTACCGTCAACAACCGTAGGGATGACTAACGTCGATGCAGAAAGCAGCACGGGGCAGACCACAGCGGAGCCGCTAGGGAAGAGGAAAACAGTCCATTGCCAAGTTGCTCGCCTCTCGCTGGCGGCATTGGAGGGTGAGGAGACAACGAGGCGAGGTAGCAAAAGATGAGGAGAGAGATGCAACACCCGATTTACTTTTGAAACATTCAGATGCAGCACTTGTAACATACGTCTTAAGATAGATAGAACGTTTGAAACATACATCTGAAACACTTGCAAAAACACCTGAAAAACACTTGAAACCAGTGTAAACATACGCAACATCTAAAAAACACTTACAACATATGTGTGAAACATATGTAACATTGATCCAGATAAACACACTTGCAACATATGTCTGAAAAAAGCAGATGAAACATTAGGAATAAAAGCTTGCAACGTACATGTACAACCATTGGCAAAATATGCAACATCCCGATCTACTTTTGCAACATCCATATAAAACACTTGCAACATACCTATAAAACATCTGAAACACATGAACATGTATTTTGCAACATGCGGGAGGCCGGGTCGATCAGTTCTAGCCGTCAGGGTCGGAGCCGATGGTGAGCGGCGGCGCGCAAGCCCCTCCAGCACCAGCGGCGGCGTGCGAGCACCACCACCACCAACCCACTAGCACTTGGCTTGGCTCGGCTAGGCGGGCGGCGCGTGGGAAGGGAGGGAGCGTGCAGCACGCGTGACAAGTAGAGCGAGCACCACCAGCACCGGCCTTGGCTCGGTCAGGTGAACGGCGTGGTTGAGTGGACAAAGCGCATGATGAGAGGGAGCGAGCGGCGCACGCGACGGGTGAGCGAGCAACACGAGATAGGGCGCGTGGTAGTAACGAGGCAGAGTGGTGTGCGGCGTCTAGATGGGACGGACGTCCACTCCTATGATTTTCGATCCCTATAACTAAAACTTAGTTGATGGTGTTCAAATTGTCCAATTAAAAGGTTCATGGACACCTATGAGTCTCATTAGCTGAGTTTTCTCATACGGTAATCCGCTCTACCGAGCGTCTGTCTGGCCGGACACACACCTTCGCTGGGCCTGCTGACCAGGTCTGACTAGCCAAACTCCGCTCACGACTTATCCATTTTGTTAAAAAAATCTAGACGCTTCTTTTTCCTATTCACCCGTTGCAATTGATTCCACCAGGATGGACCCGCCTCGTGCCACTCACCCCGCCTATTGAAAGGTCCTAATGGCTAGAGTGGGGTTGAATAGCCTATAAAAATTTCTACAACAACACTAAACAAACCGATTAGACAATTATGCGGCGAAGCGAATGTTGCGCTAGCTTACTAAAAATGCAAGCCACCTACCATAATTCTAGTTGCTATAATCTCTATCCACACAATGTCTGTGTCACTACACTAAGTTAGTGAGCTCTTAAAGACTAACTAAAGAGCCTCACTAACCACTAGACTCGACTCTTACTTGCCCTCAAAACTAGCTACACTAAAGGGCCAAGGTACACTAAGGAATGTAAATACACGGGAAGGATGGAGTGTTATACCGCCGTGTAGAGGAATGAGCCAATCACCAATGGAGTCAAACAATCACAAAGTATGAATGTCTTCTGCCTCAGCGTTTGGTCATGCACCAGACAAAGGCCGAGCCACTGAACCACCACTGATCGGACGCACAGGTCCAGTGTCTGTTCCTATGTCCGATCAGCTCCATTGAGCTGCTCAACTTCCCAAACTTCACTACCCTTGCTCAAATATGCTAACCACCAAGTGTATCACCTTGTGCACGTGTGTTAGCATATTTTCACAAACATTTTCAAGGGTGTTAGCTCTCCACTAGATCCTGCATACGCAATGAGTTAGAGCATCTAGTGGCACTTTGATAACCGCATTTCATTATGAGTTTCACCCCTCTTAATAGTACGGCTATCAATCCTAAATGTGATCATACTCACTAAGTGTCTCGATCACCAAACCAAAAAAACTCCTATCAAGATTTCACCTTTGCCTTGAGCTTTTTGTTTTTCTCTTTCTTCTTTTCCAAGCTGAGCACTTGATCATCACCATGGTCACACCATCATCATGATCTTCACCATTGCTCCACCACTTAGAATAGTGCTACCTATCTCATGATCACTTTGATAAACTAGGTTAGCACTTAGGGTTTCATCAATTCACTAAAACCAAACTAAAGCTTTCAATCTCCCCCTTTTTGGTAATTGATGACAACCCTTTCACGAAGATATGAATTAAAATCATTTTGAATCCATGTTGCTTGCCCAAGCATATTTACCATTTGTAAAAGGATATGGACAAGTTTCATGAACCCGAATTAGTAGAATTGCTCCCCCTACATATGTGCTAAGAGTTTAGATTGAAGCGTGCATATATGCTTAGATAGGAAATATAGGATGCAATGTCTACAAAATGATGCTAAGGTATAAGAGATGGACCTTTGAAGTGTGATACCAATTGGAGTGCACCAAATATACCATCCTTAGCACCATTGCTAGTTAGATATCACTTGCAAAAGCAAGAACTAGATACCTCATGAAATCAACATTATATTTAAGGTTCTAGTACCCCTTATGAAAGCAAAGCAAGGCATATCTAACTATCACCTATGCATGCTAGTTTCTCATTTCATCAATCAAACCTACAACTAGCATAAACCACACAAGCATGGAATTTTAATTTAAAACTTGTGCTAAGCAAGCAAACATATGAAATGCACATTCAAATACATCAATCAAGTCTATGAGGTTGCTCTCCCTACTTGTGTGCTCAAAATTTTTAACTGATCCCCTTACTTTGATATTACTCCCCTGAAAGCCATAGTTTGGTTTTGGCTAATTGATAAAACCTATTTGGAATAATCCTTGCATCTAAGTGTGTGACTAGATAGGATGGTCCAATCCAAGTGAAGGAGCTAGGTGGCACTCATGGATGGAGATGGCCACATGAAATGAAGATCAAGATGATGATGTGAACACATGTGATGATCAAGCTCCGGACTTTGGAAAAGAAGAAAGAGAAAAACAAAATGGGCTGAAGGCAAAGGTGATATCCATAGGGCCATTTCATTTTGGTGATCAAGACACCTAGTGGGTGTGATCACATTTAGGATAGATGATCGTACTATTAAGAGGGGAGCTCTATCGGACAACTCGATCATCTAGTGCCACTAGGTGTTGGAAAACATGCAAATGCATTTAGGCTTAGTGCACAATTGGTGAGAAGTGATTAACCTTTGAAAAATAATTGTGAAAATGCTAACGCACTTGCATGTGTTGGTGAAACATTGGAGTGTTAGCACATTTACAAAGGTGGTGAAAAAGGTGAAGAAAAGGAGGCGTTGCCAGGATCAGGGTGCTGCCACGAGGGTACCGCCATGCTCTGTCTGGTGCACCGCCACCCCTGTGGCGGTGACCAACTGAGAAGGCCGAGAGTGGGGTGTTCGGTTGTGGGCACCGCCACCCCTAGGGCGGTGCCCACCAGGACTTGGGCTGAGGAACGTAGAGAACAGGGTGTCACTGGACACCACGTTGTTCACCGCCACGGCAGGGGCGGTGCACCATTGGGTCACCGCCGTAGGCAGGGCGGTGCCACTGCCATAAAATTCTAGAGGCTGGGGTAAATGGGGTTGGTCACCGTTGTCTTGAGGGTGGTGCACCACCATAAAAATCCAGGGACTCGGTCTCTCGGGCAGCTGGCCGGGTGGTTACCACCACCCTAGGGGTGGTGCCACTGCCGCCTGTCTGGTGACCGCCTGATCAATCAACTAGCCATTGGATTCAGCCATTGGGAGGGGCACCAGCATGTCCAATGCCAGGCACCACCGTGTCCGGTGCCCTCACAAAAAGCTGCTCCAAAGGGGTAACGACTCTATTTACTTGTGGGCTTATAAATAGAGGGTGTGGCCGGCCTTGGCCACTCTCTTGGCACTTCTAACAGGTGCATACACCCTTTGAGAGCTGAGCACACCACTCCACTCACTTGCACACTTGATTTCATCATCTCGAGTGAGATTGGAGAGCCTCTAGTGCATTGCTTTGTGTTCTAGCATCTTGTGGCACTAGTTTGACGATTTGAGCTGGTGGAGATCTTATTACTCTTGGTTTTTGCCAACACCTAGATGGCCTGGTGATTGTTGGGTCATTAAGCAGCTATTGGTGATTGTTGCCGGCTCCGATCGTCAACATTGTGAGGGGTCTTGTGCCTTTCCCATGGGAGATCACGAAAGATAACTCTAGTGGATTGCGCGTGGCTTGTGTGATCCTCATCTTATATTGGTTGTGCAGCACCCTATTGAGAGTTTGGTGTGTGATGCCAATTAGCGCGTGAACCTCCAAGTGAGTGAATCGCCACAACGAGGACTAGCGTGCCGACAAATAAGTGAACCTCGGTAAAAAAACATTGTGTCATCATTTGATTCCGAGGTGATTGGTCTTCATTGGCATTTTTCTTTGTGATTGATTGACTCTATTGGTGATTGGTTCATTCCTCTACACGGCAGTATAACACTCCATTCTTCCCATGTATTTACATTTTCTAGTGTAGCTTGGCCCTTTAGTGTAGCTAGTTTTGAGGGCAAGCAAGTGTCGGTCTAGTTTAGTTAGTGAGGCTCTTTAGTTAGCCTTTAAGAGCTTACTAACTTAGAGTAGTGACTTAGCTTTGAGTGCTTAGAGACAATAGCAACTATAATTGTGGTAGGTGGCTTGCATTTTTAGTAGGCTAGCGCAACGTTCGCTTCGCTTCATATTTGCCTAACTGCTTTGCTTAGTGTTATTGTAGAAATTTTTATAAGCTATTCATCCCCTCTAGCCATTAGAACCTTTCATCCCCCTATGTCAAAGTTCTCCTCCTTTGTCATTTTTATCCTTATCTTTATGCAATTTCTCCCTTTTGTCATCAATGACCACAAAAGTTTAATTTTAGATAGGTTAAGATTATCAATGTCAATTAATGGGGTGAGGATCATTTTCCAAATTTGGTTCAATCTAGAACACTTGCCAAAGATATTTAGCTCAGTTTGATCCAAGGACAGTCTTCTTCACACCTCCAAATAAGGGTTATCTTGTACCATATTGAGTTAAACACTTGTAGCTCACTTTTTAGATCAAACACTAGGTTCACAAGCTCACAAACATGTCATATGCTACCACTAGATCAAGTCAAGCATAGAAGCACTAGTGGTACCATACAAGCATCAAATTCATTTGATTTTCTTGAATAAGCCTATAAGACATGAGGAATGACTAGATGCACTAAACAAGTCCTTAGCCAAGGATGTATGCATGCCAAATAACTTTTATCTTGGTTGCTCAAAGAAGAGGCATGTAATATATGTGGGGGGTTGCATCAACACATATTTGAGAAATCGAATATGTTCAACTCATTCCTTAGCTTGAAAAACCATTTCTCATCCAATGGCTTGGTGAATATATCGGTAAGTTGATCTTCGGTGCTCACACTCTCAATGTAAATATCCCCTTTTTGTTGATGATCACTTATGAAATGATAGCAGACATCAATGTGCTTTGTTCTTGCATGTTGAACCGGATTATTGGTGAGCTTCACGACACTCTCATTGTCACATAGCAATGGTACTTGTTTGAACTTGATTTTAAAATCATTCAAGGTGGCCTTCATCCAAAGAATTTGTGCACAACAACTACCAGCGGCTATGTATTCGGTGTCGGTACATAGTACCCGGGGTACCCCGTAAGGAAGGAAGAAGATCTAGTCCTACTAGGATTCCTCCCCTGTAATTCTAGTAACATTGCTATCATGTAATCCTACTAGGACTTCTACATTGTAACCGACTAGGACTCTTGTCTCCTGAACTATATAAAGAAGGGTATGACTTCCTAGATCGGCAGAACAATAGGAATAGACATCACCATCCGAATGCTAAAGCGCAGGGCGCAATATACTGTTCACCCAAAACTGGACGTAGGGACGCCGACACTATTCTAGCGGACTGAACCAGTATAAATTGTTGTCTCTGCATTTACCGTCGAGTTCTGCATACGTCGATGCCCCCGAACAATCATCCCGGGTAACCCCATGATGAGTTGCCGGTCACCAAATACCAACAGCTGGCATGCCAGGTAGAGGCCTCTGCGTCATTGCCTTCAAGAGTTCGATGGACCTCGACATCAACCACACGTTCTCAGCGATGGCCTCGTGCACTCAACGCTCGTACAGGCTGCCGCTGGGGAGGTGCATGTACACCAGCAAGCTCACCGTGATGTTCAATCTCGAGATGCTGCTTGGGAGCTTCATCCCGTCGGATCATGATCAAGGTCCTTGCCTTCAAGCCGAACCCGGCGCCCGCACCGGAGTTTGCCTCTACGAAGTTCGGCCTCAGGAGCAATTGCTAGCCGGCCACTGATTACAACAATGGGATCCATCTTGACTGTGGAATTCGAATCGGACGCAACATGGTGCAACATGCAAGCCAAATAGATCTTGGCTTCTTGCATGTACACGTATCCATACATGCATGCCTTGCTCGAGTACAGGAACATGCGTGCACATATCACATCCAAGTCTGGGTGTGTTCACTTCCCATGAAAACCCAAAATATTTTCTCTTTCACCCATCATATCGAATCTTTAGACGTATGCATAGAACATTAAATGTAGGTAAAAAAGATAACTAATTGCATAGTTTGTCTGTAAATGTCGAGATGAATCTTTTGAGTTTAGTTAGTCATGGTTAGACAATTTTTGCCAAATAACAACGAAAGGTGCTACAATAAATTTTCAGCCACTTTCACCAACTGAACACACCCTCTGTCAATATGCCAATATACGGGGAGGTGCTTGAACTTGAATCAACCTTGATGGCGCCGTCGTGAAGCACAGAGTTCTACCTCTACGACTCCAGCATCCACCCAGATGACTTGGCCATCGGGTTCCTCCGCGGCAACCCCGTCGGCGGGCAGCTTCCCTTGACCGTGTTTCAATTCGAATCCGACTATGACTCTACATGCCAGTGGGTCCCGGCCCTAGCACGGCTAACACAGTCCATCAAGGGTCCGTTTACAACTACCGCGCTACCTGCCTCTGTTACAGCAAAGAGTCCGACGTCGTCACGGCACACTGCAATGCTAGTTAAAGCAAAACTTGATCATGCACGTGGGTGTCGACGGTGTGCATGCATGATAGTTTCCTCTGCTGCTCGTTTGCGTTTTGACTCCAACACATGATCTACATCACCATGCAAGCAAATAACAGACTAGAAGATAAGGAAGGACAACGTACATCTTCAGACCCATGCATGCAGGCTAAAGTCAGGACTTACATGTATATACGCGAGATCAGCCTTGTCCGACTGCTGTCAAGCCGGAAGCAGGATGTCCGACTGCTGCTGTCTGAATACATCAGCTCCGTCCGGGTACATAGATGGCGAGCCGTCTAGGTTGTCCAAGTACCCGGTAAGCCACGAACGAGCTGTCCGAGCCGGAGGCAAGCTGTCGGGGTACTCGACGACGGATTCCGGGTACTCGACGATAGCTTCCGGGTGCTCGGCAACGGCTTCCGGGTGATGGCTTTCGGGTACTCGAGGGTGGCTTCTGGGTACTCAACGATGGCTTCCGGGTGCTCGACGACGCGTTCCGAGTGATTGACGAGCCAGTCGGCTGACTGGTTTACTTTATCAGCACCCATCGATCAAGTAACATGGTCAATCAACTACTGCATTGAGCCATCAACCGAGCCAGCAAGCTGCACTTCTCGTCGTCAGCACACAATGGGCTATTCTCGTCAACACAACACGACCATTGTCGCCGGCATACTGCAGCCCACGTCATCAACTCTACACAGTCTGACTTCTACTACAATCTCAGAGCATCACATCTATGCCGATGCTCGCTCCTGACTTAAAAGTTATTGGCCAGAGAACTACCGGTTAGATCATGCTGGTATAAAATCTAGGCACCCGAATATGCCAACTATGTCTATCAGTTGGCTCACATCCTGTGACATAGTCCTATCCTGTCGACACTTAGCTTTTTATGCTAAATGTATGCCAAGCCCGTAATAGATTATCTCGGAAGAAGGCAGCCGACTTGCTCTTCTGGCGCGTAAGCCTTAAGAAACACAGTCACAAGGTCACCTTATTCTCAAGTGCTTTTTTGCACTTAAGGTCACATACGTGGTCGTTATTACGGCTACGCGACTACTCGGATAATCCGTCTTAAGTAAATCAAGGCGATGATATCCAAATATACGACAAATACAGGCTACAGTTTTAATTATACTAATAGCCTACATTTGACTCGTCCTAAGTCAATCAGGACACGATCACCAAACTTTGACTTATCCTAAGTCAATCAGGACGCGGTCCCTAAAATTTGACTCGTCCTAAGTTGATCAGGATGCGGTCACCAAAATTCGACTCGTCCTAAGTCAATCAGGATGAGGACGATCACGTGGACATGACGATCGGCGCTCCACACACCAGCTACAGCCACATGTGACACGGCGACAAATCTCTATTATTACATTAGCAAGATGAGTGCAAGCAAATATGCTACTGAGACTAAGGCACGTACATACTTACATTCAGTTTCTATCAACCATCAAGCAAGCTATCAACTAAGCAAGACTTTGTTGGAAGCATATGCACATATGGGAATAAATTCCCTTGCTGTTGCTGACGCACGACATTCCTTAAACGTGAGACCAACATGCAAGCTGCCGGTGGTGACTGAGTACTTTGGTAGCAACTACTCCTCCTACTCTACCACCACCGCTGACTGCAAGCACTCAAAAGATCCTGTTCAGTTCAAGCTCAGGTCGCTAGACCGCACCGGGTACCCGTCATCTATGTACAGCCGCTCCAATGACGCGAGCTTCTAAGTCCAGCAAGCACTGGTTGCTACTCGACGCGATGTGCGTGGCCTCTGACGACTGGCTCATACTGCTACTCGCCCCAGAGAAACATTGCAAGGGCATACTTGGTCCTCAGTCATCACCGCTTAAGCATCAAGCTACTTGATACGAAGCTAGTCCTCAGGTGTCCACACCATAACATGTCCAACGGCCACACCAAGCAAGGCCCATGGCCTACAGCAACATGCAAGAAGACGACAAGCTAGCAAGCTATTGGGAGATTTTTTAATCGTACATAAGTACATGCTTTTACAACTGGTGTACACTTACATGCTCATCTATCTACTCAGACTCCACAACACGTCGATTCTTCTACTCGCTCATTGCCTCGGCTTCTTCGGCTTCACTCCGACTATGCCCATGGGCTTGGATTCAAGGATGGATGATCAAGTTTACAAGCACTCAACCACTAGGCGACAAAGCGATCACTAATCATGTCCTAGGAGGTTACCCAGCTGCATCCCTGAGTATATTCTTTTCAAATCCTAGCGCCAACTATAAGTACTCGTGAAAGCCCTGGTTTGGTTTTGGATAATTGATGAAACCTATGCACTAACCTTTGTTATGAGTTGTAATATGAGCTAGGTTGGTGCAATCCAAGTAAGGAGCATGATGGCAGTCAGATGGTGATGTGGATCACATGATGATGACGGCCACATGTGATGATGATCAAGTGCTCAACCTGCAAAAAAAGAAAGAGAAAAACAAAATCCTATGGAGCTCAAGGCAAAGGTATAAATAGGGATTTTGTTTCTGTGATCAAGACACTATAGAGAATGTGATCACGTTTAGGATAGATGATCATACTATTAAGAGGAGTTCTTAACTAGACAATTCGATCATCTAGTGCCACTAGGCGTTGGACTTCATGCATTGCATTTAGGCCTAGTGCACATCAGTGAGCAAGCAAAAATGTTTTGAGAAATGCTAACTTGACTCTAACATGTTTTGAGAAAACACTTTGAGAGTTAGCATCGCTTGCGGGGAGTAGCTCAAGTTAACATAGATCGAATCGCGCAAAAGATTGCAACTCTGAGAGCTAGTGGAGGTGCCTGGGTGGCACCGCCACCCCCTGTCCGGTGACACCGCCACCCCTAGAGCAGTGCCCAACTGGGCTCGACAGAGAAGGGCCAAGAGTGGCCTGTTTGGGGTGGTCACCAGACATGGCGGTGTACACCGCTATGGGTGCAGCGGTGCATCGCCTGGTCACCACCATTGGGTGTCCGGTGACACCGCCATTTTATTCCAGAGGGCAGGGTTTCGGGGGGCTCGGCTGGGTGGTCACCGCCACCCCCATGGTGGTGCCACCGTCGCCTATCCAATGACCATGTGACCAGTCAACTAGCCGTTGAGTTGACCGTTGGAGGGGCGCCGTCACCCCCTGTCCGGTGACCAAATTCCAGTCTGGTGCCCCCGCAGAAAGTTGCTCCAAAGGGTAACGACTCTATTTAAAGGTGGACTTATAAATAGAGCTTGTGGCCAACCTTGGCCACTCTCTTGACACTTGGTACACCTGCATACACCCTTTGAGAGCTGAGCAAACACAATCCACTCACTTGCACACTTGATTCATCAAGATTGGTGAGCCTCTAGTGCATTGCATTAAGTTGCATCATCTTGTGGCACTAGGTGGGAGCTTTGGGCTGGTTGTGATCTTATTACTCTTGGCGTTTGCCGACGTCTAGATGGCCCGATGATTGGTGGATCGTTGAGCGGAGTTGGTGATTGTCTGTGGCCTCGATCAGTTGCTTGTGAGGGGTCTTCTGCCTTCTCCAGTGGATCGCCAAAGGCAACTCTAGTAAATTGCTCGTATCATTGAGCTACCTCACTTGTGGGTCAGTTCTTGCGATGTCCAATGTGTGGACGAGGTTCGTGCAACACCTCTTAGCTGCCAAACCACCAAGTGTTGGTTAACACAACGGGGACTAGCGTACTTTGGTGCAATCCAAGTAAGGAGCATGATGGCACTCAAATGGTGATGTGGATCACATGATGATGATGGCCACAGGTGATGATGATTAAGTGCTCAATCTGCAAAAAAAGAAAGAGAAAAACAAAATCCTATGGAGCTCAAGGCAAAGGTATAAATAGGGATTTTGTTTCTGTGATCAAGACACTATAGAGAGTGTGATCACATTTAGGATAGATGGCCGTACTATTAAGAGGGGTTCTTAACTAGACAATTCGATCATCTAGTGCCACTAGGTGTTGGACTTCATGCATTGCATTTAGGCCTAGTGCATATCGGTGAGCAAGCAAAAATGTTTATCAAAAATGTTTTGAGAAATGCTAACTTGGCTCTAACATGTTTTGAGAAAACACTTTGAGAGTTAGCATTGCTTGCGGGGAGTAGCTCGAGTTAACATAGATCGAATCGCGCAAAAGTTTGCAACTCTGAGAGCTAGTGGAGGTGCCTGGGTGGCACCGCCACCCCCTGTCTGGTGGCACCGCCACCCCGAGGGTGTGCCCAACTGGGCTTGGCAGAGAAGGGCCAAGAGCGGCCTGTTTGGGGTGGTCACCGGACACGGAGGTGTACACCGCTATGGGTGCAGCAGTGCACCGCCTGGTCACCGCCATTGGGTGTCCGGTGACACTGCTATTTTATTCCAGAGAGCAGGGTTTTAGGGGGCTCGGCTAGGTGGTCACCGCCACCCCCATGGCGGTGCCACCGTCACCTGTCTGGTGACCGTGTGACCAGTCAACTAGCCATTGAGTCAACCATTGGAGGGGCACCGTCATCCCCTGTCCGATGACCAAATTCTAGTCCGGTGCCCCCGCAGAAAGTTGCTCCAAAGGATAACGACTCTATTTGAAGGTGGGCTTATAAATAGAGCTTGTGGCCAACCTTGGCCACTCTCTTGACACTTGGTACACCTACATATACCCTTTAGGAGCTGAGCAAACACAATCCACTCACTTGCACACTAGATTCATCAAGATTGGTGAGCCTCTAGTGCATTGCATTGAGTTGCATCATCTTGTGGCACTAGGTGGGAGCTTTAGGCGTTGTGATCTTATTACTCTTGCCGTTTGCCAACGTCTAGACGGCCCGGTGATTGGAGGATCATTGAGCGGAGTTGGTGATTGTCTCTGGCCTCGATCGGTTGCTTGTGAGGGGTCTTGTGCCTTCTCCGGCAGAGCACCAAAGGCTACTCTAGTAAATTGCTCGTATCATTGAGCTACCTCACTTGTGGGTCGGTTCTTGCGATCTCCAACGTGTGGACGAGGTTCGTGCAACACCTCTTAGCTGCCAAACCACCAAGTGTTGGTCGACACAATGGGGACTAGCGTACCGGCAAGCACGTAAACCTCAGGAGAAAAATCAGTTGTCTCTTGCCATTTGGTATTCTCCTAGTGATTGATTGATATTCATATTTTGATTGATACATCCCTCAGCGCGGCGGATAATCACCTCACACTCTTATTTACATTCCTGCAAACTAGTTGTAACAAGATCTTTAGTGTAATTAGTTTTGAGAGCTTGTCTTACCTTTGCTAGTGTAGCTTCTCACCTAGTTGAGCTCTTTAGTATAGCTAGCTTTTGAGAGCTCGTAGTGACTTAGCCATTGATTGACTTATAGATTATAGCAACTAGAATTATTGGGATAGGTGGCTTGCAAGACTTGTTAGAGCTAGTGCAAAAAGCTTTATAGCTAATTAGTTGTCTAACAAGTTTGCCTAGTGTTTTATAGATTTTAAATTAGTCTATTCACCCCCCTGTAGCCAATTAGGACCTTTCAACTCAGACACAGGCTCGGGGGCTGCGAGATATATATCCTCAGAGGATGTTTTTAAATTCTTTGAGAAGAAATTATAGAGAAGACCCTCCAACTCTTTGTTCCAAAATAGCAGGAGGCTCGGGGGCTACACTCAGTGAGTGCACTTTTTTAGAAAGTGCACACCACTCGAAGATTTCAAGAAGCGCTATATGGTTACTCTTAAGAAAGCACTCGAACAAAGCTTGTTTCTACTCGGCAAGACCTGAAGAAACAAGAAGAGGCTTTCAAGATCAACCATACAGTGCTTAGGGGCTTATCGGTACATATTACCCGAGGTATCCCGTAAGGAAGGAAGAAGATCTAGTCCAACTAGGATTCCTCCCATATAATTCTAGTAACATTGCTATCATGTAATCCTACTGGTCTTCTACATTGTAATCGACTAGGACTCTTGCCTCCTGGACTATATAAAGAAGGGAAAGGCTTCCTAGATCGGCAGAACAATAGGAACAGATCTCACGGTCTAAATCCTAAAGCGCAGGGCGCAATATACTGTTCACCCCAAACTGGATGTAGGGATGCCGATGCTATTCTAGCGGACCGAATCAGTATAAATCATTGTCTCGCATTTATCGTCGAGTTCTGCATATGCCGATGCCCCCCGAACAATCGTCCCGAGTAACCTCGTGACGAGTTGCCGGTCACCAAACACCGACATTCGGCTTCAGCGGTTGATAATGCAACACTATTTTGCTTCTTTGATAACCATGAAACAAGTGATCTTCCTAACAATTGACATGTATCCGATGTGCTCTTCCTTTCAACCTTACATCCTGCATTATCAGAGTCCGAATATCCAACATGTTCAAACCTTGCTCTTTTGGGATACCACAAACTAACATTTTGTGTATGCTTCAAGTACCTCAATATTCTCTTTGTAGTCTTCAAATAACTCTCTTGGTGAGGCTTGAAATCTTGCACACATGCACACAATAAACATGACATCTGGTCTTGATGTGGTCACATAGAGTAGGCTTCCAATCATAGATCGATACAACTTTTGATCCACCATGTTACCACTTGCATCACTCTCCAAGTTTCCATTTGTTCCTATTGGTGTACTAATGGTCTTGCTCTCAATCATACCAAACTTCTTGAGCATGTCTTTCATGTACTTACCTTGACTTACAAATGTACCATTCTTCAATAGCTTGATTTGATGACCAAGGAAGTAACTCAACTCTCCAATCATGGACATCTCAAACTCATTAGCCATCATTCTTCCAAACTCTTTATAAAAGTCTTGATTGGTTGATTCAAATATGATGTCATCAACATAGATTTACAACATAAATAAATCCTTGCTAATTTTCTTGGTGAAAAGAGTAGTGTCAACCTTGCCCATCATGAACCCTTTAGAGAGGAGAAAGTCTCTCAACCTCTCATACCATGCTCTAGGTGTTTGTTTCAAGCCATACAACGCCTTCTTCAACTTGTAAACATGGTTGGGCTTCTTGTCATCTTTAAAACCGGGAAGTTGCTCAATATATACTTCTTCATTGATGTAGCCATTGAGAAATGCACTCTTGACATCCATTTGGTAGAGCTTGATGTTGTGAGAACAAGCATAGGCTAGCAAGATTCTAATTGCTCCCAATCTAGCAACTGGGGTATATCTTTCTTCAAAGTCAAGACCTTCAACTTGAGTGTAACTTTATGCTACCAATCTTGCTTTATTCCTTACTACTATCCCATCTTGATCTTGCTTGCTTCTAAAGACCCATTTGGTTCCAATCACATTGTGGTTCTTTGGTCTCTCCACTAATTTCCATACTTGATTTCTAGTGAGGTTGTTTAATTCTTCATGCATTACATTAACCCAATCCACATCTCTTAATGCTTCTTCTATCTTCTTTGGTTCAATGAATGATACAAATAAGAAATGCTCACAAAATAAAGCCAATCTTGATCTTGTTTGTACACCTCTAGAAATATCTCTAATTATAGTGTCCAATGGATGATCTCTTGCAACATTGGTTAGTTAGAGTATTGGAACTTGATTGTTTGCACTTGCTTGATCATTGGGTTGAGATGATGTACTAGCCACTTGTTAATCTTGCATAATGTCGTGAGAGCCACTTGAACTTGCTTGATTTGTATCATCTTGCACATTTGAGTTAGAAAGCACTTGTACTTGATCAGCTTCTTCATCATTTACTTGTCTAGGCCTCAATTCACCAACATCCATGTTCTTCAAGGTATTTGAAAGTTGAATGCCTCTAACATCTTCAAGATTCTCATTCTCATCTAGGGAACCCTTGGTTTCATCAAATTCAACATCATGTACCTCCTCAAGAGTACCACTTGCCAAATCCAAACTCAATATGCTTTGCTTGTGGTTGAGTATCCAAGTAAGAATCCTTCATTACACTTCTTCTCAAACTTGCCCAATCTAGTGTCTTTCTTCAAAATATATCATTTGCAACCAAAAATCCGAAAATATGAAATGTTAGGCTTTCTACCATTCAAGAGCTCATATGATGTCTTCTCTTTCAATGGGTGACAATAGAGGCAGTTGCTACAATAGCAAGCCGTGTTGATTGCTTTGGCCCAAAAGGATTGACTCACATTGTACTCACTAAACATAGACCTTGCCATATTAATGAGTGTTATATTCTTCCTCTCAACAAGGCCATTTAATTGTGGAGTGTACTTGGCTAAGAATGGACGTCTAATTCCAAAGTCATCACACAACTCAACAATTTTTATGTTCTTGAACTCACTACCATTGTCACTTCTAACTCTCTTGATGGTTATTTCAAACTCATTATGTATGCCCTTGACAAATAATTTGAAAGTTGCAAACACATCACTTTTGTCCACTAGAAAGAATACCCAAGTGTATCTTGTATAGTCATCCACTATCACAAAGCCATATTTGTTTCCACCGATGCTAGTGTATTATTGAAAGGTCCTTGTTTGGTTTTGGTAATTGAGTGACAACTTAGGTGGCCTAATATGTGGTTATGTGAGATACACATGAGATTAGTCCACATGTGATTGTGTCATGAAGGAGCTTATTGCATATGAGACATGACATGGAGTCATGTGACCAAGGTGAAGAAGATCGAGATGAGGCTTGGCTCGATGGACCGGTTGCAAGTGTGAAAGGCAAGTCAGAGGCTTTGAAGCGAGGGACCGCGTGTGACGGTGAAGCTTGGGCAAGACTTGGTGCTGATGGACCGAGGCAACGGTGAAGAGCAAGTGAGGTCAAGATCGATGAACCAATACTGTCACGTGATGATATGAAGTGGATCATATCATTTGGTGATTGGTTGGTGCATGTGTTGCATCAACATCGGCGGAGTTGGAATGGAATGTGCAAGGCAAAGGTATAACCATAGGGCATTTCCATTTCACCAGTCATAGGTGTGTAGAGAAGTTGATGACCGGGTTTAGGATAGATGGCCGTACTATCAAGAGGGGCAAACTTGTTTGCATATCGGTCATCTAGTGCCACTTGAGCGATCTAACTTTGCATACATGTTAGGATCGAGTGGTGAGGCAAGTTGAGTGCCTAACTCCTTTGAGAAAAATGATTGTAAAAATGCTAACACACGTGCTTAAGGTGGTGAACACTTGTTGGTGTTGGCACATTTGCGAAGGCGATGGAGTTTGAGCGGTTGAGAGGGGTTTGGGGTCCTCTCTCCCTCCCGTCGAGCTTGGGAGGCGGGATTTAGGTGTTTTCGAGGAATAGAAATGATCAATTTCCTTTACGCCGAAGTTTGTAAGAAGTAGTGAAGTCGCAAAACAAGTTTACACTGAGAAACACGTGATAGATGTGCATGACGCACGCGATAGATGTGGTTGTGCAACGTCTGTCGCCTAACCCTAGCGGCGCGGCGTGAGACTATGTGGAGTGGCGCGATAGAAGCGTAGGCGTTCGCGTGACAGACACTGATGTCAGCGTCTGTCGGCCTCGTGCTGAGAAGGCAAGCGGCTTTGCTCTGCGACAGACGCAGGACGGGGTCTATCGGCCTAGAGCGCGGTTTGGAGCTCTCTGTGTCACGTCTGTCGCAGCGACAGACGCTGGTGGCTTCAGCGTGGGACACGTCTATCGCTAGGGAGTCGATCATTGGAACGTTGAGCGGGCTAGACATGTGGAGTCGCATGGAGCGATGGATGCTGGGGCAGCGTCTGTCGGGTAGGTGACAGACGCATCTATCGCCCTCGAAATCTGCCCAGTGAGGTTTCCAACGGCTCTTTTCATTTGTGGGCTTATAAATACAAGTGGTGGCCGGCCTTGGCATTAGTTGAGCACCCTTGGGACTTAGTGTCCATGCTTTGGGAGTGCTTGGAGAGCCTCTAACTCACTTGTCCTTGCAAGAGTGTGAATCGATTACGAGTGAGTTGATTCTAGTGCGTTGCTTTGAGAGATTACATCGAGTGGCACTAGGTGATCATGTTGCAAGCTGGTGGTGCTTGTTACTCTTGGAGGTTGCCACCTCCTAGACGGCTTGGAGGCTTGTGGCTCTGTCGAAGCTCGCAAGAAGATTGTGTGAGGTTTCAGAGAAGCTTTGTGAGGGGGATTGTGCTCACTCCGCGGGGATCGCGAAGAGAAACTCTAGTTGAGCGTGTCATTGAGCTACCACACTTGATGGTGGGTTCTTGTGGTGCCATTTGAGAGGTTCGATGTGTGATACCGATTAGCTGCCGAACCACGAAGTGTTGGTCGACACAACGGGGACGTAGCTTGGTGGCAACCAAGTGAACCTCGGGAGAAAAATCATCGGGTCAACATTGTTCATCTTCTCGGTGGTTTGCCTTCATGCAACACAAGTTTGTATTTACTTTCATATATACTTGTGCTTGTGTAGTTGCTCTCGTAACTAGTTTGCTTGTGTAGCTAGAAGCTTCCCCTTACATGGCTAATTTGGTTTGTGTAATTTTGTTAGTCACATTGCTTAGTTTGTGTAGCTAAGTAATTTGCACTCTCTAATTTGGCATTGGTTTCCTTGTTATTGAGCATTGCTAGTGAGCTTTGGAGCTTTATGCTTTTGCTTCACTACTTGTGTAGGAGCTCCCTCGTTTGGCAAAGTACTAGTGCATAGGTTTATGTGACCTTGCTCTAGAATTAATTAGGTGAACTCTTGCTAAGCTTAGCACCTTAGTTGCTTAATTAGGATCTTTGCAAGGTGTTAGAGAACTTAGATAGAGGGGTGTAGTCTTGACTAGACCGATAAGTTTAATTCGATATTTGTTTCGGTTAGACAACACGTTTAAGTTTTAGAAAGGACTATTCCCCCCCTCTAGTCCGCCATCTCAACCCTTCAATTATGTTGGCCCAAACAAATACATATGCAATAATTCAAATGTCTTACTAGTGCTCATTATGCTTTTCTTAGGATGGGTGTTTCCAACTTGTTTGCCAGCTTGACAAGAGTTACAAAGTTTATCCTTTTCAAATACAACATCTTTCAAGACTCTAACCAAGTCATGCTTAACTAATCTATTCAATTATTTCATTCCAACATGACCAAGCCTTCTTTGCCATAACCAACCCGTACTAGATTTAGTGAACAAGTATGTTGTCAATTGAGCATCACTAGCATGGAAATCAATCAAGTATAGATTCTCATATCTAAATCCTTTGAAGATCAAGTTAGAGCCATCTACACTTATGATCTCTACATCATCTACTCCAAATATGCACTTAAATCTAGGATCACACAATTGAGCCATGAATAACAAGTTGAAATTCAAGCTCTCTACTAGCAATACATTGAAAATGCTCATGTCATTGGATATTGCAATCTTACCAAGCCCTTTGACCTTACTTTTTCCATTGTCACCAAATACGATACTATCATAGCCATTACTATCATCGGTGTTGATTGAGTTGAACATCCTTGCATCACCGGTCATGTGTTGAGTGCACCCACTATCAAGAACCCAATGCCTTCCTCCGGCTTTATAATTGACCTACAAAAGAAGATCAATTCTTTTTAGGTACCCACACTTGCTTGGATCCTTGGAGGTTAGTAACCAAGCTCTTTGGCACTCATATGGCTTTCTTCTTTGTGCCCATCCATGGTGCACCAATAAACTTAACATGAACACCATTTGTACCCTTAGTAAGCACATAGAAAGAATCAAGCTTGATTGAGGATACATTAGCTTGTGGTTTCTTGTTCATGCATTGTTGCTCTATGTGACCAACTTGCTTGCAACTTTTGTAATACCGGCCATTGTTCCTCACAAAACTAGTTTTGTGATTAGCAGAGGCGGCCTTTGCCTTTCTTAGGAATATAGCCTAATCCCTCTTTGTAGAGAGATACCCTTTGGCTATCCAAGCACATAAGCAAGCGGTCCTCACCACCATAGGCCTTAGCCAAGGTGTGATTGAGCTCTTTTACCTCCTTCTTGAGGGTCTCATTCTCAACCATTAGTGAGGCATCACAAGTGAAACCATCACTACTAGATGAGATAGAAGTGGAAGTGCTACAAGAAGGGTTAGTGGAAGAAACAATGATAGGCTTATAAAACGATTCATCAATTATATCACAAGTTAAGCCTTTGTCACATGTTATAACATGCTCCTTCTTATTTTGTTCATTAAGTAGAGAGGAATGAGCTTTTTTATGCTTCTTGTGAGCCTTGATAAGCTTCTCATGGGCTTACTCTAGCCTCTCATGAGATACATTGAGCTCATCAAAGGCTTGTTTAAGGATTTTTAGTTCCTTACGCAAGTCTTTGCATTCCCTTCTCTTAATATCAAAATGTTCTTTAGCATCTTCTAACATGTCAATTAGTTCATCTTTGATGGGTTCATCATCATTGTCACTTTCACTTTCATTATCATATTCCTCATCACATCCATCATCACAAGTTTATACCTTAGTGGTCTTAGCCATAAAGCATGATATAGTGTCAAAGAGAGAAGACTTCTCTTGAATGGCAATACTTGCAAGAGCCTTCACTATCCTAAGTGACAACAGATGAACCACCCTTCTTCTTCTTGATGGTCATCTTGTCCTTCTTTTCTTTCTTTTCCTTCTTGTCCTTCTTCTTGCTCTTCTTGTCATCATCATCATCATTGTCGCTATTGTATGAGCATTGAGCAATAAGATGATCCTTGCTTCCACACTTGATGCACCTTCTTGACTCTTCCTTGTTCTTGGATGAATTCTTTCTTCTAGCATGGTAGCCCTTCTTCACCATGAACTTGTCAAATCTCTTGACAAAGAGAGTCATCTTCTCGTCATCCATATCATCAAAGCTTGAATAATCATCTTCACTTGATGTATCTTGCTTAGCCTTGCCCTTTGATGATGATGTGGCTTTGAATGCCACACTCTTCTTCTTTTTCATCCTTCTTCTCATCTTTCTTCTTCTTTTCTTTCTTCTCATCATCATCTCTATAAGCATCATTGGTCATGATATCTCCTAAGATTTGGTTTAGGGTCATTGTGTCCAAACCGGTCCTCACTAGCAAGATGACCAACATGCCAAATCTTGTGGGTAAGCGTCTTAAGAACTTATGAGAGAAGTCATTGTCCTCTACTTTCTCACCAAGTGCTTTGAGATTATTGACAGGCACCTCCATCCAATGGAACATGCCTGGCACACTCTCATCTTCCTTCATCTTGAAGCTAACAAACTTCTCCTTGATAATGTATGCCTTTGCACCCTTTATGGCCTTGGTGCCCTCAAATGATTCCTCCAACTTCTTCCATGCCTCATGAGTCATCTCAATGTTCTTGACTTGCTCAAATGTCCTCTCATCAATAGCATCATGAATGGCACTACGAGCAATGCCATTATTTTGGAGATACACTTCTTCGGTCGTGGTGGGATTCTCTGGATCCTCTATCTCAATTTTGGTCTCCACCACCTTCCACACCTTTCTATTAATTGACTTGATGTGTGTGGTCATCTTTGACTTCCAATATGGATAATTTGTGCCATCAAATTGGGGTGGCTTCTTGGTGTTGTTGATTTAAGCTATTTTGACACCAAAGGTTGTTAAGCCTTAAATCATGGTGACCACAGCTCTGATACCACTTGAAATGTCCTAATGGCTAGAGGAGGTGAATAACCTATAAAAATTTCTATAATAACACTAAACAAACCGGTTAGACAATTATGCGGCGAAGCGAATGTTGTGCTAGCTTACTAAAAATACAAGCGACCTACCACAATTCTAGTTGCTATAGTCTATATCTACACAATGTCTATGTCACTACACTAAGTTAGTGAGCTCTC
This sequence comes from Saccharum hybrid cultivar R570, assembly GCA_038087645.1. NCBI lineage: Eukaryota > Viridiplantae > Streptophyta > Magnoliopsida > Poales > Poaceae > Saccharum > Saccharum hybrid cultivar. The sequence continues at coordinate 1,436,349 of JAQSUU010000542.1, forward strand.
AAAGACTAACTAAAGAGCCCCACTAACCACTAGACTCGACTCTTGCTTGCCCTTAAAACTAGCTACACTAAAGGGCCAAGGTACACTAAGAAATGTAAATACATGGGAATGATGGAGTGTTATACCGCCGTGTAGAGGAATGAACCAATCACCAATGGAGTCAATCAATCACAAAGTAAGAATGCCAATGAAGACCAATCACCTCGAAAACAAATATTGACACAATGATTTTTTACTGAGGTTCACTTGCTTGCCGGGAAGCTAATCCTCGTTGTGGTGATTCACCCACTTAGAGGTTCACACGCTAATAGGCTTCACACGCCTAATCTGCAACCGGGTGTCGCACAACCAACACAAGATAGGGATCCACAAGGCACGCGCAATCCACTAGAGATGCCTTTCGTGATCTCCTATGGGGAAGGCTCAAGAACCCCTCACCATCATCATGATTGGAGCCGGTGAAGGGTCGAGATGGTGGACTAGAGAGGGGGTGAATAGTCCTTTCTAAAATTAAACACGTTGGATAACCCAAACAAATGCGGAATTAAACTTATCGGTTTAGCCAAGACTACACCCCTCTATCTAAGTTCTCTAGCACCTTGCAAGGATCCTAATTAAGCAACTAAGGTGCTAAGCTTAGCAAGAGCTCACCTAATCAATTCTAGAGCAAGGTCACACAAACCTATGCACTAGTACTTTGCCAACCGAGGGAGCTCCTACACAACTAGTGAAGCAAAAGCACAAAGCCTAAGCTCGCTAGCAAAGCTCAATAACAAGGCAACTAATGCCAAATTAGAGAGCGCAAATTACTTAGCTACACAAACTAAGCAATGTGACTAACAAGGTTACACAAACCGAATTAGCCACACAAAGGGGATACTTCTAGCTACACAAGCAATAAGATATCTAGCTAGCTACACAAGCACAACTAGAACAAGAGCAACTACACAACCACGATATATATATGAAAGTAAATACAAGCTTGTCTTGCACGAAGGCAAACCACTGAGAAGAGTAGACAATGTTGACATGGTCATTTTCTCCCGAGGTTCACTTGGTTGCCACCAAGCTACGTCCCCGTTGTGTCGGCCAACACTTCATAGTTCGGCGGCTAATCGGTCACACACCGAGCCTCTCAAAAGGCGCCACAAGAACCCACCATCAAGTGTGGTAGCTCAATGACACGCTCAACTAGAGTTGCTCTTCGTGATCCCCGCGGGGTGAGCACAATCCCCCTCACAAAGCTTCTCCGGAGCCTTGCAGAATCTTCTTGCGAGCTTCGACGGAGCCACAAGCCACCAAGCCGTCTAGGAGGTGGCAACCTCCAAGAGTAACAAGCACCACCGGCTTGCAACACGATCACCTAGTGCCACTCGATGCAATCTCACAATGCAATCACACTAGAATCGCTCTCTCACTCGATCCGATGAACACTATCAAGCATGAGTGAGTTAGAGGGCTTTCAAGCACTACCACATAAGCCACCAAGGCCAAAGTGTGCTCCGCTACTGGCCAAGGCTGGCCAATGGGCTATTTATAAGCCCCTCCACGAAAAGAGCCGTTGTACCCCTTCACTGGGCACAACAGGTAACGACCGGACGTGCTGGTCGAACTGACCAGACGTGCTGCACCACGTCCGATCGCCCAGCGCCATCCATGTGTCCTCCTGAAATCTACCGCGACCGCTCGATCTCCAACGGTCATTGCGCGCCAACGGTCAAACGCAATCGACCGGACGCGCCGCCCAATCGACCGGACGCGCCGATCGCACAGCGCCTGCGCACGCGACGCACCGACCGAACGCGCTCCATGCAACGACCAGACGCGACACTGCCAGCGTCCGGTCACGGTCCAGAGAGCTCCCATCGCGACCGGACGCGTCCGATCGCGTGTGACCGGACGCGCCGCGTGTCCGATTAGCTCTTCGCCACGCTCTACTCCTCTGGGTGCCCGACCGGACGCTTCGGTTCCACGAGGGACCGGACTCACCGGTTGCAAACCCTAACACCCGCGCGCCTGACTGCTGCGTTGAATGGACCGGACGTGTCCGGTTCAGCGTTCGGTCACCACTGTGACCTCCGTTCGCCTCCGTTTTTTTTTTCTGACTTCCGACGTAGTGGGAAATAGTCGTTTCAACTCCTCGAAAACGCCTGAATCCGTCATAGTGGACCCAAACCCTCTCTACCACTCAAACTCCGTCGCCTTCGCAAATGTGCCAACACCACCATGTGATCAACAACATGCGCAAGTGTGTTAGCATTTTCACAAACATTTTCTTCGAAGGAATTAGGCACTCAACTTGCCTCGCCACTCGATCCTAACACATATACAAAGTTAGATCACTCAAGTGGTACTAGATGACCGATATGCAAACAAGTTTACCCCTCTTAATAGTATGACCATCTATCCTAAACCCGGTCATCATCTTCTCTACACACCTATGACCGGTGAAAAGGAAAAGCCCTATAGGTTATACCTTTGCCTTGCGCATTCCATTCCATCTCCATTGATGTTGATGCAACACATGCACCAACCAATAACCAAATGATATGATCCACTTCATATCATCACGTGACCGTATTGGTTCATCGATCTTGACCTCACTTGCTCTTCACCATTGCCTCGGTCCTTCGGCGCCAAGCCATCACACAACTTGCCCTTCACCCTAGCAACCGGTCCATCAAGCCAAGCCTCATCTTGATCTTCTCCACCTTGGTCACATGACTCCATATCATGTCTCATATGCAATGAGCTCCTTCATGACACCATCGCATGTGGACTAATCTCCTGTGTATCTCATATAAACACAATTAGTCCATCTAAGGTTGTCACTCAATTACCAAAACTAAACAAGGACCTTTTAGCCGGAGACAAGCACCTTCCTCCGCTTGATGATCCTCGCTGCACCAAGCCATCTAGGTGGCGGCAACCACCAAGAGTAACAAGCGAATCCCACAGCGAAACACGAACACCAAGTGCCTCTAGATGCAAACACTCAAGCAATGCACTTAGATTATCTTCCAATCTCACAAAGATGATGAATCAATGATGGAGATGAGTAGGAGGGCTTTGGCTAAGCTCACAAGGTTGCTATGTCAATGCAAATGGCCAAGAGAGTGAGCTTGAGCCTGCCAAGGAGCTTAAATAGAGGCTCCCACGAAATAGAGCCGTTGGTCCCCTGCACCTCATAGTTTTCAGAGTGACCGGACGTGTAGGTCAAAAACAACCTGACGCCTGGCCCTCTGCGTCCGGTCACGGATCAAGCGCCACTTGTCCTCGCGTTCAACCACAGTGTTGCATATGTTGCAATGGCTATACACATATATTGCAAGTGTATGTTTCAAATGTTTCATCTGTTTCAAACATATGTTGCAAGTGTTTTATCTAGATGTTGCATATGTTTCACTTGCTATACACACATGTCGCAATTGTATGTTTTAAATATTTTAGCTGTTTCAAACGAATGTTGCAAGTGTTTTATCTAGATGTTGCATAGGTTGTATTGGCCATACACATGTTGCAAGAGTATGTTGTAAATGTTTCATCTATTTCAGACGTATGTTGCAACAAATGCTTTATGTTGCAAGTGTTTCATGAGCAGGCGCGGGAAGTGGGCGCAGCAGTTCCCATGCGCACGGAAGCAAAGCGAGCACGGTGGCCCCCATGTGCATGCGCAGCAGCAAGTGGGGCCGAAAGGCATGCGCGGCAGCAGCAGTGCGTGGTGACAACAGCAGCAACAGCGCACGGGCAAGTGTTGTAGCAGCGTGTGGGCAGGCGGGCGGGCAGGAGCTGCATGCCTTGTTCTTTGATCTCCCTACGATGACATGATCAAACTCAAGCCCCACTAGCCTTTTCTGATTGATTCAAGCAGCGTGCGGGCATGCAACAGGCAGAGCGTCCGGACGTCCGGGCACTAGTCTCTCCATTTCTCGTATAATAATAGACTATAGTTGTTAGTTTGGGGTACGGACTAGAAATTACTCCATCCGGCCTGTGTTTTTTTCGATAAACTAGGGAATAAATTTTAATGATCTAGATGGGTCACAACTTACAAGAACGCGTACAAAATATGGGGCAGGGGTGGGGGAGGGGAAAGGGTGATAGCCTCGGGCCCCAATCCCAAGGCTCCACCCCATGTATGTATACAGTAGGTATATAGCATGGTCAAAGCCTAACAACAAAATGAGAAGGCCTGAAGTAGTTGGCATTCACGGCCTGCTTTGGTTGATGTGATCAACTCCGTGACTCCAAGAACAAGTGCTAGCTCGGGCGGTCGGTTTGCTGTTGTGCCAACAGCCGAGTGCGAGTTCAATCCCTAGGATCGCTCGGGTTTCTCACCGTGGCATATCTCTAAAATAATTAATTATAGTTGCCTCACATGAATAATCTATAACTGTTATACTTTCTTGGCCGTGTTATCTTAGACCTAGATATAGGTTGTAGATCTACCTTCCACACAAGAAGTGTGTGTGGTGTGTGGGAGTCTCGATGGTTGAGGTAATAAAAAAACTCGATGACTCCTTTTCTTACTGGAGGCCCACCCGACTACCTGAGCGATGGAACGCCCACAAACTCGATTGGATGAGATTAATATTGATACCATCATCAATGACTTCGTATCGAGAAATGTTGGATTAGTAGATTGATACTGATACCATCATTAATGACTCACGTCGAAGAGTGTCATCGGAAGAATTTTTAAGATAATTTAATAATATGGATGAATTGTTTCTTATGAATACTACTTTTGCATATACAGTTAAGTGTTTATTAGCAAAATTTCATATCGTGCATGTGTATAAGGGCCTCGAGTTTTGGGCCCTGTTAGTTTCGTTGAAATTGGGTTGCTGCAGCTGCTGATGCTAATTTGTTATGAGAGAAAAACACTGTTCCTTCGCTGAAAAGTACTACTGAAGAACAGGGCGCGGTTTTGCCTCAGACCCCCAACAATGGGGTTGGCCCTGGCAGCTGCCCGTCCGTGCTCTGGGTCACCATTACCCCTTTTCGCTCCATTCGTGTTGGCCCTACTCATCCAGAGCCGCCGTCACCCTCTACTCCACCTCCATGGCCTTCCCAACCCATCCTATCCTTCGGTAACTGAGCATACCCAACTTTCAAATCATAGGTCCGCCATTGCAGAGCACGGATGGGCATGCGTCGATACGAAAGATGAGTGGAGTAGCGGACCAAGAAAGAAAGGACCAAAGGGGAGCGAGACAAAGGGACAAGCTTGAGTTCCTTGTATTTTGTTCGAGTCTGATTTGAAGATAGGTGGTAGCTTTTCTCTTCCACCTAAGCAAAATACTGAGTTGAAGATAGGTGTCATCTCTTCCCTTCGCTGCTATTCGGGAAAAAATTGGATGCATACCGTATGCACTGGCCTCTCCTGCGTATATGTTTTATATGAATGTCATATGTCCTCACCTCATGATCCAACAACACGCATCAAACTGCCTTCCCTGGTTCTATATGGACCGAGTCAATCACGGATCCATGCAAGAACAAGACCATAAACGTTTGATTATTTTATTTGTACACACATATTAGAGTGGTATGCACCAAAGCCATGTGCATACTGTACTGTATACACCTATTTTTTTTTTCTGATTTTCTGTGAACCAGCTGATCTGTAACAGTTGGAGGTACCCTAAGAGGTGCGGGATGCTCGTTTTTCATGAGGCGTCTAATTGAATAGACTAAGCCATTTCTTTTGTGATCGCTGTCGATGTAATTCAGCGGTTGGCTGTGTCGAGCGTTCCTATGGAACGCAACAGATCAAAGCAATATAAAAACAACACGCCACACTGTGAAGTGCTGAACGCGAATGGAAGACAAGAATGCCTCAATGTTCCGTCCATGTATTAAAACTTGACGGAAGGCAAAGATTGTGGACAACTGTTGCAGGATGCAAAGCAAAGATAGCTCGAGCCCTCTCAAGAACTAAACAGGGAGATCTACCGGTTTTTATCAGCCAGCCCATAGCCCCATACAAGACGACGTGTGGTGGTAGATCATCTGGTCAGCTGATCAAGAGCACTGCTCATCCTTCCCTTGCCGTTCCTGCGGACCGCACGGCCGCGCGCGGGCCTCCGGGTGGATGAGGAGCTTGAACCTGCCGTCCTCCTTGCAGGGCTGCAGCGGCAGCTCCTGCGACGGCAGGCGCATCTCCCGCAGCACGAGGCGTCCACCCTCGCGGTGCGCCCGTAGGCTGAGCCACGGCCGCCCGCCCTTGCCGATCACGGAGATCGGCGGCGGGAACGCCCGGCCGCTCCTCGTCCGCCTCAGCATGATCACGTCCTGCTGGTAGTGGTCGTCGCTGCTGCCGCAGCTGGCGTCGTCGAGCTGCTGTTCCTGCCTCCTAGAAGCAGGCAGCGGGGCCGGCGCCGGCCATAGTGCGCAGTGAACGGCCGCTCCGGCGACGGCGTCGTCCGCCATGTGGAGTTGGCGGCGCGGCGTCGTCGTCGGAGCCGAAGCTCTCGGCGCCGAGCGCTTCGGTGAGGTGGTTGAGGAGCAGGGGGAGGGGAGGGGAGGGGAGGGGCGGGGGCAGAGGCGGGGCGCGGAGAGGGATAAGTAGCGGTGGGGGCGCCATGGGGGATGTCCGACGGTCGGACGGGCGTCGCGCGCGGGGGGACGTTACGTGGGTGCACGAGCGGTTGCGGGGAGGGTTTGCGGGCGTCGTCGGGTACGTGGGTGCATTCGAGACAGAAGCCGGGGAGGGGGAGCAGGGCGCTCGCTTGCTCGGCCATTCCATTTCCATGCATGCGCATATGCTCCTGCATGCCCTCTTTCTCGTGGTTGACCGACTCAGATGGAGTTAATATAAAGAGTGGCGCGGTGCTCAGATCGATCAGTAAAACCATCTTCGCAGTTTCAGAAAAACAAGGAAAACACGGAGTGTGCGTTGCCAAACCGAACATGTTTTGGTGACCCACCAACGTCAATCCACCGTTTGAGTTCGTAGGTCGCAAGCCAGAGCTAAATGGGCCAGCAGATCAAACAGTCTCAACCCTCTTTGCCTTCACAATGAAAAAGGCCACCACCATTTGTCATGGTGTTGCTGCTACGTCCTGGGTTGGAATTACTACTACATTCGGAACAGCCCCAAATTCCTACCACGCTCCGGCCCCAAGGAGGGTCGTTCCTTTTTCTTTAAGGAAAAAAGTGAAATGCGCGTGGTGGGTATCTAAACTTTTTCCACATTTTCATCTTTGATTGGATCTAAAATGGACTTAGAATGAACCACTTGAAATATTAAAGGACTCAAGGTGATCACTTTAAGATATCATGGATCTAGCTAGATAAGAATGAGGGAGAAGTTTAAGGACCCACGGTGTATTTTCTTGAATAAAAAAAACCTTTACCTTTCTAGATTATCGATGCAATCTAATTTTACTCTTTAAAGTCATACATTGGATATCTTAACCCCTCTACTCTAAAATTGTAAATTACACCCATGGTTAGAAATGGATTTCAATGTGGTTTCATCATTTTTTAGTTAAGAAAATCCTAAATACATGATAGCTTTTAAACCATGAAAAATGTTTCTAAAAATTACAGAAAATAATCTTAGAGATAGATTGGGACACGCTAAAGTAAAACAAAATATTTAGAGGTCATGAAAGTATATCTATAAAACTTTCAAAAATAGATTGAGATCTAGGAAGATATGAAAAATATCTAGAAAAATCTGGTTTCCAAAACATTTAATCAATATTGAAACACATTTTGAAAACTTTCCGCAACAAAACATGAAATGCAACAAGCATGGACGCAATTGACATTAAGACCCTCTTTGGTTTTGCTTTGCCTTCTTAAAAAATGATAAAGCCACGACAAAACACATTTTTATGGCTTCGGCTTCATCACTTTTTGTTTGAGTTTAACTTCACAAGTCATTTTCGTATGTGAGTGTTTGACATGGTTTTATCGAAGAAACCGCATAAGCCAAAGCTGAAGCCCCTCTAAAAGTCTTGACAAAGAGAACTATGTGTTGCTGGTTGAAGCTCATATTTTTGTCGTAGAAACTAGAAAGTTTTTTCAACACAATTAGCCATTTATTATAATGTGTTTGGGAGTTCATTTATTTATTTTGGATATTTTCTATTTTAGAGCTAAATCTAATTTTTGGAAGTTTCTAGAGACATTTCACGAGACTAAACATTTTATTTGGATTTGTCATGTCCTAATCTATATCTAAGGGTCGGTTTGGTTGGGGACAAGGTAGAATGAGATGGATCTATCTTTGGTGTTATGGATGAGAAGGTCCCGTCTAGTGTTCGGTTGAGGGAGAAAGATCCATCCCTATTTTGTGTATGGTTTAAAGATACCAAAAAGTGGAATAAGGCTGACATGTTGGGTCCACCTGTCAGTGTTTTTTATTTTCTTCCTCTTGCTTTATCTCTTTCTCTTCCCTACTGACGGATCACACACCTACACCGCAGCACTCCGCACGCCGCGCCACCCTCCAGGCCCCTCCAAGCCCTCGGCACCATACGTGATGCACACTACACCCTACGCTGCCCTCTAAACGGCCCCGTCACCAACCTCCGCACAGTCCACGCTGTCCTCCCCACGGCCCTGCCATGACCCTCCGTACAGCCCGTGTCGCCCTCTGCATTGCCCACGTTGCACGCGTTGCTACTCTTCAGCTCTTGCGCTGTTGCAACCCTGCGAGTCCTGCTATGGCTGCGGTCGGGCCTCGTTGCCGGTTCTCTCGACGCCCGTACATCGTGCTCACGATCCATGCCTCGCCCTGCCATTGTATTTGCAGCTCGAGACAGAGGTCGCGCTTGCTCATCTTCCCTATGCCCTGCGCACTTTCACAAAGAGCGCTCGTCCCAGGTGGGATAAGCCCGTCCGTCAAAATTTTGAGGGCAAGCTGGTTCATATCTTTAGGGAATATGCCGAGTGGGATGACTCTGCAGCTACGTGAGTATGAACTAAACGCCTCCAAAAATAGGTTTGTCCCATTTCATCCCTTCTGGTCCTTCCAACCAAATGCTACCTAAGTTGTTTGTCTAAATTTTGATAAGCTTAAAGGTATATTTTATGGCTTACAAACCTTATCAGGTATTAATAGATTTTTTCAACTATAAAAATTATAAAATTGCATTGGAAAACATTTTTAATCTAGACAGGGAGATAATTTAAAAGAGTTTGGAAGTTAAAGGAGTAAGGTGTCTGATTTTAGAGTCACTCTTGAACCCGCATAAAGACGTGCGTTGAAATTTGTGAAGACTATTCATCATGCCCAATTGGCAATTGCCCATCCGTCGCTTGGTCACCTTGTCAGCTTTCATGACGAAAGTGTGACGCATGGGCTAAATGATTAGTTCTTCAGTGCAGGAAGCATTTCCACCGCCATCCTATGGCCAGCCAAATCACTATTGAGCACGCATGCGCCGCTAACTGAAGCGGCACACACGACGACTTAGTGGCAGGAACTGAGGAAGAAGGGGACAGGGGCGAGTGGCGGGTGAAAAGCTAGCGGCGAGGTCGCCGTGGCTGAGGCGATGGACAAGGCGGTTGAAAGCCCAAGTTTAGTTTTGGTAATTAATGACACCAAGTTGCTAATGCCATGTGTTAAGTATTTTGAGTTAGGCACAAGCAACACATGAGATAAAGGTGTATGTGGCAAGGAGTGGTGGCCACAAGATCACAAAGAGATGGTGCATGGACATGAGATGATGATCATGGTGGAGATGCACATAAAATGAAGGACATGATGATCAAGTGAAAGAGAAAGGTCTAAGAGCGCAAGGCAAAGGTATAACTATTGGGTTTTCCTTTTGCCGGTCTAAGATGAGTAGGGAAGTGATTGACCGGGTTTAAGATACATAGCCGACTATCAAGAGGGGCAATCACGGTTAGCTCGGAAATCAAGTGCCACTAGATCAATATCTTGAGCATATGCATTAGGATCTAGTAAAAGAGCTAACATAACGCCTTGAGAAATAATTATGAAATGCTAACACACATGCACATGGTGGTGTACACTTGGTGGTGTTAGCACATTTGCGAAGGCAGTGGAGCTTAAGCGGTAGAGAGGGGTTTGGGTTCCTCTCTCCCTCCCGCCGAGCTTGCGAGGCGGGATTCAGCACTTTTTGGAGAAATGAAACGCCTATTTTCTACTACGCCGGAAGTCAGAGAAGAAACGGAGGCGAACGGAGGTCACTGTGGTGACCGGACGCTGCACCGGACGCGGTCACGGTATGACCGGACGCGTCCGGTCAATGTTCAGCGTCTGCGCAGTTTTCATTTTGATGATCGGACGCGCAACGCGTCCGGTCATCCAGGGAGCTTACTGGACTCTAATCGGACGCTGGCACTGTGGCGTCCGGTCAGTTCAACAGCGCGTCCGGTCGCTGTTTTGTTGTGCGCTACTCAGGCTTGACCAGCGCGTCCGGTCAGTTACGGGACCAGCGCGTCCGATCAGTGCGACCAGCGCGTCCGGTCAGTGTTTCGGAAATTAGCCGTTGCGCGACCGGCGCGTCCGGTCAGTGTGACCAGCGCGTCCAGTCATTTCGACCAGCGCGTCCGGTCAGCGCGATTTCAGCTGTTTGAGTTCCTAACGGCTAGCTGCGTACCCCTTCGTTATAAATAGACGTTGGCCGGGGTTTGAGGGTAACTCTTGCACATTTTGAGACCTAGAGACATCCTTTGAGCTAGAGAACAACCCCTCCACTCATCTCTTTGCATAGTTGCACATCTTGAGTGAGATTGAGTGAGATTCAAGTGCATTGCTTGAGAGTTGCATTCTAGAGGCACTTGATCTTCGAGTTGCTGCGGATTTCTTGTTACTCTTCCGTGTTTTCCGACACGGTAGACGGCTTGGAGCAGCGGAGGTGATTGAGCTCGCAATTGGAGATTGTTGGAGCCCTCACCAAGTGTTGTAAGGGGTTCTTGATCCTTCCCCGCGGGAGTTCGCAAATTGGATACTCTAGTGGAGCTCGTGGCTTGGAGGATCTCCATCTTGTGTGCGGTTGTGCGGCGCCCGCCGAGGGCTCGACTCTTGATAGTCGATTAGCTCATGAACCGATAAGTGGGTGTATCGCCACAACGGGGACTAGCTTGCCGGGAAGCAAGTGAACCTCGGGATAAATTCTTGTGTCATTCTCTTCCCGAGGATTTCTCTTGTATGATTGATTGATTGATATTTCTCTTCTCTTCACGGCGGTATAATCACTCGAAGCTCTTCTCTCGTATTACTTCTTGTTTCTAGCTTGTAGTTGTTGTTGTGTTTAGTGAATAGCGGTACTAGACTTGTGTATGTGGCTTGCTTAATTAGTTAGAGCTAGTGCATTTGCTTCGCCACCTTTCGTACTAACTTGTGGTTAAGTAATTCTTGTAGAAGTTTTAATTAGGCTATTCACCCCCCTCTAGCCTATTTGGACCTTACAGCGGTGACTGGGGGTTAGGGTTTCAGATTTTACAACCTTCCATGGCTAGCGGGCTTAAAAGGAGGGGTTCGGGGGCGGCAACTGACCCGGTGGTGGTGGCCGTTGAGGGGGTGGTGAGCGAGCAGCGGCGGTGCTGCCGAGCGAGCGGAGGGATATAACCAGATGGCGGAGCCAGCGATAGCTCGAGGAGTCACCAGCGAACTCCTCAATTCGGAATAGGGAAGGATGGGATCGTCCAGCGAGGATGGGCGGCAGGTGGGGAGGTCGCTGTCGGCCCGAGCGGTGGCTGAGGCAGGCAGGGCGGGGCTAGCCGGCTGAGGCTCCTAAGAAAACCCGAGCATGAAAAAGAAAGTGTGCGCCTGTATTGGTAACGGGCGCGCACGTCAGCTAAGAGGCTTGTATGGCTAGTGATCGTCTACTACGCATGCCTACTTGCCAACTATTGCCACAGAAAAAGTATATGGAAATTTAAAAAGATGCTGAAGGGCGAGCGTGGCACAATGGGAGGTACAGTACAGCTCGAAAAGGAATGGACACGGTCGATGAATCAAAGGGCTATACTAGAACTGAAGAGCGGTGCTAGACTGCTAGTGATGGACAGCGAATGACGACATGTCTATGTGGGTCGATTCGTTCGTTGACGATGCCTTTTCAGGCTTTATTTTGCCCTTTACCAGTGTCTTTACCCGTCTAAACATTAAGTCGACTCAGCTGTAGGTTTATCATTCAGTGGCTTACTGACATGGCACACAAATGGAGGGCTAGTGCTCCATTGGCGTAAATGCAGCTAAACCCACTTGTTGAACGAATACTGCGTTTCCTGTCAAAGAAAAAGTACATATTATTGTGTTTAGCCACTAGCAACAATTGGGCCGGACTAGGTCCATATAAAAAACAATTGGGCTGGAACAGCTGGACCATCCTTCGAATCCACTGATGGAAAAAGAAGGTGCATGCAAGTTAAGTTGGTTCTTTAAGGGCTCCTTGGATATATATATACTCATAAACCCATTCTCCATGGGGATTGGAGCGGATTGAAGAAGAAATTAGAACGATTGTTCCAAAGGATCTCTAAAAACAGGTACAATGTAAAAGTAACACGAGGCTTTATCGACTCCAGGATGACAACAACGCTACTGACTGCGCTAGACATCACTGCCTAGAATACTCTTGCATTAGTTTTATTTGTCCTAAATGATAGATTATAATACAATTAGGGTAGAACCAGTTGGAATCACGATACCACGTACCAGTTTGACCCTAAGTCATGTAAAATCTATATATAGTCTCAATGCAAATAATTCAATTTTATCTAATTTAATTTATTCCCTCCTAAATGGTATCACAAGTCTGACTCAGATCCTATCCCTAGCCACCACTCGAATCGGTCAGGGAAGCAAAATCATTAATTTAGGGGGCGAATCCTATTTATTTGTTCAAAATCATCATGGTCTTCGTTGTTGTCAAGCAGCAGAGCGGGCCTACCTCCTCGCCCTCATGGCCGGGTTGCCATTGCATCATTCCCAGGCTCATTGTTGGGTCATCATCGTCTCCACCTTCCAGGCTGCCACCCCACCGTGGAGGCAACTAGGTCACACCCGTCCCGGCTACCATGGTGGCAGTCAAGACATGCTGCGCCTCGTCCATGAGCTGCCGTGGTGGTGGCTAGATCAGATTGTGCCACGTCGATGCACTTCGGCGCCTTAGGATCAAGATGGCTAGAGATATGTTGAATAGCCTATAAAAATTTTCTTACAAACTCACAAATACTAGAGCAAAGGTCATTTATCGGTGCTAGGATCTAGATCGGAATGCTGGAATCCATCGATCGCCCGGAGGAAAAGCTGTTTTTAGTAGGCATCTGAAATTTAGCACTTCCCTTTAAATATTGTGCAAGTGAATACTAAGTCAATTGTCTTTGCTATTAGAAGTGCAACTGATGCCACTGTAACATAACGGGACACGCTTTAGTATAGACAATCAATTCTTAAACGACATCTAAAATAGAAAAAAAGGATTTTTCAGGTGCCATTATTTGAGCGATTTATCTAAGATCTAGATCTTCAGGCCCCGTTCATGACTGGCTTCTTCATCTCCCATGCGGCGAGACGGGACACCTTGACGTCCGCCCTCCCGTTATTGAACACGTAGAGGTGAGCTTTGTTGCCGATGGCAAGCGATGGATAGACCCTGGAGAGGATGCAGGTCTTGCCTCCGGCTCCAAAGCTCTCAACAACCGACCGGTCGATCTGCAGGAAAAAGTAGTCGGCACAGCTGAGAGAACATAAACGGCGGCCTTTGCAACATGTTGTTTAGTACTTGTACTACTACGCATACCAAGCTTCTCAGGGATATCTTTCCATTTGAAATGTCCGTGTCAACAAAACCTGCAAACGTCGGGCGGTACAGGTTTGGGTTCAGAGACGACCTGTCCGAGCAACAAAACGAAACCAATACAAGTCAGTGCAGTCAAGTAGCACATGTACGTGTTGTAACCACAGCAGCTGCATGGATGCTCTGCTATTTGTAGGTGAACACAGACGAAACGCTCATGGCTGGTGGCCACAGCCGGGAGATTGATGCCGGTGTGCGCGCACTTACTTGGTAGGGTCGGTGCACATGAGCACGACGGGCTTGTTGCTGCCGGCGGCTTTGAACACCCTGAAGAACACCGCGGTCCTCTCCTTGAGGTTGGCGGAGGCCAGCACCCACAGCCCGAACGGGCCCACGCCGCCCTTCACGTCGGCGCGCTTGATGCCGCACAGCCTCTCCGCGTCGTAGGCGAGCGCCGGGTCCAGCGGCTCGGCACCAGCCAGGGCCGACGACGACACCTCGAAGCTCACCTCCACGTCAGCCTGCAGCCTCATAGGAAGCTCCATGAAATTCTGTGGGCAACAGATGCACAAGCTAGGCGAGAAACGGTAACGGTACCTGTGCCGTTTGTATCCCGGTAACCTTGACATGGTGCCCTGGCTTGATTACCGCCGTCCCGAGAGTGACCGCCTTGCCTCTGAGGGCCTCCACCTCCTCGATGGGCCACTGCAACAGCTGCTTCCCGCTGGGGTCCAGCCACACCGTCCTTGGAATCGCCTGAATTCCGGCCCATCCTTTGGCCACATCGTCGGCGGCGGTGTCGGACTCGTTGGCCCAGCCCCAGAGGATCCGGCGCCGCTTCGCCGGGTCGTAGAACGTCTTGGACGCGTAGAAGTTGCCGTAGTCGTACCGCAGGCGGTGCTCGTCGCCGGCGGGGTTGTCCGGCACGTACTGCTCGACCTTCTGGCGGTACGTGCCGACGGTGTAGTAGTCGTACCGCCGCAGGTCGAGGCTGTTCTTGAGCACGTGCTTCACCCGCGGACCGGACGACACGGAGGTCTCGAGCCCCACGCGGCGGCCGTCCGTGCTCACCGGGTAGAAGTCCGGGCACTCCCACATCCCCGTGGCCGCCGAGTGCAGCGGCCGCCGCACCCGCGTCCACCGCCTGAAGTCACGGCTCCGGTACACGTACGCCACGCCCCGTGAGCCGCCCCCCGTCGCGCTGCCGATGAGCAGCCGCCACTGGCCGTCGGCGGCGCGCCAGGCCGTGGTCGGGTCGCGGAACTGTGTCACGTTGATGTCACGCTCCGGCACGATGATGGGGTTGATGTGCGAGGGCTTCACCCACTCCCGGAGCAGTGGATCGGACTTGTTCTTCGGGTAGGCCACGTTCTGGACCTGGTAGTCGATGTTGGGGTGGTTGATGCCTGTGTACATGATCACCGGAGTGCCGTCGGGCAGCACGGTCGCCGAGCCGGACCAGCAGCCGTACCTGTCGGACGGGATGCTAGGTCTGAGGGCCGTCTCTAGTGCCACCCAGTTGATGAGATCTCGCGACACCGAGTGCGCCCACACAATGTTGTTCCACACGGCGCCCTTAGGATTGTACTGGTAGAAGAAATGGTACCACCCTTTGTAGTACATGGGCGCTGCATGCAGTTTCATCAATCGAAAACCAAGTCCGTAAGTATTTCTTTCCACTTAACAGCTTGTTTGAATGCCTATGTATCCACCTCAATTCACATGTGAGTGATATTTAAACCCCCCCTCTCCCCAACCAACACACATATTGGGGTGAAATTTAAACCCATCCCAACACATGTTAATTGAACTAGATACATGAACATTCAAACAAGACCTAATATTAGAAACACCAATCGAAATGTCACTCGACATTTACGTAAAAAAATAGAGCAATCTACATGTGGAGTACGAATATCTCCCATTTCCATGTTAAAAAATGTGCTTTAATCCCCATAAATAAGGTTGAAAGTTGCATGCATAAATACAAAAATAAATCTGGAATATGGATGCATGATAACAGGAAATAAAAAGGGTGGGAAAACGACTTACCGTTGGGATCTGCCGTTGCAAAGTTACGTTGCCGATCGATGCAATCAGAGCGGAGAGCACAGCACACCGAAAAGATTAGAAGATGAGTTAGAGCCAAACCTTGACAATTGACAACAAACATTGTTACTAAATTAAGCAGTAAAAATGGTTGCTCTACCAGTCAACAGCTCAGACTATAGTAGATCGTACTAACACTGGCCACTATGACTCTAGTGCTAACTGCTAACACATGAACATATTTTTTTGCCCTAAAACAATTGTTGACATATAGTACTAAAGTTATTTTGCTGGGTTGGCCCTTTAAGTCATCTTCAACCTCTAGAGCTCCTCCTTTCTCTCTTTCATATCTAAAAAAAAAATAGGAGGGGCTCATTGTAGCAGGGGCTTGAGCCCCACCTGTCCCACCGCTAGATCTGTCCCTTGCTACAAGTGATAAATCAAAACATTGAACAAGCCTATTACTAGCCTTTCTTATTTCAGGAGATGTTCAACATATCACCATCAAAAAGTTGGCTGGTTGATTAGTTAGTAGCTTTACATTACCATTGATCCAGTTCTTGGGGGGATGGAAGTGGTACCCCGTCCTCAGCCGGGGGTTGACGATGGACGGTGGCACCTTGGCTGTCGCAGCCACGGCCTCGAGGTTCTCGTAGACGACATGCGAAGCTCCTGCGAGCTGCAACAGCAGCAACCACACCCAAGCTAAACTTGCTACAAGTGCTCTCATTGCCCTCACACACATACAGAGGTAGCACGAACGGGTGAAGGATGCAACACAGTGGAGGACGGGGGATGCTACTTATACTGTGCAGCCACAGGCCGGACCGCTGACCAGCTGCTTCTTCGTCCCACAATGAGATATATTATGCCTAAAAAATACCATAAATTTGTGGGGTTTTTTATTGACGAAGAATAAATCTATGGCTTGACTCTGATCAGCCTTGTCTGAAGTTATACATATCTATCTCTATCTATCTTTAGATTAATGGATATTTAATTTTTTTCTTAGGAAGGTCTGTTGACCATTGTATGTATTTGTCTGTCTATCTAGCTATAGTATTACAGAAACAAACTTATTAAAAACCACCTCCGTATCATAGGAATTTATCTACTCCATCCATAATAGGAACATGTCTTCTCCATCCCATCATAAATGTATTCCCTCTGTCCCAAAATAAATGCAACATCTCGCTTTCTGAGCAGTCAAACCTTTAAAGTTTGATCAAGTATATACAAAAATATGTACTGATGTTTATGATATATAATAAGTATTATTAGATTAAGCATTGAATATACTTTCGTAATGAACTCAAATGGAGATAAGCTTTGTCGGAAGTCCTCAATTTTAACCAAATTTATAGAGAAGAGTATCTATATTTATGACACTAACTATTTTTGACCAAGTTATCGAAAGCCACCTTTTTTATGGTCTATGCCTTGTTCATGGTGTAGAAGGTGGAATTTCATCTAGTTGATTTATAAAAATGACCATATATATGTTATTAAAAAATATTTACATGATAAATTTACTCACCTCAATCTTACATTGTTAACATATCTCATTTTTTAAGACCAAACCCAAATACTAAATTGCTCAGTCTTCACCTTTGCTCAATGAAATGGACCGGGAAATAAATCAGCAACCACCCAATTACACACGAGCTTTAGGCCTGCAGCAAAGTCCCATCCGCCTGCTAGGGACGACGCCTGGAGAGCCAAATTAGGCCCAAGAGGTCCAGCCCTTTGCACCTGCACAGTTTTCTTCATCTGCACCCAAAACAGCCCAGCCCAAATTCCCAAAATCATTGAAAGCTGCCAAAAAAATGAATCTTGTGCAAGTGTGCAGCTAATAAATTCAGTATTTGTTGATTGATGAATGATGATTATACGACTTCGCCTGGCTGATAGTTGCTTCCATCCTTATTCAGGTGGCTAAGGTGCTGTTGCAGTGTTTCCACCAACAGAAATGTTCCCTTTTCATTAGTCCTTCAGGAGGTACCACCGCCTCAGATTCTAGTACATGAGGTACAGTACTATTTTTATAGCTTTTTTACTGAAGAAATTTATTTAGCTTTTGCTAAAGTTTTACACTCAACTGGAGTATCTATTATTATTACTCCAGTCTGGATCAACAAAATTTCTAGGCCAACGTTTGATCTGGAAAACTTGGGCACCGTTGCGCGTCAAGATCTTTTTATGGCTAGCCTTCAAAAGGAGACACTGGACCGCTGACCGCCCACCATGGCCTCGACGCGAGAGAGCAATGCTACCTCTATGATCAGGCGACTGAAACCATTGACCATATTATAGCCTGTTGTCCATACACCAGGGAAGTATGGCATAACATCTGCCAAGCTCTCGGCCGACAGCTTCCACCAGCTGCACCAATAATTCACACCTTCAGGTGACGGCTGCGATCGCTGTAGACCGGCCAGCAGCAGCAAGGCCTTGAGACTCTCTTCGCACTTGTATCGTGGACAATCTAGAAGGAAAGGAATGCTCGATGCTTCCAGGATGCCTCCACCATGGTGAGCCAGCTGATGCCAGTGATCAAAGCAGAGATGGATACTTGGATTCAGGCCGGGGCGCATGGCCTCGAGTATTTGGCGACAGGGTCATAGCTAGAGCTGCTGTTCAATTGTCATGGTTGTCACCTTCAAGATGTAGCCTTTTAAATCTATAACCGGCTTAACGCCGGAACTCTTTTGTATTCTTAAACTCTATCTACTTAATACAATGATACACAATCCTCTTGCGTATTCAAGAAAAAAACTATCTATTATTACAAAGTCTCGGCCACTAAGGATGCTGATAAAGAGAAGCTCTAAAAAATCAACAAAAGTGTAAAAGACTATATGAAACTAACAACAAACTAAGCTCTAGCCTATTAGAAGACTCTACCTATTTTTGGCAAAATTCTGTATTGTTGTAGTCTTCATCACTCGGCATACCCACTTCAAATTTTGTTGGTCGAACTTCTTTTAAAGCATTGACTAGAACTGCATCCCTTAGGTTGCCCTAAAACCAACATGTAAATAAGACTACAATTAATGTTTTTTTGGTCAAAACCATATAGACTACAAAGAAAGCACATGCTCCCACTCAAATTTGAGATCGTAGCTTTGGGTCCATTTGTTGCAACCACATATTTGAACAAAAATCATATCATAGCTTTGGATCCATTTGTTGTAACCATGTTTGAAAAAATAGTCATATCAATTGATGGTTGTAAGCCAAATTCTATGGACAATCCTTCAAATAAATCATGCTACGTTACACTCCAAGAACAATTGTTGGATGATTCCTTTATTGTTAAAAAATAATACTTTTCATCACCCTTCCTATTTTATTTTAGGAGATCGTCTTTTGTCAAAATCACCCCTTTGTTAAGAACCAAATGAATATCTTGAACTTTTAGGGGTATACTTGAGCTTCCATAATGATATATTTAGAGGCACTGAAATTTGGTTTACTATTCTTTATACATTCGAAAGGTGAAAATCCCTATTAGTAAGGGTCTATTTAATAGAGTCTAATTGTTGATCGAGTTGCACAAATGTCAATTTTATGACCAATTCTTGTCTACTTAAGTAGTTTGTCATCACTAGCATTCTGCGAAAAGAAATATTAAGAGGTGTGGTGCTAAAACGTGATCAACTATTACATGTTTCTTTTTCATAATATTATATAAGCATAGATATTACTTTTTACGGTGAAGTTTCCTAACCACCTACCCTCTCTGTCATCACTACCTAACTTTGAGCACCACAATGAAGGTTAAAGGTGGAGAACTGTGAATCTCCCAGCTTCTAATACGTTGTACCCAAAGTTTCAAATATACAATTCCTAAGAAGTTCTTGCCAAACTCCAACAGTTGGCCGGTGGTGATATGGTTATTGTGTTGATATGATATGGTTATTGTGTTGGTGCTTCTTAATTGCAAGGCCAGGAAACGGCTCATGAGAAAATAGACGGTGACAAAATTTTGCGTGAGGAACTGAACGATCATATAGTGCGTGAGCGTGAAGCATTTTCGTTCATTTCCGTTGGCCGGTGGTGAGCTAGCGTTTGTGCGAAAGGAAAGAGAGTCGATGGTTCAAGAGTATATGACGATAGAGAACGTGCCAAGCTAGTGCGAGCTACCACATGAACCTCTGAAAGGAATGGACACGGACGTCGCATCGAAAGATTGGAGAAGTGACCGAAACTGAGAGAATGTACACGGTGGAAGGACAACGACAACGAACGAACAACAAGGTCCAGTTGACGGTGTGCTCGGGAAGTCGGAAGATTCCTTGACGACGGTGCCTTTTTCCTATATATCCGAGAATGCACTGGCAGTTCTTTTAGCCGCGCGCCTAACTGTTATTTATTTCAGCTAGACCCAGCAAAAGTTGACGTGTACCTGTACCTCGCGTAGCTAGCTGGAGTTCGGCATTGGCGCAATTGATTCCGAAGGTAACAGGCGAAAATAATAAAGGTAAATAAATGGGCATAATTATATGGACTTTACTACACTACGCGTGTGCATGCGTAGAAAGTCTGTCGGCACGCCTCCTTTCTTGCCTCATGAGCGCCTTCTCTTTTTCCTTCCGCGCTCCCCAGCCGCCTCCCTACCCTGCCCAACGTCGCCTCATCACCTCGCCCAACCGATTAAGGCGTGGCCTGACCTTCTTCCTCCTTGCGTGCCCACCGCCCACCGTCCCGCCACCCATTGCTTGCGGCGACCTCCTCCTCCCCCTCCCTCCTCCCGCCCCGACTTGGCCCGTCCGCCTTCCCGCCACCAGAACCCTAACGCTGCCCTCTCGCAGTCCCCACTGCTTGGTCAGCCTGCCTCCCACGAGCCCCTTCTCTTCTAAGCCCGCCGGAGTTGGGGAAGAGAGGGAGAGTCGCCACCACCACCGCCGCCGCTAGAACCCTAGCTACAGTCTTACTCTTCTTCTTCGTCGGCATGGGCACGCGTAGGAGCAGGTCTCACCCGCATATCGGACGACAGAGAGGGGTGCGCGCGCCGAGCGACACAAGCGCGCACGCTCGTAAAGTATGTTTCCTGTAATTATATAGCCACCAGCACCACCTCCTGCGTATTGTAGGGAAATATAAATAACAATAGATTACACCTATCTATGTTTCTAAATTACCTATTTATATTTATACATATACATAAAAACTACTCTTTCGTCTAGAAATGATAATCGTATTCGACTAGAACAAAAAACATACAAAGCAGTTGATTCTTAATTTCTCTTATGATATGTAGTTAATTGCTGAGACATCAATATCATTTACTGTAGCGTCACTGTAGCATTTCGTTTGTATTTGGTAATAATTGTCCATCCATTGACTAATTAGGCTCAAACGTTCGTCTCGCAAAGTACAACCAAACTATGTAATTAGTTTTTGATTTCATCTACATTTAACACTCCATGCATATATCGCAAGTTTGATGTGACGGGAAATATTCTTTTTGTATAGTACATTTTTCTAAGCAGTTTTGGAGAAACTGGACAAGGCCTTAAACGAATCCAAAATAAGAAAACGGCCCTATCCGAAGCAAAGGATGTGACAAGAACCAATAAAAAAAGCTTTGATTCCACGCTCTAACCAGCAAAATAGAGCCAGGTGGTGCACTGACATGTCTAACACTTTCACCTGAGAGATCACGCCCAAAATTCACAGCATCATCAAGTAGGTTTTGTACAGCTGGATCGTCCCTACTGACGCCAAACCGCAGGTTACTCTTATATATATATAAATAAAAGAAAGGCTTATAATACAGCCGACAGACCCGCTATAATAAGGATCTTTATAATCTTCTCTTAGCACATTCATATATTAGCTAGCTCTTCATTATTAATATATGACTCACTTGTTTCTCTTACAAAGTTTCTTGGTACTTGTATCTAAACCGACTGTCAGCTTACAATCCACTTCTCTTCTCTCTCCTCTGCCTCGTCGTTCAGCCAGCTTTTAGGCTACTATTATACTTTCACCGAAAGAAACGCAGGTTACTGGCACTTCCCTAGAAAAGTACTAATTGTACTGTAGTAAGATATGACCCCCCAATGCTACGGTGGTGTTCAGTAAGGAAGGTGAAAATTTCTTAGTGTCTCCTCGGATACGTCGGAAGGATGTCGGGAAGGATTTTCGAATACTAATAAAAAAACAAATTATAGAACCCGTCAGGAAACTGCGAGACGAATCTAATGATACTAATTAATCCGTCATTAGCACAAGTTGGTTACGGTAGCACTTATGACTAATCATGGTCTAATTAGGCTTAAAAGATTCGTCTCAAGATTTCACCGAGAACTATGCAATTAGTTTTTTTTTCGTCTACATTTAGTACTCCATATATATATGTCCAAACATGTTCTTTTACCGTAGAAGGCGAAAATTTTTAGAAACTAAACTAGGCCGATTTATTTATCCATGGAGGGAGCCGAGCGGCGAGCGTTACTGGTGGGTGGTGGCCCAAAGCTCTCACTTCCAGCGCCTAAAAAGACACCTCCTGATCGCACACACCTCTCACGCGCGACGCCCCGGCCCTCGTCGACGCAGTATAAATAGAACCTCTCCTCTGCTTCCGGGCATCCTCCATCAGTTCTCTTCTTGTTCTTGCTACACCTCTGTGCCTAGCTAAAGCGAGAGGTAGCTAGCTAGCAATGAGGGCGCTTGGAAGGGTTGCTTGGGCATGGCTGCTGCTCCTGCAGCTCGCCGGGGCGTCTCATGTCGTCTACGACTACGATAACCTCGAGGTTGAGGCTGCGGCAGCCGCCGTGCCGCCCTCCATTGTCGACCCCCTGCTGAGGACAGGGTACCATTTCCAGCCTCGCAAGAACTGGATCAATGGTAACGTAAACCTTGCTCGATCTACACACTTGCTGCCTTGGTCCACGCCCAAAAAAATCCTTGAGTTTTTCCGGCCAATTCTGTTGTTCTCTCACCGAGGCACAATTAGACAGGTCATGCAGATAAATTAATGAACCACCCGAGGTTTTTAGGGTGAGATGTATGTGAAACTTCCCTTGAAACAAGAGGCTCAAGTATATATATGCTTGGGAACAGAGAACTGAGAACATTGATGTCAGACATGCTCGTCACGACAGGAATCAAGAGTTTATTCTGAAGTCTGAACACTTAACGTTTAATCATTCCATAGTTATTTAACTAATAATAAACCTCCAATTTCGTTTATATATGTTCATACTACTAGAGTATAGTAGGACAGTGGTCTATCACGCTCTAGCAGTGCCAGGTGGCCGTTGTTAACTGATCGAGGAAGTTTCAGGTTCGCCAAGTTGAACATATTCTGTCCAACTACCGGTGTTTAGATTCGTAAACAGTCACTTCTAACTTTCTAAGTAGGTAGCTCTACTTTTGTTGCTTTTCGCCCTTTTAGGCTTTAAGAATGATAGTAGGTATTGTCAAGGCTTGGCTCTAACTCGGGTTTTTTTTTTTCCATTCACATCTTCCGTTCCGTGGGCTGCTCTGCGCTATGATTGCATCGGCGGCGAAACTTTGCGACGTCAGATCCCAACGGTACGTCGTTTTCCTTGCCAATAAAATTCCTTCGATCCATGAATGACTATCTGCCCTGTACAAAGAGTATCTGCTAGTAGATTTCTATATAGATAGATAGATAGATAGATAGATAGATAGATAGATAGATAGATAGATAGATAGATAGATAGATAGATATATGTTTTTGCAATTGTGCAAATGCATTACACGCGGCGTAGAACAGTAGTGACGCCTTTTAGGACGAGATGGGAGACAGTCGCGGGCTCCGGATGTAGGCATGCTTGTGTGGTGGACCATGCACGGGCTGACTGTCTCGCACCATGGTCGTCCATGGCCACAGGCCACTACCACTAGCTAGAAATAAATGGTGGTTAGTTCCATTTCCATGCATGCATAATCTCTGATAGCTCCATATATAACAGTACCATACTGATTTTTTTAGAGAAAGTTTATTCCATAATGTTTTATCAGAACCAATACCATATTGTTGGTGTTCTGATATTAACTGTAAATAAAACTTACACGCTTTGCTTAGTGATCTTTGAAAATTTTCTAGAAAAAAAAATCTGATTTGATACATGTATCTACAGCTCCATTGTACTACAAGGGGTGGTACCATCTGTTCTACCAATACAACCCGAAAGGCGCCGTGTGGGGCAACATCGTTTGGGGCCACTCGGTGTCGCGGGACCTCATCAACTGGGTCGCCCTGAAGCCGGCGATCGAGCCCAGCATCCCATCCGACAAGTACGGGTGCTGGTCAGGGTCGGCGACCACGCTGCCCGACGGCACGCCGGCGATCATGTACACGGGCGTGAACCGTCCCGACGTGAACTACCAGGTGCAGAACATCGCGTACCCTCGGAACAAGTCCGACCCGCTGCTCCGGGAGTGGGTGAAGCCCTCGCACAACCCGATCATCGTGCCCAGAGGCGGCGTCAACGCGACGCAGTTCCGGGACCCCACCACTGCGTGGCGGCACGCCGACGACGGCCACTGGCGGCTGCTCGTCGGCAGCGTCACGGGTGCCGCCCACGGCGTGGCGTACGTGTACCGGAGCCGCGACTTCAAGCGGTGGACGCGGGCGCGGCGGCCGCTGCACTCGGCGGCCACGGGGATGTGGGAGTGCCCGGACTTCTACCCGCTCAGCACGGCCGGCCGGCGCTTGGGCGTCGAGACGTCGTCGTCGGGCTCTCGTCATCAGGGCAAGTACGTGCTCAAGAACAGCCTCGACCTGCGGCGGTACGACTACTACACCATCGGCACGTACGACCGGACCGGCGAGCGGTACGTGCCGGACGACCCCGCCGGCGACGAGCGCCACCTGCGGTACGACTACGGCAACTTCTACGCGTCCAAGACGTTCTACGACCCGGCGAAGCGGCGCCGGATCCTCTGGGGCTGGGCCAACGAGTCCGACACCGCCGCCGACGACCTGGCCAAGGGCTGGGCTGGGATTCAGGTACTGCGTGTGTGCATGTATGATACATTCACGACGGTCTATGACGTGTCTACGCGAAATGATCAGGCGATTCCGAGGACGGTGTGGCTGGACCCCAGCGGGAAGCAGCTGCTGCAATGGCCCATCGAGGAGGTGGAGGCCCTCAGAGGCAAGTCAGTCACTCTCAAGAACAGGGTAATCAAGCCAGGGCAGCACGTCGAGGTGACCGGGATCCAAACGGCACAGGTACCTTTCTCGTGCTTTACCACTTGCGATCCTTTTCACAGTCCATATTTTGCCTGCGCAAGGCCAAAAAGGAATAGCAGCGATCCTGGCGGCTCGCGCTAGCGATCTTATCTGCCGAGAGTGCTCAGCTGCACGCACAAGCTGATCGTGCCCAGCGTGCAGCCGCGGGCGCCCACTGTTCCCGTTCGTGCGATCTACGTCCGTCGCCCACCTATTTTTCACCGCACCTTTTGCCGTCACCCGCACAAACTCGATCGATCGTACGTTAGCAGCTTGAAAGAATCCTTTTTCATTGTGCAGGCTGACGTGGAGGTGAGCTTCGAGTTCGAGGTGTCGAGCCTGGCGGGCGCGGAGGCGCTGGACGACCCGGCGCTCGCCGGCGACGCGCAGCGGCTGTGCGGCGCCAGGGGCGCGGCCGTGGAGGGCGGCGTCGGCCCGTTCGGGCTCTGGGTGCTGGCCTCCGCCAACCGGGAGGAGAGGACCGCCGTGTTCTTCAGGGTGTTCAGGCCCGCGCGCGGCGGCGGCGGCGACAAGCCCGTGGTGCTCATGTGCACCGACCCCTGCAAGTAAGTGAGTGCCCCGCGCACTGCCCGGCCGGCACTCCGGCAGGTCGATGCGTGACACGTTGGCATGTGGTCAGCCATGAGTTTGTCGTGCCTTGGTCACCTGCAATGCAAATTGCAGAGCATACATGCTGGTGGCTCAGCTAGTTGTACTTGACTGCAGCACTGACT
Organism: Saccharum hybrid cultivar R570; assembly: GCA_038087645.1. Taxonomy (NCBI): domain Eukaryota; kingdom Viridiplantae; phylum Streptophyta; class Magnoliopsida; order Poales; family Poaceae; genus Saccharum; species Saccharum hybrid cultivar. Next base: position 1,462,079 of record JAQSUU010000542.1, read on the forward strand.
TGGGTTTCCATTTCTTTTCTGGATCGGATCGCATGATAGGTCATCTCTGGACCCGAACCTGTACCAGCCGACGTTTGCAGGTTTTGTGGATACAGACATTTCTAACGGCAAGATCTCTCTGAGAAGCCTGGTATGCATGCATGCGAGTATCTAGTAGTACAATTGACCCAATTTTTACCCGTATAATTAAATTACCTTTATTTGCTTGTTAATTTTCTCATCTGATGCAGATCGACCGGTCGGTGGTGGAGAGCTTTGGAGCCGGGGGCAAGACGTGCATCCTCTCCAGGGTCTACCCGTCGCTCGCCATCGGCAAGAACGCTCGCCTCTACGTGTTCAACAACGGCAAGGCGGACGTCAAGGTGACCCGTCTCACCGCATGGGAGATGAAGAAGCCGCTCATGAATGGCGCTTGAAATATATTTACATATATACGATCGAGCTTCAATTATATTGGTTGTGCGTGATGGATGGATCGTACTCCTTTGTACAATTAATATGGCTAGTATGATTTATATATATATATGAACTAGTAGGATTCCACTCCTGGAAAAACTATATATGAGTGTATGATTATTGTACGAAGGTCCAATTCACATGCCACTACGGACAATAACTATTTATTCATGATCTGATCAGTGCGCATCGATGATAAAGCGGTGCTAGTTTATAACGTGATCTCTTGGTACAGTACAAGTTACTGCTCCAACCGGTAAAAAAAAGAAAAAACTGTTGTTCAGGAAATATTTGGTTAAGGTCCTGTTTGGCTTTTTTTTTGGCTCTGGCTCCTCTGGCTCTTAGTTTATCTTTGGAAGAGAGAGAAAAATGACTCCTTAATACTGAGTGCATAATATTCCCTTGAAACCAGAGTTGTTCTTGTGACGAGAAACCTCCCAAACAAGGTCTAAATCTTAAAAACTACAAACATCAATCACTATTACATTATTTATTTACTTTGATTTGAAAACATGTAAACTATATGTATTTATTTGTATTAAAAGTACTTGCAAAATCTTTAAAATTTGAATGATTCCATACAAACAATTAATTTGTCAAGTATTTTTTTACTAGAGATAATATTAATTAGTGAAGGGTTTCCTTTTTTAAATATGTCTATGGTTTCATGATAGTGACCAAAGTATGGCTATATATCCAAATCAAATTATCATTCCTTTGCAACTTTGAACCTACCATCTCCAATAATTTTCTGCCCCATCAAAAGTGCATAACGTCATGACTTTGATTGACCAAATAGAACATTGTTCATACGTTAAAACTAAGCAGGCTAGGTAGGCCAAAGCCTCATCCGGATAGAGTTTTGTTGCATTTTTTCCCCAGGTGCATGATGTATAACCTAGTACTCCCTCTGTCCTGTAATACATTGCATTCTAGAAATTTTAGGACAGATTAAAAGAGAACACAAAAGACGCATGTGACCTCACTTTATTTCCTCATAAGACACTATCATCAACACGATTAATGGTGATTGGATGATAAATGAAAAGTCTTTAATGCAAAATTGATTTATGTCTTCTAGAATGTCTTATATTTGAGGACAAATTTTAAATGCTAGTTACAGGACGGAGGGAGTACATCATTAGTTGGAGGCACCGATTGATGTCCATTATTCCTCACAAAGTGATGAGCGTGCACAGGAATATGGAGCATTGATTTCTCAGGGGCCTAGGTTATATACATGAGCTCATTGCACTTCCACTACACCTTTTTCTCAAACGATAATGAAAAGAAAATAACTTTACGGCGATTGTTAGGGCAATGCAACAAGCTAGGGAGCACTACCCGAAAACCGTTGAACAGATCAGGGGTAAGATAAGATGCAAGCAGCAGCCACGTGTTAAAAGTAGAGAAAAACAATGCTCTTGAAGAATGGAAGAATGTTTCTGTACACTTGGCTTTGGCCCACGAGTAGTACTGGATAATCTTCTAATAACGAATCCGCAGGAGAAGCTCTGGGCGGGCACGATATCCACGTCGCCCGTTAGCCCATTAGCCGTCCGATCAGGCAGACAAGCAACGTGGTCCGTCCGATGGTGGAGCGGTTTGGGTCTCTACCCGCTTCTATGCCCATCCGACGGCTCGTGAATCTTCCCGGCCTGTTGGCCCGTCGTGCTCCCTCGGACGGACAGCGGGCAGCAGCAAGGGCGCAGCGATCGGCGAGGAGACGCGAACGTGTCCAGCCGCACGGACGCTGCCGCCAGTTCAATTGCCAAGACTCCGACCTGAAATCTCTCGAGCCTCATGGAATCATGGCGCGTTGACCAGTCCGCTCGGGTAGAGGGCGGCAGCGCGGGTGCTGCGGTGGCGGCAGGCCACCGGTGCAGGCGTTCCCCACGGCAAATGCCACTGCGGCCAAGCGACGAGGCGGCCGGGGAGCTCCATTCCTCCCTTCCCCCGGGTAGCACTAGAAGTAGCAGCGCTCCATCAAGCGCAGCAGCAGCACGAACATGCGATCTCCGTCGTCGCGTCCAGGCTCCTCCTCCGGTGATCACTCGACGATCAGGGTAGGAACCAATGGATGCGCAGCCACCTCCTTCCGCTGGTAAGCATCACACCTGCTGACCCGCCCTTTCATCCCTCGTAGCCCTCTCAGTGGGGTCCCTCGCCACTGCTCCTGTATGTGCGCTATATGCTCGACGAAATGCCACTTTGCCTCCAACATGCTTGCTTTCTAATCCTCTCCTGTCGATGAATCAAACATTCAGTGCCACTCACATAATCACAATATACATCTTAATATATTTTGATTAATCTTTCTAATCCCAGTCATTTTTATAGGAGCTAGAATGTGAATTGTAAGTACCACACCAGAATTCAATATCTCCCACTGGTGGAGTTAATTGAAGGTGCATGGGCTTAGACTGCCGATGTCGACTAATGATCTGGTGAACCACCTGGATAACTTCATCATCTCATAGAAGATCACATCAGGATATTGCTCAGCACCATTTTGGTGACACATAAGGTCCACCGGTTTCTGCTTCAGACGAGAGATTAGTAATTAATGATGACCAAGGTGGACCCCTCTGCTGCTTGATTTAGAAAGACACAGCACTGCTTGCCATGCCAAAGGCCTCATTGCTTGTTATACAAAAATAATTTCAACTAATGTTTGGCCATTCTCCTTTGTTCTGTACCTTGCGTCGTAACAAGAAGGTAGACCAGCAAGGACATGCTGCTAGCATAAAGGTATATTATGTCTCCTTTTCTTTTCTCTGAATGCTACCTTACTCAATAGAGCAAATCTCATTTCACCTTTTGTATACGGTGGGACGAATTAGTTGGAAGCTTCGATGACTAATGAAACATCCATTGATAACTTTTTTATTTTTCCAATATGTCAAAACATCCAAATAGAATAATTATCCTTAAAATATGGAACATGTTATTTTTTAAGCAAGTTCAATTAATTATAAAAGGCTCTAGAGTTCCAGGTTGCAGAGATCAAATGGTCTTTAAGTATATTATGGAATCTTGAGTGCTAACAAATTATTTTGACTATTGATGAATTTGCAAAACAAGAACTCTATGGTTCTGGAGCAGTTACCATTTTTCATGGTCATGTTTTTTTGTATTTTTTTTCATTGGACGTTGGTACCGAAGCAACTTTCTGTTATAATTCACTAATTAATATATGAGTGTATGATTATTGTACGAAGGTCCAATTCACATGCCACTACGGACAATAACTATTTATTCATGATCTGATCAGTGTGCATCGATGATAAAGCGGTGCTAGTTTATAACGTGATCTCTTGGTACAGTACAAGTTACTGCTCCAACCGGTAAAAAAAACTGTTGTTCAGGAAATATTTGGTTAAGGTCCTGTTTGGCTGTTTTTCGTTTCTTTTTTGGCTCTGGCTCCTCTGGCTCTTAGTTTATCTTTGGAAGAGAGAGGAAAATGACTCCTTAATACTGAGTGCATAATATTCCCTTGAAACCAGAGTTGTTCTTGTGACAAGAAACCTCCCAAACGAGGTTTAAATCTTAAAAACTACAAACATCAATCACTATTATATTATTTATTTACTTTGATTTGAAAACATGTAAACTATATGTATTTATTTGTATTAAAAGTACTTGCAAAATCTTTAAAACTTGAATGATTCCATACAAACAATTAATTTGTCAAGTATTTTTTTTACTAGAGATAATATTAATTAGTGAGGGGTTTCCTTTTTTAAATATGTCTTATGGTTTCATGCTAGTGACCAAAGTATGGCTATATATCCAAATCAAATTATCATTCCTTTGCAACTTTGAACCTACCATCTCCAATAATTTTCTGCTCCATCAAAAAGTGCATAACGTCATGACTTTGATTGACCAAATAGAACATTGTTCATACGTTAAAACTAAGCAGGCTAGGTAGGCCAAAGCCTCATCCGGATAGAGTTTTGTTGCATTTTTTTCCCAGGTGCATGATGTATAACCTAGTACTCCCTCTATCCTGTAATACATTGTATTCTATAAATTTTAGGACAGATTAAAAGAGAACACAAAAGACGCATGTGTCATCACTTTATTTCCTAATAAGACGCTATCATCAATACAATTAATGGCGATTGGTTGATAAATGGAAAGTCTTTAATGTAAAATTGATTTCTATCTTATAGAATGTCTTATATTTAAAAATAAATTTTAAATGCCAGTTACAGGACGGAGGGAGTACATCATTAGTTGGAGGCACCAATTGATGCCGATTATTCCTCACAAAGTGATGAGCGTGCACAGGAATATGGAGCTTTGATTTCTCAGGGACCTAGGTTATATATATACATGAGCTCATTGCACTTCCACTACACCTTTTTCTCAAACGATAATGAAAAGAAAATAACTTTACAGCGATTGTTAGGGCAATGCAACAAGCTAGGGAGCACTACCCGAAAACCGTTGAACAGATCAGGGGTAAGATAAGATGCAAGCAGCAGCCACGTGTTAAAAGTAGAGAAAAACAATGCTCTTGAAGAATGGAAGAATGTTTCTGTACACTTGGCTTTGGCCCACGAGTAGTACTGGATAATAGACAAAGAAAATGAACGTGGACACGTGGTTCACGGGGATCTGATCAATCTGTAGCTGTACAATGCCAAATGCATACGATTGGGAAAGCCATAGAAGGAAAGCCATTGTAAAAGCGGGGTAGCAGGAGCGAGATGTCGGCTTGATTAAATAGAAATGTTATTAATGAGAACCCAATGCCACCACGTTGATAATGCTTGCTGTTAAATTTCAAAGTTGTTGACCTCCCACATACTAGAAACTAGCATTAGTAGATTTGTTGACGGTATTTATATAAACTGTAGCAACAATTAAATTAATTAAATGTATAGAAAAAATAAATGTTCAAATACATACGATTGGGAAAAAGAAATTCCATTGTGGATGTTGACTTCCATGTCGTATATTACTATATGACTATATATCATTTGGACTATAAAAGAAAAATCCATTGAAGACTGCTCCCAACTTCCACAACAACTACTCGTCTTCCCAAGCCTTTGCGTCGGTATGTCGTGTCTGCTTCGACCTATCTTCAAAAACAATAATGTTCATCCACCTGACGATCTTCCACCAACAACCACAAAGCGTCTCTATCTCCAAACAAAAAGTATGTATATGCTGGTCCAATCTATTATTTCAGTATGCTACTGGCACTACAGCAAAACACCTCTTTGCCGACTGCTTGCCCCGGTCGGCAAAGGCATAAACCCAGTCAGCAAAGGCTTTGCCGACCGCAAAGCCACGTGGCAGTCGGCAAAGAGCAGTCGGCAAAGCCTGGGTCGGCAAAGGCGGATTTGCCGACTGCCACGTGGCACACAGTCGGCAAATCCTTTGCCAACTGCCACGCCAGCAGTCGGCATAGCCACGTGGCGCCGTCAACCTTGACGGCAGGCTTTGCCGACTGCTGGTTCCTCGGCAGTCGGCAAAGAATTTTTTTTCAAAAATTGTTTGCCGACTGGCCGCCAGCTCGGCAGTCGGCAAAGAAAGAAAATATTTTTTTTTTGAAATGTTCTTTGCCGACTGCTTTCGGAGTTGCAGTCGGCAAAGATTTGACCTCTTTGCCGACTGCCTCCCATTGCAGTCGGCAAAGAATCTGTCTTGGGTTTTTTTGCCTAGTTTTGCCGACTGTAAACAGTCGGCAAAGCTGGAATTTTTTTTTTCTTGCTTTTGTTTTCTGTTTTCTCGCATCAAAACCCTGCAAAATCACAAATTATAATCCAATTTCACCAGAAGCACCGGTAGCACCATTTATATCACAATTTCATCACATTTGTCGCCAACATCACCACATATATCACAATAACGCACATCACATATATCTCACATATATGTCTCAATAACAACCACATAAGTGCATTACAACCATCACATAAAGTCCAACACGTCGAACACCACAAGTCGACGTCCATCACACGAAGTTCAACATAACAAGTCTAGGTCCATAACGAAGAAAAGAAATACATGACAACAACTACGACAATACGGTGGATACATGATAATAGAATCGACAAGTACCTAGCTCGTCGCGCCGTGGCTCCGTTTCGATTTTATAAAATTTTAAAACACTTTCCACGCGTGTGGCTCGGCATGTTCCGACACCAACACGGTCGAAATTTCACGCGAGGCCCCGCACACGGCCTCAACATGCTCCAAACATCATGAATATCATTTTCTGAATTGCCGGATTCCATTATTTCATGTACCTGCAGTTGAAATCTGGAGTTGCCGGAAAAAATCAAAGAAACAGAAAAAATCTACGGAATATAGCAAAATAAATCAAAATGATCCCAAACTTGGAATATATCATGTAATTACTGTATCAAGGCAACACAAAAAAACTGGGATCAGAAATCGAAAAAAATAAAAATTCTTTGCCGACTGCCATCAGTGGCAGTTGGCAAAGCCTGCGCCTTTGCCGACTGTTGACGGAGTGGCAGTCAGCAAAGGTGACGGTGTGGATGGCGTCAACCATGGCCTGCCTTTGCCGACTGCAATTCTTTGCCAACTGCCTGGCAGTCGGCAAAGCTAGGCAGTCGGCAAATCCTGTTTTGCCGACTGCAGGAAATTCCAGTTGGCAAAGGGACCTCTTTGCCGAGTGTCGAGAAAAAACAGTTGGCAAAGAAAATTGCAGTCGGCAAAGAGCCAGTTTCCTGTAGTGTGGTTCAATGATAGTGTTGTTCGCGCCGATGTTGTTCGGTTGAACTAGTATGTTAGGGTTACACTTATATTTTAAATTTAATCATGAAATTGCCTAACCTTTCAATAGAAGTTTCAACGGATTATGATTTTGGTACTCTAACTCAAAGCAAAATATCATTGGCCATCATACGGTGGAAATTGAATAAATTAATTTAGTCATCTAACTGGTGGTTTTGTATTTTCTAAAAATAACAAAAATATTATAACCTCTAGAAATTCACTGAAACCACAAAAAATTGTATTATGTACCATTTTGTAAATATAAACCGGTAGAAATACAAATTGTTAACATATATATATATATATATATATATATATATATATATATATATATATATATATATATATATATATATATATATACCATTTTGTAAATATAAACCGGTAGAAATACAAATTGTTAACATATATATATATATATATATATATATATATATATATATATATATATATATATATATATATATATATATATATATATATATATATATATATATATATATATATATATATATATATATATATATATATATATATATATATATATATAGGCGCCCCGGGCCTCTAACGTGCGTGGCATATGTTCTAGAACATTAATTGCCCTAGATGAACTTGAGAATATTCGATAACGAAACTGCAACGTAAGGACTATGGGCACAGCTCTAGCTTTGACATCTATACTAAATTTGTAGTTTATAGACTAAATTAAAGTGGTTTAAATATTTTTTATGTAACCTAATTTTTTTTTTTGATAAATCGACGGGGAGGGAGAGAATCCCCCACCTGATACTTATATTAATTAAGGTGGCTCTTAAATAGCCATGAGGTTTACAAACTTTCTGAAGATTGTTTTAAGGATTACGTAGCGTTAACTATGACTGAACACCAGGTGGAGCCGATGCTTGCATCTTTGCGCGGCAGCCTAGCAGCCCACAGAAATGCCTCTGATATGCAAGCAGCTAAGGTAGCGTTTAGTGTGTTGACATCTATACTAAATTTGTAGTTTATAGACTAAATTAAAGTGGTTTAAATATATTTCATGTAACCTAAAATATAAATAAAATGAATCATGTAAATACACTTAACATGCCTACAACTCTAGATCCAAGATTTCCTAGAGCTATAGGTGACTAGCTCTATAAAATTATTGCCAAATATGGCCTATAAAAGCTGCTATACAGCAATGTATGCCGCACTTCTTGGCAACGGGTACGTACCCGACGGGTAGTGCCTATCCATACCCGTACCAGCACCCGCAAAATTTTACCCGTCGGGTTACCCATAACCGCATGCGGGTAAAAAAATAGTTCCATACCCGTACCCGCCAGGTAATTCTCACCCGACGGGTAACCCGTACCCGATAGTATACCTGAAAATTACCTAAAAATATCAAATAGTGACATGCAAAAATAAATCATTCTAAGCTTCCAACAAGTTACAAACATGCTAACAAACATTATTAGCATCATTACAACAAAGGCAGTCTACTAGAAATATAGTTGATGTCTCAATGGGCCAAATTCATGACTTATATGCGCTAAAATAACTGAGGTTGACTAGTTATTTTTGCGGGTATGTCTTACACGCGGGTATGCGGGTATGAGTATTATACACCCGCACCCGTACCCGCCATACCCGATGGGTATAAGATTTTGCACAATAACGTACCCACGGGTAGAAAATTCATCACATACCCGCCTCTTTTCGGGTAATACCTGTCGGGTAGTCGGGTTTCGGGTACCCGTTGCCATCTCTACTTCCGATCCCTCTGCTGCAGTGGAAGGTGCTGTGAAAGAAAAGCAGAGAATATGGCGAAAGAGAGTGAACGAACGAACGAACGTGACTAGTGGGTGGGAGGTGGAGCTCGATTGCTCGGATAGGAATGGACATACAGTATACTCCAGAACCAGAGCCGAAGTTGAGAGCAGCACGTACGACTGTACGAGCAAATAAAGGACAACGAATGCCTAGTTGAGGGTGCCTTTTTCCTTTTCGAGGATATAAACACTGCCATTCTTTTAGCCATCTATTCATTTCAGCCGGCGGTTAAGATCCCACGCAAACGCAGGGAGGGGCTTCTTTGTCGTATAGGCAATACGCCAGGTATATCGCAATTGGTTCGTAAATGTTGCCCAATGAAATAAAAGAACCCGAATTAAAGGTACAAAATTTAGCCACCAGCACTCAGCCCCAGCCCAATATATAAGAGCGTGATGAATCGCAAGTAGTCCAGACGCACATCACGAACTCACTTTACCATTCATCTTAGCTTCTACTAGGCACTTGGAGTTCGCCAATCTTGGGTCCGACAAGTCATACTGGAGACGCTGCCGAGACCATCACCCTCTGTTGATTGTTTTTCTCCCTCTGCTTGATTCTTTTGCTATACAAGCCACTGGGCTGCTGTTGGGCCAAATGTTCTTCCCAGGGCACCAGTCTTGTCACATCATTTTGATCTGTGTATTGTAGTTTATTTATGTTTGAGTCCATGTTTTCCACCCACGGCCTTCGCTAATGGATCATTAATGGATGCAGTTACCTAATGACGTGTTTGCCTTTGTTAATAGAGGATTAATGGATCCGTTAAACATTAACGGAGGTAGTTGCTTTTTCCCAGGAGCCCCCATCCAATAACAGAGGTCACCCCCTAACGTGCCCACCTCCGTTAATGCTTAGACCCTGCCTCGTAGAAATATGCATGAAGTAGTAATCTACTGTACATGCTACTGTACATGTTGCGTTAAAAAAGAAACAAGAAACAAACATATAGTTTAATATAATAAGTAATTTTTATGTCAGATGCATCAAATAATAACTAATGCTTATGTTTTTTTTTCAAAATTCTAATCTAAGAGAGAGCACAGGTTGATGGAATAGTGTTTTGAATAGCAAGGTATAGTTGAGCTATAATAGTTGGTACCAATCACCACCTCAACAACAACGCTTATTTAATCGCTAATGCTAGGAAGCGGCCGTCTGATCGGCAGGACGCACTGTTGGTGGCCATGCGATGCCAGCCCAAGACCCCCTCCTCCGTTTCTAAATAAAAAATCAGCTCATCCACGTACTTGATCATATCCACTCACTTGCTCCTATCTGCTCGCCTGCCGCCTCCAGCGCTCGGGCGCTAGCCCAGCCAGGCGCGGCGTGCGACCGCCTTTGAGGCACAGCAATCGGGCGTCGACCAAGCTAGGCCACTCCGACGCGCCGCTGCCACCATCCCTCGCTGCGCCTCCGTCCCCCGTCGCGCCAAGCCTGTCCTCCCTGCGCCCAGGGTGCGCTGGCCCAGGCCACGGAGCAAGTGCTCGCGCGCCTCGCGCAGGTGCTCACCCAGGCTGCTGAGCAGGTCCTCGCCTAGAGGCACACGGCGAGCTCCATGCGCAGCGGCGGCGTCGAGCTCCATGATTCATCCAAGCAGCAAGGTGACTTTGTGCGCTGGAAACGCATGTTGCAAAAATATGTTTCAAGTGTTTTAGATGTTTCATCTGGATGTTGCAAGTGTTTCATATGTATGTTGCAATAGTAAATTGGGATGTTGCATATGTTGCAATGGTTGTACATGTATGTTCCAAGCTTTTGTTCTCAATGTTTCAGTTGTTTTTCTGGACGTATGTTGCAGGTGTGTTTATCTGAATATTGCACGTGTTTCACACATGTGTTGCATGTGTTTCATCTGGATGTTGCATATATTTTGTGATGGCTTTTTCAAGCGTTTTCAATTGTTTTTACAAGTGTTTCAGACATATGTTACAAGTGTTTCAACGGTTTTCAAAGGTATGTTATAAATGTTTCATTTGAATGTTTTAAAAGTGGATCGGGTGTTACATCTTCCTCCTCGCCTTCTGCTGCCTTGCCTCAGTGTCTCCTTCTCTTCTCGATGCTGGAGATGTCCGGATGACGTGGGTGAAAGCCCAAGTTTGGTTTTGGTAATTAATGACACCAAATTGCTAATGCCATGTGTTAAGCGTTTTGAGTTAGGCATAAGCAACACATGTGATGAAGGTGTATGTGGCAAGGAGTGGTGGCCACAAGTTCACAAAGAGATGGTGCATGGACATGGAATGATGATCATGGTAGAGATGCACTTAAAATGAAGGACATGATGATCAAGTAAAAGAGAAGGATCTAAGAGCGCAAGGCAAAGGTATAACCATAGGGGTTTTCCTTTTGCCGGTCTAAGATGAGTAGAGAAGTGATTGACCGGGTTTATGATACATAGCCGACTATCAAGAGGGGCAATCACGGCTAGCTCGGGAATCAAGTGCCACTAGATCATTGTCTTGAGCATATGCATTAGGATCTAGTAAAAGAGCTAACATAACGCCTTGAGAAATGATTGTGAAATACTAACACACATGCACATGGTGGTGTACACTTGGTGGTGTTAGCACATTTGTGAAAGTGGTGGAGTTTGAGCGGTAGAGAGGGGTTTGGGTTCCTCTCTCCCTCCCGCCGAGCTTGCGAGGCGGGATTCAGCGCTTTTTGGAGAAGTGAAACGCCTATTTTCTACTGCACCGGAAGTTAGAAAAGAAACGGAGGTGAACGGAGGTCACAGAGATGACCGGACGCTGGACCGGACGCGGTCTCTGTATGACCGGACATGTCCGGTCAGTGCTCAGCGTCTGTGCGATTTTCAGTTTGATGATCGGACGCGCAGCGCGTCCGGTCACTGATGACCGGACGCGTCCGGTCATCCAGGGAGCTTACTGGACTCTAACCGGACGCTGGCACTGTCGTGTCTGGTCAATTCAACAGCGCGTCCGGTCATTAATTAGTTGAGCGCTACTCTGGCTTGACCAGCGCGTCCGGTCAGTTGCGGGACCAGCGCGTCCGGTCACACCCGGCGCGTCCGGTCAGTGTGACCAGCGCGTCCGGTCAGTGTTTCGGAAATTAGCCGTTGCGCGACCGGCGCGTCTGGTCAGTGTGACCGGCGCGTCCGGTCATTGTGACCAGCGCGTCCGGTCATTTCGACCAGCATGTCCGGTCAGCGCGACTTCGGCTGGTTAAAATTCCTAACGGCTATATTCGAAGGGGTACGCTATAAATAGAGGTTGGCCGGGGTTTGAGGGCAACTCTTGCACATTTTGAGACCTAGAGACATACTTTGAGCTAGAGAACAACCCCTCCACTCATCTCTTTGCATAGTTGCACATCTTGAGTGAGATTGAGTGAGATTCAAGTGCATTGCTTGAGAGTTGCATTCTAGAGGCACTTGATCTTCGAGTTGCTACGGATTTCTTATTACTCTTCCGTGTTTCCCGACACGGTAGATGGCTTGGAGCAGCGGAGGTGATTGAGCTCGCAATTGGAGATTGTTGGAGCCTTCACCAAGTGTTGTAAGGGGTTCTTGATCCTTCCCCACGGGAGTTCGCAAATTGGATACTCTAGTGGAGCTCGTGGCTTGGAGGATCCCCATCTTGTGTGCGGTTGTGCGGTGCCCGCCGAGGGCTCGACTCTTGATAGTCGATTAGCTCGCGAACCGACAAGTGGGTGTATCGCCACAACGGGGAGTAGCTTGCCAGGAAGCAAGTGAACCTCAGGATAAATTCTTGTGTTATTCTCTTCCCGAGGATTTCTCTTGTGTGATTGATTGATTGGTACTTCTTATCTCTACACGGCGGTATAATCACTCGAAGCTCTTCTCTCGTATTACTTCTTGTTTCTAGCTTATAGTTGTTGTTGTGCTTAGTGGATAGCCTTGTACTAGACTTGTGTAGGTGGCTTGCTTAATTAGTTAGAGCTAGTGCTTTTGCTTCGCCACCTTTCATACTAACTTGTGATCAAGTATTTCTTGTGGAAGTTTTAATTAGACTATTCACCCCCTCTAGCCATTTAGACCTTTCAGTGGGCTCATGTGGGGATGGGTGGTGCGGGTGGGGTGTGTGGAACGGAGCAGAGGCGCGGGGTGTGGGGAGCGGCGTCCGGACACCAGCCTCGCGTCGGACGTTCGGGCGCTAGTCGTTCTATTATTTAATAGCTGTCTATAGAGGTTGAGCGGCTGCTAAATGTTTCTATAGCATGTTATTCTGGTTGCTAAGTAATATAAGCACTCTTGTAGCACATGGTTTTAAGAATAAAACCAGATACACATCATATGTGAGCCTAGGAAGTCAAATCACACATATGGCCACAAATAAGGGGTAATATAATAGGTAATACTTATAATATTACGTATTAATACAAAGAATATAACCTTAGATAGCAGACAACGGAAAAACACTCTGATCTTCAGGCGGAAGCTCTAACTCCACAGGGACAACTGACTGGTTGATCACAAGGCTAACTGGTGTGGTTGAAATAGCAAGAGTGAGCACATGTCGTACTCAACAAATATAGCATGGGGTTCATGAGGCTCAAAAGGTTTCACACAAGTTTATTGCGATAGCTTTTAGTGAGTTATCTTTTAGCAATTGAGTAGCAACACGTTTAGCATAAGCCCCAAACAACCACATGATCATATGAACGAGAATAATGTATAACAAGAAACAATAATCATTAGTGAGCATCAATATCATCAGTATTAACATTATCATCAGTGCTCATCACTTATTCTGTAAGGGTCCAAGGCCGCTCGTGACTGTGAGCACGACTGTTATAACAATTTTACACTCTGCAGAGGTTGTACACTTTCACCATGAGCCGTGATTTACCCTTTCGTCCGAGGTCGCGAGCCTCTTAACCCACTTCCAAGGAAGATTGGCAGGGTTCACTATGAAGCCTTTCAAAGGTTCATCTAACAAGTATAGCCCGCTAAGGATTCCCCATCAACCAGTAGAATCTCTCCCCCAAGGTGTGACTAACAAAGAGACATAGAACCTAAATACAAACCAATCGGAGCCCCTCTTGCGCCTTTCGGTAAGCTACCACGAGCTAGAAAAAGGTTCTCATACTTAACTAAAGTCATAGTCATGTAGCACTCATGGTTATACTGTAAGTTTCGGATGATCGCTTACAGATGAGTCTTTAAGGAGAGAAATCTAGAGCATCACAAAAACTATGCTCTAGCCCTCTTGTTCCTTATTGCTAAAAAACATCTTTCAGTGTTTATTGCATATATCATTAGTCAAGTTACAAGATCATGATTTTAGTTAAGCACTAGCATCATACTACCCAATGCATAAACCCATAGATGACAAGGAATCCAGGATATCAAATAGCTAGAAAAATTGCTACGGTTGTCAAGGTAGTCACATGCATATGATTAAGTTATTAAAGTGAATAGAACAACAAGGATGATCCCATGCTATACTTGCCTTAAACTAAAATCTTCTGCTGGTCCAAATCTTCAAAGAATCACTTCTTGATCACCACGTAATAAACCTCGCCGACTGAACAAGATCATAGAGCACCACACAAGCATCCATACATAGACATGCATAGCATACAAACATAAATAAATTAGGACAGTACACCAATCAATAAAAATATTTAAAAACAAACCTATGGGTTGCTACGAGCACACAGACGCGAGAATAACACTAATCAGAGCTACGGTTCAAAATAAACGACTACCGAGACTTTTATATTATATTAAAGAAAAACCCTATATGCTTGATTTATTTTAGTTGAGTAGAACCACATGAATAGTATTAATTCAGATTAATCAAAACATATTTAGTTTCAAAAGTCATGTTAGCTAATCATGTTTTAGTTATAAATGTCATCATAAAATTTAATCAGATTAAACTTTAACATTTACAAAACAAAGGTGCATGTGAGAGCATATAAACAAATTCATTCCATGTAACGAGTTTGAACTAAGTATTTTATAATTTAGGAACATGTTTATAATAGCAATTAATCATATTAATGTATATGTATAAAATATTGGAGTAAAAAAACCTATATTGATTTTAATTATAAAACTAGTTGCATATATATTTATTAATATTTAAATATATATATCGAAAAACATGTGACATATAAAACATTAACACTACTGTGTAGAGCGTATCAATACGAATCTAACGCAACTTGAACGAAGCAAAAAAGGAATTCAAACAAATAAACGTTGAAGGCTTAAAGCCGTAGAAACTGTGAAGAGTGGATACGTACTGTACTTCCTAGGTGAACCTGTTGTCCTTTGGCCACTCACGTACTAACGTTGATGCTATTTGCTTGTATAACTCAACAACGGAGCTAGCTGATAGTGGTTTGATTATTGGTGGTGATGGTCACTAGGGCGGCACGCAGGATTGGCATCAGGGAGCTGACTCGTGGTCTTTGGGTCTGCCGTGAAGCCACCGGATTACATTCTCAGAGGACCAGAAGACAGCTGACGAGAAAATCGACGGGGCAGCGGTTGACGAGCTCCGTGCAGCGAGACGTTGGAGGCCGCGTCCAAGAAAAGAAGATGGAAAATCAAATTTATACTATCTTAGGATCCCAAACAAAGGGCTTCCTTATGATAGTTTTGGTGTGCTTTGTCCAAGGAGTTCGTGCATATATATATATATATATATATATATATATATATGTGTGTATACATATATATATATGTATATATATGTATATATATATGTATATATATATATATATGTATATATATGTATATATATGTATGTGGAGGAGAACTCTGCACCTCTACATCAATTAGCGGTAGGGTACTAATTGATATTGCACCCTCTAACTTTACTAATAGGCCTAATTAATTATTAAAGCTCATTAGTAAATAAATATATGGGCCTTGAAGAGTCATTGGAAAATTGTGTTCGGTTTATTCTAATTTCAAAATTAATTAATATCATAAAATAAAAATAATTCTAGAAAGTCTAGAATTACTGTTTATATCACGAAAAATGCTTTGAAGCTTAGAAAAATTCCTAGAAAAATCCAGAAGGCGGATTGAAGGATAAAGAACTCAAATAAAATATTTAGATCTCATGAAAAGATTGTTGGAAACTTGGAATATAAAGATTAAGGTCAAGGAGGTAGGAATTAAATTTTAGAAAGAAGATGGAAAATTTCTAGAGATAGATATTCGTCTCCTAAACGTATTTTAACACATTTTGCACATACAAACATTAGATGCAATCTGCATGAATGCAAGAAAATGTGGCAATACCTTATGATGAATTTTAAATTAATGAAATTTTTTTATTTTACTATGTTTCATGAGCACAAAAATACATAATTAAATCATTTTAGCTCTATTTCAAGAGAAGCAAATTTTAGGGTGTTACTGTGACACCCTAATTTTTGGTATTATTTAAAAATAGATAAATTTGATTTAAATATGCATTTATTTGTGCATTCAAATTTAGGGAATAATAAATTTTATGAAATTAAAATTAATCATAAGGTTAACAATTTGTTTTTGCACTCATGCTGTTGAACTATATGTTTTTGTGATGATTGGTTTGAGTCAATTTCAAAAGATATTTAAAAACATTTGGAAGTTTGATTTGAAAAATCAATTTAGAAAATAAAAAGGGATTTCTATTCATTCTACATCTTTTCCTCGGATTCGGCCTGCTAGCTCGTTTTCCCGGCCGGCCCACTCATCCCTCCCCGCGCTCCTTCTCCTGGGCCGCGACCCAGCCCAACCGGGCCAGGCAACCGTTGTCACGCCCCACTCTCCCTCATGCGGTCGCTGGCAGCCGGGGCCCGCTCGTTAGATGTTTCTCTTCCCCAACCTCCGGTTCTCTCGCTCGGTCATCACGGCAACCGCCGCCCGCGCCCACTTCGCGTCGTGGGAGCGTCCTCTTTCCTCCCGCGCCCGGCCTTCTAAAGGGAGCCGCAACCCCTTCACCGCCTCCCGCTGCTGTTTTTCTCGTTCCAACCCCACTCTCTTGAGCACCCGAAGGCCGCAGCGACGAACCGCCAGAGCGTCCCGTCCGCCACCGCGTCGCCTACGCCTCCGAGCCTCCTTCGTCTGCAATTTGCCGCTCGGTGAGCCTCCCCGTACTCCCCTTTATCTTCCCGTGCTTTTACCTTCTCGAATTTTAGTCTCTATGGCCGTGTCCGCGAGCTCCGAGGAGCTTTTCGCCGCCGTCCATGGCGGGAGCCGCTCGGGCTTACCCCATGGCCGTGTTTTGCTCCAGGGCGAGCTCGCCGTCTCCCCCACTTCGTCCTAGTGCCCTTATTTTTCGAAACCGTGGACCGTAGGTCGTGTTCCAAGCGCTCCGGCGAGCTCACGGTCGCCGGCCATGGCGGCGCCGCCGTCACCTCCCCTAAATCCGGCGGCCGGCCTCTCTCTCCTCTCCCCCATCTAATCTCGACCGCACATCGCGAGATGAACGGCCCTGGTTGGCTGATACCCCTTCGCGGGTCCTTTTTTCTAAAGAGACCCCCAAGTTCTTATATTTCCAACCCGCAGTCCTCGGTTCTAATGAATTTTTTGAATTTCAAGTTATTTTAATTCTGAAATGCTTTCAATCTATTTACTATTTTGCCACTGCAGTAAAACATGTATAAAATCATCGTTTTAGCTCCGATTCAACCCGTTCAACTTGCGTTAGTTTCGTAATTTCGTAATCTACGCATTAGTGCCACTGATAGACGTGTTAGAAGCTTTTGAGTTTCTCGATTAAGTCTAGTTTAATAGCTAGTTTTGGAACCTTGTTTAGCGCGTAACTTTTGCGTTGTAGCTCCGTTTTTCATGAACTTTGCGTCGTTGTGATCGTAGCGAGACGTAGAATATTTTCATAAACTTTTTATCTTATTTTTATACTGCTGGTGTACTGTTCTAATTATAGATTTGTTTGCTATGCATGAATGCTCCTGAAATGTGTATGTTACCGTGTTGGTCGAGTTCAGACGGTGAGGAGTACGTTGGGAATCCGGACACGTACGAGGAGCAGCAGGACCAGCAGCAGTTCGTGAACCAAGGCAAGTATAGCATGGGCCTACCTTGTTGTCCTATTCATTATATAATGTACTCATTATGCATGTGTCTAATATTGCTCGACTATAAGGACTTCCTAGTTAATTGATGACCTGTACCTTGATCCCTATAGGTTTTATTTGCACATGGGTAGAATGCTAGTGCTCTAACTAAACATGATCTATACTATGACTGATGGA
This sequence comes from Saccharum hybrid cultivar R570, assembly GCA_038087645.1. Lineage (NCBI taxonomy): Eukaryota > Viridiplantae > Streptophyta > Magnoliopsida > Poales > Poaceae > Saccharum > Saccharum hybrid cultivar. Next base: position 1,480,325 of record JAQSUU010000542.1, read on the forward strand.
ACCAAGGGATAAACATGATGGTAACAGTGGAACCATAGGGTAAAGGTGCAGATGATGTTGATCATATTGCCCTAAACCCTCCGTAAGGACTTGTCTGTAGGGCAAAAGCTGGGACATATAGTGCAACCGTGAGAGTCATATGGCTCTGACTTTAGCTCAGTAATAGGATCTTTTCTAGCTTATTAGAGGTTACCCGAAAGGGCGCAAGAGGGGCTTGCCACTTTGGATATAGAACTGCCTCTGTTTTGATGTGTATAGCCTGCGGGAATTGTGCCATCGAAAGGGGTTCTCTATATCTACCTGCCGAGGAAACCTCGCGGCCCTAACATGTTAGAAGAGGCCTATGGAAGGCTTCATAGTGTACCCTGCCTACTCACCTTAGGAGTGTTAGGGGGTCGACGGGCCCCGGGCAAATGGGCAACATGACTCACGGGTAAAGATGCACAACCTCTGCAGAGTGTTAAATCTGTTATAACAGTCGTGCTCACGGTCACGAGCGGCTCGGAAAACTCACAGAATAAATAGTTACTTGATACGTGGTTGAACTAAGATGATGATGATGGGATCACATTGATGCTTTCTCTTCTTAATTCTAGTAGTGGATCATGTGGGTTAAATGGGAGCTTGAGCATAACTTAATAATGATTAATAATGAAATGTGGATCTACTAAAAGTGCTAACTGCAGTCAACCGTGTTTATCCTTTTTTAGCCTCATGAATCCTCATACTATACTTGCGGAGTACAAGTGTACTCACACTTGTTGCTATTTTGTTTTTGGATAAAAATCCCGGATGGGTAACAGATGACAGTTTCTACGAGGACTTCCCGGAAGATTTCTAGGTTTGGGTCAACCAGTCGTCCTTCCCTGTGGATCAGACGCTATGCCTGAGAGTTGCTATTTACTTTTTCGCTTGTTATTTAAGAACTACGTGATGTAATAACGTTATGTATGTACACAGTGATGATACTTCTGTTAATTTGTCAGCTTATGTGTGCGACTACTCCTGGGACGCACATAAGATGTATGCACTCTATATTATCCTTTAATTGGAGTGTGACAAATTGGTATCGGAGCCGTGTCGACTGTAGGACGCAAACCTAGATAGAAATGATCGTTTCTAGGAGTTTGACTTTATTTATTTACTTGCTACTATCTCCATCTTGATATTTTATTAAAATTTTATGCTCTATTTCTTATTCTATTGCATAAAATATTGACTCTGATAATATTTTATATCAAAACTATAGATGCCTCGCCTCAGTGCCGCTGCCTACGTCGCCCAGTTCATTCCAGCAGCACCTGCTCCACCAGCACCACCAGCAGTACCACCAGTGGAGCCAGAGGTCGTCCACATCTCCGACGAGGAAGAGGAGGAACCCATGGAAGAGGAGGCATTTTCAGCGACTGCATCTGATGGACCTGCTTTGACCCCCGTGGCTGCACCCATCCCACATGTGGATGCGCCAGTCCCCGCTGCTACACCTCCACCAGCTTCCCAGGCCGCTTCTGCACCAACACCAGTGTCCTCCCCAGCTGCTTCAGAGGAGCCAGAAGAGATAGGATGGACCACCAGGAACAAGTTTAAGGAAGCTCCCGAAGATGCCCATTACCACCACCTCCTTACCACCATGCTAGCCGAGTACTATCCAGAGTTTGCTGCCTCGGTGAAGTACTACTGTGCAGAGCACACACATCTAGTGGAGGCGGCATACTGGAAGACCAATGTGATCATCACCGCCTGGAACAACACCGACCAATCTCAAGATGTTGTGACTACCCATAGCCACCGAGCCAGGCGTGCCAGTGCCTATGATAGCATGGAAGATGCTGCGCAGGCGGCGTACCTGCATTACCATGGTCGGCATTTTGAGGACATGCAGAATGATCGCTACCGGTATCTTTCACGCTATGACCCGAAGGAGAAGACATGGGCGGTGTTGGCTCCTCCAGCTTCTGATCCCACCTTGGACACCACAGTGAGGCACCTCAGCGCCATGCAGAAGGCCAACGAAGCACTCAGGGAAGAGCTTCGTGCGGCGCAAAAATCTGAAAAACGCATTCAGAATCAGATAGATGAGATGGCCGTTCAGCTAGGACAACCTACCATTTACAAGAAGAAGGCCAGGGTGTTCACCATGGTGGACCGCGCACCTTAGATACTTGCAGCCCCACCATAATGAATGCGTTTTAGATCGAGAGTCGTGTCAAGTTTGTGTATGTTTGTGAACCTTTCATTGTCTCGTTGGTTGTGTTGTTGAACTTGGATGATTTGGAGTTTGTGTGATTTCTGGAATAGTGTGGGCTTGTCCACATGTTTTTTTTATCAAAACCTTAAGTTAGTGTTTGTTTAACTTAGTTGGGGTTTACATTTCTGCATCACTGCTGTGCTGTTTTTCAGAGCAGTCTGCAATGTTTGTCTCATATCTCAAAATCTCTACGTCCAAAAATTATGAAATTTTTGTGGAAAGAACTAGACTTGCTTACCTCTCATTTCCCACTGGAATCACCTCATTATCAATTTTGGTTTGAGAGATATGCCTGCTACAACCTGGCAAGTCTGTGCAGTCTGTAACCTAGAACAGAAATTGTTTAGCTCAGTTTTTGATGATGTTGCCGTCTGTATCAGTGAAAAAGTTCTATACAAAAGTTGTAGAAGACTCTTTAAGCTTTCCAACGATATATGCCACGCTTATTTTGGATTTCTGAAACTCGAGTTATACTTCAGTTTTTGATCTGCTGTTGTAGACACCCGTCTAGAAATTTTCAGTTCTGTTATTTACCTTTTGTAAATAATTTGTAAATTTTTGGGAGATCTCTAAAAGTTTGCACATTTGCTTGGAAGTAGATGGCCGCCAGAGGAGGACGTGGAAGAGGCCATGGACGTGGCCGTGGACACGGAGCTTTAGTGGATCCACCTCCGCCACCGCCGGTGACAATTGAGCAGTTGATGGCCATGCAAGCGCAGCTCATGCAGAAAGTGATGGACCGTCTCGGTGAGCAACCAGCAAGAGCACCCCCACCTGTGCAGGTCCGTGACAAACGTGGTGAGTTTATGAAAGGACGCCCACCTGTGTTCACACATGCCTCTGAACGTATGGAGGCGGATGACTGGCTGAGAGCTGTGGAAAAGCAGCTAAACATTGCACAGTGCAACGACTTGGAGAAAGTCTTGTACGTCTCAGGTCAACTCCAAGGAGCTGCTCAGGATTGGTGGGAGTCATTCCAGTATGGATGTCCAGAGAATGCTCCAGAGATCACGTGGAAAGAGTTCACGGAGAATGTTAGGTCCTATCACATCCCTGAGGGACTTATTGAACTGAAGCAAGAGGAGTTCCGGGCTCTCAAGCAAGGGTCCATGTCTGTGGCGGAATACCGTGACAAATTTGCACAACTATCGCGATATGCCTCGGCTGAAGTGGCCAGGGATTCTAACAAACAGCGCCGTTTTCTAAAAGGGTTGTATGATGGACTCCAACTGCAACTGATGTCCAACAAGTATGCCAGTTTCCAAGAATTGGTGGATCGTGCTATTGTGATCGATAACAAGCGTAAAGAAATGGACCTCAAGAAGAGGAAGCTCCAGGGACAGGCGTCGGGTAGCAACACTCGCCCGCGAGCTTTCCCGCAACAAGGTTTTCCGCAGAGGAACCAAGGGCCACCCAACCAATGGAACAAAGGCTAGTATCCCTAGAGGAACCAGAACCAGCAGCGTCTCCAGTACCCACCGCAGTTTGGTAACCAGGGCCAGCAGCGTCCCCAGCAACAGCAAGCTACCAATCAGGCGCCACGTCAGGGAGTGCCCAACAATGCTCCAACCAAGAGTGGCACCCCAGGCAACCCCAATGCCTGTTACAACTGTGGAGAGGTGGGACACTATTCATACCATTGCCTAAAGAAGCAGATCCGGCAGGCCCCGCAGAACCAGCAGAACAACCAGAGACCCAACGCTCGACCTCCGTTCACCGGCAAGGTGAATCATGTGTCGTCAGAATCAGCTCAGGAGGCGCCTGAGGTTATGCTGGGTACGTTTAGCGTCAACTCCATCTTCGCTACAGTACTTTTTGATTCCGGTGCCTCGCATTCTTTCATATCCCAAGCTTTTGTTAGAATGCATAGCATACCCCTGTGTGCCATGAAGGATCCCATGCTAGTAAATTCACCGGGAGGGTAGCATGCCAGCAAATTATTGGAGCCCTTCTACTAGTATATTTGTAAGGGGGGTAGCTTTCAAGGTAAATCCAATTATTCTGAGAACCGCTAGAATTGACCTCATCCTGGGAATGGATTGGATGAAGCAGCATAGGGCAGTGATACAATGTCAGGAGAAATCCGTTGTTGTGACATCTCCAAGTGGTGATAGAATTTGTGTAGAAGTGGAAGTGCAAGCTCAACCTACCGCCACTGTCAATCAGCTGAGCGATGTTGCTAACCAGGAGAACCAGGTGGTGGACGAATTCCCTGATGTGTTCCCCGATGAATTGCCAGGTATGCCACCCGATCGTGACATCGAATTCCTTATCGAGCTTTTACCTGGAACTGCACCCATAGCTAAGAGACCATATAGAATGGGGGTAGATGAATTGGAAGAACTAAAGAAACAAATTAAGGAATTACAAGAGAAAGGTTTTATTCGTCCTAGTTCTTCACCTTGGGGAGCACCTGTTATATTTGTGGATAAGAAAGATGGCACACGAAGGATGTGTGTCGACTATAGGTCCCTTAATGAAGTCACAATCAAGAACAAGTATCCACTCCCTAGAATTGACGATTTATTTGATCAACTGAAAGGTGCTTGTGTGTTCTCAAAAATTGACCTCCGTTCTGGATATCATCAACTAAAAATTCGTGCATCTGACATACCTAAGACATCATTTACTACCAGATATGGCCTTTATGAGTACACAGTGATGTCTTTTGGACTAACAAATGCACCTGCATACTTTATGTATCCGATGAACAAAGTATTCATGGAGTACTTGGATAAGTTTGTTGTGGTATTCATAGATGATATCCTAATATTCTCTAAAAATGAAGAGGAACATGCTGAACACTTAAGGTTAGTCTTACAAAAACTCAGGGAATATAAATTGTATGCAAAAAAGAGCAAATGTGAGTTCTGGCTGAAAGAAGTATCTTTTCTGGGACATGTGGTCTCTAACGGTGGAATAGCCGTAGATCCCAGTAAGGTGCAAGATATGTTAAATTGGAAAGCCCCAGTCAATGTTAGTGAAATCCGTAGTTTTTTGGGTTTGGCTGGGTACTATAGAAGGTTTATTGAAGGATTCTCTAAGCTAGCTAAGCCTATGATAGCCCTGTTAGAAAAGAATGCCAAATTTGTTTGGTCAGACAAATGTCAGGCTAACTTTGAGGAGCTAAAGAGAAGGTTGACAACAGCCCCAGTGTTGACCCTATCTGATTTAAGTAAGAGTTTCTCTATTTATTGTGATGCATCTCGCCTAGGCCTTGGATGTGTGCTTATGCAAGAAGGAAAGGTTGTGGCCTATGCATCCAGGCAGTTGAGAAAGCATGAACTGAATTACCCAACCCATGACTTGGAATTAGCCGCAGTTGTCCATGCTCTGAAAATCTAGAGGCATTATTTGATCGGACATAAGTGTGACATCTATACTGACCACAAGAGTTTAAAATACATTTTTACTCAGTCCGAGTTGAACTTAAGGCAACATCGTTGGCTGGAATTGATTAAAGATTATGATCTGGAAGTGCATTGCCATCCTGGAAAGGCAAATGTTGTTGCCGATGCACTTAGCCGGAAGAGCTATGCCAACGGACTTCAGTTGACATTTATACCAGCAGAGTTGTGAGCTGAAATAGAACATCTCAACTTGGGTTTTGTCAATAATGTAGTAGAATTGGCTATAGAACCTACATTGGAGCAAGAGATACGTAAAGGTCAGTTGGAGGATGAGAAATTAAAGGAGATTGCTGAGCATGTAGTGGTTGGAAAGGCACCAGGTTTCCGGTTGGATGAGAATGGTACTATATGGTTTGGAAAAAGAATATGTGTACCTGAAGTGAAAGCTATCCGTGATATGATTCTGCGAGAGGCACATGATTCTGCTTATTCTATACACCCTGGAAGCACCAAGATGTACTTGGACCTCAAAGAGAAGTATTGGTGGTATAGTTTTAAAAGGGATGTGGCTGAGTATGTGGCCATATGTGATACTTGTCAAAGGGTGAAAGCTGAACACCAAAGACCTGCAGGATTGCTGCAACCAATGAAAATACCAGAGTGGAAATGGGAAGAAGTTGGTATGGACTTCATTACTGGATTGCCCCGCACTCAACAAGGATATGATTCGATCTGGGTAATAGTAGATCGACTTACTAAGGTATCCCACTTCTTGCCAGTCAAAACCACTTATAGTGGTGCAAAGCTAGCGGAGTTGTATATGGAGAGAATAGTATGTCTACATGGGGTCCCAAAGAAGATCGTATCTGACCGAGGAACTCAGTTTACATCACATTTTTGGCGTAAGGTACACAGTGCTTTGGGAACCAAGTTAAATTTCAGTTCGGCATACCATCCCCAAACCGATGGACAGACCGAAAGGACCAATCAAATCTTGGAAGATATGTTGAGGGCTTGTGCTTTACAGTATGGTACTAGTTGGGATAAGAGTTTGTCATACGCTGAGTTTTCATATAACAACAGTCACCAGAAAAGTCTCAAAATGGTGCCATTCGAAGCTTTATATGGACGAAAGTGTAGAACACCTCTATTCTGGAATCAGACAGGTGAAACCCAAGTGTTTGGGCCTGATGTCCTACGCAATGCAGAGGAACAAGTAAGGATGATTAGGGATAATTTGAGAGTAGCACAGTCTAGACAGAAAAGCTATGCTGATATCCGAAGGAGAGAGTTGAGTTTCAAAGAAGGTGACTATGTGTATTTAAAAGTGTCACCAATGAGAAATGTGAGAAGATTCAATATGAAGGGCAAGTTAGCACCGAGATATGTAGGACCTTTCAAGATTCTGGAGAGACGTGGAGAAGTGGCTTATCAATTGGAATTGCGAGAAAGTTTATCAGGTGTGCATGATGTGTTCCATGTTTCACAGTTGAAAAAAGTGTTTGCGGGTACCAGAGGAGCAGATTCCCTTGGAGGAGCTTACTGTTAAAGAAGATCTCACGTATGAGGAGTATCCGGTAAAGATTCTTGAAACTGCAGAAAGAGTTACCAGGAGCCGCACTATAAAGATGTGCAGAGTACAATGGAATCGTTATTCAGAAGATGAATCTACTTGGGAAAGAGAAGAAGGTCTGAGAAAGTCTTATCCGTAGCTTTTTGAGTAAGCATCATCCAATCTCGAGGACGAGATTCTCTTATGGGGGGTAGAATTGTGACATCCTAATTTTTGGTATTATTTAAAAATAGATAAATTTGATTTAAATATGCATTTGTTTGTGCATTCAAATTTAGAGAATAATAAATTTTGTGAAATTAAAATAAATCATAAGGTTAACAATTTGTTTTTGCACTCATGCTGTTGCACTATATGTTTTTGTGATGATTGGTTTGAGTCAATTTCAAAAGATATTTAAAAACATTTGGAAGTTTGATTTGGAAAATCAATTTAGAAAATAAAAAGGGATTCCTATTCATTCTACATCTTTTCCTCGGATTCGGCCTGATAGCCCGTTTTCCCGGCCGGCTCACTCATCCCTCCCCGCGCTCCTTCTCCTAGGCCGCGGCCCAGCCCAACCGGGCCAGGCAACCATTGCCACGCCCCACTCTCCCTCACACGGTCGCTGGCAGCTGGGGCCCGCTCGTCAGATGTTTCTCTTCCCCAACCTCCGATTCTCTCGCTCGGTCATCACGGCAACCGCCGCCCGCACCCACTTTGCGTCGTGGGAGCGTCCTCTTTCCCCCCGCGCCCGGCCTTCTAAAGGGAGCCGCAACCCCTTCACCACCTCCCCCTGCTGTTTTTCCAGTTCCAACCCCACTCTCTTGAGCACCCAAAGGCCGCTGCGACGAACCGCCGGAGCGTCCCGTCCGCCACCGCGTCGCCTACGCCTCCGAGCCTCCTTCGTCTGCAATTTGCCGCTCGGTGAGCCTCCCCATACTTCCCTTTATCTTCCCATGCTTTTACCTTCTTGAATTTTAGTCTCTATGGCCGTGTCCGCGAGCTCCGAGGAGCTTTTCACCGCCGTCCATGGCGAGAGCCGCTCGGGCTTACCCCATGGCCGTGTTTTGCTCCGGGGCGAGCTCGCCGTCTCCCCCACTTCGTCCCGGTGCCCTTATTTTTTGAAACCGTGGACCGTAGGTCGTGTTCCAAGCGCTCCGGCGAGCTCACGGTCGCCGGCCATGGCGGCGCCGCCGTCACCTCCCCTAAATCCGATGGCCGGTCTCTCTCTCCTCTCCCCCATCTAATCTCGACCGCACATCATGAGATGAACGGCCCTGGTTGGCTGATACCCCTTCGCGGGTCCTTTTTTTTCTAAAGAGACCCCCAAGTTCTTGCATTTCCAACCCGCAGTCCTCGGTTCTAATGAATTTTCTGAATTTTGATTTATTTTAATTCTGAAATGCTTTCAATCTATTTATAGTTTTGCCACTGCAGTAAAACGTTTATAAAATCGTCGTTTTAGCTCTGATTCAACCCGTTCAACTTGCGTTAGTTTTGTACCTTCGTAATCTATGCATTAGTGCCACTGATAGACCTGTTATAAGGTTTTGATTTTCTCGATTAAGTCTAGTTTAATAGCTAGTTTTGGAACCTTGTTTAGCGCGTAACTTTTGCGTTGTAGCTCCGTTTTTCATGAACTTCGCGTCGTTGTGATCGTAGCGAGACATAGAATATTTTCATAAACTTTTTATCTTGTTTTTATACTGCTGGTGTACTGTTCTAATTATAGATTTGTTTGCTATGCATGAATGCTCCTGAAATGTGTATGTTGCCGTGTTGGTCGAGTTCAGACGGTGAGGAGTACGTTGGGAATCTAGACACGTACGAGGAGCAGCAGGACCTGCAGCAGTTCGTGAACCAAGGCAAGTATAGCATGGGCCTACCTTGTTGTCCTATTCATTATATAATGTACTCATTATGCATGTGTCTAATATTGCTCGACTATAAGGACTTCCTAGTTAATTGATGACCTGTACCTTGATCCCTATGGGTTTTATTTGCACATGGGTAGAATGCTAGTGCTCTAACTAAACATGATCTATACTATGACTGATGGAACCAAGGGATAAACATGATGGTAACAGTGGAACCATAGGGTAAAGGTGCAGATGATGTTGATCATATTGCCCTAAACCCTCCGTAAGGACTTGTCTGTAGGGCAAAAGCTGGGACATACAGTGCAACTGTGAGAGTCAGGCGAGGAGCCCCAGGCACAGGAGGTGCCCGAGGAGGAAGAGTCAGGCGAGGAGCTGCCAGAGTGCGTCGACCACCATCCTAGCTCGTTCGAAAAAGGCAAGCCCCGGAGCATTTTAAGTCTCCTATTTTATAAAAGTTGTTCCTTACTACATGAACTATAGTTATATATATAGTTGCACTAAGTTATAGGAGTTGAGTGAAATCGTTTTTACATTATTACCTTGGCCACCGGATTATCTTTCACCCTGTTAGGTCAGGATCGAGTGAATTGCTTAGCCATGCTTAGACCGGTAGAAGTCGGGTGATTTCATGTCACCTGCGAGTTATAGGTGGATACCGGGTTATGGTTAGCTGTAATTGTGATCATAAAAAGTAACCAAGTGTTGAGGGATAAATGAAGACCGGGCGGAGTCTTATAGGGTTTTGGACTATAGTGATTCCGTCTGTGTCGATTAAGGACCGATCGTTGCTCGTCCCTCTTGTCATGTTGAACGCATGCCTCACATTTAGCTGGCCGAATAAAGTACCTTTCGACCGCGAAGCTAGTGACACTTTTCGAGCCGGGATAAACTCGGGTTGGCAGACTGGTGTTGAAGGGGGTGTAACGGGGACGCGATGAGTGAGCCCAAGGTGCGTCCTGGCAGTCGGGCGGTTCCTAGGTAGTGCGATCCATGATTGTTATCCCGCTGCTTCTTGGAAAGTGTCATTGGTGATCTACGCGACCCTGATGGGGGAAACAGGATTTGTGTGAGGAATAAATCTCCAGCTGGATAGGAATTCGATTCGAATCGCCGTCGCTCCCGGTTAGTGAGCACTTGACTCGAGCTATGGCATCGTAGTAACATTAAAGAAACACTGATGGTTAAGTGAATGATGTTGGAAATGCTAAACCTGATATGGTAATCTAGATTGCTAATGATAAATCAAGTGATTGTTCTAGCAATAGCTGCTTACCTAGCTTGAATAGGTTATACTAAAAAGGTGATGCAAAAGTACTGGTATAGTTTTTCATAACAACTTATGCTTTTCGCAAATGAGTCAAGCCAGTCCAATCTATAAAGCCTTACATGATCCTTGATGTCCTTTATTTCTGGTTTATGACGGGTAAGTCTAGCTGAGTACATTCCTGTACTCAGGGCGTTGTTCCCATTGTTGTTGCAGATGGTCAGATGTACTATGGGTACTGTTCCAACTGTCTGTATCCTGGCGATGGGCGACAACTAGGACCTTGGGCAAGGGGTCACTCTGTTTGTCTTATCTACTGCTTTTGTGGACCATGACTATCTACTGGCACTGTATTTGAACGAAGTGTGGGTGTAAAACTACTTGCTTTCGCTATGTTATTTTGAACTGTGTTGTAATAACTTTTATTCCGAACTCCGATGTACTCCACTTTTATGGTGAACTCTACGTATCATGTGAACTGTGGCTGCTAAATCAGTACGATCTTGGTTGTACGTTGGTTGGTTTGAAATCCCTCGTGATTTCACGGAATCTCGGGTTATACGGGTTTAAGTTTGACAAATTAACCACCTCGGTGGAAAATTTTCTTACTTAATCTTATATAATTACGTTGATCCGTTACAGCTGGCATCGGAGCATGGTTTAGCACGTTGCTGTTCACATGGGTATTTAAAAACAAACTGTGTTTTCCACTAAGCTTTCAAATTTAAGAGTGTGCCAGTGGTCATATCCTTTATGCCCCATAAGGACTCTAGGTGGCTTAATTAAGTATTAACTTGGGGGTTTGCATTATATTTAAAATTTCGTCGCTCATACGGCGTGCTATTATATGAGTGCCATTCAATTGAGTGGTAATGTATGGATCAATTTCCTTTACGTCCTGGTAAGTGAGAGTTATGAGAGCATGGTCAGATACACTGCCGATCTAGGGGAGTGCTTATGTGATACCGAAATACTTACGTGCCATGCGCATGTTCGTATAAAGGTATTCAAATGGTGGGGACTTCCGTCATGCGGTGACGATGCCGTCAATAGGACGATGATTCGGGTAGTTGTTACCGTTATACTCGTATCTGGGGATGCGTGTAGAGCGAGTAACTTACTTTACTGCTTTCTTGCATACTTTCATACTGTAAGGGTTGGGCTGAAGTGACTTTCTGCAGGTACATAACAACGCTTTCGAGTAGTACGTATTAGTTACGTTACAAGAGATCATTATATGCCACCGTTTATTCCGTTAGTAGTTATTAGTTTTCTAAGTTTGTGAGGACGTACGGAACGTGCATGTATCATGTGATGCATTTCATTCATGGCATTGTTCCTCCCCTTATAAGTTGATTATCTCATTTCGATAAAAATGCCAACTTAAAAATCTATTCTCACCACGGTAATAAAATTATGCTACAGATGGCACATACCAAGCAGACAGCCCGCAAGTCCACCGGCAGAGCTCCCCGTCATCAGCTTGCTCCACGCACTCGTCAGCGCCACACTTTCTTGGAGAGTTTGGGATGCCTACGCTCTTGTGGAGAGTACTCAGCTATGTAGGCTATCCTGATGGGATAGAGCCCTGCTACTTTTGGTCGAATGAGCGGTTGGGAGAAGGACTTTTGGTGACTGTGGTAGTGGTAGTTCGTCCCCGAGGTGATGGTTCTGAATGGACCGGTTGGCATTTTGAGTCAACTGGCAGGACCCCTGAAGAAGCCGCTGAGAGGGCAGCATTTGGGATCCTGAGGGACATCATGGATTGCTTTCCTCGGGAGTTGGCAGCAGCTATAGTTGGAGTCTTTCCGAGGGGCAACCCCTCCACTGACTCATGGCAGCAGGCAAGAGGAAGATCTCTGGAGATTAGCGCTGCGGAAGCACAAAACAGTGACAACCCCGCTATGAGTGCTATGTTCGCAGTGATGAGGGCTTTTGATAGAGTGGAAGGTAGCCTGAGACGTGTGTTTAGTGCTCTTGGTCAGGCTCGTGATGACCGCCGTCAGCTTCAGAGAGATCACGACGCCGAGATTGAGAGGCTCAACACAGAGATGGCTCAGTTGACTCGCCAGAGAGATCAGGCTACCCAGAGGACTGTGGTTTTTGAAGGAGATGTATGTGCCCTGAGAGAGCAGGTTGGGCGACTGACCACCGCCAACAGGAACGCTGAGCGCATGTTGACTCATGTGCTCCATCAGAGGAATGAAGCCTGGTCCGCAGAGAATGTGTTGAGGGCTAGACAGTTTGAGCTAGAGCAACAGCTGGCATATGCAGAGGAATATAATGACAATCTGCATGAGGAGGTTCATCGGCTGAACAATCAACTCAACCCCTATGTTCCTCCTGGTGCGGCAGAGATGGATTTGAATGAAGACGAAGATCCTGAAGAGCCCGAAGCACTAGTTGGGGAGCACCACGACGCTGCTAATGGCGACAAAGCCAACGTCTCGGACTTAGACAGCGACCACGATGAGTAGGCTAGTAGTTGTGGCGCTAGCTACTAGGTTCCATCTACATGGTCTTTTGCTTTGTTGGCACGTTGGGCATGTAATAATGAGTAGAAAGACTAAGGCTTTGATGTAATGTTGGAAAGCTTGGATGTGTTTGTGGCGGTATCCGAACGTCAAAAAGTCCAGTGTATGTATGCTGGCAACTTGGTTGTAATGGACGCGATGTGTGCGCTTTAAGTAATCTAATTAGTGATGTTGTGTTAATTGGAATGACTTATTGTGCCCCTGTTTTATTGTATGAATTTATTCTCTCCAGTAAATTCAGTCAGCATGATTTTTCATTCGGTCGCAATTCCTACAACATCACCTAATAATTACTGTTGCTGAAACATGCAGATGTCGAATACTCGTCGTACCGTGTATGGTGCCGCTGAGGCTGGTGGCAGTGCAGCTGCTAGTGATGACCGTGATCCACCACCGCCTCCTCCACCCTACACTGCGGAACAGTTTTTCGCACAATTTCTTGGAAGCCAACGTAATATGGAGGGCATGCAACAGAATATGGAAGCTGCGTTGCGCAGTATCGCATACAACACCCGTCGGGGAATAAACCCGGGTGGGCACGAAGCAAATCAGTACAGCAGTTTCAAGGACTTCATGGATACTCGTCCACCGATCTTCAAGGAAGCTGCAGAACCCTTGGATGCAGAAGAGTGGATTAATACTATGGAAGACAAGTTCCGTGTCTTGAGAATGACTGAAGTGTTGAAGACTGAGTATGCAGCTCATCAGCTTCAAGGTCTGGCAGGAATGTGGTGGAAACATCACCGCACCACTTTTCCTCCCCACGCTCACATCACTTGGAGGGAGTTCACCGAAGCCTTCCGTGGAACGTACATTCCACCTGGTCTGACCGAGATGAAGCTTGGGGAATTCCTGGCACTGAATCAAGGCACGAAGACTGTAACTCAATATCTACATGCATTCAATAACTTGAGCCGTTATGCTCCTGATATGGTGAATACTGAGGCCAAGAAGATCGCTAGCTTCAAGAGAGGCCTGAATCCCAAGATGATGAAACATATGGGTACAAATATGAGGACTGGTTTCAATGTTTTCGTTAGTGACTGTCTAAAGCAAGAGAAGAACAACAATGTTTATGCTGCTTCCAAGATCCGTAAGAGAGCTTTCGAGTCGGGTTCGTCCCAGTCTAGAGCCCCAGTGGCCAACCGTCCAGCTTTTCGATCGCCTGCCTAGGTGCAAGGTTTAGGCCACCGCAAAGGAAGAATCAGAATGCTCAGCAACCCCAGAGGAACCAGAAACCATTCAAGATGGCATTGCCTCAGGCGAAGATAGGACAAGGCAGTTCGTCTGGAACTGTGGCTCAAGTGAAGGGACCGTGCTTCAACTGCAACCAACCCAGACACTTTGCGAAGTTTTGTCCCTACCCTAAGAAACAGCAGACGCAGTATCAAGCTCGTGTGCATCACACCACCGTGGATGACATCCCTAAAGGAGAACCGGTAACAGCTGGTATGTTTTCTATCAACAATCATCTTGCAGTAGTCTTGTTTGATTCCGGATCATCTCATTCCTTTGTAAGCCAAGTTTTTGTTAAGAGGCATGAGCAAAAGATAGTTGAATTGGAATGTGCTTATAAAATCAGTTCAGCTGGGGCTGATCTGTTGACTAATCAGATAGTTCAGGGAGTAATCCTAAACATATCAAATCGGCAATATAAGCTTAATCTGATAGCCATGCCAGGGTTAGTTTTGGATGTGATCATGGGTATGAACTGGATGAATAAGATGGGGGTAGTAATCGATATTGGAGGAAGGAGTATCTCTCTTAAGGAACCAAGTGGAGAAGGCACTTTTCGGGTGGTCCTACCTCGGAAGGTAGACCTAGCTAGCACGACTTGTGCGGTCCAAGCTACTCTGCTAGCCCAGATTCCAGTGGTCTATGAGTTTCTAGATGTGTTTCCGGATAAGTTGCCTGGACTCCCACCAGACCGAAAAGGTTGAGTTTGCCATTGAGTTAATTCCGGGAACAGCACCGATCTCAAGAAGGCCCTATCGGATGCCTCCCAATGAGTTAGCCGAATTGAAGAAGCAACTCCAGGACTTGCTAAAGAAAGGTTTGATTCGTCCCAGCTCATCTGAATGGGGATGCCCCGCTCTATTTGTGAAAAAGAAGAAGGATAACTCCTTACGCATATGCGTGGATTATCGACCACTGAATGCAGTGACAATTAAAAACAAGTATCCTCTTCCTCGGATTGATATCTTGTTTGACCAATTGTCTAAAGCCAAAGTGTTCTCTAAGATAGATTTGAGATCAGGATACCACCAGATTAAGATTAGGCCGCAAGATGTGCCTAAGACTGCGTTCTCTACCAGATATGGCTTGTACGAGTATCTTGTCATGTCCTTTAGATTGACAAACGCTCCTGCATACTTTATGTATCTGATGAATTCTGTTTTCATGCTAGAGTTGGACAAGTTTGTGATTGTGTTCATTGATGACATTCTAATATATTCGGAGAATGAAGAAGATCATGCAGAGCACCTCAGGATTGTCTTGACTAGACTCAGGGAACATCAACTATATGCGAAGTTCAGCAAGTGTGAGTTCTGGCTTAAGACAGTTCCTTTTCTCGGCCACGTGTTGTCTGAAAATGGCATTTCTATAGACCCTAGTAAGGTGCAAGAGGTTATGGACTGGAAGTCACCAACCTCAGTGCTTGAAGTTCACAGTTTTCTTGGTTTAGCCGGTTACTATCGTCGCTTCATACCGGATTTCTCGAAGATTGCCAAACCAATGACAAGTCTGTTACAGAAGGATCATAAGTTTGTATGGACAGAGGAGTGCGAGGCAGCTTTCTGCACCTTACGAAAGTTGTTGACCACTGCTCCTGTTCTGGCCCAACCGGATATAGAAAAGTCTTTTGATGTGTTCTGTGACGCATCTAAGAATGGGGTAGGATGTGTACTAATGCAAATTGGAAGGGTCATTGCCTATGCCTCACGTCAATTGAGGAAGCATGAAGTTAACTATCCTACACATGATTTGGAGCTTGCAGCAGTAGTGCATGCTCTAAAGATTTGGAGACACTACCTAATGGGTAATGTGTGTAACCTCTTTACAGATCATAAGAGTCTCAAATACATTTTTACCCAATCTGAGTTAAACATGCGACAGAGAAGATGGTTAGAGCTGATAAAGGACTATAATCTAAATGTACATTATCATCCCGGGAAGGCTAATGTAGTAGCAGATGCACTGAGCAGAAAATCACATGCTATTAATGTGCAACCATTGTTTGAAGAAGGGTTCAAATTGTTGCATCCTGCTGTGTTGCATAATATTCAGATCAGTTGTACTCTGGAAAACCAGATCATTGAAGGTCAGAAGACCGATAAGGGAATCTTTCATATCAAAGAGAAGATGAAGAGGGAACCCACCAAACACTTTCGATTGGAAGACCAAGGAGTGTTATGGTTTAAGGATCGCCTGGTGGTACCTAAGGATAGAGAGCTTAAGAACAAGTTGATAAATGAAACCCATCATTCCAAGCTATCTATTCACCCCGAAAGTAGTAAGATGTACCAAGATTTGCGACCCCGTTATTGGTGGACTAAGATGAAAAAGGAAATTGCAGCATACGTTGCTCGTTGCGACATGTGTTGTAGAGTTAAAGCTCTTCACATGAGACCCGCAGGACTTCTGCAACCCTTATCTGTACCCGATTGGAAATGGAATGATATAAGTATGGATTTCATCACTAGTCTTCCCACCACACAGAAGGGACACGATTCTATTTGGGTAATAGTAGATCGTCTCACCAAGACAGCTCACTTTCTGCCAGTTAAGACAACATTCCGACCACCTCAATATGCAGAAAAGTATATTGCTGAGATTGTCCGATTACATGGTATACCAAAAACGATCGTGTCTGATCGCGGTTCACAGTTTACCTCTCATTTTTGGGAGCATCTTCATAAAGGTTTGGGTACTAGTTTGATTCGTAGTACGGCTTACCATCCATAGACGGACGGGCAGACAGAACGAGTTAATGCTGTACTTGAAGATATGCTTAGAGCTTGTGTACTATCATCTAGAGGCTCATGGGAATCCTGGTTACCTTTGGCAGAATTCGCTTACAACAACAGTTACCAAGAGAGTATCAAGATGGCACCTTTTGAAGCTTTATATGGCAGGAAGTGCAGGACACCGTTAAATTGGGTAGAGCCTGGAGAAAGAAGGTTTTATGGAATTGATTTTGTAAATGAGGCAGAGAAGAAGGTCCGTATTATCCGGCAAAACATGCAAGCTGCACAGTCCCGTCAGAAGAGTTATGCAGACAAGAGAAGGAGACCATTGGATTTCCAAGTGGGTGACTATGTCTATTTGAAAGTTACCCCCATGAAGAAGAAACGGTTTGGAATCAAGCAGAAACTATCTGCTAGATATATCGGACCATACTAGATCATAGAGAAAAAGGGTCCCATGGCGTACAAGTTGCAATTGTCAGAAGGGATGAGTTCGATCTTTCCCGTCTTTCACGTATCCCAGTTGAAGAAATGTCTGCATGTTCCGAAAGAGAGAATAGAACTACAGGGTGTTCGGATCAAGGCGGACTTGGAATATCGTGAACAACCGGTTCGAGTTCTGGATACAAAGGACCGAGTCACTCGGAATAGAGTGGTAACAACCTACAAGATTCAGTGGAGCCATTATGATGAGAGTGATGCTTCATGGGAAACGGGAGAATATCTTCAAACTGCGTATAAAGAATTTTACGATAAATGGTTCGTAACTCAAAATCTCGGGACGAGATTCTTATAAGGGGGGAGGGCTGTAACACCCCTGGGTGTTAAGCAATGCATTAGCATCCAAAGCATTAGCCATAATCATCTCATTCATGGTTATCATTGCATGCAATATAGAACCTTTTAAATTTAAAGTTGAAAAACAATTACTTAAAACCCAAAATTCTGCATTTAAGTGCTAAAGAGTGGTGAAAATTTGTGTAGCTACAATTTTAAATAATCTAGAGTAAATAAACATGATTTTTGGAGCAACTCTTGAATTCAAATTCCTTCAAATTTTGCTTTTAAAAATATTCTAGAAAAATGAATTTTTACTTAAAATTTTAGCTTTAAATCCCAAATTCAAAATCTATTTAGAATTTTGAAAAATGCCCTACATGAAAGTTGTAGAGAATTAAAATTTGAACAACTTTTATTTTGGGCAAAAGTTCTGAAAACCCCTTTTTCATCTTCAAATTCGAATTTGAAACAATTAGAAAATTTTGCAAATTATTTAGAAAAAGAAAAATGCTTTTCCTTCTTTAACGGGCCGCGGCTTCCCTTTTGGCCCACGAGCCAAAGCCGGCCTGGCCCGCCTCGCGCGTCCGCCGGCGCCAGCGCGCGTGCCTCGCGCCAGCGCACGCCCGTCCTTAGGCCGCGGCCGCCGCGTGGCCGCCGCTCGCCGCCTCCGGCGTACGGGTGGCGAGCCGTGGGCTCCACCGGCCATGCCACGCGCCTTGAACCCATGCCCGCCCCTCCATCCTTAGCACGCCCTCCATTTCGCCCTTCTCGACCTCGCGCGAGCAGCAGCAGCCGCCGCTCCCGTCTCCTCGCGCCCGCCACCGCGGCCACGCCATTCCTTGCCGCGTTCCGCCACCGGCCGGCCGCCTCCGAGCAATTGCTCGCGCGACCATCTCCGCTCCGTCCTTCTCTCCTTCGAACGCTCCCCCATGCTCCACCTCTGCCCCACGGTAAGGCACTACTTCGCGCACCCCGCCGCGGAGCCATTCCGGCCACCGCGCGCTCGCCCCCGCCGTTCCGGCGTTTTCTCCCCGCCTAGCCGCTCGCGCACCGCCCCGCGATGTTTTCCACCTCCACCGGATTTCGGTGCGCCCCTCCACCGGTGCCCGCACGACCGGAGCCGACCGCTAGCCGCCAGCGGACTTCACCGCCGCCGCGACGTCGCAGCCGTGCGGCCGCTCTCCGCGCTCCGCGTTCCGCCCCCCTCCTCCTTGCTTTGCTGGGCCACCGGCCTTGGGCCGAACCGGCGAACCGGGCCGCATCTGGTTTTTTCCCGCGCGGCGTCCCCGCGGAAATCGGAAGTGGACCGGTGGTTTCAAGTGGGCTGGCCCGTTAAGCAATTTCAGAATTTATTTTTGATTTTCTATTAGGATTTGGGAAAAATAAAAGGCTTTAGAAAATGGTTGTGTACCTTTTCTAGCTCCAAAAATTGTGAAGCAAATTTTGTAATGTTACTCTTGAATAGATCTACAGTTTAAAAATATTTCATGATAAATTGTTGACACTTTTCTGTGTAGGTTTATTTAATTGCTATAAATGCTGATATCTTAGAAAATGTGTAGTAAATAAAATAATAAAGGGAAAAATGTGATTCTTGTTGCTTTAATCTTTATTAGTCATGTAATTTCTAGGAAAAATATTGGTGAAGCATGTTCTTTGAGAAATTTTTGAAGTGTAGTTCAAATGCTTTTATTGATAATCTTTGTTATTTTTAGTAGAAAGCTAAATTTGTATAGAACATATATGTGATAATTTTTGTAGTATGTTAGTTTACTGTTAGTAACATAGGAAAAATATGAAATCTGTTGTTTGATACTTTTCCTAGTACAAAATAATTTCATGCTTATATTTAGTTTATAACTTATTTATTTTGTACAAGCAGTTTTACATAGGCCATTCTCATGAAAATTTTGTAGTAGGTTATTTAGGATAAGAGTAATCTACTGTAATTTTTATAGATTTTTATCTACACCAGAAATAGGTGTTGGTGTGTAATCCTAGTTAAATAGGGAATAAAATATTATTCTTTATGAGAAATTAAGAGAAATAAAATATGTTTGGTGTATCTTTGAAGCATCATTTTGCCTTGCTGATGTTATGGATGAGTTAGGTTGATAAGCTTTGGTAGCTTAGATTCACTTGTATGTGTAGATGATAGGCTAACTAATAGAAGGATAAGGTGCATGTTTTAGGGTACATGTTCTTGGATGACGTTGACTACCTTGTAGAAGAAATAATTATATTCGAACTGCTCATTTCATGTGCTCATCTGCATCTCATATCATCAAAGCACTCCACCATAATTCGATGCATCATTCGCATGATGACTTATGCACTTGCATCATACAGGATCGCAGGAGGAGTCGCAGGTAGCAGTACCAGAGGAACAAGCTTGGACGGATCCGCAGGAGCCCCAGGCACAGGAGGTGCCCGAGGAGGAAGAGTCAGGCGAGGAGCTGCCAGAGTGCGTCGACCACCATCCTAGCTCGTTCGAAAAAGGCAAGTCCCGGAGCATTTTAAGTCTCCTATTTTATAAAAGTTGTTCCTTACTACATGAACTATAGTTATATATATAGTTGCATTAAGTTATAGGAGTTGAGTGAAACCGTTGTTGCATTATTACCTTGGCCACCGGATTATCTTTCACCCTGTTAGGTCAGGATCGAGTGAATTGCTTAGCCATGCTTAGACCGGTAGAAGTCGGGTGATTTTCTGTCACCTGCGAGTTATAGGTGGATACCGGGTTATGGTTAGCTGTAATTGTGATCATAAAAAGTAACCAAGTGTTGAGGGATAAATGAAGACCGGGCGGAGTCTTATAGAGTTTTGGACTATAGTGATTCCGTCTGTGTCGATTAAGGACCGATCGTTGCTCATCCCTCTTGTCATATTGAACGCATGTCTCACATTTAGCTGGCCGAATAAAGTACCTTTCGACCGCGAAGCTAGTGACACTTTTTGAGCCGGGATAAACTCGGGTTGGCAGACTGGTGTTGAAGGGGGTGTAACAGGGACGCGAAGAGTGAGCCCAAGGTGCGTCCTGGCAGTCGGGCGGTCCCTGGGTAGTGCGATCCATGATTGTTATCCCGCTGCTTCTTGGAAAGTGTCATTGGTGATCTACGCGACCCTGACGGGGGAAACAGGGTTTGTGTGAGGAATAAATCTCCAGCTGGATAGGAATTCGATTCGAATCGCCGTCGCTCCCGGTTAGTGAGCACTTGACTCGAGCTATGGCATCGTAGTAACATTAAAGAAACACTGATGGTTAAGCGAATGATGTTGGAAATGCTAAACCTGATATGGTAATCTAGATTGCTAATGATAAATCAAGTGATTGTTCTAGCAATAGCTGCTTATCTAGCTTGAATAGGTTATACTAAAAAGGTGATGCAAAAAGTACTGGTATAGTTTTTCATAACAACTTATGCTTTTCGCAAATGAGTCAAGCCAGTCCAATCTATAAAGCCTTGCATGATCCTTGATGTCCTTTATTTCTGGTTTATGACGGGTAAGTCTAGCTGAGTACATTCCCGTACTCAGGGCGTTGTTCCCATTGTTGTTGTAGATGGTCAGATGTACTATGGGTACTGCTCCAACTGTCTGTATCCGGCGATGGGCGACAACTAGGACCTTGGGCAAGGGTCACTTTGTTTGTCTTATCTACTGCTTTTGTGGACCATGACTATCTACTGGCACTGTATTTGAACGAAGTGTGGGTGTAAAACTACTTGCTTCCGCTATGTTATTTTGAACTGTGTTGTAATAACTTTTATTCCGAACTCCGATGTACTCCACTTTTATGGTGAACTCTACGTATCATGTGAACTGTGGATGCTAAATCAGTACAATCTTGGTTGTACGTTGGTTGGTTTGAAATCCCTCGTGATTTCACGGAATCTCGGGTTATACGGGTTTAAGTTTGACAAATTAACCGCCTCGGTAGAAAATTTTCTTACTTAATCTTGTATAATTACGTTGATCCGTTACAGGCAACACGACTCACGGGTAAAGATACACAACCTCTGCAGAGTGTTAAATCTGTTATAACAGCCGTGCTCACGGTCACGAGCGGCCCAGAAAACTCACAGAATAAATGGTTACTTGATACGTGGTTGAACTAAGATGATGATGATGGGATCACACTGATGCTTTCTCTTCTTAATTCTAGTAGTGGATCATGTGGGTTAAATGGGAGCTTGAGCATAACTTAATAATGATTAATAATGAAATGTGGATCTACTAAAAGTGCTAACTGCAGTCAACCGTGTCTATCCTTTTTGAGCCTCATGAATCCTCATACTATACTTGCGGAGTACAAGTGTACTCACACTTGTTGCTATTTTGTTTTTGGATAAAAATCCCGGATGGGTAACAGATGACAGTTTCTACGAGGACTTCCCGGAAGATTTCTAGGTTTGGGTCAACCAGTCGTCCTTCCCTGTGGATCAGACGCTACGCCTGAGAGTTGCTATTTACTTTTTCGCTTGTTATGTAAGAACTACATGATGTAATAACGTTATGTATGTACACAGTGATGATACTTCTGTTAATTTATCGGCTTATGTGTGCGACTACTCCTGGAGCGCACATAAGATGTATGCACTCTATATTGTCCTTTAATTGGAGTGTGACAGTTACATCTCTTTTCCCTTGGAAATTCTGCATGTATGCAGAAATTGTGTGTGTGTGTGTACATGACAAGAAAAAACCTCAAAAACTTGATCGTTTACCCAGGGTAACGCGTTGCACAAACAACCTTGAAAAAAAAACCTCGATTTTCTCTTCTTTTACACTTGATTGTTTACCCAATGCAACGCACAAACATTTCCCGTATATTTCCCGTATATACGGGAAATGTTCGTGCGTTGCATTGGGTAAACAATCAAGTGTAAAAGAAGAGAAAATCGAGGGTTTTTTTGCAAGGTTGTTTGTGCAACCCGTTATATACGGGAAATGTTCGTGTGTTGCATTGGGTAAACAATCAAGTGTAAAAGAAGAGAAAATCAAGGGTTTTTTTGCAAGGTTATTTGTGCAACCCGTTACCCTAGGTAAACGATCAAGTTTTTGAGGTTTTTTCTTGTCATTTTGTGTAGCAATCAAGTTAATCTATCAAATTAGTATAAATCTAAAATGTCACGAATGTTATAGGTACGGGGCCTTAAAAAATTACTCTATTCTTCTATGACTTTCTGATGCTATTTTTTTTCCTCCATCTTAGAGTAACTTCAATCGATACATGACATTTCAAACCTATGCGGCCTCAAAGTACCTCTTAGGCTCCTAGCAGGACTCTTGAAATGAAAGGTGTGTCACTTAGGTCATTTGTGTCTTTTATTGGGATGGGTTAAGAGCAAGTCTGTCCTCTCCCTTCCTCTCCTCAGACAGAAAACATAATAAGAAACAAACTTTTAGAAGATTACTGTCCATGTACTGATTCACTAATTTATCATGAATCACTTATAGATATTAAGTTCAATCTACTTCTTCCCATAATTCTCTACACTACCTTAGGGACTGTAACTTATTAAAAGAAACTGGCAGGTTTGTAGCCAATGACGTGCTAAGCTAGTTCAGTTCTATTAATATATCTCATATTACCTCTTTGTAACTATTTTTGCAAATACTTTTTCTTAATCTGAACGGAAACACATCAAAATAAATCTTCAATTGAGAATTGGTTTTCCTATTTCCAGAGGCCGAAGGAGGGGAGTAGGAAAAATAATCTCGAGAGATGGTTTTCTAATATGTCTCTTCCATTCAATACATATGCTCGCTGCACCTCAGTTATTAAGGTAACACTAGCATTTGCTAGCCCTTGTAAGCTAGTCGTTCCCTTTGTTTACCTTCTAAAGAAAAAAAGACACATGATTAATTTGGAAAATGATGATTCTGTAATGGTATTGCAGTCTTGTTGACCAAATGACTATACATCTTCATATTTATTTTGCAAATAGTGATCTATTCCTGTACGTTGTACATATTCACACGAATCACACAAATTCTAAGATGCATCCTACAGATCAAAGCATCGATAAAAAAAATACATACCATGTTCGTGTCTGTAGATATGGAGGCCGTTGGAGTAGTGGATCTCGAGGGTACAGATCCTCGACCTCGGCCGCGGCCACCGCGATTGCCAGTTGAAGCCGACATCTTCTTGCGGTTCATCCTCGATTCAACACTTGACGCCCCCGGAGGAAGCATTCTAGGGGATTCTTCCTCATCTTCCATCACCTGCGCGAGATCAGATGGAATGGGGCTAGGTGAGTTGTGTGCCATGGCCGAACAGTTTCTTGCAGCCTACCTGCGGCGAGGCCGCGAGGGCCAGCGGCCAGCGAAGAGGAGTGGCGTGCAGCGTGCTCACCTACGGCGAGGGCCGAGGGCCAGCGACCAGCGACCTGCCCTGCGGGGCGTGCGTGGGAGGAACGGCGGCGGGCGGCGGCTCCTGTATTGCGACTCGCGAGATGGCGATGGGAGAAGAAAGGGAAAAGACGGGCAGATTGCTGTGACTGCGGAGTGCGGACTCGGAGTCGGAGGACGGGACAAGTCGAGTAGTCTGGTGGTGTGTATGCTAGGGTTTTTAGTTTGGGCTGGGCCAAGGCAAATGAGCCGTCCAAAGATGTGTTGTGGGCCGATCTAATTTTAGGTTTATGGCTTATGAATTCGCTGGCTCATACGAGCTAACGAGCAGCTCGCGAGCTGGCTCGAGCTGGCTCGTTATAAATCGAGCTGGCTTGTTTTAAATCGAGCTGGCTTGTTATAAAACGAGTCGAGCTCGAGCCGAGCCATTAACGAGCGAGTCGAGCGAGCTAGCGAGTTTCGAGTTTTTTGTCCAGGCTTAACCATAATCAAATTTGCACTGGTTTTTCCTCTTCATGGTTGCATCTTTGATGTTTAGTTTTGAACTACAAGTTTCAAGACGTGTTTTCATTGTACAATTGATAGGAATAACAGCAAAATTTTTTTATTGATAGATCAAAATCATTGTGTCCAATGGAAGTCATATTAGGGTGTCTACTTACATGATTAAATATTGTTTTAAATTTTCTAAACCTGGTGACAGAGTTTTCTTATGTGTAGGATCTTGTCGTGGTTCTAGCAGGCAATTTCGCAAAGTAAATCACGATCCAGAGGAACTTCGGCTAGATGTGGATGTCACATACGCTGGTGGCAGCCCGCAGAGGAGTTTTATGTTTTTTGCGTTGATTATAGCTCGCAGCAACAAGCCCGTCGTGCTCATGTGTACCGACCCTACCAAGTAAGTGCGCCCAAACCATGAGCTTTTCGTGTGTGGTTAGACACGTATGTGCTAGTACTTGACTTCACTGACTTGCACTGGTTTCCTTTGCTGCTCGCACAGGTCGTCTCTGAACCCAGACCTGTACCGCTCGACATTTGCCGGTTTTGTTGACATGGACATTACAAATGGGAAGATATCGCTGAGAAGCTTGGTATGCGTAGGAGTACAAGCATACAAGTTTCCATCAAGCGCAGCAGCAGCACGAACATGCGATCTCCGTCGTCGCGTCCAGGCTCCTCCTCCGGTGATCACTCGACGATCAGGGTAGGAACCAATGGATGCGCAGCCACCTCCTTCCGCTGGTAAGCATCACACCTGCTGACCCGCCCTTTCATCCCTCGTAGCCCTCTCAGTGGGGTCCCTCGCCACTGCTCCTGTATGTGCGCTATATGCTCGACGAAATGCCACTTTGCCTCCAACATGCTTGCTTTCTAATCCTCTCCTGTCGATGAATCAAACATTCAGTGCCACTCACATAATCACAATATACATCTTAATATATTTTGATTAATCTTTCTAATCCCAGTCATTTTTATAGGAGCTAGAATGTGAATTGTAAGTACCACACCAGAATTCAATATCTCCCACTGGTGGAGTTAATTGAAGGTGCATGGGCTTAGACTGCCGATGTCGACTAATGATCTGGTGAACCACCTGGATAACTTCATCATCTCATAGAAGATCACATCAGGATATTGCTCAGCACCATTTTGGTGACACATAAGGTCCACCGGTTTCTGCTTCAGACGAGAGATTAGTAATTAATGATGACCAAGGTGGACCCCTCTGCTGCTTGATTTAGAAAGACACAGCACTGCTTGCCATGCCAAAGGCCTCATTGCTTGTTATACAAAAATAATTTCAACTAATGTTTGGCCATTCTCCTTTGTTCTGTACCTTGTGTCGTAACAAGAAGGTAGACCAGCAAGGACATGCTGCTAGCATAAAGGTATATTATGTCTCCTTTTCTTTTCTCTGAATGCTACCTTACTCAATAGAGCAAATCTCATTTCACCTTTTGTATACGGTGGGACGAATTAGTTGGAAGCTTCGATGACTAATGAAACATCCATTGATAACTTTTTTATTTTTCCAATATGTCAAAACATCCAAATAGAATAATTATCCTTAAAATATGGAACATGTTATTTTTTAAGCAAGTTCAATTAATTATAAAAGGCTCTAGAGTTCCAGGTTGCAGAGATCAAATGGTCTTTAAGTATATTATGGAATCTTGAGTGCTAACAAATTATTTTGACTATTGATGAATTTGCAAAACAAGAACTCTATGGTTCTGGAGCAGTTATCATTTTTCATGGTCATGTTTTTTTGTATTTTTTTTCATTGGACGTTGGTACCGAAGCAACTTTCTGTTATAATTCACTAATTAATATATGAGTGTATGATTATTGTACGAAGGTCCAATTCACATGCCACTACGGACAATAACTATTTATTCATGATCTGATCAGTGTGCATCGATGATAAAGCGGTGCTAGTTTATAACGTGATCTCTTGGTACAGTACAAGTTACTGCTCCAACCGGTAAAAAAAACTGTTGTTCAGGAAATATTTGGTTAAGGTCCTGTTTGGCTGTTTTTCGTTTCTTTTTTGGCTCTGGCTCCTCTGGCTCTTAGTTTATCTTTGGAAGAGAGAGGAAAATGACTCCTTAATACTGAGTGCATAATATTCCCTTGAAACCAGAGTTGTTCTTGTGACAAGAAACCTCCCAAACGAGGTTTAAATCTTAAAAACTACAAACATCAATCACTATTATATTATTTATTTACTTTGATTTGAAAACATGTAAACTATATGTATTTATTTGTATTAAAAGTACTTGCAAAATCTTTAAAACTTGAATGATTCCATACAAACAATTAATTTGTCAAGTATTTTTTTACTAGAGATAATATTAATTAGTGAGGGGTTTCCTTTTTTAAATATGTCTTATGGTTTCATGCTAGTGACCAAAGTATGGCTATATATCCAAATCAAATTATCATTCCTTTGCAACTTTGAACCTACCATCTCCAATAATTTTCTGCTCCATCAAAAAGTGCATAACGTCATGACTTTGATTGACCAAATAGAACATTGTTCATACGTTAAAACTAAGCAGGCTAGGTAGGCCAAAGCCTCATCCGGATAGAGTTTTGTTGCATTTTTTTCCCAGGTGCATGATGTATAACCTAGTACTCCCTCTATCCTGTAATACATTGTATTCTATAAATTTTAGGACAGATTAAAAGAGAACACAAAAGACGCATGTGTCATCACTTTATTTCCTAATAAGACGCTATCATCAATACGATTAATGGCGATTGGTTGATAAATGGAAAGTCTTTAATGTAAAATTGATTTCTATCTTATAGAATGTCTTATATTTAAAAATAAATTTTAAATGCCAGTTACAGGACGGAGGGAGTACATCATTAGTTGGAGGCACCAATTGATGCCGATTATTCCTCACAAAGTGATGAGCGTGCACAGGAATATGGAGCTTTGATTTCTCAGGGACCTAGGTTATATATATACATGAGCTCATTGCACTTCCACTACACCTTTTTCTCAAACGATAATGAAAAGAAAATAACTTTACAGCGATTGTTAGGGCAATGCAACAAGCTAGGGAGCACTACCCGAAAACCGTTGAACAGATCAGGGGTAAGATAAGATGCAAGCAGCAGCCACGTGTTAAAAGTAGAGAAAAACAATGCTCTTGAAGAATGGAAGAATGTTTCTGTACACTTGGCTTTGGCCCACGAGTAGTACTGGATAATAGACAAAGAAAATGAACGTGGACACGTGGTTCACGGGGATCTGATCAATCTGTAGCTGTACAATGCCAAATGCATACGATTGGGAAAGCCATAGAAGGAAAGCCATTGTAAAAGCGGGGTAGCAGGAGCGAGATGTCGGCTTGATTAAATAGAAATGTTATTAATGAGAACCCAATGCCACCACGTTGATAATGCTTGCTGTTAAATTTCAAAGTTGTTGACCTCCCACATACTAGAAACTAGCATTAGTAGATTTGTTGACGGTATTTATATAAACTGTAGCAACAATTAAATTAATTAAATGTATAGAAAAAATAAATGTTCAAATACATACGATTGGGAAAAAGAAATTCCATTGTGGATGTTGACTTCCATGTCGTATATTACTATATGACTATATATCATTTGGACTATAAAAGAAAAATCCATTGAAGACTGCTCCCAACTTCCACAACAACTACTCGTCTTCCCAAGCCTTTGCGTCGGTATGTCATGTCTGCTTCGACCTATCTTCAAAAACAACAATGTTCATCCACCTGACGATCTTCCACCAACAACCACAAAGCGTCTCTATCTCCAAACAAAAAGTATGTATATGCTGGTCCAATCTATTATTTCAGTATGCTACTGGCACTACAGCAAAACACCTCTTTGCCGACTGCTTGCCCCGGTCGGCAAAGGCATAAACCCAGTCAGCAAAGGCTTTGCCGACCGCAAAGCCACGTGGCAGTCGGCAAAGAGCAGTCGGCAAAGCCTGGGTCGGCAAAGGCGGATTTGCCGACTGCCACGTGGCACACAGTCGGCAAATCCTTTGCCAACTGCCACGCCAGCAGTCGGCATAGCCACGTGGCGCCGTCAACCTTGACGGCAGGCTTTGCCGACTGCTGGTTCCTCGGCAGTCGGCAAAGAATTTTTTTTCAAAAATTGTTTGCCGACTGGCCGCCAGCTCGGCAGTCGGCAAAGAAAGAAAATATTTTTTTTGAAATGTTCTTTGCCGACTGCTTTCGGAGTTGCAGTCGGCAAAGATTTGACCTCTTTGCCGACTGCCTCCCATTGCAGTCGGCAAAGAATCTGTCTTGGGTTTTTTTGCCTAGTTTTGCCTGGAATTTTTTTTTCTTGCTTTTGTTTTCTGTTTTCTCGCATCAAAACCCTGCAAAATCACAAATTATAATCCAATTTCACCAGAAGCACCTGTAGCACCATTTATATCACAATTTCATCACATTTGTCGCCAACATCACCACATATATCACAATAACGCACATCACATATATCTCACATATATGTCTCAATAACAACCACATAAGTGCATTACAACCATCACATAAAGTCCAACACGTCGAACACCACAAGTCGACGTCCATCACACGAAGTTCAACATAACAAGTCTAGGTCCATAACGAAGAAAAGAAATACATGACAACAACTACGACAATACGGTGGATACATGATAATAGAATCGACAAGTACCTAGCTCGTCGCGCCGTGGCTCCGTTTCGATTTTATAAAATTTTAAAACACTTTTCACGCGCGTGGCTCGGCGTGTTCCGACACCAACACGGTCGAAATTTCACGCGAGGCCCCGCACACGGCCTCAACATGCTCCAAACATCATGAATATCATTTTCTGAATTGCCGGATTCCATTATTTCATGTACCTGCAGTTGAAATCTGGAGCTGCCGGAAAAAATCAAAGAAACAGAAAAAATCTACGGAATATAGCAAAATAAATCAAAATGATCCCAAACTTGGAATATATCATGTAATTACTGTAACAAGGCAACACAAAAAAACTAGGATCAGAAATCGAAAAAAATAAAAATTCTTTGCCGACTGCCATCAGTGGCAGTTGGCAAAGCCTGCGCCTTTGCCGACTGTTGACGGAGTGGCAGTCGGCAAAGGTGACGGTGTGGATGGCGTCAACCATGGCCTGCCTTTGCCGACTGCAATTCTTTGCCAACTGCCTGGCAGTCGGCAAAGCTAGGCAGACGGCAAATCCTGTTTTGCCGACTGCAGGAAATTCCAGTTGGCAAAGGGACCTCTTTGCCGAGTGTCGAGAAAAAACAGTTGGCAAAGAAAATTGCAGTCGGCAAAGAGCCAGTTTCCTGTAGTGTGGTTCAATGATAGTGTTGTTCGCGCCGATGTTGTTCGGTTGAACTAGTATGTTAGGGTTACACTTATATTTTAAATTTAATCATGAAATTGCCTAACCTTTCAATAGAAGTTTCAACGGATTATGATTTTGGTACTCTAACTCAAAGCAAAATATCATTGGCCATCATACGGTGGAAATTGAATAAATTAATTTAGTCATCTAACTGGTGGTTTTGTATTTTCTAAAAATAACAAAAATATTATAACCTCTAGAAATTCACTGAAACCACAAAAAATTGTATTATGTACCATTTTGTAAATATAAACCGGTAGAAATACAACTTGTTAACATATATATATATATATATATATATATATATATATATATATATATATATATATATATATATATATATATATACGCCCCGGGCCTCTAACGTGCGTGGCATATGTTCTAGAACATTAATTGCCCTAGATGAACTTGAGAATATTCGATAACGAAACTGCAACGTAAGGACTATGGGCACAGCTCTAGCTTTGACATCTATACTAAATTTGTAGTTTATAGACTAAATTAAAGTGGTTTAAATTTTTTTTATGTAACCTAAATTTTTTTTTTGATAAATCGACGGGGAGGGAGAGAATCCCCCACCTGATACTTATATTAATTAAGGTGGCTCTTAAATAGCCATGAGGTTTACAAACTTTCTGAAGATTGTTTTAAGGATTACGTAGCGTTAACTATGACTGAACACCAGGTGGAGCCGATGCTTGCATCTTTGCGCGGCAGCCTAGCAGCCCACAGAAATGCCTCTGATATGCAAGCAGCTAAGGTAGCGTTTAGTGTGTTGACATCTATACTAAATTTGTAGTTTATAGACTAAATTAAAGTGGTTTAAATATATTTCATGTAACCTAAAATATAAATAAAATGAATCATGTAAATACACTTAACATGCCTACAACTCTAGATCCAAGATTTCCTAGAGCTATAGGTGACTAGCTCTATAAAATTATTGCCAAATATGGCCTATAAAAGCTGCTATACAGCAATGTATGCCGCACTTCTTGGCAACGGGTACGTACCCGACGGGTAGTGCCTACCCATACCCGTACCAGCACCCGCAAAATTTTACCCGTCGGGTTACCCATAACCGCATGCGGGTAAAAAAATAGTTCCATACCCGTACCCGCCGGGTAATTCTCACCCGACGGGTAACCCGTACCCGATAGTATACCTGAAAATTACCTAAAAATATCAAATAGTGACATGCAAAAATAAATCATTCTAAGCTTCCAACAAGTTACAAACATGCTAACAAACATTATTAGCATCATTACAACAAAGGCAATCTACTAGAAATATAGTTGATGTCTCAATGGGCCAAATTCATGACTTATATGCGCTAAAATAACTGAGGTTGACTAGTTATTTTTGCGGGTATGTCTTACACGCGGGTATGCGGGTATGAGTATTATACACCCGCACCCGTACCCGCCATACCCGATGGGTATAAGATTTTGCACAATAACGTACCCACGGGTAGAAAATTCATCACATACCCGCCTCTTTTCGGGTAATACCTGTCGGGTAGTCGGGTTTCGGGTACCCATTGCCATCTCTACTTCCGATCCCTCTGCTGCAGTGGAAGGTGCTGTGAAAGAAAAGCAGAGAATATGGCGAAAGAGAGTGAACGAACGAACGAACGTGACTAGTGGGTGGGAGGTGGAGCTCGATTGCTCGGAAAGGAATGGACATACAGTATACTCCAGAACCAGAGCCGAAGTTGAGAGCAGCACGTACGACTGTACGAGCAAATAAAGGACAACGAATGCCTAGTTGAGGGTGCCTTTTTCCTTTTCGAGGATATAAACACTGCCATTCTTTTAGCCATCTATTCATTTCAGCCGGCGGTTAAGATCCCACGCAAACGCAGGGAGGGTCTTCTTTGTCGTATAGGCAATACGCCAGGTATATCGCAATTGGTTCGTAAATGTTGCCCGATGAAATAAAAGAGCCCGAATTAAAGGTACAAAATTTAGCCACCAGCAACTCAGCCCCAGCCCAATATATAAGAGCGTGATGAATCGCAAGTAGTCCAGACGCACATCACGAACTCACTTTACCATTCATCTTAGCTTCTACTAGGCACTTGGAGTTCGCCAATCTTGGGTCCGACAAGTCATACTGGAGACGCTGCCGAGACCATCACCCTCTGTTGATTGTTTTTCTCCCTCTGTTTGATTCTTTTGCTATACAAGCCACTGGGCTGCTGTTGGGCCAAATGTTCTTCCCAGGGCACCAGTCTTGTCACATCATTTTGATCTGTGTATTGTAGTTTATTTATGTTTGAGTCCATGTTTTCCACCCACGGCCTTCGCTAATGGATCATTAATGGATGCAGTTACCTAATGACGTGTTTGCCTTTGTTAATAGAGGATTAATGGATCTGTTAAACATTAACGGAGGTAGTTGCTTTTTCCCAGGAGCCCCAATCCAATAACAGAGGTCACCCCCTAACGTGCCCACCTCCGTTAATGTTTAGACCCTGCCTCGCAGAAATATGCATGAAGTAGTAATCTACTGTACCTGCTCTTGTACATGTTGCGTTAAAAAAGAAACAAGAAACAAACATATAGTTTAATATAATAAGTAATTTTATGTCAGATGCATCAAATAATAACTAATGCTTATGTTTTTTTTTTCAAAATTCTAATCTAAGAGAGAGCACAGGTTGATGGAATAGTGTTTTGAATAGCAAGGTATAGTTGAGCTATAATAGTTGGTACCAATCACCACCACCACAACAACTCTTATTTAATCGCTAATGCTAGGAAGCGGGCGTCCGATCGGCAGGATGCACTGTTGGTGGCCGTGCGATGCCAGCCCAAGACCCCCTCCTCCGTTTCTAAATAAAAAAATCAGCTCATCCACGTACTTGATCATATCCACTCACTTGCTCCTATCTGCTCGCCTGCCGCCTCCGGCGCTCGGGCGCTGGCCCAGCAAGGCGCAGCGTGCGACCGCCTTTGAGGCGCAGCAATCGGGCGTCGACCATGCTAGGCCACTCCGACGCGCCGCTGCCACCATCCCTCGTTGCGCCTCCGTCCCCCGCCGCACCAAGCCCATCCTCCCCGCGCCCAGGGTGCGCTGGCCCAGGCCACGGAAAGTGCTCGCGCGCCTCGCGCAGGTGCTCACCCAGGCTGCTGAGCAGGTCCTCGCCTAGAGGCACACGGCGAGCTCCATGTGCCGCGGCGGCGTCGAGCTCCGTGATTCATCCAAGCAGCAAGGTGACTTTGCGCGCTGGAAACGCATGTTGCAAAAATATGTTTCAAGTGTTTTAGATGTTTCATCTGGATGTTGCAAGTGTTTCATATGGATGTTGCAATAGTAAATTGGGATGTTGCATATGTTGCAATGGTTGTACATGTATGTTTCAAGCTTTTGTTCTCAATGTTTCAGTTGTTTTTCTAGACGTATGTTGCAGGTCTGTTTATCTGAATATTGCACGTGTTTCACACATATGTTGCATGTGTTTCATCTGGATGTTGCATATATTTTGTGATGGCTTTTTCAAGCGTTTTCAGTTATTTTTATAAGTGTTTCAGACATATGTTACAAGTGTTTCAACTATTTTCGAAGGTATGTTGTAAATGTTTCATTTGAATATTTCAAAAGTGTATTGGGTGTTGCATATTCCTCCTCGCCTTCTGCTGCCGTGCCTCAGTGTCTCCTTCTCTTCTCGATGCTGGAGATGTCCGGGTGACGTGGACCCATGTGGGGATGGGTGGTGCGGGTGGGGCGTGTGGAACAGAGCGGGGTGTGGGGAGCGGCGTCCGGACGCCGGCCTCGCGTCGGACGTTCGGGCACTGGTCGTGTTGTTATTTAATAGCTATCTATAGAGGTTGAGCGGCTGCTAAATGTTTCTATAGCATGTTATTCTCGTTGCTAAGTAATATAAGCACTCTTGTAGCACATGGTTTTAAGAACAAAACCAGATACACACCATATGTGAGCCCAGGAAGTCAAATCACACATATAGCCACAAATAAGGGGTAATATCAATAGGTAATACTTATAATATTACATATTAATACAAAGAATATAACCTTAGATAGCAGACAACGGAAAAACACTCCGATCTTCAGGCGGAAGCTCTAACTCCACAGGGACAACTGACTGGTTGATCACAAGGCTAACTGGTGTGGTTGAAATAGTAAGAGTGAGCACATGTCGTACTCAACAAATATAACATGGGGTTCATGAGGCTCAAAAGGTTTGACACAAGTTTACTGCGATAGCTTTTAGTGAGTTATCTTTTAGCAATTGAGTAGCAACAAGTTTAGCATAAGCCCCAAACAACCACATGATCATATAAACGAGAATAATGTATAGCAAGAAACAATAATCATTAGTGAGCATCAATATCATCAGTATTAACATTATCATCAGTGCTCATCACTTATTCTGTAAGGGTCCAAGGCCGCTCGTGACCGTGAGTACGACTGTTATAACAATTTTACACTCTGCAAAGGTTGTACACTTTCACCATGAGCCATGATTTACCCTTTCACCTGAGGTCGCGAGCCTCTTAACCCACTTCCAAGGAAGATCGGCAGGTTCACTATGAAGTCTTTCAAAGGTTCGTCTAACAAGTGTAGTCCGCTAAGGATTCCCCATCAACCAGTAGAATCCCTCCCCCAAGGTGTGACTAACAAAGAGACATAGAACCTAAATACACTCCCTTGGCAGGCTACGGGATCAAACTAATCGGAGCCCCTCTTGCGTCTTTCGGTAAGCTACCACGAGCTAGAAAAGATCCTCATACTTAACTAAAGTCATAGTCATGTAGCACTCATGGTTGTACTGTAAGTCCTGGATGATCACTTACAGATAGTCTTTAAGGAGAGGAATCTAGAGCATCACAAAAACTATGCTCTAGCCCTCTTGTTCCTTGTTGCTAAAAAGCAACTTTTAGTGTTTATTGCATATATCATTAGTCAAGTTATAAGACCATGGTTTTAGTTAAGCAATAGCATCATACTACCCAATGCATAAACCCATAGATGACAAGGAATCTAGAATATCAAATAGCTAGAAAATTGCTACGGTTGTCAAGGTACTCACATGCACATGATTAAGTTATTAAAGTGAATAGAACAACAAGGATGATCCCATGCTATACTTGCCTTAAACTAAAATCTTCTGCTGGTCCAAATCTTCAAAGAATCACTTCTTGATCACCACGTAATAAACCTCGCCGACTGGACAAGATCATAGAGCACCACACAAACATCCAAACATAGACATGCATAGCATACAAACATAAATAAATTAGGATAGTACACCAAACAATAAAAATAATTGAAAACTAACCTATGGGTTGCTACGAGCACACAGACATGAGAATAACGCTAATCAGAGCTACGGTTCAAAAGAAACGACTACCGATACTTTTATATTATATTAAAGAAAAAGCCTATATGCTTGATTTATTTTAGTTGAGTAGAACCACGTGAATAGTATTAATTCAGATTAATCAAAACATATTTAGTTTCAAAAGTCATGTTAGCTAATCATGTTTTAGTTATAAATGTCATCATAAAATTGAATCAGATTAAACTTTAACATTTACAAAACAAAGGTGCATGTGAGAGCATATAAAAAAATTCATTCCATGTAACGGGTTTGAGCTAAGCATTTTATAATTTAGGAACATGTTTATAATAGCAATTAATCATATTAATGTATATGTATAAAATATTAGAGTAAAAAAACCTATATTGATTTTAATTATAAAACTATATATATATATATATATATATATATATATATATATATATATATATATATATATATATATATATATATATATATATATATATATATATATATATATCGAAAAACATGTGACATATAAAACATTAACACTATTGTGTAGAGCGTATTGATACGAATCTAACGCAACTTGAACGAAGCAAAACGGAATTCAAACGAATAAACGTTGAAGGCTTAAAGCCGTAGAAACTGTAAAGAGTGGATACGTACTGTACTTCCTAGGTGAGCCTGTTGTCCTTTGGCCACTCACGTACTAACGTTGATGCTATTTGCTTGTATAACTCAACAACGGAGCTAGCTGATAGTGGTTTGATTATTGGTGGTGATGGTCACTAGGGCGGCACGCAGGATTGGCATCAGGGAGCTGACTCGTGGTCTTTGGGTCTGCCGTGAAGCTACCAGATTACATTCTCAGAGGACCAGAAACAGCCGACGAGAAGATCGACGGGGCAGCGGTTGACGAGCTCCGTGCAGCGAGACGTTGGAGGAAGCGTCGAAGAAAAGAAGATGGAAAATCAAATTTATACTATCTTAGGATCCCGAACAACCAAGGGCTTCCTTATGATAATTTTGGTGTGCTTTGTTCAAAGGGTTCGTGCATATATATATATATATATATATATATATATATATATATATATATATATATATATATATATATATATAGGTAGGAGAACTCCGCACCTCTACATCAATTAGCGGTATGGTACTAATTAATATTGCACCATTTAACTTTACTAATAGGCCTAATTAATTATTAAAGCTCATTAGTAAATAAATGTATGGGCCTTGAAGAGTCATTGGAAAATTGCGTTCGGTTTATTCTAATTTCGAAATTAATTAATATCATAAAATAAAAATAATTCTAGAAAGTCTAGAATTACCGTTTATATCACGAAAAATGCTTAGAAGCTTAGAAAAATTCCTAGAAAAATCCAGAAGGCAGATTGAAGGATAAAGAACTCAAATAAAATATTTAGATCTCATGAAACGATTGTTGGAAACTTGGAATATAAAGATTAAGGTTAAGGAGGTAGGAATTAAATTTTAGAAAGAAGATGGAAAATTTCTAGAGATAGATATTCGTCTCCTAAACGTATTTTAACACATTTTGCACATACAAACATTAGATGCAATCAGCATGAATGCAAGAAAATGTGGCTATACCTTATGATGAATTTTAAATTAATGAAAAATTTTATTTTACTATGTTTCATGAGCACAAAAATACATAATTAAATCATTTTAGCTCTATTTCGAGAGAAGCAAATTGGAGGGTGTTACAACTCTTTTCTCTTCGAAATTCTGCATGTATGCAGAAATTGTGTGATGGTGTGTGTGTGTATATATATATACATGACAAGAAAAAACCTCAAAAACTTGATCGTTTACCCAGGGTAACGCGTTGCACAAACAACCTTGCAAAAAAAACCCTCGATTTTATATTCTTTTACACTTGATTGTTTACCCAATGCAACGCACGAACATTTCCCGTATATTTCCCGTATATACGGGAAATGTTCGTGTATTGCATTGGGTAAACAATCAAGTGTAAAAGAAGAGAAAATTGAGGGTTTTTTTGCAAGGTTGTTTGTGCAACCCGTTATATACGGGAAATGTTCGTGCGTTGCATTGGGTAAACAATCAAGTGTAAAAGAAGAGAAAATCGAGGGTTTTTTTGCAAGGTTGTTTGTGCAACCCGTTACCCTGGGTAAACAATCAAGTTTTTGAGGTTTTTTCTTGTCATTTTGTGTAGCAATCAAGTTAATCTATCAAATTAGTATAAATCTAAAATGTCACGAATGTTATAGGTACGGTCCTTAAAAAATTACTCTATTCTTCTATGACTTTCTGATGATATTTTTTTCCTCCATCTTAGAGTAACTTCAATCGATACATGACATTTCGAACCTATGCGGCCTCAAATTACATGACTTTTTAGGGCACCATAATCAAATTTGCACTGGTTTTTCCTCTTCATGGTTGCATCTTTGATGTTTAGTTTTGAACTACAAGTTTCAAGACGTGTTTTCATTGTACAATTGATAGGAATAATAGCAAATTTTTTTATTGATAGATCAAAAATCATTGTGTCCAATGGAAGTCATATTAGGGTGTCTACTTACATGATTAAATATTGTT
Organism: Saccharum hybrid cultivar R570; assembly: GCA_038087645.1. NCBI lineage: Eukaryota > Viridiplantae > Streptophyta > Magnoliopsida > Poales > Poaceae > Saccharum > Saccharum hybrid cultivar. Next base: position 1,518,062 of record JAQSUU010000542.1, read on the forward strand.
TTGAATTTTCTAAACCTGGTGACGGAGTTTTCTTATGTGTAGGGTCTTCTCGTGGTTCTAGCAGGCAATTTTTTTTTGATGTCAAAAATTTTTTGAATGTCATAGCAAAGTAAATCACGATCCAGAGGAACTTCGGCTAGATGTGGATGTCACATACGCTGGTGGCAGACCGCAGAGGAGTTTTATGTTTTTTTTGCGTTGATTATGGACTCTAACGTGCTAGATAAACTATTTGTAAAGTCTAGGTGGAAGAAAAGAAGAACTAAAAAGAACTACCGAGTCCGATCATTTTTTTTTGTACCAGAGCTTTTTAAGTTTTTTTTTTGCCGGTAAAGTTTTTTTCTCTGGCCCGATCGAGTAGATCGACCGATACAACCCCACTCACGTGTAATCCCACGACTAAAAAACAAACTAATCTACAATCCCATAGACTCCATCTCGGATCAGCTAGCCCCTAACCGTGTCCAACATTGACACACTTTTTTCCTCGATCCTAGTATTTCCTTGCGGTCTTCCCGTCGTAGTATTGTTTTATTTTTTTTGCCGGTACACCGCTTGAGTCTGCCGGTGGACGATTCCTTTAGGAACGTTTTAGGTGCAGAGATAGAGATATTGTAACACCCAAAAATTTTAAGATTTTGAATTAGATGAAATTCGAAGTTAAAAGAGATTTAGTTATGAGTTTAAATAATTTGGATAATAATGAATAGGGATTTAAAATTTAAAATATTAGGTGGAATATTGGTGATGCATTCATGCCGTTGCATTTGTTTTATTGTGTGGTGTTGTTTTGATTTTTATTTGATTTGGATTCAAAATATATTTTTAAATGGTTTTGGAAACAAATTTAATTGAGAAAAGAAAAGAAAAAAAAAGGAAACTTACCTGTTGCTACGGCCTAGAGGCCTGCCCGAGCCGGCCTGTCCCTCCTTCCCTCGCAGTTGGGCCGACAAAGCCGAGCCCGTTTCTCCGCTTTTCTCCCGCGCCCGCGTGGGCCGGCCCAGGAGCCGCTGCTGCCGCGCGCGTTCTCTCCCTTGCGTCGCTGACGAGCGGACCCCGCCTGTCAGTCGCGATCTTCTTCCTCACGTCGTAACCGAGCCGGAGTCTAGCGTGATCTTCACCGAATCGAACCCGAGCTACTCGGGATTTCCAACCAAATTAAGGTGTCCTAGCTCTATATAAGCTAGAGCCGAGCCGCCGCCTTTCGTTTTTAGACCAAACCGCAAGCGGCCACCTCCGTTTGAGCTCTTGCCGCCGCTGCAACCCTACGGAGCCGTTGTTCGTTGAAATTTGGCGAAACCGGTGTTCCTCTTCCTCCGTAAGTTTCCTGCCGAGCTTCTTATCGTTTCCGTGGAGCCAAAGAATCATATTCCTCACTGGTTTTTGCTTTCGGTTGCTCACCGAGCCTTGCCGATGTCCGCAGGGTCTTCATCACCGCCAAATCGAGCCGTGCTTTTTCCTCGAACCAAATTGGTCGTCATCTTCTACCTTGGTGAGTCCGCGGGGAGCTCCTCTTCCGTTTGGGATCAACTGCGTGTCTTGTAGTGCATTGTAGCCCTAGAACTGCATCTCCGGTGAGTTTCCGGCCATGGCGCCGCCGTGTGCCGAGTTTTCCGGCGACAGCGCCGCTGGGCCGTCGCTAGAGATGCCGTGAGCCGTTCGTTCTCAGATCAACGGCCTAGAATAGAAGATACCCCTTCACGGGGTAAAATTTATAAAGAGCCCCTGTGTTTTCATGAAATAGAACCCGCAGTACTTAGCGTCATTTAGGAGATACGTTTCTTTGTTCTGAAAACGTATTTCTTCTCGGTAAATCAAAAATACGTTTTCTGGTATTTACAGTTTTGCCACTAAAATTGTTTTGATCGTAAAATTTTCGTTTTAACTCCGATTTGACCCGTTCAAGTTGCGTTGGGTTCGTATTTGTGAGCTCTACATGTTAGTGTAGCTGTACAGTAGGTTTGAAAATTTTAATTTTCGAATTTATATTTAAGTAATTATTTATTTATAGAAAATCTTAGAAAATTCATAACTTTCACGTTTTAAATCCGAATTTCGTGATCTTTATGTCTGTGTGATCGTAGTAACATGTAGAATAGTTTTACAAACTTTTCATAGTGTTTTGCTACTGTTGGTGTATTGTTCTAACTATGTTTCTTTGTTTGCTTCGTGTATGGTTGCTCGGATGATTGTGTGTTGATGTTTGATGATCGAGTATAGACGGTGAGCAGTTTCTTGACGATCAGGAGTATTATTTTGAGCCAGATCAGCAGTGTCATCAGAAAAGCTTTGATCAAGGCAAGTATGACATGGGACCATCCTTGTTATCCTATTCACTGAAATTATCATACATATGCATGTGTCCTCCTTGACAACCATAGAGATTATAACTTAGCTATTGATATCTTGTTTCCTTGTCACCTATGGGTTATGCATTTGGATAGCTATTGCTAGTGCTTAATTATGAACAATGATATTGTAATTTGATTAATGGATTAAGCAATCAACCATTAAGATGATTTTATTACTGTTGAAAAGGGGGTTAGAGCAAGGGGTTATATTGTTGCTCTGGTTTCTCTCTATAAGGACTTATCTATACGTGATCATCTGGGACATACAGTACAGCTGTGAGGGCTATATGGCTCTGGCTCTAGTTGTTTAAGAGACCTTTTCTAGCTTGTTAGTAGTTACCTTATTTGGCGTAAGAATGATTTGACATGTTGGGTGTAGGACAGCCTCTAGTCTATGAGTATAACCGAGAAGGAATTGTGCCATTTGAAAAGGGGGTTCCTACATCTGCCTGCCGAGTGAATCTAATAGCCCTAACTTGTTAGACGAACTTTTGAATGACTTTATATGGTTTTCGATGTTCTGGGCCTTGCAAACCCATGCATTTGGAAATCATGACTCACAGTGAAAGTGTACACCTCTGCGCAGAGTTAAAAACTGGTATACTAGCCGTGCTAACGGATATGAGCGGCCTTGAAACATCTATAGATAGATGATCACCATTGTTGTATCATGCTTAATTACTGTTGTTATTATTATGCTCATGTTAATGCTATTCATTATCCTTATTACAATTGATCATTGATTTATTAATGGAAAGTGGAATATCTTGATGCTACTCAATTGCTAAATATATGATGATTAAAAGCTAAATGCGGTAAACCAGTGTCTAACCTTTTTGAGCCTCATGAACCCTATGATATATTTGCGGAATTCGATATGGACTCACCCTTGCTATTTCCACCATAACAGATGAAGAATATGAAGATGATTATCGTAATGAGTACTAGTCTTGGTGTCAACCAGTCAACCGTGTCCCTGTGTTTGAAGTTTCCGCTGGAGATCTACTATTAGTTGTTACAATTTATTGTATAAGACTATGTGTTAAATATTTATTCGCTATGTAATATGCACTGTGATGATACTATGAAATTTGTCTATTTATGTGTGCGACCTTTTCCTGAGGCGCACATGAGTCTTTTATACATCTTATTTTTATTCTTAAAAATGGGTGTGAGAGATATGCATGCCGCGTATGTCCACGGAGGCTACTCGGCGCCACGTTTGCCACGTTTGCCAGGGCAGGTGGTCGAATCAACTCAATCAAGTGTTAAAAGTTGGGAAACACAGAACATAATAAGTACACCAAGGTAAATTTTCTTCTGGTTAGGTGCAGGTGACTCACGATTTTCCAGTTTTCCACTCCCCGAGCAACGAAATCAAGCCACGTGATTCCCTACTCACATATTTAAATTTTACAGGAGGCACTACGCCAAAAACAAGGTTTTCACAGAGTCCAAAAGCTGCCTGACACCGGTATTATTTAATTTCCTATACTCACTACTCAGATATGATCTCCTCCAATGAGCTGATCTCCACGGGGAAAAGCGACCGTTTGTTTCTGAATCCAGAGAAAGGGTGGCAAAAGGCTCTCCGAACAGCGCTCGTTTTTTAATTGACACACCTCCCACGCCTCGCGCTCCAATCCGGCCGTCAGTTGAGCAGTACTAGCATGGTTGGGCTGCCCCGCGCTCGCGATGAACAGTTAAGAAAATATTTTAAATTCATTCGAGCAAAAAAAAACCGAAAGTAAATGGTAAATATCGATGTCGTGTCATAAACAATTTTGGACGTCACGTCATGAGCAGTGCTAAACAGTTGCAGAGGCGCTTGCTGTCCTAAAAAAAATTTATGGTTAAGGGATACTATTATATATGAATACATCTCTGCTTCCGTGCATCCTTCGATAGTTTTCTACTTGTTGTTGCTATACCTCCGTGGTTCTGTGCCTATGCGAGAGCTAGCGATGAGAGCACTTGGGAGGGATGCTTGGGCATGGCTGCTTCTCCTGTAAATAGCCGGGGTGTCTCATATAATCTACTCCCTCTGTTCTAAATTACAAGACATTTTAGTATTTCGGAGACGAGAAGATAGATTCCTAAGTCTTAGTAAAAGAGGTGGCTTTTAATAACTATTATTGTTTATATTTTACTGAAATTGCAAATTTCGTTCATCGCAATTTCTGCAGGCGCAATCTACAATTTTCGATACCGAGAATAAAAAACCTATTAGACATAACCACAAACCCGACAAAATCTGATTTGTGTCGGCATAAAGATAATTAACAATTTACAATAATTTCTATAGGTAGACAAGGACAAAAATTTAATATGTTATGACACAAAGAAAAATAACAAATCACAAAAGTAATAATTTACTTGTACTAGTTGGGTGGTCAAGAGTGTTGTCTGAAATTATCTTAAAATTCAGACACCTGAAATATATAGGAGAAGTGATATTAAAAACAATGTATTGAGAAAAGTCAAAACTTCTTGAAGTTCCGAAAGAAGGGGTACTATAGATAGACGGACAAATAGTACGTAGGTCAACCAACCTCGACCAAGATCAAGATTGTTAGCATCCCATTTTGTATTCTAGAATTTTATGATACTATATGATCCTATCAAATTGAAACAATACACATCATACTATATATGTCATATTTTATAGTATCCTCATCCTATGTAAAGATTTCACACGATATATAAAAAAATTTATATAGTATCCCAATCCTATGATCCACATTATACAACAATTAATATAAAAATTAAATGATTTAGTTGTTATAAATACTATTTAAAGGTAGGTGCCGTTGAAAATAATACCAAGAATTACCTTTAAATTTAAAAAGACAAAAAAAAAATATAATCAAATCAATATTATAGATTTAAATTTGTTCAAATATTACAGATCTTATATCAAATATATACTTGCTCTGTCCACAAAAGAATCTAATTATGGAACCCGTGCCGATCAAACTAGGTCAAGTTTGACCAAGTTTATAGTAAATATTATTAGTATTTATATTTCTAAATAAATTTATTATGAAAATATATTTTATAACTAATCTAAAGATACTTAGCCCTTGTTTAGATTGAAGATTTTTTCAACCTGATGAATAGTACCACTTTCGTCTTATTTGATAAATATTGTCCAATCGTAGACCAACTAGGCTCAAAAGATTCATCTCGTGATTTTGAACTAAACTGTGTAATTAGATATTTTTTTTACCTACATTTAGTACTCCATGCAAGCGGCTAAAAATTGATGTGATGGAGAGAGAGTGAAAAAACTTGGAATTTTGAGGTGATCTAAACATGGGCTTATTTTGTATCATGAATGTTATGTAAATTTAGTCAAAATTGAAATTGTTCAACTTCTTGAAAAGCAAGAATTTTGACAGGGGAGTAATTTATAAAATAGGATCCATGTTGTCCGCGAGAAAACCATATCTGCTGATCTGCTTACGTGCGGGCGGCTCGCGAAGTCGCGATTTAAATTTTACACGCCCCGACCGACGAAATCAGTATAAATACCGCGCCCTCCCTTCTCCCCTTCCTCCGCCCCCCTTCACTTGTCTAGCTTCTTGGTGAGTCAGCAATGAGAGCGCTAGGAGGAAGGCTTGCTTGGGCATGGCTGGCGGCGGTGCTGCTGCTGCTGGGGGTGCAGCTGGCTGGGGCCTCTCATGTCGTCTACGAGGAAGAGAAACTCGAGGTGATGGAGGCGGCGGAAGTGCCGCCGTCCATCGTCCACCCGCTGCTGAGAACCGGCTACCACTTCCAGCCCCCCAAGAACTGGATCAATGGTAGTGTAAAAAACCGTCCATCTTGCTCGTCTTGGTCGAGGTAGAACGTGCGTGCATGTTTTGAATTGTGGTGGCCGGCTGTACTACCGCTATAGGACACCTTGTCCTAGCTACTGACTAAAGGAACACGAGTGTTGTGTTTTTCTTATGCTTGTACACAGGGTGACACGCTACTGCACTAGACAGGTCATGTAGACTAACCAGACACCTTTTTTTATGACCAATAATATACGTTGAGCATCACATGAAAAACTCATCAATAATAGGCTATAAGTCTTTTCAGGGTCCTGTAAGTTGTCACTTTTAGCCTGAATTAATTAAGCATGATATAGGTCTGGCAGCTTAGACGACATGCATGTCACAGCAGAAATCACGAGTTATACACTTAACTGGTTAACTCATCAACTCAACTCTGTGACAGAAATCACGAGCTCTCTGCTGGCAGGAGTATCATATCAGACTTTTTTTTTGTTGCTTTTATTTTCCCGATTTAACGCAGTGGTTCGTTCCAAGGGTTAGTTCTAACTCGATTTTGTCATCTTCTCGGTGCGGGCTGCTGTTCGCTCTGAATGCGTCGGCGCTGGAAACTTGCAACGCCAGATCCCAACGGTACGTAGACGTTGCCCCCACACTAACTGATCTGAGATTATGAAAATTTTGATCCTATGAAACAAATGCATGCAGCTCCGTTCTATTACAAGGGGTGGTACCATTTCTTCTACCAGTACAACCCCAAAGGCGCGGTATGGGGCAACATCGTATGGGCGCACTCGGTCTCACGCGACCTCATCAACTGGGTGGCACTAGAGCCGGCGATCGAGCCCAGCATCCCGTCCGACAAGTACGGCTGCTGGTCGGGCTCAGCAACCACCATGCCCGACGGCACGCCGGTGATCATGTACACCGGCATCGACCGCCCCAACACCAACTACCAGGTCCAGAACGTGGCGTACCCTCGGAACAAGTCCGACCCGCTGCTCCGCGAGTGGGTGAAGCCGTCCTACAACCCGATCATCGTGCCGGAAGGCGGCATCAACGCGACGCAGTTCCGCGACCCGACCACACGGCCTGGCGCGCCGCCGCCGACGGCGACGGCCACTGGCGGCTGCTCATCGGCAGAGTGACGTCGACGGGGCCACCGCCGCCCGGGGCGTGGCGTACGTGTACCGGAGCCGCGACTTCAGGCGGTGGACGCGGGTGCGGCGGCCGCTGCACTCGGCGCCCACGGGGATGTGGGAGTGCCCGGACTTCTACCCGGTGAGCACGGATGGCCGGCGCGTGGGACTCGAGACGTCCGTGTCGTCCGGCCCAGGGGTGAAACACGTGCTCAAGAACAGCCTCGACCTGCGGCGGTACGACTACTACACCGTCGGCACGTACGACCGGAAGGCCGAGCAGTACGTGCCGGATGACCCCGGCGGCGACGAGCACCGCCTGCGGTACGACTACGGCAACTTCTACGCGTCCAAGACGTTCTACGACCCGGCGAAGCGGCGCCGGATCCTGTGGGGTTGGGCCAACGAGTCCGACACCGCCGCCGACGATGTGGCCAAAGGGTGGGCCGGAATTCAGGTATGTTATGTACACAAGCTACAACAACTACGTACTGCTGATGAACGTTCATGCGGCATGCATTCACATGCCAGCTACCCATCGACCATGCATGCACGTTCTCGATCGTCGTAGGCCCAAGTGAAATCACAAGATCTTGACGTAATGGAGCTCTTTTAGTTGTTGCCAAGAACATTCTGAGTGTGTGACTGTGTCTGTGTCACGTGTGTATGAATGGCATCATCATCAGGCGATTCCAAGGACGGTGTGGCTGGACCCCAGCGGGAAGCAGCTGCTGCAGTGGCCCGTCGAGGAGGTGGAGGCGCTCAGAGGCAAGTCGGTCACTCTCAAGGACATGGTAATTAGGCCAGGACAGCAAGTCGAGGTGACCGGGATCCAAACGGCACAGGTGAGCCCGTGTGCTTTATTAACACTTGCAATCAATCCTTTTTGACTTAGCCGCTCGTATATTTTAATTACCTCATTCACCGACTTCCTGAAAAGCTGCTCATCCGATCCTGATGGCCTGATCTGCAAAACTGCACCATGGCCTTGTTCACTTTCCATCTCAACCCAAAATATTTCCTCTTGCACCTATCACATCAAATTTTTCGACGTATGCATGAAGCATTAAATGTAGGTAAAAAAGATAACTAATTACATAGTTTGTCTGTAAATGTCAGGACGAATCTTTTAAGCCTAGTTAGTCCATAATTGGATAAATTTTGCCAAATAACAACGAAAGATGCTACAGTAACTTTTCACCTACTTTTCGCGAAGTGAACGCACCCCATGTTATCTTATCCGCCACCAGTGCTCCACAGTCTGCACGCACAAGTTGATCCTGCGCAGCACAGCCTGCTGCACCGCGCCAGCGCCGTGTCGGCGTGTCGCCCCTTGTGCATCGATCTTTGCCCACAGATTTTCACTGAACCTTTTGTCCGTCATCTCCACGCACTTTGCACGTTTTCGCCCCCGGGTGCAGGCGTGCAGCCGTGCAGGTGGGTCCTGAGCTGGGCTGGGACTGGGAACCAACCAAATTATTCGGCTGTGCAGGCGGACGTGGAGGTGAGCTTCGAGGTGTCGTCGTCGGCCCTGGCGGGTGCCGAGCCGCTGGACCCGGCGCTCGCCTACGACGTGAAGGGCGGCGCGGGCCCGTTCGGGCTGTGGGTGCTGGCCTCCGCCAACCTCAAGGAGAGGACCGCGGTGTTCTTCAGGGTGTTCAAAGCCGCCGGCAGCAACAAGCCCGTCGTGCTCATGTGTACCGACCCTACCAAGTAAGTGCGCCCAAACCATGAGCTTTTCGTGTGTGGTTAGACACGTATGTGCTAGTACTTGACTTCACTGACTTGCACTGGTTTCCTTTGCTGCTCGCACAGGTCGTCTCTGAACCCAGACCTGTACCGCCCGACATTTGCCGGTTTTGTTGACACGGACATTACAAATGGGAAGATATCGCTGAGAAGCTTGGTATGCGTAGCAGTACAAGCAAACAAGTTTTCATGTAGCAAATCCTCTGTTTATGTTTTCTCAGCTGTGGCGATCACTTTTTCCTGCAGATCGACCGCTCGGTTGTTGAGAGCTTTGGAGCCGGGGGCAAGACGTGCATCCTCTCCAGGGTCTACCCGTCGCTCGCCATCGGCAAGAACGCTCGCCTCTACGCGTTCAACAACGGGAAGGCGGACGTCAGGGTGTCCCGTCTCACTGCATGGGAGATGAAGAAGCCACTCATGAATGGCGCATGAAGTGTTATCCCATAGGAGCTTCCATCGTGTCCTAATTTTATATATGATAATGAACTACTCCGTAGCACATTGTCCGTAAGCTGGAAATTGCACGTTGTAATAATAATAAGCTAGCTATTTGGGTTGGATTTGACTGGATTTGGTAACTTTAAATCAAATAAATTCCAATGCCGATAGTAAATGCTAATGCGATGAATGAATAATCTTGATAAGAGATTGTCTTAACTTTCAAATTGCTAGATATTGTGTTCACCTGCTATGAGTTGAAAAAAGGTGTAAGGCGTATCACTCGCACGCACTGTCGATGCGAATAGACTTGGGGGATAGGCCATGATGACGACGCAAACTCATTCCAACTACGACTTTCAACTAGAACCTCCTCGATGACCTCGCAGAGACCTCTGAACACCCAATAATCACTGTATCATCCTCTTAGGGAAATTCCTAGTGCTTTCTACTAGGAAATGGACTCCAAATTTGCTAATTAACTTCATCAACTCTCCCAAGTCAACCATGGTCAACCCAAATCAACTTTGCAAGAAATGATCTCTAGAAGATGCTAATCAACCTTTTTGATCTCTCCAACTGTGTTTAACAATCTCAAGAACATAAGGAATGGCTCCAATGCCAAAGACCCTTTTGCTACATCAAATTCTCAAAATCAGGGAATTGACGGAACGTTCCGTTGTATCAGACGGTCTGTCCATCAGTTCACTGAATCAGCAGGATTGAGTGGAAAGTAAGTTGTTCTCCACTCCAATGGTGGGACCAGCTTGTCAGCACGAGTTGGTGACTCCCTTCAGTAGAGCCAGCCCCATCTCTCACTCACTCTCTCATTTTCTACCCTCCCTCTCAAGAAAAGATTAACAAGGGAAGAACAAGAGAGAGAAAGGAACAAGGATGAAGGAAAAGAAAGGAAGCAAGGAAAGATCAAAGGGAAACAAGATCAGCATCAAGTCAAGAGCAAGAACATCATCATCTTAATCTTCATCCATGGTTAGCTCAAGAGCTCTCACGTCATTTTTCTTGAAATCATCTCTCAAACCCTAGCTCTCAATCTCTTCATGCATGGATGAAGCATGGAGCTTGGTGATCTCTCCACCATCTCAAGCGTAAGATCAAAGTCATCAGTAGCTCAACCACCTAATGCAACACTTTAATCTCTCTCTAATGAATTTTCATGGATTTTTTGCAAGAGACATCATGAATGACCAAATCCATATCTCTATGTTTGGAATCAAGATTGCTCAAGGCCCTTGCTCTAGGTGATATAGAGTCCGCAAATTCTTAGAGCTAAGTTGTCATTCACTACTGGAGACGCCTTCTTTGCCGAGTGCCTGGGACGCTTAGCAAAGACTCAGTAGCACTCAGCAAAGGCTTTGCCGAGCAGGGCTCTCGGCAAAGAATTCTCGGCAAAAGTCCTCACGGCAAAGAAGTCTTTGCCGAGAGCCCTATCTTGGGCGCTCGGCAAAGGCTTTACCAAGAGCCCGGCCCCACACTCGGCAAAAAAAATAGCCGTTAACGGTCAGCTGCAGTTGACGGCCTCTTTGCCGAGAGCCTGTCTGGTGGGCTCTCGGCAAAGATTTTTAATTTTTTTTTTCGAAAAATCTTTGCTAAGAGCCTGTCTGGTGGGCTCTCGGCAAAGTTTTTTTTGTTTTTTTAGAAAATATTTGCTGAGATCCTGCCCGGAAGGCTCTCGGTAAAGAAGTTTTTCCCTTTTTTAAAAAATTCTTTGCCGAGACCGTGCTAGGATAGCGCTCGGCAAAATGATGCCTTTGCCGAGTGCTATGGCCATTACTCTCGGCAAATCTGGGAACATGGCTGTTCTGTTGGCCAATTTCCTAGCTTTGTCGAGAGCTATGGCCATAGCGCTGGGCAAAGGATCCCTTTGCCGAGAGCTACTCTCGGCAAAGTTACCCAGCATTGTTTTTTTTATTTTTTCATTCCACCACGACAAACATATAAATCATCACATATAGCATCACATGAACCAAATATATCACATCAGACACCACATATATATCAAATCCAACACAATAGCACACATATATCACATAGATCACAATGTATCATCCAAACGATATGAAACCATCACAATAGTCGTCGAAACATGATTAGTTCATAATCTAAAGTTCCAATAATACTAGAGGCGACACTCTAAACCACCCTCACTGCCCACCTGGCCCTGGCCACCCCGGAGACGGTGAAGGAGAGCTGCCTTGACCCCCGAGCGTGTTCCATCCAGGCGCATGCGGGTTGTTCGATCCCACCGACGGAGGCTACAAAAGGTAGACGTTTGTGTCAGACAAGCAAATGCAGAAAAGAAAGGCTGAGGTATTCACACTCACAGGAGTAGTTGCAGTGGAATGAGACGGCGGTGGTGGAGCCATGAGCGTCGCGGGCAACTCAAAGCCCTGGTTCGCCCCCATCCTGGACACGAACGCGATGAGGTCCGCCATCCTCTTCTCTGAGGCCGCCCGCTCAGCCTCCATCTGTGCCTGCATCCGGGCCTCCATCTGTAGGCGCTAGTGCATTTCTGCTTCTAGCCGGGCCTACAATAATACAAAGGGAATGTTAGAACAATGCAATGTGTAAAGATCAATGTACAACGAATACAAATGTAATAACCTCGAGCTCGGTGACCCGGTGTTGCGCAGGTGACGGGAGTGGGTGTATGGGGACACTCCCGCTCGTGCTCTGTGCTCGGAGCTAGGACAGAGAGGGAGTGGAGGCCGTGCCGATGACGCCGTTGCCAAGCCAGTACCGCTCGTGCTTCTTGCCTCCTCCCACCCTCATCACGAGGCTTCTATCCAGGTCCAGCGTGGCCAGATCAAAGTTAGGCCCATGGACCGACCTTGCCGCCTCTGTGTAGTTAGTGAGGCGGGTGTAGACGCTCGTGTTGGTGTACGCCTCGGGGGGGTCATCGGGGTTGTAGGAGGTCTCGGGTGCAGTGGCCTTGCCCTTGTGGGACATGGCGTATGCCATGAAGGTGTTGCAAGGCTGGCCACCGTGTGACGCCGTCTGCGAGAAAGACAACAAGATGATTAGTAATCAGGCAACATTTGAGGGTTAGAATACATAAACGAATTCAAGTACCCAAGCTTGTGTGAACTCGGTGAGGTTGCGGTTGCCCTGATGGTGTGCTACACCTGGCATCTGTAGACGCCGCTCCCGGGCTTTGGAGTGCTAGGCGGCCCACTCCTCGGATAGCCACCGGTCCATGATCTTCTCCTAGCACTCAGGATACGATTGGCACCAAGTGGGAATCATCTGCACGTCATCAAGTATTTCACATATTAGCAGAAGATCAAATGAGCATAACTTAATCTCAAAAGGAATCACTTACATGAATGTGCTGGGCCCGGCTCAGGGACATGCGTCTCGCCTCATCCTTTCTCACCTTCCGTCCTTCGACCGTGGCGTTGTAGGTCATGATGGCCTAGATTCTTGCCTCGTAGATTAGGTCCACGATGAGCTTCCTTTAGGCCTTGGTAGTCACCACCTCTGCCTCTGCCTCCATCCCCTCCTGGCACCTGAAAAAGTATTGCATACAGACGCAATGCAACCATTAAGTAATTCAAGAAAAGTACAATGAATGCGATGTTGTGTGACGAATATTTACCCACAGCTCCGCTCTGACCCTCGCCGCCTTGTTGGGGTAGTCCAGATCTAGGGCGACGGTGTAGTGGTCAAAAGTGAAGGCTGGCTCTGTACTATGCCGGGGTAGTGGAGCCTGCAGAGAAGACCTAGGACGTCGTTGGGTTTGCGGCCGCGAGCTCCCAAAAACTCCCAAGACCTGCACAAGTGATTCAGAAAGATTATTAGTTTCTATTTTAATTTTGAACATATAATATGAACAAGTAGTTAGAACATGTACCTTTGCCCAACGGGGTGGATCACTGGGCGTTGGTGACGAGGTATCGGTCGTGGCGGGAGGCTGGCGGGACCTCGCAAGTAGGGCGTGGACGCCCCTGAGGCAGCGAAACCCTCCTCCGGCTCGTCCTCCTCGTCCTCCTGCTCCTGCTCCTGCACCTCCTGCCTCTCCTCTGCCTATGCCTCGTCCTCAGGCATGGTTGTCACCTCCTCCTCGACCCCGTCCTGAGGAGTCGGCTCCCTCCGGCGGCTCCTCCTCCTCCTCTGCGATGGTTCCACGTCGGAACTGTCCACTCCAGGGTGCGACCTCTGGTACACCGAGCTCACCGACCTCTGATGTCCGCCCACCATCTTGGTTCAACCACTTGCAATTAAAAAGAACATACAATGTTGTATTAGAAATAACATAATTACATAGATGCAAAATAAATAAAACGCAAAACCCTAAACCCTAAGACCCTAAACCCTAAACCCTAAATATATTAGAAATAACATAACAGGATTACAATATAACAAAATATTACATGTATTAGAAATAATCTGCATCATCGGGATTAGCCGAATCATAAGTCTCATCATCGATGTCAACCATGTCTAGATACTCATCACTATCCGAATGAGGAACGTCGTCTTCATTTGCATTGCCTAAACGGAATCGGTCTAGCATTTGTAAGTCCTTCTCATTTTCCACCTCATCCCCAGCGTCTTCGTCATCAACTGTTTTATTGTCTACTTCCATTCCCATCGCTTCAGTTAAGTCTATCTCGAACATCCCTTGCAGCCCCTCTTCTTGAAAGAACTCCCCGTCATACGTGTTTGGGTTGAAGTTGTAATCCTCATAGTTGGGGACAGGTAGTTTAGCATGTGGCGATATCTTGTGCACAATATACCAACCCAAGAGATGTGGTTTGCTTTTTCACGCATATGGCGTGTAATAAACCTGCGTGGCCTGTTGAGCCACAATATACACATCATCTCCTGGATAGACAGAATCCTGTCGAATTTTGACTAGCCCAAGGTTAGGTGTTAGTCTCGTTACTCCAGGGTCGAACCAATGGCATTTGGACATGACAGGAGTAAGAGGCTTGCCACCATGAAATGAAAGTTCATATATTTCTTCAATTCTTCCATAGTAATCACGGTTGTCATTGCCTGGAGTACAAACTCCGTTGTTTGTTGTTCTTCGATTGGGCCAACTCTGCTCGTAGCTTGCTGTGTGAAAGCGATATACATTCACGTCGTAACCATTAAATGACTTGACCCTATGGTCAAAGCCATTTGCAACATATCTCAGCTCATGACTCATAGACGCATCGGTCTGAGCCTGCAAGGTCAAGCAAGATAAATCGTTATACGGTCAGAACGTAAGAGCAAGTTGGAATGTCAGACTAAGTACGACCTAAGTTGGATGGTACCTTCTGTCGAAACCAAGAAATGAAATCAGGCCCCCCTTGCCCCGCACCCTTTGAAAGAAGGGTATCAGCTTCCGGGTCAGAAGGAACCCTTGGTTCATTCTAGAACTGATGAAGAAATTCCCTGTACAAAACAAAAACAAGGGTGTTGAATGCAGAATAGTGACGGCGAATTGAATGAAGGTAGTTGAGAACTTACCCCATGTACGGCTCCACCTCGTCAAGGTTGGTAAGCACATATAGCATGATCTTTCATCACTCTTCATTGTTCAACTGCTTAACTGTCAATGCACTTGCGGTCCCAAGTTGGCCTCAGAAAAGGCTAAGGCTCGATTCATTTTCTCCAACATTGTAACGAGGGGGTGGATTATGCACGCTAGGAAGGTTCTCGGAGTAGTATTGTTCTGTGAAGTTTGACACCTCCAAAATGAATGCCTCTGCAATGAAAGCCTCAATTTTTGCTTTGTTTCTACATTTCTTACGAAGAGTCTTCAGACCTCTCTCAACTAGATAGTACCAACAGGCCTGCACAGGCCCTCCCATTCGAGCCTCATAAGGGAGGTGTACGATCAAGTGCAACATCGGAGTGAAGAAGCCGGTGGAAAGATCTTCTCTAGCTTATAGAGCAACACAGGTGCAACTTTCTCTAAGTCAACAATGACGGACTGAGATATCTCCTTGGCACAAAGCTGGCAGAAGAAATAGCTCAACTCTACCAGGACAAGCCACACATGCTCAGGGACATAGCCTCGAACCATCGCTGGAAGAAGCTGCTCGATCCATACATGCAGGTCATGACTCTTCATCCCTAGGACTCGTAGACTAGATAAGTTGACTCCTCTCCTTAGATTCGCTACATATTCATCAGCGAACATCAATGTCTGGATCCACTGAAGTACTTCTTTCCTTTGTTCTCTGCTCAACATGAAATCGGCCTTGGGCCGTGTCCATTTCTTGTCGGCTCGAGCAGACCGTATCTCTTGCTTTGGTCTATCACACAACGTTGCCAGGTCAAGTCTAGCCTTAGGGTTGTCCTTGGACTTTTTAGTGTCCATGAGTGTTCTCCAAAGTGCATCGGCGATGTTCTTTTTAGTGTGCATTACATCAATGTTATGTGGCAGAAGAAGGTCATCATAAGAGGGGAGCCTTTCCAAGCCTGACTTATGAGTCCACATATGTTCCTAACCATACCCCGTAAAACGACTGTCTCTTTCATTGAACTCGAGAGCATCTATCTGAGCATGAACCTCAGCACCGGTCATCATCCGTGGTGGAGGATCTGTCACCATGACACCTTTGATGAAGTTCTTGATGTCTTGTCTGAAAGGATGGTCAAGAGGCAGGAATTGTCGATGTCTGTCGAACGCCGAATACTTGCCACCCTTCTTCAACCAGATGAACCTTAGAGTTGCCTTGCAAACCAGGCAAGAGAACTTCCTGTGGACACACCAGGCACAGAATATCCCATATGCCAGGTAGTCATGCAGTGAGTACTGGTACCAAATATGCATTGTGAAGTTTGACTTTGAAGCTCGGTCGTATGTCAATACCCCTTCATTCTAAGCAGTTTCCAATTCATCAATCAAAGGCTCCATGTACACACCCATGTGATTCCCCGGGTGTCTAGGAATTATCAACGACAAAAAGACGGTATGACGTTGAAAGAGGACGCTGGGGGGAAGATTGAGGGGGATAGCGAAGACGGGCCAACAGGTGTACGGGGCAGCGAGGAGTCCATAAGGATTGAAATCGTCTGTTGCTAGTGCAACATGAACATTACGAGCCTCTCTAGCTTTGTGACAATGAATGCAATCGAAGTGGGCCCATGCTTCACCATCGGCAGGATGTACCATCTCTCTCCGGATTGTATCGTGTTCCCTATTTGTGCCATGTCATCTGTTTCGTGGATTCCTCGGTCATGTATAGACGTTGAATCCTCGGTGTGAACATCAGGTAACGTAGGACTTTCATGGGGATAGAAAGCTGCCTATTCGGGCCTTCACCACCATCTACCTCTAGGTACCTCGACGATTTACACTTCGGGACAGTAACCTGCATCCTTGAGATCTTTCCTGAAGAGGACGCACCCATTCGGACATGCATGTATCTGCTCATACAGCATCTTCAGTGCACGAAGCAGTTTCTGTGAGTCATATAGGCTCTTTGGCAATATGTGGCCGTCTGGAAGCATGCTGCCAAATAGGGCTAACATACCATCGAACGCTTCTCGACTCAGGCTGAACTAGGACTTGAACCCCATTACACGGCCAATGGCATCCAGTTGAGAAACCTTTGTCCGATCGTGAAAGGGTTTCTGTGCCGAAGACATCATGTCGTAGAATGCCTTTGCGGTCTTCTCCATCTCCTCGTCCATACGTCCTTCAGCATACTGTGCTTCTTGAAAGTCATCTAACATGTCTGCTACCCCGGCATCAGCATCAAAGTCCTCCAGACGTGGTCTCACCGCCTCCTCTCTCAAACGATGTGCTTCACCATGGTAGATCCACCGGGTGTAGTCCGGCGTGAATCCATGGGTGAGAAGATGTTTACCCATGTTCTCCTTCTTTTGCCTTCTCTGGTTCCCACATTTGCTGCACGGACACAATACTACCATCTCTCCTCTAGCAGCCGGGCTAAATGCATGGTTTAAGAAAGCATATGTCTTGTGCATCTATTCATCGGTAAAATCACTCTTACTTCTGCGGCCCGAGTACATCCACTGACGGTCATCCATCCTCTAACATACAAAACCGCGAGTAGTGCAACCATGAATGGCATCTACACGATGATCCTACTGTCTAATAGGTGAGGATAGGTCCTAATCCCACCCGCGGATGCGTAGATGAGGCTAGTTCCCATGGTCTGCCCCAACCCAAGACAGAATTTTTGTAGCACCTCCCTGCTATTCTCCCAATACACGTCCCTGTAGGGAGAGTGTATCCGGAGAACAGCAGGGAGGTGATGCCGAAACTCCGTCTCGGATCGGGGCAGACCATGGGAACTAGCCTCATCTACGCATCCGCGGGCTGTCCAAGTAACGTGGACAATCCGAAATAGATACGGTTATCGATATACAAAGATCTGCATACCTCCAACTGTATCTCTTTCAGACGGGAGACGCCTATCTGGGTTACATGACCTATGGCCCTGATCAGGGAGGATATGTTCTTTATACCTAGGGTGACGGTGGAGTCAGGCTAGCGGTGCAGTGGCGAGTCGGTGCAGTGGCGAGGCGTCGCGGTGCAGGCAGAACCGCAGCGGCGAGGAAGGGCTAATCTCCTGCAACAACAAACCATAGAGAGCGTCAGATCGAAAATTCGGCAGCACCTCCCCTACACGGCGAGGTTTCCAACACCTGCAAGAAACAAACGGCGCGATGGCCGACAACCACATTGATATAAATGCACAACCGGCCCTAACGGCACGAGAACCACATACATCACAATTTCATAAAGAACATCTCATATAGCCAAAACATACATCACATTTATGCAAAACCACATACATCACATTTATGCAAGGTTGTCAAGCTTAACTTGGTATTTTTTACTGCTATAAATCAGTATACAGTGGTTACATGTTTACTACTAGAGCATTTTTTTTTATTTGTAATATGTCTCGACTTGTTTCTGCAGGTCTCAACATTAAGATTCATGGTTGCAGTGATTTCTGTTCCTATATAAAGCAGTTGAACCTAATTTCTCTTTTACATACTAGATACCCGATATAACAAATTTCCTTGTTCGGCGGCACAAGGTTCTCTCTCCAATGTGGTAGCGGTCGCCTCTAAGGTGGAGCGAGCCTCCTCTTGGCAGAGCAGACCGTGTGTTGGAGCAAGGGTGAGCAGCCACCGGGTGGCGCTTGCAAGAGATCTGGAGTAGTGAATGCAGGGAGCCATTGATGCCATTGTGGACAGGGTTATTACATGAAGTAACACTGTAATCACAGTTGAGATTCCACTTTCCAGTAATATTTTTAAGAAGGATTCTTTAACTAGCGACAATTGGTTATGAAATCCAACAGTTGCCACCTGGTAACCAATGGAACTTTGAAATTCTGTTTGTGAATTTGCTTGGTTGACTGGTTCTGGTTTAATGTGGCGACGCTGTTGCAGCTGGGTAGCGGCTCCATGTGGCGGCGCGGGGACGACAATTCTCGCGCTCATCCAGGAAGGAGGATGACCAGGCACTGCAGTGTGCCGCGCTTGAGAAGCTGCCCACCTGCGAGTACGATCTCATCCACCGTGCCATCATCCAGGCTATCGCCCGCACTGACAGCAATCGGCCGGAAGGGGTAGTCAACATCGACGTGCTCGGCCTCGGCACGTGCGAACTACGGGCCCTCCTGTAGCACATTGCCTGTGTCGCTGACAAGGCAACAAGAACAACAAACGCTTCCTGTTCTAGCTCAAGGACTGCATCCACAGATACTGCTAGCTCGCCATGAGCTGTGCGATTTCCCACGACTCGCTCCGCAGGTGTTTGATGATTTGTGTGCCCACCCATTTGATTGGTGCATGAGTTAGGATCTACATGCCTACGGTCCAGGTGAATTTCTTTTACGTTTCTATGAAATAATTAGAGCACTATCATTTGGTCAATCGGAATAGTTTTATGAGATTTTAACAGAAAACAATATATATGGCCACTTTTATTTTTCACCAGCTCAATTCTGGCCATGCGTCCATATATTATAGGTTTTAGAAAACCACAGCTGTACAGAGAGTAGAATCAACTCTATCAAAGATACGAAGGGACATGCACGAGATGGAACAAAATCACTTGCTGTGTAAGAGGCTTACTTTTGGGATAAGCGTATGTTGGATATGAGGTCTTTAGTATGTTCACAACATTAGAGACTGTTATTGCTATCGACCTGCAGAGGTACTGTGCAAACGCCTATAGATTTTTGTAAGCCAACAGAAGGGCATCAACAAAATCAATTCACTAGCACTGAATATTTTGTTAGAATGAAATCGGATTATTGGTACTTTAAGTGAACTTTTAGCCTATGATTCCCTTGCATATAGATTTCTACCATGTTACAGCCGTAGAAGCAATAGCAAAAGAATAGAAATTCATCTGCATACATCTGATAATCCTTTCAGTAGACTGCTTATAATTGTTTATGAAGTTTCAGTTAGTTGTTAACATATTGCTGGTCTTATTGCCACGCCCAAAAAAAACTTGTCAATTTATTTTCTTTTTGAGTTTATTCACACAGAATTTTCTGGCTGCAGGTTCAGAAAAGGCTTGAGCCACTTAAGAAGAGGAAGGACCCAAGCACCTTTACTGAGCAAAGGTGAGAAAAAATTTCTCACATATGGTGTAATTTTCTTGGCCCCATTGTACAATTTAGAAAGGAATCTTTGCACAAAAATAACACTAGGAACAAAGAGCATAATAAATTATTAGCAAAATCATACACTTATTTTTCCCTAATGTTTACAGATTTGGATGGGAGAATAATGATACAAAAGCAAGAGGAGTGGAAGTGACAACGCAAAGATAAGAAGGATGTAAGTGCATCCATTCAGCACTTTTCTAATTGAGCTTTGACTTCTGAACTTATAACTGACAATCTTATAGTGATGTGAGAATCAGTACAATCTCTTTAATTAACCATTGCGAGAACCAGTACTATGTTGATTGTCAATACCTTACTTGAATATATAGGTTGCCAAAAGTATCACTTATGGTGCAAAACACATTGCCTGCAGCATAAGGGGTTTGATGACTGATAATGGCTATGCATAGGTGGCTACAGGGACACTGGAGGAGATGGTTCATAAGCAATGACCCAGTGATGATAAACATACAAAGGAACAGTTCCAGAAGATTTGGCTTTCCCCTCATGGATATATGCCCAGGGCAGCTTGAATTACCGTGATGGGCGAGGACGATGACGGCGACGATGGCCGGGCGGAACGGCAGGAGCGCGGGGTGGAGACGACGGCGAGGACGGACGCGGGGGAGCGACAGGCGGTCATGGGGCAGGCAGGGCGCTGTCCTTCTCCTTCTCCTCCTCCTCCTCCTCCTTCCCTTCTTCGGCGAGGCCGAGTGGCGCCGGTGGGGGCTGTCCGCGGGGGGGGGGGGGGGGGGGGAGCTGGCGGGGGGGTTGTCCGGGCTCCTCCTCCTCCTAATTCCCTTCTCCGATGAGGCCGAGTGACGCCGGTGGGGGCTTCCACGGGGGGAGCCGGCGGGGGGCTGTCCAGGGGTGGGGGGGGTGTGCGGGCGCGCGCGGCAGCGGGGGTTGCTGGCTGCGGCGGCAGATCTCAGGGGTGGGGGGAGGAGCTCGGGGGGGGGGGGGGGGGCGGATCTCCCGGGGGGGTGGGGCCGACCTCCGCCGGGGGGGAGGCAGCGCGCGGCGGCGGGGGAGCTGGCCGGAGGGCGCGCGCGGGGGGGGGGGGGGCGAGGAGCCGGCAGATCTCCGGGGGGGTTAAGATTAGGACGGGGCCTTTGTCGAGTGCCCAGATCCAGGACTATCATTTGGTCAATCGGAATAGTTTTATGAGATTTTAACAGAAAACAATATATATGGCCACTTTTATTTTTCACCAGCTCAATTCTGGCCATGCGTCCATATATTATAGGTTTTAGAAAACCACAGCTGTACAGAGAGTAGAATCAACTCTATCAAAGATACGAAGGGACATGCACGAGATGGAACAAAATCACTTGCTGTGTAAGAGGCTTACTTTTGGGATAAGCGTATGTTGGATATGAGGTCTTTAGTATGTTCACAACATTAGAGACTGTTATTGCTATCGACCTGCAGAGGTACTGTGCAAACGCCTATAGATTTTTGTAAGCCAACAGAAGGGCATCAACAAAATCAATTCACTAGCACTGAATATTTTGTTAGAATGAAATCGGATTATTGGTACTTTAAGTGAACTTTTAGCCTATGATTCCCTTGCATATAGATTTCTACCATGTTACAGCCGTAGAAGCAATAGCAAAAGAATAGAAATTCATCTGCATACATCTGATAATCCTTTCAGTAGACTGCTTATAATTGTTTATGAAGTTTCAGTTAGTTGTTAACATATTGCTGGTCTTATTGCCACGCCCAAAAAAAACTTGTCAATTTATTTTCTTTTTGAGTTTATTCACACAGAATTTTCTGGCTGCAGGTTCAGAAAAGGCTTGAGCCACTTAAGAAGAGGAAGGACCCAAGCACCTTTACTGAGCAAAGGTGAGAAAAAATTTCTCACATATGGTGTAATTTTCTTGGCCCCATTGTACAATTTAGAAAGGAATCTTTGCACAAAAATAACACTAGGAACAAAGAGCATAATAAATTATTAGCAAAATCATACACTTATTTTTCCCTAATGTTTACAGATTTGGATGGGAGAATAATGATACAAAAGCAAGAGGAGTGGAAGTGACAACGCAAAGATAAGAAGGATGTAAGTGCATCCATTCAGCACTTTTCTAATTGAGCTTTGACTTCTGAACTTATAACTGACAATCTTATAGTGATGTGAGAATCAGTACAATCTCTTTAATTAACCATTGCGAGAACCAGTACTATGTTGATTGTCAATACCTTACTTGAATATATAGGTTGCCAAAAGTATCACTTATGGTGCAAAACACATTGCCTGCAGCATAAGGGGTTTGATGACTGATAATGGCTATGCATAGGTGGCTACAGGGACACTGGAGGAGATGGTTCATAAGCAATGACCCAGTGATGATAAACATACAAAGGAACAGTTCCAGAAGATTTGGCTTTCCCCTCATGGATATATGCCCAGGGCAGCTTGAATTACCGTGATGGGCGAGGACGATGACGGCGACGATGGCCGGGCGGAACGGCAGGAGCGCGGGGTGGAGACGACGGCGAGGACGGACGCGGGGGAGCGACAGGCGGTCATGGGGCAGGCAGGGCGCTGTCCTTCTCCTCCTCCTCCTCCTCCTTCCCTTCTTCGGCGAGGCCGAGTGGCGCCGGTGGGGGCTGTCCGCGGGGGGGGGGGGGGGGGGGGGGGAGCTGGCGGGGGGTTGTCCGGGCTCCTCCTCCTCCTAATTCCCTTCTCCGATGAGGCCGAGTGACGCCGGTGGGGGCTTCCACGGGGGGAGCCGGCGGGGGGCTGTCCAGGGGTGGGGGGGTGTGCGGGCGCGCGCGCGGCAGCGGGGGTTGCTGGCTGCGGCGGCAGATCTCAGGGGTGGGGGGAGGAGCTCGGGGGGGGGGGGGGGGGGGGGGGGCGGATCTCCCGGGGGGGTGGGGCCGACCTCCGCCGGGGGGGAGGCAGCGCGCGGCGGCGGGGGAGCTGGCCGGAGGGCGCGCGCGGGGGGGGGGGGGGCGAGGAGCCGGCAGATCTCCGGGGGGGTTAAGATTAGGACGGGGCCTTTGTCGAGTGCCCAGATCTAGGACACTCGGCAAAGATTTTTATTTTTTTTTTGCCAAAATTGTTTGCCAAGAGCCTCCTAAAGCCCTAATCTTTGCCGAGAGCCTAACAGCTGGCTCTCGGCAAAGAATGACGGCGTGGTTGAGCCATCTCCGTATCGTCAATTTTGCCGAGAGCCTTGGTTTGCCGAGGGTCGGGCTCTCGGCATATTTGTTCTTTGCCGAGAGCCGGCAACGAATTCTTCGCTGACGGTTGGTTTTGCCGAGGGCTGGCTCTCGGCAAAGAAGATTGTTGTCGAGCGCCCGATATTTGCCCCTCGGCAAAGCACCCGGCCCTCGGCAAAGATGCCGTCTCCGGTAGTGATTGCCCAATCACATGGTTTATCTCTCTTTTATCATGAATAAAATGATTCACAAATCATTAGTTGCACTTGATAACTAGAGCCCAAAACCTAGCTACCACTAGCCTATCATGTCACCAAAACAAACCTGGAAACATCTCACACATGCATAGTGAACCCAACCCTCAAACTAGAATTGAATCAAACTCAACACTATGAACACAGGTTCTGTCGACGGATGACGGAGTGTTCGTCACTTGGACGAAGTGTTCGCCAACACAGCACTTAGCCAAAAATTCACAACCCAACCCTTAGTCCTCACTGTAAATAAATCCACAGATCATCCGTAAATATTCCCGGACTAAATTTGATTTCTAGAGAACCCGAGAGCACCCAGTTCTTTAGGGAGTGTCCGTCATTTTGCACGGGAGACATAGTTCACCCAAAATGCCAAAGTCCCAACTCCACGGAACGTTCTATGGAGCATCCAGTGCAGCCATGTACCATCTATTAAGAGCCACGGAAGGTTCCGTCAATTCACTCAGAGCCCAAGCAAAACTTGTTAGCTTTCCGAAAAAGTATTCACAGACCGTCTGTTCTCTGACGGAGTGTCCATCGAATATTTTGAAATGTTAAAATGTTTAAACCTTGACCATAGGACCCGATCACCTTAAACCTACCTACACTGCTGCGGGATGGCAAACTAGCGAAGTCCACCTCCTAAAATAATGGCAGAATTTCAATTTTTTCCTTCCTGCTGCTTTTCCGTGTGAGCAAGTGAGCCGAGGGCGGCCGCACGCATGAGCTCCCGATCAGTTTTGATTGAAGGGATAAAGAGGCAAGGGCATATCCGTCATTTCACATGGCTGTCCATTAAAACCAAATATAATAATAATGAGTTGGGTGTCCGGTAGCATATTTCCCATGATTTTTTATGTCTTTTAGCTAAGACATGTTTTTAGTGCTTTTTAGCAAAAGCCACATTCTAATGATGTCCCATGGCAAATTTTGCCAAGTAGAAAATGTCGTTGGCGCTCACTTGAATCAAATTGGCAGAAATTAAAGGTGGTGGACATTAAATTATGATTGTTTGAGCCAGCTGAAGGACAAAGCATAAAAGATTGGACAGAATTGGTGATCCAGAGAAAGAGGAGTGGATGTACCATGAACTAAGGGAAAAGATCATTATATATCACTCCCTCCGTTCCACAGTTCATTTTAGCTTTGTCCTATGTGACATTTCTCTAGCTTTGACCAAGCTTTTAGAAAATATTTTAACATCTACATGTTCAAATAAATGCACTATTGAGATATTTTAACATCTCTATTTAGGCGGCACATTGCCACGGGAAATGGATATTCTACTTCACTCCTCTAATTTTGCTAGTTCTCCAAATAGTCTTTACCTTGTGAATTTGATTTGAATGGGTTTATGACATTTGTATCTCTTAAAAAACACCTACGCATGTCTATCATATTGGCATTCAACTTATATTTTTGTCGTGCTCTGAATAAATAATTTCCAGCAGTGAACATTTTTGTTCCAACACTATCCATATTACATTGTTATGGATGTGGGAATGTGCTAGACATATTTATCTCGCTTTGTTCGTGTGCTATCTGGCAGGGCAGTTGTAATATAAAGAATGAGAAAAGGGGGAGGAGAAAGGGTACAAGGGAGAGAGACAGACAGATAGACAAATTAGAATAGTATAAACTCAACCCAATCAATTTAGATCATAATGTCATACAAATCTTGCAATAGAATCATCATGTTTCCGACAGTTATGCTAACTTTTTATTTTCATATGATATACGAATTGACTTCTTGAAAGTTTCATCGTTACTATATCATTATTGCTCGATTATGAAGAGTTTTATCAATAGACATGTATATTTCTACTAGTTAAAAAAACAGAGATAGAAATTGATAGACATAGAATATACATACGTTGCGCAAACAGGCCTGCCTTGAGCCCAAAGCTGGGGAAACTTCCTCAAAGCAGGCAGCAGTGAGTATACATTGTCAAATGGAATACATATCTTATATTTTAAAATGTGAGGAGATACTTATTATTGTACTACAACTTTGAATAGCGATTACAGGCAGTTGCTCAGCCCGAACAAACCGAAGTAGCGGGGAGTAATGAAGGAAGTGATTGCAGGCAGCAGTTGAGCCCCTTTTATGGCAGAGTGGTTGATGAAATGGGAGGAACGCTCTCCATACAGGGAAGGTAGTGGAGATAGAAGAAGGGGAAGGGAGTGGAGATAGAAGAAGCGCACCGCCCAACTTTGGACGTCCCCTGCCGCCAACACCGTACAGGCCAACCGCCGTCCTCCGCCACCCACGGCCAGCGGCGCCCCGCCTTGCCATTCCACTTCGGCCCACCCACCGTCAAGTAGAGCCCCCGCGACAGAAGCTGACGCCCGGAAGCAACCAATTCCACGATGGAGACAGCCGCCACCAGAAGGTTCTTGTACAACACTACAGTTTATTGATATAATGATTTCTCAAAAGTATATACATGTTGGCCCCACATCAAAAAATGTGCCCTAGAATTAAAAGTTTTGCATTCATATCTTAAAATTTTAGTGAAGTTGGTTAAAATTTGCTGAAGATGATTTAGTGTGACAACTAGCTACTCTGTGTGTTGGTCAGTGACTAAACATGAGAGTGGAGGGAAAGAGAGAACCAAAATAAGTGAAAAGCAAGAGTTCGCCTCCACCTTATCCCTTTCCCATTTTATAGAGAAGGTGAAAGGGGAGGTTTTCATTATTTTCCCTGGTAGGGCTTCTAGTCTACAATAGAGTCTCTATGGGCTACAAATGAGTCCTAAATATTATCTTACAAGGCCCTAAGCTATGTAATTAAGCCCCCAAAACACCAATGGGTCCTTAACATATAATACACCCCTAACATTGTATATTGGTGTGGTATATATAATTTTGGGTCCCACACCAAAAGTTCAACCTAGAATTAAAAACCTTGTTTTCACTCCTTAAAATTTTAGCGAAACTAATTGAAATTTATTTAAAATGACTCAGTATAACAGTTAGCTACTATGCTTATTTAGTGCGGCAATATCAACATGTGGGCCCTTCAGAGATATCCAATGGACATTATATTGGCTTTTTGAGTTTCTCTCCAATGAATTCTGGGCATTATTGGATCACATGGGATGGATATCCAAATTCAAATGGACCTTATCCAGGCATATCCGAAGTAACATATGTCCAACAAGATTTTGGATGATCCAAATTCACTACCACCTACAAATAATAGTAAAATCTCAATATCCACGATGTTTTTCTCATTATAATAACTACATGCATAGCAAAAGCAAATATGCTACTGGTATATCGGTCCATTAGTTAGCTTCCCATTAGTGTACACTGGACCAAGTGAGGTGGTTTTGTTCAACTGAACGTACCTTAATTAGCTGGTTAGATTCTTTGTCGTAGAACTTATCGATCAAGGTTCAAATCATTGACTTGATGCAGATGCTCATAGTTTATTTTTGGACTTTTCAATGATTTAATGCCGATACTTTTTCAATGTTACACGACGTGCCTGACTATGCGGTGACTTCATCAATCTTGATACATGGTTCCAAAAAACCTAGTGTAATAGGAATCAATGGCATGTCTTTGTTATGTTGCATTCTTTATGTCATCTGTTAGGATACTCGATATGATGCCGGCTACGACTTGACATCATTATGCTTTGTAGCATCCTTTGTGTCGATACATTTTGACCTCATGTTAAATCATCCACTCTCTATTTTTATGGAATAATACCTTGGATAGATAGATAGATAGATAGATAGATAGATAGATACAGAGACAGACAGACGAGCCCTTGTATTTTTTTTCTCCATATAGATATATCATTCTTCTCTTGTGTTGGGTTTGCTATGTTTTTATTTTTTAATGTAAAACATTAAATTTAAATATGACGTATGTATGTGGATGGCTTTATGTTTATCTCTTTTTTATCAGCCTCACGTGTTCCTTAACAATGGCATGAGTGTTAGCATGCATCCATGCACTGCCTTAGTGCTGATCTAGTCTTGCGGTTAGTGTTGATCCAGTCCTGCGGTCATCCTTGCCTGTAGCTCTCTGAGTGGTGATGGCGTTCCGCTGCTCCCCTTGCTTGTAGCTTGCTAGTCAGCCCATCCACAGATTGTACTCGTGTGTATATGTATCTGTAACATCAGTAATACAAGTGCGGTTCGAACCATTCTTGTTCTTACAATGAGTCGGTAATAGTAGAACAGGTATAAAGGAATTTGGCTAAATCTTCAATGACAGAATTTATCAACATGTCTATGGGCACATTGATTTTTATTTTCTCCGATTAATGTGGAACTGTCCCAAAATGATAAGCGTATTTTTATAGCGAAATGTCAATTTTATAATTTGACCAACAATTAGTCAATGTATATACAAGTTTAGGACATAAAACTTGCATCAGTAGATTAGTATTCAAACTTCCTCAAATAACAACATATTGTAAGAGAAATTAAAGGTTAAAATCTATTTTACATTATTTTTTTCTTATCAAATTATGTTTATTAAATTTAGACAGAGGGACTAATTTATACGAATTAACGTGCAGGATTCTTTTATTGGTTAAATAATGTGATAAATATAGAGGGAATGTTCAAAATTAGAGATCTCTCGCCTTCGTCACAATTGGTGTGTCAGTTTTTTTTATTAAAAAAACAGATGGTCCATGTAGTTCTTTACTTCTTTAGTAGAATTGATTGTGCGTCATACATATGGACCGTGGCACCGTGCTCCTTTTTATCACTGGACTATGTGATACACAATGGTTGCGGTTGCACTGTGTATCACGTGACTAGTATGATTGTACGAAAGTACCGATTTTTATGCATCACTAGATTCATGCATGTGTTATTATTATGGCCGGCCGGCGGGCATCACATTTATTGGTGATTAACCGAGATGCTGAAATAGCATGATTTATTAAATTAGCCCTAATCCCACTTATTAGATGGAGACTTGTTACGATCCTATCCACGTGGACCTATTCTCTCTCTCTCGCTCTCTTAGCTTATCCAGTTTGCTCTCAATGGCGATTGGTTGTGGACTGTGTCTCACCAAGGTTTGTTTGCATGCCCAACTAAACTCCTAACCGTCTGTCCGGCCGGTCTCCCTACAAATAACAGCTCACTTGTTCCCTTCTCCTGTGCTCCACGTTGTTATACGTACGGATAAGAGAGGTTAGGTGCAGAGTCTGGAAGTCCTAATTCAACTAGCAGCTATATCGATCGTAGTAAATTAGTCACCTGCTTGCTGTAGAAATGGCGACGGCGGCAGACATGGCGGCGACGATGTTGCTTGTGGCGGTTCTGCTGCACTGCACGGGCACGGGGATGGTGCGGGCGTCGCACGCCGTGTATCCGGAGCTCCAGTCGTTGGAGGCGGAGAAGGTTGATGAGACGTCGCGCACCGGGTACCACTTCCAGCCTCCTAAGCACTGGATCAACGGTACGTACGTGTGTGTGCATATGACCATTTGTTTTGTTGATTATGAAATCTAATGTCACTGATCTGTGTCTTTGTTCTGATCTTGCCTTCTCGTCATCATGGCGTACATAAACTTAGATCCAAATGGTACGTAGACGTACATTCATCGACCCCTCCTCGTATTCATCAATTCACGTGTAAATAAATTATTAACAAGTGTATCAATGCAGGACCAATGTACTACAAGGGGTTGTACCACCTGTTCTACCAGTACAACCCCAAGGGCGCGGTGTGGGGCAACATCGTGTGGGCGCACTCGGTCTCAACCGACCTGATCGACTGGACGGCGCTAGACCCGGGGATCTACCCGTCCAAGAAGTTCGACATCAAGGGCTGCTGGTCGGGCTCCGCCACCGTGCTGCCCAGCGGCGTGCCGGTGGTCCTGTACACGGGCATCGACCCCGACGAGCACCAGGTGCAGAACGTGGCGTACCCCAAGAACCTGTCCGACCCGTTCCTCCGCGAGTGGGTGAAGCCCGACTACAACCCCATCATCGCCCCCGACAACGGCATCAACGCCAGCGCCTTCCGCGACCCGACCACAGCCTGGTACGGGCCCGACCGGCACTGGCGCCTGCTGGTGGGCAGCAAGGTGGACGACAAGGGCCTGGCCGTGCTGTACCGGAGCCGGGACTTCAAGCGCTGGGTGAAGGCGCACCACCCGCTCCACTCGGGCCTCACGGGGATGTGGGAGTGCCCGGACTTCTTCCCCGTGGCGGTGCACGGCGGCCGTAGCCGCCGCCACCACCGCCGCGGCGTGGACACCGCCGAGCTGCACGACAGGGCCCTGGCCGAGGAGGTCAAGTACGTGCTCAAGGTGAGCCTGGACCTGACGAGGTACGAGTACTACACGGTGGGCACGTACGACCACGCCACGGACCGGTACACTCCCGACGCCGGCTTCCGCGACAACGACTACGGCCTCCGGTACGACTACGGCGACTTCTACGCCTCCAAGTCGTTCTACGATCCGGTGAAGCGCCGCCGCATCCTCTGGGGCTGGGCCAACGAATCGGACACCGTCCCCGATGACCGCAGAAAGGGCTGGGCCGGCATTCAGGTATGTAATGTAACCGACGTACGTACGTGTCAACCGCCACTGATTGATACGTGTAACCGACGGCACCGAAAACGCAGGCGATACCGAGGAAGCTGTGGCTGTCGCCGCGCGGGAAGCAGCTGATCCAGTGGCCGGTGGAGGAGGTCAAGGCGCTGCGCGCGAAGCACGTGAACGTGAGTGACAAGGTCATCAAGGGCGGGGAGTACTTCGAGGTCACCGGCTTCAAGTCCGTGCAGGTAGGTTCGTGCATGCATGCGCCGCCCGCCGCATCGTCGATCCATCGTCCATTTGTCATGCATGCCATGCCTGCCTGGCTGCCTTGATTGATGCATGATCGATCATGCATGCATGCATTTTCAGTCGGACGTGGAGGTGTCGTTCGCGATCGACGACCTGAGCAAGGCGGAGCAGTTCAACCCCAAGTGGCTGACGGACCCGCAAGCGCTGTGCAAGAAGCGGGGCGCCCGGGAGAAGGGCGAGGTGGGGCCGTTCGGGCTGTGGGTGCTGGCCGCCGGCGACCTCACGGAGAGGACGGCCGTCTTCTTCAGGGTGTTCAGGACCAACAGCAACGGCAGCAGGCTCGTCGTGCTCATGTGCAACGACCCAACTAACTCCACGTTCGAGGCGCAGGTCTACAGGCCCACCTTCGCCAGCTTCGTCAACGTCGACATCGCCAAAACCAAGACGATCGCACTGAGGACACTGGTACGTGTGCTCCTCCGTGCTCTCATATACATATGTTGGCAATGGCAACCATGCATAGAACGACGTTGACACGAACGATGCATGCAGATCGACCACTCCGTGGTGGAGAGCTTCGGGGCCGGCGGCAGGACGTGCATCCTGACGAGGGTGTACCCCAAGAAGGCCCTGGGCGACAACGCGCACCTCTTTGTCTTCAACCACGGCGAGGTGGACATCAAGGTCACGAGGCTGGACGCCTGGGAGATGAAGACCCCGAAGATGAACGCGCCGGTGCAGTAGCACGACGTGACGATCGATCGAGGACTAGTTAGCTAGTGGTGTTAGCTCTAGGCGTAGTGTTACGAACGATATGATCGATCGATCATCGATCTTTAGGGAAATGCATGGTCTAGTTTTGTTAGAGAAACGGCCTGCTGGTTTCGCTCACGTCACCTCAGATTGTTCTGTCCATTACAATGCAACGAATTGCATGCAGCACTCGGTGTCTCGGTGCACCAAAGTTTTGCTGATCAGGATTCAGGAACGAATAAAAAGTTCAGAGTGTGTGGGGTTCTTGACTTGTTTCAGTTGTTTCCTTCTTTTTTAAAAAAAAAGGGTCACCGGGGAATGAACTATCCCCCCTAAATTTTATTACCACAGATTCCGGCAAAAACATGTAATGGTAGTTACATTATTAGATCAAAACCTAGACACACCACATACAAACGAAAACAACCGACGCCAAGAACCATAAAGAGAAGCAACCAAACTACAACTCCCACGACAGAGACATGTCGATGATTGCCGAACATTGCACCATCAACCGCCAAACTCTAATGAACTCCATTCCACTTTAATGAACTCTATTCCACGGGCGACTACAAGGCACTGAGTCAGTCTTTTTCCTTAACAGGAATTATGCCCAATCCACCCAACTCCTCTCGCTGATTTGGAGCCTCTGTATTTAGATTGCACAGCTGTGATCCAACAATCACACAGCAGAGCAGTGGGAAGTACATACCCCTATCAAAATGCTGGGTCATAATCCTATATTCTTATAAAACTAAATCCCACTAGAGATTTCTCTCAACATGCAAGCTATCCACATCAACAATCCACTAGAACTTGCAATTATATCCAGCTAGCACATGTAATTATGATAGTTATCCCTTCATCCACTAACATTCATTTAGATGTCCACATCGATGTGTCAAATCATTCACCAAAATTAATTTAAGATAGTTTCATTCATATAACTATAAATATAAATAGTCTAATTTCTTTTTAAATTATCTGAAATCTCGCAGCAACACGTGGGGTATTCTCCTAGTTCTCTCTAAAAGAAGTGGTTCCAGCCGATCGATGAGGCTACCTGATGTCATCTGCCTGTGTCCATCACACCATCGAGGAACAGATCAGAGCAAAGGCCAAACGGTAATGCTATAGACCGGGCGTCCGGGCTTCCGGAAGCATTGTTCCCCCCGCACTCGCACTTCACCCGCTCTGCCCACAGCCCCGCGGTCGCTCTCTCTCGCAGTCACACTTCGCCCATTCCCCACCCTCGCTCTCTCCCGCACTCGCTCTCCGCGCCGCTTTCCTGCCCGCTCTTCGCACCGTTGCCATGCGAGCTCCCTCCGTCCCTCCGTCCCTCGCCCCTCTGCGACCTCCCTCCCTCCCTCAGCACGCGAGCTCGCTGCGCGCCCCGCCCGCTCGTGATCCCTTCCTCCCTCCGTCCCTCGCCCTCCACGAACTCCATGCACCCCCGCTCTCCCTGCGACCCGGCTCCCGCACCCCACCGGAGACGAGGACGACGGTGGCGGCTCCGACGAGGTAGGTCGCTGAGGGATCTGGATCTGAGGCCTTGCTCCTCCTCCTCTGGATCTGGATCTGAGCCCTCCTCCTCCTCCTCTAGATCTAATGGATGCGATGGTGGCTAGGGTTCCGGCGAGCTCTCGGGGTTCAGATCTCGCCGTGTTGTAATAGTTTTTTTTGGATGTTGCAACAGATGATTTTGAATGTTGCAATGGGTTTTTTTGTTGTTGCAACAGATGTTTTTGTGATGTTGCAGTAGTACTGCTTGAGATGTTGCAGTATGTTTCAGTTGCTTCAATCTCATGTTGCAGTAGGTGTTCCATGTTGTTGCAAGTGTTTTTTATTTCGAGCGTTGTTTCACATGCTTCACACCAGTGTTGCAATAATATGTTCCAAATGTTAGCTCCTTCAACCTATTTTGTTGCAGCAGTTGGTTTGGTATTGTTGCAATAATATGTTCCAAATGTTTCAGCTCCTTCAACCTATTGTTGCAGCAGTTTGTTCCGTGTTGTTGTAATAATATGTTCATGGTGTTTCAGCTGCTTTTCTACCTAATGTTGCAACAGTTGTTCCGTGTTGTTGCAATAATATGTTCACAGTGTTTCAACTGTTTTCAACCTAATGTTGCAGTAGTTGTTTCCGTGTTATTGCACGTGTTTTATTCCAGCTTTCTATGTTGTTCGGCCGGGGGCGAGCCAGGCGGCCGGGGGCACGTGGCTCGCCGGAGGGATAGTGGACGGAAGCGTTGGGGGCGAGCGAATGGGGGTGTTGCGATCATGGGGGGCGATGGGGCATGCTCGTCGCGCACGCGGAGCGGTGCGAAGGTGGACGCAGCGGGCGTGGGGACGGGCTACGGGGGCGAGCTGGGGGCGCGCGTGGCGCGAGCCCCACTAGGGAAACGAGCACAGAAGAGAAACGGGAGGAGCAGCGTGAGCCCCTGTCATGTAGACGTGCGGGGCTTGCGTCCCGCGGCACCGTCTGATGGATCGGTATCCATCGGACGTCCGGACGTCAGCACTCCCCCAAAGGCGCATCGGAAGCATGCAGATCCAGGCGACCAGGCGTAGTACGTCATTCCAGGTTGGTCCCGCTCCCTCCAGTGTGCTTGTTGTGTACTCAGTCACGACACGACAAAACTGCCGGCCTCATATATCTCTGGCACTCCATTTCCATCGGAAGTCGGCACGCGTGCCGCACTCGGTCACCGCACGTACATATATGGCCGGCCGGCTCCTAGAGTCCTAGTGGCAGTCCCCCCCGCTCTCCAGCATCGTGCTCAGGGCAGGTCTGATATACCCAATTCCGGCATGTTCGTATGCAAGTGTACGCACGCCACGCCAAAACAATTGCCAAAAAAGGGTCCGGCCTGGGGCAGTGGAGCGGCGCAGGCCGAGCCGGCGGACGCCAAATAAAAATATGATGCGGCTAGCTAGCTTAGCGAGTGGACAGTGGACCACGGCCGGCGCCAACGAGTCACCGCCGACGCGACAGTCCACGTACAGACGGCGCGAGTAGTTGGGGTCGCGGCGAAAGTGCAGGGGCCGGGAATCGATCGGCCGGCCGGGTGGTGCCCGCCAGCTCGGAGATGCTCGTACACCGCTCACTGGCCGGCGCCCGGTCGCGGCTCGGCGCTGGTGCGAATCGAAGTGGAGGCAATGATTTGGTCTCCGAGGAAACGAACGGGACGATCACGCGACGCGACGCCAGATCCAGTTTGGCCTCCCTCTCGCTCTCGGTGGAGTTTGCGGCGGCTGTGACGCACTAACGCTGCATTGCTGCGCAATCATGCGACGGTCCCCGGTGCTCTCTCAAGAGATGGCGGTGGATGCCCTGCTCGATCTCCTGCCTCGTTGGGATCTGGGAGGGCCGGGCAGGGCAAATGGGCAATGCCAAACCTGCATCTTGTCCAGTTAGTTGGTGACACTGCACTGACAGTCCTCCACTCGGGTCTCCCTGCCGTCCGTTCCGCTGCGCAGCATGCGACCGGGACCAGCAGCACCTACCGACGACACTATACGACGAGACGAGACGAGACGGTGCAC
This sequence comes from Saccharum hybrid cultivar R570, assembly GCA_038087645.1. Taxonomy (NCBI): domain Eukaryota; kingdom Viridiplantae; phylum Streptophyta; class Magnoliopsida; order Poales; family Poaceae; genus Saccharum; species Saccharum hybrid cultivar. The sequence goes on from JAQSUU010000542.1 coordinate 1,552,644, forward strand.
CGCTAGTGGGGTTTCAGCGTGTCGAGAAGCAGCCAAAGCAGGCACAGAGGCACATGCACGAGGCGCGGAGAGCCGTGAACGTTTCGCATTTTGCTCTGTATATCTTTTCTGGTGGAGACGGGGGGAAAAAAGGCTCCTTGAACCTCTTCATCTTTCTTGTCGATTTTCCATCCTCGTTTATAAACTAGAGTAGATTTTTATCGTGTCTTAATTTTTAAAACGTTGATAAATTTCAATACGTCATATTATAAACTAGATTTTTATCTGTTCTCGTGGCGTTTGTTTTACACGTCGTACTTCTTTGAACAGTGGCTTTGTCTGACGCACGTCAACTATAAAGAGGCAAATTGGACTTTGGTTGATAGTTCAAGGGATAAATTGAACTATAAACCATTCAAAAATCTATCCAATTTTTTCCTTGGAAATTTTATGCAACTTGCATAATCCTAAAATCTAGTTTAATCATAGAAAAATTGTTTTAGCTCAGAAAATTATGAGACCACTTTTAGATTTTTTTTCTAAAATCAATCACGCTCTATTTATGGTGTCATGATTATAATTATTATTTGAATCTTCTGTAGACTTTTTTGTGTTTATTTTCTAGCATATGCTCTTGTTATCTATTATACTATCGATGTTAACCACTTGAACTACATAAAAGACCATGTGACACGGATTACTCTTGCTAATAGATATTCTAGTTATCTATTATCTTTTTTCCTAAAATTTATTTTTGTTTTGCTTGTGTATGTGGAACTGTCGATTGATACATGTGAGTCATGTATTATGTGGTTGCTAACACTGTGTTGTCATAAAGTCACCTAAACTTTTATATAGGCTCCGTTCGGCTGTGCTGATAAGCCGGCTGAAAACCACTTTTGGCTGATTTGTTGTGAGAGAAAAATATTGTTCCGGCTGAAAAAATAAGCTGAAAAAGACGGATTATAAGCCGGATGAATAGGGCCATAGTCCGGGTCATCGACGTATACTAATTATAATAGATACGAGAGTATCCACTAGCAAATAAAAACCAAGATGAGTTCATAAAAGACTCAAATAGTTCCAAGTTAGATACCATAAGATAAAGCATGGTCTTAGGGAAAATATGAAACCAATTTCATAATTTGTTGAGCCAAAACATAATTTCTATGAAATTTCTAAGATTAAGATAGATTTTAGGATTTTTAATTGCATAAATTTTTAAGGACAAAATTATTTGGAAACAATATTTGTTGTTCAACTTACCCTGAACTATCAATAAAGTCTGATTTACCTCCACCACATCCAAACTAGTTTGAAACCAAATGATTTTACAAAAGTTATAAAGAGGTAAATATCTTGTTTTATAGATAAGGGGAAAGTTTTGGACAGTCGCGGAAGTTGAGAGGGTTAAAAAGAAAAACTTTGTCAGGAGAAAAAATTGGAACGGACTCTGACTTAGGCCTCCCAGCCCAACAGAAGAGCAAATGCGTGAAATGGGCTTCTCACGAGCAGAAAAAGGGCCCAGCACAAGAATCGTTTCACACAGAAGGAATTTCCCATTTTTCTGCTAAAAAAAAAGAGGGCTTTCCCATTTCCTTCCCACTGTATAGGGACATTTTGTTAGCCCGTGACCGTGATAGGATTAAGGATAATGACATGGCTCGGGCGTTCGTCCCATGACTTCCCGTCTGGACGTCGCTCATCCTCATCCACTCGTCAATGTTGCTCACGTGACTTCCCGTCCGGACCTCGTGGCTCATCCTCATCCATTCGCCCACGTCGCTCGCGCTGCTCTGTGTGTGCCCCCGCTTGCGGTCGCAGGACGGATTCTTTACGAATTGCTCGCCGGCGCCGCCCCTACTCGAGCCGCTTGCCTGAGCCGCTCGCTAGTGCCGCCCCTACCCGAGCTGTGCGCCCTGCCTGTACTCGCGCCTCCCGTCACAACTGCGCTCCATCCACTTGCCACAGCCACTGCCCAGGTCCGTGCCGCCGACGAGCTCCGCACCAGCGACCTCCACGCACTCGTGGCATTGAGCTCCACGCCGGTGTCAAGCTCCGCAATGACGAGCTCCATTCGTCCAAGCAGCAAGGTGATATTGTGCTTGCGCTAAAAGCGCATGTTGCAAGCGTATGTTTCAAGTGTTTCATGCGCCTCAGTGGTATGTTGCAAGGGTTTCGTATAGATGTTGCAAAAGTAGATCGGGATATTGTATATGTTGCAATGGTTGTAAACGTATGTTGCAAACATCTGTTCCTAATGCATCGTCTGTTTTTTTAGACGTATGTTGCAAGTGTGTTTATCTAAATGTTGCATATGTTTTACACATACTCCCTCTATACTCAAAAATAAAGTCATTTTGGATAGCGACATGGTATCCAAAGTATAACTTTGACTTCTTATTTTTATAAAAATATTTATTGAAAAGTGATATATGTATATTTTTATGTAAGTATTTTCAAGACAAATTTATTCATATGGTTTTCGTATTTTCAAACTCAACAACTTAAAAGTTATTCATGATTTATATTTCCAATGTTTGACCCAAGCCTTGTCCAAAACGACTTCATTTTTTAGTACCAAGGGAGTATGTTGCAAGCGTTTTATCTGGATGTTGCGTATGTGTTGCAATTGTTTTCAAATGTTTTTTTAATATTTTTTGCAAGTGTTTCAGATGCATGTTTTAAATGTTTCATCTGTCTTCAGACGTATGTTGCAAATGTTGTATCTGGATGTTTCAAAAGTAGATCGGTGTCTCCTCCTCGCCTTCTGCTGCCTTGCATCTTTCTCAGATTGCGGAGAGGGCGCAACGAGGGTTGGCGAAGGGGGTGCGCCGGGGGCCGGCGGACGAGACGCGCCAGGGGATTGCGGCATGGACGCGAGCGCATGCTGTCTCCTTCTGTTACGCGGGCAAGTAGGGTCCCCTTTAGTTTTCTATTTTACGCAGGATACTGAGATGATCCCATTGGTGGGCCATAACGCCAGCCCACGCTTTGGTTGGTTGAGGACCGGAAGATGCGTTTGGATGCGCTCCGAGTGCTGGATGTCCGGGCGCTAGTGCCCTCGTAGGATTAAAGGACCAGTAAGCCAGTTAGATTGGCAGCTTGACCAGTGTGACAGCCAAAAAAAACAAAACATGGTAAAATAAATCATCCACTTGACTTGTGGTAAAATTTGACAACAAAATAACCAACGCCATAGGGCCAATGTAGTTTTCCAAGCTACTAAGGCTGTAACACGAAACACAAAGTGTAGGAAAGAACCTGGGCCATATCTAAGATGTGGCATGGCAAAGTTTGATGGCAACCCAACAGGCCCATGATATGTGCATGCATACTGCATAAGCGAGGACAACGTACAAATTCTGGCATGGAATGGAAACAGACGTCACTCCAGGAAATTTGCAGTTCACTGGATAACGGCAAAATTATGGAATGGAAACAGACGTCAGTACAGGGAATTTGCAGTTCACGGCAAAATTATGACAAAGAATGTGCTGTCAAAGCCAGACTCGGTTGACCAAGAAATGTTACAATTACAGTGTGCTCCCTCAGTCCCAAATTGTTGGACATTTCAAATTTTCTAAGTAGCCAAAACAACCTATAAATTGAAATTGAAATTGAAATTGAAATGGAGGTAATAGTTCAAAACTCATAAAATCCATAAAATCCAATGCTGACACAACCGTTCACAATAGCCAAACAGGTTTCACCGCAGGTTAAGAAATCAGACTCCTTCCCCTTCTCCCTGCGCATGCTGTCAGTTGTGAGTCTTGACTAGAGTCACATCCTCTGTTCAAAAATCAGAGCGAAAACAAAACAGTTAATCTTTAGACATCGAAACAAGACTCGAAGTTGATAAAGACTTACAGTGCTGCTTTGCCAAACGGTTGCGATCACAATATTAGTATAAACAGCATACAAAAAAAATCAATACGTGTCACTCAATCCAATTGTATAATAAATTTACATTTTCAACAGAAACAGTAAAGTCAAGAACATCAAATCTAGATAAAATCTAGCTTTCTTATAAGAAAGCTTAACAATGTTCTCGCCAATGTGTCCAATGCCAGAACACGCAAGAGCCCTAAGCACGGACTGAGCACCACGGCCTGGAGTGTTTGTCTTGATTCCACCGGTAACTCGGAGCTTGATGAGCACAGCAGTGATTCCAAGCTCGTAAACAGGGCATTATGCACAGTAAGTACCAAATGTCAGTTGACAGATCAGCATTTGAACTAGTAAACTGGTACCTTGCATCTCAGTGCAAGTTCCTGAGCTTCAAGCATGACTCGTCATGGTCTGCTTTTACCTTATGTCACCTGCAAAGATTATGAAATCATGTGTAAACTAATAACACAATAAATCTGAAAGATATTCAAATTATAAGTAATTAGAAGGATCTAAGGTGGAATCAGCAAAGTGTGATACAATCATACTGAAACCAAAGTTAATGTGAATTACAAGGCAACCATAGAAAACGATCTACTGACTGACATAGCATACATCATCGGTAAACCAAGGATCAAACGAAGTTATGTAAACAGAAAGCAAATCTGCAACATGTAGAACAAATCAAGACTTACTGAAATAAACGATCAGGGCAACTATAATCAGGTTAAAGAAACTATAGGCAGACCGTCATTCTGTTGACCTGTGGAATACACTGATCCCTACAGGTTACTCAAAATGTCCGCAACCCATCAACAAAATTGTGCATAACAAATTCTCAAGAAAATTTAATCAATATCACTCAAATACAAGCTAAGACATATATTCAGCTTCGCTCCAATAGAAGCACATTCCTCTATACTGTTGTTTACTCACCATTAAACACTAGATTTAAATGGGTGAAAAAATTGCAAAGCTGAAATCTAAAGTTTTTAAACTATATGCAAACTTATGATATCCACTTTAATTACCAATAATTTAACATTGCAAAGGGTCACAAGGTGGGAAAGGGCTCAGTTGAAGTGACACAGAAGAGTGCATGCTGACTCTTTCTACAAGGAATGCAATGCCAAGATGGAGACACCTGGAAATGTGTAGAAAAAGAAAAAAAAATACAGAGGAAAGCTCTGGTTCATCATGTGAATTTAGCATGGCTTAGCATACTCCCTCCCACAATCTGAAAGCATGCCATCTTAAAGGTCAAACTTAAAAAGAAAATTGACAACTAGTAGAATCAAAAGTGAGGGTAAAACAGTGTGGTTTAGTTGAAAAGTTTTACTTACTAATGAAAATTCAGAAATGTGGTTATATGGGTGACAAAATTCATGAATTCTTTATCAAAACATGTTCACTTCCAAAGTAGACATCTCCATGTGATTTGGCAAAGAGTTGCACGAGTGATGAGCCCACAGAAGCATTGCAAAGCAAGTACTACATAATGGTCACACACTACAGGAAACTCAATACCCGGATGAAGACACCTGGATATGAAACGGGAAGAGAAGAAGTTCCAGAGAAAAACTCTCTAGAACCTCATTGTGAATTTTGCATGGCTATGACTCGACACGCTCCCACATAACAAAAGGGAGGCGATCTTAAGGGCCATGCATACAAAGCAAACTCTTAAGTTCACTGAACAAACATCAAGATTTAAATACTATATGTACTATCACAATAATAAGCTCATCAAGATCCTGAAATTATACAACACGTACCTGAATGCAACAAAGTAACAGACATTTGCAACAAAGAAACCAATGTATCATGGCACATATATACTAGCAAGGACCATGCTTAGTAAACAGGATCTAGAACAATGCACTTTGGATAAGCCAAACCAAGTCACTGGCACACTTGTACCTAAACTTGAAACCATAACCACAACTGAATGGATTTCTAGGAGGCAAAAATGTCAGTAGCACTTAACCTATAGCTCCACAACCTTAAAAGAACGTTTTAATAGATAGACCAAAGTAGTTAAAAGAACACCCTAGTGTTCTAAAGTCGGAACAACAACTCTATTCTAAATGATAATGAACCATGTCCACAGACTTGCCGCACAGTACAACACAAACACCATATACAAGGATCATGTCCACAGACTTGCCGCACAGTACACATAAACACCATATTAAGGATCCCACTACAGTGCGCAGCAAAGTAGACCAACAAAAAGCATCAAACAATAAAATTAGAATGATAGATTTTACACTAGTGTTACACACAGCCAACAAGACTAGATCATGAGTGATAACACTACCGATTCTATGACCAGAACCACCGTTTGCAATTAATCACCTGTGATGCAACCGAGTGTCTCCGACCGGATAGACCCGCAACATGCTGCAAGAACGAACCAAAAATAACAGCGTCTCAGACTCTTAGCACCAAGCACCGCGCCAGCCTAGAACAACAAGCAGATGTAGCGCAAATAGCACCAAGCACCAAGCACCGCGCCAGCCTAGAACAACAAGTAGATGTAGCGCAAATAGGATGTCGAGTTCTTGAGATACTCACGATGAAGAAGGTGTCGTTGAAGAGTCGAGGATGTGCGCGACGCCGAAGACGTTACTCGTCCTCGCGGACGGCCAGGCCGAGGGTCATGGTCACCTCCATGGGCTCATGCGTTTTCTCCCTCCGGACTGCATAAGCAATACCAGAACGAGATCAGCACAGGCGACGAACCAACGGTGAGACAACGAAGGAGCGAGAGGAGGTGTGACGTTACCATGGCTGCGACCACGTGCTCACTGCGACGGCGGCGGCCGGCACAGAGGGGGAGAGAAGGGTAGGGTTCGGAGGAGTAACGAGGCGAGGAGCAGATGGAGAAATGCGCGTGCGTGTACTTGTAGACTTGTATAGAGAGATATGGAATGGGCCTTCATCTTAGCGGGCCTTTTGCAGGCAGAGTGGGCTTGGCTTGTTGTAGGTTTCTATATGAACCGCATAGTGGGCCTACCTTGTAACTTCGACCTTCCCTTGGCTGCCAACACGATCCATTCACTTTTTTCGGGTTTATTTAATTAAGTTCATAATAATATATATTATATTCAAACATTAACACCAAAGTATAGAGATGAATGAAATTCCCCATTACATGGAATTAGCCACCTTGCTACTGGGCGTAATAGCATGCTCCTAAACAGTCAACTCACTGCCATTTAACAGCCTGTTTAGTGTTTATTTAAACATTTTTTTCCTGATCAATAATAACAAAAAAAACCTTTTCCATAGAAAAAATTATGGACAAATAAAGTAAATCACCGAACTGTGCACAATCCGGTCTGAACTTTGTTCCCGTTTGAAATGAGCAACGGACATACGGAACAGATTGTATTACAAGTCAATGAAGATGCGCAGGCCGTCATGAGCTAGCTGTACGGGTATTCCTTCTCTGCAATCATACATACAGGCTTACACATCAAACAAGGCCGTTACAGAAAAATAAATAAGGATACACTCTCCCTTCCAATCAAACTATTGATAATTTAACCACCAGTATAACAATTATTTCTGGTTAAACTTTTATAAATTTCACCGCCAGTATAAGACCGACTACACTGTGTCCGGTAAAACTAATCCTGGAGGAGCATATGGCGTAAAAAAAAAGCTGCAGCGCAGTTCGGTATCGCGTCCTGGACAACCTCCCGTCCGCTATGTGTAGAGGAGGTAGCGGGCGTCCGGTACCGTACGCGTGGACCCCGATGCCGCTGCGGTTCGCGCGAGCGCGCACGCCAGAGAGAGTGTGTCTCGAAGAGCGTGTCCAACTTTTTTTCGTATAAAAAAATGTTATAACTCACAAACCAAAACACTAAATTAAATTCCGATCGCACCATTAAATTTGTTTCAATAAATTCTTTAAAACAAGATCTCATATGGATATATTTAGATAAAGTGATAAGTGGGTCCCACAGTGGATAGAGTATGGTATAGATGATGGATGAGTGCGGAAGAATTAGGTATAGATGAGATAATCTTGATGATTATGATGTATAGAGGATAAATTTAGAGTTCCACGAGTGCGGATAACCTAAGGAAATTCCACATATTGACAATGCATATAAGATGTTATTAGATTCACCATGCGAGGGATTTCAAAATATTTAATTTAATTACCTTGAAATGTCTTATTCTCATAGAAACTGATGGTCAATGTTTAACCTTGAAAACCATGCCCATGTCCTAAACATTATTTATTTTAAATTGGCGGGAGTATTTGTTTCAGCAATCACACATACCTGTGAGACCATTCTGCCAGCATCTGATTTTCTCTGTGATGTTCAAACTCATGGTTCATTCCAATCAACACAGCCCTTTTAGTACAGATTCTCTTGATAGCATCGAGACTCTGCAAGAATTGGATTATGGTAGAATGATATTGAGGAACAAATTGTATTTTCCCAAAGAAACACAAACACTAGATAGTTTCTTAAGCAAATCTGATTACAGAAAAAACTTCAAGACAAATATTTAGAAGTCCCAATAAAATAACCTCATGTAGAGTAAAATGGTTTTTGCGATGACCTCCTCCCTGTTCAGAACATGAAGTCTGTATCAGACTATCAACATATGGATATTTCAGAATCGAACGGAAGATTTAGCAAGTGGAGTTTAATTGTATAATAGTTTGATAGCATGAAGTTAAGTCTATATCAGACCATCAACATATGGGGTTTTTCACATTGAAGTGAATGATTTAGCACGTGGAGTTCAAATTGTATGAAAGATACAGCAACTGTGGGTCTTTTTAGTTTTTCAACATGTCAGGTATGTGGCAGTGGCAAAGGCTTACCACTCCGTGCAAAATGTTTGCTTCAAGTATAAGAAGATCACATCGTCGAGCACCAGACTTTGAAATAGCTGCAGGCAAAGACTACATGAGAATCATATTCCAGTGCCATGGAGCAATAAAATATGCAGATATCAAGAGAATACACCTTCAAAAGGAAATGCTAGAAATTTTGCCGTGTGGACTCATGATTTGCACCCATGTTGCTAAACTGGCATGTTGTTAAGACTCTGGTAATGAGAAATATACTAAAACATGTTACATTGAACTCAATCAGATGACCACTGGGGTTCCTGTGCAATATAGATTGACATAGTTTTCAATACCCCACGTATAACAATAACAACTGAAATACAGTTTTAGCAAGAACAATGAATTATCCTGATCTTCCACATTTCTGAGTTTAGTGGATTAATAGTCCTTTTGAGAAATAGCTCTTCAATGCTAACTTATATAAATTATCATGCTGTTTCCAAACACACAGAAAAATCATGACATTCTAATTATTCAAACAGAAGAGGACCCGAAAACCATACCATGCTCAGTGCTAAGGTAGAAATCTTGAGAAATCAGATAAATACGCAACTTTGGCCCTCCTCTTCTAATTATTCAAACAGAAGAGGACCCGAAAACCATACCATGCTCAGTGCTAGGTAGAAATCTCGAGAGATCAGAAAAAATACGCAACTCTGGCCCTCCTCCCAAATAAGAAGCCTAAACAAATATACCCTTCTCCATGCATAACCTGAACAACAACAACCAACTAATTCAGGAGACAAAACATAACAGGTCAGAGCAACATTTCACAGCACCAGTTCTTACTGGCAAGGGCACAAATTCTAGCCCTGATGATACAAATGGTTTGTCGACAGCGCCCTCAATTATCTTCCAGTCGAGTTGCACGGCTAGAGCATCTTCAGCTCCATCCTCCGGCTTTCGCTCCATCAAATACGGGAACCTTGCTGCAACACTGCAAAATTGGCGGCTGGCATTACATGATGCGTTGTGTTGATAACTAACGAAATGCCATTACTCATCCACTAGGAACATAGGATGAACCTGTCCTTTGTGAATTGTGTGAGAAATACAGGTATCTGCTCAGTATCATTTCTATCACTGCCTGGCTGTACAACCTAAACTTCATCAAGGCCTAAGACAGCATCCGCGTGCTCATGAGTCAGAATGATCTGCATTGCACAGAACCCTCTTAGTTGTCTCATTCGCAGATCATCAGGGACTATTGCTAACAAGGAGAATCAGCTGTTAAAATAAAAATAAAAAATAAAAAAAACCGCATCAGAGATCTCACCGAATCAATGGAAGGAACATTGTGGTGGACAAACCATCGGAGTATAGAAAATATGCGGGAACGAGATAACCTCCTGGGGCTCTCGGTTCTTCATAATATAGGGGGTGTTACATAGTACAACAAGATTACAAACTGGATTGTCATACACAACCGACTCGCCTATACATGTGGGATCCTATCTCCACATCTCAACAACCGTAGAGTATATCTACTCTAAATATCACATCATTTAACACCCTCCCACAATCTCAGCCACTAACAAGGTTGAGATTGAATCTAAACTCCCGCAATTTCGCTGCTGTCACAGGTTTTGTAAAACCGTCAGCTATCTAATCACCGGTACTGATGAACTTGATATCCAACAGCTTCTGCGCAACCCTTTCACGAACAAAGTGAAAGTCTATCTCGATGTTCTTGGTCCTTGCATGAAAAACAGGATTAGCTGACAAGTATTTGGCGCCAATATTATCACACCATAATTGTGCAACTTTGGAATGAGGAACGCCAAGTTCTGTCAACAGACGTTGAATCCACATCATCTCAGCCGTCGCATTTGCCAAGGCCTTGTACTCAGCTTCAGTGCTTGAGCGTGACACTGTGGGTTGTTTTCGAGCACTCCAAGAAACAAGATTCGGCCCGAAGAACACCACAAAAACTCCTGTAGACCGTCGATCATCGACACAACCGGCCCAGTCAGCATCAGAAAAAGCACTCACGAGTGTGGAGCTGGACTTTCTTAGCTTGAGGCTCATCGCCAAAGTTCCTTTGACATATCTCAGGATGCGTTTCACCGCACTCCAATGCGCCGTGGTCGGTGAGTGAAGAAATTGGCAAACCTTGTTCACCGCAAAAGACAGATCCGGCCGAGTAAGTGTCAAGTATTGAAGAGCACCGACAACACTCCTGTAATTCGTGGAATCCTCATCTCCAAGACTACACCCCTCAGTGATGCTGAGTTTTTTAGAAGTGGAGATTGGCATGTCAACAGAATTGCATTGCCACATATTTGCTCGCCGAAGGACATCAGTAGCATAACGCTGCTGCGACAACACCAAACCGTCAGGTTTCCTCTTGACCTCAATGCCGAGAAAGTAGTGGAGATCGCCAAGATCCTTGAGAGCAAAATCAGCTTCCAGATCCTTGAGCAATGCCTTTGTGGCCACTGGAGACGAACTTGCCACAATAATGTCATCGACATACATGAGCACAAAAATAGTGATCGAACCTTTTCTGTAGTAGAACAAGGATGTGTCTCCCTTGGACGGTGTAAACCCCATTTGGACGAGTTTGCCACAAAGACGTGCATACCAAGCACGTGGTGCCTGCTTGAGGCCATATAGGGCCTTCTCCAGTTTGCAAACATAGCTTGGACACCGGGTATCTTCATAGCCTGGAGGCTGACGCATATAAACTTCTTCTTCAAGAACACCATGCAGGAAAGCATTCTGTACATCCAACTGACGCAAAGACCATCCTTTAGAGACTGCCACAGATAACACAAGTCTAATTGTCGCTGCTTTCACAACTGGGCTAAAAGTGTCTTCGTAGTCGAGGCCATAGTGTTGCTTGTAACCTTTTGCAACGAGTCGAGCCTTGTATCGATCAACCGAGCCATCTGCTTTACGCTTCACTTTATATACCCATTTGCTTCCTATGATGTTCTTCCCTTTCGGAGCAGGAACCAAGCGCCACGTTTTGTTATTGATCAATGCAGCATATTCCTTGTCCATAGCCGCAAGCCAATGATCATCATTCAAAGCTGCTTTAACGCTGACAGGTTCCTCAGAATTAACAGAACTATGAAGTCCCCAACGTACCGTGCCATCGGTATAGGTCTTGGGCTTCACGATGCCATGCTGAAGCCGTGTACCGTGATGATGAGAAGCCAAAGGAGCTGGAGCTGACTCAGGCGACACAGGTGGAGTTGCAGCCGCACCAGCCGCAGACAATCCAGCGGATCCCGACGGGGACCGATCCGCGATCAGGGCCGGATCCGATGTGGTGTTGTCGAGTTGCGACGAAGAGGAGTGCGAGCCGTGTGGCGGCGTAGAAGATCCACCTGGTCCTGACGTGGGATGGACAGGCGCAGGCGAGCTGCTAGCCCTGGCATGGAAGTGGACAGGAGCGTATCCGCCTCCGATCCCGAGGAGGATTCGCCCACCATGTCAGTACGAGGAGGCAGCAGATCAACCTCGTGTTCCACGCCGTTGTCGTGATGTGCCGAGGCTGAGGGGCGCATGAAATATGACCCGTTCTGCCCCGTTTCACCACCGTTTTTGTCCAGATTTTTTTCCTGTTGCATCCACAACACTAGAGGAACTTGTCACAGCATTAGCAGGGTCAGAATTAATCGAGCACTGATCAAGCAAATTTGCGTTCCCAAATTCATGTGATGGATTCTTAAGGATGTCGGGAAGAAGTTCTAGATCGGCTCGAAGGCGTGCTCCAGCATTCAGATGAAGCTGAGCAAAAGGATATACAGACTCATCGAAGACCACGTCACGAGAGACATAGACTCAGCCCATAGTGGGTTCAAGGCACTTGAAGCCTTTATGCAAGTTACTATAACCAAGGAACACAGAACGTGTAGACCGGTACTAGAGTTTTCTTGCATTGTATGGCCGTAAATTAGGCCACACCGCGCACCCAAACGTGCGAAAGAAAGAGTAGTCTGGTGGGGAACCAAGGAGACGATCATGAGGAGTGTCATTGTTGATAATTCTAGACGGGAGCCGATTTATAATGAAAACGGCTGTGAGGAAAGCTTCATCCCAGTATTTTAGTGGCATAGATGCGTGTGCGAGAAGGGAGAGGCCAACCTCGACGATGTGTCGATGTTTACGTTTAGCAGATCCATTTTGTTGATGGGCATGAGGATATGACACATGGTGAGCAATGCCAAGACGTTTGAAGAAGGTATTGAGGGTTTGATATTCTCCCCCCCCCCCCCCCAATCTGATTGCACTGCAAGAATCTTATGATCAAATTGGCGCTCTGCCATGTTTTGGAAATCACGAAAGCATTGAAAAACTTCAGATTTAAAACGTAGCAAATAGATCCACATGAACTTACTAAAATCATCAATAAAACTGACATAATATGAGTGCCGTCCTACAGAAGTTGGTGCCAGCCCCCATACATCAGAGAACACAAAGCTCAAAAGGTTTAGATGAAACACTGGTTGACTTAGGATAGGGTAACTGATGACTCTTCCCCATCTGACACACATCGCAAATGACACCACTACTCAAATCACTAGAAGAGGAAATCTTATGACGACTAAGAATCTTGTGGACAACCGGTGATGAAGCATGACCTAGATGACTATGCCATAAAGAAGTAGAGGCCTTGTGAACACCAAGGGCTTGTTTATTTGGTGGAGATGGAGCTGTCGGATGGGACTTCAAAGGGTACAGACCACTCTCACATCGCCCTTCGAGGAGTGTCTTCCTCGTCACCTGTTCCTTAAGAGAAAAGTGATGTGGATGAAGCTCAAGGACTGCATTATTATCTTTGACAAGACGATGAGCAGAAACAAGATTTTTATGTGCATTGGGAACATGAAGAACATTATTCAAATGAACGTCACGAACTGGGGATTGCAAAGTGCTATAACCAATGTGATTAATCTGCATACCTGCCCCATTTGCCGAGAGCACCTGCTCGCCGCCGCGATACTTGTCACGGAAGGAGAGCTTCTCAAGGTCGCCGGTGACATGATCCGTGGCACTGGAGTCGACGTACCAGTTGGAATCTACCCCATAGGAGACAGTGCTTGCAGACGAGACACTTTTCTGCGGCGGCTCGGTGAAATTGGCGTCAAAGCGTTTGAAGCAGCGCACCACGGTGTGGCCGTCCTTGCCACAGAGTTGACAGAAGACACCTTGAAGGAAGTTGCGGCCACCACCGCCATCGTTGCCGTTTCGACGACCACCATTGCCACGGCCACCGCCGCCGTGACGGAAACCTCCACGACCACCATCATTGCGCCCGCGAGATTGCTGGTGCTAGTTGGAATTGGAGAAGGACCCCCCACGACCACCCTTGGTGGCGATGTTCGCAGAGGACTGGGACCCACCGCTGTTGATCTCCTTGCGTTGCTCGAAGGCAATGAGTTGAGCATAGAGCTCGTTGACGGAGACAGGTTCGACGCGGGAGGCAATAGCAGTCACAATGGACTCAAAGTCCTCACAGAGGCCGGTAAGGATAAAGGAGACAAGCTCCTCGTCCTCAAGCTTGCGACCCGCTGAAGCCATATCATCGGCAAGGCCCTTCATCTTGCCGAAGAACTCCGCCACGGAGGACGCCCCCTTGGACGCCGTGGTCAGGGCCATGCGCGTGGACATCACACGCGCTCTGGACTGCGAGGCGTGCAGCCCTTGGATTGCGGCCCACAATTCCGCCGCGGTGGTCGCCTTGGTGACCTGGCCAAACACCTCCTTGGAGAGGGAGGAGAACAGGTAGCTAAGGACGATCTGGTCCTCGGCCACCCACTTCTCATACGTCGGATTCGGCTGAGGATCAGGATTCTTGCCGTCTGCCGATGGCGATGCAGACGCGTCGGTGATGAATCGCGCTAGCTGTAACAGAACCGCCCAATTATACGAGATTAAGTAGGAAAATCATCTAACAGGAGGACAATTTAACAAACTTAAGCCCGTATAACCCGGTAGTCTATGAAATCTCGATGGATTTTAAACCATTTCACATAACAGCCAAGATCGTACTAAGTTTAGCGGTCACCATCATAAGTTACATAAAAGTTCGCGGCATAAAATACATCGGAGTTTAAACATAGTTATTACAAAACCAGGTTCGAATAAAAGTAGCGGAAGCGGTAGTTCAAATCACGCACACACACAGTATTTTGAAATAAAGTGTCAGCTTGTGATCATCTCCAGCAAAAGCATCAGACGAGAAGTAGCGAATGACCATTGTCCATAGTCCTAAGCTTCGTCCATCGCAGGATAGAGGCAGTTGATACAGTAGCCGTAATACATCTGCCCATCTGCAACAAGTGGGAACAAAGCCCTGAGTACGAGAAGGTACTCAGTTAGACTTACCCGACAGAATCAAAATAAAATGACACCAAGGATCATGATAGGCTTTCCGGTGGGGGTAGCTGACTCATTTGCAAGAAAAGCATTTTCAACTTAACAATTTTTTTTCTAAAAGTATACAGTAATTTAATCATTATTATCCTGTCAACTATGTTTGCATCTGTGCTAGAGTAACATATAATTAAGCAGGTAGGGATTACCATTGATCATTAACAATAGTTACCATGTCATCTTCCATATAACTATCCAAGTGATTCATCAATATTACTACAATGAAGTAGCTCAAGTCAAGTGTTCACTATCCAGTGAACGATGGCGATTCGAATCGATTATTAACCAGCTGGTAATTTATTCCTCACACAAACCTCACTCACCCGCTAAAGTGAGGTATTGGTCACCGAGTCAACCATTCAGGTAAAGTCGCGAGCTTGCCAGGAACCACATGTACCCGGGGGCCGCCCGACTGCTCTTTGGCCTTATCATCGCGCCCCCGTATCCTACCACTACTGCTCCGGTACAGTGCGTTGCGGGCAATCCACTCGGCCCAAATAATCTCCCAGCTTTGCGGTCGAAAGGTACATTATTCGGCCAGCTAAATGTGAGGCATGCATTCAACATGACTCGAGGCCCAACAACGGTCGGTCCTTAATCGACACAGACGGAAAACACTACAGTCCGAAACCCTGCAAGTTTTCGCCCGGTCTCAATTCATTTCGACACTTAGTTATTTTCATATGACATACTTTCACATAGATCCAAGTAATCTCCTAGAGCTCATGGATGACAGGCAATCACCCGACTTCTACCGGTCTAAACAAACTAAGCAATTATTTGACTGCGAACACCAGGGTGACAAGGAACGGTAAAGCAAGGTGAAACAAGGTATAATGCAGCAACGGTTGCAAACAACTCCTAAACTTAATGCAGCAGTTTAAGTAAAGTCAATAATAAATTATTTGCAAACCGGGAGAGAAATGCTCCGGGGCTTGCCTCTCTCAAAAGAGCTCGGACGGTGGTCGGGGCACTCTGGAAGATCTTCACCGACCTCCTCTTCGGCTTCTGGCACTTCCTGCTGCTGCACCTTGAGCTGCTCCTCTGGATCCTCGGGTATGACGACTGGGTTCTCGGTTTGTGATCCTGTATGATACAATACGCGTAAGTGATTATGCAAACGTGCATCGAAGGAGATGAATGCAATGGATATGTTGAAATGCAACGTAGTCAACATCATCCAAGAAACTATACTACAAGCACATGTCATCTACTGCATTCTCTTCTACTACTAATATGTTAAGTTAACATATATTATGAAATGCTTCAAAGATACACCAAAGCAAAGTTTACTACCTAATCTTGCATCAAAGATTGAATGTAAACCCTAGTTAGCCTTAGGCTTGAACAGCAACACATATTTTGGTAGCACAGAAAAATCTAAGAAAATTACAATGGATTACTAAAATCAATTCTAGCATGCCACAAAATTTTCATTGCATTTGGATTATTAGAACTGTCTATACAAAAATAACAAGCTAAGGCCTAAAAACGAGCATGAAAATACTTTGCATTATGAAAAGTATCAAACAACAGATTTAGTAATTTTCCTACTTTCTACACAGCAAATAATCACTGTAGAAAAATTATTACTTGCATGTTTTATTCAGATTTATTTAATTAACAAAAATAGCAAATACTAGTGATAGAGAGCATTTGAACTACACCTACACATTTTTCTACAGAATAGGCATGATATAAAATTTTCCTAGCAAGTACATGGCACAAAAAGATTAACAAACTTAGAATCACTTTTTTCTGATTTTTCTATGATTTATTAAGCATTTATCAAGAAAACAGCCATTTCAATAATTAAATAAAAACTCTACAGAAAAGTAATGAAATATTGACATGCAATATTTTTATATTGTGGATCTGGTTCCAATGAGTCCATAGAAATTTATTTCACAATTTTTGGAACTGAAATGACTACAAAAATATTTTTCAAAGTATTTTTCATCATGAATAATAAAAGAAAACAGAAATTGATTTTCATTATTGGTACTGGACCGGCCCGTGGAAGTCAACCGGCCCGTGGCCGTTTTCGGCCTGCGCGGCCCGAGCGCGAGGGAGGGGAAGACGGCCCAGCAGGGCGTCAGCCCACTGCCACTCGGCATGGCCGACCCGGCTGGCTAGCAGAGGCAGAGGCCTCGCCGGTGTGCGCGCTGGTGCGGCGGCGCGGCTCGGCCACGAGGCCGGCGGCCATCTCCAGCCACGGCAGGGCGAGCTGGCGAGCGCACGGGATATGCGAGGAGACGGCGAGTGCGGTAGGGTAGCTAGGCTAGGCTGGAGAGGAGAACGAAGACGACTTCCATGGCGGCCGAGCACGGCGGCGCCATGGCCGTCGGTGGCGAGGCGCGGGGAGGCTCAACCTGTGCTCGGAAGGCGGCGCAAGCTCGAGCGCGACTTGAAGGAGGGCGAGGCGGAGTTGCGGGCGGGAGAAATTGGGGAATGGCGCGGTGGTGCGGGAGCTCGACGCCGGCGGAGCTGCGGGCGCGGCTAGGGCAGAGCTTGGGGCTCTCGGCTCTGGAGGAGAAAGAAGGCAGCTCGGGCGGAAGTGAGCGAGCGCACGAGCACCAGCAGTTGAAGGCGGGCGCGTGGGCGCGAGGTCAGGTCACGGCTGCCGCGCGGTGGGCGACACCGGCACATGGTCGCCACGCGGCGGGAGTTCTCTGTCGCGGCGGACAGCGAGGCGCGGGGCGAGCGGGAAGAGGAGGAGGCCGAGCGGATGCGGGCCGGGCCGCCTGCGTTGCGTGGGCGCGCGCGCGCGGAAGTGGCGCGGGCCGTTTCGGCCAGCGGGCCGAAACCGAGGCGGCGGCCTGCTTAGGTTAGGTTTTGATTTTTTTAAAATTTCTACTTTCGACAAATTTTAAATATAGTTTTCAAAACTCATTTTGAGCAAGAAAAGGACCTTTTCTGAAAATGACCCAAAAATAAAAGTTGCTTAGAATTCAATTCTCTACAACTTTGATTAAGGGGCCAACTCAAATTCCCCCACAGATTTTGAATTTGAGAATAAAAGCTAAAATAGGGAGTATTTTACATATTTTCAGAATACATTTTTGAAACCAGTTTTTGACAAAACTTTGAGTAATTTAGTTGCTCCAAAAATTTGACCTATAATTCTAAGTGATATAAAATTTGTAGTTGCACAATTTTGATGAAAGGTAATTAGCATATTAATATATTACATCAGGAATACCATTTTTCCAAGCTTTTATTTCACTCAGGTTATAATCTTACCATACATGATTATGGATGATATGAAATGTCATGCTTATGATTGCAATGCAAATGCTTGCGTAACACCGAGGTGTTACAGCCCTCCCCGCTTATAAAAATCTCGTCCCGAGATTTGGGTTACGAACCATTTATTATAAAAATCTTCGTATGCTTTTTGTAGGTATTCACCCGTTTCCCAAGATGCATCCCCTTCATCATGATGACTCCATTGTATCTTATACGTTTTCACCACGCTGTTTCGAGTAGCCCTTTCTTTGGAATCCAAAACTCGAATTGGCTGCTCACGATACACCAGATCTGACTTAAGTTTTATGCCTCGAGGTTTAATTCTTTCCTCTAGAACGCGCAAACATTTCTTGAGATGTGAAACGTGAAAAACTGGGAATATAACACCCATTACTTCTGGTAATTTCAATTTGTACACCACTAGACCCTTTCTTTCCAAGATTTTGTAGGGTCCTACAAATCTGGCGGCAAGCTTTCTGCGTATTCCAAACCGCTTCTTCTTCATTGGCGTGACTTTTAGATAAACATAGTCACCAACTTTGAACACAAGCGGTCTCCTTCTCTTATCCGCATAACTTTTCTGACGTGACTGAGCTGCTCTCATATTTTGCTGGATGATATGAACTTTCTTTTCGGCTTCTTCCACGAAGTCAATACCATAATACCTTCTTTCCCCTGGCTCAATCCAATTTAAAGGTGTTCTACACTTTCGGCATACAGAGCCTCAAAAGGTGACATCTTGATACTTTCTTGATAGCTATTATTATACGCGAAGGGTAACCACGACTCCCATGAACCTCTGAAAGACAACACACAAGCTCTTAACATATCTTCTAAAACAGCATTAACTCTTTCAGTCTGACCATCTGTTTGAGGATGATATGCAGTGCTACGAATCAGACTAGTCCCCAAAACTTTGTGCAAATGCTCCCAAAAGTGAGCAGTGAACTATGACCATCTGTCAGACACTATAGTCTTTGGTATGCCATGCAATCTCACAATCTCCGCAATATACTTCTCGGCATATTGAGGTGGTCTATAATCTGTCTTGACAGGCAAAAAGTGGGCTGTCTTGGTAAGACGATCCACGATTACCCAAATCGAATCATGACCTTTCTGAGTAGTAGGCAAACCCGTGATGAAATCCATACTTATATCATCCCACTTCCAACTAGGTACTGACAAAGGTTGCAACAATCTGGCAGGTTTCATGTGAATAGCTTTCACTCGACAACATGTGTCACATCTAGCTACATAAGCTGCAATTTCCTTCTTCATCTTTGTCCACCAATAGCGAGGTCTTAGTTCTTGATACATTTTACTACTGCCAGGATGAATAGATAACTTTGAAAGGTGAGCCTCATCCATAAGTTTATTCTTAAGCTCTCCATCTTTAGGAACAACAAGACGGTCATCAAACTATAGCACGTCATGTTCATCCAATCTAAAGTACTTGGATGGTTCTTCTTTAATCTTTTCCTTGATATGGAATATCCCTTTGTCGGTTTTCTGGCCTTCTATTATCTTACTCTCCAAAGAACAACTAATCTGAATACTGTGTAACACTGCAGGATGTATTAGATCAAAACCATCTTCGAGCAAAGGTTGCGCATTCAGGCAATGTGACTTTCTACTCAAAGCATCTGCCACTACATTGGCCTTTCTAGGATGGTATTGCACATTTAAATTGTAATCTTTGATCAATTCTAACCATCTTCGCTATCTCATGTTCAATTCAGGTTGGGTGAAGATGTACTTGAGACTCTTGTGATCGGTGAAAATATTGCACACATTACCAAGTAAGTAATGTCTCCAAATTTTCAAGGCATGCACTACGGCAGCAAGTTCAAGATCATGCATCGGATAGTTGATCTCATGCTTTCTCAACTGTCGGGAGGCATAAGCAATGACTCTTCCTTCTTGCATAAGAACACAGCCTAATCCTGTTTTTGATGTGTCGCAAAACACCTCAAAAGGTTTCTCAATGTTCGGTTGCGCAAGAACTAGAGCAGTGGTCAACAGTTTCCGCAAGGTGTGAAAAGCTGTCTCACACTCCTCTGTCCACACAAACTTATGATCTTTCTATAACAGACTCGTTATCGGCTTGGCAATCTTCGAGAAATCTGGTATAAAACAACGATAGTAACCAGCTAAACCCAAGAAACTTCTAACTTCAGAGACTGTGATTGGTGTCTTCTAATCCATAACCTCTTGCACTTTACTCGGGTCTACGGATACTCCATTTTCCGACAGAATGTGACCAAGGAAAGGTACTTTCTTCAACCAAAACTCACACTTGCTAAACTTAGCATACAACTTATGATCTCTCAGTCTGGTTAAGACGATTCTCAGATGCTCTTCATGATCTTTCTCATTCTCAGAGTATACTAGAATGTCATCAATGAAGACAACTATAAACTTGTCCAACTCTGGCATGAAAACCGTATTCATCAGATACATGAAATATACAGGAGCATTTGTTAAGCCAAAAGACATAACAAGATACTCGTACAACCCGTATCTGGTAGAAAAGGCGGTTTTCGGGACATCTTGCGGCCTAATCTTGATCTGATAATACCCTGATCTTAGGTCTATCTTGGAGAACACTCTAACTTTAGCCAACTGATCAAACAAAACATCGATATGAGGCAAAGGATATTTATTCTTGATAGTTACCGCATTAAGAGGTCGATAATCCACACACATTCTCAGAGTACCCTCTTTCTTTTTCTTCACGAACAAGGCAGGACATCCCTATTCAGACTTACTCGGTCGGATAAACCCCTTCTTTAATAATTCTTCCAGTTGCTTCTTTAGCTCAGCTAACTCATCCGGAGGCATCCGATAGGGTCTCCTTGAAATAGGAGCTGTCCCGGGGATCAACTCAATTCCAAACTCAACATCTCTATCTGGAGGATGGCCAGGTAACTCGTCTGGAAACACATCCGGGAACTCACACACTATCGGGATCTGGTGGATAGGAACAACTTCCATGGCACAGGTCACACTCACAAGGTCTGTTCTTCTAAGCAATGGTACCAGGAAAGTACCCTCTGCCTAGGGATCCTTAAGGGTAAGCATCCGACTGCTTGTATCTATGACTACCCCGCAGTTCTTCATCCAGTTCATTCCTATTATTACATCCAAAACTAGTCCAGGCATAACTACCAGGTTCACTTGAAACTTTCGACTACCTAACTCAAGGGTTGCCCCTCTAACCATCTGATTGGTTAACACATCAGCCCCTGCTGAACTTATGCGATAACAATAACTCAATTCTGTGCATAGTTGTTCATGCTTCCGTGCAAATGCTTAACTCATAAAAGAATGCGAGGATCCAGAATCAAATAGAACAACTGCAGGGTGATGGTTAACAAGAAACTTACCGGCAGTTATAGGCTCTCCCTTAGGAATCTCATCAATGGTGGTATGGTGTACACGGACAGTGTAAGTCTGTTGCTTATTTTTAGGCGGATAAGGGCAGAACTTTGAAAAGTGGCCTGGCTGACCATAATTGTAGCAGGGCCCCTTCACTATATCAGCAGATCCTATAGCTCCCTTGGAGTTGCTCTGTTCTGCAGCTGCGGTGATCTTTGCTGGCGGCACAGCCATCTTGTACGGCTTCTGTGGTCCCTTGTAGTTCTGGGTTTTATGCTGTGGCGGCCTAAACCTTGCACTAGGTGCGGACGGACGATAAGAAAGACGATTTGCAGTGACAACTCTGGACTGGGATGGTCCTGACTCAAACACCCTCTTGCGATTCTTGGATGTAGTGTAGGCGTTGTTGTTCTTTTCTTGTTTCAAACAATCACTGACAAAGTCATTGAATCTGGCGCGGGTATTGGTACCCACATGCTTCATCATCTTCGGACTTAACCCTCTCTTGAAACTAGCAATTCTCTTTGCATCTATGTCGACCATGTCTGGAGCATAGCGGCACAAGTTGTTAAAGGCATGCAGATACTGGGTCACAGTCTTGGTACCCTGATTTAAGGCCAAGAACTCTCCGAGCTTCATTTCAACCAACCATGGGGGAATATAAACTCCCCTAAACGCTTCAGTGAATTCTCTCCAAGTAATCTGGGCATTGGGAGGAAAGGTGGTGCGGTGATGCTTCCACCACATCCCTGCCGGTCCCTGTAGCTGATATGCAGCATATTCTATTTTTAGAACTTCTGTCAGCCTCAACACATGGAACTTATCTTCCATAGTGTTGGTCCATTCTTCAGCGTCAAGTGGCTCGACTGCTTCCTTTAAAATAGGTGGCCTAGTATCCATGAAATCCTTGAAGTTGCTATACTGGTTCACCCCATGGCCACCACCTTGATTATTTCCTCTCTGAACATTTTCAGCGATGGTATGCAGAAAATCTTCCATATTCCTCTGTGATTGCTCGGCGTTGCGCTGGCTTCCAAGGAACTGCGCGAAGAATACCTCTGCAGTGAGCGGTGGAGGAGGGGGCAATTGTGGCTCTGGCTGTGGCTCCTGGTGGTTGACGTTGTTTGCACCACCCCCACCAGCCCCTGCACCGTTGCTACCAGTTTTAGCGGCCTCATACGTGGCACGGCGAGTGTTTGCCATCTGCATATTTCAGCAACAAGTAATAATTGAGCGAAGTTATAGTAATTGTATTCGAATGAACAATCATGCCATACTGAATTTATTGGAGAGAATAAGTCATACAATAAAACAGAGGCACAATAATCACGTTCCAATTAAAATAACATCACTAATCAAATTACTTCGAATGCAACATCGCGTTCCATATAACCACGTTGCCAGCATACATACACTGGACTTTTATGCGTTCGAGCATCGCATACACAACCAAGATCCAAAAGATCGCCAGTCTCAAGATCGAACCGACAGAGCCTATCACTAACGCAAGGCAACTAGCCTACTCCTCGGGGCCGTCGTCGAGGTCGGAGGCGTCACCATCGCTACCATCAGTAGCGGCATCGTCGTCGACGTCCATCTGGGCGGCGTCCGGAGGAGCATACGGGCCCATCCCGTTGTAGAGGGCATGAAACTCTTCATGCAAGTTGGCATTATACCCTTCTAGCTCCTTGACCCTCTGTCTCAGAAGGTCCCTCTCGTTCCAGGCTTCATTCCTTTCCTGCACTAGCTGTCCCATCATGCAGTCTGCATTTCTGTTGGCCTGAGTCAACGTCTGCACCCGCTGCATGGCACTCTCACCTCTCTCGAGAGCCCGGTCTCACTGCAAGCTCATGTCGGCCAACTGCTCCTGCAAGCTAGCTATAGCACGTGCTTGCTTCTTCTTCTGCTTCCTTGCTTCAAGCCGGTCATCACCACGTAGACCAGTCAAGGTCCAAAAGGTACTCTCAAGACCCTGGTATGCTCTGATGGCTGCATACATGGCACTCATGGCGTGGTTGTCGCTAGCCCGTCCTTCACTTGGGCCTCTAACCAGGGCACTCCCTTGTGGTTGCACCCAAATGGCATCACGAGGATCATCTCTCGGGAAAGTACCGGCCAAAGCTGCTGCCAACTCATTAGGAAATCTGCTCATTATGTCTCGGATGACGCGAAAGGCTGTGCCCTCTGCACCCTCAACTGGAGTGCGTCCTTCAAACTCCAAATGCCAATCATCCCATTCTGGCGCATCACCAAGAGCAGAGACGGTGATTTCCACTACCGCAAGTCTATCCTCAGCTAACTGGCTCTCACTCCAGGAGTACACCGGCTCTTGACCCTCTGGGTACCCCACATCATGGAGCACTCTCCAAAGCAAGGTGGGCATGCCAAACTTGCTTAGAAAAGTGTCCGTGCTGCGGCGCTCCCGTGGGGCCATCTGGCGATGGGGTGCTCTTCCGCCAGTGGACTTACGGGCAGTCTGCTTCGTGCGGGCCATCTGTAGCACAAGTTTTAATTACCCGGTGAGAATATATTTTAAGTTGATGTCACTTTTATCAAACTGGGATAATCCTTTTATAAGGGGAGGAATGCATGTTATGAATGAAATGCACAGGCAGTATGAGGCATGCACGAGTCTTATGTTCTCACAAACTTAGAAAATAAAGACATCTAACGATGAATTCGGTGGCATACAAACGATCTCTCATATACGTAACTAATTCGATCTACACGATAAACGCTGTTATGTACCTGTAGAAAATTTATTTCAGCCCATTCCCCATGAATGCATGAAAGCAGTAAATCTACCTACACGCTCTACACGAATCCCCAGATGCGTGTACAACGGTAATATCTACCCAAACACATCGTCCTATTGACGGCATCGCCTCAACGGACAGAACACCCACACATGCGATACTTTCATAAAAACATGTGTAAAACATGTAATTATTCTAGTATCATATAAGCACTCTCCCTAGATCGGCGGTGTATCCGATCATGCTCTCACAGCTCATACTTACCAAAGCGTAGAGGTAACTGATCCATACATTACCACAAAATTAAGTGGCACTCATACAATAGCACGCCGTATGAGCAACGAAAGAGAAATATAGTGCAAGAAGCCCAAGTTAGTACTTAAATAGCTACCTAGAGTCATTAACTGGGCATACAGGATATGACCACTGGCACACCTTTAGTTTTAAAATCATACTTTTTAACAAAATTTTTGTTTTAAATACACTTATGAATAGTAATCACGCTAAACCATGCTCCGATACCAGCTGTAACAGAACCGTCCAATTATACGAGATTAAGTAGGAAAATCATCCAACGGGAGGACAATTTAACAAACTTAAGCCCGTATAACCCGGTAGTCCGTAAAATCTCGATGGATTTCAAACCATTTCACATAACAGCTAAGATCGTACTAAGTTTAGCGGTCACCATTATAAGTTACATAAAAGTTCGCGGCATAAAATACATCGGAGTTTAAATATAGTTATTACAAACTAGGTTCGAATAAAAGTAGCGGAAGCGGTAGTTCAAATCACGCACACACACAGTATTTTAAAATAAAGTGCCAGCTTGTGATCATCTCCAGCAAAAGCATCAGACAAGAAGTAGCGAATGACCATTGCCCGTGGTCCTAAGCTTCGCCCATCGCAGGATAGAGGCAGTTGATACAGTAGCCGTAATACATCTGCCCATCTGCAATAAGTGGGAACAAAGCCCTGAGTACGAGAAGGTACTCAGCTAGACTTACCCGACAGAACCAAAATAAAATAACACCAAGCATCATGATAGGCTTTCTGGTGGGGGTAGCTGACTCATTTGCAAGAAAAGCATTTTTAACTTAACAATTCTTTTCTAAAAGTATGCAGTAATTTAATCATTATTACCCTGTCAACTATGTTTGCATCTGTGCTAGAGTAACATATAATTAAGCAGGTAGGGATTACCATTGATCATTAACAATAGTTACCATGTCATCTTCCACATAACTATCTAAGTGATTCATCAATATTACTACAATGAAGTAGCTCAAGTCAAGTGTTCACTATCCAGTGAACGATGACGATTCGAATCGATTATTAACCAGCTGGTAATTTATTCCTCACACAAACCTCACTCACCCGCTAAAGTGAGGTATTGGTTACCGAGTCAACCATTCAGGTAAAGTCGCGAGCTTGCCAGGAACCACATGTACCCGGGGGCCGCCCGACTGCTCTTTGGCCTTATCATCGCGCCCCCGTATCCTGCCACTACTGCTCCGGTACAGTGCGTTGCGGGCAATCCACTCGGCCCGAATAATCTCCCAGCTTCACGGTCGAAAGCTATATTATTCGGCCAGCTAAATGTAAGGCATGCGTTCAACATGACTCGAGGCCCAACAACGGTCGGTCCTTAATCGACACAGACGGAAAACACTACAGTCCGAAACCCTGCAAGTTTCCGCCCGGTCTCAATTCATTTTGACACTTAGTTATTTTTATATGACATACTTTCACATAGATCCAAGTAATCTCCTAGAGCACGTGGATGATAGGCAATCACCCGACTTCTACCGGTCTAAGCAAACTAAGCAATTATTTGACTGCGAACACCAGGGTGACAAGGATCGGTAAAGCAAGGTGAAACAAGGTATAATGCAGCAACAGTTGCAAACAACTCCTAAACTTAATGCAGCAGTTTAAGTAAAGTCAATAATAAATTATTTGCAAACCGGGAGAGAAATGCTCTGGGGCTTGCCTCTCTCAAAAGAGCTCGGACGGTGGTCGGGGCACTCTGGAAGATCTTCACCGACCTCCTCTTCGGCTTCTGGCACTTCCTACTGTTGCACCTCGAGCTGCTCCTCTGGCTCCTCGGGTATGACGACTGGGTTCTCGGTTTGCGATCCTGTATGATGCAATGCGCGTAAGTGATTATGCAAACGTGCATCGAAGGAGATGAATGCAATGGATATGTTGAAATGCAAGGTAGTCAACATCATCCAAGAAACTATACTACAAGCACATGTCATCTACTGCATTCTCTTCTACTACTAATATGTTAAGTTAACATATCTTATGAAATACTTCAAAGATACACCAAAGCAAAGTTTACTAACTAATCTTGCATCAAAGATTGAATGTAAACCCTAGTTAGCCCTAGGCTTGAACAACAACACATATTTTGGTAGCACAGAAAAATCTTAGAAAATTACAGTGGATTACTAACATCAATTCTAGCATGCCACAAAATTTTCATTGCATTTAGATTATTAGAACTGTCTATACAAAAATAACAAGCTAAGGCCTAAAAACGAGCATGAAAATACTTTGCATTATGAAAAGTATCAAACAACAGATTTAGTAATTTTCCTACTTTCTACACAATAAATAATCAATGTAGAAAAATTATTACTTGCATGTTTTATTCACATTTATTTAATTAACAAAAATAGCAAATACTAGTGATAGAAAGCATTTGAACTACACCTACACATTTTTCTACAGAACAGGCATGATATAAAATTTTCCTAGCAAGTACATGGCACAAAAAGATTAACAAACTTGGAATCACATTTTTCTGATTTTTCTATGATTTATTAAGCATTTATCAAGAAAATAGCCATTTCAATAATTAAATAAAAACTCTACAGAAAAGTAATGAAATATTGACATGCAATATTTTTATATTGTAGATCTGGTTCCAATGAGTCCATAGAAATTTATTTCACAATTTTTGGAACTGAAATGACTACAAAAATATTTTTCAAAGTATTTTTCATCATGAATAATAAAAGAAAACAGAAATTGATTTTCATTATTGGTACTGGGCCGGCCCGTGGAAGTCAACCGGCCCGTGGCCGATTTCGGCCTGCGCGGCCCGAGCTCGAGGGAGGGGAAGACGGCCCAGCAGGGCGTCAGCCCACTGCCACTCGGCATGGCCGGCCCGGCTGGCTGGCGGAGGCAGAGGCCTCGTCGGTGTGCGCGCTGGCGCGGCGGCGCGGCTCGGCCATGAGGCCGGCGGCCATCTCCGGCCACGGCAGGGCGAGCTGGCGAGCGCACGGGATATGCGAGGAGACGGCGAGTGCGGTAGGGTAGCTAGGCTAGGCTGGAGAGGAGAACGAAGACGACTTCCATGGCAGCCGAGCACGGCGGCGCCATGGCCGTCGGTGGCGAGGCGCGGGGAGGCTCAACCTGTGCTCGGAAGGCGGCGCAAGCTCGAGCGCGACTTGAAGGAGGGCGAGGCGGAGTTGCGGGCGGGAGGAATCGGGGAATGGCGCGGTGGTGCGGGAGCTCGACGCCGGCGGAGCTGCGGGCGCGGCGAGGGTAGAGCTTGGGGCTCTCGACTCTGGAGGAGAAAGAAGGCAGCTCGGGCGGAAGTGAGCGAGCGCACGGGCACCAGCAGTTGAAGGCGGGCGCGTGGGCGCGAGGTCAGGCCGCGGCTGCCGCGTGGCGGGCGACACCGGCACATGGTCGCCACGCGGCGGGAGTTCTCTGCCGCGGCGGACAGCGAGGCGCGGGGCGAGCGGGAAGAGGAGGAGGAGGCCGAGCGGACGCGGGCCGGGCCGCCTGCGTTGCGCGGGCGCGCGCGCGGGAGTGGCGCGGGCCATTTCGGCCAGCGGGCCGAAACCGAGGCGGCGGCCTGCTTAGGTTAGGTTTTGATTTTTTTAAATTTCTACTTTCAACAAATTTCAAATACAGTTTTCAAAACTCATTTTGAGCAAGAAAAGGACCTTTTCTGAAAATGACCCAAAAATAAAAGTTGCTTAGAATTCAATTCTCTACAACTTTGATTAAGGGGCCAACTCAAAATTCCCCACAGATTTTGAATTTGAGAATAAAAGCTAAAATAGGGAGTATTTTGAATATTTTCAGAATACATTTTTGAAACCAGTTTTTGACAAAACTTTGAGTAATTTAGTTGCTCCAAAAATTTGACCTATAATTCTAAGTGATATAAAATTTGTAGTTGCACAATTTCGATGAAAGGTAATTAGCATATTAATATATTACATCAGGAATACCATTTTTCCAAGCTTTTATTTCACTCAGGTTATAATCTTACCATACATGATTATGGATGATATGAAATGTCATGCTTATGATTGCAATGCAAATGCTTGCGTAACACCGGGGTATATCTACTATACATGTGAGATCCTATCTCCACGTCTCAACAACCGTAGAGTATATCTACTCTAAATATCACATCATTTAACACGGAGCACTTGTTCTCTGAAGGTCTTGCCAACATCGATCAGAATGTATTTGTGGGTTCCATCGTCACGGCAATAATCTATCAACAGGGAGGAGTTCAACCTGACAACAAATAGAAATAAGCACCTGCCTAGGTCTTACAGACCGCCTCAATCACTTTTTTTTCTGAAATACCACCCTCTGTCCACAAATGGATTAATTCACGGCTAGTGTTAAACGTGATTAATAGCTAATAAACTTTTGCACAATGCATTAATTCATGCGGATTGTCGATTGAGATTGAAGGGGGTGGCTGACTCATCTGTAGTTGGGGTTCCGGTCCGGCGGGAGGGAGAGAGCCGTAGAGCAGACTGCGCAGTGCGGGGTGGATAGCCTAATGAGGCACCGTGTGTCGGGGAGCGCGGTGGAGCAGCCCGTGCCCAGGAAGATCAGCGACGACGACGACACTGCCGCCGCGGTAGCAATGCCCCCGGCTAGGGACTTGTTCGGGTCGGGCTGCATCACCGGCTCGGTTCCTGATTGTTTCGAATCGAAGGAAGTATGGGCTCCAGGACTTCGCCACGCTGGTGACGCCGGCGATGAGCGGCGGCCAGGGCAGATCTACTTCACTTTTCCCGCCGAGCTACTGCGCGGCCCCCTCACCTGCGAGGAGGCGACGCGCTCGTCAATGCGGCGGTGCGTTTCTTCGCTTCAACCGAGCTGCCATGCCACGTCATTGTCCACGGACTTTAATAAACGAACCAAATCCCTTTCCCGGTCTTAACCCTGTTCGCTTGAACTATGCAAGTATAGTAGTACGATAGTGCATCAGGCTGGTACTCACTAGGGATGAAAGCGGGAACGGGAAATTCCCGTACCGACCGACACCGAATACCGAAATTCCCGACCGGATATCATTTTCTCGGGAAAAAACGGATTCGGGAAGAAATCCGGGAAAATTCGGCGAATCCGGTATCGAAATCGGTTAGAGTGATTTCCCGACCGAATTAGCGGATCCCGTATTTGTCCGGGAAAACTCCCGCGGGAAATTCCCGTTTTTCCCATGGAGCAGCAATTTTGGCCCAAGAAGCAAAGTTTGGCCCAGAAAGCAAGGTTTGGCCCAGGAAGAGAGGAGGCAAAGAGCTGAGTCATGCATGCGGCCCATCATTCCATGCTTGGCTAGTTGGCCCAGGAATTCACACAGGAGCAGCAAGCCTTTTGTTCATTTTTCTTTTCCATTTTCTTTTTTGGTAGTTCTTTAGTTTTCTTTGCATAAATATTCTGACGAGCTCACTATTTGCTATTGTATGCATATGGATTATGCATGGTTGCTATTGTTGCATCGAGCTCACTGTTTTCAGTGGTTACATATATCGATGTTTTCATTTTGTGTTACCGCTTCCCGATCGTAATCGACGCATTCCCGTTCGAAATATTCCGTTCCCGATATCCCGTAATACCGGATTCGTTTTCCCGTCCGGCCTTCCCGTTCCCGTTCCCGGCCAAAAAATACAGGAGCAGGAATGGTTAAGACATTTTCCCGACCGTTCCCGACCGTTTTCATCCCTAGTACTCACACTACCCACGCTCATGGACCTCTATATTCATCCTCTATACGTTATAGTCAGCAAGATTCTTTCCTCTATACTCAATTCTCCTGCACTCATTCATCCTCTATATCATCCTCTATCCACTCTATCCACTGTGAGACTCACTTATCACTTTATCTAAATATATCCATGTGTGATCTAGTTTTGAAGGATTTATTGAGACGAATTTAATGGTGCAATCGAAATTTAATTTAAATTTTTGGTTTGTGAGTTATAGCATTTTTTCCTTTGTTTAGCTAGTGGGCCCCGCCCCTGCCCACTATAGAGTAAGCATTGTACCACTCTAAATATAGAGTGAGAGAAAGGATAGAGTATCGTTTTAGAGTACCCAGTGCATCAGTTTTTACTTTATATTCATACTCTAAACCTTTACAGTATCGTTTTAGAGTACCCACTGCAGCTAGTCTCAGTACAAAGGCTGAGATGTCCAACTATCATAATTCGCTTGTCCAGATAGCTCTTTATACTAATTCTTGAACGGAGTAAGCTTAGCTAAATACTCTCCACACATTCGCAAATCGCCTTCCCTTAATTTTAGTTCACGCTCCGCCACTGGTATCAAATACTCGAGTGAAAATAATGTCTTGTAGTTGTGCCACGTCTTTCCTACTCAAAGCAATCATTAGGGCTGGACAAAAAGCTCGTTAAGCTGGCTCGGTGGCTCGGTACAAAAGTGCTCCGATTAGACTCATTTATCTTTTAAAATGAAAGTGACTTGATTTAGAACGACTTTCAACTTCGGCTCGGCTTGTTAGGCTCGGCTCGTTAGGCTCGTCATGAAGTTGGGTCTTAAACAATGCAGGAAATAATGATGAATAAGATTATACCGATTTCTAAAAAAGCTCAAAAAAAATTACGGTTGGCTCGATATCCAGCCCTACAATCATATATAGTATAGATATAAAGAATGCTTGTTGGTGACACGTGAGTGTAAGCTTACGGTGCAACCACGTCTCCCATCCATCAAATGAATGAATTGCCGAACATTGCTATCTAGCGAGAATTATATAGATCAGAAGAAATATTGGCAAAACAATGCTACATTAACCATTAATATAACAGTACTCTTCTAACAAGGATAGTTCGAAGTTCTAAAGCGACGATCATTCCAACCCGGGTCAAGTTTTATGTTGTTGCTGGGTTCTTTTATTCTAGTTGAGTTTATCCGGTGGTTGTTTTGTTGTATTTCCTAATTTAGAGTTCTTCTTTTTAATATAATTAGCATCTCTCCTACTTTATTCGTTTAAAAAAGCGATGGTCAACAAAAGTAAAACGGCAACGCTCTAGTGCGGGCGTCCAGGGATGGACGGATGCGACTTCCCCACCAGCTATCTTATCCGTCCGCTCGCTCCCGTCCGTATCCCTTCAAAAAAATCTCTCTACGCACTTGGCCTCCACAGTCGCGGCCTTATCCATGGCTCCATCGGACCTTCGCGCCCGACTCCATCGCGCTGCCCACCTTCTTCACTCCGCGCTCCATTGCGCCGCTCACCTGTACCACGACATCCGCCTGCTGTGGCCGCCTCCGCTGCTCGCTTAGCCGTTGAGCAGGTGCTCTCGCACTTCGCGCAAGTGCTCACCTAGGCCACCGAGCAGGTGCTCGCCCAGGCCACCGAGAAGGTCCTCTCCCAGGGGCACACCATCGAGCTCCATGCGCCACCGCCGACCTCTGCACCGGCGTCGAGCTCCATTATTCGTCCAAGCAGCAAGGTGACATTGTGCGCTGAAAACATATGTTGCAAGAGTACGTTTCAAGTGTTTCAGATGCTTCATCTGGATGTTGTAAATGTTTCATGTGGATGTTGCAAAAGTAAACCGGTGTAACACCCTAAAATTTTGGGATATTAAAAAATAGGTAAATATGATTTTTATATAATTTTGTGAGCATACAAATTTAGAGTAATAATAATTTTTATTAACTTAAAATTAAATATAAGGGTAGAAACATGGTTGTGCACCCATGCTGTTGCATTTGAATTTTTAGTGGGAGTGGTTTGACTCAAATCCAAAATAGGATTCAAAATCATTTGAAAATACTTTGAAATATTTAAAAAGGAAAAAGAAAAAGGAATTTATTTCTCTTCCTCGCTTTTGGCTCGGTAGCCCAACTCTTCCCCGCGGCCCATTTGCTCCCGCGCGCGCGCCATTCCCCGCTTCGCCGCTTGGGCCGAGTCCAGCCGATGGCCCAGCAAGCCCGCGCGAGCGCGCTGCCGCGTTTCCTTCGCTGTGTGTCGCTGACACCGTGGTCCCGCTTGTCAGGGCGTTTTCTTCCTCCCCAAGCCGGCGACGGATTTCCTTTCCTTGTTCCACCGATCGAATCCGCGCCTCAAATCTTCCCTTTCCTTTCTTGGAACCGCCTTCGGGCTATAAAACCGAGTTCGCGCATCCCTCCGCTCCATGCTATCTCGCAGCGAGGCACCGAAACCGTCCCGAGGAGGCTCCGCTTGGATCACCGACGTGACCGTCCGCCAACTCGAGCACCGCGTCGACTTCGGGATAGCTCCGCCCTCGTGTTCTACCTTGGTGAGTTCGCCTTGATCTATACTTCATCCCGGTGTACTTGTTTCGCGAGGTGATGCTGTAAATCGTGATTTCTCGATCTCCGGCGATGGCGCCGCCGTGGACATCGCCGCCGGAGTTGTTTTTCGGCCGGAGCGCCGCCCAGCTCTCCCCGGATCAATCTGGACCGTCCATTTTGAATATAACGGCCCAGACTTGAAGATACCATTTCGGTTGTTAGATTTGCTAAAGAGTCCCTGTGTTTTTCAATTATGTAACCAATAGTCCAAAGCGTATTCCCGTATCGCGTATTATCCTTTTGAAAACGTAGTTTGATCTCAGTTAAGTCAAAATACGTTTTTAGCTAATTACAGTTATGCCACTGAGTTTGTTTTAGTCATAATTTATTCATTTTAACTCCGATTTGACCCGTTCAAATTGTGTTAGGTTCGTATTTACGAGCTCTACATGTTAGTAGAACTGTTTAGTAGGTTTGGAACAGTTTATTTTCGAGTTTGAATTAAAGTAATTATTTTTCTATAGGAAATCTTCATAAATTCATAACTTCGTCGTTTTAGCTCCGTTTTTCGTGATCTTCGCGTCTGTGTGATCCTAGCGAGTTGTAGATTCGTTTTAAAAACTTTTTATCTTATTTTATTACCATTGGTGTACTGTTTTGATCGAGTATAGACGGTGAGCAATTCGTTGGAGATCAGGAGTTTTTCTACGAACAAGATCATCAGGACCAGTTTGAGCAAGGCAAGTATAGCATGGGATTATTCTTGTTGTCCTATTCACATTAAGCAAATAATATCATTATGCATATATTCCTTGTTAAGGATGACTTAGTGTTGATCTTATTCCTTGATACCTATTATATTGTATGGATTAGTATTGCTAGTGCTTAACATGAACTATGATCATGTAAATTGACTAATGGAATATGCAATAAACATTAAAAGATGATTTTTATTACTGTTAAAGGGTACTAGAGCATGGGGTTATTTTGGTGCTCTCGTTACTCTTCATAAGGACTTATCTGTAAGCGAACATCCGGGATTTACAGTACAACTGTGAGGGCTATAATGGCTCTGGCTTTAGTCATATAGAAGGATCTTTTCTAGCTTGTTAGTGGTATTTCTTTTTGGCGTAAGAATGGCTTGACGAATCGGGTATAGTGCGGCCTCTGTCCTTATGAGTATAGGCTGCGTGTTATTATGCCATTTGGAAGGGGGGCTCTACATCTGTTTGCCGAGTGAAATCTAATGGCCCTAACTTGTTAGACGAACCTTCAAAAGACTTTATAGTGTTTCCCTGCATGCTCACCTTGAAAGTGTTTTAGGAGTAATTAACCCGGGCATATGGGCAACACGACTCACAGTGAAAGTGTACAACCTCTGCAGAGTGTAAAACTGTTATAACAGTCGTGCTCACGGTCACGAGTGGCCTTGGACCCTTATAGAATAGTGGATCATTAATAATGAATATGTTTTTGCTATTCATTAATCATTTCACATGGATCATATGTTTATTGTTTACATTGAGACATTTTGATATTATTGATATACTGAAATAATGCTAATTAAAAGCTACATGCTGATAAACTAATGTTATGCCTTTGAGCCTCATGAACCCCATGTTACACTTGTTGAGTACGAGATGTACTTACGTTTGTTTATTTTTCTTACTTGGATAAAAATCCCGGATGGGTAACAAATGATGCAAATAGTGACTACTACTACTTTCCGGAAGATTACTAGACTTGCAGTCAACCAGTCAATGTGCCTGTGATTAGAGCTACCACGAGAGTTTTATATTTTTACTTCCGCTATATTTGTGTAAAGACTATATGATAATAATCGTGATGTAATAATATTTGTGATGATACTTCCTTTATAATTTATTAACTTATGTGTGATTGATCTCTGGGCACACATAAGAGTATGC
Source organism: Saccharum hybrid cultivar R570 (assembly GCA_038087645.1). Classification (NCBI taxonomy): domain Eukaryota; kingdom Viridiplantae; phylum Streptophyta; class Magnoliopsida; order Poales; family Poaceae; genus Saccharum; species Saccharum hybrid cultivar. The sequence continues at coordinate 1,587,650 of JAQSUU010000542.1, forward strand.
ACTCCATTTGGTCGTTAAATGGGTGTGACAAATTGATATCAAAGCTATTGTTGACTGTAGGACGCAAGCCTAGCTAGAAATGGTCGATTTAGTATCTTCTTTTCACTATTTTTATGCTTATTATCTTGCTCTTGTTATTTGATAAATTTTTATGCTTCTTATGTCTCATTCTATTATGAAATTTTGCCTCTAATCTAACTACATCTAAAAACTCTGTAGATGGTTCATGGCCGCAAGACTGCTCGCATCACCACTGGAGGACACTACCCACCTCGTGCTTTGCTTGCACCTGAAGAGCCACAAGAGGAAGTACCCCAGGAGAATGAGCAGACCCCTGAAGCACCAATCCAAGCGCCAGCACCTCCTCAAGAAGAACCCGAGCCTGAAGAAGACCCTGAGATCATCGAGATTGAAGATGATGAAGAGGAGGAAGCCAATGGAGGAGAGCAACCCCCGTCTCCACCACCTGATGCAGCTGCTGAGGATGTGCCACCACCTCCAATGGGTTGGACTGTGAAGATCTACCACAAGGCTGGAGGAGATGCTGTCTCACCATCGACTTGTGGGAATGCTCTCTGCCTACTTTGTTGATTGGCACCCAGCTGTGGAGTACGTCTGTTGGGAGTATACACATCCGCTGGAGGACACTTACTGGAAGGCAAGAGCGAGTATTTTTCCTAAGGATGAGGAAAAAGGGGCATACCAGTTGGACATGATGTATGCTCACATGGGTCGTCGAGCTACCATGGAGACTAGCATTGAAGACGCCGCTTTTGAAGCATATATGGGCCTCCGTTACCTTCGCTTTGATAGCATGAAGCATGATGTTCACCGTTACTTTCCTCATGCACACCCTGACCTTGGATGGGCCATGATGAATCCAGTGCAGTTGGAACCATTTCCTCGGGTGATGGTGAATCTTGTCTATGATATGATGGAGAGGAAGCTGCAGTTAGAAGAGATGATTAAGGCACAGGGGAAGACCATCAAGAGGTGCCAAGCAATGATTGATGAACTTCAAGCAAATCAAGGCATGGCCAAGATTTATGAGACATTAGAGTATGAGCCACGTCATTAGAAAATATGAGTCCTTTATGCAATAAGAACGTTCTTAGTAACGTCAGTTGAGTCTTCGAGTCTGTCGTGTGGTTTAAACTTTGGTGTGATAGTTGCATTATCATTATGTTTATGTGTGAGTTGGATTTTTGTTATGAGTGTTGAGGCTTGTAGGCATGTCTACAAGTTCCATTTTTAAGAATAAAAAGTCTATTAGTCAAGGGAATAATAGTTGGGGTTGGTATTGTCATATTTCTGTCCTTGCTGTTTTCTGGAGCAGTCTGCAATATTTTTGATATGGTTCAAAAATGGTTCATGCAATATTTATGAAATTTTTATGAGAGAAACTAGGCATAAGCACCTTTCAAATGCCACTGGAATCACCTTTTTATCTGATCTGGTTCGAGAGATATAACTATCATAAGTTAAAGTTTCTGCACAGTCTGGAATCTAGAATAGTTTCTGTTACGCCTTATTTTTCATTAACTTAACGCCAGAATCTGGTCTTATGATCCAAATAGAAGTTGTGGGGAATTTCATAAGCTTTCCAACCATATAAATCACACCTCTATTGGACTTCTGTAGCTCGAGATATGATTGATTTACTTAACTGTTAGCATTGATATTCGCCCAGAAAACTTTCAGATCTCATTCTTTATCTTATAAGTGGTTTATAATATGAAAATCTCAAAGTTTGCATTCTTATGGATGGCAGATGGCCGAAAGAGGAAGAGGCAGGGGTCATGGAGGTGTTTCCCCAAATCCACCACCACCACCGCCACCAACTATTGAGCAACTTCTAGCAGTGCAGACACAGCTTATGCAACAACTGGTGCAGAACCAACATAATCAGCCAGTTGCTAGGGCACCACCACGTGATAAGTGTGGTGAGTTTTTGAAGGGTCATCCCCCGGTGTTCACGCATGCCGCTGATCCATTGGAAGCAGATGACTGGCTTCGTGCCGTGGAAAAGCAACTTAACATTGCACAATGTGATGACCAGCAGAAGGTGTTATTTGCTTCTGGACAACTCCAGGGAGAAGCTCAGGATTGGTGGGAATCGTATAAGTATGGTCGCCCCGCCAATGCACCCGCAGTCACTTGGCAAGAGTTTAGAGAGAACTTCAGGGCTTATCATATACCAAAAGGGATAATAGAACTGAAGGCAGAGGAATTCCGGAACTTGACCCAAGGGTCATTATCTGTAGCTGAGTATCATGACAGGTTTGCCCAATTGTCACGATATGCTCCACATGAGGTGGCTAATGATAATGATAAGCAGCGCCGCTTCTTGAAGGGATTGTATGATGGACTACAATTGCAGCTGATGTCCAATACTTATCCCAATTTCCAGACGCTTGTGAACCGCGCTATCGTGGTGGATAACAAGCGCAAGGAGATGGATGCCAAGAGGAAAAGGCTTCAGGGACAGACTTCTGGTAGTAACACTCGTTCGCATACTGGTTTTCAGCAGGGTAATCAACAGAGGCCTCCTTCTGGTCAGTGGAATCGTGGTTAGGTCCCTTTCCGCAATCAGTTCCCGCAACGTCCTCCATTCCAGCCACAGAATGGCAACCAACGTCCTCCGCACCAGAGTGGGAATTAGCCTTAGTGCCATGGTCCTTCCAATAATACTCCAATGAAGACCAGTGCTCTCAATACCCCCAACAGATGTTTTCGATATGGGAAAGAAGGTCACTTATCTTACAATTGCCCTGAGAAGCCCAACCAGCAGACTCCCTAGAGGCAGGGTAGTCACCAGAAGCCTGCACCTAACACTGGAAGGATGAACCACTTGTCCCAGGAAACAACAGTGGAGGAACCGGAAGTTATGCTTGGTACGTTCGATGTCCATTCCACTGCTGCCACTGTTCTTTTTTATTCTAGAGCATCACATTCTTTCATATCATAATCATTTGTTAGAATACATAGAATTCATTTGTGTGCCATGAAGAACCCTATATTAGTAAACTCACCTGGTGGAAGCATGCCAGCATCTTATCGTTGTCTCCCGATTAGTCTCATTCTAGGGGGGGTAGAGTTTAAGGTGAGTCCTATAGTATTGAGAACAGCTGGGATTGATCTCATATTGGGAATGAATTGGATGATACAACAAGAAGCAGAGATTCAGTGCAAGGGGAAATTAGTAGTGCTGACAACACCGAAGGGAGATAGGATCAGGGTTGATGTAAAAGTACAAAAACAGGAGACTGCTACAGTGAACCAGCTTAATGATGGTGCCAACAAGGAGGACCAGGTTGTGGAGGAGTTCTCCGATGTGTTTCCTGAGGAATTGCCAGGTATGCCACCAGACCATGACATTGAATTTATTATTGAATTATTACCTAGAACTGCACCCATAGCTAAGCGTCCATATAGAATAGGAGTAGATGAATTAGAAGAATTTAAGAAACAAATTAAGGAATTGCAGGATAAGGGTTTCATTCGTCCTAGTTCTTCACCTTGGGGAGCATCAGTGATTTTTATGGACAAGAAAGATGCCACTCAGAGGATGTGTGTAGATTATCAGTCTCTCAATGAGGTTACTATCAAGAATAAGTACCCGTTGCCTAGAATTGATGACTTGTTTGATTAATTGAGAGGTGCTTGTGTATTTTCCAAGATTGATCTTCGTTCTGGATATCATCAGTTGAAGATTCGTGCTAGTGATATACCAAAGACAGCTTTTACCACACAGTATGGGTTATATGAGTATACAGTGATGTCTTTTGGTCTGACTAATGCCCCTGCATACTTTATGTATCTGATGAATAAGGTGTTCATGGAATATATGGACAAGTTTGTAGTGGTATTCATTGATGATATTCTAGTATTCTCCAAGACTGAGGAGGAACATGCTAAACATTTAAGGTTGGTCTTGCAAAAGCTCAGAGAACACCAGCTATATGCCAAGCGAAGTAAATACGAGTTTTGGTTGAAGAAAGTTTCCTTTCTTGGTCATGTTGTCTCAAATGGAGGAATATCAGTAGATCCTAGCAAAGTGAAGGATGTATTGGACTGAAAGCCACCAACCAATATAAGTGAGATCCGTAGTTTCTTGGGATTAACAGGCTATTACAGGAGATTTATAGAGGGATTTTCTAAACTTGCGAAGCCAATGACTGCACTATTAGAGAAGAATACCAAGTTTATGTGGTCTGAGAAGTGTCAGGCTAATTTTGAGGAATTAAAGAAAAGATTGACCATTGTACCAGTATTAGTTTTGCTAGATCTGAGTAAATACTTCTCTATCTACTGTGATGCATCTCGTTTGGGTTTAGGATGTGTTCTTATGCAAGAAGGTAGAGTTGTGGCATATGCATCGAGACAGTTGAGAAAGCATGAATTAAATTATCCTACTCATGACTTGGAATTAGCTGTAGTGGTTCATGCACTAAAGATATGGAGACACTATTTGATTAGACATAAGAGTGATATATACACTGATCACAAGAGTCTGAAGTATATTTTCACTCAATCAGATCTGAACTTGAGGCAGCGTAGATGGTTGGAGTTGATAAAGGATTATGATCTGGAGGTGCATTATCACCTAGGAAAGGCTAACGTCGTTGCTGATGCTCTTAGTAGGAAAAGCTACGCTAATGAAGTGCAAGTAATACCTATGCCAAGAGAGTTGTGTGCTGAATGTGAGCATCTGAACTTAGGGTTTACCATCAATGCAGTAGAATTGGTACTATAACCTACTCTGGAGCAAGAGATACGCAAGAGTCAGATGAAAGATGCAAAGTTCAGAGAGATAGCGGAGAATATAGTGAAGGGCAAATCACTAGGATTCTATAAGGATGATAAGGGTACGCTATGGTTTGGAAAAAGGTTGTGTGTGCCAGAGGATAAGACTATCAGAAAGGCAATTTTGAGTGAAGCTCATGAGTCAGCTTATTCCATACATCTTGGGAGTACTAAGATGTATCTAGATCTGAGAGAGAAATATTGGTGGTATGGTTTAAAAAGAGATGTTGCTGAGTATGTTGCTTTGTGTGACACGTGTCAAAGGGTGAAAGCTGAACACCAGAGACCTGCAGGATTGTTACAACCTATGCAGATACCCGAATGGAAATGGGAATAAGTTGGTATGGATTTTATAGTTGGGTTACCACGTACTCAGAGATGGTATGATTCAATTTGGGTAATAGTAGATCGTCTAACAAAGGTTGCTCATTTTCTACCAGTTAAGACTACATATAGCAGTGCAAGGTTGGCAGAATTGTATATGAAAAGATTAGTGAGTCTATATGAAGTTCCTAAGAAAATTGTGTCTGATCGGGGTACCCAGTTTACATCTCATTATTGGCAAAAGATACATGAATCACTAGGAACCAAGCTGAATTTTAGTACAGCCTACCATCCACAGACAGATGGACAGACAGAGAGAATTAATCAGATATTGAAAGATATGTTGAGAGCTTATGCTTTACAATATGGTACTAGTTGAGATAAGAGTTTGCCTTATGCAGAGTTCTCTTATAACAATAGTTATCAGAAGAGTCTTCAGATGGCACCGTTTGAGGCTTTGTATGGACGAAAGTGTAGAACCCCGTTGTTCTGAAATCAGACAGGGAAAAGTCAAGTGTTTGGGCCTGATGTACTTAAGGATGCTAAAAAGAAAGTAAGAATGATTAGAGATAATCTAAAAATAGCCCAGTCCTGACAAAAAAGTTATGCTAATACTCGGAGGAGAGAGTTGACTTTTGAAGTAGGGGATTATATCTACTTGAAAGTATCGCCAATGAGGAGTGTGAAAAGGTTCAACATGAAGGGGAAATTGGCACTAAGGTATATTGGACCTTTCAAGATCATAGAAAGATGTGGTGAGGTGGCGTATCAGTTGGAATTACCTGAGAGTTTGGCAGGTATACATGATGTGTTTCACGTGTCTCAACTTAAGAAATGTTTGCAAGTACCAGAGGAGCAGATTCCGTTAGAGGAGCTCACTGTTAAAGAGGACCTCACATATGAAGAGTTTCCAGTTAAAATTTTAGAGACTACTGAAAGAGTCACGAGGAGTCAAACTATCAAGATGTGTAAGGTTCAGTGGAATCGGTACACTGCGGATGAGGCCACCTGGGAGAGAGAAGAGGATCTGAGAAAAACATACCCACAACTGTTCGAGTAAGCACCAGCCAAATCTCGGGACGAGATTCATCTTAAGGGGGTTAGAATTGTAACACCCTAAAATTTTGGGATATTAAAAAGTAGGTAAATATGATTTTTATACAATTTTGTGAGCATACAAATTTAGAGTAATAATATTTTTATTAACTTAAAATCAAATATAAGGGTAGAAACATATTTGTGCACTCATGCTGTTGCATTTGAAATTTTAGTTAGAGTGGTTTGACTCAAATTCAAAATAGGATTCAAAATCATTTTAAAATGCTTTGAAATATTTAAAAAGGAAAAAAGAAAAAGGAATTTATTTCTCTTCCTCGCTTTCGGCCCGGTAGCCCAACTCTTCCCCACGGCCCGTTTGCTCCCGCGCGCGTGCCGTTCCCCGCTTCGCCGCTTGGGCTGAGTCCAGCCGATGGCCCAGTAAGCCCGCGCGAGCGCGCTGCCGCGTTTCCTTCGCTGTGTGTCGCTGACACCGTGGTCCCGCTTGTCAGGGCGTCTTCTTCCTCCCCAAGCCGGCGACGGATTTCCTTTCCTTGTTCCACCGATCGAATCCGCGCCTCAAATCTTCCCTTTCCTTTCTTGGAACCGCCTTCAGGCTATAAAACCGAGTTCGCGCATCCCTCCGCTCCATTCTATCTCACAGCGAGGCACCGAAACCGTCCCGAGGAGGCTCCGCTCGGATCACCGACGTGACCGTCCGCCAACTCGAGCACCGCGTCGACTTCGGGATAACTCCGCCCTCGTGTTCTACCTTGGTGAGTTCGCCTTGATCTATACTTCATCCCGGTGTACTTGTTTCACGAGATGATGCTGTAAATCGTGATTTCTCGATCTCCGATGATGGCGCCGCCGCGGACATCGCCGCTGGAGTTGTTTTCCGGCCAGAGCGCCGCCCAGCTCTCCCCGGATCAATCTGGACCGTCCATTTTGAATCTAACGGCCCAGACATGAAGATACCGTTTCGGTTGTTAGATTTGCTAAAGAGTCCCTGTGTTTTTCAATTATGTAACCCGCAGTCCAAAGCGTATTCCCGTATCACGTATTATCCTTTTGAAAACGTAGTTTGATCTCAGTTAAGTCAAAATACGTTTTCAGCTAATTACAGTTATGCCACTGAGTTTGTTTTAGTCATAATTTATCCGTTTTAACTCCGATTTGACCCGTTCAAATTGCGTTAGGTTCGTATTTGCGAGCTCTACATGTTAGTAGAACTGTTTAGTAGGTTTGGGATAGTTTATTTTCGAGTTTGAATTAAAGTAATTATTTTTCTATAGGAAATCTTCATAAATTCATAACTTCGTCGTTTTAGCTCTGTTTTTCGTGATCTTCGCGTCTGTGTGATCCTAGCGAGTTGTAGATTCGTTTTTAAAACTTTTTATCTTATTTTATTACCTTTGGTGTACTGTTCTAATTTTAGTCTTGTTTGTTTATGCATGATTGTTCTGAATGAATGTTGTTGCTATTGTTGATCGAGTATAGACGGTGAGCAATTCGTTGGGAATCAGGAGTTTTTCTACGAACAAGATCATCAGGACCAGTTTAAGCAAGGCAAGTATAGCATGGGATTATCCTTGTTGTCCTATTCACATTAAGCAAATAATATCATTATGCATATATTCCTTGTTAAGGATGACTTAGTGTTGATCTTATTTCTTGATACCTATTATATTGCATGGATTAGTATTGCTAGTGCTTAACATGAACTATGATCATGTAAATTGACTAATGGAATATGCAATAAACATTAAAAGATGATTTTTATTACTGTTAAAGGGTACTAGAGCATGGGGTTATTTTGGTGCTCTCGTTACTCTCCATAAGGACTTATCTGTAAGCGAACATCCGGGATTTACAGTACAACTGTGAGGGCTATAATGGCTCTGGCTTTAGTCATATAGAAGGACATTTTCTAGCTTGTTAGTGGTATTTCTTTTTGGCGTAAGAATAGCTTGACGAATCGGGTATAGTGCGGCCTCTGTCCTTATGAGTATAAGCTGCGTGTTATTATGCCATTTGGAAGGGGGGGCTCTACATCTGTTTGCCGAGTGAAATTTAATGGCCCTAACTTGTTAGACGAACCTTCGAAAGACTTCATAGTGTTCCCCTGCCTGCTCACCTTGGAAGTGTTTTGGGAGTAATTAACCCGGGCATATGGGCAACACGACTCAGAGTGAAAGTGTACAATCTCTGTAGAGTATAAAACTGTTATAACAGCCGTGCTCACGGTCACGAGTGGCCTTGGACCTTTATGGAATAGTGGATCATTAATAATGAATATATTTTTGCTATTCGTTAATCATTTCACATGAATCATATGTTTATTGTTTACATTAAGACATTTTAATATTATTGATATACTGAAATAATGCTAATTAAAAGTTACATGCTGATAAATCAATGTCATGCCTTTGAGCCTCATGAATCCCATGTTACACTTATTGAGTACGAGATGTACTTACGCTTGTTTATTTTTCTTACTTGGATAAAAATTCCGGATAGGTAACAGATGCTGCAAATAGTGACTACTACTACTTTCTGGAAGATTACTAGACTTACAGTCAACCAGTCAATGTGCCTGTGATTAGAGCTACCACGAGAGTTTTATATTTTACTTCCGCTACATTTGTGTAAAGACTATATGATAATAATCGTGATGTAATAACATTTGTGATGATACTTCCTTTATAATTTGTTAACTTATGTGTGATTGATCTCTGGGCACACATAAGAGTATGCACTCCATTTGGTCGTTAAATGGTTGTGACAACCGGGATGTTGCATATGTTGCACTGGTTGTACCATATGTTGCAAACTTTTGTTCCAATGTCACAGTTGTTTTTCCAGATGCATGTTGCAAGTGTGTTTATTTAAATATTGCATATGTTTCACACATATGTGTTGCAAATGTTTATCTGGATGTTGTGTATGTTTTACGTGGTTTTCAAGTGTTTTTAGGTGTTTTACATCGTATCCATGCTGCATGAACTTGACATGTATCTTATTTAACATGTGAAAATGAAGAAAATTTGAAAATAAAAAATAAAAAATTGTTCATACAGTACATTTTAAAAAAGAAACAAAAGTAAAAAACAGAAAAGAAAAAGGAAAAAGAAATACAAATAGAAGAAAATAAAAAATAAAGAAAATAATTAATTAGAGTAAAGTAAAATAGAAATAAATGAAATATAAAAAATAAATAAAATAAAGAGAATAAAAAACACCATAGAAAAAATAAAATAAAAAGAAAAGAAACAAGAAAATAATAAAGAAGAACCGGACCACGACCTACCCAGAGAAGGATGCATCTCTGTGGACTATAGCAGCACTCGTGTGGGCTGCTCATGGGCCGTTTGCTCGCACACTGTAAATAATCGCTCGGCACCGGCACTGTTCGGCGCGACGCACTGCTCCGTACGTAAAATTTTTGGCGCGCTGCCGGAGGCTTCTGATCTGGCCGTTCGGACCGGAAGAATTTCGGGTGAAGATCCTATAAATTCTCACGCAAATGCAGGGAGGGCTTCTTTGTCACATACTCCTCTGTCCCTAAATGTTTGTTCTAGAAAATCGTGTTTTCCTCGCAGACACGCTTTTCGGACGACTAACATTAAGGGACAGAGTAGTAGGCAATTCGCTGGGTATATCGCAATTCGCTCGGGCCGCCGAGAAGTCCTCGCCCAGGGGCGCACCAGTGAGCTTCAAGCGTCGCCGCCGACCTCCACGCCGACGTCAAGCTCTGCGATTCGTCCAAGCCACAAGATGCCATTGCGTGCTAAAACCGCATACTGCAAGAATATGTTTTAAGTGTTTCGAAAGTTTCATCTATATGTTGCAAGCGTTTTATGTGGATGTTGCAAAAGCATATCAAATGTTACATATTTTGCAATAGTTGTACACATATGTTGCAAACTTTTGTTCCCAATGTTTCAGTTGTTTTTTCATACGTATGTTGCAAGTGTGTCTATTTGGATTTTGCATCTGTTTCGCACATATGTTGCAAATGTTTTATCTGAATGTTGTATATGTTTTATATGATTTTCAAGTGTTTTTGCAAGTGTTTCAGATGCATGTTTCAAGTATTTCATCTGCCCTCAGACGTATGTTGCAAGTGTTGCATCTGGATGTTTCAAAAGTAGATCGGGTGTTGTATCTCGCTCCCTCCTTGTCTTTGACTGCCTCACCTCGGTGTCTCCACCTTCTCTTGGTGTCGGCTGGGCATCCAAACCAAAGGCGTAGGCGGGTGTTGCCCCCTCCCCTTCTTCTTGATGCTGGCGGCACGGCGGGGGACAGGCCGCCGCGAGCGGGCGCTCCTTCTATTTCGTGGTTCCGTTATGTGGGCGGGTAGGCGTTCCTTCTGGTTACGCTTTTTCATGGTTCCATAGCTGAGATCGGACGACTCCTGTTGCAAGTATTGGACGGGTCATAGGGCCAGACGTCCAGGCGCTAGTCATCCCGAAAGCAAAAATATCGAAAGCTTTGGTGGGATTTTTTCCCCGCAGAGAATCCAATTGTAAATGGAAACAAGCAAGCATCCATCTGGTTAGTTATAAAAAAAAGTCATCTGGTTCAAAACATATAAATGATTTGGTGGGATTTTTTTTCCACCAGATAATCCATTTGTAAATGGAAACAAGCAAGCATCTATCCTAACCGCAACTAAAAAAATCATCTGGAGCAAAACATATAAAGGATTTTTTTAAATTATTTTGGAGTTACAGGACCAAAACACCTCTGTCCAAAAGCACAGGTTTGACTTCAATACACTGATCCCAGAGCTCCACTAGCTTCCAGTTTTGACATAGCACACACACATAACCCAACGATCAAAAGCCACTAGGTTCAGATAACATAAACATCCTAGAAGGGTGAACATAAACTACTGAATCATGGTCCATTGGAGAATTCCAAATGTTCAGATGTACATCTCAGATGATATACATTTGGAGAATTCCAAATGTTTAGATGTATATCTCAGATCACATACATACTGTCATCCTTCAGGTTAGGCTGTTGGATTGATCATAAGAACAAGTGTTACTACTGGTTGTGTGCTGCACTGAGGAAGACCTCCAAAGACCTACTGTGCTATGCAGTTCACATGATATACAGTGCAAATTCAGAGGTCTGCCCTGCGCCTTGATCAGGGGCAAGAGCATACCTATAGCAGCCACCAATATTGACTAATGGAGTCCCTCCACCCTCCAGTGTGCAGCAACAAAGATATATGGAGAGGCATCACAGAGCCATCTCGAGCTAGTGAATCCAACTAGTAAAATCCTCGGATTAGGCAGCTCCTGAAACACTGGAAGGGTTTCCCACACCTAGCCTCTATTGCGTTCTTGTTTGCTCCAAGCAGGCACGGGTCGTCAAGCCACAATGGCTAACTCGTCCAACGAAAGTATGAATAGCAACAACACTAGTTCATTTATGTTCTTGTGTCCTTGCTGCAGAGCTTATCGATCATGCAAATCTAACATAGGCTTCGTCTCAGCCAGCATCTCCTTCATGCGTCTCATCTCTAGCACTCCCATGATCCATGGGCATTTTCAGGTGTCCTGCTCACTCCAACATGGTGTAGCACCCACCATATTGCCGAGAGTCAAATTTTGCAAGATCAGGCGACATTTCCAATCTCGATCATCTCCGTCTTGAGCCTATCAGCACCAAACTCAACACCCATGATCTGAACTTGTCGAGGAAGCATGTCGGGCAAAACAGAGACCAATTCTTGAGCATATGTTTTACTTGCTGCCACAGCTACGACATACTCCACCACATCTATGAAGACCTCTAAATGTGGCGAGCTAGCTACAGTATATACAGTGTTCCCTACAGTAATGTGTCTCTGTGAACAGTCCTGCCCGTTAAGATACAGTACCAGATCCTGGCGAACAGTACCTCCACATGAACAGTGCCGGACACGTAAACAGTACTTCGCCCCGGTATGAACAGTTCAGCCCGTTTTGCAACAGTCCTACCAGCGCGAAGCGCGGCCCCCTACCTAATTCTATTCTTAAAAGTGGAAACACATGTTATTTCTCAAGTTTTCACAATCCCCATAACCATTATAAAATCTCTAAGGTCCCTTTTGGATTCTTGGAATTGAATTCATTTTAATAATCATAATTTAGACATATATTAATTAAGCTAATATGGTTGTATATGGATTACATTTGTGTATTATTATTGGCTATACGAGAAAGATAATTATGTGTTGCATTTCTACTGTAGAAGAGTGAGTTGAAGAGCGTGTTATAAGTTACAAAGTAGAAACATAGCATGGTGATCTGTAGAATCTATTTCCATCTTCCACCTTATGAATTTGAGATAGACTTATAAATGAACTTTGGAAAGTGGTGGAATATCAAATTCTAATCCAAATAGCCTAATTTGTTATGTAGATTTCAATTCCTCAAAATGAAAGAATCCAAACACCTCAAAAATGAATTATCCTATTGACAAAAGAAATAGGGCAACCTTGAATCTATTGGATTGTATCCCCAATTCTATAAGGCAGACTTGGATTTTTCTAATGTGGTGGTTTTATGTTAAAAAAACATCAATACTCTGATGAAATATAATACTTCAAATTTGTATGCCGAGAACTGCAATGTTCCATTTTTTAACAGGTTGGCATATCTTTCAACCTGTGAAATATCCTTGTTTTGACTTTCTTATGACACAACATGAGCTATCCATACTTAGCTACAAGTATACAACAATAAGTGAAATACTGGAAGGAAATTAAAACAAATCAAATATGTGGTGTCTCTGTCTAGCAAGGCTACTTGTGAGTTTCCTTGAAGAAATTCATGCCACGCAAAATCCACTTCAGATGGCCTCAGGTTATAAAGTGAACCGAGTGGTGGATGGTTTAGAACATTTAAACAAATCAGGGGTAGAATCATTGATTTTTTTTCTTATACAAAAGTCAGATACTATTTTAAGGATTCTTGAAACCTCATTCTCAAACCACTGGTTGCGAAACAACAACAAAAAGGATGGCTTTGTGTGCAAACTAAAAACCTTTGCATTTTTTAAACGAAAAAGGTCATTTGCAATATTGGTAATTACTAACTATTCAAAACATTACGGGCTTGTTTGTTTGAGTTGCAGCTTTTGGCTTCTAGCTGTTGGCTTTTTGCTATTGATTTTTATAATAAATTTCTAACTTCTCAACACACCAAAAGCCAGAAAACCTCCTCAGAATCAGCTTTTAGTTTATTTTCTCCAAAGGCAGCTTTCCCCTTTTTAAAAGCCAGCTCAACAGGATGTTTGTTTCCGCTTCTGGCCTCAAGCTGGCAGAAACCAGTAAAGCTAAAACAAACATGCACAGGCCCTAAATAACTAAGTATACAACTATGTGACAACAAGGTGATTTGAGCCTTTTGGTCCCTTCATTGTAACAAGTTGTATAAATAAGTTGCTTGTATAGTAATACTGTTAAAAAATAAGGAGATAACAAAAATATTCCAACAACAAAATAATAATGCCATGCTGGCAAATATACACAAGCAGAGAGTTTCAAGTAAAGGAAGTCAGAAGTTCACAACTTGAAAGCTCATACTATACACAATGCATCCCTTAACTTGTTACCACATCCATACTCTTTTATTTACTGTTGGCTTAGGACATCATTGTGTGATCCAATTAACAACATCTACGAGAACAATATAATATACTGTAGTGTATAAAGAATAGCAACTTGAGTAAACTTACAATCTTTTGGACACATAAAAAATCACAAAATAATTGCTAGACTACTGGTCTGGCAGATCTTCATTTAATCATCAATAGAGATATGGTCATAAGGATGCTGTAATCTGCAACGACATCATTGAAATTGTTTAAAGATACACCCTCTGTCCAAAACTATAGGTCGTTTTGGCTTTTCTAGGTACATAACTTTTGTTATGCACCTAGATATAGCATATGTCTAGATACATAATAAAAGCTGTGTATCTAGAAAAGTCAAAACGACCTATAAATTAGAACGGAGTAGTACCAACGAATACAATAGTCCTCGAATATTGCAAAGTGACCTTTTATACCCTATTACAAATCAATGAATACACGCAGGCCGTCATGAGCCAGTTGTATCGGTATTCCTTCTCTATAATCAGAAAAGATTACGCATGAGACAAGGCCTTTTGCTTAGATAAAATTAAGGGAAAATGTAACAATTCCATACCTGATAGACCATTCTGCCAACATCTGGTTTTCTCTCTGATGCTCAAAAAAATGCCTCATTCCAATCAACAGAGCTCGTTTAGGACGGATCCTCTTGATAGCATCAAGACTCTGCAAAAATAGAACATTGGTTTCATGCTGAAGAACAAATTACTTTCCCCCACAAGAAACACTTGACAGTTTGTTAAGAGAATCTGATTAAAAAACTTCAAGGAAAATATTAAGAAGTCCTTGAAAAATAACCTCACTCAGAGTTAAATGGGTGCTGAAAGAATCTCCCTGTTCAGAACATGAAACCCATGTCAGACCATCAACATATTTGACAGCATTTGGACTTTAACTGTATCAGATAATCAGCAATTTTGTATTAATCAATGACACGAAATGTGGGACACTTACGACTCCATGCAAAGCGTTTGCTTCTAGTATAAGAAGGTCAAGCTGTCCAGCACCAGACTTTGAAATAACTAGAGGCAGACAGCATCAGCAATTCAGCATTATATTCCACTCAGTGACATGGAGCAGGAAAATATGCAAGAAACAAGAGATCCAACTACAAAAAACGCTAGACTTTTTGCCGTGTGAAATTATGTGTTTGCAATCTTGTTAAAACTATTTGATAGCTGACATATACATATACTAAGACTCTGGTCTCCGAGAAACATACTGAAAAGTGGTACCATTGAATTTGACCAGATGAAATAACTGGAGTTGGTGTGTAGATTTTTTTTTGTTCAATATCCCACCTATAGCATTTGGCATACAAGTTTCAGCAACAACAATAGAAAAATAACCTGCTGCATTATCAGCCAGATTCATAAATAATGTCGAGAATTTTGGATGCAACTGAAAAGATAAGTATCATCTTCTGTTTCATTACAAATTATGCCTTTAACATGTCACTGAAAAACGCCATGCCGCATTGATTAAAATTCTCCTATCTATAATCCATAAGAACAAGTACTCTAATTATCTGAACAAAGGATTATGGGCCAAGAATTACTTTTTTACCATGCTCAGTTTTAGGTAGAAATCTTGAAACATCAGATAAATATGCAACTCTGGCTCTCCTCCCAAATAAAAAGCCTAAACAAATATACCCCTCTCCGTGCATTACCTGAACATAGAATAGCAAGCTAAGTAACACCATTCCAGAAGGCAAAAAAGTAACAAGATCAGATATTGCTTAACAACGCTGGTTGTTGTTACCGGCAATGGCACAAACTCTAGCCCTGATGCTACAAACGGTTTGTCGACATCATCCTCAATTATCCTCCAGTCAATTTTCGCGGCTTGGGCATCTTCATCGCCATCCTCTGGCTTCTGCTCCATCAAGTAGGGGAACCTTCTCGCGATACTGTAAATTTGGTGGTTGGTATTACATGACACATTGTGTTGATGACTAATGAGTTATTCAATGGTCATTCAGTGCACTAAGAAAGAATGAGGTGAAGGTGAACCTGTCCATGGTGAATTGTGTGAGAAAAATAGGAATTTGTTCAATGTCATTTCTGCCATTTCTTGGTTGTACCATCCAGACTTCATCAAGGCCTAAGACAGCATCCGCGTGCTCATGAGTCAGAATGATCTGCAGTGCAGAGTACCCTCTTAGTGCTGCTGTCAAGAGAATTGAGGGTGAGCATCAGTTGTTTTCAGAAAAATGCACTGTCAAAAATCTCACTGAGTCAACGGAAGGAACTTTGTGGTGAACAAACCACCGGAGAACTTGTTCTCTGAAGGTCTTGCCAATGTCAATTAGGATGTACTTGTGGGTTTCGTCATGGCAATAGTCTATCAAGAGGGAGGTGTTCAGCCTGAAAGCAAACGGGCATATGCATTTTGTCAGTACTAAGCACTAGTAGGAGTGTAGGATGTTCTATGACCAATGCACGTGTACCAAGGTTCTCTACTTTCCTACTATAAAATCAACAAAGTGCCCTCACAAAGTTATCTAAATATATCTATACAACATTAATGTGAGGGGAAAAGGATATATCTTCTGGGAGCAAAATTTTAAGGGTAAAGTACATTTTTCAACCTTAACTTCCACGTTAGCTCTATTTTCAATGTTGAACCACAAAAATCAAGTACCAAAAACCCTACAATTGTTGAAACCGAACAAATTTGGTCCTCTAACTAGTTTCAATGCTAACTTTATATTTTCTCTAAAAATAAAATAAAAAATGGTTCAATATCTAAAAAATCATAAGTAATTTATCTTAAATTAGAAAAAAGTGAAACCAATACCAAGCTTTTTCTAAAAATTTTATCTATCATTAGTGCTCTATTTGGAGTTATTTGAAACTTATTTGTTCATTTTTCTTAGTGTTTCAATACAAGCAGTATGACAATAGAAAATAGAAATAAATAAGTTTCAAATAAATTTAAATAGAGTGAACAACGAATAGATAACATCTTTAAAAGGAAAAATGGAACTAGTTTCATATTTATCTTATTTAAAATAAATTAGTTATGATTTTTTTATACTAAGGAAAATTTTAATCATTTTCAGAAAATAGAAAACTACGTGGGAAACTAGCTAAAGGACCAAATTGTCCGGTTTTCATAATTAGATGTTGAAAATTGGACTATTGTGTAATTTGGAGGTTGGAAAATGAACTATAACTAAATTTAAAATTGTATTTCTAGGAAAGTGAAGCGTCAAATGGATTAAATCACGTTAATTGAAGCTGAAATTCGTTGCCCGTATAAGTACTGTGTGCACCTGTAGTTGGGGTTCCGCTCCGGAAGGAGGGAGACGCCCATGGAACAGACGTCGCAGGGCGGCGTGGACGGCTTGAGGAGGCACCGTGTGTCGGGCAGCGCGCCGGAGCAGCCTGTGCCAAGGAAGATCAGCGACGAGGATGAGGACTGCGGCGCCGCCGCGCCCCTGGCTGGCGACTCGAACGGATCGGGCTCCATCGGTCCCTGGGCGGATTGGTTCTTGTCTGTTTCGTTGGGAGCTTGGGCCACTGGATTCATGCCTCACGGGGGAAAATATGGTCTGATTTTTTTCTCCCGATCTCTTCCGGTACGGTCCTCCCCACCTTGCTGGAGTTGTTTAATGGTGGCGCCGGGCGGCGGCGGGAAAGTTTTGTTTTCCTGGCATTTGTTATTGGCCTCGACAAGACTTGAGAAGCCGCTTGAGAAGATTTAAAAAAACAAGACTTGAGAAGCCTTCTCTTTCCCTAGATTTTTTTTAAAAAAAAGTGGGTCGACAAGACTTGACAAGGCACCCCTCCTGTTACCGTTAAAAAATAAAAGTTATGACCCACTTGAGAAGCCTTCTCTTTCCCTAGATTTTATTGTGCGCATAATGAGATCATTATATCGTAGATAATCTACATCTAAATCTTCTAATATTAAAGTGTAAACATTTCCCTCTCCAAAATTTTTAGATGGTGTTTAGTTGGGGGAAATGTATCTGATATGATCACATGGGTGATGAATTACGGTGCTAGGCATTTGTTTCAGCCACCTCGGTAAACAAGCATCGCGTAAACTGATACGCGCAAGTGGAAAACTGATACTGCTCCCTCGTCCGTCCGTCCGTCCCTCCCTCCCTCCTCTTCCATCCTCAATCTATCATCACTCTCTCACCCTTCTCGTTTTGAGTTTGGTCCACCGTCTTTCACTCATTTTCCATCCATTGAGCCGTCATCTCCCACTCTCACACTTCTTTGTTTTGAGGTTGGTGCTGCAAAACCATCATGGGTACCATACCACTCATGTCATGGCTTGGCTATCCGAGCATGTGCACGTCGTGGCACGCGTGCAGACATGTGGCTCGCCTTCCACCTTTCTTAATTGATGCGCACAATAGCCATCGGTTTAAGTTGAGTCAATCTCCTACCACCTACTCCTAAGAATGATTCCTTTATTGTACTATCATCTAATACAGGCCTTGGAATTTACTATTTGATTTAAAATTATGTCAAGGTCAATTAAATTTAACAAAAATATCTAATTTATTATCATTAACACCATCGCAAACAAATTATACGTCTCATTATAATGCATGGATATGTTTGCTAGTTGAATATAATATATAATTAGATCAATGACGCATGGCACCAAGCTAACTGGGCTCAGTCTATGCCCTGCACGTTCAACTTCAGCCCGCACACGCCTCTCTGGGCTCTGGTTAGTGGTTATGCTTGGCCTATTTAGCTATTTGGATCTTTTTTTCTCTCTCTGAAGATTATAGAGTATAGATCTGCTTTCAAATTTTCAATATGCATGCATAGCCCCAAACAAAAAGAGAAATCCTTCATAGCCACCCCATAATGTGTTCCCTCCAAAGAATACTGTATTTTACTGTTTCCTTTAATCAAGTTGGGCTCTTTACATCCCCACTGAAATATTTCCAGTATCTATGGAACTGTCGAAGAACCTCATATATGTTGAGATAATTATTTGCACAGCCAAAGGATATTAAAGATAATATGGCCTCACAATATCTAGAAAATATAGGATAAGATGGCATCATAATTATCTAGAAAATATAGAAAAAGGGCACACAAAAAATAAAAAAAAACATGATGATATAGAAAAAAAAGGAAATGTTGAGATGATTATTTGCACAGCCAAAGGGTATATAAAGATAAGATGGCCTCAGAATATGTAGAAAATATAGGATAAGATGGCATCATAATTATCTAGAAAATATAGAAAAAAGGGCACACAAAAAAGCAAAAAAAAGAAAAAAAGAAGATGATATACAAAAGGAAAAGGAAATGTTGAGATGATTATTTGCACAGCCAAAGGATATTAAAGATAAGATGGCCTCAGAATATCTGGAAAATACAGGATAAGATGGCATCATAGTTATCTAGAAAATATAGAAAAAGGGCACACAAAAAAGCAAAACAAAAAAAGATGATATAGAAAAAGAATAGGAAAAAAAGCTGACAGCTGTGGGATTTGAACCCACGCCCTTTCGGACCAGAGCCTAAATCTGGCGCCTTAGACCACTCGGCCAAACTGTCGTGTTTGATTAATTTGGCAAAGAAATCTAAAAATATTTACAATTGAGGCGAGCCAACGACAATCCTTTATCTCTACAAACCGCAGACATGATCTGATCCGATGATTCGGTTCTAACCGCTCCTTCCAATGATTGCCTAAACCAGATCTTCTAAACTGGCACAATTAGCCGTCAATCGAATCACAAGAAATCTGTTAGTGTTCGTTGGTAGGTGGAAGGAGCAGGATTTTCAGACAATGACCCACCTGCAAATGCATTGCATGCCATCATCCACGATTGCGCCAAGATAATGATGAATATTAATTAGTAAGTGATGTCATGATGGACCCCGAAATCGCATTAGATAGGGTTATTGGCCTGAACTACCTGCAGACAATGATTGGAGTATTGTCTTCTCTGTTGAGACATAATTTCTGTTCAGACACTTCGCTAATTTTGGTTTCTTGTTATCTTCCGACTACATGGAAATTTTCAATTTATTCTGGAGCAGTTGGGTTCGGTCTTTGCTAATTATGTCCACCCGTACGGAGGTATTTCAATGCAGCTCCTCTTGCATTTTCGGCAGTCTCTCGTGTAATCTCTTCTCTTCTCTATATACAACTAAAAATTATGGAGAGGACCCGTCTACCGGCCGTGGTGAAGCCTCTCCTGCGAAATATCATGCCCGGTCGCGGTGAATGGCTCGTGCGAAAAATTCCCACTTGGCCTCCCGAAATCACGGCACCTCCTGCTCCACTTTCCTATCACGGCACCTCCTGCTCCTCCCGAAATATCCCCTCACACAAAAGCTCGTCAAAGGAAAACTGCCTGCCCCCACCGCCGAACGCGACCCTGCGACCGCGAAGCAGCCTAGCCCTGCGCGCCGCCGGACGACCTTGCCAACCTGTCACCGCCGCGATGCACCGAGGTGTTTCCACCACGTCGCATCACCTCCGTTCCTCAGCCTCCACGCCACTGCCGGACGCGACACTCTGGCGCCGCAAGGGCTCCTGCGCTCCAGTCCGTCGCCTCGACGCCGCAAGGGCCCCTGTGCCACCCACCGGTCCCAGGCAGTCCCCGTGCCGCCGCCATCGACTGCGTGTCTTGGCCCACGGCTCCCCTACAGGCCCTGGCTTCGATTCACCTCCAAGGTAGCGGAGTCAACCTTGCATCCACGCCACTGACCAGGGACCGCCGGACTAGGATTTGCGAGTTGCGACACCACTGACGTCTCCCGTGCTGAGCAACACACTCCAGGCCCAAGGTGAGTTTCCGTCGTTTTCCCCTCTCTCCCTCAGATCTGAATACGAAGGGTCCCTATTAGTTAGTTCCTTGAAAAGCTAATTGCTGATCCTTTTTAGAGATAATGTTGTAATTTAGTACTTGATATAACCTGTAAATTTATAATGGCCGTGCATACTACTGGTATTTTAGACCAAGGACATTCAGTTTCAATTATTGTCCCTTTGGTTTTCATTGACCATGCAACATGAAGTCGATCACCTACAGTGGATCAGAAAGAATGAATATATCACGAAATGATAGGCACCAAGTCACAGTTCAACATTTTAACAATTTTGTTCTATGATAACGAAATTATTGTGTGTGTGATATATGTCATAATGCAGTCTGATCGGAAAAATGACAACCAATTGTCAAAAACAATGGCAGCCCAATGTGGTCGATATTTTAGTTTTTTGTATGGAGCAGTTGAAAATATTTGCTTAGTAGAACAGTTGTTTTGAACTGAATGGTTTGTGGTCAGGGGTTCTCAGTAACCTGAATAACTTGAGAACATGGTTTTGCTGAAATCGTACTTCACACTGACTAAATGATGTGGTTAGAATTTTCATTCAAAATTACTGTACCATGAATTATGAGAGACGAGTTATGTATGCTGAAGCAAACAAAAATTGTCCTAACACCCTCTTTATTCTTGATCCTAGACTAAGTTTGTTGCAGAGACATGTATTACAACACAATTTTTTGGGTTATGTATGTTAATTATTTTTCTTATCTCAGGGATAGTTTTTACACCTCATCCCTTTTGATGTTCTGAAGAAAGAAAATGCATTAATTATTTTTCTTTGAGACATCTTTAATTAGTGTTTATTGTTTGGAATTGGATGTCATTTTCTCTTTGAGTAGTACTCATAGGTTGGAACTGGGTGTGATTACAAGCAAGGAATGACTCTGATCCTGAATCTCTTCTCTTTAACATGTCTTTCGGTCTTTTTGTTTAGGAAGGAAGAACGTGGCAAGGAATTTCCAATGGAAGAGCCATCTCCAGATTGGTTCTAAGGTGTGTTATGTCACTTTGTTCTTTTGCCTCTTTGTTGCTTCTGGAGTTGAGCACAAGTACTAGATCAATCCAAGTTGTGCATTTTGAGAAGATGCAGTG
Source organism: Saccharum hybrid cultivar R570 (assembly GCA_038087645.1). NCBI lineage: Eukaryota > Viridiplantae > Streptophyta > Magnoliopsida > Poales > Poaceae > Saccharum > Saccharum hybrid cultivar. Next base: position 1,609,390 of record JAQSUU010000542.1, read on the forward strand.
CACATGGTTTTTTTCCCTTACTCTGAATATCCTGCTGCTCTATCCAGCAATTAGCAGTTAGGGTTGGGGCTTGCTCTAACACCAAACTTTGTAGCATTCGAAAATTTGGGGTCAGGGTTGCAGGCTCAGTCACACGTTAGATTTTTGGACATGGTTGATCTGTGCACCTCTGAGTCAGCTCTGATCTATTACATGCTTAATGATTCCTGAAGGCCAGATCCTAAGGATTCTGGGACCACCGAAAGATGCATAGATTATATTTACAAATTAATTTTGCATAGTAGGCACTCATGTGCAAGCTGTTAAATAGAATGCATATCTGCTCATCCCAGTAAAGAAATTGACAGTTGATGTATACCCTATTGCCATCTCTGCTAATATGCAGGGACGAAATAATCAAGGACATGCCCTTGCTTGTGTTGCTACTGAATTGACCATGTCTTCGCTAAATAAGTTAACAAGTTGTCACATTACACCTTTACTAACATACAATACTTATTTTGTGATGTAGCATGTAGAAAACCTTATATCTTTACTGTTGTTATGCAAGACATCCTATATGAACTGCTTTCCATTACCAATATGTCGTACTATTTATGGGAGTTAGTAAAGTTAATTAATATCTACATGCTTTGATTATTGACTGCAGATTATAAGAGCTAGAAATACTATTGGAGCACTCCAGTACTCAATAAAACAATAAAGGTGAGCAATTCTTCACACATTAATTTCTGTGCATTTTTAAAATTCTGAGTTAAGATCTATTTCAAACTTCAGAGCCAATATCACATATTCATGTTTGCAAAAGAAATGATTTAATCTGATTTTTTTGTTTATTCTTAAACTCGAATGACATGAACCATACATTTATAGCTCACTATTATTCAGCAACACTACTTAAAATTCCTCCGTGGATGATTTGTTTGCTAGAGTTGAGCAAATCCTTGTGCCGAGCTAAGCGTGGAAGCAAAGAGCAAGCAGAGATAACATTTAAAGCAAGGAATTCCTGTGCAAAGCTAACAATTAAATCAAGCAGGAAGGTGAGGCTTCAACAAGTTCTTGTGTAGAGCTAACAGTTAGCAAGGAGCAAGGCTTCTTTAGTGTATCGTGTCTCCCCACCAAGTCGTTGACCTGCATACTGAATCATGATGTGTTTTACAATTAATTTTCTTTCAATTCTATTTTACTCCACAAATTGCTTGTGCATGTAATATTGAATGGATGTTCTGATAATTAAAGTTAAATCAACTTTCTAATTGCAACTTGCTTGGGACAAAAGGCTATGTTGTTGTTGTTGTTGTATTTAAATTATATCTATGAGAGTATTATATTAACTTGGGTACCATGAAGATCTACTTAGATAATTGCTCCTTTTTTGTTCCCACAGAATTTTTAAAGTTCCTTTTTTTTCTATAAAAATGTAGAAATATAAGGTCTTAGTGTTGTTTCATCAAAATTAATACCATTTTATTATTGGTTGATGTGAAGTTGCTTTACTAAAGTCATATTAATAGTTTGGACATAGATGGATCCAACTGAAAACAATAATCCTAGCACTCTATTCAGAGACTTGTCCAATGCTACTAATCCAGGGGCAAATGCTAAAACACATAAAGCGGAGTTGCAAAAAGCTAGACGTGCAGCAATGTCAGAAGAGAAGAGGAATGAAATAAATAGGAAACGTAGAGAGGCAAGACAACAAAAGAAAGTGCAATCTACACAACCTGAGTCATCAATAGGTGACATTGCAAGAAAAAGTCTTTATTGCCTATACTGCACCACATTTCTTATATGGTGATGTTTGTAGGTGGTCAAGGTACATCAAACAAGAAAAACGAGGATCCTGATGGAAATGGTGATTGGCTCCATAGGAACAATTCATATCAACCCCATTATGTTGATGTTGAGAACATATCTACTCAAATACCAGGTGTTGTGTTATGTAACTTGTTATTGGCTGACCTAAATATTGGATCATGTATACTGTGCATTATGCTTTCAAAACATCGACCATTTCAACAAAGGTCGTTCTTATTGATGTTTGGGTTGTAACTTTAGGTCAAAGTACTACTTCCTCTCTTGATGACCCACATAGTCAAAGAGAAAAAAACGCATGTACAGTCGGAACTAGTACAAAAATCTGACAACCGAACAAAGAATATCCAGGCTTGAACGCCAAAGGTTGCATGATGTGACGCTGGAGCGACTTGAGACAAAAAGAGACTATGAAAGAAGACAGAGAGTTGCATGCCAACACTCTTCACCATGAGTCTATCGCCATGGAGAACCTGTTATTTATTCCTAAGCTTGTGTGGCCCAGTGCGGGTGCATCTAGATCTCATGGATCCACGGTGAAATCCAGTGATTGGGTTATCCCAGAGTCCAGTGCAACACATCTTTATATTCCTCCACCTCATGAGGAGGTCGACGATGAAGGATGTGATGAGTTACTACCTGGCCACATGACACATAGATCACATGTTCCATCTGGGCAAAGACATGCTCAGTTGACCTGTCGTAACACGGTGTTTGGGTGTCGTATTGGTTTGAACACAAGGGCATCGAATAAAGATGGGGACTGCATGACTGAAGACCAAGTGGATGCTAACACGCCCTTGCCTCAATCAGCGGTGACTAACAACGCTAAATACTAATGTCTCATCCCATTTAGGTGAAAGATACACTATATTATATCTCACTGATCCATGGTCATTCTGTGATCAACAGAAAGTGTAGGACCATACGTTCAGGCTACATCAGCCACACCGATGGTACCACTGGATAATGATTATGAATACATGGCTGAAGAACACCTAAATGATAACACATGCTTGCCTCAATCAGTACTGACCAACAACGATAAATACTGATGCCTCGTGATCCCATTTAGGTGACCTATATTATATATAGCATATTATACATAACTCAACCATGGTCATTACATGATTTTCAGAAAGGACATAACTCAATCAGTACGCACCGACGACGCCACTATTTAATGATAGTGGTAATTTACATTATTTTCTAACATTCTATAAACTATTTGAACTCCTCTATTTATTTTTACCCGTAGTTCTACTAACTAACATATCTTTGGTCGTCATAGATGATGATGAGGGAGATATATTTGAAGAGGATGAGGGATACCTATTTGCTAGGCAAGGTATTTGTGCGAAATACTGAATATATAACAAATTTTCAACTGCTTTATCTAAACTACTATCGCAGCTAAAATGTCATTTCAAATGAGGAAGATGATGATGATGTCCAAGACAATGACCTTGAGGAAGACACGGCTTTTGTCCCTGAAATACCTGACCAATATGAAAAGGTGTATAGTAACATGCCTACAAATACCCATATGCTAAAACCTGTCACAAATTGCGAGCACTGCGATGTGAAAAAGTTTGAGCATGAACCACCTGGGTTTTGTTTTCGTGGCGGAAAGGTCGAGCTCAATGAACTGAATGTACCTAATGAGCTCATAAGGCTTTGGTCAAGTAACGATGCAGATGCTAAGCACTTTCGTAACAACATTAGGTTTTTCAATAGTCATTTCTCTTTCACTTCTCTATATTTTCGCCTCGATAGCGCTACTGCAAGTATGAAAAACAGAGGCATATACACCTTCGTGCACACGACCAGATCTATCACAATATAAGGTCATTTGGCACAGAAGATGGTAAGAAGCCAAGACATCTTGAGCTTTACTTCTACGACGATGTCGTGAAAAAAGTACCAAAAAGACAAGGAAGTCATTGAGAGGCTTGTGGCTATCATTTGTGACAATCCATACTCACAAACAACTTAGGAGTGTGGGCCAGGCTAAACACCTTGAGGACTATCGTGTCACACTAAACCTTGACCAGAGGTTGGACCAGAGAACATACAACGTGCCATTAGCTTCAGAGGTGGCTGCCATTTGGATCGAGGGAAGCAAACTCCTTGGTTAGTTCCAGAATAATATTCTCCTACATGGGAAATATAGTAGCAGACGTGGCATCCGCTCGTATCATGGATGTTATGATGCTCTTTCATACCCTCTATTCTTTACTAGGGGTGAGCTTGGGTGGCACATGGATATTCTAAATAAAGGAGTTAGTATGGAAGAAGTCATCGAGCATCGTGCCCTATAGAAGGCTCGTAGTGGGTCAGAAGAAGAAGAAACATGTTTGCTATTCTTCTTATTTCAATTATTTAAATACTTTGCATACATGTACCTCAGTGGTTATTCTACAAATAACTCTAATTCATGGATATTTTTTGTAGACTCCCCTGATAGACTGCGTGTCTGTGCGTGACTACTACTGCTACAAGTTTTAGATGCGTCGAGGAATATTTAACCTCATACTATATGGCAAGTGTCTGTTCCAGCAGTTTGTAGTTGACTCGTACATCAAGATCAAGAGTTCTCGATTAGATTATATACGCAACCATCAATATGATATTAGGGCTGACCTTTACCAAGGTTTGGTTGATAGCCTACATGCTGGTGAAGGTAGAGTAGAAGTTGTTGGAAAGTAGACAGTGATGCCTTCATCGTTTATTGGAGGCCCACGTGACATGAGACGTCGGTACATGGACGCCATGGCTTTGGTACAAAGGTTTGGTAAACCGGACATCTTCCTCACTATGACATGTAACCCAAAATGAGATGAGATATAGCGCGAACTCTACCCTGGCCAGACACCACAGGATCTTCCAGATCTCGTTGTTCGGGTCTTTAGGGCAAAACTACAAGAACTGAAGGATAGACTACTAAAAAAAGGATATCCTTAGAAAGGTCCGGGCACATGTTTATGTTGTGGAGTTCTAGAAGAGGGGTCTGCCGCATGCATATTTTTTGCTAATCATGGATAGGAAGTACAAAATCACGTGTCCAAAGCAGTATGATTGCCTCATCTCAGCTGAGCTCCCAAACAAGAAGAAGTACCCAGTCTTGTACAAGATGGTTACTAAACATATGATGCATGGCCCTTGTGGAGTGCTTAATCATGATTGTCCATGCACAAAGAGTTGTATTCCTACAAGAACCGTTACCCTAGACCTTTCTACGATATCATAGTACAGGGCAAGGATTCATATCTAGTTTACAGACGGTGTGAAGATGGCCAAAAAGAAAAAGTTCGCGGACACGAGCTTGACAATAGATGGGTTATGCCTTACAACCCGTATCTCCTCCATTTGTTCAATTGCCACATCAATGTTGAGGCATGTGGGAGCATCAAGGCAGTCAAGTATCTGTTTAAGTACATTTACAAGGGTCATGACTAGGCATCTGTTGCTATGAGAGAGGCTGACAAGGAGGATAGTGAAGGGAACGTTGATGAGATCAAGCAATACAGAGATGCTAGATGGGTAACCCCCCAGAAGCCTTGTGGAGGTTATACGGGTTTGATTTGAGTGATAGGTATCCAGCTGTTTTGTCCTTATAGCTACATCTTCCAGACATGCACATGGTGTCATTTCATCGGTGCTAGGGAATTCGATGAGTGCTTGATCGTCCAGGTGCTGACAGGTCAATGCTTACAACATACTTTGAGAAGAACAGGATAGATGAAATAGCTCGAGGTATATTGTACTAGGACTTTCCTGAGTTATATACATGGAAAGCATAGGGTAAATTCTAGCAAAATAGGGTACATCATGATACATTATGACAGATTGGAAGAGTCGTGTCTACCAATCCAGCCGAGGGGGAGCGTTACTATCTTAGGGTTCTCTTGAACCACGTGGTAGGTGCAACCTCCTTTGAGTGTCTAAGGACTGTGGACAGAAAACTCCTACCAACCTTCCGTGAAGCTATAGAAAGAAGGGGGCCAATCGAAGAGGACAACACTTTGGATGAGAGTCTTGCTGAGGCAACCAGGTGGATGATGTCATATGCATTGCGAAGGCTCTTTGCAATAATATTGGTATTTTGTGAGCCCAGCAATGTGTTTGGACTATGGAAGAAACACAAGGAGGCAATGTCAAAGGACTATAGGTGCAACAATCAATCCACCTTCATGGTGGAGTAGATGGTCCTCATAGATATTCGAAAATTATTACAATCAATGCAGAAGGATATAAAGATGTACCCACTTCCTGATATTCCTAGAGAGATTTTTGAGGAGGCTAGCATTGAGGCTAACGAGGATGATGTGGCTTTGTCAGACACTCTTAATGAGGAGTAGTGGGCTGCATATGATGAGATCATGTCCTCGGTTGATACCGAGGATGGGGGTCTCTTCTTTGTGGATGGTCCTAGTGGGACCAAAAAGACTTATCTATATAGCTATGGCAATAGCTGCATCTGGTGTCGCAGCCTCAATAATGTCTGGTGGCAGAACCCCCCCACTCACGCTTTAAGATTCCCCTCACCATCGATAATGGGGCCTTTTGCACCTTCACGAAACAGAGTAGTACTTCCAAGTTGCTCCGAGCATCATCTCTCATTATTTGAGATGAGGCTAGCATGACAAAGAGGCAGTCTGTCGAGGCGCTAGACAATAGTCTCTGTGATATAATGGACCAACTAGAGCTGCCGTTCAGAGGGAAGATCGTGGTGTTCAGTGGAGATTTTAGACAGGTTCTTCTAGTTGTTCAAAGAGGATCGAGGGCTCAGGTGGTCGTTACCTCACTGCGAATGTCGTGGGATTCTATGCGACATCTAAAACTGGTGCACAACATGAGGGCAAAGAGCGACCCATGGTTTGCAGAATACTTGTTGCATGTCGGTGGAGGATCTGAGGAGACGACTATTGATGATGAAATCCATCTTCCTCATGATATATGCATACCGCACACCGGTGAAGATAGTGATCTTGATACTCTAATTGACTGCATATTCCCTAACCTCAATGCAAATATGTCAAGCAAAGATTATATCACCTCTCGAGCAATCTTATCTATGCGAAATGGCGGGGTTGATATGATTAATATGAAGATAATAGGTCATTTCCATGGGAATGAGATGGTGTACCATAGCTTTGATTGTGCGATGGATGATCCGCACAACTACTACCCTGAGGAATTTCTTAACACTTTGACACCCAATGGTCTACCTCCACATGTGTTGAAGCTAAAGATTGGTTGTCCGGTTATATTGCTTAGGAACATTGACCATGCAAACAGACTTTGTAATGGTACCAGGCTTATCATACGGGGGTTTCAAAAGAATACCATAGATACGGAAATTGTGTTGGGACAGCATGCTGGAAAGTGGGTTTTTCTGCCTCACATACCCTTATGCCCTTCGGACGATGATATGTTCCCTTTCCAATTTAAGCGAAAGCAATTCCCTATCTGGCTCAGCTTTGTGATGATCGTTAACAAGTCGCAGGGGCAGGCTATCCCTAACGTCGGGGTATACTTGCTGGAACCAGTGTTCTCACATGGCCAATTGTATGTGGCACTATCAAGAGCTACGACAAGATCAAACATTAGGATCTTAGCCATGTCAGCTGCTGAGAAGGATATGAACAAGGGGAAAGGGAAAGGGAAGGAGAAGAAGAAAACAACAAAGGATATATTCACAAAGAATATTGTATATAAAGAGGTTCTAACTCCATGAAAGAGGTAATGCATCACGCGTCGATACATATTTTTCAGGATATCAATGGTACTTTAACTTAAAAAATTAACAAACAACTTATATACAGGATACTTCTAACTACAGCTTCAACCATCTGCATGCTTCAGTTACAAGAAGTTAGACGTCGCATCTCGGACTAGAAAATCTTTTGGATCATCATTAATTGGTGACCAGTTGTAGCTTGGTGTCTATGCAAAGCACATTCTCTTGGTCGAACTGTTGAGAGATTAAATTCTTAATTGTAGAATAGATTGTAAAACATGCATTGTGAAACACATACTTGTTATGATTATCTTTCCGTAGCTCTTGATTCCTAAAGAAGTGCAAGCTTGTCTTTCACGTATCGTAGGTATGAAGTGATGTGACAATTAAAGTTGATGTTTCAGTTTTGCATCCAAATTTAGAGTTATATTTTAACTATCTATCTTTTGTGAAGACTTACTTAATATTGATTGGAACATCATGATTGTGATATCTATTTTTAGATAATAGTATTACACATGCCCATACATATGTTATCGTGGTACTATGTGTTCCCGTTGCAACACACGGGTATTTACCTAGTATAATAATAATGCACGAATTGTCCTTTTGCTTGTATCCACGCCTGGCGTGATGCAATTGCAACTCGGCATGACGTGAACTGGTCCTGGATCATACCCGACAAAGCCTGCAGTTGAAAGAATAAGGCCTGTTTAGTTGTCGGCCATGTTTTGCCACGTCTAAGATTAAGTATTTTTTAATCTGGGTTTCTCTTCATTACTCATTTGCTAACAAATCGTTAGCAATGATCATAGTTACATCATCAGGGACAGAAGTGGTAATCACCTCATCGCCCTCATTACATGCATAACCCAGCTTAGCCAACTCATGAGCAGCTCTATTACAAATTCTACCAGCATGAACACACTCGAAATAAAGAAAGTTTGAATCCACTAGTGACTTGATCTTTCTAATTAGCAGGCTAGCAGCTGACCCATCATATGAACTTGACATGATGGCCTTCACAACCTCCTAGGCGTCAGTCTCTACAATGATTCAACCAATGCCTAAATTCACCGCCAGTTGGATCCCTTAGAGACAAGCTATTGACTCAGCATGGAAAGGACTAAGAAGATGGTTAATTCAGCCTCTACCTGAGAGAACCAAGTCACCATCACTATCCCTGATAAGGGCCCCCAGCTTCTTGTTAGCTCGTCAGGGAAGAAGGATGCATCACAATTCAGCTTAAGAGTATTTTCTGGCGGCTTGATCCAATGACTCAATTGGCGCCCCATTCTCACCACTGGCTCACAAGATGGCATAGTATTCTCCTTCACATACAATTCAACAAGTCTGGCAAGGACTTGGGGACTTCGATGTCTTCCCTCCTCTCTGATCATGTTTCTTTCAGACCATGTGAACCACAAGGCAATGATCATCATCAGTTTCTTGTGTACCCGGGCTTGCATAATAAGCTCAGTGGCTCCAATGGCTGTTTGGATAGACGCCAATGCTTCTCTCTTAGCTTCCAGGCCTAGCAGACGCCATAACTGCTTTGCCAATTTGCACTTAAAGAACAGATGTCCACCATCTTCCCCCAAGTGGTTACAGACAGGGCATCTCATTGGAATTTTCATACCACGGCGAACAAGATTACTTCTAAGCGGGTGGCTATTATGGGCAAACCTCCAGAAGAAGCACTTAATTTTGTTTGGGCATTTCAGGCTCCAGATCCATAGTCGGTTTGGACAGTTTGAACTACCTCCCTACTGTTCGCTACTTCTGCCATTTCTCAATGAATCAGCTCTAGCCACCTTGTATGCACTTTTAACACTGAACAAGTTGTGCTTATCAAAATGCCAAGCTAATAGGTTATCCTGGCCTTGATGGACAGGAAGGCAAGAATCAGACTTGCATCCTCCTCCCAGAAAGTATCACTGACCAGCTCTGCGTCCCACTGACCAGTGTAAGGATCAATTAGCTCCGACACTTCTGACAATAGGTTGCGTCCGCGAGGAGTGATAGGTCTCTAGAGAAATCCCTTGGAATCCAGGGGTCCAACCAGATTCTCAGTATAGCCCCGTCACCGACCCTCTATATCATTCCCTTTTTCACAATCTCAAGACCACCAAGAATGCTCCTCCAGGAATACGACATGCCCAACTTTGGCTTAGCTCCCAAAATTGAGGAGTTGGGAAAATACTTTGCTTTCAACACCCGAGCACACAAAGAATCAGGTTGTTGCCAGAGATGCCAAACTTGTTTAGTGAGCATAGCCATGTTGAACAAGTGAATATCTCTGAACCCTAATCCTTCTTCCTCCTTTGGCTTAAGCATCTGCTCCTTGCTCAGCCAATGAATTTTGTGCTTGCCTTCTTGATGATTCCACCAGAACCGGCAAATCATAGCACCAATCTGATCACAGAGTCTTAGATAGATCGAAGCAACCCATAGCAAATGTGGGTATAGCTTGAGCCATGGCTTTGATCAAAATCTCTTTGCTCGCCCATGATAAAAAAATTTCATTCCAACCTTGTATACGCTTCCAAATCCTGTCCTTTAGATAAGCAAATGTGTTCATCTTTGACTGCCCCACATGCACTGGTAAGCCCAAATACTTCTCATTTGTAGTCTCCTTTGTCACTTGTAGCAAATGACAAACCTTTTTCTTTTTATCCGGCTGCATATTCTTACTAAAAAGAATTACTAACTTTGCTTTATTTATGACTTGCCCAGAACACTCATCATATGATTGGAGTATACTCTGTAGGTGCTCGCAATCCCCCTCATTCGCACGAATCAATATAAGAGAGTCATCGGCGAACAACAAGTGTGATATGCTAGGTGCACCATGAGAGACTTTCACTCCAGCAATTAAATCATCATCTTCTCCTTCTTTAGAAAATAAGAAAAGGTAAGGGGATAGGGGATCCCCCTGCCGAAGTCCTCTCTCAGGTGTAAAACTCTCAATCAAATCACCATTATTTTCACCTGGTATTTAACAGTGGTCACACACTCCATAAATAGAGATATCCAATGCTCATCAAACCCCAAACGTTGCATCATTTTCTCTAGGAAACACCACTCAACCCCATCATAGGCTTTACTCATATCCAACTTAATCGCAGCATAACCCACGTTCCCTTCTCTCTTGTTCATCAGATAATGGGTTAGCTCATAAGCAATCAAAATATTATCAGAAATTAGCCTTCCCGAAACAAAGGCGCTTTGGTTAGGAGTGATGATATAAGGAAGGACAGCCCTGAGTCTATTTGCAAGAACTTTTGAAACAACTTTGTAAAACACGTTGCATAAACTAATGGGTCTTAGGTCTGTCACCTTCTGTGACCTCTCAACCTTTGGAATTAGTGAGATAATTGTGTCATTCCAGCCCTGGTGCATACGACCCCCTCTAAGCACATGCATCACCTCCTTCATCAGCTGCTCACCCACCACATCCTAGTATTTCTTGAAGAAGACAGCTGGCATGCCATCCGGCCCAGGAGCTTTTAGATCACCAATGGTGTCCAAAGCCCCCTTAATTTCCTCTGCAGTGAATTCCACCATAAGCATGTGAAAGGTCTTGATGGCTAGAGGGGGGTGAATAGCCTTTTTAAAAAAATTCTACAAAGACAAGCTAAACAAGTTTATCAATATAACAAATAGCGAGATACGAGTTTTGCTTAGCCTATGGGGTGTTTGCAAGCCACCTATCCAATTCACAATTCTAGTATATTTGCACTCAACCGCACAAGTCAAACCGCACAACTTAGCTACAACTAAAGCTAACTAGCTACACTAACAAGCTAGCAAGGTAACTAAGAAATTAATACAAGAGAGAGTTAGGAGGGTATCACCGAGGGGCGAAGTGTTGAGCCAACCAATCAATATGATCAAGAGATGAATTCCACAATACACAACCACCGGGATTGATTAGTCACAATAAGAAAGATGACACAAAGATTTATCCCGAGGTTCACGTGCTTGCCGGCACGCTAGTCCTCGTTGTGTCCCTCTTCACCACGTGGTTCGGTGGCTAATCGGTCACACACCGAGCCTCTCAAAAGGCGCCACAAGAACCTACCAAATGGCAAAAGGTTGCAAATGACGAGCAATCCACTAACGTTGCCTTTGGTACTTCGCCGAGGTAGGCACAAACCCGTCACAATCACCGGAGGTAGCCAAGAACAATCACCAACTCTTACCAACGCCTCCAAGCTGCTCCAAGCCGTCTAGGTGGCGGCTACCACCAAGAGAAACAAGAATCCCACAGCAAATCAACCACTAAGTGCCAACTAGATGCAATCTCACAATGCAAATGCACTTAGATCACTCAATCTCACTTCGAATATGCAAAGAAGCAAGATGGATGAGTGGGAGGGGAGTTGCTTAGCTCAAAGTGCTCACAAGTATATCAAAGAGTGCAAGAGATAGAGCCTTGAGCCGGCCAATGAGTATTTATAGACGTACCCCTTTGAATAGAGCCATTAGGCACTTGAAAATGTTGCAGTCGTGTTGACCAGACGCGCTGGTCAAAACTGACCGGACGCACAGGCGCGTACACCACCCATGCGCGAAGCACGACCGGACGCACTAGTTGAATTGACCGGACGCGCGACGCTTGACCGGACGCGCTAGTCCCGTAACTGACCGGACGTGCTGGTCAAGCCGAGCAACGCTCCAGCGAAGCAGCGACCGGACGTGCTGCTAGTCGCACCGGACGCCACAGTGCCAGCGTCCAGTTGGAGTCCAGTAAGCTCCTAGAACGACCGAAAGCGTCAGGTCGACCGTGACCGGACGCGCCACCGCGTCCGATCAAAAGACCAACACGCGCGCAAACCCTGAGCACTGACCGGACGCGTTCGGTCAAACAGAGACCGCATCCGGTCCAGCGTTCGGTCACCTCTGTGACCTCCATTCGCCTCCGTTTGATTCACCCTTTCACATATGAGCTAGACTAAGTATATGTGTCACTTTAGCACATGTTCTAGCTCGTGAAACAACAGTGACAACGCCTCCAAAACTCGACATTGGCGTAAAGGAAAATAGACGTTTCAATTACTCGAAAACGCCTGAATCCAAATCCAAGTGTGGTCATCATGATCACCATGTCCATCTTGCCACCAACCTTGGAATATACTAATCCTCATATGCTATATACAACTTAGGCATATAATTAGTACTTAGGCATTGTCACTAATTACCAACACCAAACATAGAGCTTTCAGCATGGTATTCATCTCCGCTATGATGGCAGGGCGCACCGCAGCCAAGAGTTGCTGCAAGTGCTCCCCACCGCCCTCCACACTTGTCCTAAAAAGTTATAAAAAATAGTTAGCAATAAAACCCTTCTTCTCCTCTTCATCAATCACCCAACCTCCATTCTCCCGCTACAAATTTCCAATTCTATTACTTCTCCTAGCTGAATAGGCATTATGAAAGTAGGTCATATTTTGATCTCCAAACTATAGCCAGTTAACATGGGCGCATTGTCTCCAATACAAATCTACCTGTTCCTCCAGTCGATCCACTTTATACTCCATACCGCTTCCCTCCTCATTAAATCATCACTGATCGGCTCCCACCTCCACTTCTCAAGCTTCTTCTTAGCCTTCCTCAAATGTTTCTCAAGATCTCCCAAAACATTAGTGCTCCAATCCTTCATACTAGCTGCTACACCTCTCAAACTATCCTCCAAAAAGCAACCTTCACTATCTCTTCTCTCCCAAGCTTCTTGAATCACCTTTCGACAATCCTCCTCCTGAATCCAACTAGCTTCGAATTTAAAGCCGCCACTACCTCCACTACTCCTTGGGACCATCTTAGTTAACACCACCATAGGTCTATGATCAGAATGGTAAGGATCACCATTTTTCACATGCACCAGCGGGAACTTCATGTTCCATCCCGCATTCGCCACCGCTCAGTCAAGCCTTTATCTAATATGTGTGTTTCCTGTAGTTTGTTTATTCCTCCATGTGAACATGTCTCCAGAAAAAACCCAAATCATCCAACTCAAATACCTCCAAAGCGCCCTTGAATTGATCAAGACAAGACTGTGACTGTGGGACACCCCCTTCCTTTTCATGATGAAATAAATTTCATTAAAATCTCCCGCACATAGCCACGGCAAGTGTTCCCTATCTTGATCCTTCAACCACTCTATCAGCTCCCACGTCTTGTACTTCAAGTTAGATTGGGGCTCACCATAAATCCCCGTGAACCTCCATTTTTCTCCACCAGTCTTCGAGACCTCTAAATCAATGTGGTTCTTCGATTTGCTCTTCAAAACCACACTGATTCCACTCTGCCATAACACAACAAGACCCCACCTTTTCCTTCACAATCCACCACCACCAAATTCTCCAAACACAACTTCTTCTTGAGAACCAACTTCCTCTTCGCATCTAATTTGGTTTCTGACAAGAAGAGGAGATTGGCTCCTTCGGCTTTATGACACCGAAGGAGCCCTCAAACTGTCAGGGTGTTTTCCAATCCCCGGCAGTTCCATGCCAATATCTTCATTGATCCCCGCAGGACTGGTCTGTCAGCCCCGCATTCTTCAAAAGCTCACTACCAGACTCAACTATAAGCTTGCGAACTTTAGCCATACGATCACTCTCATCGACATCCATACTTTCCTCCTCCTCCAAGGCCTCTTCTTGTCCACAACCACCAACTCACCTCCCTCCTTAGGGGTGTTATGAGGCAGTTTAACTCTCTTGAACCCCCACCTTGATCCACCATTTTTCTTTTTCTCAGCCTTCAAAGTTGCGTCATCCACAACACCCTGCATGGTACTGTTACCATGACCATGCACGTCCGCAACTCCCCCTGCCTTCACATCTTTCACCGCACCTGCTGTAACAGAACCAACCAAATTATAAGAGCACAAGTACAAAAACAAGCACCGAAGCGCTCAAATTTTCAAACTTGAGCCCATATAATCCCGGTAGTCAATCGAAACCACGAAGGATTTCAAACCAACTTGCTTACAACCAGGATCGCATCATTCAACATACAACATCATACGTTACATTTCACAAGTAGTTCTAAAATAAGTTTACACAAACGGAGTCGCAATTATTACAAACCAAGTTTATAAAAGTAGCGGAAGCAAACGCACACCAGTTGTTTAACTACTGCCAGTCTTGATGATCAACAACCCGCAAAAGCATGAGGAAAGTACATAAAAGATGATCACGCCCAAGTGATCTAGTCTTCTTCACCCGCAGGGTGGAGACAAGTTTTGCAGAAGCCTTGATAGAGCATATCATCTGCAACAGGAGGGAATAAACCCTGAGTACTGGAATGTACTCAGCTAGACTTACCCGTCGAAAACCAGAAATAAGATGACACCAAGGGTTATGCAAGGCTTACACAAGAGGCTAGCTGACATAACATTTTGCATAAAGGCATAAGTAATTAAAACTCTTATAGCCTGTACTAGCAGTTATTTTTAGCATTTACCTATCATCTATCTTAGCACCTGTACTAAACATGCACTTGATTATAATCAAACAATTATCATCATTATATCCAGAGCAGGTACGAATTGTGGCAATATTGTATCATTCCCTTAACCACCGGTTCATTTAATGAGATCTACGTTGCCGCTGCTCAAGTCAAGTGCTCACTAACCGGGAGTGACGGCGATTCGAATTGAATTCCTATCCAGCTGGAGGGGTATTTCTAACACTCACCGAGTCACGCCTAGCGAGGGCTGCTCAGGTCATCTTTTGTACAGTTCAGGAATCGCAGGCCCGAATAATGTCGCGTCCCCAAGGGCGACACTCTGCCAGGTGATAGGGACTCTAACCCCCCCTTGGTCTCACGCCAATGTCCCCAAGCACATCCTTTCTCTCCTCCAAGATGCAACCTACCATTCGATTCCCGCCCTGAACCATACTACTCGACTTCGCGGTCGGAACGACTTATCCGGCCAACTAAGTGTTAGACTGCGTTCAACATGACTCAAGGACGTACAGCGAAGCGGTCCTTAAACGACTCAGACGGGCATAGCTCCACACCCAAGACGTGAAGTGTCTTGCGGCTGTACTATCGAACTCCCGCCCGGTCTCAATTTCATTTTAAGGCATGGTTCCATCCACGATAGCCATAAAGCCACTCGTGACTCCTTCCTATATCTCGCGGATGACCAGAAATCATCCGACTTCTACCGAACTAAGCAGGGCTAAGCATTGACACGTGCCTAAACCTAATATAGGATTAGGTATGATATCTGGACAAGGATAGGTATAATGCAACAAGTGTTTTCATATAACTCCTACAACTTAATGCAGTAAACAATTAAAAGTACTCAAGATTAATTTATAAAACAGTAGGTTCAGCATGCACCGGGGCTTGCCTTTCAGAAAAGTCGAAGGCCGATGGTCAGGGCACTCGGGCAAGTCTTCAGCGGCGTCTCCTTCGTCGACTGGTTCCGCTAGCTCCTCTGGCTGATCCTGGACTTCCTCTGGAATCACAGGCTCGAATTCGAGGAGAGTTACCCTCTCCGGTACACCTATTTCATGAATGCACAATAAATATTATGAATGCATAAATGGGTGCAACATGCTCGGAATGAAATGCATTTCAGAAATAAAATACTCTATTCAAGTTACTTTATTAGTACGTGCAAATCTCTTCTCCGGTGGAGAAGTACTTACCTAATCTACCCAACCTAAGATATAGTTGTTCCTCTTCGGTTAAGGCCCTACCACCTAATAAACACAAGAGTGACATTATTTAGGTTACCACAGTAAGTTATTCTGGACAGCAGCTCAAAGATTCTGACATAACGGAGGATTCCTAACTCCAAAAGATATGATCTAAGACAATCTGGAAAGCTTAAGAAATGTACCACAAAATGTTTTCAGATCACAACACTAAATTCCAAAGTTTACCTAATCGAAATTCCAAAGTTCCAGAATCTGTTCTCTCTAAACAGAGAGCAGTCAATTCTGGACTGGCACTTTAAACAGCAATAACTCCCAAACTACTAAGCCAAATGCTCCCAAATTTTGACACAAGCTCATTTACAAATTTTACTACAACTTTGGTATTTACAAGTTTTCCAGCAACCACCTTTATCCAAGGTTAAATCTAGAAATACTAACAGCTGTCCAGAAAACCTAAAATTGTAAAGGTTAAATATTTATTGATGTGGCAAACATTCTCTAAGACCAAACTAATACTACTACAAGTTCACAAATGTCACAAAAACACCAGAAAGTAAGGTGTGCCCACCTAGAATATTTATTTAAACCCATTTCTTAATTTACTTAAGTAATTAAGTGGAATTTCAAACATATATGTAAACTGCTCCTAAAATTTTACAAAAATTACAGGAGACTCTCTGACCCAAAAAGAGGCTACTGTAAAAATTTGAACTAAATTTATTCACAGAAACTTCCTACATAAAATTCACAAGCCAAAAAGGCTGATTTTTGTATAAATAACAAAGCATAGTAAAAAGTGTCAAACAACAGATTTCCTAATTTTCTAAGACACTCTAGGGTACCAAGACATTCTCTAAAAATTTATATGAACATTGCATATGTAGAAAAATTACTAAAATTCATTTAAGTATTTCCTAGAATAACAAGATAGCATAATAACTTGAAAAGTACTTAAGCACTACTGCCCAAATTTTTACCAAAGCTAGAGCAAGTATAAATTAGCCTACTCACCAAGGCCGGCGTACGGCTGCCACCGCGTGGCCACGCGTCGACGACGGCCTGCGGCCGGTCGGCCACGACAGTCATGACCGACGTCTGACTTCACTGAATCGCGTCTGAAACGGTGACTGACAGAGCGATTTTAAGTACATTTTACTCCTAATCCAGCGAGAACCAGGTATGGGTGTTATTGGCAATGTTGTAGAGCTACATGAGGACTACAACTTTGTCAATTGGAGTTTGGGCTGGTTCGGCCTAGATTTGAAACTACAGAGCTCTAAAGTGGTGCCCCTTGAAACTGAAATGCAGTTTCAGAGATAACGTCGACTGAAACCCTAATTTCAAGACACCACATCTCCTAAACCATTTAGAACTAGGTGCTGGTGATATTGACAATGTTGTAGAGCTATGTGTGGGCAACAACTTTGTCAATTGGTTCAAGGACTGGTTCGGCCTGGTTTGTGAGTTACAAGTTGCCAAAGTGAGGTACAGTGAAACGGTTTTCAGCTTCACCCTTAGCCAAAATTTGCTAAGTCCCAAAACAGCCCCTAATACTGACTTGTGGGCCATTTTTGAGCATGTTCTGGTCATTTTCATGAGATGGCCATATTAGAACTTTTGTTCCTTATGAAATTCTCTACAACTTTGCTTAAGGTTGCTCCTCCATGCAAGATCTCTAAACTGGACTTTTTAATTGGTCAAACCAGATCACTCTAGGGGTCCAACTTAGTCAACAACATTTGGAAGGGCAATTTGGTAATTTTGGTTAACATGAACATTGCTCCACTACTTACCCTAAATGTAATTAAGGTGTTATAAGACCTAATTAACCACTCTACATATTGGTTGCACAAAGTTCCTAGTGTCACATACTTTGGAACAAGTAATTCCATACATTCACCCAAATGTTGCAAGCTCATGTTGCACATGTTGCATGAGTGTGTTGCATAACATTTGCTAAATATGTTACACTAAAGTGGTTGACATATCTCACCAAGGAAATTGCACATAAGATACTTATGTTTTGCACACTACCCACTTCTTACTTCACATGAAATATAAACATATGTGGCATTGTTTCCAAAGCATGTTTTACATATTATAAGCTTATGCATGAAATGAATGATGCTTGCTTATGCTTATGCAAATGCAATGCAATTAAGGAGCTAAACACCTGAGGTGTTACAGCCCTCCCCCCTTATAAAAATCTCGTCCCGAGATTTGGAAAGCGTACAATTTTTCATAGAATTCCTTATAACCATCCCGCAAATAGTCCTCTCGTTCCCAAGTAGCGTCACTTTCACTACCCTGATTACTCCACATTACTTTATACCACTTAACCACTTTGCTTCTAGTCACTCGTTCCTGAGTATCGATCACTCGGACTGGCTTTTCTTCGTAAGTTAGATCGGATTCCAGCCTGATGTCTCCTAAAGGGACTCTTTCCTTAGGAACTCGAAGACACTTTTTGAGCTGTGATACATGGAAGACGTTGAATATGGCACTCATTTCTAGAGGTAACTGGATTTTATACGCAATAGCTCCACTCTTGCCTATGATTTGGAAAGGACCCACGTATCTCGGCGCAAGTTTCCGCTTAACACCAAAACATTGGACACTTTTCATTGAAGAAACTTTCAGATACACGAAGTCTCCAACTTCAAACTCGAGAGGTTTTCTACGACGATCAGCATAACTTTTCTGTCTAGCTTGGGCTGCAGCCATATGTTTTTGGATGGTACGGACTTGTTCCTCAGCTTCATGAACAAAATCAATACCATAATACCTCCTTTCACCAGCTTCTACCCAGTTTAGTGGAGTTCTACACTTACGACCGTACAAAGCTTCGAATGGAGCCATCTTAATACTTTCTTGATAACTATTATTGTACGAAAACTCGGCTAGAGGTAACCATTTTTCCCAAGAATCTTTGGATGAAATGACACATGCCCGCAACAGATCTTCCAAGATTTGGTTAACCCGTTCCGTCTGTCCTGATGTCTGGGGGTGATAAGCAGAGCTTCTCACTAACTTGGTTCCCAGAAGGTGATGCAAGTGCTCCCAAAAGCGAGCAGTGAACTGGGGACCACGGTCAGATATGATAGTACGAGGTATTCCATGGAGCCGGACTATCTGATTGAAGTACAACCCAGCATAGTCAGTGGGACGATAGTCCACTCTAACTGGAATGAAGTGAGCTGATTTGGTCAAACAATCCACAATTACCCAAATGGAGTTATGATTTTTGACAGTAGGAGGAAGACCGACAATGAAATCCATACTTATCTCTTCCCATTTCCAACCTGGGATAGAAAGTGGTTGAAGCAACCCAGCTTTCATGTGCACAGCTTTAACTCTACAGCAGGTGTCACACCTAGCTACATATGCAGCTATCTCTTTCCGCATCTTGGTCCACCAATAGTATGGCTTCAAATCATAATACATCTTATTGCTACCAGGATGGATGGACAACCTAGAGGAGTGTGCTTCAGACATAATATCATTTTTAAGCTCTCGGTCCTTAGGCACAACTAACCTATCCTTGAACCATAGTACACCCTCTTCATCTATCCTGAACTGTGTAGTTTCTTGCTCTTTCATCTTACGCTTGACGTGGAATATACCAGTGTCAGTCTTTTGGAGCTCAATAATTCTGCTTTTGAGGGTACAACTAACAATGATGTTGTACAAGACTGCTAGATGTAGAAGGCGAGATCGATGAAAATCAGTTTCAACTAAGGAATGGCAATGAGACTTACGGCTTAAAGCATCCGCAACCACATTTGCCTTGCCAGGATGATAGTGCACTTGAAGGTTATAATCCTTAATCAACTCGAGCCATCTTCGTTGACGCATATTCAACTCGGGTTGGGTGAAGATGTATTTGAGGCTTTTGTGGTCTATGTAGATATTGCAAACATTGCCCAATAGATAGTGTCGCCAGGCTTTCAAAGCATGAACAACTGCGGCGAGTTCTAAGTCATGCGTTGGATAATTCACCTCATGCTTCCGAAGTTGTCGAGAGGTATATGCAATTACTCGGCCTTCCTGCATCAGAACACCTCCCAAACCTATGCCTGAGGCATCACAATAAACATCAAATGGTTTCTCGATATCCAGTTGTGCCAAAACCGGAGCTGAGGTTAGGAGAGTTCGCAGTTTGTGAAAAGCCGCATCACACTCAGGAGTCCAGACAAACCTGGTGTCTTTTTGCAGCAACCGAGTCATTGGCTTGGCTATTTTGGAGAAATCCGGGATGAAGCGACGATAATAGCCAGCCAAACCAAGAAAACCCTGGACCTCGTGAACCGAGATAGGAGCCTTCTAGTTCAGTACTTCTTGTACCTTGGCGGGGTCCACCATAATTCCCCCATCAGACAACACATGCCCAAGGAAAGGTACTTCTCGAAGCCAAAATTCGCACTTACTGAACTTTGCATATAGTTGATGTTCACGCAGTCTTGTGAGGACTATCCGCAGATGTTCAACATAATCTTCCTCATTTACAGAATATATCAGGATGTCATCAATAAATACCACCACAAACTTGTCCAATTCGGGCATAAACACCGAATTCATCAAGTACATAAAGTGTGCGGGGGCATTTGTCAAGCCGAAGGACATAACAAGATACTCATAAAGACCGTATCTGGTAGAGAAGGCAGTTTTTGGAACATCTTCAGGGCGGATTTTAATTTGATGGTAGCCAGATCTTAGATCGATCTTGGAGAAAACTTTAGCTTTAGACAACTGATCGAACAAGATGTCGATACGTGGTAGAGGGTACTTATTTTTGACAGTGACTGCATTGAGAGGTCTATAATCTACGCACATCCGCAACGACTGATCCTTCTTCTTTACAAAGATAGCAGGACATCCCCACGGCGATGAACTAGGACGAATCAACCCTTTCTTCAAAAGTTCATTCAATTGCACCTTAAGTTCAGCTAGTTCATTCGAAGGCATCCTATAGGGTCTCCTAGAGATGGGAGTCGTGCTAGGCAACAACTCAATTTTAAACTCCACATCCCGATCCGGAGGGAGCCCCGGCAAATCATCGGGAAAAACATCCGGGAACTCACTTACTACTGGAATTTCGGCCAACGCCTTTGCTTGCACAGCATGAACTTCCCCAGACAAATCAACTTTTCTGGAAAGTTGTACCAGAAAACCCTTTTGATCTGTAGGGTCTCTGAGCATAACTACCCGAGTGGATGTATCAATGAGTACCCCATTCTGACTCATCCAATTCATGCCCAAAATAACATCGATGCCTAAGCCCGGCAAAACCACTAAGGCAAGCGAGTACTTTCGCCCTTCTATCTCAAGCTCAAGATTCCCCACTACTTTATCTGTGGAAATATTCCCACTTGCTGCGCTAATACAATAACCCCCACCTTCAACAGTATGCAATTTGTGTGCAAACTCTGATGCAAACTTAGGACTGATAAAGGAATGCGAAGCACCCAAATCAAAAAGTACCACTGCAGGATGTTGGTCAACTAGGAACTTACCAGCGGTGACAACTTCACCAGATGGAATTTCCTCGATACTGTTATAATGAGCGTGCCCCTGACGGCCACCTTGGTTGACATTCTTCTTGGGGTAAGGGCAGTTTCTGGACCAATGGCCTGGCTTGTTGCAGTTCCAGCAAGGCATGTTGCTAGGAGGGACACTGGAGCTGCCTTGGCTCGAACTACTTTTTGGCAGAGCCACTGTATATGCCTTGCGAAACCCAGTCTTCACTGGCGCCTTCTTTTGCGGAGGACGGAACTTAGCATTTGTGGCAGGAGGGCGAGGAGGAGCCCTCGAGGCAGCTGGAGCTCGAGACTGTGAAGCACTCGCCTCAATGGCCCTTTTGCGGCTCTTAGAGGCAGAATAAATAGCATTGTTGTTCTCTTGAGTCAGAGCATCACTGATAAATTTATTGAAAGTAGTGCACTTGCTAGTGCCCATAGTCTTCATCAGCTTTGGGCCGAGGCCTCTTTTAAAGCTAGCAATTTTCTTGGAATCGGTATCCACAAACTCGGTGGCATACCTGGCCAGGTTGTTGAAAAATTGTAGATATTCAGTCAAGCTTTTATTTCCTTGCGACAGCCTCATGAATTCTGTGTGTTTGATAGCCATAAGACCTGGAGGAATATAGTTCCCACGGAATGCAGCCTTAAACTGGTCCCAAGCAATCGGGACATTTGCAGGCAGTGTGGAACGATAGTGGCTCCACCAAATACCCGCTGGACCATGCAATTAGTGAGAAGCATATTCAGTCTTTAGCTCATCAGTCAGGCGAAGCAGACGAAACTTTTGTTCAATAGTATTCAGCCACTCATCAGCTTGCAGTGGTTCCTCCACCTCCTTAAAGAGCGGGGGCTTAGTATCAAGAAAGTCCTTGAAATCACTGTATTGATTGGGTTCTGGGCCCTGACGGCCAGGACGAGCCTCCCGGTTAGCAAGCTGGCGCATAGCATCTGCCAGCATGCGCTGCCCTTCAACCACGGTCTGCATTAACTCAGCCGGGGTAGGGGGTGGTGGAGGGGGTGGCTGTTCCTCATCCTCATTGCCACGACCTCGACGAAGATTGTACGACATCTGCAAAATGCATAGCCAATGAGCACTGACGATGTGGGAAATTTGTAGATGAATTATTGTAAATATGTCAAACTGACTTCATGAAATAGACTTCTCAAAATACTCATGACACAATACTTCATCACAACCGCACAATCCCTTCAAGCGGATCAAATGGTGCAATCATGCAAGAGAATCCAACAAGATGTACTTTGATAAAGGCTCACACACAAGGAGCACAGCAGTTACTGAACCGTTTACGTTAAAATCTACGTGATTTTTGATCTTTTGCCCGGGACTTGGATTCAATTTCAAAGTGTTTAGTTGACTGAGAAAGGCTACTTCAAACTGATCATAAAGAGACTTCTCAATGGTATAGCTCCATGGTGGATCATGACTAGCCACCTCGATACCAGCGCGTGCCAAGCAGCACAACCTTATGTCGCGCGCCATAGGAGGCCCTCGGTTTCGTCGCGGCACCGAAGGGTACTAATCGTGACACCATCATCGAACGCAACACCATAAGACATCCAATTGCGATCGAAATTAACAGGTTCCAACTAAACATCCAGGAAACATAGGGTTTGACCTTACATCTGAAAAGTCAAGTTATTACAAAGCCTCACTCCAACACAGGGAGGGCACAAAAGACCATCCTAACATCATAGCTACGTGATAACTACTCTAAGCATCGTCCTCAGAGTCGGTGTCAAGGATCTCCTCTCCGTCCTCATCACTAACAGGCTCTAACTCCTCGTCTTCTTCTTCTGGCGCTTCCTCTGGTGCGGCATCTTGGGGTCCGTTGACCTCCACTTCATCATCATTTTCAGCCATAACGATTTCCGAACCCATGTCCTCATCGACGTTGTTGTTTCGAGGCAGCAGGGGATTAAGCTCGTTGTTCAGGCGGTGCACTTCTTCATGAAGATTATCATTGTATTCTTCAGCATTCTCCAACTGTTGCTCGAGCTCAAACTGACGAGCTCTTAGAACGTTCTCCTCATGCTAGGCTTCATCCCTCTGGTTCATGACACGGACCAACATGCGTTGACAGTTGCGGTTTGCTACCATCAACCTTTGGACTGCAAGGGTTTCCTGGTCACGATCACGAATCACTTGCTCCAGTTGCTGACGCGCTGCATTCCTGGCAGCAGTCACTTCAGCCAACTCTGCCCTCAGCCTTTCCACCTCAGTAGGCTCAGGGCGGGGCTCACGTGGAGCGAGCTGGTGACGCGGTACCCTGCCCCCAGTGGACTTACGAGCGGTCCTCTTGGTACGTGCCATCTGTAGCAACAAGATAAGATACGACTTAAAGTGAGGATCATTTAGGGGATACGAAATTTAATTTAGTCGGGAGTACCAAAATTTTTAAGGAGGGAGTAAATGATGTGTATGATATAATTAAACATGATGCATGCATGTTCCGTACGCCCTCTCACCTTAGTAGAAACCTAAAGTTCTAACGCTAGGCGGTGGCATACATACGTTCTCTCATATAAGCGAAACTATCGGTCTACTCGTTACGCTGTTAGTGTACCTGCAGAAAACCTCATTTCAGCCCAACAGTTTCCCAATATATGCACACAAGAAAGCAGTAATTTAAATACTTTTCATATACACATCCCCAGATGTATATACTTCAGTATCAAAGCTACCCGATTAAAGGTTCCCACAATTAAGTGCTTACATAATTACATGGTTTAAACATGTAAGTATGCAAGTCACCAAAACTACTCTCCCCTAGATCGCCGGTTGGACGATCATGCTCTCACAACTCACACTTACCAGAGCGTCGAGGCAATCGATCCATACATTACCACCCAAGCGGATGGCATCCATACAATATCATGCCGTATGGACGACGAAACAAAAACAAACAAGGCCCCCAAGTTAGTCTTTATAATAAGCCACCTAAGATTCCTTATTTGGGCTAAGGGATGTGATCACTGGCATACCTAAAAATAATTTTTAGAGTTTTAACCCTTTTTCATAATCAAATACTTTTGTTTTTAAATACTCGTACGATGTGTTTAATGTTGAATTATGCTCCGGTACCAGCTGTAACAGAACCGACCAAATTATAAGAGCACAAGTACAAAAACAAGCACCGAAGCGCTCAAATTTTTGAACTTGAGCCCATATAATCCCGGTAGTCAATCGAAACCACGAAGGATTTCAAACCAACTTGCTTACAACCAGGATCGCATCATTCAACATACAACATCATACGTTACATTTCACAAGTAGTTCTGAAATAAGTTTACACAAACGGAGTCGCAATTATTACAAACCAAGTTTATAAAAGTAGCGGAAGCAAACGCACACCAGTTGTTTAACTACTGCCAGTCTTGATGATCAACAACCCGCAAAAGCATGAGAAAAGTACATAAAAGATGATCACGCCCAAGTGATCTAGTCTTCTTCACCCGCAGGGTGGAGACAAGTTTTGCAGAAGCCTTGATAGAGCATATCATCTGCAACAGGAGGGAATAAACCCTGAGTACTGGAATGTACTCAGCTAGACTTACCCGTCGAAAACCAGAAATAAGATGACACCAAGGGTTATGCAAGGCTTATACAAGAGGCTAGCTGACATAACATTTTGCATAAAGGCATAAGTAATTAAAACTTTTATAGCCTGTACTAGCAGTTATTTTTAGCATTTACCTGTCATCTATCTTAGCACCTGTACTAAACATGCACTTGATTATAATCAAACAATTATCATCATTATATCCAGAGCAGGTACGAATTGTGGCAACATTGTATCATTCCCTTAACCACCGGTTCATTTAATGAGATCTACGTTGCCGCTGCTCAAGTCAAGTGCTCACTAACCGGGAGCAACGGCGATTCGAATCGAATTCCTATCCAGCTGGAGGGGTATTTCTAACACTCACCGAGTCACGCCTGGCGAGGGCTTCTCAGGTCATCTTTTGTACAGTTCAGGAATCGCGGGCCCGAATAATGTCGCGTCCCCAAGGGCGACACTCTGCCAGGTGATAGGGACTCTAACCCCCCCTTGGTCTCACGCCAATGTCTCCAAGCACATCCTTTCTCTCCTCCAAGATGCAACCTACCATTCGATTCCCGCCCTGAACCATACTACTCGACTTCACGGTCGAAATGACTTATCCGGCCAACTAAGTGTTAGACTGCGTTCAACATGACTCAAGGACGTACAGCGAAGCAGTCCTTAAACGACTCAGACGGGCATAGCTCCACACCCAAGATGTGAAGTGTCTTGCGGCTGTACTATCGAACTCCCGCCCGGTCTCAATTTCATTTTAAGGCATGGTTCCATCCACGATAGCCATAAAGCCACTCGTGACTCCTTCCTACATCTCGCGGATGACCGGAAATCACCCGACTTCTACCGAACTAAGCAGGGCTAAGCATTGACACGTGCCTAAACCTAATATAGGATTAGGTACGATATCTGGACAAGGACAGGTATAATGCAACAAGTGTTTTCATATAACTCCTACAACTTAATGCAGTAAATAATTAAAAGTACTAAAGATTAATTTATAAAACAGTAGGTTCAGCATGCACCGGGGCTTGCCTTTCAGAAAGGTCGAAGGCCGGTGGTCAGGGCACTCGGGCAAGTCTTCAGCGGCATCTCCTTCGCCGACTGGTTCCGCTGGCTCCTCTGGCTGGTCCTGGACTTCCTCCGGAATCACAGGCTCGAATTCGAGGAGAGTTACCCCCTCCGGTACACCTATTTCATGAATGCACAATAAATATTATGAATGCATAAATGGGTGCAACATGCTCGGAATAAAATGCATTTCAGAAATAAAATACTCTATTCAAGTTACTTTATTAGTACGTGCAAATCTCTTCTCCGGTGGAGAAGTACTTACCTAATCTACCCAACCTAAGATATAGTTGTTCCTCTTCGGTTAAGGCCCTACCACCTAATAAACACAAGAGTGACATTATTTATGTTACCACAGTAAGTTATTCTGGACAGCAGCTCAAAGATTCTGACATAACGGAGGATTCCTAACTCCAAAAGATATGATCTAAGACAATCTAGAAAGCTTAAGAAATGTACCACAAAATGTTTTCAGATCACAACACTAAATTCCAAAGTTTACCTAATTGAAATTCCAAAGTTCCAGAATCTATTCTCTCTAAACAGAGAGCAGTCAATTCTGGACTGACACTTTAAACAGCAATAACTCCCAAACTGCTAAGCCAAATGCTCCCAAATTTTGACACAAGCTCATTTACAAATTTTACTACAACTTTGGTATTTACAAGTTTTCCAGCAACCACCTTTATCCAAGGTCAAACCTAGAAATACTATCAGCTGTCCAGAAAACCTAAAATTGTAAAGGTTAAATA
The DNA here is from genome assembly GCA_038087645.1 of Saccharum hybrid cultivar R570. Lineage (NCBI taxonomy): Eukaryota > Viridiplantae > Streptophyta > Magnoliopsida > Poales > Poaceae > Saccharum > Saccharum hybrid cultivar. The sequence continues at coordinate 1,636,549 of JAQSUU010000542.1, forward strand.
TTTATTGATGTGGCAAACATTCTCTAAGACCAAACTAATACTACTACAAGTTCACAAATGTCACAAAAACACCAGAAAGTAAGGTGTGCCCACCTAGAATATTTATTTAAACCCATTTCTTAATTTACTTAAGTAATTAAGTGAAATTTCAAACATATATGTAAACTGCTCCTAAAATTCTACAAAAATTACAGGAGACTCTCTGACACAAAAAGAGGCTACTGTAAAAATTTGAACTAAATTTATTCACAGGAACTTCCTACATAAAATTCACAAGCCCAAAAGGCTGATTTTTGTATAAATAACAAAGCATAGTAAAAAGTGTCAAACAACAGATTTCCTAATTTTCTTAGACACTCTAGGGTACCAAGACATTCTCCAAAACGTTATATGAACATTGCAAATGTAGAAAAATTACTAAAATTCATTTAAGTATTTCCTAGAATAACAAGATAGCATAATAACTTGAAAAGTACTTAAGCACTACTGCCCAAATTTTTACCAAAGCTAGAGCAAGTATAAATTAGCCTACTCACCAAATTTCATAATTTTTGAAACATAGAAACTCAAGATATAATTTAAACAAGTTTGCATGTGATTTAAAACACATTTCAAAGACCTATTTAATTGTCCCGAAAGCTAAACATCACATAGCAAACTCATATTTTTCTAAAATACTACACATCCTGTAGATCCTAACAAAATTTATCTCATAATTTTTGGGCAAGTAAAACCCTAGATCTACATTTTTTAAACATTATCTAAAACTGTGACAGAATAAAAGAAATGAAATAAATCCGATTTGTTACTGGGCCGGCCCGGAAAACCAACGTGGCCCGCTTCGCGCGGCGCGGCCCACTCCGCGCGCGTGGCCTGCTCGGGCTCCCGCCCGCGCGCGTATGACTGACCAGGTGGCCCCACTTGTCAGCGAGAGAGAGGCGGAGGGGCGGAGCTAGGGTCGCCGGAGCTCGCCGTCGGTGAGCCGGCCGACGAAATTGGACGGACTAGCATGACCACGTCATCGAACTACAACGATTGGTGGCAAGAACGGGGCGGCGGAGCAACGGAAAGGTGCTCGCCGTCGGGCATGGCGGCACGGTGGAGGTGCGCGGCGGTACACCGGCGACGGTGAGCCCCTACCGCCTCAACCAAACCCGATACAAGCTCCCCGGAGTCACTGGAAAGCTGACTAAGGGAAAAGGAAGGGATGAGAAGGGCCGAGCCGCTCTGACCACGGTGGCCTCAAACTCCGGTGAGGTCCCGAACGCGGCCGTGGCGGCGGAAGTGAGCAATGTGGCCTCACCTTCACTCAAACGCTTCCGGAAAGGGGTGGAGGTGGTAGAGGGAGATGCTGCGGGGTCGCTGGCGGGAGGAATTGAGCCAAGACTCAACGATGATGGCGCACGAGCGCGGGGAAGTGGCACGGCGACAATGGCACCTCGGTGCTCCGCCCTGGCTCGAAGAGGGCGAGAGGGAAGCAGAGGCACGAGTGAGGGACAGGGTCCGGCTTCGTGGCGTCCTTGAAGACGTCGTGACCCGACGGGTGGGGCCAAGGCCGGCGTACGGCTGCCACCGCGTGGCCACGCATCGACGACGGCCTGCGGCCGGTCGGCCATGACAGTCATGACCGATGTCTGACTTCACTGAATCGCGTCTAAAACGGTGACTGACAGAGCGATTTTGAGTTCATTTTACTCCTAATCCAGCGAGAACCAGGTATGGGTGCTGTTGACAATGTTGTAGAGCTACATGAGGACTACAACTTTGTCAATTGGAGTTTGGGCTGGTTCGGCCTAGATTTGAAACTACAGAGCTCCAAAGTGGTGCCCCTTGAAACTGAAATGCAGTTTCAGAGATAACGTCGACTGAAACCCTAATTTCAAGACACCACATCTCCTAAACCATTTAGAACTAGATGCTGGTGATATTGACAATGTTGTAGAGCTATATGTGGGCAACAACTTTGTCAATTGGCTCAAAGACTGGTTCGGCCTGGTTTGTGAGTTACAAGTTGCCAAAGTGAGGTACAGTGAAACGGTTTTCAGCTTCACCCTTAGCCAAAATTTGCTAAGTCCCAAAACAGCCCCTAATACTGACTTGTGGGCCATTTTTGAGCATGTTCTGTTCATTTTCATGAGATGGCCATATTAGAACTTTTGTTCCTTATGAAATTCTCTACAACTTTGCTTAAGGTTGCTCCTCCATGCAAGATCTCTAAACTAGACTTTTAAATTGGTCAAACCAGATCACTCTAGGGGTCCAACTTAGTCAACAACATTTGGAAGGGCAATTTGGTAATTTTGGTCAACATGAACATTGCTCCACTACTTACCCTAAATGTAATTAAGGTGTTATAAGACCTAATTAACCACTCTATATATTGGTTGCACAAAGTTCCTATTGTCACATACTTTGGAACAAGTAATTCCATACATTCACCCAAATGTTGCAAGCTCATGTTGCACATGTTGCATGAGTGTGTTGCATAACATTTGCTAAATATGTTACACTAAAGTGGTTGACATATCTCACCAAGGAAATTGCACATAAGATACTTATGTTTTGCACACTACCCACTTCTTACTTCACATGAAATATAAACATATGTGGCATTGTTTCCAAAGCATGTTTTACATATTATAAGCTTATGCATGAAATGAATGATGCTTGCTTATGCTTATGCAAATGCAATGCAATTAAGGAGCTAAACACCTGAGGTGTTACACCTGCCTCCTCATCTGATAAATCGACACTCTCCTTCCCCAGTTTAGGAGCAGGCTCAACAAAAGTCAGGGCCTTCCTTGATCCCCCACCTTTGTACTGAATTTGGGTTCTTTTAAAGGGCTCGTCACCTCCTGATCCTCTCGGCTTCTCATCCTCTTCCCCTCCCCTGACTTCTCTTCATTGTGCCAACTATCACTATCACTTCCTCTATGACCACTACTCCCCCAGCTACCAGAACCTCCAGCCCCTCTTCCTTTATAGCTTCTCCATGGCAACTGTGGTCGCTAATCAGGATTCTTGCCCCTAAAATCCTCCCCAAACTTTTTCTTCTCCGGAATATAGCGCCATGCTCTGCTGAACTATTGGGCCATGCCCTTTTGCAACTTGATTTCACAAGACCGATCAGTGTGACCGATTAGCCCACAAATATAGCAGAAATCAGGTAGATATTCATACACCAGTGGACACCACTTTGTCTTCTCCAACCCCCCTCTCCAACATCTAGGGTCACCCCCCTCATCAAGGGCTTGCGGATGTCCAACTGCACTTTCACCCTCAGGAACTCCCCCACCGTCAGATCATTCTCATCAGCATCAATCTCCAGAATAGCCTCTACCATCTCTCCTATCATCTCCCCCGCCGCCTTGTTCATAAACACTAAAGGCATCTTCAAAATCCTCACCCAAATTAGGATGAAGTTAAAATCCACCTCATCAATAGTTTTTCCTCCATCAAATTCAGCAACCACCACCAGATCCTTCCCAAACATCCATGGACCATCTTCCAGAGCCCTCCTCTTCCCCGATCCTTGCAGAAAGGTGAAGAGGAACCTATTCTCCCCTAGATCCTTGCATTCCACCCCCTTAATTGGACACCACACCTTCCCCAGAGACATCTCCAAGGCGTCTGCCCTAACAGGTTTCTCCGTCAGCACCTTCGCCACCGCCTGTGGTTCTCCCCGACCCCTCATCACCGCCCTATAACCACCGATCTTAATGTCTTTTTTCTCATGATCCGACAACTTCAACCTCTCCATCAACCCTTCCACTCCATCCTCCTTCGGATCCATGCGATGCTCACCCCACCACCTGGAACGAACCCTAACTATCTCCGGCGATCAACACTCGGTTAGTAGATGAGGGCTAGGCTCCAAGCGGAGATTTGATTGTGGACACGAACAAATGATGGGACGGTGGACTCGAATGCGTGGATCAGGACGACCAAGATCCAAGCAGGAACATGGGAGAAGGAGGGAGGAAGGAGATGAAACCCTAATCGCCAGGGAGGAGACGTTTCTCGAGTCGCCACGCGGCGCCAAGACTCAGCCTCACGATAGTTTCTCAGATTTGAGATCGAAATGTTTCTAAGATTAAGTATTTGCCACAATGTGGTTTGTCACATTCTATGGTAAAATGGAGTTGTTTGGTTCGTTAATGAACTATGGCAAAATTATGAGGCTAATGTTTGGATGGTTGCCACAAAAATTTGACAAAGTTGCCACATTAATGCGCATCTCATTCCTGTAATAACAATCACTCCAACATGGAGTGTAGTACTGACAAGTGTCGCGCACTTAGCTGCTGTTGAGGATGGCGTGATGGTGAATTTGTGATCCTAAACAAGAGCAGTGGCAGCAGAGAGTTAACGAGGATCGAATCGTAAACTTAATATACTAAAAAAAAGGGATCGAATCGTAAACCGCGCTGCGCGACAAATCGAATGGCCCCCTGTCAGGCGAACGTCACTGCCGCAGTGCGGGCCCCGATGGCCCGAACCTCGTCGCGGCCTCGCGGGCGCGGCCTGCACTACACCGTCTACACGTGCGCATGCTCAGGGGTCGACTACGCCCATCACCCGGGTCACTGGCTAGCAGGGAGGCAGGGACCGTCTCTCCCACTGTCCCACGCTACACCCGCACGTCCTCCTCGGTCCTCACGGGCTCACGGCTGACGGCGACGCCAGCGGCCGTGGCATGATCTATCGGCGGCCGGTGTCTTGTTGGGGCACGGCCTACGAGAAGCTAGTCTGAGAGGTCGGTCCCGGCCTCCCGGCCTCCAGGGAGGGCAGGAATCACAGCGCTCCGACGGGCGACGAGGAGGGGGGACCCTTCCAAACAGCGGTTCCTTTCCTTGGCATGAGAAAGGATCTCTCAGCTTGCACTAGCAGAAGACCCCGCCATTAGATTTCTCTAATAACACATACAGACTAGATATGCCTATGAAGGAGTCAAGATTATTCGATGATTATAAAAGGAGGTATTGCTAGCTATTTATATCCGGAATCAACTTGTCCTCCCAACTAAGTAGTCGTGCCCAAGTCGGAGTCTTGGCGTAATTCAGAGATATCCTTCCTCGAATAGGGTCGTCGCTCCTGGTTGGGTCTCTTCTGATCCGGAGTCGGTGTTCAGCAAATCCTAGTCGGGATATCCGGGGTATGGCATCAACAAAGCCGTTTTTGCTTTTCTAGATACATATCTTTTGTTATATACTTAAATATACATTATGTCTAGATATACATAGTAAAAACAAGGAAAATGTCCAAATTACTCCGCTTAAGTTCGTCATATGTCTATGTATCCTCCTAAACTAACATTTGGTTCAATTTAATCCCTCCAACTATTTCAATTGGTCTAGTTTACCCCTTAACATGATCTGTTATTTTTGTTTCTCCACGTATAAGAAGAGTTTTAATATCAAATTTTGTGATGTGACACAAGGCATAATAAGTTATGCTATAAAAATATATCTTAATTTTTTGCCACTATTTTGATAGCTTAGGAAATTTGATAATAAATTAACACTAGAGATACAATATCATACGAAACATAATGATGAAAGTTTCATAATTCATTTTTCAAACACAAAATATGATGTCCTCTATCATCTCACAAAATTTGAAACCAGAATACAATTTGTACATAGAGAAACAAAAAAAATCTTTTTAAGGTGTAAATTGGACCAACTTAAATATTTGGAAGGAGTAAATTGAACCAAACGTTATTTTAAGGGGTTATCTGGACATATGCCAAACTTAGATGGAGTAATATGGACTTTTTGCTAAAAACAATATATATGTAAAAGGCAAAACGTCTTATTATTTGTTAGGATGGAGCACTATTGAAAATAATATTGTTTCTTAGAAATGGATCTAGAAAAATGTTACCTATACCAAGGGAGAGACTAATCACTACAAGAAATGTAACCAACTAAACCATTAGATTAATTCACTGATAAGCCATGTTTTTATATCCTTTTAGGGAAAATCATATTTCTATAAGTATTTTAACATAATTTTGCGCTGCCTATCCGTAGACTCAGTGTTGGTCCATATTCTATCATTTCTCATATGATTGCATTCATCAAATATTTCCTCTTATGATCCCCACTCTCCACACAGTTGACGTAGGATAGGTCAAAGTAAGGCGTGACACAACTCAGATGTTGAAGCAAAGACTGTAATAGCACTTCAAATGATGTCTAAAAGTCATAAGCATGTCACACTATAATTCAGCCCAACGTCAAACACGTACTTTTGGCAAAATTTGAGGTATACTAGCCTAAATCACTCTCTCCTATTTGATGACCATCGTCATTTAGATATCATATTATGCTAATAGGAAAATTTATGTATACCTAGAGATTTTTGGCGGAATGAGAATTATTAATCAATAAAATAATAATGAATGATGATTTTTTTGTTCAATGGGTGTGAAGGGTAGACAATACTAAGAATAACTTGAAAAGAATAAGTATTGGGGAATAAACCTTTGGCTAAATGTAACCATATTTTTTTGGCTCTTAGTTTTGAAAGAGGTGAACAAAGTAAAACATAATCTAAATAGGGTGAAGTGTTTAGGGTGGATAATGGGAAGAAAGTCTTATTTTAGGAAGATATTTAGGTAGGGAATAGAACTCGGAAAAGTTTGTATAATTGTTGCAATGAAAAAGGCTGGTTGGTTTGTGTTTGCTACGACAACGAGGAATGAAATTTTAGTTTTAGAAGCACTTTTGGATGGGAAAAGATGAAGGAAAGGATTATACTAGTGGAATTGCTTACAATTTTTAGTTGAATGGGATAGGAAGATAAAGAATCATGCATTTCAAAAAAATATGTGGAGATATACAACCATGCCAATATATATTATGTTGAATTTTATATGTGTGATAAATATGAGACCGGGAAACATTGGAGGATACAAAATGGTGGAAAAACTCAAGATTTTTTTCTCTATTCCTTGTCTTCCAAAATAAAATACAAGCAAGGGTAGCTTTGAGAAAAAAAGATAAAATAGGGATGCAATGCTTGTTGTAACTTGTGTGGGGTTCTAGAAACGGTTGATCATGTTTCCTTTCACCGTATTATGTCTTGGGTGATGTGGATTGGTATTAAAGTAGCACTAGAGTGGGAGAGAATGTTTATCAGTTCACAAGATCCTTTTCAAGGTGATTTCTTTGAAGTGTGGTCACTATGATACCAGACTTTTCATTTTTGCAATTTTGATCCAGGCAATGTGGACCATGAGAAACAAAATTTGTGTCAAAGAGGAAATTTCCTAAAACATCCTTAAAAGTTTCTTCATGGTTAGATGTCTACAGAAGTGTTATATTCTGTTAAAGAAAGCAGAATATAATTATCCTGGTGGCAATATGACGCCGATGAAGAAATGGATTGAAGGTTTTTTTGAGAAGGCTAGAGATATGGAGGTGGAAGGGGGCATCCGATGTTATGTGATCTGGCTAGGTTCTAGTAGCCAGAGTCTTCTTTTGTATCTTCTTAGTCTAGTGGAGGTCCTATATGCTTTGAGTACTTTAGTTTGGTCGTGCCCGACGCTCTTATTTTAAGGTGAAATCCGTAGCATTTATGTCTGTTTGTTGTTTTAGAATATACTAGTAAACATGCATGTGCGTTGCAACGGGAAAGAATCAAAATCCGTATCTCTACTTGTTATTAAAGATATGTATATTTTGCATTTAATCCATCAACAATATAATTAAATTAGAACATTCACCATCTATAAAAATGCAATTTAAAATAATGCCAACTAAATTATCAAATTCCTTATGTCGAGAAAAATAAGTAGAAATATACGAAGATATTTAATAATCCATGAAAGAGCTTAAGAGTTTAATCATCATTGCAAATCATCAAGCTAATAGCTTTATTCAAACTGCGGAGAATACATAAAATTTAAGAAAAGGCAAGGCCAAATATTACAACCCGTTAGTCCAAAGGAACTGGTATTTGTGTATATATGAACTCCTTAGAAAATCCAAGGAACATAACCTGTTGGAAGTTGTAATACAACATATGGATAATTGGATATGCTTATGTACCTCATTAACCATCTCTCGCAAACGATCTTTCTTCCAATTGTCCAGTAGTTGATGAGACACATGTAAGATGCATATGGATGGTGGCTACTCAGTTTGTTCTTTCTCAAATTGCCGTATATCCATAGAACTTTCAACTGTGATGGACCATCAGAAGATCATTAAAATGAGGTGGACATTTTGCATCTGGTTGACAATGTTCAATGTATTCGTTGGATTCATAACTGGAGATGAGTTTGAAGGGATGGGATTTGGCAGCGGATGGTTCATATACGGTATTCTTGGCAACTGACTTAGGCCTTGTGTTTCGGGGATGCAATGCAACCTGAATTTATGCCTAGAGCCATTGGTGGCATAAATTGATGACCTCCAGGAAACATCATTGACTCCATCCTGAAGTCATCCACACGATCTGAAGCATATTTTTCAGTTGGTACCAGTAAATGATCTTAAGTTGGAGTAGCGGCTAACCTGAACTTGCAATTGCACGAATTCAGATACTCAATTGTCTCATCTAATATTGACACTTTGTCAGTCAGGAAATCAGTTAATTAACTAAGTGAAAAGGTCAATGGAAAACAAAAGAAACATATTGACAATATATATCACTACTCACCAACAGAATCTTATTAATTAAGGGACTTGCACCTGACAAGAAATTGTTGCAGTGCGGTATCAGGCTATTAGCTATTGCAACGGGCCTATATTTTCATTGATCTGGTCCCTTAGTCTCTACAATTAGCAGCAAACAGCAATGTCATATGAACAATTTAGCAAAAAAACAGTGTTTATGAGTTCGGCTTGGCTAGCATAGTCTGATCTTGGCCATGTGTTTCAACCCAAATTTATCGACGATTTGGTCTCTTCAGTTGCCTCTCTGGCATTCTGCAATTTCTTCATCAGTTCTATTCCACAAAACAAATAAGCCTTGGGAGTTTCAGGTAAGGTAAGATAACAAAAACAATGACTATCATACTAAAAAAATTGATTACAGTACCTTTCATCAACAAGAAAAAAATCCAAAGCTTGATTACAAAACCTTACCAGAAAAAGAAAACAACCAAGCAAAGAGCATCTGGCAACTAATGAAGATCCTTTCACAACAATCCAATAAAGTAAATTTTGTATGAACTAATCAACTCAATCCATCACAGTAGTTCATCTAATGTAAATCAAAGTTAATAATACATCTATGATATCAAAATACAGCAATCTGGCAACTAATGAAGATCCTTTCACAACAATCCAATAAAGTAAAATTTGTATGAACTAATCTTCAAAAATCCCACCTAATACTACTCATCAGTACATAAGAACAATCATTGAAAAAGCTAACCTTGTTCATCAGATCAGAATATTTGGTTCTTGTTCAGCTCGGCAAGATCAAAATTTCGAAGGTGCGGTGTGTTTGTTCTGCTCGACGAGATCAGATTTCGAAGGCGAGGTGTCTACTTCTTATAGGCGAGATCAAGAAATCCTTCTACACGTCGAGGATATCCCAATGACACCTTTCAGTTTTATAGTTCCAACCAGAAATTCGTGTCGAACATGGAAAAGCAAAAAAAAAGAGAACAAGAAATTTGTTTCGAACTAAGTTCATCTCAAATATACCTTGGATTTTTGTGTTAGGATCTGGAGCCTTCATCGATTCGATTCCAATTCCAATCAAATTCAGATTCCAATTCAAACTCGGTCAGACAAATTTGTTGACGGCGCATCGGACTGGGCGGGCAGAGGCGAGAGATCCGCACGCGCATCGATGATCTGTGCGTCGGCGTCCATGCCGGCAACGGACGCGACGCGTTGCACGGCCGTGGAGGAGGCATACGGTTGAGTCATGCGCGACAGTGGCAGCCTCGGGCGCGGCGTAGGACCCACGCAGAGGCGCTCCCGTGTGCCGGGCACCCTGGGCGCGTGCGCGGTGTACCCACGTCCGCCGCCGCACGCCACAGAAACGACACCGCCGCTCCGCACTTCCCAGCGCCACTCGCCGCTTTTTATCGAGAAGAAGAGGAAGACGGAACAGGAGAGGAGAGGAGCGACGGGAAGCGGAGGGCCGGGAGTCTCATGCGAGGCGATTGGGTCAGAATTGGGCCGAAAGCTCATGACCAACAGGACGGTTAAGCTAGATTAGAATGGGCCGGACGAAAAAATAAGTCTGAAATTTTGTCTCTTTAATATTAGGTATAGATTAAAAAATCTTAACCACTTTCTACAAAAGCAGGTTTTGCCTGCATAAAGAAAAAGATGTCCGCTAGCATTTTTTTAATAGTGCAATACTTTCTTGTCCCACTTCTGAATGCACCTGAGTCCACATAGAAATCCCAAATAGGAGTTAATAACATCAACTATTTTTATTTAGGTGTATGGTCTGAGCCATAGTGGGTAAGATTATTTACATAATTAATGAGTGTGGTATTTCCTCTTAACATTGCCAAAACGTGATATAAAATTTTGATCAACTAAAATTAGACAAATGCTATTAAAAATTATGGCCAAAACTTTGATGGACTAACAGTGTAACATCCCGGCCCAGGGCTTAACAGGATTAATAGGATACTCATACCAACAAGTTGTAACTTCTTTTCTAGAAGCTTATCTCGAAAGAACTCCAAAGTTAAGCGTGCTTGGCCTAGAGCGATGGGTGACCGACCCGGAAGTTCTTTCCGGGTGCGCACGAGTGAGCACAAAGTGACCGGGAAGTTCTTTCCGGGTGCGCACGAGTGAGCACAAAGTGCGCAGAAAAAGACTTGTGCTGGTCTGTGAGGGCAGTCTATGTCCTAGAAAGCAGTCAGATGTAAACGGGCCCAGCCTCGAGGAGGCGGGATGTTACAAACAGTTAATTAGGCCACCCGAAATCCACTTGTCCAGAATTATATAATTGTTGTAATGAGAAAGGCTAGTTGGTTTGTGATTTCTAAGCCAATGAGGAATTAAATTTTAGTTTTAGAAGCACTTTTGGATGGGGAAAGATGAAGGAAAGGGTTAGACCAATGGAATTTCTTACAATTTATAGTTGAATGGATAGGAAGATAAACCATGTGTTTTATTTAAAAAAACAAATGTTGAGATATACAACTTGCCAGTGTATAATATATTGACTTCTATAATGGTGATAACTATGAGATCGGGGAAACATTGGAGGATATATAATGGTAGACAAACTAACGAGTTTCTTATTTGCCTCCAAAATAAAATACAAGTAGTAGCTTTGAAAAAAAATAGGGATGCAATGCTTATTGTAACTTGTGTGGGGTTCTAGAATGGTTGATCATGTTTTCTCTCAAGCGTATTATGTCTTGGGTGAAGTGGACCAGTATTAAAGAAGCATTGGAGTGGGGGAGAATTTTACTAGTTGATAAGATCTTTTTCAACGTGGTTTCTTTGGAGTGTGGTCACTATAATACGAGACCTTTTATTTATTTATTTTTTGCAATTTTCATCTAGGCAATGTGGACCATGAGAACAAAATCGGTGTTAGCAAAAATTTCCTAAAACACTCTTTCAATTTTTCTTCATAGTTTGATGCCTGCAAATGTGTTGTATTCTGTTAAAAGAAAGGTGAAATGCAATTATCTTGATGGCAAGATCGATGACGCTAATAAAGAAATGGATTGAATGTTTTGTGGAGAAGGCTATAGATATGGAGATGGAAGGGGGCATCCGATGTTACGTGGTATGGCTAGGCTCTAGCGACTAGAGTTCTATCTTCTTTTGTATCTTCTTAGTCTAGTGGATGCTTTAAGTACTTTAGTTTGGCCATGTCCGGCGCTCTGTAAGGTGAAATCCATAGCATTTATGTCTGTAAAACATTTATGGCCAAAGTTTTGATTGACTAATTTGTTAGTTGGGCCACCCAAAATTCACTTCTCAAAAATTTGTATACTTGCTACAATGAGAAACACTAGTTGGTTTGTGATTTCTAGACCATTGAGGTATGAAATTTTAGTTTTATAAGCACTTTTAAATGGGCAAAGATGAAGGAAAGGGTTAGATTAATGGACATGGTTACAATCAGTTGAATGGAAAGAAAGACAAAGAATAATGTGTTTTTTAAAAATATATATGGACATATACACCTACCAATGCATACAACAACAACAACAACAACAACAACCAAGCCTATAATTTTTCGGGTCTCATCTCCATAAAAGTAGCTAGTTTTTATGTCTGGCTCGCCACACCTAAATATAACCCTCCTCTTTTACCAGGGCTTGGGACCTTGCTATGCTGAGACACCAAAGGCACCCCAACATAGGCGGAGTTACACCTACCAATGCATATTAGTTTGAATTTTACGGAGGTGATAACTATGACATCGGGGAAAAGGAGATAGAATGGTAAACAAATTAGAGACCTTTTTTTTGTCCTTGTCTTCCAAAATAAAATACAAGCATGCGTAGCTTTGAAAGAAAAAGGAAAAAATAGGAATACAGCGCTTGTTGTAACTTGTGTGGGGTTGTAGAAATGGTTGATCATGTTTTCTTTTAGTGCATTGTGTCTTGGGTGATCTGGACCATTACTAAAGAAGCATGGGAGTGGGAGAGAATTTTTATCACTTTACAAGATCTTTTTCAAGGTGATTATTTTTGGAGTGTGGTCACTATGATACCAAATTTTTTATTTTTGCAATTTTAATATAGGCAATTGGACTACAAGAAGCAAAAATTTGTGTCAAAAAATAAATTTCCTTAAACATCCTTCGAAGTTTTCTTTTCTTCACAGTTTCATGTCTTAAAAAATGCTGTATTATGTTAAAGAAAGGTGAATGTAATTATCTTGATGGCATGATAATGTCAGTGAAGAAATGGCTTGAAGGTTTTGTGGAGAAGGCTAGAGATAGGAGATGGAAGGGCGCATCCGAAGTTGTGTGGTGCGGCTTGGCTCCGGCGGGTCGAGTTCTTTCTTCTTTTGCATCTTCTTAGTCCGGTGGAGGTCTATGTGATTTGCGTACTTTAGGCTGTGTTTAGTTCCCCATGAAATGCAAAATGCAAAATGACAACTACTTTGGAATGATAAAATGCAAAATACCAAAAATTTCATGGGTGTGTTTAGTTTCATCCAAAATGCTAAATTTTTCATGGGGTGGATGAGAGATTTTTGGTTTTTTTAGCCTCTTGAGGCCAAAATCCAAAATGGAGAATGTATACCATTTGTCAAAAATTTTATATGGTGTTTAGTTTCATTTTGCAAAATGATGGGACAAAACCCAAATTTTTTAGGTGATGTGTTTAGTTCCCCATGGAATGCAAAATGCAAAATGCCAATTACTTTGGAATAATGAAATGCAAAATGCCAAAATTTTCATGGGTGTGTTTAGTTCCATCCAAAATGCCAAATTTTTCATGGGGTGGGTGAGGGCTTTTTGGCTTTTTGGTTTTTTTTTGCCTATTGAGGCAAAAATCCAAAATAGAGAATGGATACCTTTTTGCTAAAAATTTTGCATAGTGTTTAGTTCTATTTTGTAAAATGATAGACTAAAACCCAAAAATTTTTAGATGAAATAGGGAACTAAACACACCCTTAGTTTGGTTGGGTCCGACGCTCTTATTGTATACCGGAATCCCTAGCATTTATGTCTTTTGTCGTTTCATAATATATATAAAAAATTAGAATTCTTTTCTTCAAAAGTTGGTTTTACCCGTGTAAAAAATAACCACTAGCATTTTTTAATAGGCCACGCCTTTTTTTCCCAATTCTGATCGCACCTGAATCCATATAGAAGTCCCAGAGGGGAGTTAATAACATCAACCAGTTCTTTGCATATTCAATGTGTGCGGCAAACGTGACATAAAATTTGATCAACTAAAGGTCAATTTGGTTTGGATGTTAAAGTTTAACTAATACTGTAGCACTTTCGTCTTATTTAACAAAAAGTTTTTAATTTTGGACTAATTAGGCTTAATAGATTCATCTCGTAAATTACTCCTAATCTGTGTCAACATGCATGCAATTAGTCTACATTTAGTACTCCATATATTTACCGTAATATTGATGTGATGGGAGTTAAACTTTAACATGTTGTTATCAAACGGGGCCTAACATTAGACGAACGCGGAAGACAGTCTATGCCACAATTTTGATTGACTGTAAAACATTTATGGCTGAAATTTTAACTAACCGTAAAAGAATTTATATACTCTCTCTGTACGTAAATAAATGTAATTCTAGCATCTCAGGTGAGACTAACGAACAGACTAAGGCCCGGTTTAGTTTCCAGAAAATTTTGCAAAATTTTTTAGATTTCTCGTCACATCGAATCTTTGGACACATGCATGAAGCATTAAATATAGATAAAAAATAAAACTAATTACACAGTTTAGACGAAATGGACGAGCCGAATCTTTTAAGCCTAATTAAACCATGATTGGACAATATTTATTAAATAACAACGAAAAGCGCTACAGTGCTATTTTACCAAATTTTTCAGATCTAAACGCAGCCTAAACGTCGCATGTACCCTCCCACTGCAACTGACGTCTGCTACCACTGCAGGCTCGAGATGTGCAAATGACTGCATCCAGCACCCAACAATACGATATTTTGGCAGTGTTTAGTTACTTCAAAATTCCAAAAATTTTACAAGATTCTCTGTCACATCAAATCTTTGAACGCATGTATGGAGCATTAAATATAGGTAAAAAAATAACTAATTGCACAGTTTGTCTGTAAATGTCGAGACGAATTTTTTAAGCCTAGTTAGTCCATGATTAGATAAATTTTACCAAATAATAACGAAAAGTGTTACAGAAACTCTACACACACTTTACACCCATCTAAACACACCGTTTATTGCTTTTTCATCTCAGCTAGTACACGCCTGCACCATGCATGCGCTGACACAAGCGACAGATAGCACTCGGTTTTTACGTTCGTAGCCTGTTACTCTAAGGTTGTGTTTAGTTCACGGGTGGATGGTAAAATACAAAATATCAACAGCTTTGAATGATGAAATATAAAATGTCAAAATTTGCATGCGTGTATTTAGTTTCATCTAAAATACTAAATTTTTTTATGAGATGGGTGAGAGCTTTTTGGTTTTTTGGCTTTTTTTTGACCTCTTGAGGCCAAAATTCAAAATAGAGAATGAATACCTTTTTATTAAAAATTTTGCATGATGTTTAGTTCCATTTTATAAAATAATAGGTCAAAACCTAAATTTTTTTAGGTGAAATAGGTAATTAAACACACCCAAACTTACATTCTTTTGCGAACAACTCCTGGACTCCGCGTTTTTTTACCGTACAGAGGGAGTAACTCGTTAGTGGGGCCACCCAAAATAAACCTCCTTTCAGACCGCTCTAGATCCACTCTCCGATTTTGAACGTTGCGCAGAAGCAGAAACCTGATCCAAACAAAAACCAGGCCAATCTTGAGAACACCTGCTGACAGATTCCAATTCAGGCTGTGTTTACTTCCTCAGAAAAAAAGTACTGTGCAAACAAAAGATTCCTCGTCACATTAAACTTGCGATACATGCATGAAGTACTAAATGTAGATGAAATTAAAAACTAATTGTACAGCTTGGTTGTAATTTGCGAGACGAACGTTTTGAACCTAATTAGTCAACGGTTGGATACTATTTACCAAATAAAGCCAAAACGTGCTACAGTACTTTTTTTACACCTTTTCGCGGAACTAAACACAACCCTTGTTTAGTTCCCAAATTCTCCCCCAAATTTCACTATGCAAAAAGGAGATTCCCCATCACATCAAAATACCGACAAATGCATGGAGTACTAAATGTAGATAAAATCAAAAACTAATTGCACAGTTTTGTTGTACTTTGCGAGACGAATATTTTGAGTCTAATTAATCAATTTTTGGACAATTTTTTGCACTAAAAAACAAAAAAGTGCTACAGTGGGGGTGGCACTGTGCCAAATCGGCCACCCCGAGTCGGCAACTAAGGGCCGGTTTAGATCAAATAATTTTTGCAAAATGGCACTGTAACAAGTTTCGTTGTTATTTGGCAATTAGTGTCCAATCATGGTCTAATTAGGCTTAAAAGATTCGTCTCGTCCATTTCGTCTAAACTGTGTAACTAGTTTTATTTTTTATCTATATTTAATGTTTCATGCATGTGTCCAAAGATTCGATGTGACGGGAAATCTGAAAAATTTTGCAAAATTTTTGGGAACTAAACAGGGCCTAAACACGGCCACACCCTCAACCGTCTGCTGCCAATCTCCCCGTACGTGCGCAGAGCGCCGAGTAAGGCACCGTTTAGATGCCAAAAATTTTTGCCAAAATTTTCAGATTACCCGTTACATCGAATCTTTGAACGCATGTATGAAGCATTAAATATAGATAAAAAATAAAATTAATTACACAGTTTAGACGAAATGGACGAGACAAATCTTTTAAGCCTAATTACACTATGATTGGACAATATTTACAAAATAACAATGAAACTGCTACAGTAGCATTTCGCCGAAAAATTTGCAACTAAACAGCCTCTAACCCGATCAAAGCGAAGCCTCCCGTCCCGTGCAGCGTCTTTCCCCTCCCGTCGTCACCCCGGTGGGTCGCGCCGCGCCGGCGCCCATAAAAACCAAACCCCACGACGCTTTGCTCTCTCCTTCGTTTCCCCACCAAGTCGCCTGCCTTGCCCTCGCCCGCCCACGGCTCACCGCTCGGAGGTCGGAGCCGATACGAGTCGAGGCCAGCCGATCTGGTCCGCATCCGCATGCGCCCGCGCCCGCCCGTCGCCACCTGAGCTCCGGACCCCTGGGCCGGAGCCCATGGACGAGTACCGGACGCCGCGCCGGTCGCCGGCGGGCGAGCGGTTCATCGGCATGTTCTCGTCGCCGTCGACGCCCTCGTCGTCCCCGACCGAGCCTTCGTTCGTCGCCGGGGACGAGCTCCACGAGGACGACTTCCTCTTCTCGTCGCCGGACGCCGCGGCGCCGCAGCCCGACGGGGCCCGGAGCCCGGGCCGGGGAGCGCCGCCGGGGCACCTCGGCCTGCTGGCCGCGCTGGCGCTGCACGAGGGGGACAGGAGGTTCCTGGTCCGCGGTGGCCACGGCGGGGGAGTGGCCACCGCGGCCGCGGCCAGCGCGGGGACCCTGCTCCGGCGCAAGGCGACCATCGCGGCGGCCGCCGCATCCGCCTCGGCCTCGGTGGCGTCGGGGAGCGGGGGCGCGCTGTCGCCCACCCAGTCCCCGTCCCCGACCTCCTCCGCGCGGGCCATCCCGGCGACCGCGAGGCCCAAGAACGCCGGGCCCGCCCCGGCGTTCCACCAGTCGGCGCCCGTGAAGGTGCCCGTGCGTCCGCCCCGTAAGCCAGCTATGGGCCCGTGGGACGAATTCGATGACGACGACGACGACTTCAGGCGCGGCGACGCCGCGATGCTGCCCCCGCATGAGATGGTCGCCCGCGCGTCCGCTGGTGGGGCTGGGCCCGCCGCTCCGTTCTCCATGCTCGAGGGCGCCGGGCGCACGCTCAAAGGCCGAGACCTGCGGCGGGTGCGCGACGCCGTGCTCAGGCAAACCGGGTTCCTCGACTGAATCCGGCAAGGTGACGTGGCTCTTGCCTTTTGTTCAGCAACCGTGTGCTCAGAGTCGTAGATGCGTTACATTAGCTATTAGTGTAGTGGGTTCTACTGTGTGAGCAAAGCGAGAAGGTAAGATAACAAGGTTGAGTTTTCCAAACAACTGCTTGCAATTTTGCTGTCCTTGGATGTCTGCTTGTCATATTACTGTAAGCTTCAGCAGTAATAAGAATTGGTGTCCTGTGTCTGGGTCTGCGAGCTCTCTGTAATCCAGGAGGAAAGAGAGAACAAATTTTTGTCAAGGTTGTTTGTTAGGGGTACATATTGTGATGTTCGTTGAGACTAATGCTTTCTGCTCCTAGTGAAAATTTTGTTAATTTTATTTCATACTCTTTTAATGTTGTTACTGATTTGCCTATGGTGATGAAAATATGCATTCTTTCTATGCTGCTTGCTTGAGGTCTGATGCTCATTCTTGATTGAATCTTCCTACTTCAATGAGCTGCAGAAATGTGATCACCACTAGGACTGATAATACTTTCAGATTTATGTTGGAGATGTATGTGGTTTTGTGTGATGGCATATGAGAATTGGAAGATATATATGTACTGATTCATTCATGCTCATGGTATATTTCCTGGGAAGGACTGGTAGTTGCTACTGGAGCTCTTGAAGTCTTTAGGCATGAGAAGCTGTAGGATCAGTGCTTATTTTTTGAAACTCACGATAATATATTTATCTATGCTCCAGTTTGTAAGAAATTCGGTGTTGATAACAAATTGTTTTCCATGTTCAGTAGAAAAAATGGAAGAAGTACCAGCAGCATATTTGGCATGCAATGTTAGCAAACATCACTGAAAGATGCTAGTTGTACTACTGGTACTACTAGAAGAATGCATAGGCCCTGTTCAGCCGGCTTATAATCCGTACTTTTCAGCTTGTTTTTTCAGCTGGAACAGTGTTTTTCTCTCACAGAAAATCAGCCGGAACGGTGTTTCAGCTTGTTTTTCAGCATAATCTTTATCCAGTGTTTCATGACTTTCTGCCTGCACTTTTGCGGTTTGTATGTTCTATAGTGTTATATTTCAGTGCCTTTGGCTCTGTGGCTGCTGTAGATCCTCTGCAATAATACAAGTTATGAAAGTTGGGAACATTGGGTATCTGGAAGGCCAGAACAATGTAGTTTATTAGAGCTGTTAGAAAAGAATATAGAATGCTAGCTAGATGATCATTGTTCAGAGCTTGTATGGTCTTTTGAAACAAGGTGCTTGTAATTGCCTCTAGGAGTTCTGTGCAAACATGAAAATTACATCAGATCGCTGATACTTCACATGATGTTTATAATGAGTCTTGGCTGGCCTTTTGGGTTCTGTTGGGCAGTCTTTGTTTTTGCTGTTGGTGTTTATAGAAGAACCACAATGGATATGGCCATAGAGGAGGCCTAATACTTTTTTATGTCTTTATCAATCGTGGTTTCGTGGGACAATTTGGTTAGGTTTGGACTGTGAATCACTTAGCTCCATAGTGCCTCTCTGTTAGGGAAAGTGGGTTTTTGGTGCCCTTTTTAGCTAGATTTTGCTTTATTCCTCTGTTTGTGCCCCCTCGGCCCATCTTTCCCCTTATCAATTTCAGATCGTGGGTGCAGTGCTTTAGTTGATTGCTGGACCACTACTCAGCATGCGAAGGATCAGTACAATCACCTTGTTCGCTTGTGCTTATCAGCGCTTATCGGTCAGTTATTCAGCTGTGTTTTTTTTCACAACAAATCAGCATCAGCTAGAAACCAGGCAGCGAACAGGGTGAATGAAGAATGAACCATACTAACTGATCGATGTTATCGCATATGCCATGACTTACCGCATACCGTTCTGTCTCTGCTTCCTTGGGGCTTTGTTGAACGTGAATTTGCTGCCGGGTTGCTCAAATCAATGAGAACTGACAGAAGCATTTTTGTATCTGCTATGTACGGAGTACTATCTGGAATGGAGCATGGCAAGTCGTGCGCCTGTTTGTTGATACAAGCTGCCGCAGATACATGGCAAGTCGCTACCAGTCAAGCACTTCTTTTGGCTTGCACTACACAGGAAGTGAGTCAAAAAAAAAAAAAAAAACAGGAAGTGTTAGACTGCAGCTCGTCGTCACTGTCATGGATTGCAGCAGACGCCAAACTGTGTCCTTTGCTCAACTGGTGTCGAAGATATCGACAACATCTTGCTCTCCTGTGCCTTCAGTCAGCAGGTATGGTACACGGTGTTGGGGGTGGTCGGGCTTGATCAGGCGGTGATTACAGCAGATGACTCTTTCTAGTCATGGTGGCTACGCTTGCGCAAAATAGAAAGCAAGGATTTGAGATGTGGTTTCGACTCCCTTGTCTTCCTAGTCGGCTGACACCTTTGGAAAGAAAGAAACTCAAGGACTTTCAACAACATCAGCTGCAGCACGGGTGAGGTCCTTGGAGCAATCGTGGATGAAGCAAATCTCTGGGTTATGGCAGGTTTCAGGCATCTGCGCAGCCTTTTGCCTTCGACGCTAGCTAATCAGTCGCAAAATATGTTTCATGTAAATTAAACTTTCTCGTATTTGCAGGCCCTAGTCAGGGTTCTGCCTTTTCTAAGTAATCCAAGGACCAAGGATTACTCAGGAACGTTGTAACATTTGACATTCCACTTCTGCTTAATGAAACACGTGTCACAATGACACACTCGTGAAAAAAATATATGCAAAATTAGGATCTATTCGAGGATTGGAGCTGATAATTAGCTGCTAAAAGTAGCTGAGGTCACATTTGAATTTCTAGCTGATGTCTTATTTACCACCTGAAGGGCAGGTCTGGTGCAGTTGGTGAGTGCTAGCTCGCCGAGTCACCAGGTCCTGGGTTCGAAGCCGTCTCTCTGTAGAATTTCTGCGGGGGTAAGACTTTGCTTCGTTTATTCTCTTCTCTAGACCCCACTCGTGTGGGAGCCTCTGGCACCGGGTCTGCCCCTTTGTCTTATTTACCACCTATCTGACAGTTAGCTATTCTAATTCTCTTTAGCTAATACAACTAAAAGTTAGTCGAGATTCGATGCCATTGTCATGCTACATGTTAGTCATGCTATAATTTTTAGGTAGTTGTTTGATTTACTGCCGCAACTATGACATACCATACTTTTATCCCACGTGCTATAGACTTATTTTTTTGCTATAGCTTTGCCACAAGTGGGGCTTTCGATTTTGCTCGCCGTATTTTCTATGACAGTTATAGTTTGACTATTGCTGTGTTTTCTATGGAACTATAGTTTAACTAAGAATAGGTGCGATAATATTTGGCAGCAAACCAAACATACCTTAGTCTAATAAGTCTAATAGGCGCCTATCTGATTTTTTTCTCAGCTATGATGGCTTTTTAGTTCGTGCCTTGAATTTTTTTTATAAAGGAAGCTTTTATTAAATTTCAAGCATTTTACATCGACGTGATACAAAATCTTGAAAAGTGATTCCGGCCTCTGCTTAAACAAGCACACAGCCAACAAAAAAAAGAGTAGCCCAACACATTCTAGTAATCATCAGTCCGTAAACTGATCACCATCTGTTCCAATTGTTGTGACGTCGCCATAACCAAACCCTGCAAATTCGGCTTCTGGAGAATGGATCAAGTACGGAGCCAATGGACAATTGAGTATATAACCTGCTTAACCATAGGGACCAACAAGTAGCGGCTGCACCTAGCAAAACTAATGGATTCAGATTATTACTAATGCCTCCTAACAAGTTGCCAAACATATGTTGCAATGGAGAAGCCCAAGTTGTGGTAGCCGTTGCCAACGAGAGCCTTAGATCATCTCCAACAATATTAACCAAAATAGACCTATACTTGTCTCTTTGGGTAGCCACCCATTTTAATATTACCCATTTTTTACTTTCAACTCCTACGGTACTACCTAAACCATGGCTCTCAAATTCATTCTAGCAGTCAATAACATGTGTTGTCATCCTCCTTCTCTCGTTGCCATTGACGAACTCAGACATCACAAGTCAGCCCCCACCGGAAAAGGGGTCGCGCCATGGGAGGGAAGTCACTAGCAGCCAGGGTAGCGCCACGGGGACGAGAGCCGCCGGTGGCAGGTAGTCACCAGAGGAGGACCGAAGTGGGTCACGCCACTCCTTTCCTCATCACCGGAGGAGCCTGCAGCGAGGGGAGTCACCGGAGGGTCAGCCGAGAAGCCACGTCGGGAAGGGCGCCGTGTGGGGAGCCCTGCCGAGCAGGGTGTTGCGCCCGTGTCGAGGAAAGTCATGCCCCCTCCTACACCGAGGAGGAGAGGCTAGTGGGCGACCAAGCTGCGTAGGGCACGCCGAGCAGGACGCCGACGGTGTGAGGGAAGGCGTCGCGATCACACACATGGAGGAGAAACATGAAGGAAATTTTTTGGGTAACCGAATAGGGGGCAATAGGAATGGGTGGTGGGAGGGAAAAAATACGAGGCCAACAAATTTGAGAGGCCTAGTAGAGGGTCTACTAGAACTGAGTTTTTGACCTCCACTACCCAAATTGGTAATAGGGGATCATTTGGGTAATGTTGTTGGAGATGCTTTTAATATCTAGGCTCCTTCATTCCTCATTCCCAAACTAGCTAATCCATCTCACAACTCTCGATCTCTAGGTCCTATGTGGCCATGGACCAGCCACCCAAGGGTGTGGCATGATGGCTCAACTTGACTGTTGCTATTGATGCTCATCGTGTGGCTTGGCCGACACCTCTTGCTGTCACGAGTCCTATTTTGGGTGTGTTTAGTAGCGTTCCAGCAATACCTCCGTGAACATCTGTGTCACTTTGCCAACCAAACGCATCAGGAGGCTCTGGCTCTGCATGTAAAGCCCTATGAATCACACGAGAGGAGACATTGGTGGGATGTGATGCTGAAAAATGCAGTTTCCTCTAGCTCCATGCTTAGATCCGTGGACTACCGTGGAAATGCCCTCGGCACGGGCAAAAGGAGATCTAGGACATGAGCCGACGTCGTCCCTCGATGCAAAGGTGTACCCAACCTTTTCTGGTGGGTAGCGTCCCACTAGACTGTTCTACCACTGTATAGCAGGCCCTTTCGCCTTTCTAACATCTTTTGTCAAATCAACAAACTTAATGTATGTCGGATCTTTTAAGTTTTGTGTTGGGGTGTATTGTATGTTAGGACCCTATTAGTATCCTCAGGGTCTAATTACATAGTTAAGAGACTTGTGAGATAATGATTATGGCCCATTTACAGCCCCTAGATGCTCTTTTCTAAATACAAGCCCTACCAAGGAAATTGTGAAAATATCCACTCCCACCTCCCGTATAAAAGGGGAGAGAGGTGGAGAGGGACTAGCCCTTATTCATTTTCACTCTCTCAATTGTCTGCACTCTTTGTTATTTGATCCAGGAGCCTTCTGTTAGATAGGAACAACTTTGCTAAAAATCGAGAACTCTCGGATAGAGTATTAGAATGAAAAGACCATTAATTATATAAGGAAGAACCCAGGGTTCTAACCCATTCCATTCCTAGCTAGATCAATAATTTGTAGTGCTTTTGCCTTTCTTGCGTACTTCTAGGAGTCTTTTTTCTTCAGGTCATCTCTCATTTGTTCGGTCTAAGACAAAAAACGAATTTCTACTATACATTACAAAACACTTAAGCATGCCTAGGAACACTTAAACACGTCGCTCGCTTAGCGCTAAACACTTTTTATAATCTGGCTATAACGGGATGATTATTGGGAAAATAGACAAGTGCTACTTACATCCGCACAAGCCTAAGCTCTAGTATGTGTCACTTTATGTGGATCCAATTGGAGGAGACCCTGATTGCCTCGAATATGCCCGAGGGTGCTCTGAAGCTTCACGTAGCCTGTGTATTGCTAGCAGCAGCCTCAAGTTTGTCATAGTTAATCAGCATAGCAACAATTTTAGCATCACCTTGTGGTCCATTATAGGTGGAGAGAAGAAGCAACACTAGATGGAGGCTAACTTTGGGTTCTTGGGTCTGAAAATGATTTACCACATGTTCGACCGGAATTCCCTATTGTTAACATGGAAAACCTTGAAGATGTTTGCTTCTTATTGAACAAGGGCCGCCACTCTGCTGACTTCGGTACCATAACATGGATGGTTGAGTCCACATGAAGGAGCAGCGTCTATTAGATGTCACTTGTTATTCCAAGGAAGTAAGCTTGTCGGATCAGAACATGTATATGACTACTAGAACGATGTCTAAGGGTTGTTCCTTCATCTACAGTCAACTACCATGTTACCTGCTTGAACAAGCTTTAAAAAGGTAATAACATCTCACGCCTACTTTTGCAATGTTCCTGTTCAATATGTTTGTGCAACAACAATAACAACAGCGTCTGCTTATCTTTTTGAAGGGCTGCTCAAGACAATAAAAGAAAGTCAGGAAAAAGGAGCAAAAAATAAGAAAAAAGAGGGAATAAAGTATAAAAGAACTCGGAATACCATCACACTCTTTCTTCATGGCCTCCACCTTCTTCAAGGCCTCCTGGACCGCAACTTTCCTCCGCTCTTCTGCCTCAATCACCTGAGCACGGAGAGCTTTTTCCTCCCTCTGGTGCGTCTGATGCTCAATCTCCATCTCGGCCCGGCAGAGGTCTAGATCCATCTTCAGAACACTAATTTTGGAGGTTAACTTTTTCTCGGTCTCAATCGAGAAAAAGAAGTCAACATGATCCCGAGAGAAAGACTAATCAAACAAGACGAAGGGAAAGAGAGACAAGATGTAAGAACCCAAGAGGACCAGCAAAAATAATAAATTAAGGAAAACCTACCTAGAGTTTTTCTCCAAAAGAAGCAGCACCGGCCGCCAGAATTCCCTAGTCTGTAGTCAGCTCTGACAAGCGACGGGTGGCGTCGAATTCCCGCAACACGTCGTCATCTAGACGCTGACTACTAGTACCAAGGGCAACATGAGGAGAGACTGACTGAT
Organism: Saccharum hybrid cultivar R570; assembly: GCA_038087645.1. Classification (NCBI taxonomy): domain Eukaryota; kingdom Viridiplantae; phylum Streptophyta; class Magnoliopsida; order Poales; family Poaceae; genus Saccharum; species Saccharum hybrid cultivar. The sequence continues at coordinate 1,661,053 of JAQSUU010000542.1, forward strand.
GCAAAGACGACAAGACCAAGGCTGCAACCTGGGAAGTAGAAGCCCTGGCTACCTCCTCAGACGGACCTATAGCCACGGTCACCACCATCTCCAGAGTAGGCAACTCTGCAGCAGCATGTTCAACAGGGGCCACCATCTCCCTCACAGCCATCTTGTTGACCGTGCGTTCCGAGTCCTGAGACTCAGTACGCACGGCTACACCTACGGACTGAGAAGAAGCCGCTCGAGGGTTCAAGGAAGGCGTAGGCGAAGACCTGCAAGACGATGAACAACCTCAACGATACAAGAAAAAAGGAAAACAGAAGCAAACAACCTAATTAGGGTTCACTTACTTGGTTGACTTCTTCAAACTAAAACCCCCAAGCCAAGCTGAAGGTTTCGGCGGAGGCATGGTGACAGAAAAGACATCATCACCACCTCGCGCCAGAGATGTCGTGATTGACAACTGAGCCCTAGGAGAACTTAGGCTCGACAATCGCTTACTGCGAAAGGACAAGGATAAGTCAAAAGAAGTGCTCAAGAATAATAGTAAGAAAATAAAAATACAATGACAACTCACCGACGAGTATTGAGGGTCACATCATCTTCGTCACCCTCCTCGCCCTCAAGCAACTCAACCACAGTACCATCTGAGAAGAGAGAAAGTACAACAAAAGGGATAAAACAAACTGATGTGCTCACCTAGGAGCATGCTACCTACAACTTGAGTACCTAGAAGAGTACCCAGTTGACGAGGCTTCTTGGTGACAGACATGATGGTGGAAGTATCATCCGCCCATGCCCTCTTATTGATGGAACGAGGAGCTCGAGGAACTAAGTGTGGCACATATTCAATATATTGGACTAGTTAATTGCAAGAAGCACCAGGAAGAACTATAGATACTAGAGACTTACTAGACGAAGTCGCTACGACTAGACTTCCTCCAGCCTCTTCACCAGCTGGGTTGTCATCAGCAGGAACCGAATCAACAAAGTTACACCCCAATTCCTATAAGACGACCAAAGGAGAAGGAATAAGCAGAAAATTGAAGACAGAAAGTACCAACAACAAAAGATATATAAAGGAAAGTACTCGTGAAAAGTAAAACAACTCACAGCAGGGGCAGATTATCTCCACAATATTTGAGAACTGCATGGGGGATAATGGTCACCCCCTTCAGAACCTTCCTCAAGTGCTTGAGCACCTCTTCTTCAGTCAACTCAAGGGCAAGAATCATCCGAGATGGGTCCTCAACCCCAGAATACTCAAAGCCAAGATTCTCCCGCTCCTTCAGGAGTTGAACTCAGTGACGGATGTAGCTAGCAATGATCCAAAAACTGGTCAAATCTTGCTGCTTCAGAGTCTGGATTCTCTCAAGAAGTGGCTTGATGGCCTGGAGCTCATCGCTTGTCAAGGGGCTCTTCTCCCAACGATCATTAACCGAAGGACTAGAAACAGAATGAACAACAAGGGGAGGAATCATGTTTGCAGCATAAAACCACTCAGAGCCAGTCCCGAACAGAATCAACAAGATCATAATAAAAAAAGAGGGCTTTCTTCCCCTGACGGAATTGGATGCCACAACCACCCAACAGAGAAGTACTATCACTTCGAGGATGCAGCTTCAAATGGAAAAAGAAATGAAACAGAGAGATCGAAGGAATGATACCAATAAAAGCTTCACAGAGATGGACGAACACTGATAGATGAAGGATAGCGTTCGGAGTCAAGTGGTTCAGAGAAATACCAAAATAATGGAGGAAACGATGAAGAAAGGCAGAAGCAGGCAAGCGGAGGCCAACCCGAACGAAAGAGATAAACAGGACGATCTCACCAGGACCAGGAGTAGGAACCCAATATTGACCGGGGACCTTCCAATCAGTAAAGTCCTCCTGGATTAGGCCGTACTTGACCAAATCACGCAATTGGTCAGAACTGGCCAGAGCTTCTCTGCAACCCTCATGGCGATGAATTCTCGATTCTCGATGACCAAGAGCGACACATCCTCGTCCACCAAGACCTCCTTTGACTTGCTCGATGACTTCTTCTTGCCCATACAATGGTGAGGATCTGAGATCAGCAGCAAAAGTTTGACGGTGGCAGCAACAGCGGTGGTAGAACTCTAGAGGTTAAGGTTTTTGCAAAGGATGAATGCTAAAGGGCAAGGACAGGGTAAGGAAGAAGAAGAAGAAGGGCCCTTAAATAGATTTATAACGGTAAAAACGCGGCCCATCAGGCCCGCTTAACGCAGCATGGAAACACAATGGTCCATTTTTTGCCATAACTGACATAGCAAAAATGACAGACGACGCAACCTTTCACAATGGTACAGTACAACAGACAGATTTCAGACTTATCCGTTCACACTACACCATTGCCGATTTGTTACAGATTGCACAACTCAGAAAGAACTCACCATCCACAAGATTCACAGAGGACGTTACAGTACGCCTCCAGAGAACCCAGATACTTTAGAAACAACCCAGATCATACTCAAAAGTACTCAAACAACAAAAAAGGAGACAACAATTAAGAAAGAAAGATTTTTTATTACAAATATCACCAAAGGACATAAGCTTACAGATCTTACAAGACCTAACGTACTCGGTACTACAATGAGCAAGGTAGCAACAAAGAGCCCAGGCAGAACTCGGCTCTAGAAACGACTACGTGCTCCTAGCCATAACACGATAGAAAACAACCAACTTAGATACACTATTGTCTTCAAAGGAAGGACGCAGTGCATCCAAGACGGATATCAGCGGCACAGCGGAACAACCCGGACCAGACGAGGCTCATAGATATCAGTCTACCCAAGCCCGATGTGATCCTAGATCAGACGTTGATCTGCACCGGACAGTGGCAAGACAGTGTGGAAGGACCAACTCGAAGCTACTGGATGATGGAACGCATCCCACATCATAAGACTTCTTCCACCTACCACCATGTACTATCGGGTACAATGCTGCCACGAGATTAGTCTACCTCTAATCTCGATCACAAGACTTCTTCCACTTGCTACAAGACTTACAAGACTCACAACTCACGCCCAGTGGCTGTTCTATTTCACAAACTATCATAATCATGGCTACGGAGTCTTTAGACTATACAACAAGACACTCGATGAATCGAAGTAGCACACCAGGAGGGTATTTATAGGCCAAAGAGTGGCGTACATAGACTAGGAGCACCAACAGAACAAGCCTCATAAAGGTATCAGTGAAAAGACACAAAGCAGTAAGAAAAGAACACGTGCATGAAGGAACAATATTCAAGGACAATCATATTTGAAAGAATATACTAACACTGTACACCTTGTGACTATAGAGATTTTAATTCAACTGCCAACCACTACCAACATCGGATATAAATCTGGCTACCTAATAAGACAATAGAAGATCCTCTAACCGAGTTCTTAACAATCGAAAAGAACCCAAGCTCGGGGCTGCAGGTGACATATCCTAAGAAGAGATTTTTAGTTTTTTCAACAACCAAAATTCAAGACCCTCCAACTTTTTGTTCCAAATAGCAAGAGGCTCGGGGCTACACTTAGTGAGTGCGCTTTTTCTTCAAAAAATCACACGTCACTTGGAAGACTTCTTCAAGACAGGACCACTTCAAGGCTTCACGTCGAAAGAACCCAGAGCAAAAGAAGTCTTCGAGTTCAACCATGAAATGCTCAGGGGCTTGTTGATGCAGGACCCATAGGGTTCCGTAACAATGTGACTACGAGTTGTGGGCCCTGGCCTGGCCCACAACTAGAGCTAGGAGAGGTGCAACATCCACTACACTGAACCCGAGTAGAATAGGCCAGACGAGCCGGATTCTTATAGGAAGTAACTTCTGTATCTAGTTCAGGACACCTTCTTTAGATCCGACTAGGATTGTAACAGCACCACAACTGTCTCTACCGATCTAAAGAGAGGCTGTGGGCACCCCTATAACAAGAGACAAGATAACACAATTAATCCAACGCAAAGGCTAACGCCGATGGACGTAAGGTTATTACTTGATCACGATCGAGGGTTCGAACCGGTATAAATCGACTATCTCTGCGTTTACCGTCAAGTTCTAGCATGCGTCGAAGCTCGAACAACTGTCCTGGGTACCCCCATGGCAGGCTATCGATGGTCAAACACCGACAGGAGCCCATGGAAATGAGAGTCAATGGAGGGTCGGTCGGGAAGCCACATCAGGAAGTGCGCTGCATCGGGAAGGGCCGCCACTGCACGGGGAGCCCTGCCAAGTAGGGTGTCACGCCCGCATCGGGTAAAGCCATGGCCCCTCCCGTGCCAAGGAGGAGAGGTTGGTGGGCGGCCGCACTAGGCAAGGCGCGCCGGCTAGGGACGCCGGCGATGCATGGGAAGGCGTCGCGATCTCGTGCGTAGAGGTACATGAAGGAAAACTTTTGGGTAGCCAAGTAGAGGGCCAACAAGAATGGGTGGTGGGAGGGAAAAAATAGGAGACCAACAAATTTGGGAGGCCTAGTAGGGGGTGTGCTAGAGTTGAGTTTTGACCCTACTACCCAAATTGGGGATAGGGGGCCATTTGGGTAATGTTGCTGGATATGCTTCTTTTTTTATAAAAGACACCCAAAAGAGTGCTTCACATTTGAGATATCTCAAGGAGAACAAAGGCTAGTACAAATGTTGGACAAAACAACACAAACAACCTCTAAAAAATAAGAGTATATTAAAAACCGATCATCTTCTTCTTTCGAATGTCCACTGCCTGCTGCAGCTTGAAAGTCACACTGCATAAACAGTGAAGAAAAGGGAAACCTACAAATACCCTCGACGACACATGGCTTTGAAGACCGCAAAAACCACTCACCGTGAACCATGAGAACTAGTATATACTGAAAGAACATCAGTAGGAGGAATTGTCTAAGTAACACAGGCTTACAATCCTTCACTATAAAAAAAGGGTGTTGAAGATTCCGGACCTTCACTACTACAAAAATGACTTTGCGAGGTAGTGCCAAACATTAACTGAGGCGGTCACAAAATCCAACCGCCTCATAAAATGCCTGACGATTAACGGAGGCGGTCGTTTTTTTATTTATGGAGGCAGTCATGGCTGCCTGTCTTGTAAAATCGATTAGATGCAGTTGCAAAATAACCGTCGCCTAAAATCGATTTAAGGAGGCGGGCCTTTTAAGAGGTCTGCCTCCGAAAATGGCCTCTTAAAAGTCCCACCTCCATAAATCGTGGCCGAGCCACTCCGCTTAGCGTGGCCCATCTCGGCCCGGTAATGGCTCCATAGTATATAACATGAGAAACCCGCTTATTCCTCCCACCCGGTAGATAGCCAATCTGCGCCATCTTTCTCCCTCAGCGTGTGGCCCAACTCTCTTCCTCTCTCTGCTAGCTCTCCCCATGGCGCACTTGACTTCTCTCTCTTTTCTCCCTCACTTCTCTCGACGACGAGGGCCAGCAGCTGCTCAACACGCTCCGACGGTGGAAGAGGCACGCACCAACGGCAAGGGTCACGCACCCCAACAGCGGTCGCCACGCGCTTCGACAGTGGGGGCCCTGCAGCGGGCGCCGAAGGGGCATGCTCCAGCGACGGGGGTCACGTGCCTCGATGGCAAGCACCGCCCACTCTGACATATCGAGGCAGATATGGTGGATGCGGTAGCGTGTGGCGGTGGGTGGCCCGATCTGACGACGTGCGTCCGGATCCGGTGGCGGGAGGCCGGATCCTAGTGGTGCGCGCGGTCCGGCGAGGATGTAGGCACCGACGAGCAGCTACGGCGGCGACGGTGGCGCGTGGATGGGCTCGTCGGTCCTGTGGATGGGCTTGGTGGGCTTGTCAATGGGTTTTCTTTTTTTGTTTTTTCTGATTGATTAATCGAGGTGGGCAAATCGCCTGCCTCCATGGTCTATGCATTAATAGAGGCCTTTGAATGGAGACGGTTGCTTTGCCCGCCTCCAAAAACCCAAAAAGCCTGCCTCCATAAAGCTTAGTATAGTAGTGCTTGTTATAGAACATACTAAAAGAAGAGGTCGAGATTGTCGCATTGAAAGCAAAAAACCAATAGGTTCCTATAATAAACACACCAAAACCAAGATCTGAAGACAGACTGAACTCTCACTGGCCCTTTGCCGATGCCAGATCGAATGTCATCGAGGTAGGGAGAGACCTTATTCCAAAGTACCATCGTCGCCACCACCTCGTCGGTGATACCAAAACCAAAACCTAGATCAACAAGGATCCACAAACCTAATTTAAAACTATGGAGGGACAAGAGATTGGGTTCCCGCTCCTCTGTCCACCGTTGAGATCACCGGTTAGGAGAGAGGAGGGGGACCGAGCCGTTGTGCTAGGAGAGGACATCGACGGTTGGGAGAGGAGCAGCTTAGGGTTCTCGTCGCTGCTATAATTCTATTTTTAGAGATGCTCTTAATATTTGGGCTCCTTCTTCATGCCCAAACTAGCTAATTCATCTCACAACTCTTGGTCTCTCTCTGGTCCCATGTGGTCATGGACTAGCCACTCGGATGTGGCATGATGGCTCAACTTGACTGTTGCTATTGTTGCTCATCGTGTGGCTTGGCTGACACCTCTTGCTGTCGTGTGTCCTGTTTTGGGTGTGTTTAGTAGTTCCAACAATACCTCCATGACATCTTTATCACTCTGCCAACCAAACACAGGAGCCTCTAGCTCTACATGTGAAGCCCCATGAATCACACTAAGAGAAGACGTTGGTGAAATATGGAGTTGAAAAATGCATGTTCCTCCTGCTCCATCCTTACATCCACGGGCCTAGGGTGAAAATGCCTTTAGCATGGGCGAAAAGGAGAGCTAGGACATGAGCCAACACTGCCCCTCGAAGCGAAGGTGGACTCTAGGGCTATTGGAGTGGAGCAGCACCATCCCTCGACGCAGAGGTGGGCTCGAGCATTGTCAGGGCAAAGTGCATTGGTGGAGACGACGAGCCCGAGTGATGTCGACATGGAAGCGCAGGTAGGCCCGAGCTTGCGATGTTACTTGACGCGGAAGCAAGCTCGAGCGCAGGCATTGGGAGGTGAGGCGGAGGACAGCGTTGGAGGAGGAGGTGAGGCTGAGGAGGCGTGCATTGGAGAAGATAAGGTGATCTGGAGCTCTACCAAACATACCCTTTACATGCATCACTACCCATGGCCTTGAGCCCTCCCTTCGGTCAAGTCAAGTCGCGTCTAGCAAGCCTAGAAGAGCCAACCATGGCTGTTGCCAAGTTTTCATATTCATGTCCCCACAAAATCCCACAATTTATTTAGATATTTCTTGAGTCTAAAGAGTTTCCTGACTAAGTCCTTGAAAAAGGCATAAGCTTCCACTCTAGTCCTAGCCTTGCATTTGATAACAAATTTTTAGTTACTCGTTAACTTTTCATGTGTATAAACAAGTCAAATACTGAAGGCTAAATCCATTTTCAAAGAAGACGGTGCCCTAGCAAACAGTCTGCCGCATATAATTAATAGTTGATATTTTTCTTCTTCTTCTTTCATGGTAGTGTTTTTTTTTGACATATTAAAGTCAGAAACGATGCCATTTTGACGATCATATGTTATTAGCATTTATGCAGCAGACTGTAATGACAAGTAATAAGTTGTTTTTACTCGATGACAAGTAACAAGTTGTGATAACATCTTCATATTATTTCAGTATAATGTCTGATCTAGTCTACATGTTCTTCACGATGTCTGCATTTTTTTTCCCAGATCATTGCTTTCTATTTGATCACCCATAAAGGTTTGCAACTAGAATTTCGTCATGGGTTTATAATTTACAGAAGGTCAGTCCTTTCCCTAAAACACAAGGAAAAAATGTATATGGTTGATTTCCATGTCACTCTCTAAACAAATGGCTTGCCAAATCTTTAGATTGGTATAAATTTTGGAAGTGAACAGACCCTAAATCCTAAAAGGCCTAAATAATCTTTTCTCGAAAGGCCGAAATGTTAAGCTCTATTCGGCCCACTAGCCAAGCCCAGTCGGCAAAAAAGGTACCACCCAAAACACACCCGGCAAGTTCGCATCGGCGGCGGCGCCGCTTCGCCGTCTCCTCCGCCCTCCTCGTCCTCCAGTCCCGGTTCCATCCCGCCGGGAGCCAGATGCAACCAAAGCTAAAAGTGGAACTCAATCAGAAAAAGAAAAAAAATACGTAAAAGCAAACTTGCTCCGCAAGACTGGCTAGCCCTCCACGACTCTTCCTGCTCGAAGCCTCGAACCGCTCCTCATTGCTGATTCACCTGCCTCGGTGCCTCACTGCCTAGTGCCTCCCCAGGCCACTGACGCGCGCGGCCTCCCATTTCTGAGCCTGCGCCGACCGCGAAGGGGCGAGCCGATGCGACCGATACGGCTGCCGGAGCCGGAGCCGGAGCCGCCTGGCGGGGCCACGCCGGAGATCTTCGCCGCGGGCGGAGGCGCGACGGTGGTGCGCCGCGCCGTCGTCATCGGCAACGGCTGCGCCGGCGCCGAGAACCAGTGCCTCGGCCTCCTCCGCGCGCTCGGCCTCAGCGACCGCCTCACGCTCTACGTAAGCCCCCTCATTGCACTGCCAGTGCCAGCCTGTGGTGATGGTTTGGTAGGATTGTTCATCAAATTCATGGGAGGATTGGGTTAGTTACTCGTATACACTTTACAAGTTCAGGTGTCCTTGCGTATATTTAATGCCTGATTGGTAATAGCAGTCGCATTTCTGACACAACATTTGGACTGATTGGTGTAGCTAGAAAACAGGAGGATTATCCATACTCCTTCCCTTTCTTTTGTAAAAAAAAATCATGGAATTATTTTGGTGCCTCGTGTGTGGAGTGGATCCATCAATCCATCGGACATGGCCCATCGTTTAAGGAAAAATCATACTTGTTTCTTCACTATATGTTAGCTGCGGTTGGAACTATCTATGTACTCCCTCAGTTCTAGAAAGAATGCAATTTTAAGACTCGTGTGTTGTCCCCAAAAGAATGCAACTCTAGCTTTATGTGTGGTAATTTCTTCTGGATATGTGGGAATTGCATTCTTTCCAGGACGGAGGGAGTACGTACCTGAGGGGGGGTTTATATATCTGAATACCTGCAAAAGAGGGAATGGTCCGATGTAATCACTCTTTGAGTTGAAACTAAAATGGATCATCAGTTGAATTCTTCAAAATTTCTTAGTGTAAATCCAGTTAATAATTACTGGCCAATGCATTGCCACATGCCTGTGTTGCGATAGCAGCCAGACAATTCTTGGTGCTTTCTCTACCTCAGTGCAGATTGTGAATTTTTTTTGGGCTGTTTATTTTGATGCATCTGGAGTTCTGAACATATCTGTGCCCTGATATGCTGTAATTAATGCTCACAAAAAATAAGAAGAAATGCGGTAACTAAATTGTTTTTTTCCCAGTGCCACCACAACAATGTGTATATTAATCCTTTCATTCTATGCTAATGGTTGTTCCCTGAATATATCTGGTCTCAGCGTGCTATCAGGCCAACAGGAGGAATCAATAAGTTGCTGCATTTTCTCCCAATCTCCTTGCACAAATTAGTGGACCAATTTCTCGGACGGGTATTTTCTGATACAAGTTTTGCAACAGTGGTTCAAGTAAACAAGTTGGCACAGTATTCTGCCTGTAACAGTCAATCTTTTGGACCGTCTTCCATACTAGAAGCAGATACTCAAAAGATAGTAACCATGGTCCGTGGTACCTTTGAGAAGTAAGGTCCACATCCCTTATATCTTTTCTTTGCTTTTCAGAACTATACATATAAGCATTATTTCTTAATTTCTGATAATTGTCTTCTGGTCCCTGTTTCAATTTATGAGTCAGTAACCCCATGCTTCCATTTCTTCACCACATGATCAGTTTTTATGGCATGAACACCTTTTCCTGTATAATACCACATTCCAGTTATATTGCTGAGGTTTTGTTGTCATCTTAGGTATAACTGTACAAGGAAACCGTAGTATTATCATCCCGAATAAATATTAACCATTGAGGTTGCTAGCATGCGTTACGTTGATTTGATTATCATGATATATCAGACATCCGTTGTCTGACTTGTGTTGTGTTGTGGTAACATGCTTCCAGGAATAAAAGTTGAAAAGAAGAATGAAACTACATGGATTTCAACAGACAACTTTTCAGAAATTAAATGATAGTTATTGAATCTTGTTGATGACTTTTGCTATGCAAAATAGTGACTAGCCTAAAAATTAAGACTTTCATCATTAGGTTCTCTTACAATGTCAGCACCTTGCTTCATCAAGTTCTGCTTCACTTTCAGAGAAGGTCCTGCACTGGTGGTTGCTTGTGGCCGAGATACAATACCATATGCAAGTTCCATAAGGCGTTTAGCTCCAGATAATGTATTTGTCATTCAGGTAGGATACCTGGATCAGTATACCCGTTGAATTCATGGTATTCAGTTAGATATTTTCGACTAATTTTTCTACATATTTAGCGAATCTTAGCTTAGCAAAGTGATATGTGTTTCTTCCAATTCAGATACAACATCCCAGGTCTCGCCTTGGTAGGTTTGATTTAGTTGTGACCCCTCATCATGATTACTATGCTTTAACCACAAAGGGACAACAGGAAGTTCCACGCCTTTTCAGGAGATGGATTACTCCACAAGAACCACCTGGTCCTAATGTGGTATGCTGCTCTTTTCTTTTTGATTGAAAAATGCCCTGTATGCTTTCATCAAATAATGGCTGTTTGTTCTGAACTGTGAAACTTGCAAAGTCAGGTCCTCACAGCTGGTGCGCTGCACCAAGCAGATTCTGCTGCATTACGCTTTGCTGCTGCAGATTGGCATGCTGAACTTGCTCCTTTGCCTAAGCCATTAGTCGTAGTAAACATTGGTGGACCAACAAGTAAATCTTTCCCACACTCTTGCCTTTGCTGTCTATTTATGATTCTATTCCATTGTGCATACATAGTTCAGGTTCTTGTTTGACTTTGATTAAGAAATGGAACAATCATGGTACCAAGAATGGCACCGCAAATTATTATGAACACTGAACACATAATTTCCTATACAGGAACCATATTATCGTCCTACAATTAAACTCTAGCCCTATGTTGAATCCACATTTTATGTATAGTATTAACTTCGATGACATTTTCCAGAGCGATAGTATGGTTAACTAAGCTTTTTAACCTTATTTTTCGGTCTAACAAGATGCCTGAAGAATGGAGGAGAAGTATATTAGTACCTATCTTCAAGAACAAGGGAGATGTTCAAAGTTGTACTAACTACCGTGGGATTAAGTTGATGAGCCATACGATGAAGCTCTAGGAGAGGGTTATCGAGCATCGCCTAAGGAGAGTGACACATGTGACCCAAAATCAGTTTGGGTTCATGCCTGGTAGGTCGACCATGGAGGCGATTTTCTTATTACGACAATTGATGGAGAGATATAGGGAGCAGAAGAAGGACTTGCACATGGTCTTTATTGACCTCGAGAAGGCATATGACAAAGTACCGAGAAATGTCATGTGGTGGGCCTTGGAAAAGCACAAAGTCCCAACTAAGTACGTTACCCTCATCAAGGATATGTACAGGGATGTGGTGGCGTTTGTCCAAACATGTGATGGCGACACCAGTGACTTTCCAATTAAAATAGGACTGCATCAGGGGTCAGCTTTGAGCCCTTATTTATTTGCTTTGGTGATGGATGAGGTCACAAGGGACATATAAGGTGATATCCCTTGGTGTATGCTCTATGTTGATGATGTGGTGCTAGTTGACGATAGTAGGGCGGGGGTTAATAGGAAGTTAGAACTATGGAGACACACGTTAGAGTCGAAAGGGTTCAGACTTAGTAGGACTAAGACCGAGTACATGAGGTGCGATTTCAGCGCGACTAGGCACGAGGAGGGAGACGTTAGCCTCGATGGGCAAGTGGTGGCCAAGAAGGATACTTTTCGGTATTTAGGGTCGATGCTACAAAAGGATGGAGACATTGATGAAGATGTTAGGCATAGAATTTCAGCCGGCTGGTTGAAATGGCGTCAAGCTTCTGGCGTTCTCTGTGACAAAAGGGTGCCTCAGAAGCTGAAAGGTAAGTTCTATAGGACGGCGATTCGTCCGGCGATGTTATACGGTGCTGAGTGTTGGCCTACAAAAAGGCGACATGTCCAGCAATTGAGTGTAGCAGAGATGCGTATGTTGCGTTGGTGTTGTGGGCACACAAGGAGGGATGAGTCCGGAACGACGATATTCGGGATAGGGTTGGGGTGGCACCAATTGAGGAGAAATTGATTCAACATCGGTTGAGATGGTTTGGACATGTCCAACGGAGGCCTCCTAAGGCGCCGGTGCATAGTGGAGTTCTAAAGCGGTGCGATAATATAAAGAGCGGTAGAGGTTGACCTAAACTAACTTGGGACGAGTCCGTTAAGAGAGATCTTAAGGAGTGGAATATCTCCAAGGATTTAGCTATGGACAGGAGCGCTTGGAGATTGGCAATCAACGTGCCTGAACCGTGACCTCTTTTTGTCTTGTGCCCTTTATGTCCCTTTATGTGTCTCCCTGTTTTTCGTCTCTTTTGGGTTTCATCTCTAGCCTACCCCAACTTGCTTGGGACAAAAGACTATGTTGTTGTTGAAGGTAGTAACTACTTCACATTTTGGTCATTTTCTCATTAATATGGACTATGGAGTGATAATGCTAATCTCTTTGGTGGGAGATAGCCTACTCCCCCATGCCAGGTACTACGTTACCTCATTAATGGTGCCCTCCTATGTATAGGAACTGCTCAAGTGCACAGATGTTAGATCCCTATGTTTCTATTCCTTTTTTTTTTTTTGCTTGAACACGCAGGAGATCTGCATATCGTTTCATTAATAAGATAGGAGAGAAACACACAAGTGGAAGGGAAAACTCCTCCCACCCAAAGACACATCCAGAAACACACTTACAGAACACGCAAAAGAAAAAACTAAGAGAAAGACAGCCTCAAGAGAAAGAAAAAACAGAACAGGTGACCAGAAACTGCAGGACTAAAAAATCACATAACCACATTGAGTGCCCTGACCAAAAGCTCCTTGAGATCCCTATATTGCACCACTCACTAGATAGACGTTATGACATTCAATATTTCAAACCCTTTCATACAAACTCTTGCATTCTGCATGTTCTTCTTGTTCATTTAGTTATTCAGGAAAAGGTAAGAACCTTTTCAAGTTTACCAACTTTTGGAAACTAACAAAACAAAGGCTATAGACCTTCACTTGTTTCAATAGTCATTTATTACCTTTAACCCATATGTTGTGGTCGATTTTTAACACCTCTGTACGAATACATGAGCAGTTCTAATGCATAGTGTTTTCAATGCTCAGGAAACTGTAAATATGATGTAGACCTTGCTAAGCAGCTGGTGAACTCACTGCACAATGTTCTGAAGACCTGTGGAAGTGTCAGAATCTCATTTTCTAGAAGAACACCTCCACAGGTAGGACTACCAGGGCCTCTGATCATTCTTTTTCTTTATTTTTGTATGAACTGTTTCTACTTAATTTCTAAACTATATATTGGCAGATGTCTGATGTAGTATTGAAAGAGTTCAGTACACATCCTAAGATTTATATCTGGGACGGTGAAGGTACATTCATCGATTCACATATGAGATTTGTGAGACATCTTTAGCTTTATGTGATATATGAGAAATTTTATGCTGAGCAGATTTTTATCACTGCAGATCCTAACCCACACTTGGGCCATCTTGCATGGGCTGATGCTTTCATCATAACAGCAGACTCTATAAGCATGCTAAGCGAGGCATGCAGCACTGGGTGAGCTGTTATGCTATATCCTTCCTCTCTGGCAGACTCTCACGGGGAGGCATCACTAAGCTTTCCAGTTTCACTTCTTACAGGAAGCCTGTATATGTCATTGGAACTGAGCACTGCAGGTGGAAATTTTCAGATTTTCATAACCGTCTACGTGAGCGCAGGGCTGTCCGGCCTTTCACTGGACTGGAAGATGTAAGCCTTTTTAACTGCTACCCCTTGTAATTTAGTTTCATGGTGCTGATATATTAACTTGTATATTTAATTCTATTGAGCAATTGTACAAAATTGATTTCCCATCACATCAGTTTTGGAACTCTTCAACATTGAATTTCTTAACATTGCATTGTCCTACTGACCAATATTCCAGATGTCAGATAGCTGGAGCTATCCTCCCCTGAATAACGCTGCTGATGTGGCTGCACGGATTCGGGAAGTGCTTGTGCAACGTGGATGGAAATTGGGTTAACAGTAACCAAAGTAGACAATTAATTTTTTTTGGCCCAAACTCAGATATTCAAAGAACTGCACTCCAGCTATCATGGTTACACAGAAATTTGGTATTTAGTTATGTCTTGTTGGTGAGACAAATATGAACGGATCATGTGCTATTTTGCCAGCTACCCATGCATCAGCTTATTGTTGTGCTGTAAAGGTGACAACTGACCCGCAACCAGAGTTTAAACTAATTACTGTTATTAGAAGAGGTGGTCACGGGTCACATGGCCTCATGGAACATTTTACAATTGCAGTTGTGGGCTGTAACTGTGTTGTGTTTGTTGTTCTAGGCCGCAACCTTAGAACTCCGGGTTGCCGACCCCACAAGCATCGAAAGCACAAAGAACAACAAACGCCAAAGACACAGAGAACCACCTGGCGAAAAGCCCACTAGAAGCGGCTCAACCTGATCTCATTGACACGGAATCGAGTTCCTCCCCATACAACCCTGGCGGGGGCACTATTTATACACATCCGTAGCACTTACGTGGACGTAAATGCCCCTACAACTACCCTGATCCGAGGGGATATTCCCTTTCGCCGAGGGCACTCCGATCTTTTCCTACCGCGCCTCCCCCGGGCTCTAGCTGCCCCTGTCACGAGTCGGTGGTCCCGTCTGCCCAACTATGGTTGTTGGGCCCCGAGACGCCTTTCCCTTAGCGACGAAAAGGGGTGAAGAGTTCCTGCAAAACCAGAGCAAGTCACATTGCGCTAGGGTCCAACCAACCCTGCCCTTTCGCCCCGGCGGCCATCCTATCACCTGGCTGAGCGAAAGCATCTTCTCTTCAAGCCTGCTCTTAAGCTGCACGCGGGTATCCGTCTTAGTTGAATGCTTCCTTTCACCCTCT
This sequence comes from Saccharum hybrid cultivar R570, assembly GCA_038087645.1. Classification (NCBI taxonomy): domain Eukaryota; kingdom Viridiplantae; phylum Streptophyta; class Magnoliopsida; order Poales; family Poaceae; genus Saccharum; species Saccharum hybrid cultivar. Next base: position 1,676,152 of record JAQSUU010000542.1, read on the forward strand.
CAGGGACGCGAAAGGGGCTGATCGCTGAGCAACCCCCTTTTCGCTAGCAGGGGGCACGAAAGGTGACGGCGCAGCCCAACAGTAGCCCCTCACCGCCACCGTATGCCCCTGGTGACGGCGGCTCCGGTTTACTTCCAAGGATTCCTTTACTGATTCTCCTACGCCGTCCCCTAGAGGTGCAAAAGGATGTGCGGGTTTCTTTCTTGGTGCGTGCCATCGCTTTTGCGACTCTATTTCAGGTCGCAAGACTATTTTATTTATCCACTTATTTTGTTAAATTAATTAATTAATTAATTATTATTATTATTTTGTGCTCGAACCATCATTATTCCTGCGGCCGCTGCTATCGTTTCAAAATCTGTGACATTTGGGGATTCGCGCCCGCATCGGTTGGGAGCGCCTATAAGTACCCCGCTCGCCATTTGAGAGAGCTGTGCCACCCTTTGCCCCCTTCTCAGAGCTCTGGCTTCCTAGTCCTTTTGCTTTTGACGAGCACTTGTGCGCCCTTTCCGAGCTTCTTGGCGAACCTTGCCTTGTCCTTTTGGCTCAGGTATGTTCTATTTTTCACTTTCTTTTTAATTTTGCCGTTTATTTCTAGCGTGCGCTTCTTTTTTCGTTTTTTCCTTTGTTAATTTGGCCGCCACTTTAGATGGTGCCCTTGGCAGAGTTCTTCGACGGCGTCCACGCCTTCCGAGACGTCGAGCGAGAGCAGGAGTTCTACCAGCTCCCGCGTTGAGTGAAAAGATCAAGGCTCTCCTGTCGGGCGAGGTTTGGGACCCTATAGTTGGAAAGAAGCTACCTCTTGAGTTCGGAGCCTTCAACTTTGTTCCGAAGAAGACGAGCGGCACTATTTGCATTATGTGCCCTGACGGCAACGTGCAGGAGGCTGAGGCGAATGGTTGGGAGCGAGCCTCTCCGCTTGTTTCTACTCTCGCCGAGTGGAAAGGCAATCGCCTGCCGACCTTTTCGAAGTCCATAGAGGAGAAGGCCCGTAGCGGGGATGCTTTCGCGCTGATGTCTTGGTTTCAGATAAGCCAGGACTTAGTCGAAGAATGGGTGGCTTTGGGGTGGAGGCCACTGCAAACCTACACCCGCTTCTGGGATGTGGTTTGACGTGGTGATTATCGCGCCCCAACTCTTGACATAGCGTGACCTGAGCAATTTCCAAATGACCAGGTTTTCGTCGAGTTTGTCGAGGGGAAAGCCGTTGGAATTTGTGGCCCATACCTAGAAAAGGAGGAAGAAGCCAAGATTACTAGCCTGGGCTCTCGGAGACGTATCAATCGCGTGTCCGATTTGATGGGGGTTCAGTATGATGATCGCCCTGTGCTAGCGAAACCGAAGGATGATGCTGCCGAAAAGTCAAAAGGGAAAAACCTATCCTTGTGAAAGAAAGGGCCCTGATAAGGAAAAAGGGCAAAGGCGCGCTGTCAGGAAGCGCAAGGCCTCGGAGCCTGGTGACGTGCGTCTGGGTCACGAGATGGCCAGGCCTTCAAAAAAGAGCCAGAAATTTACTCTTGGAGGCTCGGACCGCGATAGTGGCGCGGCTGAGGCAGGAGGGGTACGTGTACGGTTGCAAACGGCGCGGCGGCGGTCAGCCCGCCCCGCGTCCGCAGCAGCCGCGAGGCAGTTTGCGGTTAGATGCGGCGGCCCGCATAACGCCGCTTGTATTTGCGGGTTTCGCGGCAGCCCGCGTAGCGCGCCACATACCTCGTGACTCGCTGACGCTTATGCGGATTTCGTTGCGTCCGCCACAATGTTGCTGACCCTAAACCCGGCCAACCCATCCATGGTCGATGACGACCCCCACGCCGCCGTGGCCTCCTCCTCTGCCGGCGCTGACGAAGAAGACGAGGACACCAACACCATGGCCTCCACTCCAACTCCGATGTCGTCAACTCCAAGGGCCAGGGTCCTCCACCGTCGTGCCGTCAAGATGTGGCTGAGGATGGCGCAGTAGTCAGCAACATCAAAGTTTAAAACAGGTCAAGGACGCAGGTGGCCGCAGCCTGCATCAACGTCGGCATGTCCGTATCCTCCACCCATGGCTCACCTCCTGCATCAAATTTTCGAACTGATGCTTGTTTGTTGCTTTTCTTATTTGTATTTGATTTTCTTTTTCGGTTTGCTTCAGGGCACCTCGACGTCCGGATGGATGGCGCCCAAAAGGCCTGCTGCCGTGACATCCTCCATCTTTGATGAAAATGATGTTTCCTTGATGGAGATGCCGTCGCTCCCTAAGGTTGCGCCGAAGAGGCTAGCCCCTCGTGACGATGGCTCGAAAAAAATGCAAGCAAACGTCTTCTCACCTTGAGAAGGCGAAAAGGACCAATCAAGAAGGGCGTGAGAAGGAGGCTGACCTGACGAAACGCTCTGATGGTCGGAGGCTTGAGAGTTGAGACAGGTAAGAGCCGTTTTTTACCAAGAGGCAGTCCGGTTGACTCCTAGCTTGGCGAAAGGGTTGCTTTTGGGTCACAACCCTTTGATTTTGGGTGCAAAGGAGGGGGGCTAGGGTGAGCCCCGCTTCTATTCGGGGTTAAGTTCGTCGAGCGAGACAGACCCCGAGAGGGAGGAGTCAGAATTCAGGCGGGGCGGGCTCTTAACGAGACCTGCACGCTCGGCCCGCAAAGCTTTCCTTCGTGGCTATAGTGGCCCAGCTGCAAATGTTTTGTGGCCCAACGTCTTTGAACGCGCAAAGCCCGTTGGGCAAGAGACAAAGCTTGCTAGAACCCGCAAGACCCGCAACAACTGCATCTCTGAACCCTACAGCTATCGCGCCGGTACGGTGGCATCGGGCATCGCCCTCCTCCGCTCGCCCTCCTCCGCTCGCCCTTCTGGCTCGTCCTGGCCCTTGGCGCAGATGGGAACGCCGATTCCGGCAGTGGCAGGCGGCGGAAACCTAGCCCTCGACTTGCGCTCCTCCATGGTGGAGCAAGAGGAGGCAGGAGAGGACGGGGGCCATGTAGCCTCCAAGATCCATGCGCCGGCTTCTGCGGGATTGGGGTAAGGATTTTCTCGGTTCCCTTTGGTTTTGGTTGTTTACATACTGGTGGTTCTCGCGGTTAAATCTTGATTCAGCTAGTGGGGGTTTCATGTCTGAATTAATGTTGTAAGAAATCAAGTTACTTTCTTGATGTATGCCCATGCACCATCAGGCAGTAACTGGTGGTTCCCTGAAACATCCTCTTACTGCAGTTCGCAATAGAACAGGTGCACAGAAGCAATGACACTTTCACACTAATCAGAGCTGACACCGTACCTACTGGCCCCCCTTCACTTGGCATCTAGTTTTGAGTCATCAGGATTTATTGAACAGGGATGGTAGTTGCAAACTGTTAAAATTGTTTTCTACACAAATTACTTGTTAAAATTACACACACAAAAAAAAAACACTTGAGTCAACATATTATACTACACAGAAGACCGCAAGCAGCAACATCAGCTGAGCAACAACCCTGCCAAAACCGTGTTTTGTTTGGCCAGTATTAAATAAACAACAATGATCATGTCAACATCATGACATTCTGCTAACCATTTATTACCTTCTTCTTGAATGCAAATCAACATCTAAAAAGGACTGTCGTCGGAAGACAGACAATTGGTACGAAGCATGTAGTCACAGGCTTGATTACAATGTGTAGGGTATCATACCACTAGTGCTAATGCAGTAAGGTCCTAGGAAGTTTCTTGCTTGACTTGGTATTGAAAATATATGTAGCAGATACTAGGCGCTGTCCAATTCAACAAGACCTTGGAGAAGGCACTTCAGGTTGGCATGTCCATTTACCATGAAAGAGGAATCCTGGTCAAAAAAATTTATGGACAAGCCCAACTCTCCAGAAAAAGGTTCAGAAACCCTGATTCTAAAGAAGTGATGCAAAGTTTGGAACTAATTCGTACCAACTAAGAATTTTAAAATTTTCTCTGTACCCAGTCTAGAACAACAGGAACTCCAGATGAAAAGTAAAGAGCTAGGAAATTGCATTCCTAAACTTTGACTCACTTATACACATCAGCCTAGGACTATACTATCAGCTACAACGCCACTAATATGGATCAAACTTAACTCTGAATGCGCATTTGGCACATCCAAAACTGGCCCACTGTTAGAGATAGACACTAAACCAAATACAGAACTTATGCAAGAATGCTAAGAAGGATCCAGGAAGGTGAGAACGGCCTCTGAAGAGCCTCAAAACAGCAGCACATTGAACCTGAATTCGTGAAAAGGTAAACCTGAATGCTAAGCAGGATCCAGGAAGATGAGAACGACCTCTGAAGAAACTCAAAACAGCAGCACATTAAACCTGAATTTGTGAAAAGGTAAACCTGTACTTCTGAGATAATTTTCTTGTTATTCATTGTCGTCGTCATCATATAGCAATACAATAGATTAGATCAAACTCACAATAGCAATTCGATCAGTGTCTAAACCTTGTAACCTCAAAATTAAGATGGATGAATGCAATGCAAAGACAAAAATGCTATGCCTAAAATTTAGTCCAGATTCTATAGTAATAGTAAGCATGCAGAGTATAGAGCCACGGTTTAGACACTGAACAGGGAGTCATCTAGTTTTAATAGTTTTCTATGCAAGTAACTTGTTAAAATTGTTTTGAGTTATTCTGTTTCTTTCTCTGAAATCTTTCTTCGCTACGTTCTTTCTCCGAAATCTGATCTATTGACTTTAAATATGTTATTGTATTCTATCCAGATGTGCTGGTGTTGACATGGCACTGCCATCTGAGCTTGCGCCAGAAGAATTGAGTGATCAAGAAGCAGATCAACAAAGGAGTAAGCATACAACTTCAAGGAGTCTGAACGTGAAGAAGTCATTGCTAGTGAAACGGAAGTCATCTGCTGTTAATGCTCCAAAGCCTCCAACAGAGAAGCGGAGGAAGTCATCTGCTTCGAACGTGCAATTTGTGAGGTCCCCGATTCTGAATAGGATCCTAGCATCGCCAAGGATGCGCCACTCCAGAGCCAAACACCAGAGGTCACCATATGCAGGATTGTCATCTTCAACCTTACCCGATGATACAAGAACGACTGCTTCTCCTAATTTTGGCCAAGGTTAGATTTAAATTGCTGCGTGCACTATCATTATTTATCCTAATCTGCTGCTTTAATGTCTACAAAAAACTAGTATATTTATTTGCTGCTTTAATGCTGTCCTAATCAATACTAGTATACTTTTGCTATAGATTCATCGAGAACAGTTGAAAGGCACAAATCTATCAGCAGAGCCCTCGGCCGGCGCTCCACTGCGGTAGAGGAAGATGAGATAGGAGAGGATGAGGGTGATGAAGCATCCAAGATCCAGGCACTCACTTTTGGGTAATGATTCCCTCAGTCCTCACCTCCCTTCAGCAGCTCTTTGCGCAATATTTATTTGTTTCCTATCATTTCAAAATTAAAATTTACTGTCTTCAATCCAGCCGTGACAGGATACATATGGAAACTCTACCATTTGAGGCTGTGCCAGAAGATGTAGGACAACAAAGGAGTATGCAGCATCAAGGAGGCAAAGATGCAGCATCAAGGAGCGTGGATAGGATCAAGTCCTTGCTGTCAAAACGAAAGTCACATGTTGTTAATGCTTCAAATCATTCAGCAGGAATGCAGAGGAAGTCATCTGCTTCACATGTGCATTTTGTAAGATCTCCGGTACTTAATAGAATGCTACAGTCACCAAGGATGAGCCAGTCTCCGGTACTATCTGCAAGATCATCATCTTCGTCTTCATTTGATGATACAAGAATGACTATTTCTCCTGATCTTGGCCCAGGTTAGATTTAACTTCCTGCATATTAAAGCAACCAGTTTATGTCTCAATTTTTTCTTGACTTTGTTGATTTGTTCTGTCTTGGCCAGGTTCCTGTTTCTACTATCCTGGTCCTTTAGATGAAAATTGAATATTAATTGTATACTTTAGTAAATGCTTGTACTAATCAATACTTATATAATTATTGTATAGATGCATCAAGACCAATTAAGAGACGTAAACTTAGATCTGATGTGTGGAAAGAATTTGAGCCTATTTATGAGGGGAATCTAGTAGTACAAGCTAAATGTATTCATTGTTTGGAGCTCTTGTCTGCTACTCGAGATAATGGTAGAAGTGCTTGTCGTAGGCATTTGAAAGTGTGCAAAGAAAGGACTAGAATGAATCAGTTGGTTGAAAGCATGAACACAGGACTATCCCCTGATTCACTAGCTCTGAAGAATTGGAAGTTTGACCAAGAGGTCTCACGTAAAGCCATGGTAAACTTTATCGTATTACAGGAGCTGCCCTTTAGTTTAGTTGACCATGCACCATTTCAGAAATTTATTGCTACCTTAAATCCTTGGTTTACCATAGTGTCTAGAACTACAGTTGCTGAGGATATTATGAGCTCATATGAGGATAAAAGGTTAGCCCTTCGGGAAACTATCAAAAATTCAAATTCAAGGGTCTGTCTAACCGCTGATTTGTGTACTTCAAATCAGAACCTAGGTTACTTGTGCATTACTTGCCACTTCATTGATAATGACTGGATGTTGCAGAAGAGAATAATAGGTTTTGGTCTTGTAGCTTCGCCCCATGATGGTTTTACTTTGTTTAATGCATTGTTGAAGTGTTTGCAAGAATGGAAGTTAGAGCACAAGTTATTTAGCATCACATTAGATAATGCAAAGAACAACAACAACATGGTTGGTTCCTTAAGGAAAAATCTTTCAGAAAGACACCTTATGCTTGGAAATGGTGATCTGCTACATATGCGTTGTGTAGCGCATGTGTTGAACCTTATTGTCAAGGAGGGATTTAAGGTGATAGATGGTGCTACTAACCGCATTCGAGATAGTGTCAAGTACATTAGAAGCTCACAAGCCCGTAAACAGCGTTTCGAGGAAATCATTGTACAATTAGGTATATCCTGTGAGAAGAGACCGTCTCTTGATGTTCCAACTCGGTGGAACTCAACTTATTTAATGCTAAAGTCTGCAATAGAGTATAGGGCAGTCTTTGATGTTATGGAGTCACAAGATCCTAATTACATGGATAAGCCTTCTAATACAGATTGGAACATGGCAGACCTACTTTGCAATGTGTTCAAACCCTTCTATGATGCTACAAATGTAGTTTCTGGTACATTATACCCAACAGCAAACCATTGCTTCCATGTCCTATGGGAAGTCAAAGAAAAAATAGAAACTTTGGAATCACATATAGATATTTCCATTGCAGTTATGGCGAGCAAAATGAAATTGAAGTTTGAGAAATACTGGAATATATGCCTGTTGCAGATATGTGTACCAGTAGTTCTAGATCCTAGGTTTAAGTTCAGTTTTATATCATTTCGTTTGAACGCCGGTTTTGGTGATAAAGGTCCAGCATACACTGAAATGGTGAAAGCCACAATGAAAAATCTGTTTTCTGCATATTCAGCAATGGCACCTGATTTAAGCTACTCACAACCCGAGTCCAATGATGGAAGTATTGATGAATATGACTGCTGGGTAGACTTTGAACAACATCTTGCAGCACAAAAAAGGAAGAGAATGAAAAGTGAGCTTGACACATATCTGCAAGATGATCTTTTCCCTCGACAAAAGAAATTTGATATTCTGCAGTGGTGGATGATGCATTCTACAAAATATCCTGTGGTTTCGCGTATGGCAAGGGATTTGTTAGCAGCACCCGCATCAACTGTAGCTTCTGAATCAGCATTTTCCACTAGTGGAAGAATTGTTAGTGACTACAGAAGCTGACTAACAAGCAAGAAAGTTCAAGCCTTAGTATGCCTGCAGGATTGGTTGAAAGCAGAAGGTACATTTTCTTTTAATTGTACAAAGTAGTTAAGTAGCTTATTGTTAGTGTGAGTATTCTTGTTTGAGCAATAACGACACCTTATAACTCATTACTCACTCTTGTTTTAGGTTTATCAGATGTTAAATTATCGGAAGATGATATTGGCGATGGCGACGATCAAGTAAGCAATGTCTTGCGTATTCAATCACTTATTTCTGTTCTGTGATTGGTTGCTTGCAAACTTGCAATGACTTCCTTGTTCTGTGGCAATGGCTCTGCTCTACTTTACATGAACCTGCAAGTTTTGATTTCGCTCTTGTTGTATTAGTTTTTTATTGTAGTTGAATCATGCTAGAAAATGGTAGGCTAGGTTTTTATCGTGTAGGTTTTGCACAGTAGTTGAATCCTAAAAAGTGCTACTACTGTGAAAATGCTACTACAGTTACAAGTACTGGATTTCTGTTATTTTTCTTGCTGTTGATGGCTGCAACTCACGTGGTGATTGGTATTGAGGATCAGTGTAGTTACTGTTTACGGTGCTGGTGAAAGAGGTCAGAGGATTGGTGTATAACTTGATTTGAGATCATTGTTTGCGGTATTGCCCTATTACTGAACAAGAGGTTGTGCTGGTAATATCAGACTATTACTGAAAGAAGACACTTTACCTATACTCAAGTGATTTCTTTATTGGTAGTACTTATGGATTTCAATGATTATGGTTGCTGAAATTTACTTTGGTACAAGTTATCTTTTTGAACTGTAGTTCAGCCCTATTGTTTAGTTTTACTGACAGTTCATATGCACCACTGGACTTTGATGTGCACTTGCTTGCTCGACAATTGTCAAATTATACAAATGAATTTGGTTTTTAAATCTCTCCGTGTGTGTGCGCGTCCCTGTCGTCGACTCGTCGTTGTGGTGCGTGGCTTGCCCATGCTTTCCACATTCCATATGTTTTTTCAACTCACTCAAAAGGCCTCAATCAAATGCATCTCGTGTTCTAGAAGAGGATCTGATGAGTTCCCAGGTAGGAGTAGGAGAGGTATAGAGTAGCTACCTTTCCTTGTCTCTGTCTTTGTGGAAGTTGCTTTTATTCTGAATCCTGTTACTAAAGAATTTGCTTTTATTTGCTCATATTCACTTCTATATCATATTCTGATCAAGTTTCTTTTTGTTGTTTTTGAACTAAGGACATTTGAAGTAAGGAGGTGCCGGGTTCAGCAGAGCAGGGCAAATAATCATGTTCGATTTTTTTTTGTTTTATAATAAATTTGAAAGTGCCGGGTGCACAGTGAATGAAAAGGAAATAGTGCATTTGTCTTTGTCACTGTAAAGATTTCTTTCAGATTACCATTTCAACTTCTTTGTGTTACTGTATATGTGGGAATCTTAAATATTTGGTCCTGGAGTCTGTGTAGCGGAGGCGTGGCTCCCATTCCAGCTTTGTTCTTGTCATCATTCGTATAAGTTGTTGTGTTCGTGGAGATACAGTATGTGCGTTTGGCACCAGAGACGGTAGGTACGCTATCTCGCCAAGTGATACTAGACAGGCAACAAACTGAAGCTGTCTGGTGATACTACCTGCGTTTGGCACAAGAGACTGTACATACGCTATCTCGCCAAGTAATACCTGTCTGGTGTCTAGTATCACCCAGAGACTGTACGTACCTGCAAGGCAAGATAGCGTACGTACTAGACACCCAGAGACGTTCGTGGAGATACTGTCTGCAAGGCGAGATAGCGTACGTACAGTCTTTGGATGTAGCGGGTCTTGCGGGTTTTGTAGCTTAGTTTGTTAAGTCCGCGAAAAACTTTTTACAGCTTAGCGGCTGGCCGCAGGCCCGCTAATTAAACTTTGCGGCAAGCGATGCGGGTTAGCGGCCGTGTGCGAACGGGCCCGCCTGCAAGGCGAGGGAGGAGTCTTATCGAATTGCTCGTTCTTTAGGTGCACCGTCGGAGGCGAACCTGGGCTGCGGCTTTGATTTTTGCCAGACTGGGGTATTGTCAGGTGAAAACTCCGACGCCTCGAAATTTGCTGAGCACTGCCAAAAAGCTCTGGTCGCCCCTGAGATGGAGCGAGACCTTTTGCAGGTTGAGGACTCGGCTCTGGCGGAGGCTGCCTATTTTCATCTTTGCTAGCATGAGTGCCTTTCGCCTCCTCGGCGTTTTCGCCAGTTTTGGTTTTACTTCGCTTTGCTTGGGTCGTGACTTCTTATTTTGTGCAGGCTATGGTGCTAAGTAGCAGCCTGTATCGTCAAGGCGGTGCTATTCGCCAGAAGCTTGAGAACGACGTAGCTGAGAGGGATCGACACATCAAAGATCTTGAGAAAGAAGTTTCCACGTTGGAGAAGAAGCTAGAGGAGGAGCGAGCCACGCGAAAGGAGGCCGACAAGGCTTCCGCGAAAGCTGAGGAGCTCGACAGGGAGGGGGAGGCGCACGAGAAGGAACTAAATGCGTTTACTTCTCGCTCCCGGGAGGTGATGGAACGCTACCGCGAGTGCCTTCGCAGCGCCGGCGCCAACACGGAGTTCCCAGGGGAGTGCACCATGGAGGAGTTCATGGTTTGGCTCCATGCCGTTGAAATGGACGCCCTGGATAGGCATATGATGCTGGGGCGCGACTTTGCCGCTATCACTGCTTTTAAGGCGATAAGGCACAGTCTGGTCGACGCCGGGTGCACTCACCTGTCAAGCCTGACCATCAAAGAGTCTAGCTATTACTGGCGATCCCCGTCGGAAGCCAAGGCCCTGGGCAAAAGATTCTTCGAAGAGTTGGCACGCCGGAGGGAACGAGATGGCGATAATGCAAGGCGCTTGTAGCCGTGGTCAGGTACCGTGGCTGCCACCCTTTCGCTCTGCTGTGCTTTTTGAGAGGTCGTCTCCTTTCGCTTTTTGACTGAATAGCTTTTGGTGCCTTGTTCTTATTTTAACAGAGCACTGAAGAGAAGAAGGCGATAAAGGAACTGTGCTGGCGTTCCTGGAGGAAAAACGTCGCCGGGAAGCCACTAAGGCTGCTGCTGACGGTGACGGTGCTTCTCTGGCTGCTTCTCCAAGCCCGGCGCCCGAAAGCTCCGAGACCGGGTAGATGCTTAGGTCTTGTTTAGATTTCAAAAACCTTTGACATTATGTTTGGGAGATGGAGATACTTTCGTTGTTGGAGTTGGACTCAGGGCCGGTTTAGTTACGAAAATTTTGGCAAAATGGCACTGTAGCATTTTGTTTTTATTTGGCAAATAGTATCCAAATCATAGTTTTAAATCTCCCGCTATAGCTGCCGCTATAGCCCGCTATAGCCTTTTGAGGCAGGGTGCCGCTATTTGAATTCATGTATAATTTAGCCGCTATATTCCGCTATAGCCCGATATAGCTCCGCTATTAGCTATTTTAGATATATACCGCTAAACGTCTTAGCCCGCTACTTAAAACATTGATCCAAATATGGTCAAATTAGGCTTAAAAGATTCATCTCGTCCATTTCGTCTAAACTGTATAATTAGTTTTATTTTTTATCTATATTTAATACTTCATGCATGCGTCCAAAGATTCGATGTGACGGAGAATCTTGAAAAATTTGGCAAAATGAAGTGGAACTAAACAGGGCCTCATTATATGTAAGATTTGATACATTATTGGTTAAATTATGCTTGTGCACAGGGTGCGGAGCCTGCGCACCCCGCTGAAGTTTGCCCCCTGATGATTAGGTGTGGGGACTTCTTCATCAGTGGCGCTTCGTGGAGGCACCATCGGCAGAAATTTCCGAATTTGCGACTATCGCCTTTTATATTGATGCGGTATGACAGGATGCGTGAGAAAGAACGAGTTTTGAGGGATTTTTTCGATGCGTCGGTTCTTTCAGAACACCGAAGGCTTCGGCGACATCTTCGCCGTGCTCGTGGGGAACCGCCTGCCCTGATGATATTAAGGAAGAACCGGCGGAAGAGCTTTCGCTGGACATGGAGAACTGCCGTTATAATTTTTATTTCTGCCCCAATGCGTAAGTTAGCTTGAAGGCCGCCGGGGGTATGTGTTCAATTGTTGTGTTTTGACTTCAACGGGGGTGTCGCAAACGCTTGTACATGCGCGAAACTGCAAATTAATGCTGCTTGAGCAGGCGAAGTTAATCTGAAAAAACTCGTTCTTTTTCTTTCTCCTATGGACACTTCTTTGCTTTTATTACAAAGCGTCATCCGATGGGTGTACAGTGGGTGTCTAGCGAATAGGTGTATTGATAGACAGGCTGAGTTCAGTCGCTACTCGCTATTTCCTAGGTCGACTCCCTTGCTGAAGCGAAAAGCCCTGTGCTTTGAGATCTTGAGGAGCGGGCAACTATGCCGTACCCTTTCGATGACTGCGGGCTATCGATACCACATTACAGTGGCTTCGCGCGTCTTGAACCATTGCAGCTTCTCGGTCGAAGATAGCTGGAGCCGTGAAGCTACAAACAGTGTTTCTAGTAGAATGGGAGATGTTACATTTTCTCTTGCGGTATCCCCCATCCTGCCCTTTTCGCTGTGGGTCACTTTTGGCTCGCTTGGTGACTTATGGGCTTGGCGTGTGGCAATAATCATGTGCTTGTCTCTCTCGGATTGCCTGTGCTCTCGCTCTTATGTGGTCTCTTGCGATATCGAAACCTTACAGCCCTTTACCCTATGCTTGTACAACCTTTTGCTCCATTGGCGAAAAGGCCGATGAGTGGCTATCTCTTTTAATTCCTGAGTCCTGACCCCGCTCATTTGCCTTTCTAGCGCTATACTGTGCTACTCTTGCTCCTCCCCGCTTCTATGCTCTCCACATCCCTATGATTTGGATGCCCTCGAGGCTTGGATTCCCTTTTATAGGGCTTATGCTGGTGCTGGGGCTTTTATTTTTGTTAGGTGAGGTGGGTGAAGTTGTAAATGCGACGTCGTTCTGCGTGCATGGTGGTATTTATGGAATGGTACTGCCTTCTCACTGATAGAGCGCCCCACATCTCTATGGATTACCGCGGAGACGGCTCTGTGCGAAATGCTCTGTTATTGCCTATTCGATGCTACTTGAACGAGATTCTCTTACCGGGGATGTGGGGAGCCAGCCGCGCGAGAGGCTGGTGAGAGGCTCGGTTGCTAGCCCCTCGGTGTGTCTTAATCGAAATGACATTGTCCCCCTCTGACTTTTTAGGGCGAGGGGATGCGAAAAGACAAACACACGAGAGGCTCGGTTGCTAGCCCCTCAGCATGACTTGATCGAAATAACGCCCCCCAACTTTTTAGGGTGAGGGGATGCGAAAAGACGAACACGCGAGAGGCTCAGTTGCTAGCCCATCGGCATGGCTTAATCGAAAAGACGTTGTCCCCCCAACTTTTAGGGCAAGGGGATGCGAAAAGACAAATGCGCGAGAGGATCGGTTGCTAGCCCCTTGGCGTGACTTGATCGAAATGATGCTGTCCCTCCCATCTTTTGAGGGCGAGGGGATGCGAAAAGACGAACGCGCGAGAGGCTCATTTGCTAGCCCCTTGGTGTGACTTGATCGAAATGATGACGTCCCCCAACTTTTTAGGGCGAGGGGATGCGAAAAGACGAACGCACGAGAGGCTCGGTTGCTAGCCCCTCGGCGTGACTTGGTCGAAAAGACACCGTCCCCCCAACTTTTTTGGGCGAGGGGATGCGAGAAGACGAACGCGCGAGAGGCTCAGTTGCTAGCCCATCAGCGTGACTTGATCGAAATGAAGCTGTCCCCCAACTTTTTAGGGCGAGGGGATGTGAGAAGACGAACGCGCAAGAGGCTCGGTTGCTAACCCCTCGGTGTGACTTGATCGAAATGACGCCGTCCCCCACCCCAACTTTTTAGGGCGAGGGGATGCGAGAAGATGAATGTAAGTTTTTTGCAAAGGGGGTTTTCCTTATGTCGATGTTTGATCACCGATAGCTCATCACGGGGTTACCCGGGACGATGATTCAAGGGGCATCGGCGTATGCAGAACTCGATGGTAAACGCAGAGACAACAATTTATACTATTTCAGCCCGTCGTGGTGGCGTCCTATGTCCAGTGTGGGGTAAATAGTATGTATTGCACCCTGCACTTTAGGGTTTAGACCGTGAGGTCTTGTTCCGGTATGTTCAGTTCCCTATCTAGGGAGCCTCTGTCCTCCTTTATATAGTCCAGGAGGCAAGAGTTCTAGTCGGTTACAAGATAGAAGAGTCCTAGTAGGATTGCAGGATAGTAATGCTACTAGAATTACATAGGGGGAATCCTAGTTGGACTAGATCTTCTCCCTTCTATGCGGGCTATCCTGGGTACTATATACCGACAAGCCCTCGAGCACTGTATGATTAAACTTTGGAAGCCTCTTCTTGTTCCTCCAGGTGTTGCCGAGTAGAAACAAGCGTCGTCCGAGTGCTTTCTTGAGTAAAACCATGTAGCGCTTCTTGAGATCTTCGAGTGGTATACACTTTTTTTTTTGAAAAAGTGCACCCACTGAGTGTAGCTCCCGAGCCTCTTGCTATTTGGAACAAAGAGTTGGAGGGTCTTGTCTTGCAATTCCTTGTCGAAAAAATTTGAAAGCATCCTTTGAGGATATGTCCCGCAACCCCCGAACCTACAATCTGACTACTTGGAGTCGATTATAGAATCTTGTAGATGTCCTCAAGGGTCCAGCCGAGTTGTTGAAATGCTTGTATACTTGGTCTTTCGTCCTTGAATTCGAGCCCTTGGGTGTAGTCGGAGTGAAGCTGAGTAATCCATGATACTGTCCGAGCCCCCGAGCTTAGTGGCGTGACACCTGAGTATATGGATGAGCATATACGTGTACATTGAGCGTGTATGTATGTTTGATGTAGATCCCCAATAGCTTGCTAGCTTGTCGTCAGCTTTCATGTCGGATGAAGTGATGAGTTCGTGTGGCATGTATGGCTGTTGATAATTGGCTTCTGTATGTTGCTGTTTATACACACGCCCTCTTGTTATCCAATCCAGATATACTACCATGGCTGGAATTGTCGTGTCGTCTAGCATGCCTCAAGCATAAATATGTACGTATATGCAGGCCAAAGTTGCATGTTAGTCTTGCATGACTTTTGGTACTAAACTTGCATTGCATGCCTGGTTGTATCGTTGTCCGGGTTGATGCCGAAGTCTTCATCATGGTGAGGTCCATCTCGCCTTGGCCTTGCTCGCTTCCCCAACTTGGATGGCTCCCGAGCTTTGCTTTTTGAGCAAGTCAATTGTTTCTTGTCGTCACGTACTTGATAGTGTGCCGGATATCCGAATATTGGAATCTCGGATTAGATTAGCTTGTAGCTTGTAGACAATAGAAGACCGAATTGAATTGTCAATAGATTCGGTTAGTCTGTTAGTAAGCCGAGATAGGACGAGCGTTGGATTGCTCTCATCCGGGTTGGAAAAACAACTCGGGATAGGGCGAGCATTGGATTGCTCTCATCCGGGTCGTGAAAACAACTCAGGATAGGGACGAGCGTCTTTACTCTCATCCAGGTTGAAAAACCTAGGATAGGGTGAGTGTTGGCGTGACAACCGTTCAATCACCAGTGTTGTGAAAACAACCTGGGAAGGGGCGAGCGTCTTTGCTCTCATCCAGGTTGAAAAACCCAGGATAGGGCGAGTGTTGGCGTGATAGCCGTATTCTCATCCGGTGGTGTGAAAACAACCCGGGAAGGGGCGAGCGTCTTTGCTCTCACCCAGGTTGAAAAACCCAGGATAGGGCGAGTGTTGGCATGACAACTGTACTCTCATCCAGTGTTGTGAAAACAACCCAGGAAGGGGCGAGCGTCTTTGCTCTCATCCAGGTTGAAAAACCCAGGATAGGGCGAGTGTTGCCGTGATAGCCATACTCTCATCCGGTGTTGTGAAAACAACCTGGGAAGGGGCGAGCGTCTTTGCTCTCATCCAGGTTGAAAAACCCAGGATAGGACGAGTGTTGGAGTGACAGCCGTACTCTCATCCAGTGTTGTGAAAATAACCCGGGAAGGGGTGAGCGTCTTTACTCTCATCCAGGTTGAAAAACTCAGGATATGGCGAGTGTTGGCGTGATAGCTGTACTCTCATCCGGTGTTGTGAAAACAACCCGGGCGGGGTGAGCGTCTTTGCTCTCATCCGGGTGTTTGGTAGAAATCCCCCAGGCTTAAGACGATTATTAAATCATCTCGAAATTGTCTTCAATGCTTGCTGTAGTAGTTGGGTTGGACAGTACTCAGAATTGGTGAGTACTCGGCACCATCCGATAGTTCGAGCTTGGTGGTGCTTGGCAACTGCTCATATGTGCATATGTGCATGTAAATAGCTTTGATTGCTAGCTTGCTTGTGTCATCTCGCTCGTTTTCATGAGTTGGTGGTACGTTCATGCCTTGTATTCATGTATATGCATGCCTCCTCTTGTATGCTGCTGGCTTGTGTTGGAGGTGGACTTAGTCATCGAGGTGGAATCAGCAGTGCTAGATACGTGGAGACTTCAACGCTGATTTCCATAAATAGCTTGTGCGGCCGTATGGTCTTATTGCTTGTTCTGCATGGATGCCACCGTGCAGTGTTGTTGCATTGTGTCCGGGTTCTTGCACTGGGTGCATCCTTGTATGCAACTTGCATTAATATTATGACTATTTGCCGTTGGCTTGTATGATCATACGTCTTCGTTCACTAAGACTTGTAGTACTTGAACCCGTCAAGCACTCGGAAACCGTCTCGACTAGTGCATCGCGGTACTCGGAACCCGTCATAGACAGGTGCGTCGAGGTGTTCGAAACCAGGGGCGAGTTGGTAGGAGCTAGGAGTTCGGGGGTTATCACACCAAGTTGTTTGGAGCTGACAACTCCTCTACGAACACACCGGGTGCGATCTTCTCCTGTCCGATCCGAGCTGGAGCGACGACTAGGATCTGAGTGGTTGGAGCTAGGAGTTCAGGGGTTATCGCACCGGGTTGTTTGACGAACACACCAGGTGCGACCTTCCCCCGTCCGATCCGAGCCTGAGCGATGACCAGGATCTGAGTGGTTGGAGCTGGGAGTTCAGAGGTTATCGCACCGAGTTGTTTGACGAACACACTGGGTGTGACCTTTCCCTATCTGATCCGAGCCTGAGCAACGACCAGGATTTGAGTGGTTGGAACTGGGAGTTTAGGGGTTATCGCACAGGGTTGTTTGACGAACACACTGGGTGCGACCTTCCCCGTCGACCTTCCCCTGTTCGATTCGAGTCGGTGGACCCCTGAAGCTGAGTCCGATTGCAGGCTTGCTGAAGGACGTCGTCGTACACCACCGTGAGAAACCGAGTCACCGCAGGTGACGCTGATGTTGACTCGGCGAGTCGTTGACGACGGCCGATGAGAGCCGTAGCGAGTTATTGATGAGGGTCGATGAGTGCCGCAGCGAATTTTGATCTTGAGGTCCACCGAGCTCTTGAACGCAATTGCGCCGAACACCCCTACCTGGCGCGCCAACCGTCGATGTTTGATCACCGACAGCTCATCACGGGGTTACTCGGGACAATGATTCGAGGGGCATCGGCATATGCAGAACTCGATGGTAAATGCAGAGACAATAATTTATACTAGTTTGGCCCGTCGCGGTGGCGTCCTACGTCCAGTGTGGGGTAAATAGTATGTATTGCGCCCTGCGCTTTAGGGTTTAGACCATGAGGTCTTGTTCTGGTATGTTCAGTTCCCTATCTAGGGAGCCTCTGCCCTCCTTTATATAGATCAGGAGGCAGGAGTCCTAGTCGGTTACAAGATAGAAAAGTCCCAGTAGGATTGCAGGATAGTAATGCTACTAGGATTATATGGGGGGGAATCCTAGTTAGACTGGATCTTCTTCCTTCTACGTGGGGTATCCCGGGTACTATGTACCAACACCTTATAAGCTTAATAGTTTACACGAGTGCCTGCAAGTTTAGGCAGGTGTGTTGGCAGAAATTGTACAATTAGTATCTTTCCTCTGCCTTTCGCGCTGCTAATTCTCACCGTTTTTCATTCATGGTTGGGGCGAATTGGCTAAGCTGCTGGGTGGGTTCGCTAAATTATTGTGCTTCGCTGTTTCCTACTGCTTCCCAACGCAGAGCTGCTGCTCTTTTAAGTCATGACTACTCGTCTAAGCTTGCTTGTCGCTGCGAACCATCCTCATCCTGCAGCGTCATCTTCCAGCTCTGCGTGCTACAAAAGCTAGGTTTTTTTGCTCCTTTTGGACAGTATGCCGCCTGGCTGTTACATTTTCTCTCGCGCTGTCACCTTTCGCTATTTCACACTTTTACTCTTGTACAACCTTTTTATCCCAAATGCTAGGTGTTGTGCAAGTGATTGTGGCTACTTCTATATTTCCCTTAGTGAATGTACTTGGTTTCATGCTTGGTGCCAAGGAGAGAATGTGGGTGTGCTATTTATAGGGATAGGTATGCTGACTTTCATTGATTTTTGGTGGTTGTGGTGGGTTTTGCTATTTATTGCCTCGTCTTGCTTCCATGATAGCGAGGAGCGCCTTCTGACTTAGAAACCCCTTCCTTTGTAATGCTTGGGTATGTTTAGCTTTGTGCGCTTGTGGGTTTTGCAGTTCACCTTCTGGTTTTCTGAAAATTGAAATGTAAATTATCCCGTGGGCCTTTGACTTTGATCTCTCGCTTTTTCGAAGAGTTGAGATGCATGTTAGCCCATGGGCTTTTGACTTCATCCTCTCGCCCTTTCAGAGAGTCAAAAGGTACGTTAGCCCGTGGGCTTTTGACTTCATTCTCCCGCTCTTTTGGAGAGTCAAAATGTATGTTAGCCCG
Source organism: Saccharum hybrid cultivar R570 (assembly GCA_038087645.1). Classification (NCBI taxonomy): domain Eukaryota; kingdom Viridiplantae; phylum Streptophyta; class Magnoliopsida; order Poales; family Poaceae; genus Saccharum; species Saccharum hybrid cultivar. Next base: position 1,694,688 of record JAQSUU010000542.1, read on the forward strand.
TGGGCTTCTAACTTCGTCCTCTCGCTCTTTTGAAGAGTCAAAATGTATGTTAGCCCATGGGCTTCTGACTTCGTCCTCTCGCTCTTTCGGAGAGTCAAAGTGTATGTTAGCCTACGGGCTTCTGACTTTGTCCTCTTGCTCTTTGGGAGAGTCAAAATCTATGTTAGCCCGTGGGCTTCTGACTTCGTCCTCTCACTCTTTCGGATAGTCGAAATGTATGTTAGCCCGTGGGCTTTTTGGTTGCAAAGTACTTCTGTGGTTATTTGCGGAATAAGATACATAGCAACATTTTCTTGTGCGACGCTATCGATATCCGAGTCTTATTCAGGCTTGTTTCGACTTCTGGTGAAATCTGTTTTTCTTAGGGATAGGTTTACTTGATTGATAAGGGGTTACAAAGGACTGCCTCATTAAAAAACCTCACACCCTTTAGCAAGGGTTTCCCCTGTGAGGAAAAAGAGTGCCAATCCTTGAATAGAAAAAACAAAAAGTAAGATTACATAGAGGTTGAAAACTCGCGAAAGCTAAGTGACTGTTCTATGGGTAAAAGCGATGCATGTTGTCCGCATTCCATGTCTGGTCTATTTCAACCCCTTCATCATTCATTAGCCGATATGTCCCTGGTCTGATCATGCTTGCTACGATGAACGGGCCGTACCACTATGATTGTAGCTTTCCTTGCTTATATGGATGGCGGATGAGGACTAGGTCACCTGGGTTGATGTCCTTTCGGATTACCTTCTTGTCCTTCCAAGCTCTTGTTTCTGTGTGGTATACATCTAGGTTTTTGGCGACATGGAGCCAGGATGCTTCTATCATTTTGATTTTGACATATCGCTATATAGGGGTTATGGCTTCTATCTGTGTTTGGAATGACCCTAGCTTCAACTCTTCTGGGGTAATGGCCTTTTTGCCGTACAACAATCGGAAGGGGGTGAAGCCGGTCGCTCTTGATCACGGAATGTTGTGACCCTAGACCGATGTGACAAGCTCTTGGGACCATTTTCCTTTCACGACATTGAAGAGTGACTTGGAAATTGCTGTGAAGACCAGGCCATTGGCCCTTTCGACTGTGCCATTGCTCTGAGGATGGTTGACCAAAGCGAAGGCGAGCTTGATATTGAGCTCAGAACAAAAATTTCTAAATTCGGTGCAATCGACCTGCTTCCCGTTGTCCACTGTTATGTAGGTTGGTACCCCAAACCAACATATGATTCTTTGCTAGGCAAAGCTTATCAGAGTTCCTGAGGTGATTCTTGCTAGTGCTTTCGCTTCAATCCACTTGGAGAAGTATTCTAAGGCTAGGGCAGCGAAACAGAGATTGCCTGGTGCTGGTGGTAGTGTGTAACTCCTTGATGTTAAGCTTGCATTAGCATTTGCAAATCATGAGCATAATCACCATAGTGCATTCATAAGCATTAGATGAAATATAAACTTGAAACATGCTAATGAAACATGTATGTTGCATAGTCTTGTTTCAATAGATTGGATGCCATGTTAATCCTTGTTTTGCCATGTTGCACCTTGTTTGATCACCTAAACAACTCTGAATTATTTGGAAGACAATTTGGAGCAAAGTTTATATTCAAAGTTTTCTCAAATTTTGCTTTCAAAAATAATCTTCCAAAATAGGGTTTTTGATTTAAATTGACTTTAAACCTATAGTTCAAAATCTAGCAAGAATCTGAAGTTGGTCATTAAAGCAAAGTTGTAGAGCATGAAAAATGGAGAAAATTTTGTTTTTAGGTCACCTCTTGAAAATGTTTTTAAAATGCTCTAAAATGCATTTTTATTACTGTTCTTTAGAAAATAAAAAGAAAAAAAAATCAAATTTTATTTGAAAACAGGCCGCGCCTCTCCCTTCTGGCCCGCTCGCGCAAGCCGGCCTAGCCCAGCTCCTGCGCCCGAGCTGACCACGGCAGGGGACGGTGTAAGGTCCTAGATGGCTAGAGGGGGGTGAATAGCCTATAAAAAATTCTACACAAACCACTAAGCAAACTTGTTAGAATAACAAATGGCGTAAAGCGAGTTTTGCTTAGCCTACGGTTGTGATGCAAGCCTCTTATCCACAAGTCTAGTAGATTATAATCTCTAGTTCACACAAGGGCTATGTCACTAAACTTACACTAGTGAGCAAGCTAAAAACTACTAGCAAAGCTACTACTAGAGCTACACAAGATAAACTAGTAAAGTAAATACGAGAGATAGGATTGTGAATATTATACCGATGGTGGAGAGAAGATGTTGCCAATCACCAAGATGATATACAATCAATCAATATTGACAACAACACAATATAAAGTCCAATCACCGGGAGACAAGAGACACAATATTTTTGTTCACCCAGTGTTCACTTGTGCACCGATAAGCTACGTCACCGGTTGTGTCGACCAACACTTAGATGGTTCCTCGGTGTGACCCTCAAGTCACTTGCCCCTCAAGGCACACCCCGCAAGGCACCGCAAGACACCACTATCAAGTGAGGTAACTCAATGACACGCGCAATATAATAGAGTTGCTTTTAGCGTCCCACCGAGGAAAGCACAAGAACCTCTTACAATCAACCGGAGGTGGCCAAGAACAATCACCTTCTCTTGCCAACGCCTCCAACAATCTCCAAGCTGGCTAGGAGCGGTACTCTCCAAGAGTAACAAGAAATCCACCGGCTAAACCACCCACAAGCGCCACTAGATGCCCTCAAGCTATGCAATGCACTTTGGGATCACTCAATCTCACTTATGATTTGCAATCAATCAAGAGAGATGAGTAGGAGGAGATGCTCTAGCTCAAAGGATGTATATGAATGTTAGAAATCACAAGTTACCTCCCCAAGGGCCGGCCAACGAGTATTTATAAGCATCCCAAACAAAAAGAGTCGTTATACCCCTTCACTAGGTCCTTTTCGGGATGACCGGACGCGCCGGTCGTAACTGACCGGACGCGCTCAACCGCGTCCGATCATCCAACGGTCACTGACCCCAATGGTCAAACCAATGACCAAACGCGCCCCAGGCAATGACCGGACGCGCCCGTCGAATGACCGGACGCACCGCTTCAAATGACCGGACGCGCCGGTCGCACTATACCACGCGCCCGCGAAGCAACGACCGGACGCGCCCCTCACAACGACCAGACGCGCCGATCGTATAGAACTGCGCGCGCCACGACATGACCGGACGCGCTTCACGCAACGACCGGACGTGACAGTGCCAACGTCCGGTTTGAGTCCAGTAAGCTCCCTCAACGATCGGACGTGTCTGATCGCGTGTGACCGGACGCGCCCCGCGTTCGATCATCCTTGTGAACTGCTGTTCCCTCTGGGCAACTGACCGGACGCGTCGGTCCCGCAAGTGACCGGATGTGCCGGTTGCAAACCCTAGCACCCGCGTGCCTGACTGCTGACCGGACGCGTCTGGTCATACCATGACCACGTCCGGTGCAGCGTCTGGTCACCTCTGTGACCTCCGTTCGCCTCCGTTTCTTTTTTGACTTCCGGCGTAGTGGAAAATAGGCATTTCAACTTCTCGAAAACGCCTGAATCCTGCGCTCGCAAGCTCGGCGGGAGGGAGAGAGGAACCCAAACCCTCTCTACCACACAAACTTCATCGCCTTCGTAAATGTGCCAACACCAACAAGTGATCACCACCTTGTGCATGTATGTTAGCATTTTCCATAAACATTTTCGAAGGTTTTCCAGTTAGCTCACTAGGCCCTACATGCAATGCATTTCATGAATTCACCTAGTGGCACCCGTGTGTCGAATAGCCAATAAGACTTCTCCTCTTAATAGTTCGGCTATCGATCCTAAACCACTCACACCCTCTATGGTGTCTTGAGTGCAAAACAAAATGGCCCTATGGTTATACCTTTGCCTTGAGCCCATTTTGTTTTTCCCAAATGATATGATCCACTTCATATCATCACATGACCGTCTCGATCCATCGACCTTGACTTCACTTGCTCTTCACCGTTGCTTTGGTCCGTCGGCGCCAAGTCTTGCTCAAGCTTCACCATCGCATGGTCCTTCGCTTCGAAGCCTCGACTTGCCCTTCACCTTCACAACTGATCCATCGAGCCAAGCATCATCTTGGTCTTCATCATCTTGGTCACATGAGTCAATGTCATGTCTCATATTTGATGACCACCTTTACCTAAATCATCCACTTAGATACAAAGGTTAGTCCTAGGTTTTATCAATTAGCCAAAACCAAACTAGGGACTTTCAATCTCCCCCTTTTTGGTAATTGATGACAACCCTCACAAAGATGATTTTGATAAGAAAAGTTTTGAACTTGTCATACTTGTCCAATCATTTTGCTCATAAGTAAAGTTTGGACAATTATCACAAGCTCGGTTTTAGTAGCATTAGCTCTCCCTACATATGTGCATAGAGTTTAGATTGAAAGCTTTGCACATATGCATGGATAGAAGTGTTGAGAGAGTAATTCTACCAAAATGATGCTAAGGTGTAAGAGATGGACCTTTGAAGCATGATACCAATCGGAGTTGCCTTTTACACCATCCTTAGCATCATGAAGTAACTAGACATCCATCAAAACTCAAGAACCCCGTGAGATCAACATTATAGTAAAGGTTCTTGGACCACTTGTAAAGTTCACTTGTAAAGTTTAAGGCATGTCTAGATACCACAAGTAAAACTATTCCTATGCATGCTAGTAGATCATTTCATCATTCAAGTTCTATACTAGCATTGCACCACACAATCATGTATATTGAAATTAAATACATGTGCAATGAGCAAGTCATATGAGAATGCACAAACAAATGCAACAACTTTGTTTATGAGCTTGCTCCCCCTACTTGTGTGCATCAAAATTTTATTTTTATTTACCCCTTTATCATGTTGAATCATCTTTTTCTCTCCCCCTTTATCAACAACTTACCCAAAATGGGATCAAATTGTGGAGAGAAAAACAATGTTTGATGGAGTAGGTCAAAATTTATCAAATTTTGGTTCAACCTAGAATACTTGCCAAAGATATTTAATTCGATTTGAACCAAAGACAAGCTTCTTCACACCTCATAATAAGGGTTATCTTGCCTATGTTGAATTAAACACTTATAGCAAATCTTCTAGATTCAACACTAGGTTTGCAAACTCACAAACATGTCATGTGCCACCACTAGATCAAAATAAGCATAGAAGCAAAAGTGGTAACATATATCCATCAAATTCATTTGATTTATCATGAATGCTCATGTATGCCACTTATTATGTCTACATGCTCTAGCAAGTCTTTAACATAGGATGAATGACATGTCAATCAACTTTACCTTGCAATGTCGAAGGAGAGGCATGTCAATAAGTGGGCGGGGTGCATTCAACTCATGTTTGAGAAATCAAGAATGTTCACTCATTCCTTAGCTTGCAAAACCTCTTTTCATCAAGTGGCTTGGTGAGAATATCGGCAAGTTGATCATCGGTGCCAACACTTTCAATGGCAATATCTCCCTTTTGTTGATGATCTCTAATGAAATGATGCCTTATGTCAATATGCTTTGTTCTTCCATGTTGAACCGGGTTTTGTATCATCTTGATTGCACTTTCATTATCACATAGCAATGGCACATTCTTGAAGTTGAGGCCATAATCCTTCAAAGTTGATTTCATCCATAGCAATTGTGCACAACAACTCCCCGCACTCACATATTCGGCTTCGGCGGTAGAGATTGCCACACTATTTTGTTTCTTTGAGGACCATGACACAAGTGATCTTCCAAGTAATTGACATGTGCCACTTGTGCTCTTTCTATTGATCTTGCAACCCCCATAGTCGGAGTCTGAATATCCAATCAATTCAAACTTTGACCCTTTGGGATACCATAGTCCAACATCTCTTGTTTGCTTCAAGTACCTCAATATTCTCTTTGCGGCCGTGAGATGACTCTCTCTAGGTGAGGCTTGATATCTAGCACACATACAAATACTAAACATGACATCCGGCCTTGATGCGGTGACATAGAGTAGACTTCCAATCAAAGACCGATATTCCTTTTGATTTACCATTTTGCCATCAAGATCACTATCCAAATTGCCATTTGTATCCATTGGAGTTGAAATTGGCTTTGCTTCTTGCATTCCAAACTTCTTCAACATGTCCCTTATGTATTTCCCTTGACTCACAAATGTCCCATTCTTCAATTGCTTGACTTAGAGACCAAGGAAGTAGCTAAGTTCACCAATCATAGACATTTCAAACTCTTTGGCCATCATAGAACCAAATTCTTCACAATAAGCTTGATCGGTTGATCCAAAGATGATGTCATCAACATATATTTGCACTATGAATAGATCATTTCCAATCTTCTTGGTGAATAGAGTTGTATCAACCTTGCCCATCTTAAATCCCTTAGAGAGAAGGAAATCCCTTAGCCTCTCATACCATGTTCTAGGTGCTTGCTTTAAGCCATATAAAGCCTTCTTCAACTTGTACACATGGTTGGGTTTCTTGTCATCTTCAAATCTGGGAGGTTGCTCAACAAAGACTAACTCATTGATGATTCCATTGAGAAATGCACTTTTGATATCCATTTGATATAGTTTGATGTTGTGTGCACAAGTATAAGCCAATAGAATCCTTATTGCTTCCAATCTTGCCACAGGAGCATATGTCTCATCATAGTCAAGACCTTCTACTTGAGTGTAACCTTGAGCAACTAGTCTTGCTTTGTTTCTCACCACAATGCCATCTTGATCTTGCTTGTTTTTGAACACCCACTTGGTTCCAATCACATTGTAGTCATTTGGCCTTTCTACCAATTCCCAAACATCATTTCTTGTGAAATTGTTAAGTTCTTCTTGCATAGCTATGATCCAATCGGCATCCCTCAAAGCTTCTTCTATTTTCTTTGGTTCTGTGGTTGACACAAATGATGCATGCTCACAAAACATAGCCAATCTTGATCTTGTTTGCACACCACTTCTAATATCACCAATAACACTATCAATTGGGTGATCTCTTGCAACATGTTGTGGTTGGAGTACTTGCACTTGATTGCTTGAGCTTGGTTGATCACTTGATGTATCTTGATGAGATGAACTAGCACCATGATTTTGCACTTGAGAGTCACTAGCTAGCTTGAATGGAGAATTGAGCACTTGAACTTTATCATCATCTTGAATGTCAATTACTTGCTTTGCTCTTATGTCCATGTTGTCCATGTTCTTCATTGCTTCCACCAATTGAATTCCACCAACATCATCTAGATTTTCTTCTTCATCTTGTGACCCATTGGTTTCATCAAATTGCACATCATGGACTTTTTCTAGAATGCCACTTGAATTGTTCCAAACTCTATAAGCTTTACTTGTAGTTGAATAACCAAGTAGGAACCCCTCATCACATCTCTTGTCAAACTTTCTCAATCTAGTGCCCTTCTTCAAGATATAGCATTTGCAACCAAACACTCTAAAGTAAGAAATATTGGGCTTTCTTTCATAAAGTAGCTCATATGGGGTCTTCTCTAGCAATGGATGACAATATAGTCTATTGATGTAGTAGCAAGCGGTATTGATTGCTTCATCCCAAAATGATTGACTAATATTGTACTCATGAAGCATTGATCTAGCTATATCAAGCAATGTTCTATTCTTTCTCTCAACTAGGACATTTGATTATGGAGTGTATTTGGCCGAGAATTGATGTCCAATGCCATAGTGATCACAAAGTTCTTCAATTCTTGTATTCTTAAACTCACTTCCATTGTCACTTCTCACTTTCTTGATTCTAATCTTAAACTCATTGTGAACTCTAGTGAGAAAGGTCTTAAAGGTGTCAAACACTTTACTTTTGTCACTAAGAAAGAATACCCATGTGAATCTTGTGAAGTCATCTACTATGACAAAGCCATACTTGTTGCCGCCTATGCTTGTGTATGTTGTTGGACCAAATAGATCCATGTACATCAAATCAAATACTTTGCATGTGCTCATTGTACTCTTCTTTGGATGTGAGCTTCCAACTTGCTTCCCGGCTTGACATGCACTATAAAGCTTATTCTTCTCAAATTCAACATCTTTCAAACTATTGACAAGATTGTGAGTTGTAAGCTTCTTCAATTGTTTCATGCCAACATGACCAAGCCTTCTATGCCAAAGCCAACCAATGCTTGATTTGGAGACTAAGCAAGTTGTCAAAGAAGTTTCTCTAGCATTGAAGTCAACTAGGTAGAGATTCTCATATCTAAAGCCCTTGAATGCCACATTTGAACCATCCACACTAATAACTTCCACATCATCAATCCTAAAGATGCATTTGTAGCCTAGATCACATATTTGTGCCACAGATAGAAGATTGAAATCCAAGCTTTCAACTAGCAACACATTGGAGATACTCATGTCATTCGATATTGCAATCTTGCCCAAGCCAATAACCTTGCCTTTCTTGTTATTGCCAAATGTGATAGAATCAACACCACTATGATTGTCATTGATTGAGTCAAACATTCTTGATGTACCGGTCATGTGTTGAGTGCACCCACTATCAATAATCCAATTCCTTCCTCCGGCTTTGTAATTGACCTACAAGCAAATCAATGAAGCTTAGGTACCCATTTTTGCTTGGGTCCTTGTAGGTTAGTAACTAAGCTCTTTGGTACCCAAATAGCCTTCTTCTTTGGGCCAACAATGGGTGTACCAATAAACTTAGCTTGCACATCCTTCACACCTTTGGTAAGCACATAGCAAGAATCAAAAGGTATAGCATTAACAAGGTTCTTGCTTTGGTTCTTTTTATTGCAATTATGCTCTAGGTGCCCAACTTGCTTGCATCTATTGCAAAACCGACCATTGCCCTTCACAAAGCTTGGCTTTGGAGTTGCAAACGCCGACTTGCCTTTTTTGGGGGTGTAGCCCAATCCCTCTTTGTTAAGAGAGAACCTTTAGCTACCCAAGCACTTAAGCAAGCAGGCCTCACCACCATAGGCTTTGCCTAGGGCGTGATTGAGCTCATCCACCTCTCTCTTGAGAGTCTCATTCTCAACCATTAGTGAGGCATCACAAGTGAAACCATCACTAGTAGTGGAGGTAGAGTTGGTGGTTGTGGATGAAGTGCTACAAGAAGGGTTAGCATTTGACATGATGATGGGTTCATAAAAGGATTCATCAATTATATCACATGTAACACCTATATCACATGATACAACAACCTCCTTCTTTGTTTGTTGCTCAAGTAGCAATGAGTGAGCTTTTTCAAGCTTGGAATGAGCCTTACCAAGATCCTCATGGTCTTCCACTAGACTTTCATGAGTAGTCTTAAGCTCACTAAGGACTTTCTCAAGTATTGCTACTTTCATTGAAAGTTTCTTACACTCCTTGTGCTTGGCAATAGCTATGTCTTTAGTTTGTTGCATCAAGTCATATAGTTGTTCTTTAGTTGGTTCATCATCATTATCATCATTTTCATTATCATTATCATTATCATTATCACTATCATGAACATATTCTATTTCACTTTCATCATCACTCTCATCATATAATACCCTAGCTTCTTTGACCATGAAGCATGAAGAGGATGAATCAAATAGTGATGGCTTCTTGTTGATAGCAATGGAAGCAAAAGCCTTGTTGGATGATTCTTCTTCTTCTTCATCATCATCACTTTCCCAAGTGACCACATAGGCTCCATTCTTGCCCTTCTTGAAAGTCATCTTGGCTTCTCTCTTTTTCTTCTCAAACTTGCCCCTTTTGTTGTTGTTCTTCTTCTTATCATAGGGACATTCGGCTAGAATATGTTCGGTGCTATCACAATTGAAGCACTTCCTTTGTTGCTCATTGCTCTTGAAATTGTCATTTCTCTTTTTGAAGCTTCTTCTCTTAATGAACATGTGACCCATTCTCTTGACTACAAGAGCAAATGCCTCATCATCAATTTCAAAATCTTCATCTTCATTATTGTCTTCTTCTTCTTCAATGATGGTAGCTTTGCCTTTGGAGGAGATGGCCTTGAATGCTACGGTCTTCTTCTTCTTTTCTTCCTCCTTCTCCATCTCATCAACATCTTGATCATACTTGTCATATGTTAATACTTCTCCAAGCAAATCATTGGGCTTCATTGTTTCAAGCCCATCTCTTTGTAGCATCATGATCAACATTTTGAATCTTCTAGGTAAGCTCAACAAGAACTTGTGGCAAAAATCTTGATCTTGAGTCTTGTGCCCTAAGCTCTTGAGATTATTCACAATTACTTGCAATCTATGAAACATATCTAAGATTGTTTCTCCTTCTTTCATTTTGAAGTTCTCAAATTCACTCTTGAGCCCATATAGCTTGGCACTCTTCACAACCTTAGTGCCCTCATATGTTTCACTCAACCTTGTCCATACTTCATATGCCAATTCTAAATCCTTGATGCCCTCAAATACTTTTGTGTCAATATAATTGTAAAGTGTATTGAGAGCCATTCTATTACATGTTCTATTTGCTCTATCATCATCGGTGAGATGATCGGGATTAATGATAGCAAAATCATTATCGATGACTTCCCACACCTTCTCATGAATTGAGCCAAGGTACATAGTCATCTTCCTTTTCCAATAGTCAAAGGAAGAAACTCCATCAAAGAATGGTGGCTTGCCCCCAACATGATTGAACACAATTTAAGTCATTTTTCACATCGAAGGATGTTAAGCCTTGATAAAAACGGTGACTACGGCTCCGATACCACTTGTAAGGTCCTAGATGGCTAGAGGGGGGTGAATAGCCTATAAAAATTCTACATAAACCACTAAGCAAACTTGTTAGAATAACAAACGGCGTAAAGAGAGTTTTGCTTAGCCTACGATTGTGATGCAAGCCTCTTATCCACAAGTCTAGTAGATTATAATCTCTAGTTCACACAAGGGCTATGTCACTAAACTTACACTAGTGAGCAAGCTAACAACTACTAGCAAAGCTACTACTAGAGCTACATAAGATAAACTAGTAAAGTAAATGCGAGAGATAGGATTGTGAATCTTATACCGACGGTGGAGAGAAGATGTTGCCAATCACCAAGATAATATACAATCAATCAATATTGACAACAACACAATATGAAGTCCAATCACCGGAAGACAAGAGACACAATATTTTTGTTCACCCGGTGTTCACTTGTGCACCGACAAGCTACGTCACCGGTTGTGTCAACCAACACTTAGATGGTTCCTCGGTGTGACCCTCAAGTCACTTGCCCCTCAAGGCACGCCCCGCAAGGCACCGCAAGACACCACTCTCAAGTGAGGTAACTCAATGACACGCGCAATGTAATAGAGTTGCTTTTGGCGTCCCGCCGAGGAAAGCACAAGAACCTCTTACAATCAACCGGAGGTGGCCAAGAACAATCACCTTCTCTTGACAACGCCTCCAACAATCTCCAAGCCGGCTTGGAGCGGTACTCTCCAAGAGTAAAATAAATCCACCGGCTAAACCACCCACAAGTGCCACTAGATGCCCTCAAGCTATGCAATGCACTTTGGGATCACTCAATCTCACTTATGATTTGCAATCAATCAATAGAGATGAGTAGGAGGAGATGCTCTAGCTCAAATGATGTATATGAATGTTAGAAATCACAAGTTACCTCCCCAAGGGCCGGCCAACGAGTATTTATAAGCATCCCAAACAAAAAGAGCCATTATACCCCTTCACTGGGTCCTTTTCGGGATGACTGGACACGCCGGTCGTAACTGACCGGACGCGCTCAACCGCGTCCGATCATCCAACGGTCACTGACCCCTAACGGTCAAACCAACGACCGGACACGCCCCAGGCAATGACCGGACACGCCCGTCGAATGACCGGACGCACCGCTTCAAATGACCGGACGCGCCGGTCGCACTGTACCGCACGCCCGCGAAGCAATGACCGGACGCGCCGTCGCAACGACCGGACGCGCCGATCGTATAGAACTGCGCGCGCCACGACATGACCGAACGCGCTTCACGCAACGACCGGACGCGACAGTGCCAGCGTCTGGTTTGAGTCCAGTAAGCTCCCTCAACGATCGGACACGTCCGATCGCGTGTGACCGGACGCGCCCCGCGTCTGATCGGACGCGACAGTGCCAGCGTCCGGTTTGAGTCCAGTAAGCTCCCTCAACGATCGGACGCGTCCGATCGCGTGTGACCGGACACTCCCCGTGTCCGATCATCCTTATGAACTGCTGTTCCCTCTGGCCAACTGACCGGACACGCCGGTCCCGCAAGTGACCGGACGCGCCGGTTGCAAACCCTAGCACCCGCGTGCCTGACTGCTGACCGGACGCGTCCGGTCATACCATGACCACGTCCGGTGCAGCGTCCGGTCACCTATGTGACCTCCGTTCGCCTCCGTTTCTTTTCTGACTTCCGGCATAGTGGAAAATAGGCATTTCAACTTCTCGAAAACGCCTGAATCCTGCGCTCGCAAGCTCGGCGGGAGGGAGAGAGGAACCCAAACCCTCTCTACCACACAAACTTCATCGCCTTTGTAAATGTGCCAACACCAACAAGTGATAACCACCTTGTGCATGTGTGTTAGCATTTTACATAAACATTTTCAAAGGTTTTCCAGTTAGCTCACTAGGCCCTACATGCAATGCACTTCATGAATTCACCTAGTGGCACCCGTGTGTCGAATAGCCGATAAGACTTCCCCTCTTAATAGTTCGACTATCGATTCTAAACCACTCACACCCTCTAAGGTGTCTTGAGTGCAAAACAAAATGGCCCTATGGTTATACCTTTGCCTTGAGCCTATTTTGTTTTTCCCAAATGATATGATCCACTTCATATCATCACATGACCGTCTCGATCCATCGACCTTGACTTCACTTGCTCTTCACCGTTGCTTTGGTCCGTCGGCGCCAAGTCTTGCTCAAGCTTCACCATTGCATGGTCCTTCGCTTCGAAGCCTCGACTTGCCCTTCACCTTCACAACTGATCCATCGAGCCAAGCATCATCTTGGTCTTCATCATCTTGGTCACATGAGTCAATGTCATGTCTCATATTTGATGACCACCTTTACCTAAATCATCCACTTAGACACAAAGGTTAGTCCTAGGTTTCATCAATTACCCAAAACCAAACTAGGGACTTTCAGACGGCCACCGCGTGGCGACCGTACACCGGCGTCGGCCGAAGGGTGGCGCTCCGGCGGGTACCACCCCCCTCACCTCTCCAAAATGCTTGCCAGCACCCCGCTCCTCCTCACTCATCCACTCCTCCCTCTCCTCCTCACCCCGCTCCTCGCCCACGCAGCTGCAGCAACCGCAGCGGTCGTCGAAGCAGCGCCGCCGCGCCATTGCTGGCCGCGGTGCTCCACGGCCCCACCTCCGTGCTCGTCTCCGTCTCCGCCATCACCTTGCCGACCTTGCCGTGCCATCCCGCCTCCAATCGGCAAGGTGAGAGGCCGGAATGGCCAGTTTTTCTTCCACCACCATTGCCGGAGCTCGGCTCCGCGCAGGTGAGCCGCTCCGTGCCTCCATTTCTTCTTCTTGTGCTTGCGTCTGCTCCACTTGAGCACTGTGAAGCCCTAGCACCACCTAGCGCCCCCTCGCCATGGTCGGTGTCGGCGTAGCCGCGCTCGACCCCGCCGCTGCTCACCGGCGTCCACCGCTGTAGTAGCTAGGGTTCACCACTACCCCCGTTTTCTTCACCAGCGCGTACACCTCGCTATGGGGAAGCCATGGGTGCCGGCTAGATCACCGAGGACCTCGCCGCTCCCCTGCTCCCGTTTGGCTGACGCGTGGGCCCAGTTGACCACAGGTCTCGCGTGGCAGCGCCTGTGTGTGAAGCTCGGGGGAGACCACGGGGTGCACCCAGCGTTTAGATCTGGTTTTTAAAAGAAAGTGTTTTTTGGAAAATGATTTTAGAATTTGTGAAAAAGCTTGGAAAATTTATAACTTGAGTTCCAAAGCTCCAAAAATGTTGAAACAAATTTTGTTGTGATTCTTGCTATCAGATCTACATGTTAAAAATGTTGCATGTCGATTTTATGGTACTTTTATATAGAGTTTTATTTAATTCTTGATAGATGTTGTTATCTTTAGAAATGCATAGTAAATCAAATATGTATTAGAAAAATATGATTCAAAATTTGTTGATCTGTTCATGTGATGTACTTTCTGTGAAAAATATATGACATGCATGTTCTATGTATGAAATTGGAGTTATGATTTATGTGTATTAATTGCTATTTTCTTGTAAAATTGTTAGAGCTAAAAATATGAATAATACATGTATGTGAAACTTTTTGTACAGTGAATCTATACTATGTAGATCATGGAAGAAATACTAAATCTGTTGTTTGACACTTTTCATAGTACAAAGTATTTTCATGTGTAATTATGCCATGCTTTTTGCCATTTTTGTGCAGGCTGTTATACTTGTCCAAATGCAATGAAAACTTTATGGTAGACTACTTATTGCATGAGGAAGCTATTGTAATTTTCTCATAATTTTCTAAGCATTAGAAGTATGTGTTACTGTTGTAACCCTAGTTTAAAATAAAATAAAAATAACCCTCTTATTGCATGATTAGTTTAATTGTGTAGCTCTGGTGTATCTTTGAAGCACCTTGACTTGCTAGGATGACTTGACATGTTAGGGTAGCACTTATGGTGTTAGTATAGTAGTACTTGTGTTTGTGGTTATATGGTTGTTATCGGTATATGATGGTAGTTAGTAGTAGAAGAGAATGCAGTAGATGACATGTGCTTATGGTACATGTTTTTCATGCAAGCATCCATATTTTATCATACATCATTTGCATCCTATGCACATTTCTCATAGTCACCCATCCATATGCATCATACATGATCACAGGAGAAGCTTCCAGTAGCAGTGCCCGAGGAGTAGACCGAGATCGCCGTCCTTTTTATTTTTTAGCCCTTTTTAGAAAGATTCTCTCAAATATGCCCCTGACGGAAAGATTTCAAAAATAGACCCTTATCTTAGCGCCATGGTTGTTGGCGCCAAGGTAACACGGCATGGCGCCAGGGTAATTGGCGCCAAGACCTTAACGCGTGGCGCTGACGTTGCAGGGTCTTGGCGCCGTGATCTTTGGCACCAAGACTTGGCGCCACTCTAATTGGCGCCAAGCTTGGCGCCACAGATCACGACGCTAAGACCCTATTTTAAGTACCCAAATTTACCGTGAGATGGACATGTTAGAATTTGTTAAGTTTTGATATTTATTAAGGTTTAGACATATGCAAATTGGTTAAGTCTAGAATTTTACCATGAGATGGACATATGCAAATTTTATCATGACTTGGATATTTAAAATTTTGGCTAAGTCTTTAAATTTACCATGAGATTAAGTCTTTAAATTTTGCTAAGTCTGGAATTTACAAATTTTGGGTAAGTCTTTAAATAACCAAGTCATGATAAAATTTGCATATGTCCATCACATGGTAAATTTGAAGACATTTAAAATTTTATCATGACTTGGATATTGCAAAATGGCTTTATGTTGTGGATTTGGATATTTAAAATTTTACTTGGGGGCTAAAATTTAAAGACTTAGCCAAAATTTGCATATGTCCATCTCATGGTAAAATTTGCATATGCCCATCAAAATTTTACCATGAGATGGACATATGAAAATTTGTTAAGTCTATAAATTTATCATGAGATGGGACATATTGGAATTTATTAAGTCTAAAATTTTACCATGATATTGATAAATTTGATGCTATCCCATGATAGTTGGTATTCTAACATATCCAGACCGCAGCAAAAATTCTGACTACCTAATTTTACCGTGACATGGATATACAAAGCTCTAAATTAACATGACTTGGACCCTAATTTTTCTATGAGATGGACATATAAAATTTTGGCAAAGTCTTGGTATTTACCATATGATGGGCAACCTAGAAATTGGCTAAGTCTTGAATTTTACTATCACTTGACTATGCTAGAATTTCGCTAAGTCTGGATTTTTTATATGATTTGAACATTGACAAATTTAAAATTTTACCATGACTTGGATATTGAAAAAGGCTTCATGTTTTGGACTTGGATATTTAAAATTTTACCATGATTTGGACCCTAATTTTACTATAAGATGGAATTTTAAGTCACGTAAAAAGGGCTTCATGTTAAGTCACGTAAATTTAAAGACTTAGCCAAATAAATCTGGATTTTTGCTACGACTTGGATATGTTAGAATATCAACTATCATGTGGTAGACATATGGAAAAATAATTTTTTTACCATGACTTGGACATTTACAAATTTAAAATTTTAACATGACTTGGATATTGAGAAATATGACTAACTCTATAGTTTTTACAGTGAATTTCTGTTTGATCACTTAGAACAACCTAGAAATACTTAGGATAAAAAATGATATACATGGTAACAGGTCTGTGGCGCCAGGCTTGGCGCCAATGACGATGGCGCCAAGCTTGGCGCCAGTGGTGACGGCGCCAAGGTGCTGCCACGTCAGCGCCAGCTCGGCGTCGTCGGCCAAGTGGCATGGGGTTTGGCACCAACGTTAACGGCGCCAAGCTGTGTTATCTTGGCGCCAAGCCCTGGGTCCATTTCCTAAAATCTTTCCGTCAGGGGCATATTTGAGAAAATCTTTTGAAAAAAGGGCTAAAAAATAAAAAAGGCGAGGAGCTTCCTGAGTACATTGATCACCAGCCTAGTTCCTTCGAAAGAGACAAGCCCCAGAGCATTACAAGTCTACTTTATAAAAAGCGATTTAAATACATACGTGGTTATATATTGTTGCATTAAGTTATATGAGTTGAGTGAAACCGTTGATGCATTTATTTTTATCCTTGTCTACCTTGTTATATCCTTACACCCTGCTTAGTTTAGGATCGAATAACTGCTTAGCTCTATTTAGATCGGTAGCAGTCGGTGATTTCCTGTCACCGGCAACTATAGGTGGTTTCCGGAATACTTAGCTATGGATGATATCCTGAAGATAACCAAGTGTTAATGGATAATTGGAGACCGGGCAGAATAAATGTTGTGCAACCAGATAGGGTTCTGGGGTGCTTGTAGTTTTCACCTGTGTCGTTTAAGGACCGATCGTTGCTCATCCCTCTTGTCATGTTGAATGCATGCCTCATATTTAGCTGGCCAAATAAAGTACCTTTCGACTGTGAAGCTAGTGATACTATTTGGGCTGGGATCTACACGTGTGCACGTATTGGTGTTGATGGGGGTATGACAGGGGCGCGAAGAGTGAGCCCAAGGGCAGGCGAGGACTGATTCCTGGCAATCGGACGGTCCCTGGGTATTGCAGCTCTAGTTTGTCCCGCGACGTTTACCGGAATAGTATCATTAGTGACATGTAGCTCATTTGATCGGTGAGTGTGGTTTGTGTGAGAAATAAATCATTAGGTGGTTAGGAATCGAATCGATTCGCCATTGCTCCTAGATAGTGAGCACTTGACTCGAGCTACGACATCATAGTAATGATGATGGAACACTGATGGTTATATGGATGATGTTGAAAATACTAAACCTAAGATGGTAACTTGATGTTAATGGTTAATCAAGTGATTGCTATAGCATAGGTGCTTACTTAGAGTGATAGGTTATAATAAAGATGATGCTATACTTAAAATGGTTTATTCATAATAACTTATGCTTTTCGCAAATGAGTCAGCTAGCCCACTAAAAGAAAGCCTTGCATACACCTTGGTGTCACTTTATTTCCGTTTAAGGCGGGTAAGTCTAGCTAAGTATATTCTCGTACTCAGGGCTTTGTTTCCATTGTTATTGCAGATGGCCAGATGTACTATGGATATTGTATCAACTGTCTGTATCCCGCGATGGGCGACAATTAGGACCAAGGGCGTAGTCATTTCTTATGTCTCATCTACTGCTTTCGTGGGACTTGATCGTTATCTAGCAGTATATCTGAACTAAAGTGTGTGTGAGGTTTCGAAAATAATTGCTTTTGCTACTTTATTATAAACTTGGTTTGTAATAATTTTATGTTTTGAACTCCGATGTTTTCAAAATGATGTTGCGAACTTTATGTAATATGTGACTGTGGCTGCTAAACTTGTACGATCTTGATTTATATGTTGGTTGGTTTGAAATCCTTCGTGATTTCACGGATTACCGGGCTTGTATGAGCTCAAGTACGGGAATTTATCTGCTTCGGCAGGTGATTTTCTTACTTGAGCTTGTATAAACTAGTCGGTTCTGTTACATAGTGACCCGACAATGTCGACGCCCCACCGCTGCAGGGCCAAGTTGGTATGATGGACGTGGTTGGGTTCGCCGGCGAGCTTTGTTTTCATGCGAACATTTGGCAATTTTTGCATGTTCTCACTAGTTGCTTGGTGTCTTCGGCTGCCGATGGCCAATAGAAACCCTGCCTCATCGCCTTTTGCGCAATCTCGTGTGGTCCTCTATGGGCGCCACACGACCCCGCATGGATTTTGCCCAAGAGCTCCAACCCCTGTTGCCTGCTTATGCATTTGAGTAGTGGAGCTGCAATTCCACTTCTGTATAGATCTGAGCCTATGATTGAGTACTATCTAGTCCTTGCTTTCATTCTTTCAGCCTCATGCTTGCTGAGTGGCTCGTAGCTTCCGGATAGAAATGCAAGTATCGACGACCTCCGGTCTTCGCCTGCTATCGCGTGCACTGCTGTGGGGAGCTCTTCTTCTTCTTTGATGGCTTTAATTGTTAATGTTTGGGCGAATACATCAGGGGGTAATGGTAGGTTTTGTGCTGCTGCCTTCGCCAACTCGTCTGCTTCTGCATTTTTGGCTCTTGGTATGTGCCTTACGCTGAACCCGGCAAAATGCTTCTCCATTCTTCTTACTGCCGCGAGGTATTTAACCAACTCGGGCTCTTTTGCTACGAATGTCTTTTCGATGTGTCCAACGACTACTTGTGAATCAGATTTGATGATACATCTTTTGACCCCCAGTGCTCTAAGCTTTCGCAAGCCCAACAGAACTGCTTCATATTCGTCGATGTTGTTGTTGGTGAGGAATTACAGTTGTGCGGCATATCTCAGCTTCGGTCCATTCGGCGGAGTCAAGATGGCTGCGATACCAGCACCTGACGGCCCTCAAGCTCCATCACAGTGCACTGTCCATAATGGTTCTTCAAACTATAGGGTTGTATCGAAAGTTGTAGGAGTCCAGTCTGCAATAAAATCTGCTAGCACCTGAGATTTGATTGCTGATCTGTGCTCGAAGTCGACTGTGTATTCGTTCAGCTTGGCTGCCCATTTTCCAATTTGCCCTATTGCTTCGCTACTTCGGAATAGAGCTTCCAGTGGTTGAGCCGACAATACCCTAATATGATGAGCTTGAAAGTAATGCTTCAATTTCCTAGACGCCATGACAACAGCGTATGCTATTTTTTTGAGTTCTGAGTAGTTGAGCTTTGCCCCTGACAATGCTTCTGATACAAAATAAATTGGGAACTACTTCATCTTGTTTTTTGCATTTTTTTCTTCTACCAAGACAGCACTTACCGCTGCTGGTGATGCTGCCAAATAAAGCAACGTTGCTGCCCCCTGTGAAGGCTTTGTCAATGTTGTAAGTTTTGTTAAGTAGTTCCTTGAGGTCGTCGAAAGCTTGCTGCTGTTCGGCGCCCCATTCGAATAGATCTGAGTTTCTCAAAACCCTGAAGAATGGCAACCCTCTTTCGGCTGATCTTGCAATGAATCTGTTTAATGATGCTAGTCTACCGGTCAGCTTCTGTACCTGCTTCTTGTTCGTAGGTGGTTGCATATTGATTATTGCCGAAATCTTATCGGGGTTTGCCTCAATCCCTCTGGCCGAGACCAAACATCCTAAACAGTTTTCCTTTTTGAATGCCAAAAATGCATTTGTCTGGATTTAGTTTTAGGCCGCTCTTGCGCAGATTCATGAAAGTTTCTTGGAGATCTTTGATGTGCGTATCTTTCTTATCGCTTTTGACTACAATGTCATCGACGTATGCGACCAAGTTTTTGCCCTTCTGCTTGTGAAAAACCCCATCTGTCATTCTGGAGAAAGTGGGTCCTGCATTTCGCAACCCCTCTGGCATGCGACGGTAACAGTAAGTACCACCGGGGTTGATGAAGCTTGTTTTCTCTTTGTCCTCTGGGTTCAACCAGATTTGGTGATATCTCGAGAAGCAATCGAGTAGGCTCATGACTTCGTAGCCTACGGCGATATCTACCAACTTATCAATTCTGGGTAAAGGATATGGGTCTTTCGGGCAATGTTTGTTGAGGTCAGTGAAATCGACACACATTTGCCATTTTCCATTCTTCTTCTTGACCATTACGATGTTGGCTAACCATTCTGGGTACTGTACCGGTTTGATGACCCCGGCGTCTAAGAGCCTTTGAGCTTCTACTTTCACTACTTCTGCCCTTTCGGTCGAAATTTTTCTGAGCTTCTGCTTTCGTGGTTTCGCGTTCTTTGCCACATTCAGGTTGTGCTGTGCTAGATTCCTGCTAACTCCTTGGAGGTCGCTTGCTGACCATGCGAAGACATCGCTATTCTCATATAAAAATTCTATGAGCTTTTGTTTGTCTTGTGCTGGTAGGTCCGTGCCGATATGAACACACTTATCGGTCGTGGATTTGGACAGTGGTGTCTTCTCGGTATCTTCTGCTGGCTCTGCTCTTGGTGCCACTGTCTTTTCGCTATTTTGCTCTTCCTCTTGCTTCTTCTTGGTAACCTCATTGACGAGGTTGTATCCGAGTATGGGTCTGCCTTCTATTTGCCTTGAAGCTAGCTGATCCCTGTGCACCGTGATTACCCTGAAGGGAGATGACATTTTCATGCACAAATAGCTCTGCTTGATTGTCACCTCGAATTTGTTGGTGAAACCTCTACTGAAGATGGCAGTGTAAGGGTAATCCATGTTGACTACATCAAAGGTGATGGTATCTGTGCGGACCTTCTTGCCTTCCTCGAATGAAACTGGAATGGCCTTTTTGCCGAGCGCGTCTATCTACTTTCCGCCAAATCCGAACAGCGAGTTGCTTGCTAGTTCTAGTGTTCGCCTGTCTAGGCCCATTGATTCGAAGGCTTTGATAAACAGAATGTCTACCAAACTGCCGGTGTCTATAAGGATGTTATACAGGGTAAATCCGGCTACATTCGCTATTGCGATCAAGGCATCGGTATGGGGGTAGTCGCGTAGCTAGAAATCATTTTCGTCGAAGGTGATTGGAAGCAAGGACCACGCTGGCCGATTCAGAGGTAGTCTTGGAGACACAGTGTGTACCCTTCGCTCATAATCTCTTCTGGCTCTTTTACTTTCATGCTCTTGGTTGGACCCACCTGTTATGGCAAAAATGTGGCCCCGTGAAGGAAGTGTGCTATTCACAGCTTGGTTTTCGTGCGTGTTGTCCCGCTTTGCTTGCTGCTGCTGACTTGATTGCTGTTGCTCTGGCTGTAGCGGCGAGGACACCACTACTGACTGAAGCGGGTACTGAGGTGCTTGCTGATAAGGTTGGTATGCCTGTTGCTGCCAGGCGAAAGGGGGCTGAGCTTGGCCTTGCGAAAATGTTTGATGCTGAACCAGGCCATATCCTTGCGGATAATAAGATTGGCTGCCATAGTACTGGCCGTGCATGCCATCGACGCATTTGGAGTTGTGATAGATGTGTTTCGACACTTCGCTACTTCTGGATGCTTCGTCTTTCTCTTTAAGCTCTTTCACCATCTTGTTATACTTGCAATATCTGGTTATATGTCAGGCGTTTTCGCCGCATACTGCACAATATGGTGATCTTTGACCTCTGCCTCTTCCTCCTCTCGCCCCGCGTCCGACTCGGCCTCCACGTGAGCTTGGGTCAAAAGGGCGGTTTGTGCTGTATGGCGGCTGGGTGGGCTGCGGCTGCTCTGGTGTCGACTGCCCTGATTCTTCCTGCAAGTTATTGATTACGCGATAGGGCCTTACATTTCGTTGGGCGGGTGTTTGAGGTGGCCTTGGCACTTTTGATGACTGCCCTAGTTAACTGCGTGCAGCTTTTCGTCGTTTGAAATCATCGTCTGATTTGGCGTATTGACCCATTATTTCGAACAGCTCCTTGACTGTTGTGGGTGGCTTCCTGGATAGCTTGGCAGCGTACTGCCCCACGGCCAGTCCTTCGATTGCTACCGCGATTACAGTTGCTTCCGGTACGTTTGGCACCTGAGCCTTGACTTGGATGAACCTCTCCAGGTATTCGGATAACGACTCGTCATTTTGCTGGATGCAACTCAAAAGATCTCTTGTGGTTTTTGCCCCGGGGTGATACCCTTGGAAAGTTGCCAACAGCTCTGCTTTTAACTGTTGCCACGAGCTGATCGAAAGCATCTTGAGCGATGTATACCAGTCATGAGCGATGTCTCCAACTGCCATTATGAGTGATTTTGCCATGATTTGGGCGTCCCCGCCAGCCAAAGATACCATAGTTTAGTAGCTTGCAATAATTTTTCTCGGGTTGGACTTCCCGTCGAAAGCAGGGATGCGCGGTTTGTATCCGATCGGCCACGGGTGCAGCTGCAACTCTCTTGCCAGTGGGGAGCTGGAGTCATATAATTCTGGGTCCCTCTCCTCTTCGGGTGCTTCAGGTACTGCAACATTTCCGCTTGGTTGGACGATCCCTGTCGCTCCTGCCCTCTGCAATCTCTGAATTTCCCTAACCAGTCTTTCCCTTTCACATTCGGCTTGCTTAACTGCTCACTGGGTTTGCTCGGCTCTGTTCCTTGCCGCCGCTTGCTGCAGCAATTGGTCCCTTTCATGCTGCAATCTAATGATGTCTTGTTGGTACTGGTCGAGCCTCCTCAAGTCTCTGGCTTGCTCGGTGATTTCGCCGTCTTCGTCTTCCTCCTGCACTTCGTTTCCATTTTGATCGATTTGAAATTCCTGGACTGCGCCCTCGGGAGTCTCCTCTCGACCGGGGGGTATTGCGGATTCTCCCGCTGCCTGTGCTGCTGGCGGCTGCACCGTTGCTGTCGCAGCTGCGCCATCTCATGCGACTATCTCTGCAGCCACAACGGCTTCGGCGCTTTGTTCTTTGGTGGCATGATAAGTTCGAGCAACAACCACGGTGGGCGCCAATGTTGTTCTAGGCTGCAACCTTAGAACTCCGGGTTGCCGCCCGCACAAGCGTTGAAAGCACAAAGAACAACAAACGCCAAAGACACAGAGAACCACCTGGCGAAAAGGCCGCTGGAAGCGGCTCAACCTGATCTCATTGACACGGAATCGAGTTCCTTCCCGTCCAACCCCGGCGGGGGCACTATTTATACACATCCATAGCACTTACGTGGACGTAAATGCCCCTACAGCTACCCTGATCCGAGGGGATATTCTCTTTCGCCGAGGGCACTCTGGTCTTTTCCTGCTGCGCCTCCCCCGGGCTCTAGCTGCCCCTGTCGCGAGCCGGTGGTCCCGTCTGCCCAGCTGTGGTTGCTAGGCCCCGAGACGCCTTTCCCTTAGCGGCGAAAAGGGGTGAAGAGTTCCTGCAAAACCAAAGCAAGTCACGTTGCGCTAGGGTCCAACCGACCCTGCCCTTTTGCCCCGGCGGCCATCCTATCGCCTGGCTGAGCGAAAGCATCTTCTCTTCAAGCCTTCTCTTGAGCCGCACGCGGGTATCCGTCTTAGCTGAACGCTTCCTTTCGCCCTCTCAGGGATGCGAAAGGGGCTGATCGCTGAGCAACCCCCTTTTCGCTAGCAGGGGGCGTGAAAGGTGACGGCACAGCCCAACAGTGTTCATCCTCAAATGCCATTGCTCTGTTGTGCTGTAGCGACGTGTAAATCGGCCTCCTTTCATGTGCTCACAAATTATGGAGGGCACGTTAGGTGGTCGTATGCCTTTGCTGAAGGTTTAATAGATCTAGCTTGGCTATATTCCTCTTGTTTATCTAGTGCGGTCTGATATTTTGGAGTTGCCTAGCTGTCTGGGTTTTCTGGCGTTGAATACTTGAATGTAAATGACGATCTGTTGGATAGTCGCTGGTTGATGAACATTTTTAACCTGACTAATCTTCTGGATTTTGATTGGTCCATCAGTAAAATTGATTTTCTGTGTGCTGATTTGGATTAAGAATTACTTCGGAAGTGATAGATTATCTAGGTGGAGAGTACCTTTTGTGTTCTACATGTATTTGTTAAGAAACCACGTGATATGTGAATGCACATGTAACATCATGTGAAGCTGTAAGGACCGAGTGGCTAGCAAAGAGAATTCTGAATGGAATGATTTTGAATATCATTTTCTTGGTAAGAAAGCCTTCGTCTAATTTTGAATTGTCAAAGCAAGAGGTCCTAGCCTACGTTCCTTGGTGGTTGACTACCGGGAAAGGGCAGAATAGCAACATGGAGGAATCAACCACTGATTCACAACCCACTCATGAAGGATTTCTCGAAAAGTTAAGAATGGGTAGTTCTTTTTTTTTGAAATCTATTTCAAAATAGAATGGATTCAGTCCCAATTTTGATTTAATAGTACATCCTAGTAAAGAATAGCCCAAAGTGGTTTCAATTGAGTTAAAAAATAAATCAACAATCTTAGTCTATGTAAATTTTAAACCCTCTTTGCACTTTAACACTTAAGTTTTCTATAAAAGCATACTAGATAGTCTTTATTAGGGCCAACGTTCAAATGTGTCCTTAGTTAGATAGCTAAAGGAGACCAAACCTATCCAAAGTTTATACACTTTTTAAATATTTAAATATAACCTACAAGATCACAACTAAAGGGAAGATTATGATCACACTAAAACAGACATCCTTAAGTGCAAGAAGTAACACTATGCTAAGCACACTCACTAAACAATCCTGGTTGGAGAACTTGCACACGAATAAGCTTGAGCAAGAAGCGATGCAAGAGAGATAGAGAGGCAAATAATCGGATTTTTATGGTATCAGATTGTTGCCATATGCCATAATCTCCTAGTCCATGTTGGAGCACTAAAGAGTCACCAAAACTCAGTTAAACTCCACTTCTCTCATGAATATCCATTCTCCACTTCAGAATGACAATTTTCAAACCATGAACACCAATTTAGAGCTTGCTCACAAGAACATCACGGAAAAAGGTCAACAACTCTCCACTAGACCATCTAGGTGATGGCAATCACAAGAGTAACAAGTATATATTCAGCTCCAATTCAAAGAAACACAAGCAAGAACATCAGTAGTACTCAAGGCTCATACTCAATTCTCACTTCTTAGCTTGGGTGGCTCTCCAAACGCTTCACTATACTCTATATACGTGTTAGTATCAGTGAAGCGCAATCCAAATGAGTCATGAGTAGCTCTATATAAAGGTGAAGAGGCTACTAGCCATTGGAAAAAAGCTAAGGGTATGCCGTATATGGCACGACATATCCTACAGTCGAGCTGTGCATGGGAAACTCACCAAGTCAATTGACGTCTCCTGCACGAGTGCAATTCACTTGCTTGCCTCATGGTCTGCGATGTCTGGAACTCTGGATACAACAAACAATGCAAGAGCGAGATTCACAAACTGAGTATTCCCGGTTGGAAATCGATTTATCGAGTACTGGAGAATGGAGTCGCCGACTTCGTGATTCGCCGAGGTTGCGTCTGATCGCGTAGAGGGTTGCCGATGGTCAACGAATCGTCGTCATCGAAGTCCAAGCACGTCGGTCGATTAGTGCCTTTAGTGGTCATAGCATCGCGCCTCACGCGGAGGTTGGAGGCGGACTCACCTAGAGCCATGGACTCTTTTACGAGAAAAAAAAACTTGCATACTTCTGAAGATATTGATCCCTTTTTCTTTTCCAATATATCCATATTTCCTATCTATGATTTCTCATTAGTCATGCGTCAATGCCACAATGTCTGCAGTAGGCCCGTGAGATTGGTGATTTGCTCAAGGTTCACCATCTAGAGACCAGCAAGATAAACCAACATCAGCTCGTTATATTTGTATTGTAGTTTATACAACTTTACATCTTAATCTTCATGTTGAATACTTCCTATGTTTTTTCCTCATACTCCGTATATTTAATTGAGTTGCAAATTTTTTACAATCATTTAGTGGTTGGTATGAAGGGATTTTTACCAAAATGCATGTGAAAAACATTTGATACTCAAGGACTTTCAACAACAAACAGCTGCAGCACGGGTGAGGTCCTTGGAGCAATCGTCGATGAAGTAAATCTCTGGGTTTTGGGAGGTTTCAGGCATCTGCGCAGCCTACTGCCTTCGGTGCTAGCTATTCAGCCGCAAATGTGTTTCATGTAAATTAAACCTTCTCGTATTTGCAGGCCCTAGTCAGGGTTCCGCCTTTCCTAAGTAATCCTAGGATTACTCGGGAACGTTGTAACCATTGATACTCCACTTCTGCTGAATGAAACATGTGTCACAATGACACGCTCGCGAAAAAAAAAGAAAAATCATTTGATACGACATACTCTTAAATAAAGTCATGGATCCACCACTGATACACAGGAACCAGGACACTAAGAGATGTGGGTATGTGATTGGACAAAACTTACTTTGAAGAAACCATCTATTAGAAGTATGATTTCTATTTATAATGTCTACATGACTAGACAAGTATAGAAACTATATATCCTGTAGTTTCTGAGCAAAAATACCAGTTTCAATCATATATGCATGACATTTTGTCTTAAATACTCTTTATTTAGGTTCCAAAATGGAAATACAAGGCAATCACCAAATGTTTCAAACAATCCGTAGCGTCGATTTGATAGAAGTTCGAACATTGAATTTCAGTGTACTACGTCCGTCCAGAAAGAAATGGAGTTCTGAGTTTATATGGAAATATCATGATTAATGGATGTTAATGTTTTTTTATAGATTTAGTTGAACTTAAAATTATTTGACCTTCTCGAAAACCGAGAAATTTGCAACTTTTTGGAATAGATAGAGTATTAAGCTAGTCTCAATGAGAGTTTCATGACATTAAATAAGCTGACATTGCATAGAATAGATGAAGAGAGATGATTTTTTTTTCTCCAGATGACTGGTCGTCCTGTCCTATTTTTTTTTCTATCGCAAACAAATCTCTTCGGGGAAACTTCCATTTTTTCTTCTCTACTGTGTTTTTTTTGGGGTCTCCACGGAAACTTCCATTCGTTTACCAGTTACTTGCTGTGAAGATCGATCATGTTATCGGAGGAGCAGCCAGGCTGTGACAAGGAGGTCGCCAATCAGGAGACGCGCCTAGGTTGCCGCCGTCCTCCACGGTTTGCTCCATGACTCTCATGATTCGTTCTTCCACGTGATCTTGCCCATGGCTTCACGCTCTGCTGGCCACCGGTGATGGCCGATGTTGACGTGTCTTTTTTTCCCTTGAAAATTGACGTTGACGAGTCAATCCAGCAGTTGGAACGGTACGGTGCCGGAACTCCGCGCCATGTTGCAGGTCCACTTGCTGAACTGGAGAGGAAATTAAAGGCTTGGTGTCCTCGAATGTGCCCTGAAGTGGAGCAGGGTCTTGGATTGCGTCGTATTAGACCGGATAGGATAGGAGGTGAAAATCTGCAACGATTGACGCGGATCGCCACGGCGGCGTTCAACTATGAGAAGACGTGCGTCAGTACTGATACAACATCCTTGTCGTTCCCTTGCTAACTTGTGCTACTTGTGATTGTTTAGCGAGTAATATAACACCACGAGATGTATGCAACGATCTTCTCTTAGAGTGCTCGAACTCCACTTATGAGAGCGCTAGAGAGTGTTCTCGAACGTGTTGTGTTGTATTCGGAGTCACATGGAGCGCGAGTCGTAGCGGCGTTCCGTGTCCTTGGAATGACTGTTCCAGCTGATCACGGCGTAGTACGAACGACAGAGCGGTGCCTGGAGCGTGAGTTGGGCACGTCCCAAAACAAATTGGACCAAGGAGGAAGAAAGCACACGAAAATCTAAATCGTCATTCTCAGTGAAAAAACAAACTTACGACTTCAATGGCTTGAACTCGAACGTCGTCTTTCAGCGGCCGTGGGCAACTGACGACAGGTAGTAGTTAGGGGTGTGGTTGTATTTGCAAACAATGCAAATCTTTTGCGAGAAAACAAGTTACTACTCATGCTATTATTCTTTAGGATGACAGGCAACTACAGTTGAAGATATTCTTGTAGATTTAGGGTCTGTTTGATTCATGCCAACCTGCTACGCCTAACTTTCGGCAAACTGTGGCAGCTATAGAAAGTACGTAAGTAAAAACAAAGCCACACTTATCTATGCTATAAAGGAGCGAAGGAACTGGAAAATACCTGTTACCTGAAAATCTCCTATCCACCCAAGATCTCCTCCGTTGGACCTGTCTTGATTTTCCATCCAATGGTTAAGATGTGACGGGTGGACCATGGAGCGACGATACTTGTGTGACAGCGTGTTTCGCCTCGTCTCCCGTATCGACCACACTTTGGTCCGCATTTTGTTTTCACCTACGACGAACATACCCGCCCGCATACCCGCCCTCCTCCCTTCCTTGTCTCTGTTGCGAGAACCGTGGCGTTGTTTCGCCTCTGTATTCGCTGGTGGCGATGCCCGCGGCTTGATTGGGCGAAGGCAAAGGCAGGAGGAAACTGCCGCGTCACTCCGCCCGCATACCCACCCTCCCTTCCCGACCCATGCCTCTCTCTGTTTCCACCGTAACCGTAGCTCCTCCTCCACCCCGCCCCCCTCTCCCACCACCGCCGCATGCTCCCCACTTGCAGAATTTGCGACGCACCGTAGTCCCGGACGCGCATGCCCTTGCGGGGGGCGCCGGGAGCGCCACAGTTGCTGGCGCGATGGACGACAGGCCGGCAAGCAGGGAAGCGCCGGGTGGGCTTGCCTCCGGCAGCACCATGGAGGTGTGTTGTGTGTAAGGACTCCATCGCAGGGCTCCGCGTCGTCGACCTGCCCATTATCAATACCGACCTCTAGACCGGCAGCGGCATCAGCTTCCCGCCCCGCCATGGAGATCTTCCGTGCTAAGGTCTGCAGGCCGATTGCTTCCTCTTCAGCGCACCGAGTACAACTACTACATTGCCAGTACGTTCTTCTCCAGTTCACACCCCCTCCCTCCTGGCTTTCACGCACGCACAGTGGTACTGTGTTCTATTACTGGATTTTGATGGTGTTGGTGCACGATGCAGCCGACGGCGGATAGGACGGAATGACGCAGGCGCTGATTGTGGTAGGCCTGCAGAGGGAGGCTGAAGGCGGGCTCAGCAGCAAGTAACTCATGCTGTAAATTCACATCTCGCAGTAGGTCTCCACGAGTTGATTTGATTATTGTTGATGATGATTGCCACGGTCGACATTTTGGTGCTTCTTGTCTCCTGCAGGTCTTGTTATCTACTTCGACAAGATTTGTGCCAGGTAACTAATAATCTGTTCAGTTGCATCCAAAATTTATTTCTACTATTATATTATTGTTGTTGTTGAACTTTGTTTAATGCTATATGTGGAGTTTCAAGAAATAATAAAAATCTACACACCAATTTCATGATTTCATCTGATCAAATTAACAGTAACATTCTTCTTTTTTCATTCTTCAGTAGGGAAAAAACTGATGACCAATTTTTGTCAGTTCAGCTGAAACCCCAATGCCGAAGTGAACCATAGAGGTCTCCCTCCCTTGTCTAATGTTGCTTGTGAGGGATTTAGATGGGTTATCGTGATCTTTGTTGAGTTCATTTCATTCAGCTAATTGTCATAAACAAATGATATTGATAGAAACTAGAATTGGATCGGGAGCAAGAGAGCAAGGTGGATGGGTGATGCATGCCTTCAGGCATGATCTGCACAAGGTGATGCTCCTTGGACCGACGAAATTGCTTTTGACGGCATGGGGATAAGATGGTAAAATTTTCTTTAATAATTACGCTCCAATATATTCAATGGAGTAGACTCTCAGATTAAAAACTATAAAACAAATTACTTTATCTTTTCACTTTTTGACAGAAAACCAGAGGGAAAGAGACTTCCCCGCCTGATATATTGCACTGACCAACCTAAGAATAAGTTTTACAAAGCAATAGGGGAAGGAGAAAATTCCAATTAAAATGGTGCAACAATAATCATTGGAGGAAGATTCAGTTGCATGGCAAATGATATCCATAATGCAATCGGGTTTAATACTCAACAATGATTGCAATTCACGCATTGGCAATGGAGGTTTTCATAGGAAGAATTTCCAACTTTATACTCTCCTTTTACTGCTAATCTTCATAGGCTAGATATGATATTGTTCTATTCTATATACTATCCTACATATTATAGTTCTTTTTTTTTTACTATGGGCTAAAAAAAGTAATTTTAGTGAGCAAACCCTGATCGAAAAAACAGCTTTGAGTAAAAGCCTTTTTGGTAACTTCCAAGCTTCTAAAGTAGCTGAAGTTCCTTTCAGTAAATAAAAAATTTAGTAAGGTTTCTTGGGCAATCTTGATTTTAAATTATGAGGATGAGCTTTTGATTCCTTTTATGGTCAGTTTCAAGGCACAGCCTTGTTTGCACGGTAACCTTAAATATTTTGTGCAAAGAAGGAGGTTGTGCTTGATTTTAGCTAAAAGGAAGAAGTATGTGTCGACTATTTTTTTTCTTGAGATCTCCAATATATATTGATCAAAACCTCTTAGTAACTCACATTTTGATGTATATGATTTCATTGGAGAAAAATCTCAAAACAAAGATAAGGTTTGATTGTATTGGTTGAATCATTTGTACACATAGAATTTGGTCACATCATCATTCATGCTTGCCTCAACTAATTTGGTATAGCCATTTGTTCTAACATTTGGAAAGGAAAAAAAATTAGTGGGATACCTCTGCAACCACTGAGGTGGAGAGGTGAGCATTAATCTGCATTTGCCTTTCCTATGCTCTATACTGAACTAAAGGTCAAATGATAATATTTATCATTGGTTGTTGGTTATCTTTTAGGGTTCTGACCATTTAGAATATATTAGCATTTCTAATAAATTATTTAACTGTAGTTACTATTTTTAGCTCTTTTCAGATGGTTGCTCCGCTTATTGTTTGCAATTGGCTTATTTCAGATTGACAACATGGTGCACTATGGTACTTGGATGCACAGTTCTTGCTTGTGGGAAGTATTGGCATATTGTTGCTTGTAATCTTGAAGATCCATGGTCATGGCTTATTGTCTAATCAAGAGTAGACCTTCTGCTTGTTTTTCAGCTTCAAACGGATTGTGTTCTGAATCTCAAAGTTTGTTGTTGTCAGAGTTATGATTTTATAGCATGTATGGACTATTTCTGATTGATTTAGGCTATGTTATGGTGCCTTGGATCTATGTTTAGTGAGTTTTTGTTGGAATGATCCAAGAATCTAATTAAGTATGGTCAGGATTCCTATTAAGTTTTCCTATTTTTTTAAACTTGTGATCTTTTACCACTCAACTGAACTTCGATGTTTGATTAAATGTCTACTTTTACTGCTTTTACAACATTGCCCTCTTAAGAAATGTTGGTACAATGCAACTTATCCCTAATCCAAAGCATAATGGGTACCAAGTAACTCAATATTCATGTGTTCATATTATGGTATTTATATTCCAGAGCATAGTTTTTACCAAGCAACTCAGTATGCGTGCGTTCATTATTTATATTTTATATGTGTAGCAAACATTCATAGGTGCTTGGTAAGTTCAACCCAAAAATACAATGTTTACTAGCATTCCCTTATTTTGTGCCAAACTCTTGATAGACACGTGTGTGCCGCACGTGCCTGTCCACTAGTATGATAAAATTGACAAGAAAATGAGTCTACGACGTGTGGGACAATGCAAGGTGCTATGAAAGTGTGTGTGCCATAGTTACAACAATGAACCAAACACATGCCTCAGAAACTGTGACATGCCTGACTTGCAGCATGGCAGGTTGTGGTCATGAACCAAACAGACCTTTAGATTTGCCATTTTAAAGCTAAGAGAGGCTGTGAGGAGATCATAGGTACTCCCTTCATTTTTATTTTCATAGGGTGTGTTTGGTTTTCTAGTCTGCTTCAGGCCTGATTAGCCATCCAAGCTTGGACACTTTTAGCCAATTTCCACCGAGCAAATCTCTAATTGTTTGGTTGTCTCTCTGGCTAGACAATAGAGTGTTTGGTTATCTATATTATCTAAGCCTGGCTAGACAATGGAGTGTTTGGTTGTCTGTATTGTCTAAGCCTAGCTAAACAATGGAGTGTTTGGATGCATAGAATCACGTTCCCTTCGAGCCTTACCTCTCTGAGATATTTTGTCGAACAAGTAGTGGGCCCACAAGGGAAGAATGTAGCGAGCACCTCTTTGAGGACATCGGCAAGCGTTGGGATGAACCGCTGCCGCGCGCGCCTTGTTGGTGACCTCGCTGTCGTGCCCCTATGGAGCTCCTCCTCCCCGCAGGCGCCGCATGCCGCCAGTCACGCTCCTAAGGAGCTCCTCCTCTGCCCCTTGCCATGGCAGAGGACACGCACCTTGCTAGGCCTCATGAGGATTATCCCCACTTTTTCCCTAAAAAAATGCCTTGGAATGATAAAAATCCAACACTCTATATTCGTGGCAAGAACACATTCCTCAACCGAGAATAAAACAGAGACCGTCCATTGCTACTGTACACTTTCACTACTTACTGCTGTCCATAAATTGTTTTTATGGACACTGCTCATATGTTTTTTTACTATTTAGGCCTTATCTGGGTGCAAATGTATTCACTTCCACAAGTGTTGGAGTGGAATAAATTTAGTTTAATTCCAATCCAGTCCATTTCAACATATGTGGATTGAGGTGAATCCATGCGCATCCAAACACGACTGTCGGGTATCAATAGTAGGCATACCCAACCAAGAGCGTTAATAGCGTATCAACTACTAAATAGCCCGAGGCTTAGGGACAGCTTCCGCCTCGCCCGAGCCCCATGACGTCATCAAAGCGTCCGACCCCTGCGCCCTGTCAGAGACGATTCCCGCCTCGCCCGATCCCTGCAACGAAAGCACGAGAGCGCCCAACCCCTTTGGCATACTTCTGCCTCACCCGAGAGACACGCGGAGCCCTCTGGCAGAGCGAGAAGCCACGGGGGCCCTCACCACGGCACCCACTCCCACCGATAGGACAGACATGACCGTGCATAGTGGACAGGAGCACGAGAACCACGCTCTGACCCAACATGACCCTAGTCATTCCACCACAACGACGACCATACCTCTACAGCGATGGGGGTAACTGCAACTATATCACCTAACCCCCTCTCTACGCAAATCCGGACGCATATACCGTCCATCCACAACAGCACAAAAGCACACAGGACGAAGCATGGCCACAGTATGTTGCACCAGCGGATGGAGAGGCCAAAAGATCAACGCCCACTGCATCTCTGCATTACAGGGAAACTATTTCCACCGAATAAGGAGGAAGACGGCCGCACCCGAGGCCACCTTTTTTGTTTTTCTCTTTCGTCTTTTCCCACTTTATCTTGTTTGTAACCCGAGCCCTCCCCTTGGGAACTATAAAGAGGAAGGCAGGAGCCACATCTAAGAGGGCGCGACAAAACGAATCGAGCACACAACTCGCACACATCTTGCTGAGAGACGAACTCACAGTCTCACACACACACCACCCCCCAAGAGACCTGGGATCCGTTCCCTCTCTCAAAAAGCTTGTAACCCCTACTACAGGCACTCCGGTGCAAGACAACACGAGTAGCAATAATCTACTGGACGTAGGGTTATTCTTGCCTGAACTAGTATACATCCTTGTGTCCGCTTTGCACACCATCCGGGTCTAGACGTGCATATACAAATTCACTCGTTCTGTCTAGACCCCCGGTTTTCTAGACACCAAAAACGACCTTATTAGGGTCTACGTGCTTCAACCGGCCCACACAACGGAGCGTCGGGTCAATCAAACACTCAAAATCAAGCAATATAGTATAAAAAACACTGCAGCTAATTTGAGTCACCACAGACGAACATTCTTTTGTTCCGAAACAGGTCCTGTACAGTACTGCTCTTAAGTTCGACTATTTCTATGATAAAAAAAGTTTAACTATTTCCGTATCACTCAGCACTACAGTACACTGCTCTCTTTGTTCAGAACCTGGTCCTCTACAGTACTGCTGTATCCGTACGACTCAGACTGCTCTGAGAGTAAGTTTAATAATAAGTGTACGCTCTCGTATTTCCGTAGGACTAAGCAAGCAATAACTGTACGCTCTCGTCCTGTAATATGAGGTGAGGTCTATATCTACGGATGTATGTTCTGTGTATGTTTTCAGTAGCTGTTGAAGAAAAAGTTGGATTAACATGTCACCCAAATCAATAGCTGGTGCTTTAATAACCATATATAGTAAAGGTAGGTTAAAGCATTTGTAAATCCAGTACAAAAGCAATATGTGATCACGCACATCCATCCAGTGCGAGAGAACATAAAACAGCTTAAAACTAAATACTACAAGAAAGGAATTTATTCAATTAACGCCGACCAAGTCACCTTCACTGAGAGAGAAGCGACCTCAAGCTTTATGTCATGGCTGGCACATCCATGCATCTTAGCTTCAAAGGAACAGCAATGTTCAACATTTGAGCCGTGTTGGTGTACCTTGAACTTCAAATGCATCATAGTATCCATCTCGACAGCAATCACAAACCTTCTTAAGCCACACGATTCACCAATTGGAGCACCAAAAAGCTGACATTCTTTATGTTCCTCCAGTACCGAAACAACACAGCAGATAGATAAATCAAAACCATTTTCCACTTTGGAAATGAAGATTTCTACTGTAGCCTCAACTCCATAAACATTTGTTAAAGACATGTCCACTGCGCCAGCATCACCATTAATGCGAGTAGTGAATGGTTTACACGGCATCCTAATTTCATAAAATTCTGTTACTCCGTCAATTAGCTGGAGATCATTTTCCTCTTGCTCCCCATTCTTGATTCTCATGTCAAACTCAAACAGAACATCACAATTCAGTGCGATGCCTCTCTTAGGGCCAGTCATTTCGATGAGGGAACCCTGTAAAATTAATGACATATCTTCCTTTTTAGCATGTACCAACCAAAGTTGCCACAATCCCTAATTCTACATCAGATTGGATGTATTTTGATTAAAATTGCAATCATAGGAATAAGAACCATTAAAATCATATACATTTAGATTCTATGGACTAAAATCATAGAGCCCAATACCATTAATCTATGTCATAAAGCTGAAAAATCATACATCAAAACTGAGATTCCAACATCAGTGGTGCCACCATATCTAAAATAATGGCACTGAATTTCAACTTTAAAAAGCAAAATAATTTTAGTTATATATGTAAAACTCAAATAGTTTGCCGAACAAAACAAAGTAACAGTACAAAATACAATATGCAAGTTAATTAACAACATATTTGCGTACCACATATACGAAATTTAAACATATCAACAACCATATAGAATTATTGCAACCCATCACATGCATAACATATCTTATCTTCCACATACCAAATATGAACATATCAACAACCATATAGAACTATGGCACCAGGCACATGCATAACATATCCATATATGACAACCCTCCCATTCTCAAGTATTTGCATAACTAAATCCATGAAATCAACTCAGATAAGATACTGGCTATTATAAAGTACAGAGGGCAACACAGGAGATAAGATAGATTCAAATGTGCAACAAGATGCTCGGGTCATATTGATCAAGGGCTTCTCCTGTCATATGGTTGATCTAACAGATGTGGGGAAAGCCCTTTTTCTTTAATACAGCACATGGCCAGATGCTGCCAGCCTGTCTAGGTGACAAGAACTCAGCTGCCAACCCGGCCAGGGGCTGTGGCCAGTGCCCGCCCAGCCCATGCTGCTGCTGCCACTCCGCACCCTGCTGAGGATGACATCGGGAAGGGAGAGGGCACCGGGAATAGGAAGTGCAGGAGAAGCTGCCAGGGTTGGGGAGCACCGGGCAGAAGGGGGCCGGCGCTGTCAAGGAGGACAGTAAGGGAGCGCCTGGAGGAGCAGGTGAGGAGGGGAGAGAAGATTTGGGAGAGAGGATCACGGCGGGCTAAGTGTGTATTTCCAAGGCTCCTGAAGGGGGATGGACCAAGGTTGCACCAGTAAATTGTAAGTGGCTCAAAATGCAATTTGAAAGTTAATGGACCTAAGTGGCACACACATACACGTTTAGGGGCCGCTGGTGCATTTAACTAAAAAGAAAGTAAAAGCTGCCTTCATATGTGTTTCTTATATTTTTACCTTTGCCATCCCAGGCGACAGCAGCTAGAGCATATTTCAAACATCGCAAACAGCTATGGACACTAAGTCTATCAGTGAAAAATACAATTCAGAATCCAGGATTTTAGGTGCTCATCAAAGCTAGTGGATACTGGATAGTACTAGAGACTAGATTTCTGATCAGAGTGCGTGATCAGTGTATGGAAAATCCAGTCCTTGTGAACACAGGAATCCTTCCTATTTGGGTAATGAAGACAATGCATGCAGGAATATTTTAGCCAAATGATAAGGTTCTCTACAAGAGATAAGTTGCTTCATGAGTTCGGCACACATTCTCTATGCAGATTCTCTAGCCTTGCAAAGAGGAGTAACATGATTGTAAAGAACAACGCATATTCACATATCCCATGTTTATTGGCTATTTGATAATCTGGCCTTTCCTGATTTAGAAAGACTATGTAACTATTCTGTTCCATGTTTACATTTGGGAGTATTAGAAGCTTTTTATACATGTAGGTATTTTTATTTGGAGCAGGAACAGAAACATCTCTGTGATTATCTCAGACAGCAGAAAACATGTGGATTTCCATTTCAGTGATTGCCTCCTTATTTGCTATGCAGCACCTATGCAACCAGCTTCAAACCAACCAGGGCCATTACTTGAATCAAGCCTCATTACCAAAAATATCTCTTTTGCATCTGGATGCTAGATGCTAGTATATATCATTATAAACAACAAACAAAGATGTGAATGTACTTTTTCATCTGGATATAAGTTTCTATTTTGCAAGTATGGGGGTTTCTTTCGTGCAGTGAAGTTATAAAATAATATGTTGGAGTTCCCATAGACCTGTTAAAAATCTGCACCGCAAGCCACCATAGCACCATTGAAAAACTAAGCAGTTGTCCCAAGCAAGTTGCAGTTGGCAACACAGACTGTTACCTTTTTCAAGATGTGAATTGTAGGGGTTCTAAACGTACAGCACCATAATCCTGGATGTTTTCTTTAAGTTAGGGATCTTGTAAAGGAAGTGGATCTTTAATTTTAGCAACTAGAGGAGATTATGGATATTGGGGATTAAGCCACAAACTCCGCCTATGTTAACTGGAAGACTTTCTTGAGTCGTCTCAACATAGCCGGTCCCAAGCCCGGGTAAAGGAGGAGAGTGTGTTAAGATTTGGCGAACCAACAGTAAAAAAACAGCCACTCTAATGGCCGAGAAGTGTCATGTGGTGGGCCTTGGAAAAGCACAAAGTTCCAACTAAGTACATTACCCTCATCAAGGATATGTATAGGAATGCGGTGACGTTTGTCCGAACATGTGATGGCGACACCAGTGACTTTTCAATTAAAATAGGACTACATCAGGGGTCAGCATTGAGCTCTTATTTATTTGCTTTGGTGATGGATGAGGCAACAAGGAACATACAAGGTGATATCCCTTGGTGTATGCTCTTTGCTGATGATGTGGTGCTAGTTGACGACAGTAGGGCAGGGATTAATAGGAAGTTAGAACTATGGAGACACATGTTAGAGTCGAAAGGGTTCAGACTTAGTAGGACCAAGACCAAGTACATGAGGTGCGATTTCAGCGTGACTAGGCATGATGAGGGAGACGTTAGCCTCGATGGGCAAGTGGTGGCCAAGAAGGATACTTTTCGGTATTTATGATTGATGCTACAAAAGGATGGCGACATTGATGAAGATGTTAGGCATAGAATTTCAGCCGGTTGGTTGAAATGGTGTCAAGCTTCTGGCGTCCTCTGTGACAAAAGGGTGCCTCAGAAGCTGAAAGGTAAGTTTTATAGGACAGCGATTCGCTCGACGATGTTATACGGTGCTGAGTGTTGGCCTACAAAAGGCGACATGTCCAGCAATTGAGTGTAGTTGAGATGCGTATGTTGCGTTGGTTTTGTGGGCACACAAGGAGGGATAGAGTCTGGAACGACGATATTCGGGATAGGGTTGGGGTGGCACCAATTGAGGAGAAATTGATTCAACACCGGTTGAGATGGTTTGGACATGTACAACGGAGGCCTCCTGAGGCGCCGGTGCGTAGTGGGGTTCTAAAGCGGGCCGATAATGTAAAGAGCGGTAGAGGTCGACCTAATCTGACTTGGGACGAGTCCGTTAAGAGAGATCTTAAGGAGTGGAATATCTCCAAGGATTTAGCTATGGATAGGAGCGCTTGGAGACTGATAATCAACGTGCCTGAACCGTGATCTCTATCTGTCTTGTGCCCGTTATGTGTCTCCCTGTTTCTCGTCTTTTTTGGGTTTCATCTCTAGCCTACCCCAACTTACTTAGGATTAAGCCACAGAGAATAAAAAAAATTGTCCACAAATTTGCTCTCTGGTATGTGGCTACTCGGGCACAAGGGTGGATGTTGTCAGACTAGGGTGCTGCTCTTCAAATCAGCAAACTCTAGAATGATTCAGGGATTCATCTAATGTATATTATTTTTAATTTTAAAATTAAAAAAAAAAATAAGTTTGTTGGCACAGACCAGCCTACTAATGAGCTGTACAACAGCTAGTCTATTGAAATACTATCATTGAATGTAGATCCAGCACAAGATGAAAGAAATGAAAGAAAATAGAGAGAACATGATGGTTTCCATGTGCTGGTTACTGGCCATCAAGCCAAAATAGAGGACATGATGCTTACGCATGCAGCAGCAGGGGAGGCTGACACCAACCTTTCTCCTCCCACAATGTTCTTGACCAATGCATTCCATGCTGCCAGTCACCATCTGCCTTTCTAATGCTAGCCGCCTACTCTGTTTAATCTCTTAATCCTAGTTAGCCACTTGGACTCCCAGCATGAGTTTGGTGTGTTGCACCACGTTGTGCGTGTCGGCTCGGCAAAAAGAATTTGGGACACATGGCCCCTGTAATATATGCAATAAGCTCTTGTACCATTTTGCAGCATCGTAAAGGGATTGAGATTCTTGTCCCACGGCTGCAAGGTTTTCTACATAATTTCATATAAATAGGCAGATACTCATGTAACATAAACTGTCTAACACAAAACAATAAATTAAGTCTTTATGTGTATATTATTTTAAGTAATAACTCCAGTAAACCAAAATAGAGGGGACCTATATCAGCATCCATTATCTATAATTTAGATGAGATTAACTGGTTGTAGTATGCCATCAGAAGTATGCAGGTTTCAAACTCGTCTCTTTCATGCATGTACTTTACAACTATTGCACACAAGTATAGATTTGTACCTGCTGCACGATGATAGGATCATCTCTGCTTCGATTGAAAACATAATTAAGCTTTGAATCAACATCATCTCGTGCTGCTATGTATCCATATAACTGTATCAACCCACTGTTTATAGAAGCTTTAGCCAACTTCAGTGAGAAAATCTGTATCATTTCACATGGCACATGGTAGTAGCAATTGTCCAGATCAGGATGGCAATTTGTGGCCGCTGCAAACCTCATTGGCTCCACCCGAGCTTCACCAACAATAACAAATAATGTTATAATAACTAGTTATTACAGTAGGTAAATGAAAATATTAAGTAAACTATATCTTTGGTCCACAAATTAGGTGCTATGGACGAGATTCAGGTGGGTTAGGTGAGACCAATGGTGGCAGCCCAACAGCCATGGCAGCAGTGACAAAGAGGGCTGCTGGCACAGGACCAAGGTGGGAAGTATGGCTGGCTATGTCTAAGGTCTCCATATGCCACCTTTCCACTTCAAGTTGAAAGCTCCAACAGTTAAATATCATCTGGTTCCCTTGCCAGTTAAGCTAGCACGTTTATTTGGCCTAGAAGAAATCAGTTAGGCCCCCCCTGATGATGAATTTAAGGTCAGGGGAGTTGTCATTTCACTGAGAAAGGTATGAGCAGATTATCACTTACAGCTCCCAAACTCTTTCTACCTTGTGTAAGCAAGGAGGATGCAAAGACAATGCCTTGGCTTGATGCCCATCAGCATGCCACCACCAAGTAGACGTGGGGTTGGATGGCCATCCTAATCCAATCAATCCCTGGTGACCGGATCCGGTCGCCCCCAGGCGGGGGGGTAGCGCCGGGTGGAGGTGGCGGCGCGGCGGTGGGAGCCTCCCCTTCTCTTCCTCCATCGCCCACCTCCTCCTTCACTCTGGTAGGGTCGGCATGGGCCGCTCCTGGGCCTGGGTTCTCTGATCCGGTGCCCTGGTGCCGGATCCGGCGCGGCACTGGCTGGGGCTGCCGGTCCGAGGCCCGGACGCCCAGATCCAGAGCCCAAGCGGGCTTGGTGCCGGCGGCTGGTGGCGGGTGCGATGGCGGCCGACGTGGTTGCGGCAGTGGCTGGGGCTCGTGCAGGCGTTGGGGGGCGGTGCTCTTCTCTGCCGTCCTTCCCCTCATGGACTTGGCTGTTGCGGCTGCCAGGGCTGCTACGACGGTGCGGCCGCGGTCAAGACGGAGGTGGCGGCGGCAGCAGGGGCGCCGGGTTCGGGGCCTGGCGTCCCGATGCGGTGGCCTCAGGGCAGGGGTGGTGCCCGATATGGTGAGGGCTCACACCTGTGGCTGCTGGCGGCATGTCTGCAGCGACATCGGTGGGTGCTCAGTCGGCAACGGCAGCTGGCAACGGCTTCGGCGTGCGACGGGGGGACGTGCGCGGCGGAGTGAGGCCGGTGTTCGGCATGTCGTCTTGTTGGCGGGGGGTGGCTGATGCAGCTTTGCGGCTGCTGTGCGTAGCTGGCGCGGCGGTGCCCCTCTAGCGAGGTTTCTGCAGGATGACTGGCAGCGATGACGGTGGCGACAGGCTGGGATCCGGCATCTAGACCGACGTTGGGGCTGGGGGCATTGGTCGAAAGCCTCGCGACGGTGACGCCTGCGGGTGCCACTTTCCCTGTTGGGGGCGTCGCGTCCCCAGCATTTTCCACGGGTGAAAACCTGGTCCACTCTTGGACGAACGACGGCGGCGCATACGTCGTAACCTTCCTGAAGGCGTCATTGGGGAATTTGACTCGGTCGTGATGTCTTGTGGTAGGGTGTGAGGCCATGGTCGGAAGTCGGAGCTGCTCTCGTTTACTCTGTTGTATTTGCGTGGGTAGGCTTCGCCTTCGTGGTGGTTCACGCTACGTTTGGCTGCCTTGTACATATATTTGCTCTCTACTTATCAATGAAAGCCGGTAAAACGGATCTTTCGAAAAAAAAATCTCATTAAAATTCAAACCATCCAACACAATCCAATTAAAGCACGACCACACAAACAAATGTCAGAGAGAGAAGTTGCATGCAGTGTGAACAGATAGCATGATGTTTCAAGCTATGGGCCACACGCACATGCTCCTTCCTCGCCCGTCCTTTCTCTCCCTTCACTCAATGACGCTCAGGAGATGAACCTCATGTCACCACCACTAGCTTGGGCGAGCGCAGCCATCGGCCACTGGGCACCAGCACAGGCGGTGTGCAGCTCAGCGACACATGCGGAGGACATCTGCTGGCACCCAGCAGGCATGGCAAAGTCGGCCCAATCTGTGGCGAGCTCGGCTCCGACAGTGGGCGACACATGGGCAAGGTCACCCTCGGTGGCAGCGTCATGCAGGCAAGCTTGGCCATCGTCAGCAATGGGAGTGACAAGTTCATCCTCCTGCACCGATGTGTGCGGTGAGCTCATCCTCCAGCGATGTGCAGTTGGGATGCTTGGTCAGTCCAATAGGTATTTGATTATTATGGGGTTGTTTGTCCAATAGTATACCATATCCAACTAAGTCCAAATCCAACAGAATCCAAGTGTGAAAGTCCAATTGGATCTTGGATTAAGCGAAATCATAATCCAAGGTCTACCACCAAGGTCTCAAGCCTCATCCTTTTTATTTTCCATATATACTCATTTGTACATTCCATCCTCCTGGAATCCAGACAAGTAACAATGATGGGATCCAAACATAGACCAAGATTGTTTGAGTAGGCTCTGGGTACCAAACGAAACCTATACAAATTTTGGTATGATAAAATGATACAAAGTATAAATCCTTTTGCCCATGATAAGTCAAAAACAATCAAACAAACAAATCTCCTCTTATATTCTCTCATCTCTACCACATCAGAGCAGGCCACCAATGCAAGCCACCAAACCACATACATGGATTTCAGCAGGGGTGTCCTTTGGCCCATGCTCTCTGTGGTGTGTGACCACTCAGGACCCTGAAATCCAAGGTACCCCATTGCTAATATAAGTATCGTAAGTATATATTATGTATTAGCAACATCAAGCATTTGTAATGCCTAAAAGGTCCAAACTAAGCCTAATACGTAGTTCATTGTGGTGATTGATGGTTTCTATGTTCACGTATAGTGTTTCTTGCCTGTCAACCTGTGAATCAAGGAGACAGGTACTTAATGACTAGTTCTAATTGATCGTTCATCTTCCGCTAGTTCATACTATACTGTTTTTTATATAATACATTGCATTGTTGTTGTTTTATTTTGACACTTAATTTAGACCCCATTTAGTTCGCCTGAAGCCTCCAAAATCCTAGGGACGCCACTAGATTTCAGTTGTTCGAACGTGTGCAGCCTCTCCCTTCCCCCTGTCCCTCTCTTACATGCGCACATGCACACACACAAGTTTGTTATCCACAACCATCGGGTCATAGCAGGTTTAATTGGGCATGAATAATTTGAGTATAAATGGGTATGGGTAATTAGTGGGCGTGAATATCCTCCCCATTCGGTGCCAAATTATAGAAAACCATTGTCTAAAAAAAATCCTATTAAACAAATCTACTAAGGCCAAGTGCCAAAATGCTCCGCAAAATCTAAGGTCAAACCAACTTATTCTTGATAGTTTTTCCTTGTATGTGTGCCTTTCCATAACTTCAGCAGTAATAGCTAGGGTCAACCATAACGGCGGCGCTCACCTAGGTACGGTGACTCTGAATCCTCGGTGAACTTCAGTGGAAACCGAACACCGAACCAAAGAAATCTACACCTAAATACTTGGTTCCTCTGTTTTTGCTAAAATGATTGGTTCCCCAAACCGAAGTTTGCTAGCACCGAACAACTGAACCGAACTATCGGTTAAAACCAATTGATAAGCCCTAACCACGGGAACTGAAAGCTTAGTTATTAGGACCATACTAGAGATTGAACTGCTCAACCCCTCACTTTGGTCAAACCACCTACTCAACCCAATTTATTTAGTCTGAGACACATACCTACATCACAACAGCATGGTCCAGTGGCGGAGTTGCCGCCTTCCAACTTCATGTGCTCAAAAACCCCATCCATCACGCCCAATCTTTTTCTCTCTATTTTCTCCTCCCTCCCACCTCACACGCGTGGCTACCAGCTCAACCCAATATTCTAGTAGCTCCATACATTTCCTTTTATTTAGCCGTTCTCCTTTCCCTTCTCCTTTTTGCCAACTTCAGCATGTTGTAGCTTAACTACATACAGGGCACTTCTGTATCACACAAAACCTCTGCTGGTAGAGGTCACAGAATGGAAGGACTCATATGTCAAAAGCACAATGCATAGAGGGACAAAACAATATTCTTTTTTATAATATATATAGTAGAGATAATGAAAACAATGCAAAGTTAAACTCAAGATTTGTAGAAAATACACTAATTGATCACATAATCTTGGCAAATGCCCTAGTAACAAAATAAATAAATATAGGAATAAGATATCGGAATCACTTACTTTCATCACGGTCAGTGAAATCAATATTATACTCACTTTTCCAGTAAAGCCTTTTCTTGTATATAGTGCCATCACGATGGCTACTGTTCGGATAGATTGGTGCAGGCCATATACCATCAATAGCAGTTTTATTGCCCTTTATAACATCCTTAATGGTTGCCCCGATCGGAGGGCTCTCTGTAGCATCCTCAGTACCTGTGCTCACCATATTTCTCTGTGTAGCATCCTTGATAGCTATCTGCGATTCTTCCATGTAATAGCTAGGTTTGACCTTCGAGGTTGTGTAGCACCGCTTACTCAGGTTAATGCTCCATGGTCCATACAAGGGCAATCTAACACGCAAGAACATGAAAGGCCTTAGAATCCAGACTCAAACACCACCACTATATGACCCATCAGATCTAAAATAGATAACGTAAATTATAATAAAAAAAACTAAAATTGAAATTACTTTCAAAATTCTGTTATGATTCGAACATATATAAAATTGATATTAGTAACCATCAAATCGAGATCTAAGTTCATCTTCCGTTTATAGGTTTTGATTTGACGTTGTTGGCAATAAAATTATTTAGTGAAGGCCCAACGATGCACCAGTTGAAAGCGTTCGACCGTCCCCAACCCAAACCGGTGAACTCCCGACCCCGATTCCCCATCGAGCGACGGGTCGGCCGCCGCCCGCCGCCTCGCGCTCCCGCCGCACCGCAAGTCGCCACCAGCAGCCGAGCGCGGAACCGGCGCCAGCCCTCAGTCAGCACTCAGCAGCCCCGTCCGCCACCCCGCGGCCGCGTGGAGCGAGCAAGAGCAGCCCGGCAGCGCGGCTCACCGGCTGCCGTTCGGAGCGGAGTTGCGAGCGCAAGCGGCCAGCGGCCTGCCGGCGAGCGGCGATGGAAGGACGAGGAGCAGCGCGAGGTCCCTCAATCCATGAAAACTCGAAGAGTGACACAACGTCACAACCTCGACTTTCTTAGTGCTTTACCAATTGTATGTACTAGGACGGTACGCGCGCGTTGCTGCACGCGCAACTGGTGGTCGCACCT
Source organism: Saccharum hybrid cultivar R570 (assembly GCA_038087645.1). Classification (NCBI taxonomy): domain Eukaryota; kingdom Viridiplantae; phylum Streptophyta; class Magnoliopsida; order Poales; family Poaceae; genus Saccharum; species Saccharum hybrid cultivar. The sequence continues at coordinate 1,739,508 of JAQSUU010000542.1, forward strand.
GTGTGCTGCGTATGTTCCATGTTTCGTATTCGTAGCTGTATGTTTGACCTTATCAGTGATGGATAGAAGTAATAGTTGAGAAAGGTCATCTTGGTTTGACTATAAGAAAAGATGGATAGAAGTTACCGCATAAATCTATGCGTTCGTAGAGCATAGCAGAAGATTGGAATTTGCGGCAACAGGGCATATTACAAATCTTTAAGATAATAAGATGGATAGAAGTTACCATATAAACATATGTTTGTAGTCTCGTAGAGCATATTAGAAGCTTCGAAATTGCGGAAACAGGGCATATTAGAATCCTTTAAGATAATAAGGAACTTCAGTACCCAAGTCCTAATTAATGCAAATCAAACCGAGGAAAACATGCTCATGCATCGTCTTACATGAATAAGGTAACTATGAAGGTATTGGACCAACGGATTACAGGAAGCAATATGTTGGCCGAAGCTCATGAAATATAGACAGAAGCAGGTTCATGCAACCATACTGATCGGAACTAAGAAAATCAAATAGACTAAACAACCATACTAATATGTAACTACAAATACAAACAAATGGCGTCTGTAAATCATAGAGCTCAATGATGGGGCCTTGCTCATTGCGTCGCCAACTACAGTGGTCACTAAGCACCTGCAACAGACAACCCAAATCATAAATATAAAAGTCTTGTAGTGGTTCACATGTGGCCAATGGAAGATAACTGCATTTGCTTGATGAAATAGGAACGAATAGAAGAAAGGGGAGCAAGCCTTGTCAGTTGTTGATTCGGATGGCAGGATGAGGTATACCGTAGCCGCCATCTTCGAGTTCACAGTAGCAATATTGGTTCCCTATGTACATGATATCATCTGAATATATGCTGGTAAGGTAAATCAAATGTACTGGAGGCTGATAAGAATAAAAACAAAGAAATCAAGTAGATATGAGAGCATGTAGAAGATATGGCAATAAAATCATATATAGCCAATACATGATCTATTCAGCTTCATGAACATACTGCAGGAAGCATGCGAATAACCTAGAAGGGAATAAAATTTGATATATAAATAGATCTAAATTTTCATATATAATTTGTGAATAAGCAAAGGTGGCCATCAAATTCAGTGATGTGTTCAGTATTTAAGTTTGAACTTGGCAGCTCATGTGACTCATTGATTACAAAGAATAGATTATCAGCTTCTATATGAGAGAGTAAAAAGGAAAAGCACCAAACATATAATTAGTAGAGGCCACACATGCATTTGTAATTAAACTTAGCTCTTTGGCTTTTGATTAGGGCTTAGTACGAAGGCAAGAGGCATGAAAACAACACTGATCCCTATCTCCCCATTAGGCTAGCTATTTGTTCAGGTCACCTAGTCCAATAATAATTCTGTAAACTATTCCAATAACAATTCTGTAAAGTATGGCAGATCTTTCATATTGCAGGGTCTAAACATCTACTCATTAAAATTAGCCTTAGTACATACATCATACATTTGTTTTTGCCATGCACAAGATGGAAGGGAGCAGGAAGAAAGAGAGGCCAGGGTAGTTCAGGTACCTTGGATTTTGTATTGGTTACTTCATACATGCTTCCTGATTTGAATACATGCATAATTACCAAGAAAAGGTGTTGTACGAAGGATGTCATACATCTTGGTTCTACATAAGGCGTGGCCTGGTGGCACGGGAATAAGAGGAAGGCAGGAAAGTATTGCAATATCGTACCTCTCAGCGATCGATTACTGTAAATTGCTGATGTTGCTAGTACCAAAAAGATTAATGTAGTTGAGCCATTAAACTAAAAACTAAATCGATCTGGACCTGATGAAATATGGAACGATAAAAGAGTGAGGACACAAGGTGATGATTTCTGTTGGAGAAGGATAATTATATGATTTCTCTATGTCCACACACACAGACCGACGAACATTACAATAGATGAACAAATATTATTGTAAATGTGATGAGCAGTCTCCAATCACTGCAATATGGTAATGAAATGAACAACATTGTACCCCTGATGAAGATAATGTTAGCCAGGAGGTAGCCATGCTTTTCAAATAAAATAAGTAAAAAGAAAAAGAAGGATCAGATTGAGGAGGCCATCATTTAAATCGGGTTGCATGGGCCATTATATTGTACTTACCATGTAAAGAGAAAAACATACGTATTATCCGGGCTTGGTAACTAATGGTAGCAGAGGTTATATTCCTAAATAACCATGAGTTTTGAAAGTGCATAACAGTGTTTAAAAATCTTAGGGCACAATAAAAATAACCAGAGCATACATGATATCATATATAGGAGTGTAAGTTATGGAATTTTTAGGTCGAGTATGTATGGTTTGAGATGGGCCAAAGCAGACAAATTTTGACTTGAGGCATCGGTGGCAGGAAATGGAGCAAAGGTTTTTACGTATAAGTATTAAACATATCATTTTGAATTATCAGTATTCAGCCATAGCAAAATAACATACATGTCGGCAACATAAACACAAAGGAAAGCAAAATACTATAACTGTATCTATAATGCATAATTAGGAATTCAGTGGGCAATTGCTGATTCAAGAGTTCGCATAAAGAAGAAACAACACCGCTGCTTTGAACAAATTGCGGGAATATAAATCAGAATGAGAGGGGAGAACAGTAGGATACCTGACCTGCTGCCATGCGCTGATGCTTGCCTGCTTGCCCGTTGGCTGCTGCTGAGACGCACAAGCACAGAGATCATGGCCTTTTGCTGTCAGTGCCCTCCAACCAACTCACGTAGCCTTGCCTCAGCCCTCAGTGACTAAAACACAGAGGCAAAAAAACCAGCTTGTTTTAAACAACTACTCACCAAGTATTGTCATGTATAGTGGACAACCTAATGTCCCATCATTCACAAACAATATCTTGGAAGATTCAGTTTTGGGCTCCAGCACTTTGGATACCTATCTCCTCAGCATTTTAAAATCCATCCTCATGATACGGGTGGCACACAGGAATAATGGTATGGCAATATTGATATCTTGATATCTTCATGGAGGAAATTCCACCTTAAATAATTATGTTACATAAAAAGGAGTGAACAGTGAGTATTTATGTACAACTTCAGATTTGTCTGCACATGGAATAGTCCAGCAGATAAACGACTCTAGGTATGCCACACTTCTCTTTGTTGTAATCATATTTATTATTAATGAGGAACGTAAATTTTTATATTATCTTGAAATTTAAGCCTAAATAATTTGGCATAAAAAGGAAATCATAGAGGCCAGGCATTGCAGCTTGTTTAATTTTGTATATGTACAAATTGTCTACACTAACCACCATCAGGATCATACACACGGTGGGGGAAATTGGCAGCAATGAGGCAATGCAGGAACAAAGAGTGATGGATTACGAATGAGTTGTTACCGGCTATTAAATAGAGTAAGCTAGAGCCGCAGCTGCAGCACCTGCTCCTGCGAGGTCCACTGCCTCCTTGCATCCTTCCAATAAGATTGGAAGAAGCAGTAGTAGCAATAGAGCTGGACACACTCGATGAATGTCCTTGAATCCTGAAGAGGAGCTTGGCGAGGGTGTAGGAACATGTGGCCGCACAGGAAAGCCGACTGCCACATCCGCGCGCGCTGCCGCCGGCAGGGTAGACCGCTGCAGCCGCGGCCGCTGCTGCCATGGGAGATGACACCATCGCTTCATGTCCATCCTAGATCCTGCACGTAGCCGCCAGCTAGGCCGACCGGCGCATCCAAGTACACAGCCGCCAGCTGGGACTGCCGCCGCATCAGCTGGTGCTGCTGCCAGGGCAGATGAAGAGAGGACGCAGCGGTAAGCAGGTAAGCAGTAGAACTGGAAAAAGATATTAGATAGCAGGAAAGCAACAATAAAGCAATCAAGGCACTGGCGCACCTGATCTGAGATAAAGCCAAAGCAATCGGAAGCCAGGGAGGAACGATGGACGCCGACAATGAAACCCTAGATGTACAGCGAGGAAGGCAGTGCCGCAGCTGAGACAGACAGAACATAATGCGAGGGTCAGGAGAGGAAGAAGAACGGGGCTCAGTAGGCACGGTAGCGGCAGACGGATAAGGAAGCGCCGGCGGGGTCGCCAATGACGGGGCCAGCCCCGTTGTTCTCGCGGCGGCGGCGGCGATGGGGAACGGAGCTGAAGCTGGGGCGAGGCTTGCAGCGAGGATTTTTTTCTTTTTTTTGGCGTACAGCGTGAGAGGCCGGACGAACCACAGCCACAAGAAAACATGGCGACACACGCAGGATGACCGATCCATATCGGCAGCAGACACACGCCAACATGTGGTGGCAAAGGACTAGTCCCTGCAGGGCGCGGGGCGCCGGAATCGCAAGGATTCTTTCCCCGATTAGGATGTAGATATACACTCATAATGTCCACTATTTTTTTAGAGATACAGTCACTTTGTTGTTACTTGTTACTAATTCATCTTCATACAATGTACATGTTCACCCTTCTTAGTTTTTTTTGTATTTTCAATATATGGATGAACTGATCAAGATATTAATATATCCATCTTTTCTCCATAATTTGTGTGACTGTATCTATTTTATCAAAATTTGTGTGTGATCGTAGCACATGAATATATTGTGATTTGGATCATAGGTCTAAGTTAGAACTCGCCCCACCTATATTTTTTTTTTCTGGCTCCGTCATTGGCTCGAGTGCCGCCATGTGCTGCGGCAGCATCGTCACCTCAACGTCGAAGCCTCCGTCCCCCCAGGGTATAGCGACGCCTTCCCCTCCATCTTGTTGGCCCTGCTGCTGTGCGCCGCTAGCGCTTTCCCCTACCTGAAGTCGCAGCCATACATGTCGAACCGCGGCGAGCTCCCCATCAGCACGATATTCGCGGGGAAGGGGCACAGCACCAGATTCACCGTCCACGCCGCCACATGCGCACGGATGCTTGCATCTGTGCGCTGCCACCGCCCGCCCCACAGCCACCGCCGCCCACGAACCGGAGTTGGCGCACGGCTCAACGGATAAGAGAGGAGCGACCCGCGGTTCGATTGGGGTCGATGGGGTCGCGACCCTGTTGCCCCTCGTTCGTATGGGGTCGACCCGCTTCGCTCCATGGGCCAATTCTAGGAGCAGATCGAGTTCATGAGAGGGTCGACCCGAACCCCTTGCAGCTTAAGGCAGGGCCAACGGATTAAAACGGAGTCTCGGCGCCTCCAACGAACAGGCCAAATGTCATGACTGACATCAATTCGTATTTGGCCTTTTGGGCCATCGACCATACTCCGTATAACTAAACATCATTAGTGATTTATTAACACCTTGTTCGTTTGGCTAATAAGCTATGACTGAAAGTACTATTTGATGATTTGTTCTGAGAGAAAAGCACTGCTGAATGGCTGACTGATTTGGCTTATAAGCTCAAGCGAACATAGCGTAAATAAATAAGGGTTTACAGGTGCCTGAAAATTAGTCAATCTGGGCAAAAGCAGGAAGCAAGCAGCAAAGCTACATCGCCTAATCAGGACTAAAAAATCAGTTGCCTGATAGATAGGAATCGCGAATAAATAATATATATGCTAGTGCCTACTGCCTACACTATCTACTGTAGAGCTTGGTCAGGCCATCGAGTTGCAAGGTGACAGCAGCTCTCGCTCTCCTAGATCTATGGGCTCCTCTTTCTTTATTGCATTTTTGAAGAACTGATGTCTGAAGAACATATTAATCCAGCATACGGAACAATTTCTCAACGGGAAGACAAGCCAAAAGAAAAAAAAATCCTCAGCTTCTGTCAGATACCACCCCAAACATTAAGCATACTCCTAGATCTATCGGCTCTTTCTTTGCATTTTTGAAGAACTGAGGTCTGAAAAACATATTAATCCAGCATACGGAACAATTTCTCAACGGGAAGACAAGCCAAAAAAAAAACTCCTCAGCTTCTGTCAGATACCACCCCAAACATTAAGCATACAGAACCTTTAAACCAAACACTCTAGGAATCTCCACTACTAGACCAGGCCTGAACAAAAGAGGCAAAGAAAACAAACTGAAGTATAACAGTTCCTAAGAAGCCGATACTACTGAATCATCAGGATGAAACTTCAGATACATCACCACAATTCACCAACGCAGGTATCGCCATCATTACCAACTGCAGAAGAACTTGTCACCAGTTTTGTGCCATAGACGCCACCTTGTGAAGGAGGATATCCATCCCATCCTACCAAAATGCTGCAGAACAAATGATATTCAGAACACCATTTTGTCTATAATTTAATGCGCCAATTAAAGAGGGTCATCAGCGCTGCTATTCACTTTTGTGCCATCTAAGTGAACAGCAGAACACTGACCATGTTCAAGAGAAGTGTGAGGTACAGAAAGATCAGATGTCATATGGAAACTAGAGCTAACCTTTCTATCTGAAGAATCAACAGTATTTCTTAGCTATTTGAACAGCATGTAAGATACGGTTGCCTTTTACAGGCAGTGGCAGAGATGCTTTCCAGGAAAACACACTGCTTGTGGCTCCTGACTTTACAAATGTTATAGCCTGAGCACAGGGTTTTCCACCCAACCTGTCCCCAAAGTATTTCCTCCGGTCCTGAATAAACTTGTTGTCTCTGATGTTCTGCTCTCTCTGTTCCTGTATTCTTCTGTACAGGTTCTCAAGAGGTATTACCTTGGGATCGCCTCTTCCCGGATCAACAGGTTGCCAGGTCGAGTGAACCATTGAGGATATGTCTGAAGGTTTCTTCTTCTCAAGATACCGCATTGGTATGAATGCTCTAGGCATAATAAATATGTTTTCAAAAATATCCTCAAGGCTTGTTATGCCTCCAGCATTCAGATTTTCATTGAGCTGAGGGGGGGGGGGGGGGGGGGGGGGGGTCATTGCAAAAGTGACAAAAAACATACTTTCCCAGCTGTTCACCAGCTTTTCCCCAAATCTTGACCAGATATCTGACGGTAGGATCTTTTTCCTCAAAAGTAGTACTTTCACCTGAGAATATGGCCCCGCTCACGATTTCATATGGCTTGTAAAACTTCAGTGGTTCCATAAAGGGAGCAACTGCAACTCCAAGTTGCTCTTCAATTTCATCAAGATTAGTATTTTCATCAGCTTCTGATAATACAGAACACATTGTTCTTAGAGCATCTATCCCGATAGGGATGTCTCCAACCCCTTTTTTGGCAACTTGGGAGTATCTTCCATCTCCATTCAGTGAAATTGTATATTCATGTTGTATATAGGGGGTACGATTCTTACGCTCAAACTGGACAAGTGTATTAGATCCTGCTGCTCCATACAACCAGGCTTCTCTAGCATCCATGATAAGATTTACTGATCTTGTTCCATATCTGAGGACGACATGTGCTGTTCCTTCAAATGGTACTATGTGGACAAATCTGTCATAACCCAGAATTGGACGGAGATTCATAGTCACTTCGTTAGACACATACCAGATTCTCAAATGTGCCATCACCATGGTATATTGCTCCCACACCTCGTGGTTACGCCATCAAGTATAAATGTAACAGTATTACGGATCTCGTAGGCAAACTTAGAGATCAGGGATCCAAGCTTCAGCATCTCATACACCTGTTATAATACAACTTTCGGGATTAGTAAAATTTTCACATGTATTGTATAGAATTTTGACTACTACACAGATGGGATAAAATTTCAGAACCTTTACTAAAATTTCACAACATGTTGATAATACACAACCTTTAATAAAATTTTTACTACTACACAGATGGGATAATGAAGGGCAGGCCTGGTGCAGTTGGTGAGTGCTAGCTCGCCGAGTCACCAGGTCCTGGGTTCGAAGCCGTCTCTCTGCAGAATTTCTGCGGGGGTAAGACTTTGCTTCGGTTATTCCTTTCCTAGACCCCACTCGTGTGGGAGCCTCTGGCACTGGGTCTGCCCTTTTACACAGATGGGATAATATTTCACATGTATTGTATATTTCTCAATGAATAAGCGTATCGTGCTTCCAAACCTTTTTAAATAATCTAATAGCAAAAAAATCCCGTATAATACATCATTGTCAAATGAACAGATATGTTCGCGGGAAGAATACTCACAGTATTTGAGTATATCCTTATAAAATCAAATGCTTGCTGCTTTGTTTGGCAATCCCTACAAAAAAGGACATGGAAGAGCCATGTGAATTTTAGAGCAAACAACATAAAATTTATTTAGAAAATAGCATTATGTATCATTAAGTACTGATGTCATCCAGAGTTCCAGAAGTATGGTAAAATTCACGCTCTTCAAGTTCTTCCAAATTTAAAAAAAACAAATCTCATGATATTTTCAGCAAATTAACTTGCACAATTATCAGGACACTAGACATTATAAACATAAGCAAACAGAGGATTGACAGATATTATTGCACCATCCTATAACTCTGACCCCTCTGGGCTCATCACATCAAACTCAGGAAAGAACTTATTATATCCCAAAGTTCAAAAACCGTACAAAATGGTGCAGTGGCCCAGTCCAAAGCAAATAAAACTTAACTAACCAAAACCTACAAACCCCACCCCTGGACAATTTGAACACTAATATAAAGAAGTTGGAAGAGACAAATGTGTGGAAGATAACTATCATTTTAACTTGATGTTTTTTTCATGGAATCAAGGACATCTCGAAGCAAACAAAATAAAACAGGCCGTAAAACAGTGCACCAGTGTCTTTTAGCTGAAAACTTACCAGATTCCATCACATGCTATGATAAGAAACTGGTCATCTTGAGTTTTCTCTTCCTAACAAATAAGGGGCAATTTTCCAATCAGAGGTTACCCAGCTGGATAAAATCACATTTTGGTGACAGAAATATAGTAATACTTACAGTGCGAACTTCAGGAAAGACAGTAATTGCTTGTTTTTTTTTACTGCAAAAACTGTTGGGGAGATCCCCACAGTAGATTTTGTATTAAATTAAAAAGAAAACACAGGGTTAAAACTTACAACCAGATTATTAACTGAAAGAATCAAGCCAAAAACAAAAGGATGACCTAAGGTCGTCCTTGAATCTAAGAGATTGAAGAATACATTGATTCTTTAAATTAGCCAACCAAAGTGATGTAGTGGGGTCCCTTCTCTGGAAAACTTTATCATTGCGCAATTTCCATATCTCCCAAGCAGCAATCATCGCAGCTTCAGTGAAGAATGGCAAGGAGTGTGTCTCACCACCCTTGATCAATCTGTCATGCAGGTTCAGGGTTCATCCCAAGTGATATTGATTGTCTCCCAACAAACTTGTGCAAAGGGGCACGTGAAGAAAAGGTGCTCTATGGTCTCATGCACCCCAGCATTGCACATCACACAATTTGCATCACCCTGGATATTAATATGACGGTGTTGGAGCATTGTCTTTGTGTTAAGTCTATCCACCAAGACTAGCCACACAAAGAACTTGATCCGTGGCATGCATTTTGACTTCCACATTACTCTGAACACTGGGTGAGCATCCACCTGTGAAAAGGCCTCACGATAGAATCTCCTTGATGAGTATTTGCTGCCCCAAACTGGCACCCAGCTATCTGCATTTTCATCATCATAGGGCATAGTTTGAAGCTGCGCTTGTAGGTTATCCAGTTCATCTAACGCCTCTGCAGACAGTGGTAAAATGAAGAGAGCATCTAGATCTTCAGCTTGCATAACTTCTAGGACAGACACATCAACTTTTCTTGCAAATGAGACTAGCCTTGGGTACTTAATCGAGAGCACAAAATCTGTCCATAAGTCATCCCAGAAGCATACCGTCGAGCCATCACCAACTGTGCATGTCGCTATGCCTCTGTAGATGGTATTTAGCCTGAGTATATCCTTCCACCAGAAGGAGCCCATCTCTCTAGCAGCATGTGGTACTTTTGATTCATAATATTTGCTCCACACTAGCTGAACCCAGGGTGTGTCCACCTTGTTGTAGAATTTGTTTAATTGCTTTAGGAGCAAAGCATCATTTTGCAAGCGTAGATTGAGTACACCAAGGCCACCCTTGTCTTTTGGTTGCTGCACTATCTCCCAAGCTACTAAATTTCTTGTTGTTGGGGACCTAACTCATTCTTATCCTTGTACAGCAGGTCACCTAAAATGCAAGGAAGTAAAACACTGATAACACAATCAATTGTAGAATCCCACAACGGACTAAAAAGTCAGGCAGAACTGTACCAAGTGATCTTGAAATCGCAATTCCATCATCAATACGATGCACATTTCCTCTCTCACTAAAAGATACCTCATGTCCTGCAGCTTCTATTCTTTCTCTTTCGCCTCAATCGCCTTTGCGTATAATGGAAATAAACAGAGTATTAGGCACCATTAGAATACATTTAGTGGTACAAAATATCAGGCTGATTTGGTATCAGACATATGCTTGACAAAAGAATGAGTCAACAGACCATATTATTCCTTGAGAGTACACAACGAGAATCACCAGCATTTCCCACAATGATTTGGTTGCCTCTAATGAGAACCACACACGCGGTACATCCATCATTTTCTGGCCCCTGATAGGCAGACTTTTGGAAAAATATTGAGGATGAAGTGAAATGTTACAACTTACAAGCTTTCATATGCTAGATTTTATAAATAAAATAGTTGAGTAAGAACCTGAGAGAAGGGTAGAAATCGACTCTTGTGCATAGCCTTTCTATATGCTCTCCAACTGTCATTACCACCATACCCAGATAATTCCCACCCTGCACTCCTGTCTTTCATCATCTCATCCATCCTGCAGCAGCAAAGTAGGAGCAATGATTACATATTTCTTATTTGCACATGCAGCAAAAGTTCAACTATCAACTATGAACAAAGAATAGGCAATGTTGGCCCTTTGTCATCCACTATAGTAATAACTTATGCCATCTAAAAATATATAATGCATGAATTCAGTGAGCTACAAAAGGTTGAAAACCTTAAGAACGTTCTCTCAATTGCAGTTTGGAGATTATCACGGAAACTTTCATGTCTACGAAGCTCAATGTGTAAGTGTCTCGCACAATACTTTGAAACAGCAGGTCCTGAAACAGATTTTTCAATAAATCAAATATCATGGTAAATGGTACCTATTGCTAAAAACAAAAAAAAAAATGAGTCAACAGTACTCATGAATGATGTGCCAGTTGCAGCATCAAGATCTAAACATCTGGCCTATCTTTTGGCATCATGCATTGGAAACTTGTTCGAGAGGATTAGGGTGAAGATCAGACCTCCATGGCCATCATAAACACCAAAGAATGATGTGCGAGGGAAGGCATCGCAATCTCGCACGTAGAGGAGAAACATGAAGGAAAATTTTCGGGTAGCCGAGTAGGGGCCAACATGAATGGGTGGTGGGAGGGGAAAATAGGAGACCAACAAATTTGGAAGGCCTAGTAGGGGTTCTGCTGGAGCTGAGTTTTGGACCTCCACTGCCCAAACTGGGAAAAGGGGGCCATTTGGGTAATGTTGCTAGAGTTGCTTCTTTTTTATAAAAGACACTCAAAAGAGTGCTTCACATTTGACATATCTCAAGGAGAACAAAGGCTAGTACAAACAATGAACAAAAAGACACAAAACGACATCTAAAAAATAAGAGTACATTAAAGACCAGATCTGTTGTCTTCTTCCTTCGAATATCCACTATCTGCCAGAGCTTGAAGATCGCACTTCATAGACAATGAAGAAAAGGGACACATGCAAACACCCTCGCCAAACATGGCTTTGAAGACCACAAAAAACACTTGCCATGAACAACGAGAACTAGTATCGACTGAAAGAACATCGGCTGGAGGAATCTTCCAAGGAACATAGGCTTACAATCTTTCACCTTCAAAACAAACTGTTGAAGATTCTGGACCTTGTTGTAAAATAGACTAAAAGAAGAGGTTGAGATAGCCTCATCAAAAGCCAACCAACTGCTTCCTCAGGTAAACACACCAAAATCCAAGATTTGAAGACATACCGAACTCTCATTGGCCCTTTACCGACACTAGGTTGAATGTCATCGAGGTAGGGAGAGGTCGGAGAGACCTTATTCCAAAGTACCATCATCGCCACCACCTCATCAATGACACCAGAACCAAAACCTAATCAACAAGGATCCATAAACCTAATCTAAAACTTATGAAGGGAAAAGAGATTAGGTTCCCGCTCCTCTGTCCACCAATGATATCACCAGTTAGGAGAGAGGAGGACTGAGCCAGTGTGCTAGGAGAGGACGTCAACGGTTGGGATAGGATGAAAGTCCCTAGTTTGGTTTTGGCTAATTGATGAAACCTAGGACTAACCTTTGTATCTAAGTGGATGATTTAGATAAAGGTGGTCATTGAATATGAGACATGACATTGACTCATGTGACCAAGATGATGCTTGGCTCGATGGACCAGTTGTGAAGGTGAAGGGCAAGTCGAGGCTTCGAAGTGAAGGACCATGCGATGGTGAAGCTTGAGCAAGACTTGGCACTGACGGACCGATGCAACGGTGAAGAGCAAGTAAAGTCAAGGTCGATGGATCGAGACGGTCATGTGATGATATGAAGTGGATCATATCTTTTGGAAAAATAAAATGGGCTCAAGGCAAAGGTATAACCATAAGGTCATTTTGTTTTGTACTTAAGACACCATAGAGGGTGTGAGTGGTTTAGGATCGATAGCTGGACTATTAAGAGGGGAAATCTTATCGGTTATTCGACGCATGGGTGCCACTAGGTGAATTCATGAAGTGCATTGCATGTAGGGCCTAATGAGCTAACTGGAAAACCTTTGAAAATAATTATGAAAATGCTAATACACGTGCACAAGGTGGTGATCACTTGTTGGTGTTGGCATATTTGCGAAGGTGACAGAGTTTGAGCGGTAGAGAAGGGTTTGGGTCCACTACGCTGGAAGTCAGAAAAGAAACGGAGGCGAACGGAGGTCACAGAGGTGACCGGACGCTGCACCGGACGCGGTCACGGTTTGACCAGACGCGTTCGGTCAGTTCAACACAGTAGTCAGGCGCGGGGGTGTTAGAGTTTTGCACCGGCGCGTCCGGTCACTCGCGGGACCGGCGCGTCCGGTTGGGCACCTAGAAGTTTTAGCGCGTGGCGTAAAGATGATCGGACGCGCGGCGCGTCCAGTCACACGCGATCGGACGCATCCGGTCATTGAGAGAGCTTACTGGACTCTAACCGGACGCTGGCACTGTCACGTCCGGTCGTTGTCTGGAGCGCGTCCGGTCGACGCTTCGCGTGCGCGCGGTGTTGTGCGATCGGCGCGTCCGGTCGGTTGAGCGGCGCATCCGGTCGTTGCGTTTGACCGTTGGCGCGCAGTGACCGTTGGAGGCTCGAGCGGTCGCGTTTGAATTCGGGAGAACACGTGGACGGCGCAGGGCGATCGGACGCGATGCGGCGCGTCCGGTCAGTTTCGACCGACGCGTCCGGTCGTCCTGAAAAGCGCGTAGTGAAGGGGTACAACGGCTCTATTCATTTGGGATGCTTATAAATACTTATTGGCCAGCCCTTGGGGAGGTCTCAAGTGATTTCTAACACTCTTGTGTATCCTTTGAGCTAGAGCTTCTCTCTCCCACTCATCTCTCTTGCTTGATTGCAAATCAAAAGTGAGATTGAGTGATCCCAAAGTGCATTGCATAGCTTGAGGGCATCTAGTGGCACTTATGGGTGGTTTAGCTGGTGGATTTCTTATTACTCTTGAAGAGTACCGCTCCTAGCTGGCTTGGAGATTGTTAAAGGCGTTGGCAAGAGAAGGAGATTGTTCTTGGCCACCTCCGGTTGATTGTAAGAGGTTCTTGTGCTTTCCTCGGCGGAGCGCCAAAAGCAACTCTAGTAGATTGCGTGTGTCATTGAGTTACCTCACTTGAGAGTGGTGTCTTGCAGTTGATGAGGGCATCACTCCTTCACATACACACAACGATCCACTACTGGACATTCAAGGTCCAATCACTAGAGCTCGCGCGCGTCAATTAAATTTAGAGGTGAGCTCGTTCCTAAGTAACTCCTTATATGATTTTGAGAATAGATTGCTACCTAATGATTATATTGTGCTTAGGAATGAAGAAGAGGTCCAGGAGACATATGGAGGAGGGCTTGGAGGCATGGAGGACCAGCGAGGGCGCCCGGATAAAGATGGAGGACCAAACCAAGTTGAGTTCGAGTCTGCCTCGCAGTTCAGGATCAGTCTTCCTTGAACTGGTCACCCAGGACGCGTCCGGACTTTGTTTTGATAAGGAAGCCAACCCAAGTAGTCCCACATCAAAAGTTGTTCAAAATCAATGGGAATCGTCGAAATAAGTCACCATCCAGAATCTGTCAGGGTGTTGTGTCGCCGTCTTTTGGGCCGTTTGGGCCTTGTAACGTGTCGGCGCTCCCCAGGGACGCGAATAGGGGTCCTTGGACGTCCCTTAGGCTATATAATCAGTAGTTGCCGTCTACATTAGGGTTGAGTTTTGCTTAGATTATTCTGTTGACAACAGTTTTGCCGCCGCCGTCGGTTTGTGAGACCCCAACTTTGTGAGATTAATCATTTATCTGCAATTTGGTTGCATTCCTTTGTGTTCTTGCGTGTGTTCTCGATTCACAGGCAAGGACTTAGCCTTTTTGGCGAGGTCGATCGTGCAACGCCGGTCGATAACTAGAGGGGTCATGGTGCTGTGATTGCGGGGTTCAGAGCCGAGTTGTTCGGAAGCCGGATCGAATTGTGTCGTGACCCCACCAAATCGAGAGTTATTAGAACCTTTCGGAAGATCGAGAACCCTAGTTCACATCAATTGGTAATAGAGCTTCAGGTATACCGTCAGGTTCAATTTTACCCTAGTTTAGTTTGATTTCGCCTTCATCCTAGAGTCCATAGAAAAGCCAAAAAAAATTAGTGTTAGGTTTTTTCCCTATCCCACAAACTATGCTTAGCCTTTTGCATAATTCTTTTCAGATTCCGTCGTGTTGAGTTTGTGTCCTGATCAAGGGCTTGTTGCTGGTTAGGTTGTGTTAGAGTCTCGTTTGTGTGTTTTCCCCATTGTTTCCATCAAACCCTAGCCACCGTGACCACTTTTGTGCGCATTGTTCCTGTTTGTCCTCTAATTCGAAGCCCAAACTTGAAACTGGTCCAGTTTTCACGTACGAACTCGGATTTCGACGTTCCAGATATCAAAATCGATCAATTTTTTTTTGGATCCGTCCATCCCCATCTTTGTCAGGGTTTGAAAATTTTATTTCGGCCAAAAACTGGTCACAAGATCCTCTTTTCCTAGTCACAAGCTTTTCCTCAATTTTGGACCCATCTTCTGAAATTTCCATAGGCCACGCCTTTTACTGGTTTAAGCTCAATTTTATTGTGGTTACTTCTTGTGTGCTCCTAAGTCAAGAAAAATATCAAAAAAAATTTAAAAAAAGTTGAAATTTCCCAAAAAAACAATGACACCCCAAAAAATAGAAAAATTGAGAGGGGCAAAAGAAGAACAATATTTAGAGGAGCACATGGAGGAGACAGTTTGTTATAATTGTGGGCGTGTACTATCTTGTGTTTGTTTCCTATTACTCTTGCTATCCATCATACTTGTTTCTCCATTTTGTTATCGCACATCTGGTACTTGGAACACGTTAGACCAGCAACGAGAGCAAGTATTTGGGACTATAATTCAGTATTACTTTCTATTTTTGAATTGTGTTCCACTCACATATTTGGCCTGCTTGCCTTAACTCCACATACTTCTTCTGGACAATATAAGTTTTGACCCCTGTAATCGCAGTGCTACGCCTTTCAGGTATCCTTGACCTTGCTGGTAAGAACCTTGTAAGAGCTTGAGAAAGGGTCTCCTTTTGTTGCGATCTTGAGAGGCACTACTCCACCTACGTAGTAGATATTAGGGATAACTTTCACTATTTGTTCTTGTTTTGTGTCTACAATACCAGGTAATGGTGAGGATACAGCGCCCAAAGACTGGTCGGAGTGCGTCAGCCAAGACCAACAACAATCTGTTGTAGATAATGCTCAGAAGGAGATGACTAAGGCAATAGCCAAGGCTGTCACTGACGCGCTCATTGACCTCAAGCTCGGCAACACCCTTGAGAGATTGGACAAACGTTTGTCCGCACTAACCAACAGGGTAGCTTCCTTGGAAGTGCAGCCGCCACCCGACCAAGAAGTCCATGATGGCAGCAACACCGGAGGACTCAAGGATGCAGTATATGACACCATGGTAATGTTGATCAAGCAGCAACAAGGCAAAACAGATTACGCCATCGTCTACGCACAAACGCCACAGGTATGGGTGGCGCTCAACAGTTCAGCCGCCACCAAGGTAATCGTAATCGTGCTCCCGATGATCCTTATGCTAAGGTTAAATTTAAAATACCCTCCTTTTCGGGCCATTATGATGCTGAGGGATACCTTGATTGGGAGATGATAGTCGAGCAGAAATTTAGTTCTCACCTAGTGCCTAAGGAACATAGGGTTAGACAAGCCACTAGTGAGTTTAAAGATTTTGCTATCATTTGGTGGACTAGTTTAGCTGCCGAGAATACGACACCTAGTACCTAGGAAGAGCTTAAGGTTGCTATGCGTGATAGATTTGTGCCACCATCATATCATAGAGACCTCCGTAAGAAACTGATGCGATTAGAACAGGGAGATAAAGCTGTGCAGGATTACTATGGTGACCTTTAGAAAGGATTGATGTGTTGTGGCATAGTGGAGGGGCCCGAGGATTCTATTGTTCGTTTTTATTCGGGTTTGAGGCATGAAATTCAGGACATAGTTGATTATAAGGAATTTAACACTGTCAACCAGTTGTTTCAGTTTGCTATGCTTGCAGAGAAGGAGTTGCAGGGCGTGATTTGCAGGGCAAGAACAAGGTTGGCACCACATACACACCATGATCTTCGGGGCTTCCCAAGGCATCTTCCTATCGGGTGCCCCCACTAGCGAGCAAGGATAAGTCTGGAGTCAAATCGTCTTCTCCACGACCTTCCGGTTCAGTTAAAAATTCTATGCAGGAACCTTCGAAGAGTGCATCCTCTGTCGCCTCAATGGGACACACTCCTGGCATTCAGTGCCACCGCTGCCATGGATTTGGGCATATGCAGCGGGAGTGCCCTAGTCAGCGAGCATACATTGCTACAGACGATGGGTACATCAGCACCTCTGACATTGAAGATGATGAGGATCAAGAACAAGCTATTCAGGAGGGCGGCGAAGTCTTTGGTAGTGAAGACATGGCCGCCTACATGAACATCATTGTGCAGCGAGTGCTTAGCGCATAGGTATAACAACCTGAGAAGCTGCAACGCCACAATTTATTCTAGATTTTCTTCGTTATCAACAATCGATGAGCACGTGTCATCATTGATGGAGGTAGCTGTAATAACTTGGTGAGTACAGATTTGGTCAAGAAGCTTGGCTTGACCACACGCCCACACCCCCATCCGTACCATATTCAGTGGTTGAATGATTCAGGTAAAGCTAAGGTAACACAGACTTACAGAGTCTCTTTTTCTATTGGTACCTATGTTGATTCTGTTGATTGTGACGTAGTACCTTTGGAAGCTTGTTCACTTTTATTGGATCATCCTTGGGAATTTGATAAAGATGCTATACATCATGGTAGAAGTAATACATACACTTTTGTGCATAAAGGAAAGAAAGTTACTTTGGTTCCCTTGACCCCAGCTGAAATTGTACAACATGATAAAGCATGAACTGCTAGTTTGCATGAGGTTAAATCTAAAAATCAGCAAGTAGCAAATTCTATTTACCCACCTAAACAAGAGAAGTTAGCACCTAATGTTAAGGCTTAGGGAATTAAATTGAAGGGTGCTGTTATGCTTGCAAGAAAAAGTGACCTTGCTGAAATTTCTGATGACGATGTATGCTATACTTTGATTTGCAAATGAGCTTTGTTTTCACTTGATGATGATGTTAGCTCGGTACCGCCTACTGTCACTAACCTTTTGCAGGAGTATGAGAACATTTTTCCAGCTGAGATACCCCTGGGGCTGCCACCTATGAGAGGGATAGAGCATCAAATTGATTTGATTCTGGGAGCATCATTGCCAAACCGCGCTGCTTATCGAACCAACCCCGAGGAGACTAAGGAAATTCAGCGGCAAGTCCAAGAGCTTTTGGACCGTGGGTACGTACGTGAAAGCCTTAGCCCTTGTGTCATTCCTGTAATTTTGGTTCCTAAGAAAGATGGTTCTTGGCGTATGTGTGTTGATTGTAGAGCCATTAATAATATTACCATTCGATATCGTCACCCTATTCCTAGGCTTGATGACATGCTTGATGAATTATGTGGCTCTGTAATTTTCACAAAGATTGACTTGCATAGTGGCTACCACCAAATTAGAATGAAACTTGGAGATGAATAGAAAACAACTTTCAAAACTAAATTCGGATTGTATGAATGGTTAGTAATGCCTTTTGGGTTGACTAATGCACCTAGTACATTCATGCGCCTAATGAATGAGGTTTTAAGAGCTTTCATTAGTCGATTTGTGGAAGTTTACTTTGATGATATCTTAATTTATAGCAAGTCTTTGGATGAACATATGGATCACTTATGTGCTGTTTTTAATGCCTTA
Organism: Saccharum hybrid cultivar R570; assembly: GCA_038087645.1. NCBI lineage: Eukaryota > Viridiplantae > Streptophyta > Magnoliopsida > Poales > Poaceae > Saccharum > Saccharum hybrid cultivar. Next base: position 1,758,038 of record JAQSUU010000542.1, read on the forward strand.
CGCGAGGCACGTTTATTTGGTAACCTTGAGAAGTGTATCTTTTGCACGGATCAAGTCTCTTTTCTTGGCTATGTTGTTACTCCACAGGGAATTAAGGTGGATGAGGCAAAGATTGAAGCCATTAAGAGCTGGCCGGTTCCCCTAATCCATCACATAGGTGAGGAGTTTTCTTGGCCTTGCAGGATTTTACCGCCGCTTCGTCAAGGATTTCAGCACCATTGCTCCCCCTTTACACGAGTTGACAAAGAAGAGTGTGGTGTTTCATTGGGGAAGGGCACAAGAGGTGTCCTTTGACACTTTGAAGGACAAGCTTACACACGCACCATTGCTACAACTTCTAAATTTTGGTAAGACTTTTGAGCTAGAATGTGATGCTAGTGGAGTTGGCATTGAAGGTGTTTTGATGCAAGATGGTAAGCCCATTGCATACTTTAGCGAAAAATTGCATAGCCCTGTTTTGAATTACTCCACGTATGATAAGGAATTGTATGCTCTTGTATGTTCTTTAGAGATGTGGCGTCATTATTTGTGGTCTAAAGAATTTGTTATTCATTCAGATCATGAATCGCTTAAGTATCTTCGTTCACAACATAATCTGAATCGTAGACATGCTAAGTGGGTTGAATTTATTGAATCTTTTCCTTATGTTTTCAAACACAAGAAAGAGAAGGATAATGTGATTGCAGATGCTTTGTCTAGGCGATACACTTTGTTGTCCCAACTTGAATGTAGAATTTTTGGACTTGAAATAATAAAAGAACAATATGCGCTTGATCCTGATTTTAAAGATGTGTTGCTAAATTGCAAAGGGGGACGTTCATGGAACAAATTTGTAGTCAATGATGGATTTGTGTTTAGAGCTAACCGCCTATGCATTCCAGTAGGATCCATTCATCTTTTGTTGATGCAGGAAGCGCATAGAGGAGGGTTGATGGGACATTTTGGTGCTAAGAAGACGGAGGATGTTTTGGCCACACACTTCTTTTGGCCAAAGATGAAGAGAGATGTTGAGCGATTCATGGCACGCTGTACCACATGTCAAAAAGCTAAGTCTCGCTTGAATCCACATGGTTTGTATATGCCTCTTCCTATTCCTTCTATTCCTTGGGCAGATATTTCTATGGACTTTGTTTTGGGATTGCCTAAGACTAAGAGGGGGAGGGATAGCATTTTTGTTGTGGTGGATCGATTTTCTAAGATGGCACATTTTATACCATGTCATAAAAGTGATGATGCTATTCATATTGCTGACCTCTTTTTTAAAGAGATTGTTCGTTTGCATGGTATGCCTTCTACTATTGTTTCAGATCGCGACGCTAAATTTCTGAGTCACTTTTGGCGCACTCTATGGAATAAGTTGGGTACAAAACTGTTGTTTTCTACAACTTGTCACCCACAAACCGATGGGCAAACAGAGGTCGTTAACCGCACTTTTGGGTGCCATGTTGAGAGCTATTCTGAAGAAAAATTTGAAGATGTGGGAAGAATGTTTGCCTCATGTGGAGTTTGCTTACAATCGGGCAATATATTCTACCACCAAGGTAAGTCCTTTTCAGGTAGTGTATGGATTCAATCCCCGTGCTCCAATTGATATTTTGCCTCTGCCTACTAGTGAGAGAATTCATGTTGATGCTAAGGAACGTGCTGATTTTATTTTGCAAATGCATGAAACAACTAAGCACAACATTGAAAAAACAAATGAAAAGTATAGAATTGCTGGTAGTAAAGGTAGACAAGAAGTTAAGCTTGAACCGGGTGATTTGGTTTGGTTGCACTTGAGAAAGGATAGATTTCCAGATTTGAGAAAGTCTAACTTGATGCCTAGAGCTGATGGTGCATTTAAAATTGTTGAGAAGATTAATGATAATGCATATAAGCTTGAGTTACCCTCCGAATTTGGGGTTAGTCCCACCTTTAACATTTCAGATTTGAAGCCATACTTGGGAGACGAAGATGAGTTGGTGTCGAGGATGACTCCAATTCAAGAGGAGGAGGAGGATGAGGACATCACTCCTTCACATACACACAATGATCCTACTGGACATTCAAGGTCCAATCACTAGAGCTCGCGCGCATCAATTAAATTTAGAGGTGAGCTCGTTCCTAAGTAACTCCTTATATGATTTTAAGAATAGATTGCTACCTAATGATTATATTATGCTTAGGAATGAAGGAGAGGTCTAGAAGACACATGGAGGAGGGCTTGGAGGTGTGGAGGACCAGCGAGGGCGCCCGGATAAAGATGGAGGACCAAACCAAGTTGAGTTCGAGTCTACCTCACAGTTCAGGACCAGTCTGTCTTGAACTGGTCACCCAGGACGTGTCCGGACTCCGTTTTCGATGATCCATATATGGATGGAAAGCTTATTTGATAAGGAAGCCAACCCAAGTAGTCCCACATCAAAATCTGTTCGGAATCAACAGGAATTATCAAAACAAGTCACCATCCAGAATCTGTCAGGACGCTGTGTCGCCGTCTTTTGGGCCGTTTGGGCCTTGTAACGTGTCAGCGCTCCCCAGGGACGCGAATAGGGGTCCTTGGATGTCCCTTAGGCTATATAATCAGTAGTTGCCGTCTACATTGGGGTTGGGTTTTGCTTAAATTATTCTGTTGACAACAGTTTCGCCGCCGCCGTCGGTTTGTGAGACCCCAACTTTGTGAGATTAATCATTCATCTGCAATTTAGTTGCATTTCTTTGTGTTCTTGCGTGTGTTCTCGATTCACAGGCAAGGACTTAGCCTTTTTGGTGAGGTCGACCGTGCAACGCCGGTCGATAACCAGAGGGGTCGTGGTGCTGCGATTGCGGGGTTTAGAGCCGAGTTGTTCGGAAGCCGGATCGAATTGTGTCGTGACCCCACCAAATCGAGAGTTATTAGAACCTTTCGGAAGATTGGAAACCCTAGTTCACATCAGTGGTGCCTTGTGGGGCGTGCCTTGAGGGGCAAGTGACTTGAGGGTCACACCGAGAAACCATGTAAGTGTTGGTCGACACAACCGGTGACGTAGCTTGTCGGTGCACAAGTGAACACCGGGTGAACAAAAATGTTGTGTCTCTTGTCTCCCGGTGATTGGTCTTCATATTGTGTTGTTGTCAATATTGATTGATTGTATATCATCTTGGTGATTGGCAACATCTTCACTCCACCGTCGGTATAAGATTCACAATCCTCTCTCTCTCTCTCGCTTTTACATTTGCTAGTTATCTTGTGTAGCTCTAGTGGTAGCCTTTGCTAGTAGTTGTTAGCTTGCTCACTAGTGTAAGTTTAGTGACTTAGCCCTTGTGTGAACTAGAGATCATAATCTACTAGACTTGTGGATAAGAGGCTTGCTTCACAACCATAGGCTAAGCAAAACTCGCTTTACGCCGTTTGTTATTCTAACAAGTTTGCTTAGTGGCTTGTGTAGGATTTTTTATAGGCTATTCACCCCCCCTCTAGCCATCTAGGACCTTATAGAGGAGCAGCTTAGGGTTCTTGTCGCTAGCTATAATTCTATTTTTAGAGATGCTCTTAATATCCTGGCTCCTTCCCCATGCCCAAACTAGCTAATCCATCTCACAACTCTTGGTCTCTCTCTAGTCCTGTGTGGTCATGGACCAGCCACCCAAGGGTGTGGCATGATGGCTCAACTTGATTGTTGCTATTGTTGCTCATTGTGTGGCTTGGCCGACACCTCTTGCTATCATGAGTCCTATTTTGGGGTATGTTTAATAGTTCCCATAGTACCTCCATGAAGCGGTGAAATGGAGTCTAAGATCCAGAATTACAGGAGCCCGCGACTGACTTTTCTGAAAGCGATCCCTTCCCCGACCCCATTCTAGTTTGTCCCAACGATGATCTAGAATAGCTCCATCGGTGTTTCCCTTTGAGCACTGACATCCACGCCCCGCCTACTGGTGCCTAGTCAGTGGCAACCACCGCATATCGACGGTTAGTCGTTTCAAGCGTCATCGATCACAGATTCCACTAGGGTTTAGCGCCGCTATGTCCTTGGGTCAGGATATTGTTTTGTGTTTGTGCCTTTGTTTGTGTGGAGCACATCTTCTATCTCCACGCTGATTGCATCCATGGCTACGATCGGGAGTGGAAAGCCAGGTCATTCGGATGAAGGCGTCGCTGATCTGCTCAAGAACCTGAATCTGACTGTAGAAGAAGGGGACGTAGCGGAGTTCAGTGATGATGAGGTATACATAGACGTCGCGGTTGTGGAGTGGACCATCATTGGCAAGGTTTTGTCACTGGCCATGGTGCACGCCAACACGATCTATCGGGCGATGAAGCTAGTGTGGGGGTAATCCTTTCGGTTTAAAGATTAGAACGATTGGGGAGAAAGAGGACAATCTCTTCATGACAAAATTCAACTTCCAGCAAGACATGGAGTGGGTGCTCGTGGGCTCGCCATGGATGGTTGGGAAGCATGCCCTAATTCTGCAATGCTATGATGAACATCTAAGGCCTTTAGAAATCAAGTTTGACTGCTTGGATATCTGGGTACACATCCTGAATCTTCCATTAGGATGGATGAATTGGCACCGAGGTGAGTGGGCTATGAGCCTGATCGGGGAGGTCAAGAAGATGGACGTGGACAAAGAGGGGAAAGCAAGTGGCTCTTTCCTTAGAGCTCGCTTGCCATTGATGTGGCGAAGCCGCTCCGTAGGGGTGCTACTGAAAACAAGGAGAGATAGAAACCCTAAGTGGTTTGACATACAGTATGAAAAGCTTCCTTTCTATTGTTTGTCATGTGGAGTTATGGGACATTCAGAGTTGGAATGTGCTCAGCCGCTGGTACGTAATGATCGGGGGAAATTGCCCTATGATCTCAAACTTAGAGCACCGGAGGTAAAGAAGAAGAAGATCTAGAACTTCATGGATGCGACTGCAGATTCCTATGGAAGTGGCACATTGGCTGCTTCCAAGCAGGCATGGAGCTCAGCATCGAGGTCGGATGAATATCGGTCTAAAGACTCAAAAAGGGGTGGGGTCAGGAAGAGGAGGAGGAGGTGATCTCGCCTCTTAAGACAAAAGAGCCAAAGGTGAAAGGGGAAGAAAGTCAGGTGGCAACAAATACAAATCGCCAACTCTTCCAATCCTAAAGTAGTGATGGGCAATCAAAGGTGAGGAAAAGGAAGTCCAAGGGGTCAGGCTCATCCTAGATGTCGAACCTCAACCTACCGGTGATAGACACAATGGCCCTAGTCCCTGCAGGCCTGGTGGCGAACCGAGTTAACGAGATGGCCAAGCAGGGGGAGGATGCAGGTGGACATGCTTCAACGGAATTGTCCAAGAAGCAGAGACATTTTCTAGCAATCACATGCAGAATCGGTGGCGGCTGCGGATGATAGCCCCCGCTAGGCACAATGAAAATCTTGAGCCTGAATTGCTAGGGCTTGGGGCAGCCCGAGGTAGTTTTAGAAGTTTGGAGCCTCATTCAGTTGCACCACCCACTGGTGGTGTTTCTATCAGAGACGAGATTGTTTAGCAACAACGTGGAGAACCTAAGGAGTCATGGTTTTCCAAATGGGATTGGTGAGGGGAGTTTTGGTCGAGGAGGAGGGCTAGCTCTTCTCTAGATGCATGACGTGTGTGTGAAGTTGCAATCTTATGACAAACTTCACGTAGACGTGGTGGTGGTGGATCCTACTTCGAATGCTGTCTTGTGGCGGTTCACTGGCTTGTACGGAGAAGCGCAGCGAGAGCACAGGCATCAAAGTTGGGAACTTATGGAGTTCTTGAGCACCTAGAGTAGTGCCCCATGGTTGTGCGCGGGGGACTTCAACAAATGTCTGGATGCTCAGGAGCAATTTGGTGGAGTAATGAGACCCGAGAGGCAGATTGATGGATTTCACGATGCTGTAAATACTTGCGGGTTCACAAATCTTGGCTTCCTAGGATTACCCTATACTTGGGACAATCGACAACACGGGGTACATAATATTATGGTTCTACTAGATCGAGCTTTTGCTAACCTAGCCTTCACTAATATGTTCAGGGACGTAAAGGTGTGGCATGTGTAGACTACTAAATCCGATCATTGTTGCTTCATTTTTGAGTGCCACCGGCATAGGACAAGGAGGGAGAATAGAAAGAACATAAGATATGAAAACATGTGGCATAGGGACCTTCCTACATGCATCTAGTGTAGGAGAACTAGGGGGAGGCAAATGCTGTCCAAAATATGGGCCAGCTGCGTCCTCGTTAGGTCGGATGCAGTCCAGCTTCCTGGAGTGGGAGCAATCTGTGTTTAGGTCCATCAGAAAGGACCTAGTGAGACTAAGGCGTGAGCTAGAGAACAAGAGGCAGTGGTCTTTGTATGTTGGGTCATCACCAAGGGAGAGACAACTCATGGCAAGAATCTCTGAGCTGCTTGCTCGAGAGGAAACGATGGAAAAACAACGATCGAGAATTACTTGGCTTAAAGAGGGTGATCGTAATTGTAATACAAAGCTCTTTCAAGCGAAGTCAAAGGAGAGGGCCAAAACTCATCAGATCATTGGTTTGCGAACAACAGAGGGTGTTCTAGTCACTGAGTAGGGGTAGCTAGAGAACATGGCTTTAGATTTCGACCGTGATCTTTTCTCGGCCTAGCCGGAGTTGTCACCAGAGGAGATCCTGGCACACGCGCCTCAGCAAGTTACTGAGGATATGAACGACGTTTTGGAGGCCCCATTCTCAGCATAGGAAGTAGAGCGAGCTCTCTTCATGATGGGTGCAAATAAGGCCCCGGGGCCAGATGGCTTTACAACGGGGTTTTACCAAACTCATTAGGGCACTATTAGAGCTAGTGTCACAAATGTAGTACTAGATTTTCTAAACGAGGGACACTTAACAGAAGGTGTTAATCAGGCAATAATAGTGTTGATCCCAAAGATTAAACACCCCCAAGATCTCAAGAACTTCAGACCAATCTCCCTATGTAATGTTTTTTACCAGATTTGCTCTAAAGTTCTTGCTAACAAATTGAGGATGTTTTTGGATGAGATTATTTCTAAAGAACAAAGCACGTTTGTCCCTAGATGACTCATTATAGACAATGTGCTAGTTGCGTATGAGTGCACTCATTATCTCAGGAGGAAGAAGGGAAAATCCAGGGCATGTGCCATTAAATTGGACATGGCAAAAGCATATGACCGGGTGGAATGGAATTATTTGCATGGAATTATGCTACGACTAGGGTTCTTGGAAACTTTTGTTGACACCGTGATGAGATGTGTCACTTCAGTTGCATTCTCAGTACGGGTCAATGGCAATCTATCAAGCCCTTTTAGGCCGAGTAGGGGAATTCGTTAGGGTGACCCGATATCCCCATATTTATTCTTACTGTGCACGGAAGGATTATCTTGTCTACTTAAAGGAGTCAGGCCTGTACATCTGTCGAGGGGAGTCTGGGTGAGCATCCATGCCCTCTAGATTTCTCATCTTCTTTTCACGGACGATTGCATTGTTTTTTCAGAGGCGTCGTGAAGGAGGGCCGAAAGGCTACAAGATATCCTAGACAGATACAGTAGAGGATCGGGACAACTAGTGAACAAGGAAAAATCTGCTGCCTTTTTTAGTTCTCATTGTGATGATGCTGCCAAGCAAGATGTGCATTCAGTGTTGCAAAGTGAGACAGAAGCTTTGGCTGAAAGATACTTGGGCTTACCAACGTGAAACAACCTCGATTTTCCTCGAAGGGAAAATCCACAGATACGACTTATAATGTAGTAGATCATGAGAGCAATCTATCACATTATCAATTATCAGTTGATATCATAGTCATACATGGTAGAATTACAAGTTACAAGGCTTTTACAACACTGGTTAACACGCCTATTACATCGATTAACCTAGCGGAAACGCACACACATCTTTATCAGAGTCGTTGTAGTGCAACGACGGGGTGAAGACTCCTCCTTCATGGGCAATCGTCAGAGTTGGCATAGACTATCAGCGGACGTAGACTCTATCTCCTCAACCACACTTGAGCGTAGGAACGAGACCACCTAATCCTTCTAACTTCGTTATTACTGCAAGTCAGGAAATCTGCACACCGCCAGATGTGTGCAGGACATGATCAGCACCGATGAGCTTTAGTGGAAAAGAGAAAAAGGGATCTGGTGATCCTAATAATTTGGTTGTGGGTTTCCTATAATGCATGTTCATTAATAATTATATAATAATAATAGTTCATTAGGTTTTAACCCATCTCAGCCACTCATTCTCCCACCTATCACACACATCTCACCACTCTCTCACTCTCTAGGTGGCAAGGATGACTCCCTCTCGTGCCTTGCCTCAACGGCCTTAGGTCGGATAACCAACAGAAAACCCCAGGGGAAGGTAGAAAGGACTCCTTTCTCTAGTCAAGTGAAGTTGTACTTAGGAAAGGTCCATAGCCGACAAGTCGGCATATGTATCGATCGATCAACCAGAAACTCTGCAGAGGTTTACACTACCCACAAGATCACCATCATCGATGAACCAGCTCGTCTAGGCTAATTCTGGGCTGCCTTCTAACTAGACACGATGCCACCCTACCACTCAGAGCTGGGATCACGCCAGAGTACCACCGGCGTGCTGAGACTGTGAGACATAGTACCGGGCCCCTGAAGGTCACTATGCTATCTTAGGAGGGTGTGGGTCCTCATGCCCGTACCTCCCTACACTATCTGCTAACAACCTGGTAGTAGTTGCACCATGCTAGCAGGTCGTACATCCGTCCCATACCCATATAAAGCGAGTGGGCGTGTAAGGCTTCCTAAGACCCGGTCCACAGAACATATCAGTCCTTAGGGTGACCAAATAGGACATCTTCTCAAGGGGTGAACTGATGGGCCACTCGACGGGACATCTAGTGCCCTATGCTAAAACAGCACCTCCCATTCTAGGGCTTCATCCCACGAAGACACTCCACCCTAGGACCTCTCCCTGTCACATGTACCCGCCATAGGTACCTCTCTCATGGGAAACGCCTAGGTAGCATCCCCTGGCAAGACTTGTCCTCATGACTCGTCGTAGATCCTGCTCGGTCAACTCGACCCTCACCACACACCCAAAACGCACGCCATGATCTCCCCAAGTTCATTATCCAATTATTACCAAGTTCACGGCACCTCGTGCCTTAGCCACTTATGTCTCTCCTACACCAGCACCACATCAAGGATATAGTGCAAGTAAGAGTAAAGCAGTAAGTAGCAAGCGAGCGTCTAGCCTAACAGCGGGTGTGCAAGGGGATAGGTTGTGATAAGGTAATGGCTCACAAGCAGTCTACCATGCAACCTATCACAACTTATTTGCAAAAAGTAAAGCACTAGCATCCACATTAAAGCATGCCTAATAGGATTCTCTAAGATAAGGTGCTGCCATGACACCTGTGATGTCGAGGTAGTAGAGGTACAAGTCTTTGTCAGCTAGTGTAGTCGATCAGCACGGGTCTCTTCGCCTCCTTGGCCAACTCCACTCCATGAGCTCTGCTATCCCCTGCCTTTTCTTCCTCCAACGGGTTCCAGTCTGATCAACGTTACCTCACGAGAGCATCACACAAGGCATGAGAACAATCAATACTCTTGAAAAGGCCAAGGCTCGAAAGGGACAACACTGAAAGAACACAAGGAGAAGTCGACTTAGCCATCTCGGTGGATATTCGATCCCTGGGCCAAAAGAACAGGAGTGGTCGTTTGCTAAGCACAAGCTTAAGCCTTAGCCTAGCCAATACTTCTCGGGTTGATCGTGTCGACCTATACGGCTTAATTAAATGGTGTAGGCCCCAGCTCATCCTAAGCAAACACCACAGCTTGTGGCTTCCAATCCGAACGTCACGGGGAAATAACGGGAACTAAAAGAAGCGACCAATGCAGCTCCAGTCTCTCTTAATCTGCACGCCATTGCAATTGGCGAGAACTAAGAGAGGGTGGAAAGGGGAAGAGAGGAGAAGAGGGGTGGTCTACTTCTTCCAATACACACGCCATGGCAAGAGGCGAGGCATCGGAAAGGAGCGACACACAAAAGAACGAGTGCCCAGACTACTTGTAGGGTATCAAGACCTAGGTGCACTAAATGCACTAAGACATCCCCAGGGTTTTTAGTTGTGCGGTTGTCACCGATAGAACCAAATAGACGCTACGGTCTACAAGGTACAAGTACAAAGGCTCGAGCACGAAAGAGCTAGAAGATAGAAGAAGACACATGATTACCTTTCTTTGATCCACTTGCCAAAGTAACGACGGGAATCGAAGGAATGGAATCAAGAGAGCGTCAACACCAAGCTAACGAAGAGCTCAATCCACACCTTACTAGATCGATGGGGATTGAGAACAAAAGAGGAAGAGAGAATGGAACCCACACTCCTTTTCCCAACTCATCATGGAAAGGACGAAGGTTGGTAGAAGAAGGCATGATCCCACGATCCGAACCAACTCATAGTGCCCCATGACCTAGGTGCAGAATTAGCAGAAGACTATCCCTATGGTCCCTAGAGACGAGGTTTCACCGCAAAGGCCAAGGAGATGCCTGGGTCTAGGTGGTGCAAGCATACAAGGTAGTTAGGAGAAGAGTAAAAGGAGCAAAAGCAAAAGAGGTAGAGCCTATTGGTCATGGCAAGCGAACCTGTGACCATAAGCTAGACCTACACAAGTCAGCTTCCACAAGTTCCACTATGGTCTTCCCTAGTTTGTCTCCCATAGACTAGCCATGATGGGTTCATCATGTGCAGGTAGGAAGCACACCGATGTCAAGCCCATGGTGGCCACGCCCTAGAGCGATAGAAGGGGTCGTCGATCACGGAACTACGAAGCCGACTAAAAACGAGAGATTGAGTTACACTCGGTGTTATGGCCATGGCGGGGTGAACCCACGACCGAAACTACCGAATGAAGTACGATCCCTCGACCGGCTCGAAGGCACAGTCCACAAACAACAACCAACTCAAGCACAAGAACCAACAACACAACACAAGAACCAACACACGACCCAACGGATGGAGTAGCAAGTTTCCATAGCGACAATAGAGGTAGACCGGCGGTGAAGGCACGACGCAGGCATAGATAGATATAGATGATATACATCGATAGATCATGTAACAAGTGTAAGAACATGTGTTGATTATAGATAGGCCAAGTATGGATGTATGAACATGTAAAGGAAAATAAAGAACGAAGCTTGCCGATGTTGAGAACGACGTCGATGGGTTCAAGAACTCGACCTCTAGGGTGGAGGGCTGCTGCGGTACACTCAGGTAAGCTACAGCTTGCTGCCAGCAGGTTGCAGCCCGCTAGAGGTGGCGAGGGCTGTCTGGACGCGCTCAGAAGTGGCGACGGATTTCTGTCGGCACACAACAGGGCATCCATGCCGAGGAAAAGGTGAGGAATGGCTCCCCTGCAAAGCAACAACCACGGCACGATGGCCGGACACAATGATGGACGGGGCGAGGAGCTGCTGTTGTCCATTCCGGCAAAGGTGGAGGGAGGCAATGGCCATGACTCCGGCAGCGGCCTCTCTGCAGTAGTAGAACACCACGGCACAATGGCCGGTCTTAGGCAGGAACAAAGGCAAGAGATCAATGGAGGGGAAAAAGGGCAGCATTGGCATGTTGGCTCATCGACGGGGTGGTGTCCCGGCGAGGTGCAGCGACGGTGAGCTCAGAGTCATGGCCATGCTCGGGGTAGGAGGGGATCGTTGGGGTGCTGCTGTGGCATGTCCGTGGCTCCCATCGGTGTGCGGATGGAGGACCAGGAGGCGCAGTCAAGGCTGAGGTGCCAACTTGGGTTCCGAGGTCGGCCAGCAGCTCCGTTCGGCCGGCCGCCAAGCACGAACGCAGCCTGCTCATGGCTAGACTCGTAGTTCAGGGCACGCGAATGTCATTGGCTCGACAGCTCTGGATGGTGAGGAATGGAGCCGGGTGCCATGGTGCGGGTCGAGGTAGAGGGCGTCGTCGCAGTGCCGGTAGAGTAGACAGATGTAGTGCGGTGCTCTTGGCTCCCTGCTCGACGAGGGCGGAGTTGTGAGTGACGAAATCTGGCGTGGCCGTGGCTCGCCATCGCGTTGTCGTGACGCGGTGAGCCATGGTGACCGGCTGTGACTCGACCATGGCCGGCAGTGGCAGAACGCATGACACGGCGCTGGAGAAGCTCGTGGTGGCACGGGACCGCGAAGTGTCGAGCGGCGTTGTGGACGCGGGGCGAGGCCGTGGTGGCGAGCAAGGAACTATAGGGGTGGAGATAAAGGCATTGTTGCGGCGATGGGAGAAATGGGCGAGGCGCCGACAGCTACAGAATTTATGGGAGGCGGTGCTAGGGCTTTGGGCGATTGGACGGTGATCCTCGGTGTCCGTACCATGCCGGGGCACGTGGCGTTCATCCTAGAACGAGACGGGGCCAAGCGCTGATGTTGAGGTGGGGGCATGGGTGCGGGTGTTTGCATCGTGGCGGCGGCATTGCCCTGGAGCACCCCCTGCTCTAGGGTTTGGAGATGGGGAGGCGACGATGGGCCTGGTGGCGCGAGATGGGCCAAGGAGGAAGAAAACGAGCTAGGCTCACGGTGGGTCCGCTGCGCAGATGGGCCAGGCGGGCGCTGCTGGGCTAGAGAAAGGAGGGGCGCTTGTTGGGCTAAGAAGGGGGAGAGGGGAAGGAGGCCGGCTGGGCCAGCTAAGGAGACGTGGTGAGCTGGGCCTGTCGGGCGCATGGGCCAGCTGCGAAGTGGGGAGGAGGGAGGCCATTCTGGGCCGGTGGGAGAGGATAGGGCAAGGGGTGCTGTCCCACGAGAAAGGAAAAACATTTTCCATTTTCTGTTTAGGTAAAAGAGATGAATGCCAAGAGTGAAATTGGATGGATAATCCAATTTCTTATTGGAAAAAAATGATAAGAGTTTCCCGATTTAAATAAAGGATTGTTGGATGGAATCAAAGAGGAAATTCAAGATAATTTCTCAAGGGGGTGAATTGCGGAGATTTTCCAAAGGGAAACACTAGAATTTTGAAAAAGACTGGGAAAGAACTTTAAGGGATAATAATTGGAAAGATCTTGAAAGGAATTTGAGATGAAACTCAAGGGGGTTCTAGGGGGAAAATATATATCCAACGAAGTCCGAGGAAATTCCAGAAAGAGACTGGAGAATAGCTTAAAGGAGATTGAGATGGAACTCAAAAGAGATTGAAAGGGACTTGCTACGGATTCATGCACTTCGACACTAGACCCTAGACCAACTAAAGAACCTTAGCATACTCCTACAACCAATTCTACATGTATGTAACGATTTATTAGTTAGATGACTCAGCGTAGACCTAGAGACTACATGCATCACATAATTGCAGGAAAATTTTAAAAAGCTCGTATTTTTGGTTGCCTGAAAATTCAGGATGTTACACAACGACACTGGGGCGGTTGATGAAGGAGACTTTCAAGTATATGCCAAACAAGCTAAGGGGATTAGTGGGGGCTTGGAGTGGTCGAGAAGCCAGTTGTGCTGGTAGAGAGGTCTTACTCAAGTCCGTTGCACAAGCGGTGCCCACGTGCCCGATGAGCTGCTTCCTAATTCCAAAGGACACCTGTCGGAAGATTAAGACAATGATTTCCAATTATTGGTGGGGAAGTTTGGCTAATAATAGACATATGCATTGGCAATGGTGGGAATTATTGACTAGGCCTAAAGTGCAAGGAGGCATGGGCTTTCGAGACTTGAGACTTTTCAATGAGGCTATGTTGGGGCACCCAAATTCCTTTTGTTTGAAAGTTCTTAAAGGGCAATATTACCATGATGCTGACTTCCTGACAGCTACCCAGAAAAAGCATGCAGTCATACCTAGCGAGCGATTTTGGAAGGTAGGGAGGTGCTGAAGAAAGGCCTTGTGCGGAGAATTGGAGATGGGAGTATGACGAACATATGGCGTGATAGATGGCTACCCAACCATTTCATTGGGCTGCCGATCACTACACCGGCTAACCCCCAAGTTCAGTTGGTGGCTGATCTAATACTACCGAGTGGAATCTGGAATAAGGAGCTTATAAAGCAAACTTTCTTCAACGTTGATGCCCACGCAATTCTGAGTACTGCAATCAGGGGCGTGGGGGCTGATACATGGAGTTGGGAACCAGAGCGACATGATTTGTATTCAGTGAAATCAGCATATAGGAAACTCTATGATGAGCAATGCCAGCAATTGATTGAATCGAATGCATCATCATCAGAGGAGAATATCTGGAAACGAATTTAGGGAATGTGTGTGTGCCGCCTAAGGTGTGGGTGTTCTGGTGAAGGATTGTCAATGGCTACCTACCAACAAGAGGGATCCTGCATGGGCGACATATCGAACATACCCCAAATTGTGAGGTGTGCGGAGTAGATGAAGAATTGATCAAACATGTCTTGATGGATTGCACAATCGCCAAAAACTTTTGGGCTGAGGTAAAGAAACTTACTAGTGTTAAACTGCCAACTTTGCATCCACATACCTGGGCGCATGATCTAGTTGACCCGGGTCTATGTCCTCCAAGGAATGCGGCCATCTTTCTCTATGGCATGTGGTCGTTGTGGATGGCGAGGAATAAAAGAAGGCATGGGGAGAAAGTTTGGCCAGTTCAGGCTGCAGTGCAATGGGTGAAAGACACTGCTTTTGATCTGTGGCAGGTGGCTCACCCAACAAAGGAACAGAGGACTGCATTGCATGATCGTCAGCACTAGAAACCCCCGGCTCATGGGTGGATGAAGTGCAATGTGGATGCAGCTTTCTCTGATGGCAAGTCCATAAGTGCAACGGGTATAGCTCTATGAGACCATGATGGTAGAAGCTATGGAGGGAAGGCAATATGGTATGAACACTGTCTGAACGCCCTTACAGCTGAAGCAATGGCGTGCCGGGATGGCATGCAGTATGCGCGGGACCGCAGCGTGCGGAATTTGATTGTGGAAACGGATTGTCAGATATTGGTGAAGCTTTGGGAGAAGCGGTCAATGCAAAGATCGGAAGTTGATCCCATCCTGCATCAAATGGCGGATCTTAGCCGGAGTTTTGAAGACTTTAGCTTGTGTTTTATTAGCCAAATTTGTAATAGATTAGCTCATGAGTGTGCTAGATTGGTTAATCATGAACAGCCGGTGGTGGAGTGGCTTATAACCCTACAGGTGTTGCAAGCATAGATGATGATTGTAACCTTGCACATGGCTAATATAAAGTCTGGTGATTCTAAAAAAACTCCATGAACATCCTTATCACTCTGCCAACCAAACGCATCAGGAGCCTCTGGCTCTGCATGTGAAGCCCCATGAATCACACTAAGAGAAGACGTTGGTGAGATGTGGAGTTGAAAAATGCAGCTTCTTTCTCCTCCATCCTTAGATCCACGGGCCCAGGGTGAAAATGCCCTCAACATAGGCGAAAGGAGAGCTAGGACACGAGCCAACACTGCCCCTCGATGCAAAGGTGGACTCTAGGGCTATTGCAGTGGAGCGGCACCATCTCTCGACGCAGAGGTCGGCTCGAGCGTTGTCGGGGCAAAGTGCATTGGTGGAGAAGACGGGCCCGAGTGATGTCGACATCTAAGCGTAGGTAGGCCCGAGCTCGCGATGTTCCTTGACACAGAAGCAGGCTCGAGCGCAGGCATTGGGAGGTGAAGTGGAGGACAGCGTTGGAGGAGGAGGTGAGGCCGAGGAGGCGTGCATTGGAGAAGATAAGGTGATATGGAGCTCTACCAAACATACCCTTTGCATGCATTGCTATCCCCAAGTCGCGTTCAGGCAAGCCTAGAAGAGCCAACCGCTGTTGCCAAGTTTTCATATTCATGTCCCCACAAAATCCCACAATTTATTTAGATATTTCTTGAGTCGAAAGAGTTTCCTGACTAACCCCTTGAAAAAAGCCAAATTTTTGGATTGGTAAATTTTGGAAGTGAGTCAAGCAAGCCCTAATAAAACCTAAAAGGCCTAAATATTTCTTTTCTCAAAAGGCCGAAATGTTAAACTCGCTTCGGCCCACTAGCCGTCTTTTTTTTTTGTTTTTTAGCCCTTTTTCGAAAGATTCTCTCAAATATGTTCTTGGCGGAAAGATTTTAGAAAATGGACCCAGAGCTTGGCGCCATCCACGCTGGCGCCAAGGTAACACAGCTTGGCGTCATTGGCGTTGGCGCCAAGCCCCAATGCCACTTGGTCGACGACGCCGAACTGGCGGTGACGTGGCAGCCAGCTCGGTGCCAATTGTATTGGCGCCAAGCATGGCGCCATGCTGGGCGCCAATACAATTGATGCTGAGCTATTATTTTAATCTTAACACCCTTAAATTTTGGCTAAGTCTTAATATTTACTGTGAGATGGACGTATGAAAATTTTGGCTAAGTCTATAAATTTACAATGAGATGAACATATTAAAATTTGTTAAGTCTGAAATTTTACCATGACATTGATAAATTTGAGGTTATCATGGGACCAAAGCTAAGTTTGACTTTTTATCATGGCCCTTGTTTAGATTGAAGATTTTTTCAACCTGATGAATAGTACTACTTTCGTCTTATTTGATAAATATTGTCAAATCGTAGACCAACTAGGCTCAAAAGATTCATCTCGTGATTTTGAACTAAACTGTGTAATTAGATATTTTTTTACCTACATTTAGTACTCCATGCAAGCGGCTAAAAATTGATGTGATGGAGAGAGAGTGAAAAAACTTGAATTTTGAGGTGATCTAAACATGGGCATGGATAAGTCTAAAATTGACGAGACTTGTTTTATCGTCATCTCTCTAGAGAGTACTCAAACTTGTAGTAAGGTATCAAATTGATTTGCTATACAAATTTTAAATATTCAAGTCATGATAAAATTTTAAATATCCAAGTCCAAAACATGAAGCCCTTTTTCAATATACAAATCATGGTAAAATTTTAAATTTATCAATGTCCAAATCATAGTAAAAATCCAGACTTACCATATTTCCATCCAAATTCTAGCATAGTCAAGTCATAGTAAAATTTAAGACTTAGTCAATTTCTAGGTTGCCCATCACATGGTAAATATCAAGACTTTGCCAAAATTTTGTATGTCCATCTCATAGTAAAATTAGGGTCCAAGTCATGTTAATTGAGAGCTTTATATGTCCATCTCATGATAAAATTAGGTAGTCAGGATTTTTGCTGCGGTCTAAATATGTTAGAATACCAACTACCATAAGATAGACATATGGAAAATGACTTGGATATTTACAAAATTGAATTTTTTACCATTATTTGGATATTGAGAAATATGGCTAACTCTAGAGTTTTTACAGTGACTTTCTGTTTGATCACTTAAAACAACCTAGAAATATTTAAGATAAAAAATAATCTAAGGTTTATGTTCATGAACTAGCGTAAAAATGCTTCTAAGTGTTGGATCAATAGTTAACTTTTTTTTAATGATACTATTTTGATCAGAATAAAACTATAATTTCTTTTCTAGATATGAAGTTTGACTTTTAATAAAACTTGTACCTTGAGTTGAGTACAACAAACTTTGCTTTTGGATCTAAACTTAAATCAGTCTTTAACATGGTCAAATAGTGACTACAAGTTTAAAATCAGAGCTCGGCACCAATTGTATTGGCGCCAATGCTCATGGCGCTATACTTGGGCCAATACAATTGGCGCCGTCTGGCTGCCACGTCACCTCCCACTCAGCGTTGACGCCGACGTGAACAAGAAGCTTGGCATCAATTGGGCTAGCGCCGAGACGTGCAACCTTGACGTCAATAACGATGGCGCCAAGTTGAGAGTCTATTTTTTTTAAATCTTACATGAGCGTATTTGTGAGAATGTTTCGAAAAAAGACTTAAAAAACGGTCTCATCGGCGGCAGCGCCGCCTCACCGTCTCCTCCGCCCTCCTCGTCCTCGAGTCCCGGTTCCGTCCCGCCGGAGCAACCACGGCCCTGTTTAGTTCTCAGAAAATTTTGCAAAATTTTTTAATTCCCCGTCACATCGAATCTTTGGACACATGCATGAAGCATTAGATATAGATAAAAAATAAAACTAATTACACAGTTTAGACGAAATGGACGAGACGAATCTTTTAAGTCTAATTAGACCATGATTGGATAATATTTGCCAAATAACAACGAAACGTGCTACAGGACCATTTTGCAAAAAAAATTGGAACTAAACCGGCCCCAAAGCTAAAAGTGGAACTCAATTAAAACAGAAAAAAAAAATGCAAAAGCAAGCTTGCACTGCAAGACTGGCTAGCTCTCCACGACTCTTCCTGCACGAACCGCTCCTCCTCCTCGCTGATTCACATGACTCTACCTGCCTCGTCGGTGCCTCCCCAGGCCACTGACGCGGCCTCCCATTTCTGAGCCTGCGCCGGCCGCGACGGGGCGAGGCGATGCGACCGATACGGCTGCCGGAGCCGGAGCAGCCTGGCGGGGCCACGCCGGATATCTTCGCCGCGGGCGGAGGCGCGACGGTGGTGCGCCGCGCCGTCGTCATCGGCAACGGCTGCGCCGGCGCCGAGAACCAGTGCCTCGGCCTCCTCCGCGCGCTCGGCCTCAGCGACCGCCTCACGCTCTACGTAAGCCCCCTCATTGCACTGCCAGTGCCAGCCTGTGGTGATGGTTTGGTAGGATTGTTCATCAAATTCAGGGGAGGATTGGCTTAGTTTACTCGTACACTTTACAAGTTCAGGTAATAGCAGTCGCATTTCTGACACAACATTTGGACTGATTGGTGTAGCTAGAGAACAGGAGGATTATGCATACTCCTTCCCTTCCTTTTGGAACAGAAAAAAATTATTCATGGAATTATTTTGGTGCCTCATGTGTGTGGAGTGTATCCATCAATCCATAGGACATGGCCCATCGTTTAAGGGAAAATCATACTTGTTTCTTCAGTATATGTTAGCTGCGGTTGGAACTATCTATGGTACTCCCTCCGTTCTAGAAAGAACGCAATTTTAGGACTCATGTGTTGTCCCCAAAAGAATGCAACTCTAGCTTTATGTGTGCTAATTTCTTCTGGATACATGAGAATTGCATTCTTTCCAGGATGGAGGGAGTACCTGTAAGTAGCTGAGGGGGGGTTATATATCTGAATACCTGCAAAAGAGGGAATGGTCCGATGTAATCACTCTTGAGTTGAAACTTAAGTGGATCATCAGTTGAATTCTTCAAAATTTCTTAGTGTAAATCCAGTTAATAATTACTGGCCAATGCATTGCCACATGCCTGTGTTGAGATAGCAGCCAGACAATTCTTGGTGCTTTCTCTACCTCAGTGCAGATTGTGATTTTTTTTTTTGGGCTGTTTATTTTGATGCATCTGGAGTTCTGAACATATCTGTGCCCTGATATGCTACTAATGCTCACAAAAAATAAGAAGAAATGCGGTAACTAAATTGTTTTTTCCCAGTGCCACCACAACAATGTGTATATATCCTTTCATTCTATGCTAATAGTTGTTAATTACCTTTTTTCCCTGAATATATCTGGTCTCAGCGTGCTATCAGGCCAACAGGTGGAATCAATAAGTTGCTGCATTTTCTCCCAATCTCCTTGCACAAATTAGTGGACCAATTTCTCGGTCGGGTATTTTCTGATACAAGATGTGCAACAGTGGTTCAAGTAAACAAGTTGGCACAGTATTCTGCCCGTAACAGTCAATCTTTTGGATTGTCTTCCATACTAGAAGCAGATACTCAAAAGATAGTAACCATGGTCCGTGGTACCTTTGAGAAGTAAGGTCCACATCCCTTATTTCTTTTCTTTGCTTTTCAGCACTATACATATAAGCACTATTTCTTAACTTCTGATAATCGTCTTTCGGCCCCTTTTTCAATTTATGAGCCTGTAACCCCATGCTTCCATTTCTTCACCACATGATCAGTTTTTTATGGCATGAACACCTTTTACCGTATAATACCACATTCCAGTTATATTGCTGAGGTTTTGATGTCGTCTCAGGTACAACCATACAAAGAAACTGTAGTATTATCATCCTGAATAAATGTTAGCCATTGAGGTTGCGAGCATGTGTTATGTTGATTTGAGTATCATGATATATCAGACCTCCGTTGTCTGACTTGTGTTGTGTTGCGGTAACATGCTTCCAGGAATAAAAGGTGAAAAGAGGAATGAAACTTCATGGATTTCAACAGGCAACTTTTTCAGAAACTAAATAGTAGTTATTGAATCTTGTTGATGACTTTTGCTATGCAAATAATGACTAGCCTAAAAATTAAGACTTTCATCATTAGGTTCTCTTACAATGTCAGCACCTTGCTTCATCAAGTTCTGCTTCACTTTCATAGAAGGTCCTGCACTGGTTGTTGCTTGTGGCCGAGATACCATACCATATGCAAGTTCCATAAGGCGTTTAGCTCCAGATAATGTATTTGTCATTCAGGTAGGATACCTGGATCAGTATACCCGTTGAATTCATGGTATTCAGTTAGATATTTTTGAATAATTTTTCTACATATTTAGCGAATCTTAGCTTAGCAAAGTGATATGTGTTTCTTCCAAATCAGATACAACATCCCAGGTCTCGCCTTGGTAGGTTTGATTTAGTTGTGACTCCTCGTCATGATTCCTATGCTTTAACCTCAAAAGGACAGCAGGAAGTTCCACGCCTTTTCAGGAGATGGATTACTCCACAAGAACCACCTGGTCCTAATGTGGTATGCTGCTCTTTTCTTTTTGATTAAAATGCCCTGTATGCTTTCATCAAATATTGGCTGTTTGTTCTGAACTGTGAAACTTGCAAAGTCAGGTCCTCACTGCTGGTGCACTGCACCAAGCAGATTCTGCTGCATTACGCTTTTCTGCTGCAGATTGGCATGCTGAACTTGCTCCTTTGCCTAAGCCATTAGTCGTAGTAAACATTGGTGGACCAACAAGTAAATCTTTCCCACACTCTTGCCTTTCCTGTCTATTTATGATTCTATTCCATTGTGCATACATAGTTCAGGTTCTTGTTTGACTTTGATTAAGAAATGGAACAATCATGGTACCAAGAATGGCACCGCAATTTATTATGAACACTGAACACATAATTTCCTGTACAGGAAGCATATTATTGTCCTACAATTGAACTCTAGCCCTATGCTGAATCCACATTTTATTATAGTATTAACTTCGATGACATTTTCCAATGTAAAGGTAGTAACTACTTCACATTTTGGTCATTTTCTAACTAATATGGAGTGATAATGTTAACCTCTTTAGTGGGAGATAGCCTAGGTACTACGTTACCTCATGAATGGCGCTCATTTGACCTATGTATGTATAGGAACTGCTCAAGTGCACAGATGTTAGACCCCTTTGTTTTTTTCCCCTTTTTTTCCTCGAACACGAGGGGCGTATCATTTCATTAATAAGATAGGAGAGAAACACACAAGTGGAAGTGAAAACTCCTCCCACCCAAAGACACATCCAGACACATGCTTACAGAACACGCAAAAGAAAAAAAACTAAGAGAAAGACAGCCTCAAGAGAAAGAAAAAAAACAGAACAGGTGACCAGAAACTGCAGAACTAAAAAAATCACATAGCCGCATTAAGTGCCCTGACCAAAAGCTCCTTGAGATCCCTATGTTGCACCAGTCACTAGATAGACTTCACATTCAATATTTCAAACCCTTTCGTACAAACTCTTGCATTCTGCATGGTTATTCAGGAAAAGTTAAGAACCTTTTCAAGTTTACCAACTTTTGGAAACTAACAAAACCAAGGCTATAGACCTTCACTTGTTTCAATTGTCATTTATTACCTTTAACCCATATGTTGTGATCGATTTTTTAACACCTTTGTACGAATACATGGGCAGTTCTAATGCATATTGTTTTCAATGCTCAGGAAACTGTAAATATGATGTAGACTGTAACACCCTAAAATTTGGCATGATTTTAAAATAGGTGAATAAGATTTATTATGCAATTTTGTGAGCATACAAACTTAGAAGAATAATATTTTTTATTAATTTAAAATCAAATATAAGCGTAGGAACATGATTCATGCTGCTGCATAATATTTTGTATTGTGTGTACTTTTTGAAAATACAAAATCTATTTGAAATTCCCTTGAAAAATTGGAAAAAGAAAAAGAAAAATGTTTTCCATTTCATTATTGGCTTTCAGCCCATCGGCCCAGCTGCCTCCTGCTTTCCCCCGCCTCCTCTTGGCCCGCTCGGCCTTCCCGAGCCGAGGATTAGCGCGGCCCGTTTCCCCTCCCGTCTGGGCCGAGCCGCCATAGGCCCAGCTCGCACGCGCGCGCGCCGGAGTCCGTCTGTCCGTCGCTGACATCGCGGGCCCGCGTGTCAGGGCTGCCTCCTTCCTCAAGCCGCCTCCGACGTCACCTTCCTTGTTTATCACCGATCAAATCCTCCACCTCAATCTCTTCCTTCCTTACTTGGAACACCCCCGGCTATTTATTCCGAGTTCACGCACCCCTCCGCTTCCATCTCGCCCTCTCGAAGCTGCTGTGACGCTTGGGAGCACTGCCACCACGAGCGTGAACCCTAGCCGGCCACCATCCCGAGCCGCGCATCGCATTAGGACTATCTTTGCCTCCGATTTTGCCCTAGGTGAGCTCGTCATGTCTTTCACTTCCTCTCTGTACTTCCCGTTTGTTGAATGATGGTCCAAGTTGCCAAAACAGTGAACTCCGGCGAGGTTTCGGTAATTCCGGCCATGGCGCCGCCGTCGGTCCACTGTAGACGGCCGGCGATTTCCTCTCTCTCTCTTGATAAGATCTGGGCCATCCAAATAAAATCCAACGGTCCAGATTTGTTGATACCCTTTCGGTTGTTAGTTTTTCTAAAGAGCCCCTGTACTTTTTTATATTAGAACCTGCAGTCCAAAACGTAAAAACCTGAATCCGTTTTATTCTTTTGAAAGCGTATTTGGTCTCGGTAATTCAAAAATACGTTTTATGATATTTACAGTTTTGCCACTAATCTTGTTTTAGTCATAAAATCTCCGTTTTAACTCCGATTTGACCCGTTCAAATTGCGTTAGGTTCGTATTCGCAAGCTCTACATGATAGTGTTACTGTACAGTAGGTTTGTAACCTTTTAATTTCGAGTTTGAATTATAGTAATTATTTATCTTTAGGAAATCTTAGGAAATTCATAACTTAGTCGTTTTAGCTCCGTTTTTCGTGATTTTCGCGTCTGTGTGATCCTAGCGAGTTGTAGATTTATTTTAAAAACTTTTTATCTTATTTTATTACTGTTGGTGTACTGTTCTAATTATAATCTTGTTTTCTCTGTGCATGATTGCCTGTGGATGCGTGTGTGTTGGGTTTATTGTCGAGTCCAGACGCTGAGCAGTTCTTCGGTGAGCAAGAGCAGTACTTTGAAGAACCAGACCAACAGAGCTACTTTGATCCAGACAAGTATAACATGGGATCTCCTTGATGTCCTATTCACTTAACCACATAAATTCATATTACATGTGTCTCCCTTGATTGCCATTAAGGATTTCCTAGTTTTTGATCTATACCTTGTTACCTACGGGGATTTGCATTGGGTAGCTTTGCTAGTGCTAATATAAACTGTGATCTTGTAATATGATTAATGGAATATGCAACGACACTAAAAATATGATTTCTTTTAATTATTGTTTAAGAGAGCTAGAGCATGGGAATATTTTGCTGCTCTAAGTTTCTCTCCATAAGGACTCATCTATGAACGAATATCCGGGACATACAGTATATTTGTGGGGGCTATATGGCTCTGGCTCTAGTTGTTTGAAAGACCTTTTCTAGCTTGTTAGTAGTAACCTTTATTGGCGTAAGAATGACTTGACGATTCGGGTATAGGACAACCTCTAGTCCCATGTGTATAGCCGGGAAGGAATGTGCCATGTGAAAAGGGGTTCCTATATCTGCTTGCCAAGTGAATCTAATGACCCTAACTTGTTAGACGAACTTTTAAATGGCTTTATATGATTTTCGGTGTTTTGGGAGTAATTAACCCATGCATTTGGAAATCATGACTCACAGCCTCTGCGCAGAGTTTAATAAACTGGTATACTAGCCGTGCTCACGGATACGAGCGGCCTTGGACCTTCATGGAATAGATGAATATAATAATGTATTATGTGTTTTGCTATTTATTACTCATATCTACATTGATCATATGTTTATGGTGGGTTTACTGCAAACTTGATGCTACTCATATGCCACAACAATGACAAACTAAAAGCTAAACGCAGTTAAACCGTGTCATACCTTTGTTGGGCCTCATATACCCCATGTTATATTTGTTGAGTACGACATGTGCTCACTCTTGCTATCTACAACACAAACCAAGTTGGGCACAAGATCAGGATTGGGATGAGGACTACCGCAACGAGTACTAGACTTGTTGTCCACCACTTGACTATTTCTGTGATGGAGCTACCACGAGAGTTATCTTTTATTTTTTCGCTGGATTTATGTATAGACTTTATTATAATATTTGTGATGTAATAAGCAATTGTGATGATACTCTCTTTTAATTTGTCAGCTTATGTGTGAATTGATCTCTGAACACACATAAGAATATGCATTCTATTTTATCCTTAAAATGGGTGTGACAAATTGGTATCAGAGCTTTGTTGACTGTAGGACGCAAGCCTAGTTAGAAATGGTCGTATTAGCGTCTCCTTATTCATTTATTTTATGCTTACCATCTTGCCCTTGTTATTTGATAAATTTTTATGCTTCTTATGTCTTACTCTATTATGAAATTTTGCCTCCATTCTAATTAAATCCTAAAAATTCTGTAGATGGCTCGCTCCCGCAAGACCGCCTGCAAGTCCTCTGGAGGTCGCATTCCACCCCGTGTTCTGATTGAGGAGCTTCAGGAGCAGCAACCACAGGAGCAGCCCCTGGCGCAAGGAGATGCATCACCTACACCAGTGCAAGCGCCTAAACCTGAAGAAGAAGAACCTGAGGAAGATCTTGAGGAACTGATGATAATAGATGAGGATGATGATGATGATGAGGAAGTTCTAAGTGGTGGTCAACCTCCATCACCACCACAAGATGTTGCAGCCGGAGGCGATGCACCGCCCCCTCCCATTGGATGGACTCTTATAATCCACAACAAGCACGAGCATGACGGTGATTTTCATCATCGCTTGGCGGTCTTGCTCAGCATCTACTACCCCGACTTGCGCCCGGCAGTGAACTACGTCAGCAGGGAGTACACTCACCCGCATGAGGATACATACTAGAAGACCAGTGTGTGGATTCTCATTAAGGATGTGGAGAAGGATTCCTTTGTGCTGGACCGAAGCTATCGCCATATGGGTCACCGTGCCACTATGGAAGCTAGCCTAGACGATGCAGCATTTGAGGCGTACCTGGGCCTTCATAGCCAACGCTTCAATGCTATGCGTAATGATGTTCATCGCTATCTCCCTCATGCACATCCTAAACTAGGCTGGGGAATGATGGATCCAAGGAACCTGGAGGTGATTCCCCGTGAGATGGCACATTTCATCTACGAGTTGATGGAGAAGAATGACTGTCTGCAAGATATGGTCGTGGCTCAGGGGAAGTCTCTTAGTCATTGCCAGAAAGTGATAGATACCCTTCGTGTCAGTGCAGGTTCACCCAAGATTTATAAGAGGCTTGATCATGTGAACCGTCTTTAGTAGTTGGAGTCCATTCATGTAAGAAGACGCTAGAAAGCGAAGTGTGTCGTGTCGAGTCTATCAGTGTTGTGTGAACTCTGGTGTGTTTGCTTGAATTATTATTATGCATATTTGTGATTTGGCTTTTTGTAATGAGTGCTGAAACTTGTGGGCATGTCTGCAAGTTTCCTTTATAAGAAGTATAAGCTTTATAGTCATGAATAAATAGCTAGGGTTCGTTATATCTTGTCTCTGCGTTTGCTGTTGTCTGGAGCAGTCAGCAATGTTTCTATTATATCTCGAAATTGGTTCAAGACAAATTTATGAAATTTTTATGGGAGGAACTAGACTTAAGCATCTTTCCAATTCTTCTGGAATCACCTATTTATCTGATCTGGTCCGAGAGATATAGCAGTTTTAATATAAGGTTTCTGTGCAGTTTGGAATTCTAGAACAGTTTCGATTGATCTATGTTTTTGGTGAACTTAATGACAGAATCTGTAAAAATGTCTATAAGAAAGTTGTAGAGAATTTCATAAGTTTTCCAACCATGTAAAGATCACTTTTTTTTGAGATCTGTAGCTTCAGTTATGTCTGTTTTATCGAGCTGATAAAAATTAGGACTTGCCCAAAAAATTCAGATTTACTCATCTCTTGTATATATCATATTAGATAATACTGAGATTTGCTTTCTGTGCTTTGGATCCAGATGGCAGCCAGGGGCAGAGGCAGAGGCCGTGGTAGGGGCCGTGGAGCTCCTAATCCTCCTAACCCTCCTATCACTATGGAAGAACTCTTGAACACCCAAAACCAAATGATGCAGATGTTCATGCAGCATCTGCAGAATGTTCCCCCTGCAGGAGGACCGCCACCTGTCCAAGTGAGAGATAAGCATGGCGAATTTCTAAAGGGACGCCCTCCGGTGTTTACCCATGCTTCTGATCCGCTAGAGGCGGATGATTGGGTGCGAGCGGTGGAGAAACAACTAAACATCGCTCAGTGCAATGATCTGGAAAAGGTGCTTTATGCATCGGGCCAGCTACAGGGAGCAGCTCAAACCTAGTGGGAATCATATCAGGTTGCACGCCCTAATAATGCTTCTCCTGTTACTTGGAATGACTTTGTTAGAGATTTCAAGGCACACCATATACCAGATGGGGTGATCAAGCTGAAGCAAGAGGAGTTCTGCAATCTCAGAATGGGTTCAATGTCTGTTGCCGAATACCATGATAGGTTTGCGCAACTATCTCGCTATGCTCCTGATGAGGTTAGAGATGATGCAAACAAACAGTGTCTATTCCTCAAAGGTGTTTACTATGATCTTAGATTGCAGCTATCTAGCAACACCTACCCCAACTTCCAGACTCTTGTGAATCGCGCTATTTTACTTGACAATATGCGCAAGGAGCAAGACAGAAAGAGGAGAATGCAAGGACAGGGTTCTGGCAGCAACACACGCCAACGTCCTAATTCACAGCATGGCCCTCATCAGAGGTTTCAGGGATCGCTTGGTCAGATGAATCGTGGCCAGTATCCTCAACGCAACCCGTTCTAGCATTAGCGGCAACTAAACCAGCAGCGGAGTGGTCAGCAGACTCCGCGGCAGGGGACATCTAATAATACCCCCATGAAGACTAGTGCGCCTGGCATTCCCAATGTATGCTTCAACTGCGGTGAACCTGACCATTATGCTAACTATTGTCCCAAGAAGCGGAATCATCAGACCCCGTAGAAGCAGAATAACCACCAGAAGCCTGCACCTAACACTGGGAGGGTGAATCATGTGTCTGCTGAGACAGCATCAGTAGAACCTGAAGTTATGCTTGGTACGTTTGATGTTCATTCGACTCCCACCACTGTTCTTTTTTATTCTGGGGTTTCACATATTTTCATTTCTCAAACTTTTGTTAAAACACATAGCATACCTTTATGTGCCATGAAAAATCCAATAATAGTCAATTCACCTGGGGGAATTATACCCGCTTCGTATTGTTGCCTCCCTACTAGTCTAATCTTAAGGGGGGTAGAGTTTAAAGTGACCCCTATAGTGTTGAGGACAGCTGGAATTGATCTTATATTGGGTATTGGATGATGCAACAAGAGGCAAAGATCTAGTGTAAAGAAAAGGCAGTGGAACTGACGTCACCAATGGGAGATAGAATCAAGGTTGAGGTTGTAGTGCAGAAGCAGCAGACAACTACAGTGAATCAGCTTGATGAGGAGGCTAGTAACCAGAACCATGTTGTGGATGAGTTTCCGGATGTGTTCCATGATGAATTGCTAGGTATTCCACCTGATCGTGACATTGAATTTATTATTGAATTATTACCTAAAACTGCACCTATAGCTAAACGCCCATATAGAATGGGGGTAGATGAACTAGAGGAACTTAAGAAACAAATTAAGGAGTTATTGAATAAAGGTTTCATTCGCCCTAGTTCTTCTCCTTTGGGTGCACCAGTGATCTTTGTTGATAAAAAGGATGGTACTCAAAGAATGTGTGTTGATTACCGGTCACTTAATGAGGTTATCATCAAAAACAAATATCCTTTGCCTAGGATTGATGATTTGTTTGACCTATTGAGAGGTGTTTGTGTCTTCTCTAAGATTGATCTTTGTTCTAGCTATCATCAGTTAAAGATTCGGAATTCAGACATACCAAAGACGACATTCACTACCCGGTACGGCTTGTATGAGTACACAGTAATGTCCTTTGGTTTGACTAATGCTCCAGCATACTTCATGTACTTAATGAATAAAGTGTTCATGGAATATCTGGACAAGTTTGTAGTGGTATTCATTGATGATATCCTAGTATTCTCTAAGACTGAGGAAGAACATGCTGAACATTTGAGGTTGGTCTTGCAGAAGCTCAGAGAACACAAGTTATATGCCAAGCGAAGCAAATGTGAGTTTTGGTTGAAGGAAGTTTCTTTTCTTGGCCATGTTGTATCGAATGGAGGGATATCAGTAGATCCTAGCAAAGTGAGGGATGTGTTGAACTGGAAGCCACCAGCCAATGTGAGTGAGATCCGCAGTTTCTTGGGAGTAGCTGGATATTACCGGAGGTTCATAGAAGGGTTTTCTAAGCTTGCTAAGCCAATGACCGCTCTATTAGAGAAGAATGCTAAGTTTGTGTGGTCTGAAAAGTGTCAGACCAACTTTGAGGAGTTGAAGAAGAGATTGACCACTACACCTGTATTGATATTGCCAGATTTGAGTAAGAGCTTCTCTATCTATTGTGATGCATCTCGTTTGGGTCTAGGTTGTGTTCTTATGCAAGAAGGTAGAGTTGTGGCATATGCATCGAGGCAGTTGAGAAAGCATGAATTAAATTATCCTACTCATGACTTGGAGTTAGCTGCAGTGGTTCACGCATTAAAGATCTGAAGACATTATTTGATTGGTCATAAGAGTGATATATACACCGATCATAAGAGTTTAAAGTATATTTTTACTCAATCCGATCTAAACTTGAGGCAGCGTAGATGGTTAGAGTTGATAAAAGACTATGATTTAGAGGTACATTATCATCCAGGAAAAGCCAATGTTGTTGCTGATGCTCTTAGTAGGAAGAGTTATGCTAATGAAGTGCAAATGATGCCTATGTCAAGTGAGTTGTGTGTTGAATGTAGGCATCTGAACTTGGGATTTACAACAAATGTAGTAGAGTTGGTATTAGAACCTACTTTGGAGCAAGAAATACGCAAGGGTCAGATGAAAGACAAAAAGTTGAGAGAGATAGCAGAGAATATACCAAAAGGCAAGTCACCAGGATTTCGTACAGACGAGGATGGAACTTTATAGTTTGGAAAAAGATTGTGTGTGCCTGAGGATAAGGCGCTGAGAGAGGCAATTCTGCATGAAGCTCATGAGTCAGCCTATTCTATCCATCCAGGCAGTACTAAGATGTATCTAGATCTTAAAGAGAAGTATTGGTGGGTTGGATTAAAACATGATGTAGCTGAATATGTGGTAGTATGTGATACTTGTCAATGAGTGAAAGCTGAACATCAAAGACCTGTAGGATTGCTACAACCTATGAAAATTCCTGAGTAGAAATGGAATGAAGTTGGTATGGACTTCATAGTTGGTTTGCCTCGCACTGAGAGAGGATTTGACTCTATATGGGTAATAGTTGACCGTTTGACTAAAGTTGCTCACTTCTTATCGGTCAAGACTAAATATAGCAGTGCTAAGTTGGCCGAGTTATATATGGAGAGGATAGTAAGTTTACATGGAGTCCCTAAAAAGATCATGTCTGATCGAGGTACCCAATTCACATCTCACTATTGGCAGAAACTACATGAATCCTTGGGGACAAAGTTGAATTTCAGTACAGCGTATCATCCGCAGACAGACGGGCAGACTAAAAGAACTAATCAGATATTGGAGGATATGTTGAGGGCTTGTGCCTTGCAATATGGTACAAGTTGGGATAAGAGTTTGCCATATGCAGAGTTTTCCTACAACAATAGTTATCAGAAAAGTCTACGGATGGCACCATTTGAGGCTCTATATGGACGAAAGTGTAGAACTCCATTGTTTTGGAATCAGACTGGAGAAACTCAAGTGTTTGAACCAGATGTGCTACGGAATGCAGAGGAACAAGTGAGAATGATTAGAGATAATTTAAAGATAGCACAGTCTCGGCAAAAGAGTTATGCTTACACTCGTAGAAGAGAATTGGCTTTTGAAGTAGGTGATTATGTTTATTTGAAGGTGTCACCCTTGAGAAGTGTCAGAAGGTTCAACATGAAAGGAAAGTTAGCACCAAGATATATTGGGCCTTTTAAGATCCTGGAGAGACGTGGTGAAGTGGCATACCAGTTGGAACTACCATAGAGTTTAGCAGGTGTGCATAATGTGTTCCACGTGTCCCAATTAAAGAAGTGTTTGCGTGTACCTGAGGAGCAGATTCCCTTAGAAAGGGCTTACTATTAAGGAAGATCTCACTTACGAGGAGTATCTGAAATTTTTTTGGAAATTGCAGAAACGGTTACACGAAGTCGAGTGATAAAAATGTGCAAGGTACAGTGGAATCGTTATTCAGAAGCTGAAGCAACCAAGGAAGAAAGGATGAACTGAAAAAGTCATATCCGCAGTTGTTCGAGTAAGCGATCCAATCTTGAGGACGAGATTCTTTTAAGGGGGTAGAATTGTAACACCCTAAAATTTGGCATGATTTTAAAATAGGTGAATAAGATTTATTATGCAATTTTGTGAGCATACAAACTTAGAAGAATAATAATTTTTATTAATTTAAAATCAAATATAAGGGTAGCAACATGATTGAGCATTCATGCTCCTGTATAATATTTTGTATTGTGTGCACTTTTTAAAAATACAAAAGAGAAATACAAAATCTATTTGAAATTTCCTTGAAAAATAGGAAAAAGAAAAAGAAAAATGTTTTACATTTCATTATTGGCTTTCAGCCCATCGGCTCAGCTGCCTCTTGCTTCCCCCCGCCTCCTCTTGGCTCGCTTGGGCTTCCCGAGCTGAGGATTAGCACGGCTCATTTCCCCTCCCGTCTGGGCCGAGCCGCCGCAGGCCCAGCTCACGCGCGCGGGCCGGAGTCTGTCTGTCCGTCGCTGACGTCACGGGCCCGCGTGTCAGGGCTGCCTCCTTCCTCAAGCCGCCTCCGACGTCGCCTTCCTTGTTTATCACCGATCAAATCCTCCACCTCAATCTCTTCCTTCCTTACTTGGAACACCCCCGGGCTATTTATTCCGAGTTCGCGCACCCCTCCGCTTCCATCTCGCCCTCTCGAAGCTGCTGTGACACTTGGGAGCACTGCCACCGCGAGCGTGAACCCTAGCCGGCCGCCATCCCGAGCCGCGCGTCGCATTAGGACTATCTTCGCCTCCGATTTTGCCCTAGGTGAGCTCTCCATGTCTTTCACTTCCTCTTTGTACTTCCCGTTTGTTGAATGATGGTCCGAGTTGCCAAAACAGTGAACTCCGGCGAGGTTTCGGTAATTCCGGCCATGGCGCCGCCGTTGGTCCACTGTAGACGGCCAGCGATTTCCTCTCTCTCTTGATAAGATCTGGGCCATCCAAATAAAATCCAACGGTCCGGATTTGTTGATACCCTTTCGGTTATTAGTTTTTCTAAAGAGCCCATGTACTTCTTTATATTAGAACCCGCAGTCCAAAACGTAAAAACCTGAATCCGTTTTATTCTTTTGAAAGCGTATTTAGTCTCGGTAATTCAAAAATACGTTTTCTGATATTTACAGTTTTGCCACTAATCTTGTTTTAGTCATAAAATCTCCGTTTTAACTCCGATTTACCCGTTCAAATTGTGTTAGGTTCGTATTCGCAAGCTCTACATGATAGTGTTACTGTACAGTATGTTTGTAACCTTTTAATTTCGAGTTTGAATTATAGTAATTATTTATCTTTAGGAAATCTTAGGAAATTCATAACTTAGTCGTTTTAGCTCTGTTTTTCGTGATTTTTGCATCTATGTGATCCTAGCGAGTTGTAGATTTGTTTCAAAAACTTTTTATCTTATTTTATTACTGTTGATGTACTGTTCTAATTATAATCTTGTTTTCTCTGTGCATGATTGCCTATGGATGCGTGTGTGTTGGGTTTATTGTCGAGTCCAGACGGTGAGCAGTTCTTCGGTGAGCAAGAGCAGTACTTTGAAGAACCAGACCAGCAGAGCTACTTTGATCCAGGCAAGTATAACATGGGATCTCCTTGATGTCCTATTCACTTAATCACATAAATTCATATTACATGTGTCTCCCTTGATTGCCATTAAGGATTTCCTAGTTTTTGATCTATACCTTGTCACCTACGCGGATTTGTATTGGGTAGCTTTGCTAGTGCTAATATAAACTATGATCTTGTAATATGATTAATGGAATATGCAACGACACTAAAAATATGATTTCTTTTAATTATTGTTTAAGAGAGCTAGAGCATGGGGATATTTTGCTGCTCTAAGTTTCTCTCCATAAGGACTCATCTATGAACGAATATCCGGGACATACAGTACATCTGTGGGGGCTATATGGCTCTGGCTCCAGTTGTTTGAAAGACTTTTTCTAGCTTGTTAGTGGTAACCTTTATTGGCGTAAGAATGACTCGACGATTCGGGTATAGGACAACCTCTAGTCCCATGTGTATAGCCGGGAAGGAATGTGCCATGTGAAAAGGGGTTCCTATATCTGCTTGCCGAGTGAATCTAATGGCCCTAACTTGTTAGACGAACTTTTAAATGGCTTTATATGATTTTTGGTGTTTTGAGAGTAATTAACCCATGCATTTGGAAATCATGACTCACAGCCTCTGCGTAGAGTTTAATAAACTGGTATACTAGCCGTGCTCACGGATACGAGCGGCCTTAGACCTTCATGGAATAGATGAATATAATAATGTATTATGTGTTTTGCTATTTATTACTCATATCTACATTGATCATATGTTTATGGTGGGTTTAC
Organism: Saccharum hybrid cultivar R570; assembly: GCA_038087645.1. Taxonomy (NCBI): domain Eukaryota; kingdom Viridiplantae; phylum Streptophyta; class Magnoliopsida; order Poales; family Poaceae; genus Saccharum; species Saccharum hybrid cultivar. The sequence goes on from JAQSUU010000542.1 coordinate 1,791,039, forward strand.
TGCAAACTTGATGCTACTCATATGCCACAACAATGACAAACTAAAAGCTAAACGCAGTTAAACCGTGTCATACCTTTGTTGGGCCTCATATATCCCATGTTATATTTGTTGAGTACGACATGTGCTCACTCTTGCTATCTACAACACAAACCAGGTTGGGCACAAGATCAGGATTGGGATGAGGACTACCGCAACGAGTACTAGACTTGTTGTCCACCACTTGACTATTCCTGTGATGGAGCTACCACGAGAGTTATCTTTTATTTTTTCGCTGGATTTATGTAAAGACTTTATGATAATATTCGTGATGTAATAAGCAATTGTGATGATACTCTCTTTTAATTTGTCTGCTTATGTGTGAATTAAAAGAGGATTGGGATGAGGACTACCGCAACGAGTACTAGACTTGTTGTCCACCACTTGACTATTCCTGTGATGGAGCTACCACGAGAGTTATCTTTTATTTTTTCGCTGGATTTATGTAAAGACTTTATGATAATATTCGTGATGTAATAAGCAATTGTGATGATACTCTCTTTTAATTTATCAGCTTATGTGGGAATTGATCTCTGGGCACACATAAGAATATGCATTCCATTTTATCCTTAAAATGGGTGTGACATAGACCTTGCTAAGCAGCTGGTGAACTCACTGCACAATGTTCTGAAGACCTGTGGAAGTGTCAGAATCTCATTTTCTAGAAGAACGCCTCCACAGGTAAGGACCGCCAGGGCCTCTGATCATTCTTTTTCTTTATTTTTGTATGAACTGTTTCTACTTAATTTCTAAACTACATATTGGCAGATGTCTGATGTAGTATTGAAAGAGTTTGGTACACATCCTAAGATTTATATTTGGGATGGTGAAGGTACATTCATCGATTCACATATGAGATTTGTGAGACATCTTTAGCTTTATGTGATATGAGAAATTTTATGCTGAGCAGATTTTTGTCACTGCAGATCCTAACCCACACTAGGGCCATCTTGCATGGGTTGATGCTTTCATCATAACAGCAGACTCTATAAGCATGCTAAGCGAGGCATGCAGCACTGGGTGAGCTGTTATGCTATATCCTTCCTCTCTGGCAGATTCTCACGGTGAGGCATCACTAAGCTTTCCAGTTTCACTTCTTACGGGAAGCCTGTATATGTCATTGGAACCGAGCACTGCAGGTGGAAATTTTCAGATTTTCATAACCATCTACGTGAGCGCAGGGCTGTCCGGCCTTTCACTGGACTGGAAGATGTAAGACTTATTAACTGCTACCCCTTGTGATTTAATTTCATGGTGCTTAGATATTAACCTGTATATTTATTTCTATTGAGCAATTGTACAAAATTGATTTCTCATCACGTCAGTTGTGGAACTCTTCAACATTGAATTTCTTAACATTGCATTGTCCTACTGACCTATATATTCCAGATGTCAGATAGCTGGAGCTATCCTCCCCTGAATGACGCTGCTGATGTGGCTGCACGGATTCGGGAAGTGCTTGTGCAACGTGGATGGAAATTGGGTTAACAGTAACCAAGGTAGACAATTAAAAAATGTTGGCCCAAACTCAGGTAGTCAAAGAACTGCACTCCAGCTATCATGGTTACACAGAAATTAGGTATTTAGTTCTGTCTTGTTTGTGAGACAAATATGAACGGATCATGTGTTATTTTGCTAGCTACGCATGCATCAGCTTATTGTTCGTGCGGTAAAGGTGACAATTGACCCATAACCGGAGTTAACTAATTACTGTTAGAAGGGGTGGTCATGGGTCACATGGCCTCATGGAACATTTTACAATTGCAGTTGTGGGATGTGACTGTGTTGTGTTCATCCTCAAATGCTATTGCTCTGTTGTGCTGCATCGACGTGTAAATCGGCCTCCTTTCATGGCGTCACAAAGTATGGAGGCCACGTTAGGTGGTCGTATGCGTTTGCTGAAGGTTTAATAGATCTAGCTTGGCTATTCCTCTTGTTTATCTACTGCGGTCTGATATTTTGAGGTTGCCTACTTGTCTGGGTTTTCTGGCATTGAATGTAAACGACGATCTGTTGGATAGTCGCTGGTTGTTGAACATTTTTAATCTAACCAATCTTCTGGATTTTTATTGCGCCTTCAGTAATATTGATTTTTCTGATTGCTGATTTGGATTAAGAATTACTTCGGAAGTGCTATCATTATCAGATTATCTGGGTGGAGAGTACCTTTTTTGTTCTACATGTATTTGTTAAGAAACCACGTGATACGTGAATGCACATGTAACATCATGTGAAGCTGTAAGGACTGAGTGGCTAGCAAAGAGAATTCTTAATGGAATGATTTTGAATATCGTTTTCTTGGTAAGAAAACATTCGTTTAATTTTGAATTGTCAAAGCAAGAGGTCCTAGCCTACATTTTCAGCAACATTCAGCCTGACCAGACAGCAACCAGGGCAGTTTTTTGGCAAGGAAATGAAGATGCTTCGCCATAGAGTGAAATCAAGATTGAACCAAGCTTTTGATCAATGGCTACAACTCATTCTGTAACTCCTATCTTGCTCCTGTTATTTTTTGTTTCTTTCTTTGTTCCCTAGTGTTTTCTTTGGTCCCTGTTGACCCTTTTGTTTGTAAAACATCTTTACTTCTTTTGCGATAAAATCATCTGTAGGGGCGCGAGCCCCTCCAGTTCCCTCAAAAAAAAAAAGAGGTCCTAGCCTACGTTCGTCGGTGGTTGACTACCAGGAAAGGGCAGAATAGCAACAGGGAGGAAGCATACCACTGATTCACAACCCACTCATGAAGGATTTCTCGAAAAAGTTAAGAATGGGTAGTTCTTTTTTTGAAATCTATTTCAAAAATAGAATGGATTCAGTCCCAATTTTGATTTAGTAGTACATCCTAATAAAGAATAGCCCATGAAGTGGTTTCAATTGAGTTGAAAAATAAATCAACAATCTTAGTCTGTAAATTTTAAACCCTCTTTGCACTTTTAACACTTATAAGTTTTGTATAATAGCATACTAGATAGTCTTTATTAGGGCCAACGTTCAAATGTGTCCTTAGATAGCTAAAGGAGCAAGCTAACCAAATCTATCAAAAGCTTTGTACACTTTTTAAATATAACCTACAAGATCACAACTAAAGGGAAGATTATGATCATACTAAAACAGACATCCTTAAGTGCAAGAAGTAACACTATACTAAGCACACTCACTAAACAATCCTGGTTGGCGAACTTGCACACGAATAAGCTTGAGCAAGAAGCGATGCAAGAGAGATAGAGAGGCAAATAATCAGATTTTTATGGTATCAGATTGTTGCCAATGCCATAATCTCCTAGTCCATGTTGGAGCACTAAAAAGTCACCAAAACTCAGTTAAGTTCCACTTCTCTCATGAATACCCATTCTCCACTTCAGAATGACAATTTTCAAACCATGAACACTAATTTAGAGCTTGCTCACAAGAACTTCACGGAGAAAGGTCAACAACTCTCAACTAGACCATCTAGTTGATGGCAATCACAAGAGTAACAGGTATATATTCAGCTCCAATTCAAAGAAACACAAGCAAGAACATTAGTAGTACTCAAGGCTCACACTCAGTTCTCACTTCTTAGCTTGGGTGGCTCTCCAAACGCTTCACTATACTCTATATACGTGTTAGTATCAGTGAGGCGCGATCCAAATGAGTCATGAGTAGCTCTTATATAAAGGTGAAGCAGCCGAGCGTTAGCTCGAGTGGTCTGTCTCCGTCGTGGGATTGCCCAGGTCGGGAGTTCGACTCCCGACCGTTGCAGGCACTACTGTGATAATACACAGTAGTACAGAAAAAAAACCCCTCGTCTGTCCCGCGTCCCAAAGCACAGTGTGGCCCGGCCCTCTCACGGGGATGTGTGGCGTTGTGTGTGGGCGGGGCAGGGGTTCGGGGGTTTTCTTGGCCTGCGTGAGAGGTCCTTGTACCTTAGCGCAAAGTCGCAGGGGGCTGTCTACCCCCCCGCCCCCGCAGGCTATGCCGTATATGCCACGGCATATCCTACAGTCGAGCCGTGCATGGTAACTCACCAAGTCAATTGACATCTCCTGCACCAGCGCAATTCACTTGCTTGCCTCATGGTCTCTGACATCTGGAACTATGGATACAACAAACACAGCGCAAGAGCAGGACTCACAAACCGAGTATTCTCAGATGGAAATCGATTTATTGAGTACTGGAGAATGGAGATGCCGACTTCGTGATTCACCGAGGTTTCGTCTGATCGCGTAGATTGCCGATGGTCAATGAATTGCCGTCACCGAAGTCCAAGCACGGTTGGTCGATTAGTGCCTTTAGTGGTCATGGTAGCATCGCGCCTCACGCGGAGGCTGGAGGCGGAGCCGCCTAGAGCCATGGCATCGAGACAGAAATAATCTTGGACTCTTTTTCGAGAAAAAAAAAACTTGCATACTTATGAAGATATTGATCCCTTTTTTCCAATATATCCATATTTCTTATCTCTGATCTCTCATTAGTCATGCGTCAATGCCACAATGTCTGCAGTAGGCCCGTGAGATTGGTGATTTGCTCACCGTTCACCATCTAGAGACCAGCAAGATAAATCAACATTAGCTCATTATATTTGTATTGTAGTTTATACAACTTTACATCTTAATCTTCATGTTGAATACTTCCTATGTTTTTTTCCTTATACTCCGTATATTGAATTGAGTTGCAAATTTTACAATCATTTAGCGGTTGGTATGAAGGGATTTTTACCGAAATGCATGTGAAAAACATTTGATACGGCATACCCTTAAGTAAAGTCCCGGATCCACCACTGCTACACAGGAACCATGAAACTAAGAGATGTGGTACATAGATAATATGAGAGAGATGGTATTTGATAGGATAAAACTTACTTTGAAGAAACCATCTATTAGAAGTATGATTTCTATTTATAATGTCGTAGTTTCTGAGCAAAATACTACTTTCAATCATCTATGCATGACGTTTTGTCTTAAATACTCCTTATTTAGGTTCCAAAATGGAAATAAAAGACAATCGCCAAATGTTTCAAACAATCCGTAACGTCGATTTGATAGAAGTTCGAACATTGAATTTCAGTGTACTACGTCTGTCCCGAAAGAAATGGAGTTCTGAGTTTATATGGAGCCAATTTCTTTAGTTTTAACTAAATTTATATGAAATTTTTATGACTTCAAGCTAGTCTTAATGAGAGTTCCGTGACATTAATTGGTCCGCCACCTCTTGTCATGTCCTATTTTTTTTCTATCGCAAACAAATCTCTTCAGGAAACTCATTTTTTTTCTACCGTGTTTTTTTTGTCTCCACGGAAACTTCCATTTGTCTACCAGTTACTTGCTGTGAAGATCGATCATGTTATCGGAGGAGCAGCCAGGCTGTGACAAGGAGGTCGCCAATCAGGAGACGCGCCTAGGTTGCCGCCGTCCTCCACGGTTTGCTCCATGACTCTCATGATTCGTTCTTCCACGTGATCTTGCCCATGGCTTCACGCTCTGCTGGCCACCGGTGATGGCCGATGTTGACGTGTCTTTTTTTTTCCTTGAAAATTGACGTTGACGAGTCGATCCAGCAGTTGGAAACTCCGCGCCATGTTGCAGGTCCACTTTTTTTTTTGACGCCATGTTGCAGGTCCACTTGCTGAACTGGAGAGGAAATTAAAGGCTTGGTGTCCTGGAATGTGCCCTGAAGTGGAGCAGGGTCTTGGATTGCGTCATATTACCGGATAGGAGGTGAAAATCTGCAACGATTGACGCGGATCGCCACTGCAGCAATTGACGCGGATCGCCACGGCGGCGTTCAACTATGAGAAGACGTGCGTCAGGTACTGATGCAACATCCTTGTCGTTCCCTAACTTCTACGTAAGTACTTCTTGTGATTGTTGCATGCAACATTGGTTGCTTCTAAACCTTGTTCTCTGATGAAATTGTTTGTTGTTTTTATTTCTTTATATGTTAGCTTTCTTTGCGATCGAGCGTCATCTTTTGGTAATATTAAAATAGTATATGCATGAAAATTGATATCCATGCTACTATTCTTTGGCCTGACCGTGACCGGCAAACTGAAAGTTGAAGATCTTTCTTTGTACGAAAGTTTTTCTTCATGTTAGATTTCTTTCAAGCATCATCTTCTAAAAAAGTTGCTATTCAAGCACGAGTAACGTGCTGGAGTGTTCAAGGTTGATTATTTGTTTAGCGAGTAATATAACCACGAGATGTATGCAATGATCTTCTCTTAGAGTGCTCGAACCCCACCTATGAGAGCGCGCTAGAGTGTTCTCGAACGTGTTGTGTTGTATTCGGAGTCACATGGACCGCGAGTCATAGCGGCGTTCCGTGTCCTTGGAATGATTGTTCCAGATCACGGCGTAGTACGGACGACAGAGCGGTGCCTGGAACGTGAGTTGGACTATGTCCCAAAACATATTGGATCATCAAGGAGGAAGAAAGCACACGAAAATCTAAATCGTCATTCTCAGTGAAAAAACAAACTTACGACTTCAATGACTCGAACTTGAACGTCGGCTTTCAGCGGCCGTGGGCAACCGACGACAGGTAGATAGGGGTGTGGTTGTATTCACGAACTCTTCTACCTTAATACAATCTCTTTTGCACATTCGACAAAACAAGTTGCAACTCATGCTATTATTCTTTAGCATGACAGGCAACTACAGTTGAAGATATTCTTTGTAGGGGGCCTGTTTGATTCACGCCCAAACTTGCCACGCCTAACTTTCCGCAAACTGTGGCAGCCACAGATAGTGTGGTGAGCAAGGTTATCTTCAGAAGACGTACTGGATCAGGTTCTGGTCCCTACTACAGAGGGAGGAGGATGGCCAAAGGATGAAGATGGGATGCAGGCAGATTGAGACCACCATAATGGAGGTGTTTGCAAGAAACAGATGGAGATTCAGCAATAGAATTATGAGTTAAATGTTACATTTAGAACTTTTAGCTTCTTCTGCTTTGCTTCAAAACTTTGTTTTTGAGATTGCGTGAACCTTTGTGCGTTTGGTTGTAATAAGGAACAACTATATGCATTAATCGATGCAGAAGCTGGGATATTAATATATTCCCCTTTTCTAAAAAAACACTTATGAAAAAGTTGTCAAGAAATGAGTCACGACATGTAGGACAAGGTGCTAAGAAACTGTGTGTGCCATAGTTACAACAATAAACCAAACACACGCCTTAGAAACTATGATATGCCTGACTTGTGGCATGGCAAGTTGCGGTTATGAACCAAACAAACCCTTAGCTTTGCCATTTAAAGGTAAGAGAGGCTGTTTGGAGATCATAGGTAGTCTCTCCATTTTTTTATTTACATAGGGTTAGTTTGGTTTCCTAGACTACTTCTAGTGTGGTTAGTCATTCAAAGCCTGGACAGCCTTAGCTTGTTTCCACCGAACCAATCTCTAGTTAATTGATTGTCTATATTGTCTAAGCCTGGCTAGATAATGGAGTGTTTAGTTTCCTATTTGTTTTGCATAGAATCACTTCTTTGAGCCGGTAAGTCTACCCCCTCCAAGACATTTTGTCGAACAGGTGGTGGTCGCACAAGGGAAGGAAGTAGCGAGCACATCGACGAGTGTTGGGACGAACCGCCACCGCGCGCCTTGCTGGCGACCTCGCTGCCGCGCCCCTGTGGAGCTCCTCCTCCCTGCAGGCGCCGCATGCCCCCAGCCGTGCTCTTGCGGAGCTCCTATTCCGCCCCCTCGCCATGGCCGAGGACGCGCACCTTGCTAGGCCCTTGCCGCGCAGGTCGCATGTCGCACCTGCTCTTCTCCACCTCCGAGCATTGGCGAGCTTGCCAGTGTGCTAGCCTCCGACCGCACGTCGGTCCTGTCATCGCGCCTTCGAGAACTCCACCGTGTGCGCGCCCGCTCCCGCCGTGGATCTCTGGCGGTGCCAAGACCATGCGGGGCAGTTGCATCAGCAGCGACGAGAGGTCCTCCGAGGCTCCAACGGCGGCAATGTCATCCTCTGAGGTTATAAAACTATAGAGTCAAACATGAGAGGTATTTTTTAAATAAATGGTTTAAGATAGTAATGTTTGACTTAGAACAAATCTAACATGACATGCAAAAAACAACAGAGGGAGTACATGCTTCTGTTAGCATAAATTAAATTATTTCATAAACACCTCTCATGTTGAGATAAATGGTGTTTACTTTGTAATTTTGTATTAGTCAGGAATATTTTTGGTCTCATACTCTCATTATTGTTTAAGCACAAGACTAAAGTTTGGTCAGGAATCTCATTACTGTCTCTAATTATGAATTGTATCGTAATCACATTATAGCTGTATATATAAAGTTCATTAAATTTGAGCTATATAAGCCAATTATGTGTTTCACTTTGTTACCTGATTTTTAGACCGTGTTGTATCCTTTCCGGGCACCTTTGTGTGAGTCAATGCATGGACTATTTAGTAAGGATGGATTCGGATAGGATCCGAACGGATACAGATTTGAATACCACTATTTACCGCATTTTAATTCGAATTCGAATACAAATGCGGATATTGCCGGATACTAATACAAAACGGATATCTCGAATTCGGATTTGTCTACTTTATTTTGAAGACCACACGTATCTATTTGCTTATTGATACTTTCATAGTATAATAAAATCATTACGGATGAAGGGATTAAAATATAGCTATGTAACACCGTAGATAAAGACAACTACCAAAAATAAAATGTTTTAATAAATAAGTATATAAAATATAAGAAAATTAAAGATTATATATATATATATATATTAATTATTGAATTCAAATAAATAAAAATAAATTTTAAAATGATATAAATAAGTTAAAATACTAATTATATGATTAGCCATATTAAAATCAATTTAACTTAAGATTTATATATTGTTAATAATATTATAATTATATTAGCCTTAAATAACTTTTAAATAATAATACATATCATCTATTATATTAAATTAATTGTCATTTACATAGTTAATTAGTCATAATTGTAAGATTTAGATGGTTTTAAAATATTGTACTTCGTGGATACGGATATTATTGGATATTTCATATTTTTGTCGGATACGGACGTGGAATCATATAGAGAATAGTCTTCAAAAACAAATACGGATACCTATATCTACACTAAAACGGATACAGGTATCGGATGTTTCGAATATCTAAACATTCGGGTCCATCCTTTTGCTATACGTGTATTTCTTAAGATTTGTTATCCGGAATCCTTGAATCGGACCTTTCTCGAGCCCAACGCGGGGAAGCGTACTGGGAGAGGCCCGACGTCCCCGCCAGGCTCCCTTCTCTTCGAGCCTACCGCCACCAATCCCTTGTCTGCGCCCATGCATTCAACCGCATGCAGCCGGAGCCATCGCATAAGGCCTTGTTTGTTTGGATGAGTTTTGGACTTTTAAAAACCACTTGTGTTCTCTAGTTTCTAAAATCTAGGTTTTTAGTAAAAGCTGGTGGATGTGTTTGGGTCCCCCAATTTTTAAGAATCTGACTTCATTTATTGCTCTATGGGTCGCAAGAAACTGGCAAAAGCTGCTGGCAGCAAAAACTGGCCTATTCAGATCCCACTTAGTTTCTAAAAGCTAGATTTTTAAAAACTGACAAAAACTAGAGGGATTCAAACAGGGCCTAAATTCAAGAGGGAGCAGTAAACGGAGCGATAATTATTGCATAAATTAGTACTCCTCTGTTCAAAAAAAAGTCCCAAATCAACCTATCTTAAATGACTAAATTTATAGAGAATTTTTTTAACATTTATGACATCAATAAATGTATTATGAAAACATCCTGGATAATGAATCCAATAATACTTATTGCTAATACATTCTAATATATAAATTTAGTCAAACTTTACATAGTTTGACTTAGAACAAAACTAAAACAAATTTTTTTTTTAATTTTTAGGACAAAAGAGTAAGATTCATGTGGTTGCATTTTTATACATGAGCTGTCTCAAACATTAGGTACCCAGCCACAACGGCCTCGCGAGGATTATCCCCACTCATTTTTCCTAAAAAATGCCTTGTAATCATAGAAATCCAGCACTCCATATTCGCGTGTAAAGAAGTAAGGACCACATTCCTCAACCGAGAATAAAACAGAAACAGAGACCACATTCCTCAATCGAGAATAAAACAGAGACTGTCCATTGCTGCTGTACACTTTCACTACTTACTACTGTCCACAATTTTTTTTCATGGACGCTGCTCATATGTTTTTTTACTGTTTATTATGCTCTACGTTGTTCAGCCAGCCCGCACAACGGAGCGTCGGGTTAATAAAAAACTCAAAATGAAGCAATATAGTAAAAAAAAACACTGCAGCTAATTTGAGTCATCACACACTCTTTTGTTCAGAACCAGGTCCTGTACAGTACTGCTCTTAAGTTCGACTATTTCTATGATAAAAAAAGTTTGATTATTTCCGTATGACTCGGCACTACAGTACTGCTCTCTTTATTATTCAAAACCAGGTCCTCTACAGTACTGCTCTCAGATAAATTCGACTATTTCCGTACGACTCAGACTGCTCTGAGAGTACGTTCAATAAGTGTACGCTCTCGTATTTCCGTAGGACTAAGCAAGCAATAACTGTACGCTCTCGTCCTGTAATATGAGGTGAGGTCTATATCTACGATGTATGTTGTGTGTTTTCGGTTACTATTGAAGAAAAAGCTGGCATGTCACCCAAATCAATAGCTGGTGCTTTTTTTATATTTATTTTTACGAATTTAAACAAGTACAAGCACAGATACTCAACACACACGCACACTCACATCATATGAACACACGTACTCGAACTCTAAGAGCACCTCCGAAAGACTATACCGACACATCTCGAGATTGACGAAATCACCACAAACGGCTCGCTATCAACGGGAACGTCGTCTACCACTGAAAACACAACGCTGTTAAATCCTAGAATAAATCCAGAAAAATACGAGCACCCGTGCCAAGTCGATGACTTAAACCCAGGTGCATAGGTTCTAGCACAAGGAACCTAACCGAGCCAGGCCCATATAAGGTAGGTTAAAGCATATGTAAATCCAGTACAAAAGCAATATGTGATCACACACATCCATCCAGTGCAAGAGAACATAACACAGCTTAAAACTAAATACTACAAGCTTCAATTAACTTCGACCAAGTCACCTTCACTGAGAGAGAAGCGACCTCAAGCTTTATGTCATGGCTGGCACATCCATGCAGCTTAGCTTCAAAGGAACAGCAATGTTCAACAACATTTGAGCCATGTTGGTGTACCTTGAACTTCAAATGCATCATAGTATCCATCGAGACAGCAATCACAAACCTTCTTAAGCCACACGATTCACCAATAGGAGCACCAAAAAGCTGAAATTCTTTATGTTCCTCAAGTACCGAAACAACACAGCAAATAGATAAATCAAAACCATTTTCCACTTCGGATATGAAGATTTCTACTGTAGCCTCAACTCCATAAACATTTGTTAAAGACATGTCCACCGCGCCAGCATCGCCATTAATGCGAATAGTGAATGGTTTACCCGGCATGCTCATTTCATAAAACTCTGTTATTCCGTCAATTAGCTGGAGATCATTTTCCTCTTGCTCCCCATTCTTGATTCTCATGTCAAACTCAAACAGAACATCACAATTCAGTACAATGCCTCTCTTAGGGCCAGTCATTTCGATGAGGGAACCCTGTAAAATTAATGACATATTATTAACTCTTCCCATCAAAAGAAGAGATACAAAATGCTAAATATCTTCTGTTTTAGCATGTACCAACCAAAGTTGCAACAACCCCTAATTCTACATCAGATTGGATGTATTTTCATTAAAATTGCAATCATAGGAATAAGAACCATTAAAATCATATAAATTTAGATTCTATGAACTAAAATCATAGAGCCAAGGCCTATCTATGTCATAAAGCTGTAAAATCATACATCAAAACTGAGATTCCAACATCAATGGTGCCACCAAATCTAAAATAATGGCACTGAATTTCAACTTTAAAAAGCAAAATAATTTTAGTGTCCTATTAACACAAGTTATTTATATATCTAAAACTCAAATTGTTTGTGAAGCAAAACATAGTAACAGTACAAAATACAATATGCAAGTTAACTAACAACATATTTGCGTACCACATACGAAATTTAAACAAAACAACCATATAGAATTATTGCACCCGTCACATGCATAGCATATCCCCCACATACTAAATTTGAACATATCAACAACCATATAGAACTACGGCATCAGTCACATGCATAACATATCCATATATGACCTAGATCGGTATAAAACCTCCTATTCTCATGCATTTGCAAAACTAAATCCATGAAATCAACTCAGGTAAGATACCGGCTATTATATAGAGGGCAACACAGGAGACAAGATAGATTCAAATGTGCAACAAGAGGCTCTGTTCATATTGATCAAGGGCTTCTCCTGTCAACAATAGGGTTGATCTAACAGATGTGGGCAAAGCCCTTTTCTTTAATATATTGATTGATACTCCATGCGAAGACTATCACTAGTCCACCTTTATACAAGATGTGCAAACAGACAGCCGATTATGACTCTTTAACTAACCTAATACCAATACTACCAACTAAATAACTACCAGAACTAAGATAATGGCTGATTCTCTGATCAGAATGGTGGAGCAAAAACTCAAACTTTGCAGGAGCAAAAATTAAATTCCAATTTCAATAATATAAATAAGATAAAACGATATTCTCCAATGTACCTAAAATGCTAAGATGAATGTTGTGAGGGGATTATTCATGCTATTTATGCATGTATACAAGAAAAAAATTGTAGTACTAAATTATCACAAGGACACTGGACAGTGCGCTGGTAGAGTTCCACTTGTGAAATGCTGGGTTCGAACCAGCATCCTTTTGCAAACTAAGAAGGGCAAGGCTGCCTAGAGATTCGCTTTCCAAGACCCCACCTATTTTTACCAAGTTATTATAAAATAGCAAGGGTCCAAAAATATCTTGCCTGATTATATTTGCAGAAGAGTAATGTGCACGACGCATCCTTACACTAGCAGTCTAGCACATCTGTATCAGATAGGTCCCGGGACTCTGTGTGTGCAAGTCCCTAATGTCCATCAAGTGGGCTGTTAGACATCCTAACCTGCCATTTGGTCTGTGCTGTGCCAGAACAGCAAAGGGTGTGTCATGGCCAACCAGCGATGCTACTATAGCGCTTTTCCTCCTCCATGCTCGTTCGGAAGCAGAAAAACTTCATAGCCAACATGTGCTCACTTCCATGATAGTTTATCTTGCCATGGCTATCGATCTCCCTCAATGGGCTATCAAGGCTATTGACAAAATTAGAAGTTTCCTATGGCGAGGAAGAAAGGATGCAAAAGGCGGCCATTGCTTAGTGGCGCCGAAGGTGTGCCTCCCTATAGAGCTTGGCGGGCTTGGTATCTCCAATCTGCAGACTCTTAGCTGGGCTCTTAGGTCAAGGTGGTTGTGGCTTCAAAAGATGGATCCTACACGTCCTTGGGGTGTTTTTCAGATTCATGTTCATAAAAATAATCAGGTTTCTTCTCTATTGCAATTATCTCTCATGTTGGAAAACGTGCAGGGACTCTTTCTTGGGCTGATAGATGGATTGATGGTCAGCGAGTGGAAGACATTGCACCTCAAGTGTTTGAGCTGGTGCCCAAACAAAGAGTCAATAGGACAGTACTTGAAGCTCTAAATGACCAATCTTGGCACATTCAAGGGGCACTAACGGTGGGGGTTATTTCTGAGGTTCTTAGCCTCTGGGACGCCATCTCAAGTGTGTCGCTGCAGCCAGGGGTGGAAGACTCCATGCCTAAGCGCTTCTCTGGTGATGGTAATTATTCAGCTAAATCGGCTTATGACGCACTTCAGGAGATGATCACCTTCAGTCCTTGGGAAAGAATATGGAAGTTGTGGGCACCTGGGAAGTGCCGTTTCTTTATGTGGTTAGTCGCTCGGGACAAGTTGGACAGCGGATTGGCTTGCAAGGCGTGGCCTCCCTCATCCTCCAAACCACCCACATTGTGATCAAGTTGCTGAAAACATTAACCACATGCTGCTGTCTTGCATCTTTGCTCGGGAATTCTGGTTCTCTACAACAACAACAACAACAACAACATAGCCTTTTGTCCCAAGTAAGTTGGGGTAGGCTAAAGATGAAATCCAAAAGAGACGAGAAACAGGGAGACACATAAAGGGACATAAAGGACACAAGACAAAAGAGGTCACGGTTCAGGCACGTTGATTGCTAATCTCCAAGCGCTCCTGTCCATAGCTAAATCCTTGGGGATATTCCACTCCTTAAGATCTCTCTTAACGGACTCGTCCCAAGTTAGTTTAGGTCGACCTCTACCGCTCTTTACATTATCGGCCCGCTTTAGAACTCCACTACGCACCGGCGCCTCAGGAGGCCTCCGTTGGACATGTCCAAACCATCTCAACCAATGTTGAATGAATTCTGGTTCTCTCTTCTGCAAAATGTTGGGTTACAGCATCTCTGTCTGCAGAAAAATAAGGAATCCTTTGGTGGCTGATGGGATAGGATTTACAAGGAAGTTGCTGATGTTTTGTGGAAGGGCTCAATTCCCTCGTGATCTTGGGCGCCTGGACTTTGTGCATCCACCGCAATAAGCGTGTCTTTGATGGTGCTTCTAGTGTTCCTCGTGCGCTGGTGCTACAGGTAGAGGAGTTACACTTCTGGGATTTGGCCGGGGAACGAGGTATTACTCACCTCCTTGCCCTAGCGCCTCCTGAAGGTTAATTTGTCGGTGTAGTTTGTGGTCGATCTATGTGTTTGTGTGGCACACATTGTTTTAGGGACCTAAGTGTGTTGGAGGTGTGTGGTGTTGTAAGGATTCTTGCCCCTTTTTAATACTTAATATAATGATACGCAGCTCTCCTGCGTGTCCGAGAAAAAAAGCTTTATAACTACCATAATTTCCATGATACATTGTCCTGTGCAAAATAATACAGAGGATGTAGTGTGGAAATTGTGGTGCGCTAGGTCATGATCGCAGCATTGCATTTTACAGAAGGAACATAGCTCGACAATGAGTGCACAAGGCGGTGCCTGTGCTGAGTACATGGACAACGTCGGCGACAATACGGCTCAGCCAGCGGCCCACGGCAAGCCTGGCCCAGGGGCGCACACGGCTAGAGCGGCCCACCAGCAATTAGCCCGGCCTAGGGCAGTGCACGACCAGCCCGTCCAGGGGCAGCACATGGCCAGCTGCTGCCAGCCCATCTAGGTGACAAGGGCTCAGCTGCCAGCACGGCCAGAGGCCATGGCCAGTGCCCGCCCAGCCCATGCTGCTGCTGCCACTTGGCACCCTGCCGAGGATGACATCAGGAAGGGAGAGGGTGCCGGGAAGAGGAAGTGCAGGAGCATCTGCGGCCAGGGGTGGGGAGCACCGGGGAGAAGGGGGCTGGCGCCATCAAGGAGGAAGGAGAGGGGGAGCCTGGAGGAGCAGGCGAGGAGGGGAGAGAAGATTTGGGAGAGAGGATCGCGGTGGGCTAAGTGCGTATTTCCAAGGCTCCTGAAGGGGAATGGACCTAGGTTGCACCAGTAAATGACATAAGTGGCTCAAAAATGCAATTTGAAAGTTAATGGACCTAAGTGGCACACACATACAAGTTTAGGGGCTGCTGGTGCATTTAACTCAACAAAGGTAAAAGTTGCCTTCATACCATATTTCTTGTATTTTTACCCTTTGCCATCCCAGGTGACAGCAGCTAAAGCATACTTAAAACATCGCAAACAGCTATGGACACTTAGTCTATCAGTGAAAAATACAATACAGAATCCAGGATTTTGGGTGCTCATCAAAGCTAGTGGATAGTACTAGATACTAGATTTCTGATCAGAGTGTGATCAGTGTATGGAAAATCCAGTCCTTGTGAACACAGGAATCCTTCCTATTTGGGTAATGAAGACAATGCATGCAGGAATATTTTAGTGAAATGATAAACTTCTCTATAAGAGAGAGAGGTTGCTTCAGGAGTTTGGCACACATTCTATGCAGATTCTCTAGCCTTGCAAAGAGGAGTAACATGATTGTAAAAATCATCGCATATTCGCATATCCCATGTTTATTGGCTATGTTGATAATCTGGCCTTTCCTGGTTTAGAAAGACTATGTAACTACTCTGTTCCATGTTTATTACTATATTTGGGAGTGTTAAAAGCTTTTTATACATATAGGTATTTCTATTGGAGCAGGAACACAAACATCTCTGTGATTATCTCACAGACAGCAGAAAACATGTGGATTTCCATTTCAGTGATTGTCTCCCTACTCCCTAGTTTCTCTTTGATGATTGCCTCCTTATTTGTTATGCAGCACCTATGCAACCAGCTTCAAACCAGACAGGGCCATTACTTGAATCAAGCCTCATTACCAAAAATATCTCTTTTGCATCTGGATGCTAGATGCTAGTATATATCATTATCAACAGCAAACAAAGATGCGAATGTACTTTTTCATCTGGATAGAAGTTTCTCTTTTGCGGGTTTCTTTTGTCCAGTGAAGTTATAAAACAACATGCTGGAGTTCCATAGACATGTTAAAAATCTGCATCACAAGCCACCATGGCACCATTGAAAAATAATAACAATCGGTTATTCCTTTCCCCTGACCCCACTCGTGTGGGAGCCTCTGGCACTGGGTCTGCCCTAAAGCAGTTGTCCCAAGCAAGTTGCAGTAGGCAACACATACTGTTACCTTTTTCAAGATGTGAATTGTAGAGGTTCTAAACGTGCAGCACCATAATCCTGGACATTTTCTTTAAGTCAGGGATCTTGCAAAGGTAGTGGATCTTCAATTTTAGCAACCAGAGGAAATTATGGATATTGGGGATTAGGCCACAGAGAATAAAACAGTACCCATCAAATTTGGTCACTGGTACATGGCTACTCGGGCATAAGGGTGGATGTTGTCAGATTAGGGTGCTGATCTTCAAATCAGCAGACTCTTGAATGATTCAGGGATTCATCTAATGTATATTATTTTTAATTTTAAAATTAAAAAAACATAAGTTTGTTGGCACAGAGCAGCCAACTAATGAGCTCTACAACAGCTAGTCTATTGAAATACTATCACTGAATGTAGATCCAGCACAAGATGAAAGAAATGAAAGAAAATAGAGAGAACATGATGGTTTCCATGTGCTGATTGATGGATAAGCCTCTGTGTTGGCTGGTGGTTGTGGGGCTGCTGCAGTACGCAGCACATGTGGTCCTTGTGTCCTTTGTAGACTGCATCCTTGACTGCTTTTAGGACAGCAGTTAGCATCTGTAGGACAGCATCTTTCTAGCATCTTAGACTGGCATCTTAGACTAGCAGTTAGCATCTGTAGGACAGCATCTTTCTAGCATCTTGGCATATGCTTGGCTGGCTAGCAGCCCTATAAATATGTATCCCCAACCCCTCAGGTTGGCATGGCATTGTATGAGTGTGTGAGAAATAAAGCAGAAAATTGCCTCAACTCCTAGTGTCATCCTCTCTCGATGAGAGTAAGGATTCTACTGCTACCAAGAGTGAGAATCCAGCGACTAACAAGTGGTATCGGAGCCGTACTATCCTGTAGCCTGAGCATCTCCTGCTCATCTCCTTCCCCTGCAGCAGCGCAAGGGCATCGAGGCTTGCAGCAGCGGCGGCGGATGCAGCGCGTGCAGCAGCAACGGAGGTCAAGGTTCTACGCGGCAGCAACAGCAGCTCCATCGCTGCTGATGACAGCGCCAACGCGGACCTCGAGCTGCTAGAGAGGGAGGCATCGCGAGGGCGAGCCGCGCAGTGGGCAGCCGCGCACGCCCACGAGCGCGGCGGCAGCCCAGACAGGCGCAGACACGCCGGCGGCGCTCCTGAAAGAGGCGCGCACGGCGGTGGCGCTCCTGGAGGAGGCGCGCATGGCGGTGGCGGACGGGTCGACGGAGAGCGCGGCATTCACAGGCAGCGCGGCTCTCTCCCCGGTTCGGTACCGTGGTCACCACGAGTACCAGGCTGTCGTCAGGGACGTCGGCCCCAGCGGCGGGTGGTCTACCCTCACCAAGACCAACTATGTTGAGTGGGCTGCGGTGATGAGGGTGAGGCTCCAGGTGCGGCATATGTGGGATGCAGTCCGGTACGGCGACGTCGACTACAACCAAGATCGACGGGCGCTGGATGCTCTTATTGTTGCAGTCCCGCCCGAGATGCAGTTTTCGCTTACCAGCAAGCGGACTGCCAAGGAGGCCTAGGACGCCATCGCTGCAGCACGCATCGGCAGCGACCGCGCCCGCAAGTCCACACTGCAGGCACTTCGCAAGGAGTGGGAGAGCCTGGCCTTCAAGACAGGTGAGGACGTTGATGACTTTGCTCTCCGTCTTAACACTCTGTTGCAGAAGTTGGTGCAGTTCGGCGACGACACCTACGGCGAGGAGAGAGCTGTTGAGAAGCTCTTCCGGTGCGTCCCGAGAAGTACAAGCAGATGGCTCGCTCAATCGAGTCTCTACTGGACCTCTCCACGATGACGATCGAGGAGGCGTTGGGCCGCCTCAAGGTCGCTGACAGCGATGAGCCATAGCGCCTCTCGGGACCCGTCACCATTGGCGGGAAGCTCCTCCTCACTCAGGAGCAGTTGGTTGCCGGCCAAGGTGACAGGAAGAAGGGGGAGCCTTCTTCCATGACAGGCGGCCGCAACCGTGGCAAGCCACGCAAAGACGCCCAGGCAGGGGCGCGAGGACGTGCCGAGGGTGATGATCGTGGAGGCGCCTAGGGCGGCGCCGCTGGCAAGCAAAAGCCAGCAGGAGAAGACCCTTGCTACAACTGCGGCAAGCTTGGTCATTGGGCCAAGGATTGTCGACAGCCACGACTCGGCCAGGCCCACGTCGCGCAGGCGGAGGAGCAGCCGGCTCTATTCATTGCTCATGCGAGCATCGAACTACCTCCAGCGGCACCGGCCGCAACGGCTCTCCTCCACCTTGACGAGCCAAAAGCACACGCCCTCCTCGACGACAGCTCCGGCAACGACAAGACCAACGGGTGGTGCCTTACACCGGCGCCACCCACCACATGACCGGGCGGCGGGAGTTCTTCACCGAGCTCGACTCAGGCGTTCGAGGCACCGTCAAGTTCGGCGACGCCTCCGCTGTGGAGATCAAGGGCATCGGCTCTGTCGTCTTCATCGCCAAGACTGGCGAGCACAGGCTGCTCACCGGTGTCTACTACATCCCCGCGTTGAGGAACTCCATCATCAGCTTGGGACAGCTGGATGAGAGCGGATCGCGCGTGGAGATCGAGCACGGGGTGCTGCGCATCTGGGATCATCGACACCGGCTCCTGGTCAAGGTCAACAGGAGCAACCGCCTCTACGTCCTTCATGCGCAGGTGGCGCAACCTCTCTGTCTTGCAGCCCGCCGCGACGACGACGCTTGGAGGTGGCACGAGCGCTTTGGGCACCTCAACTTTGAGGCCCTGAGGCAGCTCGGCAGTAAGGAGATGGTGCGGGGCATGCCGCACGTCGACCACGTGGAGCAGTTCTGCGACACCTGCGTCCTCACCAAGCTGCGGCGGCTCCTCTTCCCTCGCCAGGCGAGCTTCCGCGCCAAGGAGAAGCTGGAGCTCGTACACGGTGACCTCTGTGGCCCCGTGACACCGGCTACACCTGGAGGCCGGCGCTACTTCCTCCTCATCGACGATGTGTCCCGCTACATGTGGGCTGTCCTGCTCGACGCCAAGGCAGCCGCAGCGGACGCCATCAAGCGCCTTCAAGCTGCTACGGAGGCGGAGTGTGGCCGCAAGCTTCGGGTCCTACGCACGGACAACGGCGGCGAGTTCACGGCGGCCGAGTTCGCGGCGTACTGCGCCGATGAGGGGATCCACCGCCACTTCTCCGCGCCGTACACTCCGCAGCAAAACGGCGTCGTCGAGCGCCGCAACCAGACGGTGGTGGCCACCGCCCGAGCCCTCCTCAAGCAGAGAGGGATGTCGGCGATCTACTGGGGTGAGGCGGTGATGACTACCGTCCACTTGCTCAACCGCTCCCCCACCAAGGCCCTCGACGGCAAGACGCCAAACGAGGCCTGGCACGGGCGCAAGCCCGCGGTGAGCCACCTTCGCGTCTTCGGCTGCCTGGCCTTCGTCAAGGAGCTCAACCATGTCGGCAAGCTCGACGACCGGAGCACGCCAGGGGTCTTCATCAGCTACGCGGAGGGCGCCAAGGCCTACCGCGTCCTCGACCCTGCGACACGGCGCGTGCGCATCACGCGTGACGTCGTGTTCGACGAGGGGCAAAGCTGGACGTGGGGCAAGATGGTGGATGACGGCTCGACTCCGACGACCAGCGATTTCGTCGTCGACTACGTCCACTTCAAGGAGGCGGGGGGAGCTAGCAGCTCGTCCTCATCGAGCTCGCCTACCCCACCACCTCGTTCGCCACCACCTCCGGTGATTCCTTCACCACCGCCACCACCAGCTCCGGCAAGTCCACAGGCTCCGACGAGTCCACCACCAGCATCGCCGGCCACGCCTCGCTCTCCTACACCGGACCCTACCCCTTCAGGCTCGACACCGGCAACTTTAGCCCACGACGAGCAGCGCACAGTGGAGTTCGCCACTCCGCTGTCCAACGACGAGGATCGCATCGACGCCTACCACGGCGGCGAGCCTCTGCGCTACCGTACCGTGGACAACCTCCTCGGTGAGCAGCCGGTCCCTGGACTGGCACAACACGACTTTGAGGCAGAGCTACACCTCGCACAGGACGATGGCGAGCCTCGTTCCTTCGCCGAGGCGGAGAGGGACGCGGCATGGCGTGCCGCGATGCAGATGGAGATGGACGCCGTCGAGCGGAACAAGACGTGGGAGCTGGCCGATCTTCCAGCCGGCCACCACGCCATCTCTCTCAAGTGTACGGCGGTCTTCAAGCTCAAGAAGGACGAGACCAGAGAGGTGATCAAGCACAAGGCGCGTCTGGTGGCGTGCGGCTTCGTCCAGCAAGAAGGAATCAACTTTGACGACGCCTTCGCGCCCGTTGCACGGATGGAGTCCGTGCGACTCCTTGCGCTAGCTGCCCAGGAGGGTTGGCGTGTCCATCACATGGATGTCAAGTCGGCGTTCCTTAACGGTGACTTGGAGGAGGTCTATGTGCATCAGCCGCCGGGATTTGCGATTCCCGGCAAGGAGGGCAAGGTGCTTCACCTGCGCAAGGCTCTCTATGGCTTGCGGCAGGCACCGAGGGCGTGGAATGCCAAGTTGGATTCCACGCTGAAGGGGATGGGCTTCGAGCAAAGCCCACACGAGGCGGCCATCTACCGGCGGGGCAGCGGAGGAAAGGCCCTGCTGGTAGGCGTCTACGTCGACGACTTGGTGATCACCGACACCAAGGAGGTGGAGATCGAGGCGTTCAAGGAGAAGATGAGGGCGACTTTCCAAATGAGCGACTTGGGCCCTCTCTCCTACCTGGGGATCGAGGTCCACCAGGACAGCTCTGGCACCTCTCTTCGCCAGACTGCCTACGCCAAGCGCATTGTGGAGCTAGGCGGTCTCACCGGCTGCAACCCAGCCCACACTCCTATGGAGGAGAGGCTGAGGCTGAGTCGGGAGAGTACGGAGGAGGAGGTGGACGCGACGTAGTACCGGCGCATTGTGGGCAGCCTTCGCTACCTTGTCCACACGCGACCGGACTTGGCGTTCGCCGTCGGCTACGTCAGCCGGTTCATGCAGCGACCGACGGCGGAGCACCAGCAGGCTGTAAAGAGGATCCTCCGCTACGTCGCAGCCACCTCCGATTACGGCTTGCACTACCCGAGGAGCCCCGGTGCGGCGCATTTCATCGGATACAGCGACAGCGACCACGCCAGCGACATCGACATGAGCAAGAGCACCAGCGGGACGCTGTTCTTCCTCGGCAAGTGTCCGATCAGCTGGCAGTCGGTCAAGCAGCAGGTGGTGGCTCTGTCCAGCTGCGAGGCAGAGTACATCGCAGCCACTACCGCTGCTACTCAGGCTTTGTGGCTGGCTCGGCTACTTGGCGATCTCCTTGGCAGAGATGCAGAGGCAGTGGAGCTCAGGGTGGACAGCAAGTCCGCCTTGGCCTTGGCAAAGAATCATGTCTTCCACGAGCGCAGCAAGCACATCCGGGTGACGTACCACTTCATTAGAAGCTGCCTAGAGGAAGGGAGTGTCCGGGCCAACTACATCAACACCCAAGACCAGCCCGCCGACTTCCTGACTAAGTCCCTTGGGCGGGTCAAGTTCCAGGAACTTCGCGCCAGGATCGGGATGGCCCAGATACCTCACAAGGAGCCACACAAGACTTAGGGGGAGAGTGATGGATAAGTCTCTGTGTTGGCTGGTGGTTGTGGGGCTGCTGCAGTACGCAGCACATGTGGTTCTTGTGTCCTTTGTAGACTGCATCCTTGACTGCTTTTAGGACAGCAGTTAGCATCTGTAGGACAGCATCTTTCTAGCATCTTAGACTGGCATCTTAGACTAGCAGTTAGCATCTGTAGGACAGCATCTTAGACTAGCAGCTTGGCATATGCTTGGCTGGCTAGCAGCCCTATAAATATGTATCCCCAACCCCTCAGGTTGGCATGGCATTGTATGAGTTTGTGTGAGAAATAAACCAGAAAATTGCCTCAACTCCTAGTGTCATCCTCTCTCGATGAGAGTAAGGATTCTACTGCTACCAAGAGTGAGAATCCAGCGACTAACACTGATTACTGCCCATCAAGCCAAAATAGAGGACATGATGCTTACACATTCAGCAGCAGGGGAGGCTGCCACCAATCTTTCTCCTCCCCCAATGTTCTTGACCAATGCAGCTCCTTCCATGCTGCCAATTACCATCTGCCTTTCTAATGCTAGCAGCCTACTCTGTTTAATCTCTTAACCCTAGTTAGCCACTTGGACTCCCAGCATGATTTTGGTGTGTTGCACAACGTTATGCGTGTCGACTTGGCAAAAGAATTTTGGACACGTAGTCCCTGTAACACTAGTGCAAGATATGCAGTAAATTTTGATACCAATTTGCAGCATCGTAAAGGTATTGAGATTCTTGTCCCACGGCTGCAAGGTTTTCTACATAATTTCATATAAATAGGCAGATATTCATGTAACATAAACTATCTGACACAAAACAGTAAATTAAGCCTTTATGTGTATATTTTAAGTAACAACTCCAGTAAACCAAAACAGAGGGGACCTGTATCAGCATCCATTCTCTATAATTTAGAAGAGATTAACTGGTTGTAGCATGCCATCAGAAGTATGCAGGTTTCAAACTCCTCTCTTATATAGTTATATATGCATGTACTTCACAACTATTGCAAACAAGTATAGATGTGTACCTGCTGCACGGTGATAGGATCATCTCTGCTTCGATTGAAAACATAATTAAGCTTTGAATCAAGATAATCTCGTGCTGCAATGTATCCATACAACTGTATCAACCCACTCTTTATGGAAGCTTTAGCCAACTTCAGTGAGAAAATCTGCATCATTTCATATTGCACATGGCAGTAGCAACTGTCCGGATCGGGATGGCAGTTTGTGGCCGCTGCATACCTCATTGGCTCCACCCGAGCTTCACCAAAGATAACAAATAATGTTATAATAACTAGTTATTACAGTAGATAAATGATAAACTATCTTTGCCCCACAAATTAGGTTCTATGGATGAGATTCTGGTGGGTTAGGTGAGACCAATGGGACTGGCAGCCCAACAGCCATGGCAGCAGCGACAGAGAGGGCTGCTGGCACAGGACCAAGGTGGGGAAGTATGGCTGGCTATGTCTAAGGTCTCCATACGCCACCTATCCACTTCAAGTTGAAAGCTCCAACAGTTAAATATCATTAGGTTTCCTTGTCAGTTAAGCTAGCGCGTTTATTTGGCCTAGAAGAAATCAGTTAGGGGCCCCGTGACTATGAATTTAAGGTCAGGGGAGTTGTTATTTCACTGAGAAAGGTATAAGCAGATTATTACTTTTGAGCGGAAAATACAGCAGGGGAGGCCCCCACTGTAAACTTTTTATTAAACAAAAAGAAACTCCAACAAATCTATACAAGGAGAAACAAAAAGGGAAGAATGTCTCAGGTGGGCAGCAGGGCTAATCTAGTGCAGCTGTACAAGAAAGGAAAACCGAGCGCTTAACAAAACTGAATCTATGGGCCTGTAGTCTAACTTCTTCATAGAAGGAGCTTTTCCAAGAATCAAAGGACGGGCGGCCTCTATCAAATATAAAGTTGTTTCTCTGCTTCCAAATCTGCCAGGTGGCAATGATGAAGGTCTCCATAAAAAAGGAATTATTATGTTGGACCTTGGCTTGCTGCATCATCTGGAAGAAATCCATTGTGAATTCCCAATTTATACCAAGGTGTTGCCAACAGGCTTGGCTAAAGGGGCAGCTAAAGAACAAATGAAATGTTGTTTCTTCAATGCTGTTGCTGCATAGAACACAATTGTAGTTGTTTCCCTCAAGCTTGTGCTTTTTCCTTCTAAGAATGTTCCTTGTGTTCAGTCTGTCCATCAAGAGGAGCCACGAAAAAACTCTAAGTTTGTTACAGCATCTAGATTTCCAAATCCAGAGAAAAGGGGATGGGGGTTGTATATTCTTGTAAGGAAAGTTGTAACATTTTGATGCCAGGAGGATGCCAAACTCTTTATTCCTTGTGTATGCCAGGAGGATGCCAATGAGGCAATGACAATGCCTTGGCTTGATGCCCATCAGCATGCCACCACCATGTAGCCGTGGGATTGGATGAACATCCTAATCCAATCAATAAAATCCAACAGAGTCCAACTAAAATCAAGTCCCATCCAATCCAGTCCTGATTAATAGTCTTCGCCATCCAATCCAGTCCAATCCAATTTCATTAAAATCCAAACCATCCAACACAATCCAATTAAAACGTGACCACACAAACAAGGAACACAAACAAATGTCAAGAGAGAGAAGTTGCATGCAGTGTGAACAGATAGCATGATGTTTCAGGCTACGGGCCCCATGCATGTGCTCCTTCCTCGCCCGCCCTTTCTCTTCACTCAATGACACTCAGGAGATGAACCTCAGGTCGCCGCCACTGGCTTGGGCGAGCGCAACCATGGGCCACTGGGCACCGGCATGGACGGTGTGCAGGTCGGCGACACGTGCGGAGGACATCCACTGGCACCCGGCAGGCACGGCAAAGTCGGCCCAATCTGTGGCGAGCTCGGCCCCGATTGTGGGTGGCACGTGGGCGAGGTTGCCCTCGGTGGCAATGGCATGCAGGCAAGCTCAGCCATTGCCAGCAACACGCGTGACAAGCTTGGCAGCGATGCTTGCAGCGAGCTCATCCTCCAGCGATATGCAGTTTGAAGGCTGGGTCAGCCCAATAGGTATTGGATTATTGTGGGGTTGTTTGTCCAACAGTATACAATGTTATTGAATCAAAAAGCAATTGTATGTCCATATCCAACTAAGTCCAAATCCAACTGAATCGAAGTGTGAAAGTCCTAATTGGATCTTGGATTAAGCCAAATCCAATCCAAGGTCTATCACCAAGGTCCCAAGCCTCGTCCTTTTTATTTTCCATATATACTTATTTGTAGTTTTGTACATTCCAATCCTCCTGGAATCGAGACAAGTAACAATGATGGGATCCAAACAAAGACCGAGATTGTTTGAGTAGGTTCTGGGTACCAAAACGAAACCTACACAAATTTTGGTATGGTAAAATGATACAAAGTATAAATCCTTTGGCCATGATAAGTCAAAAACAATAAAATAAACAAATCTCCTCTCCTTTATATTCTCTCATCTCTACCACATCAGAGCAGGCTGCAGGCCATCAATGCAAACCACCAAACCACATACATGGATTTCAGTAGGGGCGTCCTTTGGCCCATGCTGTCTGTGCGACCGCTCGGGACCCTGAAATCCAAGGTGCCCCATTGCTAATATAAGTACCGTAAGTATATATTATGTATTAGCTTTTGCATCAAGCATTTGTGATGCCTAAAAGGTCCAAACTAAGCCTAATATGTAGTCAATTGTGGTGATCGTTGGTTTCTACGTCTGTGTATCGTGTTTCTTGCCTGTCGCGGCCTGCGAATCAAGGAGACAGGCACTTAATGACTAGTTATAATTGATCATTTATCTTCCGTTAGTTCATATTATACTAGTTTTTCATACAATACATTATAGTTAGCATTGTCGTTGTTTTATTTTGATACTTAATTTATACCCCATTTAGTTCGCCCGAGGCCCCCACAAACCTAGGGACGCCACTAGATTTCAATTGTTCTAATGTGTGCAGCCTCTCCCTTCCCCTTGTCCCTCTCTTACATGCACACCTGCACACACACAAGTTTGTTAACCACAACCATCGGGTAATAGCAGGTTTAATTGGGCATGGATAATTTGAGTACAAATGGGTATGGGTAATTAATGGGTGTGAATATCCTCCCCATTGGGTGCCAAATTACAGAAAACCATTGTTTAAAAAAATGCCTATTAAACAAATCTGTGCAGACCAAGTGCCAAAATGCTCCACAAAATCTAATGTCAAACCAACTTGTTCTTGATAGTTTTTTCTTGTAAGTGTGCCTTTCCATAACTTCAGCAGTAAAAGCTAGGGCCAACCACAACGGCGATGCTCACCTAGGTACGGCGACTCTGAATCCTCGGTGAACTTCAGTGGAAACCGAACACCGACACCAAAGTACTCGGTTCCTCTGTTTTTGCTAAAATGATAGGTTTCCCAAACCAAAGTTTTCTAGCACCAACCAAACGAACCGAACTATCGGTTAAAACCGATTGACAAGCCCTAACCACAGGACCTAAAAGCTTAGTTATTAGGACCGCACTTGAGATTGAACCGCTCAACCCCTTAGTTCGGTTGAACCACCTACTCAATCCAATTTAATTAGGCTGAGATACATACCTACATCACAACCAACAGCATGCTCCAGTGGTGGAGTTGCAGCCTTCCAACTTGGAGGTCATGGGCTCAAAAACCCCATCCACCACGCCCAACTTTTTCTCTCTATTTTCTCCTCCCTCCCACCTCACATGCGTGGCTCCCAGCTCACCTCAATATTCTAGTGGGTGGTTCTTGTGAAAAAACCAACAGTTAAACCGGTTTTTTCCAGTTCAAACGCATGACCTATCTTTTATCTAGAATGGACCAGCCAAGGCTCTAGTTCTGGTTGAACCACCAGCCCTGTCCTGATAACAATGCCTAAAAGCAGTCAATAATGAAGAATCAAGCTAACAGCCAACAGCCCAAACCCCACGTCTGTATATAAACTCTTTGCCCCCTCCCTGACCAAAACCCTAACCCTATTTCCCTCAACCCCTCTCACTGTCGCAATTAGTCGACGCCCAACAACCCCATGGCCCCACTCCACTCACTGCAAGACAATTCAAGCACCACCTAAGGCAATGACATGATGCCAAGGGTGCAAGGGTGTTTCATCTCCTAAATCCACATGGTGGAGCCGGCAAGAGTCAAGTCTAGGTCTTAGCATGGATGACTACACCATTCATGGATCCACCGTCAGCAACTACACTAATACACCGCCAGCTTTGTCCAACTTGCTTTTTCCCTCTCAAGATGTCTCTTGTTTCTTCAGTATGCCTTAATTCTTTTGCATTTCTTATTTCAGGCCCCATTTGGTAGGGCTCTAGCCAACTCCGGCTCCAACTCCTCCATGCAATGTAGGAAGGAGCCCTTTTATCTCTCTTCTCAAAATAAACCAGGAGCTGGCAAAGCCACTATTTTTGGCTCCACTGGCTCCGGCTTCTCCATGCACCGTAGCAAGGTTGATTCAACTCTCAAGATGAATTTTGATTTGATTCATCCTCCACACATTCCCTTTTATTTGGCCAATCTCCTTTCCCTTCTCCTTTTTGCCAACTTCAGCATGTTGTAACTGAACTACATACAGGACACACTTCTGTATCACACGAAAACTCTGCTTGTAGGGATCACATAATGGAAGGACTCATATGTCAAAAGCACAATGCATAGAGAGGGACAAAACAATATTCTTTTTAATAATATATAGTAGAGATAATGAAAACAATGCAAAGTTATCAAGATTTGTAGAAAATACACTAATTAATCACAAAATCTTGCCAAATGCTCTAGTAACAAAATAAATAAAAATAGGAAAAAGATATTTGAATCACTTACTTTCATCACGGTCAGTGATATCAATATTATATTCACTTTTCCAGTAAAGCCTTTTCTTGTATATAGTGCCATCACGGTGGCTACTGTTCACATCGATTGTTGCAGGCCATATACCATCAATAGCAGTGTTATTTGCCTTTATAACATCCTTAATGGTTGCCCTGATCGGAGGGCTCTCTGTACCATCCTCAGTACCTGTGCCCACCATATTTCTCTGTGTAGCATCCTTTATAGCTATCTGCGATTCTTCCATGTAATAGCTAGGTTTGACCTTCAAGGTTGTGTAGCACCGCTTACTCAGGTTTTCAATTTTCACTCCAATGCTCTGCGGTCCATACAAGGACAATCTAACATGCAAGAACATGAATGGCTTTAGAATCCAGCCTCAAACACGAGCACTATATCACCCATCAGATCTAAAATAGGTATCCTAAATGATAATTAAACTAAAATTGAAATTACTTTCAAATTCTGTTATGATTCGAACATATATAAAATTGATATTAGTAACCACACGAAATCTAAGTCCATCTTCCGTTTATAGGTTTTGACGTAGTTGGCAATAAAATTATTTCGTGTTACTTTCTAATTAATTAAAGAGAGAAGATCAACAGATAAATACCAATCTTACGGAAAGAATATATTAAGGAAACCCTAAATCAAAAGCATGAAAGATCTGGATCGAAAAATTCATGACATGGCACACAGGATGACTCAGATGTATGAAAGGAGAGGAGACAACAACAGACCTGAAAACATGCTCCAGATGCTGATTTAGAATGGTCGACGCTGCCGCAAAATCTCGTTGCGCGAGAGCTGGAAACCACCAGAGAGTTTGAGCAGAACCAATGAAGCTGGGTTTATATCGTCGCCAGAACCCTAGGGTCGTCCCCGAGAGGGGTTGCATCTGCTTCGCCTTTGTAGCCTCTTCCGAGTTGGCTAGGGACTGCCGGCAGGTTTGGCCCTAGGTTGAGGATCTCAGTAAGAGTGGTGAGGAAAGCGCGGATGGGATAGGGCCATCCACATACCATATTGCCTATTTATAGCATAGTTATTAGGACCGGACCAGACATCGAACCATTCAGGTCTTCGGTTCACGGTTTGATTGGTCAACCGGTTGAACTGTCGATTTAATCCGGTTCAAATATAACGAGGAACGTAGAACATAGCTGGTGTTGTGGCGCAGTTGCGGAGAACTCGACCTCTAGCCCTTGAGACCAGGGTTCAATTCACGGTAGGCCCTCTTTTTACCTAGTTTTGCCTCATTTTCTCTGCTCTCCCCACCATTCCATGATGGAAACCCATGCAGACCTCCAGGCCGGTGGGTTTTCATCGGTTCATTGTCCAGTTTTATACCGGTTTCTATGAAAAACTGCCGGTTCACTGGTTTTATACTGGTTCGATTGCTTACCGGTCCTATAAGGTGAACCGGACCGGCCGAGGCCCTAGTTCGGTCTTTTACCGGTCGGACCGGTTCATATAACTATGCTATTTAGGCGTTGTTTAGTTTTAGGGTTGTAAAGTTTTTGGGTGTCATATCGGATGTTCATAGGATGTCGGAAGGGGTGTTCGGATACTAATAAAAAAACTAATTACAGAACTCACCTCTAAACTGTGAGATAAATTTATTAAGACTAATTAATCTGTCATTAGCACATGTTTACTATAGCACGACATTATCTAATCACGGACTAATTAGGCTCAAAAAATTCGTCTCGCAAAATACACGTAATATGTGCAATTAGTTGTTTTTTAGTCTACATTTAATACTCCATGCATGTATCAAACATCCGATAGATAGGGTGTAAAGTTTTGAGGAGGAACTAAATAAGGCCTTAGTTGATGGATAAGGCAAGTTATTTTTTAGATGGATGAGGGCCTTAAAAGTTTACACCCTATTTCATCAAATATTTGACTCGCATGAAGTATTAAATATAGATTAAAAAATAACTAATTACACAGATTGCGACTACTTTGCGAGATGAATCTTTTAAGCCTAATTAATCCATGATTTGATAATGTGGTGCTACAGTAACAAATATGCTAATGATGGATTAATTAGGCTTAATAAATTCGTCTCACGGTTTACTGACGAATTCTGTAATTTATTTTTTTTATTATTAGTATCCAAATACTCCATATGACATCACATATAACACCCGATGTGACGACCTAAAACTTTAAACCTGAATTTAAACGAGCCCTATGGGTAAAGCTGGACGAAAAGCTCGCAACTCGATAGCTCGCTCGACTCGGATCGATAGTGGCTCGGCTCGGCTCGGCTCGTTTAATTTCTCAAACGAGCTGAGCAAGCATCCTAGCTCGTGTCTTAGCGAGCCAGCTCGCGAGCTAGCTCGAGCCAGCTCGCGAGCCTAACGAGCCAAAGTTGTTGGTCTTAAACTTTTATTAGTGTTATATAACTTTATGTCTTACACTTTATAATTTGTTAATGATTGGACTTTAACTCTATAAATTTCAGATTAATTTGACTCTTTTTATTTTAAATGAATGTATGGATAATGGATGCATCATATATGGTATGGAGTACGAACCATAGACAATGTATGGTGTGTAGTATTATAATATAATAGTACATATTATTTTTGTATGATTTATTAAGACTTATGAATGGACTAGTTTTATATTATTACCATTATCAAACTTTAGATAATACACATATTACATTTTTTATGTTTTAATATGGCTAGCTCGCGAGCCAAACGAGCCAGCTCGAGCTCGTAAACGAGCCGAGCCGGTCTTCTGGCTCGTTAAGACAACGAGCCGAGCCGAGCTGACTCGTTATCTTAACGAGCCAGAACGAGCCGAGCCAAACGAGCCGAGCTGGCTCGTTAGTCCAGCTTTACCTATGGGACGAGAATAGCAGGATATCTGTACGAGTAATACCTCTTTTGTGGAAGCCTCCGTTCCCACAACCTGTTTGGCAGTATGCCAAACTGCCAATGTGTATGGTACACTTATATTTAGTTGGCATTTGGCAAAATGCTGATATTTGCTTTTAAAAAATAGTGCAATTAATTTTTATCCTGACATGCATAAAAACAGATGTCTATTTGTTTGGCCAATTTTTATCAGGCTAAAGTAGCTTGACATCGCTATAGAAAACACATAAAAGTCAAATTAAGTCAGAATATGTCATCTAGTTCATGCTAGAACTGTTCTATTGACAAGCCTGGAATCATGCATAACTAGGGAAAAAACATGCAGTATTCTTCTAAGGTCTTGTTTAGTTCCAGAAAATTTTGCAAAAATTTTCAAGATTCCTCATTACATCGAATCTTTGGACACATGCATGAAGCATTAAATATAGATAAAAATAAAACTAATTACACAGTTTAGCCGTAATTCACGAGATGAATCTTTTAAGTCTAATTAGTTCATGATTGGACACTAATTGCCAAATAACAATGAAAATGCTACAGTAGCATTTTGCAAAAAATTTCGCCATCTAAACACAGCCTAAGTTAGACATTGAATCCGAAAAGTTAATATACTTAGAACCATGGTTTTTGAGGTGTTGCGGCGTCCTGTGGTGCTAGGGATACGCCTTGACGACGCCTAGACGTCTTCTAGGGAAGAGCATCAAAACACACTAATCTTTGTGGCCCCTCCAGCATAGGAGCTTATTGCACTGGATATTTATGATTCGGAGTGCAAGTTCAGGTATATCTTTTGAGGGATCAGAAGTTCGACAATATCAATAGACATTGCTCTTATATATATATATATATATATATATATATATATATATATATATATATATATATATATATATATATATATATATATATATATATATATATATATATATATATATATATATATATATATCGTGAATATAACTGCTGAGAGGAAGAAAACGCCTGCAAATAGAACAGAACCGATGTTAAACTAATTTGGGATGCTTCTAGGGAGAGTAGCCTGCTAACAAGACGAGCATACGCTGTCAGCTCACTTTGATGTAACCTTGCCTAAATGCAACACTCTGTCTGAAGCAACTTTGAAGAAGAAACAGAATGATCTTCTGATGATTTATAGCTGCAGCTAACATGTGTTATTTTAGTGGAGAAATTTTGCTATAATTTCAATCTAGCCAGAGAGTGCCAAACAATTACTTTAATCCCTTGATGAGCTAAAATTCAGTTCCAATGAACAACAATATTTGACCATATTGTTGTTTGTAATTTTTTTTAAAAAAATAAATTGTATCCAACTGATGCCTAATGTGTTGTTGTACTTCTAATGGCTGATGTGTTGTTGTTTTGATATCAATTTTCTATGGCCTGTTTGTAAGAAGTTCATTAAAAAGTTCATCTGTAGAGATTTGAATTAGCGGCTTGTGACGCCGATGAACTTAGGATGAGTCAACTAAGAGCGATAAGGTCGAGGATGATCACAAAGGAGCTCTTCCAATGTATCTATCTGATCGTGAGCGGATACCGTGGGCTAAAATAACTGCTTAATCTTTACTGTCCAGTTCAAGACCCATAAAAGGTGACTGAAATTATTATTGCAAAGCACCGAAGATTTTCGGACGGAGGAATCATTAACAAAGGCTGGGGTCACTACTAGGATTTTGCACTTTCATGACGAACAGCTTTCGTCGCTGAAGAAACCAATTTCCTCATAATTTCAGTTTTATGACAAATTTATGATAAAAAACGGCTCATCATAGAAAGCGTGTCACACTTGAACATCCGTCCGTGACGATCCGAAAATATCACCATAGAAGTGGCTTGATTTGTGACGAAAAATAGGCCATCGTAAAACTGTTTTGGCATGTGTGGCAGGGGCTGCCACGCTGGTGGACGCATCCGTTGGAGATGCTTTCCACGTGTACATGCTATAGCCGGTTGCATTGGCGATAGTTCGGATATGTGTCACCTTCTTATTGCACAGCGTGGCCATCTCTGGTTCTTGCACGTACGTATCTGGTTCTTACTGGACCACGTGTCGGGTCCCTGTTGTTTCATATGTCAGTTTTCTATTGACACACGTGTCATGTTATGGTTGGATCATGTGTCACTTCTTCATTGGACCATGTGTCGTATTTTTATTTATTCACGTGGTCATTTCTTATTCGACCATGAGTCACGGCACTGACCGTACACGTTTTGTATTTTTATTCGGCCACGTGGCTTGACGACTTGCTTCCATGTGTCGGATTTTAATTGCACACGTGTCGTGTCCTGGCTATTTCACATGTCGTGCACTGGTTCATCCACGTGTCGCATTTTTATTTGATCATGTAGCCTGTCCTAGTTCTACCGCGTGGAGTACAATCAATTCGTCTAGAAAAGTAATCCGAGATCGTCACTAATGCACAGATTGACTACGTAACTATTTAGTCTGGCAATCAAATAACAACAATTAATATTTCACATGTCAAACCACCGATAGAGTATCACCATATCAAACTGCCATACGAGTCCACACATCAAACCGACACATGAGTCCACACATCAAACCATAAATGTTCACTGCATCAAGCCGTAGGAGTTAAAGACTGAGAGTTACCAGAAGAGCTGAAGCGCGTGCATAGTTCACGAAGATTATTGTACTCCTCCTGTCATCGTTTCTTGTATTCCTAACTCCTTTTCTTACTTTTCTGTCTTCATCTTCAGTTCATCCACTTGATCGACGAGGGCAGCGAAACTTTTCTGTTCAGCAACAAGCTATTCCCGAAGCATTCTCTCTGCCGATGTCTTTGCTCTGGTGGAGCTTATCTGGATACCAGCATTCTTTAAAAAAGGTTGTTGCCGCTTCCCTAGGAGGGGGTCTTGCCCTAAGAGACGCAGAGGACCTTGCAAACAACATCAGCGCTAGTCATTGGTTGCTGCCCATCAGCAATAGGTTCTGCTTGCATAGTTTTCATAGCTTCCTGCGAAACTCAATCAGTAAAACATTAGGTTACATATAGTGGAAGAGGACTTCAATTGAAAACCCAAGAGATTAATTCATAACAAGTAATACATAGGTCTTCCTTAGCCTACTGCTGATAGAGATTACATAAGCTTTAGTAGATTTCTATAACACTAGGCTCCTACTACGTTTCTTTATTTTATGGTAATGACTTCAGTAGATTTCAAGGAAAGTAAAAAAGAAAGTACTTATAACTATGCTCTTGTAACATCGCTCAGGCCCTTTTTTACTACGAGTATGAAAGTCTCTGAAGACTTTCACAGCATTAACATCTTCATTAGGTGGACCATGTTGTTATTCAAGTCCTTGATCATGTTCTACTGCATTCCTTTTGTTCTCTTTTTGTTCACATTGCACGTTAGTTTTTGTTTATATTTATATTTATACAAAGGCAAGAGTAACAATAAAACACAACCATCACTTACAAATTTTTGTAGCTGGACAACATAGGAGCGAGATCCTGTAGCCTGGTGGTACTTCACTTTTGCACGGTTTCGCTTGTTCTTCTTAGATGTTTCCTATAACTTTATTTGTGTTAGACTACAATCTAAGTAAACCGTATCAAGACTAGACAGGAAATCAATGGGTTCACACACACCTTGTTCTTAGCACTAGACCTCTCGACAAGTTCACACCACTGTGCATCGTTTATGGACAGGACAGTAGATGACAGAGAAGTAGGGATGCCATTGAAGTATTTTTGTTTCAACCTAAGTGTGCCTGCCATATCATAGACTGCATTACATTATAACAAGCTTCTTTTGTTAGTGGATGAGCCCCGTTAACGCACAGCCTTGAATGCACACAGTAGTGTGAATGAAAAATAATTCCGTTAAAGTTGCTAAAAGTAGAGTTGAATGTCAAGAGGGGATACTCATACATACATTTAGCATGTCCATAAATTTTGCGCAATGGACGGCGCCAGGCCTCTTCCCCTTTAATATTTCTAATGCGTCAAAATTGGTACTTCACACTTGACTAGTACACCTGCCTCTGTGGCAAACTTGACAGCTTGCATTGGATCATGTGACCTTATATTCCCCTCGGCAATAGAGATGGGCATCCTCAATCCTCCCAGTGATTTGCTCATTTTGTCAAGCATAATTCCACGAGTTCGAGGCCTTGGCTTCCTCGCTCTTCTCGGCAATGGTACTACATAGTTTTCATACATTCAGATTGTTAGAAAAGTTACATGGATATCAAATAGCTAGTGTGAATTGATTGATAGACATCTGTAAGGTAATACCAACTGGTGAGGACATGACACCAGCGGATACGACCATTGATTATAAGGTGCGCTCGTTCCTATTTTTGTATAGTAATTTTGAGTACAATTCACTTGGTTCCATATGTACGTGTCGCTATTTGAATGTAGGTACAGATATGTCTCAAAGTGCAAGTCCACCAAAGTTAAACTTTCGGTTTATCGGCAGTCCGGTAGTGCTTTATTGCGAAGGTCATAACTCATCCATCCGGAGTGCGATTGAGGTCAATGAGTACTTGATGGAAAGATTATTTGATAAACTTTCAAATAGATCTGGTTCCACCTCTATATCATGTCAGCAAGGTCTCCAAATCATTATGACAAGTTGTCGCTATTTCTGCCGAGAGCTACGACGTCGTCATGGGCTTGTTATTCACACTTGGGACCCAGGTCTAAGTTAGATCACGCCCCAAAAAGATGGAGAACATTCAAGAGATGCTCAAGGACATCCTCCACCTTGGCCACTACCTTATGAGGCAACCAAGGGCATCCAAGCTTAGTTGGAGGCCCAATCCTTGTGAAGTTCGAGTTCATCTCGGGCTTCAGGAGCAGTCTATAGTAAAACAAACTTCTAGGTCACATATGGACTCCGTTTTCGATGATCCACGTATGGATGGAAAGATAATTTCATAAGCTAGCCAATGGCTTTGGTTTGAGGCCCAAATTCCATCAGAGTCATCGGGAATCATCAAAACAAGTTGACATCCAGAATCTGTCAGGGCGCTGCGTCACTGTCTCTTGGGTCGTTTGGGCCTTGTAACGTGTCGAGGCTCCTTAGCGACGTGAGTAGGGGTTCTTGGATGCTCCTTAGGTTTTATAACCAGTAGCCGCCACCTATGTTAGGGTTTGAGGGTTTTGCTTAGATCATTCTGTCCATTGACAGTCACCGTCTATCAGTTTGCGAGACCCCAACTTCGAGTGCTTAATCATTCATTTGCAATTGTCACTTTAATTGAGTTGCGTTTTATCTTGTTCTTGCTTATGTTCTTCGATTCGCAGCAGGGATTAGCCTTCGTGGTGAGGTTAACCGGATTGTGACACGGTTGATAAACAAAGGAGACGTGGTGCTAAGGTTGCAGAGTTCAGATCTTTGTGATCTGAAGTGGATTGGTGTGTCGCTTCTGACCAAATCGATAGTTATCTTGAACCTGACGGAAGATCGGGAATCACGGCCCCATCAAATGATATCAGAGTCTCAGGTATACCATCAAGTTCATATTTATCCTTGTTTAGTTGATTTTGTCTATCCTATAAATCCAGAAAATTGCCTCCACAAATAAAATGTGTTCGTTGTTTTCCCATATCCCATCACCTATTGTGCCACTGCAATTATTTTATTTTAGTTTACTTTATTGAACGGCCGCCCCTCGTGTGCGTCGTGTCTAGGTCGTGTTCTGGGCGCTAGGTGAATTCAATTCGATCTAGTGTTTGCGCACAGAGAAAGGAGCTCTTGAATTAGCGTTGATTTTTTTTTTGGCCGCGTGTACTTCTCAGATTTATTTCTAGCTATCCATACATCAGAGGTGCATGATCGTTTCCTATTTATATATAGGCTTCTCGTATCCTTGTATAGCGGATTGAATTGGCATCTTCTCGCAGTCCATTAAATTTCCTAGGTCTTAGACTTGGGTACTCTAAAATGATACTCTAAAGTTTTAAAGTATGAATATAGAGTAAAAACTGTTGTACTGGGTACTCTAAAACGATACTCTATCCTTTCTCTCACTCTATATTTAGAGTGGTATAGTGGTTACTCTATACTCTACAGTGGTGAGCCCCACTAGCTAAACAAAGGAAAAAAATGCTATAACTCACAAACAAAAAATCCAAATTAAATTTCGATTGCCCATTAAATTCGTCTCAATAAATTCTTCAAAACTAGATCACACATGGATATATTTATATAAAGTGATAAGTGGGTCCCATAGTGGATAAATGATGATATAGATGATAGATGGGTGCGGAAGAATTAAGTATAGAGCAGAGAATCTTGCTGACTAGAACGTATAGATGATGAATATAGAGCTCGTGCGGATAGTCTAAGCTACCCGCACCGGATACTCTATCCTCATCCTGCAGGACGATATAGCGTAAAAACTAATGGCAGCGTTGTCCGCTATATCATCCGCAAGCCGCGTCCGTCCGCTATTTATAGAGGAATGACGTTCATCCAGTACCGGCTGAGGCCCACCACGTGTCAGGGACAGCATGGGCGGGAGGGAGAGGATGTGCAGCAGACAACATACGCCGGAGACAGCAATGCGCGGGCCCCACCGTTTCAAGCAACTAAAAACTATTATAACTAACAAATCAAAAAATTATATTAAATTTCGATTGTATCATTAAATTCGTTTTAATAAATTCTTCAAAAAACTGATGACAACTTACAATTCCATGTTTTTGAGATAAGATTTGAATGCTAGATTTACATGTTTTTGGAGACGGAGGGAGAATTTAGATAAAGTGACAAGTGAACCTCGCAGTGAATAGAGGATGATATAGAGGATGAATGGGTGCAGAAAAATTAGATATAGAGAAGAGAATCTTGGAGACTAGAATATATAGATGATAAATTTAGAGTATCACGAGTGCGGATAGCGTAAGATTTCTAGAGTACAAAACACTTGTGTGCTAGTCTCTATGCATACAACTAAAACAAACCAGCGCTATCACACGCTCCCTGGCTTCATCGCTCGCCCAGTGCTTCCCTCGCTCGCCCGCCCAGTCCAGAAAGATCTGCACGAGCGAGCTCTGCCGCCTGAGCGCGGCCCGCGTGAGTTACGCCGCCGCCGGCTGGATTCTGGCCCCTCGCGAGCCACGGGGAACGCGCCCTCGCCAACCGCGCTCTGGGGACGTGGCCCGTGCAAGCTCCGCCGCGACCCGAGCGCGGCCCACCAGAGGTACCCCGGGCCCCTCGCGACTTGCCGGGGACGCGCCCTTGCCTGCCGAGCCCGCCGGCCGATGGAGCCTGCCTGCCGCTCCAGCAGCAACTTCACCAGATCTGAGAAAGAAACCAATAAGCGTGCGTCAAAATCACGAAGAAAGAGTAGCAGGGGAAAAAAAGCAGCAAAACAAAAATGAAATAAGATGCCGCGGACTACAGAATCATCACCGCTAGCTGATGCAGCCGAGTCGGCCGTCCCATGTCGTACCACGCCCCTCAGCCCCAGCGTACCTCTGTTGAGCAGGACGGGCGGTGGACCAAGCATGAGGTCGGCGCTGCAGGGGTGGACCTGGAACTGCACATGCATGGAGAGAATAGCTGCGGCCGCCGACTCGGCGACCCAGCAGCCGCTGCTGCCGGATGCGGACTCGGCGAGGGTCTCAATCTCGCTATAGGGAGAAAAGGAGAGGAAAAGGGAGGCAGGCGAACGTGTGGCTCAGGAGGACTGAAAGGATAAGCAACGAAGACCAGACCCTGGAGGCGGCTGGCTCAACGTTATTGAACGCCTGTTTGAGTAGCTTGCCCCTGAATAAAAGGGTTTTTCTTTTGAGAAAGAGAAAAGAAGATTTTTAATCATACGGGCGGACTCCACGAGGAAAGGGCTTTAACAGCTGTACGGATGTACAGGATACGTGTGTTTTGCGCAGCATGCACATGCTGCGAGTGCTGCTTTTTTTAAATAATTCTTGCACAGCATGACAACAGGATTCAAGTTCTAGGAAAATATAACCGATTTATAAAATATAACCGATTATGGTATAGATGTGTTTTTTCTCTAAAATATAACTGATTCATAAAATTTCTATTTTTCAAATAGGTCCTAAATGTCAAACATGAACTCTGGAACGAGAAAAGAAAAAACATTCTCACCACCAGAAAGACTTTTTGGTCTAATCACCATGCTCAATACCATCCAATAGGGATTCAGCGGACCAAATCTCTCGCGTGTTATATTTCTCAATTCAAAAACAAATCTCTCACGTGTTATACAATATAATAAGTTAACGTGACATATATGTCCAAACACAATGCAAAGTCAAATTCAAAATCAAATTAGAATAAGAGCTAGAGCTTTGTATCTAGACGCATGTACTTTGATTCGAACATATTTCTCTTCCATTTCGTATATGTTAATGACGTGTCCAGCCACGTTGTGTAGTCTAATTAAAATAAATTGGTACCAAGAGTTACAACAATTCATATCACGGTAGTATGAAATTGAAATTTAATTCCAAGACGTATTATAATAGATAACGTGACCATTACATAAATCTCCAGATCACAAGTCGTCCATGTAACTGCTCAGCGGGTTGTACGACCCGGTGCAACGTAATAGCAATGAATCATCAGATCCTTCTTTGCATAAGAGCTACGGTTCCCTCGTCGCCAACGGAGACGATCGTCTTCCCGACGGATCCAGTGGCGGATCTATGTATAATCTGTGGGGCCATCCGGCCCCACAGGTTTTGAGTCCTGAATCCGCCACTGGACGGATCATCCTCCTTCCTCACGAGGCTAGGGACGAGGGCCACAAAGAGGTGCCCACCTCGAAGGAGCCGTTATCTTGCTCGAACGTGGGCACCGTGCCACCCACCGGAGGCTCCACAACCGGAGATGCACTGAAACGCATCTCGTACTCTCTGCCGCTCGCCGGCGGTGGCCCATTAAGCCTCTGAAGCGAAGCGAAGAGTTTTGGGCGGCTGCGATTCCGTGCGCAGAGGTGTCGAGGCAGGCGCTCCGCGACGTCACCCTCGGCGGCATGCGATGCGAGTGCATGCGATCGGGCATTAACATCTACGTGCCCGTCTCGACAGTGCACCTGGACCCGGAGCTGTGGGGTGCCAACGCACGGGAGTTTGACCCAGGGCGGTTCGCGGACGTGTACCTC
This sequence comes from Saccharum hybrid cultivar R570, assembly GCA_038087645.1. Taxonomy (NCBI): domain Eukaryota; kingdom Viridiplantae; phylum Streptophyta; class Magnoliopsida; order Poales; family Poaceae; genus Saccharum; species Saccharum hybrid cultivar. The sequence continues at coordinate 1,831,246 of JAQSUU010000542.1, forward strand.
CCTTTCGGTGTCGGCGTGTGCACCCTGCCTTGGCAGGCCTTCGTGATGGCCGAGCTCAAGGTCGCCCGCGCTTGTGCTGTCCAGGTTCCAGCTCAGCCTGTCGCCCGGCCTACATGCACTTGCCAGCGCTCAGGCTCATCATGGAGACGAAGCACGTCGTGGGGCTCCTACTCAAGAACATGGAGCCCATGGCCTGATGCCGCTGGTCATTCTATGGGCGGGCTGGATGCCTGGACCTCGTTCGTTTCTTCCACTCTCACTGAATCGGGAATTTCGGCCCAATCGTTAATAATCTGGGTCATGGACGGGTCACGGCCATTACATTCTACAGATTGGACAAAAATAGTAGTACAATCTGGTGATTTGTTGGTTCTTGTGCCTATTTGTTCGCAGTCAAGAGGTTCTGCTCAATGTTAATTCCCAGCTCAGGTGTAGTTCATGAATCATATGTAAAGCCCTCCTCCTGGACAAGCCAACCATCATTCCTTATACATGTTATCTTCATACTGAATCATTTGGATTTTGGAGTGAACCTTCAGTTACATTAGTGGAAAGATCTGAGTTTTTCAAATATGCTTCAGCGTGCCAATTGTTTGTGTCACTTACTCACTTGTGCCAGTTCAGGATCTGTGCAAATGCTGAGAAGAACATTTAAGTCTGCATTTCGTTTGGCCAGACTTTCTTATAAATAGTTTGGCCTTCTCCTTTGAGCACTGTTCAACTTGAAAAGGAAGTTCATTTCCCAAAAAAAATCATCTAAAAAAGCTTGAAGATAAGTGCAGAAAACTAATTTTGAGGCCTGTTTCCCACAGTTTTGGAATACCCGTTGCCAGAACCCTTAATTTTGGAATCTGCTATAAGTTCTCTTGCGAACAGAATTCGGATATTTGTAGCCTAACCCTTCAATTTTGGAAATATATAGCCGATCCTAGCTGCACTGCAATTTGCATTACTAATTTAATCATTGAATATATGGTTTGCTGCAAGTTTGTTTTGGCAGTGCTGTGATATTACCCAGCAGCGTGGAGATATATTTCTTGGATTGCTAAAAGTGTAAATTTCTTGCTCCCGTTGCAACGCACAGGTATTAACCTAGTAGATCAAAAAAAAACCAGAAAAGAAAAGGAAAGATTGTTTTCCTTTGGAACACGTTGGAATGCAAGAAGGAAGGTACATGATACACACGTTCTTGCCTACATAGTATGCATGTTGGCCTGTTCACGTGGAGTTAGCTTAGAATATTCGTGTTGGTAATTTCAGTTGCACTTGCAGATTTGTAATCTCTGTCATATCTTGCGGCACTTTCTGATTGAGAGAAAAAAGGAAAAGGCAAAGGTGCAAAAAAAAAACAAGAAAAGAAAAATAAAAAAAGAGCTGCATCCAGAAAAAAAAAAGCCGCACCAAGAAAAAGCTAGAAAGAAAAGAAAAAAAGAAAAAGAAAGAAATCAGAATTGCTTGCATCCTTTGAGTCATCGTGCTGAGTTGTATTTGTTACCTGCTTATTAGTTCCAGGACGAGTTTAGACCGGTGACATAGACTAGCTTGGGATAACTTTTCAATCTTGCAATTTCTGAATTAAACTATTGCTATTCCTTGCTACCATATTTTAAGTCTCCCAAGCTCCATATATATACTTTAGATCAGTATAGAAAATGGTCCTTGCAATCTTGGTGCCACGCCCTCACAGGTATCACGAACCAGCCACCGGTTATACCGTCCACTGCTTTGCGTTGGTAAGAACACTTATAAGAGCTTGGTAAGACGTGTGAGAGTGTGATTCCACCGACCCATAAATAGTTGATAGGACATTTGTTTTGATTGTTAATCGAACAACGAGTTTCTATTTAAGTGTGGGTTGCAGGAAATCATGGACCAGATGTTTGCAAGGATGGACCAGATAAAGAAAAATCAGCCATCACAAATATATCATAATTAACAAGGTATGAGAGGTAAATTAACCATACCATTATATTCTAGATTTTATGATGGAGAAGAATATTTTGATTGGGAGATGGTTGTAGAACAAGAGTTTAATTTACACCTAGTTTCTGAGAAACATAGAGTTAAATATGCCACTAGGGAATTCAAAGATTTTGCTCAATTCTGGTGGTGAGAACTAGACAATTTGCATCAATAACCTCAATCATGGGATAAACTTAAAGAAACTATTGATGAATCAAAGAGGATCTAGCTTTGTCTAGGGTTCAGAAATATATGAGAGAGGGGGCAGCTGGAGAGTGGAGAGGGAGTCGAGCTACAATGGCGATGGTGCCTAGGGTCTGGAGCGGGGTGGCAGAGGGGGCAGCTAGAGAGTGGAGAGGGAGGTGACTAGGATTTAGAGATGGAGGAGAGACGGTGCGGCTGGAGAATGAAGATGGAGGTGGAGACGGCGACTCTTTGGACTTTTATGTGGCCATCACATTACCACAAATGCCCTTGTCTGAAATCGATGGTGTGGTAAACCTATTTTCTGCGCTGAGGGCAAAAGAGAGACATCTAATTTTCGGTGCGTGTTGGCAGGACTGCTCGGTGCGGTGCGAAATCAAATTTTCAGTCGAGCAGATCGCCCCGTCTGCTCAACAGAGACCGAAATTTATTCTGTGTTTTAATAGAAAATGATTACAACAAAATGTTACTCGCCTAATATCTGTCTTTTCATTTTTTTTCTCTTGTATATATCCGATCAGGTAGTTGTTGCCTTTTTTGTTTTTTCATAGTATAAATCATCGTAAAACTAAAAGAGGATGATAATAAATAATTAAGAGGTCCTTGAATTTGACACCTAAAAATTACAAAAAAAAAGAAAAAATAAACCTGCTCGCTCCAGGTTATTGCGCTGCATCTGCGGATAATTTTTTTTATGTACGTGACTGCATCTGCGATTGTTTGAACTAGTAAGGCCTAATTAGGAAGCAAGGGAAAGCACGCCCGGGGATGAAAAATCCTCCATAAATAACTAAATGGATTATTCAAATGATATCCCCATGGATTTCTCACCCTGAAAAAAGTAATCATGGATTCTAAGGTGCTTTGAGTTTACAGAGAAAAAGCATCCTCTTCCTGGCTAGCGCTCTTGCGATTTGCTAACTCGCCAGTACTCCGGATCGTCCTCTTCCTCGTTGGAGTCGCAGTCGGTGCTATACTTTCCATCGCTCGAGTATGTTCCCCCATTGCTCGTCGCCGTTACTACTTGAATTGCCAGAGTAGTAGTCAACATGTTGACGAGTTTTCCTGCTCTGATAATGAGAAAGTCTGCACCTATGTGTATTTAACGCGTTGGATAGCAGTGCGTGTTGGTGGTCGGCGACATCGTGGATTTTCTCGTTATCAGAGCGGGAAAATGCATAAACCCCTCGACTACTATACTCTAACTGCTCGTATTCTCAATCTATTTTATTATTAATAGTAATGCTACAGGGACTCTTAGTATTCTAACGTTTGTTAGTGTTGGGTACCATAATTAGAGGTACCTAAATTAGGATGAAAATCCACCCGGCCTCCCAAGCTAAATGTACCACAAACATCAACCAAAGGAGACCCACGGGCCAACTCTTCCCTTACTGGGCCTCCAGCAAGCTCTGTGAGCGTACTAGTCCATCTCTCCACTTTATCCGAGGCCTCACAAAGGGTCCGGATGATCGCCATCTCGTTCGACCCCAGAGATGACGTCATTTGTCTCCGAATCGCTCGAGACCCTAGCGCTGGGTCTCGGACACAGCAACCCTCAACAGATCAATTCTCCGTTTTGCCTGAGGCCCTGATGCAAGGTCTCGGACGCAGGAAACTCTCCGACTCACCCGACCCTAGCCTCTAACACCGCTCTCCCATTGGTGCGCTCGAGACCCCCTGTGACGTCACCCATGTTCCTGTGCTCACCAACCGGGCAGGCCAGGAGTAACAGGGGTCAAATCATGACGCTGCTGCCCATAACAGCACGGGGAAGAGTTGCTGATCACTGTGCCACCCATATTGACACTATACACATGACCCAGGCTTGCGCGGCGCCGCTCTAGGCCACTGTTCCCTTGAATGGGGTGCAATCAAGCCATGATTCACATCTCCAAGGCCTCGGCTCTCTACGTCGATCAAACCGCAAGGACAGGCATGTCACCACAGTGTTGATCATGATCCTACGCTTCGTAGCTACAGGGCTACACATGCTAGAGCACATCGCTACAGCGTCCAAGGATGGAGGCCACTCCTCCAACAGTGGTACGCCACCCACTACAGGACAAGACCGGAGACTTTGGATCTTTTCTCCTAGGGAAAACATCACGTAGCACCGCCTACAAACCTTTTGTAACCACTGTTTCCCCTTGCATCTATAAAAGGGGAAGGCAGGGACCATTCCAAGAGGAGGGACAGATGACGATGACGCACACGAAAACACACAGAGGCAAACATGCCACGCACACTCCACCCACACATATCGAGACCTAGGAGCTCCTCCCTCTCTTACCTCCTTGTAACCCCTACTACAAGCACTTTGGTGCAAGATAATACAAGATTCCTCTCCCCCACTGGACGTAGGGCATTCTTCGGCCCAAACTAGTATACGTCATTTGTGTTCTTCTTACACACCATCTGGATCCCCAATGCACAAACACTCATTACTTGTTGGTGCCTAGAACCGCCGTTTCTTACATCGATAGTTGGTGCGCCAGGTAGGGGTCATTTGCGCGTCACAGCCACCATTCCTTGCAAGTTTCGAATGGCAACTCCACTTCGTCCCAGCACGGTGATCTGGTTTTGGAGTCTGGAGTTCATGTCTCTTGGTTACGACTACGACATGATCCTCCTCCCACCTAGAGCTCCGTCCGACAATGACTCCTCTCCACGCTGCCAGCGGTGTGGGAGGCGTCCTGGCCATCATGGTCACCGCTCTCGTCATGCTCGTCGTGCATGGCGAATGCGGGAGAGCCCTCGTCCTTGCTCAGGGACCGAGGGTGACTCCCCAAACTCCCACAAGTCTTTATGCTCGGCAGCCAGGATAGGATCCCTCGTCGGGGACGTATCTATCATTGTCCTAGCCTCGGGCAAAGCACTGATGGCACAGGGCACGTCAGTAAGGCAACGCTTTGAGGAACCATCATACTCCATGGGTTCCACATCGGCAATAGGAGGGCCTATGGTGGTGCCATCGCTGTTCCCGTACGGGGCCGACAATGCCACCACGAGCTACTCCCGCTCGATGTGTTTTGCCATGAGCTCCTACGTGGGGCTTTCCAAGCATCATCTACATGCCACCCTCGAGCTCCTCGCGACCACGTCAGAGATATCTAGCACTGACTCCGTGGAGGACAGTGATTGGTGGGCTGGTGCGGACTTCTCTGGGCTTTGTAATCCGGAGGGTCTACGCTAGTTCATGGGTGTGTACGACTACCTCTTTGGCTACCCTGACTCTGATGAGGAGGACTACGACCCTTCACGTGAATGCTTTCACATGGAGGATGAGGAGATTGTCCTAGGCGGCACCACCCTCGTAGGGCAGGGCGCAAACACTCTGCTTCAGCAAGCATTGCCCACGGGGCCCCCACGAGAGCGGGCCACGGTGTCTGCCCCCATTGAGTCTCGGCGGGCCAAGCTCGAGCAGCTCCGTGAGCTCGAGGCCAAGATCAATGAGGACCACTAGCAGCTAGTCCACCTTCGAGCCACCCTTGAGCAGGAGCGTTCTGGCCAGGGTGATGGCGGAGCAGCCCGGCACAGGGCTCGCGACGTCAATTGCCGCATCAACAACGACGAGGGGGCGATCAACCCCCATTCTTCACCAGGGCTAGCCAGAACGTCGCTATAGCGGCAATACTCCTCCGGATGATGCTAGAACCATCCATTGCGGAGGGGCGACAAGTCCGCAATGAGCTTCATGAGCTTCTTGAGTGTGCCACGGTGCAGCAGGCCGAGAGCTCAACGTCACGACGATGCAAGCCCGAGGCCGAGCCGCTCATAGCACCTTAATAAGAAAGGAAGGCCTCGGTTCATCCTGAACCGCGAGGGGCACCAGAACACAATAAGGCCCCATCAGTGCATGACCGTCTCGGTGGTGACATCGACGCGCGTGTCATTCTCGATGCACGCCGGCGCAACAAGGAGGATGGCATCGCACGCGGCTATCACCCATGCCGAGACAGACGCTACAATAGCGAGGAGGACCGAAGCCCCTCACCTGAGCCTCTAGTTCCACGTGTCTTCAGTGAGGCTATCCAGAGGGCTCTATTCCTAGCTCGATTCCGACAACCGCCCAACATCGACAAGTACTTTGGGGAAATGAACCCTAAAGTGTGGCTTGCTAACTACCGCCTAGCTTGTCAATTGGGTGGCACGGATGATGACCTGCTCATTATTTGTAACCTTCCTCTGTTCCTGGTCGATCCAGCGAGGGCTTGGCTAGAACACCTTCCATCGCGGCGGATTCGTGATTGGGCAGACCTGGTTAGGGTCTTCATGGGGAATTTTTAGGGCACATACGTGCACCCTGGGAATACCTGGGACCTCAGAAGCTGCTGCCAGAAGCTGGATGAGACTCTCCATGAGTTTATATGGCACTTTTCCAAGCAATGCACCGAGCTCCCCAATGTCACCAATTCGGATGTCATTGGAGCGTTCACCGCTGGCACCACCTGTAGGGAGCTAGTCCATGAGATGGGCCATAAGTCTCCCACAAAGATGAGCGAGCTCCTAGATATCACCACCAACTTCACCATGGGCAAGGAGGCGGTCGGAGCCATCTTCCCCGACACCAAGGGAAAGCGGAAGGAGGATGCCGCCGATGGCTGCCCCTCCCACGACCCCAAGAAGAAGAAGAAGAAGAAGAAGAAGAAAGGTAGGCAGGGGAAGCAGTGGCTCTAAAAGGACAACCTCATCGCCGTAGTAGACCGCAAGAACCCCCGAGGCCCCCCTCCTAGGGCCCCGAGAGTTTTTGACAAAATGCTCAAAAAACCATGCCCCTATCATAGGGTCCTAACGAAGCACACCCTGGAAGAGTGCACAATGATGCGGCGCTACTTCTCTTGGGTTGGTCAGCCCAAGGACGACGCTGAGAAGAAGACACCAGGGGGCCAAAGGGACAACGACAAGGATGACGGGTTCCCTGAGGTGAAGAACTGCTTCATGATCTTCGACGGTCGCATGGCGCAACTCACGACGCGCCAAAGAAAGCACGGATGCTGAGAGGTGTAACACCCCAGGTGTTATCTTGTCTAGTTTGGGCACTAACCTTGCATAGTTTAGCAAGATCCACTCCTATCATGAACCTAGCATCTTATTGATTAAGCTCAAGTGATGAAACATTCATTTTGAACTAGTGAACACCTCTGTTCACTATTGAAACATAAGCTTGTACTTAAGTGCTGTTATGCATGGTATGCTTTGACCATGTGTCCTCTATACAAGTACTTGTCTTACATGTTGGTAAACATCTTTGTAATGTGTGATCATCATGTAAGAAGGCCCTGAAATAGGTGAAACATAATGATGAAACATATGTAACCATAATTGTTATTTTATTCTTCCATTATGTGTTAATTAGGGATCTTGTGTAAATGATACTTGTGATGGTCTAACATGTGCTCTAGCACCTTAACTATGCTTAGGGTACCTATTGGAGCAATGTTCATGTTGACCATATTGCCTAATTAAGCTTCTAATCATCAGTTTGACCTAGGTTGACCCTAGGAACTCTTTTGCTTCCCTAGTTAAAAAGTGCTTCAAGATGAGTTTGCATGTTGATGCACCTTTAAACAAAAGTGTAGCAAATTTGTTGTGGAACAAAAGTCATTTAATGAGCATCTCATGAAAATGGTTGGAAAATGCTCAAATGGGGCACTCAAGTCAGGATTTCATGTTGTTTCCACACTTTGAAAATATTCTAAGTCTGAACTAACATTTTAGTTTCATGTGCACTACTTTGGATCACTATATCTCTCAAACTAAGTAGAACCAGCTCAAGCTTGTATTGGCAACTTTGTAGATCTCATGTAGCTCTACACTTTTGTCAATTGCACCTTGAGCTAAATTGAAACGGTTTGAGAGCTATAGGAACGAGAAGGGTGCGGTTTCAGTCGGATGGAGAGGGACTGAATCATTCTTTAGTTTGAAATGGAGGTGAGCTCATGGCCGACCGGTTTCAGGCCGCTTGCGCCGCATGGCATCTATACATCGGCAGGAGGCCATGACGCCTGGCTAGGGGCACGTTAAGACGACGCCAACCCGCTGCTCTGCCCCATTCACTTCTCCTTTCCCTTCCTGCTCACGCCGAAGCGGAGAAGCTCACCACTGTGCCGCCGCGAGCTCTGGTGAGCTCGTGCGCATGAACCACCGTGCCTCAGCCCACCCAACTCCACCTAAAGCTTTGCATTGCTCTGCTCTTCATCGACGTAGCCTTGATCTGGTGGGAAAGTCAAGCTTTAGGGAGTATTTCTCGATTTGATCTTCACTGGTGCTTGGTCCGCCATGAACGGAGTTCGAACTCTGCGTGACCAGCCTCACTAGATCTCCCTCTCCCACATCTTGTTCCTACTTCCGAGTCGCCTTAGGGTGTATATCGCGAAACCCTAGCGAATCGAAGCTCTACTGAGTTCATCGCATCGGGACGGGCCTCGACGCCGCGCACGTCCGTCATTGCTGCCGATGAGCTTAAGTTTGACCCCACCCTTCGTGTTGTACCTCGTTGCGTTCGGCTTGGCGAGACGAACACGATGAGGCACTCCGTTTTGCCGGAGGAGTCGCTGCCGGCGAGCAAATCGCCGACGAGCCCCTCCCCTGTTTCCATCGACGGGCCGAAATGGCCTTGGGTCCGGGGAGACCCGTTGGGCCATCTTCGGCAGTGGGCCGAGCTGAGGCACAAGGCCGGCCCGGTTAGGGTTTGTTTTGTGTTTTCGTTTTATTCATTATGCAAAATTGTGGGATTCTTGTAAGATTTATAATTGGAGTTTGGTAGCTCCAAAATGAGTGGTTCAAGTTTTGTGGTGCTCTGCTATATGTCTTGTTTATGGTAAAAATATAATATGCACTGTTTTATATATGTTTTGGTGATGTAGAAATTATTATTGTTAAGTGCTTTTAGAAATGCTTAAATCTTGGTAAGTGCATATCTTGAGTTTGGCATGTGTAAAAATAGTGATTCCTATTGGGTTAGTCTTGTGATGACATGCTCTAATTAATAAAAATATTAAACAAGATAGTTGTTTACTATTTTACTAAGGTTTAGATTTAATCTTGCTAATTAGGCATTTCTTGCATATGTTGTTTGGGAAATTCATAACTGATGATGTGATGCTCCAAATGATGTGAAATTTTTATGGTAGCCTTGTTATGCTATGTATGTACTGTGGTATAAATTTCATGGTCATTGCTTACTGTATGATCAAGTTATTGATTTAACTTGTTTATGACTTAATAAATAGCTTATAAATAATATATAAATGATAAAATGAAAAATGTTGTTCCATTACCTTAGTATGATGTTGCTATATCATGTTGATTCATACTATGGCCATGTGTTCATAGAAAATATTGAGTTTAGATTTAACTTGCTTTCACACGATGTATTGCAATAGCATTTTTCCTTTTTCATAGAGGTGGCTATACATGTTCAAATGTCATGAAAATTTGACAATAGTCTATTTGAAGCATATACTTGCTACTGTAATTTGTGTAGATTTGTTTGAGTAGTTTTATTATATGTTGCTTTAATCACCCTTTTCATCTAAATAAATTAATAAAGCATAATAAAGAATTTATTTAGGTGATGGAACCACACTTTCTGGTGTTCATTTGAGATGTGTAATGGTTTGGTAAACTTGCCTTGTCTCAATTGTACTTTTGCCACATCACCAAACATTTATTTTGGTGAATCTGCCAATTCTGGACCGATTTGAGGATGTTGTTAATTACCCTATGCAAATGATGTTTTCATGTCTTGTGTGATATAACAAAGTTGTTGTAAATTTCATGATCTAGCTGCTATTAAATTTTGGTGGTATTTGGTCCTGTAGTTTAGAAACTACAGCTGTTTAAAGTTAGGGTCAGTTTTGGAATATTCTCTATTTACTTAGAATAGATTCTCGAACTTTGTAATTTTGACCAAATTAAGTTGGTTATCTTGCTTAGATGTTTATAAATGAAATGTAGTTTTTTGTATTGTCTTCTTGCTAGTCAATTGGATTTGTGGAACTCTAGTTATGAATTATTTAAGCAGCTGCTGTTTCCAGTCATGGATGTGGTAGATTATAGTAAGTGTTGATTGCTTTATGTATTGCTAAGTATGGTTCATGCTTTTGATCATGTTAAGTTAAATACACCTGGAACTTTGTGAAGATTATGCTTTTACTTAATATGCATGGAATGGGTGGTGTGCTATAGTTTGTGAGTGACTATGAGGGCTTGTATCTTGTTTAATATTGTGCTTGTCTTATGTGATGCATTCATGTTGCCATTCATCATGTTCATACACATGCATCGTCATATCTCATTTAGGTACGCTAGATGCACTACGTGGATGGCAAGATGTGGAGCTGAGCCTGAAGATGGTGTCTGGTGGACCTATCTCGAAGGAGGAAGGACTGGACAAGTACTTGAATGGGAGATGCTCGCCAAGCGAGTGTCATCTGACAAACACTGACTTGTGTTGGATCCTAGGTAAGCCCAGGAGCATTATAAGCCTCCTAATTTCTAAAAATGCAATTGAGTATATATGTTATATGTATTGATGCATTACGTTATAGGAGTTGGTTGAAAACACTTGCTGCATATATATCCTTCCTTGTCCAAGTGTAAATCTCTGAAATCCTATTTAAGTATAGGATCAGATAGAAGCTTAGCCCTGCTCTCAGCACTAGAAGTCAGGTGATTTCCTATCACCTGCGAGATATAGGAATATATATATGGCACAGTTGGCTATATTTGCTATCATGGAAAAGAACCATGTGTTAATGAAATGAAATGAGACCGGGTGGGATGACGACAGTGAAGCAACAAGGCATGGAGGTCTTGGGTGTGGATCTATCCATGTCTGTGTCGATTAAGGACCGATTCTTGGAGCATTTCCTGTTCATGTTGAACGCATGCCTCTCTCTTAGTTGACCGAGTCTAGAGACCGACCATGAAGCTGAGTAGCTCAACTCAGGCCGGGAGTCAGCAAGTATAAAGTGCGCCTCGGAATGGAGACATAGGCTTGAGTCCAAGAGCAGGTGAGTTAAAAGTCCTGATCGTCCTGGCAGAAGAGTAATCCCTGAGAGTGCTGCGCTAACCGTACCCATGAAGTTGGATCCTGTGTTGTACCAAAGGTGACCTAATGCTCCTCGACAGGGGAAGTCATGGGCGAGAGTTAGGAATATCCCCTCAGCTAAGTTGTAATTCGATTCGAGTCGTCGTCTCTCACCGGTTAGTGACAACTTGATGGGATTATCTCCAACATAGATCTCACTAAATAACTTGATGGTTCAGGAATGATGATATGATAATGACAGCCTTATTATACCTGCTATGGTTAATATTGTTTGCTCCTAATAAAGTGAGTGCTCTAGTATAGGTGGTAATCTAGATGACAGGTTCATGATGATTAACTTGATGCTTACGCATTAATGATTAGTTATCTGTACTAAGCTTTTATGCAAAATGTTGTCAAGCTAGCCCCACTTATATCAGCCTTGCATGATCCTTAGTGTCACTTTATTTCTGATTTATGACGGGTAAGTCTAGCTGAGTACATTCTCTACTCAGGGTTTATTCCCACTTGTTGCAGGTTGTGATGTATCATGGATACTGCAAGAATTGGATGGCTCCTGCCGTAGTGGCAGAGTGTGATCATGGGCATGATCCTTCTGAGTCATCTTGTCTCTAATGCTTTTGTTGGAAGTTGATCTCAGTACTGGCATGTATTTAAAATAAGAGTAATGTTAGTTTCAAATTACTTTGCTTCCGCTACTTTTCAACTTAAGTTGTAATAACTATGTTGAACTCCAATGTATATTGAACTACTTGTGAAATGGATGTAGCATGTGGCTTGTTATGTTGAATCACTATGATCTTGGCTTGTATGTTGGTTGGTTTGAAATCTCTCATGATTTAGTTGGACTACCGGAGTTATATAGGCTCAAGTGTGAGAATTTGATCACTTCGATGATTGTTTTTGTACTTGTGCTCTTATAATTTGGACGGTTTCGTGACAAGAGGTCTACGCAACGGAGCCTGCCACTCTATCATTCCTCGATTGGTCCGAAGAGGCCATCACGTTTGACCGTGATGACCACCCGGATCACATCCTAAACCCTAGGCACTACCCACTCGTCGTCGACCCTATCATCGGCAACACCCGACTCACCAAGGTCCTGATGGACGGGGGCAATGGCCTCAACATCCTATACATCGAGACTCTTGACCTCATGGGGATTAGTAGGTCTTGGCTGTGAGCTGACATAGCACCATTCCATGGTGTCGTGCCAAGACAATGTGCCACCCCTCTCAGACAGATCAATTTGCCCGTCTGCTTTAGGACTCCTTCTAATTTTAGGAGGGAAACCCTCACCTTTGAGGTTGTTGGGTTCCGTGGGACCTACCACACCATTTTTGGGGCAACCATGCTACGCTAAGTTCATGGTCGTCCCCAACTACACCTACCTCAAGCTGAAGATGCCTGGCCCCAATGGCGTCATCAGCGTAGGCTCCACGTACAAGCATGCTTACGAGTGCGACGTGGCTTGCACCGAATACGCCGAGGCCCTCTTCGAGTCAGCAGCCTTGCCTGCCGATTTGGAGGGGCTCTCCAAGGAGATCCCTGACCTCAAGCGCCATGCTAGTAGCTTTAAGCTAGCAGAGGAAGTCAAACTCATCCCGCTTAGCCCCAATGGCCCCGACAGCAAGGTGCTCAAGGTTAAGGTTAGCGCCGCGCTCGACCCAAAATAGGAAGCCGTGCTCATTGACTTTCTCTGTGCGAACACTGATGTGTTTGTGTGGGATCCCTCAGACATGTTGGGCATCCCGAGTGAGGTCACCGAGCACTCCTTGGACATCCGAGCTGGCTCCAAACTGGTGAAGCAGCGCCTGCGTCGATTCAACGAGGAGAAGCGCCGAGCCATCGGGGAAGAGATCCACAAACTTTTGGTGAATGGATTCATCAAGGAGGTATTCCATCTTGAGTGGCTAGCTAATCCAGTGTTAGTTAAAAAGAAGAATAGGAAGTGGAGAATGTGTGTAGATTATACTAGTTTAAATAAGGCATGTCCCAAGCACCCTTTTCCACTGCCTCGTATCAATCAAATAGTTGACTCCTCTGCGGGATGTGAGTTGTTATCCTTTCTTGATGCATATTCTGGCTATCACCAAATAAAAATAAAAGAGCCCGACTAGCTTGTGACTTCTTTCATCACTCGGTTTGGCACATATTGCTACATAACTATGTCGTTCGGCCTCAAAAACGTGGGAGCCACGTACCAGCGGTGTATGTCAGAGTTTTTGGGGACCTCATCGGGCGAACCGTTGAGGCATACGTAGATGATATCATTGCCAAGTCTAGAGAGGCCAATGACCTTATCATCGATCCGGATGTAGCATTTCATTGCCTCAGGGAGAAAAACATCAAGCTAAATCCCGAGGCATGCTCTTAGGGTTCATCATCTCCGAGCGTGGCATCGAGGCCAATCCAAAAAAAATCTTAGCCATCACTAACATGGTGCCGATCCAAAATCTGAAGGGGGTAAGGAAGCTCATGGGATGCCTGGCATCCCTCAGTCGCTTTATTTCACGCCTCGACGAAAAGGATCTACCCCTATACTGCTTCCTTAAGAAATCTAAGCACTTCTCCTGGACTCTCGAGGCCTAGGAGGCCCTCGACAAGCTCAAGGCACTGCTCTCTAATGCCCCATCCTCCTGCCACCCTCAGAGAAGGAACCCCTCTTGTTGTACATCACGGCAACCAACTAGGTGGTCAGCGTGCCCATCATCGTCGAACGACAAGAGGAGGGGCATGCACTCCTGGTCCAACGGTCGGTCTACTTCATCAGTGAAGTCTTGTCCAAGACCAAGACCTGGTATCCATAGATCCAGAAGCTGCTCTACGCTGTGGTCTTGGCTTGGTGCAAGCTGTGTCACTACTTCGAGTCTCATCCAGTGACTGTGGTCTCATTCTTCCCTTTGGGGGAGATGATCCAAAACTGAGAGGCAATAGGTAGAATCACCAAGAGGGTTGTGGAGCTCATGGGCGATGGCTGCACCTACGCGCCCCAAAAAGCAATCAAGTCACAAATCCTCGCTAACTTCTTGGCCAAGTGGACTGGGTCCTAGCTACCACCAGCCCAGGTCTAGGCCGAATGTTGGACAATGTACTTCGACGGGTCTCTGATGAAGACTGGTGTCGGCGTTGGTCTCATCTTCGTCTCCCCGCTCGGAGTTTGCATGCGTTATGTGATCCGGCTCCACTACTTGATGAAGAGGGAGGATCAATCACATGCACTTCATCTTCATCATCTTTAGGCTTGATGTCTCCAACTAGAATATTCTTCATGGCCTCCCTCAATGGTTCATCACTTACATCATCAAAATTCTCATGTGCTCCTTGGGAGCCGTTAGATTCATCAAACTCCACATAATATGTTTCTTCAATCAAGCCGGTAGCATGATTAAATACTCGACATGCTTTGGACTTTGATGAGTAACCAATAATAAAACCAATATCACAACGTCTTTGGAACTTTCGTAGGTGTTGCCGCTTCTTGTAGATGTAGCATTTGCAACTCATAAGGGGTCTTGCCATTAAACAACTCATAAGGGGTCTTGCCAAGAAACTTTTGGAGGAATAGATGGTTGAATGCATAGCATGCAGTGTTGATAGCATCCGCCCATAGAGCTTTGGGTGTAACAGAATCGACCAAATTATAAGAATACAAGTACAAAAACAATCACCGGAGTGATCAAATTCTTGTACTTATGCTCCCATAATCCTGTTAGTCCGTGAAATCATGTAGGATTTCAAACTTTTCAACAACTCAGCCAAGATCGTACATAGTTTACCATCCATAGTTCACATGTTACATAAAGTTCGCACATTGTCAGAATACATCAGAGTTCAAACATAGAGTTATTACAGTACCAAGTTCGCAAATAAGTAGCAGAAGCAATTAGTTCAAATCCACACCCACACACACTTAGTTCGAATGCAGTGTCAGTTCATGATCAAGTCCAACAAAAGCAGGTGGATAAGACATAGGAAATGACCGCACCCATGGTCTAGTTGTCTCCCATAAGAGGGTAGAGACAGTTGCTGCAATAGCCACGGTACATCTTACCATCTGTAACAACAAATAGGAACAATGCCCTGAGTATGGGAAGGTACTCAGCTAGACTTACCCGTCATGAACTAAAAATAAATTAACATCAAGGAGTATGAAAGGCTTTGTCTCAGTGGGCTAGCTTGACTCATTTTTGCGAAAAAACATAAGTTATCATCTATGAACCACTTTAAGTATTTTAACAACAGCTCATCATTATAACCTGAGTATACTAGGTGAGCATCTATACTAAAGCAAACACTTGATTAATTACTAACATCAATAGTAATCATATCAGGTTTAACATCTTCAATACCATCCACATAACCATCCTTGTTTTTCATAAATATTACTACAATGACGTAGCTCAAGTCAAGTTCTTACTATCCAGGAGTGATGGCGATACGAATTGATTCCTAACCAGCTGGTGAAATATTCCCCCACATAAACTATACTCACTCGCTAAAGTGAGCTACAGGTCACCAATGACACTATTCTGGTAAAGTCGTGGGATCAACAGGAACCACCATACATAGGGGCCATCCGACTGCCAGGAATCAGGCCTATCCTGCCCTTGGGCTCACTCTTCGTGCCCCTGTTATCCCCCATCTAGCTCCAATACGGTGCGCTCAGCAGATCGATTTCCAGCCTGAATAGAGTCACTAGCTTCATGGTCAGAACGACTTATCCTTCTAGCTAAATGTGGGACATGCGTTCAACATGACCTGAGGGACGTGCAACGGTATGGTCCTTAATCGACACAGACGGAATTACTATTGTCCAAAACCCTATAAAATTTTGTCTGGTCTTCTTTTATCCATCAACACTTGGTTATTTCCAGGATAATAACACATAGCTAAAAGTGACCAGGTAACCACTTATATCTCATAGGTGACTGGAAATCACCTGACTTCTACCGGTCTAAGCAGGGCTAAGCATTTAACTTGATCCTAGACCTAGTAGGGTGAAAAGGATACATATACCAAAGAAGACAAGGAGTATATAGATATGCAACTTCTATAACTTAATGTATCCATACATATAGCATATATATACTCAATTGATTTCAAAAATTAGGAGACTTATAATGCTCCGAGGCTTGCCTTTCTCGAATGAGCTAGGCTGGTGATCTGGGCACTTTGGCAACTCCACATCCTGCTCCTTGTCCCTAGGCACCTCCTGTGCGATTCCCCTTTTGGATCCTCGAGTTCCATCACGGGTGTTACCTCCTGCGATCCTGTATGATGCATATGCATATGTGAATACGAGGAATGCACATGATATAGAAATGATAAATGGTGAATATGAGTGCTTGCATATGAATGAACACTTTTATTTCTATTTTACCGAGTAGGTGCATATCTCATCTCTAGTTAACTAAAACACACATCAAGCAAGACATACGTGCATACACACAAACAAGTATATACATAACTTTAAACTAAGCCAAACCACTTATACTAACAGGTCACATATATTCTAAAAGGCTATAAAAGTACCATGTATGACCAATATTAATTTAATTAAACTTTATCTAGCATCTATTATTAAAAGGATAGAATAGAGACATATATTTATAGTGCTTAGAAAATTCTAAGAAAATTACTGAAGCTTAGACATGCTTACTGGAGTCTACCATAAAAATTGCAGGTCAAAATGATAAACACGTCATCCTACACAAAAATGACAAACAATAGGGCATAAATGCACATGAAAGTACTTGGTACTATGAAAAGTATCAAACAACAGATTTTATATTTTTCTTGCTTACTTCTTACCACAAGAGTAGTGTAGAAAAATTACCATGCCTATATCATACATATTTTATTTACTACTAATTTCACAAAAAGCAAGTATTTATTCCACTTATTTCATCCAGTACACAGTCATAACATGAGAAATATTTTTTTTCCAAAATCTACATGACATAACAAGACCAACAAAATAAGAATCACATTTTTCTGATACTCCTACAATTACTTATGCATTTTCCAAGATTACAAGCATTTAATAAATTAAATAAAGCTCTATATAAAATTATTAGAAAAGTGACATCTCAAATTTTTAGCAGGTAGATCTACTCGAGACAGGCACAACAAAATTTGTTTCACCAAATTTGGACAAGTGTAGCCCCGGTTATGATTTTTTAAAAGATTTTAATAGAAATCTGAAAACCCTTTTCTTTTTCAAATCAAACCCTAAATGCTATGCGCACCCCGCAACTTCCCCCAGATCCACTGGCGTCTGGGCCCCGGGGTTAGCCCAACCCCACCCGTCAGTCAAAAGAAGCAGGGGAGCGGCGCTGATCGACCGGATCTCACTGCCAGTGAGGTCTCCTGCGGCGAGGTCAGCACCGGCGTGTTCCCCGTGACGAGGTGAACTCAACGGCGTAGAAAACGAGGCCAGTGGCCCACCGAAATGTGCTCACCGATGGCTATGGTGGTGTGGTGACGCTGCATGGCAGCATTTCTGCCTTCCTTAGCCACGGCGAGGGCAGCGAGGAGCATAGGAGCTTTGTGGGGCCAAGGCGGACCCGACGCGCTTGAAAGACAAGGGGGAGAAGGAGTGGAGCGGGGTTGGTGGCGCGGGCCGAGAGCTCCTGCGAGCTCCGACCATGGCAGCAAGAAAAACGTGGCCGATTTGGCCCTCACCTTCGATGGCAACGACGACGCATGGCACGATGAAGTCGAGCGTGTAGAGGTGACGTGACAGGCGCGAGCGAGAGCGGCGGTGGCGTGCAGCGACAGAGCCCCGCGCTGGCGGCAATGGCACACACGATGCTGTTGTTGCTGCTAGAGAGAGAAAGTGAGGCAGGGCGGGAAGTGCAGTGCGTGGGGGAGCAGTGTGCGGTCTAGACTGCCTTAAGGCACGGCCGGAGCGCAGCCACCGCCCACTACCACCGGTGGTGAGGCGCCACGCTGCGAGCGGCGGCTAGAGCAAGGCGGGTGAGCGTGGCCTGGCACGGGAGCACGGGCATGGGTGGAGTGGGCCGTCGGCCCAGTGGGCTACTGGATGGGCGCTGCCCTTTTTTCATTTTCTCTCCTTTTTTAATAAACAACCCCTATAAAAGCACCATTTTGAGCATTTTAAAAGCAGTTTCATGACATGGCCCCAAGACAAAAAAATTGTAGATTTTGACGAGAGCAAAATTTTACCTATAGAGGTCAAAGTCAAATTCTGCATAGTTTTTGAATTACAACAAGTCAAACCAATTTACATCTAGGGTCCATTTTGGTCAACTATTACTTAGAAGCTTAATTAGGCAAAATGGTCAACATGAACATTGCTCTATTTTGCATCCTAAATATGTCTAAGTTGTTTTAGTGGCCAAACATCAATCACTTTTACTACTTTATCATGATCATAAGCACATATGGCATAAATCAATCATTCAAGCATTAACATGAAATGATACTTTACTTTTCATGAATGTCAATGCATAAATGATGCTTATGCTCATGAAATGCAATGCAAATGCAAGCTTAACACGAGGGGTGTTATAGCCCTTCTCCCTTATAAAAATCTCATCCTGATATTTGAGTTACTAACCATTTTTTATAAAAATCAGAGTAAACCTCACATAGATAGGCATCCGTTTCCCAAGTTGCATCTCTCTCATCATGATGACTCCACAACACCTTGTAGATCTTCACCACTCGATTCTGAGTCACTCTATCCTCACGATCCAAGATTCGGACTGGTTGTTCTTGGTACACCAAATCCGATCTGATCTTGAGACCTTATGGGTCAACTCTTTCCTCAGGGATGCGCAAGCACTTCTTCAGTTGTGACACATGAAAAACTAGAAAGATAGTAATCATTTCTTTAGGCAACTGCAATTTGTAAGCCACTTCTCCTCTCCTTTTTAGGATTTTATTTGGTCTAACGTATCTAGGTGTGAGCTTTCTTTTTACTCCAAACCTTTGCACACCTTTGATCGATGAAACTTTCAGGTAGTCATGGTCCCCAACCTCAAAATCAAGTGGTCTTCTTCTCTTATCAGCATAACTTTTCTATCGAGATTGTGTGGCTTTCATGTGTTGTTGGATAATTTAGACCCGTTCTTCAGCTTGTTTAACAAAATAAATGCCATAGTACCTTCTTTATCTAGGCTCGACCCAATTCAACGGTGTTCTACACTTTCTGCCATGCAAGGCTTCAAATGGAGCCATCTGAATACTCTCTTGATAACTAAAGGTAGCCATGCCTCCCATGAACCCTCTGAAGATAACACACAAACTCTCAACATGTCCTCCAAAACTTGGTTGACTTTCTCAGTCTAACCTGAAGTTTGAGGATGATAAGCGGTACTACGAACCAAACTGGTACCCAAACCTTTCTGCAAGTGCTCCCAAAAGTGAGCTGTGAATTGAGACCCTCTGTTAGACATAATGGTTTTTGGCACACCGTGCAGTCGAACAATTTCTACAATGTACCGGTCAACATATTGAGGTGGTCGATACTTGGTTTTGACAGGTAGGAAGTGAGCGGACTTGGTAAGACGATCAACAATTACCCATCTCAAGTCATTTCATTTTTGAGTGGTGGGGAGCCCTGTGATGAAATCCATGCTTATGTTTTCTCATTTCCAATCAAGAACTGATAATGGTGGTAGCAAACCGGCGGGTTTCATATGAATGGCCTTAACTCTGCAACACGTATCACATCTAGCAACATAAGCTACGATCTCTTTCTTCATTTTTGTATATAAAAAATGAGGTCTCAAGTCTTGATACATCTTGCTATTTTCTGGATGGATAGATAGCTTAGAAAGATGAGCCTCATTCATGATTTGATTTCTTAGCTCTCTGTTCTTAGGTACAACAAGACGATCATCAAACCAAAGCACACCTTGCTCATCTACTCTAAAATGCTTAGTTGGCTCCTTTTGCATTTTCTCCTTGATATGAAACACTCCCTTATCCATTTTCTAGCCTTCTATGATCCTACTTTCAAGAGAGCAACTAATTTGAATATTACACAGCACTTCAGGATGAATCAGGTTGAACCCATCTTCAAATAATGGTTGCAAAGACATTGCAATGTGACTTCCTACTCAAGGCATTTGCCACTACATTTTCCTTGCCCGGATGATAGTGCACTTGTAAGTTATAGTCTTTGATCAACTCTAGCCATCTTCTTTGTTTCATATTCAACACAGGTTGGGTTAAGATGTACTTGAGACTCTTATGATCCGTATAGATGTTGCACACATTTATAAGCAAGTAGTGCCTCCAAATCTTCAAAGCATGAACAACTACAGCATGCTCTAGATCATGTGTTGGGTAATTAGCTTCATGCTTTCTCAATTGGTGTGAGGCATAAGCAATGACCCGTCCTTGCATAAGGACATAGCCCAAACTAGTTTTTGACTTATCACAAAACACATCAAAAGGTTTTTCTATATCTGGTTGCGCTAGAATAGGAGTAGTGGTTAGCAATTTTCGCAAGGTACGGAAAGCTGCCTCGTACCCCTCTGTCCAAACGAACTTCTAATCTTTCTATAGAAAACTGGTCATAGGCTTGGCAATCTTAGAGAAATCGGGTATGAAATGATGATAGTATCTAGCCAAACCAAGAAAACTGCGAACCTCGTGGACTATAGTCAGCGACTTTCAATCCATAACCTTTTGCACTTTGATGGGATCCACTGAAATTCTATTTCCAGACAAGACATGACCAAGGAAAGGAACTTTCTTGAGCCAGAACTCACACTTGCTGAACTTAGCATATAACTTATGTTCCTTGAGTCTGGTTAGGACAATCCTCAAATGCTCTACATGATCCTCTTCATTTTCTAAATAGATCAGAATATTATCAAGGAATACAACCACAAACTTATCCAATTCTAGCATAAAGACTAAATTTATCAGATACATGAAGTATGCAGGAGCATTCATCAAGCCAAACGACATGACAAGATACTCATACAACCCATATCTGGTAGAAAAAGTGGCCTTAGGTATATCCTGCGGACTAATCTTGATCTAATGATAACCTGACCTTAAATCTATCTTAGAAAACACCTTGGCCTTTGACAATTGGTCAAACAATATGTCAATATGAGGTAAAGGGTACTTGTTCTTAATTGTCATAGCATTAAGTGGCCTATAGTCCATGCACATATGTAAAGATTGATCCTTCTTTTCCATGAATAGTGTAGGACAACCCCACTCAGACGAACTTGGTCGAATGTGACCCTTGTCCAAAAGCTCCTTCAATTGAATCTTCAATTCTGCTAACTCATTGGGTGGCATCCGATAAGGCCTTCTTGAAATCGGTGCAGTCCTGGGTACTAACTCAATAGCAAACTCAACATCCCTATCGGGCAGAAGACCCGGTAGTTCATCAGGAAACACACCTGGAAACTCATACACTACAGGAATCTCATGAAGAGGGGTAAGTTGAGTAGCACATGGCATACTTGCAAGGTCTATTCTTCGAGGTAATGGAACTTGAAAAGTACCCTCGCCCTAGGGATCCTTGAGGGAAAGGATTCTATTTCTGGCGTCAATAACAACATCACAATCCTTCATCCAATTCATTCCCATGATCACATCCAAAACTAAACTGGGCATGACTATCAGGTTTACTCGAAATCTCCTGTCTCCTATATCTAAGGTTTCCCTCTGAACCATTTGATTAGTCAATAAATCAGCCCTAGCTGAACTTATCTGATACCTATACTCCAATTCATTTATCTTTTGACCATGTTTTCATGCAAATGCTTGATTCATGAATGAATGTGATGATCCAGAATCAAACAAAATAACTACAGGGTGTGGGATAATAGGAAACATACTAGCAGTCATGGGCTCTCCTTCAGAAATCTCATCCATAGTGGTATAGTGCACACGAGCTGGATAATTGTTATGCTTCTTGGGATATAGGCAAAACTTAGCAAAGTTCCCAAGTTGATTATAGTTGTAGCATGGTCCCCTCACTGGAGTACCAGCTCTAGCTGAGCTACCCTATCCTGCCTTTGCCTAGGGTACTGCAATCTTGAAAGCTTTCTGGTCCCTCTACTGCGGCTGAGTGTCCTGATTTCTCCTCTGGGATGGCCTAAACCTTGCACCTGGTGCCGACGGACAATACAAAGAATGACCCATCATAGGAGCTCTTGCCTATGAAGGACCTGACTCAAAAGCTCTCTTGCGGCTCTTAGGTGTAGTATAGTTGTTGTTGTTGTTCTTTTGGGTCAGACAGTCACTGATGAAGTCATTGAACACAGTCCTGGTAGAAGTGCCCATAGTCTTCAGCATCTTTGGGTTAAGACCTCTCTTGAAACTCACAATCTTCTTAGTATCCATGTTGACAAACTCTGAAGCACAGCGAGAAAGATTGTTGAAGGCATGTAGATACTCCGTCATAGACTTGATGCCTTGAGTGAGCCTCATAAACTCAGCTACCTTCATTGCCATCAGCCCAGGTGGAATATAATTCTCATGAAAAGCAGTAGTGAACTGCTCCCAAGTGATATGAGTATTTGCAGGAAAAGTGATTTGGTGATGAGACCACCATATTCCTGCTGGTCCTTGCAACTGGTGGAAAGAATACTCCGTCTTCAGTGCTTCAGTCAAGCTCAGCAAGTGGAACTTCTGTTCCATGGTGTTGATCCATTCATCAGCTTCTAAAGGTTTTGTAGCTTCCTTGAATATTGGTGGCTTGGTGTCCATGAAATCCTTGAATGTACTATATTGGTTCACTTCATGACCATCTTGGTTCAGCCTAAGGCAGGTGTTGTCAGCGATGTTGCGCAAGGCCGCTTCCATATTCTGCTGCATGGCCTTCATAATGCATTGACTGTGTGAAGAACTACTCTGCAGTGTGTGGGGGAGGAGGAGGTGGCGGTGGGTTGCAGTCCTCATTCCCAGCACCACTACCACCTGCCCTAGTGCCACTGACAGCAGAACGACGAGTATCCACCATCTGCATATTTCAGCAACAAGTAATTATTAGGTGATGTTGTAATAATTGTAGGTGAATGTATAATTATGCCGTACTGCATTCACTGGAGAGAATAAATTCATACAATAAAAGAGAGGCATAATAATTCAATTCCACAACACAATATCACTAATTATATTACTTAATGGCATTGCATCGCGTTCGTATACAAACCAAAATTGCTAGCATACATACTAGACTTTTTAGGCGTTAGGACATCACCATGCATACATCATCCAAGGTTCCAATATTACATCAAAGTCTTAACAACATACTTAAGGTTTACATGCCATACATGAAAAGATCACAAAAGAAACACCTAGCAACTAGAGAAGCATCCAACTAGCCTACTCCTCATGGTCGCTATCCATGCCTGAAACATTGCCACCCTCATCATCACTCTCATCAACCTCCATCTCGGGCTCCTCCTCATGGTCCTCATCCATCTCCACACTGCCATCAGCCAAGATGACACCAGGTTCCATCTCAGCGGTGCCAGGAGGAACCAAAGGGTGGAGCTAATTGTGCAACTGTTGCACCTCCACATGTAGGTTGTCATTGTAGGCCTCTACACTCGCTAACTACTACTTGAGCTCAACCTGTCGAGCCCTTAGGATGTCCTTCTCCTGCCAGGCTTCATCCCTCTAATTAAGCACATGGACAAGCATGCGCTCATAGTTCCTGTGGGCGACAGTCAGGTGTCCCACCTATCCCTGCAGCCCGCCAACCTGAGCCATAGCCTGATCCCTCTACAAAGTCATCTGAGCTAGCTCTACCTGAAGCCTCTCCATCTCACTGTTGTGGTCATGCTACACCTGATGCTTCTCATCAAGAGTTTGGCCAAGCACACTAGTCAGGCGCCCAAAGCTACGCTCCAAGCCAGTGTAGGTCTTCATCATGACAAACATGGCACTCATCGTTGCGTTGTCACTGTGCTGACACTCATCATGGCCTCTCTCCAAAGCCTTCCCCTCAGGCTAATCCCACACCGCAGTGTAGGGATCACCCCTAGGAAAAACTCTAGCAACTGCACTAGCAAGCTCCTCTAGAAACCTCTCCATGATATCCCTCAGCACTGCAAAAGCAACTCTGCTGGCACCTTCCTCTAGAGTCTTGCCCTTGGACCCAAAGGACCAACCACCCCAGTTGGGATAATCTCCTCTAGCTAGAACAATGGCCTCCACATAGACCAATGTCCCATCTCCTAACTGCTCTCTGTTCCAAAAGTAGTGGGGCTGCTTTCCTTCTAGGTACCCCATAGAGTTGAGCACCCCCATAGCAAGATAGGCATGCCAAACTCTTCTAAGAACTTGCTCTTGCAACATGGCTTCCTAGGGGCAAGCTGGTGACGGGGAGCCCTGTCCCCAGTGGACTTGCGGGTGATGAGCTTTGTACGGGCCATCTGTAGCAAGGTTATAACTCTCATGAGAACGAATATTAAGTTGCCATTTTTATCAAAAAGAGATAATCAATTTATAAAGAGAGAAACAATGCAATGAAATGAGATGAACATATAACGTGATGCATGCACATACATACGTTCTCACAACCTTAAGAAAAATAAATAATTTCTAGCGATATAGACGGTGGCATACAAGTGTTCTCTCATATATACGAAACTAGTTTGTGCTACACGTTTGCGCTGTTAGTGTACCTGCAGAAAATTCATTTCAACTCAAACTCCATAGTATGTATATAATGCATTGCAGGAATTAAAATCTACGCACCCCCACATATGCATATTTCCAAATATACATACATGTAGCGCATACTACCTGAACCATTATCCTATTGACGACATCGCCTCATCGGATGGAACAACCCACCCATGGGATACCTTCAAATAAACATGTGTGTACATGTAAATAATCTAGCACCATATAAGCACTCTTCTAGACCGGCTGTGTGTCCGATCATGCTCTCACAACTCATACTTACCGAGATATAGAGGCAAATTGATCCATTCATTACCATCCAAGTGAATGGCATCCATACAATAGCACGCTGTATGAGCAACGAAATAGGAATATGATGCAAAACCCCCCAAGTCAGTACTTAAATAAGCCACCTAGAATCCTTAACTAGGCATAAAGGATATGACCACCGACACACTCTTAAGTTTTAAATCAGAGATTTAAACACCTATGTTTAACTATAAGTTGGCAATTAGTTTCATAAAACAAAGCCCTTTTTGTTTCAAATACATATGAATAGTAGCATGCTAAACCTGGCTCCAATATCAGCTATAACAGAACCAATTAAATTATAAAAATGCAAGTACAAAAACAATCATCGAAGTAATCAAATTCCTATACTTATACTCCCATAATCCCGGTAGTCTATGAAACCATGAAGGATTTCAAACTTTTCAATAACTCAGCCAAGATCGTACATAGTTCAGCATCCACAGTTCACATGTTACATAAAGTTCGCACATAGTCTGAATACATCGGAGTTCAAACATAGAGTTATTATAGTACCAACTCCAAAAATAAGTAGCGGAAGTAATTAGTTTAAATCCACACCCACACACACTTAGTTCAAATACAGTGTCAGTTCATGATTAAGTCCAACAAAAGTAGGTGGATAAGATATAGGGAACGACCATGCCCACGGTCTAGTTGTCTCCCATAGCAGGGTAGAGACAGTTGCTGCAATAACCATAGTATATCTGACCATCTGCAATAATAAATGAGAACAAAGTCCGAAGTACGAGAACGTACTCAACTAGACTTACCTGTCATAAACTAAAAATAAATTGACATCAAGGAGTATGAAAGGCTTTGTCTTAGTAGGCTAGCTTGACTCATTTTTGCAAAAAAGCATAAGTTATCATCTATGAACCACTTTAAGTATTTTAAGTACTATAAAAAGTGTCAAACAACAGATTTCATATTTTTCTTGCTTACTTCTTAGCACAAAAGCAATGTAGAAAAAATACCAAGCCTATATCATACATATTTTATTTACTACTAATTTCACAAAAAACAAGTATTTATTCCACTTATTTCATCCAGCTATTTTCTTACACAGTCAAAACATGAGACATATTTTTTTTCAGAATCTACATGATATAACAAGACCAACAAAACAAGAATCACATTTTTCTGATACTCCTACGATTACTTATGCATTTTCCAAGATTATAAGCAATTAACAAATTAAATAAATCTCTATATAAAATTATCAAAAAAGTGACATCTTATATTTTTAACAGGTAAATCTACTTAAGACAAGCACAACAAAATTTGTTTCACCAAATTTGGACAAGTGTAGCTCCAGTTATGATTTTTATAAGTTTTTTTCAGAAATATGAAAATCCTTTTTTCAAATCAAACCCTTATGATACGCGCACCCCGTAGCTTTCCCCTAGATCCACTAGCGGCTGGGCCCGAGGTCAACCTGACCCCACCCGTCAGTCAAACGAAGCAGGGAAGTGGCGTTGACCGGCCGGATCTCACCGCCGGTGAGGTCTCTAGAGGCGAGGTCGGCACCGGCGTGCTCCCCGCGATGAGGCGAACTCAATGGCATAGAAAACAGGGCTAGTGGCCCACCGGCGCATGCTCATCGGTGGCTATGGTAGCGCGGCGACGCTGCATGGTGGTGTTTTCACCTTTCTCGACCACGGCGAGGGTAGTGAGGAGCGCAGGAGCTTTGTGGGGCCAAGGCGGACCCAACACACTCGAAAGATGAGGAGGAAAAGGAGCGGAGTGGGGTTGGCGGCGTGGGCCAAGAGCTCCGGCGAGCTTCGGCCATGGTGGCAAGAAAAATGTGGCTGATTTGGCCCTCACCTTCGATGGCAACGACGACGCGTGATGCGGTGAAGTCGAGCGAGCAAAGGTGACACGACGAGCATGAGCGAGAGTGGCGGTGGAGCTCCGCGGTGGTGGCAATGGTGCCCACGACGCTGCTACTGCTACTCCTAGAGTGAGAGAGCGAGGTGGGGCGGGAAGTGAGTCATGTGGGGGAGCTAGGCACCATCTAGACCACCTTAAGGCGCGGTCATAGCGTGGCCACCGCCCACAGCCGCCGGTGGTGAGGCGCCATGCGGCAAGCGGTAGCTGGAGCAAGGTGGGAGAGCACGACCAGGCACAGGAGCACAGGCGTGGGTGGAGTGGGCCATCGGCCCACTGGGCCGCTGGCTAGGGCACTACCCTTTTTTCATTTTCTCTCCTTTTTTAATAAAACAGCCCCTATAAAAGCACCATCTTGAGCATTTTAAAAGCAGTTTCATGACATGGCCCCAAAACAAAAATTGTTGATTTTGATGAGAGGAAAATTTCACCTATAGAGGTCAAAGTCAAATTTTGCGTAGTTTTTGAATTACAACAAGTCAAACCAATTTACTTCTAGGGTCCATTTTGGTCAACTATTACTTAGAAGCTTAATTAGGCAAAACGGTCAACATGAACATTGCTCCATTTTGCATCATAAATATGTCTAAGTTGTTTTAGTGGCCAAACATCAATCACTTGTACTACTTTATCATGATCAGAAGCACATATGGCATAAATCAAACAATTCAAGCATTAACATGAAATGATACTTTACTTTTCATGAATATCAATGCATAAATGATGCTTATGCTCATGAAATGCAATGCAAATACAAGCTTAATGTTGGGTATTTTAATGCACATAGAAAAAGATCCGCAAGTGCATGGATATTGATATAGCTTTCACCCAGGAGTATTCCAAGGTATCAATTTCCATGGGGAACGTGAAGTGTGCTAGAAGAATTAGGAACGTCCAAGGAAAGGGTAATTATAGGGTAGAGAAGGAATTTAGGGTTTTCTAAGTGATCCTATCTTGTTGAAGGCTTACTCTACTTTACTTACTTCAGAGCAGCAAGTCCTTTCCAACTCTCTAAAAAGACTAGGAAAACAGTAGTTGGGAGAAGGCTACCAAAAGCTCTACGAAAACACCAACCCTAACGTGGTGGATTACAAAGGCCTAACAGAGCTGTCACCTCTGGGGCTACCACAACTATCTGGAGGATTGGGCGCAAACTCAGGTAAACCCTAGTTTAGATGCCACATCTACACTAATGCTTACTGCTCTAGTTACCACAAATAACTAGAGCACTCAATACAAGCAGAGATCTAGTAAATAAAATAAAGCAAGAACTAAAACTAAACAAAATACTTAGAATTAAATGTTGAAGAACCTAAAGATTGCTCAAGATGAACCAGACGCTGAAGTTGTAAAATGTTGAGGGAGATCCAACAGCTTCGGCTCCTCCTCAGCTCTCTCTTCTCCTCTCTCCCTAATCTCTAGTTTACAACTAGATGAACTAGAACTAGAACTAGAAGATGAACTAGAAGATCTAGAACTAGAAGATCATCTAGAGGGACCTCTACTTCTACTTGGATGGAGGGTTGAAACCCTAGCTTTTGCTGTAGATGTAGCTAATGAAGATGGCGATGGCCTGAGGGAGGGGGTCTGCCCCTGCTTATATAGCCCGGTGGGGTGAACCGCAACCCTCGGATCAAACCGACTAGAAACAATGGTTGAGATGCATCGTAGAGGTCGGTTGGAGGCTGTCATGCGAAGCTAGTCTCACTTAGAGGTGGGCCTAGGCTAGCCGACCTAACATGTGGGGCCGGCCAGCCCCACTTGTCAGCCTTTGGGGTTCCGCTTCGTTCTCATATCTTCTTGTGTCCTCTAGAACCTTCCCGTCAATTTTTGCAGAATTCTGACTTGATTTGGTTCGGTTTCTTGACTCCTACTCCTTCTCAGCTTATTCTGTTTTTATCCCTCAAAATTCACAATTCATAAAAGTTGTGGAAATTGTTATGTTAGTCCCTAAAACTCTTGCTTGGTGATGGTTCTGAAGTCTTCTTGAATCTTCCAAGTCGTATCCATCGGGGACTTTCTCTCCGGAACTCCAAATAGAGCAAATGATATGTCCGTTTCGATCGTCTCGACAAGCTCTTCGCAATGGTGTTCTCTAATTCATCACTTGAGATACTTTTATATAGTGAAATATTAAATATCCTGCAAAACAAGTGAGAACAACATAACTCGTGGAACTCGTTAGAATCAAACCCTACAACTATGCTTTATGGTTCATTTCATGCTATTTCATGCAATAGTTGATGGTTAAGAATGAGCAATAGTGACCATCAACAAGTTCCCCCAAGCTTAACCTTTGCTAGTCCCTGAGCAAAGCTAATCTCAACAATGGATCAGGAGTTGCTACTATGCTTTCATGCCTCAAAAGTACACATGCGTTCAAACAAGAATTCTCCTCTGGATTAGAGCAAACCATTCTGACTTTCAAACTTACCCGTATTACCTTCTACCATGGAGCTTTTAGCCTTCACTTGGGTCTTGAGTAGTTGAAAGATAGAACAATCAAGTCAAGCACTGTGTCTCGAGTTCAAGTCAAGCACTGTGTCTCGAGTTCTTCGATCAACCTTCATTCTAGAGTTTTTGTAGGTTTTCAAAATAAAACTCAGAGATTCCTTTTTGTATGACCCTTTCTGGTCTCTCATATGTGGTATTTGTGGATCCTTTCCAAGGCAATGATGGTGTTTTGCCTTCTCTCTTTTACTATGTGGTATTTTTGGAATAAGACAGGGTAGCATCATGCCTCCTCTCTCTTACCCTATAACTAATAGGCTTATATGGAGCTGAGGGTATTTCAAGAATGTAGCACACTTACCTTGCATGTGTTGCCCAGTCAAAACAGGATCCGAGGAGGGGAGTGTCATACTCCCTCCAACTGAAGAATTTATGAAGAACTTTACTATGGAGATCTTGGGATATCTTCTTTCTCCTTTCTTTGATGACAATAATGAACTTCTTGGCATAATAGACTTCTTTTTTTCTCTCTTTTTTTCATTTTTATCTTCTTTTTTTTCTTCTTTCTTTTTTTATAAAGGATCACCTGCCTCTTACAATAAACTTGAAGAGGAGATAAATCATAATATCAGAGTATTTATTTAGAAACCTAGTAATCTTTTTGGATCCTCTCCTAGGGTAGGAGATAGATTTTGGGGTGGAAAGGCATGTTTTTGCGTACTCCCAGGGTAGGAGCAGCAGGATATATGTGGGTGTAAGTAATCTTGATCTTGGGAGCATGACCATCCTCTCGACAAGGGTCTCACATGGGTTGACCAAACTCAATACAAAGCAAGCAGCTTATGAGATGGTTTTCCTAGTATAGCAAACATGTATATATGGCTATGGTAGGAATTCAAACTCTCGTCATACAGGAACTTATCATGTGGCAATTTTAAGTTTTTCAAAAGATAAATCTCCAGAACTCAAGTTTCTCTAGGAATAAGATAAACAGTAGCTCATACCTTCTCATATCATATCCGTCAACTACCTAGACTTAGATCAAACATTTACAACCCATAAGTTTTAAGTTTAGAGTAAATCCTAGGTCAAAATAATTATTTCCAAAACTCGGGAGAGTTCAAGGTTGAAAACTAGGCACTTGAAAGGAATTACGGCAGAGCAACTATTCATTATTTCCATGCATAGAGATTTGACTAGGTTCTTTTTATTTACAAACTAATTCAAACAAACTTGACACACTCTAACTAACACACATTATTATGAAATTACACAATATAGAACAAATACTCGACTAGATAAAGTAGACAGTGAAAACTCCATAGATATATAAAGTGAACCTTCATGTGCTCACATTGTTTTATTTTTGGATTAATTTATGTAAAAAGAAAACATAAGAGGATAAGGATACTTACCTAGATACATGGGGGTGCCCTCCCCCAAGCCGAATGTTGACGTAGTCATTCGATCTTATGATGTAGCAGACTGGTAGTGGAGCTATACTTCCTCTATCAAATCATTGATTGGTGTTGATGACGGATGAGATAGTGCTCCAACAATGGATGGAACATCCACTTGCTTGTCAGCTCTTTTGGTTCTTCGAATTCTGTGAAACTCAAATAGACAACAAAACTTGTGGAACGGATTAAGCGTTAGTGGTTGGCCACTTAAGCCTCAATTGTCCAAAGCTTTTAAGATTGTTTAAGTAGAGTTTCAGTAGGATCTCTTTCTCAATATTTTTGTATTTTTATATTTTCTATGATGCAAAGAAAGTTTAACAAGATAAATGCATACATATTTATTTTATTTTTATGCCACCACGGTGAATATCTCCATGGGTTTTTACACACCACAAATTTATTCACATGGGGCTTTAGGATTTATGATGCATTAGATAAATATTTTTATTTTCTTTTTATAATGCAATGCTAAAGCAGAAAAATAAATATGCTAAAAAATGATTATGCAAAAAAGATAAATATAGATAACTACCAATTTTACCTTCCGGCGAGGGTTCAATGTTTCAAGTCCTCTGAACAAGACTTTTCACCATGTTTATTCCTTAGGTGACTCATCTGACCCCAAGGTGGAGACCATGATATGTGCACTTCTTGATATGGTGTCACCCATGTTCTTCATTCGTCCAGCAGCCATTTGAAGTGAAGCATTAATTATGGAAACTGGCCGCATCTTGCTTAGTGTGCATGTTCTTGTAGATTCAGGACCTTCACTTGTAGAATTTAGGAGTTGACCAACTCCATGTTTTGCTCAAAGTGTATCCTTATCATTTAAAGGGTGATGGTACCAAACCACCTTATGGAAGCTTCTCTTGCTTAGCTGGTTGTGCTTGTGAATGGCTTGTCTTCTCTTGCTTATCTCATAGTGTGCTTTAGTGATGGGAGCATCTTTTTGTTCTCCTGATCTTGATATTCTTGATAGTCCTTGTGCTCCCTTTATTGTCTTGAGAATTTTCCCATGATGGCCTTTGTCTTGAAGGGGCTTGATGGAGATTTGTTCACCCTCTTTCATGGAGTGAGTGTAGATCTTGTTTTGTGACACTCATCTTCTTGTTCCATGGATCTCTCCATGATGCATGAGCTATATTTCCCTTGTGCAAGGTTGATGAAGTTCATGTATCTCTTTTCTCTCCGTGTGAGTTCATCTCAGGACTTCCTAGTTTGACTTTTGAAAGTTTCTCCTGCAGGAGTTAGTCCAACCAAAATATACAATGTGTACACAAGCAGTTTTTAGTTCAATAACCAAACTAGACTCCATGTCTAGTTGGATTAAGGAAGGTTGTTTAACCTAAACACCACACTTACGTTAAAAGCCAATAGAAGTATGTCTAGTACTTCTAAACCAACACTTACTTATGATGGACAAAGTTAGCATGAAGGCATTATAGAGATTTACTCAAATGGTGATGGAAGAGAACATGACTGGTGTATAGCAAATTAAGCATGTCTTAAAGGTAGGGACAACCAGAATAGCAACATGGCAGGGGATGTTCTTATAAAGTTATCCCCCAAGCTTGAATTTTTGTAAAATTTAGATTGGATGAATTTAATTCCATGTTGCATGATGATTGGTTGGACATACCTTGTGCTTGTTATTCCTTAGATCTTTTTGCTTCAATCCTTGAGAGGTTAGTGACAAGAATATTCGAAGGAATATTTTCATAATTAAATCCCTAAGCTCGTTTCACAAGGGCAGCGTAGCAGAAAGGTGAACACTCGTGTTAGGATCTAAAAAGTGCTTGTTTTAGGAAACTAAGCTTGTCCTTGGGAAACCTTCAAAATGCAATTTGGTGAAGTGGTTTTCCCTCCAACACCAACTTAAGTGTACCTATCTCAAGATTCAGCATAACGAGATTTGCAATATTTATGATAAACATATGCATCGACAACCACCCTTTTAAAGTTTTTGCAAACAAAGAGGATAAGGGGGTTGGAGATCTTGAATGTGATGGGGTTGGAGAGACCAATTGAATTGGGAGATGTCTTATATGAGCATGGATTTAATGAGGTCATTATGGAATAGGTTTCATGCTCATTGATGTCATCTTCATCTCCAATCTGAATGTTCAAAATTTCACTTGGATTAGTGACTCTTGAATTGGTCTTGTCTAGGGCCTCTTCCATAGATGGATGAGTCTCGTCTTCAAAGGGAGTTGAAACCTCACCATTTGAAGCTAAGTCAAGGTTGGATTCCATTAAGGCTTCTTCCTTGTCCATCCATTCTATACATTCTAGCCACTTTTGTAGCCTCTCTTGGTCATCCTCGTGGTCTTCATGACTCATATGGTTTGATTGTCTTAGTGGATTTCTAGGATCATCATGAGACTGAAAAGGATGAGCATAAGGGGATTTTCAAAGACAAGGATGGGTTTAGAGATAGGTCTAGAATTTATGTCGTCTATGAACATAATAGGACAATAGATAGGATTTTCCGTATGGAAAGGTTGTCCTTCTATGGCATCATTTGACGTGCCATCCTTGAATTCTTCACATTGGGAATAAGGACATTTTATAAGAGATCCCTTCTAGAGAAGATTTGAATTATATTCGCTTAAAGGTCTCTTATGAAACTAGAAGTCTAAACCATCAGTATCAGAAAGATCAAAGCTTTCCAAAAGTGGAATTTCTTCTTCCCTTGGAGGATTTTGGGGTGATGGTTTAGAATTAATAGCTAAATCTTAGGATTGGAGTGGTTGTGATTTGACTATCAAAACTTCCTTTTCTTGTCCAGGAATTGATTCCTTATCTTTTGGTTTAGGGCTGGGCTCGATTTCTTTCTCTTCTTTGGGAAACTCATCAAAAATGCTAATGTAAGGGGTGTTTTCAAGGATTTTCTATAGAATGGCTTTCCCTTCACTAATGAGTTTATGTGAGAATGAACCTCCTGAAGCAATGTCGAGATGTAGAGCTGCTTCCTTATTGAGGCCACGATAAAAGTGATAGTGTAGGACATGGTCAGGCAAGGAAAGGTTTGGACCAGAATTGGTAAGGCTTATAAATCTAGCCCAAGCTGTTCCTAGAGTCTCCTTCTCTTTTTGTTTGAATGTAAGAACTTCTATTCTAAGATCAGCGATTTGAAAAAGAGGGAAGAAAGCAAGACAAAATTTGTCCTGAAGTTCGTCCCAATTTCCATTTACACCTTTTATGGAATGAACATACCACTTTTTTGCTCTTCCCAATAGGGAGAATGGAAATAATTTTCATTTAAGGGTCTCTTGTGTCATGCTAGCAATAGTTCAACAAGAACACAATTGCTCAAATTCCCTAAGGTGGGTGTATGGATCTTCATTTGCTAACCCAGAGAAGGATTTCTCCTGAACCATGGCTATGAAAGTAGGGCGAAGCTCATAGCCATCTGTAAGGATGGGGTGTGATGATGGTGGAGGCTCCAACAAGTCACCCTTTGGAGCAAAGAATTTATAAATAGGCATGAAATCCATGTGGTATGATGGTGGTGATAAAAAGGTGGTAAAAAGAAAAAGAAAAGGACGAACTTTGGCTCAAAACTAGCACAACTACCGTTCTCCGACAAAGGCGCTAGAAAGCTTATTGGGTATTTAATGCACACAGAAAAAGATCTGCAAGTGCACGGATACCGATGTAGCTTTCACCTGAGAGTATTCTAAGGTATCACTTTCCATGGGGAACGTGAAGTGTGCTAGAAGAATTAGGAACATCCAAGGAAAGGGTAATTATAGGGCAGAGAGGGATTTTAGGGTTTTCTAAATAATCCTATCTTGTTGAAGGCTTAATCTACTTTACTTACATCAGAGCAACAGGTCCTTTCCAACTCTCAAAAAAGACTAGGAAAACAGTAGTTGGGAGAAGGCTGCCAAAAGCTCTACGAAAACACCAACCCTAACATGGTGGATTATAAAGGCCTAATAGAGCTATCACCTCTGGGGCTACCACAACTATCCGGAGGATTGGGCGCAAACTCAGGTAAACCCTAGTTTAGACGCCACATCTACACTAATGCTTACTGCTCTAGTTACCGCGAATAACTAGAGCACTCAATACAAGTAGAGATCTAGTAAATAAAATAAAGCAAGAACTAAAACTAAACAAAATACTTAGAATTAAATGTTGAAGAACCTAAAGATTTCTTAAGACGAACCAGACGCTGAAGTTGTACAATGTTGAGGGAGATCCAACAGCTCCGGCTCCTCCTCAGCTCTCTCCTCTCCTCTCTCCCTAATCTCTAGTTTACAACTAGATGAACTAGAACTAGAACTAGAAGATGAACTAGAAGATCTAGAACTAGAAGATCATCTAGAGGGACCTCTACTTCTACTTGGATGGAGGATTGAAACCCTAGCTTTTGCTCTAGATGTAGCTAATGAAGATGGAGATGGCCTGAGGGAGGGGGTCTGCCCTGCTTATATAGCCCGGTGGGGTGAACCGCAACCCTCAGATCAAACCGACTAGAAACAATGGTTGAGATGTATCGTAGAGGTCGGTTGGAGGCTGTCATGCAAAGATGGTCTCACTTGGAGGTGGGCCCAGGCCGGCCGGCCTAACATGTGGGGTCGACCGACCCCACTTGTCAGCTTCTGGGCTTCCACTTCGTTCCCATGTCTTCTCGTATCCTCTAGAACCTTCCCGTCAATTTTTGTGGAATTTCGACTTGATTTGGTTCAGTTTCTTAACTCCTACTCCTTCTCGACTTATTTTGTTTTTATCCCTAAAAATTCATAATTCACAAAATCTATGGAAATTGTTATGTTAGTCCCTAAAACTCTTGCTTGGTGATGGATCCGGAGTCTTCTTGAATCTTCCGAGTCGTATCCATCGGGGACTTTCTCTCTGGAACTCCAAATAGAGCAAATGATATGTCTATTTCGATCATCTCGATGAGCTCTTCGCAATGGTGTGCTCTAATTCATCACTTGAGATACTTTTATATAGTGAAATATTAAATATCCTGCAAAACAAGTGAGAATAACACAACTCATGGAACTCATTAGAATCAAACCCTACAACTATGCTTTGTGGTTCATTTCATGCTATTTTATGCAATAGTTGATGGTTAAGAATGAGCAATAGTGGCTATCAACACTTAACAATAGGGGTGTTATATCGGGTGCATTGTACTCATCAAGCATTGTTCTAGCAAGGGTGATTAGTGTCCGGTTCTTTCTCTCTACTACACCATTTTGTTGAGGAGTGTAGGTTGTGAAGACCTCATGCTTGATCCCAACTTCATCACAATACTCTTCAATGTTTGTGTTGACAAATTATTTCTCATTGTCGCTTCTTATCTTCTTGATTTTCACATCGAATTCATTTTGTGCTCTATTGGCAAATTTCTTGAAACATGCGATCACTTCGGTCTCGTCATGATGAAAGAACACCCAAGTGTATCTTGAATAATCATGAACTATCACAAGACAATAGAGGTTGCCTCCCAAACTCTTGTAGGTTGTTAGTCCAAATAGATCCATGTAGCACTCTTGATGTAGACATATAAGTTTTGGTTGGATGAGTGTTAGCAACTTGCTTGCCGGCTTGACATGCACTACAAAGTTTGCCCTTCTCAAATTTGACATCCTTCAAGCCTCTCACTAACTCTTTCTTCAATAGCTTCTTGAGTGTGCTCATCCTAGCATGTGCAAGCCTCCTATGCCAAAGCCACCCAAGTGAATGTTTGGTGAATAAGCATGTCTTCAAGTTAGCATCTTTGGAGGTAAAGTCCACCAGATATAAGTTGTTGTATCTGAAACCCTTGAATATGACTTGATCATCATCTTTCTTTGACACAACCACTTCCTTAGTGGTGAACAAACATTGAGAGCTAAGATCACATAATTGACTAATAGATAGCAAGTTGAAGCTCAATGAAGCAACATATAGCACATTTGAAATTGAGTGGTCATTTGATATTGTAACTTTACTCAACCCTTGTACTTTGCCCTTTGAATTGTCACCAAAAGTAATTCTTTCTTGACCATCCACTTCTTCATCTAGTGAGATGAACATACGAGGATCATCGGTCATATATTGAGTGCAACCACTATCAATAACCCAATGACTTCCACTGGTCTTGTAGTTCACCTACACACACAAGAGATCAAGCTTGTTGTTTAGGGACCCAAACATGATAAGGGGCCTTGACTTTCTTAACTAGTGACTTAGCAACCCAAATTTGCTTAGGCCTATTCTTGTTTGGTGGACCTAAGAACATAACTTTCATCTTTCCACTTGAATCCTTTCTAAGCATGTAGTGAGCATTGAAAGCAAAGGGTCTAGCATGCTTGGGTAAGGGTTGTGGTGGTGCAGTTTTACACTCATGAGCAGAGTGACCTTCTTGTCCATACTCAAAGCATCTCTTTGGCTTAGGCTTTGACTTGTATGGTTGTTGATGTTGAGCTTGAGATTTCTTCTCTTGATGTGCCAAGTATCAAATACCACTTCTACCCATCTTCATCACGGTTTTTATTAGTAGCTCACTTTAAAGATATTGGCCTCTTGTGAACTTGCTCAAACCAGCCTTGAGATGTTCCTTCTCCAACTTGAGTTTCTTGTTTTCTTCAATGAGTGACTCATTCGTTGTTTGCTTCTTAAGACCCATCTCCATCTTGAGTCTTTTGTTCTCTTCTTTAAGCATCTCATTTTCAAGAGCCATATCATGATCATTTTCAAGATTCTCAATGACAACGGTGTTGGTGGTTGATGCCTTTTCAAGATCCTTCTTGAGCTTCTGCTTGATGTAATCATTATAGTTATCGAACTTAACCACTTTCTTGCCTTTACTACTAGAACCTTGCTCAATGCTCTCAACAATCAAGTCATCACATGATGTAGCTATATCAATCTTAACAACATTGTTAGTAGCCTCATGCGGCTCATTTGATAAAAGCTCATGAGAAAGAACAAGATTGTCATGATTAATCTTGAGATTGGTGTACTCTTCTTTTAGCAACTTGTAACTAGTGGTGAGCCCTTTGTGCATCTCCTCAAGTTTATCATGTTTTTCTCTAAGCTCCTTTTTAGAGGTTTTGAGCTCCTTGAGTTTAGATGACAAAATTTTATTCTCTTCTCTAAGCTCATCACTAGCCTTTTGGGCTATATCATACTTTGCTAAAAGTGAATCATTCTCAAGTTCTAGCTTCTTATTTTTAGCTCTTGTCTTTCTTATAATCTTAGTGTATTCGTTTAGCAATTTTATAAGATCATCATAAGAAGGTGATTCAAATTCTTCATCACTATCACTACCATTTGCATCATCACTAGCATTGTCATCACCACTACTATCATCATCATTTTGTACCTTTTGTTCACCCTTGGCCATGAGGCATAGGTGTGTAGAGGATGATGGCGGTGGTGGCGGTGGAGATAGTGAAGAACCAATCACAAGAGCGGTCACCTTCTCCTTCTCATCATCACTTTCATCATCAGATGAGCCACTAGATGATTTAATGTCTGTGAGCCAATCACCAATAATATAAGCCTTGCCATTCTTCTTCTTATGAAATTCTTTCTTCTTGTCATCCTTCTTCTTGTATGGCTTATTCTTCTTCTCATCATCATCATCACTTGAGTCATCTTTCTTGCCCTTGTACTTTTTCTTGTACTTGTCTTTCTTTGGTTTGGGGCATTGATGAGCTAGATGACCAAGTTCTTCATAATTATAGCAATCCATTTTGGAGATGGGCTTCCTTCTACTACTTGTGAAGAATTTCTTCTTCTTGCCATCAAACTTGATGCCATTCTTGTTTAGCTTTTTGAGCATCTTGACGATTTTTCTCACCATGAGAGCTAGACTTGCATCATCAACTTTATCATCACTTGAGCTATCATGAGCGATCTTTTCTTTGCTTCTCTTCTCATGGCTAGCCTTGAATGTCAAATCTTTCTTCTTTGAGGATGAAGAGCCCTCTTGAGGAGTGATGTGCATATACATCTCATGTATATTGATCTTCCCCAATATTTGAGTTGGCATAGTGGTGGAAAGATCACCTTGATGAAGCACCATCACAATATGCCCATATTTATCAATAGAGAGGACACTCAAGATCTTTCTCACAACATCAGATGGTTGCATTTGAGTGAGTCCAATCCCATTGACCTCCTCTGCACAAGAACATTCAAGCAAGAATATATTTCATTAACACTTTCATTAGGAAGCATCTCAAATAAATTAAGCTTCTTCATCACAAGGTGATAGCGTTCCTCACGCTCACTCTTGGTTCCCTCATAGAGCGCACAAATGTCTGACCATAGTGCATGGGCGTCTTTGTGGTTCCGTACATGATTAAAGATGTCCTTGCAAAGGCCTCTAAAGATGGCGTTTCTAGCCTTTGCATTCCACTTCTCGTAGTGAACCTCATCACCGACAAGGTTGGCGGGATCTTTAGGTTTTGTGAAGCCTTGGGATGCGGCTCTATACACTCCAACATCTATGGCCTCTAGGTACGCCTCCATGCGAATTTTCCAATAAGGAAAATCAACTCCCTCAAACATGGGAGGGGTCCATCCCCGTGGGACATCTTGCTCTAGGCGATTAAGCCTAATTCAAGGAGCACGAGGTTCTAATACCAATTGAAAGGATCAAGATGCCCAAGAGGGGGGTGAATTAGGCTAATTCTAAAACTCTTGCAATAAATAAGTCCTACACTTAGCCCATTTCACCCCCTTGTGCCTAAGAGTGATTCTATTGTTCTACCGCACAAAGTTTTGCACCCTAGGTTCCAATCATACTCTAGCATGGCAATTCTAAGAATGTAAAGATAAGTATTGAATTGCTCAAATGTAAATACTCAAAGTAAAGAGAGAGAGGAATATGGTGACGTTTTTCTGAGGTATTGGAGAGTGGCCACTCCCCACTAGTTCTTGTTGGAGCACCCGCGCAAGGGTGTAGCTCCCCCTTGATCCGCGCAAGGATCAAGTGCTCTCTATGGGCTGATTCTTTGACACTCTATCACTATGAATTGCCCACAACCGCTCACAAGATGACTTGGGTCATCCACAAGCTCTGCCGGATGATCACCAAGCTTCCAATCACTACTGAGCCATCTAGGTGATGGCGATCACCAAGAGTAACAAGCACAAACTCTCACTTGACCATGACAAGCCTAATGAGTAAGGTGGATGCACACTTGCTACTCCCTATGCACTAATGAGGTCCTTAATCTTGGATTATCAAATCTCAATCACCCCACTAGGCTCTTTCACTCCCTTGCACTCCAAGGTGTTTCTCAGCTGAACAAATGAGCAAGAGAGCTTCCATGGACGAGTGGGTTAAGTATTTATACCCCCTCATTCAAAACATAACGGTTAGAGGCCAACTCAGCAAACTTTGGGATGACCAGACACTCCAGTCATGGTGATCGGACGCTCCGGTCAGTGGTAATCATCGCTGTGTCAGAAGTAGCCATTGATACAGACCAGACTCTGTCCTGTGCCCGGTCAACACCCACCGGACGCATCCGATCAGCAAAATCCCTCTCTAGATGCTCTTCGATGTTGACTAGACTCTTACTCCCGAGCGTCTGGTCCAGTGTTCGATCACTATCTAACATCTCTATCGATCAAATGAACTGGCCGGACTCTCCAGCTGCGTCCGGTCACAACCAGACCAGCGTTCGGTCAGTCATTTGACCCTCCATTCACTTCTAATTCAAAATCCTTTGTGAATGAAGTTGACTCCAATTGATCTTAGGGCTATTCCTGAGCTACCTAGTGCTAGGTTTGACAAGTGTGCACCACACCTAATCTATTAGAATCACCTAGGTCAAGCTACTAGTCCATACCCCCTTAATAGTACGGCCAAAGTAAAAATAAAGTCCTAAACTACTCTAAATGTCTCTCTAACGCTAAGCGACACTTAGAACTAGTCTGTCCTTAACCTTGTCATCCATCTTTAACCTTGTCATCCATCCTTTGAAAACCAAAATGATTTCCATCGATAGGGGCATGAATACCATAATTTCCCAATCAATTTCTATTACCATGACCTAACGTAATTTTCCTCTGCAAAACACACGTTAGTCATAGTAATCTCGTGCCATCATTAATCACCGAAACCCAACTAGGGGCCTAGATGCTTTCAATGTCATTCATTCTTTGCTAAGGACTTGTTTAGTACATCTAGTAATTCCTCACATGTCTTAGGCTCATTCATAAAAATCAAATGGATTTAATGCTTGTATGGTACCACTATTATTTCTATGTTTGAAATGATCTAGTGATAATATATGACATGTTTGTGGGCTTGTGAACCTAGTGTTTAATCTTGAAAATAAGCTATAAGTGTTTAACACAACATTATCAAGATAACCCTTGCAATGAGGTGTGAAGAAGCTTACCATTAGATCAAACCGAGTTAAATATCTTTTGCAAGTGATCTAGATTCAACCAAATTTAGAAAAATGATCCTCACTTAACATGGTTTCACCCTCACCTATCTAAAATTTGAGCTCATCTTTTGTGGTAATTAATGCCAAAGGGGGAGAAGTAGTTCACAAAGATAGGGGGAGAGAAACAAAGATAAGATATGAGAAAAGAAGGGGATCAATTAAAATTTGAAGCACACAAGTAGGGGGGGCAAGCTCATAAACTTGTATGAGTAGGGGGAGCAAGCTCATAAACTTGTATGTTGCATTTGAATGTGAATTACATATGTTTACTTGCATGATACAAGTTTTTAATTTCAAATCCATGCTTGCATGGTGTATGCTACATTTTTAGAAAATGATTGATGAAATGAAAACTAGCATGCATAGGATGATAGCTAGATATTCACATGCTTTATCAAGTGGTACTACAACCTTGCTTCTAATGTTGATCTCATGAGGTATCTAGTGTTTTTATTTTACAAGTGGTATCTAGCAAACCATGGTGCTAAGGATGGTGTTCAAATAGCAACGATTGGTTTCACGCATCAAAGGTCCATTCTTTACACCTTAGCATCATTTGGTAGTCATTACTCTTCCACACTTCCTATCTATATATATATCCAAGCTTTCAAATCCAAACTCTTAGCACATATGTAGGGGGAGCTAATGCTACCAATTTGGGTTTATGAAACTTTTCCATATCCTTTACACATGGTAAAATGCATGGGCAAGCAACATAAATCCAAAAAGATTTTATTGAATATCTTTGTGAAGAGGTTGTCATCAATTACCAAAAAGGGGGAGATTGAAAGCCCTAGTTTGGT
This sequence comes from Saccharum hybrid cultivar R570, assembly GCA_038087645.1. Taxonomy (NCBI): domain Eukaryota; kingdom Viridiplantae; phylum Streptophyta; class Magnoliopsida; order Poales; family Poaceae; genus Saccharum; species Saccharum hybrid cultivar. The sequence goes on from JAQSUU010000542.1 coordinate 1,873,436, forward strand.
TTTGGATAATTGATGAAACTATCAACGAAATGTGGTCAGCAGCCCATCGAGGGGTATGCCCGTGATGGTGATTTGTCGGTAGACAGGTGCGCAAGACACGAACAGGTTGGTAACAGGACACAAGAAACAAGATTTATACTGGTTTAGGCCATCAGCATGACGTAAAACCCTACATCCTATGTTCTGTTATATTGTATTGAGTTGTGTGGTGTATGACCTGCCCTCTAGGGGACCCCTGCCTCTCCTTATATACTCTGGAGGAGGGTTACAAGTAAAGTATTCCATCCGGTACTATTACAATATCTAGTACAGCCTATAATCTTGCGATGTACGCCTTGATCTTACGGGTCGGGCCACCTCAGACGATGCGACCCATGTACCATCTTGTGGTACCGAGGGTTTATGCCCCCATAGCTAGTCCCCGAGCACCATGTATTCTGATGCGACAAACGCCATCTTAACCTTCTCCGAATAGTGAGGCTTGAGTTCTTGACGTCTTTAACTAGTCAAAGCGGCATCCGAGCAGTTGTTGCAAGCGTTGTTGCCGAAGAAATAGGTTGTCCGAAGAATGTATGGTGCTCTTGAGAAAACAAAAAGATTTCTCCTTCCTGGGAAGTGTGCCCACTTGGGTTTCTGTGAAGAAACGTAAGCGTATCTTGAAGCGTAGCGTCTTTGATCATCAGAGGTGTAGGGGTCAAAAAACAAGCACATTCACTGCAAGGTGAAGTGTGCCCACTTAGTCCCCGAGTCTGGTAGTAGGTGACGTAGGCACATGGTGCCAGGGTCTAAAAGAATAGAGCCCAAAGTCTTTAAAAACTCGATACTAAGATGCACTTGCAGGTGCATCGTACCGATGTAGTCCCCGAGCTTGCTGGAAGGCGAAGTATAATCCTTATAGCAAGGTCTAAGAAAATAATGATCTCTCAACTGTATGTGAGTCAAATTTCACATGTAGCCAAGGAAATAAGGCTTCGAGCTGTGGGCCTCAAGCTATGGTCGGAGAGTGGTCGAAGCAGTCCCCGAGCACAACGTGAGATGCGGTCGATGAATCCCCAAGCACTAGTCAGGTGGTCGAAGGCACAGTCCCCGAGCGTTGGTCAGGTGGTCGAGGAAGAAGTCCCCGAGCGCTAGTCGGGTGGTCGAGGAGGCGCACTAGTCGGGTGGTCGAGGAGTATAACGTGCTCGGTGGTCTGAGACAAGATGTGTTTGCCAGACCAGTCCCCGAGCATGGTTGGAGGCACGGTTCGAGTGGTGAGAGCTTAGCGACGAGAGCTCAACGAGGAGCGGCGAGAGCTTGCCGACGAGCGGCGAGAGCTCGGCGATGAGCGGCGAGAGCTCGGTGAGAGCAGCGAGAGCTCGGCGAGGAGCGGTGAGAGCTCGATGACGAGCAGCAAGAGCTCCACGAGGAGCAGCGAGAGCTCAGCGACGAGCAGCGAGAGCTCAGTGATGAGCGGCGAGAGCTCGACGACGAGCAGCGAGAGCTCGACGAGAGCTCGGTGACGAGCAGTGAGAGCTCGGCGAGAGCTCAACGACGAGCGGGGAGAGCTCGACGAGAGCTCAGCGACAAGCAGTGAGAGCTCGGCGACGAGTGGCAAGAGCTCGATGACAAGCAGTGAGAGCTCAGCGAGGAGCGGTGAGAGCTCGGCGATGAGCAGCGAGAGCTCGGCGAGAGCTTAGCGACGAGCGGTGAGAGCTCGATGAGAGCTTAGCGATGAGCAGCGAGAGGTCGGCGAGAGCTCGGCGACAAGCAGTGAGAGCTCGGCGAGGAGTCCCCGGCGTGGCCAGAGACATGGTTGAGCAGCGAGAGCTCGGCGACAAGCCTGACGAGGAGCGATGAGAGCTCGGCGAGGAGTCCCCAGCATGGCCGGAGACGTGGTCGAGCAGCGAGAGCTCGGCGACGAGCCTGACGAGGAGCGATGAGAGCTCGGTGAAGATCCTGCAATATAAATATGTAGAGCGGTAGTACGTGATGTAGGAATATATTAACTCTGGAGAGAATCAGTAACGATGAAATAGTATATGATGCTCAATAGTCAGTTGCAAATGAGCATGATGTGATAAAAGCAACCGGTGCTTTGTAAACATCAGTGTTGATGTGAGGTTTGTGTTTACACTTAGCATAAACTGCCCAACCAGTTAGTATGTAGCTGAGTTTCCAGCCCTAGCTTGCCCGCGTTACGCTGAGCGTGGAGCCCGTGTGCGTGTGGATGGCATCACTAAGGAGCCGCTGCCAACCACCCATAACGTAGAGGGCAGACGCTCGTGCACATGTGGGGAGAAGCCGGAGACAGGGCCGTCTCTAGAGACATCGAGCGTCAACGTGACTGGTCAGGGATTCGCGTTAAGCATAGATGTATGTCATCTTGGTATACATGGACAAATGTTATTTGAAGAATAATCATGACGAGGATGTTGTGGAGAAACATCGTAGCAAAAACATGATGAGGACGTTGTGGAGAAACATCGTAGCAAAAATTGTATTAAATATAAATATTGGAAGTGTACTTAGCTTTAGTCGAGACGTTGTCTGGTCGGTGGTGATGAAATTGTCCGGCCCTCGAGCTTTCTGATCCGTCATGACGACGGCATCGCAGTTGTCATAGCGTCTTTCCTTGCGGCGATTATTATTGCGATGTGGCAGGTGGTCGAGGCAAGAGGCCGTGGTCGTAGTCGGAGCATGTTGGTACTGCTCTCCTACCACTGAAGTCACCGAGTCCATCATTGTCAAGTTAATTCTCGATATTAATCCCAGTGAGCTCTAGGGCGATGTTAGCGAAGTAGATCATGAACGAGGGAGATGTCGTTACATGCAGAAAAATCAATCTATATTAGATATTCGAAGAAAAGACTGATCCAATCAACAATGTAGAACGAGAGATATAGGTGATGTTTATACCCCCACAGCTAGTCCCCATCGTTTTTAGTAGAGAATTAACGAAAAAAATTCCATCTGGCTCGCTTGGGAGTCTGTACACACACCCCTACCTGGCGCGCCACTGTTGACAAAATGTGGTCGGCAGTCCATCGAGGGGTATGCCCATGATGGTGATTTGTCGGTAGACAGGTGCACAAGACATGAACCGGATGGTAACAGGTCACAAGACACAAGATTTATACAGGTTCAGGCCATCAGCATAACGTAAAACCCTACATCCTGTGTTCTGTTATATTGTATTGAGTTATGTGGTGTATGACCTGTCCTCTAGGGGACCCCCGCCTCTCCTTATATACTCTGGAGGAGGAGGGTTACAAGTAAAGTATTCCATCTGTTACTATTACAATATCTAGTACAGCCTATAATCTTGCGATGTACGCCTTAATCTTACGGGCCGGGCCACCTCAGACGGTGCGACCCATGTACCATCTTGTGGTACCGGGGGTTTATACCCTCACAGCTAGTCCCCGAGCACCATGTATTCTGATGCGACAAACGCCATCTTAACCTTCTCCGAACAGTGAGGCTTGAGTTCTTGACGTCTTCGACTAGTCAAAGCGGCATCCGAGCAGTTGTTGCTAGCGTTGTTGCCGGAGAAGTAGGTTGTCTAAAGAATGTATGGTGCTCTTGAGAAAACAAAAAGATTTCTCCTTCTTGGGAAGTTGCGGTGAATGTGCTTGTTTTTTGACCCCTACATCTCTGATGATCAAAGACGCTACGCTTCAAGATACGCTTACGTTTCTTCACAGAAACCCAAGTGGGCACACTTCCCAGGAAGGAGAAATCTTTTTGTTTTCTCAATAGCACCATACATTCTTCGGACAACCTACTTCTATAGCAACAACGCTTGCAACAACTGCTCGGATGTCGCTTTGACTAGTCGAAGACGTCAAGAACTCAAGCCTCACTGTTCGGAGAAGGTTAAGATGGCATTTGTCGCATCAGAATACATGGTGCTCGGGGATTAGCTGTGAGGGTATAAACCCCCGGTACCACAAGATGGTACATGGTTCACACCGTCTGAGGTGGCCCGGCCCGTAAGATCAAGGCGTACATCACAAGATTATAGGCTGTACTAGATATTGTAATAGTACCAGATGGAATACTTTACTTGTAACCCTCCTCCTCCAGAGTATATAAGGAGAGGCAGGGGTCCCCTAGAGGACAGGTCATACACCACGTAACTCAATACAATATAACAGAACATAGAATGTAGGGTTTTACGTCATGCTGACTGCATGAACCTGTATAAATCTTGTGTCTTGTGTCCTGTTACCATCCGGTTCGTGTCTTGCACACCTGTCTACCGACAAATCACCATCATGGGCATACCCCTCGATGGACTACCGACCACATTTTGTTGACAGAAACCTGTGGACTAATCCTTGTGCTAAGTATGTAGACAAGAAAGGATGGTCCAAAGCCAATTTGTGGAGCTAGATGATGGTCAAGGTGATGATGATGACCAAAAGAGATGATCAAGTGCTCCAACTTAGAAAAGAAGAAAGGGAAAAACAAAAACCAAGTGTTGATCAAGGCAAAGGTATCAAATAGTTTTTGTTTTGACACTCAAGACACCAAGTGGGTGTGAGTGTATTTAAGATATATAGTCATACTATTAAGAGGGGTGAAACTCGTTGTGAAATGTGGTTATCAAAGTGCCACTAGATGTTCTAATTCCTTGCATATGCATTTAGATTCTAGTGAGTGCTAACACCCTTAAAAATGCTTGTGAAAAATGCTAACACACATGCACCATAGTGAGACACTTTATGGTTGGCAATATAGAAGCAAGGGCAAAGTGAAAGAAGTTAAAGTTGTTGTCACAGGGTGACTGAATGCATCCGATATAGGGATTGGACGCATTCGGTGTCCAGCCCTAGCACGAGCCAAGGTGCTGGGGAGATCGGGCTCTGGCTTGAGGTGGTGACCGGACCCAAGCAGATCACTATTCCTATGTCCGGTCATGGTGACGTGGCACGAAGAGTGAAGCCTGAGAGGATCAAACGCTAGGGCGCGCTAGGTCACCTACATCAGACACGTCTGGTCTACCCTGAAACCTCCTGGTGTAGTTTTTCACTGTGACCAGACTCTAAGTGCATCGTGTGACCTGACATTGAGCGTTGCGTCCGGTTAGAGGAGGTGGCACGCATAGCTTCAAACAGCTAACGTTGGGTGTGTCTAAGGGTGGGCAAAATACCCGATACCCAATTCCCAAACCCGAGTTACCCGAACCCAGACCCAAAGTACCCGAACCCAAATTACCCGGTCATAATTTCGGATAGTGATTGTAAAAAAACTCGAAATTAGTTTGGGTAATTTGGGTAATGTTTTCCAGTACCCAAACTACCCGAATTACCCAAAATATCTCAAATATTTGCTCTTCTATTCCTAATATGAAGACATGAGGTAGTTCAATGCCATATAAATATATTATTTGGCATGAATTAATGTAGATTTATGCTAACTTGATCAACGATTTGTTGGTAATTGATATGAAGACATGATGTGATTTAAAAGACTATTATTTATTGCTTTAAAATGGTACTTGAATTCTTCCAAAATGGTTAGTTTTGTCAATTGTGAGTATATCGGGTAAAACCCGAACCCAAATTATCGGGTACCCAAAATTCTAGGTAATGCTTTTTCAGGGTAAAAATCGGATAGCAATTTTCAATACCTGAATTTCCAACTATCCAAATTACCTCACCTGAAATTTTTGAGTAACCTGAATGCCCAGCCTTAGGTGTGTCCAGTCGGCACAGAGTGGCTCTGGGAGCTCTCTGTACTCGACCTGACTCTGCATTGAGGAGCGTCCGATTGTTTTCTAACATTGTGTCTGATCAAATGTGTCAGAGCGTGACTAAGTTAGCCATTGGGCGCAATGGCTATTTGGTCTGAAGAGTGACACATGGTAGCATTGTTGCAACTAAACGCATCTAGTCAGTATGCAGTCAACCTAATGAAGGGGTATAACGGTTCTATTGTTTGGGGGTGTCTATAAATATCGTTTGGCCAGCTTGGGCTTACACTCTTAGCCATTTTCTATTGAGAATACAACCTAGTGAGCCTAGTCAATCCTCTCTAACTCATCTTGCTTGATTGATTCATCATTTGGTGAGATTGGAGAGCATCCAAATGCATTGCTTTAAGTGATTGCATCTAGAGGCACTTTGTCGACTAAATACCATCAGCAATCCACTGAGGGGTATACCCACAATGGTAGATTGATTGGTAGAGGTGCACGTGATCAAGAACTAGATGGTAACAGAGACACAAGACATAAGATTTATACATGTTTAGGCCATTAAGATGACGTAAAACCCTATGTACTATGCTCTGCTGGTTTATATTGCTGGCTAAGCCTGGGATCTGTATCTCTGTGCTGACTAGGGGACCCTTGCCCCTCGATAGGGTTACAAGAAAAGTATCCTAACCATCTATATGGTAGGTATTCTATTTGGATTATAATATTTATAAGAGTCCTAATAAATGATATCTTCAAGATGCCTTGCGGTGCACGTCGATCAGTGTCGTGTGTCGCACGCCTTGATCTTGTGGGTTGGACCACTCCTGATGGTGTGGCCCATGTCCCTACCATGGGTACCTAGGGTTATTCCCCCCACACACTTAGGGATTGTGTTTCACTACAGGATTCACTTGTTACTCTTGGTGGTTGCCGCCACCTAGATGCTTGGTGTAGCGAGGATCGTTGAGTGGATGAAGGTGCTTGTCTCTACTCCAATCGTGGTGATTGTGAGAGGTTCTTGACCTTTCCCTAGTGGAGAGCCAAAAGGTACTCTATTGGATTGCGTGTGTCATTGAGTTACCCTCACTTTGGGTAGGTTCTTGCGGTGCCCAAGTGTGGGCTTGGTGTGGTGCCAATTAGCTCATGAACCACCAAGTGAACGGTCAACACAATGGGGATGTAGCTTGCCAAAAAGAAAGTGAACCACCGAACAAATCTTGGTGTTCATATTGTGATTAATATTCTCTTGCTACGAGTGGTACAAGCATCCTACTCTTCTCCCTTGTATTAAATTGTTTCATACTTGTTGTAGTTGAGTAGAGTAGGTCTCTTGCTAGTTTAGTTGAGTAACTTGTTTAGCCTTTTGCTATTTGTTAGCTAGCTCAACTAGAATAAGAGTAGTGACATAGCCTTTGATTGTACCTACAGATCATAACAACTAGAATTATTGGTATAAGTGGCGTGTAACCCTTATAGAGCTAGAGCGAAATTACAATTCACCATTTAGGTTACTAACCCTTTGCTCTGGTGAATTTGTAGATAATTTTTATAGGCTATTCACCCCCCTCTAGCCATTTAGGACCTTTCAAGGGGGCACGTCTAGGGGTTGATGACCCTTAGATCTTATATTGAGTCTTACACCACATGTTCGGGTTTGAGGTTTTGCTTTAGACCAATCTATCTTCGGACAGTCGCCTTCTTCGGTTGTGAAACCCAACTTTCATGATCTTAATCATACATCTATAGTTGTCACTTTCATTGAGTTGCATACTTTTGAGTTCTTGCTTATGTTCTTTGTTTTAGTGACAGAGATTAGCCTTCTTAGTGAGGTCAACCAGATTAGTGACACGATTGATAACTAGAGGAGTCATGGTACCAAGATTGCAGCATTTAGGTCTTTTGAACCGAAGCCAGATCGATGTGTCATGCTCCACCAAAATGATAATTATCATCACTTAATGGAAGATCAGGAACCATGTCCCCATCAAGACACTTCTAAGTCACCACGTCTCAACCCGTAACCAATGCCACCACGTGACATAACCGCACTATCTCCCACGCACACACGCCTACACGGGAATCGAGGGGTCACGCCCTCTTGAATCCTCCATGTCGACTCGACTGCCCAGATCCAAGCATCTAAAGTGATGCGGCCACATGCCGCCAGATTGACACCGTGTGGCAAGGCAGTTCGCCTTACGCAGAGCACAACGCACCGAGTGCGTTGAATCCCTAGCTGGCACAATGACCGAGAAATATCAAAGTACTACACTAGCTGGTGGTAGTGGGAAGGGCGTGTTGATGGTCGTTAATGTCAATCATAAACCATTAATATATTCTACATATATACTTAATTCCATCACCAAATATAGGTATATGGGTTTAAACTAATGAATTCCACGAACTTTGGTGAATATGTGAATGCAGGAGGATTTATCTAGAAAATAGCCTCGGGACCATTGTCATACACTCTAAACAAGCAAACTGATGACAACAAGTGATTCAACTCGTGAAAACTGCAAAAGGCAGCTTAATACGGAGTCAAGGACCCACCCCTTAGGACAGTTCAGTCCACTCCAGAGCCTATTCACTCTCCGCCGCCTTGTATGCGTTTCTAAGATCCACACCATTGATTTTAAGGCAATTTTATGTCAGTTTATCCACCGGTAATCGAGGGAGTTGATGCGGATCGATGAAATGGAAATGTCTTGCCCCCTACTCCATCTCCCCTATATAAGGCGCCCCCTACCCCCTCCAGGAGCTCTCAAGATGTAGAAGTAGAATAGTTAAGTTGAGGGTTAGGGAGAGTTGAGCCATGCTCAGGTTCTGGAGAAATCTTTAGAGTTCCGGTATGTCTTTGTATCTTACCTTTGCAAGACTTATGCTTTAATATAGTTATCTTCTCTATTTACTTTTATTCCTTTTATGTGTATGGTTAGAATAGTCATCATATCTTAGCATGGGTTCTCCACTCGCATCGAGTGTTCTAGTTATCGTACATGGCTAGAGTAGTAATCGGTAGTATAGATAGGGTGTCTAAACTATAGGTTACCTGAGATTGCGCCCAATCCTATGGTTAGTTGTGGTAGCCCTAGAGGTGACAGCTCTATCAGGCCATTGCAATCCACCACATTATGATTGGTGTTCATAGAGCTTTAGGCAGCCTTCCCCTAACTACGCTTTCTCACCCCCCCTCGAGAGTTAGAAAGGTACTGTTGCTCCAAAGTGTTATTGTGTGTGATCACTATATCTACCCATGAATTAGTTATATCCTATAGAACCAAAGTAATAGAGAAGTATTTAGGAACCTTGAACTCACCCATTGTCCTCTCAAATTAGCAAAACTGCTCATTTATTTTATCATGAAATTCTCCTATGTGTGTGTCATTATTCATAACTCTGATCATTACCATCACTTACCCCCACTTTAGTCTAGTTGGTATACTAGTTTGTAGATACATGATGGTGAACTATCAACTTCTTTAACCATTGTTTCCTTATGGATAAATACGATACTCTAGAATACTCCTAGGTGAAAGGTACAGCGGTATCCGTGCACTTGCGGATTTATCTGTGTGCGTTTAAAAATACCAATAGAGCGCGCGTGCAGAAACTGCCCCACTCACTGACAAGCTAGCCCCACGAAGGGCCCTTAGGGCTCCTCTGGCCATGACACTAGGAGTTCAAAGGCCAGCTGATGGACTGCATGTGGCCGCTCCCGGGCTAGAGGATCAAGAGTGATGGGCACTACACAACGGACCCACCAGCGGTCTCTAGCCTCGGCGTGTAGAGTGCCTTGGTCGTCACAACATGCAGCCTAAGCCCAGATAGCCTATCTCTGAGCCCGTTGATAGGAGTGAGACATAGCGCAATACATGGCACCGAGCCAACTTGCCTGACCCACGGCATGCTGGGTAAGCAGGGCACCTCATAGAGGCCTAGAGCTAGCAATCCCCCAAAGGATTTTTTAGGCCCTCGCTCAGGCTCCACCACTTTCAAGCTCACCGAGGGTGCTACCCAACCTAGAAGTCATGAAGGTTTCCCTTCACATCCTTAGGTGGACATCTGACCTAAGTCTAGGAGAACTGCACCTCCTTCATCGATCGGTTAGCCACGTTCAAGGAAAGCCCTTCATCGCCATCCTAGGGATGACCCAGGAGGCCATAAAGGGCTTAGGGGCACCTAACGAGAGTTTATCATAGGCATATGTTAAAACCCTAATTAAGGGCATGACAGTCCAACTAACCCCTTGATTGATTCTCTAGACCGGCTAGGGGCTTGGGAGCTACACTCATAATGTGCATTCGCGCGCACAATTCGGGCCATCTACGGATGGTTTGATGTGTCTCAAGGGGCTAGCTCCTGAGGAGGCCTCTCGGTGGTCAAAGGGCGAGGCCAAGATGCCTTGCCCCAATCTGAGCTGTCCCTTGCTCAGGGGCTCAGCCAAGTGTTGGCGGTCCTTAGCGATCAAATTCGATCACCAACTAAGATCCAAAATAGGAGAAGTAAACAAACTTATAACACATATGCCTTTACTATTGATATAGTTCCACTTGTATTGGAAAGATAATGTTTTGTAAGACATATATTTGAATACAAGAGGAAAACAAGACAAAAGGCACAATCAAGCAAAGCGTAAAGTAGAAACGCACAAAGACATGAGAGAAAGCCCAATCAACTATCAAATCTGAGCCAAGCACGGATGTGGTGGCGATCCAGGCCCAGCCAGTAGCCCACAGCGCGAAGGTAGTGCCGAGGTGGGCCGGCCCTAGCCACACCACGGGTGTGGGCGCACCGCCCCCACCACCTCTTGGCCCCACCTTGCGCAGGCGATATGCACCTAGGGTGGGTTCAAGATAGTTTCCATATTTTTCTCCCATAAACTGACATCAGTCATGTATAAAAAGAGGAGTAGAGCTCTCCTCCAACATACACCTCATTTGGAGCCTCTACACCTCACACCACTCTTGTACTCTTTTTACATTTTAGTAGTATTTGGAGCTAGCAAGAGCTACCTTGGAGAGCTTGGCTCCTTGGAAGAAAGGAATCTTGGTATGAATAATATGAAGAGTCCTTCCATAGTCTTGCTCTCATTTTATCAATATAGTTATGCTTATGAACTAGAGTATAGTTTTCATGTTATTATCTTGACATATGAACTAGCATATAGTTTCTATGTTATGAACTTAACAAGTAGAACTTTATGCTTAATCTTTCATATAACTTATATGATTAGAATTAGAGCTAAGTCGAGGTGGTAGTTCATTGTTCCTTCGGGTTTGCCCATGTCCTATGCTTGTCAATCCATAGGGTCGAAGTCCCGAGGCGTGGTGCCGGGATGCACGAAAACCTTCAAAGGTGACAGTGCTCCACAGTTGAGGGGTAGGCGGTAGGTGGTGATGGCCCTATCCATCTCTTGTAATCCCCCATGTTCGGGTATTCATATAGGAGTTCGTAAAGTCTCCCACTGGCAGACCAGTGCCTGAAGATCTTCCCGTCCATTCTTACACTTAGGTCCAGCTCTAACCATGTAATTTGTATGAGTATCAACTATTCTTTGCATGGCTATATTAGAACAAGCCTGCTCCATGTAGAAATATTCTTTTATTCTTTGTTTCTCTTTTATCCTCGAGGTTGGCCCAAGTGTGTGTTCACTATCCTGCATATACCATGCTTACCCCTATCATAAACCTTGGTTCACTTTTCAAGCATGTAATCTTTCTCATATCTATACTAGAATCTTCACACCATGCCTTCCTTTGGGAAAATATAAATAATGATACACTAAATACTTTCGGGTGAAATGCTATAAAGATAGATCAGTGCGCTTGTGTATATTTTCTGTAATCATTGAGAACTATTGTGTTGGTGTTCCTTGATAGCATCACTAAGGTTTACTAAATCTTAGTGATGGTGCTAAGAAATACCAACAGATATTTCTGGCGCCATTGCTAGGGATGGATTTTATCTCCATACTTGGTGATTGTGCTAAGAAATGCTAACACCAAGGCACAGGGAATTCCTGGCCTAGGAGAGCCTTGACCGAGCCAAGGCCCCCATGGTCACCCCAACCTTGCCTCAGGGTGCACATCCACCCTGAGCCAAGACAGGAACTAGCCCCAAGAATCTGTCGGGCATCTAGAGCTTAACAGGCGCAGAAGCGCCTCACCACCATCCAGCTCCACAATCATGAGATGGTGTTGGCCACTCTCTTGGCAGGGTCACACTCATAGCGTGATGTGTCAGGACAAGGAACACCCCTAAGCCCACAGAGTGGGAGGGTCTAAGCCCACTTGGTAGCCCCTCCGAGCGGGGGGAGGCACCTAGCATGCCAAAGAAGTCGGGAGAAGGCTCATCCAAGGGAGGCATGACTACAGCAGATAACACCTAATGGTCAGCACTTGGCTATTGTAGTAGCATTAGGGAGTGGTTGTGGTTTTGTCAGCCATCAGCTATAAGACAAAGGTGGGACCCAGCAGTGCCAACATAAAGAAGACCGAAGCATCGAGCGAGAAACCATAGAGAAACCATCCTATTTGTACTCTCATCGCCTTCCTGGTATATAAGGGAAGGCATGAGCTCCGATAGAGGGATCAGAAGATCAAACAATGAGGTGGTCGACCGGACCCAAGAATATCCTAGATAAGCATATGCTCCCTCCCTACACCTCTCTCTCGATTCCTCGATTGTAAGAACTCTTGATTGAGCATTCCTCACATGAAGAACACATCCTACTAGAGGTAGGGCTCAGAAGCCTGAACCAGGATAAATCTCTTGTGCTTTTGAGTGATTAAGCCATCGGAGGCACACATATAGATCCACGTCGAACAACCCAGTGCTTACCGTGGTTACAAACCCACAACAGATGATCAGTCGAAGAGGAAGTCTAGTCTATCGATGAGGGATGATGAGTTGATGAGAGACGACGAGTCAACGAGGAACTCTAGGCCATCGATGAGGGACGCCGAGTCAACGATGAACTACGAGCTACTGATGAGGGACTATGAGTTGACAACAAACTCTAGGTCATCGACAAGGGATGACGAGGATCACAACATGCTAATGACGAGTTCCATGGCGGGCTGACGATGAGGGCCGCTATGAGATGACGAGTCAATGAAGGCGCCGCAAGTTTATACTGGTTTATATACATTGCACCCTATGTCTATTGGAGAATCTATCTCGTATGGTCAGGTTTACAGGGGCATCAATAAAGCTTGTCTAGAAGTCTAGCTGCGTATTGTGTTTGAATTTATAAGGTATGCATTGAGGGCTCCATACCTTGCCTTATAGTCTGATATGTAGGGTTATAGATAGAGTCCTAATCAGTTTACATAAGGGTTTCCAACCGATCACAAGGAAATCTATCCAATTAACATGGCTTGGCTTCCATGGTGGGTCGTTTGCTTTCCAAGCCAATGACATGCTTTGTCCGAGTCGGGCTCTACCTTTGACAGCTTTAGCCCATTCTAATTTAAATCGACTCTTCTTTAGACAGTGAAGTACTTGGGATCCATAACACTGATAACAACCCACCCGTGATGCGTTGTAGGACCACTCGGTGGCGGCTCAACAAACCCTAGCCCTGACGCCAGGGAGGTACCCGACGTACCTCTGTAGGGAGACAGTGTCTGGATCAGTAAGTTTTGAATATATAAAATAGGAAATTTACAAAGGATGTTGAAGAACCCATCTATTTTAGGATATTTTATTGCTAAGAATAATTAAATAGAAAATATTAGAGCATCTCCAATAATATTTTTAAAACTCACTCTCTAAGTACACATTTAAAGAGTTATTTTTTTGAATAAAATTCATACTCTATATCTTTTCACACTCCAATAACTTTTCTATATCTTGTATGACACTTTAGAGTATAAGAGCATCTCTCAGAGATTAGCCAAATCATTTTCTAAAGGTAAATTTGGCTATTATTAAAGGAAAAATGTCTCAAACAGACTCTGTAAATGACACTCTAAATTTAGTAGCTCTTCGTCCCATCTCATTCGCTCTCTACTTTTGGATAGCCTACCTCACTAGCCATCCAGCCTTGTAAGGTGTCAACATTATTCCCCACGAAATGACTCCACTTGATGTTCTATCTCTTCATGCAACGTGTCCACATTATTCTTCACTAAGTCCATGCCATCCCATATTAATTACAAAAAATATCCACATCATCTCTATCATTTGCAATACTTTTAATATTTAATCTATTAACATACAAGTCATCTACATATGCTATTTGTTTCATCACATATTCCTCTATAATATAACTAAATATTCTATTGGTTTTTCTTCTATTAGCTTACCGATTTTTACCAGAACTGATACAACAAAATAACACGCGAGTCAAATTCTCACATATATATATATATATACACACAGTATATAGAATACTATATAAGTAATGCTATTTATATAATAGATTTATTTTTAACAAAATCCCGCGGCAACGCGCAGAGTATGCTACTAATTTATTTTGATCAGAAACCATTAGTCATGTACACAGTATAAGACGCCATTTTTGATTGGGAATCTAACGATTATTAGAAGCACATGAGGCACAATATCGTCAAATCCATTGCAACAAGTGGTCGTACATGACACCACTTGTAGTCTATAAACTTAAAAGGCACACGTCTCTGTTGACACCAGAATTTGGTTCGTTGCATGAGACCCCATAATTCAGAATACACCGAGAAGAGCCGTGATGAGTGCAAAATTGGCTAGTCAAGACGCTGATCAGAGTCAGCTAGATTTCAATAACATCAACATCTTAGGGAGACTCCAGTAGCAAATGGCATTGTTCGGGATCAGAAAAAATGACGGACTCCACAGAAGGGAAAGTTTGGAGTCCAAGTTATCTTAAATTAGGATGTTTCTTTTTTTCCAAGTTTTGTGATCGGTTTTGTTTGACTAGGACTCGTAGTCAAGCCTTAGGTATAAATATTGAACCCCGGCTATCATAACAGACATCTCCATGATTATTCAAAAATTAGTACATTTACCTTTCGGCTTACGCTACCCCTTATGAGTAGGAGTACAGTAGATTTTGGTGAGTTCTTCGGCAAGCAGGGTTGCCATCGGTTAAGTCCGACCTTTGGTTCATCTGTGAGTATCTGATACGACTTATATTTTGTTCGTAAGCCTGCATCGGTTAGGTCTGACCGCTTTTAAGCTTGGTATAAGTTAGTTATCATCAGTTAATTGTAAGGTTACATCAGTCTGGCTCGTATCTCTTACAATTACTGAAACAAGTTACCATCGATTCTTATCAAAAATTTGTACAGTTGCATCGGTCCGGCTAGTATCTCATACAAATTTTGATATAGATTAGTTATCGGCTAAATCTGTTAAGATTGATAGGGTTTTCTGGCCGTTTTTAATAGATTTGCTAGTTATTGATCTTGTTATAATTAGTACCCTTACTATTTGTAACAAAATCACCCCTTGCCCGATTAAGATTGAAATGAATTCGCTTTATATCTTTTTAAATCATCATCTAGTTGCTTTACCTTGTTTATACCTTGCTATGATGATGGTTTTGGATAGCTCAGCCGCTTTAATCCAATCTTGATCGAAGATAGCATGTGGTCAAGGCATGTTTAACCCTAGGTAAGCTTGCTAGTTGATGAAATCTAGTCTAGAACTGCTATGCCATCGATCCGATCTACCCCCACTATTAGCACTATAGATTAGAAATCATTAGTTAGTAAGTCTTGCTTATGGTCAAACATAGTCTCTGGCTGCATGTTATGTCTGCATCGGTTATTTAGCCGATCGCTTGTGCTTTCATGGTCGTAACATGTTTTCATGATTCCATTAAGCATGTATAGATTCATATTCTTTGAAGATTTAATCTGTTATCTTTATCATGGATGCATCAGTTTGGCTCGAATGCCACTGTTAGAGATAATAGGTTAGATTTGATAGGTGTATGGATTTATCCACATTTAATAGTCGAGTGTTTGCATGTTGCGAGTCTTCTTTCACTGGAATTAGCTGTTTTAGTCGATAGCCTACCCCCATTAAGAACATATATTGGCTATTCCTATGCTTTTACTTATTTTTACCTTGGTTAAAAGCTAATATGTTTCTCAATTAATATGAATGCTCTCACTCCTATCTTTTTACATCTTTAGCATGTTCTCATGATCATCGGCTAAGTTAGATCTATGCAATTGAGTAAATGATAATTGCCGATATGCTCGTTTTTGCTTATCATGCATCTTGAACATGCTGGATATTGACTCTAGTTGATAGCCTTATTTCATCGGCTACTTAGCCACACATTTGGAACTATCTGGATAAACACCGGCATGTTCCATCTTAAATTACCGATCAATCTTGTCTCCTTGTCAATTACAGGGTCAAATTAACTGGCACACCCTTGGTCATGACCATCTGGTCTGGTCTCCTCCTAAGTTCGAGGAGAGCTCGGGATCTGCTCCACGCGGTTTCTCTCAGCTAGCTTCATGTGCTGGCGGTTGGACGTCACTTTTTGCCGTCGACACACTCTTGTCACGCCCAGTGGGACCACAATCATCAACATGGACAACAAAGCAATCCTCAAGGTCAACCTTGAAGACCTACCTGATGACCAGAAAGCACTCATTGAGCAGGCGACAAAGGAGTTCCATGAGAAGTGTCTATTGTCTTACAGCAGGACGCGTGATTCAGTCGTCCAAAAAACTCCCCTACCAAGCGTCCTCCTGCATGAGCAAAGTGAAGATGTTAAAGCAAGAACTACTACTCATTTGGTCCACAAGACTATTCATGAAGCCTTTACAAATCACAATAAGGTGTTAGCCAACACAATTGGCAATGTCTTGAAGGAAGTTTTCTTTGGAGCGCCGGTTGATCAGGTGGGACCATCATATTTCAATGGTTATAATCCTTTGACTATTGGAAGCGGTTTGCCTAGTTCTAGTCAGCAGCCGAATGGTGGGCAGTGTCAATAGCCACTAGTGTAGTAGCTTCTAGGAGGATAGGCTCAAGATCAAACCGTGCAAGTGGTAGGGGGAAAGGTCAAGCCCTACCAATGGTAGGGGGTAAGGTCAAATGGCAGGGGGCCAACTGCTAGCGTAGCAGTCACCACGTGCCCCTACCATTTAGATAGTATAGCGGCTCACTGGACACAACCAAGCTTATTCAATCCAATAGCCAACCTCTCTAGCTACTCAGCAGGTTACGCAATGGCTGACTCAAGGGAGATTTAGTACTTTATATCAAACGCCTTAGTCAGCCCATAAAATTGCTCCATCAGTGTAGAGGATCATCAAGAATGTTGATCCTAACTACTTCAATAGTCGATTCTAAGGATATACAACTCATAATGCTCAGATCGACTATCTAGAAGGATATCACCTGGTTTCTAATGCAAGCATGTATGAGCTTATGCCACACCTTGGGTATCAAAATCCTTATAGTTATAATGTGCAATAACTATGGCAATCTTAGGTCCTAAAGCAACAGTCTTTATCTCAGGGTCAACAAGTTCAAGTACAAGGCTATCATGCTCAGATTCAAGGGCAGCCAAGACAAGGAGTCGCTGGCACAGATGTTGATGAGTTTGTCAATAGAATAACTGCTATGATGTAGAGCTAGTTTGGTCTAAAGCCCAAAGGATAGGTCAGCTCTTACCAGCGCCCATACCCGACCTGGTATGATATCGTGCAACTCCCTCCACACTATAGAGTCTTAGATTTCTCTAAATTTACTAGGATAGATGAGTTGACAACCATGAAATATATCAATCGCTATCTCGATCAGCTCAGAGAAGCATCTGTTGAGGAGGGACACAAAGTTAGATTCTTTCCCTTGTCCCTATCTGGACTGACCTTCAGCTGGTTTTCATCACTTGAACCCAATTTGATCACTGGATGGGCCGATCTGGAGAACAAGTTCCACACAACTTTTACAGTGGGACAGGAGAGAAGATTACAGACTTGACATGCATGAGGCAGAATAATAATGAGTCAGGCTCTGAATTCATTTAAAGATACAGAGAAGTAAGGAGTAGTTGCTACTCATTAAATCTGTCTAATGGCCAATTTGCTGAATTGGCCTTTTAAGGGATGTTTTCATTAATTAGAGAGAAATTTAATGGCCAAGAGTTTAAGAGTTTGGCCTATTTAGTTTAGAGGGTGTCAGCTTTTGAGAGTCAGCATCGGTCCCTACGTAGAGAGAAATATTTGAAGGGTACTGCTGCTGTGTCTGATCCATATGATGCAAACTCTGATGAAGATGATGAAGAAGTTGCAACCGCCAAGTGGACATGGGACAAGGCTCCTGTATCTTGTCCATGGGTGAAGAAGATAGAAAATACCTATGACTTCAATGTCAAGAAAGCCGATAAGATCTTTGACTTGCTACTAGAGAAGAAGCAGTTAAGATTACCTGCTAATCATGTGATCCCTTCGGCTAAGGAACTTAAAGGGAAGAAGTACTACAAATTTCACAATGCTACTAATCATAATACTAATGAGTGCATAATCTTCCGCTTACATATTTAGAAGTCCATTGAGTAAGGAAAGATCAAATTTAAGCCAGCCAAGAAACCGATAATGGACATAGATAAGCATCCTTTCCAATGGTGCATATGGTAGAATTTCAGTTGGCTAAAGGAAAGACAAAGGTCTTGACATTGGCTAAGGCCAAAGAAGATGGGTCAGTTGACCCTAAGGTTCATATATCGGCTAATGAGTATAAGAAAGCTAAGTAGCAACGCGATCAGCAAAAGAGCCGATACGAACAATGTGAGACATTCAGAGCTGGTGTTGTGCGTCCTCATGTAACTTCTAGAATATTGTTGAACAAGTGGCAACACCAGAAGGTGAAGGACTACTAGTACTGGTTTGAAGAAGAAGAATATGAGCGTTGATGCAAAGAAGAAAGGTATGAAAGAGAACAAGCCAAGTTACATTGGATCTGTCTTTCTTCAGACATTGCTAGAACGAAGGTTTGAAATTGCCCACAAGACATAACTACCTAAAGTACAGTAATAAATATTCAGAGTTTAGGCAATCTCAAGCCAACTGCCAAAAGTTTGAATTATCAATCTAACGACATGGATCCATGCATAAAAATGAAGGAGTTCATGATCAGCTAGGTAAGCGTGCATATGATAAAAATTGGGTCAGCCATGATGAAGAGAAAGAGTATGTCTGGTAAGAAGGCCAATGGTATTTAGGAGGTCTAACAAGGAGCCAGAAAAGAAGCATCCAACGATTGAGGAATAGAGAATTAGAATCTTAGAAGTATAGCAGACCTCGAACATGGCGCATCAAGCAAACAGCTGATAAGGGTAAACCATCAGCTGATATTAATGTATTATTCACCCTACCTACAGAATCAAACACCCCTTTGAAGCATGAACACGGGAAACATAAACGCCCCCATAGCGAAATTGTGAAAGAAGACGCCACCAAAGACGGTGATGGACGTCAACAGCCGATTCAAGCAGTCGGCTCTAAAGATGTTTCTTAAACGGATCCCCCGATCAATTATACAGAGGGGAAGTTAGGTCAGGGGTTTACATCAGTTAATTTACTAGAAGAAGTTGATATTAGACCTGGTGATAGACCGAGGCCAACATATGTAAGTTCTAAATTGGATCTTGACTACAAGCAAGAATTGGTAAATCTTTTAAAAGAGTATCGAGATTTTTTTGCTTGGGAATATTACAAGATGCCCGGTCTTAGCCGATCGATTGTAGCACATCGGCTACCTATTAAAGATGGATATCGACCATTTAAACAAGCCCCAAGGAGATTCAAATCTGAATTACTTGAGGATATTAAGAAGGAAATTACAAGGTTATACGAGGCTAAGTTTATTCAACAATGTCGATATGCGGAGTGGATTTTGAATATAGTCCCCGTGCTCAAGAAGAACGGCAAATTGAGGGTTTGCATTGACTTTAGAGATCTGAACAAAGCCACGCGAATGGATAGTTACCCAATGTCGATCGCTGACCTTTTAGTAGATGCAGCATCAGGACATAAGGTCATTAATTTTATGGACGGCAACACGGGCTACAATTAAATTTTCATGGCCGAAGAAGACGTTCCTAAGACTGCTTTTAGGTGCCCTAGAGCTATTGGTTTGTATGAGTGGGTAGTCATGACTTTCGGCCTAAAAATGCTAGTGCAACTTATCAGAGAGCTATGAATTATATCTTTCATAAGTTGATCGGCAGAATAGTTGAAATCTATATAGATGACATAATTGTGAAATCCAATAGTTATAAAGAACATCTGGCTGACCTATGTCAGACTTTGGAGTGCACAAGGAGACATGGCTTGAAGATGAACCCGAGCAAGTGTGCTTTTGGGGTATCAGCTGGAGAGTTCCTAGGTTTCATGGTCCATGAGAGAGGGATTGAAGTTGGGCAGAAAAACATAAAGGCTATTGATGAAGTGGTGCCACCAACAAACAAGACCAAGCTTCAATCTTTGATCGGCAAGATTAATTTTATCAGAAGATTTATCTCAAATTTATTAGAAAGGATATTGCCATTCTCTCCCTTGTTGAGGCTAAAAGCTGACTAAGAATTTAGATGGGGCGACATACAACAAAAAGCATTTGATAAAAATTAAGGAATATATGAAGTCTCCGCTAGTGCTAATCCATCCACAGCGTGGTAAGCCTTTTAAATCGTATGTATCGGCTGATGACCATACGATTGGATCGGTCTTGATGCAAGAATTTGAAAGAAGAGAGCGAGTCTTTTTCTATCTAAGCATAAGGCTTTTGGATCTAGAAATGAGCTATTCTCCTATGGAAAAGTTATGCTTGTGTTTGTACTTTTCATGCACTAAATTATGACATTATTTGTTGATGACTAAGTGCACTATGGTGTCTAAAGCCAACATGATCAAGCATATGTTGTCAATGCCGATTTCGAATGGGAGAGTTGGAAAGTGGATTCTGGCATTATCTAAATTTGACTTGAGATATGAGTCGGCCAAGGCAGTCAAAGGACAAATAATGGATGATTTCATGACTCGTCATCATGGACCCAGTATTAGATATGTGGAGCCGATGCCTTGGACATTGTTCTTTGATGGTTCATCATGTAGACAGGGTGGCGGTATCGGTATCGTTATTATCTCACCCCGAGGGTCAAGTTTTGAGTATGCGTATTCCATCAAGCCAATATCCACTGGTAACCAAGCTGAGTATGAAGCCATCCTTAAAGGACTTCAACTTTTTTCAAGAAGTAAAGGCCGATGCCATTGAAATATTTAGAGATTCCCAATTAATAATTAATCAATTGATCAGCCTTTATGAGTGCAAAGATGATGTCCTAAGAAATTACTATGAGAAGTGTTGGGGTTTGATCTACGAGTTCCCATGGTTACCATTAAGCATATTCTAAGGGCTCAAAATCAAGAAGCCAATCGACTAGCTCAGAATGCTTCTAGTTATCGACAAATTCAAGAGGCCTTCAATGGCGAGGTCATCACTGATGACTGCAAGAGTAAGATAATAGATTGTCTCAGAAACCCATCGTAGAAACTCTCTAGAAAGCTCAGGTACAAATTGATCAAATATGTGATGCTTGACGATCAGCTATATTATAAGATTGACGATGAAGTGTTGCTCAAGTGCTTGAATCCAGAAGATGTTAGGGTCCTCATGCGTGAAGTCCATGAAGGAGTTTGTGGAGCTCATCAAGCGGCTCATAAAATGAAGTGGATTATTAGAAGATTAGGCTATTTTTGGCCAACAATGTTGGAAGATTGTTTTGAATATTATAGGGGGTGCTAAGATTTCTAATGATTTGGTAATATTTAAAGATCACTAGCATCAGTTATGAATCCCATAATCAAGCCATGGCTGTTCAGAGGTTGGGGGATCAATCTAATTGGCCAGATTCATCCATTGTCTAGCAAAGGTCACAATTTCATAGTGATGGCGACAGACTATTTCACCAAGTGGGTTGAAGTGATCCCACTGAAGATGGTGACATCCCAAAACATGATTGACTTTGTTCAAAAACATATCATTTATTGGTTTGGGGTTCCTCAGACTATCACTACTGATCAATGGACAATGTTCATATCTGAGGAGTTCGAGAATTTTGCGAATAATACAGGATTTAAGTTATTGAACTCTTCTCCTTACTATGCTCAGGCCAGTGGACAAGCGGAGGCGTCCAATCAAACAATGATCAAGTTGATCAAGAAGAAGATATCGATCAGCCAAGGAAATGGCACTTAACATTGAATGAATCACTATGGGCTTATTAGATGTTATGCCATGGGTCAACTAAATGCTCTCCATGGGAGATCAGGACTAGATCATGACGTATTGAATTTCAAGAAAGCCTAATGGCCGATGACTACAAGGTTTTGATGATGGATGATCTGGAAGATTTAAATTGTCATCGGCTTCGTGCTTTGGAAAACATCAAGGCTCACAAGCTAAGGATTGCCAAATATTATGACAAGAAAGTTAAATCCAAGCAGTTCCACAAGGGCAAATTAGTTTGGAAGCTGATCTTGCCAACTGGGACCAAGGACAGCGCATATGGAAAATAATCTCCTAATTGGGAGGGGACTTATCGCATTACTCGATGTGTACCTAGCAATGCTTACTTCTATGAGACACTAGAAGGTGAAGAGTTCAACAAACACTTTAAGAAATATTATCCCAATATTTGGGTTGATGCCTGAATTAGCTGATTGGATTTTTCATCGGGCCTTTATAGCCGATATGAGAGGATATTGCCTTTAGAACAAAAATGGAGCAACCGTGACCCAGCCGAAAGAAAGATAGCCACATGCATCGCCTTTAGAGCAAAAAAACAAAATAGAATCTACCATGCATGAGGAAACAGAAGGGAAGAATCATTTCAAACATAGAAAGTTTATTCATTGATTTCCTGTCATGACCTAATGGTCGAGAAACACTTTGTTCATGATTTCTCCAGCCGAAGAAGAGAAGGCTATGGTGTTTGTAGCGTTTGAGAAATACTCAACCAAACTCTCATGATCTTCAGGATGATTGGTCGCTAAAAACCATGGGGAAGAAGTCAAAGCTCGTATCCAGAGCGGACATGTGCCACGGCCAGAGCAACAGCAGCACCATGCTGAACACCATGAAGAGCGATCTCCCTAGCATGATTTGGAACAT
Organism: Saccharum hybrid cultivar R570; assembly: GCA_038087645.1. NCBI lineage: Eukaryota > Viridiplantae > Streptophyta > Magnoliopsida > Poales > Poaceae > Saccharum > Saccharum hybrid cultivar. Next base: position 1,896,265 of record JAQSUU010000542.1, read on the forward strand.
CGTGCAGGCAAACCACCGGTATGGAACCCTTGGCATTGACTGATTGAGCAGCATAGTCTGCAGCCGATTGGAGACTTTCCAACTACGCTGACAAGGCTGGTAAATTTAGAGAAAGAGTAGTTAGAAGTCTATAAAATCAGGATTGTGAAGATAAGGGTCGTCGTAAGAGATCTCACCTATGATTCTAGCCTCGGCCTCAACCAACCTCATTTGGACGATGTTGGCCCTGTTCTCTAAGATGGTGAGGGCATCCTGCATCACATTTAGATGAAAGTCCATTTGTCCAAGATCGCGAACCGCATTAGAGTACAAGGCCCAGGCCTTATCTCTCTCTCCTAAAGAAGATGACAAGCATCGTCCCCATAGTAATAGTCGGAGGGCTCTAGGGACGAGCTTATTGGATCTACCATTTATGTGTTGTTGGGGCCAATGATCATACAGAGAAAAACACCACCATTCGAGTTGGCCCTGCACGTATGAAAAGTTGAACCAATCCATTCAGTAACCATGAGATCACGTTCATCCTTACCCTTGGAGGTGGGAACGCTGGTGTGGCGGCATGAGCTTGTCGGGGATCTCATCAGTGGATCGCTTGCCATTCTCCATCTCTATGAGAAGAGATGATGATTTTGGATCTAAAAGACGAAAGAAATGGTTCGCACTAGAGGCACAAGAGATTGAGAGAGGGTAGATTCGTTTCTCATCCACAACCATGGTTCGTATTTATAGCCTAGGGGATGCGATGGTAGACCTCCTAGGGGTTATGCGATTAGAATCAGTTATGGAAATGGATCGTCGTTCCAAAGATCGAGGAGATAGCTCACGAAGAGTTAGGGAGCACGACGGATGAAATTCAAAATTTATTGCTTTCCATAATCATGGGCACCTCAGATCCTGGAGGTTTGCTACAAAGAAGATTACACCTGAAACCAACTAATCGGCCAAAGAAAGCTTCATTGGATTGAAGGGAGTCTAGTCCCCACAAAGTTGAAGAAACATGGACAGAGATCACATCGGCTAAAAGATGGAAGTAGCATTAGGGGGAAAAGGTAATAGGTCTATAAAAAATGTGCTAGTTTATTTTATAGGCTTCTTAGCATAGGCAGAGCGAACAAGGGGAAGGTGTCCACACATTCAAGTCCTTGCAAATACTGGAACAGCCTCATACCGATGGTGAGAAGACTCAAATGATATCAAAAGAATTCTTCTAGCCACGGCTGCTGATTCCCTTGCTCGACAAGGCGCTAAAATGGGCGACACAATCGCCCTAAACACAAGAATTCTTCTGGCCTCGAAGGACTTTCACGATGAAGAAATGGTCCATGGAGAATCTATAACATCCCAAAAATTCACATTCAAAAATCACTCGCATTAAAAATTATTTTCAAATGCATTTCAAAAACTATAAGTCATCTGAGCTCTATGTCCTTCCAAATCTTATTCATCTTATATCCATCCTAATTACCTCTCTTCAATTTATATTCTGCTCCGTGGCATCGGCATCACCCACCCGTTCCTCACCTTTCTCTCCCTCTCTCTCGTTTCGCCTGATGCACGACAACGGCGCGTGCGTCGACCCCACCACCATCGCCGCCGCAGTGCACCCGCGCTTGGACCCCCTCGCCGAGCATAGCCGCTCATGTGCCACCGCGACATGTTAGCCCTACCACCTTTGCCTCGCTGCTTGCACCATGGGACCCACCTGTCTCTCCTTTCTCCTTCGCGTGCAGCAATAGCTAGCAAAAGCACAGAGAGCACCATAGCTTCACATACGCACAACAGAGCAACATCCACATTTATCATTTACCATGCAAGCATACAAGCAAGTGTCAGCAGTGCACCCACACATACACATATACCGATAGCTTATCCATGCATGCAAATTAGGCACCGGTCATGCATACAAATTAGGCACCGACCATACATGCAAATTAGGCACCGTCGCCTCGCTACATGCCGCACCACCCATCGTCCTTCGCTCTACAAAGATGCTTGCATGCCTCGCTACACGCTGCACCGCCCAAGCATCCAGCCACAGCGATGCCATTGGAGGCAAACAAGCAAGCTAGTGGCACATCCCCGCTTCCTAGCCAATAAAAAGGCACGCTGGGTTGCCCTTCCACAGCAGCAGCTCAGCTCGTCACTCGCTTGCCTGCTCTCGCTTCACTTGCCTCGCATATACCGTATACGGCCGTATGCACGAGCTAGGCTCGACCATCATCGCACGACGAGCTGAGCAGCCCATGAGCATCCCCTTGCTCTTCTCACTCTCCCTGTGGTCGTCTCTTTACTTCCCTCCTTGCCCTTGCCTATGTTGAGCCGCTCTCGAGCTCCACGAGCTCAACCATGGTGTTTGTTGGTATTTATTAACGCGAACAGAAAAGATCCGTAAGTGCACGGATACTGTTGTAGCTTTCACCCGGAGGGTTTTAAATATCGTATCCACAAGGAAACGTGTAAGTTAACTACGTGTTCTAACTTAACTAGAAAAGGTGAATGAGTTGAAAATATAAATAAGGTGGGAACAACTAAAGTTAAAACAAGACTAAAACGTAAGAGATGATCAATCTAGTATGGGGTCGATAGTAGGAGTATAGAGAGGATAAATCGATCAGGGTTTTCTACTTCCTACTTGGGCAGTGCACATCTTCTACTATTCAACTGGGAAATTACTATGGAAGACCGCAAACAGAGTATGAATCTACCACGTAATTATATATCCTGCTAGGCCTACAAACGGGAGGTGGACTATAGAGGACTCAATGAAGTTGTCACCTTCGTGATCTACCACCGATCCAAAATATAGGGTGCATCTACGAGTAACCCTAGTCTAAGCGCCACGCTTACACTACGAATTATACTCTAACCTAGTCGACTAGATTAAAGCGCTCAAAAGAGACTCGCAAACCAGAAGAATAATATAAACATGAATCTTACTTGAATCAGAAGTTGATTGCCAGAGCCTGAGCCATCTCAGGAACAAGCCCACATAGAGCTCGATCCCACCGAAGTACAAGTTGTTGAAGAGGCACCGACAGGCCAGCACCTCCTTCGAACTCCTCCCTCGCTCTCCATCTCTCTACTATCTAGAAGACTAGATCTATTCTAACTTGGGAGTTGAGAGGACATCCATTCGAGGGACACCTCTCTTCCCCAAACCCTAACTTTTTCTCTTAAAGGTGATTATGATTATGGATTGAATGAATTCCCCCAGAGAGGGGTCTGGGGTCTCGTTTATATAGCCCAGAGCATGGAACTGTGGCGCTTGGATCAAACCGACCTTCACGTGGGGTTAGGATGCATCCTTGGAGGCGGTTGAAGTAGCTTGCAAAGGAAGGAGCCGAGGGGCAGTGGCCAGGGGCCGGTCAGCCTACGGTTGAGGCTGGTCGGCCCCACCTAGCGGTGCCTCATGGTGGCCCTCCTCGTGGAGTCCTCTGGTGTCCTCTAGAAGCCTCTTGCGTATTCGTGACGTGGAGATTAGGCCAATTGACGTGGGTTCCTTCTCGTGGAAGATATCAATTCCTAAATTATTCTGATAACCCCCTGCAAAATATAGATTCACCAAAACTCATGGAATTTCGTTAGTTGAGACCCTAAACCTATGTTGGTGATCCTTTATTAGCCCTTTATATATTTATTTTAACCCTTTATTATGGTAGATAACCATTGTCAACAATTCCCCCAAGCTTACCTTTTGCTAGTCCCTTAGCAAATATTCATAATGGATCAGGAGTTGCTATAATGCTTTCATACCTCAAAAGTACACATGCGTTCAAACAAGAATTTTCCTCCGGATTAGGTCTAACCGCTCTAACCTTTAGACTTACCCATATTACCTTTAACTATGGAGCTTATTAGCCTTCACTTGGGTCTTGAGCAATCAAAAAGTTGAACAATCAAATCAAGCACTATGTCTCAAGCTCTTCATTCAACTATTATTTCAGAGTTTTGCAAGATTTTTAAAATAAAACTCAAAGTATATTTTGGTATGACTCTCTCAAATCTCTCAATATATGTGGTATTTTTGGATCCTCTCCAAGGCAAAGTAAGATTTGCCTTCTCTCATCCTACATCTAATGCTTTATCTGGAGCTTATAGGTATGGAGACAGCGTGTACATACTTGCAAAGCATATTTTATAAAGTCAAACAGTGGATCCAGAGAAACGAGGCATACGATCAAATCAAGAAGTGCATGTGTACGGATCAAGGAGTGGTTTATTTATGATGAAGGTGATAGTGGATCTAATTCTACTTTTGCTCCTTTCAAAGGAATTTTGATCTCTCTTTGAATAATTGAAGAACTTAGACTAAGAGATATTTTGGGCTATAGTTTTTTTTAGAGAGGTGGGCATCTAAGTACCCATTATTTTGGTAGGACACTTGTCCATGTTTTACTCTCTATATATTTCTCTTTCTTCTTTTTTTATAAATATATAAGCCCAGAACATTCTTGTCTATAATGAAAGATTGAGAGATAATAATAACCTGGAGCAACAATAACTGGGGCTTATGAAATGTATGGATAGGTGACAAAAATCCTATAAAACATGTGAGTGGTGTTCTCTCCCAGTGTAGGAGAAAAATATATTTGGTAGATCTAAAGGCATGTTGTTGCGTACTTCTAGAGTAGAAGCAGCATATTTGAGTGGAGTGTACATGATCCTGATTTTAAAAGTATGACAAGCCTCTAAGGGTCAACAGAGCTCGACAATGCTCAATGCAAGTACAAGTAGTAAAAAGTATGAATGGAGTTTTCTATCCTATGTATGGCTGTGGTATGAATTTTAAGCTTTGTCATACAAGTACTTATCATGGTATTTTAAGATTTCAAAAGATAAAATTCTCTAGAACTCTAGCATCAGTAGAAGCAAGATAAATAGCAGCTCAAACTTTCTCATATCATACTCTTCAACTACCTAGATTTAGATCCAGCATTTGCAACCCATAAGTTTCAGGCTCAGAGGTTATCTTAGGTCAAAACAATCATTTCCAAAACTCGGGAGAGTTCGAGGTTAAAAACTAGGCACTTGAAAGGAATTACGGCAGAGCAACTATTCATCATTTCCATAACAGAGATTATTCTGAGTGCTCTCTATTCACAAACTAATTCAAGCAAACTTGACACACTCTAACTAACACACATTATTACAAAATAGCACAATATAAAACAAATACTCGACTAGATAAAGTAGACACAATAAAAATTCATAAATATTAAAAAGTATGTCTCCTGACCATAATTATGTAAGTGTGAACCTTTATGTGCTCACTATTTTTTTCTTTTTGAATTTATTTATAGAAAGAAAACTTTAAGGGGGTAAGGATACTTACCTGGAATACACGGGGGTGCCTTCCCCCAAGCTAAATGTTGACGTAGTCGTTCGATCTTGCAATGTAGCAGACTGGCAGTGGAGATGTATGTCTTCTGTCAGAAATTGATTGATGTTGATGACTGATGAGACAGTGCTCCAACAATGGATAGAGCATCCACCTGCTTGTCAGCTCTTTTTGGTCCTTTAAATCTTGTGAAACTCAAATAGACAACAAAACTTGTAGAACATGTTAAGCGTTAGTGGTTTGGCCACTTAAGCCTCAGTTGTCCAAAGCTTTTCCTCTAGGCAGAGTTTCAGTGGGATTTCTTTCTCAATATTTTTGTATTTTTATATTTTCTATGATGCAAAAGAAAATGCAATATGATGAATGCATGCATATTTATTTTTATTTTTATGCCACCACGGTGAATAGTTCTATGAGTTTTTTACACACCACAAAATTATCCACATGGGGCTTTAGGATTTATGATGCAGCATAATATATATATATATATATATATATATATATATATATATATATATATATATATATATATATATATATATATATATATATATATATATATATATATATATATATTAATGCAATGCTAATGCATAAAAGTAAATATGCTAAATGAAAATTATTATGCAGAAAAGATAAATATGGATAACTACCGATTTTATCTCCCGACGAGGGTTCATTGTTTTAAGTCCTCTGAATAGAACTTCTCACCATGTTCATTCCTTAGGTGAATCATTTGGTCTTAGCGGTGGAGACCTTGATAACTGCACCTCTTGATATGGTGTTACCCATGTTCTTCATTCGTCCAGCAGCCGTTTGAAATGAAGCATTAATTGTGGAAGTTGACAGCATCTTGCTCAGTGTGCATGTTCTTATAGATCTAGGACCTTCACTTTGTAGAATTTGGGAGAGTTGACAAACTCATTCATGTTTTGTTCAAAGTGTGTCCTGCTCATAAATACAAGGTAGAGATCAAGTGCATGGGCTCTATTGGTGGAAAAACATCAACAGAACCAAAAGTTTTATTCGTTCTTCTCTAACCTTAGGCATGGTGAACAAGATAAAGTTAAAGTTATGGGTGATAAGATCAGAAGATGAGCATGAGTGTGAATATGCAATATTTTTAGCTCATTTGGTTAAGACAGTGAGATCAAGAGAGTGAAGCTAAGAACAAAGATTAAAGAACTGAACATGTTAAGTTGATCAGGTTGGATCAAGTGAAGTTATAACTTAAACATGTTTGGTTCTTCATTTATGTTCATACAAGGATCGAGAAAAGCTTTTTGAATAGTGATTATGTACCTCAAGATATTATTTTTGTCATTGAAGAGTGATGGTACTGAACCACCCTATGGAAGCTTCTCTTGTCCAGTTGGTTCTGCTCATGAATGGCTTGTCTTCACCATCTTTTTGTTCTCCTAATCTTGACATTCTTGTTGGTCCTTGTGCTCCCCTCATTGTCTTGAGAATTTCTCCATGATGGTATTTATCTTGAAGGGGCCTGGTGGAGATTTGTTCACCTCCTTTCATGGAGTGAGTGCTTTGATTATAGATCTTGTTTCGGGGCACTCATCTTCTTGTTCCATTGATCTCTTCATGATGCATGAGCTGTGTTTCCCTTGTGTTTGTTATTACTTTGATCTTTTTGCTCCAGACCTGGAAAGGTTAGTGACAAGAGTACCCGAAGGAATATTTTTACAATTATATCTCTATGCTCGTTTCACAAGGGCAGCGTAGCAGAAAGGTGAATACTCGTGTTAGGATCTAAAAAGTGCTTGTTTTAGGACACTAAGCTTGTCCTTGGGAAACCTTCAAAATGTGTTTTGGTGAAGTAGGTTCCTCTCCAACACCAACCTTAAGAGCACAATGAGATCTGCAATATTTATGATAAACATATGCATCTACAACCACCCTTTTGAATTTTTTATAAATACAAAGAGTGAGGGGGTTGGAGATCTTGAATGTGGGGAGGTTGGAGAGACCAATTGAATCGGGAGATGTCTTATATGAACATGGATTTAATAAGGTGGTTATGGAATAGATTCCATGCTCATTGATGTCATCTTTGTCTCCAATCTGAATGTTTAGAATTTCACTTGGATTGGTGACTCTTGAATTGGCCTCGTCTAGGGCTTCCTCCATAGCTGGATAAGTATCGTCCTCAAAGTCAAAGGGAGTTAAAAACTCACCATTTGCGTTTGAGCCAAGATTAGATTCTATTAAGGCTTCTTCCTTGTCCATCCATTCTACACATTCCTGCCAATGTCGTAGCATCTCTTCATCATCCATGTGGTCATTATGAGTCCTATGGTTTGGTTGTCTTAATGGATTTCTAGGATCATCATGAGACTTAGGAGGGAGAGCATATGAGAGATCATCGGGGTCAAGGATGGATTGAAAAATGGGTTGAGGCAAGTCATCTGATGTGGGCATAGAAGGGGATAAGATAGAATAATTTCCAAAATTGCTTAGCTCTCCTTCTATGGCATCGCTAGACATGCCATCCTTGCATTTCTTCCAATGTGCTCTATGAGGGAAAGGTAGTTGAGAACACTTTTTTCTAGATGTCATTCTATTTTTATATTGATCTACCAGCATCTTACAAAACTAGAAGTCTAAGCTATCATCATTACGTTGGGGTATTGATGTCTTAGGATTGACAGCTGAACCTCGGGATTGAAGTGGTTGTGACTTAGCTATCAAAACTTCCTCTTTTTGTTCAGGAGAGAACTCCTTCTTTTTCTTGGGGGGCTTAAAATGAATTTTAGTCCAGCGAGTGGCTTGACTAGTAATTTTTTCAAGCATGACCCTTGCTTCACTTGTAAGCAAATGAAGAAAAGCTCCTCTAGAGGATAAATCAAGAAATTCCCTAGAATCCTTGCTAAGACCTTCATAAAAATGTTGAAAAAGTATTGGGTCTAGAATGGCAAGGTCCGGCCCAATGAGGGTAAGGTCAATAAAGCGATCCCATGATTCGGCAAGAGATTCTTCTTCTAGTTGTCTAAAAGTTAGAACCTCTTTCTGTGGGTCATTTACTTTGGAGATGGGAAAGAATTTTGATAGAAATTCATTGCATAGTGTCTTCCAATCTCCTTGTGCACGTTCTACATTGAGTTTATACCAATGTTTAGCTTTTCCCGTTAAAGAGAATGGAAATAGCTTCCATTGGATGGTCTCATCAGACATGACCTTTATGTGAATGAGGTCACAGATCCGCTTAAACTCTCGTAGGTGCGAATATGGGTTTTCCTCAATTTCCCCCATGAAGGTTTTTTTCTAAACAAATTCTATGAAATCCGGGCTTATCTCAAAACCAGATGTTGTGATAGGCTTGGATTGTTCTGGTGGTCTAAGGTGTGTGCCCATAGGGTTAGAATATTGATAGATAGGAGTGTTATTATCCATGCTAACAAAAAAAGAATAGAAGGAATGAGGTGAAGGATAAAAAGAAAGAAGGTATGAGAAAAAAATTCTTTTTAGAAAACAAAAGGGTAAAGATAATAAAAGAGATATTTTTTCTTTTATGTATATATATTTATTTATATATTTATGTTTTCAAAAAAGATTAGGCTAGGTTCGTAGTCAATTCAGCAACCATTTTCCCGGCAACGGCGCCAGAAAGCTTGTTGGTATTTATTAACGCGAACAGAAAAGATCCGCAAGCGCATGGATACTGTTGTAGCTTTCACCCGGAGGGTTTTAAATATTGTATCCACAAGGAAACGTGTAAGTTAACTACGTGTTCTAACTTAACCAGAAAAGGTGAATGAGTTGGAAATATAAATAAGGTGGGAACAACTAAAGTGAAAACAAGACTAAAACGTAAGAGAGGATCAATCTAGTATGGGGTCGATAGTAGGAGTATAGAGAGGATAACTCGATCAGGGTTTTCTACTTCTAACTTAGGCAGTCCACATCTTCTACTATTCAACTGGGGAATTACTATGAAAGACCACAAATAGAGTACGAATCTACCACGTAATTATATATCCTGCTAGGCCTACAAACAGGAGGTGAACTACAGAGGACTCAACGAAGCTATCACCTTCGTGATCTACCACCAATCCAGAATATAGGGTGCATCTACGAGTAACCCTAGTCTAAGCGCCATGCTTACACTATGAATTATACTCTAACCTAGTCGACTAGATTAAAGCGCTCAAAAGAGACTCGCAAACCAAAAGAATAATATAAACATGAATCTTACTTGAATCAGAAGTTGATTGCCAGAGCCTGAGCCATCTCAGGAGCAAGCCCACGTAGAGCTCGATCCCGCCGAAGTACAAGTTGTTGAAGAGGCACCGATATGCCAGCACCTCCTCCGAACTCCTCCTTCGCTCTCCATCTCTCTACTATCTCGAAGACTAGATCTATTCTAACTTGGGAGCTGAGAGGACATCCATTCGAGGGACACATCTCTTCCTCAAACCCTAGCTTTTCTCTTAAAGGTGATTATGATGATGGATTGAATGAATTCCCCTGGAGGGGGGTCTGGGGCCTCGTTTATATAGCCTAGAGTTTGGAACCATGGCCCTTGGATCAAACTGACCTTCACGTGGGGTTAGGATGCATCCTTGGAGGCGGTTGAAGCAGCTTGCAAAGGAAGGAGCTAAGGGGCGGCGACCAGGGGCCGATCAGCCTAGGGTTGAGGCCGGTCAGCCCCACCTGGCGACGCCTCATGGTGGCCCTCCTCGTGGAGTCCTTTGGTGTCCTCTATAAGCCTCTTGCGTATTCGTGACGTGGAGATTAGGTTGATTGACGTGGGTTCCTTCTCGTGGAAGATATCAATTCCTGAATTATGCTGATAACCCCCTGCAAAATATTGATTCGACAAAACTCGTGGAATTTCGTTAGTTGACACCCTAAACCTATGTTGGTGATCATTTATTAGCCCTTTATATATTTATTTTAACCCTTTATTATGGTAGATAACCATCGTCAACAGCGTCGTCCATGCAGGAAGTAAGAAGACTCTTGCTAGCTTCTCTATCTCTCTCTCTTCCTATGCATGTGTGTATGACGTGTGGGTCCTAAGCTACAACTCTATCCAAATAGCACACACATAGTATATACTATGCACTACCAGCGAAGCCAAATATCCACGTGATCACCTATTCCTTAATCGCGCATTATTCTTTTTCACGTCATTAAATTTTGGTCATCTTGTAGAGCCACATGCCAACTCCTATTTCAAATATTATTCTTTCTAAATTTATCTAAAATCATGATCTATCTCTCATTTCATGATTTTTAGAGCTCATTTGAATTTATGTGATTATTTATCTATGTTTGTTTACCTGTTGCGCTCATTGCGTGCTTTTAGCTGACGAAGTGAACGGGCCGGAGAATGAGGACGTCAGAGGCGAGTATCGCGAGTTCGACGCTGAGAATTCGGACGGTCAGCAGGAGTTTGCCGAGGACACCGACAGAGGCAAGTCCAGCCTATTCCCCTTTGATGCATATTGATCCTATTTTTAAATACAGCCCGTAGAAGCCATTTTAAATATTGCATGTACGATTATATGTATGGAGTATTTTCGCTGCTTAGCTAAAACTCGTTTGAATAGCCATCCTTGAATTGATATTACCTGATAATTGTCTTGTTCAAATTTTGAAACAAATAATATGCTATGATAAAATATAATTATTTAGTATGCTTTGTATTTGATATTCATCATGAATACTCATTACTATGTCTTCTCAAACACAATGATTTTAAAAGAAAAACGGTTTGATTTGTAAAAATAAATTGTGGGTATAATGAAAGGGTTAATGAACAAGATATAGATGGTGATTACCTTAGAGATGGGGCGGATTGGTGTTCCTTTTGTCGGATGCCGTGGTGTTGGGGCTTATACCTTTTGTGGTTAAGCATTAAGATATTCGTCTTGTCTTGATTAAGGACTGAGTTGATGATTCATCTTGTCTAACTCATTTATCGTACAACCACTCATCTTGCATGGGAAAGGCTTAGTCTAAATCCCTCTAGTTGGTATGGCAATCACCTGAAGACAGGTGTGCAACGGGACACTAAGAGATGTATGTGAAAATTGATGAATATTGTATGAAATGTAAAGAGCGTTGTAAATTATTGTATTATGAGATATGGCCTTAGTGTCCCCGTTGTGAGCGCCATTACTTAGCTATGGAGGGTAATGGCTTTGATGGATCTGTGCTTGCACGACGGTGTTAAGCTATAGTATCCTGCTTGTGAGAAAAGTGTACAATCTCTACAAAGTGTAAAATTTATCTGGATAGACGTGTCCGCGGTATCGGACGAGTTATGGTTTAGTTTCAACAACTAGATGGGTTGGGATGAGTGAAAACATGAGAGCGAGTGTGATTTTGAAAATGAATGGTTGTCTACTATGTGTTGTGGGAACAAGGGTTCAACAACACATAAAATTATGACCAACCTTTTTTCAGAAATACTATTATATATGGAGAATATATGTCTTTTGCAAAGATATTTATAAATGAAACCTTGCATGTGTAAAAAAATAGCTCTATGCAAATAAATCGAGCCTTATCCTTAATATATATCCATATGCATATACTGTTATCCCAATCCGTAGGGTAAGATTGGATTTACTGAGTACTTTGTACTCACCCTTGCTTTGTTGAACAGAGGAAGATCTGAACTTCAACCCTGACGTGACGTACGAATAAGGTCGTGTCTAGACCCAACTAAGCCTGTAGAATTGGGATCCATCAGATGATATGTTGGACCTGTATTAGCGAGACCTTTTTCTGGGTCTGTTGGACCTGTATTGTGTTGTGGTTACTTTTAATTATGGCATGTCTTCATTATCTACGCTTATTGAGACTACTGCAATGAGACCTATCTGATGTAATAAATGTGTTGCTAGCCTCCTAGGACTAGTATGTATCACATTTGAGTTCCTGGTTAACTAGGGACACTTCAGGTGGTATCAGAGCCGTAGTTGACTGTAGGATGTGACCTTAGGCTTTCTAGACCAGTATTTTACATACAAAAGTATTTTCTAAAAAAGTTCTTATCCTCTCCCCTCAATTTAAAAAAAATATTTACTCTTATCTATTTCTCTCAGATGGCAGAAGGAGTTTGGACTAGTAGCTACTGTCTAAGTGTCGAAGGCTTTTCGAAGCTCTTGTATGCTACCAAGCAAAGGCTTGGAATCAAGGATCACTCGGAATATGAAGGCAGAGAATACATAGAGCATGAAACCGAACGGTGTGAAGTTACCGTGTATGTCGGGAAAAGTAAAGACTTTCCTGACATAGCTGAAGCATGGAGTATAACTATGACCGGATTTTCAGTTTGCAGATACATATCAAGCTGTTGCCCGCAAAGCCTTAAGGTACCAGTGCCAAACCTACGAGAAGCTCATTGCCTATACACCCATGATATTCTTTCCACCCCGAGAAAGAAACCGATCAATTTGGAGGACTCGCATGGACATCTTGCAGGGACGTTATTCACTCGAGGATGACCCAACTGTGGTATTCATGACCACCTATCTACTTGCTCTAGACGAGCAATATGATAAATATGCCTCAAAATTGAGGAAGTGCATCCACCATGCGGAAGAAGCCGAGATCTTGGTTAGAAAGCTCCATGTGCAGCTTGCAGAAGCTCAGACCCAAGCAACTGCAGCCGAGAGTCGTGAAACTACTATTTCTGAAGCCATGAAGAAAGCTGAGGATCACCATGCCCAGGAGTTGAAGGATGCCTACCTTGTCACTAGGGCCAAAAGAAGAATGCTAGCTTTGTAAGACCAAGAGCCCATAATCTTGGAAGAGATCCCAATCATGCCCCTGAAGACGGGAAAAAGATTGGCGATTGAAGGGCCATCAGCTCCCCCACCCATAGAAACCTCTCATGAAGCTTCGGAGTTGGAGCCTAAGAAAGAAATCCCCCTCCTCACCCAGCCACCACCAAAAGATGACGGTGACCCGCCTCTTGGTCCAAAGGAAGAACCATAGATGATGAAAGAATGATCCTTTTCAAACAACAAGGGAATAAAGCCATTCAGTTCGAGAAAGTTGAAGATTAGTTGTACCCAGTTTCTCCTTTTTGTCTTGGAGAAGTGAAGTTTACTTCACTTTTGTTTACCCCAAAGGAGATGAATCGTATTGTAGCACACATATTTGTATTATGTTATAAACCATCGTCCTATTCAAAATATATATTTGTGCTTGTTGGTTGTGCTAATTGAGTGCTTTATGTTGTACCCTTATGGGATAGCAAGTCTTAAAAACTTGCACCTTTTTTTAAAAAAAATATAACGCCTTAATAAATAAAACATCACTCAATAGATCTAATACTTATCTAATGCTTTCCCTCTCATCTCAACCAATAATGCCTCTCAAGCCAGCTACTCGCTCCCAACCAAGTGGTCGTGCAGCTAGCAGGCAAAGTCAAAATTCAGTTGATAGTCAAGCCAATGCAAATGCTGATGGTATCCGTAAAGATGAAGTGAGCCTGACCGGGAACCATAATGGAGAAGATGAATTGCCCTCTCCTCCAGCAATTGACTTAGCACAAGTCATGGCAACTCAAACCTGTCTTTTGGAGACTTTAGCCCAAGGCATGAACCGCCCTAGGAACAACCGTGGAGCTAGAGTCCAAGATAAAATGACTGAGTTCATGAGGCTTAAGCCACCCACCTTTGCTAGATCTAACAACCCCATGGAAGCCGATGATTGGCTTAAGGTCATTGAAAGGAAGTTAGACACAATCCACTGCAATGGAAGGGATAGAGTTCTGTTAGCAACTCACCAGCTGACATGAATTGCCCTTTCATGGTGGGAAGCCTATAGTGGAGCTGTGGACAATGCCAATACTATTACATGGCAAGAATTTGTGGAAGAATTTTGCTGGTACCACATTCTAGATGGAATCATGAAGTTGAAGGCTGATGAATTTCGTAACTTGAAGCAAGGAAACAAAACTCTGAGTGAATACATCTTTTAGTTCACTGAGTTATCTCAATATGACCTAGAATTAATCAACACTGATGCCAAGAAGCAGACAGAGTTCATAGAAGGACTGACCTGTGAGTTGAGTACTCTTATGGCCCCACAAATCTATCTAGACTTCAACACATTGATGAACAGAACCATTCTGACTGATGTGACCAAGACTGAAGAAAGAAAAGAAAACAAGCGCAAGTTCCTAGAGCATAAAGTTCAAGAAGGAGTTAGATCCTAGAGGCAGAAAACATTTAGCCAACCAAGTCAGCGAACTCAAGCCCCAATGCACTTTTGCTCTCCTGCAAGTGCCTCTAACCAGATGCGGCCATCGTATCAGCCTAAGACAACTTATCAGAATCAGACTTATGGTAAGACTCAGCCAAACATCACTGGTCAAGTCACTAATAATAGCAAAGCTTGCTTTCATTACCATGAGACTGGACACTACGTCACCAACTGTCCTTATAAGAACAACCCTGCAGTGTCCACCTAGTCCCACACTATTAATGAACCAAGACCTGCAGTGTCTGGAGCCAACCGGGATTTCCCTCGCAACAACACCAACACCACCAACAATAGCCAGATGGTGAAGCAACCTCAGCAATCTTATGGCCGAGCTCGTGTCAACCACATTTATACTCAGGATGCTCAGATTGCTTCAGGAGTGGTACTTGGTGAGTTCTTAGTCAATTCAGTACTTGCAATAGTATTGTTTGATTCTGGAGCATCACATTCATTCATATCATCAAGTTTTGCTAAGAAGCATAAAATACCCATAGTACTACTAAAGTTACCCCTAATAACCCAAACACCTGGGTCCGACATTAAATGTCATCTAGGTTGTTTAAATGTAAGAATCATCTTAAGTGGGGTAGTTTTCCTAGCAGACTTAGTAGTGCTCAAGTCCAAAGGAATAGATGTTATCCTTGGAATGGATTGGTTAACACTAGGGATGAAAACAAAAATGATAATTTCTGATTTTTGGAAATCGTTTTCGAGTTTTTTCTGATTTTCAGGCCTAAATGAAAATGGTAGCGATAATCGAAAAAATAAAAATGAAAATGGTAAAATTAATCAGAAATGAAAGCAAAAACGATTTTGCCCTCTTCTGACCGTTTTCGAAGATTACTGTATTTAGCCGGTAATTTACCGTTAGTAGTTACCGATTCAAAGTATTTTAGGTCTAGTTGGCCCACATCTAAGTATCCCATCTACACACGTAAGCATATAAAGCAAATATCCTTTTGAAAAGGAACTATACGGCAAGTATTTCATCTGTATAGAAACAAGAAGGCAATCACTCAATCATGTACTGCGTCTTAATTCTAGCTGGTCACCACGAACACGAACGAAATCTAGATTTTAGCTTGTTTCACACCAAAGATGATGTGAACCGCGGTTTTTGCTTGTGGTCTTGTCAATTGTGGCTTTATTTATTACTATTGTCATGTGAGATAGGTCAAGTTTTATGACTCTTCTCATGTTCTACAGTTTGACGTGTTTATCATTTTTTAGATATCGTTCTCATTGATTTCGATCATTATCGATATATTTTTTCAATCGACTACTATCGTTTTCGAAATTACCGGAATATCGATGTCGTATTTGTTTTCGACAATATCATATCGATTTCGTTTTCGAGAAAAAAAATGTGAAAATGAAAGTGATTTGGCCTCCTATCGATCGTTTCCAACCGTTTTCATCCCTAGTTAACACAACACAATAGAGTTATTAGTTGTGCAACCAAGAAAGTATCATTAGTTAACCAAGAAGGGATTAAGGTGAAATGCCAAATCTGAGGATCTAAAGTCAACCCAATGGTCTTCAACTTGGATATAAGGACCATAGAAAAAGTGCCAGTAGTGCAAGAATACCCTGATGTATTCCCTTAGGAACTACCTGGAATGCCACCAGATAGAGATATAGAGTTCATCATTGATCTTATCCCTAGGACTGCTCCCATAGCCAAATGACCTTACAGAATAGCCCCTGCAGAGTTAGCGGAATTAAAGCAGCAATTGAAAGAATTGCCACCCCTTAGGAGTAGGAGTAGAGTAGATTTAGACGAGTTCTTCGGCAAGCAGGGCTGCCATCGGTTAAGTCCGACCTCCGGTTTATCTGTGAGTATCTGTCACGACCTATATTTTGTTTGTAAGGCTGCATCGGTTAGATCTGACCTCTTACAAGCTTGGTATAAGTTAGTTATCATCAGTTAATTATAAGGTTGCATCGGTCCGGCTCATATTTCTTACAATTACTGATACAAGTTACCTTTGATTCTTATCAAAATTTGTACGGTTGCATCGGTCCGGCTCGTATCTCATACAAATTTTGATATGGATTAGTTATTGACTAAATCTATTAAGATTGGTAGGGTTTTCTTGCTGTTTTTAATAGATTTGCTGGTTATCGATCTTGTTATAATTAGTACCCTTACTATTTGTAACAAAATCACCCCTTGCCCGATTAAGATTGAAACAAACCAGCTTTATATCTCTTTAAATCATCGTCTAGTTGCTTTACCTTGTTTATACCTTGCTGTGATGATGGTTTCAGATAGCTCATCTGCTTTAATCCAATCTTGATCGAAGATAGTATGTGGTCAAGGCGTGTTTAACCCTAAGTATGCTTGCTAGTTGATGAAATCTGGTCTAGAACTGCTATTATAGTTGCCATCGATTCGATCGACCCCCTACTGTTAGCACTATAGATTAAAAACCATTAGGTAGTAAGTCTTGCTTATGGTCAAACATAGTCTCTGGCTGCATGCTATGTCTGCATCGGCTATTTAGCTGATCGCTTGTGCTTTCACAGTCGTAACATGTTTTCATGATTCCGTTAAGCGCGTATAGATTCGTATTCTTTGAAGATTTAATCTATTATCTTTATCATGGATGCATCGGTCTGACTCGAACCCACTGTTAGAGATAATAGGTCAGATTCGATAGGTGTATGAATTTATCCACGTTTAATAGTCGAGTGTTTGCATGTTGCGAGTCTTCTTTCACTGAAATCGGCTGTTTTAGCGGATAGGCTGCCCATTGAGAATATATATTGGATATTCCTATGATTTTACTTGTTTTACCTTGGTTAAAAGCTAATATGTTTCTCAATTAATAAGAATGCTCTCACGCCTATCTTTTTACATCTTTAGCATGTTTTCGTGATCATCGGCTAAGTTAGATCTATGCAATTGAGTACATGATAATTGCCGATATGCTCGTTTTTGCTTATCATGCATCATGAATATCAACTCTATAATCGATAGCCTTATTTCATCGGCTATTTAGCCGCACATTTGAAACTATCTAGACAAACACCAGCATGTTTCATCTTAAATTACCAATCAATCTTGTCTCCTTGTCAATTACAGGGTCAAATTGACTAGCACGCCCTAGGTCACGACCATTCGGTCCGGTGTCCTCCTAAGTCCGGAGAGAGCTCGAGATCTGCTCCACACGGTTTCTCTCGGCTTGCTTCGTGTGCCAGCGGCGGGACATCACTTTTTGCCATCGACAGTGTCACTGTCCTAACTACCTAACTCGGTCCATATACTCCGTCCATTTTTTCAAGTGTCATATTTGGTTTGTCCTAAGTGAAACGTGTATATCTTTGACCATTGATTTCAAAAAATTATATAGTTTCATGTCATAAGATTTATATTTTTAAATTATTACGAGAAATACTATCATAATATATAATTCATATACTATCAAACTATAAGATTTTTAAAAATGGTTGGTCAAAGATTGTAATATTTGACTTAGGACAAACCAAATGTGGCACCTAAAAAATGGAGAGTATGTAATTAGTATTAGATAGATATATATACCGCATTGTCAAAGTTTTGACCATTCAGTGAAAGAGAGCCTAATTGGAAAACTCAATAGTATTCCCCACTAAATGACCCCACTTGATGTCCTATCTTTTCATGCAAAGTGTAGACATCATTCTCCACTAAATTCATGTCATTCCTTATTAATTACAAAAAATATCCACATCATCTCTATCACGTGCGATACTTTTAATCTTTAATCTATTAACATACAAGTCATCTATATATGCTATTTGTTTCATCACCTATTCCTCTATAATATTATTAAATATTCTATTGGTTTTTCTTCGGTTAGCTTACCGATTTTTTACCAGATCTGATACAACAAAATAACATGCAAGTTAAATTCTCATATATACACAGTATATAGAATATCATATAGTAATGCTATGTATATAACAGATTTATTTTGAAAAAAAAAACC
This sequence comes from Saccharum hybrid cultivar R570, assembly GCA_038087645.1. Lineage (NCBI taxonomy): Eukaryota > Viridiplantae > Streptophyta > Magnoliopsida > Poales > Poaceae > Saccharum > Saccharum hybrid cultivar. Next base: position 1,914,817 of record JAQSUU010000542.1, read on the forward strand.
CGGCAACGTGTGGGACATGCTTCTTTCTAATAAAGTGGATGGATATAAAGAAACTCTTGGAAGTTGCTCTGAGAATCCATTTTCGCTAATCTCCTGTGTTGCTCTAATCTTCAAAAGTTGAGGCTAAAAAATATTGGGTCGGATTGAGGCCAAACACGGCCCAGGCCGGCCCTACTCCCTAGTGCTTGACGCCTAGACCTCAAAGCATCACACTACCACGCACCATCGTCCTCTCCTTCGCCAGCGCCGCCGAACCCGCCACCAGCCTTCTCCCTCCCTCGAAGCACGGAAGGAGCTCTCACCTAGCAGCCATCTCTGGCGCGGCCGTCCACCTCCTCCGTCCCCTCCTCCACTGTTATTGGATTGGCGTCGGAGTGGAGATCAACCCGGGCTTGGAATTTCCTTCGTTGGTAAGGAACCCTAATTTGGTCGGATGGGATTTTCATCTTCGACAACGCCCGCGAGTTCGATCGACCTCAGCTGACGCGAGGGATTGGAAAGCTAAGGTGCGGGTGTAGCTAATTTTCTAGGAAGATTGGGGTTTCAGCTCAAACCCCCATGCTCGACGCTGAGGACGACCCTGGCGGGAGATGACGAGGATCTTCGTGCAGCGCGGGACCGCCGGCTCCTCGTCCAGCTCCGGCCGCTCGGGCTCGCAGCCAGCGCAGCAGCAGGCAGCAGCTGCCCGGGAGGAGGAGTTGCCGCTGCAACCTCAGCCACAGCTGCCGGAGCTATTGGCCATAGATGATACAACTGAGCATTTAAATGAGGGCAGCGAGAACAGCAGTAGCAGCAATAAGCCTTTGAGGACGGATGACACCGTTTCAGAGAGCTCGCGCTCCGCAGAGGAGAGGGCTGCCAGGGAGAAGCCTCCTAAGGATGACTCTAATGTAATCAACCCTACTTTCTTAGTAGAGGAACTGATAGTGCTCCAGATCCCTGATCAGATTGAACATGGAGATTCTGTGCCGTCAGGCACCAGTTCATCACAGATGGCGGGTGCAGCATCGCACCCGCCGCCGCCGCCAGCTCCACCTCCAAAACCATTGTTGGGGAATAATGGGTTGCGGAGAATGGGGCCTGGAAGTTCGAACAGTGTGCGGATTGGATCTTCAAGAAGGCCAGTAGCTTGGCCACCAGTGGCAGCCCGGACATCTGTTTCAGGTTCTCGGCCTTCTTCGCCTAGGTCACTCATTGATGGCGAAGGTTACAATAGTGCTGATGAACAGGGCCCCTGTTACCCCTCGAGTTATGATGATTTGGTATGATTTTCATTTCTTGTTTTTCTTTTTATATGAGCTTTAATCCCCCCTATGACATTTACAGCAGTACTATATTCATCACCATTTATTGTATAATGTGAATATAATACTAGATGTTTAGCATCCTTGTAGTTAGACAATATGCTCCTAGGTAGCTTGGCTGTGTTTTCTATGTGTATGATGATAATTTGAATATGAATTTTATATATTTCCTCCTGGTGTCAGATAACAGAAACATTGTTCTTACTTTAGCTACCTTTTTTTGTGAATATAGGCAGGCACAAATCTTGGTCAAGAAAGCATCATTTTTTTTGTTGCTTATATAGTAGCGGTTTATGTTGTTACACAAGTCAGTATAGTATTGTAGGTTCATATTTTTCGCAACTTCTATCTAATTTGTTTTGTGCCTCAGGAAAGGGAGCGTATGTTTGAGCATGACCTAAGGCGAGTGAAAGGGTTGGAAATCAGAAAGATGGCCGAGGACGGGAACTGTCTATTCAGAGCTGTTGCTGATCAAGTTTATGGAGACGCAGAAGCTTATGACATGGCTAGGCAGATGTGTGTTGATTATATGGTAGGTTTCATCTATGCATCCAGCAGTAATCTTCTAGTTTATATCTTGTTATTAGGGCAATCTTTTGCTTACCCAGTGCTTTTAATTATAATAAATTAATTATCAAAGTTCTGACATGTCATGCCATTTTTGCAAGCCGTCTTCATATATTGCACTTATTTATGAACATTAAAATCCTTAGCTTCATTAGTTTTTACGCTGTCGTGACTCACAAGTTTCTTAGGGCGTCACCTAGTCGCCGCCTAGGTGTCTGTTCGATTTTCTAAGTGAGGCGTCAGGCTTGCCGTGGCTTCCGTGCTCATGGCGTTGCCTCACCCGCCAAGGCGTCGGATGGACGCTGCACACGGGAGAAAAAGGTGCCATGCGCGGGAGGAAAAGGCGTCACACGCGGAAGAATGGTCGTGGGAGAGGAAAAGGCATCGCATGTGGGTGGAAAAGGAAGGGCGTGCGCGCAGTGGAAGGGGGGGATGAGAGGGATTCACACGCCTACACCTCTACGAGGAGGTGCCTAATCTGGAATCCTGGGAGGGAAAGAGAGGAGATAGGGAAAGGGAAGAAGGCGGCGGAGCACCTGGAACCCGGCTGCAGAGCACTTGGAACCCAGCGGCGGCACCTGCACACCTCCATCCATGACCCCAGCTCCTCCTCCTTGATTGGCGACGCCTCCACTGCCTTCTGCTCGTAGGTCCGTCTTTTTTCTCCCCTGTTTGCTTTTCCTTCCCCATCCTTCCTCTGCTCTGCTCTGCTCATTACTTTGCTCTGCTTTGCTTCTTCATTTGCTTTCTGCCCCCTCCTTTGCTCTTCCTGCCCCCTTTCCTCTACACTACTCAGGCTGCTCTGTTCTGCAGTTCTGCTTATGCTTGTGTGAGTGCATGTCTGGTGCTCTGTTGAGGGATGAAAGACTAATTTATTACTGTTGAGAGATGAGGGATTTTAGATTTGTTATTTTGCTACTTTATGTTGTGCACTAGTACTTAGTAGTGCTATTTAATATGGTATATTGGTGTTACATGCTAAGAATTGACAATATTAAGGTATAATTTGCTTCTAAATTCTATTGGTATTATATATTAATATGTTTGTACGGCACCAAAGTCAAGATAATAATGTGAGGAGAGGCAGAGGAAGACCGAAGTTGACATGGGGGGAGGCAATAAAAAGAGATTTGAGAGAATGGGATATACCTAGAGATCTGTGTCTGAATAGGAGTGATTGGAAAACAGCTATCGACGTGCCTGAACCGTGACTGAGGGTGCTTGTTGGGTTTCAACTCTAGCCTACCCCAACTTGCTTGGGACTGACAGGCTTGGTTGTTGTTGTTGTTGTTGTTGTTGTTGTTGTTGTTGTTGTTGTATGTTTGTACGGCGTCGCCTTGCCGCGTGCTTTAAACGCCTAGGCGTTTGGAAGGGGGTGGCTCACCGCACTTCGCCTTACCACCTTAATAACCTTGGTGACTCATGAGACACAGTTGATGTGAGGTAAACATTGCGCTGAGAAGTTGAGATGACCAAGTTTGCAATCAGACTGTTATGAAAATGGTTGCCACCTGGTTCCATGCTTCCAGCTGGTAGCAAGTAATGATTTCTGCCTGGCTAGTTAACCGGCTCCAGCTCTAATCTTGGTAGGGCATGGATGTTTGCAGAGGTGGTTTCCCGCAACTTGACCCAAAAATCTAGGTAGGGCATGGAATGAGTCATTACAAAATTGGGGTTATGCCCGTTCCCAGAAAAAGGTTTCTGCTATTTTCATTACCTTTTGGCATATTAAGAATATTATCTATTACTATATTTTCTGTAAAAATGATGCAAAACCTTGCTAAATCCTATGAATCTTCTGTCTTGAGTTAACAAAGAAAGTCCCAATTCAAGCCTCAACTTATGGGCGTATGGCCTATCTATCTTTTCAGGATTCGTCTCCACTTCAGTTTTTTGTGTTATTTGCCCACTTGTCTCCTTTGATAGTTAGCCATTTGGTATGTGATGGAATCATTAAGCAGTAAGGATTATTATGTCTTTCTATCTATGAGACCAAACATTATTGTTAATATGGGTCTACTAGGTTGTAAAAAAGGAACAAGTGTTTTCTTCTCCAAATTTGAGTATCTGCGTGTGTATTATATGTGATAGGAGATGAAAATGGCGCGGATAAACCAAATCATTTTTCAAATTTATTATATCATTTCTGACCGTTTCCAATTTTACAAAAACATAAAGCTTGTTAGTTTTAACTGATTTCATGATTCTTCTTTTATTGTTTTTTATCCTTTTTATTTCACAAATATGGAGAAATCCTTACCATTTCCTATTGTTTCGTATTTGTAACATCGTTTCTGATCATTTTCATCCTTGATGTAACCAGATATCTCTCTGCATGCATTACCATGAATTCTCATTATCGGTTACTCCGTTATCCATGCAGTCGAAACACTCATCGCCGTTTTCTATTCCATTTTCAGGAAAGGGAACGGGATCATTTCTCTCAGTTCATAACTGAAAGTTTTACATTATATTGTAAGAGGAAAAGGAGAGATAAGGTTAGTTACTAAATGTATGCTATGCAAATTATTTGCTTCCCACCTCTTTATTAGTTCATTTTCTTTCCCCAACCATCTAAGTCAGTGCGGGTAACCTAATATGGTGGTATTATGATGTGATTGTGTTCAGTTCTTTTATATAACCTTGTGAGTTGTAAAACCTATAGTTTTTTGGTCAAACAACTGTTGTACATAAAATTTTTTCTTCTCCTGGTGCTTTCTTGTACCCTGTGAAGCATCGTGGACCTATTTGGATCTGCATTAATATTTACTAATACATGCCTACATGCAGCAGAGCATTGATTTTGTCCTAACTTTGGAAACCTTTCAGCGATATTAAATAAGCGCTGAATTGGATACAGTGAGCAGCTGCCTTTATAATATTGACCCAACAGAATAGGAAATTCTAAAAGGAGAAATCTAGCATTGTTGCCCATTTCATTTCAAAGTTCTTATCTTAACTGGTTGTTCGATTCTTTAAGGTTTATGGCAACAATGTTGAGATCCAGGCATTTGCAGAGATGTACAATCGTCCCATTCACATATATTCCTATGGTGCAGGTAAACTTTGCTCAAGCATTTGAGGATTTTTTTATCCTTGTTGCTCATTGTTTAATGCTAGCCAGTATCAGCTCTTTAACATGTTTGCTGTTATTGCAGAGCCCATTAACATTTTTCAAGGAAGCTATAACACAGATGTTCCTCCAATTAGGTTAAGTTACCATCTTGGTAATCATTACAATTCAGTGATTGATCCCCGCCGTCAGACAGTTGGGGCAGGCCTTGGATTTAGCTCCCTTAGAGGGGTAATTCTTTACTTCACTGAACCTTTTCTTTGTCTGCATGTAGTAGTCAGTACACATTTAGTCATTTTCTGGATATAAATGGTTATGTTGTCACTCATAACGGTTTACTGTGTCAGGTTGGTGACCTTGTTAAATAATCTTTTCATTTCCTTTTTTTGTAGACCAATAATGTTGATAGGGACCAGGTGAAGGCTGCAATAAAAGCTCAGCAAGACCAGCAAATTGAGAATGTAAGTACTGCGAGCTATTTCCATGTGTTCTTGCCATCCTGATATTCTCACAAATCAAACATGCCTGTCATCTAAGAATGCCATGACATATACATAATTCTTGTTTTGGCAATGTCAGGCACTTTTGGCCGAAGGGCGATTCTACTCCGATCTGGAGTTGACAGAGAGGGAAATAGAACGGATGGTGATGGAGGCCTCACGTTCAGAATATCTGGCCAAGGAGAAAAAACTTAATATCAGGGAGTCATCGACATCAGGGGCAGAGCCATCTTCATCTGCCGCAAGTAAGGCCGTTTTTTTTTTTTTGGCATTTTGAGAACTCTTCAGTGTACTGCCAATCAGTTTGCTTGAAACTGGCATGTTTTGCTATTCTGCAGTTAGTGGTTCCTCTCGTTCAGTTGCTGGAGCAGATAGAGGCAGCGAGGACTACTTTGTGCTCCCAGACACTGTACTGACTCGCAGCATGCAGTTGCTCCTAGCAATGGGCTTCAGCTACATCCAGGTCATGGAGGCCTACAGCATATTCGGCGAGGACGTGGACTCGATGGTCTGCTACCTGGTGGAGACCGGAGGCACCGGAGCCTCAGCAGGTGGTAGCAATCGCCGGAAAGGAAAGGCTGCTGAGTGATGTGCGGCACCTTCATTGCTGTGAATGTAATTGTTGTTGATCGAAATCGTTGGGCATAAGTCATACCAGATAATGACAGTCTTGTGAGTTGAGATGTCGATATACCTGCTATACGTTATGGGTGATGAATAAATGGAACTCATGACTCGAGACTTTTAGATGCCGTCTAGTGCTTATTAATGGCTGTTGGTGGCTGGCATTCTGTGAAAATTGGTGGGTCACGCTGGTGCGGTGGTGCCGGTGCCCCCCCCATTGTGTGATCATTGCGGGAACTGGGAAGCCAAAATCTTCAGCGAAACATTTGTTGCCGTGGGTGCACATGGGCGACCTGGGAGAAATTGTGTCTATCTATGCTTTGTGTGCAAAACTTATATGATCTGCTCGGCCTATTAAAAGATAGGAAGTTTAAGACATCTCTTATTTAGCTACCTAATTCATTTTGTGATGCCAGAGTCGGGTCAAATTCAGGGTCACCACGCTCATTTCGACACGACAAACCCTCGGCTGGTTTTAATGTAAACATGTATGTTTCGCATATGCATTTTTTATGATTGCGCGTGCCTTTTTAACCTACAGAGCCCACATTATTTTGGCGGGCCCATTGCACTTTATCTAAACTCCCGTGGGAAATCAAATCACCATTTGCAGAGAGAAAAAGTATTTTTTTTTTACCTCATTGAATATTTGTTGATAGTCTAATTTTCCTTCCTGGACTTCAAAACTAGACATCTTACCCATGAACTCTCAAAATCATTCAAATCACTTCACTGCCTTGCTTTGAGATGGTTTTGAATGAAGTTTGTCTTTTTTAGTTAAAAAATTATTTAAATACTTGACAAAGTTTTTAAACTAAAAATGTCTCTAAGCTTCTTTTTTTCAAAGTTTTGAATGAAATTTGTCTTTTTAGTTAAAAATTATTTAAATACTTGACAAAGCTTTTAAACTAAAAATGTCTCTAAGCTTCTTTTTTCTGAAAAAGATAGTAGAGATAGACTAACATACCAAAAATCTAATTATAATATTTATAACTCATGAAAATATATGTCTATAATCTCCAAAAGAAAACTATTTAGCTCTAGAAAAAAAGGAAAACATCCAGAATCATCTAAAAAAACCCAAAACAGTATAACCGATGTCTAAAAATGTTTTAGAAACTTTACCTAGCAAAAATATTAACTGCAACCAGCATGAGTGCAACATACATAAATGTTATACATTCTTCTGGTTGTGTCTTATGTTTTTTGTTGTACAAAGTTTTCATAACATTTTTATAGATCAAATAGAACATTTTGGGAATTTTTCTAGATATTTCTCTTGTTTTTCTAGAGTTAAATCTAAATTTTAGAAACTTCTAGAGACATTTTTCACAAGTTATAAACATTTTATTTGGATTATTCGTATCCCGATCTATTTTTAGAATTTGTTCAAAAGTCTTAGAAGCTTAGAGATATTTTTGTGTGGCTTGGTAATCTTATCAAGTATTTACTAGACTTTTTAAGTAAAAAAATCACTGTTAAAACCACTTTAAAACGAGACACGGAGATAATTTGAATGGATGATTTTGAATTTTGAGAGTACATCATATGTCTGGTTTTAGACTAGCTTTTTTTTAAGCAGGGCCTTGTTTAGATCCCAAATTCTCCCCCCAAATTTCACTATGCAAAAAGGAGATTCTCCGTCACATCAAAATGTCGGCAAATGCATAGAGTACTAAATGTAGATGAAATCAAAAACTAATTGCACAGTTTTATTGTACTTTGCGAGACGAACATTTTAAGTCTAATTAATCAATTTTTGGATAATTTTTTACACTAAAAAAATAAAAGTTGTTATAATGTTCCGACATGTAGCAACAGGCGCCGAATCGGCCTCCCCGAGTCGGCATCTGAACACGGCCCAGATGGTTTTAGACTAGTATGGGTTTTTGTTTTTGTAGACGGGGCCGCGGGCCGGACTGCCGGTGCCGTGAAGCGGAGCCCATATGAGAGCCGAGCTTTGCCTGTGCGCCGTCTCGTGTCGTGCCCTCGCCAGCCTCGCCTCGCCTCGCCTCCGTGCTTCCGTCCCACACGCGGCAACAGACTCCCGAATAAAAGGGGCAGACATGGCCATGGCGGCGCTGCGGCAGGCCTCCCGCTGCCTGGCGTTCAGGGGGAGCCTTGCGGCCGCGCGACCCATGCTCCTCGCGCAGTCGCGCGGCATCACTTACAAGCTCTTCGTCGGAGGTTGGTTTTTTGGCCTTAATTGCCCATTTCCTCCCCCCAGTTCTCAGTCCTTACGCGCGCGTTCCTCCTACTTCTTGACCAGTCGAGTGCTCTGCTCCCTATCTTGCATTTTGCTGGTGGAGGGAAGCACATCTGTTGAGTGCCTGATTCGTCGCCAGGGCATGCGTGCCTAGTGTTCGACGGAATGCCCTGCCGGTACAGGCCGGGGCGGCTCCGCGGCTTGATGCCCCATTGAGACCATTTATAGTTACACTGATTTTTAGTTTCTATCTGAACGCGGTCTGCAAAAACTAATTTAGTCGTAACACCAAAATCAGAATCAAAATCATAGGAAAGTAGCACCAAATTGTGAAATTTACTCCTACAATTTCGTACCACAAAATACACAAAATCAGAAACATGCAGTTTGAATCTTGAAATGCGTGGCAGCACATTGATTGGGTCTCTGCTGCTCGTGAGAGATTAGTGCGTCTCGAAGTCTCTGGCTTGTGAGAGCATGGCTAATAATAAAACTCATTGTTGGCTATATGTACATTTACAACTCATCTATGAAATTTTCATCGTATAATAGTGTGCCAACTAAGCAAAATAGTGATGTGACATTGGATTTAAGAAAGAGAGATAGAAATGGTTTCTTATATAATAAGAGATTATGTACGCACGAGAACCAAGATAGAATGAGATGTGACAGGTAGATGATAGGAGAGAGAAGACATGATTTGATAAAAATCTATTTTGAGAAAACCATCCGTTATGAATATGATTTTTTGTGTAGTGCCTACATGACTTACTGTGACAACTGACAAGTGTGACAAGTGTGACCCAAAACCAGTTTGGGTTCATGCCTGATAGGTCGATCATAGAGGCGATTTTCTTATTACGACAATTGATGGAGAGATATAGGGAGCAGAAGAAGGACTTGCACATGATCTTTATTGACTTCGAGAAGGCATATGCCAAAGTACCGAGAAATGTCATGTGGTGGGCCTTGGAAAAGCACAAAATCCTAACTAAGTATGTTACCCTTATCAAGGATATGTACAAGGATGTGGTGACGTTTGTCCGAACATGTGATGGTAACACCAGTGACTTTCCAATAAAAATAGGACTGCATCAGGAATCAGCTTTGAGCCCTTATTTATTTGCTTTGGTGATGGATGAGGTCACAAAGGGCATACAAGGTGATATCCCTTGGTGTATGCTCTTTGCTGATGACGTGGTGCTAGTTGATGATAGTAGGGCAGGAGTTAATAGGAAGTTAGAACTACGGAGACACACGTTAGAGTCGAAAGGGTTCAGGCTTAGTAGGACCAAGACCGAGTACATAAGGTGCGATTTCAGCGTGACTAGGCATGAGGAGGGAGACGTTAGCCTCGATGGGCAAGTGGTGGCCAAAAAGGATACTTTTTGATATTAGGATCGATGCTACAAAAGGATGACGACATTGATGAAGATGTTAGGCATAGAATTTCAGCCGGCTGGTTGAAATGGCGTCAAGCTTCTGGCGTCCTCTGTGACAAAAGGTTGCCTCATAAGCTGAAAGGTAAATTCTATAGTACAACGATTCGCCCGACGATGTTATACGGTGTTGAGTGTTGGCTTACAAAAAAAAGACGACATGTCCAGCAAATGAGTGTAACAGAGATGCGTATGTTGCGTTGGTGTTGTGGGCACATAAGGAGGGATAGAGTCCGGAACGACGATATTCGGGATAGGGTTGGGGTGGCACCAATTAAGGAGAAATTGATTTAACATCGGTTGAGATGGTTTGGACATGTCCAACGGAAACCCCCTGAGGCGGCGGTGCGTAGTGGGGTTCTAAAGCGGGTTGATAATGTAAAGAGCGGTAGAGGTCGACCTAAACTAACTTGGGACGAATCCGTTAAGAGAGACCTTAAGGAGTTGAATATCTCTAAGGATTTAGCTATGGACAAGAGCGCTTGGAGACTGGCAATCAACGTGCCTAAACCGTGACCTCTTTCCGTCTTGTGCCCTTTATATCCCTTTATGTGTCTTCTTGTTTCTCGTCTCTTTTGGGTTTCATCTCTAGCCTACCCTAACTTGCTTGGGACAAAAGGCTATGTTGTTGTTGTTGTTGCTGCTGCTACATGACTTACTGTGGCCCTATTCTTCAGCACTACTTCAGTAGTACTTCCTCTGTCCTAATATATAAGGCGTAACCACTTTTTATTCATGTCCCATAATATGAGGCGTGCTCTCTCTATACGCACGCACATCGATGTAGTAGTACTAGTGTTGAGAGAGAGTTAAATACGTTCCTTGGTATTTGAACCAGAGATGGTTATGCCTTATATACTGGGACAGAGGGAGTACTTTTCAACGAACGAACAATATTTTTCTCTCACAACAAATTAGCATAAGCCATATTTCAGCGAAAAGAACAGGGCCTCCAATAGTTTCTAGGTTGGGTCTCTCATAAAGTTTCTTAGAGATTATGCATCAGCTGGCTATAACTGCATCCAAGTAGCAAGTATATGTGAGGAAAAATAGGAAAGAAAATGTGAGATATAGTATTAAAAAATTGTATAACTTGACTTAGGAAGGGGAGAAGGACATTTATAGGATGGCTAGAATCCGCGAGAGGAAGACAAGGGACATCAACCAAATAAAATGCATCAAGGATGGGACAGATCGACTTCTGGTGAAGGATGAGGAGATCAAGGACAGATGGAGAGAGTACTTCGACAAGCTGTTTAATGGGGAGAATGAGGGTCCTGCCCTTGAGTTGGACGACTCATTTGACGATACCAACAGACGCTTTGTGAGGAGAATTCAGGAGGCAGAGATCGGAGAGGCTTTGAAGAGGATGAAGGGAGGTAAAGCGATGGGCCCTGATGGTATCCCCATTGAGGTGTGGAGATACCTAGGCGCCAGAGCGATAGTATGGTTAACTAAGCTTTTTAACCTTATTTTTCGGTCAAACAAGATGCCTGAAGAATGGAGGAGAAGTATATTAGTACCTATCTTCAAGAACAAGGGAGATGTTCAAAGTTGTACTAACTACCGTGGGATTAAGTTGATGAGTCATACGATGAAGCTCTGGGAGAGGGTTATCGAGCATCGCCTAAGGAGAGTGACACATGTGACCCAAAATCAGTTTGGGTTCATGCCTGGTAGGTCGACCATGGAGGCGATTTTCTTATTACGACAATTGATGGAGAGATATAGGGAGCAGAAGAAGGACTTGCACATGGTCTTTATTGACCTCGAGAAGGCATATGACAAAGTACCGAGAAATGTCATGTGGTGGGCCTTGGAAAAGCACAAAGTCCCAACTAAGTACGTTACCCTCATCAAGGATATGTACAGGGATGTGGTGACGTTTGTCCGAACATGTGATGGCGACACCAGTGACTTTCCAATTAAAATAGGACTGCATCAGGGGTCAGCTTTGAGCCCTTATTTATTTGCTTTGGTGATGGATGAGGTCACAAGGGACATACAAGGTGATATCCCTTGGTGTATGCTCTTTGCTGATGATGTGGTGCTAGTTGACGACAGTAGGGCGGGAGTTAATAGGAAGTTAGAACTATGGAGGCACACGTTAGAGTCGAAAGGGTTCAGACTTAGTAGAACTAAGACCGAGTATATGAGGTGCGATTTCAGCGCGACTAGGCACGAGGAGGGAGACGTTAGCCTCGATGGGCAAGTGGTGGCCAAGAAGGATACTTTTCGGTATTTAGGGTCGATGCTACAAAAGGATGGAGACATTGATGAAGATGTTAGGCATAGAATTTCAGCCGGCTGGTTGAAATGGCGTCAAGCTTCTGGCGTTCTCTGTGACAAAAGGGTGCCTCAGAAGCTGAAAGGTAAGTTCTATAGGACGGCGATTCGTCCTGCGATGTTATATGGTGCTGAGTGTTGGCTTACAAAAAGGCGACATGTCCAGCAATTGAGTGTAGCGGAGATGCGTATGTTGCGTTGGTGTTGTGGGCACACAAGGAGGGATAGAGTACGGAACGACGATATTCGAGATAGGGTTGGGGTGGCACCAATTGAGGAGAAATTGATTCAACATCGGTTGAGATGGTTTGGACATGTCCAACGGAGGCCTCCTGAGGCGCCGGTGCGTAGTGGAGTTCTAAAGCGGGCCGATAATGTAAAGAGCGGTAGAGGTCGACCTAAATTAACTTGGGACGAGTCCGTTAAGAGAGATCTTAAGGAGTGGAATATCCCCAAGGATTTAGCTATGGACAGGAGCGCTTGGAGATTAGCAATCAACGTGCCTGAACCGTGACATCTTTTGTCTTGTGCCCTTTATGTCCCTTTATGTGTCTCCCTGTTTCTCGTCTCTTTTGGGTTTCATCTCTAGCCTACCCCAACTTGCTTGGGACAAAAGGCTATGTTGTTGTTGTTGTTGTTGTTGTTGTTGTTGTTGTTGTTGTTGACTTATAACCAAGCACTTAGGTCTATTATTGCACTTGCTCTTATAGATCTTTATTATTCTTGCTCTAAGAAGGTGTCAGATGTTGCTTACTCTCCTGCTCTAAAAAGAACACACATTTCGCTTTTCAAGGAGTCGATAGAAAATAATATCACATCTGTATCTCCAAATATATTTATTATGAATAATATATTCTACTATTAATTACACATTGTAATTCGTAAGCATTGGTAATTCTTTTTGTGTATATTTAGTTAGACTTAATTTTTTTTAACTCTTTGAAAAGTGAAATGTACATTGTTTTTGGGACGGAGGGAGTAGACCTTTTTGCCATTGGCGTCTAGTCCATTTGTTTTCAAGGAATTAAAATGTTCCTCGGAAGTTGATGTGGTGCCAAACTGCCAACATCTTTGATCAGAAGGATCTCATGTAACAACATAGGTTTTGGTGTGGATTTGTGTGGTTTTTTTAAGGGATCTTTCCCCATGTTTTTGTTCTCTTTTTGATATAATGATACCCAGCTCTCCTGAGTGTTCGAGAAAAAAAATATCTACTCCAAATGTGGGCACCCTTCTAGAAGGACTGCCTGTTATCTAGGACTGGGACACTTTGCAGTGCTTCATATGCCTTTATGCCTTATAGAAAGAAATGAATTACAAAGAGCACATTTTAAAGTTGTCGATGTAATAGCAGTATATTACTGAGCATCGGACTTCTAGTGGATCCCAACTAACTGTTTAGGTTTATACTGCTTCTTTTTTTATTAAGAAAATGAAACTGCAAAATCCCTAGATATTCCAGCAAGGGTTCGTATATTGTTAATCTATGCTGCCTTACTCATAACTATGCCGAATTACTGAGTTCACATATTCACACTGATACCAGTTGCTAGTCATGTTGTTCTTGCAAGTACACATTGTTAATGTTATTCAAAATATGATATTGATATTGCATGAGCTCTACCTGAGCTAAGTGGGAGCTAAAGCACTAACACCGTACACAACTGAGAATCACGGGTACCATTGGACAACTGTCCACAGCTGCTTATAACCTTGTCCGAGTCCTCTGCCGTTTTGCAGGTTTATCACAATTTGCAACGGAGGAAAGCCTAGCAGAAGCATTCTCACGTTACGGACAAGTAATAGAAGGTCTATCCTCGTCGCTTGCCCGAACTCACTTTGCTGATACCTATAGTTATTCTGCCTGCTGTTGTTATGTGTTACCAAAGGTGGGCTTCTTGCTTGGGTGCAGCTACCGTCATCAGGGATAAGGTGACCGACATACCGAAAGGATTCGGCTTCGTGAAATTTGCTTCCCCGGAGGAAGCCAATAACGCGAGGAAAGAGATGAACGGCAAGGCAAGATTTTTACTCCTTAATTATTACTGTTTGTTTCTTTTTTTTCCTTCTTTGTGCCTATCTGGAAAAGAGCTGAGCAATGCGAGCTCCTGACAGGCATTGAACGGCCGGGTCATATACGTGGACATCGCAAAGGCCAAACCGGACCGTGCTACAGATGCTCTCCCAATAGCGAGAGGTCCTCCTAAGCCAATCAACAACGACTGATAGAGGAAGGCCAGGTGTGCGCTCCCAATATAGCGAGAGGTCTTCCTAAGCCAATTAGCAACGGCTGTTAAAGGAAGGCCCTGGTGTGTAGTTCCATACTTCCTCAGATATGGAGGTTCTTAGATGAAACGTGATGTGCAATATTCTGCGGAATTTCGAGGTTTTGCTTGAATGAACATAAATAAAGTTTATTTAAACATCCTTAGTACTCGTAACATGCTTGTCCGGATCAGATGCTGGTGTTTTCTTGTCATGACAGGTGCTGCTTTAAATCCGTAATGCTAGCCACACGAAACATCTACTAGATGTTACAGGTTGCGGATGGTAGTTGCATGTTCTATTATAGAACAGTATGTTGCCCCGTTTGCACTGTGTTTGGAACCAATGCTTTGCGGTTCATCTGTACTTGGTCCCTGGAAATTCCTTTTTCTTTTGGGGATCTGATCCCTGGAGGTTGGGAATCTGGGTAGTGAATGATAATGCTCTCGACGTGGGATATTTTCTTCTGTATTGTTGTCACATTGTTTGTTTGTTACGTATATGATAATCGCCCAGCACTACTTTAACAGTGTTTTACAATAAACGAAAGAAAACGATGCACGTTAGTGCAGGACATGATGATGTACAGTTCCTCCTAACTGTTCCCGGCCAGAAAAAGCGTTACAGAAAAGATCGCTGCTCGATGTTGTTGTACGCTGATCGCTGCTCGATGTCGTTGTACGCTGATACTCCTGACTAAATGGCGTCTTTTGTGCCCTCGAAGGTTTATCAAGTCAAGTTCTCAGTCTCAGTACATGCCCTCGATCGTCCGGCCAGCAGTCGCCCGCCGGTCACCGGAGCGCTACAGCGGCGAGGCAGGTAAGCACGACGACAGCGCTGGCAGCGGAGCAGCAGAGGTCGACGAGCGCCTCGCGGCGCGCCTTGCTCTCCTTCCTCCCCTTCTTGCGCTTCACGAACTCGAGGTACCGCCTCTTGGCCTCCTCCGGCTCTCTCTCCCCTCCCTTCCTGGGCCCTTCCATCGCCGCGGCGAGGAGCCGCAGCGTGCCTTCGCCGCTGACCGCCGCGCCGTCGGCGTCCTCCACGGCCAGGCTGACCTCGCTGATGGCGTGCCCGCCAGCCGCCCCCTCGGAGCAGGCGACGGTGGCCTCGAACTTGCACCCTCCCAGCACCACGGCGAACCGCGCCAGCGTCTCGCCCGTGTACCAGTGCCGGTCCACCGCCACGGGGCGCCGGCTGGAGACGTTCACGGCCCGGCCGCGGGCCGGGTCCACGACCACCCAGCTCAGCTCCAGCTCCGCCGGCGACGGCGCCGCCGCCGCAGCGGGCGGCGGCTTCTTCCGCTCGACGGCCTCGACGCGGAACGGCGAGGCGAGGAACCACGACGACGACGCGAGCGTCTCCACCACGCGGGAGAGCAGGGGCGCGCCCCTGTAGTAGACGTCCACCGCGGAGACCAGCGGCAGCTCCCCGGCGGGAACGGGGAGGGGGAGGAGGCCGCACCCGGCGGCGTCCGCGTCCGCGTCCGCGTCCGCGGACGGGAACGGGTGCGCGTCGGCGAAGAGCCGCTGCGGCGGGAGCGCGGCGAGCAGCTGGCGGCGCTGGGGCTGGGCCGCTAGCAGCGCCAGCGACGGCCACTCGGCGAGGCAGAGTGCGCGCCACGTGTCCGGGTCCGTGGCCAGCGCCCGGAGCGCGGCCGTGGCACAGCTCGCGGCGGCCAGCGACCGCCCGTCCAGGCGCCGCAGCGCGCAGCCCAGCACGTCGGCGTGGAGGTCCTCGATCGTCGTGGTCACCATCTCCCACTAGTGAGCCTGTCGCCCATCACCCGGATGGATGGAGGAGTTTAACTCTGGCTTATGTTATGATGAGACGACGCTTTAGTTTAGCCGCACGGGGTTTATATAAGCAGAGCCCAGTGCACTGTAGTTAGACTCGCTCCCAGTCAACGCGAGGCTCTGCTCTGCCCATCGTGTCGTGTTGTCATTTACTGCTCCTGGCGCCTTTGTTCCGCAGGCAGCGTGCGGGCAATTCTCTGCGCGCAATTCACCCCGTGTCAGTGGGAAGTGGCTCAGTGCGTGCGGGCCCCAACCGCGGGTCTCTGTGGCGCTGCCGTGGCGTCGACGGGAACCGGTCGGTGGGGGCGTGCCGCGGGAGCAGGACGGCCGGCCTTGCTGTCGCTTGGCGTGGCGGCACCACGGCTGCGCGGCCGTGCGGTCTGCGGAGCCGGAGGGACGCGTGGTGGTGCCGGCATACGGAGTATGTATGGGGGTCGCGCGTTCCTCCTGCCGTTCCGTCCCCGTCCCCGGGCAGGAGCAGGACGGGGCTGTGTGGGGCGCGTCCGCGTCGTGGTGATCGCGCACGCGCGTTTTCGCCGTGCGGACAGCGGACTGACTGCGGAGGGCGCATTTCCCCCGGGTTTCCCACGCGCGCCTGTGCGCCAGGATCCCCGGCGGAAGGGGAGGATCGCTGAGTCCACGGGTTAGTGGTGTGGTGTGGCGCCGGTGTACGCCCCTGTTGGGTTCCCCCGTCGTCTCCAATGAATACTCCCTACAAGGGTCGCGGTCCTTTTCACGTGTCGGGCAAATCCCATCCGTGACGCGCCTGCCGCCTACCCCGTGCTACGTTACGACACCGCACCACACACCACCAGGCTACTGGTTTGTAGGAGCCGTGAGCCATCGGGGGCGTAATTGCGCTAGTAGCCCATCGTTTTCGCGAACGGCGATTGCCCGCTGCACTGCTGAAGAAAGCTGCGGTCCGTGGAGACTGGAGACTGCAGAGTAGTATAGTGTCCTGCGGGCGGTTTTAGGGGGCTATCGCGGTCGTTTAGGAGGGCCAGTCTATTGTGTATGTATACTGTATAGCAGGCTAAAAATTAGCCTGCACGCTACCACGGATGTGTGGTCACTGGTCAGACAAGATCTCAGTCGCGAAAAACCGAATTGATATCGCACAAGCCCACAGTCCATGCATGTATGCTCCGTGTCAACGTGCGTGTCCTCCCGGTCACGTGACGAGGCTTGTGCTCTGCCTGGGAGTGACCGAGTGGGGACCCGCGGGTACCACCGTACGATCCAATCTCGATGGAGTTTGGTATCCTACGTTTCCACTACGTACAGTAGATTGAATGCGTGTTGGTTTCTGCAAGATCTGCCGCCTCAACTAGCTGTCAAATTAGGCCTGGTTTAGAAACTCAAATTCACGTCAAAATGCCGGCACATATATGAAGTACTAAATGTAGATAAAATTAAAAATTAATTACACAATTTTATTGTACTTTGCGAGACGAATATTTTAAACCTAATTAATCAATGTTTAGACAATTATTACTAAATAAAAAATAAAATTACTACAGTATTCAACAGTAAATCGGACGTCCCGATTCGGTGATCTAAACCTGGCCTCGGTGAACTCGAGTGCTGGGCTGAGTGCCGCCCAACAGTCCAACCGTCTAGTACGTAGCTTAAACTTCATTTCGAAATCTGGAGTAACACTGACGTCTAGTAAGTATTTAGTACTTTTTGCTCTTCGCCTTGTCCAAATCTACCTGTAACTAATTTTAGAAAAAAAAAATCTCCTTTTCACTTTTACTGTCCACACGCTTCTGTTTCAAATCAACATCCATCGCCAGCTCATTCTCCTCCCATTTCACTCTTACTGTGGACACATATGTATTTCAAAACAATATCCCCATCACCCCCCCTCATTCTCCTCTCATCTCACTCTTACTGTGCACATGTTTCTATTTCAATTTTCAAACCAACAATCCCATCGCAGATCGTTCTCCTCTTATTTCCCTCTTAGGCCCTGTTTAGTACGGCTTTTTCTGGTTTCGGCTCTTGACTGTAGCAGTGCTGTAGTGGAGTCCAGAGAAACCCCAAATACGCACATCCTCCGGCTCCTTTCTTTTCTAGTTCATTTTGGAGTTGTTTTTCTTTTTGCTACAGTATAATGTAGTACCGAACAATGCTGTACAGTATTTTGGGGCTCAGAGCCAACTTGAAGCTCCTCCAAACAGGACCTTTAAGTTCACACATTTCTATTTCAATTCAACATGAAACCAAGTTTTCAATCCAAATCCAATACAAAAACCTCAAATAGTGAGTATCTAGCCGCGGTACGAGTCCAACTCTAAAAGTTATTAGAAACCGATGACCAGTGGTGGATCTAGAATAATAAGTTAGAAAGTGTTTCTCCCATTTATATTCTATATATATCCCTAGCCCCTCATTCCAAGCTTATATGAGTATCAATTTGTAGGGGTTTACAAGGGACTCTATGCTTGGAGCAGAGATAGCGAGGGCTCAAGCCCATTCCACTCGGGTGCTACATTTGCCCTGTAAATGACACATCGTTATATTTCAAGTTACAAATTGTCTAGATGATCGCACAATAAACTATATGTTTCGTTATGACGAATAAATGTCCAATAGTACAAAACACAAGGAAAGTATGAGAGACATTTTTAGGAACTTCTTATCCTCCTATTTTTTAGGTTTAATTAAAGCCAAGGTGGTTTACTAAACATGTTCGCTTCTAGCCTTCTACTAAAGGCTGGTTTTTGCTGTAACAATTGTCGCAACTGCTATACCTATGTGAAAGGTCTTGATGGCTAGAGGAGGGTGAATAGCCTTTTAAAAATTCTACAAAGACAAGCTAAACAAGTTTATCAATATAATAAGTAGCGAGATGCGAGTTTTGCTTAGCCTACGAGGTGTTTGCAAGCCACCTAACCAATTCACAATTCTAATATATTTGCACTCAACCGCACAAGTCAAACCGAGAAGGTAACTACAACTACAACTAGCAAGCTACACAAAGGAGCTACTCTAGCAACGCTAACTAGCTAGCAAAGATAACTAAGAAGGTAATGCGGAGTTGAGTTAGGAGAGTTTCACCGAGGGGTGAAGTATTAAGCCAACCAATATGATCAACAATGAATACCATGATAACCGAACACCGGGATCAATCAATCACAATATGAAAGTGATGACATGCAGATTTATCCTGAGGTTCACGTGCTTGCCGGCACGCTAGTCCCCATTGTGTCCCTCTTCATCACGTGGTTCGGTGGCTAATCGGTCTCACACCGAGCCTCTCAAAAGGCGCCACAAGAACCTACCAAATGGCAAAAGGTTGCAAATGACACGAGCAATTTACTAACGTTGCCTTTGTCGCTTCGCTGAGGTAGGCACAAACCCCTCACAATCACCAGAGGTGGCCAAGAACAATCACCAACTCTTGCCAACGCCTCCAAGCTGCTCCAAGCTGTCTAGGTGGCGGCATCCACCAAGAGATGAGTGGGAGGGGAGTTGCTTAGCTCAAAGTGCTCACAAGTATGTCAAATGTTCGAGAGAGAGAGAGCCTTGAGCTGGCCAACGAGTATTTATAGACGTACCCCTTCGAATAGAGCCGTTAGAAACTTAAACAACTGAAATCGCGCTGACCGGACGTGCTGGTCCAACTGACCGGACACGCCGGCCGCACAACGGCTAAAACGCGAAGCACCGACCGGACGCGCTGGGATCAACCGGACGCGCTGGTCCCGTAACTGACCAGACATGCTGGTCAAGTCTGAGTAGCGCTCAAAGAAACAACGACCGGACGCGCTGTAGAACTGACCGGACGCCACAGTGCCAGCGTCCGGTTGGAGTCCAGTAAGCTCCCTGAACGACCGGACGCGTCCAGTCGACTGTGACCGGACGCGCTGCGCGTCCGATCATCAAGCTGAAACACGTGCAGACGCTGAACACTGACCGGACGCGTCCGGTCAAACAGAGACCGCGTAGTGGAAAAATAGTCGTTTTAACTCCTCCAAAATCCAAACATATAACATACATGTAGGTGACCTCCGTTCGCCTCCGTTTCTTTTCCGACTTCTGGTGTAGTGGAAAAATAGTCGTTTTAACTCCTCGAAAACGCCTGAATCCCGCCTCGCAAGCTCGGCGGGAAGGAGAGAGGACCCCAAACCCTCTCTACCGCTCAAACTCCACCGCCTTCGCAAACGTGCTAACACCACCAAGTGATCTCGTCATCTGCGAGTGTGTTAGGGTTTTCACAATTATTTTTCAAGGCGTTATTAGTTCTATCCAAATGCATATAATTATGAAATGCACACCTAGATGCACTTAGGAGTTCAATAGCCGTGTCATTCCCCTCTTTATAGTACGGCTATCTAACCTATAATGTAACCACACCCACTAGGTGTCTTGGTTACTAAAACATAACCCTTAAGCATATACCTTTGCCTTGATCATGTAAGGTTGCGTCCAAATCCAAGTGTGGCCATCATGATCACCATGTCCAACTTGCCACCAACCTTGGAATGTACTAATCCTCATATGCTACATATAACTTAGGCATAGAATTAGTACTTAGGCATTGTCACTAATTACCAACACCAAACATAGGACTTTCAATCTCCGCCTTATTGGTAATTGGTGACAACCCTTTCACAAAGATGTTATGATAAAATTTTGATTGAACCCATGTCACATTGTCTAAGTATATTACCATGTGTAAGAATTATGGACATGTGATCATGAATTCAAATTGATAGCAATGGCTCCCCCTACATGTATGTTATATGTTTGGATTTTGGAAGCATACATGTTAGATAGGAAAGATTAGGAGCATTGACTACCAATAGGTGCTAAGTGTTTAAGATTATAGACCTTTGAAGCGTGATACCATCGGAGTAGCGATAAACACCATCTTAGCACCTTGTGTAGTTAGATACCACATGGAAAAGCACAAACATAACTAGAAACCTCGTGAGATCAACATTATAAGCAAGGCTCTAGTACCACTTTAAAAAATATGAAACAAGAAAAATCTAACTACTTCCTATTCATGCTAGTACCTCAATATACCATTCAAGTTATACTAACAAGTCACCACACAAGCAAAGTATCGGAGAAAAAGAAATGCATAACTATGCATCATACATATGAAGTGCACATGGAAATGCAACATTCATGTTTAAGAGCTTGCTCCCCCTACTTGTGTGCTCAAAATTTTAGTTGATCCCCTTCTTTTATCAATTCTCCCCTTTAGGTTTTCTCACCTTTGAACAACATTTTCTCCCCCTTTGTGCTTCTCCCCCTTTGAGTTCTATCTTTATGAACACAATTTCTCCCCCTTTGGCACCAATGACCACAAGGGACTAATTTTAGATAGATTATCATGTTGAAATATGGGGTGAGGATCAAGTTTGTGATTCAACCTAGATTGCTTGCAAAAATAAAATGCTTCGGTTTGATCCAAGGGCAAGCTTCTTCACACCTCACTAGAAGGGTTATCATGCACCATGTCAAAGCAAATATTTAGACAAGTTTTTTAGATTAAACACTTAGGATCACAAGCTACTCAAACAAGTTATATGCTACCACTAGATCATACAAGTCATGGAAACAATAGTGGCACCATATAAACTTCAAATTCATTTGATTTTCATGAATGATCCTAGAACATGTAAATTATGACTAGATGCACTAAACAAGTCCTTAGCATAGAATGTATGACATGTCAACCAATTGTACATTGGGACTCGAAGGAGAGGCATGTCATATATGGAGGTGCATCAACTCATGTTGGAGAAGTCAAGTATGTTCAACTCATTCTTTCGCTTGTGAAATCTCTTCTCATCAAGTGGCTTAGTGAATAGATTGGCTAATTGATCTTCGGTGCCCACACTCTCAATAGCAATGTCACCCTTTTGTTGATGATCTCTAATAAAGTGATGGCGAACATCAATATGCTTTGTTCTTTGATGTTGGACCGGATTGTTGGTTAGCTTCACGGCACTTTCATTGTCACATAGCAATGGCACATTCTTGAAATTGATTCCAAAATCCTTCAATGTTGCCTTCATCCACAAGATTTGTGCACAACAACTATCCGCGGTGATGTATTCGACCTCGGCGGTAGATAGTGCAATACTATTTTGCTTCTTCGATGACCATGAGACAAGTGATCTTCCCAACAATTGGCAAGTCCCGGAAGTGCTCTTTCTCTCCACTTTGTCACCGGCATAGTCGGAATCCGAATATCCAACTAGCTCAAAGCTTGCACCTTTGGGATACCATAATCTAACATCTTGTGTATGCTTTAAGTACCTCAATATTCTCTTTGTTGCCTTCAAATGACTTTCTCTTGGTGAGGCTTGAAATCTTGCACACATGCATACATTAAACATCACATCGGGCCTTGATATCGTTACATAGAGTAGGATACCAATCATTGATCTATATAGCTTTTGATCCACCATGTTGCCACTCTTGTCACTATCCAAGGTTCCACTAGTGCTCATTGGAGTAGTGATTCCTTTTGCATCTTCCATACCAAACTTCTTTAGCATATCCTTTATGTATTTGGTTTGGCTTACAAATGTTCCTTCCTTCATTTGTTTAATTTGAAGTCTAATAAAGAAACTAAGTTCACCAATCATTGACATTTCAAATTCTTTTGCCATCATTTTCCCAAACTCATCACAATAATCTTGATTGGTTGAACCGAATATGATATCATCAACATATATTTGCAACACAAGCAAGTCTTTCCCAATCTTCTTGGTGAATAGAGTAGTATCCACTTTGCCCATGACAAGTCCTTTGGATAGCAAGAAATCTCTTAATCTTTCATACCATGCTCTAGGTGCTTGTTTCAATCCATACAAAGTCTTTCTCAATTTGTAGACATGATTGGGTTTCTTGTCATCTTCAAAACCGGGAGGTTGCTCCACATACACCTCCTCTTGAATGTACCATTTGAGAAATGCACTCTTCACATTCATTTGATATAGCTTGATATTATGGGCACAAGCATAGGCAAGTAAGATCTTAATTGCTTCCAATCTTACAACCGGGGCATAAGTTTCACCAAAGTCAAGACCCTCTATTTATGTGTAACCTTGAGCCACTAGTCTTGCTTTGTTTCTTACTACTATCCTATCTTGATCTTGTTTGTTGCGAAAGACCCATCTTGTTCCAATGACATTGTGATACTTAGGCCTCTCAACTAGTTCCCATACTTCATTTCTCTTGAAGTTGTTGAGCTCTTCATGCATTGCATTTACCTAATCCGGATCTCTCAATGCTTTATCAATGTCCTTGGGTTCTTCCATTGACATAAAAAAAGAGTGAGCACAAAATGATGCCAATCTTGATCTAGTTTGAACTCCCCTTTGTATGTCACCAATGATGGAATCCAATGGATGGTCTCTTGCAATGTTAGTTGGTTGAAGCACTTGGACTTGATTGCTTGGATGTTGATGTTGATCATGAGTTGGAGATGATGAACTAGCCACTTGTTGATCTTGTCTCACTTGAGATGATGTACTAGCTTGATTTTGCATTAGAGAACCACTAGCTTGTGTAATTGGACTTTGGAGCACTTGATCTTTGTAGTCATCCACATCAATCACTTGCTTTGGCCTAATATCACCAATATCCATTTCTTTCATAGCATTGGTCAATTGAGTTCCTCTCATATCATCCAAGTTATCTTCCTCATCTTGAGAGCCATTTGTTTCATTAAACTCAACATCATGCACTTCTTCAAGTAAACCACTAGCCAAATTCCAAACTCTATAAGCTTTGCTAGTAGTGGAGTACCCAAGTAAGAATCCTTCATCACATTTCTTCTCAAACTTGCTCAATCTAGTGCCCTTCTTCAAGATGTAGCATTTGCAACTAAATACTCAAAAGTATGCAATGTTAGGCTTTCTTCCATTTAAGATCTCATATGGTGTCTTCTCTAGAAACTTGTGGCAATAGAGGCGGTTGCTATAGAAGCAAGCCGTGTTGATTGCTTCGGCCCAAAATGAATGACTCACATTATACTCATTCAACATTGATCTTGCCATATCAATTAAGGTTCTATTCTTCCTCTTAACTAAGCCATTTGATTGAGGTGTATACTTGGCCGAGAATTGATGCTTGATTCCAAAGTCATCACATAGCTCATCAACTCTTGTGTTTCTAAACTCACTTCCATTGTCACTTCTCACTTTCTTGATTGTGGTTTCAAACTCATTTTGCACTCTCTTGATGAACTTCTTGAATATGTCAAATACATTACTCTTGTCCACAAGAAAGAATACCCATGTATATCTAGTGAAATCATCCACAATCATAAAGCCATACTTGTTGCCACCAATGCTTGTGTATGTAGTTGGCCCAAATAGATCCATGTGCAACAACTCAAATGCCTTGGAAGTACTCATAATGCTCTTCAAAGGATGAGTGTTGCCCACTTGCTTTCCGGCTTGACATGCACTACATAGCTTATCCTTCTCAAATGTGACATCCTTTAAGCCTCTAACTAAGTCATGCTTCACTAACTTGTTCAATTGCTTCATGCCAACATGACCAAGTCTTCTATGCCATAACCAACCCATACTTGATTTGGTGAGCAAGCATGTTGAAAGTTGAGTGTCACTAGCATTGAAATCAACTAAGTATAGATTCTCATATATAAAGCCTTTGAAGATCAAGTTAGAGCCATCAACACTAACTATCTCCACATCATCAACACCAAATATGCACTTGAAACCAAGATCACACAATTGAGCAACCGAGAGAAGATTGAAGTTCAACTTTTCAACTAAGAGCACATTGGAAATGCTATGATCATTTAAGATTGCAATCCTTCCAAGATCCTTTATATCATCCTTGCTATTGTCACCAAATGTGATACTATCAATGCCACTATCATTTAATTTGAGAGAGTTGAACATTCTTGAATCACTAGTCATATGTTGAGAGCACCCACTATCAAGCACCAAATGCCTTCCTCCGGCCTTGTAATTTACCTACAAAACAATTTAATGTCTTTTAGGTACCCATACTTGCTTGGGTCCTTGGAGGTTAGTAACTAAGTTCTTTGGTACCCAAATAGCCTTCTTCTTTGGACCCACAATTGGTGTACCAACAAACTTAGCTTGCACACCCTTCTCACCCTTGGTAAGCACATAACAAGAATCAAAAGGAATGCAATCCATTTTAGCATGAAACTTGTTGTTGTTCTTGTTCATTTTATTATAATTAATCTCTAGATGTCTAACTTGCTTGCATCTATCGCAATAACGACCATTGCTCTTCACAAAGCAAGGCTTTAGAGTAGCAAAGGCTGCCTTACCCTTCTTGGGAGTATAGCCCAAACCCTCTTTGTTAAGAGAGAACCTTTGGCTACCCAAGCATTTTAGCAAGCGGGCATCCCCACCATAGGCATTGCCTAATGCGCGGGTGAGATCATCCACCTCTATCTTGAGAGTCTCATTCTCAATCTCAAGTGATGAATCACTAGTAGTAGAGATAGAGTTAGTTGTGGCGGATGATGATGAGCTACATGAAGCATTAGTAGGACCAACAAATAAAGAATCATCAATAATATCACATGTTAGTCCAATATCACAAGTGACAATCACTTGCTCCTCCTTAGCTTCCTTCATGACCTTCTCCAACTTGAGGTCATTTTCCTTGATGAGCTCAAGTAGAGTGGAGTGGGCTTCCTTAAGCCTAGTGTGAGCAACTTTAAGATCCTCGTGGTCTTTCTTTAGACACTCACGAGAGGCCTCTAGCTCATCAAAGGATTTCCTAAGAGCTTTGAGCTCTTGTTCAATTCCTTTGCACTCCTTACTCTTTTTGAGAGCTTCAAGCTCCTCCATCAAGGCATTATTTTCATTGCTCTTGGCAATGAGCTCTTGTTCCAAGATTTTGTATTTCTTGGTTGTCCTCTTGTAGCCCTTTCTCATTTGATCTATTATGCCTAATAGATCATCCTTGGAGTAGTCCTCATCCTTCTCATTATCACTCCTACAATCATCACTAGCACAAGAATCATCATCACTATCATCATATTTTACCTTGGTAGGCTTGGCCATAAGGCATGTCGATATAGTGTCGAAGATGGATGGCTTGTTGGAGAGGGCGATGCTTGCAATGGCTCGTCGAGTGATCCTCTCGTCATTACTAGAGCTATCATCATCACTATCGGAGTTATCACTATCCCAAGTGACCACATAGCCACCACCCTTCTTCTTCTTGTTGATAGTGAAGCTCTTCTTCCTTTTCTTCTCCTTCTTGTTCTTCTTCAACTTCAACTCCCCATCATGATATCTTTTGTCTTCATAGGGGCACTTTGCCACTATATGATCGGGGCTATTACAATTGTAGCAAAGCATCTCCTTTGCCTTTATGAATTCCCTTCTCTTTCTTACACCATATCCTTTCTTCTTCATGAACCTCCCCATCTTGTGCACTAGGAGAACCATGGTCTCATCATCGAATGGATCATCATCATCGCTCTTCACCTTGCTCTTGCCCTTAGAGGATGAAGCCTGGAATGTGGTGGTCTTCTCTTGCTTAACCTTGATCTCCTTCTTCTCATCTTTATCTTCATCATCATATTGAGCATCGGTCATGACATCTCCAAGCACTTGGTTTAGAGTCACCTTGTCCAAACCCTCTCTTTGGATCATCTTCCTTAAGATAGCAAACTTCTTAGGTAAGTTCATCAAGAACTTATGTGAGAAGTCTTTGTCCTTGACATCTTCTCCTAGGCTCTTGAGATCATTGACAATAACTTGTAGCCTATAGAACATCTCTGGTATGGACTCATCATCCTTCATCTTGAAGCTTGCAAACTTATCCTTGAGCATATAGAGCTTGACACTCTTTACCGTTGAAGTGCCCTCATATGTTTCCTCTAATCTTGTCCACACTTCACTTGCCATCTTAAGATCCTTGATTTGCTCAAAGACCTTTGCATCAATCCCATTGTAGAGAGTATTGAGAGCCATAGTGTTGCATTGGTTGTTGATGCGATCATTGTTGGTGAGGTTGTCGGGATCAATGATAGCATAATCATGGTGTGTCACCTTCCAAACGTTCTCATGAATAGAGCCAAGATATTGTTTCATCTTTCTTTTCCAATGATCAAAAGATGTGACACCATCAAAGAATGGAGGCTTGCCCCCGACATAGTAGAACACAACTTGAGCCATCTTACACCGAGGTTGTTAAGCCTTGAAAACGGTGACCACGGCTCCGATACCACTTGAAAGGTCTTGATGGCTAGAGGGGGTGAATAGCCTTTTAAAAATTCTACAAAGACAAGCTAAACAAGTTTATCAATATAACAAGTAGCGAGATGTGAGTTTTACTTAGCCAACAGGGTGTTTGCAAGCCACCTAACCAATTCATAATTCTAATATATTTGCACTCAACCACATAAGTCAAACCGAGAAGGTAACTACAACTACAACTAGCAAGCTACACAAAGGAGCTACTCTAGCAACGCTAACTAGCTAGCAAAGATAACTAAGAAGGTAATGCAGAGTTGAGTTAGAAGAGTTTCACTGAGGGGCGAAGTATTGAGCCAACCAATATGATCAACAATGAATACCAAGACAACCGAACACCGAGATCAATCAATCACAATATGAAAGTGATGACACGAAGATTTATCCCGAGGTTCACGTGCTTGCCGACACGCTAGTCCCCGTTGTGTCCCTCTTCACCATGTGGTTCGGTGGCTAATCGGTCTCACACCGAGCCTCTCAAAAGACGCCACAAGAACCTACCAAATGGCAAAAGGTTGCAAATGACACGAGCAATTTACCAACGTTGTCTTTGGCGCTTCGCCGAGGTAGGCACAAACCCCTCACAATCACCAGAGGTGGCTAAGAACAATCACCAACTCTTGCCAATGCCTCCAAGCTGCTCCAAGCCATCTAGGTGGCGGCAACCACCAAGAGAAATAAGAATCCCGTAGCAAATCAACCACCAAGTGCCAACTACATGCAATCTCACAATGCAAATGCACTTGGATCACTCAATCTCACTTCGAATATACAAAGAAGCAAGAGAGATGAGTGGGAGGGGAGTTGCTTAGCTCAAAGTGCTCACAAGTATGTCAAATGTTCGAGAGAGAGAGTCTTGAGCCAGCCAACGAGTATTTATAGACTTACCCCTTCGAATAGAGCCGTTAGAAACTTAAACAGCTGAAATCGCGCTGACCGGACGCGCTGGTCCAACTGACCGGACGCGCCGGCCGCACAATGGCTAAAACGTGAAGCACCGACCGGACGCGCTGGGATCGACCGGACGCGCTGGTCTCGTAACTGACCGGACACGCTGGTCAAGCCTGAGCAGCGCTCAAAGAAACAGCGACCGGACGCGCTGTAGAACTGACCGGACGCCACAGTGCCAGCGTCCGGTTGGAGTCCAGTAAGCTCCCTAAACGACCGGATGCGTCCGGTCGACTGTGACCGGACGCGCTGCATGTCCGATCATCAAGCTGAAACACGCGCAGACGCTTAACACTGACCGGACGCGTCCGGTCAAACAGAGACCGCGTCCGGTCCAGCGTCCGGTCACTTCTGTGACCTCCGTTTACCTCCGTTTCTTCTCCGACTTCTGGCGTAGTGGAAAAATAGTCGTTTCAACTCCTCGAAAACGCCTGAATCCCACCTCGCAAGCTCGGCGGGAGGGAGAGAGGACCCCAAACCCGCTCTACCACTCAAACTCCACCGCCTTCGCAAACGTGCTAACACCACCAAGTGATCTCGTCATATGCGAGTGTGTTAGCATTTTCACAATCATTTTTCGAGGCGTTATTAGTTCTATCCAAATGCATATGATTATGAAATGCACACCTAGAGGCACTTAGGAGTTCAATAGCCGCGTCATTCCCCTCTTTATAGTACGGCTATCTAACCTATAATGTAACCACACCCACTAGGTGTCTTGGTTACTAAAACACAACCCTTAAGCATATACCTTTGTCTTGATCACGTAAGGTTGCGTCCAAATCCAAGTGTGGCCATTATGATCACCATGTCCAACTTGCCACCAACCTTGGAATGTACTAATCCTCATATGCTACATATAACTTAGGCATAGAATTAGTACTTAGGCATTGTCACTAATTACCAACACCAAACATAGGACTTTCAATCTCCGCCTTATTGGTAATTAGTGACAACCCTTTCACAAAGATGTTATGATAAAATTTTGATTGAACCCATGTCACATTGTCTAAGTATATTACCATGTGTAAGAATTATGGACATGTGATCATGAATTCAAATTGATAGCAATGGCTCCCCCTACATGTATGCTATATGTTTGGATTTTGGAAGCATACATGTTAGATAGGAAAGATTAGGATCATTGACTACCAATAGGTGCTAAGTGTTTAAGATTATAGACCTTTGAAGCGTGATACCATCGGAGTAGCGATAAACACCATCTTAGCACCTTGTGTAGTTAGATACCACATGGAAAAGCACAAACATAACTAGAAACCTCGTGAGATCAACATTATAAGCAAGGCTCTAGTACCACTTTAAAAAATATGAAACAAGAAAAATCTAACTACTTCCTATTCATGCTAGTACCTCAATATACCATTCAAGTTATACTAACAAGTCACCACACAAGCAAAGTATCGGCGAAAAAGAAATGCATAACTATGCATCATACATATGAAGTGCATATGGAAATGCAACATTCATGTTTAAGAGCTTGCTCCCCCTACTTGTGTGCTCAAAATTTTAGTTGATCCCCTTCTTTTATCAATTCTCCCCTTTAGGTTTTCTCACCTTTGAACAATATTTTTCTCCCCCTTTGTGCTTCTCCCCCTTTGAGTTCTATCTTTGTGAACACAATTTCTCCCCCTTTGGCACCAATGACCACAAGGGACTAATTTTAGATAGATTATCATGTTGAAATATGGGGTGAGGATCAAGTTTGTGATTCAACCTAGATTGCTTACAAAAATAAAATGCTTCGGTTTGATCCAAGGGCAAGCTTCTTCACACCTCACTAGAAGGGTTATCATGCACCATGTTAAAGCAAATATTTAGATAAGTTTTCTAGATTAAACACTTAGGATCACAAGCTACTTAAACAAGCTATATGCTACCACTAGATCATACAAGTCATGGAAATAATAGTGGCACCATATAAACTTCAAATTCATTTGATTTTCATGAATGATCCTAGAACATGTAAATTATGACTAGATGCACTAAACAAGTCCTTAGCATAGAATGTATGACATGTCAACCAATTGTACCTTGGGGCTCGAAGGAGAGGCATGTCATATATAGAGGTGCATCAACTCATGTTGGAGAAGTCAAGTATGTTCAACTCATTCTTTAGCTTGTGAAATCTCTTCTCATCAAGTGGCTTAGTGAATAGATCGGCTAATTGATCTTCGGTGCCCACACTCTCAATAGTAATGTCACCCTTTTGTTGATGATCTCTAATAAAGTGATGGCGAACATCAATATGCTTTGTTGTTTGATGTTGAACCGGATTGTTGGTTAGCTTCACGGCACTTTCATTGTCACATAGCAATGGCACATTCTTGAAATTGATTCCAAAATCCTTCAATGTTGCCTTCATCCACAAGATTTGTGCACAACAACTACCCGCGGTGATGTATTCGGCCTCGGCGGTAGATAGTGCAATACTATTTTGCTTCTTCGATGACCATGAGACAAGTGATCTTCCCAACAATTGGCAAGTCCCGGAAGTGCTCTTTCTCTCCACTTTGTCACCGGCATAGTCGGAATCCGAATATCCAACTAGCTCAAAGCTTGCACCTTTGGGATACCATAATCTAACATCTTGTGTATGCTTTAAGTACCTCAATATTCTCTTTGTTGCCTTCAAATGACTTTCTCTTGGTGAGGCTTGAAATCTTGCACACATGCATACATTAAACATCACATCGGGCCTTGATATCGTTACATAGAGTAGGATACCAATCATTGATCTATATAGCTTTTGATCCACCATGTTGCCACTCTTGTCACTATCCAAGGTTCCACTAGTGCTCATTGGAGTAGTGATTCATTTTGCATCTTCCATACCAAACTTCTTTAGCATATCCTTTATGTATTTGGTTTGGCTTACAAATGTTCCTTCCTTCATTTGTTTAATTTGAAGTCTAATAAAGAAACTAAGTTCACCAATCATTGACATTTCAAATTCTTTTGCCATCATTTTCCCAAACTCATCACAATAATCTTGATTGGTTGAACCGAATATGATATCATCAACATATATTTGCAACACAAGCAAGTCTTTCCCAATCTTCTTGGTGAATAGAGTAGTATCCACTTTGCCCATGACAAGTCCTTTGGATAGCAAGAAATCTCTTAATCTTTCATACCATGCTCTAGGTGCTTATTTCAATCCATACAAAGTCTTTCTCAATTTGTAGACATGATTGGGTTTCTTGTCATCTTCAAAACCGGGAGGTTGCTCCACATACACCTCCTCTTGAATGTAACATTTGAGAAATGCACTCTTCACATCCATTTGATATAGCTTGATATTGTGAGCACAAGCATAGGCAAGTAAGATCTTAATTGCTTCCAATCTTGCAATCGGGGCATAAGTTTCACCAAAGTCAAGACCCTCTATTTGTGTGTAACCTTGAGCCACTAGTCTTGCTTTGTATCTTACTACTATCCTATCTTGATTTTGTTTGTTGCGAAAGACCCATCTTATTCCAATGACATTGTGATCCTTAGGCCTCTCAACTAGTTCTCATACTTCATTTCTCTTGAAGTTGTTGAGCACTTCATGCATTGCATTTACCCAATCCGGATCTCTTAATGCTTTATCAATGTCCTTGGGTTCTTCCACTGACATAAAAGAAGAGTGAGCACAAAATGATGCCAGTCTTGATCTAGTTTGAACTCCCCTTTGTATGTCACCAATGATGGGATCCAATGGATGGTCTCTTGCAATGTTAGTTGGTTGAAGCACTTGGACTTGATTGCTTGGATGTTGATGTTGATCATGAGTTGGAGATGATGAACTAGCCACTTATTGATCTTATTGCACTTGAGATGATGTACTAGCTTGATTTTGCATTAGAGAACCACTAGCTTGTGTAATTGGACTTTGGAGCACTTAATCTTTGTAGTCATCCACATCAATCACTTGCTTTGGCCTAATATCACCAATATCCATTTCTTTCATAGCGTTGGTCAATTGAGTTCCTCTCACATCATTCAAGTTATCTTCCTCATCTTGAGAGCTATTTGTTTCATCAAACTCAACATCATGCACTTCTTCAAGTAAACCACTAGCCAAATTCCAAACTCTATAAGCTTTGCTAGTAGTGGAGTACCCAAGTAAGAATCTTTCATCACATTTCTTCTCAAACTTGCTCAATCTAGTGCCCTTCTTTAAGATGTAGCATTTGCAACCAAATACTCAAAAGTATGTAATGTTAGGCTTTCTTCCATTTAAGATCTCATATGGTGTCTTCTCTAGAAACTTGTGGCAATAGAGGCGGTTGCTATAGAAGCAAGCCGTGTTGATTGCTTCGGCCCAAAATGAATGACTCACATTATACTCATTCAACATTGATCTTGCCATGCATACACTAAACTTCACATCGGGCCTTAATGTCGTTACATAGAGTAGGCTACCAATCATTGATCTATATAGCTTTTGATCCACCATATTGCCACTCTTGTCACTATTAAAGGTTCCACTAGTGCTCATTGGAGTAGTGATTCCTTTTGCATCTTCCATACCAAACTTCTTTAGCATATCCTTTATGTATTTGGTTTGGCTTACAAATGTTCCTTCCTTCATTTATTTAATTTGAAGTCCAATAAAGAAACTAAGTTCACCAATCATTGACATTTCAAATTCCTTTGCCATCATTTTCCCAAACTCATCACTACAACTACAACTAGCAAGCTACACAAATGAGCTACTCTAGCAACGCTAACTAGCTAGCAAAGATAACTAAGAAGGTAATGCGGAGTTGAGTTAGGAGAGTTTCACCGAGGGGTAAAGTATTGAGCCAACCAATATAATCAACAATGAATACCAAGACAACCGAACATCGGGATCAATCAATCACAATATGAAAGTGATGACATGAAGATTTATCCCGAGGTTCACATGCTTGCCGGCACGCTAGTCCCCATTGTGTCCCTCTTCACCACGTGGTTCGGTGGCTAATCGGTCTCACACCGAGCCTCTCAAAAGGCGCCACAAGAACCTACCAAATGGCAAAAGGTTGCAAATGACACGAGCAATTTACTAACGTTGCCTTTGTCGCTTCGCTGACGTAGGCACAAACCCCTCACAATCACCGGAGGTGGCCAAGAACAATCACCAACTCTTGCCAACGCCTCCAAGCTGCTCCAAGCCGTCTAGGTGACGGCAACCACCAAGAGATGAGTGGGAGAGGAGTTGCTTAGCTCAAAGTGCTCACAAGTATGTCAAATGTTCGAGAGAGAGAGAGAGCCTTGAGCTAGCCAACGAGTATTTATAGACGTACCCCTTCGAATAGAGCCGTTAGAAACTTAAACAGCTGAAATCGCGCTGACCGGACGTGCTGGTCCAACTGACCGGACGCGCCGGCCGCACAACGACTAAAACGCGAAGCACCGACCGGACGCGCTGGGATCGACCGGACGCGCTGGTCCCGTAACTGACCGGACATGCTGGTCAAGTCTGAGCAGCGCTCAAAGAAACAATGACCGGACGCGCTGTAGAACTGACCGGACGCCACAGTGCCAGCGTCCGGTTGGAGTCCAGTAAACTCCCTGAACGACCGGACGCGTCCGGTCGACTGTGACCGGACGCGCTGCGCATCCGATCATCAAGCTGAAACACGCGCCGACGCGGAACACTGATCGGACGCGTCCGGTCAAATAGAGACCGCGTCCGGTCTAGCGTCCAGTCACTTCTGTGACCTCCGTTCGCCTCTGTTTCTTTTCTGACTTCTGGCGTAGTGGAAAAATAGTCGTTTCAACTCCTCGAAAACGCCTGAATCCCGCCTCGTAAGCTCGGCGGGAGGGAGAGAGGACCCCAAACCCTCTCTACCGCTCAAACTCCACCGCCTTCGTAAACGTGCTAACACCACCAAGTGATCTCGTCGTGTGCGAGTGTGTTAGCATTTTCACAATCATTTTTCGAGGCGTTATTAGTTTTATCCAAATGCATATGATTATGAAATGCACACCTAGAGACACTTAGGAGTTCAATAGCCGCATCATTCCCCTCTTTATAGTACGGCTATCTAACCTATAATGTAATCACACCCACTAGGTGTCTTGGTTACTAAAACACAACCCTTAAGCATATACCTTTGCCTTGATCACGTAAGGTTGCGTCCAAATCCAAGTGTGGCCATCATGATCACCATGTCTAACTTGCCACCAACCTTGGAATGTACTAATCCTCATATGCTACATATAACTTAGGCATAGAATTAGTACTTAGGCATTGTCACTAATTACCAACACCAAACATAGGACTTTTACTATGTAGCACTGTGTACAACTGCCGCAGACCTGCGGCCGTTACCATTGAACTAAATGTGTCCTTGTTAGGACTTAGAGCACCTCCAGTGTTGGTTAGAAACGCACAGAGGGAAGAAGTCGCACTAGGAACATTGGAGTATTAGGTATCAGAACCAAAATCAGAGTTTGCATATGAGTCGCACCGAGAGGAATAAAAAAAAATCATTTTGGATGCGTCGCCACCCAGCACTCCTCTGCTCTCACTCAAATAAAAATGTTTTTTTAATTCCATGCGGACACACAAGTCTCACTGCGTACACGGTAGACACTGAACTCTGCTTTTATTCGATTGTATGGTTCAACGAGACACTGGAGGTGCCCTTAGGAGTGTCCTTTGTCAGGTTCTCTTTGGCACATCTCAAAAGAGCTCTGGCTTCTCTAACGAAAACACTACAGCCTTACTGTTTGATTACTGTAATGTTGATGAAGTCGTTTCCAACCAAATGAACTAGGTAGATGATGAAGTCAAAGAAGTCAATATTTTGGAGCTTCAATCGACTCCTACTACAATAGCTACACTAGTCTAACAGTGTTAAAGCTAAAGTCGGTGCAAACCCTACTAAAGAGGTGTTCTCTTTGTCCCATAAAACATGTTATTTTTACTTTTAAGTCAAACATTTACAACTTTAACTAAAAATGTATAAGAAAAATATTATCGTAAATGTGCCAGACTGATGTAAGGAATCGTTTAATTATTCCTACAATATATACTAATACTAAGAGATATAAAGGCAGCACAGTCCCCATAAATTCCTTTATTCCTTTTCTTTTTTGTTTAGAATTGAACAAAGAAAAAAGAAATTGGGAAAGATGTTTTCTTCCTCCATGTATCATGAAGTGCAAGCCATAGGGAAGGAGTGAGATGACTTTCACAAATTAATCATAGACTTCGTCTATCGCTTGAGAGAAGCAACAAAGAGTAATAACTTAAAAATAAAAGCAGATATGAATCGACAGATTTACCTGATGAAAATTTACATTAGAGGACTCTAATGAGGATTCCTCAAACTCTTCATAAAGAGAATCCAGAAAGTCTCTGGTTAGTCGATCCCTCCATTTCTTAATTTCCTCTCTTCTTTTCCGCTCAATTATAGTTTATTAGATTCTTGTTTAAAAGAATCAAAGAAGATGAATAGAACTAAGAACACATAAAAAAGAGCATAGAGAATCATTACCAAACATTCCTCCAAAAAATCATATTGGGTATCTGTCCCCTTCCTTTTAACCCTACGATCGAAAATCTAGAATCCTCCCTTTTCCTAGTGTTCGGAAACGAAAAACCCTGAACCTGGAGGAGTTTGGTATATAGGATATGCTTTTTATTTTTTGTTGGGCAAGCAGTAGTATAAATTTTATACTCTACAGTATAAATTCGACTCCCAACTTTTTTTAGAATAAAATTGTTGATAAAACTCCAACATAGTTTGTTCCAAATCCACTAGAATCCTTGTAGAATAGTCAAGTACCCCATTTCCAAGGGGTACCTGTTGAAAATCGTTTCAACAAATCCGTTTTGAACTCGAAAGTTTTTCCAAGAGATTATGCCTGCTAAAATTTGTTTTAATCTCTCACCAAAACAGATGATTCTAATATTTTTTTTATAAATCTAGTTAAATTTTATTTGACCAGTATAAATCCTATATCGATATTTTGTATGGCACGGAGGCAGTACAAAGGAGAGAAAGAGAAGTTCTAGGCTTCATCTGTTCCTGTACAGAGGGTATGGCAGGAACAGTCACCGTCAGGATTTCCTGAGAGACTGAAGATTATTCAAACTCCCTATTGGTTCCAGATCTGCCTCACAGTTAAAAAAGAACTAATACAAAACCTTCGGATTAGTTGATGAGTTCCATAAAGAAAAATACTAGTATGGCTCAGCTGGGGTGTTGCGATACTGTTGCCTTTATGGTGTCCGGCGCCCTGGCCGGCCATCATGGGTTCCCTAATCTGGCGTCAGGATCTTGGGCCCAAACGTTTCTGTTATACGTATGTGGCGTTCTCTTGTTCATACACGGTCTTGGTGTATGTCGTACGAACAGCATTTGTTACTGCACAATGCACATTATTGCTTGTCATACGGTACCTGGATGCAGTGGCGGAGCTCGTCAATTTTGACGGCTAGGGCCACTATCAAAGCATACATACCGTCTGCATCGAATCAAGATATCACTCGCCTAATACTGATAGATAACAAAAGTAGCTTATAAATACATAGTTTGAGATGCATATCTCAGTTTCAAACTTAAATCTGCAACATAATAGATGAAAACATAAAAGTGGATAAAAAAAACACTCGCGCTCAGCCATCTAGGGTGCATTTGGTTGGAGAGCGTGGGAGAAAGGAATCGTTCCATCCCTAGTTGTAGAGATGAAATGGCTCTGTTCTTGTGTTTGGTTGGAAGGATAGAATGTTTCTTTTTTTTGCGTTTGGCGTTTGGTTGGAAGGATAGGATGGATGGATAACAAATCAGTTAACACCGTTAAAATTAGGCCCACATGTCATACATGGATCTAACGTCAATTCCTATGCATCTTCATCAGTAGTCCTTTAAAATCTAGGACCTAATTTTAGATTGCAATGCCATTCATGAAATCAATGCAGTAGCTGCATGTGCTTTTAGACCAAGCTCAATGCTTGCTTCACAGAGAAACGAGAGGAGATGAGAGGTGGTAACCATGCACGTTGGGTTCCCATTGGACTAGGGAGTCATTCGAGCAACGGGCTGCAGGAGGGAGGAATGCATGAGTGCACGACAACGGAAAAGAGTCACACGGGCACAGGTCAACAGCTGAAGAATTGTGCCTTTGTTGACCACTAGAACAGCCACAAAGAAGGGCGTGCTCAGCTGGAAAACAAGAGCAGAGCGGGTCACGGTGCCTTGAAGCACACTAGGAGTATGATCGAGCTGGGATTGGGAACGTGAGGGAACCAGGAAGGAACAACACACTACAGGCAAGCACCTGAAGTAAGAGATGAGAGAGGATGATGGAGGCAGTCCATGGTGACGGCTATAGGACAAAAAAAATTAAAGATGAGTACTTAGAGATTTTAGTCCACGAGTAGGGCCAAGGCCCCAGTGGCCCTAGTTGGAGATCCGCCCCTGCCTGGATGCTAGCGATTTTGACGCTGGTACAGGACCTTTGGAATATCTGTATATAGCAATGAACATCTGCAAGGGGTGTTTAGGGGGTGTTCAGTTGGAGAGAAGAAAATTTTTAGGTGTCACATCGGATGTGTCGAAAGGATGTCGGGAGGGGTTTTCAAACACTAATAAAAAAACAAATTACAGAACCCATCAAGAAACTACGAGATGAATCTAATGATACTAATTAATCTATTATTAGCACATGTGGGGTACTGTAGCACTTAAGGCTTTTCATGGACTAATTAGACTTAAAAGATTCGTCTCGTGATTTCCCCGAGAACTGTGCAATTAGTTTTTTTCGTCTACATTTAATACTTCATACATGTGTCCAAAAATGCTCTTTTATTGTAGAACGCAAAAATTTTTGGAAACTAAACACAGCCTTAGTTGGGGAGTGATAAGTATTTGGGTGTCACATTGGATGTTTCATGGGATGTCGGAAAGAGTTTTCGGATACTAATTAAAAAAACTAATTACATAACTCGTCTGGAAACTACAAGATGAATTTATTAAGTCTAATTAAACCGTCATTAGCACATGTGTGTTACTGTAGCACTTAAGGCTAATTATGGACTAATTAGGCTTAAAAGATTCGTCTCATGGTTTCCAACCAAACTGTGCAATTAGTTTTTTAATATATATTTAGTACTTTATGCATGTGTCCAAACATTCGATGTGATGAGGTGAAAATTTTTTGGGTGAAAACTAAACACCCCTGAACATCAGTGCACAGATGCATTTTAGCCTGAAGAATCAATGGATTATATACATACTAGGCAGAACCCCCGTGCGAAGCGCGGGTAGATAGAGAGTGATAGGAATGCATGAATTTATTGTGTTGTGATGTAGTCACACAGAAGTCTATAAGTTTGGTATGTAACCATTGAGTAACGTATAGCGGTGTCCGACGATGAACCATGTATGTGTAAGTATTATAGGGAAAGGTAGGCAGTGCCTCGGCAGTGTTGAGGGCGATAACAGTGAGGAATATGTGCGGAGAAGGTTTTTTTTTGAAGCGGGTTTATATTATTGCAATCGGATTAAAGGGCGCTAATGGTTAAGGGTACGTGCTGTTGTTAACCGGTAATGCTGTTGAATTGGATTTTTTTGGAAACGGGTTTATATTGTTGCAAAAAGGATTAAAGGGTGTTTATGGTCGACGTGTATGAACATTTATTAACGAGTAACTACTGTTCATATCGGGGGTAGGTGCTGTTCATGTGATCAGTTAGTGTTCACGGGATCCGTTACTATGCATAACGGGTGGGGACTGTTCATGATATCCGTTATTGTTCATAACGGGTGGGGCACTGTTCACAGGATCCACTACTGTATGGAAGGACGAGTGTTGTTCATGGATCCGTTTCATAACGGGTGGGTACTGTTCACAGGATCCGTTACTGTATGGAAGGAGCGAGTGCTGTTCATGAGATCCGTTACTGTTATGACAACAGTAACTTGTGAGAGGGAGGCTGGTATACAGGAATGTAAGAGTAAAGGATAGATGTTATGTATATATGTATGCACTTGAGCTCAAGAACTAGTGGGCATTTGAGCCAGTCCTTGTTCGTTTCCGTCCTGTTTGAATCGGGTCGTCTTTCGGTGCGTCTTGGTGTTGTTTGTAGTTGTTTTTTCAGCTGGGAACTGGGATATTGTGCTTCTCGTATAGTAACAAAAACGCCGTTTCCCACAGCGGTGCCGTCTAAGAAAGGAGCGTCTCGACTCAGTACCTTTGTCAGGACTCAGGGTGATGACAGTGAGCGCTCTTCAAAAGAAGGACGAGACGCCGCCCGCTTCTTACGACTTGTGCTGTGGTAATACAGGGCCGGTTTAGTTGCTAAAAATTTGGCAAAATGACACTGTAGCAAATTTCGTTGTTATTTGACAATTAATGTTTAATTATGGTCTAATTAGGCTTAAAAGATTCGTCTCGTCCATTTCGTCTAAACTGAATAATTAGTTTTATTTTTTATCTATATTTAATGCTTTATGCATGCGTCCAAAGATTCGATGTGACGAAGAATGTTGAAAAATTTTGTAAAATTTTTTGCAACTAAACAGGGCCACAGTTGCTAGTGTGGTGCATGTATCTAGTACCTGAAGGAAAAGGCCGTCAAGTAAAGGGCCATCCATGGACCTACAAAGCCTATACGTGGAAAGCCTCAAGCCAGACCTACAGGAAAAAGAACAGTTTGTCGGTTCATCTTGGTCTGGGCTGTGTTTAGTTTCAGAATCGGGGGCACCAACTTGAAACAGTGCGCAATAAATATGTACTATAGTATTTCGTTTGTGTTTAGTAAAAAATATCCAAATTTTGACTAATTAGTCTCAAAATGTTCGTCTCGCAATGTATAACAAAACTGTGCAATTAGTTTTAAATTTCATTTACATTTAGGACTCCATCACATCACATCACATGCATAGAGTACTAAATGTAGATGAAATTAAAAACTAATTACACAGTTGTGTTGTACTTTGCGAGACGAACATTTTAAGCCTAATTAGTCAAAGTTTACAAACGAAATGCTACAATGTACATTTATTATGCATTGTTTCAACTCGGGTGCCTCGAATCCGGAACTAAACACAGCCCTCGTCACAATTCACAAGGTGCCTGCGTCCTATGCTTTTCGTTCAGTGAATCGGCGCAGTAGCTGAGTCGTGAGCTATGACCGCAACTCCTGACCAAAGTCTCAACCCGTCCCTCGTTTACCCTCCCGT
This sequence comes from Saccharum hybrid cultivar R570, assembly GCA_038087645.1. Lineage (NCBI taxonomy): Eukaryota > Viridiplantae > Streptophyta > Magnoliopsida > Poales > Poaceae > Saccharum > Saccharum hybrid cultivar. The sequence goes on from JAQSUU010000542.1 coordinate 1,955,259, forward strand.
CACTGTCGTTCCATTTCTTTCTTCCGCGCCCGAAGAACTGTTTCCCTTTTGCTTTTTGCATGCCTTTTGGCACCAGCAACTGATCGAGGACACTCGTTGTGACGTTGTTCCACTTCCGTGTACTCTCTCGGTACCTAAATATAAGTCGTTTTTATTTTTTTATAAACAATTTTAATTAAATATATTTAAAATATTAATATTTATAGTACATAATTAGTACTATTAGAAAGATTTTTTAATCTAGTTTTTTAATAAATTTATTTGAAAATACAAATGTCACACGTATTTTTTATAAATCGAGTTAAACTTGTAACACGCATATTAGCGACGACAGATATAAAGCGACAGACGAGAAAAAAAGTACTATGCATTTATCAATCCGTGGGCTGGTTTTGCCTGGATTGTCAAGATCACCGGCGGGCGGGCGTTGTCCTCGTGCGGCGGCTGTGCCTGCACCTGGACGCATCTGGTTGGATTGGAATTGGATGGATGGAATGGAAATCAGCTACAGGAACCGGTCTGCATCTCCATCTCAGTGATCTCTCATTCTCACTCACGCACTGCAGTCTTTCTTTTTGTGTTTCTGTACATAGAGACCGACATTGCTAGTAAACTTGGCCTTTTGGACTGGACGTGGACGGGGTTTGACGACGCCACGACGGGGCAGGGTCCACCGCCCTGTTTGTCCTTGTATGGCGGAATGTTTGGTGCCACAGAAGCTCAAGCCGGATACGTCCATGTCCAGATAACTCGATCCTTCGACCTTCATGCCCTTTGTCCGCGAGGGGGGTCCTCCACGGAATTCACATGGAAAAATATAGCGTTGGCCGGGAGCTAGCTTGAGTGCACGACAGCTACCGTCGATCCACAGGCCGCGCCGCCGAGAACCTGACAGCAAACAGCTTCAAGTGAGCCCTGCTCGTTGTTCTGACGCGCGAGTCGTCGGCAAGCGTGACCGACTGGCGATTGGTTCGCACGCACTCCGGCAGTTTTGTCTGCCAAGGGCTGTGCCGTGAGCAGCAGGAAATGGCATGGATGCATCCGGAATTCTGGATCACAACTTGTACTACTGCATCGTTATTCGTTTCCTTGCCATGGGCCGGAGGTAATTGGTGTGCGACGGAGACATTGTGGTTGGGTGTCGGCAGGCATCCGAGTCCCGGTTGAACTCTTCCACCTCTGTAAACCAGCGTTTCCCACGCAACGATTTGCAAGCCATGGCGTGTATGGGGTCCGACCATTGCGCGCTCATTCTGCAAGGAGATACACAAGCTGACTTTAACAGAGGTTTTCGGTTTGAATCATTCTGGATCAAAATGCCTGGGTTCATGGAGGCAGTTAAGGACGCCTGGGATAACCCAGTTAATTCCCGAGATCCTTTGCTCGTATTTCACGTTAAGTTGCTCCGAACGGCCAAAGCTCTTAAGATATGGAGGCGCAGAAATTTCAGCAACTGGAAATTAAGAACGGCAATTTTACAACTTATTCTTCTTGAGTTAGAAAAAAACCCAAGAACGAAGGAATTTGTCATTGCAGGAACTCGAGTTCAAAAAATCCATAAAGGCGAGGCTAGTGGGTCTAGCGGTTATCCAAAAGAGCAAAGCTAAACAACATTCAAGATTGAACTGGATAAGACATGGGGATACCAACAGCCGCTTGTTTCACATACATGCAAATATTAGAAGAAAGCAGAACTTCATAAGTGCTATTCTTAGCGACAATGGAGTGGCCGTTACTCAGCAAGATAAGAGCAGAGTGGCTCACCAATATTTTTGTCATTCCATCGGAACCCCAAAACAAAGAAGTCTGTCATTAGATTGGGAAGCCCTGGGCTATGAACCACTTGTACTGGACGATCTAGATGCCCCATTCTCAGAACAGGAAATAGCACAGACAGTAAAAAAACATGCCCCCAATGAAAGCCCCTGGTCCAGACGGGTTTATTGGCTTGTTCTACAAAAAAAAAATGTTGGGCCATAATAAAGCACGACTTAATACAAGCAATTCAGCCTTTTTATAACCAAAGAACAGCCAAGCTGCACCTGCTCAACGAAGCAAATATTATCCTCCTAAGGAAGAAAGAGGCGGCAGCAGGCATGGGCGACTACAGACCTATCAGCTTGATAAATAGCGTTGCAAACATCATAACTAAGATTATGGCCACTCGTTTAGCGCCACATCTTGACAGCCTAGTTTCAAATGCGCAGAATGCCTTCATAAGGAAAAGGTGCATACATGACAACTTTATTTATGCACAGCGGGTGATCCAATCCTTACACAAGAAAAATAAGCCTGCTTTATTTGTAAAACTGGACATTTCAAAGGCTTTTGATTCCATCAGCTGGCCATACCTGCTAGAGGTGCTTCAGGCATTGGGCTTCAGCCAAAAATATAGAGATGGGATTTCATCCCTCCTTCGGACATCATCTTCCCGTGTACTGATAAATGGCAAGCCAGGAGACAAAATCAACCATGGCCGTGGGCTGAGGCAGGATGACCCACTATCTCCAATGCTATTCATCTTAGCAATTGATCCACTACAACACATCATCGAATTAGCTGCAAAAAAAAAGGCTTCCTTCACCCATTGCTTCCGAAAACGTCAACTCTAAGATGCTCATTGTACGCAGATGACGCAGCAATTTTTGCAGCACCAAATGCCACCGAACTGGACAACCTGCAAAAAATCCTCCACGTTTTTGGAGAATGCTCAGGCCTGTCAGTTAATATGGCGAAAACGGAGATCTTCCCAATAAGAGTGGACCCAGTTGTGGTTACACCCCTCCTGTAGAACTTCCCAGGAAAGATTAGCAACTTCCTAGGAAAATACTTGGGCCTGCCGCTGCATATAAGGAAATTGCGAAAAGTAGACCTGCAACCTCTCATCGATAAAATAGGCGCTAGGCTGCCAGGATGGCAGGGCAAGATGTTATCGACTGCAGGAAGAGAAACGTTGGTGAAAATAGTCCTCACTTCTCAATCCATTTATCATCTCACAGCCTTCCCGGCACAAAAATGGTTACTAAAGAGGATTGACAAAATCAGAAAAAGTTTCCTATGGCGAGGTGAAGCGCCTGAAAATGTCAAGGGCGGCCATCCTCTCATAAACTGGCCGACTACTTGTCTCCCAAAGGAAAAGGGGGGCTGAATATTGGATCTAGGGAGATTTGCAAGAGCACTTAGATTGCGATGGCTTTGGTTCAGGTGGAAGCACAAGCATCAAGCCTGGAACAAACTAGACATACCATGCGATAAAATTGATATGGAACTTTTCAACGCTTCCACTGTGGTCACGGTGGGCAATGGTCACTCGGCTGTTTTTTGGACCTCCAGTTGGATCAATGGTCGGACAGCCAAAAGCATAGCCCCCAGGTTATTTGCCAAGTGCAAAAGAAAGGAAATAAGCGTACATAAGGCTCTCATTGGCAACAAATGGATAGAGCATCTACTGCCTATTGCGACCAGAGAAGAACTAGTAGAATATGTGGAGCTATGAGAAGCCATACATCAAATTCAGTTGAACAACGACATCGAAAATGCAATAAGATGGCGATGGACAGTGGATGGAGAATACACGACAAGCAGAGCTTACAAAGTGCAATTTACGGGAACCTACAGCAAGCTGAGGCTAACACCAATCTGGAGAGCGCGGACAGAGCAGAAATACAGATTTTTTTGCTTGGACACTGCTTCACCGCAAGATTTTAACAGCTAATAACTTGATTAAAAGGGGATGGCCAAACGATCCCATTTGCAAGCTTTGTGGACTGCTACCGGAAACGCCACAACACCTATGCAAGGACTGTACCTTTACAAAGGAGGCTTGGGCAATTTTACAAAATTAGTGCAATATTGACCAAATTCGGAATATACACCAAGATGGATCCATCCACAGCTATTGGAGGAGATGTCGAGCTACCTTTGATCGGATGTAAAAGAAAACTTTCGATGGAATCATAATCTATTTCTAGTGGCACATTTGGAAGGAATGAAATAGAAAAATTTTCCAACAAAAGTCCAAATGACCAGTCGAAGTCGCTTCTCTATGCAAGGATGACATATCCAAGTACAGCTTGGCAATGCATTCGAACCTCTCTACAGTGCAGTAGTTTTTTCCTTTGCCGCCTTTTGTGCTCAGTTGTTCCTATGCCAAAGCGGGGGTCTGGTGGTGTTCTTGGTCATCGTTTTTTCTTTCATACAGGAGTTGTTAGGGGTTTGCTGTCATGTTTTGGTATTTCCTTTGACCCCGGCTGAGACTGCAGTTGTTTTTTCTCGTTTCTATGTTTTTTTTTTGCTTTCCTCGTCTAATAAAAGTTGCGGCAAATCTTTTGCCGTCCTTTAAAAAAAATTGGATGTATGGCATGCCGTTAGTACTCTAACGCCCTATAGTATATATCTCGTTGGTTTCTTCTCCCTATACCTACTACAGTGTACTCCAGTAAGAGAACTTCGCCCTATTCGCTTGTTTTATAATCCGTACTTTTCAGCTTGTTTTTTCAGCCAGAACAGTGCTTTTCTCTCGTAACAAATCAACGAACAGTACTTTTAGCCATAACTTTTCAGCGAAGCGAATGGGCTGAGCATAGCAACAGATTCGGAGGACCCATTCTCATTGCACAAAGAGCAGCGCCGTACCGTCTGTTTGGTAAACAGAGATAGTGATGGCACCGTGGCACCACATGGAAAGGCTGGCTAACCGCCAGCAGCAATCCATTATGAGTCACACAATCCTGCACGCTGTCGCGTCTCGTGTTGCGCAGGAGACTGCGGAAGCGGTGGCCACCGTCAGTGGAGGAGGGTCGAGAGCTCGAGGCCCCTCACAGCCGCCGCCGCCCCTCGTGTCTATCCTCAGAGGTCGGAGCCCGACATTCTTTGCCTCCTTCCGCTTGTTCCCGGCCGACAAGCGCCACGGCGTCACCGGCAGCCGGAACAGGCATCACGGACCACCATGTCGTCCAGGCAGCGTCGGTGCAAGATGACCACGGTGCATCGACCGACCCGACGACTCTCCGGGTGTAGTCTAGCAACCGGCTGGTTAACGCAGGGAGCTCATCAGGGGTGACAGATCAATGATGTACAGTATTAGCGTTTAATGAGGTCTCATTCTCATCTATGGTCCTGTTTAGTTTCCACATCAAAATTTTACACCCTATCACATCAAATGTTTAGACACATGCATAGAGTATTAAGGCTGTGTTTAGTTTCTCCAAACTTCCTAAAATTGACACTATGCAAAAAGAAGATTCCCGTCATATCAAACTTGCGGTACATGCATGAAGTACCAAATGTAGACGAAATCAAAAACTAATTGTACAGTTTGGTTGTACTTTACGAGACAAACGTTTTGATCCTAATTAGTCAGCGGTTGGATAATTATTACCAAATACAAACGAAATGCTACAGTTGCGCTACAGTAAATTTCGCATTCCTAACTTTGAGAACTAAACACAGCCTAAATATAGACTAAAAATTAACTAATTACACAGATTGCGTGTAACTTGCGAGATGAATCTTTTAAGCCTAATTAGTCCCATGATTTGACAATAAAGTGCTACAGTACACACATGTGCTAATGACGGATTAATTAGGCTTAATAAATTCGCCTCGCGGTTTACTGACGGATTCTATAATTTATTTTTTTATTAGTATCTGAACACCCCATGCGACATTCTCATGTGACACCCGATGTGACACCCTAAAACTTTACACCCTGGAACTAAATAAGGCCTATATGGTCTAGTTGTTTTAGTTTTGTTGATGTTGCTTAATCTTTTCAGGTTATCGTTGATTAGGTATAGTACCGGTTTTATATATCTATATCTATGTATACCTAATACTAAAGAGGCAAAATTTCTGCCACCAAATTTTTTTCGTCCAATCTACTAATCCGCCTCGGTCTCATCATCGCCTCCCACCTCCACCTGGAAGACCGGTCTGATTCGGGCAACCAAACAACAAGAAGGAGGTGAAGGAGGAATTAGAAACAAATAACAGGTTCCAGATGCAAAGGTACCAGAGACAAAGAAATAGTGGAAGGGCTTAAACGGTTTTAGAAACAAGTTTAGGGTTCCTAATACAAAACTTTATTTTTCTTTTTTTTTTCTTTTTTTCGCTTGGGCCTATGGTGGGTCTCGAATTCGTCTCCAGGCTGAGCTGGCTGGGCAGTGGTCTTGGCCAAAGCCCATGGCCTAGCCACACAGTAGCCCTTTTCTTTTGTTTTTTGTTTTCTCTTCTTTTAAACAAGTTGAGAATTCTAAAAATCATACAAAATTATAGAAAAATAAAAAAATACCAAAACCATTTTTTTCACACTCGCTTGACTAGGGCTACATGGTAAACATATAATATCATATGCTTTAGTATAAAAATTTTGTTGTATCTATAAGTCTATGCTTTTATATAATTAATTTTTCTCATTTTTTTTGCGCATTATAGATCTACCTATACCTAATTATATGAATATTAAAGAACCAAAATTTCAACCACTTTTTTTGGGCCACCTTCCCCTAACTACCTGATACCTTAGTTTCTTTCGTCCGGACTTATATAACACATGCTCATGCGAGTTAGAACAGCTCACATCTAGCGCGATACGGAGTCCGATTTCAAGATGTATTGGGTTGTGTATATGATGCAGACTCATGAGCCATGCTTATACGAGTTAGAACAACTCACGTTTAATGACGATTAAGTTTGAATGTGAGCCAATGATGACAGTTTTAAACTTGGTCCGAGTTGAAGAGTCCGCCAACTTAAACTTGGTCCGGGTAATTAATTGGAGGGTCGCCAGAGGCCAGATCTGGTCGTAGCCAGTGGCTAGCTGGCGCGGCTAGGGATAGCCCTGGGGAAGCAAGCGCTGGCTAGGTGCAATTGTAGCCCCCACCCTAACCCTTAATGGTGCGGACACATTTCGCCAATCAGCAGCTGGTGGCTGGTTGACAGTGGTCACGCTTGACCTGATCGATATAAGGAGCTGAGACAAAAAAAAGTACACACATGACGGAAAAAAACCTGGAGAGAGGAGGAAACAACTTGCTGCTGAATATGAAAAGTTAGTTGGAGAAGAATTTTAACAACTTCTTATTTGTAACTTGGTGAGTGTGAAAACTATCTCTGCTCGTGCCACCGGCAACGCAATAGATTATTCTCCTGTTGCAACGCATGGACATGTTTACTGGTATAAATAAAAAGATTAAAATCCGGTTGAGCTTTTGAATTTGAAAAGTCTTCTCGAACTTCAATACGAGATAAACCAGACAAAATAACCCTCTTGACTATTTTAAAGTAGTTTCTTGGATGGTTTTACATAGCAATCGGACCCACACGTCATTTGGTCCAAAGTTGTAGATTTTTTATTTAGTATATTTTAGATGCTCAAATATTCATGTTAAGTTATCATATTTTAAAGTTCAAATTTATAAATTTTCAAATGACGTCGAATGTTGATATTATCAATACCAAAGTTGTAGTTTATAATAAGATATATATATACAACTTTATTTGTACTCTCTCTGGTCTAAACTATAGACGTTTTAGCTTTTCTAGATATATTACTTTAACTATGTATCTAGACATAGTGTATATCTAAATGTATCGCAAAGAAATGTATCTAGAAAAGCCAAAATGTCTTATAATTTGAAATGACAATTTTTGTATCTAAGATCGTTTAGAGGCCTAAATATTTGTTTTAAAATCTCTAATTTTAAAATTCATTTTTTTTAAATCAAACGACCTCTGATGTTAATGCATGTGGTCTACACAAAAATTGTATCTCTCAACATGATCTATAACTCTGTAGTTACAACTTTTTAATGTGATCCTTTTGGGCCCAAATTTTTTGTTGTTTGACTAATTAAAAGATAAATTCAAAATCTGAGAATTTAAAACCAAAAATTTGGCCCTCCAAACGACCCTAGATGAAAATCTTATCAACTGCAAAGTTGTAGAGCATGTTGAGAGCTACATCTCTGATGTAGACCAAATCAAAATTCATTTGAAAAATTGAAAAAATTAAATTCAAAATTAGAGAACTTAAAGCACATATTTGGGCCTCTAAATGATCTTAGATAAAAAAAAGTTGTCAATTATAAAGTTATAGATGTCACCGAGAACTATAGCTTTGGTATAGACTATGTCAACATCCGAGGTTATTTAAAAATTTCAAAAAAATGAATTTTAAAATCTCGTTACTTAAAACCAATATTATTTGACCCTTTAAAACATGTTAAATAAAAATAATATCAACTATAAAGTGGTAGATCGTGTCGAGTTACAACTTTGATATGGGGTTTGTATTCATACGACATTATATGAAATTGTTATGATTTTTTATATAAAAGAAAGAGGTAGACCAAATGATAGGTGGGCCCCACTATCGCGTCACAAGATCACCCAAGAAATTAAACCATTTGAAATGGTCAAGGTTTTTTTTCTAATTTTAAAAATAAAGATGTTTATGTTATCCAGTATTGAAGTTTGAGAGGGTCTTTCAAATTCTTCATGGGGTTGAGTCGAACTTTGCTAAAAAAAAGGCTCGGTAGACTCCCATGGACTCTCATAGCATTGAGTCTTCCATGATCCGATACTCCTGAAATTGCATTGTGACATGATTTTCCTCATCGTACTTTAAAACTATACATCTTACCCACTAAACTCTCAAAACCATTCAAATTATCTCTGTGCCCTGATTCGTAGTGGTTTTGAAGCCAAATTCGTATTTTTAATGAAAAATATGGTAAATACTTGATATATATTTTAAACTATACAAAACGTCTATAAGATTTCAAAAATCTAATAAAAATCCTAGATATGGATTGAGACACAAATGATCCAAATAAAATATTTAAAGCTCATGAAAATATTTGCGGACACTTTTTAAAAAATATTTAGATACAGGAAAATGAGAAAATATCAAGAAAAATTGTAAAACATTCTAGAGCTTTTACCTGTATGACCCTGAAAAAAATGCATCTTCCTTGCAAGGCCTCTTTTTTTGAACTTACCTGTATGGCCCCAAGACAAAATTTCCTTCCTTCTATGGCCTTCCGTCCGGTTTTGACACTTGACGGTGTCATTTTACCCTTAGCAAAAAAAATGCAGAGTTTACCCTTGGCAAAAAAAAGCAAAGTTTAGTTTGTCAGATTTGGAGTAATATCACACAAATAAATCACACATAATAGTTCATAAATTATTCACACATAAGTTGTTGACACATAAATTGTTCTAAGTCATTTTCTGCACAGAAATAAACTTAAAACAAAAAAAAGAAAACACTATCTAAGCTAGGTGCACCCGGCCTATACACCCAAGGGGGCTAGCAGCGGGGCCCTGGGTCAACCCGGCCCCACCCGACAGCCAGGCAGGTCAAGGGCAGAATTTTGACCGGCCGGACTTCGTCGACATTGAGGTTGCTGGCGGCGGGGATGGCACCGGCAGGATCACCCCGGCCTCCCGCATCAACCTAGAGGTTTTGCTAGTCCAGCCGCGGCGCTAAACGACGACGGCGGCGACAAAAGTGGCGCGGTGGTGCTAAAAGGCGGCTCTGCGGTGTTGGCGTGGAGAAGACCAGCCATCTCCGGCGATGGACCGGGCAGGCCACACGGGGCTGGCCGTGACCACAAGAGGTGCTGGCCACACCGGACCAGCCTTGGCTCATGCGCTTGACCAAGCGGGCCGCGACGCCTCCCCCATGCGTAGCTCGCCGGCCAAGGGTGAGAGGGGGGCCAGCCGGCCATGGATCCGGCGGATCAGGCGGCAGGGAGGCCGGCGACGGCCCCTGGCTGGAGATCACGTCGGCTCCGTCCTCCATCGTGGATCGTTCATGTTTTTTTCTCGACCTGCGTTCGTTCGTTACGTGGCCGATACGGTGGAAGTAGAGGAAGAGGAAGAGGAAGGAAGTAAGCAGAAGGGCATTTTAGTCAGTTCGCGTATCCAACAATAGGGAAACTAACATGCGAAGAAATAATTAAGAGTGCTGTATTTGCAAAGGAATTAGGGTGCAATCCTTACCGACAAAAAAAGATTGTAGTCGGGTTGATAATAATCGAGTGTCATTACTTCGTTGGTCCGAACCAAGGAGACACTAACAGAATTGACGGAAGGCCATATAAGGAAGGGAATTTTGTTTTGAGGCCATACATGTAAGTTAAAAAAAAGAGGCCATACATGGAAGTTGCATTTTTTCAAGGCCATACAGGTAAAAAGCTCAACATTCTAATTGATGTATAAACATATTTTAAAAATATTTCACACCAAAACATAATACAAGACCAACATGATTACATAGCATGAATGCATTCAACTTGCATTCATGTTGGTTGTATCTAATAATTTTGCCATAGAAATTTTTAAAATACATTTAAACATAGAATGTTTTTAGAGTTTACCAAATATTCTTATATTTATACCATTTTTGTAGAGCTAAGTCTATTTTAAAGCTTTTATAGATATTTTCACGAGCTCTAAATAATTTATTTGGGTTCATATCCCAATCCATCTCTAGGATTTTTCTCATAATATTTAAAATCTTAGGGATATTTTTGTGGTTTAAAAATCTTGTCAAGTATTTGTCAGATTTTTACTAACTTAAAACAAGATGATGCCACCTATAAAGCCACTTCAATCCAGAGCAGGAAGGTAATTAGAATGGTTTTGAGGGTTTAGAAGTTAAAGAAGATGTCTGTTTTTTCAGTTTAATGAGAAAATTCAGACTATAATTTAGGGAGATAAAATGAACTTTTTTGAAATGAAAATTGCAGCCCAACAGCCCAACCCCAGTGGTGTCCGTCACTTGCAAGCAAGCAAGCATTTCTTAGCCAAGGCCGTCAGGTGAATCAGGCCTACACATGCAGAGTCCCAAACCCAACAAACTGAAGTTCTTAACAGCCCAAGCACAAGACCAAGGCCCACGACCGGTTGTCCCACTTCCCAAAAAAAAAAAAGTACAGACTGTTCCCCATGAAGCAGCCTTGAGTACATGCCATGGATTCATGCTACGTGTCTATACGTAATCATCTAATGTATGAGAGAGCTGTAATTTTTTCTTCCTAGCTATCCCTCCTTAATAATTTATAAAGTTGTCTCATAAGTTGAAATGGTATAAATCTGTGGCAGATACCCACAACTGCATCCCCATCTATTCAACCACACACACGGTACACACGTGGCGTGTACTTCCTCCGTTCCAAAATATGTGACATTTTCGTTATGAATCTGAACTCTAAAATTTTAGTTCTGAATCTGGATAAGTTGTCCAGAAGTCATAGCTAAAAGCTCACTTATTTTATTTTGGGACGGAGGAAATAGTCGTTAACCACTTCAGTATTTCCAGAGTATATTATTCTGTAGTTGTCCTCTGTACAGAGTGGAAATTCCTTGAGCCAACGAAGAGTCTTCGAACACCGGATAATCCATTTGGTACGTCACATGAGTATCAAGCAAGCCAATAAATATCGGTGTACATACACATGTTGCTCTAGCACACAAGTTGCATCGCTGATCCACACAATTTGGAGCATGGGGGCAGGCATATTGTTTTGAGCGAGCACTTCCTGCAATGCAACAGCCCCCGCTATGACTTCTCAGCTGCTAGTGACTTCTCAGCCATCCTCCGGCCCTCGCCGCATCTGTAGTGTAGGACCGTGTGTTCTCTACCACACGGCCCAACTCCACGGTGTACGAGTAGTAGAATATCTTATCCAGACATATCCAAGGTGTAGCGCTCCCATAGGCCGCCTGGCCGGCGACGAATCTATTTCATCCGCTGCAAGTGATCCACATCAGGCGCGCCCCCACAACAATCCGCGGCGTCTCATCCCGTCCTCTCGCTCGCTCGTGTCCACTGTCCACACCACCGCGTGTCCCTGTCCCTGTCCGCGCCGCGCCTCCGCACCACAAAACCAGGGGCTAGCCCGCCGTGCAGGGCCATTCGTTGCAGCTGACAGACTCAACCGGCAGACATGGCCGCCTCCGCCTCCACCGTCTCCGGCCTCGCCGGCGCCTCCCTTGCCACCCGGCCGGCCTTCTCCACCAGTACGTTCCTCGTTCCCATTCCGTCGTCTGCAGAATGCACCTTCTTGCAGTTGCACCACTGACGATAGATAGATGTTGTATTTCCTGACGAGATGCTCACTTGGGCGTCGTCCTTGCGTTGCGTGCAGGCTTCACGAGGGGCAGCCGGGTGTCGGCGAGGAACCCGCTGATGACGAGGAACCTGGAGAGGAACGGCAGGATCACCTGCATGACGTGAGTAACTCAACTTATATACGAGCTCGCTCTCTGTGAAATACAGTAGTTGCTGATCGCGGCGGTTCCATTCGTTCCTCCGATCGATCCGGCCTGTACACGCTCGCCTGCAGGTTTCCCCGGGACTGGCTGCGGAGGGACCTGAGCATCATCGGCTACGGGCTCATCGGCTGGATCGGCCCGTCCAGCGTCCCGGCCATCAACGGCAACAGCCTCACGGGGCTCTTCTTCTCCAGCATCGGCGAGGAGCTGGCCCACTTCCCCACGCCGCCGCCCGTCACCTCCCAGTTCTGGCTGTGGCTAGTGACGTGGCACCTGGGCCTGTTCATCGTGCTCACCTTCGGCCAGATCGGGTTCAAGGGTAGGACCGAGGACTACTTCGAGAAGTGAAGCGACGATCAAGCTCCGATCCATCTCTGATGGATGCTGCGTTGCGTGCGTGCGTGCCGCCATCGATCGGACCTTTGCTGTATAGTATATGGTTCTGATTTGGTTGAATGTGTAATATGCTACTATTGAGCTCAATGTAAATCTATATATGCCGCCCCCGCGCGCTCTGTTTTAATTGATGAATCTAGCTAGCCTTATCAGATACTCCCTCGCTCTGGTCGGAAAAACATGTTTGTTTAGGACAAAATTTGGTCAACATTAACATGATTGAAAAAATTCATGAATTTGAAGGATTTTAGAAACACACACTAGGTTTTAGTTGCCAAAGATGTGCATAAAAGATCGTGCAAAATTGAATGTGACAAATATTTTCGACAGGAGTAAGTAACTAAGAACCCTTTCATTTTTGCAACACAAACGCGACAAGAAAATGATCAAAGAGAGCTCTAAAAAGCGTGTATACAAACCCAAAAATTTGCTCATATATCGAAGACCGTAGCTTACGATGACATGTTAATAGAGAGGCCACATCATCCGGTAGCATCTATTTGTGGATTGTCTATAACTTCTAATCAAGAATTTGATTTTTCTATAAATTTAATTAAACACAAAAAAATGATATAAATGTTGATATTAATTTCTATAAACTTAATTAAACAGAGAAAAATCCGATTTACTTGAACCTAGAATTGCACTCTTTTGAAGACTGATAGAGTAATACCCCCTCCATTCTAATTTATAGGTCGTTTTGACCATTCTAGATACACAATTTTTGTTATGTATTTAGACATCGTACATCTAGGTGCATAGCAAAAAGCTATTGGACTTAGAAAAGCCAAAACGACCTATAATTTAGGACAGACGGTGATAATGAATAAACAACTTTTCTTAGTGGACTTTATTCATTGAAGATAGCTGCATCGTTTATCAGAAAATCAAGAATAAAGCTAGGAGACTCATCGTTCCAAGTACAAATTTGCTTAGAGTGCATAGCTCTCCCTGCCAATTCAATTCATGTGCCGCCTGATTTGCATCCCTACTGCAATGTTGAGTTGTATGTCCACTCTATATGATGTTACATTCAGCATACAATGTAGCAGTTGAATTTGCTGAAAATTCTCGATCCTTCATTGTTTCTACCATCTCCAACCCTCCATACAATTCGATTGGATCGTAAGCCGATTACACCCTATACATAACTTTTATTATATATCTAGACATATTGTATATCAAACTAGCCCTTGTTTAGATTGAAGAAAATTTCAACCCGATGAATAGTACCACTTTCGTCTTATTTGGCAAATATTGTCCAATCATGGACCAACTAGGCTCAAAAGATTCATCTCGTGATTTCCAACTAAACTGTGTAATTAGTTATTTTTTTACCTACATTTAATACTCTATGCAAGCGGTTAAAAATTGATGTGATGGAGAGAGAGTGAAAAAACTTGGAACTTTGAGGCAAACTAAACAAGGCCCTACTTAACAAAGACTATGAACGTCGAAAAGTCAAAACGGCCTATAATTTGAAAGGGAGGATAGTAATAAATAAACAACTTGCTTATGCGCAAGAAAGCGAGGGAAGTGTTTTGTTCCAATGGATAAAAAACCGTAAATTTCTTTCGTGTATTCTTGACCTTCGTTTTTGTCGAAGGAAATGAAATTGTTGTGTGATTCGGATTTGTCAAACACGAGTCGGCCCAAGTGCCTCAAAGTCCAAAACTAGGAGCAGCATCCATTTCAAAAGGCCGAAAGGCAAGACAAACGCAAATGCCACAACCCGCCGCCCGACTTGCCGCCGCAGCCGCATGACAACCGCCGTCGGTCGGCCATCCCCTCCGGTTGCCCTCTTCGGCCGCTGCCGCACAGCCCGCCGCATCGTCAGCCTCGGCCTCCACAACCACCAAGCCCTCCTACCCCGCTTCGCCGCCACCTGCAATGCCCTCGCGTCCCCACCCCACTCCGCCGCGGCCGCCGCCAGCCGGCCATCCCCTGCGGTCGCCACTCTCCTCAGCCGCTGCCGCACCTCGCGGTGCCTCGCCCAGCTCCACGCCCGCATCATCCGCCTCGGCCTCCACAGCCACCACGCCCTCCTCGCCCGCTTCGCCGCCGCCTGCGATGCCCTCGAGTGCCCCTCCGTCGCCGCCTCGTTCGTCGCCGCGCTCCCCGACTCCGACGCCGCCCCGCTCCGCCTCCGCAACGCCGTGCTCGCGTCGCTCGCCCGCCACGCCCCGCTCCACGCCGCGCTCACGGAGTTCAACCTCCTCCGACAGGCCGCGCTGCCGGACTCCTTCTCGTTCCCCTGCCTCCTCCGCGCGTGCGCCCGCGCATCCTGCCTCCCCGCTGGACGAGCCCTGCACGCCGCCGCTATCCGCCTTGGCGTGCACGCCGACCTCTTCATCCGCACGGCGCTCATCCAGCTCTACGGCAGGTGCGGCGTGGCTGGCGCGGCCCGGGCGCTATTTGATCAAATCGACATCCCCAGTGAGGTTTCCTGGACTGCCATTATCGTGGCCTATGTCAACAATGGTGACATCATGGCCGCCAGAGAGATTTTTGATAGAATGCCTCACCGGAACGCGGTGCACTGGAATGTAATGGTTGATGGTTATGTGAAGTGTGGGGACCTGGAGAGCGCAAGGAGGCTGTTTGATGAAATGCCTGAGAGAACTGCCACAGCATGTACATCTTTGATTGGCGGGTATGCAAAGGCAGGGAACATGGAAGTTGCGAGATTGTTGTTTGATAAGTTAGAGGACCGTGATTTGTTCTCATGGTCAGCGATGATATCAGGTTATGCACAGAATGGTTACCCTGGGGACGCTTTGAGGACTATTGATGAGTTCCAAGGGCAAGGGATACACCCAGACGAACTTCTTGTTGTTGGCCTCATGTCTGCATGCTCCCAACTAGGTAACATCAGGTTGGCAAGGTGGATTGAAGATTACATCACAAATTACCCTATAGATATGAACAATGCCCTTGTGTTGGCTGGTCTTGTGAACATGAATGCAAAGTGTGGGAACTTGGAGAGGGCTACTGCTTTGTTTGAGTCTATGCCGGTTCGAGATGTGTTTTCATATTGTTCACTGATGCAAGGACACTGCCTCCAAGGTTCAGCTAATAAGGCTGTTGAACTTTTCTCTCAGATGCTTTTGGAGGGCCTCTCCCCCGATAATGCTGTGTTTACAGTTGTTTTAACAGCTTGCAGTCATGCTGGTCTAGTAGAAGAAGCGAAGAAGTTCTTTGATATGATGAAGAATGTGTACTTGATCGTGCCATCTGGTGAGCACTATGGTTGCCTTGTCAGTCTTCTTGGACGTTGTGGTATGCTAGAAGATGCATATCAGCTTATCATGTCGATGCCTGGGAAACCTCATCCTGGAGCATGGGGTGCACTGTTGGGTGGATGCAAGCTTCACTGTAATATTGAGCTTGGAAAAATTGCAGCAAAGAAACTTTTTGAAATTGAACCTGATAATGCTGGAAATTATGTCTCCCTGTCAAATATGTATGCTAACATTGACAGGTGGGGAGATGTTTCTGAAGTTAGGGATGAGATGACTGGAAAGAGAATAACGAAAATAGCAGGCCGTACCATAGTTCTGCCGTGAAGCAATGTTGACCTGAATGGTGTATTTATCCTGTATCATGTTACTGGCCCCCACTGAAACCTTGATGAGGCTGTGAATGAAGAAAAGAGACCTCATGACGGTTATGAAATAAACAGAAAACGAGATATCATGCTCAATGCATATGGTGGAAGTTCATCATATGATGATATAGACCTGCTGGTCAACAGGCTGAGTTTATACATTGGAAACTTTTTTTTCTCAAATACGCAGGGGAGCTGCGTTCCATTGGATTGAGAAAAACACCAATGTACAAAAACCAAAAGACCACCACACCAACACAGCCATACCAAACACAAACACATACACTCAAACCCAACCTCGTTGGTGGGGGACATCTGGACTGAGTTAAGACACTTCTATTAGCTTAGTGTTCACATTGTCTGACTCGGAGCTGGGAGGATGCTTTGATTTTTGGTGAGATCATTCACTCAAACCCAACCTCGTTGGTGGGGGACATCTGGACTGAGTTAAGACACTTCTATTAGCTTAGTGTTCACATTGTCTGACTCGGAGCTGGGAGGATGCTTTGATTTTTGGTGAGATCATTCACTGTTGCCATTGCTGATGAAATGATTTCTTGTGAGTGCTTCTTCCCACTTAGTCTTTCCTTTAGCTTTTTGTTGTTCAGACTGCGTCAAATTATTGCTTTTTAATCCTAGAGTTCTTTTTCGTGATTATTACTGGTGAACTCCGACTTCCAGCAAATAAACTGCTGTTGTTGATACAAGTAAATGGTTGCCGTCCTTGGATTACTTATATAAGAAGTTTGGATTAGCATATTCTGTTAGTTAGCTGAGGCTCTTTTGAAATACAAATTTTTTCTTGCAACTTGAATTATTTTATAATAGGTGCTTGCATCCTAAATGTCCTATGGTCTTGCATTAGCTGAATGTCTAAATTGTTTTGAGAGCACCCTTTCATCTTGTTATAATATCAAAATTTAACTTTGGACCACACTATGTGAAATTCTACCAAGTTAATTTAGCTCTACTGGACCTTTTGTAAAAACTTATATCAGCTGTCAAACACCACCTCTCAAGTTAAAGAAAAGCTTGTGCTCTTTTTGTCTAGGGATATAGGCGAGTGTCGATACCACGGTTTCATTTGGGCCTTGAACTTCCAGTGCCTGGAATATTCTTTTGATGGTTGTATCTGTAATTCATTTCAGGTACTGTGAAAGATCAGGGTGCTGCTGTACAAATATTGAAATATGGCCCTGATTAAGACGCGAAGTTTTGACATTTGCTATTAAGGTACTTCTAATCTTGACCCTTAAGAATCAAAAGAAAAGTTGCATTGCCTATTGATAATACTGTGCAGCACACACTTTCCTTATGATTAACTTGTCAAGAACAGGAACACAGTTTATCTGCTCTTCTGTCCAATATTCTTAGTGCTCCCATGGTCTGCTGTTTGCTACTGCAAATATATGTTTAAGTTGTACCTACTAGTTGACACATCGTTTGAAAAAAAAAATAGTAGGTTGCATTCATTTTCAAGAGGTCCAAAGTAACGGGCCATATATAGAGTAAATAGGAAAACCAAATTTGAACGATAATGTTACACTGTTGAATTTTAACATAATATCTTCCTATGACTCAGAATGTTTGTGCCTAAAGTATAAAGCTGTATACATTTCCATCAGGTGTGAATGTGCAAGCATACTCACATCTAAAATGTGATGTGCACTCAACATGTTTGTGCCAAGTGTGATAACTGCATGACTGAGATATTGATACGGCCTAAGCTTTTTTCTTAAGCAGCTTAGAGAAGCAGCTTGTTGGAGAAGTGGAGATGAAACCTATGTGTTTGGCAACCTGGCTTTTCTATGGCTTTTTCATGGGTGCCCTCCTTTGGGACCCACATGTCATAACCTGTACCAGAGAAGTGAAGGTGCCATCCTCTCCACCGACTTGCCAGAGCAGCAGGGGCAGCATCCATGCCTGGTTTCTCTTTTCTTTCCGTTCTGCCACCGATCCTCTCTGACCCAATCTCCCTGCGCACCGCTGCCAGGCCAAATCAATGCCTACCTCATGCCCTCTCCTGCACGCCCGACCACGCTTCCCTGACCTCTGCCTCCCCTTCTTCGCCCCCATGGAGGCAGAGCTTGGGCCGACAGGGCCTGCACTAGTCTAGAGGCTGCTCAGCTCCTGCCACCACCGTGGAGGGGATCTCATCTTCGGAGAGTTGAGGGACACGGAAGGAGCGGTGGGCGGAGGTTGAGTGGGAGTGGAGGGAGGTGCAGCGAAGAACCTGACCCATGGCCAGAAAAAGCTGCACGCCCTGTGCTTTAGAGGAACACGGTTTGGCAGTAGAAATTGGAGAAGTGCTGGGCCATTGTCAAGTTCATGGGTGAAAAATTGAAAACTGTTAGTTCCTGTAATCATAGTGAGAGCCAATATTCAGGTGGAATTTGTTTGAGTTTCTGTAGCAATAATACGCACAATCCTTTCTGATTACTATCACGTTTGAAAAATCTGAAGGCACACCTTGTATTGTTATCTGTCAGGGCTGAGACCAATGGTTTGGTAGTTTCAGGCTTTCAGTTCTGGAGAAGGGCTTGAAAAGATGACTTGTTGATTTACTCTATGCCATACTCATAGAAGTGTAGTGCATGTTTGGTTCATATACAGTTCTGTCAAAAGATCTCAATGAGCTCAGTTCAAACTCTTCATAAGCCGAGCTCATGCCCAGAACCAAGCTCGTGGGCCTCATTATATTGAACTCGATTCGTGTGGTTAAGGCTTGACTCAGTCCTTAGTTTCCCCCAAGACATGATGTATGCATCCCAAAATTTTGAGCTGAGAATGAGATCATTCTGCTAAATCTTTGTCCAAGCTTGCATACAACGTACTATGTTAAAATATAGTTGCTCAGTTTTCATGAGCTGAGCTTGAGCTTTGGTGAGCTTTCATAGAAGAATTTATATTGAAATACAGTTCTCGAGCTTCCTTCAAACAAGCTTGAGCCTCCATGAGGGCCGAGCCACTTGTGCCCAGCCCTAAGCTCAAAGGCCAACCAGTGGTTCATGTGAGCCTAGGGAGGTTCACTCTGTTCGACTCATCTTTCTTGGCTGTTTGGTTGGAGCCTTGGTGCCAGGCAACTTGGCCAGGCATCAATCTTCACCCCAGGTCTCCAAAATCCAACGCCTGGGATTGTTGCCTGGCCCAGGCAAACTTTGTCAGCTCCAACCCAAACAGGAGCAAGTTTGGTGGCGCTCCAGCTCCGCCGGCAGCTATGCCACTAGAGCAGGAGGAGCTGCACCAAATGGCGACGCGAGGAGAAGCGCTTCTGCGCGTTTGGAGCCGGAGCCCTTTTTGTGTACGGAGACGGAGCCACGATTTGCAGCTCCAGCTCCGGCGGAGGAGCCCACAGATGCGGAGCCGTGCCAAACACACCCTTAGTTGTGTTCTCGTAACTTGAAAGTGTTAGATATGTGTATGTCTAGGGGGTTATTTGTATATAGCTTACTTGTAACTCAAGTCATTATTGACTATATATATCAAAGCCACCCAACCCAAGGGGTATGTGGTGTTTTGCCATAATTCTACATGGTATCAGTAGACCGGGCCTATCCCTACCCGTCTTCCACCCTTCTGCTGCCCTAATCTTTGGCCGCCGCCTCCCTGGCCGCCGCCTACACAGCCGCCGTGCCCTAGGGCGCCGCTGCTCCTTCCAGCCGCCGCCTCTCCCAGGCCGCCGCTCACCCTCCCCGGCGCTCCATCTAGGTGCTGTAGCGCCATGTCTTCCTCTGCTGCTACCTCTACCACTATGGGGTCCGACGACTCCACCTCCGTCGGTTCTGGTGGAGGTGCCCCTATCGTCACCCCTCCCTACGCTGCCGTCAACGTGAAGCACCATGTTCCCATTACGTTGGAGTTGGCTCATCCCAACTACAACAAGTGGGCTGCTTTCTTCACCGCACTCTGCGGCAAGTTCTTCCTTCGCTGCCACATCGACGGTACTCTGGAGCCCGCTCCCACCGATGTACAATGGGATGCTGCAGACTGCGCTGTTCGTGGATGGATCTACGGCTCCGCCGCCGCCGACGTCCTCAACCTCGCCATGGCTCCCGAACAGACCGCTCGTGACCTATGGGATGGGATCGCTGCCCTGTTTCAAGCCAACAAGGCGTCGCGTGCTATTTTCCTTGCGGAACAGTTCCACTCGATGACTCAGGGCGACCTCTCCATCGACCAGTTCTGTCAACGCATGAAGCAGACTGTCGATTCTCTCCGCGACGTCGGCCACACCATCCTCGACTCCCAGCTTATGCTGAACCTCCTGCGTGGCCTCAACCCCCGCTACTCCAGCACTGCCGATGACATCATCAACAAGGACGTGCTGCCATCCTTTGCTGCTGCTCGTAACATGCTCGTCCTCAAGGAGCTTCGCCTCGCCAACGAATCTAAGATGCAGACTGGTACTGCTCTTATTGCAGGCACCCCATCTTCGTCTGCCTGCACCAATGCAGGCTGCCGCTCCTCCACCTCTGGTTCTCCCGCTGCCCCTCCTCAGCAGCGCGCGGGTAACACAGGTTCAGGAGGGGGCGGCACTGGTGCTGGCCGCAATAACGGCAACCGTCGCGGTGGCCGCCATGGCAACGGCAAGCCGCAGCAACAGTCGTCCGCCGGTGGTCAGTGGCAGCAGCCTGTCCAGCCTGCTGGTCCCTGGTTTTGCTTCAGTCCAGGTGGCTTTCAAGCTGGGCAGCGCCCTGGTTGGCGCCCCCCTGGGGGCCCTAGCTTGCTCGGACAGGCACCCCAGGCGCATACCGCCTTTGCACCCCTGCAGTACTCCACGCCGCCGCCCCAGCAGTGGGATCCCTCCGCTCTGGTTGCAGCCTTGAACCAGATGTCCATGAACCAAGGCGGCGCACCTTGGGTCATGGACACCGGTGCTACCGCCCACATGAACTCCAACGACGGTATACTCACTTTTCGCTCCCTTCCTTCCTCTCCGTCCGTTGTTGTTGGTGATGGCAACTCTCTTTCTGTCACTGGGCAGGGCAACTCTTTTCTCTCTACTCCTTCCTCCAACTTTGCACTAAATAATGTCCTTATTGTGCCATCCATTATTCGCAATCTCCTTTCTTTACGTCAATTCACTCGTGACAACAATTGTTCTGTTGAATTTGACGCTCTTGGCTTTTCTATTAAGGATCCACGGACCAGTCGGGTGATGCTTCGCTGCAATAGCTCTGGCGACCTCTACACCTTCCCTGCCGCCACCCATCAAGCTTATGCCGCCGCATCCAACGTCGCTTCTCTGTGGCATTGTGGTCTTGGTCATCCTAGTCCAGCAGTTTCCACTCGTCTCCAGCATTTAGTTCCTTGTAATAAGAGTTTCACTAGCATCTGCCACGCGTGTCAGCTTGGCAAACATGTTCGTCTTCCTTTTAGTAGTTCTTCTTCATGTACCTCGGCACCTTTTGAACTACTGCATTGTGATGTTTGGACATCTCCTGTTTTCAGTGTATCTGGCAACTCTTATTACCTGGTTATATTAGATGATTATACCCATTACTGCTGGACTTTTCCCCTTAGGCGAAAATCTGATGTTCATCAACATCTCGTTCAGTTTTGTGCCTTTGCTCGCACCCAGTTCTCGCTGCCCGTTAAGCTGCTTCCAAGCCGATAACGGCACTGAGTTTGTGAACAATGCCTCAGATAACTTCCTCGCCTCCAATGGGATCCTTCTTCGTCTTTCTTGCCCCTACACTTCAGCCCAGAATGGCAAGGCTGAACGTGTCCTGCGCACTCTCAATAATATAGTACGCACCCTTCTCCACTCATCAATGCCTTCAGCCTATTGGGCTGAAGCCCTCGCCACAGCCACCTACCTCTTAAATCGTCGCCCAAGCTCTGCTATTTCTCATGAGATTCCTTTTTCTCGTCTCTATGGACAGCCGCCTGATCTGTCCAATCTTCTGCTACCTCTGCACACAAGCTCGCACCACGTTCCACTGCTTGTGTGTTCCTCGGCTACCCGACATCTCACAAAGGCTATCGCTGCCTTGATTTGTCCTCTCGCCGCATCATCATCTCTCGCCACATTGTGTTCGATGAAGCAGTATTTCCTTTTTCAGCTAACACTGCAGGGCTCTCCTCTCCGGCGTCGCTCGACTTTCTTGTTGATGACAGCGACGACATTGCACCACTTCTCTCAAGTGTCGCACCCCTTCAGCCTGGCGGGCGTGGTCTCGTGCCCCCGTCCGGCTCGCCGACTCAGCCTGGCGGGCGTGGTCTCGTGCCCCCGTCCGGCTCCACGCCCCTTGATGACCCCGCGGTCATCTCCTGCGGCTGCGTTGTTCCTGCGACAGCACCAGCGCCACCGCCTCCACCGATGGGGCGTTTTGGCCAGGTGTACGTCCGGCGCCCTCCAGCGACCCGTACACCTGCGACTACCCCTTCTTCAAAACCTGCACTGGCACCTGCAGCCACCGTGGCTGCTTCTGGTGCAGCGCCCGCGGGCGCTTCTCCTGCAGCACTAGCGCCTGTTTCTGCTGCAGTGCCTGCACCTGCTGCGCGTCCCACTGCCAGGCTGCAATCTGGCACAATTCATCCCATCGATTACAGCAGCGCCTTCCTGTCTACAGCCGTCGCCTCGCCTCTACCAGCTAACTATCGCAGTGCGCTGGCTGACCCTCAGTGGCGCGCGGCTATGGCGGAGGAGTTTCAGGATCTCGTCGACAACGGTACATGGCGCTTGGTTCCTCGACCACCCTGTGCCAATGTTGTCACCGGCAAGTGGATTTTCAATCATAAATATAATGCTGATGGATCCCTTGCTCGGCATAAGGCACGTTGGGTTGTGCGGGGCTTCTCCCAGCAGTACGGTATCGACTACGACGAGACTTTCAGTCCAGTTGTCAAACCGGCCACGATCCGCATCGTCCTCAGCATTGCTGCCTCGCGATCGTGGCTTATTCACCAGCTCGACGTGAAGAACGCATTTCTTCACGGTCATCTTCAGGAGACCATCTACTGCCAGCAGCCTCCCGGCTTCATCGACCCCTCTGCTCCTGATCATGTTTGTTTGTTGCAGAGGTCTCTCTATGGTCTGAAGCAGGCGCCTCGAGCTTGGCACCAGCGGTTTGCCACTTACCTTCGTCAGCTCGGGTTCAAGCCTTCGGCCACCGATGCGTCTCTCTTTATTTATAAAGATGGAGACAACATTGCCTATCTGTTGCTCTACGTCGACGACATCGTACTCACTGCGTCCTCTTCGACTCTCCTTCGTCGCATTACTGAGCGTCTCAGCTCGGAGTTTGCGATGACGGACCTCGGCGCACTTCACCACTTTCTCGGCATCTCCGTCACGCACTCGACTAATGGCCTGTTCCTCTCCCAACGCCAGTATGCTGTTGAGCTTCTCCAGCGTGCATGCATGTCGGAGTGCCATCCCACCTCGACGCCCGTGGACTCCAAGTCCAAACTGTCCGCCGAAGATGGTCCACCCATCGCCGACCCCTCTCAGTACCGCAGCCTCGCTGGTGCGCTGCAGTATCTGACCCTCACACGGCCGGACCTGGCTTATGCGGTCCAATAGGTGTGTCTGTTCATGCATGACCCACGTGATCTGCACTTCGCCCTCGTCAAGCGTATTCTTCGCTATGTCAAGGGAACGCTCTCGACAGGTCTGCATATCGGCACTGGTCCTGTCCGGTCTCTCACGGCGTACTCTGATGCGGACTGGGCCGGTTGTCCTGACTCCCGGCGTTCTACGTCAGGCTACTGCGTCTTCCTTGGTGACACACTGGTGTCTTGGTCTTCCAAGTGCCAGACCACTGTCTCTCGCTCCAGTGCAGAAGCGGAGTACCGTGCCGTCGCTCATGCTGTCACCGAGTGTTGTTGGCTGCGCCAACTTCTTCAGGAGCTTCATTTGCCGCTCCAATCTGCTACTGTTGTCTTCTGTGACAACGTTTGTGACAACGTTAGTGCTGTATATATGACAGCTAACCCCGTTCATCATCGTCGGACAAGCATATTGAGATCGACATTCACTTCGTCCGAGAGAAGGTGGCTCTTGGCGAAATTCGGGTCCTACATGTACCGTCGTCTCACCAGTTCGCTGACATCATGACTAAAGGTCTCCCTGTACAGTTGTTCAGTGATTTAGTCCACTAGGCTATGTTTTAGTCATTACACTAACATGTCAAGCAGCTGCCATTAATGCTCACATGTTATTTATGTTCTGGTTTGAGGAAAGATACTTTCAGATGCTTCCATTTGGGATATCTCTGGTTATGGCTGGTTGCAGAATCGGTGCTAGAGTGAGTATGCAACATGTCACCTCTGTTAAATTATGGTCTCGTCCTAGTCTTAAAGAAAGTGATTAGACTGGTTTCTTTATGGATTAAGTGGACCACCTTTCACAGTGCTTGCCTTTTCGGTTGCATACCAGCACACAAGATAACTAATATGTGATTTTGTAGTCTAGTATTATATGCTTGAGAAATGTCAGAGCTCATAGTAATTTTCAGACTTTATAAGGCCATGGTATTAGAGTAATAGATCTGGGATGGTACATGTTTGTAAATCAGTAACTAACTGATTTCCTTGTGAGACATGTTTACTTGTAAAATGGTATGGAGCTGATCTAACTAGAAAACGGGCTACTCAGCATATGTTTAGTAATTAGGCAGACCAGGAATTGATTTATTATATTTGCTTTGCTTTATGACATTTTTTTTCATTATTATGGCAAAAGTACAATTTTGAGCTGGAGTTGAACTTGAACATATCCATGAATGAAATGTGGTGGGATCATATCCATGATGTTCCTCAGCCTTTTCGGATTACAAAAGAGAGATTAGTACATTCGTAGATACCAAATATCTGTGCAGCTGTTCTTGTAGGCTAGTGCTTACATGTGCTATCCTAGGTATATAAACCTCACCTAGTGTCTACCCACCTAGCCTGTTGGAGCCTCTTCCATAGGTGGTGCACGACCTTTTCTTTTTTTGGTGTGTGGATCTGTTACGGCCCGTTAATGGCAGACAAACTTATCTTCATGTCGAAGGTATTAATAGCTTTGCCCATGCATGGTGCTGCACCAAGGACCTGTTTAGTTCCCGAAAATTTTTTGGAGTACATTCGTAGATACCAAATATCTGTGCAGCTGTTCTTGTAGGCTAGTGCTTACATGTGCTATCCTAGGTATATAAACCTCACCTAGTGGCTACCCACCTAGCCTGTTGGAGCCTCTTCCATAGGTGGTGCACGACCTTTTCTTTTTTTGGTGTGTGGATCTGTTACGGCCCGTTAATGGCAGACAAACTTATCTTCATGTCGAAGGTATTAATAGCTTTGCCCATGCATGGTGCTGCACCAAGGGCCTGTTTAGTTCCCGAAAATTTTTGGGAAATGCTACTGTAGCAATTTCGTTGTTATTTGACAAATATTATCCAATCATGGACTAACTAGGCTTAAAAGATTCGTCTCGTGAATTTCGTCTAAACTGTGTAATTAGTTTTATTTTTTATCTATATTTAATACTTCATGCATGTGTCTAAAGATTCGATGTGACGGGGAATCTGAAAAATTTTGCAAAAATTTTTGCAAACTAAACCGGGCCCAATACTGCTCTCCCAGGTCAATGATCTTGCTGCACTTGGCTTCAAACATTGACTTATGATATTCATATTAGTAGCTCCACAACAGTAAAAATAATTTGGCAGCATATAAAAAAATATTTAAACTCTCTGCTTATCTGGTTGATCCGTGTTAGATTCTTAGTGGGATGTGTGCCTGTGAGCACTAGGGCTCCGTTCGGCTGTGCTGATAAGCCGGCTGAAAAACACTGTTGGCTGATTTGTTGTGAGAGAAAAATACTGTTCCGGCTGAAAAAAAACAAGCTGAAAAAGACAGATTATAAGACGGATGAATATGACCTATGTCTTCTTGTGGGCATGCACACGAGTGTATGTGCATGTCCTGGGCTCGTGGCACATGTCTTACCATTATGATGCACGTACTAAATCCTGTAATATTCCTCTTTGAAGGAGTACTCACTCCTCAGTACTCGGCGTGATGAGGACGGGGTGCTAAACTTTGTCCTGCTTGATCTTTGTAGGTGATTGAGGTGTGATTACAACAACAACAACAACAACATAGCCTTTTGTCCCAAGCAAGTTGGGGTAGGCTAGAGATGAAACCCAAAAGAGACGAGAAACAGAGAGACACATAAAGGGACATAAAGGGCACAAGACAAAAGATGTCACGGTTCAGGCACGTTGATTGCTAATCTCCAAGCGCTCCTGTCCATAGCTAAATCCTTGGGGATATTCCACTCCTTAAGATCTCTCTTAACGGACTCGTCCCAAGTTAATTTAGGTCGACCTCTACCGCTCTTTACATTATCGGCCCGCTTTAGAACTCCACTACGCACCGGCGCCTCAGGAGGCCTCCGTTGGACATGTCCAAACCATCTCAACCGATGTTGAATCAATTTCTCCTCAATTGGTGCCACCCCAACCCTATCCCGAATATCGTCGTTCCGTACTCTATCCCTCCTTGTGTGCCCACAACACCAACGCAACATACGCATCTCCGCTACACTCAATTGCTGGACATGTCGCCTTTTTGTAGGCCAACACTCAGCACCATATAACATCGCCGGACGAATCGCCGTCCTATAGAACTTACCTTTCAGCTTCTGAGGCACCCTTTTGTCACAGAGAACGCCAGAAGCTTGACGCCATTTCAACCAGCCGGCTGAAATTCTATGCCTAACATCTTCATCAATGTCTCCATCCTTTTGTAGCATCGACCCTAAATACCGAAAAGTATCCTTCTTGGCCACCACTTGCCCATCGAGGCTAACGTCTCCCTCCTCGTGCCTAGTCGCGCTGAAATCGCACCTCATATACTCGGTCTTAGTCCTACTAAGTCTGAACCCTTTCGACTCTAACGTGTGCCTCCATAGTTCTAACTTCCTATTAACTCCCGCCCTACTGTCGTCAACTAGCACCACATCATCAGCAAAGAGCATACACCAAGGGATATCACCTTGTATG
Source organism: Saccharum hybrid cultivar R570 (assembly GCA_038087645.1). Taxonomy (NCBI): domain Eukaryota; kingdom Viridiplantae; phylum Streptophyta; class Magnoliopsida; order Poales; family Poaceae; genus Saccharum; species Saccharum hybrid cultivar. The sequence goes on from JAQSUU010000542.1 coordinate 1,982,544, forward strand.
TCCCTTGTGACCTCATCCATCACCAAAGCAAATAAATAAGGGCTCAAAGCTGACCCCTGATGCAGTCCTATTTTAATTGGAAAGTCACTGGTGTCGCCATCACAAGTTCGGACAAACGTCACCACATCCATATACATATCCTTGATGAGGGTAACGTACTTAGTTGGGACTTTGTGCTTTTCCAAGGCCCACCACATGACATTTCTCGGTACTTTGTCATATGCCTTCTCGAGGTCAATAAAGACCATGTGCAAGTCCTTCTTCTGCTCCCTATATCTCTCCATCAATTGTCGTAATAGGAAAATCGCCTCCATGGTCGACCTACCAGGCATGAACCCAAACTGATTTTGGGTCACATGTGTCACTCTCCTTAGGCGATGCTCGATAACCCTCTCCCAGAGCTTCATCGTATGACTCATCAACTTAATCCCACGGTAGTTAGTACAACTTTGAACATCTCCCTTGTTCTTGAAGATAGGTACTAATATACTTCTCCTCCATTCTTCAGGCATCTTGTTTGACCGAAAAATAAGGTTAAAAAGCTTAGTTAACCATACTATCGCTCTGGCGCCTAGGTATCTCCACACCTCAATGGGGATACCATCAGGGCCCATCGCTTGAGGTGTGATTATTTGACTAAAATATTATGTGCATATGAGGCTTCTGAAATATTTAGGGAAATCTGATGAAGAAGGGTTCTAATGTATGTTGGATTATTATAATGACGAGCCTCATACAATTCACTTGTATGAATGACTAAACCGTATGATATACATTTTTTTTGGCAGGTGGCTTGAAACCATTCAGCTTTTGATTGATAAAACTCTCCGCTTGGCTTAATAATTTCATCAACTGCCCTATCATTTCAATAATATTATGTCATGTTACAGTAGTGCTTGAGAGTATCTGCTACAAAAATTTGCAAACAAATATAGAAGCATAGTTGAACTATTTAGAGCATATAGGACAAATGTAAGAACAGTACATGAACCATAAAAAATATTGAATAAGATCTAGAGTGGTCATATGGGTTGACATTAGGACTACAGTTTGAACTAATGACACTTATGGTGGTATTATGGAGGTTCAAAACTTTGTGTGTTGTTTATTCAAGTTGGGCTATGATGTTCACGGCAGTATCTGCAAGCAACCGGGGTTAATGCTGTGTTCCCTCTAACAACGTCAGGCCGTGTTTAGATACCAAAGTTTGGCCACTAAATTCACTATGCAGAATTCCTATTTCCCGTCATATTAAAATGCCGACACATATATGGAGTACTAAATATAGATGAAATAAAAACCTAATTGCACAGTTTTGTTGTACTTTGCGAGACGAACATTTTAAGCCTAATTAATCAGTGTTTGGATCATTATTACCAAATAAAAATAAAATTGCTACAGTGTGACGCGACGTTTACTATGCAAAATTTGCCCCCAAACTTTGGCATCTAAACGTCTACTCCTGGGTTCGTACTAGCATTAAAAGGAAGATTAATGTGATGCCTGCACTCTGAGTCCACTATCTTCAATTAATAGGTTAAACAAGTTCTTAAGCTTAATGCTTCATTTTATTCTTTCTTTTAGTTTTTGAAGGATGCTTCCGATGCTTTAATGCATCGTTAGTTGGACGCGTTCGTGCGTGTGAGAAGATTAGGCGTTTGACTCACCCCTGCAACATTAATGCGCAGGATCTTTTCCTTTATGATTAGAATAAGATATTTAGCCTTAACTCGCTTTTGAACCTCGAGTTACAGAGCACTGTGGCACTAAAACCCCACGGTGTCACGAGGTTAAGATATTGGCAAGATGTCCCCTTCGTGGGTGGAATGATGTATTTGTCTATTCTTCCAACGCAACAGCAGGGGAAGTCATGGATACTTAGAGCATCTCCATCCCCCTTTCCTAACCTTTAATGAGAAAAAAACTGCTATTTTGGAGATCTTGTAGTTCCAGTAGTCCCCCAAACTCAACCACAATGAATTTTTTTTTCTGTCTCTCAAATTATAGCCTCCCACCCCTCAAATAAAGGGGAGATATCTCCTCCTCCAATCCACTATTTTTTTCATTGGGAATTGAATTTTCTCGTTCTGCTGGAGAAAAGACCTTCAAACCCCAAAACATGTTTTGTATCTTCCCTCAATAACTAGTTTTTGGGGTTGGAGTTCTCTCCTAATGCTGGAGATGCTCTTATGCCAACCACCAATAAGAAGATTGTTCTCTGTTTTTTCTATGTATCTTTTCTTTTATTGACAAAAATGTCAGCATCAGGTAAATTGGCAATTAAATTAGCATCAGGTAAATTGGGAATTGAATTGTGATTATATGAGTTTAGAGGTTCCTAGTACAATAATTGGTTATATAATTCCTTTTTTTTCTCTCTTTTCAGGATGAGGGGATTGCAGACAGTATAATATGAGATCTCAGATTTAGAAATCAGTCACATTTACATATCCTGGGCTATGGTACACATAACTTCAAATTCTTGAGATCATGGGGCAGCCATGAGCCCACGACACACATTACTTCAAATTATTGAGATCTTTGGGCAAATATTTTACTGATAAGTTTTTGCTTAATGTTATCGTTGTTATGTGATTAGCTGTGCTGATCCATATCGCCTCATTGTATCTAGAACAATTGAGGATGAAACATCACAGATGTCCTTGAAAAATGCAGTAATAATTATTCCATCTTATGTTTAGAGTTATTGGGCACCAAGCTGCTGCTGGCAAGGTAAATTTTAGACCAAGAGGATTGCTAGATGGCATAGATGCGGTGTTTGTAAGGAATTATAAATGATATTCTGTAGAAATAAGTAGGGTTAACCAAGGAAATATTTCAGGAAAAGGCGAGAAAGCTTTAGGAATGCATGATTTGGGAACTATGTAGAAATTTCTAGAAAGTTAGGAAAAAAACATTAGGATTTAAAAATCTGTTAGTGGCACACTTAAATTGCAGTACGGTAATTTCCCAGAGACAGTTTTATTGCTGTGGAAAATAAAAATAGCAAATAATTACAAACCACAATTGCATGAGCTAAACGTGTGTTGCCAACTGGTGTGTTTTATGCAGAACAGGAATGTTTACGGCACTACGAGAGCAGTCCTCAGCTCGATCGACTATCCTACATATCCTAGCCACCTACTATGACTTAAGAATGGAGTTTAAAATTGCACTCAAATCACGGAAGGGTAAGTCATCAACAGTTAACACCATATGGGCGTCATTTATATATCATTTTAGCGCCACAACCGGCCCACACCAGAAAGAATCAATACTCAAGATAAATTACTACACGCAAAAAGGAATTCACAAGAAAAACTTAGTTGTCCATATACATTTCCATAAATTGCTCCGCAAACTTCTCCATGGACAAAGAATAGTATAATAGCAAGTTGCAACAGATGAATGCACACGGCATGACTAAAGCATGGGTCTAATTTTCGTTAAGCTTTAGTTAATACCTTAGATGGCGCCAGGAATTTAAAGAAGGGCACATGGGATTGGTCCCAAAACACCGACTAATCACAACTTATACATGCAAAATCATTTTTATACTATATCCTGTACTAATACTAACCTAGTGCCACAGTTATGAGCCCACATTCAGGTCAACCCCCCATGTCTCCGTAGTTGGGCTGAAGTTGCATTCAACTCCGAGCCTTCTCCTGCAATGTTAAACACGTCAGCATCGAATCATGGCGAATGATGGCAAAATAATATGCGATCGGGTAAAGCGAATTATAATCTTTGAACCCAAGGCGAATACAATTTGGCTCTGGATCCCAAAACCATTAATTACTGCTTCTATTTGCCCAAAAAGTGGCACTAATGCCGGGATTAGTTCCAGCAAAGGCACAAGAAAAAAAGAAATGCACAGATGGCTCTCTCTTAACCATGTAGATTAGCAGGGCAGTACCATTGACCAGACCCAATGCAACACACAAACCAAAACAACTTTAAGTGAGTTGTGTGTCATCATCATTAACCAAGGTGGGATATGGAAGCAATCTTGGGGGATTACATTTACATTAGTGGGTTGCTACTATGACTTGAGGAACAATTTTTCACCCTTTTCTTAATCGAAAGGCGATTTAAGTCGCAAAGCCGGGATGCAATATCTCCAGAATACTAACAAGTCAACCATCGAATTTAATATATACGCTGTCAGCATTTAAACACTGCAAGCTGGAAACAAGCAAAATCCCATAGCTGCAATTCATAGGGTAGGAGGGAGATGACATTAGAGGAGGCTGCTCTTATGTGCATCAAACAAAGTGACATTGATGAGTTTGCTTATCTCTTAGCCATGTATCAAGATGCGCACCAGGCAATGTATGGGTCCACAGCCCTTGCCTTGCGTCATTCAAAGACCTAAATACCTAATTTCATAAGCTAGCAGCATACTCCATCTATATTCAAGAGCCTCATTTATTCAAATAAACAAGAAAAATGGCTCAACATTCAAGCCCATTTAGTGCTCTTTTAGCAATACTGTGCATTTGAAATACTGTGCCCAATAAATTCCATTCATGGCCACATCAAGTTGTGAAATCAATTAGAAGCCAGTCAAATTTCAACTGTACAAGCTTTATAAATATAATCAATTGGAAGCCAGTCAAATTTCAACTGTACAAGCTTTATAAATAATCAAAAGGAAACAAAATTGGTGGTTTCAACACTCAACTACACAACAAATAATAATTGTCATAATTATCTGATTGGCCCAACTAACTTTCCAGTGGCCATAAGGTATTTATTCCTAAAATCTGTGGGATCAGTCATTTTCAAAATTTTGGAAAATGTTTTAAATATAGATAGCGAGTTTAACCTCTCACCCAAATGCAATAAAAAAGAAGCCTAAATCTAGAAAATGTTGTGGAGCAAGTGCATTGCTAGGTGGCTAAAAATACTGATTAACAATAAAAGAAATACCAATTTACTTGTTAAGCACCAGGTAAGTTTCCCAGGACTGGTTAAATGTGGCGTAAAAGGCAACGCAAAGCGAAGCAAAAAAACTCAACTGTAGATTTGTGTCCCAGGTCCTGTTTTCCTCATTCAGATTTTCATATGACCCAACAGGTCACCACAAAACCTCTCACCTAGCACTTCTCTTCCACCCAACACATATTCAATCCTTCCTTTGCCACTCCCCAACCATGAATATGATAGGCAACAAAATGCGTACAGTTGTACTATTGCTACTACTATGAGATAGTAGAGAGTAATAATTAAGTGGGAGCGTAGCTCTTACTGTCACATTAAAGAAAACCAATTGACCTCCCATCCTTCTCCCCCTATAAATACCAGCCATCTCTTCTCCAACAACACCAAAGAAACACCTCTGAGCATTCTAAAGCTCATAGTCCTCTCCTTCCAGAGCATTTCACATCGCTCTCATCTCCACCTGCTTGCATCCAGCGCCTCGTCACTCTGCAAAACAGTAAGTCCCCTTGCTATCTGTATCTAGGCCTCTAATCCTTGTAACAGTAGAGCATCCATTCTGAAGTGTATCTCAATCAGCTGATTCAACATTTGATGGATGCAGACAGCACATACCTCCAAAGGATGAGTCGCAGCAACAGGAAGAGCTCTAGGGGCCTTGACCTGAAACTGAACCTCTCGCTTCCTGCAACAGGGGGCTCCTCCAGGAGGGCGATGGCTGATGAGGAGTCGTCCCCAAGCTCCTGCTTGTCGTCAGAGAACGAGCATGGCCTGCAGTGGTCCAACAGCCCTGAGGCCACATCCATGGTTCTTGCTGCCTGTCCTCGCTGCTTCATCTACGTCATGCTCCCACAAGATGACCCTCGGTGCCCCCAGTGTAAGAGCCCTGTGCTCCTTGACTTCCTGCAGGACAACAACAACAACAACAACAACAACAGTAAGAACAACAGTAATAATAGCAGCAGGAGGAGCAGGAGGGGATGAGCAATATGGTTCCATTAGGTGGTACGACATCAAGAAAAAGAGTTATATGAAGTCCTAGGTCCAGTAGTTCTATTTTGTCCAGTCATTTCTTCAGTGTAACTGTGATATATCCATACTAAAATTGCGAAGCTAGCACCCATATGCTAGTATCACAGTTTTGATATATCACAGATACACTGATGAATGGGGACTATATCTTTCATCCTTGTTTCCTTCCTTTGCGGCTCTAAATGTAATAGTTTTGTTTAGACATAGGACCAGACTTCCTATCTTTTTGTTTCAAGAAAAGAAAAGTTCACCCTGATAGAGTGATTTGAGAAGTAACTTCATTCTATCATACATAGGAGCTTCAAATCCAAGCTTCCAAGTTTCGGTTTGAATTTCCTCATTATTCTGAGTTGGACAAGGTATCCACGCCCCACATAGGAAGAAGGGGATAACAAAGGAAGAACAGTCAACCCCAGAAATGGGATGGTAGTATCACAGGTTAGCTGGACTGATCAATTGGCATTCCTGCGTCCACGTTGCAACAAAAAGATGTGTGCTTCATGAACTCTATCAACTACCCATGAAGACATCAAGTATTGAAATGGTCATGGAATTTCAAATTGGAAAGAGATATGCTTAAAAAAGGTTGGAAAAAAAGTTGGTGTGACGCCATGCAATAAATACTGATTAATTTCAGCATGCGTCACTCTGTTTCCATAGTGCATCCATCTGAATATGAGCATTATTACGCAACAACCTTACACAATGCTGCTTTGGTCAACTTTGTCAAGCCAATATATTTAAGTTCACTTCATAAAGACGCCTCAGGTTAAGTCCAGATCATCATTATCAGATAATACAAGTGGATTTGAATCACATCAAAAGGAAAAAGATCAAAAGATCAAAGAACATGTGCCTATATAGGATGTGGCCATTAATTCATGTTGACTCGAAATAGCAAGCTTGTCCCTTTCATTTCATTCATTGACGAAAACAACAATGTTTCAGGCTGTAATATGGTGGTTCACTGACAAGACAACAGAAAAGGAATGAGCTGTTAATAGGGAAAGGAAGAAAGAAACATGAACAACATAAGAATGAAACAAGAAACAGAAAAATCAAATGTCATGCTGAAGTGGATTACAATATATTTATGGCAGTAAAACACAATAAAGTAGCTAATTTAACAATTATTACGAAGTTAATCAAATAAGCAATTCATTTGAATTTATTGTACATATAAAAAAGGAAATATAACATTGTGACCTTGCATGTTTCTTCAAACATCAAGAAGCTTCATCTCAAGTTCCCCAGTGCTCCAAAAGGCTATAACAAATGCCTAACAACACTACATGTGCAATAGATGAATAACAGATCTAAAATTGTGTACAATTCAACATAACAGATAAAATTCAATAAGAAAGAGAACTGGGAGTTACACCACTTGAACATGTATTCTAAAAGAACTGAAACTAACACAAGTAATTTTTTTCCATTAAATTATAACTACATGCATTTTTTTTGTTTAATATAGAAACATGGAGTATTAATATGTAGTCTACCAAAATTGAAGTGCGGACAATATTCGACATTATCTCAGAACAATTTGGAAAGTACAAGTTAGACGCACACCTTTAGATTATATATAGCCACACCTTGCCAGGTGAAAATGATATTACACTGAAGATTCTACAATTTTACACTCTGAAGTCTGAACATGTTTACAGCACCCTTTCGAACACAATGCGTTAACGCCACCTAAAGGGCACGATATTACCAACGCCCATGAATGACCTGATAATTCACAAAGAGCATGCCTTGAGTTGGATAAACAAAAAGTACAGTGCACTTAAAAAATGGCTGGAGCCCTCAAGTCCAATTTCCCTGACTGCTTGCAGTCAAAAGGGAAAAGGAAATCTATCAAAAAAAAAGATACGGGAAATATGTATATGCAATCACCCAAAGGTCGCTGAAGCATGTTGCCGGCTATGATCCTGCGGAGATCACATCACGCCATCACATGGCAATATCTAAACGGGACTACAAGATACGGGAGGAGAAAAGCAATCTCGGCCTGACATACAGTCAAACAGCGATATTGGAGACGTGCACGAGAGACCTAAATTGCAACTAAAGCACGAATTGTAGCTTAAAACTAGGGTTGTATGAACCGAAAGAAATACATTTAGCTAAAATGCCCCCCTAAAAGACTACAAACAACTCAAACTAGAGTTGTATAATTTTGTTTTTTAAAATAACCTAAATGCAGGTGAAAATACCCTATTTGCGCACCTTTCCCATTTGCAAAAGCGCAACCGTGGAAACTGGCTCACCTATTTGCGCGCCTCGATTTCAGAATCCCCTCCGCCGAGGATAAGGAGAAGCTCCTGCCTCCGGGCGGCGACGCGCCGACAAAGCCGAGCGCTGCCTGCCGCTTCGCTTCGCGTCGCCCGAAAGCGACGGTCACAACCGGCAACCGCTGGCTGGACATGGGCTCGTTTGGCGTTAGACCAAGCAATCTCAGTCTGGCCCAACTTGGCCGGAGGTTCGTCGGTCTGAACACAATTGGCCCGGCCCGTAGCTTGACCAGAGGAGCCTTTTTCGGCTGGCGCCTTTCTTTGTGCCAACCCACCGAATCATCGGCCCATCGCCGCCGGCATGGTTCATCAAAAATCAAATTTGTTTGCTCAAAAAAAAAATCAAAAATCAAATTTGTATAATAGAAGTGCAAAACTATTTCAGATCCCGGAGGTGGCAGATAAGATGCACAGTCAAGCTAGTCTGGAAAGCAGCAAAAATTGAAAAGGAATCGCATAATTGTAAAGAAACGAAACGATTGTGGAATCTGGGGGAGGATAAGCTATGTTATGTTAGGCAAACGACCGCCCGGTGAATCTTTGCTGGTCCGACGACATGGATAGAAAACACAGTCTACATGCTCCCTATCATTGGCATGCCACAAAAAACAAAGAGGCTGCCTACCTACTATACTCCTACTACCAGCAACCTCTCTGATTTGTTTAGGCCACTCTTGTCGGTCGGACCAAAGGCTCATGTGCATTTTCACCATGCCATTGCCATATGTAGGTCCTGCTAATGCAGTTCCCAATGCTGTACTGTACACGATGGATTCATCAAGCACTAAGAGTGGAAAACTATGTGCACGCTTGGTGGTGCTGTTCATTTCGATCTTGCATGCCATGGAGGAGTCGTGGTCATGGACAAGGACCAGCAGGCTCTCAATTCCAGCCAGTGTCCTCGAGCTATTCAACATGCTCGAAGCTGGTGATCGGTGGGAATCCCAGGGGCGACACTTCTATACCGGCTTGATGCGCTAGCGACAAGGAACTAGTCAACTTTGCATGTGCAGACGGAGCATCATTATCCTTGTGAATTCCTTGTTATACGTAGTTGTTGACTCCGTTCCATCATTTATTCATTTGGATTGGAACTTGTTCTATGAAGATTTGGTGTATATAGAACGTTGATGTTGTTAATTAATCCAGGCCGTCAGAGACGTATGTGTCTTATGCTCCCAATCTAATGCTATAAATCTGTTTCCCATAATTCGGCACCATCAGAGGAACAGCTAATGACCTTCATAACTAGTTAACTAATCCGAAGGTGACTACGTGTGCAATGATAAGTAGAAGAGTCATTTCTTTCTAAACAAACAAATTCTTCTACTTGTCATTTCATTTCTTTCAAAAGACGCTGATCCAACGGTAAGTCAGAGTTTGTTTGTTCAGACTTGAGAGAGTATGCATGCATGCACTCTCTGATCTTCCCGGGATTTCTCACATGCTGATGATAGCATACGACAAAAGCTACTTATATATGATGATGAACAGACTGAATCCATCTGAAACAGATCAGCTGCAACACACTGAACAGCCAGATTGTACGGCTCTTCTTAATTAAAATGCCAACACACTCAACATTATCACTATACTTGTGAGCTTGTACTAGTAGGGTTTTTTTCATTTAGTTTAAAACGCCTGCAACAGCAGACATGCGGCTTCTGCTCCACCCACATAACCTGAACAACAACAAAGCTTTCAGCAAGAAGAACATCAGCATAAGAGAACAAGAAGGTGGCACCCAAAAACATGGAGAAAAGCTCCTCCAAAGCTAAATGGCCGTGCGCCCGTGTGTGTTGGCATTTCTCGGCTTATAATTGCCTGAAACCTTGTTACACTTTTGCCAAGGGAACAGGCTATTAGGCCCTGGAAAGAGCCAGCACTGCCACGTTGGGTCAACCTTAGCCGTAGGATCCATCAGCTTTCTCTGTTGGAATTGGAACCAAACCGATGCAAGTGGCCCGGTTGTATTGTATATTCCATTCCAACCTAGCTTTTTCTTGTCCTGAGGAAGAGGGAAAGCCTCGCAGGAGACATTTCAGGGACCATATGCATTACGAGGATTCATGGCCATTTGCCCCTCAAACCAAATTTTATACACTGCATTATATTCATCTTTTGAAACCTGCATCTGCACTGCACTTGAAGCACTTCCTGGATACATACACTAGTGGCAGAAACACAAAGAGAGGCAAAGACATGTAGAAAAACTTAACATGCATGCACTACTCGATCGAAAACCGGTGGACCGTCGGCTGGTTGATCCGACGGCCCTGGACACCCGCTGGCGGCGGCCTGTCGTCACACGTACGTGCACAACTCCCCCTCGACAGCAGCTTAAAAGAACAGCCGAACACTAGTGGCAAACAGTAGTATACCTTTTAACCATGACAATGACACGAGCAGACAAAGCTTTTCCTCCTGAAAAGCAGCAATGGCGGAGGACTACGCATAGTTAAGCAAGCGAGCGGACATGGCCTTTTTCTCGCCTTGAGAACGACGACACGCCCGCGCGCGCGCGTGGAGGTTAAGCTCGTCTCGAGGGAGCTGCAGGCATGGCCACTGTGGCGTTGGGCCTGACGGCGAGAGCAGGACAGGGGTGGCGAGTATGCCTTGTTTATAATCTCTCTTGGAACTGGGAAGAAGAGGCCAAGCGAGAGATTTTTCTATGGGACGTTTCAAATTTTTGTCACGTTGCCCAACCCAACCCAACCAACCAACCAACCCTGTGATTGTGATTGTCTGTCAGGCATGGATCTCTCCAATCTCCGTTTATAATCTTCACTTTTTTGCCCATGTATAGATCACCTCAAAATTCCAAGTTTTTTCACTCTCTCTCCATCACATCAATTTTTAGCCGCTTGCATGGAGTACTAAATGTAGGTAAAAAAAATATCTAATTACACAGTTTAGTTCAAAATCACGAGATGAATCTTTTGAGCCTAGTTGGTCTACGATCGGACAATATTTGTCAAATAAGACGAAAGTGATACTATTTATCAGGTTGAAAAAATCTTCGATCTAAACCAGGCCTTTCTTGCATTTCATTCATTCATTCATGCATGGCTTCTTCAGAAGTTCAGATGGATGAATGTCCTGTTGCGATGCAACTTTTTTTTTACTACCGGACTTGCAGGACAGCAGTGTAACATCTTAGGCCTTGTTTTAGGGCCGGTTTGGTTTGAGTGTTAAAGTTTAACAAACACTGTAGTATTTTCGCCTTATTTGACAAAAAGTATTCAACTTTGGACTAATTAGGCTTAATAGATTTATCTCGTAAATTACTTCTAAGATGTATCGACATGCATGCAATTAGTCTACATTTAGTACTCCATGCATTTGCCGTAACATTGATGTGACGGGAGTTAAACTTTAACATGTTGTAACCAACCGGGGCCTTAGATCAAGGAAAGTTGAAATTTTTTCACTCTCTCTCCATCACATCGAATATTTAGACGCATGCATGGAGCATTAAAGGTAGGTAAAAGAAATAACTAATTGCACAGTTTATCTGTAATTTGCGAGACGAATCTTTGAAGCCTAATTAATCTATGACTGGACACTAATTACCAAATACAAACGAAAGTGCTACAGTAGCAAATATTAAAAAAAAATCTAGCCATCTAAACGAGGCCTTACACCTGCCGCCTTGCATTCATTCAATTGCTTGCAGATCGTGCCAGGCATCCTGTAGATTTTTGCATCTGTCTTTTTTCGAAATGTCCTGTTTCGAAATCAAGGCTGTGTTTAGTTCCTAAAAAAAAAAACACTGTGTAAATAAAAGATTCCCCGTCACATCAAACTTGCGATGCATGTATGGAGTACTAAATGTAGATGAAATCAAAAACTAATTGTACAGCTTGGTTGTACTTTGCGAGACGAACGTTTTGAACCTAATTAGTCAACGATTGGACACTATTTACCAAATAAAGCCAAAACGTGCTACAGTACTTTTTTTACACCTTTTCGCGGAACTAAACACATCCCAACAGGAGAACAGTATACAGTTCTAGCACTTCAGGAAAATATTGAATGTGGGATTCAGGGAGTGGCAGCATGAAGCAGAGAAATGCATGTGGGTGCACTGTAAATGCTCTCAGGAGATGGACAGCAATCCACAGGTCAAAATAGGACCAATGCCCACAGGACCTGTAGACAGCATGACATTATTTGACCAGCACAGCTGTTTAGATTTTGTGCTCTCTTCCTCAAAAATAAATAAATAAATAAATGACTGAATTTTTTTTTCTTCTAGCAGGAAGCCAGAAAACAGCTACTAGGCACAGGAATAGTTTATAAATGCAGCTTTGGGACGTAATTGAAAATGTCTTTTGCAACAAACATGTGAATCTCAGAGAAAAAAGTTGAAAAGTTCAGTAGAACAACACATAACTTTCTGCCAAGAATTAACCACTCTCTACTCTGGAGCTCTGTCAATCTGTCACAAAAACAGAAAGCTTCGACTGTTTAAAAAGTTCGCTAACTCCTTCGGTACAATAGGCATTTTCACTCCTCGATTGCCCAAGGTTTAGTTTTATGTTTTTATCCCTCAACATCTATTAAATTGGCCACTGAACCTCCAAACTTCTCCCTTTTTTAATTTATGTAAAAGGACAGAACCTGCCGTTTATATTAATCTATATATATAGCTTATATAGATGGAACTCACTAAAAATCATTATTATTTATTTCTCTACTCTCACGTTAAGTCACGTAGTCATCGGCAAAACTCTGTCTGTCATATTGCACAACCACTTTCGATAGTATCGGTCCATTCCATCCATTGGGAAGTACTTCTCAGTTACGCATCCATTAGCTGAGCTAATGTGGAATCATCCGCACTAGCATGGCTAACAGGCTACCCACTAGCAAACGCAAAACAAGCAAGAACGTTACCTGAGTTAACATGGAACCATCCTCACTAGCAAACACAAACAGGCTAGTTAACATAGAGGAAGGAACCTAAATCCAAAACTGTCCGTTAAAACAAGCGTGATGAAAAGAGAGCAAGGAAAACTAAGGGCATGTTTGGTTTGCATGCAAGCGCGAGCAAGCCAATCCTTGTTAGCTCGGACGAGCCAAATTGGCTTGCTGATGGTAGCAATTATATTCTAACTTGGCAAGGTGAGGCGAGCATTGTTTCCGGAACCAAGCAAAACTCCTAAGTGCTTGGGAAGATATTCTTAAGGTGCCTTGCGCCCACAGTGGCCCAAATCGTCAGGTTTTCCTTAATTTTCACCACAAGGGTGACCACCGAAGAATTTCTTCGGTTGACAATTCTAGCATGTCGCTCATTCTAGATTTTCCAACTTGTGAGGATTAGAATCCGAAAGGCCTTTCATGGTCAACCTTACGAAAGTGCAACTTGAATCCACCATCCAGGCACCGACCCTGCATGTCTCTAAATTAGTCGCAAACCAAGCATAAATTGTGTCCCAAATTCGAACGGAATAGCAACAGAGCATGGAGAGGTTCCCAAACTTTTCATTTGGGTCAAACTAATTCTTGATCCAATTTGGAAGGTCATATTGGCTCTGTACATCTTTCCCATCCCAAGCTTCTCCACGTCGTCCCTAGTGAAATAAACATACCTTAGACCTCACGAGTAAGGTGGGTACTAGCAAAAATTGGTGTAGAGTGGATTTGTGGAATGCTGAGATATAAAAAAAATGTTTGTTCTGTTTCAGCTTGTGATTATAAAAACTACAGTCTAAAAACTCAAGATGAAATGAGCATGCCCTTAGTGATCCGCACATTTGCTTCGGAACCTGTATCGTGATTGGACGCGCACTATTTGAACTCCTATAAGCACGGGTCGTGAGTTTGGGTCACCGACTGTATAATAAACCAATTAGAACTCTTATCTCTAATCTCTACACCTAAAAAGACTCTAACGTTATCATCTACCTGGTGATATCAAATCTTATTCCTGCTAATGCATCCGTGTCCGATAAGAATCATCCTCAACTCGGAGCTCACGCGTTTGCATCCTACTCGATTCCAATACAAAGACCGGACCCACCGTCCGTGTCAGCTCATATGTTCGCATCCGATTACTGAGGTTCGGCTTAAAAAATTATGACCCCGGTGCAACGTACAGACATATATCTAGTTCATCACGTACAACTACTTTTTAGTAAAACCAGACATGGTTGCGCTAGCTCGAGGGGGGTACAGAAGAACTCATGAGAAAGTGATGGACGTAAAATCTAAGTGAGAAATTTTCGCTATACTAGGTATTAATGCACAAAGTGACAGATTTAATTGATTCTGAAGGTCCTTCCTCTATTCTTCTTTAGATATCTTCACTTAGGATAAACGGTATAGGGTTTCCTGATCTAAGCCGTGTCGTCCCATGCTCTATTGCTTATAAGGTATACCCTCAGTCTTAAAAAAATGTCATTCTAGCTATGGATCCTAACAAATTGTTTAGATTTATAGTTAAAATAACATTCTTTTTAGAACAAATGGTGTATATTCATACAAAATGTTTTATTTCATCACTCCAGCACTAGATGAGCGGGGGTTCTTCCACTTCACTCATTCTATGTCTTCTATTTCTCTACCTCTTTTCCTCCTTTATTAACCATGGCAAAAATTTATATCCCTCATCCCGCCACTGGATCGGCCCATGTGATCCATATAGAAACACATATTGATGTGGTTATTTGACTTTTCTAACATATTAAAATCAACTAGGCATGTAAATTTGTTGCTCAACATAAAAGCAAGGACTCTGAAAAGGAAAATACGGAGGCTCAGTTGTATTTCAGAGATGACATATGTATCCATCAAAACTTAGGGGATGAAAAATACTATTTCGCCTTCTGTTTCCTAAAAGATTACCATGTTACCGAATATATACTTTGTTTAACTAAGAAAAATGGGAATTGCTGGCGCCCAGACGTCCGATGGGATAGGATTCCATCAGATCGGCCCATTAGAGACGCGCCGCACTCTCCCACCGTATCGCTGCAATCCTTTCCCGTCTGCCTCGTCCCGGCCCGCACGCATACCCTTCCCTGTCTGCCTCGCCTCGCCAAGCCCCGTGCTTGCCACTCCTTCCCCCTGACCCCCTCCTCGATCTCTCTCCGTGCGGGAGGGACCCGGGACAAGGACGAGCACGCCCCGTCCGCAGGACCCTAGGTGCGCCGCGCACCCCATCCACCGACCCCTGGCTCGCCCTGCCCCTTCCCACGATGCCCGGGCCGTGCCCCAATTACTCTCTAAATATACCTCTGAAACATGAAACACTTGTAGCATGAAACACTTGAATGCAACAATGTCTAAAGCAAATGAAATATTTGAAACATACACTTGCAACATGTGTGGTGAAATGTATGCGACATCCAGATAAAACACTTGCAACTTGTATCATGAAAACACTTATTGCAACATAAGACTAAAATATTTCGAACATACTCTTGCAACATATGTGTGAAACATACGCAACATCCAGATCAAAAACACTTGCAATGTATGTCTGAAACAGATGAAATAATTTGAACAAACGCTTGCAACATGCCTCTGAAAAACTTGCTACATGCCTCTGGAACACTTTGCTACATATGCAACATCTTAATCTACTTTTGCAACATCCATATGAAACACTTGCAACATACCTCTGGAACATCTGAAACACTTGAAGCATACGCTTGCAACATGTCAGTCGCGATTCTATTGGGAGGCGGACACCATGTCAGGCACATTGGCGGTGGAGCGAAGAGCACCACGGGCTTGACTGCCACGAGTTTCTTCTACTGGGGGCACCGGGGCGTGCGGAGCCTCGATGGGAGCGTGAAGCATGGCATGGCCGCAACACCCTCACGATCTCCAATCGCAGGAGGAGGTGACGAGGAGGACGCCGGCGCTGGCTCCAACGATGAGGGCAGGGGCGGGTGGCAGGCGTGACTCCAGCGACGCAACCTGGCGTCACAGGAGGCGAGTGAGGGCCCTAGGGTGGAGGAAGCGGAGGTGATCGCCGCCGGAGAAGGCGAGCGTCAGGCAAGTGGTAAGGAATGCTGCGAAGGCTGTGCTAGTTAGGAATGACACTGATTTTTTTTATTTTGAGAAACAGTGAAAGAATGAAGGTAAAGGGAAATAAGTCTATTGGGCTAGTAGTGCATAGGCCGAGGAAGCGTGGCGTCTGGACGGTCGGATGCCCACACTATAGCATTTCTGAAGAAAAATAGTATCTGTTTTATGAAAAAAGAAAATAGTATGGACTTCACTAACGTGTGGACGCGCACGCAAAAAGTACTAGGCCAGCTCACTCCTTTCTCTACCTTATCTTCTCCGCTCTGCACTCCCCGCCACCGGCCCCACTCCGCCTAGCTCCGGCGACACCCACACTGCCTCCACCTCTGCTCTTGCTAAATCCAAACTGGCACTAATTTGAGCTTTGGTGCCCTTGCCACCGCACCACCCCACTTGGGCACCGCCTCCTTCTGTCGCCATTATCGCTAAATCGAAGTCGGCCTCTCCTCCTCCTCTGGCCAACGCCCCCACCACTCCCACTGCCCCACTGCCCTCTCCTATTTCTTCATCAAGCAGGCCCCCTAGTCCGGTCACTTACGTTGCTATCGCCGGTTTGGCATCCTCTCCGACGGCCCCCTCCTAAATCGTACACCCTCCCCCCACCCCACCCCCCCACACACCATCTCCTCAAAAAAAAACTAGCGTCAGTGAACTTCTCCGTCTCCGGCCGCGATAGTAGGTGAGTTCTTTATTTCTTTTTTTCTTTGTCTATTTTTGGCTTATTGTTTTCTATGTGTATGTGAAGGACCAGAAATGGCGACCAGAGGGGGGGTGAATGGGAGCCTCAAAATTCTTTCAAAACTTTGGTCCTCGGCTCAAATCACAAACCCTAAGAGGCAAACATAAACACTATGATGACCACGACCAGAGAGAAGGGTGAAAGTTCCCTCGGAACGCAACGGATCACCATAAAGCGAGCGGAGCGAGCACCGAACCAATAGACAAGAAAACGAGACTTTCCACTTCTATTGAAAAGAAGCGAGGTCCCAAATCTTGGAAACTCAAGCCAACCAGTGACAGAAACACCTAGATAAGATCTACGGAACGATAGAAAGCCAACGCAACAATCGTTAAAAAGAAATGGAGCTCAAACGACAAAAACACGGAAGAAAAAAACACTAGCACTGGTCAAAGCTGGCTTAGCCGAGTTGGAGGGCTGGCCTAGCCGGGTTGTCTCTCTGCAGTGTCCAAACTCGGCCTAGCCGGGATGAAGAACCGGCCTAGCTGGGTTTGAGGGTCGGCCTAGCCGAGTTGGAAAGTCGGCCTAGCTGGGTTGCCTCTCTGCAGTGTCCAAACTCGGCCTAGCCGAGATGAAGAGCTGCCTAGCCGGGTTTGAGGGTCGTCCTAGCCGAGTTGGAAAGTCGGCCTAGCCGGGTTGCGAAGAACTAAACACGAGAAAAACCGCCTCCAACCAAAACTCTCCCAATTTGTGGCCAAATCTTCACCAACTACCACGATACTTTGTAGGCAACATCACAAGACAGTTGGGGAGCTGTCTCTAAGAGATCATCGCTCAATTTGAAGCCAATCAAGAGAAATCAAGGACGAACAAACAATCCCCTTTTCTTGCACCCTAGACCAAGAACTTGCCCGATCTACATGCTCGTGAGGAATCAAGTGATTTCCTTCGGTGAGGATGATCTACTCACGTCATAGCTTAGATCAAGGCAACCAAAACCAACGAAAATGGTCTAGAAAACATGAATCAAAGGCAAGAACAAGAGGGACAAAATAAGAACGCGAGGAACGGTTCAAGAACACACAAGATGATTACTTCTCCGAACTCCGGAGGAAACAAGGAGGATTCGAGACCTCCTTTCCCTTGCAAGCTTGGTTCTTACACTAATCTTAACAATTAGTGAACCTCTCTCATAAGCAAAGAAACTAGAGGAAGAAAACCCTAGAAGGATGAAACAAAATGAGGTGGGCGGAGAGGTGAAGATGGCTTGGGGCTGTCATCCCCTATTTATCAGGGCTATTACACATTCCCCTAATTGCCCCTGGATACATAAGAGCTAAACCATCGAGCCCAAGGGCGTAGAGGTCCAACTCGGTCTCCATGTTGATCTGACGGCCACCGCGCCTCCTCACTGGTAGCTTTGCCTCGACGCGAACTCCTCGATGCCACCACGTGCCGTCTGTTCCACCTCAGAACCTCCGGCCGGGTTTTGAGGCCCAAACCCGTAAACCCACCTCCGATGGTTTTGAGGCCCAAACCATCAAATCGCTCCGCGAGTAGCGTACTCTATACGCGTCCCCCGCCATCCGACGCGTGTCACCTCTGCGGTCAACACGGTCACTCTTATGTCTTCTCGCGCTTGTCGATGTCCCAAGTGTCAGCCAGTGCGGCTAGCCACCCAGCCTCCGGGTCCCTCGGTCCAAGCCTCACGTCCGTCCTTCACCCCTCAGGTCCATCGGCACGGCACGTCCTCCTTGACCTTCACCTCGCCGTCGGCTCCCGTCTCCGTGCTCCACACCTGCACAACACAAGCCAAGAGACATGTCGTACACAAGGCTTTCGCCAAGGTAGGGTTAGTCACCACTCAACCTACTTCGTGGAGCACATTGACAATCACTCATCACAAAACAAACACACTAGGGTACTTGTCAACCTTGTGTTCGCAATCTCCCCCTTGATGAGTGCATTGTCAACACCAATACACGAACAGCTTGAGCAAAAGAAAAAGAAGAAGAATAGAAAAACAAGGAGCTCAACCAAATAACCAAAAACCAAAGAAAAGTCAAAAGCAGGTCATTTGAAATGAGCAAAAACTTGGTCCCCAAAGACATGGGCAACGGCTCAACGCAACCAAGTAAAACAAAGCTAGCCCTCAAGAAGAGGCAACGGGCTCAACACCACTAGCAAAGCTCGAAAAGGAGAACCTGCTAGACCCTCCAGAAGAGGCAAAGGCTCAACACATCTAGCAAAAGCAACTCAAATGCAACTCCCCCTGAACAAATGCAATCTCGAAATGGAGACTTCTCCCCCTTGTTGACAACTTATCCCCCTTGTTGACATGGTGAGTGTGACATATCTCTCCCCCTTGTTGACACATGCACTTATCAAGCTAGAGCCCAAGGATTACAACTCTCCCTCAAAACATGCTATGAATGCAGAAATGCACAAATGTAGAAGCTTCAAGATTATAGCAAGTAGATTGAAAAGATGCTCTAGCCGATGCTGTCATGTATATATAGCAACAAATACAAGTGCTAGCAAATGCTCAAAATGACAAAATGAGATGAAATATGTCATTTTAGCAAGTTTGATCAAGTTTGAGCAATTTAAAAGAGGGTTCACCACCGAATGAGCACATAGCAAATATAGACAGGAGATCAACCTTGTGTTACACATGTATGCAAAGTGAACTACCACAAACAAAGTTCACACATCATGTCATGAGACAAACTTGTGATTTGATCAAATTTTCAATCAATTAAATTTTATCGGAGTTATGCAGCTTATCACCAATGTTTGTCAAACAAATGTGTGTGGGAGGTTATCGATGCCATCAAAACCTGACTTATCGATCATGTCAAGCCTATGCCAGAAGCAATCAGAAGCTTAAGATAGTGATCTCGGTATCCATTACAGAGCTCAAGTTCACCCTTAAGTGCAATAGGGAGCTGTCTCGATACTCTGACATAGGACAACAAAGACCCACCCCGATCTTTTATACCTTGCTTTTTTTAAGTTTTAGCACAAATTCAAGTTTCTCAAGCAAGTGTGTAACTCAAGGTATGAGCCGTAGCAACTAAGCATATATATGAAGCAAAAGGGTTCTCGACACGCCTACACCTGCTAGTTGCTACAAGTAGTGGTGAACATGTTTCAAGTTTCTTCAAGTGTTATTCATGTTCACAAATGAAAGAGGCATTTTTAGCTCATATCAAGAGATCAAAGTGAGCCTAAGCAAAGCACATCATATATATCCATAACATCCCCAACAAGAGCATAGTGTCAATCTAGCTACTATAAGGATGAAGCTCAAGATGCAATATGATACATGATGATATGATATGCACGAATGATACAAAAGGTAAAAAAAAAACAGAAACTAAACTGAAAACAAAACCAAAAACTAATGTACAAGAACCACAAACTTCCCTCTTCTAAAAAGGATAACAAACCCCAAGCTCTCCTCGCAAGCGAGCAAACTGGGTTTGGTCAAGGGGTTTAGTGAAGATATCTGCGAGCTGGTTGTGGGTGTCAACATGAATAAGGTCAATGTCCCCTTTCTCATAGTGGTCTCGCAAGAAGTGAAAACGAACCTCTATGT
The DNA here is from genome assembly GCA_038087645.1 of Saccharum hybrid cultivar R570. Classification (NCBI taxonomy): domain Eukaryota; kingdom Viridiplantae; phylum Streptophyta; class Magnoliopsida; order Poales; family Poaceae; genus Saccharum; species Saccharum hybrid cultivar. The sequence goes on from JAQSUU010000542.1 coordinate 2,003,137, forward strand.
GCTTGGTTTTGGAGTGAAGAACGGGGTTTTTGGCTACACAAATGGCACTGGTGCTATCACAGAATAAAGGTACTCGCCTAAACTCTAAGCCATAGTCTCGCAAAGTAGCAACCATCCAAAGCAACTGGGAACAGCAAGCAGCAGTAGCAACATACTCAGCTTCTGTGGTGGATTGGGCTACAGTAGACTGCTTGCGAGAGGACCAAGACACAAGTGAAGACCCAAGAAACTGACAAGTCCCAGAAGTGGACTTCCTCTCAGTACGACAGCCAGCATAATCTGCATCAGAGTAACCGCAAAGAGAAAGAGAGGAGGAAGCCAAAAACCAAAGACCAAATTTGGGTGTGAACCGAAGGTACCTCATGATCTGCTTGATGGCTTGACGATGCGATGTGCGTGGTGAAGACTGAAAGCGCGCACACAAGTAGACCGCGAACTGGATGTCCGGTCTCGTTGCCGTCAGGTACAGCAACGATCCAATCATGCTTCGGTGCTCCTTCTGGTCCACAGCTTCTCCTTCCTTGTCCTCGTCTAGGGCCGTCGTGGTCGACATGGGCGTCGAAAGAGGCTTGGCCTCGCCCATATCAAACTTCTTCAGAAGATCCTTGGTGTACTTGCCTTGGTGCACAAATGTTCCTTCACGTGTTTGCTTGATTTGTAGCCCGAGGAAGAATGTCAACTCGCCCATCATACTCATCTCGAATTCCCTGCTCATAGTCTCAGAAAACTTTGCAACAAGAGCGTGAGAGGAACCACCAAAAATGATATCATCCACGTAAATCTGAACCAAAAGTGTGTCAGTGCCTTGCTTGAGGAGAAACAAAGTTTTATCTATGGAACCCATCTTAAAGCCCTTAGCAAGCAAGAAGGCTTTCAAACGCTCATACCAGGCTCTCGGGGCTTGTTTCAATCCATACAAGGCTTTGTGGAGTTTGTAAACATGGTTGGGATACTTGGGATTTTCAAAGCTAGGGGGTTGTCTCATATACACCTCTTCCTCTATGTACCCATTCAAAAAGGCGCTCTTCACATCCATTTGATACAGTTTGAACCCTTTCAAAACTGCATAAGCTAAGAGCATACTTATAGCCTCGATACGAGCCACAGGAGCAAAGGTTTCTTCAAAGTCTACTCCCTCTTTCTGACAAAACCCCTGAGCCACTAGCCTAGCCTTATTCCTCACCACCACTCCATCCTTACTTTGCTTGTTCTTGAAAACCCATTTTGTACCTATAGGGTGACACTCAGGTGGAGGTGGAACTAAAACCCAGACTTCATTCCTCTCAAAGTTTTGTAACTCCTCGTGCATAGCATTGACCCAATCGGGATCAGAAAGTGCGTGTCCAACATTTTGTGGCTCAAAATTAGCGACAAAAGCGGAATGAGCGAAATGTGAGATTTCATATGACCTTGAGCGTGTAACACACTGACTGATGTCGCCGATCATGGTTTGAGGCGGGTGGTGACGCTGGATGTGCCGAGGGGCTTCCCTCAAAGATGTCACCTCCCCCTCAAAAGCTGCTGGGGCCTCTTCAGGTGCAGTCGACGTAGGCTGAGGAGGTGGCTCGTGCGGACCCCATGTAGTGGAAGAAGATGGATCTGGTCCGTGAGCCGAAGTAGTTGTCGTAGACTCAACTGGAACAGCCGAAGAGGTCGGCTCTGCATCTCCCCAATCAGCATCTTCCTTATTCTCCTCAACGAAGATGCTCTCACCAACTCCTGATCACCTTTGCTATTATCCCCGAATGTGATGTACTCCTTATATTGCACGGGGTCGAGGCTGGAGAACCATTTGGAACTTCCGGTCATGTGGCGCGAGCATCCGGAATCAATGAGCCATGTGTTCTCCAGACTTCCGTCCTGCATCAATAGAAAGACATAGGATGAGCAAATGGCACAACACTGGGGTTAGTAAATTGTGAAGGGTACCAGTGTTGGCTCATTTGCCCTGGAAAAGTGTTAGGAAAAACACCAAATATGCCATGTCCCATTTGAGTAAAGCGGGCACCACGTAGGGAAAAACGTGGTCCACTAGAGCTGTAGGACTGAAAGCCACTGTCACGAGGTCCAAAGTCATATTGATCATGATCTGAACCACGCCGGGCACGACCACCATGACCACCGCGTGGTCTAGCAACCTGAGGCCTAGCACCTTGAGGCATTGCACCTCTTGGCCTAGCATTGCGCCTCTGAACAGGAGGCACATGTACACCATGGGGTGGACGGTACATGTTCCGGTTGTTCAACTCATACTCCCACCGCTCATCTCTCTTCCTCCTGAAGCAAAACTCAACAAGGTGACCATCCCTATGGCAATAGTCACAGTGATACCTCACCTCTCTCTTAGGTGGTTGTTGGCTCACTCTCTTGTGGGTATGGTTCACTCTTGGTAGCTTTTTTTCTTTAGGAAGGAGATCCTCAGAGATGTTCGGTAGAGTGTCAAGTGGGTTTCTGAGATGGTTCGGTTTTGGAACCCAAACTTGTTTCTGAGGTGGAGCTCTTGGAGGTTCTTCAAACACTCCATCTTTCACAGTGGGTTCGGTAGGCTTAGGTGGATTGATCTTGATCAATTTGGGAGTAGTGGAAAGTTTCTCACTTGGGCTCAAACCACTGAACTCACCAACTTTGCCATAGACATTTTCACCCTTCTCACCTAGAGCAAAGCCTACTCCCGATGTCCTAGTTCCCCGTCTGAACTGGCTCATCATCATGCCCAACTGCGGTTCACTACAAGACACCAAATTCAAGATGGACCGAAGGTATGTGTTGTCTTCCTCGGATCTCATCTTATCATGCCTACAAGACTCAAGCTCCAACACCAAACTCTCACAACGTGCACACTCAACAACAATGCTATCTGAACTGGCCTTCTCAAGAGCATGGATCTTGGCATTCTTCTCTGCCAGCTCAGATTGCAAGCCTGAACAAGACTTGCACGCACCCAACAAGCTAGACCTAGCCTTCAGCTCATCGTTCTCATCTAACAAGGCAGCATACTTAGATTGCAACTCAGAAAAGTTAGTCATATGAACAGCACATTCATCGCACTCAACCTCGTCAGACACATGAACAATAAGCTTCTTAGCTTCCTCAAGTTCTTTCTCCACAACTTCTAGCTTGTCCTTAAACTCTTTCCTCTCACAAGCAGCACATTTCAGCAACTTATCTTGACTCATCAAAGTATTGGTCATGATATCAAGCTCGGCAATAAGAGCGTCGACGGAGGGTTTTACCTCGGTAGAGTCGTCGTCGCCGGGAAGCATGTCCTTGTTGGGCTTCACACCTTCATCCACGGCCATGGTGCAGTAGCCTCCGTGGATGGACTTGGCGACGAAGCAAAGCCCGGTCAACTTGTCCTCACGCCTCTTCTCGGACTCATCATCGCTCGAGGGAGAAGAAGACCGGTCGTCGTCGGTGTCGTTGTCGAGGTCGCTGAGGGAGGTGAGGAAGGCGCGCTCTTGGGCCTTGGCCTTCTTAAAGTACTTCTTCTTCAATGCCTCCTTGTCGAATCCTCCCTTTGACTTATGCTTGTAGGTGTACTCGCGCTTGTCCTTGAGCTTGCTGGAGTCGTACTTGTCGGAGGAGTGCTTGTTCTTCTTAGGGCAGTGGGCAACGAAGTGGTCGGGATCTCCACAGCCATAGCATCCTTCCTTCGGACCACCACCACGTCGGCGATTCAAACGGTTGTTGTGAAACCGCGAGAACCGGCTGATGATCAACGCCAGCTCATCGTCCCCAAGACTCTCCATCTGCTCCTCTGTGACAGACACCAAAGAAGACAAGGCAAAAGACACCTGTGAAGGGTTAGCCAAAGAACTTGAGCCATTACCTGAGACCAAGGCCATAGTCGGTGCAGAGGGATTCTTGAGCTTGGCTTGGGTCTGGTAGTCGATCTCGGTGGACTTGAGCTTGCTGAAAAGCTCATCACGGTGAGGGTCTCATACCCCGAAGACTCAATGATGGCGGTCACCTTCACATCCCATACCTTCCGATCTAGGGCATATAGAAGCTTGAGTGCCCTCTCGTGATCGTCATAAGGTAATTGTGCCTTGTTTGCTCGCATCTTGTTAACGATGGTCTGAAAGCGAGAAAACATGGCATCGATGGACTCGCCATCAAGCTGGGTGAAGTTCTCGTACTCCCTCTTGTATGTCTCGTAGAGTCTGGTTTTAACCTGTGCGGTCCCCTCGTGATAGCTCTGAAGCCTCACCCAGATCTCCCGAGCAGTAGTACAATCGGAGACTCTTTCGAACTCCTGAAGAGAAAGACTCGAGAAAAGAACTGCACGAGCTCTGCTATTAGCGTTGTGTCGATCTTTTTGATCTTGCGTGACACGAGCACGAGGTTCAAGCACAACGTAAGTAGCATCCTCGCAAATCTCCAAAACAAGCCAATCAATCCCCTAGAGATGCGCGGACATGCAGATCTTCCAATAGGGATAATTTGTTCCATCGAAGAACGGTGGTTTGCCGGAACCATGCTCCATGTCGCCTTCATGGATCATAGACTGATTAAGGTGGAATGATCCTTAACTGGCTCTGATACCAATTGAAGGACCGGAAATGGCGACCAGAGGGGGGGTGAATGGGAGCCTTAAAATTCTTTCAAAACTTTGGTCCTCGGCTCAAATCACAAACCCAAGAGGTAAACATAAACACTATGATGACCACGACCAGAGAGAAGGGTGGAAGTTCCCTCGGAACGCAACGGATCACCATAAAGCGAGCGGAGCGAGCACCGAACCAATAGACAAGAAAACGAGACTTTCCACTTCTATTGAAAAGAAGCGAGGTCCCAAATCTTGGAAACTCAAGCCAACCAGTGACAGAAACACCTAGATAAGATCTACGGAACGATATAAAGCCAACGCAACAATCGTTAAAAAGAAATGGAGCTCAAACGACAAAAACACAGAAGAAAAAAACACTAGCACTGGTCAAAGCTGGCTTAGCCGAGTTGGAGGGCCGGCCTAGCCGGGTTGTCTCTCTGCAGTGTCCAAACTCGGCCTAGCCAGGATGAAGAGCCGGCGTAGCTGGGTTTGAGGGTCGGCCTAGCCGAGTTGGAAAGTCGGCCTAGCCGGGTTGCCTCTCTGCAGTGTCCAAACTCGGCCTAGCCGGGATGAAGAGCCGGCCTAGCCGGGTTTGAGGGTCGGCCTAGCCGAGTTGGAAAGTCGGCCTAGCCGGGTTGCGAAGAACAGAACACGAGAAAAACCGCCTCCAACCAAAACTCTCCCAATTTGTGGCTAAATCTTCACCAACTGCCACGATACTTTGTAGGCAACATCACAAGACAGTTGGGGAGCTGTCTCTAAAAGATCATCGCTCAATTTGAAGCCAATCAAAAGAAATCAAGGACGAACAAACAATCCCCTTTTCTTGCACCCTAGACCAAGAACTTGCCCGATCTACATGCTCGTGAGGAATCAAGTGATTTCCTTCGGTGAGGATGATCTACTCACGTCATAGCGTAGATCAAGGCAACCAAAACCAACGAAAATGGTCTAGAAAACGCGAATCAAAGGCAAGAACAAGAGGGACCAAAATAAGAACGCGAGGAACGGTTCAAGAACACACAAGATGATTACTTATCCGAACTACGGAGGAAACAAGGAGGATTCGGGACCTCCTTTCCCTTGCAAGCTTGGTTCTTACACTAATCTTAACAATTAGTGGACCTCTCTCATAAGCAAAGCAACTAGAGGAAGAAAACCCTAGAAGGATGAAACAAAATGAGGTGGGTGAAGAGGTGAAGATGGCTTGGGGCTGCCATCACCTATTTATCAGGGCTATTACACATTCCCCTAATTGCCTCTGGATACATAAGAGCTAAACCATCGAGCCCAAGGGCGTAGAGGTCCAACTCGGTCTCTATGTTGATCCGACGGCCACCGCGCCTCCTCACTGGTAGCTTCGCCTCGACGCGAACTCCCCGATGCCGCCACGTGCCGTCCGTTCCACCTCGGACCCTCCGCCCGGGTTTTGAGGCCCAAACCCGTAAACCCGCCTCCGATGGTTTTGAGGCCCAAACCATCAAACCGCTTCGCGAGTAGCGTACTTCATACGCGTCCCCCGCCATCCGACGCGTGTCACCTCCACGGTCAACACGGTCACTCTTATGTCTTCTCGCGCTTGTCGATGTCCCAAGTGTCAGCCAGCGCGGCTAGCCACCCAGCCTCCGGGTCCCTCGGTCCAAGCCTCACGTCCGTCCTTCACTCCTCAGGTCCATCGGCACGGCACGTCCTCCTTGACCTTCACCTCGCCGTCGGCTCCCGTCTCCGTGCTCCACACCTGCACAACACAAGCCAAGAGACATGTCGCACACAAGGCTTTCGCCAAGGTAGGGTTAGTCACCACTCAACCTACTTCGTGGAGCACATTGACAATCACTCATCACAAAACGAACACACAAGGGTAGTTGTCAACCTTGTGTTCACAGTATGCTGTGTTGGCGGAATTAAACATTTAAATATATTTTCCTAATCATTTTTTTCACTTGGTCCCATGAATATTGGCCGGTCCTGGTTAGGGATGAAAACGGAACAGAAATATTTTGAATTGACCGTTTTCGTTTTCTATATTATGAACCGTTTTTTAACATGAAAAATTATCAGTTTCAATTAATTTCACAACCATTTTTAACCATTTTTTATACTTTTTAATTGCTAAATGTAGAAATATCCCGAACCGACCGTTTTCGTTTTTCTATATCGTAAGTCTGTTTTCGACCGTTTTCATCCTTAGTCCTGGTAAAGAATTTCAGAACAAATAAAAAAAAAGATTTGACATGGTCTTGTATATTTTACCGGTAGCCATTCAATGGGTGTATTCATTTCCTCACTGAAACCTCTCCAACACCTACAGTAAATGGGCATGACGATTGACCAAGACCTCCCTCTCGTCTTCTTCTCTGCCCTTCTATAAAACAAGGCAACAGAACAGAGCGGCAAGGCCAGCTCCCGCCGGCCACTCGAGACTCAGCGGCACAATGCCTCCTTCCCTTCACCCTCCCCACCTCCACTTCCACAAGCTCAAGCGCCGCCACCACCCCGCCGCCATGGCCAAGAAGGGCCTGGCCGCCATCCTCTACAAGTTCCGCGACGTGCACCGCCCGCCCTCTGCCTCGCCGCCGGCGCCGTCGACCCCGTCCGCGCACTACGCCCAGCGCTGCTACCCGCCGCCGCCGTCCGCGTGGCCCTGGCCGTCGTGCCGGCACCCGCGCACCAGCTCGTTCCGCGGGCCCAAGGACGACGACGCCGCGGTGTTCCGGACCGTGAACAGCGTCTACGACACGACCTCGGAGCATTTCCTCCGGCGCTCGTCCATCGATGAGGCGGCGTGCATCGACCGGAGCCCCCTGTCGTTGCTCGGAGATGCCGTCGCGGAGCAGGTGGACGAGGAGGAGAAGGAGACGGTGCTGCGAGAGACGGCCGTCGTGCGCGGCATGCGTTCGGAACGGCTGTTCTTCGATCCGGCCGGCGCAGAGTTCTTGCCCAAGCAGGTAACACATTCTTCATGTCTTCTTGTGCCGTCCGTCGTCCGAGTCCGACGACAAGGCACCATTCGGGTCGGTCGGTTCTGATTCTAACTCGACAGAGGTTTCAGGGCGTAGCGCCGGCGAGAGGCAAGAACGAGGCGGCCACCGTGGCAGTGGAAGGCGTTAAGAGCGAGGAGCCAGCGACAGACGCGCCGCGCGACAAGAACGAGTCGGCGGCGGAGGCGGCCGTCGCGGCGAAGGGCGGCGCGGTGGTGGTGACAGTGGAGTCCAAGGACCCGTACGGCGACTTCAGGGCGTCCATGGCGGAGATGGTGGCGGCGCACGGGCTGCAGGACTGGGAGGCCCTGGAGGAGCTCCTGGCGTGGTACCTCAAGCTCAACGCCAAGGGCGTCCACGCTGCCATCGTCGGTGCATTCATCGACCTTCTCGTGACCATGCAGCCGCAGGCGTCGTCCCCGCCGTCGCTGCCGTCGCCGTCGCCCTCGTCGTCGTGCATCACCTTCGAGGAGTACTCCTCGGCAACCTTTGACGAGGAAGACGGCAAGAGCTGAGCCGGGGCCGAGGTGCTCCGTGTTCGCCATTTTTCTTGTCTCATTCAGAGATTGCAGTTTTTTTTGTGAATTATTTTGTGCGCCTTATTATTATGGAAGAATGGAAGGTGAGGCCATGATGTACAGTTGCTAAACTAGTTGATGCTGACCATCAGAATAGATTAATGCCTAGACAACTAATTGACCATATTTTATTTTCTCTGCATGTTTTTTATTTTCTCTTGCGTGTGAACTAACTTGTCTACTAACTCTGAAGCATGTTCGTCTCTGTGCCTGTTGCTGTTAGCAGCTGCGATTAGCTTAGCTGTTTTCCCAACGATTTTCATGGCATTTGAGCAGCTCAGCTTGGCCCAAATTATGCAGAAAGCTGAATCATTGAATCAACTTTGGCCCTTTTGGTCTTGCAGAAGCATTAGGCACTGTTGGTGTTTTCCTCAGTTCTGTATAAATGCTTCACCAACATGTCATGATTTTGAGATTTTTTTTTGCATGCCCTCAATGCGTTAGCAGAGGTCGTCTCTGGTCCGAGCAGGCTGGTGTTTGAATGCTGCTGCTAAAGTTTTTCTATCACGTTGGATGTTTGACACTAATCTGGAGTATTAAATATAGATTAATTATAAAACTAATTGCACAGTTTGAGACTAATTTACGAAACGAATCTATTAAGCCTAATTAGACATCATTTGAGAATGTGGTGCTACAGTAAACATAGGTTAATCATGGATTAATTAGGTTTTATGTTTTCACCGGATCCCAGCCATATTAATCCTAGGCAACCATTGTATGATCGAACCCATGGTTGCAATAGCTCTTATTTAAGTCCAAGACTTGGGTAAAAATCAGTCTAGGTTTACCACTTTTGGCTAATTTTGAGGGTTCATAGCTAGTAGATTTTTTTATTTAGTACCTCATTGTAAACTATAAGACATTTCGGTTTTTTTATACATAGTTTTTGCTTTACTATCTCTGATATATATAGATACAATAATGTATTAAAAAAGCCAAAGTGTTTTAAAATAGAACGAAGAGAGAGCACATTTTGCTTACGCACTATTCTTCAGTCAACTTTGTTTTATATACATTACGTTTTCTGTCTGTGGTCAATGGCCAGTTTCGTTATGGTGTGTTTGGTTTGTGGAGTCACTTCATACTTCATGAGTTGATGCATCGTGAATTCATTCATTGAATTTTGGTGAAATCAACTCATTCCCCATACATATATACTAATTATTAGTTTGTGGGGAATGAGGTGATGATGGATCAACTCATTTCATTCTATAAACCAAATAAAAAAGTGAGGAGTGAGAAAAAAATAAACCACCTTATTCCTCCAACCAAATACACCTTAGAAGATGCAGTTTGCACGTTCTCTCGAAATTACTGAAACGGGAAATGTTAAGAAACTCATTGGTATGCAAGATTGTTAAAATATACATAAAATAGAGAATGGTAAAGAACTCTCATGGAACACAATATTCTTAAAATGTAGAAATAGAAAAAATATAGAATTGGAGTGATGTGTCTATCTTACATAAATCTAGCGATGGAGAGTTAGAAGGATTTGAATGCTACTTAGAAAGAATGCAGAAATTCTAATACACAAAGGAAAAAAAAACATGATATTAGGTTAGTCCTCATGCTTATTTTCCAATAATATTTATATAGAAAAGCTCATTCCATAAGAATTTCAAGAAATTCGTGTGATTACTCATTTGTTTATAAAGCACTTTTTCTTAAAAAAAGATGACAGAAGCTCTGCCTTTCAATTAAAAAGAAAAATGAGTTTTAAACCCAATAAATACTAGAGCTATAAAGAGGCCCTGCACACATACCCCAAACAACCACTGGGTCACCACTCAAGAAGAAACCAAACGACAGATAAATTATACCGAAACAAGTGCTTTCTCCTTAGCTCGAGGTCTTCTTTTATTTTCATAGTCCCTTGTTGTGCTGTCATGAAAAAGTTCTAAAAAATTCTTCGATTCCACTCTTTCCAAATGTTCCACATGACGTAAAATGGCCAAGCCATTGAAATGCAATTGTTGCTCTTTCTACCTTTTGTGTCATTGCTTCCCACCAAGCGCTGATGGATGATGAATCATGCACATGTTGGATCGTACTAGTGTCAAAGTGTTTCCAGGCCAACGGTTGGTGCCAAACAAGTTTCGCAAAAGGGCAATGTAGGCACAGGTGTAGGCCAGTTTCAAACGGCCTATTGGACAAAACACAAGTAGTTTTGGCGAGGCCATCCCTTGAAGCCAAAATATCCGTCGTGAGAATTGTGCTCTGTATGATCGTCCAAGCAAACAACTTACACTTGTTTTTGTGTGAGCTTTTCAAATTACATTTGGCTTGTATCTTCTATATGAGCCTTGGAATTGAACCTGAGACATTGAACACGTGGAATATTGTCCATCCGGCGTCCATCTCCAGGTTATGGAGTCTCTAATCTCGGGCTGCAAGTGAACATTTTGAAGCCTAATCTACAATGAGACGAACTCCTTAATTTGGATTTCTAAAGCTCTCATAGGAACAATTTAAAAAAAATCCAAAATTCTTCTGTTCTTTTCTACCAATTTCAAATGGAGTGTAAATCTTGCTCAAGTGTGTCGATACTCCTTCTAGTGGTGTGCTCCCTTTAATCTCTTAGAGTCCCATGTAAGGCAAATTGACCTAGCAATGCTGATGGACAGAGAAAGCGGGAGTTTGACCAAGTTTACATAGACAAGTATTAATATGATAATATATACCGTATCAAAGAGATAAATTATGAAAATACAGGTCATAATGTATTTAATGTAGCTTATTTGGTATTATAAATATTATTAATCTTCCTATATGTCTAATCAAACTTAAAATTGTTCACAATTTCACACTTCATAGTTCACAGTTCACACAAACTCACACTAATCAGTAATCACAGATAAGAGATGAACTGACAACATGAGGTATAAGTTGAGTAACAGAAGGTCGATGCTCACAATATATCACTGTTCACATGAATACAGTACAAACCACGGACTCAAGTACATCAAAATTCACACAAATAACGCAAGGACTTATAATAGTTATATCACATTTACACAATCATTATCATAGTCTTACTGTATTTTAGGTACCCGATAGATACCCGCAAATAAAATTTGGTACCCAGAGACACACTATCTGCTTTTAGGTATCTAATCTTCAAGGACCCGCGGGCAGGATTTTGTACATGTACACCCACAAGTCAGTCGTACGAAAGCTGCGGATACCCACATCCACAAAGAGATCACCATCTCTAGCTGAAATACACCCTCTTCTTTTATGGCGCAAATTTGGATTTGAAAACATTAAACTTTCCAAAGCTTGACTAACAATAATTCAAATTATATACCAACTTACTGTATGAAAGTTGATGCAGAGAACCTTTTAATATGGCTATGATTTTTATAATAGGCCTTGTTTAGTTCCTCCCAAAAATTTACGTTTTATCCCATCAAATGTTTGGACACATGCATAGAGTATTAAATATAGACTAAAAAATAACTAATTGCACATATTGTGACTACTTTGCGAGACGAATGTTTTAAACCTAATTAGTTCATGATTTGACAAGAAGTGCTACAGTAACACATGTACTTAAGACGAATTAATTAGGCTTAATAAATTCGTCTCGCGGTTTACCGAAGGATTCTATAATTTATTTTTTTTATTAGTATCCAAACACCCCATATAATACCTCATGTCACATCTAATATGACATCTAAAACTTTCCGTCCCAGAACTAAACGCCTGATGAATGTTGTAAGAGAAATTGACTAGCTAGATGTAGTCATATTAAACACTTTCTAGACATTAATAAGCCTTACGGAGATGAATAAGTAGGCCTTGTCCCCACGTCCGTCCGTCCGTCCGTCACCGGCAGTCCTTCTCGGTTTGAATGCGCGCGTGGAGCAGGCGGGGGGTCCATTAATCTATAGCTGTTCATCATGATTTGACAACAATTTAGGGTGTGTTTAGTTTACGAAAATTTTTAGCTTTAGTTATGTCATACTTTCGTTTGTATTTATTAATTAGTGTCCAATCATAGACTAATTAGTCTTAAAAGATTCGTCTCGTGGTTTTCTACCGAACTGTATAATTAATTTTTTTCGTCTACATTTAATGCTCCATACATATGTCAAATATTCGATGTGACGGGAAGTCTTAAATTTTTTTTGGAAACTAAAGGCCCTGTTCATCTGGCTTATAATCCGTCTTATTCGGCTTGTTTTTTCAGCTGGAACAGTATTTTTCTCTCACAAAAATTCAGCCAACAGTGTTTTTCAGCCGGCTTATAATTCCAGCCGAACGGCTCCTAAAAGTGGCCTGGTGAGGTCCCAGCTGATTCCGTCCGATCCAAGCGAACAGCTAGCCAATGCAAAAGTCTCATGTTGACCGGGCTTCAAAAGTTACGACGTGTGAAAATTTCCATGGGGGCGTAGTACAATACAACCGTAGAAGTAGAACACGTCTTGCTGGCTGCTGCACTATTAACCTGGACTCCCAAGTTGAGCTGAAAAGCGTTGCTTGATCTGTTTTCATCACACTAATAAGGCAGTGTTTTGCGGGGTTCAGACTTGTACACCATTTTTCTGAGTCCTGACCGACAGCTGTTTTTTTTCCTGAGTCCTGACCGACAGCTTTTTTTTTACCGCATTACAGACAGTACACCATTTGCAACTGTCCTTCTAGTAGTTCCAAGTAAACCCTCCTCCTGTGTGGCCCTGGAGAAACACAAGCTTCTAGCTTTCTAGACTGCTGCAGCGATGCTTGCACGGCTGGAGCCACGGGCTCACAGGCCAACAGGTGCTTGCACGGCTTGCTGGTTCACGCAAGCTCTGCAACAGCAACAGCACAAGAGCCCGTCGGGGCCGCCCGCTCCCCCTGATGGTTGCCGTTGTCTTGGAGTATCCGCACTCGTTGTACTCTAAATCCATCTTCTAAAGAGAATATTTCGTCCTAGTCATCGTGATTCTCCTCTATCCCACTTTCTCCCGCACCCATCATACTCTATATCTCATCCTCTATATCAACTTTCCATAGGTGAGTCCCACGCGTCAGGTTTTCTTCTTTTTTTTCCAACCGGACGCCCTCATCCCCATTCTCTTTCCTCTATCCTTTCCTTCTCCCCAAACGTGCCCGCACTCCTCGTCGTCGCCGCCTGCTCCTCGTCGAGCTCGGCAGGCGGGCGAGCTCGGCCGGCGAGGCTCCGGCGGGCGGGTGCGCGAGCTCGGCCGGCAAGGGAGCGGTGGGCGGGCCCGCGAGCGGCGGCGGCAGCGGCCGGCGAGGGAGCGGCTCGGGCATGCGGGCGAGGGACCATGGCGGTGAGGGAGCGGCTCGGCCGGCGAGGGAGCGGCTCGGGCATGCGGGCGAGGGGCCATGGCGGTGAGGGAGCGGCTTGGCCGGCGAGGGAGCGGCTCGGCGGCGGAGGAGGCCCAGCCGAGCACACGCGGGGGGATGCGCCCAGTGGCGGCGGAGGAGGCCCGGCCGAGCGCGGGTGCGGGCGCGGGGATCCCATGGTGGAGCTCCTCCGGCGGCGGTCCTGGCGAGGCCCTCCACCTCCCTCTGCTCCCTCCCTCTCTCCCTTCTCCTTCCGGCCATGGCTGGAGCTCGGCCTTCCCCCTCCGCCGGCCGGCGTGGGAGCGACTCCGCGGCCGCGGGCACGAGCTCCCCACAAGCGACCTCCACCAGGCACGAGCGAGGCCATCCCCGCCGCCCATCCCCTTCTCTTCCCCCTTCCTCCTTGGCGCGTCCATGGCGAGCGGAGGACGAGGCCACGCGGGCCCCACGCGCGTAGCGTTCGCCCTGCCAGTCCGCCAGGAGTAGCGGCCGACCGGCCGTCCGCTTCGATAGCGTGCCTGGTAGCGTCCCCCGCTGCAGCTCTTTTAACCGCTATATCCGTTTGGCGTATCCCTCAGTGCGGAAGGTCTCAGCCCCAAGCAGATCGCAGGACGCGTGGCTAGGTAGCTGCAGAGCACTGGTCACCGTCACCTCCGGACTCCGGCCCACCGGGTACCGCTCTGCCAGCCAGCCGTGTGCCATTTGATGCCATCGTGTGAACATGGACGGTACTGCTAGTAGTCCCGTACGCATGGATTATGCTGTTGCTGCAGCTGATTGTTGAGACGAACAAGAACAAGTACAGTCAAGCCAGGACCAGAGGTTGTTTGGTCCACGCGTGTTGTGGTGGACACGACGAGTATCAGGCCAGGCGCAAAGGGAAACATCCAGTGATGAGTTTTTTTTTTCTGGAAACGCAATTCTGAAAGTTGTGTTTGCACAAATCTCGTGAATGCACGTTTTCAATTTGTTTGGTTCGGCTGTCTTTGCACGTTTTCATCTCTCTGGGAGCTTGCTTTCTGACTTGCTTAGAAGATTAACCCACCGCTTTGTTTGTTCTTTGCAAGTCAGTACAGTACAGGGAATCCGCTATGGTAGAGTTGGATCGGATTTAGGTTTCAGGACAGACAGCTAAGATAGATTAACCCACTACTTTGTTTGTTCTTTGTTGTTCTTTCTTCTACTGCAATGCTGCCTTTTGTCACTGCCAAAATAAAATAAAAAAAAGAATCATTCAGTACCTTCAGATCCACTGCACCAAAAAAAAACTTTCATTCAGGGGGCGTTTGGTTTGAGAAGTTAAAGTTTAACAAACACTGTAGCACTTTCGTCTTATTTGACAAAAATTTTTCAATCTTAGACTAATTAGGCTTAATAAATTCGTCTCGTAAATTACTTCTAATCTGTGTCGACATGCATGTAATTAGTCTATATTTAGTACTCATACATTTGAGGGAACATTGATGTGATGGGAGTTAAACTTTAACAAAACGTAATCAAACATGCCCTCAGACATTCAGTACCTTCAGATCCACCGCGCTAAAAAAGAAACAATTTTAAACATCCAGCTTGCGTTACTGATTGATGGATTGGTGTTTCTGAAGAGAATCTATGGAAGGTGGGGGCATATATCATTCATCATAGCTGCACCAAACTGACGACAATTTCAGCGCCGAAGACATTAGTTGTCAAAGTAGCTTATTACTGTTAATAATTGGTCTGCCTCCCTTTACGGAGACTGTCAAACTTGCCCATGCCATTCCCAATACTGTAGTACCGTACACTTTGCTAGCTGCAACATAGCTGTAAGGTGTCCCAGCATCAACACCACTCCAATAGCAATTGGAAGCACAAACTCATGGATAAGGATTTAGAGGTGCATATATGCTTGGCCACTACCTAAACCTTATCTCGCTACCGAAGGCAGATTATATTACAATAATATATACACAATTTAGACTTCAGTAATATGTAGTACATACAGAAAACATCACACCATCAATATCGCACCGCTGAATAAAAGAAAACTCAAAGAGCAGTGCCCTCCTCTGCATGCTATTAGTTCAAACGTAATGCTCTTGAAATTAATTCAGCTATACATCAGAAAACACCTGAACACTTCTCGCAAAGTACAACGTCTCATGACTCAGTATGAACAGTTCATTTCCAACTGGATTTGATAGAGTGGGTCATGACTCATGACTACAAAGAGAAGATACCGTCACTAATTGACTCTCCCATCAATAATTCTGACCTCACTTCCAGTTTTGGTGGGTTTTATGTCACATCACACCAAACAGCCCCAGATTATGCCTAAATTATTCAGCTCCTTTTTCTGAGTCTCTACTTTCCACACCCCCAATTCAGCTTTCCCTTTAGCATATTCACAAAATTCTCCCCTGATCCACAACTCATCAATCATCATCATGTGTCCTAAATCCAAAGCCAGCAAAGCCCCCAGCTGATGTCCCACACGCCATGGGCCATCAGGTGCAGCTGCAAGGGGCAATTCCGTAATTTCCCCCGCCCGAAGAAGAGATTCTGCCGGTGCCGGAGCAGCTGAGCTAACCACCTGCCGGGCTCTTGTCTCGTCGTCTGTAACTTGGCTGGTAAGCAAGCAAGTCGTCACCCGTCAGCCACCACCAAGTCTCACGGCTCTCACCAAGCAAGTCGTTAGGATAGGCTGTTTGCCCACCCATCCATCGTTTGCGTGACCAAGAAATCGAGAACTCAGGCAGGGCTCGCCCTCCTCTTCTTCCCGTCGCGAATTCCACGCTGGTTCAGGGATGTCGACCGAGCTCCTGACGAAATTCCTCACGTAAGTGCCCCCCTTCCATCCCTGTCCAAGCCTTTCTTGCCTGAAATTTGGTGGGGCTTTGGCGGTGCCGGGCGATTGTGTTTGCTCTCTGTTCCTGGAAGAAGGCTGTGCTGGGCTCATCTGTTGTTTGATTTTACTTTATTGCAGATCGCTGTTCGGGTATGCCATGCCAGCGCTGGAGTGCTTCAAGGCGATCGAGCAGCGGCCCGGCCGGGCAGATCAGCTCCGCTTCTGGTGCGAGTACTGGTAATGATTCAGAAGCCTTTTTCTTTGGGTCATTGGTGATCTGCTTTAGCTTCATGTGATTTCATTTCCTCAACTGGGTGTTGTACTGTTGTTGGGTGGTGATCCGAATTGGAACTGGTACTAATAGAAAGGGTTCGATACTTGGATCTGTCGAACCTGGTGCTCGTCCACAAAAGGGGATCGATTTCTTCTATGCAGTAGGTACAGTGTTGTTGCGCTTGATGTGGAATTCAGTAGCAAATTATTATTGTTTACCCCCTTCCATGAATCAAAGAATTATGTAAAATAAATTCAGTAGCAAATCCCATTCTCCTTTTTATGATATTATTAAGGATTATGTAGCAAGTTCGTACTTGGGATAAATAAGCACACCATCTTCTAGTCCGTTGCTGTTTTTTTTTTGGTGGTGGTTGACTTCACTGAAACTGAAAGTCTGCAGTATCATAACGTTCACTTTTGGGTCTTGGTCTTGCTAAGTTTGACTAGTTTCAGCAATCTTGCAGGATCATCCTGGTCCTCCTTGTCATGTTCGACGAAATTGCTGGTGTTCTCATTTCTAAGTAATCACCAAAACACAAATCTGAAACTCATGTTTCTTCAGAAAACTGACAGTGGTCTGACGATGTCCCCCCTGCCATTCCTGTCACAGGATTCCAATGTACTACGAGCTGAAGCTAGCCTTCCTCGTCTACTTGTGGTACCCAAAGACAAGGGTACGTACTAGAAACACTCTGCCTGCAGTTCACCCACAAAAAGATGTGCTAGCTGTGCATGTACTTGCAAGCTATCAAATCTCTGAACTGAATGTTGTTGTGCTCTGAACCAGGGAACGGACATCGTGTACGAGACCTTCCTCCAGCCGCTGGTGATGCAGTACCAGCCCAACATCGAGGCCAGGTTGCAGTACCTGCGTGCCAACGCCGGGGACATCCTCGTCTTCTACCTCAAGAACTTCACCGAGAGGGGCTACGACCTCTTCCTCCGGGTGCTCGACTACGTCCGGTCGCAGGCGTCCCGAGGGTCAAGAACACGGGTACACACCAATTTGGCTATATGTTCTTATCTTCTTCAGAGGTTAGTGCAAGTGTTGTGATTGTTGTTTCCGGTGGCGCAGAGATTCTTCTCGTTCCGAGGGGAACGGGCGGAGAGGCCAAGCTTCGCCGATGACGACTATGCCACTGGCGGCGACCGGAGGGACGGGGGAAGGCACCGCCGGCCACGCAGTGGCTACTAGTAGACCCACCAAGTAGTCACTGGATGTACAGGATGTGCACGGAAACAGAAACGATTCCTCGTATAGGCTTAGGTAGGATCAAAACAAGCAAACCATTGTGAACCAGATTGATTTGAACACAGGTGGCTTACGGGCGAAAACTTTGTAGGATTCTATCTGTTCATTCAAGGGTAGGAAACCTTTGATTATTTGAGCAAGTATATTTACCATCTGACATTCTGATCTCAATGAGCTCATTGTTAGCAATTATGGAATCAAACAAATTGGAATATCTGTTATGTTGACTGGAAGACTTTCTTAAGTCGTCTCAACATAGCCGGTCCCAAGCCCGGGTAAAGGAGGAGGGTGTGTTAAGGTCTGGCAAACCAACAGTAAAAAAACAGCCACTCTCATGGATTTGAAACCCACAAGAGATTCGTTGGGGCGTAACCCTCTTAGCGACGCGCTACATCGAAACCCGGGTGTGGTGTTAAATGGGCAAGGGCCGGGTCGTCATCCCCTTAGTGGCGCGTCGTATCGTGACCCGGGTACGATGAAAAATGAGCAAGGGTCGGGCCGTCGCAACCTTAGTGGCGCGCTACATCTACGCCCGGGTGTAGTGAAAAATGAGCAAGGGTCTTCGCACTTCCCTCGACGGGTGCGAAGGGTAAGGAAGCTAGCCGAGCCAACTAGGATTCGTCTAGGTAGCTGGAATGTAGGGTCCCTAACGGGTAAGCTAAGAGAGCTAGTCGATGCAGCAATTAGAAGGCGTGTAAATATTCTATGCGTTCAGGAGACTAAATGGAAGGGCCAGAAGGCGAAGGAGGTAGAGGATACTGGCTTCAAACTTTGGTACACGGGGACAACATCGGGTAGGAATGGTGTAGGCATCTTGATCGATAGGAGCCTTAAGGATGGAGTCGTTGATGTTAGGAGGCAAGACGACCGGATTATCTTGGTCAAGCTGCTAGTTGGAGATTCGGCTCTGAATGTGATCAATGCCTATACCCCTCAGGTAGGTCTTAGCGAGGGCACCAAGAGGCAGTTTTGGGAAGATCTTGATAGCATGGTTAGTACCGTGCCTATCAGCGAGAAACTCTTTATAGGAGGAGACCTCAACGGCCATGTTGGTGCGACTAATGTAGGTTTCGAGCGGGTGCACGGGGGGTTCGGGTATGGTAGTAGGAATCAAGAGGGGGAGGATGTTTTAAACTTCGCGCTGGCCTATGACTTGTTGATAGCGAACACCCTCTTTAAGAAGAGGGAATCTCATCTAGTAACCTTTCGTAGTGGACAACACTCGAGCCAGATCGACTTTATCCTTGCAAGGAGGGAGGATAGACGTGCTTGCTTTGATTGTAAGGTGTTACCTGGGGAGTGTGTTGTCCCTCAACATAAGCTTGTGGTGGCGGACTTTCGCTTTTGGGTACGTGTCCACCGGGACAAACGGGCCAAGATTGCGAGAACGAAGTGGTGGAAGCTTAGAGGGGAAGCAGCGCAGACGTTTAAGGAGAGGATGCTAGACGAGGGACCTTGGGAAGAAGAAGAAGATGCCGACGACATGTGGCTAAAGATGGCAACATGTGTCCGGAAGGTGGCTTCGGAAGTGTTTGGCGTGAGTAGGAGAGGCAAACGGGAAGCGAAAGACACATGGTGGTGGAATGACGAGGTGCAAAGGGCTATTAGGGAGAAGGAGTGTTTCAAGCGTCTCCACCATGACAAGAGTGTAACCAACATCGAGGGCTATAAAATAGCGAAGAGGGTTGCAAAGCGAGCTGTGAGTGTAGCAAAAGGTCAGGCGTATGATGGCCTTTATCAGCGGCTAGGCACGAAGGAAGGGGAGAAGGACATTTATAGGATGGCTAGAATCCGCGAGAGGAAGACAAGGGACATCAACCAAGTAAAATGCATCAAGGATGGGACAGATCGACTTCTGGTGAAGGATGAGGAGATCAAGGACAGATGGAGAGAGTACTTCGACAAGCTGTTTAATGGGGAGAATGAGGGTCCTGCCCTTGAGTTGGATGACTCATTTGACGATACCAACAGACGCTTTGTGAGGAGAATTCAGGAGGCAGAGATCGGAGAGGCTTTGAAGAGGATGAAGGGAGGTAAAGCGATGGGCCCTGATGGTATCCCCATTGAGGTGTGGAGATACATAGGCGCGAGAGCGATAGTATGGTTAACTAAGCTTTTTAACCTTATTTTTCGGTCAAACAAGATGCCTGAAGAATGGAGGAGAAGTATATTAGTACCTATCTTCAAGAACAAGGGAGATGTTCAAAGTTGTACTAACTACCGTGGGATTAAGTTGATGAGTCATACGATGAAGCTCTGGGAGAGGGTTATCGAGCATCGCCTAAGGAGAGTGACACATGTGACCCAAAATCAGTTTGGGTTCATGCCTGGTAGGTCGACCATGGAGGCGATTTTCTTATTACGACAATTGATGGAGAGATATAGGGAGCAGAAGAAGGACTTGCACATGGTCTTTATTGACCTCGAGAAGGCATATGACAAAGTACCGAGAAATGTCATGTGGTGGGCCTTGGAAAAGCACAAAGTCCCAACTAAGTACGTTACCCTCATCAAGGATATGTACAGGGATGTGGTGACGTTTGTCCGAACATGTGATGGCGACACCAGTGACTTTCCAATTAAAATAGGACTGCATCAGGGGTCAGCTTTGAGCCCTTATTTATTTGCTTTGGTGATGGATGAGGTCACAAGGGACATACAAGGTGATATCCCTTGGTGTATGCTCTTTGCTGATGATGTGGTGCTAGTTGACGACAGTAGGGCGGGAGTTAATAGGAAGTTAGAACTATGGAGGCACACGTTAGAGTCGAAAGGGTTCAGACTTAGTAGGACTAAGACCGAGTATATGAGGTGCGATTTCAGCGCGACTAGGCACGAGGAGGGAGACGTTAGCCTCGATGGGCAAGTGGTGGCCAAGAAGGATACTTTTCGGTATTTAGGGTCGATGCTACAAAAGGATGGAGACATTGATGAAGATGTTAGGCATAGAATTTCAGCCGGCTGGTTGAAATGGCGTCAAGCTTCTGGCGTTCTCTGTGACAAAAGGGTGCCTCAGAAGCTGAAAGGTAAGTTCTATAGGACGGCGATTCGTCCGGCGATGTTATATGGTGCTGAGTGTTGGCCTACAAAAAGGCGACATGTCCAGCAATTGAGTGTAGCGGAGATGCGTATGTTGCGTTGGTGTTGTGGGCACACAAGGAGGGATAGAGTACGGAACGACGATATTCGGGATAGGGTTGGGGTGGCACCAATTGAGGAGAAATTGATTCAACATCGGTTGAGATGGTTTGGACATGTCCAACGGAGGCCTCCTGAGGCGCCGGTGCGTAGTGGAGTTCTAAAGCGGGCCGATAATGTAAAGAGCGGTAGAGGTCGACCTAAATTAACTTGGGACGAGTCCGTTAAGAGAGATATTAAGGAGTGGAATATCCCCAAGGATTTAGCTATGGACAGGAGCGCTTGGAGATTAGCAATCAACGTGCCTGAACCGTGACATCTTTTGTCTTGTGCCCTTTATGTCCCTTTATGTGTCTCCCTGTTTCTCGTCTCTTTTGGGTTTCATCTCTAGCCTACCCCAACTTGCTTGGGACAAAAGGCTATGTTGTTGTTGTTGTTGTTGTTAATTGTAAATTTGTAACATGCCATATTGAACGGAAGAAACTTTGGAAGTTCTGCACAAAATTCCAAACACTGAATCCTCAAAGGGACTTGCAAGTACAAGCAACCGTCATAAGGCATAAGGTGATGGATGTACTGAACAGCAGAATTGGATAGAAACCAAATATTCCTAGAAAAGTTCACTTTTCAAACTTAAAAAATACCAGCAAGTCAACGTGAGCCCCATCATTGACAAAAGCATAACTGTAACATGCCAACTCACTAAAACTGTGTTAGTAATAGCTGAACATAGTGAAATGATATGTTTCCTATCTACAGTAAGTATTAAAAAAAACAACTTAGGAACAGAATGGTGATCCTTCCAGACGATCATGACTGTCAACCACTTAAAATTGATCTCACTTAGAGCCCACATCAACACCCTTCTTTGCTAAGAATTCCTTTGCCTCCACAATATCCTGCATAATACGTCAATCTCAGACATAGAATAAAACGAGGTATGGTCATACAGCCAAAACAAAAATCATTTAGCAATTAGCATGGATTTCTTTGTTGTGATCTGTATGAAGATCCATGAGATGTACTGCAAACACAGCTCAAGAAGTTTCCAAGGTTCCTCAGTTTAGTCATGGATAGATTAAGAAAAGAAATTTAGTACCGAGGGCTAAAATAGCTAACCTGTTGCAGAAGTACAGCTTCTTGAGGACAAGTTGGGAAGAACATAAGTCCAAATCCAACCATAAAAAGGCCGTAGCATCCAAGAGCCACTACCAAGTAGATGGGAAGCTGAAACAGGAACAACCACATTCATAAACAAACTACTAATCGCCTTGCACTATTTTTTTAAAGATATTTACTAGCAAAAATCAGTGACACTGACCAGCCAAGTATAACTTCGAGGAACAGTTGAGGTTTCAAGTAGAGCAATCCAGATAGCTGAGATTGCTACCAGTATTGCAGCAATCTTGAATATGTGCTTCATTTGGGGATGAGGTGCTTTCCTGTCATAAAAGAAAAAATAAATAAAAGGATGACAAACAAAACATAGCTGATACGATTACTTATTCCTAACATACAAGCCGTTACACAGCTTAATTATGTTCATGCTGCTGCTGGTGGGTTTAGTTGCACACGGTACTCTAGATTGATTTAAGCTGGGCAAACTGTATCCGTAAGACCTTTGAGAAGGGTGCACTGCTGTTGGGGAACCTCGTCAAGCCGTACTTTTTCAGCCAACGAACGGTGTTTTTCTCCCACAACAAATCAGCGAACAGTACTTTCAGCCATGACTTTTCAGCCAAGCGAACAGGAGAGCATTACAGTTGCGATCCAGGTGGTTAACGAATAGGTATAATACATGAGTGGTGATCCTATGCACCTTTTCTTTGAGCAGCAGCTAAACATATGGATTATTGTGGGAGCCCTCGTAATTTCATGAATAGATCTAGGTCACTCAGCAGCATCAACATAATATGTGGTTTTGTGCTATCAATACTAACTTACTAAGCCAACTTCATGGGATCGGACAGAGGGCCCGTTTACCATAAACTCGATAGACTTTGACTTTTAGATCAATAGACTTTGGACTTCTTCATTTTTTGAAAGAACATAGCAAAGGCCAAAGAGGGTTTGAATTTTGATTACCTCGGAGGCTCGGGCAGTCGGACTTCGCAGCAGACAGCAGACAACTGGAGCAGGCCCGCTCCTGCAGGATCTCGCCCAGCGGGCGGCGGCCGAAGGCGCAGGCCGCGGGGGCGGGGCGGCGGGCACGCGAGCGGCCGCGTGGCGCGGCTGGAGGGCTGGAGGCGCGGGCGGGCGGCCTGGCGGGTTGCGGCGGCGCGGAGCGATTCCGCGTCCCGGCGTCCGTCGAAGATCGCAAGCTGCTGGCGGCTTGCCCTACGGCGGGCCAGATGGGTAGGGGAGGGGGAAGGCTAGATGGGCCATTCGGCCGTCCGGCCCGGTGTGGCCTGTGGGCTATTTGTGTTTGACGCGAATTAGAGCCAGAAAATAGCTAAGAGCATATCAAGATTACCCTATTTTTTTTTTTCTAAAAACACGATGTTTTCCAACTTCTAAAAAAAAAAGTATCGGAAGGAATAAATACGACCATATCCGAGAGTTTCTAATATTCCACTTCCAAAAAATCTAAATTTGTTGTGATGTTTTGCATAAAGAATCCTAAATTTATTTCTATATCCATTTAAGCCCTCCCACCAAATCTTTCTCTCTTGCGATTTTCTCATCTGGAACCTGTATTTACTCATTTTCCTTTCCCACATGGAGAGAACAGGAGAAAATGACGGCGCAACGCTGGGGAGGGGGATACGCGCATCGGGTCTTTTTTTCCGAAGTGTTAAAATATTAGGAGCTCAGTTTAGGAGTTGATAGAGATGTATTTTTTTTCCATTCTTACTGAAAACAAGGATGGGGAAAAATTATTAGGTACTCTTGGAGATGCTCTAATAATACTAATTCTGAGACCTTAACTATATTGTACATGTATATACCTCTATAAAAACTACTAAAAATTTTTACAAAAAGATTCAAAAAAAATTCATAAAAACATTGGGTATGCTCGGACACAACTGTGGATCCGCCCCTGTGATAGTAATAATTTCTAAACGGTAATGCTATCATTAAGACATTCGAAATGCCGAATGCATCGCTCCACTCACTACAGCATGTGTCGCTCGCTTAAAAACACAAAATGAACTCCCACAGGCCTCGCTTCGCTCCGCTCCTGCACGCGGCGCTCGGCTCCGCTCCCTCATGTGGCGCTCGATTGCCAGCGGCCCAGCCCTACCAAATGCGGTTCGACTGCCTTTCCTGGTTTCGGCGCGCGGCTACCTGTGAGTCACGGCGGTGTGGTTGCCGACCCTGCCAGGCGCAGAGCCGCCTACGAGTCACGACGCGAGGTCACTACTTCCCTACTCGGCGCGCAGCCGCTGCCTCCCTGCCCTACGCGCAGCCACCGCCGAGCCACTGCCTACAAGCACTACCGGGCCGTTGCCTCTGGCAAACTCCACGTACCGATGAGCCTCTATTTTCCTAAGCAACGAGGAGACGTTTGAGCTGAAACTGCATGTTGCAAGTATCTGTTTCAAGTGTTTCAGAGGTATGTTTAAAGTGTTCATGTGGATGTTGTAAAAGTAGATCGAGATGTTACACATGTTGCAATGGTTGTACACATATGTTGCAGGCTCATGTTCTCAATGTTTATCTGTTTTTTCCAACGTGTGTTGCAAGTATGTTTATTTGGATGTTGCATATGTTTTCAACATGATGCTAGTGTTTTATCCAGATATTGCGTATGTTTACAATGGTTTCAAGTGTTTTCATGTGTTTTTGTAAGTGTTTCAGACGTATGTTTCGCTTGTTTTCAGACGTATGTTGCATTTGTTGTATCTGGATATTTCAAAACTAGATTGAGTGTTGCAACTTCTTCCTCGCCTTTCTGCTGTCTCGCCTCGGTGTCAGACGCAGGAAGGCGGAGGTGGGCCTCATGTGCTTGCGGGCACGCAACGGACGAGATGTGGGCGGGCGACACGGGATGCGGGATCTAGACAGGAGCTAGCGTCCGGGCGCTAGCTACACCCATTTCCAAACAAGCTAGCTCAAAAGGCTGGCTGTCTATGAGCATCTTCGAAGGACTAAGCCGGCAAATCTTGAAATTTATGAAGTCACCACAGGCGTCTCGCTGTCGACGGGGACGTCGCCTACCACTGAAAGTATAGCACTGTTAAATCCTGGAATAAATCGAGAAAAATACGAACACCAATGTCAAGTCGAGGACTTAAACCTAGGTGGGCAGGTTCCACCGCATGGAACCCAACCAAATGATCTACGATCAGTTCGCGTTTTTCGACTTTTTTTAATTTAGGGAAGATCAGAAGATGCAGTCGTTTCTTTCTTCGTGCTAGTGTTGAGCATGCCCAATAAAGAGGTTGCGCTCGATTAAAACTCCATCGTCTATCTTATCAATCCGCCTCTAACAGCCCGCGTGATATTAAGACGTCAGATACTATCATATAGAAACAAACAGAAACGATTACTCGTATATATAGGCTTAGGTAGTACCAGATCAAGCGAACCATTGTGAACCAGATTGATTTGAACACAGGTGGCTTACGGACAAAACTTGTAGGATCCACTGGAAATATAGATAGCTTCTTGCAGTGCCGTATATTGTCTCTAGCAGTCCATCTGCGTGCTTTCACACGGGTACTCATTGGTCTCTGACTAATAAAAATTAAATATACTAAAATGCATGTTTTTTTTTTATCTTTGTTTACTTTCTAGCACAGGCACAGTATATATTGTGTAGTCTCTATTCTTTAGCCTCGATCTATTCCTTCCGTCCCCTTTAACCATTGTTCTTATTTTTTGAGAAGTCAAAACATACTCAACTTTGACCGAATATATAAGGAAAGTGTTAATATTTATGGTATATAATTTGTATCTATTAGATAGATCGTTAAATCTATTTTCTTAATAAACTTATTTAAGGATACAAATGTTGCTAATATTTTCTACGTATCTAGTTAAACTTAAGAAAGTTTGACTGACACGAATACCATGACGACACATAAAAAGGGATAGAGGGAGCAGTTGTTTTATCAACTACTGATTTATATGTTTTTCATTTGTATTTAGAGTTCTCTTTGCATGGTACCTAGTATTTTCAAATTTTCAATATACATCTAGTTGAAATCTTAGCTTACTTACGTATGGTGACTTTTGTTGCAGTCTATATCTTATGACGTCATGAATATAAATTTTGATTTTCAGATCTTAATCTTATTAGTTCCTATAGTTTTTTATCCTCAAGTTATTTTAAAACTCTTGTGCTTATTTTGTCTTTTGTAAACTCTTTTTTTTGTATGAATAAGGATTTTATATTGTAGGCAACACTCTTATTATGTACTACGATGATATAAACGATCATTTAAAAGCTATACACATTTCCCAAACTCAGTGGTAGAACTTGAAGCAAGATCTAGGCTAGGGCAGCGGTGCTAACCTCAAGAAAAATATTAATGTTTAAGCCTATAATGCCCGTTTACTTCAATGGAATCTCAGAGGCCGAGAAGATATAGCCACCTTTGGTCTGCAGTATCCTTTTCACA
The DNA here is from genome assembly GCA_038087645.1 of Saccharum hybrid cultivar R570. NCBI lineage: Eukaryota > Viridiplantae > Streptophyta > Magnoliopsida > Poales > Poaceae > Saccharum > Saccharum hybrid cultivar. The sequence continues at coordinate 2,029,606 of JAQSUU010000542.1, forward strand.
AAATGTTTGAGTTTTCTTATCAAGGAATTATATGTGGATAATTATTTTGTATAAACATGAATAAAGCTGCTAGATATATAAATTGTATGTCATGGTTAACTAATATAATTTTAAATACTTTGATAGTATAATTAGATATGTCTAATGAGTCATTAAGGAAATATTTTCCATGATCGCTAAAACATAACATATATATTTATTGTTCATGAATACATGTATACTTGATCTGTATGAAGACACAACCCGACATGTATGGCTACTCTAATAAAAATAAATTATATACTAGTATTAATATAATTGGGTAATGTAAAACACATATATATGCTTTTATGGTTTTTAAAATAATTCTTTTGTAATATAAGATGTTGATAATTTAGATGTAATTTGATAGAATATTTTAGTTTTTTAATAACGACAGAAGTGGTAGTTTAGATGTAAAGTTGAGGGTTATGCATATTATCTATCATAGTTGCATGTGGGTAATTAGATGTAAATTTAGGCTGAAGTATCCTCCATTCCACTTTTTCAATATGATAGATAGAATGTGTTTTGCATATGTTTATAATAACTTCATTTACCAATATTCTGTCACAGTCACCATAAATCAAGTCAATAAAATCAGAGACCTTGTTTAGAATTGTTTACCCCTTAAGGTAACACCCAGTGGACTCCAGGGTTCTCCATCCATATACCTTGTGGATTTTGCATTACATGAAAATCTACCCATAGCAGCCTTTAAGTCACTTGGAACTGTTAGCAAACTCATGCATCTGGCTTGAGCACGGCTCGCCTTGGCCCGGTGCACGCCTCACCTTGTGTTGTGTGTCCACTGTTGTGCCCTAATCATGCACGGCCCACAACCTAATTCCTGATCCTGTTGCTATAAGTCCGGAGGTGATATGGTTGTCAGGTTATATTTAAACATGTAATCTTTACCAATCAATAGAAATACTTTTTTTATAGTCGCAAAAAAGAAATACTTTTTTCATGATTATCTCCACTATTAGAAACTCAACCAAATCGTGCACATTTCACTTTTTCACTGGGCCATCCAGTGCACTGTGCACCCGATCCAACAATTTCTTGCATATATAATCCCTACAAATAGGCAGTACCTCGGTTTATGAACCCAACATAGGTTCAACTATACAACAACATGGAGGTTCCACTAATGTACTACACAATACTAATTGTCTATTATCCCAAGTGTTTTGCCAAGGTAACAACTGTGTGCAAATATTCACTAAATTCAAGGCGAAGCGATGTGTCAAGGTACCCTTGGTAATGTTGCATTTGCAGGGGCCTGTGACATTTCCAGTTCATTGTAACTTTCAGGCGCCCTCCAACGATGACGGCTTTCTATTCCTACATGGTTAGGATCCCTCTCACAAATCCAGCTTGTTCCTGTTTTGCATGAGACGTGAAACATTCCCTCTCTTGTGAATCCAATTTTTTTAAGAGAGGTACAGCTAAGCTACATGAACATCACATTGCATTCGATCCACGACATCTTCAGCACTTGCATCCAATCCTTGGAAGCGGCAGCTGGCACAGCGTCGTGGAGGATAGATGATTCGGCAGGTGAGTTGTTACACCTGGAATTAGACTTGCAGGGCCCAAACTGAAGCCTGAGGGCCGGCCCTTTGCTCTTGCGGTGACTGATAAGTGGATAAGGACCGCGCGTGATCCTTGTTGGTTCCAGCTCCAGCCAAAGCCCAACGGCTGAACCCGCACAACAAAGGCGCAGTTATGGCTCCGAAAGATTCCCGCACGGGCCGCACGCAGAGACGCTGCAAAACCTCAGTCGAGGCCTAAACTGTTTAGGGTGTGTTTGGACGGGGGGTGTAAAATTTTTTAGAAGTACAGTAACTCTTTCGTTTGTATTTGGTAATTAGTATTCAATCATGAACTAATTAGGTTCTAAAGATTCGTCTCGTGATTTACAACCAAACTGTGTAACTAGTTTTTTTTTACCTATATTTAATGTTTCATGTATGCGTCTAAAGATTCGATGTGACGGAGAATCTTGTAAAATTTTTGGAATTTTGAATGAACTAAACGCACCCTCAGATATCAAATTTGTCTCCCAAATTCTACTATGCAAAAAGAAGATTCCCATCACATTAAAATGTCGGCACATACATGGAGTATAAAATATAGATGAAATCAAAAATTAATTGCACAGTTTTGTTATACTTTGTGAGACGAATATTTTAAATCTAATTAGTTAATATTTAGACAATTATCACTAAATAAAAACAAAATGCTACAGTGCTGCACGGTACTCGGCAAACGCCGATTCCAGCGACCTAAACACGGCCCGAATCGATTTTAAATACGGACGGCACCGCCGTGCGATTCGGAAGCGACAAACAAGCCTTTCCGGGTCTCCTCCTGCAGGTGCAGCCAGCCAGGACAGGTGCCACTGACAGGTGGAGACATCACTCGTGCCCCCATGCCAGCCTGCCTACGTGTACGTGTAGTGCAGCACAGGCGCCTGCCCGGCACTAGCGGGGCCAGCAGCACTTTGCACGGTGCGCAAGGAGTGCCACGCTGTCGACACGGGCCGCAGGTGAACCAGAACCACCCTGACCGCCTGACGGTATCGCGTATCGCTCCCGGCCTCGCGCGCGTACAAATGCCACCGGGTCCCCGGCGGCTTCCTCTTCTCCTAGGCAAGGGCCGGCCAGTTGTTCAGTCACGAGACGGGCGCTGCCCGCGGCCAAGACCCTGCCTCGCTGTTCGCCCAGCCCGCCGCCGCCGCCGCCCAGCCTCGCCTCGCGATTCCCCTGATCTCTCGCAAGTCGTCACGGGCTCGCGCGCCTCCAGGCCGTTTTAATCCAGCCTCTTCCGACCGGAGTTGGTTACGGACACAGCCAGTTCCGCTCGCTTCGCTGTAGCCAAAGAACTCGCCCGTCCTTGTTATTCCGGTCCAAAGATCCAGCAGCAGCAATGAAGGGCATGGGCCCGATGGAGATGGCGCCGGCGCCGCCGCCGACGGGCAAGGCGGCCGCGGCCTCGTCTCCCCACATGCCGATGATGCACATGTCCTTCTTCTGGGGCGACCGCGCGGTGGTGCTGTTCCCGGGGTGGCCCGGCGCGCGCGGCGCCGGGGCGTACCTCTTCTGCCTCCTCTTCGTGCTCGCGCTCGCCGCGCTCACCGAGGCGCTCGCCGCCGCCTCGCGCTGCGTCGCGCGCCGCGGCGCGGGGGGGTGGGGCGGCAGGGCGCGTCCCGGCGTCCTCGGCCGCGCTGCTCACCGCGGCGCACGCCGCCAGGATGGGCACGGCGTACCTCGTCATGCTGGCCGTCATGTCCTTCAACGGCGGCGTGCTCCTCGCCGCCGTGGCCGGCCACGCGCTCGGGTTCCTCCTCGCGCGGAGCAGGGTGCACCCTGGGGGTGGGGGCGGGGGTGCCGCCGCCGCCGCCCGTGAACACGGGCTCGGTGGCATGGGCGTTGGACATCATCCGGATGGCTCCAAGGCCTGAGGCTGCAGGGCAAATGCACTTGGGTTAAACAAATGACTGTCTCGTCTCGTGTTGTCTGTTGGTGTAGACATCTGAAAATTCAGGATACTCTGTCCATGGTGCTCAAACGCCAATGTCATATCCCTGCTATCGTGTTATGGATTAATGGTTTATTACTGTGTGTTGTAAAGATGGTATGATGTGCTAAGTTTCCAAGTGAATTGATTATAACGTCGTATTTGTATTGAAGAAGAATTTCTCTTTCTTTTACTGTATTTCTCTTTCTTTTACACTGCAAGCGCATGATAGCTAAATCTTTTACACTGCAGACTCTTTACCTTGTTCGCTTATGCTGAAATTTAGTTTATACTGATTTGTTGTGAGAGAAAAACACGGTTCGTTTGCCAAAAAGTAGTTCAAGCAGACAAGGTGATAAGAGTCTCCTCGAATCAGCCACTATAGTGGCTTTTTAACGATTCGGGAGGCTGCTATAATCATCTCTTCCTTCCACGATTCCAGCGCCTCTGGCCAAATATTCTCTGCTGTGGTTTTCCGTCACCAAAGATAAGATGCTATGTGTTGGTTCTCCAAGATTTTTTTTTCGCAGCGAGACCACTGAAAAGCAATTAGAATCACAATAATATCAATAACATCATATTGCTAAAAAAATATCTATGACATTATCTTTTAATGATGGAATAAAATATTATATATCCTATACTCTATCCAAAAACGATTTTGGATGTTCGTTATCACAATAGATGCATTGGCAGCAACGAGTTTCATAACAGTGCTGAAAAATGATAATGTGCCCATTTAGTAAATCCAGTTGCTAAACCTCCGTCCATCAGAAGCAAAGATTTGTCTCCCATGCACCGCACGTTCACAGGATCTTGACCTTCCTATGTCTGCAACTTGCAAGAGTACCTAAAACATTGTCCAATGTGTAGCCCTAATTAAATAGCAACTACATGACGAAGCTATATTTTGTTTATCACTAGCATGTCCGTGCGCTGCAACGGAACATACAACTATTGTGAGGTCATCTGTACGTTTGTTGCTCAAAAATTTATTCAATGGTAACATAATCTTGCGTCATGAAATTTATTCAATGGTAACATAATCTTGCGTCATGTATTGACTGGGCTGAGACATTTTGCTGGGCAATATGGATCACAGGAACGATGCATTTTTTTTATAAAGGTCACCCAAAAACTTTTTTGCAGATTCGTTTTAGGGGGACACATTGGTTACGGTTTTGGGCTCTATGGCAGCGCTTGGATGATGGCAAGGAATGGATTCTTGACGCTTGCAAGCTACTAGAATCGAGAGGCATGGAGTTCTTCGCATCTCATGGATGGTCTTTCATTTACCTTTTGGAATTTCGTTCTGAACTTGTAATAAGTTTTAATTATATGTGTGCTACTGTAATAAGTTTGGACCGAAGCTTTTTCTTCTTAGAAGAAGACTACAGCCGAAAATTTTCCATTATCTAAAAAAATGAAATTAAACTCCATACTATTGCTAAACGTGTGAAGTGTGCAATTCTATCTCATATGAGCTCTGGTCCTGAGTCCGGGTCACATATGGGATAGAAAGGAGTGTGAGGGTATTGTGGGAAGTAAAAAATGATTATAAGAATTCTTTCTTTCTTTAATATGTATAGGTATATATATATATATATAGATACAAAATAATATAGATATAGATATAGATATAGATATAGATATAGATATAGATATAGATATAGATATAGATATAGATATAGATATAGATATAACAGTAGATATAGATATAGATATGTTGAATAAACTTATACAAACACAACAATAGTTTGATGGTATAATCCTTATTTCTGCTATAAAGCTATGGTCATGAGTTCAGTTCCCTATTTTTATATTTGAATTTTCTATTTTGCCTTTATTATTCTCTTCTCCCGTGGAATAGACTTTTTTACAACATAAGAAAATCAGGTCATGCTTATAACGGGCTGTATAATCAATCCTTAAATGCTATGTCCATGTGCAAGAAAAGATTGATTCTATATGAAAAATTTATTGTAGATTGACTCAGCTTAAATAGATAGTTGTTGTCTGTACCTATTGTAAGATTGACAAATATGGAAGATGATCCAAATGCTCATGTTGTTTTGTAGCTTCAAACGGCTAGATCAAGGAATGAAAGAAGGGTGAGAGACACGACCTTTTTTTTTGTTAAACTAGAGACACGACCTTGAACGCAAGAAAAGTGGGAGAATAAGTGACAAAACAAGAGAGGCTGAGAGTGAAGGAGCTACGGATTAAAGGAGAAGAAATCTTCACTCTGTATATTAAATATAAATATACAATGTTGTTTCTACTGAGTCGTAATCTAACTCTATATTCATCGTCGGCTCCTCGAATAGAAGCGGCTGCCACGCCACCCCAATTGTTTCCAGCCGTCGGATCTTCGATCATGTGGCCATCGTTGCTTGTAGCCGCTTCGGTTAGGATCTGCTTCTTCCAACTTATCGTCACTCTTGGTGGATTTTCCCAGCTTCTTCTGATTCTCGTTCGAATCCGGTCCAGCAAATATATACGTCAGCTTCTGATTCTCCTTCAGGAAACTTCTCTTCCCCCTCCCGTCTCTCCTGTATGCTCCCTCCCTCTCTCCCGACGCGACGAAGCCGACGGCGCGGGGTGACCTCGGCGATGGCTGGCCCTCGGCGCGGTGGCGGCCACCCTCCTCCTCCTCCTCCAAGCCCCTTCCTCCTCGCAGCGCAAGGGCGGGGCGACGGTGGCCCCCACCAGGTGCTGCGCCGTGCGTCAGCCCCACGGCAGCCGTCCCTAGTGACCACGCGGCGCGAGCTGGCCCCGCCGTTGGCCACCGGCACTGCGCCGCGCTGCGGCCTCCTCATGCCGCCGCGTTTGCTCCTGTCATCGACGAAACCCTAGTCGTCTGACCTCTTCCTCTCCGACGATGGTGCCAGTGAAAGGTCCTTGTTTGGTTTGGTAATTGAGTGACAACCTAGGTGGACTAATTATGTTTGATGTGAGATACACAGGTGATTAGTCCATAGTTACATGTGTGTGAGCAACATATGCCATAAAGGTGAAAATGGCTCGGAGATGTTACAAAGCTCACACATGTGATGAAGGAGCTCATTGCATATGAAACATGACATTGAGTTATGTGATCAAGGTGGAGAAGATCAAGACATGGCTTGGCTCGACGGACCGGTTGCAAGTGTGAAGGGCAAGTTGAGTGATGACTTGGCGCCGATGGACCGAAACAACGGTGAAGACCAAGTAAAGTCAAGATCGATGAACCAATAGAGTCACGTGATGATATGAAGTGGATCATATCATTTGTTGATCAAGGTTGGTGCATGTATTGCATCAATATTGAAGGAGATGAAATAGAATGCGCAAGGTAAATGTATATTTGTAGGGCATTTTATTTCACCGGTCATAGGTGTGTAGAGAAGTTTATAACCGGATTTAGGATAGATGACTGTACTATCAAGAGGGGCAAACTTGTTTGCATATCGGTCATCTAGTGTCACTCGAGTGATCTAACTTTGCATCATTACTAGGATCGAGTGGTGTGGTGAATTGAGTTATTAACTCATTAAAAATAATTGTGAAAATGCTAACACGCATGCACATGGTGGTGTACACTTGGTGAAGTTGGCACATTTACAAAGAAGAAGTTGGAGTTGAAACGGATCAACTCGGCAAAGAAACAGAGGCGGACCAGGTCACCGTGATTGATCGGAACCTGGCCTCGTGGGCACCTACGCATCCAGTCAGTGGCTGCTATAGTGGTGTAGCCTCGGTCAAATGATCGGATGCTGTGCCTGGCCTGACCTGCGCATCAGGTCACCTTCTAGAGGCGCGCGGACGCAGGTGGCCTGACGCGGGCAGTTCACTATTGAAAGGTCTTGATGGCTAGAGGGGGGGTGAATAGCCTATTAAAATTTTCTACAACGACAAGCTAAACAAGTTTATCAATATAACAAATAGCGAGATGCGAGTTTTGCTTAGCCTATGGGTGTTTGCAAGCCACCTATCCAATTCACAATTCTAGTATTTGCACTCAACCGCACAAGTCAAACCGAGAAGTTAAGTACAACTACAACTAGCAAGCTACACAAGAGAACTACTCTAGCTAAGCTAACTAGCTAGCAAAGATAACTAAGAAATTAATACAAGAGAGATAGGAGGGTATCACCGAGGGACGAAGTATTGAGCCAACCAATATGATCAACAATGAATACCAAGATAACCAAACACCGGGATCAATCAATCACAATATGAAAGTGATGACACGAAGATTTATCCCGAGGTTCACGTGCTTGCCGGCACGCTAGTCCCCGTTGTGTCCCTCTTCACCACGTGGTTCGGTGGCTAATCGGTCACACACCGAGCCTCTCAAAAGGCGCCACAAGAACCTACCAAATGGCAAAAGGTTTCAATGACACGAGCAATATACTAATGTTGCCTTTGGCGCTTCGCCGAGGTAGGCACAAACCCCTCACAATCACCGGAGGTGGCAAAGAACAAACACCAACTCTTGCCAACGCCTCCAAGCTGCTCCAAGCCGTCTAGGTGGCGGCAACCACCAAGAGAAACAAGAATCCCGCAGCAAATCAACCACCAAGTGCCAACTAGATGCTATCTCACAATGCAAATGCACTTGGATCACTCAATCTCACTTCGAATATGCAAAGAAGCAAGAGAGATGAGTGGGAGGGGAGTTGCTTAGCTCAAAGTGCTCACAAGTATATCAAAATATTCGAGAGTAAGAGCCTTGAGCCGTCCAACGAGTATTTATAGACGTACCCCTTCGAATATAGCCGTTAGAAACTTGAAACAGCCGAAGTCGCGTTGACCGGACGCGCTGGTCCAACTGACCGGACGCGCCGGTCGCGCAACGGCTAGTTTCGCAACACTGACCGGACGCGCCGGTCGCAACGACCGGACGCGCCGGTCGCGCAACGGTACTTTTTGAAACTCTGACCGGACGCGCCGGTCGCAACGACCGGACGCGCTGGTCACGACCGGACGCGCCGGTCTCGTGACTGACCGGACGCGCTGGTCAACCCTGAGCCGCGCACAACGAGCCAGCGACCGGACGCGCTGAAGAACTGACCGGACGCCACAGTACCCGCGTCCGGTCGAAGTCCAGTAAGCTCCCTGGACGACCGGACGCGTCCGGTCGCCTGTGACCGGACGCGCCTCGCGTCCGATCAAACAACTGAAAAACGCGCAGATACTGGACACTGACCGGACGCGTCCGGTCACACCGTGACCGCGTCCGGTGCAGCGTCCGGTCACCATTGTGACCTCCGTTCGCTTTCGTCTCTTTTTCTGACTTCCGGCGTAGTGGAAAATAGGCATTTCATATCCTCGAAATCGCCTGAATCCCGCGCTCGCACGCTCGGCGGGAGGGAGAGAAGACCCCAAACCCTCTCTACCGCTCAAACTCCACCGCCGTCGCAAACGTGCTAACATCACCAAGTGATCTCGTCATGTGTGAGTGTGTTAGCATTTTCACAATCATTTTCCGAGGCGATATTAGTTCTATCCAAATGCATATGATCATGAAATGCACATCTAGAGGCACTTAGGAGTTCAATAGCCGCGTCATTCCCCTCTTTATAGTACGGCTATCTATCCTATAATGTAACCACACCCACTAGGTGTCTTGGTTACTAAAACACAACCCTTAAGCATATACCTTTGCCTTGATCACATAGGGTTGCGTCCAAATCCAAGTGTGGCCATCATGATCACCATGTCCATCTTGCCACCAACCTTGGAATGTACTAATCCTCATATGCTACATACAACTTAGGCATAGGATTAGTACTTAGGTATTGTCACTAATTACCAACACCAAACATAGGACTTTCAATCTCCCCCTTGTTGGTAATTGGTGACAAACCTTTCACAAAGATATTATGATAAAATTTTGATTGAACCCATGTCACATTGTCCAAGTATATTACCATATGTAAGAATTATGGACATGTGATCATGAATTCAAATTGATAGCAATGGCTCCCCCTACATGTATGCTATATGTTTGGATTTTGGAAGCATACATGTTAGATAGGAAAGATTAGGAGCATTGTCTACCAATAGGTGCTAAGTGTTTTAGATTATAGACCTTTGAAGCGTGATACCATCGGAGTAGCGATAAACACCATCTTAGCACCTTGTGTAGTTAGATTCCACTTGGAAAAGCACAAACATAACTAGAAACCTCGTAAGATCAACATTATAAGCAAGGCTCTAGTACCACTTTGAAAAACATGAAGCAACGAAAATCTAACTACTTCCTATTCATGCTAGTACCACAATGCATCATTCAAATTATACTAGCAAGTCACCACACAAGCAATGTATCGGAGAAAACGAAATGCATAACTATGCATCATACATATGAAGTGCACATAGAAATGCAACATTCATGTTTAAAGAGCTTGCTCCCCCTACTTGTGTGCTCAAAATTTTAGTTGATCCCATTCTTTTATAAATTCTCCCCTTTTAGAATCTATCTTGTGAACAACATTTTTCTCCCCCACAACATTGTCTTCCCCTTTGAGTTCTATCTTTGTGAACAATATTTTCTCCCCCTTTGGCACCAATTGACCACAAGGGGCAAACTATAGATAGATTATCATGTTGAAATATGGGGTGAGGATCAAGTTTATGATTCAACCTAGATTGCTTGCATAAATAAAATACTTCGGTTTGATCCAAGGGCAAGCTTCTTCACACCTCACTAGAAGGGTTATCATGCACCATGTTGAAGCAAATATTTAGACAAGTTTTCTAGATTAAACACTTAGGATCACAAGCTACTTAAACAAGTTATATGCTACCACTAGAACATACAAGTCATGGAAACAATAGTGGTACTATATAAACTTCAAATTCATTTAATTTTCATGAATGATCCTAGAACATAAGAAATCATGACTAGATGCACTAAACATGTCCTTAGTATAGAATGTATGACATGTCAACCAATTGTACCTTGGGGCTCGAAGGAGAGGCATGTCATATATGGGGTGCATCAACTCATGTTGGAGAAGTCAAGTATGTTCAACTCATTCTTTAGCTTGTGAAATCTCTTCTCATCAAGTGGCTTGGTGAATAGATCGGCTAATTGATCTTCGGTGCCCACACTCTCAATAGCAATGTCACCCTTTTGTTGATGATCTCTAATAAAGTGATGGCGAACATCAATATGCTTTGTTCTTTGATGTTGAACCGGATTGTTGGTTAGCTTTACGGCACTTTCATTGTCACATAGCAATGGCACATTCTTGAAGTTGATTCCAAAATCTTTCAATGTAGCCTTCATCCACAAGATTTGTGCACAACAACTACCCGCGGCGATGTATTCGGCTTCGGCGGTAGATAGTGCAATACTATTTTGCTTCTTGGATGACCATGAGACAAGTGATCTTCCCAACAATTGACATGTCCCGGAAGTGCTCTTTCTCTCCACTTTATCACCGGCATAGTCGGAATCCGAATATCCAACTAGCTCAAAACTTGCACCTTTGGGATACCACAATCCAACATCTTGTGTATGCTTTAAGTACCTCAATATTCTCTTTGTTGCCTTCAAATGACTTTCTCTTGGTGAGGCTTGAAATCTTGCACACATACATACACTAAACATCACATCGGGCCTTGATGCCGTCACATAGAGTAGGCTACCAATCATCGATCTATATAGCTTTTGATCCACCATGTTGCCACTCTTGTCACTATCCAAACTTCCACTAGTGCCCATTGGAGTTGTAATACTCTTTGCATCTTCCATTCCAAACTTCTTGAGCATATCTTTGATGTACTTGGTTTGGCTTACAAATGTTCCTTCCTTCATTTGTTTGATTTGAAGTCCAAGAAAGAAACTAAGTTCACCAATCATTGACATTTCAAATTCCTTTGCCATCATTTTCCCAAACTCATCACAATAATCTTGATTGGTTGAACCGAATATGATATCATCAACATATATTTGCAATACAAATAAGTCTTTCCCAATCTTCTTGGTGAATAGTGTTGTATCAACTTTGCCCATGACAAATCCTTTAGATAGCAAGAAGTCCCTCAATCTTTCATACCATGCTCTAGGTGCTTGCTTCAATCCATATAAAGCTTTTCTCAACTTGTATACATGATTGGGTTTCTTGTCATCTTCAAAACTGGGAGGTTGCTCCACATACACCTCCTCTTGAATGTACCCATTGAGAAATGCACTCTTTACATACATTTGATATAGCTTGATATTATGAGCACAAGCATAGGCAAGTAAGATCCTAATTGCTTCCAATCTTGCAACCGGGGCATAAGTTTCACCAAAGTCAAGACCCTCAATTTGTGTGTAACCTTGAGCTACTAGTCTTGCTTTGTTCCTTACTACTATCCCATCTTGATCTTGTTTGTTGCGAAAAACCCATCTTGTTCCAATGACATTGTGATCCTTAGGCCTTTCAACTAGTTCCCATACTTCATTTCTCTTGAAGTTGTTGAGCTCTTCATGTATTGCATTTACCCAATCCGGATCTCTCAATGCTTTATCAATGTCCTTGGGTTCTTCTATTGACACAAAAGAAGAGTGACCACAAAATGATGTCAATCTTGATCTAGTTTGAACTCCTCTTTGTATGTCACCAATGATGGAATCCAATGGATGGTCTCTTGCAATGTTAGTTGGTTGAAGCACTTGGACTTGATTGCTTGGATGTTGATGTTGATCATGAGTTGGAGATGATGAACTAGCCACTTGTTGATCTTGTTGCACTTGAGATGATGTACTAGCTTGATTTTGCATAGGAGAACCACTAGCTTGAGTGATTGGACTTTGGAGCACTTGATCTTTGTTGTCATCCACATCAATCACTTGCTTTGGCCTAATATCACCAATATCCATTTCTTTCATAGCATTACTCAATTGAGTTCCTCTCACATCATCCAAGTTATCTTCTTCATCTTGAGAGCCATTTGTTTCATCAAACTCAACATCATGCACTTCTTCAAGTAAACCACTAGCCAAATTCCAAACTCTATAAGCTTTGCTAGTAGTTGAGTAACCAAGTAGAAATCCTTCATCACATTTCTTCTCAAACTTGCTTAATCTAGTGCCCTTCTTCAAGATGTAGCATTTGCAACCAAATACCCGAAAGTATGCAATGTTGGGCTTTCTTCCATTTAAGATCTCATATGGTGTCTTCTCTAGAAACTTGTGGCAATAGAGGCGGTTGCTATAGAAGCAAGCCGTGTTGATTGCTTCGGCCCAAAATGAATGACTCACATTATACTCATTCAACATTGATCTTGCCATATCAATTAAGGTTCTATTCTTCCTTTCAACTAGGCCATTTGATTGAGGTGTATACTTGGCCGAGAATTGATGCTTGATTCCAAGCTCCTCACATAGCTCATCAACTCTTGTGTTTCTAAACTCACTTCCATTGTCACTTCTTACTTTCTTGATTGTGGTCTCAAACTCATTTTGCACTCTCTTGATGAACTTCTTGAATATGTCAAATACATCACTCTTGTCCACAAGAAAGAATACCCATGTATATCTAGTAAAATCATCCACAATCACAAAGCCATACTTGTTGCCACCAATGCTTGTGTATGTAGTTGGCCCAAATAGATCCATGTGCAACAACTCAAATGCCTTGGAAGTACTCATGATGCTTTTCAATGGATGAGTGTTGCCTACTTGCTTTCCGGCTTGACATGCACTACATAGCTTATCTTTCTCAAATGTGACATCCTTCAAGCCTCTAACTAAGTCATGCTTCACTAACTTGTTCAATTGCTTCATGCCAACATGACCAAGTCTTCTATGCCATAACCAACCCATACTTGATTTGGTGAGCAAACATGTTGAAAGTTGAGTGTCACTAGCATTGAAATCAACCAAGTATAGATTCTCAAATCTAAAGCCTTTGAAGATCAAGTTAGAGCCATCAACACTAACTATCTCCACATCATCAACACCAAATATGCACTTGAAACCGAGATCACATAATTGAGCAACCGACAACAAGTTGAAATTGAGCTTTTCAACTAGTAGCACATTGGAGATGCTATGATCATTTGAGATTGCAATCCTTCCAAGAGCCTTTACATCACCTTTGCCATTGTCACCAAATGTGATACTATCAATGCCACTATCATTTGATTTGAGAGAGTTGAACATTCTTGAATCACCGGTCATATGTTGAGAGCACCCACTATCAAGTACCCAATGCCTTCCTCCGGCCTTGTAATTAACCTACAAAACAATTTAATGTTTCTTAGGTACCCATACTTGCTTGGGTCCTTGAAGGTTAGTCACTAAGCTTTTTGGTACCCAAATGGCCTTCTTCTTTGGGCCCACAATTGGTGTACCAACAAACCTAGCACGCACAACTTTCTCACCCTTGGTAAGCACATAACAAGAATCAAAAGGAATGTAAGGTACATTAGCATTTTTCTTGTTCTTGTTCATTTTATTGCAATTAATCTCTAGATGCCCAACTTGCTTGCATCTATTACAATAACGACCATTGCTCTTCACAAAGCTAGGCTTGTGAGTTGCAAAGGCCGCCTTGCCCTTCTTGGGAGTATAGCCCAAACCCTCTTTGTTAAGAGAGAACCTTTGGCTACCCAAGCATTTTAGCAAGCGAGCATCCCCACCATAGGCATTGCCTAATGCACGGGTGAGATCATCCACCTCTCTCTTGAGAGTCTTATTCTCAACCATAAGTGATGAATCACTAGTAGTAGAGGTAGAGTTAGTTGTGGTGGATGATGATGAGCTACATGAAGCATTAGTCGGACCAACAAATAAAGAGTCATCAATAATATCACATGTTAGTCCAATATCACAAGTGACAATCACTTGCTCCTCCTTAGCTTCCTTCATGAGCTTCTCCAACTTGAGGTCCTTCTCCTTGATGAGCTCAAGTAGAGAGGAGTGGGCTTCCTCAAGCCTAGTGTGAGCAACTTCAAGGTCCTCGTGGTCTTCCTTTAGACACTCACGAGAGGCCTCTAGCTCATCAAAGGATTTCCTAAGAGCTTTGAGCTCTTGTTCAATTCCTTTGCACTCCTTACTCTTTTTGAGAGCAAGAAGCTCCTCCATCAAGGCATCATTTTCATTGCACTTAGCAATGAACTCTTGTTCCAAGATTTTGTATTTCTTGGTTGTTCTCTTGTAGCCCTTGCTCATTTGATCTATTACGCCTAATAGATCATCCTTGGAGTAGTCCTCATCCTCCTCATCATCACTCCTACAATTATCACTAGCACAAGAATCATCATCACTATCATCATATTTTACCTTGGTAGGCTTGGCCATAAGGCATGTCGATGTAGTGTCGAAGATGGATAGCTTGTTGGAGAGGGCGATGTTTGCAATGGCTCGCCGAGTGATCCTCTCATCATCACTAGAGCTTGCATAATCATCACTATCGGAGTTGTCACTATCCCAAGTGACTACATAACCACCACCCTTCTTCTTCTTGTTGAAGGTGAAGCTCTTCTTTGTTTTCTTCTCATTCTCTTTCTTGTTCTTCTTGAGCTTCAAGTCCCCATTATGAAGTCTCTTATCTTCATAGGGGCAATCCCCCACTATGTGATTGGGGTTATTGCAATTGTAGCAAAGGGTCTTTGCCTTTATAGTGTCTCTCCTCTTTCTTGCCCCATATCCTTTCTTCTTCATGAACCTTCCCATCTTGTGCACAAGGAGGGCCATGGTCTCATCATCGAATGGATCATCATCATCACTCTCCACCTTGCTCTTGCCCTTAGAGGATGAAGCCTTGAATGCAACGGGCTTCTCTTGCTTGACCTTGGTCTCCTTCTTCTCTTCTACCTCATCTTCATCATCATTGTATTGGGCATCGGTCATTATATCTCCAAGCACATTGGTTGGTTTGACCTTGTCCAATCCCTCTCTAAAGATCATTCTTCTCAAGGTGGCAAACTTCTTGGGTAAGCACATCAAGAACTTGTGTGAGAAGTCCTTGTCCTCAATCTTCTCCCCAAGCCCCTTGAGATCATTGACAATGACTTGGAGCCTATAGAACATCTCCGGTATGGACTCATCATCCTTCATCTTGAAGCTTGCAAACTTATCCTTGAGCATATAGAGCTTGGCACTCTTTACCGTTGAAGTGCCCTCATATGTTTCCTCTAATCTTGTCCAAAGCTCATTTGCCTTTTCAAGATCTTTGATTTGCTCAAATACTTTATCATCAACGGCATTATAGATTGTGTAAAGTGCCGCCGTATTGCATTGTTTGTTGATGCGGTCATTGGGAGTGAGGTTTTCCTCATCAAGAATGACGTATCCTTCTTTGGTCACATCCCAAACCTTCTCATGTATATTGCCTAGATATTGCTTCATCTTCCTTTTCCAATGATCAAAGGAAGAGACGCCATCAAAGAATGGAGGCTTGCCATTAACATGATTAAACATAACTTGAGCCATCTTACACCGAGGTTGTTAAGCCTTACAAACGGTGACCACGGCTCCGATACCACTTGAAAGGTCTTGATGGCTAGAGGGGGGGTGAATAGCCTATTAAAATTTTCTACAACGACAAGCTAAACAAGTTTATCAATATAACAAATAGCGAGATGCGAGTTTTGCTTAGCCTATGGGTGTTTGCAAGCCACCTATCCAATTCACAATTCTAGTATTTGCACTCAACCGCACAAGTCAAACCGAGAAGTTAAGTACAACTACAACTAGCAAGCTACACAAGAGAACTACTCTAGCTAAGCTAACTAGCTAGCAAAGATAACTAAGAAATTAATACAAGAGAGATAGGAGGGTATCACCGAGGGACGAAGTATTGAGCCAACCAATATGATCAACAATGAATACCAAGATAACCAAACACCGGGATCAATCAATCACAATATGAAAGTGATGACACGAAGATTTATCCCGAGGTTCACGTGCTTGCCGGCACGCTAGTCCCCGTTGTGTCCCTCTTCACCACGTGGTTCGGTGGCTAATCGGTCACACACCGAGCCTCTCAAAAGGCGCCACAAGAACCTACCAAATGGCAAAAGGTTTCAATGACACGAGCAATATACTAATGTTGCCTTTGACGCTTCGCCGAGGTAGGCACAAACCCCTCACAATCACCGGAGGTGGCAAAGAACAAACACCAACTCTTGCCAACGCCTCCAAGCTGCTCCAAGCCGTCTAGGTGGCGGCAACCACCAAGAGAAACAAGAATCCCGCAGCAAATCAACCACCAAGTGCCAACTAGATGCTATCTCACAATGCAAATGCACTTGGATCACTCAATCTCACTTCGAATATGCAAAGAAGCAAGAGAGATGAGTGGGAGGGGAGTTGCTTAGCTCAAAGTGCTCACAAGTATATCAAAATATTCGAGAGTAAGAGCCTTGAGCCGTCCAACGAGTATTTATAGACGTACCCCTTCGAATATAGCCGTTAGAAACTTGAAACAGCCGAAGTCGCGTTGACCGGACGCGCTGGTCCAACTGACCGGACGCGCCGGTCGCGCAACGGCTAGTTTCGCAACACTGACCGGACGCGCCGGTCGCAACGACCGGACGCGCCGGTCGCGCAACGGTACTTTTTGAAACTCTGACCGGACGCGCCGGTCGCAACGACCGGACGCGCTGGTCACGACCGGACGCGCCGGTCTCGTGACTGACCGGACGCGCTGGTCAACCCTGAGCCGCGCACAACGAGCCAGCGACCGGACGCGCTGAAGAACTGACCGGACGCCACAGTACCCGCGTCCGGTCGAAGTCCAGTAAGCTCCCTGGACGACCGGACGCGTCCGGTCGCCTGTGACCGGACGCGCCTCGCGTCCGATCAAACAACTGAAAAACGCGCAGATACTGGACACTGACCGGACGCGTCCGGTCACACCGTGACCGCGTCCGGTGCAGCGTCCGGTCACCATTGTGACCTCCGTTCGCTTTCGTCTCTTTTTCTGACTTCCGGCGTAGTGGAAAATAGGCATTTCATATCCTCGAAATCGCCTGAATCCCGCGCTCGCACGCTCGGCGGGAGGGAGAGAAGACCCCAAACCCTCTCTACCGCTCAAACTCCACCGCCGTCGCAAACGTGCTAACATCACCAAGTGATCTCGTCATGTGTGAGTGTGTTAGCATTTTCACAATCATTTTCCGAGGCGATATTAGTTCTATCCAAATGCATATGATCATGAAATGCACATCTAGAGGCACTTAGGAGTTCAATAGCCGCGTCATTCCCCTCTTTATAGTACGGCTATCTATCCTATAATGTAACCACACCCACTAGGTGTCTTGGTTACTAAAACACAACCCTTAAGCATATACCTTTGCCTTGATCACATAGGGTTGCGTCCAAATCCAAGTGTGGCCATCATGATCACCATGTCCATCTTGCCACCAACCTTGGAATGTACTAATCCTCATATGCTACATACAACTTAGGCATAGGATTAGTACTTAGGTATTGTCACTAATTACCAACACCAAACATAGGACTTTCAATCTCCCCCTTGTTGGTAATTGGTGACAAACCTTTCACAAAGATATTATGATAAAATTTTGATTGAACCCATGTCACATTGTCCAAGTATATTACCATATGTAAGAATTATGGACATGTGATCATGAATTCAAATTGATAGCAATGGCTCCCCCTACATGTATGCTATATGTTTGGATTTTGGAAGCATACATGTTAGATAGGAAAGATTAGGAGCATTGTCTACCAATAGGTGCTAAGTGTTTTAGATTATAGACCTTTGAAGCGTGATACCATCGGAGTAGCGATAAACACCATCTTAGCACCTTGTGTAGTTAGATTCCACTTGGAAAAGCACAAACATAACTAGAAACCTCGTAAGATCAACATTATAAGCAAGGCTCTAGTACCACTTTGAAAAACATGAAGCAACGAAAATCTAACTACTTCCTATTCATGCTAGTACCACAATGCATCATTCAAATTATACTAGCAAGTCACCACACAAGCAATGTATCGGAGAAAACGAAATGCATAACTATGCATCATACATATGAAGTGCACATAGAAATGCAACATTCATGTTTAAAGAGCTTGCTCCCCCTACTTGTGTGCTCAAAATTTTAGTTGATCCCATTCTTTTATAAATTCTCCCCTTTTAGAATCTATCTTGTGAACAACATTTTTCTCCCCCACAACATTGTCTTCCCCTTTGAGTTCTATCTTTGTGAACAATATTTTCTCCCCCTTTGGCACCAATTGACCACAAGGGGCAAACTATAGATAGATTATCATGTTGAAATATGGGGTGAGGATCAAGTTTATGATTCAACCTAGATTGCTTGCATAAATAAAATACTTCGGTTTGATCCAAGGGCAAGCTTCTTCACACCTCACTAGAAGGGTTATCATGCACCATGTTGAAGCAAATATTTAGACAAGTTTTCTAGATTAAACACTTAGGATCACAAGCTACTTAAACAAGTTATATGCTACCACTAGAACATACAAGTCATGGAAACAATAGTGGTACTATATAAACTTCAAATTCATTTAATTTTCATGAATGATCCTAGAACATAAGAAATCATGACTAGATGCACTAAACATGTCCTTAGTATAGAATGTATGACATGTCAACCAATTGTACCTTGGGGCTCGAAGGAGAGGCATGTCATATATGGGGTGCATCAACTCATGTTGGAGAAGTCAAGTATGTTCAACTCATTCTTTAGCTTGTGAAATCTCTTCTCATCAAGTGGCTTGGTGAATAGATCGGCTAATTGATCTTCGGTGCCCACACTCTCAATAGCAATGTCACCCTTTTGTTGATGATCTCTAATAAAGTGATGGCGAACATCAATATGCTTTGTTCTTTGATGTTGAACCGGATTGTTGGTTAGCTTTACGGCACTTTCATTGTCACATAGCAATGGCACATTCTTGAAGTTGATTCCAAAATCTTTCAATGTAGCCTTCATCCACAAGATTTGTGCACAACAACTACCCGCGGCGATGTATTCGGCTTCGGCGGTAGATAGTGCAATACTATTTTGCTTCTTGGATGACCATGAGACAAGTGATCTTCCCAACAATTGACATGTCCCGGAAGTGCTCTTTCTCTCCACTTTATCACCGGCATAGTCGGAATCCGAATATCCAACTAGCTCAAAACTTGCACCTTTGGGATACCACAATCCAACATCTTGTGTATGCTTTAAGTACCTCAATATTCTCTTTGTTGCCTTCAAATGACTTTCTCTTGGTGAGGCTTGAAATCTTGCACACATACATACACTAAACATCACATCGGGCCTTGATGCCGTCACATAGAGTAGGCTACCAATCATCGATCTATATAGCTTTTGATCCACCATGTTGCCACTCTTGTCACTATCCAAACTTCCACTAGTGCCCATTGGAGTTGTAATACTCTTTGCATCTTCCATTCCAAACTTCTTGAGCATATCTTTGATGTACTTGGTTTGGCTTACAAATGTTCCTTCCTTCATTTGTTTGATTTGAAGTCCAAGAAAGAAACTAAGTTCACCAATCATTGACATTTCAAATTCCTTTGCCATCATTTTCCCAAACTCATCACAATAATCTTGATTGGTTGAACCGAATATGATATCATCAACATATATTTGCAATACAAATAAGTCTTTCCCAATCTTCTTGGTGAATAGTGTTGTATCAACTTTGCCCATGACAAATCCTTTAGATAGCAAGAAGTCCCTCAATCTTTCATACCATGCTCTAGGTGCTTGCTTCAATCCATATAAAGCTTTTCTCAACTTGTATACATGATTGGGTTTCTTGTCATCTTCAAAACTGGGAGGTTGCTCCACATACACCTCCTCTTGAATGTACCCATTGAGAAATGCACTCTTTACATACATTTGATATAGCTTGATATTATGAGCACAAGCATAGGCAAGTAAGATCCTAATTGCTTCCAATCTTGCAACCGGGGCATAAGTTTCACCAAAGTCAAGACCCTCAATTTGTGTGTAACCTTGAGCTACTAGTCTTGCTTTGTTCCTTACTACTATCCCATCTTGATCTTGTTTGTTGCGAAAAACCCATCTTGTTCCAATGACATTGTGATCCTTAGGCCTTTCAACTAGTTCCCATACTTCATTTCTCTTGAAGTTGTTGAGCTCTTCATGTATTGCATTTACCCAATCCGGATCTCTCAATGCTTTATCAATGTCCTTGGGTTCTTCTATTGACACAAAAGAAGAGTGACCACAAAATGATGTCAATCTTGATCTAGTTTGAACTCCTCTTTGTATGTCACCAATGATGGAATCCAATGGATGGTCTCTTGCAATGTTAGTTGGTTGAAGCACTTGGACTTGATTGCTTGGATGTTGATGTTGATCATGAGTTGGAGATGATGAACTAGCCACTTGTTGATCTTGTTGCACTTGAGATGATGTACTAGCTTGATTTTGCATAGGAGAACCACTAGCTTGAGTGATTGGACTTTGGAGCACTTGATCTTTGTTGTCATCCACATCAATCACTTGCTTTGGCCTAATATCACCAATATCCATTTCTTTCATAGCATTACTCAATTGAGTTCCTCTCACATCATCCAAGTTATCTTCTTCATCTTGAGAGCCATTTGTTTCATCAAACTCAACATCATGCACTTCTTCAAGTAAACCACTAGCCAAATTCCAAACTCTATAAGCTTTGCTAGTAGTTGAGTAACCAAGTAGAAATCCTTCATCACATTTCTTCTCAAACTTGCTTAATCTAGTGCCCTTCTTCAAGATGTAGCATTTGCAACCAAATACCCGAAAGTATGCAATGTTGGGCTTTCTTCCATTTAAGATCTCATATGGTGTCTTCTCTAGAAACTTGTGGCAATAGAGGCGGTTGCTATAGAAGCAAGCCGTGTTGATTGCTTCGGCCCAAAATGAATGACTCACATTATACTCATTCAACATTGATCTTGCCATATCAATTAAGGTTCTATTCTTCCTTTCAACTAGGCCATTTGATTGAGGTGTATACTTGGCCGAGAATTGATGCTTGATTCCAAGCTCCTCACATAGCTCATCAACTCTTGTGTTTCTAAACTCACTTCCATTGTCACTTCTTACTTTCTTGATTGTGGTCTCAAACTCATTTTGCACTCTCTTGATGAACTTCTTGAATATGTCAAATACATCACTCTTGTCCACAAGAAAGAATACCCATGTATATCTAGTAAAATCATCCACAATCACAAAGCCATACTTGTTGCCACCAATGCTTGTGTATGTAGTTGGCCCAAATAGATCCATGTGCAACAACTCAAATGCCTTGGAAGTACTCATGATGCTTTTCAATGGATGAGTGTTGCCTACTTGCTTTCCGGCTTGACATGCACTACATAGCTTATCTTTCTCAAATGTGACATCCTTCAAGCCTCTAACTAAGTCATGCTTCACTAACTTGTTCAATTGCTTCATGCCAACATGACCAAGTCTTCTATGCCATAACCAACCCATACTTGATTTGGTGAGCAAACATGTTGAAAGTTGAGTGTCACTAGCATTGAAATCAACCAAGTATAGATTCTCAAATCTAAAGCCTTTGAAGATCAAGTTAGAGCCATCAACACTAACTATCTCCACATCATCAACACCAAATATGCACTTGAAACCGAGATCACATAATTGAGCAACCGACAACAAGTTGAAATTGAGCTTTTCAACTAGTAGCACATTGGAGATGCTATGATCATTTGAGATTGCAATCCTTCCAAGAGCCTTTACATCACCTTTGCCATTGTCACCAAATGTGATACTATCAATGCCACTATCATTTGATTTGAGAGAGTTGAACATTCTTGAATCACCGGTCATATGTTGAGAGCACCCACTATCAAGTACCCAATGCCTTCCTCCGGCCTTGTAATTAACCTACAAAACAATTTAATGTTTCTTAGGTACCCATACTTGCTTGGGTCCTTGAAGGTTAGTCACTAAGCTTTTTGGTACCCAAATGGCCTTCTTCTTTGGGCCCACAATTGGTGTACCAACAAACCTAGCACGCACAACTTTCTCACCCTTGGTAAGCACATAACAAGAATCAAAAGGAATGTAAGGTACATTAGCATTTTTCTTGTTCTTGTTCATTTTATTGCAATTAATCTCTAGATGCCCAACTTGCTTGCATCTATTACAATAACGACCATTGCTCTTCACAAAGCTAGGCTTGTGAGTTGCAAAGGCCGCCTTGCCCTTCTTGGGAGTATAGCCCAAACCCTCTTTGTTAAGAGAGAACCTTTGGCTACCCAAGCATTTTAGCAAGCGAGCATCCCCACCATAGGCATTGCCTAATGCACGGGTGAGATCATCCACCTCTCTCTTGAGAGTCTTATTCTCAACCATAAGTGATGAATCACTAGTAGTAGAGGTAGAGTTAGTTGTGGTGGATGATGATGAGCTACATGAAGCATTAGTCGGACCAACAAATAAAGAGTCATCAATAATATCACATGTTAGTCCAATATCACAAGTGACAATCACTTGCTCCTCCTTAGCTTCCTTCATGAGCTTCTCCAACTTGAGGTCCTTCTCCTTGATGAGCTCAAGTAGAGAGGAGTGGGCTTCCTCAAGCCTAGTGTGAGCAACTTCAAGGTCCTCGTGGTCTTCCTTTAGACACTCACGAGAGGCCTCTAGCTCATCAAAGGATTTCCTAAGAGCTTTGAGCTCTTGTTCAATTCCTTTGCACTCCTTACTCTTTTTGAGAGCAAGAAGCTCCTCCATCAAGGCATCATTTTCATTGCACTTAGCAATGAACTCTTGTTCCAAGATTTTGTATTTCTTGGTTGTTCTCTTGTAGCCCTTGCTCATTTGATCTATTACGCCTAATAGATCATCCTTGGAGTAGTCCTCATCCTCCTCATCATCACTCCTACAATTATCACTAGCACAAGAATCATCATCACTATCATCATATTTTACCTTGGTAGGCTTGGCCATAAGGCATGTCGATGTAGTGTCGAAGATGGATAGCTTGTTGGAGAGGGCGATGTTTGCAATGGCTCGCCGAGTGATCCTCTCATCATCACTAGAGCTTGCATAATCATCACTATCGGAGTTGTCACTATCCCAAGTGACTACATAACCACCACCCTTCTTCTTCTTGTTGAAGGTGAAGCTCTTCTTTGTTTTCTTCTCATTCTCTTTCTTGTTCTTCTTGAGCTTCAAGTCCCCATTATGAAGTCTCTTATCTTCATAGGGGCAATCCCCCACTATGTGATTGGGGTTATTGCAATTGTAGCAAAGGGTCTTTGCCTTTATAGTGTCTCTCCTCTTTCTTGCCCCATATCCTTTCTTCTTCATGAACCTTCCCATCTTGTGCACAAGGAGGGCCATGGTCTCATCATCGAATGGATCATCATCATCACTCTCCACCTTGCTCTTGCCCTTAGAGGATGAAGCCTTGAATGCAACGGGCTTCTCTTGCTTGACCTTGGTCTCCTTCTTCTCTTCTACCTCATCTTCATCATCATTGTATTGGGCATCGGTCATTATATCTCCAAGCACATTGGTTGGTTTGACCTTGTCCAATCCCTCTCTAAAGATCATTCTTCTCAAGGTGGCAAACTTCTTGGGTAAGCACATCAAGAACTTGTGTGAGAAGTCCTTGTCCTCAATCTTCTCCCCAAGCCCCTTGAGATCATTGACAATGACTTGGAGCCTATAGAACATCTCCGGTATGGACTCATCATCCTTCATCTTGAAGCTTGCAAACTTATCCTTGAGCATATAGAGCTTGGCACTCTTTACCGTTGAAGTGCCCTCATATGTTTCCTCTAATCTTGTCCAAAGCTCATTTGCCTTTTCAAGATCTTTGATTTGCTCAAATACTTTATCATCAACGGCATTATAGATTGTGTAAAGTGCCGCCGTATTGCATTGTTTGTTGATGCGGTCATTGGGAGTGAGGTTTTCCTCATCAAGAATGACGTATCCTTCTTTGGTCACATCCCAAACCTTCTCATGTATATTGCCTAGATATTGCTTCATCTTCCTTTTCCAATGATCAAAGGAAGAGACGCCATCAAAGAATGGAGGCTTGCCATTAACATGATTAAACATAACTTGAGCCATCTTACACCGAGGTTGTTAAGCCTTACAAACGGTGACCACGGCTCCGATACCACTTGAAAGGTCTTGATGGCTAGAGGGGGGGTGAATAGCCTATTAAAATTTTCTACAACGACAAGCTAAACAAGTTTATCAATATAACAAATAGCGAGATGCGAGTTTTGCTTAGCCTATGGGTGTTTGCAAGCCACCTATCCAATTCACAATTCTAGTATTTGCACTCAACCGCACAAGTCAAACCGAGAAGTTAAGTACAACTACAACTAGCAAGCTACACAAGAGAACTACTCTAGCTAAGCTAACTAGCTAGCAAAGATAACTAAGAAATTAATACAAGAGAGATAGGAGGGTATCACCGAGGGACGAAGTATTGAGCCAACCAATATGATCAACAATGAATACCAAGATAACCAAACACCGGGATCAATCAATCACAATATGAAAGTGATGACACGAAGATTTATCCCGAGGTTCACGTGCTTGCCGGCACGCTAGTCCCCGTTGTGTCCCTCTTCACCACGTGGTTCGGTGGCTAATCGGTCACACACCGAGCCTCTCAAAAGGCGCCACAAGAACCTACCAAATGGCAAAAGGTTTCAATGACACGAGCAATATACTAATGTTGCCTTTGACGCTTCGCCGAGGTAGGCACAAACCCCTCACAATCACCGGAGGTGGCAAAGAACAAACACCAACTCTTGCCAACGCCTCCAAGCTGCTCCAAGCCGTCTAGGTGGCGGCAACCACCAAGAGAAACAAGAATCCCGCAGCAAATCAACCACCAAGTGCCAACTAGATGCTATCTCACAATGCAAATGCACTTGGATCACTCAATCTCACTTCGAATATGCAAAGAAGCAAGAGAGATGAGTGGGAGGGGAGTTGCTTAGCTCAAAGTGCTCACAAGTATATCAAAATATTCGAGAGTAAGAGCCTTGAGCCGTCCAACGAGTATTTATAGACGTACCCCTTCGAATATAGCCGTTAGAAACTTGAAACAGCCGAAGTCGCGTTGACCGGACGCGCTGGTCCAACTGACCGGACGCGCCGGTCGCGCAACGGCTAGTTTCGCAACACTGACCGGACGCGCCGGTCGCAACGACCGGACGCGCCGGTCGCGCAACGGTACTTTTTGAAACTCTGACCGGACGCGCCGGTCGCAACGACCGGACGCGCTGGTCACGACCGGACGCGCCGGTCTCGTGACTGACCGGACGCGCTGGTCAACCCTGAGCCGCGCACAACGAGCCAGCGACCGGACGCGCTGAAGAACTGACCGGACGCCACAGTACCCGCGTCCGGTCGAAGTCCAGTAAGCTCCCTGGACGACCGGACGCGTCCGGTCGCCTGTGACCGGACGCGCCTCGCGTCCGATCAAACAACTGAAAAACGCGCAGATACTGGACACTGACCGGACGCGTCCGGTCACACCGTGACCGCGTCCGGTGCAGCGTCCGGTCACCATTGTGACCTCCGTTCGCTTTCGTCTCTTTTTCTGACTTCCGGCGTAGTGGAAAATAGGCATTTCATATCCTCGAAATCGCCTGAATCCCGCGCTCGCACGCTCGGCGGGAGGGAGAGAAGACCCCAAACCCTCTCTACCGCTCAAACTCCACCGCCGTCGCAAACGTGCTAACATCACCAAGTGATCTCGTCATGTGTGAGTGTGTTAGCATTTTCACAATCATTTTCCGAGGCGATATTAGTTCTATCCAAATGCATATGATCATGAAATGCACATCTAGAGGCACTTAGGAGTTCAATAGCCGCGTCATTCCCCTCTTTATAGTACGGCTATCTATCCTATAATGTAACCACACCCACTAGGTGTCTTGGTTACTAAAACACAACCCTTAAGCATATACCTTTGCCTTGATCACATAGGGTTGCGTCCAAATCCAAGTGTGGCCATCATGATCACCATGTCCATCTTGCCACCAACCTTGGAATGTACTAATCCTCATATGCTACATACAACTTAGGCATAGGATTAGTACTTAGGTATTGTCACTAATTACCAACACCAAACATAGGACTTTCAATCTCCCCCTTGTTGGTAATTGGTGACAAACCTTTCACAAAGATATTATGATAAAATTTTGATTGAACCCATGTCACATTGTCCAAGTATA
The DNA here is from genome assembly GCA_038087645.1 of Saccharum hybrid cultivar R570. NCBI lineage: Eukaryota > Viridiplantae > Streptophyta > Magnoliopsida > Poales > Poaceae > Saccharum > Saccharum hybrid cultivar. Next base: position 2,056,332 of record JAQSUU010000542.1, read on the forward strand.
TTACCATATGTAAGAATTATGGACATGTGATCATGAATTCAAATTGATAGCAATGGCTCCCCCTACATGTATGCTATATGTTTGGATTTTGGAAGCATACATGTTAGATAGGAAAGATTAGGAGCATTGTCTACCAATAGGTGCTAAGTGTTTTAGATTATAGACCTTTGAAGCGTGATACCATCGGAGTAGCGATAAACACCATCTTAGCACCTTGTGTAGTTAGATTCCACTTGGAAAAGCACAAACATAACTAGAAACCTCGTAAGATCAACATTATAAGCAAGGCTCTAGTACCACTTTGAAAAACATGAAGCAACGAAAATCTAACTACTTCCTATTCATGCTAGTACCACAATGCATCATTCAAATTATACTAGCAAGTCACCACACAAGCAATGTATCGGAGAAAACGAAATGCATAACTATGCATCATACATATGAAGTGCACATAGAAATGCAACATTCATGTTTAAAGAGCTTGCTCCCCCTACTTGTGTGCTCAAAATTTTAGTTGATCCCATTCTTTTATAAATTCTCCCCTTTTAGAATCTATCTTGTGAACAACATTTTTCTCCCCCACAACATTGTCTTCCCCTTTGAGTTCTATCTTTGTGAACAATATTTTCTCCCCCTTTGGCACCAATTGACCACAAGGGGCAAACTATAGATAGATTATCATGTTGAAATATGGGGTGAGGATCAAGTTTATGATTCAACCTAGATTGCTTGCATAAATAAAATACTTCGGTTTGATCCAAGGGCAAGCTTCTTCACACCTCACTAGAAGGGTTATCATGCACCATGTTGAAGCAAATATTTAGACAAGTTTTCTAGATTAAACACTTAGGATCACAAGCTACTTAAACAAGTTATATGCTACCACTAGAACATACAAGTCATGGAAACAATAGTGGTACTATATAAACTTCAAATTCATTTAATTTTCATGAATGATCCTAGAACATAAGAAATCATGACTAGATGCACTAAACATGTCCTTAGTATAGAATGTATGACATGTCAACCAATTGTACCTTGGGGCTCGAAGGAGAGGCATGTCATATATGGGGTGCATCAACTCATGTTGGAGAAGTCAAGTATGTTCAACTCATTCTTTAGCTTGTGAAATCTCTTCTCATCAAGTGGCTTGGTGAATAGATCGGCTAATTGATCTTCGGTGCCCACACTCTCAATAGCAATGTCACCCTTTTGTTGATGATCTCTAATAAAGTGATGGCGAACATCAATATGCTTTGTTCTTTGATGTTGAACCGGATTGTTGGTTAGCTTTACGGCACTTTCATTGTCACATAGCAATGGCACATTCTTGAAGTTGATTCCAAAATCTTTCAATGTAGCCTTCATCCACAAGATTTGTGCACAACAACTACCCGCGGCGATGTATTCGGCTTCGGCGGTAGATAGTGCAATACTATTTTGCTTCTTGGATGACCATGAGACAAGTGATCTTCCCAACAATTGACATGTCCCGGAAGTGCTCTTTCTCTCCACTTTATCACCGGCATAGTCGGAATCCGAATATCCAACTAGCTCAAAACTTGCACCTTTGGGATACCACAATCCAACATCTTGTGTATGCTTTAAGTACCTCAATATTCTCTTTGTTGCCTTCAAATGACTTTCTCTTGGTGAGGCTTGAAATCTTGCACACATACATACACTAAACATCACATCGGGCCTTGATGCCGTCACATAGAGTAGGCTACCAATCATCGATCTATATAGCTTTTGATCCACCATGTTGCCACTCTTGTCACTATCCAAACTTCCACTAGTGCCCATTGGAGTTGTAATACTCTTTGCATCTTCCATTCCAAACTTCTTGAGCATATCTTTGATGTACTTGGTTTGGCTTACAAATGTTCCTTCCTTCATTTGTTTGATTTGAAGTCCAAGAAAGAAACTAAGTTCACCAATCATTGACATTTCAAATTCCTTTGCCATCATTTTCCCAAACTCATCACAATAATCTTGATTGGTTGAACCGAATATGATATCATCAACATATATTTGCAATACAAATAAGTCTTTCCCAATCTTCTTGGTGAATAGTGTTGTATCAACTTTGCCCATGACAAATCCTTTAGATAGCAAGAAGTCCCTCAATCTTTCATACCATGCTCTAGGTGCTTGCTTCAATCCATATAAAGCTTTTCTCAACTTGTATACATGATTGGGTTTCTTGTCATCTTCAAAACTGGGAGGTTGCTCCACATACACCTCCTCTTGAATGTACCCATTGAGAAATGCACTCTTTACATACATTTGATATAGCTTGATATTATGAGCACAAGCATAGGCAAGTAAGATCCTAATTGCTTCCAATCTTGCAACCGGGGCATAAGTTTCACCAAAGTCAAGACCCTCAATTTGTGTGTAACCTTGAGCTACTAGTCTTGCTTTGTTCCTTACTACTATCCCATCTTGATCTTGTTTGTTGCGAAAAACCCATCTTGTTCCAATGACATTGTGATCCTTAGGCCTTTCAACTAGTTCCCATACTTCATTTCTCTTGAAGTTGTTGAGCTCTTCATGTATTGCATTTACCCAATCCGGATCTCTCAATGCTTTATCAATGTCCTTGGGTTCTTCTATTGACACAAAAGAAGAGTGACCACAAAATGATGTCAATCTTGATCTAGTTTGAACTCCTCTTTGTATGTCACCAATGATGGAATCCAATGGATGGTCTCTTGCAATGTTAGTTGGTTGAAGCACTTGGACTTGATTGCTTGGATGTTGATGTTGATCATGAGTTGGAGATGATGAACTAGCCACTTGTTGATCTTGTTGCACTTGAGATGATGTACTAGCTTGATTTTGCATAGGAGAACCACTAGCTTGAGTGATTGGACTTTGGAGCACTTGATCTTTGTTGTCATCCACATCAATCACTTGCTTTGGCCTAATATCACCAATATCCATTTCTTTCATAGCATTACTCAATTGAGTTCCTCTCACATCATCCAAGTTATCTTCTTCATCTTGAGAGCCATTTGTTTCATCAAACTCAACATCATGCACTTCTTCAAGTAAACCACTAGCCAAATTCCAAACTCTATAAGCTTTGCTAGTAGTTGAGTAACCAAGTAGAAATCCTTCATCACATTTCTTCTCAAACTTGCTTAATCTAGTGCCCTTCTTCAAGATGTAGCATTTGCAACCAAATACCCGAAAGTATGCAATGTTGGGCTTTCTTCCATTTAAGATCTCATATGGTGTCTTCTCTAGAAACTTGTGGCAATAGAGGCGGTTGCTATAGAAGCAAGCCGTGTTGATTGCTTCGGCCCAAAATGAATGACTCACATTATACTCATTCAACATTGATCTTGCCATATCAATTAAGGTTCTATTCTTCCTTTCAACTAGGCCATTTGATTGAGGTGTATACTTGGCCGAGAATTGATGCTTGATTCCAAGCTCCTCACATAGCTCATCAACTCTTGTGTTTCTAAACTCACTTCCATTGTCACTTCTTACTTTCTTGATTGTGGTCTCAAACTCATTTTGCACTCTCTTGATGAACTTCTTGAATATGTCAAATACATCACTCTTGTCCACAAGAAAGAATACCCATGTATATCTAGTAAAATCATCCACAATCACAAAGCCATACTTGTTGCCACCAATGCTTGTGTATGTAGTTGGCCCAAATAGATCCATGTGCAACAACTCAAATGCCTTGGAAGTACTCATGATGCTTTTCAATGGATGAGTGTTGCCTACTTGCTTTCCGGCTTGACATGCACTACATAGCTTATCTTTCTCAAATGTGACATCCTTCAAGCCTCTAACTAAGTCATGCTTCACTAACTTGTTCAATTGCTTCATGCCAACATGACCAAGTCTTCTATGCCATAACCAACCCATACTTGATTTGGTGAGCAAACATGTTGAAAGTTGAGTGTCACTAGCATTGAAATCAACCAAGTATAGATTCTCAAATCTAAAGCCTTTGAAGATCAAGTTAGAGCCATCAACACTAACTATCTCCACATCATCAACACCAAATATGCACTTGAAACCGAGATCACATAATTGAGCAACCGACAACAAGTTGAAATTGAGCTTTTCAACTAGTAGCACATTGGAGATGCTATGATCATTTGAGATTGCAATCCTTCCAAGAGCCTTTACATCACCTTTGCCATTGTCACCAAATGTGATACTATCAATGCCACTATCATTTGATTTGAGAGAGTTGAACATTCTTGAATCACCGGTCATATGTTGAGAGCACCCACTATCAAGTACCCAATGCCTTCCTCCGGCCTTGTAATTAACCTACAAAACAATTTAATGTTTCTTAGGTACCCATACTTGCTTGGGTCCTTGAAGGTTAGTCACTAAGCTTTTTGGTACCCAAATGGCCTTCTTCTTTGGGCCCACAATTGGTGTACCAACAAACCTAGCACGCACAACTTTCTCACCCTTGGTAAGCACATAACAAGAATCAAAAGGAATGTAAGGTACATTAGCATTTTTCTTGTTCTTGTTCATTTTATTGCAATTAATCTCTAGATGCCCAACTTGCTTGCATCTATTACAATAACGACCATTGCTCTTCACAAAGCTAGGCTTGTGAGTTGCAAAGGCCGCCTTGCCCTTCTTGGGAGTATAGCCCAAACCCTCTTTGTTAAGAGAGAACCTTTGGCTACCCAAGCATTTTAGCAAGCGAGCATCCCCACCATAGGCATTGCCTAATGCACGGGTGAGATCATCCACCTCTCTCTTGAGAGTCTTATTCTCAACCATAAGTGATGAATCACTAGTAGTAGAGGTAGAGTTAGTTGTGGTGGATGATGATGAGCTACATGAAGCATTAGTCGGACCAACAAATAAAGAGTCATCAATAATATCACATGTTAGTCCAATATCACAAGTGACAATCACTTGCTCCTCCTTAGCTTCCTTCATGAGCTTCTCCAACTTGAGGTCCTTCTCCTTGATGAGCTCAAGTAGAGAGGAGTGGGCTTCCTCAAGCCTAGTGTGAGCAACTTCAAGGTCCTCGTGGTCTTCCTTTAGACACTCACGAGAGGCCTCTAGCTCATCAAAGGATTTCCTAAGAGCTTTGAGCTCTTGTTCAATTCCTTTGCACTCCTTACTCTTTTTGAGAGCAAGAAGCTCCTCCATCAAGGCATCATTTTCATTGCACTTAGCAATGAACTCTTGTTCCAAGATTTTGTATTTCTTGGTTGTTCTCTTGTAGCCCTTGCTCATTTGATCTATTACGCCTAATAGATCATCCTTGGAGTAGTCCTCATCCTCCTCATCATCACTCCTACAATTATCACTAGCACAAGAATCATCATCACTATCATCATATTTTACCTTGGTAGGCTTGGCCATAAGGCATGTCGATGTAGTGTCGAAGATGGATAGCTTGTTGGAGAGGGCGATGTTTGCAATGGCTCGCCGAGTGATCCTCTCATCATCACTAGAGCTTGCATAATCATCACTATCGGAGTTGTCACTATCCCAAGTGACTACATAACCACCACCCTTCTTCTTCTTGTTGAAGGTGAAGCTCTTCTTTGTTTTCTTCTCATTCTCTTTCTTGTTCTTCTTGAGCTTCAAGTCCCCATTATGAAGTCTCTTATCTTCATAGGGGCAATCCCCCACTATGTGATTGGGGTTATTGCAATTGTAGCAAAGGGTCTTTGCCTTTATAGTGTCTCTCCTCTTTCTTGCCCCATATCCTTTCTTCTTCATGAACCTTCCCATCTTGTGCACAAGGAGGGCCATGGTCTCATCATCGAATGGATCATCATCATCACTCTCCACCTTGCTCTTGCCCTTAGAGGATGAAGCCTTGAATGCAACGGGCTTCTCTTGCTTGACCTTGGTCTCCTTCTTCTCTTCTACCTCATCTTCATCATCATTGTATTGGGCATCGGTCATTATATCTCCAAGCACATTGGTTGGTTTGACCTTGTCCAATCCCTCTCTAAAGATCATTCTTCTCAAGGTGGCAAACTTCTTGGGTAAGCACATCAAGAACTTGTGTGAGAAGTCCTTGTCCTCAATCTTCTCCCCAAGCCCCTTGAGATCATTGACAATGACTTGGAGCCTATAGAACATCTCCGGTATGGACTCATCATCCTTCATCTTGAAGCTTGCAAACTTATCCTTGAGCATATAGAGCTTGGCACTCTTTACCGTTGAAGTGCCCTCATATGTTTCCTCTAATCTTGTCCAAAGCTCATTTGCCTTTTCAAGATCTTTGATTTGCTCAAATACTTTATCATCAACGGCATTATAGATTGTGTAAAGTGCCGCCGTATTGCATTGTTTGTTGATGCGGTCATTGGGAGTGAGGTTTTCCTCATCAAGAATGACGTATCCTTCTTTGGTCACATCCCAAACCTTCTCATGTATATTGCCTAGATATTGCTTCATCTTCCTTTTCCAATGATCAAAGGAAGAGACGCCATCAAAGAATGGAGGCTTGCCATTAACATGATTAAACATAACTTGAGCCATCTTACACCGAGGTTGTTAAGCCTTACAAACGGTGACCACGGCTCCGATACCACTTGAAAGGTCTTGATGGCTAGAGGGGGGGTGAATAGCCTATTAAAATTTTCTACAACGACAAGCTAAACAAGTTTATCAATATAACAAATAGCGAGATGCGAGTTTTGCTTAGCCTATGGGTGTTTGCAAGCCACCTATCCAATTCACAATTCTAGTATTTGCACTCAACCGCACAAGTCAAACCGAGAAGTTAAGTACAACTACAACTAGCAAGCTACACAAGAGAACTACTCTAGCTAAGCTAACTAGCTAGCAAAGATAACTAAGAAATTAATACAAGAGAGATAGGAGGGTATCACCGAGGGACGAAGTATTGAGCCAACCAATATGATCAACAATGAATACCAAGATAACCAAACACCGGGATCAATCAATCACAATATGAAAGTGATGACACGAAGATTTATCCCGAGGTTCACGTGCTTGCCGGCACGCTAGTCCCCGTTGTGTCCCTCTTCACCACGTGGTTCGGTGGCTAATCGGTCACACACCGAGCCTCTCAAAAGGCGCCACAAGAACCTACCAAATGGCAAAAGGTTTCAATGACACGAGCAATATACTAATGTTGCCTTTGACGCTTCGCCGAGGTAGGCACAAACCCCTCACAATCACCGGAGGTGGCAAAGAACAAACACCAACTCTTGCCAACGCCTCCAAGCTGCTCCAAGCCGTCTAGGTGGCGGCAACCACCAAGAGAAACAAGAATCCCGCAGCAAATCAACCACCAAGTGCCAACTAGATGCTATCTCACAATGCAAATGCACTTGGATCACTCAATCTCACTTCGAATATGCAAAGAAGCAAGAGAGATGAGTGGGAGGGGAGTTGCTTAGCTCAAAGTGCTCACAAGTATATCAAAATATTCGAGAGTAAGAGCCTTGAGCCGTCCAACGAGTATTTATAGACGTACCCCTTCGAATATAGCCGTTAGAAACTTGAAACAGCCGAAGTCGCGTTGACCGGACGCGCTGGTCCAACTGACCGGACGCGCCGGTCGCGCAACGGCTAGTTTCGCAACACTGACCGGACGCGCCGGTCGCAACGACCGGACGCGCCGGTCGCGCAACGGTACTTTTTGAAACTCTGACCGGACGCGCCGGTCGCAACGACCGGACGCGCTGGTCACGACCGGACGCGCCGGTCTCGTGACTGACCGGACGCGCTGGTCAACCCTGAGCCGCGCACAACGAGCCAGCGACCGGACGCGCTGAAGAACTGACCGGACGCCACAGTACCCGCGTCCGGTCGAAGTCCAGTAAGCTCCCTGGACGACCGGACGCGTCCGGTCGCCTGTGACCGGACGCGCCTCGCGTCCGATCAAACAACTGAAAAACGCGCAGATACTGGACACTGACCGGACGCGTCCGGTCACACCGTGACCGCGTCCGGTGCAGCGTCCGGTCACCATTGTGACCTCCGTTCGCTTTCGTCTCTTTTTCTGACTTCCGGCGTAGTGGAAAATAGGCATTTCATATCCTCGAAATCGCCTGAATCCCGCGCTCGCACGCTCGGCGGGAGGGAGAGAAGACCCCAAACCCTCTCTACCGCTCAAACTCCACCGCCGTCGCAAACGTGCTAACATCACCAAGTGATCTCGTCATGTGTGAGTGTGTTAGCATTTTCACAATCATTTTCCGAGGCGATATTAGTTCTATCCAAATGCATATGATCATGAAATGCACATCTAGAGGCACTTAGGAGTTCAATAGCCGCGTCATTCCCCTCTTTATAGTACGGCTATCTATCCTATAATGTAACCACACCCACTAGGTGTCTTGGTTACTAAAACACAACCCTTAAGCATATACCTTTGCCTTGATCACATAGGGTTGCGTCCAAATCCAAGTGTGGCCATCATGATCACCATGTCCATCTTGCCACCAACCTTGGAATGTACTAATCCTCATATGCTACATACAACTTAGGCATAGGATTAGTACTTAGGTATTGTCACTAATTACCAACACCAAACATAGGACTTTCAACTGTGCTGCGTCCGGTCGTCCTTGTGACGTGTCACCTCTAGCGTAGTCAAGGTGGTGTGTGGACGCTGGCCTGCGTCCGGTCAGACCGGAAGCGGCAGGTCACACAAAACCTTCTTTGGGAGCTCTCTGTTGTTGATCGGACACTGCTCGGCGCGCATCAGGTCATCTCGGAGAGGCGCGTCCGATCGTGGGTGAAGGCGCGCGTGCGAAGTAGCCATTGGCGGCAACGGTTAAGTTCAAACGGCTAGTATACATGGCGGTGGCAGAGCGACCGGACACAAGGACCGACGCGTCCAGTCATAATGACCTGCGTGTCCGGTCGTCCCGTGTTTTTCCCAATGAAGGGGTAACAACTCTATTTGACCATGAGATTATAAAATAGATGCCTTGGCTAGCCTTAGGTTGGTTGCTGAGCACACTAGAGCCTTGGTGGCTTATGTGGCAGTGCTTGGGAGCCCTCTAACTCACTTATGATTGATAGTTTTATCCGATCGAGTGAGTGAGCGATTCTAGTGTGATTGCATCGTGAGGTTACATCGAGTGGCACTAGGTGGTCGTCTTGCAAGTCAGTGGGCTTATTACTCTTGGAGGTTGCCACCTCCTAGACAGCTTGGTGGTAAGTTCTCCGTCATGAAGCCTGCAAGAAGATTGTGCGGAGCTCTAGAGAAGGATTTATGAGGGGTGCCGTGCTCACCCCACGGGAGCCGTGAAAAGCAACACTAGTAGAGCGTATCATTGAGCTTCCCTCACTTGTGGGTAGGTTCTTGTGGTGCCCGACGTACAGGCTTGGCGTGTGATGCCAATTAGCTGCCGAACCACCAAGTGAGGAGTCGACACAACGGGGACTAGCGTATTGGCAAATACGTGAACCTCAGGAGAAAAATCATCATGTCAACATTATTCTTCCCATCGGTTTGCAATCCCGAACACAAGCCTTGTATTTACTTTTTCATACATAGTGCTTGTGTAGTTCTCTTGTGATTAGTTAGCTTGTGTAGCTTGCTAGTTACCTTCTTGCTTGTGTAGCATAGAAGTAGCTCCATTGCGTGGCTAATTTGGTTTTAGTAACCTTGTTAGTCACATTGCTTAGTTTGTGTAGCTAAGTAATTTGCACTCTCTAATTTGGCATTGGTTGCCTTGTTATTGAGCATTGCTAGTGTGCTTAGGAGCTTTATGCTTTTGCTTACTAGTTGAGTAGGAGCTCTCCCAGTGTGTAAAGTACTAGTTGCATAGATTTATGTGACCTTGCCACTAGAATTGTTTAGGTGAGCTCTAGCTAGCCTGGCACCTTAGTTGCTTAATTAGTATCTTTGCAAGGTGCTAGAGAACTTAGATAGAGGGGTGTAGTCTTGGCTAGACCGATAGTTTTAATTTCACACTCGAATCGGTTAGCCGGCGCAATTAAGTTTTAAAAAGGACTATTCACCCCTCCTCTAGTCCGCCATCTTAACCCTACAAGTGGTATCGGAGCCATGGTCTCTCATTATGGTCTTCACCGACCCGAGAGGATGGCGAACTACGGGCTTGATGTTGAGTGTTCATACACTTTTGATGGCACACACTTTGCACGGTGGAGAAATTGGTTGACTTGTAATTTTAAGTTTATTTCTCCCCAAATGTGGTGGATCGCAGATGTGGGCTTTTCTCATGCGATTGATAGAAAGGATACAACTCAAACGCAAAAGAAATGCCTACATCTTGATTGCCAAGCTACTAACATATTCTTTCAATCTATAGATGATAGCATTTTTAGTGATATCATGGACTTGAAGTCCGCCCATGAGATTTGGGTTTCTCTCAATGAGAAGTATGGGGCGGTCTCCAGCGATGATGATGATGAGCTCATGGTGGAGGTGCATGAGAATGTTGAGCATAGCCACAATTCGGTGATTGTGGAAGATTGCTCCACCTCATGGTCAAGTGATGATGATGATCATACTACCACAAGATCACTTGACAAAATTGATGTTGATGGCCCAAGTTCAAGTGATGCAATTGATGTTTCTACTCCAAGCACACTTGATGATGATGATTCATGCTCGAGCTATGAGAGTGATGTCTCTACAAGCTCTTCTTCATCACCACATTGTTTCATGTCACATGGTGACACAAAGGTATCAATCGGTAACGTGGTTGTTAATTGTGATGATCCAAACTTTGAGCTTGTATGTAGACTCACCAATGCTTTAAGAAATAAGATGGCTAAAACAAGTAAATTGAAAATGAAAACTCATTTCTAAAGACCACACGTGAACAACAAAAGCATCTACTTTATGCTACTACTTGTTCCCATGAGGAGCTAAAATTGGCTCATGAGGAACTTAGTGTTGCTCATGATAACTTGGTACAAGATCATGACTTTCTCACTAACAAGCTTTCTAATGAAGAAATTAAAACTAGTGAGAGCTCATCACATGGGTCAAATGATCAATCACATATTGCTGCTAACCTTTGTGATGTAGAAAAGAAGGATGCATCCACCTCTTGCGATGATTTATTAGCTATGCCATGCTCTTCACATATAGATGCTTGTTCTACTTTTATGTCTTGTAAGACTAACCTTTTGAGAGAGAACAATGAGCTTAATGAACAAGTGAAGAAATTGAGCAACAAGTTAGAGAGGTGCTACAACTCAAAGGCCACCTTCAAGCTTATGTTGAGCAATCAAAGAAGCTATGGTGATAAGAGTGGTCTCGGGTTCAAGACAAGCAAAGTCAACACAAAAAGAAGCCAAGATGATACAAGTGGCATAAGCTTCAATAAGAGCAAGATCAAAAGAAAGAGATGGGACAAGAAAAGATATGAAAGAGAGACGAAGAAGCAAGAACAAGAAAGGCTATCTCATTTCATGTGCTTCAAATGTCATGAAGTGGGATATCTTGCAAATGGTTGCCCCAACCAAGAAAAGCTCAAGTTGAAGAAAGAGAAAGAGAGGCTCAAGCATGTCAAGTGTTTCAAGTGCCGCACATGGGGTCATCTCACCTCCATGTGCCCAACCAAGCAAGTGGTGAAGCAACAAGAAGAGCCTTAACCAAAGCCACAAGTTGAGAAAGAAGAAACACCCCAAGAGCAAGTCAAGATCAATCATAAAGATGGTGGTGACTTGATGATGATGAAGAAGAAAACAAGAAGGGGTGGAAAGGCACGACATCCAATGCAAACTCAAGGTGCCAAGATGATGAGCGAGACATAAGATAAGAAGGTGTATGCTCACATCAAGTGCTTCAAGTGTGAAGATATGAGACACTTTGCCTTGAGGTATCCTACGAAGCTTGAGAAGAAGGCTCAAACAACTTGTGAGAGGTAAGGCAATGGGAAGCACCACATGAGCAATGAAGAGAAGGCTCAATCAAAGAGGAAGTGCTACTCATGCCGGGAAAGGAGACACATGGCACATTCATGTTCCCTAGGTAATAATTCTAAGCCTATTTCAATTGATGATAATATTGTGCTTAGAAAGGATGGCAATGGTACCTCATTGGTTGCAATTGCAAAATATCCCGCTATGCATACTAAGGCTTTGCCTAAGTATGTTGCTCCTAACTTGAGAGGACCCAAACTTGTTTGGATACCATTAAAAAGTGGATGATTGATTGTAGGTACCATCGGCATTAGAGGCTTGATTCAATTGATTTCATATTGATCATCATATGTTGAGTCAAGTTGTGAATCCTAGTGCACATCCGAACCCAATGCCATGATAATTGAATGAAGTCCAAATGAGCTACAACATACAAGTGTTATAACCCAAGTTATGGTGGTCTATTGATATATTTGATGGCTTGCATATACATAAGTTGAATCTTGCTAATTGGATGATCATGAGCTAACCAAGATATATCTCTTATTGATCATTTCATTTGGGTGCATATGAGTTGATTGAATTGGATAAATATGCAATGTTGCTTGTTATAAGATGTTTGAATGGATAAATGCTCAGTAATCAAGTTTGGATTGATTTGTGTTGGATAAATTCATAAGATGACCTTTAGTAAGTGGATTGAATGGATATATGTCTTGTGAAAATGTCCAAACAAGTTGATTTCAAGATTGATTCACATTTGATGAAGTATAGCTCATGTGAAGAAATCTGTCCTATAATTGAGGATCTGAGCTAGCCGTGATCTTAGCCATGTTTGGGTGATCAAATCTTATTAGATTGGCTTGAAATTTGGTGTGCATGCTCTAGACTCATGGTATAAGATGATGTATAAATCTCATGAGAATTGGATAAGAGATGCTTCGGTTTTGGAGTATCTTGTCAACTATGGTGTAGGAGTTTTCATCATGGAGCAGTGGTGGAAAATTTGATTCCTAACAGTCCATATAAGATAAAATGAAGCTTAAAGTTTTACAGCTGCTAGATGACTTTGTGAAGCACATCTCCACCAAATTTCGTGGCATTTGGATATGTACATTGGGAGATATGAATTTATCATTGAAGGATACAGAATATGCGAGAAAAGTGATAATTATTAGATTAATTTGGAGTCACTTTGATTGAAAGGTCCTCAAGTTGGAAACATGTTTCAAGTATTTGAGGTACCTAAGTTTGGTTTTAGATTGAGCTAGAAGCATGACAAGCAAAGAGTACAAGACCATTTGATTGTGGATTGTATTTGGCACATATTTGGTACTCAAATTAAAGATCAAGGTCAAGATCAAGGTGGAGATAAAGTTTAAGTTCTAGTGCTCATTGAAGATTATTTAGTAGAAAGAAAAGGACTTAAACAAGTACAAAGAAAATGACTTAAAAGAAGGATTCATGAATACTCATTAAGTTAAGTCCATCACTTGGATCAATCAATCAAGTTATTTCGGTTCTTTGGAGAGAGATCACTTCTCCCTAGTGTAGGGGCTTGCTGCCTATGTGTAGGTAAACCAAGTATGGTACTTGGAAGGCTAACATGGAAGTGGTGATCCGAGGAATATTTGATATGCTTAGTTAAAACAATCAAAAGTGTTTGATCTAAAACTCAAGCAATACCCAAAAGAGAGCTAGTCATGATATTTAAGTGGTATTCTCACATTGATGCTCTCATGCAAGCAAAGATGATTTGAAGAAGCAAGCCAACCACAACTCAAGATAGTGCACTTGATCATTAGTGGTTCTCAAATTATATGGGTGAAGAATGGATTTAATTATTATTGGTCTTCACCAAGCTATAAATTGGACTTCACATTACTATTGGAGTAATAAATTGAAATCTATTTGACTATCCTCTACTCCAAGATAGCAAGGTATCATTGTAATGTGTATGATCATTTTCATCCCTTACTAGTATGCGGTTAGTGCATATAGTACATATCAGCTAGGATCATGCATGACAAATGAAAGTTTAAAATTCATAGCCTACCACTATTGCTTGAATGATTAGTTGAATCTAGTGGTTAGCATATAAGTTTGTTCATGAGCTACTGAACCTAAGTACTTGATTTAATTTGGATTGCTAACAAGTGACAAGTACAACCTCGATAAGATAACCTCTAAATGAGTGTGAAGAAGCTTAGAGAGGGTTCAAACTGAACTTGGAAGTTTAGGCAAAATAATTTAGTTCAAGTCAACCATAGAAGCTCATGATAGCGACAAGAGTACAAGAACAAGACAATGCAAATGGATATCTAGTTTGTTTCAAGTGGTATCTAAACTCAAGTATTTCATCAAGAATTCACGAGTGGTGTCTAGATCAACCTACAAGTGATATCCTACAAGTGGTACTCATGAAGATAGCAAATGTTCAAAAAAATGATTTCTATTGACAAATCCGACAAGTGGTTCCATGGTAGAAAGTTCTTTCAAGTGGTATCACATCTACATGTGGTATCAATCATGCAATACGATGGTTCCACAAATGATCCTCAACTTTAAGTGATCATCAAGTGAAGAATGCATCCCTCAACAACAAGAGCTCAAGTTTATCAAGTGAATGACCCATGCTATGACATAGGGGGAGGTGTCCCACTAATTAGTATCAAGGTCAAAGATCCTATGTGTGGTATCTCAAGAACCCTACAAGTGGTGTCATTCCAACATAAAAAATAAAGATTCAAGTGTCAACCATCTACCAAAATGCTAGCCTTTACATTAATAAGAAACACACCTTTTATGGAAATTGATGACAAATGGGGAGATATTGTACAAAGATATGAAAGCTTTAGGAGAGATTGAGATTGGGACATGGACAATGGACAAAGAGGGAGCAATATTAAAGAATGTGAGGGGATTAAAATTCTTAAACAAGAGAAGCACACAAGTAGGGGGAGTAAGCTCATGAACTTGGTTGTTTGCATTTGATATGTGCATAGTCATGTGCTTGCTTGTATTGCATAAGTTTTTAAATCTGTTATGCATGCTTGTGTGGTGTATGCTAGTTGTAGAACTTGAATGATGATATGATAAGTAGCATGCATAGGATGGTAGCTAGACTTGTGTTTATCATGCAAAAACTAGAACCTTGATTATAATGTTGATCTCACGGGGTTCTTAGTATTTTTGTTGTCTAGCTACTTATGGTGCTAAGGATGAACTTAAAGATGCAACTCTGATTGGTATCACACTTCAAAGGTTTATTCTATACACCTTAGCATCATTTGGTAGTAATTACTCTCCCACAATTCCAATCTTTGCATACGTGCATGCTTAGAACCAAACGCTATAGCATATATGTAGGGGGAGCTAATACTACCAATTCGGGTTTGTGGTACTTTTCCAAAATCATTTACACATGGTAAAATTGTTTGGGCAAGCAACATGAATCCAAAAGAGCTTAATTTCCATATCTTTGTAGAGTTGTCATCAATTACCAAAAAGGGAGAGATTGAAAGGTCCTTATTTGGTTTTGGTAATTGAGTGACAACCTAGGTGGACTAATTGTATTTGACATGAGATACATAAGTGATTAGTCCATAGGTACATATACGTGAGCAACATATGCCATAAAGGTGAAAATGGCTCGGAGATGTTGCAAAGCTCACACATGTGATGAAGGAGCTCATTGTATATGAAACATGACATTGAGTTATGTGATCAAGGTGGAGAAGATCAAGACATGGCTTGACTCGATGGACCTATTGCAAGTGTGAAGGGAAAGTTGAGTGATGACTTGACACCGATGGACCGAAGCAACGGTGAAGAGCAAGTGAAATCAAGATCGATGAACCAATATGGTCACGTGATGATATGAAGTGGATCATATCATTTGTTGATCAAGATTGGTGCATGTGTTGCATCAATATTAGAGGAGATGAAATGGAATGCGCAAGGCAAAAATATATTTATAGGGCATTTCATTTCACCAGTCATAGATGTGTAGAGAAGTTTATGACCGGGTTTAGGATAGATGACTGTACTATCAAGAGGGGCAAACTTGTTTGTATATCGGTCATCTAGTGCCACTCGAGTGATCTAATTTTGCATCATTACTAGGATTAAGTGGCATGGTGAACTGAGTGATTAACTCCTTAAACATTATTGTGAAAATGCTAACACACATGCACATGGTGGTGTACATTTGGTGGAGTTAGCACATTTATAAAGGAGAAGAAGTTGGAGTTGAAACAGATCAACTCGGCAAAGAAACGGAGGCGGGGACAGGTCACTGTGAGTGACCGGACGCTGGCCTTGGGGCACCTACATGTCTGGTCAGTGGCTGCTATAGTGGCGCAACCTTGGTCAAATAACCAGACGCTAGGCCTGTCCTGACCTACGCGTCAGGTCACCTTCTAGAGGCACGCGGACGTAGGCGGCCTGACGCGGGCAGTTCACTTGCTGCGTCTGGTCGTCCTTGTGATGTGTCAGCTCTGGTGTAGTCGGGGGGGAGGGGTGAGCGGACGCTGGCCTGCGTCCGGTCACCTATGACCAGACGTGTCAGGTCGCACAAAACCCCCTCCGGGAGCTCTCTGTTGTTGATTTGACGTTGCTTGTCGCGCGCCAGGTCATCTTGGAGAGGCGCGTCTGATCATGGGTGAAGGGCGCGTGCGAAGTAGCCGTTGGCGGCAATGGCTAAGTTTAAATGGCTAGTACACGTGGTGGTGGTACAGCGACCGGACGCAGGGACCGGCGCGTCCGGTCATAATGACCTGCGTGTCCGGTCGTCCCGTGTTTTGCCCAGTGAAGGGGTAATAGCTCTATTTGATCATGGAGTTATAAATAGATGCCTTGATCGGCCTTGGGTCGGTTGCTGAACACACTAGAGCCTTAGTGGCTTATGTGGTAGTGCTTGAGAGCCCTTTAACTCACTTGTGATTGATACTGTTCACCCGATCGAGTGAGTGAGCGATTCGAGTGCGATTGCATTGTGAGGTTGCATCGAGTGGCACTAGGTGGTCGTCTTGCAAGCTGATGAGCTTGTTACTCTTGGAGGTTGCCACCTCATAAATGGCTTGGTGGCGAGTTCTCTGCCGTGAAGCCCGCAAGAAGATTGTGCGGAGCTCCGGAGAAAGATTTGTGAGGGGTACCGTGCTCACCCTGCGGGAGCCGCCAAGAGCAACACTAGTAGAGCGTGTCATTGAGCTACCCTCACTTGTGGGTAGGTTCTTGCGGTGCCCGACGTGCGGTCTTGGCGTGTGATGCCAATTAGCCGCCGAACCACCAAGTGAGCGGTCGACACAACAGGGACTAGCATATTGGCAAATACGTGAACCTCGGGAGAAAAATCATCGTGTCAACATTATTCTTCCCGTCGGTTTACAATCCCCGAACACAAGCCTTGTATTTACTTTTTATACATAGTGCTTGTGTAGTTGCTCTTGTGATTAGTTAGCTTGTGTAGCTTGCTAGTTACCTTCTTGCTTGTGTAGCATAGAAGTAGCTCCCTTGCGTGGCTAATTTGGTTTTAGTAACCTTGTTAGTCACATTGCTTAGTTTGTGTAGCTAAGTAATTTACGTTCTCTAATTTGGCATTGATTGCCTTGTTATTGAGCATTGCTAGTGAGCTTTGGAGCTTTGTGCTTTTGCTTACTAGTTGAATAGGAGCTCTCCCGGTGTGCAAAGTACTAGTTGCATAGGTTTGTGTGACCTTGCCACTAGAATTGTTTAGGTGAGCTCTAGCTAGCCTGGCATCTTAGTTGCTTAATTAGTATCTTTGCAAGTGCTAAAGAACTTAGATAGAGGGGTGTAGTCTTGGCTAGACCGATAGTTTTAATTCCGCACTCGAATCGGTTAGCCGGCGCGATTAAGTTTTAGAAAGGACTATTCACCCCCTCTAGTTTGCCATCTTGACCCTACAGCTGGCGGCTCAGCGGTCGGATTTGGCTATACCTCACCCATCCACCCGGGATTCCACAGCGGACGATCCCCTTCTCCTCGCCTCTCTCCCACTGTACAGAAGCCCAGCCACCAGGTAGGTACAGATGCATATGGGCACTTCCCCTACCCTATTTGTGCTTTATCTTTAGTGTTAAAATTCTAAAGACGTTTTTCTCTTTACGGTGATTGGCACATTCTGTACCTATACACTATTTCTACTCATTGTTTTTTTAAGGCTCCGACAATAGTGTGGTTATGAACCAGCAAAATACTCAACCAGCTGCAGCTTAGTTCTAAGTTCCTCTTAATTCATGCAGACCCTTAATATAGTGTTTCCATTTTTACTGTTCCTCTTAATTCATGTAGACCCTTATATGGAGCAGTTAAATTACAGAGTCTTTTTAATTAGTCTAGGATCATATATTCTGCTCTCTTTGCTTTATGTTAGTAGCTACACGTCCAGAATATCTAATTATTATAGCAGGTACCATAGGATAGTTTTTCTTCAATATGTGGCCTCCGATCTTGTGCTCATGTTTCCAACAGGTTGGAGGCGATACACAGTTTAGTTGAGTTCATCTATTGCAGACTAAAAGTTTTACTTCCAATCTTCACTATGCTGCTCAAAGAAGTGTAATTTTCTACCCTTGTTTTTTTAGGATGCAGAGTTGCTGTAAATCAGGTTTGTGTTGTTTTTGGGTCCCTGCTGCCCACCTTTGTGTATACCTTCTACAGCCTGCAATTGCTTAATACACAGCAGTTTTCTATGTTTTCATCATTCGCAAAAAGGTTTTAGCTAGCGCAGGTGCTGCTGGTCTTGTGTTGTCACAATTGGACAATTTACGTTAGCCTATTGTGTACTGCACATTCTTTTTATAATCAGCTTCCCTATGAACACATTTCCTTTTTCTCAGAAGTAAAATCAAACTTACATTATGTCTGCCTGGGGTGCTGGACAAATTTGGGCCTTGGTTTCTTGTATATGGCCTCAAAGATTGACACTGTTAACTGCTACACAGGCAGCATGCTAGCTAAACTGTGTTTCTGATCATATAGTTCGGCATGCTAATACAATATTTTCTTTGACAAGTTCTCAAATTGCATGGACATAGGTAGCCAGGCCATTGGGTACCTTCTGGTAACACAGTCAATGCAATGACGCAATTATTTGTCACTTAGATCATGTGGAAAAGGAAATTTATCTTGAAATGAGAAGGAATGTGTAGAGATTGATATCAAGTACGAAGGTTTCATCTCATTACAACAGAGTCAATTACGTCAGGTAATTGCTTATGGTTATGCAATTTTTTTCTGCAGTAGATTTATGAGCGAAGTTAAGCTGCTAGAACAATGGTACATAATTATTCAGGATGTCCAATAGTAATGATCATGCATTATTTCATTTGTTTTGTTTATTATTAAATTCAAAAGGCAGCTAACTCTTTCTTGTTTATTCCTCTGTCTGTAAAGATTGTGAACCAAGAAAACAGGAATCTTCCTCAAGATTTGGATTACCACTCAATGACAAATCTATCACTTGAAGCTTGTGGGAAACTTTCCAAGGTAAGTTCAGGATATGTACAAGAAACCTTATGAAAGATAGCCTGCAACTAAATGACGAGCATAGCAGTTCTCTATTTATTAAGAACATGTTTTCTGGGAGGTTTGCCTTGGGATATGTACATGAACCAAGCATTCTGCAGCTGCCCATTTTTTATGAACAATTTTTTACTTCTTGACATATCGGTTACTAATTATGAATTTCAACTTAGTAGGCCACATCTTCTCTAAAACTTGGTGTCATGTGAAAGCACAAGGTCAAAGTAGACCATATAGAAGAAAACATGATAATATGCCATTACTGCAGTCACATCTTATTCCATTGCGATAATGTAGATTGGGATCCAATTTTGTGGTCCCATCTTATCTAAATCGTACCCTGTAATTCATTTGTAGCTGCGCCCGCAAACAATATGTCAAGCTAGCAGAATTGGCGGTGTGAGCCCAGCAGACATGACAGTTCTCGTCATTTGAATGGAGAGCAACCGACGCATGGCTAACCACAGCAGATAGCAAGACCAGCTGAGATCAGTTGTAGTTGACTGGAGAGCTCCTGCCCGATGCACGCAAACTGAACCACGAACAACGAATTCGGTAAGGCATTCAAGGACATCTAATTGCTATTGATGGTGTCGCTAACTTTCTAATACCAGTACTACTTATACATGATCTGTCCCTGATCGGTAAGTCTTATGTGTTTTGGGGGCTCTTATTGTAATGCGAACTTTTTTTAAAAAAAATGCTGGCCATACCGATTTAGGCTTCCACGATGTTTCCTCTGCTGTTATATAGCTTGCTTGGCTGTTGTAACACCCAAAAATTTGCAACATTTTAAAATAGGTGAAAATTTGATTTGATTTTGTATTTTGTGACCATGTAAACTTAGAAAAGTAAATATTTTTTTATTAATTTAAAATCAAATATAAGGTTAGGAACACGATTATGCACTCATGCTGCTGCATTGGGTTTTTGTATTGAGTAGTTTGATTTAAATTTAAAAGAGAATTCAAAATTCATTTGAAGATTTGCTTTGAAAATTTTGAAAAGAAAAAGAAAAGGATTTCTTCTCCCCTTTCGGTTTTGGCCCAGCTATCCGGCCCGGCCTGTTTCCTCCCTCTCCCTCGCCTGGCCTTATTTTCTTCCACAGCCCAACTCCGCTCCTATCTCCCTCCGCGCGGACGGCCCGTCTCAGCCCCCTCTCGCTTCGCACTATGGGCCGCGCCCAACCGCTGGCCCAGCTCGCTTGCGCGCGCCTACGTCCGCCTTCCTGTCGCTGACGCTCCGGGCCCGCATGTCAGGGCCGCCTTCCTCTCCATGTCGTCGCCGGTTCTTCTTTCCAAAATCGCCGCCGCCCGAAAATCCTCCCCCCAATCTCGACTTTCCCTGTTTTCGAGCGCTTTCGGGCTATATAAGTCGGATGCCGCGCCCAACCGCACCTATCTCATCCTTCTCGTAGCCGTTGTGGAGCTCGGGAGCCCCGGTCACCGCGAGCGCAAGCCCTAGCCGCCGCCATCTCGAGCCGAGGTGGGTTCGTCGTGCTCTGCACTATCTCCCTGCGTTTCCCGTTCATCGATTGGTGCTTGGAATAGAGTTTTCGCGTTTTCCGGCCATGGCGCTGCCAGACCGCTCGCCGTTGGCGACCCAAAACGCCGCCGTCATCTTCATCGTCTCGTCTGGACCGTCGGATCGTAGATCAACCGCCAGGATTAGAAGTTAATGGTTCGGGGCGATTTTCCTAAAGAGACCTTGAGTTTTTCTATTATAGAACCCGCAGTACAAAACATATTCCGTAAATATGCGTTCTCTTTCCGAAAACGTAGATTCGTTTTAATTAATTCAAATACGTTTTTCTCTATTTACAAGTTTGCCACTAATTTTGTTTTCGCCATAAAATGCTCATTTTAACTCCGATTTGACCCGTTCAAATTGCATTAGATTCGTTTTCGCGAGCTCTACATGATAGAGTTACTGTATAGTAGGTTTGTGACATTTAAATTTCGAGTTTGTATTAAAGCAATTATTTATCTATAGAAAATCTTAGAAAATTCATAACTTCCGCGTTTTAACTCCGTTTTTCATGATCTTTACGTCTATGTGATCGTAGCAACGCGTAGAATAGTTTTACAAACCTTTTATCCTGTTTTGATACTGTTGGTGTACTGTTCTAATTATATCTTTTGTTTGCTTCGTGCATTATTGCTTTGGGATGATTGTATGTTGATGATTTATCGAGTATAGACGGTGAGCAGTTCGTGGGTGATCAGGAGCAGTATTTTGAAGAGCAAGACCAGCAGGAGCTATATTTTGATCAAGGCAAGTATAACATTGGATTTCCTTGTTGTCCTATTCACTTTAATCACATAAAATCATATTGCATGTGTCTATTTTGAGTTGACATTAAGGATTTTCTAGTTTTGATCTATACCTTGACACCTATGGGATTATGCATTGGGTAGCTTTTGCTAGCGCTGAACATAAACTATGATCTTGTAATATGATTAATGGAATATGCACCAACACTAAAAGATGACTTTTCAATTACTGTTTAAAGAGGGCTAGAGCATGATGCTATTCTTTTTGGTACTCTAGTTTCTTTCTATAAGGACTTATTTGTGGACGAACATCCGGGATTGACAGTACAACTGTGAGGGCTATATGGCTCTAGCTTTAGTCAAGTATGAGGATATTTTCTAGCTTGTTAGAGGTTACCCGAAAGGGTGCAAAATAGGTGTTTCTCGGGATGGATGTAGTGCGGCTTCTGTCCTTATGAGTATAGGCTGCGGTTATGTGCCATATGGAAGGAGGACCCTACATTTGCAGGTTACAGAAACCTAGCGGCCCTAACTTGTTAGACGAACCTTTGAAAGGCTTCATAGTGTTACCCTGCCTACTCACCTTGGAAGTGTTTTAGGAGTAATTAACCATGACATATGGGTAATCACGACTCACAGTGAAAGTGTACACCTCTATGCAGAGTTTAATAAACTGGTATACTAGTCGTGCTCACGGATACGAGCGGCCTTGGACCTTCACGGAATAGATGAATATTTATTGGTTTAATATGTGTTTTGTTATTCATTATTCATATTTACATTGATCATAAGTTTATTATGGCATTATTGCAAACTTGATGCTACTTATATGATAAAACTGTGATATCTAAAAGCTACATGCAGTTGAACCGTGTCATGCTTTTGTTGAGCCTCATTATACTGCATGTTATATTTGTTGAGTACGATATGTGCTCACTCTTGCTATCTCCACACACATCAGGATGGGCAAATGAACAGGATTGGCAAGAGGATTATCGTGATGAATATTAGGCTTGATATGAACCAGTCGGCGTACCTGTGATTGGAGTCACCACGAGAGAGAGTTATCTTTTTATTTCCGCTTCATTTGTGTAAAGACTATGTGTTTTAATAGTCGTGATGTACAAACAATGTGATGATACTCTTCTTTTATTTGTCGACTTATGTGTGATTGATCTCTGGGCGTAATAAGGTTATGCATTCCATTTTATTCTTAAAAATAGGTGTGACAGCTGTGAGGTTTGGTGCTTCGCCTATTTGGCTATTTCAGACTAATTACATTGCATTTGTAAGTATACTTGCTAATAGTTGGTGATGCCTGCTAGCCCTACACTATGATGCCTCACTACCAGATTTTGCGTAGTACCCGAGTGCTAAAGAGTTTCCCGAGTGTTTTATAAAAACACTCGGGATTATCCCCGATTGTATAAAAATGCACTCGGGATATGATAAAACGCTCGGGATAGTTTACTTTCCCCGTGTGTTTGTATTTGCCCTCTGGATACTTTCACTTTAGACCAAAAAAAATTAGATAGAAGCGGCAAACCTAAACGGCGTGAGGAGATTGCCGAGTGTTTTGTGCTAGCAGGCCTTCGGGAACTAGTTTTTGCGAACGTGGCAACAAAAATGGCGCGCAGCTGTTGCCCTTGGCGTCGAAAGCCGAAATTTTTTTGGCCTGGGAAAAACCCTCGAAGCCTCCTCCAATAAAAGAAAGACATTCCGGTCTCCACACAAACCCGCCGCCACCGTCGTCTCGCAACACGACGCCGTCGTCTCCGAAGCCAGTGCCACCGTATCCCACTCCCACCCGTCTCAGCCCCAGGTGCTGCTCCCGCCGCCACCCCATGGGCAAGGCCCCTAGTGCTGCTCCCGCTGCCACCCCATGGGAAAGAAGCTAGCAGCACCTAGCCGCACACCATAGTTTCAGATTTCCCCCAAATCATAGGGCTCGTGCTCCATTTTGCTGACCCCCTCCGATTTCCTCTCTCTTTAATCCCCACATCCATAGATCTCATCCGTCACTGCAGATCTGTAGTACATCCCCCCATCTCTGGATGCAAACGGAGCAGCCAAGGTGAGAGAAAAGGTGGGAAAAAAAGGAAATTTTGTTTTTTTATTTGTTTTCCTATCATTCGGAGGTCTTGATTTGACTATGAATTTCTGATTTTTTATATGAATTTCTGATTTTGATGAAACCGTAGGATTTGAAGAAATCCGTCCCCCCTCTTTGGTTGCAAATGGACCAGCCAAGGTGAGAGAGAAGGTGGGGGGAGGAAATTTTCTTTTTTTATTTGTTTTCCTATGATTCCGAGGTCCTAACTGGACTATGATTTTTTGATTTTGATGCAAGCTGTAGGATTTGAAGAAATCTTGCTCCGTCCCCACTACATGGATCCAACTAAAGCAACATAAGGTAAGGGAGAATGTGGAAGAAAGAAGCAAACTTGCAATTTTATTTCCCCGTTTGTTCTTATGATTGTAAACTCACGACTTCCATTTGGATTTGTGGTTATAAAGGTAACTGTGTGATCTAATAAAATCTTGAGGCATCACATTTGTATTTCGTATAACTTTGCATCTTTAAATATTTTTCTGTAATTTAGCTGTTCCAAAATTAATCCTTGTAGTATCTAAAATGAATACAAACTACTAAAAATCGTTGGGGTAACAGATACTATAATATTTTTTATTTCCTCGTAAGGGAGTGGATGGCCATTTTGTGACTTCTCAAATTGTAGGACATGTAATCATTGAATGTGCTTTGAACAATGGAGTGTGGAAATTGTGAATGTAGCCTGATATGTTATATGTTTCATATTCTAATTTATGAAGTGCATGGGAGTGCATATGGATTAAAACTATGGTGAAACCAGTAAGGCAGTTATTGAGTGGAATTAATAAAAAAAATCTGCGTGAAACAGTATGGCTGCAGCCTAAAACTTAAGTATCCCGAGTGTTTGTTAATTCCAAGCACTCGGGAATAGGTACATGTGGAACATTATCGTAGCACCTTGGAACTTATCTTTCCCGAGTGTATCGCATTCTTCAAGCACTCGGGAATAGAAGTAAAGGATGACGAGTGTTTGCTAACACTCGGGGAATAACTCCGTTATCATGGGACGGAGCCGTTACCATAGATGATTCCCGTGTGCTCTATGTCTCCCGAGTGTTCTGTGAAACACACGGGGAACTTTTAATTCACCGAGTGTTTTGGGTTTGACACTAGGGAAACATTTAGTTTCCCGACCTGACACCACCGAGTGTTTGCCCCCGAGTGTCTACTCTCGGGAAAGTATATCCCGAGTGTTTGTCATTGTTTTCCCGAGTGTTTGCAGCACTAGGGAGCTCCGCAGAATCTGGTAGTGCCTGCCACATGTTTGTTAGAGTGAGTACGCTGACAAATGAGCAGTACATAATTTTTTTCCGACTTATATAAAATTAGAGATAAGATGATCATTTAATTTTCTTTTATCTTCAATCTTAATATTTATAGGTTTCATCATAGCTAGTTGGGCGCCAGGCTTCCTCTAGTCGCTAAAGCGTCACAGGTTTAGTTACAGTTCACAGCTGCGCCGTTGTAGCTGGCGACGTGTGTTCTGTGTGCGGTCTGTGCGACATGGCAGCTCGCTGTGCCGCCCGACCATCGTTGTCTTTCCTTTGTCAAAACTCTAACTTCGCTTAATGAGACACGTGCAACGCACGTTTTTGAAAAAAAAAACGTAGCCTTCTGTTCCATGAAACTGATGTCACTGTACAAGCTTCATAGTCTCCTCTATAAGATCCAATTATCCAAATGCCGAGCGATTACATTTTTGTTAAAACAAATCTATTATATGGTGATATGGAAGTTATCTCCTGCATTTCCAGTTTACAAAATTGGGGATTTCAAAAATTTCTGTGGCCCTCTACCTTGGTACAATGTACAGAGTTATATTTGTGGTCCTAGCAGTAAGGCAGTGAGTATAAGTATGCTTCAAAAGGGAGTAATTATCTTAGATTTTGCAGTTGGATTGCTGTCCAAATATTTATGCTCTGGGACAATGTCAAACAAGCTGTTCAATAAACCTGGGGACCTCTGCCGCCTTGGCAGGTTTAGATTCATATATGAATCTACAGTTTCAACACTAATTACTTAAGAGAACAGGTGATTAAACGTAAGACAGAACTCTGTGTTTCTCCTTCATATGATATTGGCTGTCACCTTTAGGTTTTTGGGTCCATTTTCACGCCACCCGTGGTTTTATAATTGGTCACTTGCTAAATATATGTGCCAGGCCTTGATTCAATTCCGCCGTAAAATTATTTTGCTATCGTGGACACCTGACACACATATTACCAAAAACCACATTACCTTTACGATTGCACGCGGTAAAATTATTTTGCTGTTGTGAACAGATCCTCATGTGATGTCTCATTTTGCCTGTGAGATAGCGTACCTACGTACCTGTTACGAATTTGTTTTTTTTTTTTTCATTTCAGACTGCAATTCAATCCTACGGATAAGGGCTTATGGCTATAACTTGAGAGTATGCCGTTATTTTAAAACTATCAAGTTTCAGTGACAACCTTATTTTTGGTTGGCTGTTTCTTTTTTTTCAATTTCAAATATATTGTTTCTGCCATGGCTGCTTGGGCTCGGCTCTTTCTTTTGATCGCCTTTTCGCTGTGCTCATACATTTACCTAACATTTATCTTTCATATGGCCTTTTCAGTTTGTACAGCTCAAACAACAATTGAGAGTGCTTCATGGTGTCTTTTGCTTACACCTGTTACCTATTGCTTAGGCCCTTACCTCTTTTATACCTGTTCATAGCCATTTTTTATGGCCTCTCTTGTTTTTCCAGTTCGTACAACTGCGACTAACTTTTAAGAATATTCTGCAGGCACTTTCCCCTGATAACACATATGGTTTTCATACTGCTGGGGACCCAACTGAAATAGCAGCCCTCAATTTTTAAGAATTCAAGGTTTCTTATCAATCTGGATCCAAATTTTGGCTTCTCACTTATTGATACTTACCATGCTGTTTGCTTCTATATAAGTTGCAGCAATAATGTAGTGCTCCATTCTATCTTCTGCTTTCACATGTTAGCTATTGCTTGAGCCCTTACCTCTTTTATAATTCGTTTTAATAACTGGTAGTTTTCATTGTGATTTATGAAAGCTTAGATGCTAGATCACCTCACCAGATTCCATTGCAGCACCAGCAAAAATTATCTCTATATTTTTGGAGTTCCACTAAGCTAATACAGTTACTATGTCATTTGACTGTATAATGAAGCAGCAATGCAGTGCATCATGGTGTTTTTTGTTTTCACCTATTCTAATAGTAACTTCTAAAAAGCGGTTATCTTAACATACTCCCTCCATATATGAAATAGAAGTCGTTCTGCACTTGGAATTGAATTGACTAAAAGAAGTCGTTCTGCCGTGTGAATGCAGTTTTGGACGCCGCTGCCCCTCGCGCTTCGGCTCCAGCGCCGCGCTCGACGCACGACGCTGCGCCTCACGCTTCGGCTCCCATCGCCGCGTTAATAGGCCACCTATCTGCTCGACGCACGCCGCACGATCTCGCCCTCGCCCTTACCGCACGCCGCTGCCCGGTAGCCCTAGCCGCCGCCGCACGCCGCTGGCTGCTCACCCTCGCCGTAGTTCGCTGGCCGGTAGCCCTCGCCGCACGCCGGTCGCCTCTCGCATTTGCCGTTCCATGGATGCGGCCTCGGCGGACTCGACGTCGGCGTTGGCGCCGGACTCCATGAAGATGACGACGGAAGACGGCCTCGAGCAGGAGATGGAGATGGTGCCGGACTCCATGGACATGACGACGGAAGACGGCCTCGAGCAGGAGATGGAGATGGTGCCGGACTCCATCACGTCGGAGTCGCTGGAGGCGGAGAAGGTCGTCTTGCCGGCGTTGCTGGAGCTCGTGCCGGACTCCATGGAGATGGTGCCGGATTCCTTGCCGCCGGGCGCTTTTGTATGCGGTCGCTGTCATCTCGTACATGAGGACCGCGAAGCATGGAACCGTGCACACTCGCGGTTCTAGCCATGCCCTCGCTGCCATCTCAAGCACGCGGACTATGTAATCTTCGCCATGCGTCATGGCTTCATCGACTTCGACTGCGAGCTTTTCATTCCCGATCTCGACAATGTCGTCATGGATGGCAATATGCTCGTGCTACCTCCACACGTGCTGAAGATGATCGACGAGAAGCGCAAGCTTGAACTCGCTGCCAAGAAGGATTACGCCAAAGTAAGATAACAAGCTTAGTTCTAATTAACTGTTACTCCGGATACAAGATGGCACCATTTGTATGATCGACGAGAGTACACGGATGTCTCTACTATTTAAGCTAACTAGCATCATTTTAATTGTTTCCTGCAGCAAGAGTAGCCTCAGCTTCATCTGGCAATGATGGATCACAAGAGATACAAGATGGCAGCAGATCTTGTCTTTCTAATGTTTCTTTTTTCATGTGAGGTATCTTGAACTTGTTGCAACCTTTCACCTTCATAGCTTCCATCAAAACAGTTTGTAGTGTTAGAAACATTCTGTTTGCTTTGTGTGCCGAGTACTCCAAGAATGCCTACAAAACAATTGTGCAACAAATGAATGAATGAGCAAATTTGTTGTTGAAGAAACATGTGTCAACAATTTGATCAATGTACTTGTTGCACTGCTGGAACTAGAGTTTCTATTGTTTTTGCATTCTTCTTGTATTGAATTGCTTAAATAGCTTGAAAAAACTCAAGTCAAGAATGTTGAAATCCGGAGAGTTGGGTGGTTGACAAATTAGGCGAATATCGAATTCTTCTTGCTTAGCAGCCTCACAAAAAACCGGATCATCGAGTTTGAAATGGGAAGGTGCATTGTCCTGTTGAATGAAGATTGGTTTGCCCACATCTTTTCTTGGCCATTTAGCTCAAATGGCAGGCAACACTTGGTTGATCATGAAATCTCTAATCACGTCTCTAGTGATCGAAGTTATGGGCTTCATAACCAAGTCTCCACGGACACGGCCGGTTCTCTCATTACCTCTCATAGCCGGTTCATATCGAACAAGTGGAAAACAACCAATCCTACCATTAAAAATACAATTCCCATCCCTAAACCTTGGCCGAGCACAAACACACAAGAACATGAGCCTAGGGATGTAATTCTTGTTCTTACAAGTCCGATGGGGATTATCTTCTTCGGGTATCAAATAATAATTTTCAAACTTTTGAGATAGGTAGAACCATTTTTCATCAATGAACACAAAGTCAAACAAATACTTAAACCTTGGATCATCAAGCAAATCCTTGTTAATCATGTCAACACACCACTTTAACCTAGACCTCTTGTTACCTTCAATGAGATATGGTTTGATGCTACTAGAGTGGCACCTAAGCAAACCTTTTTTTTCAAATACTTTTGAATCTTCCATTTGCTCATGTTAAGTTTGCTACACACATCCTCTATAGTCATTCTTTCCTTTAGAGGGATGTTGCGCAATGCTTTCAAATCAACAGGTATTGCCTTACGGCCAACTTTTCCCTTCTTAAGACTAGAAACCACAACCGGAACATTGTTTACAAGTTGTGTTTTACCTCGCTTCCAAACACGCTGAACTGACCGAATGTTAAGGCCAAATTGATCAGCAACAATTGTAGTATCTTTCTTGCCTAGTTTCTCATTCTTGCTTCTAGCCAACAAAGCTTGATAAACTTGTTTTCGGAGCTCTTCAGACATTTCTTTCCTTCGGTGGGGTTGTTCAACTTGTTCTTCCACGGTGGGGTTCTCCGTAGCATTTTCTGTTCAAAGAAAACAGACATTAGTAGGCACGGCATGTTCTATTGAAAAGGAAAAAACAAGCACATTCATCTATTAGTAGCCACTGCATGTTCTATAGAAAAGAATAAAAAACAAGCACATTCTTCTATTAGTCACGGCATGTTCATAATACTAATAGGCACGGCTTGTTCATAATACTAATAGGCACGACATGTTCTATTGAAAAGGAAAAAAACAAGCACATTCATCTATTAGTAGCCACTGCATGTTCTATAGAAAAGAATAAAAAACAAGCACATTCTTCTATTAGTCACGGCATGTTCATAATACTAATAGGCACGGCTTGTTCATAATACTAATAGGCACGGCATGTTCTAGATAAATAAACAAGCATGTTCTATTTATAGCCACTGCATATTCTAAATAACATGGAAAAAAAATAACGTGCAAAAAAAATCTACTAGCTCGGCAAAAATAACATTCTTCTAGTGGCTACGTACCAGCTAGGTTTTGTAGATAATCGAAATCGACTGCACCAAATTCATCTAGCGGCAAGTTTAAATCAAATCATGTGACAATAGGCCTTTTGATATGAGAAACGATTGAGAGGAAGAGATAGCACAGTAGCACATGGACAAGAGAAGAATAAGTAATACCATTGCCATGCTCCAATGGAGGGTCGTCATCTTCGGGGTCGTCCAGAGCAAAGCCAGCGTCACCGTCGTCATTGTCCTCTAAACGAACATTCAGATCAAAGGCAAAGAAAGAATCAGCCATTGCGCCATAGAAGAAGAACATGCTATAGTATATACAAAAGAGAAAAACATGCACAAGAGAAGAAGAAGAGGTACTACCGATGCCATGCTGGTGGATGCAGGATGAGAATCAAGGGGGGGCTAAAACAATGGAGATGTTGATTTGCATGAAGATTTAACGGTGATTTGAGGTTTTTGCTACAGTGTTTTTAATGGTAAATCCAGTCATTAGGGCCCCTGTAGATCCGCCGCTGATGCTCGTCATCTTCAGGCTCGTTCAGATCAAAGCCAGCGTTGCCGTCGTCACTTTCAGGCTCGTTGAGATCCAAGGGAACGTTGCCGTCATCATCGTCCTCTAAACGAACGTTAAGATCCAAGGCAAAGAATGAATCAGACATTGCGCCGGTGGAAGGAGAAAAGCTAAGCCATTCCTAGTACGCAAGCAAGGCAAGCAAGGAAGAAGTACTCCAAGCGTCGAACTGCGCGGCGTCTTAAATAGAATAAGCAGGACGACACTCCAAGCGTCGGACTGCACGGCTAAATTCGAATGCGTGAGCGCCAACACACGAGCAAACGAAAAAAAAAAACAACGAAAACGCGACTCAAAAGCGCCAACACGCGAACAAACAGCGGCCAAACGCGCCAACACGCAAGCAAAGAGCGGCCAAGCGCTCAAACGCACCAGCGCACAGTGCCATGCAAAAACACCAAAAACCATGCAAAAAAGTATCCCACGGGGCTCGAACGGTCGACCACCAGCCTCGTGAGCTGGAAACGTTGCCACTCGAACTACGCAAGATTATTGTAATGGTGACGCCCGCTGCGCTATTTAATAAGGACAAAGGAGGAAAAAACCCTAATTAATGACTCCTTGGTAAGAACAATCATGTCCTAAACGACTTCTAAATCCTATATGGAGGGAGTATAGACTTCTGCCTTACTGCCCATGGTGCCTTTTAAAAAAAGCAATCACTTCCCATTTAGCCCTGCATTACAGGGAGTAAAATGCTTCTCTGTATGCAAAGTCTGCCCGGGAGGCATTAGATGCAACCAAAAATAGATGCTTGACTCAATATAGACCCATGGTGAGAGTCCTTGCTATAGGCTCATGTGATTTGCAGTGATTCTGCGTTGGCGCTGGTTGAGTCATTATCAAGGTACACTTTGTGAAGTTATATTGTTTCCAATTTTTAGTGCGCTCACATTTACATTGTCTTTTGTTGCTCAAAAATGTAAACTTCCATATTTTCTGTATGACACTTCTATTCATAAAATTGGTGTGTGATGCCTCTTTGTTTGCCTCATGTAGTCTAATTGTCTTAGGTAAACTCACAGAATTTAGGAGAGGAGTACTCTGGTTTCCAGAAAATCCATGTGAGCCATCCATGAATAAACCAAACTATGATCCTTCGCCCTCGCGCGTGAGGGCGCGCGCCCTTTACTAGTACTCAATATAGAGCACCGACTTCCACCAAGATTTAATGCTTTGTGTTCTATAGCAAAAACCAAACATGTGTTGATTACTATTATGTGAGTTGAAAACAAAAATAATATAAATAATTCTCTAAAGAAACTTGGCACATTGATCGTAAAAAAAAAGATGTTGAATTGTCTTATCACGGTTACAAGGAAACATCTCTTTGTTGCATGTCATCTTTTAACCAAACTGCCAATGGTAAAATAACCACCTTATTTTTAAAGAAACTACAGTTTCAAACAAAACGAATGTAGTGAGCCACATTGAAGCACCCTGAATGCACCACCGTGCCTATAATGGTCTTGAGTGCCGTCGTCCAAACAATCTGTTAAGCCAATCTCAATCAAAGTTTTATGAGAGTTTTATGGATATTAAATAAACCGTAGCGGTAACCCATGAGGTGGCCCATAGCGGTGACTACAGCATCTCTGACACGGTTGTCCAATCCCAGCGTGAGAGCAGCCCTTGTGTGGTGACAACGGCATCTCAACACGGTTGTTCGATCTGGGTGTGAGGAGAGAAAGGAAAAGGTTCTTTCTTTGACGGCTTGAGGGCCGGCTTTTCTCAATTGAGAAAAAAAATTTAGGTTAAAGGAATTTGGTGGAGCTCATTTTTTCATCTAATCTTCTTTATTGCTTGTTATAAGGATAGAGGATTGAGTTTACTCAATTGGCTGGAGATACTCTTAACTCTGTCTTAGAAAACCTGTCCAATGCACCAACAATATACCGGGCCTGGCGTAGGAAACCGGTTGTCCCTAGGCTTAGCTTGCTCTGCTAATGTGGCAGCATAGAATCGGGTGCTATAATTTCTATGTTTATTTGTTTTTCAAAAGGGAAACACTAGCGCCCGGACGTCCGGACACGGCGTCCGTCCGCGCCTACTGCCTGCCCATGCGCCTGATGCGCCAATGGAAGGGACGCGTGCACCGTGCCTCCGCCTCCTACTTTGCCTAGGTGGGCTCCACAGCCCATGCATGCAGCTCCTGCCCATCCACCGGCACGCTACTGCTGCACATGTCCACGAGCTGCTGCTGCTGTTGTCACCGCGCGCTGCTACTGTCGCGCCTGCTGGCCCGGCCCCGCCTGCTGCTCATGTGGGGGCCACCGCGCCCGCTTCGCTTCCCGCACGCACGAGGGGACCACCTCCGTCTGCGTCCAATTACCGCGCCTGGTCATGCAACACTTACAACGTAAAGCATTTACTACAACATACGACCAAAACAAATAAAATATTTACAAACATATGCTTGCAACATAGGTGTATGGCCACCGCAACATATGCAACATCCAGATAAAACACTTGCAACATACATTTGAGACAACTGAAACATTTAAATCATATACTTGCAACACACGTGTATAGCTAGTGCAACATTATGCAATATCTAGATAAAACACTTGCAGCATACATTTAAAACAACTGAAACATTTGAAACATACACTCGCAACATACATATATAGCTATTGCAACATATGCAACACCCAGATAAAACACTTGCAACATACGTTTGAAACAGCTGAAACATTTGAAACATACATTGACAATATACGTGTATAGCCATTGCAACATATAGAGCATCCAGATGAAACATGCAATGCAACATCCAGATAAAACATACGGAGCTAGATGTCATTAAAATTTGGACCAGCACTCAGCTGCCATGCATATGTGGGCCCGAGCTCCTCTCACAAACAAGCAATCGGCCTGGCCAGCCCTGCAACTGGCTAAGCGCCTCGGTCAGCCAAAGCAGCAACGCTGCAGACAGCATGCCTAGGCGCAGACAACGCAGAGAGAGAAAAAGAGCAGCACGACACGCAGCAGCAGGCCTAGGCGCTACGGTGTAAGCAATAGAGGGCAGGCACAGCAAGGAGGCCTGTGGCCCTGGGCACGTGCGGCTAGGGGCTTGGCCAGCTGGTCCAGTCAGCAGCGGACGCAACAGGCAGGCAGTCCTCCTTCTGTGGTCACGCATATGCATGGCCCCCACACGCCGCATGCAACCTGAAACAGTGGCCGCATGCATTTTCAGGGTGCAATCATGCCTGACTGTAACTATGTGCCTCATTTTTTATTGGGCGTACACGCGCGGGTCCGGTCCTTAATGCCCTCAACCAAGCATTATCGTTTTAAATTAAATGGATATTCCTTCTAAACAATGAGTAACTTGCAATCCGTTTGCAATATCTTTCAACTTGTGACGAACGCCAAGTAAATATCCATGTTAGTATGGTTCGAACCTTTAAACCGTTATATGTAGCGCATATTCACATGTTTGAGAATTTTCGCATAACTTGTTTGGTAGCATTCTAACATCATAGTTTGGCCATGTTTTTTGGCCATTTTTTAATAATTGGCCATGCTATAATTTGGCTTGGTTATACTAATATCATGAACCAAGCACATTTAATAATTCCTTAAACAACAAATGATGGCATCCACTGAGTTGACCTTATTAGACAGCCGCTTCACAACGCTTTCTAAAATTTTCCATGCCGACGTGCCATACGCGCGCGGCGCCCAATATAACCTGCCATGCCGTTCAATTCAATCTCTGTTCCTTTGGGGATGACCCGCCACCCACCAGCGCACTGAAGCCGGGCGAGCTAGCGAGCTCCGTGCTGCCACGCCGCGGGACGGTGCGCGCTAGTGCTCGCTCCACCGATCCTCTCGGCGGACTCCGCCATCATGAGGTCAGACGCTGCTGGCCGCGCTTGCACGCTCCACGCCACCATATAAGCCGCAGCGCAGCGGCCATGAAGCCACACAAGTCATCCGAGAAGAGAAGCAAGCACTGCACCACACGAGCAGCGAGCGTGTAGAGGCAGGCAGCCAGCCAGCCAGTGGCAGTGGGAGTAGGAGACATCAAGACGATCGAGATGAGGGGCCTCCTGGTGCTCGCCCTGGTCGCGGCCGCCGCGTGCCTTGTGGCCGTCCGCGGCGCGGACGGCGCGGGCGAGTGCGGGGCGACGCCGCCGGACAGGATGGCGCTGAAGCTGGCGCCGTGCGCGTCCGCGGCGCAGAACCCCAGCTCCGCGCCGTCCAGCTCCTGCTGCAACGCGGTGCACAGCATCGGGAAGCAGAGTCCCAAGTGCCTCTGCGCCGTCATGCTGTCCAAAACGGCCAAGAGCGCTGGGATCAAGCCCGAGGTGGCCATCACCATCCCCAAGCGCTGCAACCTCGTCGACCGCCCCATCGGCTACAAGTGCGGGGGTAAGCAAAACAATGTCTGCTCCAATTGCCTCTTATTGCAGAATTGTCAGTCGTATTAGCAGAATGGATTGATCAAATGATCAATGAGTGTGTGATACTCCTATTTTTTACAGATTACACTCTGCCATGAGCTGCGAGAGCTACTTGCATTGAGCACGTGTTCATGATCCGTCGGAGTTAGCACGACGTCTGTGGGAAGTGACGGTGACGTGTCAGTGTATGTGTGTGTTGCCAGTAAACGAGACTTGTGATTACCATACATGTGGAACTCCAGTATGATATGGCTGGGTGTCTCACTAGATACGTATGTACTTGTACTCTCTTGTAGTCAGGTTCAGGGTGTTCCAGAGATGCTGTCCTGAATCCTCGAAATAAAACTTGTCTTCTTGGACAAATTTGGTTAAGAGAGCTGCTTGTGTCTGTGTGCACTCATTGTTTGGTTAATTTGTTATTTTTGCTGTTCGGCCATTTAATAAAAATAAATAAATTAGCACGAATTGAGAGTTGTTAGGTTATTTTGGTGAATCCTGCTTTGGAGTCTCCAACTCAATTTGCACTCACGTTTCTAGACGTTTCAAGTGGTAGTTTCTAGACGTTTCTAATTATAATGTAAAATCCTTCCTTAACTATAGAGAGATCTCGTGCTTGTCATATTTTGAGCCTGCTGATAGACAATAATGGCAGGTACAATATGGTTGGTGTTTTGGAGAAGTTAATTCACCTATAATACCTTATAATTTCGGACAAATTTTGAGTGCTTCAATACATTGTACCTCATGATGGAGGGAGCAGTAGGAAAATGGTTTTTGTTGAGGCGATTTTTTTCATTGCAGTTCATAAAAAATAGGCACCCATAGAAACCGAGGCTATGAACTGCTACTGAAGATATATTTCCACTGACGGTTTTCCTAAGGTTATTGCTGGTACAAATACCCGTACGAACACTGGAAATATAATTGCTTGTGATGTATGTCTGTTATGTTGTTATAGTTGACTGTGATGACTATTTAAATTTGAAATGTGATCAGAGTTTAATACTATATGACAGGAACATTTGAGTTTTAAAAATTATCTTTATATTATGTTATTTAGCTGACTCTAGAAGTTAATTAACATATATAGTTGTCTTACATAAACCGTCAGTGTAAATCGTTTACACATGCAGTTAGTTTAAGCCTACTCTGGGTGTAAATCATTTTACACTGACAACCAGATTAAGTCAAGCGCCGGTATGAATTAATTTGTATTAGCAATTCTCAAGCTGTCACCAATGAGAAAAAGTGGCACCAGTAGAAATTGTTTTCTGTACCAGTGAATTTCACTCTTACATTGCACTGTAGCTACTAACCATTGATTGGTGGATCTTACCGTTTGGTCGACCCTACGGCTAACTTCATCATGACGTTAGCAGGACCCGTACCACCCAGCATGCGCCCAATGCCTGCCACGCCCTCAATCCACCACATGTCAGAGGCCATTGTCATGCGGTCATGCCATGTGTTGCTCCCTAGACTTTTTTTTTCCTTAAAAAGCATTATCTAAAAATTTCTAGAAATGATTAGAACCTAATATATCTTTGGAAATACAAAATTATTTCATTTTTAACTCTAAAATTATGAAATCTGTATTAAAAACTTTACTAAAAATTGAGCGTTGCGCTAAGGTATGTTTAGTGCACTTTTTATCTTATATATTTGTATTTTTGGTTCTTTTTTATTTCTCTGTTGTAGCTTAAGACTGATATTTTCTTCCCTGTGTTAGAAACCTTAGATGAGCTCTCAGAGGAGGACCCTACTGATCCGATGTATGTAGAACAGTTGGACGACGATTTGTAAAAGTGTCATATCCCACCCACTGTAGAATCCTACTCCCTCTGATTTATAAGGCGTTTTTATTTTTTTGATTCATTACTTTTGCTATATATCTAGACATAAAGTATATCTAAGTACATAACACTAAACCAAAACATCTTATAATTTGGAATGGAGTGAGTATACAAGCACTATTGGAAACTGTATTTTTCATGTCTACTGTTTTTTTTTTTCTGTCGAGTACAAAAGAACTCACAAGGAAATTAACATCTAACCTGTGAGTCCACTTGCCTCCAGGGAAAATGAAATACCCCTGTAGGTTCTGATGGAGCACACAGGAAAATTGGTTCATAGGGTAATCAAATTAATTATTCTATGTGCTTTATGATTTTTCTGTCAAATTTGACACATGGGGTAATTAATGGTGCTGAAAATTTGGTTGCGCACGCATTATTCTTGATGGTTCGCACCTCGAAAGCCAAGAATCCCTTCAAAAGCCTTCTCCTTATCCTTCTTTTTTTTAGGAACGTTATCCCCTTCTCTCCCAATCCACCATCCGCCGCCACTCTCTCACATTTCTCCCCGACCCATGCTCAAGAACGCGGCGGCTCCTCCAACTCATGGGCGCCTCCGGCCGCATCCTCCTAGCCACCGTCGGTCGCGTCCTCATCGCCACCACCACCTCTTGCACACACGCCGCCGACTGCCTCCCAAGGATCCATGCCTCTCCCGCTGGCTCGAGCATATTTAACTTATATCCTTGACGAAAAAACAGTTAGCTTGACGGTTTCCTAAACCTGAGGACGCACAATTTTCTGTGAGCTTACCGTCAAAAAATTCCGTCAGAGATATCTTTATGTCAGAAAACTCATAGGCAAAAAGAATTTCTCTGTTGGGCTGTCCTTGATGAGATTTGCCTGTCACTTGCCCGACAAAATTTATTTCCGTGACAGTTTTTTCGGTTTCCTTGAAGATTTTTCAGCACACAGGGATAATGCGGTTTCCACTAGTGAGGATGCAAACTATATATGCTAGCTAGGGCGAGCTCGTGAAATGAGATGGGAATAGTATGAAAACGAGCTATTTCTGTTTTATGATCTGAAATGTGTACTAAATGATCCAATAAGCATACATTTGTATATACATACTAGTTTTTTTTCAGAATCATTGAGTGTACATCTGTACACCTTGTCCACCCTGCACTTCCCCTGGCAATGCACCACCGACACCTCAAGCACAGGCCGGTAACAAACAATTGGCCTGCTACGTTTTTCTTTGCTAGAATGAGCGCAGCCGCCGCACTTTGAGACGCAACATCAAAAAGTGGCGTCCACTGAAACGACCGACCGCGCACGCCGATCGGTTTACGCTGGCGCCCCATAGAGGCATGCCATGGCGTTCAGCCGTTCACACTCTGTTCCTTTGGGCCCAAAGCTACCTCACCACATCGAACCACCGGACCGCACTGAGCCGGCTGAGATGTGTGTGTGGCCGAGCTTGCACGACGCCACTGGCGGAGGCGCCTCGTGCTGCCACGCGCCCACGCCGCGTGATGGTGCGCGGCTAGTGCTCGCCGCACCGATCGTCGTCGCCGGCCATCACGAGGTCGGCTCATGGTCGCTACACCTACACGCTCGACCCCACCGCATAAGAAGCGGCCTGGTAGCCATGAAGGCACCGGCTTACACAGCTGCGCACAAATCACTAGGAGAAGCAAGCAAGGGGAAGGGGTGAGGTGACGATGAGGAGTCTCTTTGTGGTCGCTCTGCTCGTGGCCGCGGCCTGCCTCGCTGCGCCGAGGGGTGCCGACGGCGCGGGCGAGTGCGGGGCGACGCCGCCGGACACGATGGCGCTGAAGCTGGCGCCGTGCGCGTCGGCGGCGGAGGACCCCAGCTCCGCGCCGTCCAGCTCCTGCTGCCGCGCGGTGCACAGCATCGGGAAGCAGAGCCCCAAGTGCCTCTGCGCCGTCATGCTGTCCAACACCGCCAAGAGCGCCGGGATCAAGGCCGAGGTCGCCATCACCATTCCCAAACGCTGCAACCTCGTCGACCGCCCCGTCGGCTACAAGTGTGGAGGTAGGTAATTAAGGAAGAAACAAACTAATGTGTGATGTCTACAATAGTATCTCATTCTTGCTGATCTTCAATCTTTACTGTTTGCTCTGGTCGTTTATTCTGTGATTATCATGCATCAGCAGTATCAACAAGATGCAGTAACACTGAATGTGTGTCTGTCTGTGATTCTTCTTTTAATTCTTTACAGATTACACTCTTCCATGAGCTGTGAGGACTCCAGCCTCCAGGGGTTTGCTGCATGACATGCATGTTCGAGTTTCAGTGTATCACCAAAGCGTGAGCTCTTGTGTCGTGTCCGTGTCTGTCAGTCTCTGTGTGTTGCCCATAATAAACAAAGACGTGCGAGTACCACACATGTGGAACTCTAGTAGTATGATGTGTGTATCACTAGATACGTACTCATATAGTTGTGTTCAGGGTTCAGAGACATAGCCCTGCATATCCTGTCTTTCTGATAACATCGATTGAGAGATAGTAGATGTGCAATATAATTCATGTCTCCACCG
This sequence comes from Saccharum hybrid cultivar R570, assembly GCA_038087645.1. NCBI lineage: Eukaryota > Viridiplantae > Streptophyta > Magnoliopsida > Poales > Poaceae > Saccharum > Saccharum hybrid cultivar. The sequence goes on from JAQSUU010000542.1 coordinate 2,095,605, forward strand.
TTTGTCAACTGAAAAGCTTGATGCTCGACTATATAAGATTTATCCTTTAGATGATGAGAAATAAGAACATGCAATACAGACCTTGCAAAAGAAAATCAAGGCACGTACGTAAGCAACAAGAACAACAAGCAAGCACAGGAGCTCCTATACATGCTAGTGATCAAAAGTAAACAACAAGCTACACTAGCAAGCAACAACACCATTACAAGATAATGCAAGTAAATGGGGCTAATGTTAGGAAGGCGCAAACTAATGGGAGAAAGTGATGACGCGATGATTTTTCTCTCGAAGTTTGGTGGCTTGCAAACCGCCTCCTCCCTATTGAGGTGAGTCCAAGGATTGCCTCTCCTCTCTCTAGCTCCCAAGCCTGCAACCTCGGACTACCCCACAAGGTAGACTCCGACGTGAGCACTAGACTTGAGTCGGTCAATCAACAAGACACTTTCCATGCCTCCGATCAGCTAGAGTTGCTCTTCGCCTTCCTCTCGCAAGCACGAGCATAAAGAGCCCCAATTGAATCCTTCTCTAGAGTTATCACACAATCTCCTTGCGTGCTTCCACAGAGTTGCAGCCACTAAGTCATTTAGGTGGTAATGACCCTCCAAGAGTAACAAGCAGTGCTGCTTGCAAATCAATTTTCTAGTACCACTCAATCAATCTCTCAACAATCCACACTAGAGATGCTCTAACCTCACCACAAAGAGATATCAACTAAGTGTATGTGAGTGGAGGGCTAACCTTGGCTCTAAAAGGTGTGGCTATGATCCTTAGGCACTAGCAAGCCTCAAACACATGGCCACAACACCTATGTATTGAAGCCAAAGCCAAACTAACCGTTATGCAGCCCCGCCAGCAACCCAACGGCTCTGGCGGTCTAACCGACCCACCCGGTGGTTAGACCGCCCGACATTGGTCTTTTCTTTAGTCAAATTTGAAACTCCTTTTCTCTGATCTTTTATTTGGTGAAATCACTAGAAGATTCTGATGCTAATCTAAACCTTTTATAAAAGGTTCTAGCCCCCTCTGGAAAACTCTGGTGCATGACACATGGCATCATCGGAGAAAGAGCCGCTAATTTTTGAATTTCAAATTGTTTCAGTGTTCCTGCTCAGCACACCTTCACCCTGTGTGCGCATAAGCTTTGACTGTTTCCTGGAAACGATGGCACCGCCTCGAACCCGCGTTTTCCTTCCTCGGCATTGCAGACTTGCGGTGCTTCGCCCACCGCCCCCACCAGGGAGCTGGGACAACCGAGATTGGGGCATTGTCTCCCATTGGCAAGCTGTTTCCAGACAAGGAAATCTCTTGGAAAACAACAGGCCTCATTGCCCAAGCCCATCAAGGTGTAGCCGCGTGCCGACGTGCCGTGCCATGCCATTCCTGGTATCCTCTTTCACGGCCTCACCGAATTCCGGGTGCTCCAACCATGGCTCGGAAAGTTAAAAGTACAGGGAGGGTGCAGACACGTACGTGCGCAAGAAATTACAGTGCAATCTTGCTGTCAAAAACTAACAATAATAATCCACTTTCTAAACTGTACAATTGTACATACCTGTGTCTAGAATGTCAAAATCCAAGCTCTTACCATGCATTTCAACAACCAACAAGCTAAGAGTAGCCCGATCTGAGCCTTGTGCGCGCGACGCACGCATTCCCGCCATGACCTGAGCTTGCACAACTCTACTGGATGACACGTACGGATTCGCGAAGTGTCCCCCAAACAGATAGTGTTCGACCAATTTGGGCCTCCCGCCATCATGGGCATGGCTTCTGTGTTCTCCATCAACGCTCGACGCTACATAAGCAGCAACAGCTTAGCAAGTTAGCATGCCATTTCAGCCACAAGAAGACACACGGATAGTTAGAGAGAACTAGCCTGACGACGGTGCAGGCAACGATCGACGAGGAGAGGAGATTGAAGACATCGAGACGACAATGGCAATGAGGTCCCTCTTCGTCCTCGCTCAGGTCCTGGCCGGCCCCGCAGTCCTGGTCACGCCGCGTGGCGCGGACGGCTCCGGCGCCGGCGCCGGTAGTGGCGAGTGCGGATCGACGAGGCCGGACCCGGACCACCTGGCGCTGAAGCTCGCGCCGTGCGCGTCGGCGGCGGAGGACCCGGAGGCCGCGCCGTCGGGCAGCTGCTGCCCGGCGGTGCGGGACGTCGGGCGGCGGCACAGCCCGGAGTGCCTCTGCGCGCTGCTGCTCTCCGACGTCGTGAAGCACTCCGGCGTCGACCTGGAGGCGGTCATCACCATCCCCAAGCGCTGCAACATTGCGAGCCGCCCCGTCGGGTACAAGTGCGGCGGTGCATATTCGTTTCGTAGTTTCGTGCAACAACTGGTACATTGTATTCTGCTATACTATGAATTTGGTGGTAGAAAAAGTGAACGATCGGTTCTTGTTTTCATTTTGCAGAGTACACGCTTCCCGGTCTGCACGATTGATGGGCTTATTACTTAGGTTGTGCCACTGAAGCTGCTGGTGTTCTACGGCGTACGAATAAATGACACTAGCTAGCAAAGAACTCTTTAAGCATGCATGTGACAATATGTAGTATATACGGTGAAATACCGAAAATGGTGTGCTTGCATTGTCAGCTTGTGTTTATGTTGTCAGAGGTGTGTGATTCTCCTATTGGCCTTGGTGGCATTTGTTAATGCCGTTTCCTTATTTGCAGGCATCGGTATGGAAAACCTCCGCCCTTCATCCTATCTTCTGCTGTGTATAACATGGTGTATGGTAGTCGATGCTTTAAAGACTTTTGTTGGTGTTGTTTTATGATGGCTTTTTCTCGCGCCTGGTTTTTTTTCTTATGTGTAAGTTGTGATTTTATACTGTGCTCCTTATCTATTAATACATGTCTGGTATATTTTTGGCAGTTGCTTTTTAAAAAATATTGTCAAAGGCTAAAGAACTGTTGCTCAGTCTCTAAATATAATATAACATATGTCAACTCTATTCGACGAACAATATTTTTCAAGTTGATCCATAAAACTTAAATAATGATATGATAGACTAAAGAAATTAAACAATAGTACCATGAACATAAACGATATTATACAAAAGTTATTATTAATTGGTACGCTATTTATCTACAAACTAGGAAGCACGTGCATGTGTATTAGGTGCATATAGACGAACAAGGAAGCGTGTATGTATTACGAGCATGATTTTAGTGATACATGTGCATAACATGAATGAATTTAAAGATCGACGTCCTCATGTCCACGCATCCATGCATACTGGTGGGAGGTAGTCACCTTGAATCTACGGCGTCCTAAACAAAACAAAAGAAATAGCGTACTCTTGTTGTTTATGTTTTTAATATATTTCAGTAGAGATCAGCCTTCGATCCCTCCTATTTTCTAAAAAAAATAATAAGAAAAGAACGGACATGCGGACTAGTCCAGGTCAAACCTTACAAAAAAGCCTTACAAAAACCCGGCCTTTTATAGGATTGTGATTATTATAGGTAGAAATTGTTCTTCCTAGCTTCTTTAAAATCCAGAATCGTGATTATATTGTTGGCAAATCGATACACAAATTCATGAAAATCCAGAGGCTATGAAGTCCATACAATATATATACTCCTAACACCCGTAAAGTCCATCTCATATACTACTCTCGGTCAGTTTCATCGTTTTCCAAATCAAAACTGAATTTAGAGTCCATGAAAGAGAATATACACACATATTATATATATTATATATATACAAACAAACCAAATGAAATCCATATATACACACGATGAGGTCAATCATTCCACGCCCATTACCCACCCAAACCCTCGCGCGCGAGCGCCCCAATAGCATGGCACCGCCGCGCGAGCTGCCGGAGTTGAACGACGATCTCACTGTGGAGATCCTCCTCCGCGTCGGCCCGGACGAGCCCGCACGCCTCTTCCGCGTTTCCCTTGCCTACAAGCACTGGCACCGCATCCTCTCCAACCACGGCTTCCTCCGCAGCTACCGTGCCTTCCACCAATGCCCTCCTCCTCCACTGCTCGGCTTCTTCTACAACCTCGATTTCCCGGGGGCCTTCTCTTCCTTCGTCGCCACCACGCCAGAAGCCTTCATGCTCCCCCTCCGCGGGTTCAACGACCGCCGCGTCTCGTGGGCCCTCGACAGCCGCCACGGCCGCGTTCTCTTCAAGAAGACGGGCGGCAGCAGCAGGGGCCTCGTCGTGTGGGACCCAATCTCCGATGTCTCTTTATATTGGTGAAAGAAGTTTCTTTGCCGAGCGTAAAAAAAATACTCGGCAAAGGCTTCTTTGCCGAGTGCCAAAGTAAAACACTCGGCAAAGCAATTTTTCAAACCATGTTTTGGTGCCCTAAACAAATTCAAATAAAAAAATTTTCAACTACAAAGTTTCATAACTTCTCATGATCTACAAACTTTATATTGGTCATTTCTTCATTCGACAAAGTAATAATTACGTTGTTCACAAAATTTATATGTCTCTCATGTAGTTTCATGAAACTACAAGAGAGATATATAAGATTTGTGAACAATGTTAGCACCATAATTTCGGATGGAAAAACTTCCTAAATGAAGTTTGTAGATCTCGAAAGGTTATGAAACATTGTAGTCGAGCACTTTTTAATTTGAATTCATCTTGTCATGCAAATCTACGTTTGAAATTCAAAATTTTAAAATTTTAAAATTCGAATTTTTCAAAAGACCTCAGATGGAAAAACTTCCTAAATGAAGTTTGTAGATCTCAAAAAGTTACGAAACATTGTAGTTGACCACTTTTTCATTTGAATTCATCTTGTCATGCAAAACTACGTTTGAAATTCAAAATTTTAAAATTCGAATTTTTCAAAAGACCTCGGATAGAAAAATTTCCTAAATAAAGTTTATAGATCTCGAAAAGTTATGAAACATTGTAGTTGACCACTTTTTCATTTGAATTAATCTTGTCATGCAAAACTACGTTTGAAATTCAAAATTTTAAAATTTGAATTTTTCAAAAGACCTCGGATGGAAAAACTTTCTATATGAAAAATGTAGTGCTCGAAAAGTTATGAAACTTTGTAGTTGACAACTTTTTATTTGAATTCGTTTAGGGCCTCAAACAATCAATTTTCACTTGATTTAGTATAATATTTGAGTAACCGAAACGATATATAGACGTATGTGAGTGTGTAGTGCAGGTGTCAGAGGAGGTATCGCGTGAGGAAGAGGTCACGAGTTCGAATCCCGCCGACCGCGTAGCCGCGAATTTTGCACGAAAAATGCCGCGACTCGCGTGAGGGAGACGGGCGGGCGCTGGCCAGTGGGCCCCTCCCCCGATTAAAATTTTTTTTTCAGATTTTTTCGCATTTTTTTATTTCACGCTTTGCCGAGCGTCGGGCTCTCGGCAAAGGCTTTGCGTTGCTTTTATGTGGTGCTTGAGCAGCCTATTGGTGTGCAAACCATTGATGAGCAACGTGCATTTGAACATGATGACACCACTTACAAGGCTGCTTTGTTGAGCATTATTGGGGATTCTCTCATTGATGCATATGTGCAGCTTCCGACTGGTAAGGCTATGTGGGATGCACTTGAGACCCGTTATGGCATTTCTAACACCGGTTCTAAGTTGTACGTCATGGAGCAGTTCCATGACTATCGGATGGTTGAGGGTCGTCCGGTAGTCGAACATGCCTATGAAATACAGGCACTAGTGAAGGAACTTGAGCTATTTGGGTGTGCACTTCCTGATAAGTTTGTGGTAGGATGCATGATTGCAAAGCTGCCACCTTCTTAGACTGATTTTACAACTTCTCTGAAACACAAGAGGCAAGAGTTTAGCACTGCTGAGCTTGTTAGGACTCTAGATGTTGAGGACAAGGCTAGAGCAAAAGATGTCAAAGGCAAGAAAGTCGTTGAGGGGAGTTCTAGCGCACATGTGGTGCAAAAGAACCGTCCCAAATCACAGAAAAAGAAATTTCAGCAATAGCTTAAGCAGAAGCCCACCACACCCTTCAAGAAGGGTAAGAAAATAAAGGAAAAGATGAATTGTTTCACCTGTGGTAAGACTGGGCACTTTTCTAGGGAGTGCCCTGAGGTTAAGTGGAAGCCTCCTTCACCACAGAAGTCAGCCAACACTGTTGAGATTGAGATAGCTACATTTAGGTATGGTAAATTTTTGCCTTCTGTATTTTCAGTTTGTTATTCACCTGATTGGTGGGTTAATACCAGTGTAAATATTGTGTGTTGATATTTTCTTGTTTTCTTTTTATCAGGCCGGGTGGGCTGGCTCCTTGTTGATGGGGAACGGGACGCGTGCGGCTATTCGTGATGTTGGTACGGTCGATCTGAAGTTCACTTCGAAAAAGATCATGCAACTCAAGAACATGTATCATGTCCCCTCAATAAAGAAGAACTTGATTAGTGGCTTCTTATTGTGTCGTGATGGCTTTAAATCAGTGTTTGAATCAAACAAGTGTGTTGTTTCTAAATTTAGAACTTTTATTGGCAAGGGCTATAAGAGCGGAGGCTTGTTCCGCTTGTCTTTGGTTAACACTTATTTTAAGTCTAGGAACCTTGTGGTGAATAATGTTGAGACTAATATTTGGCATTTGAGATTATGTCATGTTAATGTTGGTTGCATGTCCCGCTTAGCTCGTTTAAATTTAATTCTTAAATTTGATGTGGTCAAAGGTTCAAAGTGCCATGTGTATGTTGAAGCGAAGCAACCTCGTAAGCCTCACAAGACTGTTGTGGCAAGGGAGTTGGCACCTCTTGAATTAATTTATTCTGATATCTGTGAGATGAATGGAATTTTGACTAAAGGTGGTAAGAGATATTTTATTACTTTTATAGATGATTGCACTCGATTTTGCTATGTATATCTAATGAGAACTAAAGATTAAGGATTGCATTATTTTAAAATCTATAAAGCTGAGGTAGAGAATCAACTTGAGAAGAAAATCAAACGGTTGAGGTCTAATCGCGAGGGTGAGTATTTTTCTAATGAATTTTCTGAGTTTTGCACGGTGCACGGAATAATTCATGAGAGGACGCCACCATACTTACCACAGTCCAATGGGATTGCTGAGAGAAAGAATCGCACTCTAACTAATTTGGTGAATGCCATGTTGAAGACTGCAGGTTTATCTAAGGAATGGTGAGATGAGGCTATATTGACAGCAAGTCATGTCCTAAATAGAGTGCCCATAAAGAACAAAGAAATTACAACATTTGAGGAATGAGAGAAAAAGAGATTAAATCTCTTTTACCTGCGAACTTAGGGTTGTTTGCAAAAGTGAATGTGACAATAAACAAAAAGCGAAAGCTTGGACCAAAAACTGTACATTGTGTTTTCCTTGGCTATGCCATACACAATGTGGGCTATAGATTTTTAATAATAAATTCTAGTGTTCCTGAGATGGCTGTTGATACAATCATGGAATCTAGAGACGCAATATTTTTTGAAGATGAATTTCCCATGAAAAATAATACACCTAGCATGTCTAGTCATGATTCTATTTCTATCCCTGAATCTCATGAACCGGTTATACACGCTGATGATGAAACCCTTGAAGAAATTCCTGAGGAGGATAATAATATAGTCGCTCGAAAGAGTAAGAGATGGAGGGTTGCAAAATCCTTTAGTGAAGACTTTATTATATACCTCGTGGAAGACACTCCCACAACCATTGCTGAGGCATATTCCTCTCTTGACGCTGACTTGTGGAAGGAAGCGGTGCAAAGTGAGATGGATTCTATTATGTCAAATGGGACTTGGGAAGTGGTTGATCGTCCTTATGGATGTAAACCTGTGGGGTGTAAATGAGTGTTCAAAAAGAAGATGAGGCCTGATAGTACTGTTGAGAAGTATAACGTAAGGCTAGTAGCTAAGGGCTATACACAGAAGAAATGAGAAGATTATTTTGGTACTTACTCACTAGTTGCCCGATTGACGACCATTCGTGTGTTGTTATCCTTGGCTATCTCATATGGTCTTCTCATTCATCAGATGGATGTTAAGACAACTTTCTTGAATAGAGAGCTTGAGGAATAGATCTATATGGATCAGCCTGATGGATTTATTGCAAAAGCTCAAGAGGGTAAGGTTTGTAAGCTGCTAAAATCCTTATACGGCCTAAACCAAGCTCCTAAGCAGTGGCATGAGAAATTTGATAAAACTTTAACATCGGTCGGCTTTGTAGTGAATGAAGTTGATAAATATGTATATTATCAGTTTGGTGGAGGTAATGGTGTCATTTTGTGCTTGTATGTGGATGATATTTTAATCTTTGGAAATAATGTTGAAGTGATTAAAGAAGTGAAAGATTTTCTGTCAAATAATTTTGAGATGAAAGACTTAGGTGAGGCTGATGTTATTTTTAACATTAAGCTATTGAGAGAAGAAGGAAATGATAGGGTTACTCTTGTGCAGTCCCACTATGTGAAAAAGGTGTTAAACCATTTTGAGTACAATGATTGTGCACCGGCTCTAACTCCTTATGACCCAAGTGTGATATTGAGGAAAAATCATTGAATTTTAAGAGATCAATTGAGATATTCACAAATAATTGGTTCTCTCATGTATTTGGCTAGCGCCACTAGGCCTGATATCTCGTTTGCTTTGAGTAAGATAAGCTGGTTTGTGTCAAATCTAGGAGATACTCACTGGAGTGCTCTTGAGAGAGTATTGCACTATTTGAAAGGTACAATGAGTTATGGTATTCACTTTACCGGGTATCCAAGGGTACTAGAAGGTTATTGTGATGCTAATTGGATTTCTAATGCTGATGAGCTGTATGCCACAAGCGGATACGCGTTCCTGCTTGGAGGTGGCGTTGTTTCCTAGAAGTCTTGCAAGCAGACTGTCTTAACGAAGTCTACAATGGAAGCAAAACTGACAACATTGGATACCGCTGGCACTGAAGCCGAGTGGCTTCGTGAACTCCTTATGGATTTACCGGTTGTGAAGAAACCTATACCGGCTATTTCCATGAACTGTGACAACCAAACTGTGATAACAAAGGTGAATAGTTCTAGGGACAACATGAAGTCTACAAGGCATGTGAAAAAGCGTCTAAAGACTGTCAGAAAATTGAGAAACTCCGGAGTAATTTTATTGGACTATATCCATACATCTAAGAATCTAGCAGATCAGTTCACAAAGGGCCTGTCACATAATGTGATAGAAGTTGCATCGAGGGAGTTGGACTTGAGACCCACTTGAAGTTATTCCATAGTGCTAACCTATCCTATGTAATCAGAGATCTCGTGAATTAGGATGGTGAAACAAGCTAGTGGATGACTGAGGGAGAGATTCCTTAGAATTAAGTCTAGCTCATTTGAGATGTAGCATCTCTCCAATACTGTAAGGCAGGTTGATTAAGTTCTTAATGTGATCCGAGTGACTTGGTTAAGCAGGGATGTTGTCCTACAGAACATTCTATAAGGCACACACCTATATGAGTTCGATTGTTAGTCACAATCTATGAGATGCGGCTAGATACTCATGAAAAGGCCAAGAAGTATGACTTATATGCTTCAAAATAGAGGGGATGCTCTTTGCAGCCTAGTATCAGTTAAGAGTTCTAGTGAAACTTATCTCACATAAAACTGTCAATTCAAGGCTTTATCCATTGATCAGTTGTGGCTGAGTGTAGCTATTATTCTAGATGGATGTTCAACTTAATAGTCTCCAATGAAACACTGGTATATAAAAGGATTGTGGTTCTGAGACCTATCTGCATCGAACCCTAGAGTTTGATGGGATTGTTAGATATAATATGGGCTTAGCCCATTAAATATTTAATAAATCAAATAAAACTCTATAGTCCGAATAATACACATTAAATGGTTTAGTCCCGTACGGTATTTTAACTGAAGGTTAACTCAACTTAATTGGTTGGTCTTTGACCGGTTACTTTGAGAAGTTGAGATAAGGATAGCAGGTTGCCACACATGTGCGCGCCGCCACCGCCGCTGCCCGGCCCTGGGCATGGCGAGGCAGGCAGGCGGTGAGTGGACGGACGGGCGTGGCTTTAATTTTTCCACTCAATTTCCATCATGAGGGAGTTACCAAAATTGGTGACCTTGATTGCAGGGAGTTTCTCCTGTAACGCCTCTCTGACTCCTCCTTGCATCCTTGCCGACACAGGCTACTCGTCTCCTCTCCCCTTACCTATATATACAGAGAATTACACTTTCAGTTGATTTTTTTCCTAGAGACACATCACATATTTAGCAGCGTGAGAGTTTCCTTGTTCTATCTCCTGCACGCACACGAGATGAAAGAGTAGAGTCTCCAGAACGTCTCTGTCCAGTGAGTTCACCTGCTCGGGTGAAAGGCGGTCATCACATTTTTAGGAAGTATCCAGCAGAGATGGCACGACTACTCGCTCGATCCACTCCCTGTTCCCGTGAAGGGTCGAGATGGTAGACTAGAGAGGGGGTGAATAGTCCTTTCTAAAACTTAAACTTGTTGGCTAACTGAAACAAATGCGGAATTAAACTTATCAGTCTAGCCAAGACTACACCCCTCTATCTAGGTTCTCTAGCACCTTGCAAGGATCCTAATTAAGCAACTAAGGTGCTAAGCTTATCAAGAGCTCACCTAATTAATTCTAGAGCAAGGTCACATAAACCTATGCACTACTACTTTGCCAATCAAGAGAGCTCCTACACAACTAGTGAAGCAAAAGCACAAAGCTCCTAAGCTCACTAGTAATGCTCAATAACAAGGCAACCAATACCAAATTAGAGAGCACAAATTACTTAGCTACACAAACTAAGCAATGTGACTAACAAGATTACACAAACCAAATTAGCCATGCAAGGGGAGGCTTCTAGCTACACAAGCAAGAAGATAACTAGCAAGCTACACAAGCAAACTAGTCATGAGAGCAACTACACAAGCACAAGTATATATGAAAGTAAATACAAGCTTGTGTTGCACGAAGGCAAACCACCGAGAAGATGAAGAACAATGTTGACACGGTGATTTTTCTCCCGAGGTTCACTTGGTTGCCACCAAGCTATGTCCCCGTTGTGTCGACCAACACTTCATGGTTTGGCGGCTAATCGGTATCACACACCGAGCCTCTCAAAAGACGCCGCAAGAACCCACCATCAAGTGTGATAGCTCAATGACACGCTCAACTAGAGTTGCTCTTCGTGATCCCCACGGGGTGAGCACAATCCCTCTCACAAAGCTTCTCCGGAGCCTCGCACAATCTTATTGCAAGCTTCAACGGAGCAACAAGCCACCAAGTCATCTAGGAGGTGGCAACCTCCAAGAGTAACAAGCACCACCGGCTTGCAACACGATCACCTAATGCCACTTGATGCAACCTCACGATGCAATCACACTAGAATCGCTCTCTCACTCGATCCGATGAACACTATCAAGCATGAGTGAGTTAGAGGGCTCCCAAGCACTACCACATAAGCCACCAAGACTATAGTGTGCTCAGCAACCAGTTTAAGGCCGGCCACCACTTCTATTTATAGCCCCAAGGGCTAAACTAGCTGTTGCAACATACTCGGGGGCACCGGACGCTTCGGTGCCTAGGCATCGGACGCAGCCTCCAGCATCCGGTGCTCCCTGGTCGTCCACGTGTCACTCTTCATTCAACTGCAGCCACCAGATCTCAACGATCGACCCAGCACGTGCTCAGTTAAGTTCACACCGAACGCTTTGGTGCACTTCATCGGACACACCACACCACGGCGTCTGATGCGGTCCAGTAAGCTCCCTGAGCTCGGAAACGCGCATCGGACACGTCCAACGCCTCACCATCGAACACGCCACCACGTTCGGTGCTCTCCAGCGCTTCTGCCATGCGCCATGTCAGCAGGCACCGGACGATCAACAGTGATCACCCGACGTCTGGTGTGACACCGTCGGACACGCCGGTGCAGCCTTCCAACTGCGCAGCACCAGGGTTAGCCACCGGACATGTCCGGTGACTTCGGAGCCAGTGTCCGGTGCAGCATCCGACGAGTCCCGTGACTTCGCCTCCTTTTCTTGCCTCCGATGCAATAGAAAATAAGCGTTTCATTTCCACGAAAGCGCCGAATCCCGCCTCGCAAGCTCGGTAGGAGGGAGAGATGAACCCCAAACCCCTCTCTACCACTCAAACTCCACCTCCTTTGCAAATGTGCTAACACCACAATGTGTATATCACTATGTGCAAGTGTGTTAGCTTTTTCTCAATCATTTTTCCAAAGGAGTTAACCACTCAACTTGTCACGCCACTCGGTTCTAGCAACAATGCAAAGTTAGATCACTCGAGTGGCACTAGATGACCGATATGCAAACAAGTTTGCCCCTCTTAATAGTACGGCCATCTATCCTAAACTCGGTCATGCACTTCTCTACACAACCTTTGACCGATGAAATGAAATGCCCTAGGATTATACCTTTGCCTTGCACATTCCATTTCATCTCCTCCGATGTTGATGCAACACATGCACCAACCAATCACCAAATGATATGATCCGCTTTATATCATCACGTGGCCGTATTGGTTCATCGATCTTGACCTCACTTGCTCTTCACCGTTGCCTCGATCCATCGGCGCCAAGTGTTGCCCAAGCTTCACCGTCACATGCGGTCCCTCACTTCAAAGCCTCCGACTTGCCCTTCACGCTTGCAACCGGTCCATCGAGCCAAGTCATGCCTTGATCTTCTCCACCTTGATCACATGACTCAATGTCATGTCTCATATGCAATGAGCTCCATCATGACACCATTACCTATGGACTAATTCCCTGTGTATCTCACATAAACACAATTAGTCCACATAAGGTTGTCACTCAATTACCAAAACCAAACGAGGACCTTTCATCCCGGCGTTGGCGCAAGGTGTTGAACGTCTTCCTCCTGGTGACGCGGTCTTCATGGCATCCTCTCTGCACAGCACCAATCGGGACGGCTACAACGACAAAGCACCATGTCGCTTTTCGGGTGCTTCTGGCTCTGCTGCAGGGTATAATCTTGTTAACCATCTTGTTCTTTCAATTGTCTCGTTCATGACCTTGCTAATAACAATGTTTTGCTTGGACAATATCATGAGGAATACCTTGCTGGTTAACACTATATTGATATGCATGATGTTTTATCTGAACAAGCACATATATGATATCATGATCATTTTGATTAAATTATTTTTATAGATTAAATTAAACATGAATTTGCCTAAATTTCTAACAGATCGAAGAAAGGAAAATTGAGTTCCTCGATTGTGAAGAAAGGAAAACTGAGTTCCTCGTTCGCGCAAACGCACCAAGCTGAGGCACCACTCATCACGGTCAATGCCGCTCTGCCGCTGCCTACGCTCAGCCCTGGTGCGGCCGCCCCACACCGCATCCAACGCGTCGCCCTACGACGGCCGTGGCCACGCCACCCACCCACCCTGCCACTGCTGATGTGCCGCCCCACATGCGGCTGACGCGCGACGACGAGGCAGGCCGCGGGACCGGCATCAACGATGTGGCAAACCACAGGCACGGCTGCATGGTGACCAGAGCTCAGCTGCGAGCCTGCTCCGGGGGCATTGGGCGAAGGATGCGAGAGATGGAGGCAGAAGGCAAGAAGACTTGTGCGTCGTTGTGCAGAAGATAAGAAGAGAGAATATGGTGCGACAGTGCCTCAATGGGTAGAAATAAGAGAGAAAAGATTAAAAAAGTGAAAGAAACCTGTACAGTGGAGATAGGAGAGAAATAAGAAATATTAAAAAAGAAAAAGAAAAAAATAGAAGGGTATTATAAATATTTCATCATCTTATCTAACAGGAGAAACTGTTTTACCAAAACAACAACAACAACTCCACCTCTGAAGCTGCTCCTTCAGAGGAGCCAGAGCCCGAGCCATTTTTGGTGGAGTCGAAGCTTTGCCAAACAGGCCGTAAGTAAGAAAAATAAAATAACAAAAAATAGACATTTTTATGTTTTTATTTACTACTCCATCCGTTTCGAATTATAAGTCGCTTTGACTTTTTTGTTCATCCATTTTGCTATGTATCTAGACATATTATTTATCTAGATGCATAGCAAAATGGATGTACCAAAAAAAGTCAAAGCGACTTATAATTTGGAACAGAGAGAGTATAGAAGAAGCTATTTTGCTAAACATTTTTTAAAACGACTCCAGATTTGCTAATGGAGCTGCTCCACCAACTAAACCAGTAAAATAGAGTTGTACCAAACACATCCTAACTGTACCTTCTACTCATATTTGCATTAGTGTTTAGTATATCAGCATAAATATGTGTTTACTTGTAAGATTTTTCTTCGAAATAAGATTTCTTTTAACATAGCTAGCTTAGTGCGTGAAAAAACATTAATCAATTAAGTATTTACATTGCACTGAACAATTGACAACATTGGGTATAGATATAGATAATACAAACTTAATTTTGTGCCCGCTCCCGCGGTAATGCGACTGGTCACACCCTCAACGTACAACATGGCAGGGTGTCGCGGTGGACAGCGCTTGCGCAGCTCACCCGCTCGCCCCTTGCTCGACGGGCGGGCACAGCAAGGCTTGCACGGCGGCCGGCGACGGCGTAGCGGCTCGCGGCCAGGCCCTCAACAGGCGGCACGACAGGGCCCGTGTAATGGGCGGGGTTGCATCGAGTTGCAAGTGTGTCGGAGCTTCGCGTTGTCGTCACGCTCGAACTCCTCATCGGTGCGGCCCACGCCCGCGCTCCTCCTCGCCGATGCAGCCCGCGCCCGTGCTCCTCCTCGTCTCGGTGTCCGCCGCCATTAGGTGGCTCCGCATGCTCGCTTCCGCCATGCTTCCTTGATTTATGTCTCGGTACGTTTCTATTCGATTCGGTCTAGTTGTCCATGGCTTCGATTTGGTCTCAATCTAGTTCTCCATGGTGGTTTTGATTTGGTCTCAGCTTGATCTGTGCTTTGTTTTGATCTCAATCTGGTGCAGGGTCACCTAAATTTGGTTGTCTACATCTCATGTAACTAATTTGGAAAAGTCCTTGGTTCGTGGTCGTCTCCAACTCTGCCGACGAACTAACAACAACATAAGCCCGTGTCAGTCTCCAACTCTGCCAATGAACTAACACCAGAAAATGTGATCGTGAATGTGGAAGCGCTAGACCAAATCAAAAAAGGAAGAAATTTTGCCTCTTTAGTATTAAGATTAAGAATAGAATAGATACTTGACGCGTGTGCTTACTTGACGCGCGTGGCCCAACCCAATAGCTATTCGTCCTTAGCCTAGCCACGATACTCAGTGGACAGGGTCTAGGGTCTATTTACTTGGCCTGGCCTAGCTACCTATTGGGCCTTAGCCCAACCCGTGACACTTAGCGGATAGGATCTCGATAGTGAAACACAAACTTAACTTGGCATGAGCCCGGCCCAATGTAGTCCGTGTAACAATTGTGGGCATGATTTTTTTGACGTAGCCCAAGAAATGCCCAAGTCTATTTAGACTTTTGGAGCCCCTGGTGTTATGAGTTTGTTTTGTATGCCACCGTCATTCGAGTATGGCTGGAATGACACTCAGGATCAAACAATTGAAACCATCTTAGGCCTTGTTTGGACACATGTATATCCACCTCAATCCACATGTGTTGAAGTGGAAGCATCCAAACAAGGCCTTAAGAAGTTCATAAATGCATAGAATGATTTATATTGTGTTTGGTTCAGTTTTTAAAAAGTGATTCTACTGCCAAAAAGCGTAATGTTATTTTTTCTAGAACCTGTTGTATTTACATAATACAATATTTGCAGTATCTTAAATCCTATTTTTTGCTTTTAATACAATGATACGTAAGTCTTTTAAGTTTTCCTCAAGAGAAAGATAAACGATATTGCTAGAAAGTTGTATTGGATGTTCGAGAGCTTCCAACTTTTCCGAGGACAAAGGAGCCCATCCTTGTATTTTCCTTCGGGGTCAGGTGCAAGTGCAAAAGACCCCGTTTACGCTGGTCCTCCGTACTCCATGGCACAGCGGCCGGCAACTTGTCCCCTTCTTCCACCTCACGTTGCCACTCCTGGGCTTCTCACCCAACAAGCCTCGAGGCCCAAATGCATTTCAGCCGTCCATCACAAGCGTACGCAAGCACAACTCCACAGCAAGTCCGCGGCGGGTTCTCTCCAGCTCCTCCTTCCTATCTTGTCCGCTACCCCCGCCCGCGGTTGGGTCGTGTCGTGTCCCCACCTCGTCTTCGTTCTGCTCCTACCAATTCGGCAATTCCACTCCCCCAGCCATCCGCCCAACCATGGCGGCAACGGCTCTGCTGCTTCCCAGCCTCGCGGCGCCGACGGCAACGCAGCGCCGCACCCACAGCTCGCTGCAGCCGTCGCAGCTCCAGCGCGGCTCCCTCGCCTGTTGCTCTCGGTCCCTCCGGCCTCCGCGGCGGCGGCCGCGGCTCGCGGTGCCGGCCGTGCAAGAGACGAAGGAGGGGGAGGCGAAGACGGCCGAGGAGATCACCGAGAAGTACGGGCTCGAGTTCGGCCTCTGGAAAGTAAGCGGGGGACACCGAGGCAGGCAGCCACCCCCTTTCAGGTTTCAGCCTCCGTCCGAAGCACATGTGAGCTGAGCGAGTTGTGTTGCGCTCTGCGTGGCTGCAGGTGTTCAGCTCCAAGGACGAAGAGGAAGGAGGCGAGGGGAAGAAGTCGCGGACGGACCAGGCCAAGGAGCTGCTGGCCAAGTACGGCGGCGCGTACCTGGCCACCTCCATCTCGCTCTCCATCGTCTCCTTCACCCTCTGCTACCTCCTCATCAGCGCCGGCGTCGACGTGCAGGAGCTGCTCGCCAAGGTGAGCTGCTGCCTCAGGCCAGCTGTGCAATCGCCTCACCAACTGTGCCCTCGGCTCACAATTCAGGCAACGAATGGTCCTTGTGCGTTGCATTGCAGGTCGGATTCGTGACAGGAGAAACGGGAGGGAAGGTCGGGACCTTCGCGTTGGCCTACGCCGCGCACAAGGCCGCGTCGCCGATCAGGTTCCCGCCGACGGTGGCGCTGACGCCGGTGGTGGCCAGCTGGATTGGCAAGATCAGGAAGGGCGGCGACTGATGCGCCACCACTCAAGTACAGCTCTCACTGAATCATGTAGTCTACGCAAATAGCTATATATAAGCTTGTATAGGTGTGTTCTACTAGGCGATGCCAGTGAATCTATCTGGTGCTGCTTTTGTAAAAGCTGTTCAATAACGATTTTGAACTAGCAGTAATAATGAATGACGAGTGGAGAGTTTTCAAACTAGAAGCTGATAATGCAGTTGCTTCAGAGTTTAGTGACGAGATTTACACTTTTCAGCATGGATTTTGCTGAAGATGCTTGACATTACTTACTTTCTACACACCGCCAGCATAGACACAACATGTACACAAAAATTGTGGCGCCATCCAAACGCAGAACCAGATGGACATAAGCCTACCCTTAAAAGTTAAGAGGAATGCACCTCTGTAACCAGCGGTTTAGTCTACACGCCTGATTGGAGCATTGTTCTGCATCCATGCCACTGATACGCTGTATAAGCCACCAAATGTGTGACAGCAACAATCCACAACAAAAGGCCTATCTCACCAGGCATATCTCAACCGCTGTATCCTACCTTCCACACGGAGAAAGGAGTAAAGGACGTGTGACGAGGTAGAAACCACCCCTCCCAGGAGTCTCAAAAGGAACGTTTGCCATCCAAAATGAGCTCAGTTCGTTCCAAAACATCCAGCGTAGTAATACCTTCTTTCTTGCCCATGGTTAGAGCCCACAGCTGTAGGTACACCAACTGCAGCTGGCTACTGCTCGAGTGTCTCCGGTGAGCTCACCTCTTCAGCTAAGAAATCATTGGGGTCTATCTGATCCAACTGCATTTCTGCTATTTACCATGTTAAGTAATACTTCAATTCAGGAACTGCAAGTACCTATTGTGTTATTGTAGATGACATTTAAACAAGACCTCGTGAATACTAGTATTAGAAAAAAGGATACGCTCTGTTCCCCACATATCAGTGATGCTAACATCATAATCTGTAAGCAGCAAGTAGTCCGCTCCACTCTGCAAAAGTGTAGTAGGATCATGAATAGCCAAGTCTACCATTTGCTTTGATCTTGTCAGGCAGAAAAGATACAGCAAGTAGGGGCAAACCCAATGTATCTTCACAAGTAAAAAATGATGCAATTAAAGGGATAAAGAGAAATCAAGATGCAATTTAAGAGCATGTATGCAATGTACTAATGTAGAACTGGAGTTCAGAATTGTGTAATTCTTCTATGAAGTCATAAGGCTCGATGTTCTTAGTTAACTGATATGATTATGGAATGCATCACCTTCACCTTGTATAGATATTATATATAATATTAGAAAGGTAAACTTCATAAGTTCAAATCTAACTTACATCAACATCTGAATGACATGGGGGATTTAGATCTGGAGTTTTCTGGGTCTTCTGAGCCTTAAGCACCACCTCCTCCTCTCTACTCATTTGCCAAGCTCTTTTTGTTCTGGGGCGTTTTATGGAGCCATGCTTTGCCACATTTGTGTGCCCTGCTGGTGCTGCAGCATCATCCAGCTCTCCCTCCATTTTTTCTTCAGTTTCACTAACAATATAGTAAGGATATATGTCAGACAACTTACTTTTCCAGGCACCAGCTTCAAGAGAAGATTCAAACATTACCTAACCAAGTAAAGATCAATTGCACCCGTAGTACTCCGTATTACTATTCTATATCTCCTTTGAAGGCTATTGCCAGTCATCTTATGAAATAAATGAGCTAAAGTTATGAAACAGTTATAGATAACTAAACATGCAACGCATCGTATATGGAGTTATGGACTGGTTATTGTTTTCCTGGTTACTTACCACATCAGGATTGGGCACTTCCAAAGAAGACCCATGAGGTGCTTTTATTGCAAATACTGTTTGGTTCTGCAGATTGAAAAAGGATATATGAGTTCACAGCAGAATTAACTATGCTTAGTTATGTTTGGTATTAAGGATAGCCTGAATAGTCAAACATAGGATGAAATTTACTCGATATAGTCAGAAATAAGATGAAATTTGGAACAGGCAATAATTCAGAATTTCTTTAACATGTAAGCAACCTGAAAGCAGGGCAACCCCTTGATGTCATCTTCAGTAAGAAATAGCCACCTAAATAGGAATAATAGACATGATTATAAAGTAAAACAGTGACTGTGGTATGCAAGCATCTTGACACATTAATATGATTACCCCTGGTTGCTTTCATCTTCAGTTAGGCCCTTCAGCTTTTCCTGTATTTTACTGCAAGGAGAAATACTTTTAGATTGTATCACCACATTCTCATTTGAAATAGCAACATTGAGAACTGCAGTCAATAGTTTTGCAACCTCCAGCGGTTACCAACCTTATATGTTCATCTAATGCTTGCTCCTGTAGATTAAGATTTTCAAAATCTGTCTGCAAGGAGATTACACCAAGTGGAACTTAGACTTGGAGTATCATGTCTAGGTACAGGGACATTTACCATGAGTTCGATAATATGGACATGATTACATGAAGAGCAAAAATAAGTACCTTCAGAACTGAAAGATCATCATCCAAGTTAGGTCCCAATTTATCCAAACCCCTGTAAAATCATAAGGTTAGCGTGTTGCACCATATAACCATAACTTGTAAGCATAGAAGACAATGCTCACTTCCAGCAGATTCTGTTCTTCAACTTCTTTTCTATCAGACCAATTCCTTCAAGGACATTTGTAATGTCATACATGCGCCTCTTTTTAACCTGAGTTTACGTAGTCACGCAGAAGCTTGCATCAAGACTCAAGAGAAACAAAGAGAAATGCCAGCTTAAATGAGGAAAAGTTCCATACACCTAACGTCTCTGCTGTGCTGTTCAAATCTAAAATTCCATCTTCAGCCTCCTTGAGCAGATTGATAAACTTTTTTGTCAACAGTGCTGGACAAATATCACATGTTCACATAAATAGGTGTCAGCAAAAGAATTTATATGAAACAAGACAATAGTAAAAATAATTGATATGAAACGATGTAACCAGAATGGAATATCTAATGAGAACCGCATGGAGTATTGTAAAAGTCAATTTATCATATGAGAGTGCTAAAAATCACCTAATGAACTGTCATAGCGACAAGAACCAGCAGGAGTAGGTGGGTTGCCAGGTGAACCTGCTACAACACAAAGGCACTATGCATTTAACTAGCAGACAGACAGAACAAATTCATAAGAAGAGGAAGTTGAAAGAACAAACTATGTTGATGTAACCAGAACCAGATCAACGAATTTATACTTGCCAGCATTTAATGTGGGTGTCTGAGGTCCAGCTTTGGTGTATTCAGACTTTGACTTGTATTTCCTAGCAGTATTTCCAGAACTTGGGGTCATTCGTGGACTGCCAACTCCTTGAATGAACCCAGAACTGGCCATACTCAATCCGGTTGACTCAGCTGTATCACATTCTCGATAGGGAGATTTTCTTTTTAGCTGGACATAAAAGGAGGAAATGTATTAGTGGCAACTTACATTCGATATAGCCACAAGTGGTAGACTGCAGCATGTGCTAAACCATAACAAAACTTCAATAAATGTAGAAGTGCCATGACACATATTTCAGATGCTAATTAGAGGCTACAGAGATCTTGTCTCAACCATAAAGATCTATTAGAAAAAAATGCAGTATGCAAGATCACAAAAGAGTATTCTGTAAGAAAATTACAGTACAGTCCCTGATCCCAAAGAAACTTTGTGGAAGTTGTATCAGCGTCAGGAATAGATGCTTAGATTATACAGACAGTATCCTGAAGGTGGCTACCCGGTGATCCTAAGGTACAGATCCTTCTCAGAAATTTCAGAATATGTATAAATGCTAACACGACTATATTTGTGGAGTTTCAACATAAGGTTCTGCTAATTATCCAAGAGCTGCATGTTCCCACATCAATTTGGTACTAAAACCTTTAATTAGAAACATGCATAATGCTCCAAGGTGATCTGCTTTGTTGCATCAAATAAAACTGGTGACACTACAAACCAGCATCCAGGATGTTTTTAGATAAGAGAATAAACTGTATATTCAAATCTCTACGTCTAAGATGCACATGAACATAACCCAGTATTCGAGATGACAAGCTGAAACTTTAGTTTGTAGAATCCAGCACAAGGCATGGCAGCTTGTAGCAACAAAATAAGTGGATAAACAGGATAACAAAATAGAAGCGGCTGAATTGAGACCTTTCTTCCTGCATCATGCTTGCAACTAAGCAAAACAACAGTGAGCACATGTCTAAAATTAGCACGAAATGCAGTAATCTAAACTGGCCCGACATGCACCCAATCCTGCTCTCAAAGCAGCTCTGAAGCAACTTGCAACAACCATGTAGGATTTAGGAACATAACATGTAGCATTAGCCGTGAAAACCAAAACCCCAAACCTCAAAACTCACATCAGACCAGGAAGCCACATTTTCTCATTGGCACTGGATACCAGACGGCCGATAGGCCAAGTACTTCCCATGCGTGAAAGCTTCACAGCAGCTGTATTTTCATTTTTGAGCTTCTCACAAATTATTGGGCTACAAGCAGCCCACAATTGAACCCAAATGCACTTATCCACATGATAATCCTACCCGATAAGTAATTTGGAAGAGGGCTGTATTTCCGCTACATGAAGGTCAATCCTCCGGCAAAACCCCAAAAATTCCGCACCAAGCCCCGAAAGAAGAGGAAGCAAATCCGTACACTGTCGACTAAGCGCCAACTCACCGGCATCCTGACGACGATCCCCTCATCAAAAACCTCTCCGCGACCGCCGAGGGTCACTGCCGCTGCCGCTGCAGCGGTAGGTGACGGCGACGGCCGGGGGAGCTGGTGATAGTCGCCGAGAGCAGCGCCGAAGGGCGGACGCTCCAGAGATAGCCGCCCCCACTGCTGTAGAGACTTCACGATCTGCCGCGCGGCCGCCGCCGGCCGGGCGCCTTCCGACATGGTCTCCTCCGGCGGAGGGAGCGGCGGCGCGTGCAAAGGTAGTAAGGTACCGTGAATACGTGACCACCTGGCGCGGAGATGCACCGGGTCCCGATCGTCCCGCCGGGGATCGTCTCGAGGCGTACGGCTGAGGTAGGGTTCCGGCGAGGCGGCGGTGGAGGTGGGTAGTTCGGGGTGGGGTTGGCGAATGGAGAGGGCGAGGGGGTTAATTAAGGGGGGGAAAGCGCAAGGAGAGAAGACGGCGAGGGAAATTAACAGGGCCGTTTGCGTTTTTGCAGCTTTGGATGGCGCGCAGGGGCTGGTTAGCGACGCTTTAATTTTTCTGAGGTGTCATTCATTAGATGCGAAAGTCGCGCCGGAGCGGTCGAGGCCGCATGGTCAGCGGGGCGTCATGAACCTTTTTCATTATTGCCTAAAATTGTGTCATGTATATTTTTCACTCGCTAGCCACAGCCCTAATGAGGAGAGAGAGAGGAAATCTTTGATATACTTCCTCCGTTCCATATAGGTAGTGTTTAGATGGTGTAAAAGTTGGTGTAAAGTTCATATAGCACTTTTCGTTGTTATTTGGTAAAATTTATCCAATCATGGACAAACTAGGCTCAAAAGATTCGTCTCGCCATTTACAGACAAACTGTGCAATTAGTTATTTTTTTTTACCTACATTTAATACTCCATGCATGCGTCTAAAGATTCGATGTGACAGGGAATCTTGTAAAATTTTTGGAAGTTTGAGGGATCTAAACACTGCCATAGATGACTTTATAGATTCAAACTTTATGCTAAAATACATGTTCTTCTCATTTCAACGTATATTTCCCTTTTCTCAAACATCTTTCGCTTTTCTTAATTAATTCCTATACCTCTCCTTCTTGTTTACTATGCACCATACTTTTTCACTCTTTAGATCATCGCCAACAATATCTAAAAAAATACTCCCTAAAACAGGTTTTGTAACCTTTGCAAAAATATATTAGAAGACATAAAAAAGCTACAACTCTAACAGTTTTCAAATTCTTGCGTCTAAAAGATACAACATAATTTTATATCGTGAATCCTAAACTATTTCTAAATCACACTAACCGTCTTTATACTTTATTTCTCTCTTGTCCATTTGCATCAGGAACCCTGTCCTATATTTTTTTTCTTCCCCACGTCTTTTCACCTGCATATTGGCACGACGATACGCGCAGTAGCTTTATGCGTATGGTGTGGTTTTTTCTAAGTGCCAAAAGATTAGGAGGTGAGTTTAGAAGTTGTTGGAGATGAGGTTTTTTTTCAATCTTGCTAAAATTCCTAGATTAGGAGACTGTTTAAGGTACTCTTGAAGATGCTCTTAGTTTTCATGTTCAGATCTATAAAGTCATCTATTTTAGACCAAGAGAGCAGCGGTGATATATGTATGTAGGACTATAGCAGTAACTTAGGAACCAAATCCAACCTTGGAAATTGGGTAGTTGCATATGTTCATTTTAGGTTATTTTGGGGTCCGTTACCATAAATGCACAGCACTGGTGACGCTAAAATATATTGGTCCTGATTGGCAGAGTGTGAAGAAAATGTTTCTCTAGCAAGCGGTACAGATAAAACAAAGCAAAAATATGATTAAAATAAGCAAGTTTCACTACCGGAATCCACTTCTTTGCCGAGCGCCGGAGGCTTTGCCGAGCGTTTTTTTTCGGGCGCTCGGCAAAGAAGGCTTTGCCGAGAGCCAAATAAAAAACACTCGGCAAAGCCTCTGCACTCGGCAAAGAAGCCTTTGCCGAGCGTCCGATAAACGGCTCTCGGCAAAGAAGTTTCTTTGCCGAGAGCCAAAAAAAAAACGCTCGGCAAAGAAACTTCTTTGCCGAGAGCCAAAAAAAGCACTCGGCAAAGGCTTCTTTGCCGAGTGCCAAAGTAAAACACTCGGCAAAGCAATTTTTCAAACCACATTTTGGTGCCCTAAACGAATTCAAATAAAAAAGTTTTCAACTACAAAGTTTCATAACTTTTCATGATCTACAAACTTTATATTGGTCATTTCTTTATTCGACAAAGTAATAATTACGTTGTTCACAAAATCTATATGTCTCTCATGTAGTTCCATGGAACTACAAGAGAGATATATAAGATTTGTGAACAATGTTAGCACCACAATTTCGGATGGAAAAACTTCCTAAATGAAGTTTGTAGATCTCGAAAGGTATTGAAACATTGTAGTTGACCACTTTTTATTTTGAATTTATCTTGTCATGGAAAACTACGTTTGAAATTCAAAATTTTAAAATTTTAAAATTCGAATTTTTCAAAAGACCTCGGATGGGAAAACTTCCTAAATGAAATTTGTAGATCTCAAAAAGTTATGAAACATTGTAGTTGACCACTTTTTCATGTGAATTCATCTTGTCATGCAAAACTACGTTTGAAATTCAAAATTTTAAAATTTGAATTTTTCAAAAGACCTCGGATGGAAAAACTTTCTATATGAAAAATGTAGTGCTCGAAAAGTTATGAAACTTTGTGGTTGACAACTTTTTCATTTGAATTCATCTTGTCATGCAAAACTACGTTTGAAATTCAAAATTTTAAAATTTGAATTTTTCAAAAGACCTCGGATGGAAAAACTTTCTATATGAAAAATGTAGTGCTCGAAAAGTTATGAAACTTTGTGGTTGACAACTTTTTGATTTGAATTCGTTTAGGGGCTCAAACAATCAATTTTCAATTGGTTTAGTATAATATTTGAGTAACTGAAATGGCATATAGACGCATGTGAGTGTGTAGTGCAGGTGGCAGAGGAGGTATCGCGTGAGGGAGAGGTCACGAGTTCGAATCCCACCGACCGCGTAGCCGCGAATTTTGCGCGAAAAATGCCGCGACTTGCGACTTCGACGGAGACGGGCGGGCGCTGGCCAGTGGGCCCCCTCCCCCGATTGAAAAACTTTTTTCCAGGTTTTTTTCGCATTTTTTTATTTCGCGCTTTGCCGAGCGTCGGGCTCTCGGCAAAGGCTTTGCCGAGTGCCCGATAAACGGCTCTCGGCAAAGAAGCCTTTGCCGATCGGATTTTTGCCGAGGGCGCTTTGCCGAGAGCTGCGCTCGGCAAAGGCTTTGCCGAGGGTCTTAGAGGCTTTGCCGAGAGCCTGGGGCCCTCGGCAAAGCAGCCGGCTCCGGTTGTGTTTGACATAGGGTTTTAGTACAAATGGGTGAAATTGAGAGAAGCGTGGTCAGAGTTTTCTATAAAAAACATATCGTTTAACTTTTAATATCATATCATTTTGGTCAATTTATAAATTGTAACAAACAGAGCAATTATAGGTTGGAAAAGTAATATCATTCTTGCACTAATATAAGGATATGTTTGGTGCAGCTCTACTTTGAGAGCGCGTTTGGTGCAACTCCCCTCTAAGTGCTCTGTTGATGGAGCCGGAGCCCTACAGCGGAGGTAGTTTTTGGCGTTTTGGCTCTGTGCACCAAAATGGCTCCATTTTAGCGAACATGAGGGTAGAAGCACTCCTTCTCGCGCTATTGTTTGGTGTGGCTCCGTTCATAGCCGCACTTGGAACCGATGCAGGAGCCACAGCAAACAGTCTCGAGGTTTGAAGAAAAACAAATTATATGGTAGAGTGAGTATATTAAGCAATCTAACAAAAGGCACCTATTTAAGGCTCTATAGCTGAATATATGCCCAAGCCAAAAACACAACTCCAGTAGGGCCCATACTAGGGCTCTGTTCGGCTGGCTATATTTTTGGCTGATGTTGATGCTAATGCTGATTTGTTGTGAGAGAAAAACATTATTCCATGACCGACTGATTTTGGCTAATAAACTTAAGCGAACAGAGTCTAAAGCTCTCAAATTTGGATGGGCACCCAAATCCTTCCTCGGGCCCTCATTCATGGGGCTCTAGGTCAAGCCCACAAATAACGGTTTTCTGTCCATTTCTGTGTACGCCTTCTTCCGCCCGCTCCTTCCTTGCCGGCGTGCTACCACTTTTCCCCAGCTCGTGCGGCTCTTCCCCTGGCGCGACCACGACTCCCCCAGGCGATCAGACTCCCCCTCCCCCGGCACTACCGTGACTCCCCAGTCGACCACGATTCCCCACCGCGAGCAGCTTTCCTCGTCCGACTCTCCGCTTCCTCCTTATCTCTGGCGGGCGGTGCTCTTCCTCTCCTGATTCCTAGCATTTTGGCCAAGAAAGTCAACAATAAGCGGATCCGAGGTGTCATTCTCCGTTGGAATGAGTTTGAGGACTATAGTTTAAGAGCCATTGCTGAAGTGCAGTCAAGAACACACAGGGTTCTCCAAAGTGAGAGGGGCCCTTAAATTATAAATAAATAAATAAAAAGTACCAGCCATATTTTAAGTGCTACTGAAGACATGGAGAGAGTTTCGCACACCTTGCCAGATCTTAGGTTCATGGTACACTAGTAGAGAACAGACCTTTGATCCTCGGCCAAAATGGGCTCTAGTCCCGGAATTTTTTGCCCCGGGGACTAGAAATACCTTTAGTCCCGGTTGGTGGCTCCAACCGGGACTAAAGGTCCCTGCCCAACGGCTACTGCGCCAGACAGAGGTGGCAGGGACCTTTAGTCCCGGTTGGAGCCACCAACCGGGACTAAAGGTATACTTTTACTCCCGGTTGGTGGCTCCAACCGGGAGTAAAGGTCTACTCCCGGGCCGTGGCTGCGCCCGGGGTTGGAAAGTTACCTTTAGTCCCGGTTGGATCTATCAACCGGGACTAAATGTTCTCCCTTTATAAATCGGCCGTGTCCTCCTTCCTCCCCGAGCCCGAGCTCAGCACATTTTGAAGCTCACTGGTGTTCTTGCTTCCTCCCTCCCTCCATTGTTCCTCCATCCATTCTTCGATTCCTCCGTCGATTCTTCAGTTGTAAAGGTTACCAATCTCATACTCTCATTTTTTACCATTTTCTTATGCCATTTTATTCACTATATATATTTATGGTTCTTTATTGTGGTTTTTTTTCATTTGTAAGCAATTTGAGCTCAAAATCACTTTAAGCTTGCATATTTACATGAAAGAAGGTTAAAAATATCATTGTTTAGAGATGTAGATAATTTTATAGTTTGTTAATTTTATTTGTTTATAAAAGAAGAAATTTATAGTGTATTAAAAAATGAGTATAGAGAGTAGATGGCAACTGCTTTCGGGTCCTCGGCCTCTCATGGGTTTTCAAAGCGACTTAGGCCGGGCCTTCCTCTCATTCCATGTGGCAAGTGTCATGATGAGACGAAGATTGTGATGGAGTACCGAGTGAAGAAGGAGGGTCCCAACAAGGATCGTATCTTCTACAAGTGTCCGGATCGCAATGTGAGTTATTTTATCGTATTTAATGATTATGGTTAGTTTATACCTATTTTCATGATGGTTGTGATTAAAGTTCTAATTTTTTGTTTTAATTTCAGTGGGATGGCAGTGGACGATGTTCAGGCTTCTACTGGGAGGAAGAGTATGTTGAACTCGTGCAAAAATATCTTGCACAAGAGGCAGATACGGCGGCTAATGAGGCAGTGATCCAGCCGAAGAAGCCCAAAGATGTTGCACAATCGGGGGATCTGTCTGTTTTAGTTGAGATTGGTCGCGAAATCCTTGTGCTCCTGAAATGTATTTTAGCTTTAGTTCTTTTAGTGGTAGTTGAGATTGTCTACATTGTAGCGATGCTTTCATAAATTTGTATCTTTTGTGGTGGCACGCATGTTGTATAAATAATTAATTATGATCTAGGTTTTAATATGATATTTATGTCATGTAATGCAGATGAGCCGTCATTGGATGTATAATGCTGATCGCCGCTCACAAGAGTTCATTGACGGCGTGCATTCTTTATTACGTGCGGCCGAGACAAACAAACGCGACGGTTTCATGTGCTGCCCATGTGCCATATGTAAGAATACAGTGGAATATCCTTGCTCAAGGACTCTTCATTCACACTTGTTCAAGTCGGGTTTCATGCCAAACTATATTTGTTGGACAAAGCACGGAGAAACCGGTGTTGTAATGGAAGAAGATGAAGAAGAAAAATGGGACGACAATGATATTATTCCTGATGGTGCGTGCCTCAATGATACTGCAATGGGAGAAGCTGAAGAAGAGGTAGCCGTAGAAGATGAGCCGGCTGATGATCTTTGTCAGGTCATTCGTGATGCACAAAGAGAATGTGAAAGTGAAAAGGAGAAGATCAAGTTCGAGCGGATGCTAGAAGATCACAAGAAATTGTTGTACCCAACTTGTGATGCAGGGCAGAAAAAGTTGGGAACCACACTAGAATTGCTGCAATGGAAGGCAAAGAATGGTGTATCTGACAAGGGATTTGGAGAGTTACTAAAAATCCAAAAGAAGATGCTTCCGAAGTACAATGAATTGCCCGCCACTACCTACGAAGCAAAACAAGTTATCTGTCCTATGGGGCTAGAAATAGAGAAGATACATGCATGTCCTAATGACTGCATCCTATACCATGGCAAAGAGTACGAGAAATTAGATGCATGCCCGGTATGCCATGCGTCGCGGTATAAGATCAGGCGAGATGACCCTGGTGATGTTGAGGGCGAACGTCCACGTAAGAAAATCCCTGCCAAGGTTATGTGGTATGCTCCTATAATACCACGCTTGAAACGTCTGTTCAGAAACAAAGAACATGCAAAATTGTTACGATGGCACAAAGAAGACCGTAAGGTAGACAATATGTTGAGACACCCTGCTGATGGGTCCCAGTGGAGAGCAATCGACAGAGAATTCCCGGAGTTTGCAAATGACGCAAGAAACTTAAGGTTTGCTTTAAGTACAGATGGTATCAATCCTTTTGGAGAGCAGAACAGTAGTCATAGCACTTGGCCTGTTACTCTAAGTATCTACAACATTCCTCCTTGGTTATGCATAAAGCGGAAGTTCATTATGATGCCTGTGCTCATCCAAGGCCCGAAGCAACCTGGCAATGACATCGATGTGTACCTGAGACCACTTATTGATGAACTTCTCATTTTGTGGAATAAAGAAGGTGTACGTGTATGGGATGAGTACAAACAGGAACACTTTGATCTACGAGCATTGTTGTTCGTAACAATCAATGATTGGCCTGCTCTAAGTAATCTTTCAGGACAGTCAAACAAGGGATATAATGCATGCACACACTGCTTCGGTGATATTAGAGGTGTATTCTTGAAAAAATGTCGAAAGGTCGTGTACCTTGGCCATCGTCGATTTCTTCCTGCAAATCACCCCGTAAGAAAGAAAGGTAAGCATTTTAAAGGGAAAGCAGACCACCTGACCAAGCCTCGCAACCGAACCGGTGAGGATGTACTCGATATGGTCAATGATGTGAAAGTCGTCTTTGGAAAAGGACATGGAAGCCAACCTATTCCGAAAGACGCTAACGGTCACGCACCCATGTGGAAGAAAAAGTCCATATTTTGGGACCTACCCTATTGGCAAGTCCTGGAGGTCCGTAGCTCGATCGACGTGATGCACCTAACGAAGAATCTTTGTGTGAACCTGCTAGGCTTTATGGGTGTGTATGGAAAGCCTAAGGACACATTTGAAGCACGACAGGACCTACGTTGTTTGAGAGAAAGAGACAACCTGCATCCAGAGAAGACAGATGATGGACGCCATTACTTACGTCCTGCTAGCTACACTCTAAGCAAAGAGGAGAAGGAAATCATGTTTGAATGCTTAAACAACATCAAGGTACCATCTGGATTCTCCTCGAATATAAAGGGTATTATAAATGTGCCAGAGAAGAAATTCTGTAACTTAAAGTCCCATGACTGTCACGTTCTCATGACGCAATTACTTCCAGTTGCATTAAGAGGAATTCTACCTCCAAATGTACGTCTAGCCACCGTAAAGCTATGTGCATTCCTCAATGCAATTTCTCAGAAGGCAATTGATCCAACTGATCTAGCTAAACTACAGAATGATGTGGTTCAATGTCTCGTCAGCTTTGAGTTAGTGTTCCCTCCTTCCTTCTTTGATATTATGACACACCTCCTAGTTCACCTAGTCAAGGAGATTTTCACTCTCGGTCCTGTGTTCCTACACAACATGTTCCCCTTAGAGAGATTCATGGGAGTCCTGAAGAAATATGTTCACAACCGTGCTCGCCCAGAAGGAAGCATCGCCAAGGGCTATGGAACAGAAGAGGTCATTGAGTTCTGTGTTGACTTTATTCCCGACCTTGACTCGATTGGTGTTCCTGAATCGAGACATGAGGGGAGACTAAGCGGAAAGGGGACACTAGGGAGGAAAACATATATTGGTATGGATGATGATTATTTCAATAAAGCGCACTACACAGTTCTACAGAACTCCTCTTTGGTAGATCCGTATATTGAGACACACAAGGATCTCTTACGATCCGAGTTTCCAGGGAAGACTGAAGCTTGGATTACGCATAAGCACATGGAAACTTTCGGCGGTTGGTTGCGAAAAAAATGTCAAGGTGATGAGAGCATCCATGAGCAACTGTATTTATTGGCTATGCAACCATCATGGCATATCGTCACATACAAAGGGTACGAGATAAATGGGAACATATTCTACACAGTAGCCCAAGATAAAAGGAGTACCAACCAAAACAGTGGTGTCCGCATAGATGCCACAGACCCGAATGGGAATAAGCAGACATATTATGGACGCATAGATGAAATATGGGAACTAGAATATGCACCTACTTTGAAGATCCCATTGTTCAAGTGCCAATGGGTCAAGGTGACCGGAGGCGGGGTAACAGTAGACAACGAGTATGGAATGACAACAGTAGACCTTAGTAATATTGGGTACAAAGACGAACCATTCGTCCTTGCCAAGGATGTGAATCAGGTGTTCTATGTCAATGATATGTCTACCAAACCAAAAAGAGGGAAAAACGATAATGACTCAACCAAAGAGCCAAAGTGCCACATAGTTCTTTCAGGGAAAAGAGTCATCGTGGGAATTGAGGACAAGTCGGACATGTCAGAAGAATATGAAAAGGATGACCGAATTCCGCCCTTCAAAGTGAACAAAGACCCTAGCATCTTGGTAAATGATGAGGACACTCCATGGTTACGAAGCGATCATAACCAAGGGACATACGTAAAGAAGAAGTTCACTGCTGTGCCCACTTGATGATATAGTGATTTAATATAGTGTGTGTTTGAGATATTATGTAATAATTGTGAATTCAGATGTTTATTATGTCATGTTTCAAATTAAATCAATGTTTGATTTGGTTACTGAGTGATGAAATATTAAAATATTAACGTTAAAATGATGTGAAAACAAATTTCCTGTCCAAAACCAATAATTTTAATAATTTTAATTAAACAATACATTTTGCATTAACGAAATAATAAATATTAGTTACATTATGTTTCATAATTCTAACAAAAAATAAAAAAGTTAGGTTATCGATTTTTCCTATGTGCAATAAACAAAAATAAAATTCATATTTTTAACAAAATAATTTTATGCCTTTTATTTAATTTACTATGTATTTAATAAAAACTATTGCATTTCTATTGTATTTAACAAGACTATTCCTTAAAACAGGCGGGAAACGAAACTGCAGGCCACCTTTACTCCCGGGTGGGAAGCCCACCCGGGAGTAAAGGTGGGCTGCAGTTTCGTGGCCCGCCAAAAAAAGCCTTTACTCCCGGTGCGTGTTACCAACCGGGAGTAAAGGTATACCTTTACTCCCGGTTGGTAACACGCACCGGGAGTAAAGGGTTTTTACTCCCGGTTGGTGGCTGGAACCGGGAGTAATTCTCCTCTGCTATATAACCTCCGGCGCCTGGCAGATCGATCCGCTCGTCTTCTTCCTCGTCGAACACCGCCGCCCTCTTCTCCTCGCACCGCGTCCGTTCGTCTTCCGTGACACCGGCGCCGCCGTCTTCTTCCTCGTGCGGCCTCCACCGCGCGCTCCCGTGCCCCTCCTCCGCGCCCGTGGCTCTCCACCGCGCCCTCCTCCGCGCCCGAGGCCCTCCACCGCGCCCTCGCCCTCCTCCGCGCCCGAGGCCCTCCACCGCGCCCTCGCCCTCCTCCGCGCCCGAGATCAATGTTTGTTAACGAAATTTTATCCAAATATATTCATGTAGGGTTTTTTTTGAAGGATTTGTTGTAGGATATATAATGGTCAAATAGGAACTCAATTTTGATACCCAGTTTGTAAACTAAACGTTTTTTAGTTTATCAAAAATATCACATGTTTCTTCATTTGTGAACTTTGAATATACAGATATAATATATTAATGTTGCTAAAGTAATATGAGCATTACATATTTTTTTCCGGGAAGACTATCTTCAAACTTTATATCATAGCATCAGAGATCGCCTGTAGAAGAAGAAAATAAATTCTTATCATTTCGGAAATAGTAATGGCTATATGAGCAATAAGACACATATACTTACATTTCATAATGACTTATACTTATATTATTAACATAGACTTTTCTTATATGATGAATGACTACATGGTTGACGTACTATATATTGGTTTTGTTTTTTGAAGCTAGATGGCCGACCCGAGAAATATGGATGAGGAGGAGTTGATGATGAATTTGATCAACACTGGCACTCAAGTTGCCGGCGATGATGGTGCTAAAAATAACGTGCAAGAGGATGTAGATGATGGGAGTCAGTACTTAGCTCTTGAACAAAATGAGCAACAACATATTGGCCAAGTATATATTTTTTATTATTAGCTATATATATATATTATCATATGTCTTATGTGTGCTCATGACATTAAAAATAATGTTTATGTTTTGTAGCCCTCTGGATCGACATCAACAACTACAACGAAGAGTACAAATGTTCGAGGTCCCAAAAAGCCATTGGAGGGTCGCTTCATCATCTCAGAGTTCAATGTGGATACAGGAGAACCGGGGGGGCCGAATAAAATGAAATTTGTGCACCACTGTGGTTACCTTGTACGGGACCGGCTCCCGATTAGTACCCGTGAATGGAAGAAGAAGACCAATGCTCCTCATATCAGTTTTGTCTCCGATCGTGACAAGGCGTTAATTTGGAATGATGTCTTGGTACATTTCACGCTCCAAACAGATGATTATGATGATATAATAGATGGTGATGAATTGAAGGAGCGAGTTAGGGATTGGGCAATGAAGAAGATGGCCACCCAGTTTCAGACTTGGAAGAAACACCTATACACGACGTATGTCAAGAAGAACATAGCACCAGATTTTACTGTCCCAGGCCCGATCTCAAAGCAGAGGCCCTATTGGGATGAGTTTGTACAGTACAAGACTTCGGAAGAGGGTGTGAGTCGAGTGATAAAGAACCAACGTAATGCCCAACAGAAGAAATACCACCATACCTTGGGATCAGGTGGCTACCCGACTGCCATTAAGAAGTGGAACAAAATGGAAGCAGACCTTCTTGCCAAGGGTATCAGACCAGAATCACTCGAGTGGGGAGAACGTGCAAAGAATTGGTTTTTCGCTCATGGGGGAACACTAGACCAGGAGACAGGGAAGTGCGTTTATGGCGCAAGACTACAAGAAGCAGCAGAAAGATTGTTTTATGCTCAGAGAGCTACTGCTAGTGGTGCGTTCAGGCCCAACAGAGATAAGGATGAGCTGACATACGCCATCGGGACTATTGAACATGGTGGCCGAACTAGAGGCAAAGGAAGTGTCTCGTGGGAGCATGGATTCCCTCAGGACAGACCTTCCTACAGAAGTCGCCAGAGAAAGAAGGAAGAAGAGGCACAACGGCTCCAGAGGTTGGAGGAAGCGGTGCGTGAAGCACAGGAGCGGGAAAAAAACCTTGAAGCGAGAATGCAGGAGGAAATCAAAAGGCAAGTGCAAATAGCAGTGAGTGCAAGCAAGCAGGCATCAGAGCCAGGAATCAACATTAGCCAATCTGTTCAGTTGAAAAGCAGCTGCGCTTCCACGGAGATACCAAATCAAGGGGACACAGGACTGCACTTCCCTGTGGATGACGTCACTGAACCTTGTACAACGTGTGAGCTACACATTCCGAAGGAGAATTCCACAATCAAGGTGGCTATCGGTCTTGTTAATCCTATCGACCGAACCAAGACACCAAGGATTCATGGGAATATAATCCAAGAAGGATATGCCACCATCTCGGTAGATAAAGCTGAAAAAGGTTTTAGTGATTTGCCTCTTGATATTCCTGGAGGTGATGGTGAGAAGACTCTAGGAGAAGCGGAGAAGACATTCATTCTATGGCGCAAGCGCTACATCATCATTCCAGGGATGTCGGCTCCACCTCCTCCTGAACTACCTCACCATAGGTACGTGCGGATGAAAACACTACATCATTAATTTGTATTGGCTTAAATAATTAACAATCTGCTCATAATAATATGTCATTCCTTTTTTTGTAGCAGATCCTCCCCCAACCTAAATCCAATTGTTCAATCGCCAGATCATCATAGTGCTCTGTACGATGACATTATGTTGGAAGACGAGGCTGCATCCACACCCTCTACAAGGAGGTCTCCAACGCCGCAGCCGCCACCTCCAAGGAGGTCTCCAACGCCGCTGCCAACACCTCCAAGGAGGTCTCCAACGCCTCCCCCGCCCCCGCCTACCAAGAAGCCTAGCAAGAGGCTAGCCCCTCAAACGAAGAACCAGTCCCCGCCTGCAAAGAAAGCCACCGTGAAACCAAGGGCTATTCCCAAAATAATATCTGAAGAGAAGGAAGAAGGAACTGATGCATATAAAAAAGACATGTCTAGATTCTATGACAAACTTAAAATGAATCAAGAAGCAAGGAGAAACCCAGAGAAACCGTACTTCTTCGTAGCTCCGGATATTTTAAGAAAAAAGGTGACTTCTTACCAGCATCAACAGCGGGAATCTCGTAAGCCGTCCAAATCAACGTTATCAGACTATGACCGCACTCTCACCAAGTCAATTGAGGCGGCACAGAAAAAGAAGCGGGCAGGGAAAGGAGTTGCCCAACTCGGACAACAAGCGCACCAATCAATCCCCCCGCTAGTTGTTGGTAATGAATATGGTTCGAATTTAGGATTAATGCATCAGGCAAACATACCTCCGGATGTCGATTTGGATCACCTTGGTGAATTTCTTGATGAGACTGGTCTCGACCTTTACCAGATGTTTGGTGATGGAAACATTGAGAGTGCGGCGGAGGTTGATATTTGGAAGAAAAAATTTGTACTAGGCCAGAGTCTATACAACCCTCAAGCCTTATCTGATCTGGGGACGCAAATGTACCTGCTAAACAAGTGGTACATGCAGGCGTCTACCAGTGGAGACTTCTGCGTTGGTGTCAGAATTAGAGACGAACATTGGTTTCGTGGCGATGATGTTATGTATGTTGACTTTGCAGAATTTCATCAACTATGCCACCTGACCTCTCTGGACAAAGTTATCATTAGCTGCTATTGCCTGTAAGTAATAATTCTTTCGATCTATTATTAAACTCATCATATGTGTGTATATGCATATAAATTATCCTAACAAGTACTATATATATGCAGATTTACAATGACAGAGCTCAGAAAGGAAGGATGCAATGAAATTGGTTTTGTTGATCCCCATATAGTATTCAAAGACCCAATTACTCCAATGACTAATTGGAAGTCTGAGTCAGAGAGTAACCTCATGAACTTCTTAGTGAACCAACGCCACAAGAAGGATATACTCTTTCCCTATAACTTCAAGTGAGTGTTAATCATGTCGATCATAGCCTTAATGGCTCATATGTTGATTCTAGTTAATTAATGAGTGTTATGCGTTATATCCTATAAACATATGCAGCAATCACTGGATATTGATGGACATCGATCTGGTGAAAAGTCACTTGATAATCTATGACTCGATGAGAAAACCACAACAAGACTACCAAGATATGATAGATATTATCCAGAGGTAATTTCGGGATCTCTAGCAACTATATATACACACAAACATGATGATTAACTATATCTAATGATGTGGCAAATTTTTTATTGGGCAGTGTTTGGAAAACCTTTATTGAGAAGCAACACATGGAAAAATGCAAAGCGCCACTGAATGTAATCCCATTGAAAGTAAGTCCCCTGAATCGCATCATCTTTATTAATTAAACATATAGCTTTCACCGGATCACCAGATTGGATGACAAATCTTTTTCTCGTAAAGTGGTGTCTGAGGCAGGAACAGGGGAACAACTACTGTGGTTACTATGTTTGCAAGTTTATCAAGGTGGTCTCCCAAAGAACTCCTACAGAGAGACTCAAAGTACGTTAAAAATACACTATATATTCATTTAATTATTATTATTGATTGTGTTACTATGTCTTTATATATATATGTACATATATTAATTTATTTTCCTTTAATTCAAACCTGTAGACTCGATGGTTGGAGGAAAAGGTCATACGGCAAGACCAAATCAAAGCAATTCAAGAGTCTATAGCCGGATTTTTTAATGAGCAGGTCATCGATTCCAAGGGCGAGTTCTACTTCGACCCAACACTGCCATTGAAGCCAAGCTAGAGGATGAGAAGAAACTCGTTATGTCACAACAACTATAATGCAATCTTTTGTAATATATGCACATGAAATAATATAATGTAAAATACACATATGCATGCATGCATGTAAATATATATATGATGCATGCATATATATATATATATATATATATATATATATATATATATATATATATATATATATATATATATATTTCTATGCTTAAATTGTGTGATTTAATACGTTCATTGTGCTTGAACCGAAACATACTATATGCGCGTATAAATGTATAATTAGCAGCGTACAATACGACTTCGAAAACCTATTTTGAAAAGAAAACAAAAAAATAAAAAGAAAAGAAAAAAAAAACCTTTAGTCCCGGTTCGTATTACCAACCGGGACTAAAGGTGCTGGCCATCGTGGCATGTCAGGAGGCACCTTTAGTCCCGGTTGGTGTTACCCACCGGGACTAAAGGTCCTCCTTTAGTCCCGGTTCCTCACCCGGGACTAAAGGACCCCCCTTTAGTCCCGGATGCTTGCTCCCGGGTGGGGAACCGGGACTAGAGGGGGTTCCCCACCGGGAGTAAAGTCCGTCTCTGTACTAGTGGTATAGATACCAACGGATCATGTTGGGTGTATCCTTGTAGATAGGAGTTAGTAAATTTACGTTACCTTGCTTGTCATATTGATTGATGGGTAAGATTCCGTACATACAGCCACCACACCTATGGATGGAATTTTGCATCTGCACATACACACGCATCGATACTTACATCTCTTAAGTTAATATACAATGCACCAAAATTTAATTTAAAGAGAACTTGAATGTGAAAGTTTGAGACATATGACCACACCCCCAATTATTGTTGTATCAGGCTCACTTCCTGTGTTAGCTAGAATAAATAGAGCTTTTCGTATTTCAAGCGCTCATAGACGAAATCGGACACCTTCGTCCGTCGGGTTCAGTACATGCGGATTAGACTGTCATTTGTAATCAACTAAACATGGGTCTACTGAATGAGGCTCGGGATATATGATTTTAAACCCTAATATATTTGACCATAATCCAACGTACGTGATATTTCAGTGGGATGGACTGGCCAAAATTTAAGTCCAATATATGCCAGGCTCGATTGGATTGGGTCCGAAGAAATATCTGACGGTCAAAACATATCATGAAAAAATATCTACCGTTTGGAACAAAGGATTTCTACCGGAAAAGCGAAGGTAATCGAAATGGACGAAAGGTGGTCGAATAGAGCGTTTGAAACAAAGGAAGGAAAGTTATTCTTTTCCTCTAGAATACTGATCGAAGCAACAATACGATTTTGTAGGAACCAAAACCTCCACTTTTACCTCTTGTTTTCTCTTCGGTTGCATATGCCCGAGACAAGTGCAGGCGGGTTTGGGCGCTTGGCCCGGCTGTCCTCCCCGTCGTATGTAGAACTACAAGGCAGCAGCGAGGCTGGTCGTTGGCCCCATCATTGGAATATCAGCACATGGCCGGCTGGATCGCTGATGCGCATGGCGAGCAGGCCAGTGGCGGACACAGAGGACCGACGACACCTCGTAAGTATGAGAAAGTATAAACATCAAATTTATGTCTCAACAACTTTTTTAATATTTAAACACATATAACTTGTATTTATAACGTGAAATCACAGTATTATATAAAAATGGTGGTGAATTGATAACTTCTATGTTGTGCATTAAAATATTTAAGGGGTGTTAAAAGTTTCTCATTGCTGCTAGCCCCATATAATTCCGCCACTAGGCATGACATTCTATCATCCTCAAACCACCCAACCGTCAAGCACCGTCTTCTCTCCCTCTAGCCGATGAGGTCGAATGAGCTGGGGAAGGGTGGGGCGAGGCCATGGTGTGAGGTATTGAGCCTGGTCAAGTCATGGATTCTACGCTGAGCTTCATGAAGAGAACTTGGGCATATTTGGTTGCTACCCTGGTAGCCAAATACTTACAAGGTAATGAATTCTGACTATGAGGCACTCAAAATCAATGGTTTAGATTGCTGCCTGACCAGGTCAACTAGCCTAGGCAAGCGACCAAATAAGCCCTCGATACTGGGCTCAAACTTGCAACCTGCTTATCCACAATGTTTACATGAAAGCTCTGGCCAGCTTAAAAGCTAGTAACAGAATGAGAAGTTCCTCACGAGATCCAGTGTGTTGCAGAGCTAATGCCCAGCAAATTTACACTGACAAAATGACATCGTTAGAGGCATCACACAGATTTCCGGAGGGACTCATTATAGTCGTTTTTTACCTTGCCTATGTTTCCGCACAGGAGTACAGCTTGCATAGCTCAGCTAATGATGCACGCAAAGACGATGCTGCTACAGATTAGCCACCGCCCCTGAAATTGACAGCCTGCTACTTGCCTCATGCATGTCTTCCCAGAAGACCAGCAGGGTTTTTTTATGCAATGGAAGTAATGGGAGGCATAGAAGAGCGAAGAGATGGCAGCATACAGCAAATGGCTGAGACGGTTAGATCAAAGGCGATCAGTAGCTTTGTCCGTCAGGCAGAGCTGACCATGTACCATTTACTTGTGTGAATTTGAACTTTATTGTCTTGCTTTGCTAAGTGCCTATTTTGCTATCATGTATAGATGCGGGGATGGGGATCCCCGAGGGGGGACGGCGATGGGGAAGAAGTGCTCCTCGCCAGTCTTCACGGGGACAGGGACGGGGATGGTGCAGTACCCCAGACGGGGA
This sequence comes from Saccharum hybrid cultivar R570, assembly GCA_038087645.1. Taxonomy (NCBI): domain Eukaryota; kingdom Viridiplantae; phylum Streptophyta; class Magnoliopsida; order Poales; family Poaceae; genus Saccharum; species Saccharum hybrid cultivar. The sequence continues at coordinate 2,134,707 of JAQSUU010000542.1, forward strand.
ATTCCCCGTTGACATTTCGAGGCGTGAACGACCACATCTTCGTTTTTTCTATGGAAATGCTTCCCGTCGGACGCGGTATCTCACTCCGCTTCGCTCATCTCTCTCGCTTGCCTCTCTCATAGAAAAACAAAATTCCCGACTCCACCTCGCGCCGTCTCGGCTTCACCGCGCTGTGCGGCTGTCTGCTCGCTCCACTCCGCCGCCACAAGCCCTTGTGGCGACCCTATCTCGCGCCGCGTTCCCACTCCGGCGCGCCGCCGCCACCATCCAATGCGGCGCTCGGCTCCATACCCCTCGGCGCCTCCGTCCCCTGCAAAGAGGAGGAATCCTCCGCCAAGGTATGTGTAACACCGTAGGTGTTTGCCACCAGTTAAGCAGTGGGTTTGAGCTCAAACATGATAGATTAAGTGGAGATGACGATGTCAAGGTCAACCTATGGAGATGAGCCTAACCTAAACTTGGATGCTGCACCATTGCTTTACATGTATGCCATTTTCAAGATATATGCTTGGGTGGTGTTATTGCAATATCTTCATGTGTCTCACCTTAGTACCTATCTATATTGATCCCTGGAAAAGTTTCATGGAGTTTGGAATCAAAAAATCACATGAAATGATAAGTTATATCCTTGTTAGAATGATTTTACTAAGTGCTTGAATTGCACTATTAAGTGAATGGAAATATAGGTCATCAACCAAACCTTGCAACCTTGCCCAAAAAACTCTAGATGGACTCTACAACAAAAGTCATAAAGGGTTCGTGTTGAGCGGAGGACAAGAAAATACCTCCATCGGTCTAAAACTTGAATTTAAGCTTTACCGTGATGCTACTTTGACCTATGTTGACCAATCACTTATGGTTCTTGCATGGAGTTGCACCTTAAATCAAAGTTGAAGTTTGAGTAGAGTGGAACAAACTTTGTTTAATGGTCAAGAGCTAGATCAGCTTTGAAGCAAGTCAAACCGAGCCCTCAAGTTGGAATCTATGGCTGTTTTGGAGCTTAAAAATTTGGCTAAGTCCCTAATGGACTGAAACTGAGATTGCAGTTTTCGTTTACCCTTCTTTAGAGCCTTGCATCTCTCCAACCAGGCCGAATCACACTTTGACGCTTTAAGAAAAGTCGGAGATGTCGCGTAGATCTACAACTTTTATTAATAGAGTTTTTGCTAACTCATCGTGGTTTAGGAGTTACGGAGGCACGAAATATGGAGTTTCAGTTGTACGTTTGAGGTGGTATTGAAAATTTGAAATTTCAGAAGCCCAGCAATGGCCGGCTCTGCTCCCGTGCACCGCGTGGCTCCTTCGCGCTGACTCGCCACCTCACGCCCACTCGTCGTCAAAGAAAACCCGAGCACCCTGCCCTTCTCCCCCGCTCACATCTCTCTCGCTCTCTGCGCCGCGCCGCGCGCGAGAGCACCCCGTCATGGCCGCCATGCTGAGCTCGTCCGTCACCGTCGTTCCTCCACTCCATGCCTCCCCATCCTAAGCCATGAAAACCAGCACCCTCACCGTCGCGCGGTGCACCCCGACACCCTTTTTCCCGGCCCCAATCATCGCCGGATGCCGCTGCCACCATGGCCGCCGCCGCCATGGGCAGCCCGTGCCGTGGCCGAGCCGCTGCACCCTTCCCTGTCCCTAGTGGAGCCTAGCCGCAGGTGCTCCGTGGTCGCCCGATGCCGTGCGGTCCACCTTCGCCGGCTGCCACGTCCCGCAGCACCGCAGCTGTAGGTCGTCGCCGCCTCCTGCCGCTGCTGCTCATGGGCAGCAGGCCTCACGCCACCTCTGGCCGAGCCAAGGGAACCAGCAGGTGCGCGGAGACCCCCCTGGTGCTCCCCCGCCCCTCAGCCGCGGCCGACGAGTCTCCTACGGCCGGCTTCCGTGAGGTCCAGCACCCTTCTCTGTTCCAAATTCGCGTCAAGGACTGCATACAAGAATTTGACTCAAGGCAAGGGCCTAACTGCAATGTCATAGACTCATATGAATAGTACCTAAAGGACCTAGTTGTGGTAGTTTTTGCTGATTCTTGGAAATTCATAGTAAATCATAGGAAATTCGTAAAATAGCAAATGAGGACTTTTTGAAATCCTTGTGAAATTCTCTATGCATTAGATCTATAATATGATATGTTTTAGTTTAAATTTTTAGTTCTAAAAATAGATCTTTGCATCTAGGTTCTTTGTTAGTTGTATTTGTCATTTTCATAACTACAGATCTAGGGCTCCAAATGAAGTGAAATTTTTGTGGAGTGCTACTAAGGTGATTGTTGTTGTTTGGTAAAAATTTCAGGAGTTTAGGATTTATAGTTTAAGAGTTATAAAAAATAACAATTGCCCTGTATTACTTTGCTTCTACTCTGAACAGTTCTTCATGTTTGAATTAATTGGCCCAGTTAAGTTATGAATCATGACTTGGTGAAAATACATGAGTTGTGGTACTTTTCTTAAGCTTTCCAAAAAGTTAAATATCATGATTTTTGGCTAAGTAGATCTTGAGTTATACTTGCTTAAATCTCTGTGGCTGTTTCTGCCCAAAACCAGAGAGGGTTTTCCTTGTTCTTATTGTGGGGCCTTCTTAGTAGTAGAATTAGCTTTAGGTGTTTACAAAAAAGTTATTTATAATTTGCTAAGATTTCTAAAAAGTCTAGAACCACATTTATTGGACATGTATAACTCCATTTATAGCTGTTTAAAGTGGCATGTCAGTTTCTGTCTATGTTTTGGACAGAGATGCAATTATTGCATTAGTTGACCCTTCTAACTGTAAAATCATCTTAATATGAGAATAACAAAGTTGTAGATAATTCATGTATCTAGCTTCTGTTAAAATTTGGTGGTATTTGGCCTTGTGGTTTGTGAGTTATGCCTGTTTAAAGTTGGGTTTCAGAAATGGCTGCTTTCTGTCAATTGTGGACCAGTTTCTGTAAATGGGTATAATTGACTTAGTTAACTTGAGAATCATGCTAAGAGGATTAAAGATGAATTGTAGAAAATTTCATAAGCTTTCTATAATGTCTTGTTGCATGGCTATTGGATTTGTGTAACTCCAGTTATGATCCAAACATACAGCTGTTGTTTGCAGTCTAGAAATAAATAGATGATAGTTGTGGTTGTTTACTTCATGTGTTGCTAAGTGTGGCTTGTGCCCTTGATGATGGTCAAGTTAAGATACTTGTGATCTTGTTAAACTTGTGTTATGCTTGATGTGCTTGCCCTCTTTAAATGGTTGTGTGATGTTAGTTAAATAGCTTTTGGTGTCTATGTCTTAATCGTGTGTTTACTTGAATGATTATGTGATGCATCTTGTGTTACCATTCATCATATTTATACACATGCATCTTACATCTCATCTAGGTACGCTAGATGCACCACGTGAAGGATGAGATGTTGAAGCCAAACCTGAAGACGGTGTTTGGTGGACCTATCCCGAAGATGAAAGGATTAAGCAAGTACCGGGATGGGAGATGCTCGTCAAGCGAGTGTCATCTGTCAATCACTAACCTAGTGTTCGATCCCAGGCAAGCCCCGGAGCATTCTAAGCCTCCTACTTTACAAAAACAATTGAGTATATATATGTTATATATGTATTGTTGCATTAAGTTATAGGAGTTGATTGAAAACACTTGCTGCATATATATCCTTTCCTTGTCCCGTAAATATGCCTGGAATCCTATTTTGGTTCAGAATCAAAAATATTGCTTAGCCCTGCTTAGACCAGTAGCGATCGGTGATTTCCGGTCACCTGCAATTATAGGTGGTTACTGGAATATTTTAGCTAAGGAATGGATGGAAATAACCAAGTGTTGATGGATAATTGGAGACCGGGCGGAATAAGTATTGGGCAACCAAACAGGGTTCTGGGGTGCTTGTAGTTTCTGTCTGTGTCGATTAAGGACCGACCGTTGTTGGGCCTCGGGTCATGTTGAACGCATGCCTCACATTTAGCTGGCCGGATAAAGTACCTTCCGACCGCGAAACTGGGAGATTATTCGGGCCAAGTGGATTGCCCGCAGCGCACTGTACCGATGCAGGTGTGGTAGGACACGAGAGCGCGATGATAAGGCCAAAGAGCAGTCGGGCGGCCCCCGGGTACATGTGGTTCCTGGCAAACTCAAGACTTTACCTGGATAGTAGACTCGGTGACCAATATCTCACTTTAGCGGGTGAGTGAGGTTTGTGTGAGGAATAAATTACCAGCTGGTTAATAATCGATTCGAATCGCCATCGTTCACTGGATAGTGAACACTTGACTCGAGTTACGACATCGTAGTAATGATGATGGAACACGGATGGTTATGTGGATGATGTTGGAAATGCTAAACCTGAAATGGTAACCTTTGATGTTAATGGTTAATCAAGTCATTGCTTTAGCATAGGTGCTTACCTAGATTAACAGGTTATAATAAAGATGATGCAAAAGTGCTCAAAACGGTTTATTCATGATAACTTATGCTTTTCGCAAATGAGTCAAGCTAGCCCACTGAAAGAAAGCCTTGTATACTCCTTGGTGTCATTATTTCTGGTTTATGACAGGTAAGTCTAGCTGAGTACCTTCTCATACTCAGGGTTTATTCCCACTTATTGCAGGTTGTGCTGTATCTTGGCTACTGTAAGAATTGGATGGCTCCTGCAGTAGTGGCAGAGTGTGATCATGGGCATGATCCTTCTGAGCTATCTTGTCTCTCATGCTTTTGTTGGAAATTGACCATGGTACTGGCATGTATTTGAATTAAGGTGATATTAGTTTCAAACTATTTTGCTTCCGCTACTTTTGAACTTGAGTTGTAATAACTCTACCGAACTTCGATATATGTTGAATTACTTATGAAATGGATGTAATATATGACCTATTATGTTGGACCACTATGATCTTGGCTTGTATGTTGGTTGATTTAAAATCCCTCATGATTTTATTGGACTACCGGGGTTATAGGAGCTTAAGTACGGGAATTTAATTGCTCCGGCGATGGTTTTTGTACTTTTATTCTTATAATTTGGGCGGTTCTGTGACAGCTGGTATCGGAGCGAGGTTCAACACTAAACATGTCATATGTGTATTGAAAACAAAGGTTTTGTTTGCAAAAATCAGTTTTTGACAACTTATAGCTACTACATATATAAGTTTGTTCAAATCTGAATTTTAAATCTAAGTATGCCAGTGGTCATTTACTTTATGCCCAATTAAGGACCCTTAGGTGGCTTAATTAAGTATTAACTTGGGGGGTTTTAATTTTGCATCTACGCCCAAGCTAAGGTATGTATGAGTGATAACTTGACCGCATTGTTACGCTGTGGTCGAATGGTAGAGGTAACCTTCATATATGAAATAGCCATATATGTCGCTAGAGTTACATTCTTGTAATGTCGCACCTACGCCAAGGTAAGTGTGAGCTAGGAGAGCATGACCGTTCAACCGTCGATCTAGGGGAGAGTTAGCTATGGTTACTGGCATAATTACATGTTTAACCATGTATTTATGAAAGTACTTAATTGTGGGTACATTTGTTGGGTAGCTATGATACCGAAGTATATGCATCAGGGGATGTATGTATGGAGAGTATTTAGTTTACTGCTTTCATTGTGTGCTATATTGGGAATTGTTGGGCTGTAATGAAATTTTCTACAGGTACGCTAACTACGAATGCGTAAGTTGAATGTAGCTGACGACTAGCTCTATATCGAGAGAATGCGTGTTATGCCACCGACATAGAACGTGATTTCCACCTTAGGCTGGTGATCTTGTGACAACGAATAGGATGAAGCATGTATTATCATGATTGTTGCTTTGTGCATATAACTATGCTCCTCCCACCTTTGTCCTAATAAATAAGTAACTTGTGATTGATGTGCTGCACTATCCTCCTTGTATGGAGTTAGTCAAGAATGTCTTGTTCCATGTTGCTTGAATAGGAAGTGCTTGAAATAGTGTGTGCTTAGTCTTAATAGGTAATTGAGGTTACATGCTTAAATTTATAGATGTCCTCTAAATTAGTCAAGTGGTGGATATGTTGCTCATGCCAGCTCTTGCAAATGCTTACTCAAGTAATTGTGATTCCTATGAATAAACTAAATTATTGAGTAGTCTAAAGTAAGAATGTTTGGAGTTACTAGAATAATGTGGTTGTGTGCTCTCTTATTAACACAACAAGGTTAAACATTGTTTTGCATGTAATGAACTTTGGCTGCTAGAACAGTTTCTGTTGAAGTAATATTTCCATAGTCATAATAATGTAATCTGTGAATTAGTCCTTAGTGTGAATAAGAAAGTTATGGATAACTTAGTAAGCTTTCCAATAAGTCTAGTACCACCTTAGTTTGATGCTTACAACTTATGTTTTGTTTAAAACACGTGTCTGCTGCGTTGCTGTCTAGGCTCTATGTATGTACTAAGTTGGTTACTTTAGCATGCTTTTGTTTTAGCTAAACTTGTAGTTAGTTCTTGTTGGATAAATGCTTGTTAGGTGTGAGCCTTCTGCTTAGTATTGGGTGCTTAAGCTAACCTGACTAATTATCTCAAGTGTCTGCTTAAAACTGTGATGTTGTGTAGATGCTTGTTATCTAGGTAGTGTCATAGTTGACCTCTCTTTTGTCCTCGGTGAGCATATGAGTGTTGAAGATGCTTTATCCTAGAACAACACTCACGTTATGTAATCGCCGGGTTGTCATCTTTAATTAGATTCTCTCTTAGGAGCCAGAGCCTGTAGACGTGGTTGGTAGCCCTTGAATGTTTGTGTATCCATGCCTTGCTTGAACCGTAGGCCCTAGCGTAGTCCCCTTATATGTTTTCTTAGGCCTTGGACGTCCGCTACCTTTTTGGAGAATGCCCTTGTTCGATTGACCAACCAAGTTAAGTCCTAACGAACGTCGATCTTGGCCACAGTTGTTGCTTGCCAAGTTTTGGAGACCATACCCAATTTCATGTTGGACCTCCCGATTGTCTCTCCTACAGATGATCCGAGCAACGCTAATCTCTCATTGTTTGATCTAGAAATCTTTGCTTGCGAAATCAGGTAGCTATCTTATCAACGCAATCTCTGATTGGTGTATCATTTTGTTCTAGAAGTTTGCTAAGTCCATCTCAACTTCTAACGTCTCTCAACGTTATTAATCTTGATCTCATGTTGTTGTCCAACGTGACTGGAACCTTTCGTTTGGTAATCACCTTGGTAGACGCAAGGCGTGCGTTGAATTAACCGAGAACCCTTGCTCAATTGTCTTCGGCAATTAAGCTATGTTCTCTTGCGCTGTGTTTTAATCTTCAAATCGCCTCCTTGTTGACTCTAAACCTTGTAACTACCCTTGCTTGCTACTCCTCCCTTGTCTGGTGCTTGTTCTTACCACCCAATCGGTGCCACTTGAAATTCCACTTTGTTTGTGCGTTTAATAATGGTGTTACGATTAGCATTCTATGGTGCCGCGACGAAACCGAGAGCCTCCTGTAGGCGCGCACACAAGGTTGTGCTGCTCGGCACGCATTGGTATCAGGGTTGCTAATCATGATACATTATGAAACGACAGCCGATGTGTTATTTCTCGTGACCGTTTTCCTTGGTTATCTCCCTATATCTTATCTGAAGATTCATATCTCAGACCTTATGTAGTAGAGCTTCCTCCTGAAGTTGCTAAGAGGATAACCTTTGAAGAACAATCACCGAGATAAACATTGACAGACTGCAAGGGGTGGCAGACAAGTGACCCTCCCTACGTGTACTCATATAACGTCGGTCATCGAGTGAGCAACGTATGTCATCCCCGTTGGATAAAAAGGGCAAATAACACTTAATATTGGATAAGTTATCCATGGGATAAGAATTTATCGTCACATTGTGCATTTGACCTAGTTATCAAAGTCTTGATCCTTGTGTGTATGATGGTCATACAGTCAAAATCAACCATCTCTGGTGTGACTCCTTATCTGCGAACTTCGATGGCGACCATCCATTTGTGCTTCGACTGCAATCATTGTTGGGGTCAAGAGTGAAGATTTAGAACTTAAGTGTTGTGAGACAACTGATTAGTTACCAATAAAAAGGTTAATCTCCAGCCAAATAATGATTCTTCGATAGCTATGATGGTTATGTATCAACGAACAATAGTAAGCAAAGAAGCCATGAAGCCGGTCATCAATGCAGGTGTTGCATCTTCTCCAAATGCGCTATCAAGTCAATTTCATCTTGGACAATCACGTATATAGTGCAAGATGTTGTATTAGCCATGTGAAGAACTAGAGAAAGCATGTCCCTAGTTTCGATCTGCATCATTGTGCCCCTAAGTACTACAAACAGTTTTGGTTCAAGGTTCTATTGACCGAAGTGCTAGAAAATATTCAGAAATGGTTCCTTATCTACATAAGGATGCCCTATATGTGGAATAATGCTTTGTACTATGTGAAAATAGCCCACAAGTCCAATGCTTGTGCATCATCAAGATTGGTGTCTAGATCAACAGCGGAAATTGTTCCCTGAGAAACATGTCAGGAAGACTATAACCTCCATCCCCAGCTAGAGAAAGGCTACTGCTGCTATGAGAAAGATGAGAGAGTGCAAAACACACACCTCAACATGTGAAGCAAAAGAAAAGGAAGAACACAAAATATGTCTAGATTTTGTGGTACTACACCGGTTATCTTCAAATCGACGGTTAGTGACTCAAACAAAGTTGGATTGACCCAAAACCTGGTAACCTCATTCCTTGCTTAGGACCCTTCAATGTCTTAAGTTGGTAGGAGTATTGGTTGAGTAAAACATCGGATTGAGAGATGACTTGTCAGCTCGGTTTGCTGCCATTTCAAAACAGAGCTATTTTGGTGGATGGATTGTCTGGATAGTCAAACGGTGTCTGTTGAGCTGAATTTTGGCGAGCAATTAGAAGACCCATGAATCTATATGCCCACCAAAAATTTGTGCATTTTGGAGTAGCAGTTTGTGTGATATGAACAGAAAATAAAAGGGTACCGAATCGTAATTTCTCTGTGACTGCGATCATCCTTTGCATTGGAAGGTCATGTTTGTAATGCATGCCAAGAACTTGCAATTTATAGGTATCTTGCTGTTAGACAACCCTCAGTACCCTTGGGAAGACTAATTGCACCCCTATGTGCCTTGTTTTTGCCCTCTTAGATTGGCAATGCGTGAGCGATCAAGGTGTTCTACAAGTCAAATTGTGCCATTGCGAGTTGAAAGCATTTCAAAAGGTGTCAAACCACAAATTTTCAGATTATGGTTTTGAGGTATTGATTGGCATTAGAATGGAAGCCTCAATGTTAAAAATAGATCAAGAAGGCTAGTTTTGCTATAGTGCAAGTCAACCCAACTTATTACGCAACTGCACCACGAAGGAAAATTGTGCTCAACCTGCTTAGTGGTGAACTAGTTCCCTAGTTTGGTGGATACTTGCAACTTTTGTTGTCTTCTAGACATGGCTATCATCCTTTTGCGGTAATGGTTCTCTAGTGCTGATGTGCCTCTGGTACTTTATATGTGTTTTTACCCAAGAGGTTGCATCAGATTCAACCCAAATAACTGCTGCAACTTGGATATGAAGGCTCCCTAAGGGATGGTCATCGAGAACATTGGGTTAACCGAGTTAGCTTTTACATTCACCACTCACTTGATAGACTCAGATAATACAGTGTTGACGTCAGAGAAAGAGAGCTGCACACGTGGAGCAATATATAGTTTTCCATCAGTTGGCATCAAATGACTGAACAAGTTATGACTGGAATAGACATTGTTTGTTGGTTAGTTGTTTTTTTTCCATAGCCTCAAAGAATGATTATCTCGTAGATGGATCCAACCCATATCGGAAGTTGTACATGCTATGCCACTAGAAAAGTAGATGCTACGAGTAGTTAGTCCATGCTTGTAGTACTTTTCATACACCGTGAACGAAGTACCGTATTGTCTTGGATTCCTCTCAAAGTAACAATGCTTCATGGAAGTCAGTGAAGGAAATTCTTCAGACAAAAGATTCTGTGTAGAGTGAGTACCAGAAAGTTGTCTTACCCAATTAGCCTCTCTGCTACTTGAAGCTAAATAGCCTGACGCGCTTGCAGATGTTGGAATTGGATAACATGCTTCTCTTCCCTTGGAAAGTTCTTCGCACTGAATCTCGGGACGCGATTCTTTTAAGGGGGGAGGGCTGTAACACCCTAGGTGTTTGCCACCAGTTAAGCAGTGGGTTTGAGCTCAAACATGATAGATTAAGTGGAGATGACGATGTCAAGGTCAACCTATGGAGATGAGCCTAACCTAAACTTGGATGCTGCACCATTGCTTTACATGTATGCCATTTTCAAGATATATGCTTGGGTGGTGTTATTGCAATATCTTCATGTGTCTCACCTTAGTACCTATCTATATTGATCCCTGGAAAAGTTTCATGGAGTTTGGAATCAAAAAGTCACTTGAAATAATAAGTTATATCCTTGTTGGAATGGTTTTACTAAGTGCTTGAATTGCACTATTTTGCTTCCGCTACTTTTGAACTTGAGTTGTAATAACTCTACCGAACTCCGATATATGTTGAATTACTTATGAAATGGATGTAACATATGACCTGTTATGTTGGACCACTATGATCTTGGCTTGTATGTTGGTTGGTTTGAAATCCCTCGTGATTTCATTGGACTACCGGGGTTATAGGAGCTTAAGTACGGGAATTTAATTGCTCCGGCGATGGTTTTTGTACTTTTGTTCTTATAATTTGAGCGGTTCCGTGACTGCACGCTGCCAGCCGCCCCACCGACTGCAGCAGCTATTGGACCCAGTCACTGGTGCCTCATCCTCCACCTCTAAGCTCCATGCGCATGCTCATCGACTGTAGTGGTGCCTCCATCCCCGTCGTGCCAGGCCGTGCTCCGTCCTCCGTCGCGCCCAGGCCTGGCACCAGGAGAGGGGGTCATCGCTAGCCGGGCCCATGCCAGGCGCATGCGTAGCTGGCCGTTGCCAGGCCACGCCACCATCCACGGTCGCCGGTGGTCGACACTAGCCGTTCCCCGCTCTGCTCTGCGTCACACGGACGAAGGGTGAAAAATACATGTTGCAAGCGTACATTTCAAGTGTTTCCGATGTTTCAGAGTTATGTTGCAAGTGTTTCATATGGACGTTGCAAAAGTAGATCGGGATGTTGTAGATGTTGCAATGATTGTATATGTATGTTGCAAGTTTTTGTTGTCAATGTTTCATCTTTTTTTCGATGTATGTTGCAGGTGTGTTTATCTAGATGTTGCATATGTTTTCACCCATATATTGCAAAGTGTTTTATCTGGATGTTGCGTATGTTTTGCAATGATTTTAAGTGTTTTTTAGCTGTTTTTGCAAGTGTTTCAGATGCATGTTTCAAATGTTTCATTGTCTTTACGTATGCTGCAATTGTTGCATCTGGATGTTTCCAAACTAGATCGGGTGTTGCATCTCCCTCATCGCATTCTGTTGTCTTGCCTTGTTGTCAGACGCGGAAAGTGAAGGCAGGCGGAGGCGGTCCCTGCTTGTGCGGGCGGTCTCTATGTGCATGCGCAGGCGCGTGGCAGCATACTGCATGTGCAGCAGCGGCAAGTTGGGCACACAACAGCATTAGATGTGGGCGCTGACAGCCACAATAGGCGTGGGCGGACGCAGCAGGCGAGACGTGGATAGGAAGGCGCAGCGATGTGGATGTTGTAGGCTGAGGCCGGATGAAGGGCTAGCGTCCGGACATCCGTGTCACTCCCTTTTTTTACATATATAGTTGTATAGATAGATTGTAGAGGTTCACTGGTATGAAACTAGGACGAAACTTCTCTTATGTAGAGTACGCTTCTTCTAAATTGGTGCGAGGCAGACACCGGTTGGAGACAAGTTGGGTGTCCTTGGTTTCCACTTGGCTCGGTCATTTATATGCGTGGGAGCCTCCTCCGTCGTCAGGGGTCAGGGTAAGCAAGGAAGAAGGGAGAAGCCATCATGGCGTCCCTCGTACCGCTCGAATTCCCGGGCGTCACGGCTGCGGCGCCGACGCCGGATCCACCACCGCAGCAGCGCGCCAACAACTCGGCAGATCCGCCGGCGACCCCTCACCACGTGGCCTCCCCCTGCTATGCAAGCCCTCGCTACCTTTCTCGGGCGGATGCCATCTTTTTTGTCTGCTTTAAGCTTTTGCTAAGGGTACGTAAACTAGCTTCTCCACGATTGATCTCCTCGACCTGCTTTCATTTTAATTTTAATTTTTGTTGGTAGTCACTGATATGATATGACATATGACAATATTGCTAATTCGCTTTTCAATTTATTGCAGGCTTATTTCGTTCTTATGGTTGTTGGTACATCGGTTTTTAGCATACAATCGGCCGCCACAATGACATGGATGGAGGTCCTGGCTTGGTTACCGACATGGGCTGTGATAGCATCCGTCTTCATTATGTGTTTCGGAGTATGCTTTATGACACCAGTGGAACCAACAAGTACTACGTAGTTGCTAGTAGTGATACGTGTGACGACAAGTTCCTTTTCCAATACAAATGATAATATATATTTACTACTTAGCTTAAACTTTTATTCTTACTAGCAAATATGTACGCACATTGTAACGGAACATATAGTCTATTGTCTATTGTGCGGTATTTATGAGGTAGCTATTTTTGTTAGATTTAATTATTCTTGATCTAACGTTAAATCAAATAAATTATAATAAAGCCCACAACAAATAGTAGTGCAATAAAGAATTGATCTCGTATGAAAAATTTACACGAAGTTGATTCAACAAGACGAGAGACACTTCCATACGCATGCTGCCACACGAACGGGCATTGGTACAACGGCAATGCTATGATATAAGTAGTGAAATAAAGAATTGATCTCGTATGAATTTGTTTGCCCGTTTTCTTGGATTCACCTTGTTCCTATTATTTGGAAATGGAAAATCTAATCACATCAGTACGACGAAACTGCCTTAAACATTGGAGAAACATCGGAGAATTCACACTTGATGTCAAGATGTTACTTCGCAGGTTGTATAATATCTAAAGACCAATCTTTATACCTGACACATGTTTGTTGCTCAATATGCTTATATAGTGATCCTTCTACTATAGAGATATATTGTGCCTTAGAGCATTTTCAAGAGCTTTTCTAAATCTCACTATCTAAATCATCATTTGGAGAGTCATTTACATAAAAATTGCTTTCTATATCTTTTCACCTTCCAACAGCTTTTCTATATCTCATGTGCACTCTAGAGAGCTATTCTCGTCTTCTATATTTGGCTAGCGAAAAATCCAGAATAGAAAATGGCTATATTTAGATAACCATTTAGAAAAATTGTTGGAGGGTATTTTTTTCAGCAAAATGTCTATTCCTAACGTTTAGAAAGAATATAGAGAGTCTCTTGGAGTTGCTCTTAGAGTTTGGTTGGTCAAACTTTCCTCAATTTTGACCTTCCATCTATAAATGCTACTTAATTGGTAACGTATGTGATACTCTTTTTTTTACTAACACTTCTACGGACAACTAACCCGAGCTAGGCTAGAAACTTAGGAAACGTAATTACTAAATTTCGTACTTACTATCTACAACTAATAAAAATACTTATATTAATTTGTGCATGCTCTTTTTGTTCATCATTTTCTAACACAGTACTCATATAGATAATCTGTAATCTCTATTTGGTTGTAATGACATTATCAATTATTGTATATGTTTTCTACATATACACACATAACTTTTCTTTTTTCATAGCACCTACAAGTGTTTTCAATATGTATTTAGTTGAAACTTCATTGTAAATTATGTCTACTCTTGTTATAGCTTATGTCTCGTGATGTCATTATTCTAAATTTTGATCTTATTAGTTTCTTCACATTTTTGTTGGCATGTTAAATTTAAACTTTGTGCTTATTGTATCCATTATTCAAAGCACTCTCCTTTTGTATTTCATTAAAAGTAAAGACCGTATCGTAGACCACACTATAAATTACTATGGTGGCATAGACGGTTATTTAAGCATCTATGGGGGTCCCATTGTGCTAAATCAAGAGGATGTTGGTATATAAGCCTAACAATCACTATTTACTCCAAAGTAGTTTAAAACACTAAGTATGCCATAATCATCTTTGGTCTACACTAACCTCCTCCACTGCTGAAGATGTGTTGAATTTCCTCTATCAAGGCCAGAACAACCTTTGACACTCCTATTTTCAGAGAAATTGTCATCACTGCTTGTTGGATTATTTGGACAACTAGAAATGGTGTCATCTTTGACAATGAGAGCTGCAACTTCATAAAATGGAAGATCAATTTCAAGGAGGAGCTTGGGTTGGTGTGCATTAAAGCCAAGCAAAGCCTGAAAGGGCCTTTGGCATGTGCCGAGAGATTTACACTTAGTCCTTACTTGTCTCTTTTTTCTTTGGCCTTTGCAAAAGCCTTGTACATGTACATACTGTAAATTTGTGATTCAATATATCTATAAAAATTAGGTAGGAGCCTACTCTGCTGACCTTTTCAAAAAAAATTCCTCTATAAAAATTTTTTATGTATAATATTTTAATTGAAAAATAGAATGCCTGCAATTATGCTATGTCCTAATATTTTGGCCATCTAAAGTAACAAATTAAATAAATTGTTGCCATGGGTATTATTACTGTTTTAACGAATTGCTAGTATTGTTGGTATTTGAGTCATTGAAGAAACATTTTTCATGACTACTGAGATATACTCCATAATATATTTTTATTGCTCATGCTTAATTCGTGTATGTTTACTTAAAGTTAATTTTCCATGCATTAATTGTAATAAAAGTGGGTAACTAGAAATATATACTAGTTTATGGTTATTTAGACTTTTTTCAAATATGAGGTGATGGTGTTTAGATGTATATTTGAGGAGATATTTAGTTTAATGGCAAGGTGGCTACTTTTGATACAAGTTTAGGGGTTACTTTATGTTATATTTCATAATTGCAAAGGTGGGTAGTTTAGATGTAAATTGAAGGGGTTACTTAGATTATCTATAATATAATTGTAGAGATGATAGTTTTGCTGAAAATTTAGGAGTTTACTTTAGATTATGTTTCATAATGTTAGAGCTGGATAATTTTTCGTGCAAATTTATGGGGTTATTTTATATTGTTTTTTCATAATGTTAGAGGTGGGTAATTTCTTAAAAAGCATACCTAGTAGCTATTATTTTCCATGAGCAAATTAACAACTAGATGTTTCTGATTTTTTGAGAACTTTTAGGATTTATCTTCTTTTGTAGTGCTTCTCATTAGAATTAATGTGGAAACTCTATTGGATGCCTTTCAATTAGTATAATAATACAAGACGGGGATTATAGTCTACCAAATTAACATCCTCTAGTTTTTGTTAGAATTTTTAGGATTTATTTTTTATTCTGGTGTGAATTAATGTGGATGCTTCAAATTAGTAATACTAAGATGTTGGTCAAAATTTTCTTATCAAAGGTTGTATTTTGTCCATAACATTCCTCTGGTCTACTTGTTTGGACAAGCAAATTGATCAGCAATTAGCTCTTGCTTGCTGCCGGAAATGTCAAGTTTTCCATATCGGAGGGCGTATACTAAATCGTTGAGGAGAGAAAAAACAAGAGAAGGGCGTTCATTTTCAGCCCAGTCCAGTAGGATAGCTGGGAGGGCACGGGCATTCAGCCCAAATGGTCTTAGTGAGTGTCAGCAGCCCCTGGTGATCCGGCATTGTGTATCATTCCGTCTATCTTGGATGTACTAGTTGTTTACTTCTTTTCTACTGATAGCTCTGTTTGCAGGAGGTGTACAGGAAAAGGGAATGAAGAAACAGGGACTCCAAAAATAGTGGAATTTACAGCTGGCAGTGCTTGTCTTCACCAAATTTCTGCAGGTCCAAACTTTAGTAACCCCTAGACCAAACTTTACACATGTGCCTTTATGCAAGCACAATAATAGAAATACTGTTCTTCTCACAAAAATGTTAGATTTTTAGTTTTTTTCTGGCGTTGCGTATCAGGGTGTTCCTTTTGCAGTGGGCGGCAACCTCAGCCCGACATGTTGTAGGCAAGTTGCCATGAGATTTCACGGCAAATCTCTTGCTGTTTTCTCAGGAAAAAAAAACAAACAAAAACTTACGGCACATTATGGCAAACTTAAGGTATACAGTAACAGTACCTGTGCTCCAACATTTGGTTCAGAATACAGGGGTCCATCACCTTGCATTGCAGTGGTAAGCATAGTGCTGCCTCTGCTGCATCTTCGATCTGCTCCCATTACCAGCGCGCCAGGGGAATTAAAATTCAGAAGCTTTTCTGCAGATAATGCCACTCATGGGCTTTTTGGCGCCCCCCCTCTTGCTGTGCTGCACTTTAAAAAGCTGCCTGCGGCTACACAGAGCTTAGCGCTAGTTTAATTCGGCAGCACGCCACACTGGCCTTTGTCATGCACACACATACAGCACAGATCTGAAAACCGCTGCTTCGATTAAGTAGCTAGAGAAAGAAATAAAAGAGGAGATCAAAAGAAGGGCCTGCAGTGATTACTAGGGTTCTTTTCTGCTTTCGTCTTTGTGTTTTCTTTTGCAGCATTGCTGCTGGCTGCTGGCTGCTGCTCTTCTCTCTTGGTTCTCAGCTGGTTGTTGTTCCTCAAACTGCGTATATACTTTCCCCCCTTGAAGCGCTCCTTTTGGGGCAAATGGCTTTGTGATGATTAGGGCTTGGCCTTTTGCTGCCCTTTTGGGCCATATGTTACCAAAGATTTCTTTGACTGTGACCACTACCTCTAAGATTAGTTTGAAAAGATCATGCGTACACTCAGTGCTTCACAATACATCAGTGCCGGAATCCTAGAAAGAAGGTAACAGGTTGCTCTCTCTCTCGCAGTTACATACATGCATGTAAGTTCAGATGCATTATTAATCACTCCTAATTAGGTTCTTGAGAAGAAGTGTGTAGAATTTCACGAGATGCATGCACAAAACTGATTCATGTATTCGAGAGGCATCTACTGATGATCTACATATCTCTATGCATAACCGCATATAGTTTTGGGAATGATCGATATTGAGCTGGGGAGCTGAGGGAGACTATGATTGAGTAATGAGGGAGATCTCTTGGGATGGAAGGCGTGAGGGGGAAGTCATTTCTGATCGTTACCTCTCTGGGTGTAGTAGCTGTTAACCGACCCCTTTTCTCTCTTCGTATCCCCATAAAGAACAATGTTTCGAGCACATCTTTTGATGCAAATTCACGCAGTAATGACCGGTCAATGATCCTGCAAACCTTGCTTTGTTACCTGCTGCTTTGGCTTTTCCCTGGCTGATAATTCTGATCCACACCATTTGAACAAAATGTTACGAGGATAAAGCTAGCTAGCTCTCTAGTTGGTAAGTGATGATGTCAACATCACTGAACTTCCCTATCTGGTTTGTAATTTCATTAAGCCAAATGTGCATTCGTGTTGTTACAAATCAACCCTATTATTATTTTCTTGTAATGACAATGTGGCACTGAAACTTGAGAGAGATTGCCTAAGCTTTACATTGGTGATACACTGAATGTGTTAATTTCTCTGTTTGGCTATAGGGCATACATACCAATACACCGTATGCTTTTGAGGAGCAGGAATGCTGAAAAGCCCCAGCTTTCCTGCTGAACATCATGTGGCTGTTTTTCAGTGCTCATACGTACGCTACAACTGCTAACTGCGAGTGAATCTAATCTTTGCCATGCATGATCGATGGATACACATACCTACTGCCTACACTACATACAGAGCATATGGGCAGTAACCAGTAAGGGGACGGACGCTTTATTCCTTATACTTTGAGTCCAGAGAGAAAGAGGCCGTACACACAAAGATCTCTCTCGCAGGAAAAGAAAACCAATTTAAATGGGCCCTCTCAAAAGATGAGAGGTCACTGCAGGCCACATCAGATCCTATCGATCGATCGATCACGTAAAAGCATCATATGTTGTGTCGTCATCATTGCAAGATCAGTCCCGTTTCCTGTGGTTAATGTGATCGGTTGTATATACACGACCTGCGGGAGGTGCTGTGAAAGCAGCAAGTCACTAGTGTCTCTTACTCTCTTAGGATGCTTATATGTACTACTCGACATGTTAGATGCAGAGTACTTGTCGAATTTTATGTTACTCTTTAGTTTCTTGTATTTTCTGAGGGGTGTTACACTGTTCAGTTTTTTTTGGTGATTCATCAGTGTTTTAGTACTTATAATTGAAAGTGACTTTTATGTGTGTGTGTGTGTGTGTGTGTGTGTGTGTGTGTGTGTGTGTGTGTGTGTGTGTGTGTGTGTGTGTGTGTGTGTGTGTGTGTGTGTGAAAGCAAACTGTGTAGGAGTATTTTCTAACACAGAGCCATCATCACCTCATGGTTGTTATCTTAAGAATCTAAAGGAACTCACTTTGTTAGTTATTGTGTAGCTATTTGTGGACCAGTGTACTATTGTTATTGCAATAGGGTGAGAGCTTCCCCTGATCATTTGTCTTTTAGTGGTTAATTGCGATGGGTAAGGGATGATCAAGTCACTAGCTACCTCGAAGTTGCACATCACCAGTCTAATTTTCAATCATGAACAACCGTGCAACAAACACCCTCTAGCTCTCTGATGTAGTTATTAGTGGTTAATTAGTACTAGTTTCATATTTTCTCGATCTAAAATAAATTGTATAAATTTTAGATAGTAAAGAAATTTTATTATTTTTTTTATAAAATATAAAAACCACCTTCGAAACCAATAATAAAGTCCAATTTGTTTGGTTTTGACAAGTGAAGAACATCCATTACCTAGTTTCATAATTTAAGGTTGAAAATCGAACTATCATGCAAGTTGAAGATTGAAAATGTACTTTAAACTTTATTTTATTCTGCCTACACAACTGCCTTTGATGGGAAATGTCATTTCGTATACATAACACATGTATATATGGCTACACATGCAGCTATGCAGGCATCAAAGTTTACAATTCGTATATGTCTTTGTTGGAAAGATTTGTCCCTTATCATTACAACGTGGTCATTACTTTTGCATAATCTTGAAGACGTGTCTGCTTTCTGTGATTATGTCGCAATTCATATACATATGATTTTGTCCAAATAAAACAATATGATACTTGCCGTGCCATGGATTTTTTTCTACGTGTTCTTCTACCTAGTACTCAATCCGTCCCAAAATAAGTGTTGTTATGGTATTCATGTTGGTCAAACTTTTTTATGTTTGACTAGATTTTTATAAAATATTTGCAATAATTGTATCTCCAAATAAACATATTATAAAAATAGATTCAACGGTCTATCTAATGATACTAACTATATATTATAAATATTAATATTTTATTATGTATTTGGTTAAAGGTGAAAGTGTTTGACTCTTCGAAAAATAAGAACAACACTTATTTTGGGACGGAGGGAGCAGTGAACTGCTGATTACTTTTGCATGCGATGAAAATGGGCGTGCTATAAAATGTTGAAGTGATCTGCAGAGACTATATCTTGGCGGTAAACATCACTGTGCCTTTTATACGGAGAGCGAGAGCCCTCAGAAATCACAAAGTCTGCAAGGGCTAGTAGCTGCTCCAATGATCAATGCATATTTGTACCCCTGTTCGAATCCTTCCAGATCAGGTTCGAAATTTTATGTTCGCCTTTGCTCACTTTGATGCATTCCTGCATAGATTTTAGCTCTCAGCCTCTCACTCTGGGTCATTCTTTAGAGGTAGCTGATCACATACAAAATCTGGTCGCAAAGATACTGCAATACTACTGTACCCTGTGTACATCTCCATATGATCTGCTTTCTCATGGTCATTGAGGTAGACTGAGAGCTAGGTATGGAGAGAGATAGAGAGAGGAGGGAAAGCTGTAGGGATGAAAACGGATCGGATACGGACGGATATCACTGATATCGTATTTGTTTTCATATTTATGTCCGGATTCGGATTCGAATACGGATAATATAAAAAATGCCGGATAGGATATGATTGGATATCGACATCATAAATATGTGATTTAAATATTCGGATACGAATACGGTATCGGATGTTAAATATTCGGACTCGGATACGGACGGATTAAAACCCCTCTAAACGGATTCGATATCGAATATGGTCGGAAAATATCCGTACCGTTTTCATCCCTAGAAAGCTGAGGCGCCTTTGTATCTGCTTTGTCAGCACATGCATTCTACCCTCTACCCACTTTCTCTTTCCCTCCACAAAATCCACTTTGGACCCGGAAAACAAAAATCTAAGAGTAGTATAGAAAAATGCAGCTAGCCAGCAGCAGCAGCCCTCTCTAACAAGAAAAGCACAAATCCATCCATACACACAAATAATCATCCATCCTTCACCTCCTCAAGACATCACCGGCCGTCTCTGCTCAAAAGATGAACAACACTCACCAACATATAAAGCAGCACCACCATCTGCAGCTCCAGTGATCGATCCCCTCCTCTATATCTACGCACACATCTCCCTGATCGATCTCGTCTTCAGCCTCACAACTGCCACCAGATCTTTCACCACTCACTGCCGTTGCTGCACCAAATTAATCAGCTAGCTATAGGTGGCTGCCCTGGAGAGATGAGGGCCGGGGGGTGCACGGTGCAGCAGTCGCTGACGGCGGAGGCCGCGGCGGTGGTGAAGCAGGCGGTGAGCCTTGCGCGGCGGCGCGGGAACGCGCAGGTGACGCCGCTGCACGTTGCGAGCGCGATGCTGGCGGCGCCCGCGGGGCTGCTGCGCGCGGCGTGCCTCCGCTCGCACTCCCACCCGCTGCAGTGCAAGGCGCTGGAGCTCTGCTTCAACGTGGCGCTCAACCGCCTCCCCGCGTCGGCCGCGGTCGCCTCGTCTCGCCGCTGCTCGGCGGCCACGGCCACCACCACCACCACCACTACTACCCGCCGTCCCTGTCCAACGCGCTCGTCGCGGCGTTCAAGCGCGCGCAGGCGCACCAGCGGCGCGGCTCCGTGGAGAGCCAGCAGCAGCCAGTGCTCGCCGTCAAGATCGAGCTGGAGCAGCTCGTCGTCTCCATCCTCGATGACCCCAGCGTCAGCCGCGTGATGCGCGAGGCCGGCTTCTCCAGCACCCAGGTCAAGGCCAACGTGGAGCAGGCCGTGTGCAGCACCACAACCACCGCGGCCACGGCCGCTCCAGGCAAAAACCCAAACCCTAGCAGCTCTGCCACCACAAGCCCACCTCAGGAAGCCAAAGCCAACAAGATGCCGCTCCCGCTCCACCAAGCGCGCGACGAGGACGTGGCCGCCATCCTGGACTGCTTGGCGTCCGGGAGCAAGAGGAGGGTCGTCGTCATCGCGGAGAGCGTGGGCGCGGCTGAGGCCATGGCGAATGCGGCCATGGACAAGATCAAGAGAGCCGAGGCGAAGCACGACGCGCTGCGAGGCGCGCAGGTCGTCAGCCTCCGCGTGTCGTCGTTCCGCGACATGCCGAGGGAGGAGACCGGGCGGCGGCTCGGCGAGCTGCGGTGCCTCGTCAGGGGCAGGAGGCAGCAGGTCGTGCTGGTCGTGGAGGACCTCAAGTGGGCGGCCGAGTTCTGGGCCGGCCACGTCCAGAGCGGGAGGAGAGGGTACTACTGCTCCGTCGAGCACGTCGTCACCGAGCTGCGCGCCCTGGTGACGAGCGGCGGCGAGCACGGCGGCAGCCTGTGCTGGCTCCTCGGCTTCGGGACGTACCAGGCCTACATGAGGTGTCGAGTCGGGCAGCCGTCGCTGGAGAGCCTGTGGGGGCTCCAGACGCTCACCGTGCCCGCCGGCAGCCTCGCGCTGAGCCTCACCTGCGCCTTCGACGACAGGTAATCTATCCAGAGGTCCCATTTCCAAATCGGTTTGCGATGCAGAGTTGTTAGGTTTTTCGATTCAGAATGTCACGTCAGGTGAACGAATCAACCTGCAGAAACGAAATGTCCCTGACAATATTCGTAGTAACTGAAGTAAAACTGAGCAGCTTGCAGCTATAGGACAAGGAGTTGCAACTGTAGCGTCCCTGCAACGAGCTCTGCCCTTTTCTCTCTTTGCCTAGCATGAGTGTGAGTGAAAGCTTGCATCTTTTGCGTGCTTTCTGGACAAAAGCTTTAGGTAGTAGTGCTAGCTAGCTCGTCCCTAGGGGTGAAAACGGATAGGATATTACATTTTGTTTTCATATTTCAGTCCGGATTCGGATTCGAATACGGATAGTATCAACTATGTCGGATATGATATGATTGGATATCAACATCATTAATATGCGATTTCAGTATTCGAATACGGATACGGTATCGGATGTCGAATATCCGGATTCGGATATGGATAGATCTGAACCCCTCTAAACGGATTCGGTCTCGAATACGATCAGAAAATATCCGTACCATTTTCATCCTTGTTCGTCCCCTTCACATATTCCCTCTTTTCCATCTTTGTTTCTCCCTACTCGCTCCATCCCAAATTATAAGGCATTTCAAAAATCTTGGAGAGTCAAAAGATCTCAAGTTTGATTAAATTTATATGATAAGATAATAATATTTATGACACTAATTAAGTATCATTAGATTCTTCATTAATTATATTTTCATAGTCTATTTGATGTTATAAATTTTTGTAATTTTCTCTATAATTTTGGTTAAACTTAAGATGCTTTGACTCTCCAAGATTCTTGAAATGCCTTATAATTTAGAATGAAGGAAGTACTTCTTTTGATCCCCTTGGGTTCTGAAGTTTGAACATCCTAAATTCAAAACTGTATAGGGCCGAGGCTGCTGTATATACCATCTGGATTGGCAGCTCTATAATTTTAAGAAACAAAAACTGGTTTATTACCAACATAATTCCAAAGACAATGTGTGTGTGTTGTGTGGTACACCGGCCGACAAAAGCTAGCAGCTAGCTGATCTTATGGATATGTCGAGGGGGGCTACGTGAAATGACACTGGAATCTTATTCCCGTCTGTTCTTTCTGCAGTGCTCTAGGCACAGTCAATCAGTCCATGAAAGCGGTAGCGGGCTCTGACACGGATGGGAACGGACCGGCGTCTTGCTGGCCGCTTTTGGGCGGCACCCAGCTGATCTCCAGATGCTGCGCTGATTGCTCTGCCGCAAGGATCGACACGAAAGCGGCGTTGCCTCGGCCCTTCGTCTCGTCGTCCACCCTCCCTTCCTGGCTCCAGCATTGCCGCGATCATCAGGTACACAAACGTTCAGTCACATGCATGATTCCTTCTCCAATAATCCAATTACTGCAGTATGTTATTAGTCCAACTTGAGATTGTTCTAAACTTCTAATGATCCTCCTATAACTGACTTTTTTACTGCACTGCTATACAGGAGCCGGCGACGACCCATCTTACGGACCTTGGCAAGACATGGAGCTCCATATGCAGCAGGCCGTCACAGCGGATGACGCTGCATTTCTCCGCGCCGGTGTCTCCGGCTTCCTCCATCTCTTCTTACGAGCACGGCGGCGATCATCATCATTCGCAGCAGCAGCAGCAGCCACGGCACTCATCATGGCTCCTCGCTGGTCTCGACGCCGCCGCGCACCACCCGTGGAGACCCAAGCGCGAGACCAGCGGGAAGGCCACCAGCAGGTCCCACGACTCCGGCGGCTCCAACGGCTCCGTGGAGGTGGAGTGCCGCGCCAAGGCCAAGTTCAAGGAGCTCAACGCCGAGAACCTCAAGGTGCTCTGCGGCGCGCTGGAGAAGGAAGTGCCGTGGCAGAAGGAGATCGTCCCCGAGGTTGCCAGCGCCGTCCTGCAGTGCCGGTCGGGGATCGCCAAGCGGCGCGACAAGTCCAG
Organism: Saccharum hybrid cultivar R570; assembly: GCA_038087645.1. NCBI lineage: Eukaryota > Viridiplantae > Streptophyta > Magnoliopsida > Poales > Poaceae > Saccharum > Saccharum hybrid cultivar. Next base: position 2,158,454 of record JAQSUU010000542.1, read on the forward strand.
GTCGGCGGACGCCAAGGAGGAGACGTGGATGTTCTTCCTCGGAGGCGACGCCGACGGCAAGGAGAGGGTGGCGAGGGAGCTTGCCAGTCTCGTCTTCGGGTCACGCAACAGCTTCGTGTCCATCAGGCCTGGTGGTGCCTCGTCGCCGCCGCCTCCTGCCGCCTCGTCGGGCTCCTCCGAGGGGCACCACCTGAGTAAGCGGCCACGGATGGCCTACCTAGAACGGTTGCACGAGGCTGTATCCGAGAACCCACACCGGGTCATATTCATGGAGGACGTCGAGCAGGCTGACCGGGACTGCCAGCTCGGCATCAAGGAGGCGATCGAGAGCGGGGTGGTGCGGAACCATGCTGGCGTGGAGGTCGGCATGGGCGATGCCATCGTCATCCTGAGCTGCGAGAGCTTTGACGCCGCCAGCGGGTCTAGAACTTGCTCGCCACCGAGCAAGAAGGTGAAGGTAGAGATAGAGGAGGGCAAGGAAGAGCGCACAGGTGACCATGAACACAACGAAGATGGTGCTTCCTCGTCGTCACCATCTTGCATCGATTTGAACGTGGACATGGAGAGTAGTGATCAGGCGGACGAGCGAAGTCTCGGTGATCTCTGTCTGCTCACGGCCGTCGACAGGACCCTATTCTTCAGAAGACAGGAGAATTAGTGACTGACTGTGTACATTGAAGGATCCGTGTGCGTATCAAACGTCCTTCTTCGTTCTGATAAGAACCTAGATTAGTTGCAAGGGCAAGTCTAATTAGCATTTTCTTTAGTTTATGTTTTGTTTTATTTTTTAGTTTATCTTTTTCTTGGCTATCTTGGTTTTAGAGAATTGGATTGCTGGTATATTTGGGCTTCTTCACTAAAGACAAATAGAGCTGCTGTAAATTTGCCTGGAGATTCTAATTCGCGGTTATCTTATTAGACCAAGTTTATTCTCTTTTTTCACCTAGAGATAAGCTTGTAATTTCAAGATTTGTCATTCTCCAAAACCCAAAATATAGTTCGGCTGAAAATTGAGTACCCAGTTGCATATATAGAGCTTTTGACTGAAATATAGGTACCGCGAGACCAAATTGGGTAGGCCACAATGTTGGCCTCTCACCTTTGCCATGTGTCCATGTACAAATCCTCGTGATGTGGCCAATACGGAGAGTATTTTTTGCCAAGCTGTAATAAGGATCGGAGACTATTTTCACAATGTGCAAATTATTTTATTGAGAAATTTTACAGTGCTCGGAAAAAAGTAAGAGCTATAATATGTCAAGATCAGTCAATAGGGGTTCGACATTGGGAGATAAAGATCTATCATGGTAAGTAGTATATTTTCCTTATTTTAAATTCTGAATTTAAGCTATTAATCAGTTCCATTTTTATTCAGTAGAAATTTCATTTTAAATCCAAGTATACATCATAATATTATTTTGTTTACAAATTAAGATATTTATTAATTATATTTGTTATGTACTCTTTGTTTAGATATTTTGCTAATCCATGTGAAAATTGAAATATATTTCCCTTAATTGTATCCCAAATTTAGCTATTAATTAAATTATTTCCATGTATAAATTATTTTTATTTACATATTTCCATCTAATTTCTGCAAAAATATCAGCTATTAATAAGTGATGGAATAGGCCGTTTTCCTCGATTCCGGCTGCTTTCTGACCAAGTCAACATCCAGGTGGCCAGCCTACATGAACGTGATTACTTTGACATATATGCCTAAACGTTAGGCTTTGTTTGGATGCTCATGTAAATCCATATGTGTTTGAGTGATTTCGTGTGACTCCACACTTGGATGGAGGTGGATACATCATACATGAGCATCCAAATAAGGTTTTGGAGACATCCTGCGTGGACATGGCAGCAATTAACCTTTTAGCGCTTCAGCACAAGCAAATCCAACTGCAACACAGAAATGCATTCAGACTGCAACAGCTTCCCACCTCTCGGTTGAGCACACTACCATTCAAACCTACCTGTTCATCAAAGAAGCAATGATCATATATAGCAGCAGATTCGGCGCCATGTACTCTGGCGGCTGATGTGGCCGCTGCCTTGGAAAAGGAAGGCAACAGGAGAGTTCATCACTAGCAAGTAGCCTATCCTCGCAGTCGCAGATCCAGAACAGGTGCATATGTTATCTAACCTCGCAAGATTCAAGAAGGGGGAGAGCAGTAGGGAAGGGGATGAGGAGAGATGAGATGCAACTGGAAGAGCCGCCGCCGCCGCCGTCTGATCTCGAACCCTAACAAGAAAAAGATGCGGAGAAGGGGAAGGGAGAGGGGAGCTGACGAGGCGCACCTGCCGCCGTCGTTGGAGGAAGCCAGGCGAGAGCTGTGACGGAGGTGGCGCACGCACGGGGTTTGGGCCGCGATACACGCGAACACAACGGCTTTCAAATGCGAGCGATTTTGGGCCGAGTGAGGAGATTGGTTCCACGGCTGACAGGGTTACTCGGTATACGCCAAGTCGCCAACCAACCCCGTCGTGGCAGTCCAAACCATCTATCAATTCAATCTGCTCCTGCTAGACGCCGCATGCATGTCCACACCGCGGGCGGCGCAAGGGGTGCCGACGTGGTCATCTTCGCCTTCTGACGGTGCGGCTGCATCAGCATCCGCCCTGCCGTTGCGTTCCTCTTCGCTCCCGCCCTTTGACCCCGGCCCCGGCTACTGGCAGTGGCAGCAGCGCGTCGTCGTCCTCGTCCCCACACTCGACCACGGTCCCTGGCAGCAGAGGCACGTCGGCGCCTTCGCCACCGCCCTCGTGCGCTGCGTGCAAGCACCAGCGGCGCAAGTGCGCATCGGACTGCATCCTGAAGCCCTATTTCCCTGCTAACGAGCCCGACAAGTTCCTTAACGCGCTCGGGCTGTTCGGCGTCAAGAGTATGCAGCGAATACTCACGGAGGTTCCTCCGTCGAGACGCGACGTGTGTATGCGAACCATTGTCTACGAATCCAACAAGCGTAGGGCGGACCCCGTGTGCGGTTGCAGCGGAGTAATCCAAGACCTCGAGAACCAGCTGATGGACACGGCCGTCGAGCTCGAGGTGCTGCGGCGACAGCTAGAGTCGTACCGGCGGCTGAGGCAAGGCTTCCCACTGAAGTCGCCCCATGGCGCGGCCTGTCCTCTGGGCTCTGGCGGCAATATAGCAGCAACTGATGGCCCAGGCAAATGGCACCCGAGGCAGTGGCGGCGAGACGGCTCGACTTCAGCAATGTGCGGGTAAAACGACGAGGGGGGTGATCCAGGTCATATGTGATGATGTCCTCGTGACGACGAATCATACTGTGATGGTGCCGATGCTAAGACACTGATGATGTAGTTCCAACAAATCATTCAATTAATTCCATGTAAGGATCTGTTTTAGGTTCTTTCGTTTATAATTTTCACGTCCCCATTCAATTAATTCAAGTCCTCGTGACGACGAATCACTGCTGATAGTAAATAATGTTCCTATCGATGTTCTCATTCTCAATGCCACGGACGGCTCCGTTGGTAGGCCGCGATGTCCACGAGGTCCTCTTATCTGCTCCTATATCCGCTCCTTTCATGCACTACAATTTCTTAAAAAAATCGCCGCAGCTCCGCGCCTCCCGCCCGCCTTCCTCTCCGCCGCCGCATCCAGCCACATCCCGCGCTGCTCCGCGCTCCGCGCCTTTCCCCCATCCACCTCGCCCCTCGCATAAGGAGAGGCACGGGAGGCTTGCGCCTGGGGAAGCCTATGCCTACGCCCCCATCTAGCGCGCCCGTCAGCAGGAAGGAGAGGCATGCACTCTGCGCCTAGAGTGTACGTTGGATCATTGCTCTCGACGTCCCTCTAACCTGAGCTTGTTGGCTATCGTACCGGAGCTCCTCACCAGGTAGGCTGTGGCCGCCGGCGACGCTATGTTTCAAGTGTTTTAGGTGTTTTAGACTTATGTTTCAAGTGTTTCATCGTAATGTTGTAATAGATCTAGAATGTTGCATATGTTGTAAGCTTATATTTCAAGTGTTTTGTGTATTTCAGACGTATGTTTGAAATGTTTCATCTGGAATCCTGGATGTTGCATATGTTGCTATGTGTCTATACGCATGTTTTTAGCATATGTTTCAAGTGTCTCGGATGTTTCAGACTCATGTTGCAAGTGTTTCATCTAGATGTTGCAAAAGTAGATCTCGATGTTGCATATGTTTCTATGGCTATGCACACACGTTTCAAGCGTATGTTTAATCTGTTTCAGACATATGTTGCAAGTGTTTTTATCTGAATATTTCAAAAGTAGATCTGGGAGAGCACATGTTGCAATGGTGCCAGTGGCTGGCGGATAGCGGCATGCTGCAGCCGCCTGTTGTTGTTGGGGGCGTTGCTGTGGGTCACCATGCGGGCCTCTGAGGCTGGCGGACACCTTCGTGGCACGCATTCGCAAGCAGGGCGGGTGCCTGGGACCCACGTGGGGCCTGGGGATGGGCGCGGGACGCAGCATGGGCTGCTGGGGGCCCGGGTGCGGCATCCGGACGCGGGGGCAGATGGGATGCAAACTCAGGTCGATCGTGGAATGTGGTGCAGGATAACGCGCGGGAGCCACGTCCGGACGCGCCGTCCGGGCATCCGGTGCTAGCCATTCCGATATTTTTATCAATAGATGTTAATAATTTCATTTCTATCTTGGTTAGTTAGCTACCAAGGCAGATTTAGTTTGCTCTGAACTTTACCATCTTTTTTTTGGTGTTTTTTATGATAAAAACAACAGTTCCATCACTTCCTCCTATTAACTCCACGTGGAATCTGTTTTTAGGTTCTTTTGGTTATGGTTATGCTTGTTGCTTTCCTTTCCAGTTCATATCATGTGGTAGGCTGGTAATATAGTAGTCTAAACTTCTGATCGATCTTCCTATTTGTTAATACTTATGCATGATATTAGTATAAAAAATAAATACATTTGATAGTGATAATTTCATTTTAATCATGGTTAGCTATCTATTCATCTACTTTTTTATATATTAAATGATTTTGAGATAGTATACTTCATTTAGGAATTTGAAATGCATGCATCAGCATGGTCACAAAAAAGAATTTGCTCTGAATTTAAAATGTGTGCATTAGCAGAGTCACGAAAAGGATTTTGCTTTGAATTTGGCTATATGCTTCTTTTGATTTTTCTCACATTAGGGTGGAATGTCCTTCGTGCACAAGACGTCCTCTCCTGTTTGTGTCACCATCTTACGTTATGCCACCGCTACCAGCTCAAAGTTTGGGTCACCTATGGCATTGTACAATGATGTATTCTGCTAGAGATGCTAAGAGTTTGATGTTTTTTCTTCTTCTTTTTGTTTGATGGCATAGTTAGAAACAAGTAGTATGAGATAAATAATGAAGATGATGAAACACAATTGAAGAATACACTATCCTTGCTAACAGACATTAGAATTGTTAGTTCTAATTTGCAGAAGTAGAGAAGTTTCACTACCATAAAACGGAATATCCTTGAGGACCACAAAACATTTAAGAAAAATCTTAAAAACTGCCAAAGAAATTATTCTTGGCGGCCAACCCTTAAGGATAACTGAAATTACCTTGTGGGCTAGCCGCCACAAATAATTCCTATGGTTTCGCATGAAACTCATTACCACTACACCACAAAGTCACTTGTGACTAAGTGAATATTTCTTTCTTATTTGTATTCACTTCAGTGGATCTTGTAATGAATATTGGAGACTCTAAGCAATTTCCAAAGAAAAAAGTTTGAACTGAAAAGTTTAGTATCTCGCTGAGTACTACAGCTTTGGTTTAGGTTGTATCTCATTAAAAAAATGAATCTCAAAACTTTGACAACTTAAAATATAATTTTGGACTCTAAATAATTTCAAATGAAAAGTTATCAACTACAAATATATATCTTCGAACTCTACAACTTTCGTATAAACTTTGCATTCATATGATATTAGTATGTTGCATGCTAGCTTTAAAATTAACTACACATCTCTAGCTAAGTGCCAATATGCATTCTTTAATGCATAACAACACAAAACTGTACCATTTGTTGGATTAATGTACCAAGAAAAATTGTATTTCATTTCACAAACATGTCAATGGAGCATTTGTCTCTATAAAATGCAATGTCTAACTAACAAGAATGCAATGAGTCCATTATATTGGTGGTTAAGAGGAATGACAATAAGTTGAACATTTCTCTTGGTGGCTACGATAATTTACTTGAGGGTTTGCACCAAGGAAACTAGCACTTCCTTGAAGGTTTTTATTTACACCCAAGGAAAAGTGAATTACCTTAGTGCTTTGTAATAACAATCAAGGAAATATGAATTACTTTGATGGTTTTGAATAGCACCCAAGGAAATGAGAAAATATCTTGGCAGTTTGTAATAACACTCAAGGAAATGTGAAATTACCTTGGCGGTTCGGACTAGCACTCAAGGAAATATAGAATTACCTTGGCGGTTTGAGTTAGCACTCAAGAATAAGTATTTCCTTTGAGGTTTTATATGATCTCCAAGATAATGATATATCTTTGAGGGTTGAATTTCGCCCCTCAAGAAAATTGTTTGTCGCCAAGGATATTCCATTTTTCGTAGTGTTTTTTTATTGTTGGATGGAGGAAGAAACTTTGTACAAAGTTTTTAAGCCTCTTTCCCATCATCATACTCGATCTGTCCTTCTTGGAGACGGAGATTTGTGATATACTTTTAGTCCCCTTTACTACTAGAAGCAAAAAAGATATCCCTAATTTTTATATTTCAAATTCATTTTCTGCAAAATAATGTTTGTCGGTATATTGATTCTGCCGATTGAAGTGGCAGGAAGTATATTCCGCCATTTGAATTGGCGGAATTTCAGTTACCCCCATTTGAATTGTCAGAATTTATTTTTTTCTGCCTGCTGATCTTAAAAACTTATAAATTTTATATATGAATTCGGATGGAGGCAAAGTTTATATGAAAACTGAAGAGAAAAGTGAGATCCATAACTTTATAGTTTAAGGTATTTTCCATTGAGATTGTTTTGATACCTCAATAATCGATACGATATTTATATTTTAATTTATATATCTGAATATTAAATTGATTATTTAGGCACCAAGTTGTCTTTATTAAACTGTCAGGGGGATGCCCTTGACACGCTGCCCCATCCTTACCCTCGAGCGTTTCCCGTCGCAGCTGGGAAGCCAACGCCAGTGGAAGCCCTCGCTAACTTCTTCGACCATGGGCACCACGGGTGGACAGTGGAGAGTGGAGACGCCTCGCTAACTCTTGGGTGAAGGTGCATGTGGCCTCGTGTATTTGCATATTGAAGCGTTACCCCGGGAGGCCGTTCGGGCGAAGGGAGGCCGTTGCGGAGCCAGCTTCATGGCGAGGAGACGGATGACAGAAAGTTGTGGTCCTTGCCACCTGAGCTCCCGACGGCGTCAAGGCAGTAGTTGGGGGAGCACGGAGAATGTCCGTTGTGCCCCGTGTGGTTTTGTAGGGAAATGCTTGCTTCAGAGAGGGTGGAATGTAATTCGGCCAAGCTTCTGAGTATGATGTATAAATACCCAGTGGATGACACTGTGATGAGGATGAATCAATGGTCATTTACTCATAAATTTATTGCAACCTTCACCACTTCCTTCCATTCAACCTCCGCTTTAATTATCCTGTGGGGCACCCTCGACCTCTCCGCGTTATCCCGTAGCTAGGTAGGAGGGCAATCGAAGCCTACACATAAATAAATATATTGTAAACTACAAAATTGTAGATCCCTTTAGTATCTACAAAATTTGTATAAACATTATCCCCGTATAAGGTTATATGAAAAGATAGTTTTTTTTTCTAAAATATGCTCCACTAGCTAGTAGATAAATCGAGACAATTTGCATAGCACATCTTCAAACAATTGTAACTTTTTCATATAGTCAAATATGAAAATAAAATTTACCGACGAAAAATCTACTACCTTTTGGTTCACAACATTTTTATTTGAAACCATCTTGTCACTAAAATAATCGATATAATGTTTAGATATAGATCTGAACATTGTATCCATTATTTACGTATCAAAAAGGCCTCAAATGAGAAAAGCTTTAAACAATAGGGTTCTATATCTCTTTTTTCTATATAATTTTTATATAAATTTCATCTTCATTTGATTCTATATATAAAAGTTATGGTTTTTTAAGATGAGCTACAGAAAAAAAAACCGCTAATTCAAATGGCGGTAACAAACATTCGGCCAAACTCAATCGGCCGAACGTACTTGCCGCCACTTCTATCGGCAGTACTAGTACTAGTATAGTTTTCTATTTTTATTCTGACAACTATTTTTGCAAAAAACGAACTTCATAAAAATATATAAAAGTAAAAAAAATCAAAACTTGGCAGTGATGACTGACACCCGGACCAGACGGCCCGTTCCAGCGTTTAGACTCGCCTGATCTGGGCTTCAAGCCCTTGTGCAGCCCATCGATTACGTGGCAGCTGCGGCCTTGGGAAAGCCCATCGATTACGTGGCAGTTGCGGATCGCCAACGGATGGGCTTTTTCCCTCGTCGCATCTGGTCCTCTGGCGCACGCGCGCTGCCGCCGGAGGCTGGAGCGTCTCCGTCCGGCCGGAAGACGGCTCGCCTCTCGCCGTCGCACTTCCCAGGTGCGCCGCGCTGTGGTGTCGCCTCTCGACCTGTCACTCGTGAAGTGTCCGCGGCCGCGGCCGCGGCCGGGGCGTACGTGCGCGCGTCGACATCAGGCGCGGTCGCCGGTCGGTCGCTGCGACTGCGAGCCACGCGAAATGCGGGCAGCGCCAGTGTCGGCGCGAGCTGGTTTTTCAGGCTCATAATACGAATGGCGCTGCTGGACGTCCTCGTCCTCTGGGCCGATGATTGCCGATCAGTGTCTCGCTCCATCAGTGTGTTGATAATACACCTAGCGGCCTCTGGATTTTAATTTGCCCCCTTTCGCTACGCATACACAGAGCGATCGATCCCGACGTGACGCGCGGCCAAACTAGTGTCATCATGCCCGACCTGCTTCGCACGCAGGAGTGTAGTTGATAGTCGATCGGTGCTGGGTCGCTCTCCGCGCTCTCAAATCCTGCTGTTTCCCTTTCAACGAGTCGTCTAATTGTACGGGCCTTAGAAAACGGCCGGCCCGGGACACGTACCTGCTTCTATCTCGTGCTCGAAACTGCCGTCTCGTCCGTAAGGGGGGACATGGCCATGTTACGCACAGCTCAATGCAACGCACAAAATAATAAAGGGGAGACGATATCGTATCAAGTACAGTAACGACTAGTGGGATCAATTGTACACTCGATTGAGTGGAAATTTACTCTCTCTATATAGTACGTACGCACTTCAAATTGTGAGATTTTGTGTGCGCGCATAATAAATTTAAATATGGTAATATAGCAAATCTACTATACGACACATGTAGAGCTAGATAGTGTAGCTTATATTAACTTATTCTGCACAGGTTCGGAAAGGGAAAATATATAACAACATCATTTGCTACAAGAAGATTAATTGCTCGATACCGACTACGCGTACGCGCGAGCTAGCGAGTGACGTTGACGATCCTCCGTACTAGCTAGTACGAACGAACGAACGCCCGCCCGCCATCGTCGTCACAACTTCACACCTCGACAGTGCAGTCCGCCGGGTGCGTGAACTTGAGCGAGACGGTGGTGTTGACGCCGGCGGGGACGCCGACCCCCGACGCGGCGCTGGCGGCGAACGCGCCGCCGGCGAAGGCGCTGCCGCTGGTGGCGAGCAGCGCGGGGCAGGTGACGAAGAGGTGGTAGCCGCCGGAGACCCAGCTGCCGACCTTCCACTTGACGCGGCCCTCCACCTTGACGTGGAGCAGCACGTAGCCCGCCGCGATGTCCTGCTTCATGGCGTCCGCCACGTACTGCGAAACGGGCACGGCGTCGCCCGACATCACCGGGGACCACACGGAGACGTCCTTGTGGCCCTGGTAGATCGACGGCATCGACACCGGCACCGTCACCGGCTCGTCGCGGTACGTCGTGAACGCGTCCAGCGTCTTGTAGTACACGCCCACACGGTCGTTCGGGTTCCGCGACGCGATCGTCACCTGCGTACGTCGTCGTGGCGGCCGGCAGCCCGGCAGGTACCACCGTGCGTTAGTTCGTCGCCCTCCGTCACGAAATCGGCCGGAGGTGGCCAAATGCATGCATCAAACTACGTACCTGGAGGTCGAGGGAGAGCGCCGGGTCGCTGAGGTCGATGGACCGGAGCTGCACGTCCTGGAGGTAGAAGGACGGCTTGGAGGGGTGCAGCGCCAGGTAGATGACGAGCACGATGAAGCCGACCACGGCGAAGAGCGTGAGGATGCAGGCGGCGACGGCGCCGCAGCAGCGGCGGAGGATCCAGTCGCGGTGGTGCTTCTCCTTGCTCATGGCGAGACGAGACCGACGACCTGCTGTCCTGCTGCGGTGCTGGACTGGGACTGGGAGCTCAGCTGGCTGGCTGCCTTGCTACTAGGACTGTGGGCAGTGGGAAGCTAAAGTGTGGCGCGAGTGGGGGTGGCCTTTTAATTACTCCAGCAGTCCAGCCGGTACACTAAGGCCTTGTTCACTTCCCCATCCCAACCCAAAATATTTCCTCTTCTATCCATTATATCAAATCTTTCGACGCATGCATGGAGCATTAAATGTAGGTAAAAAAGATAACTAATTGCATAGTTTGTCTGTAAATATCGGGACGAATCTTTTGAGCCTAGTTAGTCCATGATTAGACAAATTTTGCCAAATAACAACGAAAGATGCTACAGTAACTTTTCACCTACTTTTCGCGAAGTGAACACATCCTAGACAAATCCTAAACAAGAAGAGGTATGGTGAGGTGCGCGTTTTAAAAAGGGGCTTTTAGTTTTGGGCTTATAGGGCAGGGGATGGACGAAAGGTACAGCTCAACCATCGAAGATTCCTCTGCTTCTTCCCGGGGCCCTTTGAGCATGGAGGTTGCCTATCGGCTAGTGCATCTGCTCTGAGATCCGTGCTGGGCCGGTGGTTAGCCCCGTCTGGTGAGTCGACCACTGGTGCTTGAGCTTCACTCCACGTCGGTTGGTCAACTGGGGACGGTTCTTGCATGGAGACCTTTTTGCATATGGGCCGCGTTCACTTGCCATGCATACCCAAAATATTTCATCTTTCACCCATCACATCGAATCTTTAGACGCATGAATGAAACATTAAATATAGGTAAAAAATAACTAATTGCATAGTTTGTCTATAAAATTCGAGACAAATCTTTTGAGTCTAATTAATCCATGGTTAAACAAATTTTACCAAATAATAACGAAAAGTGCTACAGTAACTTTTCACCCAAATTTTCTCAACTAAACACAGCCATGCACATCGAGATTACAGGTTGACTCTCGGCCGTATATTCCTGTGCCATTGACCAATGTTGCCGAAATACTCCTACTTCATATAACAAGGGGTGTTCTAATAAGATATTGTGGCTATAGCAGCGGCTGCGGCTGCGGCTGCGTAACTTTAGCAAAAGCCGTAGCCACAACCTTCGCTTTATCACAAGCGAATAGGGTCAATATAATTCACATGCAAATTACAAATATAGATTGCCAAACGGACCATCTGGTACGAGCTCTTGATGAAGGCAATGGTCAAGCCAGCACAGCCCATAGTCCCCCTTCGTGTCGTGCTGTACCTAGCTATGGGTTGTGCCTTCAGTCCATGCACGACATTACGCTGCTTTAGTCGTGCCGAGGCAACCCATCGACCCGTTGAGCTTCTATCTCTACCAATGTGCGGTTACACACTGTCGGATGAGTCAGTCAAGGTCGTGGCGTCACCGCGCACCCTGCGGAGCTGTTGCTCGAGATGGTCGTGGTTATGCCCCTACGCCACTAGGCCACCGCCCTGAGATGGTCAGGTTGTACCCCTAGCCGCCGCCGCATGTGCTGGTGTAGAAGTCAAGAAGGGAGGGGAGGGGAACCGACAATGGAGTAGAGCATGGATAAAGAGGAGAGATGCGGACTGCAGGAGTGCCAAAGGAAGGCGTTGTCGAAGAGAAGGAAATGTGGGGTCGACGAGCCACGAGCGGGAGCATGGTACGGTGCGCGGTTGGATGCGAAGGGAAGAGATTTGAGGACTGGAGTTAGGTTTCAGATATTAGAGGTGTTAGATAGGTTTTAGTGAGCCTGCTAGATCTGCATTGTCGTGTCGAGTTAAGGCACAGACACGGTCCCACTATCAGACTAGGTACGCACAAACATGACAAATAGTCGAGCCATACGTGTTGCGCCTGGGCCAGGGCAAAACCTTAGCCATGGACTATGCGGTCGAGTCACGGACCTTTTGGCCAACTATAAAATTGTAGCTACTTCACGCACCTATGTACTACTAGTACTTGCCAGTAGTAAGTTAGTAAGTACAGTAGTACTACCTCCGTCAAAAAAGAATGTAATTATAGGTTGCGTGCTAGCAAAAGTAGTTTACGTTTGACCAAATTTATAGTGAATAATATTCGTATTTATGGCACCAAATTAATTTATTATGAAAATACATTTTGTAATTAATCTATGGTATTTATTTGATATTATAAATATTAATATTTTTTATCTATAATTTACCAAACTCAAGATAGAAAACACAGTAGTGCCCTAGAATTGTATTCTTTTCTAGACGGGGCAGCAGTACGAAAGAACTAGGGAGGAAAACTACTAAGGCTCTGTTTACTTCCGATGCACACCTAAAATATTTTCTCTTCCACCCATCACATCGAATCTTTAAACGCATGCATAGAGCATTAAATGTAGGTAAAAAACTAACTAATTGCATAGTTTGTCTGTAAAGTTCGAGACGAATCTTTTGAGTCTAATTAATCCATGGTTAAACAAATTTTACCAAATAACAACGAAAAGTGCTACAGTAACTTTTCACCCCATTTTTCTCAACTAAACACAGCCTAAACTAGTACAGCTCATGACTGTTCTACGGTTGACTGGTCCCGTTCCACACGATGAACTCCATATAGTGTACAGTGTGGTAGTCGCGACTGGCTCCTCACTCCTGAGGCGCAAATGGCCTCCCGCGTGGAGATGGGCGCCGGTCACGAACGCATGGGCAGCAGCACGCGCGAGAGATATTTCTTTTCGCGTGTACGTATGTCCTCGCGATCCCCCTGTGATTTCTCCCATCTCCAGCGCCGCCTAGAGCTGCGGCGCACAGCAATCCCGAGCGACGGAGGCGCGTCGGTGCCCGCGCCTCCCCTCGTGCCGTCGCGTCGTGCGCACTACGGCGGCCGATGGATGATGGGGATGGATCGCTCGCGCGCGGATTGCCCGGCCCGTGCGGTGGATCGGAGTCGGGAACTCGGGAAATTGAGGGGGTTGGTGCGGCGTAGCACGCAAGCTTGCTTGCGTCGTCGACGGTTGCTACGTCGTGTCATGCGGTGGTGCCACGCGCGCCGCTCGGCGGCTGAGCCGCATCGATCAGCTGCGCAACCAAACAAGGGAGGCGCATGATAGGATGCCCTGCGCGCGCTCGGCCCTCCGGTGCCCTCCGTTCCTTATCCCCACTCCCACCGACTGCCCTGTGCCCTATGCCACGAACCACCACGCATGTAAGCCTGTCCTGTCCCCTAACTAACTAAAATAATCACTGTATTTGCCTCCACCGAGCTATCACTAGCGCCATAAACCAACATAGCGTCAGCTAGCTAGCTCTAATCAGAATCCAGTAAACGAATCAAAATCACACTGTGATCCTATCAATGGCTGCGGTGAACAAAATATATAGTAAATCAAAGGGAGGTTGATCGAATCACTCCTGTTGGTGGGGATAACGTTGTGGCACGTACAGTACATTTCGTACGTACACTGCTCTTCTTTATGATTTCTTTTACCAAAAACTTTTGGATCAAAAGCATCAGACGATCGAGGGGCACACACCCAAACGGCTGCGGAAAGGACTTTTGGATCGTTTCATTTTCGTCCATTCCTATGTGTAGTGTCTCCGTGAGTCAGCATGACTTGCAAAGGCCGTCTCTTTTGCTATACAAGAAAAGAGAGGATCTGTTGGGTAAATCAGCGCCGGAAAAAAAAACCCAGGAAACTATCCTTCTATCTCCTCATCGGTAGTCAGAAGTGGGGGCAGAAGGAGGCACAGCCTGCAGCTCTACTTAGCCAGGAAGTCAAATGAACCGGGGAGAGTTGAAGCCACATCGCAAAAATAATTCAGAACAAAATAATCTGTCGACTAGTGATGATTGATTCCAGGAACACCAGCTTTCAGACACAAAATAATTCAGAACAAAATAATGATTAAATAAATACAACAAGGCTGGAGCAGGATGCATCGTCGTCATCATCATATATACATGCCACCTACCCTGCACTGCATCCAGGACCATCGAAAGAAGATACATTAGATTCAGGACCATTAGAAGCTTGTAAGTACAGAGCAAAGTAACCCAGACGACTCCTGCCCACTCTGCACATCTTATACGTACGGCCCGGGCTTAGTCGCACGCCTGTGTTTGTGCGCCGCCTGTGAAGCTCATTTGTGATGGGGTATGTCACCTACCGTCCCATCTCTTTTTTTCTGTTTGGTAAGCAGAGCTAAGCTAGCATAGCATTGCCGGCCAAGAATCTCCCTCTGCCTGGTGGAGTGTGGCATGCATTTTACGGTTGGTAGCGGAAAGCGCAGGGAATTATTTGCGCGCATTTTACGGTCGGTGGCGCAAAGGCGTAGAGAATTATTTTGATGGATGGACCTCAAGGGGCAAGGCCCTTTCCTCGATGGCTTCCATTATCTTGCGCGGAGAGGGTGAGGTTGGGCCACCATACCATGTGTTTTGTAAACTAATCTAATAATAATCATGTCGGACTATGTACTAGTTCAGGACCAGTTGGACTAGGCTTCTCGCTGTGATTTCTTTGAGATGCGAGGTGGATGGTGTTGCCGTGTTGGTATTTCGAGTGTCTGCGCTTTCGTGGCAGTGGCAGGCAGGGATTTCTTTTGAGAGGGTGGATAGAGAGGGACAGATGACCCTTTATTTTTTTTGGCGATCAGGTAGGGAGAAAGCGGCGTAGAAGCCCAGCCAATTGTGATAGGAAATGCTCTGTTTGGTTAAGAGCCAGAAATGAGGCCCATGTTTTCTGTGTGACTAATGAGGCCCACGTTTAGAGCCGCATCCACACAGGCCGAGCAGCCCAACCTCCACAGCAGCCTAGCGGGAAGCAGCACAAAATGGGCTCGCCACTGCAACAGTGGGCCGAGCCGTAACTCTTTGCTGCCAGCGAAACGACGGTCCCACCGTAACGTAACATGAGTTTAACTAATCCGTGGCATACGATTTTTTTTCCTTTTTCATAAGACGCTTGCTACTACTCATATTATGTTATGGTGGCACCGTCGTTTTGCGAGCAGACGGTGCTGAACGATCGCAGCCGAGCAATTAGCGTCGCTGGAGCAGCAGCAACAGGACCACGCCGACGGGTGCGAGCCTAGGCCACGAGCATATGTTGGAGAATTGTAGGAGGGTCATGCGCGTTGCTGCACCGGCGAGCTCCATGCACCGCCGTTGAACTCTGCACCGCCGTCGAGCTCTGCAATGACGAGCGTCCATTCCTCCGAGCAACAAGGTGAAATTATGCTGAAAGCGCATGTTTCAGATGTTTCATCTAGGTGTTACAAGTGTTTTATCTGTATGTTGCAAAAGTAAATCAGGATGTTGCATATGTTGCAAGCATCTATTCCCAATGTTTTATCTGTTTCAGACATATATTGCAAGCGTTTTATCTGGATGTTACATACACATATGTTCCAAGTGTTTTATCTATATGTTGTGTATGTTTGCAATGATTTTCAAGGGTTTCCTGGTGTTTAAGTGTTTTAGATGCATGTTTCATCTCTCTTCTTTGTATGTTGCAATTGTTGCATCTGAATGTTTTAAAAGTAGATCAGGGTGCTGCATATGGGATGTGCGTGGGAAGCCGGAGGGGTCGCGGGACACGACGCGGCGCTGGGAACGTCATGGCGGCGTGGGCCCCAATGTGTCACTGTGGGCGTTTGGGTTACCCGAATATTTTGGGTCGGGTAATTCGGGTAATGGAAATCAGTACCCGATATTAGCCCCGCAAATTCGGGTTCAGGTATTCCCGATCTACCCGATATTTAGAAAACACAGCAAACTGTAAAGCATTCCAGCAACATTATTAATCATTGCACACTTTCTTTGTAGCATTTCATAGAGAAATATAAGTACCAAAGTACCAGCTTACATAACTAGATAGCAGTTTAACACAAGTTCCACAACCACAACTGATCACTGAACAATGACAGACACATTCACTAATGACTGATTCACAGCTCTGGATATATCGGGTAGTTCAGGAAATTCGGGTACCGCGGGGTGCTACCCGATTTACCCAAACTAATTTCGGGTATCTGGAATCACTATCCGAAATTGTGATTGGGTAGTTTGGGTACGGGTTCAGGTATTTCGGGTTCGGGTATTGGGTAGCGGGTAATTTGCCCAGGGTGACCCATGTGGGCGGGCGAAAACGTAGACGCGTGTGGGTGACGTCCAGCGGTGCGGGCCCCACGTGGACGTGCACAAACGAAATTTCCGTAGACATATGTCCGGATGTTCGGACGCTAGCAGTGCCACGTGAGAAAAGGATGATCCAATTTAGAAACTTCTACAGATGAAAATTGTCATTATAATAAATTACATACAGAAATGAAGAAAATGTGCTCGCTTTCGTATCCTCCTCAAAAAGAGAAGAAAACCTATAAGGAAAAGGCCAAGTGAGCAAGACAACAGGCAAGCCACGAACCTAGGCGGCTCGGCACCCGGCAGCACCCACGCGCATATTCGCTCCGAATCCAGGGGTCCACGTCGACCAAACACCGTGCCAAGTCACCGCTCCACCACACATCAAGATCTCCCCGGACCCACCATTCCTAGTGTCACCACCCTCCCACCCTGACACCGGACCCCGCCCGCCGGAATCAACACGAGCCGCGCCCACGCCTGCGCGCCTTCCCGTTCGTCCGGCCCCCACTGTCGTCGCCTTCCTCGTCTTTCTTCCCCGCCGAACCATCTCGCGCCCCAACCCACCCGTGCCTCGCGCCTCCTACGCGCTTCTAGAACCAACAATGCCCAGCCCTTAACCAAGCTCAGCCCTCACGCTCGCGCGTTCGTCAAGCTCGCTGCCACCGGAGAATAATGGGTAGTAATAAGGAAGAGACACCGCTGGCCGCCGGAGGCGGCGACGACGCCTTCGCCTTCATCTCCAAGGGGTGGCGCGAGGTGCGGGACTCGGCGTCCGTGGACCTACGGCTCATGCGCGCGCGTGGACTCCGTGCGCGCCCGCGCCGACCGCGAGCTCGAGCACCTCCTCGTTTCCGTGTCAGCGCTCGCCGGGCCCGCGCCCCCGCTGCTGCCGCCCATGGCCACGGGGGCACCCATCGCGGAGGTCGAGTTCGTGCACAAGCGGATCCAGCCCAAGATTCACGAGCTCCGGAGGCACTATTCATCACGAGCGCTTGACGCCCGGTGGCCGGTCGCCGGCGCCGTCGCCAGCAGCCTCCGCATCGACCTCTCGGGGATTACGACCGTTCACAACGCCATTGTGGCAGAAGGGGAAGGCGGCGATAGGTGGAGGATCGCGCGGCGAAAGGGGGACCAGGACGAGGAGGAGGAGGAGAGGAAGGAGTGGGAGGTGGTTGGATGATACAGAGCGGGCTCAAGGAGTTCGAGCGCCGGAGCCTGTCCAGTGACATGTTTGCTGGATTCCGTGCCCGTGGCGAGTTTGTGGAGAAATTTTAGTTGAGCATGGTAAGTTTTAACCATAGCGTTTATTTAATAGGATGGTGCACTCGTGCTTGTTCTACCACTTACAGAGTACATCGAAAACTTAAATGAAAGTAGTTTTAGCTAGTTGTTGTCCTAACTTAGAACTGAGGTGTGACCAACAAACACTGCTTCAGCAGCAAAACTTTGGCATCCACAACAAGAAAATCTTAGGGATTCTTCGCTAATCTTTTGACGTCAATTTATTCATAATATATTAGCATTAGCAGTCTAGCACACTGTTTATGTGGGCATTTATTTCGATATTGTAAGGTGTTTCTATAAGCATCCATCCAGATAGTATATTTAAAAAATATTATTGAAAAATCATCTTGGAGTACACTTAGCTTAGTGATCACTTTATTAGCCGAGTTCAAAAATCTTATAGTCCAACTATTTTGTTAGTAGACAAGTATTTGGTGAATTTTGTCAGCAATTGGGTCTTTAACAAAAAAAATGATGCTATTGAGTTATTGAGTACATACACTAGAGTTGATGTCTGGTGTTGATGAAAGTATTACAAATTAATATGAATCCTTTTCCTCTTTTGCAGAAATCACTGAACAAGGACTATCAGGAATCCAAGGTAATTCCATTAATTCCATAAGAAACAATGTATAACTGCTTGAAACATTTTGTGTGCTGCAGATATAGAACAACTAATGATTGAATTTGGATACATTTTCCCTGTTACTTATTCTGATGTAGCTAGATTCCATATGCATAGTTGTATATCATTTTTGCAAGCTGCAAGCTTATACTAGATATACCTACAGTACTTTGAGAACATAATTTCGTTTTGTAACGTTACCTGTTCCAGAGAACAATGATGCCATAGAAAATATTGATTCTTACTAAGCAGGGTTGACGCAATTAACTTGCAAATATTATTAGCATAAGATGTCAATGGAGCCAAAATATTTTTAGAGATAAGATGCCTTCGAATATATAGACAGTGAGTTCTTTATTTTTAGTACAAGTAGCTTTCAAGCCTTTACAAAAGCAGACCTTTTCTCAGGGTTTTGATTATTAACTGATAATGCAGTTTCTTGTGCTAGTTGATCTGATTGCTTATTGTTTAGAGTGTGTTGTTCTAAACTGTTGCTGGAATATTATGCAGGAAGTTTCACCACTGCATCTAACTGAAATTCTGGCATATCTGGTTCAGCAATCTGGGCCATTTTTAGATCAACTTGGCATACAGAGAGGTATGGATCATCATTGTTTGTTTGGACTCTCCAGTCTTGGTACTTGTTGCTGACCACCTTATTCTTACTAATGTTATGGTGCAGACCTTTGTGACAAACTAGTGGAGATGTTATACAGTAAATGAAATGGTCAGCTCATGTATCATTCTCTTTCACAGGATAGACCCTTAGCTGAGAACATAACTGATGAGCTTGATCTAAGAATAGCTAGGGTATTAGAAAGTACTTGTTATCACACAGATGAAGGTTTTTGGAATGACCCTACAAAGTACAAGATCTCAGACAACAGACGACATGTTGCTATTGTTACCATAGAAAGCCTTCCATGGATGACAGGAACAACAATCAATCCATTGTTTCGTGCTGCATATCTAGCAAGAAGTGCAAAGCAAAAGGTGACATTGGTGGTTCCATGGCTCTCTAAGTCAAATCAAGAATTGGTTTACCCAAATAACATCACCTTCAGTTCGCCAGAAGAGCAATAAACTTATATAAGGAACTGGCTGCAGGAAAGAATTGGTTTTGAAGCAAATTTTAAGATATCCTTTTATCCTTGCAAGGTAAACACACAATCTTTGTGATCCCACTGTTTTTGTTCTGATTCCTAGTATAGTATTTTGTTTTCTTCCCCTGAGATTTCATTACTCATGAGATGTTATTTCTGCAGTTCTCAAAAGATCGCCGCAGCATTATTCCTGCTGGGGATACTTCACAGTTCATCTCCTCAAAAGAAGCTGATATAGCGATTTTAGAAGAACCGGAGCATCTCAACTGGTATCATCATGGAAAGCGTTGGACTGACAAGTTCAATCATGTCATTGGTGCAGTTCATACAAATTACCTGGAATATATCAAGAGAGAGAAAAATGGTGCTATTCAATCTTTTCTTGTTAAACATATCAATAACTGGGTGACTAGAGCATACTGCCATAAGGTATTTGTTTAGGTCAGTTTTTGTGTTAAAGTCTTGTTTGTGAGAACTCAGCTAATAATGGGTGCATCTAGGTTTTACGTCTTTCTGCTGCAACTCAAGATCTACCGAGGTCTGTTGTTTGTAACATACATGGTGTAAATCCAAAGTTTCTTAATGTTGGTGAGAAAATAGCAGCTGATATGGAGTGTGGACAGAAGGTCTTTTCTAAGGGAGCATATTTCCTTGGTAAGATGGTGTGGGCTAAAGGTTATAGAGAGCTGATCGATTTATTATCCAAACACAAGAACGACCTGGAAGGATTCATGATAGATGTATATGGAAATGGTGAGGACTCTGAAGCTGTCTAGAATGCTGCTAGGAAATTTGATTTGGGCATCAACTTTTTCAAGGGAAAGGACCATGCAGATGATTCACTCCATGGGTGAGGTTCTATGAAGCATCGAAGCTACTAAAAGGAGTTTACTTTCATCTTTGTCTTGTCCTATGCAGATTGCTGATACAGGTATCTGTTTTCTTCTGTTGAATTTTCAGGTATAAGGTTTTCGTCAATCCAAGTGTTAGTGATGTGCTATGCACAGCAACAGCTGAGGCCCTTGCAATGGGGAAATTTGTAGTCTGTGCAGATCATCCATCAAACGATTTTTTTTAAATCATTCCCTAACTGCTTAACATATAGAACTTTAGAGGAATTTGTTGCTCATGTCAAAGAAGCCATGACTACTGAACCTCAACCTCTGACCCCAGAGCAACGATACGGTTTGTCATGGGAAGCAGCGACTGAGAGGTTTATAGAGTACTTAGAGCTTGACAAAGTTCTGAACAGAAATGGCCACTCTGGACGAAATGGGAAGATCAACAAAGCAAGAAAGATACCGTTACTTCATAAATTGTCAGATGTGGTGGATGGGGGACTAGCATTTGCTCATCACTGCCTGACTGGTAACGAAATCCTCAGATTAGCGATAGGAGCAATTCCTGGTACACGTGACTATGATAAATAGCAGTGCATGGATCTGAACCTCTTGCCTCCTCAAGTTCAACACCCTGTATATGGCTGGTGATTTGAATAGTTCACATTGAACTATGAATAGTTGAAGGATGTTTCTCCATAGGTATGTACATGTTAAGTGATCCAGTTCCCGTGTACTGATAGGAGCATGAACTTTTGTAGAGTCTTGGTAATTCCTAGGGTCCATGAGGAACATGTCTTGTTGCACTCTTTGACTGTAATTATATTCCTTTCCACTCTCCAAATAGGTTAGTTATGTAGTTGAATGATCTTTCATCAGAGGTATGCGTATACAACCATTATGTAGTTCACATTATTACCAGTGCCTGTACTCTGATGGAGTCTTTTAGGGCAGTAAGGATTGTGACTTGTTTCAGTTTCCTTTGCCATAGTTTGTTCAAAATGCTGTCTGTAGTGTGACTAGTTGAAGGAACAATACTCAAACAGAAGATTCAGTAATGAGAGAAATTAAGACATTGATTCGAAAAGTACTTCCATTTCCTTACTAACCTATGATGCAATGAAAAATTGGAATTATCTCGATCAAGGAAGTTGGGTATTTTTTTCCATTACTTGGTATGTAACCTAACTACAGTCCTTAATCTTCAAATTTCATGTGCCTCATGTTACAAAATTGTCTGTGGTTGGATGGACCCTGGCATATTTATCTTTGCTACATTTAGTTTTTGTTTCTTCTTTTTTTGTTCTGCAATTATTTTCTGGTGCTATAGATGAAAACATTACGCTGAGTTGCTGATGTGGCCCAAGACGGGTGTATATTGGCAACTTAAAAGTGGAACTGATATAGGATAGACAATATGCCATCAAACACTACCAAAATAGGTTCCTCCCTAGCTGTGATGGTTTTTATCTAGACTCTTTGTTGTTTTAAAGTGTTAACAATTAATTCATGATAATCTAGGGAATTGTACATAAAAGGCAAAAATGTTTAGGCTGCTCCTAACCGCAGTTTTTAGGACTCTTTAAAGTATGATGCTCACTTCTTTGATCTTTGAATAAAGCTAGCGAATATTTCAAATCATGGCAGTAAATGGTGCATACAGAACTAACTTTGCCTATGAGTTAGAAAGCCAAAACCCCAGCACATAATTTGAGACATATTAGTTCATAGAAATTAACTAATACACTGCTGAAGAAAATTTATATTGCTTTGATCTACTGTATCCTTTTCAAAAGTCTATCCTCAAAAAGTCAGTCTATTTGTTTCCTGAGCAACTTGGTGTTAGTGGTTGATAGTGCATAGTTGAACTAAGTAATCGCTTTATTATAGCCAATTTTGCACGCTATGCTCTGTACCCTATAACTGATGGTTGATATGGTTATGAGTTATGACCTATTGTATCCTTTTGAAAAGTTCTATCCTCAAAAGACAAGTTTGTATGTTTCCTGTATAACTTGGTATTTAGTGGTTGACAGTGCAAAGTTCCACTAACTAATTTCTTCTTTTGTGCAAATTTTCCATGCTTATCACTGTTGTATCCATAACTGACCTGACCATTGATAGTGAAATGCACTGGCACTGGTAACTTGTAACGGCACATCCGCTTATTGCTTATCAGCAGGCCGTCTTCTTATTATTTCCAGCTCCTTGAAGAATTATCTAATCTTAAGAAGAATTTATAGTTGGAAAGTTAGCATAAGGAAAGGGTTGATGTTGGCGAACTTTACGTGAGTTGTTATGATATCTGTTTTTGACTAGATACGTACTGCCATGCATGAGATTAATATTTGTTATGCTTTGGGAATTTCACGTATATCTGTTACTTTAACATCACACCTTGGAATAATGGTTCTTGGCTTACTGTTTCTTTAGTACTGCTACACATTGAGAGGTAATTTATTGTTGTTCTTCCGTTATATTTAGAAGAAGATTTTTTTTTTCGTCTGCTGAGAAAAGCTAATTGCTGTCCAACTGTAGAAGACAGTGGCATTTATCATTACAATTCAGCATCATAACTACTTCTACAAAACGAAGAATTAGTCACTTGCTGTATGCACATTTAGTATTGTACATCATACTAGTTTACTTTTATCCCATTTAGCAAAGGCTTCTGATACAGATATTCTCCATGTCAAATACAGAGCACCACTAGTCAAGTCCCACCGAAGATTGTCTGCTTCTCAACTCACTACATTGATACCCACATCCCTCTGAGTGTTTTCAGGGTTTTTGAAGCGGGCAAGTCGCGCAAGGATGTCAACAGATTCTGTGATTTGCTTTGTCTTTGTAACCAAGTCTGAGAGAAGAGATGCAATAACAGCAACATGCATCGCTTGCACCAGATCTGCATCCTCTGAAAGTTCGTCTCTGAGGCCTCTTGCTGCTTTGATTGCTGCAGACATGTGAACGTTGGCTAGGGATGGTAGAGTCATCATCCGCATCGCTGCTGAGAGTTCTCGGAGCGCCTTGGCCGAGTGCAAGCTCATCTGACGGCATGCTGTTCGAACCTCTAAGCATAGCTCGGGATGCGCTTCAGGATACTGTGAGCAGGCCGGGAAAGGCTGTAGGTGAGTAACATGGCCCTGTAATCCATTGATCACGAGATAGATGGATCTGCAGTTACCTCAGTTCTTGTGAGGGCGATGACATAGGAAGCAAGAGCCTCCATTGAAGAAGCGCACTGGCGAGAAAGAGCACCGAGCTTCTGGTATTGGCTCCATGGGTGCCGGAATTTGAATTTGCCATGGCAAGGCTCCCACTTGGCAAAATTGCACTGCAGTTTTGGGAACACATGCCATTGGGTCGGATTGTTATATAATTTTTGGATTCAGGAGCTTAATTTGGTGCTCAGCATAAAGCGCACGCATGGTTTGCAAAGTGAGGTGAGCTTACCAAAGAGTCCTCGGTGGCCTTGGAATTGAGGACGCTCTTGTACACTTGGAGAAAGGGTTTAGCTTCCAAATTCTCGAATGTAGCGTTCTCTCGGAAGCATTCAGATTCGATTCCTGCATACGTACGTGTACAGCTTTTAGTCCCAAATTAACTCTCTAGTATGTTACGAATCTACCGGAAGTTATTCTTTCTTTTCTTTGCAAACTTCGTCCTTGCTTCGTTGACAGTAGATTTCATAAATTATAAGTGCTTTTCTCTGACTAAGACATACCCAACTTTGAAATCCTAGGTCTACTATGCTACTGTTTGTCATGGAATGCATGAGAATTCAATTCGTTTTAATTTACAATACACATGGTGTAGATAGTTGACATGCATGGAGTGGTAGGTATGTACCTTCAAAGAACTCGGCCAGCTTGTTGAGGTTTCCGATGGCGAGCTTGTGGAGGTCCCCCCCGGCCCAGACTGGGAAGATGAAGATGGTGGTGCAGAGGCAGGTGGCGACGCCGACGACGATGGTGGAGAAGCGCTGGTGCGCGAGCCGGATGAGCTCGTCGACGCGGTAGCTCGACACGGCCACCAGGCTGAAGGTGAGGATGAAGATGGTCACGCCGTAGTCGTACCTCGCCTTCACCTCCGGGATGAACCGCGAGAACGTCGCCGCCGACGCTGCAAGTGCAACACCATGCATGGCCGGCTGGCAGGTAAGCAAATAATAAAGCCCTTGTTTGATGTTTCTCTGTCGTGATTATTGTCTTGTCAAGAAACTAAGGAAGTGCACGCCAGGCGTTTTTGCTTCGCACGGCAGACATGCATGCATGCGGTGCGGTAAAAATGGTCATATACAAACACACGTACGGCAGGGTAACAAACGTGCATGGACACAAAGCGTAACGTACGTACATAGCAAGAAGACGAAGATGGCGAGCAGCACGGGCTCTGCCTTGTCGCCACACAGGTAGGCCACCTTGTGAGCCCCGACGGCGATGAAGCCGGCGACCAGCGTCCCGAACGCTCTGTTCAGGCCTTTGCACAGCGTGCCACCTGTCACATAACACCCGCACCAACAACTCATCACATAGCATATATGTTTGTTTCTAGTGTGAATCGTTGATAGCTCGCTTGTACGGAAGACGGCTACGTATGCATAACGCGGTTAGCTAGCTGCTGCATGCTTGTGTGCGACGAAATGACATGCAACACCGTGCCACGGCGTACCGACGGTGTACTCCATGACGACGACGGTGGTGAGCACGGCCCACATGGTGGAGACCCCCCAGTTGTTGAACAGCGGCCTGACGTAGTAGAGCACGGACACCAGCGTGAGCGCCAGGCCGACCTTGAACGAGTGCGCCACCCGCCGGGGGTCGTCCCTCGCGATCCTGGCCAGCTTGCGGGCGAACCCGACGACCTTGGCCCAGAGCATGCCCGCCGCCGAGCAGAGCAGCTCCCAGCACCGCGCCCGCCGGAACCCGCCGCCGCCACCAGCTCCGTTGGCGCCGCTCTCCATCTGATCAATCTCCATGACGCTCGATCGATCGGCTCTCGACCAAGCCAAGACGACTCGATCTACTCTCTCGGGGAACGGTGGTATAGCTAGCTAGCTTGGTGAATTTGGAGATCGAGGAGCACAGTGGGTAGGCTAGCTGTGGTGCCGCGCGTGGTATGTCCGAGCATGCGGTGCCATGTCTCGAGGCGCCGGGAGGGCTTATATAAGCGGAAGGGAGGAGGAGATCAACGCCGGCCGGCAGCGGCTTGGGGATAACGGGGCACCGCAACACGGCAGCCAAAAGCGTGCCTCTGCCGTGGCCGCCTTTTCTCTGGGGAATCTTGACCTGCGTCCTCGCGCGCGCTCTCTTCCGTGTCTCAATTCCGCTTGCTGTTGCCTTGCTTGTTTCTCGCCAACACCGGCCTTGAGCGTGCGTGGTTGTTCTTACCCTGTCGACGAAGACGCATGATTCACCGATTGTCCTTGTGCAGTGGCAGGCCTGCAACACGGCGAGATTGTGCAGGCGAAGAAATAGTTTAGCAACACAATCGATCTCTGCCTTTTGACCTGTGTACACACGTCTGCACTCGGGATACTGGTCCGACGAGGTAAAATATATGCATCTTGGTCTTGCCTTTCAGCGGCGCCGCACGGCATGGGCACATGACTGCACCTATATACGATGACTCATGTATGATCTGTACGGACTAGTAGTACTTCTGTAGAGATGATGCATGCGACATCGTCCACCCTCTGACTTCTCGACAGACTAAAGGTGATGAGCGGCGCCCAAAGGTTTTCTTTGATTAAAAAAACATCTCCTTTAGCACTTGTGACATGTACTAGTAGAAGCAATTCGGTGCGACATTTTTATATTAAAAAAAAACACGCCGAAAGAAAAAGGGTGAGGTAATGGCTTTGGTGTACGCATGCCTCTATACGGCTACTAGCTATCGAGACGTCGCCTGACTTATCAATCAACCTCTCTTTCTGAATTTTAGGTAGACCTCAACTATAGCTTATCACATTGAATATATTAAAATTTCTTTTTCTTTTATAGCTGTCGCATTAAAACTTTAGTCCAAGCACGCACTTCTATTCTCCTGAGACGCCAAAATTTAGGAACCTGCTAAATGCATTTAGACTAGACATGGTAGTGGACACAGACTTGCTGGGTTTTGCCGATCTAAACCCATGCCCAAGAACACAAAATGTGCCTGTTAAAAAACCCATGACACGTCACGGTTTTAACTTTGTGCATCGATTCATGCCCACTCGGGTCATCCAATGCCCGCAACACAAGCACACCATGGAACCACCAATTAATAAGCAGATAGTTTTTTTTTAAAACTTAAATGGGGGGAGAGCTTCCCCACCTTTTCATTCCAAATGCGCACGCACGCACTACTGGAATTCAGTGACCTTTTTGCACTCGGCAAAGGCTTTGCCGAGTGTCACACTCGGCAAAGAACACACGGCAAAATTTACGTCGGCAAAGGCTCTTTGCCGAGTGTTTTTTATTGGGCACTCGGCAAAGACTTTGCCGAGTGCTGAAAAAACACTCGGCAAAGACTGAGCACTCGGCAAAGTCGCGAATCAAAAAAAATCCAAAAAAAAACAGAAATTTTTTTTTAATTTGAGGAGGGCACCACCGGCTAGCGCCCACCGGTCTCTTCAAACACACATTTTTCGCGGTATTTTTTCGGCAAGGCACGGCTAACGCGGCCGACGGGATTCGAACCCGTGACCTCTCCCTCATGCGTAACCCTCTCTACCACTGCACCACACTGTCACTTGTGTCTGTATCTCATTCTCGTTCTATACATATTATACTAAATCGAGTGTAAATTGCTTATTTGAGGCTCTAAACGAATTCAAATCAAAAAGTTGTCTACTACAAAGTTTCATAACTTTTCGAGATCTACAACTTTCATTTAGATTGTTTCTCCATCCGAGGTCGTTTATAAAAATTTGAATTTTAAATTTAAGAAATTCAAACGTACTTTTCGT
The DNA here is from genome assembly GCA_038087645.1 of Saccharum hybrid cultivar R570. NCBI lineage: Eukaryota > Viridiplantae > Streptophyta > Magnoliopsida > Poales > Poaceae > Saccharum > Saccharum hybrid cultivar. The sequence continues at coordinate 2,185,773 of JAQSUU010000542.1, forward strand.
TGACAAGATGATTTTAAATCAAAAAGTTTTCTACTACATAGTTTCATAACTTTTCGAGATCTACAACTTTCATTTTGATTGTTTCTCCATCCGAGATCGTTTACAAAAATTTGAATTTTAAATTTGAGAAATTCAAACGTACTTTTCGTTGACAAGATGATTTTAAATCAAAAAGTTTTCTACTACATAGTTTAATAACTTTTCGAGATCTACAACTTTCGTTTTGGCCGTTTCTCCATCCGAGGTCATTTGAAAAATTCAAATTTTAATTTTTTTGAAATTCAGACGTACTTTTCACTAGCAAAATTAATTCAGATTAAAAAGTGTTCAACTATAAAGTTGTATAACTTCTCAAGATCTACAACTTTTATTTTTGTCATTTCTTCATACAACAAAGCGATACTAACATTGTTTACAAAACTTAGAGATCTGTCTTCTAGTTTTCCTGAGACTATATACAAGAGATGTAGATTTTATAAAGAACGTTAATATCACTTTGTCAAATGAAGAAATTATCAATACAAAAGTTGTAGATCTTGAGAAGTTATACAACTTTGTAGTTGAACACTTTTTAATTTGAAGTCATTTAGGGCCTCAAAATATGCTTTTAAGATCTTCTTTGCCGAGTGTAATAAAAAAACACTCGGCAAAGACCCTCTTTGCCGAGTGTCAAAAAAAAAACACTCGGCAAAGAACCTCTTTGCCGAGTGTAAAAAAAACACTCGGCAAAGAGGGTCTTTGCCGAGTGTCAAAAAAAACACTCGACAAAGGTCCTCTTTGCCGAGTGTCAAAAAAAACACTCGGCAAAGACCCTCTTTGCCGAGTGTTTTTTTTCGCCGAGTGTTTTTGTTTTGGCACTCGGCAAAGAGGGTATTTGCCGAGTGCCCGAAAAATTACACTCGGCAAAGTAAAAAACACTCGGCAAAGATCTGTTTTCCGGTAGTGACGCTTAGAACTCTAAGCGCGGTGAAGAGTTTGAAATATAGCCGCGGAGATGGGCGTACCAGCCTAGAAGGCCGTCTACATGATCAGAGGGGAGGCGTTTTCGCCAAGTTACAAGATCATCACACACCCGGGAGATAATCAAATGACTACAAAATTTTTCTTCACGAAAAACATGGCCATTGCGACCGTCCCAGATCGTCAGAAAGATGAACGGCCAGAGCGACCGGTCAAGTCCAGCTGGTGTAGTAGCGCTCCCAGCGTCGTTATCCGTCAAGTGTGGAACACCGGCCATGTGTATTGTCGCCCAGATTGAGGCGCTGTCGCTGCATCCGAAGAACACATGCTCCTTGTCCTCCGCTTGGCGTGAGCAGCGATCACAATTGTCGGTGTCAACGACGTGTTTAGCATGCAGATTGACCTTTGTGCCGAGCCGGTCCTTGAAGTACAGCCAAGCGAACACCTTGACCTTGTTGGGCAGCTTCGTCTCCTAGACTCGTCTCCCGTTGATGTCATTGGCGTCCCCGCTGGTGTCCAGAGCAGCATAGGCGTCTCTTGTTGTGTAGGGGCGGCCGGTGAGCTTCAGCAGGCGTACGTCAGGGCCGTCGTCTAGGTGTATGTCCTGCAGGGAAGAAAGCAGGTTGTCTAGCTGTTGGCTAGCAGCATTAGTGAGGCGGGGTCACAGGCGCAAATCAAAACCGTTTTGGAAGACAAACTACACCGAAACGTTAGGCACGATGGTGTGAGAGAAGAGGGCGAAGTGGGTGGAGCAGAGAGGACCATCAGGGAGCCTGTGATCAAACCAAAAAGAGGTAGCAGCCCCATTACGAACGTGGATGGTGGTGATGGAGCGGTAGGTGTCAAACTCATCATTGATGACCCGCCAGAGAAAACCAGATGAGCTACTGTCAGTAACGGAAGAGGGGGAGGAAACATCCAGGAGCCAGGTTTTCCAACCAGTTTGTTCCTCACCGAAAAGTTTGTCGATGAATTTCATCAGAAGACATCGGTTCTGAAGCTCGAGGTTTTTCACACCAAGCTCTCCTCTGTGCTTTGGGGCTTGAACAGCCTCCCAGGCCACCAAGCAGCGAGACCCATGGCAGGACTCTTCACCGGTCCAGAAGAATAAGAAGATAGTTGTATAATACAATATTCACAATTACCATATACCCATGTATGCATATTACATAATACAATGAAAAATAACATAAACAAGAAATTACATTTCACCAAAATCATAAAACAACCAGCCACCATAGTTCTTATATTAGTGACATAAATATTAACCAGTCAAGATCTTAGTCAATGCGCGATCTAGATATGTACCACTGTCATCGTAGTATGTCAGGGTGCATGAGGAGGGAAGACCGTCTTATATACATCTATAAATGGATCAATCTAGTTGAAAAATTTAGGGTATTATGGACTGATATGAGCTACTCTTCTATAATAGATCAAGGTTTAAAAAACTCATGGACAGACCAGGTTTTAAAAAACTATAGGTTTACAGGTTTGCGTATTACACCATTAATTAGACCCACACCCACAAATCCACTTGGTCTGGCTTTTTGCCCAATAAAAACCTATGGGTAGAGACAATAGTCTATATCCTTGCTCTAATAGGGTAAAATGGGTTTCGTATATACCTGTTGACATCTAGGAATTTTGACAAACGAATCCTTCGTCTGCTGGTCATTGTACTTCAATCCGTCAAACTCGATCTTTCTTCGCCGTTGTGCTTGTGCTCCCGGCCAACCTCTCTATCAGTCTGTGCAGTCCACGTCCAGTCGTCCACTGTCCACCACTACTGTTCCTCTCTTCGTGCACGTAATCGCCCTAGCTTGCATTGCATCACATGGGAAACGACCTGTCACAGTCTCAGGTGCAGCCCATTCAGCTGTCGCTATAGCTTCCTGGTGCAGCAAGAATCGCTGCAGGTGAGCCGATGCAGCGCCGGACCTGTTGCAGTAAAGTGAAAACCTTTGCGCGTGGCATGCATGATCTGTTCATATATATGCACGCATGGGGAGCAGCTGACGCAGACAAGCACACAGAGCGAGAGCCGTCTGGAGCTTGCCTGCCGCAGAGCGGTTCAGGGAACAGCAAAGGTACATGCATGAGCTCCACCATTTGCTTCACCTATCGTCTACTTCTCGCCTCTCCTGTCGCCTCAGTAATATTCTCCTTACCCTGTTGGATAAAACTGTCGTTTCGGTCGGTCTCACTCTCACATATATCCCTGGAATATCATCTTGGCGTAGTACGGGAGACGTTGGAGCTCGATCGTAGCGGCATCGATCCGAGAACAAGACGGGAAGCATCAGAGTAACCGTTCTATCAGCACTCGGCATAACATGCTTGGCAGCAGAATCCAGGAATATGTGCTGCTGCTGCTGCTAAAATAATGCTCCCAGGGTTGCATATATACTGCATAACATCCGGGTGGCCTCAAACCAGAAATCCCATGCAAATCTGCTCCAGGTTTCGTTCTGGACCTCACCTCCTTGCTCCAAGATTAGTGCTGCTTTCAGAGATTATTCCATCATAAGTTGAGCAGCCGGGCTGCACTATAGCGCATGCCGGCGTATACCCTTGTGGGAAAAAAAAAGAGTTTGCAAATCAAATCGATCGATGGTCCTAGAAATCTCACTAGCTCACTACTGGGCTATGTGCCTATATATATATATCGATCTAAAGGCAAGAACATTATAACCGCATTGCGTGTTCACCATTAATTCTTCACTTTTCCATCTCGTTCAAGACTTCTCCAAATTAAAGTGTTAAATCGCCGAGAAAGTGGCATGCAGATAACAAGCCTCGTATATATATATTTCTTATTTCATATATATGCGCATTGGCATCTGCGAAGCAATGTCGTTTCTGCTTCGCATATGCATGCGCACAGCTAGTGAGCTAGCTGGCCTGGTGACCCTCCTCGCCGTCGATCGAGATGGTGGTGGAATAGTCACGGATCGGAAAACGACCTTTTGGACGACGCTCTAGTGCTGAGATAGTGGAGAGTGCCCTTTTTGGGGACAGGAAAGGAGCCTTTTGGTTTTATTGGACGCTCTAGTGCTCTTCTCACTTTACTTCATCTCGATCGGGATTTCTGGATCGTGCGCGCGGGCGCGCGGCCATGCATGCATGCATGGCGTCTGTTGTGACTGCATGCGTGCTCGCTCGCTCGCCGTACAAGTCTGTCCCGTGACGTACCTCCAGGCTCCAGGGTCTAGTTCTAGCTAGGGCCGTGCATGTGCATCGTTTTCGCCATGGAATTCTACCCTGCTCTGCTGAGAAGACGATCCAACTCCTGCGTGCGGAATTCTACCCTTCCAGCCCAGTGCCTTTCTGCCTGCTTCCTGCCAGCACTCTAGCTCCATCCCATGCATCTGTTCGGAAGCTGGTGGAGTGCTGTACTCGTATGTCTGCTACTTTGGTTTAGTTTCTGCGGGGAGCAGAACACAAACGTTGTGGGCGGCGGAGATAGATCCAGCTGCGCGGCTGCAAGCGCGCCTGCGTGTCGATCACAAATTAAAGAAGAAGTTGTTAAAGGAACGGCCATGCACGCTTCGATCTTGACGGCTACGTACGCTTGTTAGGTCGTCACAAATCCATTGTAAATTACCATACGCAAATCCGTTGCATTTTCCGGGAAAAAATGACCTAGCTAGGAGATCGACTAGGAATCTGTTTGTCTATCTATCTATGGATCGGAGTAGCTAGCTAAGCTAGATGCCATGATCCTTGAGCACTCGAGCTAGCTTTCTTGTCGGCATGCAACAACAGCGGGCTGGCTCATCACCGTCGAGCGAGGCTAGCAATATTTCCACGCCAAGAACCGAACCGTGCGTGGTGCGGAAAGCCTCACTACCGGAGACACGTTCTTTGCCTAGTGTCACATGCTTTGCCGAGTGTATTTCATCGGGCACTCGGCAAAGAGACCGGTTTGCCGAGTGTCGCACTCGGCAAATAAATACACACGGCAAATCTATGGTTTGCCGAGTGCCTAACACTAGGCAAAGTTAGGCACTAGGCAAACAAGCAGTTTGCCTAGTGTCCAGCACTCGGTAAATAATTACACTCGGCAAACTCTAGCTTTGCCTAGTGCCTGACACTAGGCAAACTGTTCCACTCGGCAAACCTTGACAGAGCCAACGTCCGGTAGCCCGCCGTTAGTATTTGCCGAGTGTTTTCATGGGACTCTCGGCAAAGTGAGAACTTTGCCTAGTGTTTTCACTGGACACTCGGCAAAGTGACAACTTTGCCTAGTGTTTTCTCTCGACAAACTATTTTTTCATGGGACACTCGGCAAACTATTTTTTTCATCTTCTAGACTCCAAACTTTTTCCAATAACATCATACAGTAACCTTGACTCCATGTTAAAGTTTGGTATCTTTCTCAATCTATTTGCTATATTTAGTAAATTTATCTCATTTAATTGAATTTTTGGGGATAACTTAAATTTGAACTGCAGGAGGTTCGAATAATTGAAAAAAATGAATAGAAAATTGATATTCATGTTATTTGAAATAGAAGAATGTTAAAATCCTCGAAGTTACATCAAATTTCGAACATCTTCCTCATGAAACATGAGCACAAACTTCTCACCAAATTGTTTTAAAATTATATAAAAAGCAAACGAAGTCTGAAAATCACAAGATTTGTCAAGATGTCATGATATCATATGTCGAGGCTGTGATAAAAATTTGAGAAGGTTTCACGAAAATTGTCACGTACAATGCTTACAAATCGGAACATCTCCGTACAAGTTTCAGAGAGTTGAGAAGGATCCGATAAGATCCGGTGTCAAATTGAGTGTCGAGTTGGAGTTTCACTTCAAACTTTTTGTATAATGAATAGATGACAGAGATTGTTTCATGTGAAATATTAGTAATTTTTCGATTCCATTTGCTAATTTTATTTTGTTAACAGCAATTATAGAATTTTATAATTTCGATAAATAGAATTTGAGCTATATATAATTGCATTAAATAATGTCTGAATATTCACGGAAGCATTGAGCATACAATGTAGAGTGCATTTAAGAAAGTATTTTAGAATTTGATTAACTAGAACAAATTAGCATCTAGTATATATAATAATACATCAATATTTATTTGACTTTTTAAAATTTGTATATGATTATTAAAATAAAAAATAGCATTAAAAATACATCTATAAACTTTTTAATAATACGTCTATAAGCTCTAGAAGTTGATTTTTTAAAATATGTACATGATTTTAAAATTAAAAAAAATTCACATTGACTTTGCCGAGTGCCGGATCCATGGCACTCGGCAAAGTTTTTTTTATAATAATCTAGACGTGATTTGAAAAAAAAATCAGTTTGAGTTTGTCGAGTGCCAGATCTACGGCACTCGGCAAACCGCCGAACACTAGCAGGCCAACACACACACCCGCTGCCACCACACACACCAGCCACCACACACACCGACGCACACGAGGCAGCACCAGCGAACCCACCGGTGAAGGAGCCGCGCTGCCTCCGGCGCAGGAGCCTGGCCGCCACCGGCCCCGCCCGCGCCGCCGGCCCTGCCCCGCGCCGCCACCTGCCGCAACCCACGCCACCACCGGCCCCGCCCCGCGCCGCCACCTGCCGCGACCCGCGCCACCGGCTGCGACCCGCGCCGCCACCGGCCCCGCCCGCGCCACCACCTGCCGCGACCCGCGCCACCGGCCGCGACCCGCCACCGGGCGTGTCGCTGCTCCGTGCCTCTGTCACGCCAGGAGGTGGAGGAGGACGAGTCAGCCCCTTCGTCAGGTCCTCCCTCACGCCAGGAAACGTAAGTGAACATTCTCACAGGGACTCCCTCAGCAAGAGCATTAGAGCTCTGGTGTATTAGCAATGTAAAGCAAATGAATTGTCATGTAAAGTTCTGAATGGTGCGGTCACCAATATGATTTTGAAACAATCTGTTTGTCTGAAAAAAATTAATTACACATGGACTACAGTCAAGTTTCAGATGATACCCTACTTTAAGCATAAGTGAGACTGAGAGAATGACCTTGCTGACTATCAGGTTTTGTGGATATTGTAGTTTTGGTAAACAAGGAGCCAAATGGTGATTTCATGCAAAGGGAAAATTTATAAATTCTCTACTGATGCAAACTTTGCTTGAGGTTCCAGCTTTTTCACTTGTTCTTCAGGTTTTGCTAGGACACAGTCATATGGTTGTTCCTTTCAGCCAAACAGAGGGCGCTACATTAACAATACTGGCCTGAACTTGAAAGATAAGTAGATGATTAGTCAAGTAGGTTATATATAGCATATGGGTAGCAGAAAGGCAAAACTGAACCAAAGCAAAGTTCAGAGTCATAACTGATTGCCTAGATGGTGCAGCAAATCCATTCATCTAATAAGTCCTAGCTGGCAGGCTACTGCAAAGCTAAAGCTATAGGTCCATGCTAATGTATACAAGCTCATGGTTCAGGCACAACAGCATCCGTGCTGCACCTAAACTAGTGTGTGGACTGGAGTGTTCCCTGTTTCTACAAGCTAACCTAGCATGTGTTTTACTGATTCATTCTTTCTACCTGTGAATGGTGCATGGCAAAAGTCATGATTTGTAGATGTACCTAATTATGTTGCCTTCTTTTTTTTTCTGTTGTGAATCAGAGAAAACAAGTCTGAAAATATACTATACACAAAGTTGTAGTATCTGTATTTGCATTACTGTCATTTCTTTCTTGAAACAAATTGCATTATTGTCATTTTTTTGCAGGAGAAGACCCTATCAGAGCCGAGCTAGAGTACCCCGATCGTCTTCGTCGCCGCTGCGGGTCTGCCTGCACCACGTCGCCACGTCACTGCACCGACCCGCCACGGCCCCGCTAGCCTGACTCCACCGCCACCTAAAGTATAACCTCTCTTTCCGTATCATGGTTGTGTATCGCGTTACCCAGTTAGGCGTCTCCCGTTCAAAAGAGATATGGTTGGAAATATGCAGATCTTTGCATATCTATAACTGTATCTGCTTTGAATTGTTCACGTTTTTTGGACAGCCCACGGATGCGTAGATGGGATTAGTTTCCATGGTTTGCTCCGATCCGAGATAGAGTTTCGGCATCATCTCCCCATTGTTCTCCGGATACACACTCTCCCTGCCAGGACATGTATCTGGAGAACAGCGGGGAGGTGCTGCCGAAATTCTGTCTCGGATCGGAGTAGAGCATGGGAACTAACGTCATCTATGCATCCTCGGGTGGGATTAGGACCTATCCTCACCTATTAGATGGTAGGAACATCGTGTAGATGCAATTGGTGGTTATATTACTCTATGATATATATGTTTTAGGATGGATGACCGTGAGTGGATGTACATGAGCCGCTTAAGTCAGGGTCAGGTCACCGATGAATGGATCAACAAGACTGATGAGTTCTTGGAACTGACATTTGGCGAGGCTGCTAAAGGAGCGAGTAAAATCTTCTGTCCCTACAGCAATTGTACAAACAGGAAAAGACAAACAAAGATGGTCATGGGGCAACATCTTTGGAAGAATGGACGACGAGGTGCAGCACGGGGACGAGGAGGTGGAGGAGGACGAGGTGGCAGGAGGGGGGTCCACTTCCTCTGGCGACGCAAGTATCTACTTGCGAGGTCCCGCGAGCCTCCCTCAGCGACCGATACCTCCTCACAGACGGCCGGTGATTCGACCTGATGGGGAAAGGTAAGTAACTTAGGATGTTATCACTACTTCATATGATATGTTGAAAATCACAATACAAAATAATAGTTTTTCTTAAACACTTGTGCAGGAGTTGGACGATTGTACAGTCTGCAGGCTGTCACACACGCAAAGTCAATGGCATCCTGGGGCTTCTGTGCAAGGAGCACTTTCCTGGCTTCGTTGAGTACGCCGGAGTGATGACACCGGCCACCACGTTCGACCACTACGCCGCAGCCGATGATGCTATAGATTGGGATGGCAGGCTATTCAACAACAAGGCGGAGCGGGTGAAGGAAGAGCTGTGGGTAAGTCCTCCTCGCACTACGTTGCTCAATACATTGCATTCATTGGACATTCTTCTAATAATGAATAGATACCTCACGTCTATATGCAGGATTTCTTCAGATGCGAGGAGGGAATGGAGGATAGGGCGGATTTGGTGGCTACCAAAGTCTGTAAAAAACTCGTGAAGGACTTGCATTATGAGGCACGCATCCAGGCCATCATAACATACCACGGGTTGTACCTTCGCACGAAGATCTCCAAAACTGACGCAAGAACGATGACGCTGACCCGACAACAGTACGTAGAGGTAAATATAGAATATTAATACTGATTTCTTTTGAGATTAAGTAGGCTTAATTTGATCTTCTTATATGTCACATACTTGATGACGTGTAGGTGATTCCGTGTTGGTGCGCCCAGCACACCGCGTGCTGGGCATACATGATGGACAAGTGGTGCGCCCCCGAGTGGGCGGAGACACACAATGCTTGCCGGGAGTGCCGTTTGATGATGGAAGGTGTACCACACCATCAAGGTAGCCGCAGCCTCAATGGATACGCACAAACATGGGTACGCAAATTCATTTATTTATTCTAACGCTCAATTCTGCATGATTTCTAATAATCTTGCTGTTCTTCTCGTAGTCGTCGTCACATGGAGGCCAGCCTTGCTCCCAGTTCAAGGCATGGGCTTTGGCCCACAAGGGCAAGGCGACGTCGACTACAACCCGGAGGACCCTCCCTCGGCGTACAGCAACGCGTCCGTCCACAGCCGCCTCAGTGAGTACGTTGAGATGGCAAGGTCGGTCAATGGGCCAGAGTACGATCCGAGCACCCAGGACTTTGATGGAGAACTTGTCATGAGGGCGGGAGGAGGCAAGAAGCATGGGCGGTACTATCTCGGCGACGGCATAATCGACACTGGCTCTACTCCCACTCTCTCCCAGATCCGGGCAAGGAGCACCAGCGCAAGTCTAGCCATACGACCTCGGCCGGACACTGCACAGCGGCGGATAGAGGCACTCCAGGTTATTCCTGTTTTATTCGTCGTTCATTGATTTTTACATACCTTAGCTTTGCATTATTGTAACAATGCAGTGAAATATTGTAGGCCCAACTGGAGGAGGAGAAGAAGCGACGGGAGGAGCAGGAGGCGAGGGTGGCAGCCGAGCGGGCCGAGCGGGAGGCCGAGCAGAGGACGATGGCACAATGGTTCTCCTATGTGACTAGTCTTGGCGCCGCTGTGGGTCATCAAGCTCCGCCGCCGCTATTCGCTCCACCTCCACCTCCTAATACAGCTACTCCTGTGAGTATGAATGTTTTAGTTTGTATGTTCATGCTTAGAGTCAAACCACAACGCTACTTAAAACCTAGGGGAGTATAAATGTTTTAGTCAAGTATGATATATATTTATCTTGTGTCACACATGCAATCTCTTCTCCTTTGTGCAGAATCAATCGGCGGCATCGAATGACGTGACTCATGCTTCACCAAATCCTTCACCAAATCAGTCTCGTTGGCCGCCAGCTTGATGACGATATTTGTGGTTGTTAATGGTACTTCTATTTGCACTTGTGGTTGTGATTGATGGAGCACTTGGATTACTTGTGAACTTATTGTGATGATATATTGTGTGACATTTGTGATATGTTTGTGATGTTGGTGAAATATATATATATATATATATATATATATATATGTTGTTAGTGATATATAAGTGATGTTGGTGATATATATGTGATATTGGTGATGTCTGTTATGTACATATTCTGTTTGTTTGGATGGAACGGAAAAAACAAATAAAAATGGCGGTTTTAGTCCAGTTTGCCTAGTGTTACATTCGACAAAGAGTGAATTTGCCGAGTATACAGGTCAAAACACTCGGCAAAGGGAGCGTACTGAGCATTTCTGGAAACCTGATTTGCCTAGTGTCTTTGAGTTTGCCGAGTGTCATGACAAGAACACTAGGCAAACTTCAAAGGTTTGCCGAGTGTCACGGCATGAACACTAGACAAACCAATTTTTTTTAAAAAATAATTTTGCCGAGTGCTGACACTAGACAAAGAAAAAAAAATTTAAATGGTTTTGCCGAGTGTCGACACTAGGCAAACTATATAACGCCGTCTCGCATCCGACGGCGACTTTTGTTTGCCGAGTGTGAAACGGACACTAGGCAAAGAGTTTGCCGAGTGCCCGAAAAATGACACTCGGCAAAGCTACCTTTGCCGTTAAGAAATTTGCCGAGATGGTTTTGCCGAGTGTGGCACTCGGCAAAGGGTTTGCCGAGTGTTTTTCACCCTTTGCCGAGTGCCGTCGACACTAGGCAAAGCGCTAGATTCCAGTAGTGCCACCAAGTTGGCCGAGGAAAAAAGAGAGTACGCCGCCCAACAGCAACTTGTGGCCCTCGACCCTCGTAGTACGTAGGGTCCACGTCGAGATCCCAACTCGACCACGAACACCGTCTGGTCGTCCTCATCAGTCATCGTGTCACTCATTTCATGGTCGGAGCTCTGAATTTTTGTCACAAACTTGGTCGCATCACGGCTAGTAGCAGCTCGATCACTGTTCGTTTCGCGCCTTTGGATCGTATATATATAGCCTTTTGAAAAGATCACCTGGCCGGATTTTATGCCCGTATATATGTATATGTAATATATGTCGTGCTGTTTGTTCGTCCTCGCGCTTGCATGCGCTGCATCGATGAGAAATTCTCGAGAAGACAGCGGCTAAAAAGGAGCAAGCTGTGGCCTGTAGCACAGTGCACACAATGCAAGGAGCCAAGGATGATGCCTCTGCAGCCACAGGCGTCAGCGTCATCCAGCGTCCTTGCACCGAGTACGTTCAGATATGTGATCGTGGGATCGAGGCTTAAGATTCGTATTCGCGGAAGAATAAATGCCGGTGCGCACGGCGACGTCGCATTACCATGCATGACGCGACGGGAAGTCGGGAAACTTTTGTACTAGTCCTCTAGTAATCTCTCGTATTTTACTCCTTCACTTCTCCGGCAACTAACAACAACAAAAGTAAGACAATCTAATGGTGTGACAATTGTTTGGGGTCGCTCTGCCTCCCCGTGCGATCGCCTCCCCGCAATCGATGTCAGAAGGAAAGTCGCGGAAGTCATGCAAACGATGTCGCCCTCAATAGGAAACTCACAGACTGCACGCGACAGGCGACCCGCCCCTCTGGCCTCGGCACACAATCCTCGCCCAGTCGCCCAGCGCCTTGCCTCCATCAATCCCTAGCCGCAACCCTCTTCTCACCTTGCGATTCGTGATGACAGTGGTGCGTAGGGCCCACTCCTTCGGCCGGCGATGACACACGCGGCCCCCTCCCGACTGGCAGCGCTCCGCTCAATCCCTCCACCGCCACGACCTCCCCGTTCCTGTCTCCCCCCTTCGTGTGCGCCCATCGCTCACCTCGCCGTTCCACCAGGCCCCGCCACGCCGCTGCCCACACCAAGGCCCCCGACCTCGCCCTCCCTGTCTCCCTGCTCCACCAATCCCAGGCCCCCGCCGCACGTGAGTCGGGCGAGGTGGAGCCGTGGAGGTTGGACAAGGACGTCGAGGTGGACGACGCCACCACTAATTGCCCCGCCACTGCCGACGCTGCCGGCTTCGGTCGCGGGCCCCTGCGAGGCCTGACCCCGGCTTGCTGCCCGGCCACTGCGGGCACTGGCCCCGCCGGCCCTGGCCGCTGCACAGGTGCTCTCTCTCTCCCCCCTCTCTCTCGCTGGATCCGGTGCCTCCATATCTGTCCATCGGATCCGGTGCCTCCATTGCCGAATCTGTTCGTCCTCTCGTCAGCAGCAGCTCAGCACAACCGACCACCTGCTTCATTGTAACGCCCGGTTTTCTAAAGAACAAAACCAGGCTCATCATATGTGTGCCCGGAAAGTCCACACATATGCCAGAATGAAAAAATATCAGAAACAATATTATTATATAACGTAGACATAGCTATATTAAACATTTACATCAGAGTATCGCGGAACGATGACTAAACTTTAGGCTCTATTCTTCTCAGGGACGGCTGGCTGGGGTAACATATGCCTATCACTTCTATCAATCTTCTAGAAACTTCCCCGTAACTCCACCGGTCTTCAGAGCAACTTTTCTAAAGTCTAGGGGTGTGGAGAAAATAGCAAGGGTGAGCACATGTCGTACTCAGCAATATAACATGGGGTTCATGAGTCTCAAAAGTTGACACTGGTTTACCGCAATTAGCTTTTATTGAGTCATCTTTTAACAATTGAGTAGCAACAAGTTTACCAAAAGCCCAAATAACCTCATGATCATGTAAACGAGAATAATGTATATCAAGAAACAATAATCATTAGTGAGCATCAATATCATCAGTATTATCATTATCATCAATGTTCATCATTTATTCTGTAAGGGTCCAAGGCCACTCGTGACCGTGAGCACGGCTGATATACCAGTTTTACACTCTGCAGAGGTTGTACACTTTCACTGTGAGTCGTGATTTATCCTTTCGCCCGAGGTGATCAGCCTCTTGACCCACTACCAAGGAAGGTCGGCATGGTTCACTATGAAGTCTTTCAAAGGTTCGTCTAACAAGTTAGGGCCATTAGATTCACTCGGCAAACAGATGTAGAGCCCCCTTCCAAATGGCACAATGAAGCGCAGTCTATACACATAAGGACAGAGGCCGCACTATACCTGATTCGTCAAGTCATTCTTATGCCATGAAGGTTACCACTAACAAGCTAGAAAAGGTCCTTCTATATGACTAAAACCAGAGCCATATAGCCCTCACAGTTGTACTGTAAGTTCCGGATGTTCGCTTACAGATAAGTCCTTAAGGAGAGAAACTAGAGCACCATAAAAATAGCCCAATGCTCTAGCCCCCTTGAGTCATGTTGCTATAAAGCATCTTTTAAACATTTATTGCATATACCATTAGTCAAGTTACAGATCATGGTTATTTATCTTGAGCACTAGCATAAATACTACCCAGTGCAATGTTCCACTGGTGTCAAGGTACAAGATACAAAAGCTAGGATATCCTTAGTGGTAACCAGGTAGACACATGCACATGAATTAAGTGTATTAAAGGTGAGTAGGAAACAAGGATGATCCCATGCTATACTTCCCTTAGAACTTGCTTTATGCCAAAAGTAACTTGCTCTGAAAAGCCTCAACTTAATCTTTCATTTGCAACTTTTGGCACTCAGCTTCTGGTCTTCATCTTCGGATCTTCGACGCTCACGGATAGTCTTTCTTCTACTCGTAGATCATAGCAACCCAGCACACTAACAGACATACAAGCAAACAAATAGGGACAACTAAGAACAATACACCAAACAAGAGAAAATAGCGTACTAAAAGAGAGCTACCGGCTACGGTCACGAGAACATAAGAAACGCCGATAACGGAACTACGAAGGAAAAGAAACGACTACCGAGAGTTTATATTATAAAAGAAACAATTACACGCTTAATTATCTTACTTAAATTATATTCTAATTCCAAGCTGAGTTAAGACCAATCTTGTTTTATGAATATTGCCGTAGGGATTAAGCAAGTTCAACTTAAAGTTCGCAATATGAAAAGGGACACGTGCATACTTATTAGTGCCTAATATATACAACTTGTTTAAACTAAGTAATAAGAAATTAAGAATGCATTTATGTAGCAATTAATCATATTAATATTTGTATAGAAAAATCTTGAAGTACATCACCTATGTTGCTTTTAATTTGAAAAACTGGTTACATGCATATTAAACAATTTAATATTTGACTATACATGGAAAAATACATGTGACATGGTAAACATCATCCCTAACCTGTAGTTTATGGTCGGCACGGTCGTAATGCAACAAGAACTGAGTTAAAATTAGATTGCTTTTAATTGGGAAGCTATTAAATAGATATATTAATCTAATCACTATTTATAATTAATAAGTTTAAACTAAGTAATAAGAAATTAAGAATGCATTTATGTAGCAATTAATACTATTAATATTTGTATAGAAAAATCTTTAAGTACATCACCTATGTTGCTTTTAATTTGAAAAACTGGTTACATGCATATTAAACAATTTAATATTTGACTATACATGGAAAAATACATGTGATATGGTAAACATCATCCCTAACCTGTAGTTTATGGTCGGCATGGTCGTAATGCAACAAGAACTGAGTTAAAATTAGATTGCTTTTAATTGGGAAGCTATTAAATAGATATATTAACCTAATCACTATTTATAATTAATAAATTTATAATCAAGTGACATGATAAAGGTTACCACTACTGCATAGAGCGCGACGACGCGAAGCTAATGCAACCGGAATGACTCGAACCGGAATTAAAATGAAGAAACGGTGGGGATCGATCGATAATTATAGGTGATGTATTTCTATAGTATTTCTGGATTTATTTTTCTAGAGGAAAATGTCCATAGGGTGTGTGTGACGTGATCATGCCAATAATGTGATGTCATCAAGCTAACGTCAACAAGCTAGCAACAGAAACCACATAATTGGAGCAAACTGGAGCTAAGGCACGGCCATGGTTTTGCATGAACGGGCCTAGAGACCTTGATTTCACTATTGAAAAAAAACATCGGAGGATATAGTGAGAGATGGCAAACTCACCTAGGGACTCGTCTCGGGCGGAGATGCATGTCTCAGAGGCGAGCAGCTCGATGGGGGCAGCTGCAGCTACCTTCACGGAAGCCTCTTCGGAAGGACGGGCACAGACGTGTGAGTCGTGCGAAGCTATATCGGCGTGCCGACTCGTCCACGGCATCAAGGTCGATCATACGGGGCTGATTAGTGGCGGCGCCGATTGATGAACTTAAACGGCGGCGCTTTGTTGACGAGAGCTAGGGCATGGCTTGGATGAGTTAGATGAGAAATTAACGGAGCATACTGCAGGACAGGATATGTATTGCCGAGGTTTATCAAGGACAATATACGCGTCTTGTTGTGCGAGTCCTGAGTCGATGTGGTGGTTCGCTGGCACCTGGTTCGGCGGTAGAAGGAGCCTGGGAAGATCAGCCTATCTACATGGCCCGAAGACAAACCAACGTACAGATAATAAGGAAGTAAATAAAGAATGGTGGTTTCCTTTGAAAAGATCATTATTTTATATATTATATTACATTTTGCTTTCCATATTTACTTCCATCGGATAAGGCATTGTGTATCACGACTCAGGTGCTAACTATACGTGTTCACCCAGAACTCTTGGCATGGCCTCGTCGCTCAACAGCTCACGTGACAATCCAGTGATGCACAACAATTTGACCTTGCTTATTTGTTTGAAAGGATGCACGCACAGGCACATGAAGCCGTAATATCTTCATAACATCTATAATTGGTTTGTATGGCTGCACGGACTCCACGCTTGTGTGTGTTGATGCAGACCGTCGTCGCGGTGCTCCAGCGTCAGGCATGTATCCAGCCTGCCGCGATGAGGCGTCGGCCATTGAAGGGCGTCTGATGGTGGAGTCGACGTTGTACGACGATCAGACACATCCGCAGGCCAGGCGCGCCGATTAGCTTGACCAGCCGGTCGTAATGATTCACTTCTCCGATCTCATGGTTGAAGAAGTCGTCGCGAGCGTGCGGACGGGGCATCTGCTCGAGGCACATTGGGGCCTCATACACTGTAGGACGATCTCGATCTAATAGGCTACACTGTAAGTGCAGGAGGACGAGGCGGTCGGATTTGGTTCTGGCGCTCTGCGTACCGAAGCACGCAAGAAGCCAAATGGACAGATGCCTAGGCGGCTTTGGCTGCTGTCGGACACGGTGGGTTTGAACCCAAACTATGGAAAGAAAACAGGAAACGTGGGAGAGACGAGTCGATAATGATAGGCCGAGAGAAAGAATTCCCATATTAATAAAGTAAAGAGAAGGTTTAGCAAAAACACGAAAAATCTCGAGATAGATTGGAACATGATGAACCTAATTAAATTATTTGGAGGAGAAGAAGATTTTGGGAAGCGCCAACAAAAAGTTAAGCTCGGGGAAACATAGAATCTGATTCCAGAAAAGCTGGAGATAAATGATCATCTTGTAAACGTGTTTTGGAAACTCCACGCACTCACAACACAGTCAAGCCATAGGCAAAAATTACATCAACTAAGCCCATCTAATTAGTTTAGAAAAATTTTAAAGATTCTTATTTTTTTCAATAACTAATTGATGCTATCGTAAACTAAACTTGGGAAATTTATCCGAATATAATAATTTTTTTATTTAGTGTTTCCTATGCACAACCTAAAATTAGAAATTTTGGGGTGTGACATTCATCTAACCACGACCTTGGAACAGAAGTGGTGCAGCTCGATTGCTCCTGTGCTCTTGTCCGTCCGCATGAGGTATCCACGAATGCCATATGAGCTTCTATGCAGATTTGATAACTGCTGAGCATGCCATTGTTGCAGGTTTGGATGGTGATTATACAATATTAGATGTGCAGGTTAGTTCCTTGTCCATTCTAAAAATCCCAACCTTGCATTCTCCATGTTTCACGCTAAATGGAAAGAGTGAGTTACAACCCTTTTCTAGGTATGAATTACAGGACCAGACTCAAATGTGCTCAATCTGTAACACCCCGGTGTTACGCAAGCTTTTGTATGGCAATCATAAGCATAACATTTCATATCATCCATAATCATATATGGTAATATTATAATGAAATAAAAGCTTGGAAAGTGGTATTCATGATGTAAAATGTTAATGTGCTAATTACCTTTCATCAAAATTGTGCAACTACAAATTATAGGTCAAATTTTTGGAGCAACTAAATTACTCAAAGTTTTGTCAAAAACTGGTTTCAAAAATGTTATCTGAAAATATTCAAAAATACTCCCTATTTTAGCTTTTATTCTCCAATTCAAAATCTATAAGAGTTTTGAGGTTGGCCCCTTAATAGAAGTTGTAGGAAATAAAATTCTAAACAACTTTCATTTTTGGGCCAATTTCAGAAAAAGGTCATTTGCTTGCCCAAAAATTGAATTTGAAAACTACAATTTGAATTTTATTTGAATTTCTCTGGAAAAATAAAAAATGAAAACAATTCCGAGCGCTAGCAGGCCGCCGCCACCCTTTCGGCCCATCGGCCGAAGCGGCCCACGGCTCCCCGCGCGCGCGCCCGCGCAGCGCAGCGGCCCGGCCCGCGTCCGCGCGGCCGTTTCCTCCTCCCGCTCGCCTTCGTGCCTCGCTGGCCGCCGCGGCAGGACGCGCTCGCCGCGTGTCGGCCATGCGCCGTCGGCAGCCGCCGCGCGTCGCCTCTGCTCTGCCATCCCGCCAGCTCAGGCGCGCTCAAATCCGCCTGCCCGAACCCCCTCGCCCCCTCACTCCCACTCCCGCTCGCCATCCGCTCCCCTCTCCAAGAACTGAGCGGGCGAGCGGCTCACTGCCACGAGCTCCACCTCCGCTTCCTCGTTCCGGCGGCGACGGTTCACCACCACCAAATTAATCTTGCACCGAGCTTCGCCACCCCCTTGCCTCCTTCGAACAAGCCCCGTTGTCCTCTTGCTCGCTCCGGTAGGGTGTCAATTTGTTTTCCTCACCGCGCCACCGTGACGGAGCCGCCGCGCTCGTGCTCCGGTCACCGGCACCTCCACCAACCCCCCTTATCTCTCAACCCCGCTCACGTGTTCACCGTTTTCCCGCGGCCGTTTTGCGCACCTTGCCTCGCTCGTTTGGGCACTGGAGCGGCAGTTGGCCATCGGCGGCCGCCGCACCGCCACGGTGTCGAGCGCCCACTCGGCCGCGCGCGTTGCCCCCGCTAGCCCGCGGGTGAGGCGAGTAGCTGGGCCGGCCTGACCCAACGGGACGCGGCCCGTTTTCGTTATCCCGCGCGCGCGTGCCGCTGGGCTGAACCGGACCGGGCCGTCTGCCCCTTACGGTGTCAGCCCGTTTTCAAATAGAATCCCCGTTTTTCTTTTCTTTTATTAATTGGAAATAAAAATGCTTTAGTAATTATTTGGGTGATTAAATGTGCTCCAAAAATTGTGAAATAAATTTTTATGAGCTCCTTACAACTAGATCTACCATTTAAAAATATTGCACTTAATTGTTGCACTACTTTTCTGTAGGGTTTTTATTTAACTTTGGAAATTGCTATTTTCTTGTTAAATGGTTAATAAATTATAGAAAAATAAAAAAATGTGATTCCAAGTTTGTTAATCTTTTTGTGCCATGTACTTGCTAGGAAAATTATATATCATGCCTGTTCTGCAGAAAAATGTGTAGGTGTAGTTCAAATGCTTTCTATCACTAGTATTTACTATTTTTGTTAACTAAATAAATGTGAATAAAACATGCAAGTAATAATTTTTCTATAGTGATTATTTACTGTGTAGCAAGTAGGAAAATTACTAAATCTGTTGTTTGATACTTTTCATAATGCAAAGTATTTTCATGCTCGTTTTTAGGCCTTAGCTTGTTATTTTTGTATAGACAGTTCTAATAATCCAAATGCAATGAAAATATTGTAGCATACTAAAATTGATGTTAGTAATCCGCTTTAATTTTCTAAGATTTTTCTGTGCTACCAAAATATGTGTTGCTGTTCAAGCATAGTGCTAATTAGGGTTTACACTCAACCTTTAATGCAAGATTAGTTAGTAAACTATGCTTTGGTGTATCTTTGAAGCATCTTAAGTGTCAGTGTGCCTTTGCATGGTAGAGATTAGTGGTGGTAGTTTTTGAGTACATGTTCTTGATTGGCGTAGACTACCTTGTAGAAGAGTCGTAAGTTCCACGTAATCCAAATAATGTAACATGCTCATTACATCTCATTCATTCATCATCATCTCATGTCATCCCTGCAATGCACCTAGGCATGAGCACTTATACTTCTGCATCATACAGGATCGCAGGAAGTGACCCCGGTAGCAGTTCCCGAGGACCCGGAGGAGCAGTCCGAGGTGCAAGAGCAGGAGGCGACCGAAGCCGAAGAGGAGGTCGGTGAAGATCTTCCAGAGTGCCCCGACCATCGTCCGAGCTCTTTTGAGAGAGGCAAGCCCCAGAGCATTTCTCTCCCTCCGGTTTGCAAATATTTTATTAATGCTTTACTTAAACTGCTGCATTAAGTTTAGGAGTTGTTTGCAACCGTTGCTGCATTATACCTTGTTTCACCTTGCTTTACCGATCCTTGTCACCCTGGTGTCCGCGGTCAATAATTGCTTAGTTTGCTTAGACCAGTAGAAGTCGGGTGATTGCCTGTCATCCACGAGCTATAGGGGATTACCTGGATTTATGTGAAAGTATGTCATATGAGAATAACTAAGTGTCGAAATGAACCTGAGACCGGACGGAAACTTACAAGGTTTCGGATTGTAGTGTTTTCTGTCTGTGTTGATTAAGGACCGACCGTTGTTGGGCCTCGAGTCATGTTGAACGCATGCCTCACATTTAGCTGGCCGAATAATGTACCTTTCGACCGCGAAGCTGGGAGATTATTCGGGCCGAGTGGATTGCCCGCAACGCACTGTACCGGAGTAGTAGTGGTAGGATACGGGGGCGCGATGATAAGGCCAAAGAGCAGTCGGGCGGCCCCCGGGTACATGTGGTTCCTGGCAAGCTCGAGACTTTACCTGAATGGTTGACTCGGTGACCAATACCTCACTTTAGCGGGTGAGTGAGGTTTGTGTGAGGAATAAATTACCAGCTGGTTAATAATCGATTCGAATCGCCATCGTTCACTAGATAGTGAATACTTGACTTGAGCTACTTCATCGTAGTAATATTGATGAAACACTTGGATAGTTATATGGAAGATGACATGGTAATTATTGTTAATAAGTATTGGTAATCCTTAATTGCTTAATTATATATTACTCTAGCACAGATGCAAACATAGTTGATAGGGTAATAAAGATTAAAGTACTGCATACTTTTAGAAAAGAATTATTAAGTTGAAAATGCTTTTCTTGCAAATGAGTCAGCTACCCCACCAGAAAGCCTATCATGATCCTTGGTGCCATTTTATTTTGGTTCTGTCGGGTAAGTCTAGCTGAGTACCTCCTCGTACTCAGGGCTTCGTTCCCACTTGTTGCAGATGGGCAGATGTATTACGGCTACTGTATCAAC
This sequence comes from Saccharum hybrid cultivar R570, assembly GCA_038087645.1. Classification (NCBI taxonomy): domain Eukaryota; kingdom Viridiplantae; phylum Streptophyta; class Magnoliopsida; order Poales; family Poaceae; genus Saccharum; species Saccharum hybrid cultivar. The sequence goes on from JAQSUU010000542.1 coordinate 2,206,770, forward strand.
TGCCTCTATCATGTGATGGGCGAAGCTTAGGACCATGGGCAATGGTCATTCGCTACTTCTCGTCTGATGCTTTTGCTGGAGATGATCATAAGCTGGCACTTTATTTCAAAACGCTGTGTGTGTGCGTGATTTGAACTACTGCTTCCGCTACTTTTATTCGAACCTGGTTTGTAATAACTATGTTTAAACTCCGATGTATTTTATGCCGCGAACTTTTATGTAACTTATGATGGTGACCGCTAAACTTAGTACGATCTTGGTTGTTATGTGAAATGGTTTGAAATCCGTCGAGATTTCACGGACTACCGGGTTATACGGGCTTAAGTTTGTTAAATTTTCCTCCCATTGGATGATTTTCCTATTTAATCTCGTATAATTGGGCGGTTCTGTTACAGCTGGTATCGGAGCATGGTTTAGCGTGATTACTGTTCATAAGTGTATTTAAAACAAAATTCTATTTAAAAAGTGTGATTTTAAAACTAAAGGTGTGCCAGTGGTCATATCTTGTATGCCCAGTTAAGGACTCTAGGTGGCTATTTAAGTACTAACTTAGGGGTTCTTGTACCATATTTCTCTTTCATTGCTCATACGGCGTGCTATTGTATGAGTGCCACTTAATTGAGTGGTAATGTATGGATCAATTACCTCTACGCTTTGGTAAGTGTGAGCTGTGAGAGCATGATCGGATACACCGCCGATCTAGGGAGAGTGCTTATATGATACTAGAGTACTTACATGTTTTACGCATGTTTTTACAAAAGTGTCGCATGTGTGGTTGTTTCGTCCGTTGAGGCGATGCCGTCAATAGGACGATGTGTTTGGGTAGTTACTACCGTTGTACACGCATCTGAGGATTCATGTAGAGCGTGTAGGTAGATTTACTGCTTTCATGCATCCATGGGGAATGGGCTGAAATGAATTTTCTACAGGTACATAACAGCGTTTATCGTGTAGATCGAATTAGTTACGTATATGAGGGATCGTTTGTATGCCACCGAATTCATCGTTAGATGTCTTTATTTTCTAAGTTTGTGAGAACGTAAGACTCGCGCATGCATCATACTGCCTGTGCATTTCATTCATAACATGCATTCCTCCCCTTATAAAAGGATTATCCCAGTTTGATAAAAGTGACATCAACTTAAAATATGTTCTCACCGGGTAATTTAAAACTTATGCTACAGATGGCCCGCACGAAGCAGACTGCCCGTAAGTCCACTGGCGGAAGAGCACCCCGTCACCAGATGGCCCCGCGGGAGCGCCGCAGCACGGACACTTTTCTAAGCGAGTTTGGCATGCCCACCTTGCTTTGGAGAGTGCTCCATGATGTGGGGTACCCGGAGGGTCAAGAGCCGGTGTACTCTTGGAGTGAGAGCCAACTAGCTGAGGATGGACTTGCAGTAGTGGAAATCACCGTCCCTGCTCTTGGTGATGCGCCAGAATGGGATGGTTGGCATTTGGAGTTTGAAGGACGCACTCCGGTTGAGGGTGCAGAGGGCGCAGCCTTTCACGTCATCCGAGACATAATGAGTAGGTTTCCCAATGAGTTGGCAGCCGCTTTGGCCGGTACTTTTTCGAGAGATGATCCTCGTGATGCCATTTGGGTGCAACCGCAAGGAAGTGCCCTGGTTAGAGGCCCAAGTGAAGGACGGGCTAGCGACAACCATGCAATGAGTGCCACGTATGCAACCATCAGAGCATACCAGGGTCTTGAGAGTACCTATTGGACCTTGACTGGCCTGCGTGGCGATGACCGGCTTAAAGCAAGGAAGCAGAAGAAGAAGCAAGCGCGTGCTATAGCTAGCTTGCAGGAGCAGTTGGCCGACATGAGCTTACAGCGAGACCGGGCTCTCGAGAGAGGTGAGAGTGCCATGCAGCGGGTGCAGACATTGACTCAGGCCAACAGAAATGCAGACCGCATGATGGGACAGCTAGTGCAGGAAAGGAATGAAGCCTAGAACGAGAGGGACCTTCTGAGGTAGAGAGTCGAGGAGCTAGAAGAGTATAATGCCAACTTGCATGAAGAGTTTCATGCCCTCTACAACGGGATGGGCCCGTATGCTCCTCCGAACGCCACCCAGATGGACGTCGACGACGCTGCTGCTACTGATGGTAGCAATGGTGGTGCCTCCGACCTCGACGACGGCCCCGAAGAGTAGGATAGTGCCCTGCATTAGTAGCTAGGCTCTGTCACGATGGCCTTCTTTTGGTTTCTATGTATCGTGTTGTATCCTGTTCGATCTTTTGGAACCTAGTTGTGTATGCGATGCCCGAACGCATAAAAGTCCAGTGTATGTATGCTGGCAACGTGGTTGTATGGAACGCGATGTTGCTTTCGAAGTAATTTGATTAGTGATGTTGTTTTAATTGGAATGTGATTCTTGTGCCTCTGTTTTATTGTATGACTTGTTCTCTCCAATGAATTCAGTAGGGCATGATTGTTCATTTGAATACAATTACTACAACTTCGCTCAATTATTACTTGTTGCTGAAATATGCAGATGGTAAACACTCGCCGTGCCACGTATGAGGCCGCTAAAACTGGTGGCAACGGTGCAGGGGCTGGTGGGGGTGGTGCAAACAACGTCAACCACCAGGAGCCACAGCCAGAGCCACATTTGCCCCCTCCTCCACCGCTCACTGCAGAGGTATTCTTCGCACAGTTCCTTGGAAGCCAGCGCAATGCCGAGCAATCACAAAGGAATATGGAAGATTTTCTGCGTACCATCACCAAGAATGTTAAGAGAGGTAATAATCAAGGTGGTGGTCATGGGGTGAATCAGTACAGCAACTTTAAGGATTTCATGGACACTAGGCCGCCAATTTTCAAGGAAGCAACCGAGCCACTTGATGTTGAAGAATGGATTAACACTATGGAAGATAAGTTCCGTGTGTTGAGGCTGACAGAAGTACTGAAGACAGAGTATGCTGCACATCAGCTACAAGGACCAGCAGGGATGTGGTGGAAGCATCATCGCACCACCTTCCCTCCAAATGCTCAGATCTCGTGGAGATAGTTCACCGAAGCCTTCCGTGGAGTTTATATTACATCCGGGCTAGTTGAGATGAAATTGGGAGAGTTCTTGGCTTTAAATCAGGGTACCAAGACTATGACACAGTATTTGTATGCCTTCAACAACTTGTGTCGTTATGCTCCCGACATGGTTGACACAGATGCTAAGAAGATTGCTAGCTTCAAGAGAGGGTTAAGTCCGAAGATGATGAAGCATGTGGGTACCAATATCCGTGCCAGATTCAATGACTTTGTCAATGATTATTTGAAACAAGAAAAGAACAACAACGCCTACACTGCATCTAAGAATCGTAAGAGAGTGTCTGAGTCAGGACCATCATAGTCCAGAGTTGTTACTGCAAATCGTCCTTCTTATCGTCCGTCCGCACCTGGTGCAAGGTTCAGGCCTCCACAGCATAAGACCCAGAACTACAAGGGACCACAGAAGCCGTACAAGATGGCCGTGCCGCCAGCAAAGACCACCGTAGCTACAGAATATAGCAACTCCAAGGGAGCTATAGGATCTGCTGGTACAGTGAAGAGGCCCTGCTACAATTGTGGTCAGCCAGGCCACTTTTCAAAGTTCTGCCCTTATCCGCCTAAAAAGAAGCAACAGACTTACACTGCCCGTATACACCATACCACCTTTGGTGAGATTCCTGAGGGAGAGCCTGTAACTGCCGGTAAGTTTCTTGTTAACCATCACCCTGCAGTTGTTCTATTTGATTCTGGATCCTCGCATTCTTTTACGAGTCAAGCATTTGCACGGAAGCATGAACAACTATGCACAGAATTGAGTTATGGTTATCGCATAAGTTTAGCAGGGGCTGATGTGTTAACCAATAAGATGGTTAGAGGGGCAACCCTTGAGTTAGGTAGTCGAAAGTTTCGAGTGAACCTGATAGTTATGCCTGAACTAGTTTTGGATGTAATAATAGGAATGAACTGGATGAAGAACTGGGGGGCAGTCATAGATACAAGCAGTCGGATGCTTACCCTTAAGGATCCCCGGGCAGAGGGTACTTTTTCTGGCACCATTGCCTAGAAGAACAGACCTTGTGAGTGTGACCTGTGCTATGGAAGTTGTTCCTATCCACCAGATCCTGGTAGTGTGTGAGTTCTCGGATGTGTTTCCAGATGAGTTACCTGGCCTTCCTCCAGATAGAGATGTTGAGTTTGGAATCGAGTTGATTCCCGGAACAACTCCTATTTCGAGGAGACCTTATCAGATGCCTCCGGATGAGTTAGCTGAGCTGAAGAAGCAACTGGAAGAACTGTTAAAGAAGGGGTTTATTCGACCGAGTAAGTCGAAATAGGGATGTCCTGCCTTGTTCGTGAAGAAAAAGAAAGAGGGTACTCTTAGAATGTGTGTGGATTATCGACCTCTTAATGCTGTAACTATCAAGAATAAATATCCTTAGCCTCATATCAATGTTTTGTTTGATCAGCTGGCTAAAGCTAGAGTGTTCTTCAAGATAGACCTAAGATCAGGGTATCATCAGATAAAGATTAGGCCGCAAGATGTCCCAAAAACTACCTTTTCTACCAGATACGGGTTGTACGAGTATCTTGTTATGTCTTTTGGCTTAACAAATGCTCTTGCATATTTTATGTATCTGATGAATATGGTTTTCATGCCAGAGTTGGACAAGTTTGTAGTGGTCTTCATTGATGACATTCTAGTATACTCTGAAAATGAGAAAGATCATGAAGAGCATCTGAAAATTGTCTTGACCAGACTGAGAGATCATAAGTTGTATGCTAAGTTCAGCAAATGTGAATTTTGGTTGAAGAAAGTTCCTTTCCTTGGTCATATTCTATCTGAGAATGGAGTTTCGGTAGATCCAAGCAAAGTGCAAGAGGTTATGGATTGGAAAACTCCAACCACAGTGGCAGAAGTCAGGAGTTTCCTAGGGTTAGCTGGTTACTATCGCCGCTTTATCCCAGACTTCTCAAAGATTGCCAAGCCGATGATGAGTCTGTTACAGAAAGATCATAAGTATGTGTGGACAGAGGAGTGTGAGACAACTTTCCACACCTTGCGGAAACTGTTGACCACTGCTCCAGTTCTTGCACAGCCAGACATCAAGAAACCTTTTGATGTGTTCTGTGACGCATCAAAAACAAGATTAGGCTGTGTTCTGATGCAAGAAGGCAGAGTCATTGCTTATGCCTCCTGTCAGTTGAGAAAACATGAAATCAATTATCCGACATATGATCTTGAGCTTGCCGCCGTAGTGCATACCTTAAAGATTTGGAGACACTATTTACTTGGTAATCTGTGCAATATTTTCACCGATCATAAGAGTCTCAAGTACATTTTCACCCAACCAGAATTGAACATAAGACAACGAAGATGGTTAGAACTAATCAAAGATTACAACTTGAATGTACGGTATCACCCTGGAAAAGCCAATGTGGTAGCCGATGCTGTGAGTAGAAAGTCGCATTGTTTGAATATGCAACCCTTACTCGAAGATGGTTTTAATCTAATGCACCCTGCCATGTTACATAGTATTCAAATCAGTTATACCTTGGAGAGTAAGATAATAGAAGGTCAGAAAGCAGACAAAGGGGTATTCCACATCAAAAAGAAAATTAGAGAAGAACCCTCAAAACACTTCAGAGTGGATGAGCAGGACGTGTTGTGGTTTGACAACCATCTTGTTGTTCCGAAGGATAGAGAGCTTAAGAATAAAATTATGGATGGAGCTCATCTCTCTAAGTTGTCCATTCATCCTGGCAGTAGCAAAATGTATCAAGAACTAAGACCTCATTTTTGATGGACAAAGATGAAGAAGGAAATTGCAGCTTATGTAGCCAGATGTGACACATGTTGTAGGGTGAAAGCTATTCACATGAAACCCGCCGGATTGTTGCAACCTTTGTCAGTACCTAGTTGGAAGTGGGATGATATAAGTATGGATTTCATCACAGGTTTGCCCACTACTCAGAAAGGCCATAATTCAATTTGGGTAATCGTGGATCGTCTTACCAAGACAGCCCACTTTTTGCCTGTCAAGACAGATTATAGACCACCTCAATATGTCGAGAAGTATATGGCAGAGATTGTGAGATTGCATGGCATACCGAAGACGATAGTGTCTGACAGAGGGTCACAGTTCACTGCTCACTTTTGGGAGCACTTGCATAAAGGTTTGGGAACTAGTCTGATTCATAGCACTGCCTATCATCCTCAAACAGATGGTCAGACCGAAAGAGTTAATGCTGTTTTAGAAGATATGTTAAGAGCTTGTGTGTTGTCTTCCAGAGGTTCATGGGAGTCATGGTTACCTTTAGCAGAATTCACGTATAATAATAGTTATCAAGAAAGTATCAAGATGGCACCTTTTGAGGCTCTGTATGGCCGAAAGTGTAGAACACCTTTAAACTGGATTGAGCCAAGGAAAAGAAGGTATTATGGTATTGACTTCGTGGAAGAAGCCGAAAAGAAAGTTCATATCATTTAGCAAAATATGAGAACAGCTCAGTCATGTCAGAAAAGTTATGCGGATAAGAGAAGGAGACCGCTTGTGTTCGAAGTGGGTGACTATGTTTATCTAAAAGTCACGCCAATGAAAAAGAAGCGGTTTGGAATACGCAGAAAGCTTGCCACCAGATTTGTAGGACCCTACAAAATCTTGGAAAGAAAAGGTCCAGTAGCTTACAAATTGGAATTACTAGAAGCAATGGGTGCTATATTCCCAGTTTTTCACGTATCACATCTCAAGAAATGTTTGCGCGTTTCAGAGGAAAGAATTGAACCTCGAGGCATAAAACTTAAGTCAGATCTGGTGTATCGTGAACAGCCAATTCGAGTTTTGGATTCCAAAGAAAGGGCTACTCGAAATAGTATGGTGAAAACATATAAGATACAACGGAGTCATCATGATGAAGGGGATGCATCTTGGGAAACGGGTGAATACCTACAAAAAGCGTACGAAGATTTTTATAATAAATGGTTCGTAACCCAAATCTTGGGACGAGATTTTTATAAGAGGGAGGGCTGTAACACCCCGGTGTTACGCAAGCTTTTGTATGGCAATCATAAGCATGACATTTCATATCATCCATAATCATATATGATAATATTATAACTTGAATGAAATAAAAGCTTGGAAAGTGGTATTCATGATGTAAAATGTTAATGTGCTAATTACCTTTCATCAAAATTGTGCAACTACAAATTTTATATCACTTAGAATTATAGGTCAAATTTTTGGAGCAACTAAATTACTCAAAGTTTTGTCAAAAACTGGTTTCAAAAATGTTATCTGAAAATATTCAAAAATACTCCCTATTTTAGCTTTCATTCTCCAATTCAAAATCTATAAGAGTTTTGAGGTTGGCCCCTTAATAAAAGTTGTAGGAAATAAAATTCTAAACAACTTTCATTTTTGGGCCAATTTCAGAAAAGGTCATTTGCTTGCCCAAAAATTGAATTTGAAAACTGAAATTTGAATTTTATTTGAATTTCTCTGGAAAAATAAAAAATGAAAACAATTCCCAGCGCTAGCAGGCACCTTTCGGCCCATCGGCCGAAGCGGCCCACGCCTCCCCGCGCGTGCGCCCGCGCAGCGCAGCGGCCCGGCCCGCGTCCGCACGGCCGTTTCCTCCTCCCGCTCGCCTTCGCGCCTCGCTGGCCGCCGCGGCAGGACGCGCTCGCCGCTTGTCAGCCATGCGCTGTCGACAGCCGCCACGCATCGCCTCCGCTCTGCCATCCCGCCAGCTCAGGCGCGCTCAAATCCGCCTGCCCGAGCCCCCTCGCCCCCTCACTCCCACTCCCGCTCGCCATCCGCTCCCCTCTCCAAGAACCGAGCGGGCGAGCGGCTCACCGCCGCGAGCTCCACCTTCGCTCCCTCGTTTCGGTGGCGACGGTCCACCACCACCAAATTAATCTTGCACCGAGCTTCGCCACCCCCTTGCCTCCTCCGAACAAGCCCCGTTGTCCTCTTGCTCGCTCTGGTAGGGCGTCAATTTGTTTTCCTCGCCGCGCCACCGTGACGGAGCCGTCGCGCTCGTGCTCCGGTCACCGGCACCTCCACCAACCCTCCTTATCTCTCAACCCTGCTCACATGTTCACCGTTTTCCCGTGGCCGTTTTGCGCACCTTGCCTCGCTCGTTCGGGCACTGGAGCGGCAGTTGGCCATCGGCGGCCGCCGCACCGCCGCGGTGTCGAGCGCCCGCTCGAGCGCGCGCGTTGCCCTAGCTCGCCCACGGGTGAGGCGAGTAGCTGGGCCGGCCTGATCCAACGGGACACGGCCTGTTTTCGTTATCCCGCGCGCGCGTGCCGCTGGGCTGAACCGGACCGGGCCGTCTGCCCCTTACGGTGTCGGCCCGTTTTCAAATAGAATCCCAGTTTTTCTTTTCTTTTATTAAATGGAAATAAAAATGCTTTAGTAATTATTTGGGTGATTAAATGTGCTCCAAAAATTATGAAATAAATTTTTATGAGCTCCTTACAACTAGATCTACCATTTAAAAATATTGCACTTAATTGTTGCACTACTTTTCTGTAGGGTTTTTATTTAACTTTGGAAATTGCTATTTTCTTGTTAAATGGTTAATAAATTATAGAAAAATAAGAAAAATGTGATTCCAAGTTTGTTAATCTTTTTGTGCCATGTACTTGCTAGAAAAATTATATATCATGCCTGTTCTGTAGAAAAATGTGTAGGTGTAGTTCAAATGCTTTCTATCACTAGTATTTACTATTTTTGTTAACTAAATAAATGTGAATAAAACATGCAAGTAATAATTTTTCTACAGTGATTATTTACTGTGTAGCAAGTAGGAAAATTACTAAATCTATTGTTTGATACTTTTCATAATGCAAAGTATTTTCATGCTCGTTTTTAGGCCTTAGCTTGTTATTTTTGTATAGATAGTTCTAATAATCCAAATGCAATGAAAATTTTGTAGCATACTAGAATTGATGTTAGTAATCTGCTGTAATTTTCTAAGATTTTTCTGTGCTACCAAAATATGTGTTGCTGTTCAAGCATAGTGCTAATTAGGGTTTACACTCAACCTTTAATGCAAGATTAGTTAGTAAACTATGCTTTGGTGTATCTTTGAAGCATCTTAAGTGTCAGTGTGCCTTTGCATGGTAGAGATTAGTGGTGGTAGTTTTTGAGTTCATGTTCTTGAATGGCGTAGACTACCTTGTAGAAGAGTCGTAAGTTCCACGTAATCCAAATAAAGTAACATGCTCATTACATCTCATTCATTCATCATCATCTCATGTCATCCCTGCAATGCACCTAGGCATGAGCACTTATACTTCTGCATCATACAGGATCGCAGGAAGTGACCCCGGTAGCAGTTCCCGAGGACCCGGAGGAGCAGTTCGAGGTGTAAGAGCAGGAGACGACCGAAGCCGAAGAGGAGGTCGGTGAAGATCTTCCAGAGTGCCCCGACCATCGTCCGAGCTCTTTTGAGAGAGGCAAGCCCCGGAGCATTTCTCTCCCCCGGTTTGCAAATATTTTATTAATGCTTTACTTAAACTACTGCATTAAGTTTAGGAGTTGTTTGCAACCGTTGCTGCATTATACCTTGTTTCACCTTGCTTTACCGATCCTTGTCACCCTGGTGTCCGCGGTCAATAATTGCTTAGTTTGCTTAGACCGGTAGAAGTCGGGTGATTGCCTGTCATCCGCGAGCTATAGGGGATTACCTGGATTTTTGTGAAAGTATGTCATATGAGAATAACTAAGTCTCGAAATGAACCTGAGACCGGACGGAAACTTGCAAGGTTTTCGGATTATAGTGTTTTCCGTCTGTGTTGAATAAGGACCGACCGTTGTTGGGCCTCGAGTCATGTTGAACGCATGCCTCACATTTAGCTGGCCGAATAATGTACCTTTCGACCGCGAAGCTAGGAGATTATTCAGGCCGAGTGGATTGCCCGCAACGCACTGTACCGGAGCAGTAGTGGCAGGATACGGGAGCGCGATGATAAGGCCAAAGAGTAGTCGGGCGGCCCCCGGGTACATGTGGTTCCTGGCAAGCTCGAGACTTTACCTGAATGGTTGACTCGGTGACTAATACCTCACTTTAGCGGGTGAGTGAGGTTTGTGTGAGGAATAAATTACCAGCTGGTTAATAATCGATTTGAATCGCCATCGTTCCCTGGATAGTGAATACTTGACTTGAGCTACTTCATCGTAGTAATATTGATGAAACACTTGGATAGTTATGTGGAAGATGACATGGTAATTATTGTTAATAAGCATTGGTAATCCTTACTTGCTTAATTATATATTACTCTAGCACAGATGCAAACATAGTTGACAGGGTAATAAAGATTAAAGTACTGCATACTTTTAGAAAAGAATTGTTAAGTTGAAAATGCTTTTCTTGCAAATGAGTCAGCTACCCCACCAGAAAGCCTATCATGATCCTTGGTGTCATTTTATTTTGGCTCTGTCGGGTAAGTCTAGCTGAGTACCTCCTCGTACTCAGGGCTTCGTTCCCACTTGTTGCAGATGGGCAGATGTATTACGGCTACTGTATCAACTGCCTCTATCCTGCGATGGGCGAAGCTTAGGACCATGGGCAATGGTCATTCGCTACTTCTCGTCTGATGCTTTTGCTGGAGATGATCACAAGCTGGCACTTTATTTCAAAACGCTCTGTGTGTGCATGATTTGAACTACTGCTTCCGCTACTTTTATTCGAACCTGGTTTGTAATAACTATGTTTAAACTCCAATGTATTTTATGCCGCGAACTTTTATGTAACTTATGATGGTGACCGCTAAACTTAGTACGATCTTGGCTGTTATGTGAAATGGTTTGAAATTCGTCGAGATTTCACGGACTACCGGGTTATACGGGCTTAAGTTTGTTAAATTTTCCTCCCATTGGATGATTTTCCTACTTAATCTCGTATAATTGGGCGGTTCTGTTACACAATCTATACATGCTAACTATTAAAGCTATAAGAACATCCCCTTCCTTGTATGTCTATTGGTAGGTCGTTCTCTTCATTGCTTTCTAGCGCTGGTTTAATTGGAGAGCATTGATGTATTTGTTTATCACCCAAAAAATGATCGATTCTTATGCATTGACTAACTGCATGTGTGTGGGTGCTTTGCTGTAGGTCAGCACAGTCATCAGCATGCTGTGGTGGTGAGCTCGTTTCTAATGTGTGAGGGGGGTGGCAGGACTGGACTGACAGAGTTGGAAGTATGTGGAGCAGGTAGCTGGACCAAGGTATATAGTTTAGCAGGTGGAATTCCCAAATTCTTACTACTTTACAGTTACTATCATTATGTGCCAGAAAGCTATAAAAGGAAGGGCGTTTGTAGCTTTAGTTTGGTGAGGTAGCAGCAAGAGTTCCCAATAAGCTTTAATCTGCTTATTACAGCTATAGGAATCAAAGATTAAAGCTTATAGGAATCAGACTCGAAGCCATAGGATGGCAAAATAGTTGCAAACTTCAGCTATTCCTATATCTTTGAGTTTGATTCATGGAATTGCGGTATGTGTTCCCCTGTGCCTTTGTGGGGTTTGATTCGACTGTGTTTTGGGCCTCTTGTCCTAATGGTAATATTTTTTGTAAAAAAATGATGACCTTACCGATTTAAGGTTGTAGATTGTTGGCTTTGGTGTTTGCTGCATGGTTGTTAGCTCCCATAGCCATGCAAGGACAGAAAATAGAGAGACAGCATTTTTGGAACTTCCTGGTCACTTATCTTTCACTCTATTTAAATTAGATAGTGATCCCTAAGCTTAATTAAACATTTAAATTTGCTAGGAGTGTAGTGTAGGATGTTAATACCACATTTTTAGTATATTCATACTACCATGTAGTCTGAACACATATCTTGTGTTTTTACAGATTGCTTAGTGATATTAGGAAAGAGCGACTTATTTACTGAAGTATACCATCTTCGAATGGGTAAGCTCTCCCTAATGGACATGTATACTTTTCTCACAGGCTTATTGTTCTAAAAACTTGGGAAGATAATACTAAAATCATGGACCTATGTACACATAGCATAAAAGCAAAGTGATATGCAATACTGTGTTGGCCTTGTTTTTTTTTTCATTGGAGCACCAATCCTATGTAGAAAGCTGAAACTTTTATTTTTAAGGTTCTCAGTCTATTATGTAAAAGCAGTGCACAACAAATCATAGGTCTGGTAACCTGTATGATTTCTATTTCTACCTAGGTACTTACCAATGTCAGATTACTATAAATATGGTCTGTTCATGGTTTATTGATGCCTTGAGCATGTTCTTTTTGTTACTGCATTGCTAGATTGAAGTTTGAGAGCATATTTTGATGCCTTGGGTATGTTTTTTTGTTACTGCATTGCTATATTGAAGGTTCCCATATTTGTATGACTTTATCAACTCCTTATTTTGATATCTTCTCTGGTGCTCTCATCTGTCAAGTTATTAGCAGTGCCATGTCAAATGTTTTTGTAGCAGATGTACTGGTACTAATCAAGAAGCAATTCAACATTAGATTCCTATACTTCAAATTCGAGATTTTGTTTTTGTATAATGCAAGGTCAGATGTACATCAGGGTCTGCTTAATTATAAATTTACATTATGTGTCTGACGGTTGGTTACTGCTATTGTTTACAATTTTCTTCTCTTGCTTATTGCCTTAATAGGCTTCAACATTTTACATGGAATATCATTTCATTGGTTGGTAGCACCGAGGATTAGTAAGGATAAGTTGAAAATCTTTTTGATGATATATTGTCAGGTTAATGCTTACAGTTATATCAAACAGTGCAGTTCTTATTGTAGTTGCTGGCTTGCTACCAAATAAAAAGCATTAGCTTATATTGTTGTCTTGTCAACAATGGACAAGGATTAGCTTTAGTATTCTTCCCATGTGAACAAAGGAAATCCAAAGTCTAATTCTTTTATAGAAGCATATATAAAGTTTATTTCAGAAATATTTCCTACCAGCCAATAAAAGTACTAAATTGTTCTATATTATATAACACTATAATTGATGCGTGTACCCTGCAGTGAGAGGACCTGCTCCCCTAGCACACACCATGTGTTTGTCATACTTCAGCATTTCAGACATCCTGTTTGACCTGTTCAATATTTTGTTGCAGTTCCTTTGCAGTAAGTCATAACAAATTAGTGAATTACCTAATTAGACAACTGGCTCTGCTCTATATATTTATTTCAGTTCTATTACTGAATTCCTATGGTGTTTATTTCAGTTTTATGTATGTTACTAAAATGGCTCTCATTCTAGATTAAAGTGACTATGGTTACAGAAGCATGAGCTTTTTTTTATTTCTGCACCGTGGTTCAGTGACCCTCCAAAAGTTGTATTCAAAGAGAAAAAAGTTGTTTTTAGTCTACCTGCAGAGCATTAGAGGTGATAGGAAAATATATGTTTTAGTCCATAAATATCCATGGTGAGGGTTACATAGATGTGCATTGATCCTGGCTGCTGTGATCTGCTCTTTTGGTGCTTCTACATTAGCTTTCTATTGTGAGAAATCTTCGGGAAAAAAGCAATGACATACTTTTCTTTTGCCATTTATTTCCTCTCTTTCTAGATGATCAGTAATAACTCTCCAGCTAGAAAATCCATTGAATGCAACATGTAGCAGCTGCTGCGCTGCTCGCCATTTCTGTCGATTGCTAAGAAAGGCAGCTTCACCTTGCGCCTGTATCGGTACTGTCCTGTACCAAATGGCAATCCATTTGGACACTGCAGAGACAAGATGGATGCTTACAGGCAGACAGTGCTCATCTCTATGGAATTTGAATCCTCGTATTCCTGAAGGCCTGCACTTCTAGCCCGAGCTTCGCTCCTGCGGCTGTCACCAGTTTGGCTAGCTCAGACAGAAAACTGGCCTACATATGTTTTTTTTATAGCTAATGACTATGAGATGGCCGCTTTTGCATGTGGTATCTGAAGAACGGTGTTTGTATGTGTAACCACTACGCACAACCTATATTACATTACATATTGAAAAATGCAGGCAGTGATTTCGACAACTGCTTGCTGCCATTTTAAGTACTGATTATAATCAAATGTATCTTTCTTCTCGACATGGTGATGTGGCCAATATAGTCATTTAGAATGCTTAGTTTGCTTTAAAAGATATGTATATCTTGTGTAATTTGTTTCGAATGCTTAGAATCTAATAATTTAGAATACTTAGTTTGTTTTAAATATCTACAGTGCCAGCCTACGCGCAAGGGCGCGCGCCCCATCCAGAAACTATGCCTCCTTGGTGTTCTGTCTGTTTCATGTAAAATTATGTACTATCTTGACATCAGCGTCCCGGTGTGGACCGGCTCATGTAAGATATAATACTATTTGGACACTCTCTATGTCTCATGTAATATATATGTAGTGTTTGAACACCTTGCACCTGTTTTAGAAATCCAGCTTTCTATTCGGTGCTCGCGCTTGTTGGCCTGATTTTTATTCTTCATAAACATTATTCCATTTTTCAGATAGAACTGAGGCCATGACTTGCGCGTATGGGCATGCACAACACGATAGTAAAATAATTTTTCACCTTTTGATCACAATCACGTGGCCAAAACTCGTTGGAACCAGGTAAAAATATCTACTCCTCTCGACTCTCGTCTCTATCTATCGTGCGATTTGTGTGTCTTTAGTACAAAAGTTTAGTTGTCCCGTAGCAACGCACGGGCACGCTACCTAGTCTGTAATATAACTTGGAAGTATCTATACAACACTTGGTTGTTTTCCCCTCTCCCAATGCAACACCCGATTTCTGGACCGCAGATCTTCTCATCCAACGGCTCACAACACCTTGTTCCTCCTCCCGACGCGCCGTTGCCGCCTAGCGCCCACCGTCCACCGCCTACCGCGGTGTGGTAGGGTCTTGCCGAAGCTCTTTGCCACGACCGCAGCCACACTCCGGCGAGACCCCACTACGTCCGCGGCGGCGTCCTTCTCCCCCCTGTCGTCATGGCCATGGGCGCCCCCACCCCGAACTTGTCCGATCGCCTCCACCGCCGCCAGGACCCTAAAGCCGCCCTGCCACCGTCCCCACTGTGTGGCTGGCCTGCCTCCCCCAGCCCCTTCTCTTCTAAGCCCACCGGAGCTGGGGAAGAAGGGGGTGGGGCGGGCGTGGGCGTGGAGGAGGAGGAAGCCACGCCTCCTCGCCGGTGCTGAACCCATCGTCGTCGCGCGTGGGGAGAGAGAGAGGAGATGCAATGTTGAGAAACCGAGTGTTGCAACACTTGGTTGTTGTATATATAGTATTCCTCTATAACTTATTCTTTAAAGTTTATGACAGCATAAGGGAATAATCAAATGACACATGTATACATAGATTAAACTCAATTAAGAAATTCCTCCTAAAATTATGGTAACAAACTTTACCAAATGTCAGCATAGACACCACATAGACTGCATTATATTTTAGTATAAATTTTAGATGTCATAAAACATATTCCTGGACGAAGGTAGTATACCTTAGTTGGTTAATAAGTTTGTATCTTAGCACCCCCAAGAACTTCGTTTCAAATAAGAAATGGGAACAACATGGAACATCATGCTAAATATAGTGGAAACTCGATCTAGATCGAATGCATGAAAGGGAGATACTAAACCGTGAGTTTAGGACACCTGCGGTAGCACAATTTTCTCATACTCGCCATAAAGCCATGCATTGTTTGTGAAGCTGCCGTATGGGCGTTAGATAAAAATCTGACAGGCTACAATGGAACAAGCTCCTATTGATGACCTTAAAATGCATTACCAAAATGGAACATGTTCATTGTTCCTGGAACATCACTCCAATTATAATAGGTACATGTTCAATCATATCTCTCAAACGAACAATACAAAATAGATATACATTTGTACCATGGGTTTTAAAAGTGGCGTCCAGTGTTCAACCTTCATGTTCCTCGATGCTATTGTTCCAAGAACCTATCTACTAAGGTTTGTATCGCACAAAGTCATGAGGTAGTGTTGTGGCCAACTGGCCAGCCAACGATGGCCTCGATTTTGGTGGCTATGGCCAGACTTCTGTTGTTGTCTACTGTCCAAGGCAGCGACATTGGATCGAGCACATTGCCATATATGCCCATATCACACACCATAGGATATAAATAAATCAAGGTCAACTGGTTGAAGTGTGATATTTGGTTAGACATTCCAACAACCTAGGCTTGAGCCATGAACTCTGAATTTTGGGTGCCTACTGTTCTTAACCACCTAATTTATCCAAGGTTGGTCTCATCTTTTTTTTGCCACGTACATGGAGATAAAAACCCCTAGATTTTCTTTCGGGAAGGACAACAATACTGCCCGTCAATGACGTAGCGTGTCGAGGGCATACTCTAATGATCGTTGTCGATGATGTAGCGTGAGGCGGCATGACTAACTTGAGGTAGCCCATTAAGGGCGTACATGTATGGTTGTTGCCGATGATGGTCAGAGGTGGCATGACCGATTTGAGGTAGCCCATCGAGGGCGTACTCGAATGGCCTTTGCTGATGATGTACATTCGAGTACACCCTCAACTGGCTACCTCAAGTTGGTCACACTGCCTTTAACAACATGTTAAAGGTGGTGTGACCAACTTGAGGTAGCCAGTTGAGGGTGTATCGAATGGTCATTTTTGGCTCAACTTTTCAATGTACATCCTAAAACATTATCTCCTTTTTGACATCATATTGCCCAAAATGTCAATCTCATGCATCATCATCATCTCTAGGAGGTGGTGGAGGATAGTACTACAGAGGATAGAACTATGGAGGATAGAAGGGCTGATATGGAAACTGCGCAGGAGGAGGTACATGCCTTGAATGGCTCTGTTGAAGTGATCACTGAATGTACTAAAGTTGTTGAACACAGCAAAGCGCTGCTCAAGGTGAACCTGCTTGCCATGAAGCTGCTAGTACTACTCTTGTGTGTATGAGGTGCCAAGCTATGAACTAAGAGCATCAATGTCATTGTGCAGCCCCTACTGGACACTATGAAGGCTGGACATGACAGACTGATACATGGTGTTGTGGAGATGCTGCACAAACTACTGAAATCCAGTGTCCATGTGACCCTGCCACTACTACCCCCATAGTTTGGAATCCGTGGTTCATCTGCTGCTGAAAACTCTCACCAAACTGTGTGAAGGGGGTGTTATTCTAGGAATTCTACGTGTTTTGGAAATAGGGGTCAAAGTATCTTGCAGGTGGCACCCATCCATGCATTTGTGGCTATGGCTCACAAGGGTGTGGAATATCATCAATATCCATGTGACCTCCCTGACTTGCAGCATGTCCCTCTTGTGTTCCCTCAGGTGGTTCAGGAAAAGGACTGGCTCTCAAGGGTGAAAATCCTTATCATTAAGAAAAGGCCTGAAGTGCTCAAGCTAAACTCTGCATTCCCCTTTTTAAATCTTGTCTTCTAAAGAATGAGGGACATGACATAATGAGAAAAGTAAGGATTGTTGTCATGTCATGCTTCAGAACTGCCAACTGATTCATCATGAATCTCACCACATCAAACTTCTAGTGATACATAATATGGTGTATGACATTCCAACACTTGTCTATAATCTCACCTCTATCTCCTACTTTTGGCATGAATGTCACTTTTACAATTTCATTGATCACTGCTAGATGGTGCCTCAATCCTTTTAGGCTGCCAACTTTGACAGGTATCTGAGTGCGCGTAGGCTCATAAAACTACATTCTCTACTCTATGGGCCAAGTATCTTCCTCATCAAGATAATAGAGTTTGCAAAGAAATTATTGTCTAACTCATTAGCTGTAGCAAACTCATCAATGGTAGCAACTTCTTTTGCCAGTCATCCACTCAATTTTGACATTCATAGTGTCAATTTCCATTATAGCATAGAATTGCCTAACAATCAAATCATTCCAATTACATTTATGCTCAAGAAAATCATATAGCCCCATAGCATGTAAATTTGCAACCAAGCCAACATTTTTCTTATTATCCATCATATATGACATTATTTATGTATCAATGCTGATGAATTGTGTCAGAACAAATATATCCAAAATATGCATCTTCTTGTACCTTGGTATGTAAGTATGACAAGTCAACATCATTGTCCAAGGCATCCTAATATGGGCTTCTCAACCTCTCATAAATGTCAAATTTCGATGGCCTGACAATCCCATTATATCTAGATACATCCATTTCCTCATCATCACCTTCATCATCTTCTTCCACATCCTCATTTGGATTTTGGTTCCAATCCTAATCATCATCACCTCTTCTTCGCTTAGATGAGCTTCCCTTTCTGTCGTGGGTTCATAAGTCATTGGGTTGTTCGATGTGGGTTGGTGTGTGAGCCTCTGGTCTTAAGCACTCAAAACACAAGGGGTTTATCGTAGTTTGGTGTCTAAGCCCTATGTCTAGCAATGGTGTTCTTTGTGTTAGGAATGCTCAATCAAGAGTTCTTACAGTGGAGGAATCAAGAGAGTGAGGTGTAGGGGGAAGCGCTATGCTAAACTAGATTTAGCTCGAGTTCGGTGGAGCATCTCATTGTTCGATCTTTCGATCTCCTCTATAAGAGCCTATGCCTTCCCTTATATATTGGGGAGGTGATGGGGGTACAAAGTGAATGGTTTCTCCTAGGTTTCTTGCCCTATGCTTCGGTCTTTTTCACCTTGGCACCGCCGGTCCTTCTTTGTCTTATAGATGGAGGCCGACAAAGTTGCAACCACCCCCTAACATCACTATAGTAGCCTGGTGCTGACCTCCAGGTGTTGTCTACCATAACGACGCCTTCTCTGGGTGAACCTTTTCCTAGCTTCCTTGGCACACAAGGCTTCTCCCCTACCCAGAGGGGTTGCTGAGTGGGTTTGGAGCCAACCACTTTAGGGCTTGGGGGAGTACCATGTCCTAACTTGTCACACGGTGTGACCCTGCCGAGGGAGTAGCCGAGAATGTCTCGTGGCTGTGGAACAAGATGGTTGGCCTAGCGCCTTTGGTGCTTTGCACTTGTTAGGATTTGGGCACCTGACAGATTCTGGGGTTGGTTTCCTGCACTGCTTGGGGTGAACGCTCCACCCAAGCCAAGGCTCGGGTGAGTGCGGGGGCTTTTGCTTTGCTAGGGCTCCCCTAGGTCAGGAACTCCCCAAGCCTTGGCCGAGTCCACGAGCCCCTTGAGCAAAGGATGGCTTGGAGTGTATACGCGAGCGTACACGATGGGTGCAGCCCTGAGCCCCTAGATGATTAGGAGAATCAGTCAGTGGGTAAGCCAGACTGTCATGTCCTTAATCCAAGGTTTAACATACCACTTTGTTAGGTTCTTGTCACCTTCTTTTTCTTGGAAACAAATATTGTCTTGGCCAAACCATTCACAAACATATAGCAATATATAAGTGACATGCATGAACACCTAAGAATATCAGTCATTGTTGTAGAAGGAAAGATATGGCCAATGAGATTGTACTGCATCACTGATGGGTATATGTATCATGTACAATAGAGATAGCGCGTGTAGAAGGGCTTGCCTACCTCAATGTTTGAAGCATTCCGATCTGTTCGCGGACAAAATGGATATCCAGCTCGATGTGTTTGGTTCTCTTGTGGTGCATCGGATTTGCCAACATGTACATAGCGGAGACATTATCGCAGTACACCACGGTGGCCTTGTCGATGTTGCAACTGAGTTCACCGAGAAGTTGGCAAAGCCATATGCACTCGATAGTAGCATTAGTGACGGTGCGATACTCAGCTTCCGCACTTGAATGAGATACTATTGGCTGTCGTTTAGAAGACCAAGACACCAGGGCATCTCCCAAGAACTCACAGAAGATTGATGTTGATCGGCATGTCTCGGGGCACCCAGCCCAATCAGCGTCGGAGTATGTCGTGACGTCGAGAGTGTGCGAGCTGCACAAACGGAGACCCAAGCTGCTTGTGCCACGGACATACCGCAGGATACACTTGAGTAGTGCCAGTTGAGGAGCCCGGGGATCGTGCATGTGAAGGCATGCTTGCTGAACCGTGAAAGCCAGGTCGGGTCACGTGATAGTGAGGTACTGCAACACCCCAGCCAAACTCCTGTACGTCTTGGCATCGTCAACTTTGGCACCATCAGCCGATAGTTTCCCCTTGGCGTCGATGGGAGTCATGGCTGCTTTGCAGTTCATCATGTCGGCACGCTTGAGGATATCCTTGGCATACCATTGCTGAGACAAGAAGCAGTCTGTGCTGTCGCGCTTGACGTCGATGCCGAGGAAGAAACGCAATTCACCGAGGTCTATGACGGTGAAGTCAGCCCACAAATGGTTGATGATCTGCTGGAGCAGTGCCAGGCTAGAATCGGTGAGCACCATGTCGTCCACATAGAGAAGGAGATAGGCAATGTCCACACCACAATGAAAGACGAATAAGGATGAATTAGAGCATGTCGGAGTGAAGCTGAAGCTAACGATGAACTTGGCAAAGCAATCGAACCAGGCACGTGGAGCCTGTCGAAGGTTGTACAATAACTTATCAAGGAGGCAGACACGTTCAAATGATTAGTGTCAGCAAAACCGATAGGCTGCTGGCACAGAACGTGTTCCTGCAAGGTGCCGTGGAGAAACATGTTGGAGACATCAAGTTGTCGCGTCGACCACCGTCGAGATGCGGCAACGATGAGCACCGTCCGTATGGTCGCTAGTTTGACCACGGGCGTGATGGTTTCACCAAAATTGACTCCAGCTCGCTGCGTGAATCCCCGCACCACCTAGCGTGCTTTGTAGCGATCGAGTGAGCCGTTGGGGTGAAGTTTGTGCACTTTCCGGAGATGATGTGAGCGCTAGGAGGTCGATCGATCAAACACCAAGTCCGATTGGACTGAAGGGCGCAGAATTCCTCTAACATGGCGGTGTGCCAATTGTGGTCCTAGAGGGCAACACGAATCGAGGATGTCAAAGGGGAGACCTCCGTGGTGGTAGACGAGGCAACACTTGCAGCCAGAGCGTAACGGGGATTAGGCTTGAAGATGCCAGCCCGAGAATGCGTCACCATGGGGTGCGGTTGTGCATGTGCTGCAGATGAAGAGACTGGATGGTGACCAGGGGCCCACGCAGCGCTCGGGGGTGCGGCGCGAAGCTGGAGCTAGAACCGCCTAGCGAACTAGATTCGCACCCATGTCCCTTCTTGTAGCCACGGTTGTCAGGTCGTGGAGTGGTTGCCAGAACCAGTGCTATGGACTTGGGAACGAAGGCAGAGCCGCCATCATCATTGGTAGGAGGAGCGGAACATGTAGCACCAGTGGTGAGGAGAGCATAGTGCTAAGCCACCTTAGCGTGTTCCCTGTAACACCCTAGGTGTTGATCACCAATTAGGCAGTGGGTTTAAGCTCAAACACGACAAATTAAGTGGAGATGACAATGTCAAGGTCAACCTATGGAGATGAGCCTAACCTAAAGTGGATGTTGCATCATTGCTTTACATATAGGTCCCTTTTCAAAGATATATGTTTGGATGGTGTTATTGCCATATCTTCATGTGTCTCACCTCGGTACCTATCTATATTGATCCCTGGAAAAGTTTCATGAAGTTTGGAATCAAAAAGTCACATGAAATGATAAGTTCCATTCCTATTGGAATCTGTCCCATTAAGTTAATGGAACTATAGATCATCAACCAAACCTTGCAAACTTGTCCAAATGACTCTAGCTGAACTCTACAAGACCTTAACTACACTTAGGACACTTAATGGAACAATGTTCATGTTGATCATTTTGCCTAATTATGCTTCTAATTGGTGGTTGACCATGTATGGACTCTGGAGCCCTGTGGTTTGACCATTTCAAAAGTCTGACCTGGAAGCTTTGCATGACTGTGCACCCTTTGACAAAGTTGTGGAGAATTTTATAAGGAACAAACTTTGTTTAAGAGTCAAGTCATGAAAATGGGTGGAACATGCTCAAAAAGGGGCCCACAAGTCAGAGATAGAGCTGAATTCAGCACTTAGAAAATTAAAGCCCTGATTTCAGTGTCATCGACATTGGCATGTCACGTTCTCCAAAAATTGTTAAGTAACATGGGTAGGTCCAAATGTAAAAGTTGGAGCTCACTTGAAGGGAAAGGCCATGCAAGAAGATGGCATAAGTTGCATTTCATTTTGGCCATCAATTCTTGTAGTTGCTAATCACTGTCAACTCAGTGACGCTGTCAACTTTGAGATTAATTAGCTGCTAATACATTGCTCTAATGACTAAGGTCCTTAAACAAGAGTTGTAGGGCATCATGAAATGAACAACTTTCATAATTGGCCCATATCCAAATTCGGACCCGAGCAGGCCCAGAAATGGTCTCCAAGTCAGGCGGTTTCACGCACGCCACGTGTTCGGTGGAATGCCTCAGGGAGCGCCGCGCGTCCGGAACGTGGCCGCCATGCGCCTCCACCGCTGCCGTGCATCCCACCTTCGGCCACGCGCCCTGCGCCGGCCGCTGATGAGGAGGGGCACCAGCACGCCCCTTCCTTCCCCTTCTTCACTCCCTTCTCCCTCTCTGTTCGCGCAGAGCGCGGCCGCGCCATGGCCGGGCCGGCAGAGCTCCGGCCGCCGTTGTCGCGCCCAACGCTCCTAGCCATTGCGGTCTCTGCCATGTGCACCAGTGACTCCACCACCCTCTCCACGCACTCGTGCTCGCCTCCCTTTGTCCGCAGCACGCGCAGCGCAGAGCGCCGCCGCCATGGCCGCCATGGCCGAGCTCCGAGCCGCCACCACCATTCTTGGCCTCCGGCCTCCCTCCGCTCGAATGAACCACCGCACCACCTCCCTCACCTCACGTTGCACCTCCCGCGCGCCTCGCATCCAGTCGCTCGACACCGGAGCACCGCCACCGCCTGCCGCCATCGTTCCTTGCCGCCGGCGCTCGTGGCCAGGGCGCCATGAGGGGTCTCCGGGGGAGCTGCTACCTCCCTTGGATGCGCGTAGACCAGGGCATCGCCACGGCCCCGCCGCTCACCGCCGGCGCCGCCCGTGCCGGCCGGAGCCGCGGGCCGGCCAACCTCCTCTGTTCCCGACGTCCAGAGGAAGGGGACGGTCTTCCCCTCTCTCTGTCCCTCTGCGTGTGGTTGACAGGCGGGCCCGGCTGAGCAGTAGGTCCCACACGTCAGCGCCACTGGGGACTCGACTGGGGGCGAAACCGAGTGGGCGTAGCAAATGAAGTTAGGGTGGTTTTAATCCTGATTTTGAATTTCCATTTCATGTAAATCTTCAAATATTCATATCTCATACTAGGAGACTCCAAAAATAGTAAAAGTGGACTTTTTGGAAACCTTGAGAAGAGATCTATGTAATAGAGTCATAAAAGGTTACATGTTTGTAGATGTTTTCTGATGTCTTTATTTAAGTTTTAAAAATTCTCTAAAAATGCCTTTAAACTTAACCAGAGCAAGATCTGGAGTTTTAGAACTCCAAAAATAGTGATTCTTGTTTTGTTAATTTTGTGATGACTTGTACTTGCTAGGAAAAATATTAAACACACTATTTGTTTACTGTTTGCTTAGGGTTTTGATTTGACCTTGTTAAATAAGGAAAATTTCATTATATTGCTTGTTATTTTATATCTTGGGTTGTGATACTCCAAATGATGTGAAATTTTTATGGTAGTCTTTCCAGGCTATGAATGTACTGTGGTATAAATTTCATGGCCATTGCTTACTGTATGCTCAAGTTATTGAGTTAACTTGTTATGGCTTAATAGATAGCTTATAAATAATATATAAATGATAAAATAGAAAATGTTGTTCCATTACCTTAGTATGATGTTTCTCTATCATATTGATTCATAATATGGCCTTGTGTTCACATAAAATATTGAGTGTTAAGTTTAACTTGCTCTCACATGATTTATTGCTATAGCCATTTGTCTTTTTCATAGAGGTTGTTATACATGTCCAAATGGTTTCAAATTTGGATAGTAGACTTTTGGGAGCATGTGTAGGCCTCTGTAATTTTGGTAGAATTTATTATGCACTTTTGATATGTGTTCATAATTCTACCTAATTATCTAAATAAATTAAGAAAAGGCATTAAAAGAATTTAATTAGAAATGGACACTAAGTTTTCTGGTGTTTATTAGTCAGGTGTGAAATTTTGGTAAAGTTGATTTTGTCTAATTATATGTTTGCAACATAAGTTAATAATTATTTCTTGCAAATGAGGTTTCTGGACAGATCTGAGAACTTAGCAAAGTTCTTCATGATAATGTGCTTTTTGGTAAAACTTATTTATACAAAAGTTGTAGATAATTTATATATCTAGCTGCTGTTAAGATTTGGTGGTATTTGGCCATGTGGTTTAGGAATTATAGCTGTTTAAAGTTGAGTTACAGAATTGCTTGCTCTCTGTCTTGTTAGACCAGTTTCTGTGTTTGTATAAATTCGACATGTTAGACTTTGGAATCATGCTATGATGATTATAAATGAAATGTAGAGAATTCCATAAGCTTTCTATGATGTCTTCTTGCAAGTCATTTGGGTTTGTAGAACTTTAGATATGATTGATTTACCAGCTACTGCATGTATGTCCAGAATTGTTGAAAATACATGATTGCTTGATTACTTTGTTTGGGTATTGCTAAGTGTGATTCATGTCTTTGGTGATTAAGCTATTACACCTGAGACTTTGTAAATCTTATGTCATGCTTGGTATTGCTTTCTTTGCTATTTAAGCATGTTTGTTTGTGTAAGGTTACTTAAGTAATGTGATATGCTTACGTGTCTTTACTATAACCTTATACTTGCCTTGATTAACGTGTGATGCATCATCTATTGCATTTCCTTATATTCATGCACTTGCATCTTGCATTTCATTTAGGTACGCTAGATGCACCACGTGAAGGACGTGTGGTGGAGCTAAACCCGAAGCTAGAGTTGGTGGGTCTATCCCGAAGATAGAAGGACCGGACAAGTGATAGATTGGAAGATGCTCGCCAAGCGAACTTATCTGACATACTCTAACTTGAGTCGGATCCCAGGCAAGCCCCGGAGCATTATAAGCCTCCTATCTTCAAAGCAATTAATTCTATATATGTTATAAGTATTGTTGCATTAAGTGGTAGGAGTTGGTTGAAAACCTTGCTGCATTATATCATTCCTTGTCCAAATATATGAATCCTTGAATCCTACATAGATTAAGATTGAGTAGATGCTTAGCCCTGCTTTAAGCGGTAGAAGTCAGGTGATTTCCTGTCACCTGCGAGATATAGGGATATTCATATATGGCACGGTTGGCTATATTTGCTATCGTGGAATGGAACCATGTGTTAATAAAATGAAATGAGACCGGGCGGGATGACGATAGTGAAGCAACAAGGCATGGAGGTCTTGGGTGTGAATCTATCCCCGTCTGAGTCGTTTAAGGACCGATTCGCTGTACGTCCTTGAGTCATGTTGAACGCAGTCTAACACTTAGTTGGCCGGATAAGCCGTTCCGACCGCGAAGCCGAGTAATGTGGTTCAGGCCGGGAATCGAATGGTAGGTTGCTTCTTGGAGGAGAGAAAGGATGTGCTTGGGGACATTGGCGTGAGACCAAGGGGGGGTTAGAGTCCCTATCACCTGGCAGAGTGTCGCCCTTGGGGTCGCGACATCATTCGGACCCGCGATTCCTGAATCATATGAAAAGGTGGCTTGTGCGACCCTGGCAGGGGCCTGCGCGGTGAGTGTTAGAAATACCCCTCCAGCTGGATAGGAATTCGATTCGAATCGCCGTCGCTCCCGGTTAGTGAGCACTTGACTTGAGCAGCGGCAACGTAGATTCCATTAAATTGAACGGATGGTTAATTGGATAACGATGGAAAGGTTGCCTCAATTTATACCTGCTATGGTTAATATTGCTTGCTCCTAATAAAGTGAGTGCTCTAGTACAGGTTCTAATATAGATGATAGGTTAATGATAATTAACTTGATGCTTAAGCATTAATGATTGATCATCTATATTAAGCTTTTATGCAAAAAGTTGTCAAGCTAGCCCCACTTTATATCAGCCTTGCATGATCCTTGGTGTCACCTTATTTCTGGTTTCTGACGGGTAAGTCTAGCTGAGTACTTTGTCGTACTCAGGGTTTTATCCCCACTTGTTGCAGGTTGTGATGTATCATGGCGACTGCAAGAGTTGGTTGGCTCCTGCCATAGAGGCGGAGTGTGATCATGGGCATGATCCTTCTGAGCTACCTTATTTCTAATGCTTTTGTTGGAAGTCGACCGTGGTACTGGCATGTATTTGAAATAAGATTTATGTTAGTTTTAAATTACTTTGCTTCCGCTACTTTTGAACTTAAGTTGTAATAACTATGTTGAACTCCGATGTATATTGAATTACTTGTGAAATGGTTATAACATGTGACTTGTTATGTTGAATCACTACGATCTTGGCTTGTATGTTGGTTGGTTTGAAATCCCTCGTGATTTCATTGGACTACCGGAGTTATATGGGCTCAAGTGCGAGAATTTGATCATTTCGGTGATTGTTTTTGTACTTGCGCTCTTATAATTTGGACGGTTCCGTTACAGCTGGTATTGGAGCAAGATTCAACATTAAACTTGTCGTATGTGTATTTAAAACAAAGGTTTTGTTTTATAAAATCAGTTTTATCAACTTATAGTTATATATAGGTTTGTCAAATCTAAATTTTAAACCTAAGTATGCCAGTGGTCAATTTCCTTATGCCCATATAAGGATTATTAGGTGGCTTATATAAGTACTAACTTGGGGGGTTTTTCATTTATGCATCTACGCCCTTGCCAAGGTATGTATGTGTGATGACTCTCCCACACTATGCTATCCGGTGTGTCAGAGTAGAGGTAGCCTTCATATATGAAATAGCCATATATGTTGCTAGTTTACTTTTATGCAACGTCGCACCTACGCTCAGGTAAGTGTGAGTTGTGAGAGCATGACCGTACAACCCTCGGTCTAGGGGAGAGCTAGTTTTGGTTACTGGATTATTTACATGTTATACACATGTATATATAAAGGTACTTAATTGTGGGTGATCGAATGATTCGGGTAGTTTTGGTGCTACATGTATATATACGGGGGTATATGTACATGGAAGTACTTAGAATTTTTACTTCTCTGCTTTCATTGTGTGCTATATTGGGAAATGTTGGGCTGCAATGAAACTTTTCTGCAGGTACGCTAACCACGAATGCGTAAGTCGAATGTAGCTGGCGACTAGCTATATATCGAAAGAGTGCGTGTTATGCCACCGACATAGAACGTGATCGCCACCTTAGGTTGGCAATCTTGTGAGGACGAATAGGACGAAGCATGCATCTTCATGATTGTTGCTTTATGCATGGCTATACTCTTCTCACCCTTGTTCTATAGTGTGTAACTTGTAATCAATGTGTTACACTATCTTTCTTGAATGAATCTAAATAAAAATGCCTTGTTCCATGTTGCTTGAGAAAAATGTGTGCTTAACCTTACTAGAAATAAGTGTGGCTACATGCTTGAACTTAGAGATATCCTCTAGCTTAGCCAAGTGGTGAATGTGTTGTTCACCCAAGCGTTTGCCAATGCTTTAGACCTCACTTAAGTAATTATGGATTCTCATAAATGAATTAAATTCGTGTTGGTCTAAGATAACAAAATTTAGAGCTACTAGAATAACGTGTTTGTGTACTCTCTTGTTAAGTAGAATAAAGGCAAGTTTAGATGTGCTTGTCCAATGTTGGATGCTAGAACGTTTTCTGTTGTAGTGATGTTTTTAGGGGTCATAATGATGTTTTCTGTAATTATAGAGAATACCAAAGTTGTAGCTAACTTACTTATCTAGCTTGTCCAAAAATTTTATGACCCTAGGTCTTATGGTTTGAGAGTTATAAATTTTAGAAGTTTGTTGTCAAAATCTGCTCATGTTCAGAACAAATCTGAATGTTTGGTTTGTTTGACCTATGTGCATATGGAATCATGTCTTGGAGATAATAGAAGAAGTGTAGTACTTTTTATAAGCTTTCCAAAGTGTCCTATAACACTAATTTTGGTGGTCTAAATCTCTAGTTATAAGCTTATAAAGTGAAATGACAGCATCTGTCCAAATCTAGGCAGAAATGTCTTCTTTTTCTTGTTTGGCCTTGTTAGATATAGAATCATCTTAATATGATAATAAGAAAGTTATATACAAATTAATAAGCTTTACATAAAGTTAAGGCTCAGCCTGGTTGGACCCATAGAACTCCAGTTATGCAATTTTGAAGTTCTTGTCAGTTTTCTGTCCATATTGGTACAGATCTGAAACATCAGCATGTTTGACCATGCTAACCTATGATTTAGCTTTTGGTATGAATAACTAATGTGTAGCCATCTTTCTAAGCTTTCTAGAAAGTCTAGGATCACCTTTATGGGATGTCTAGAACCTCAGCTATGGTCGAAACAATTAACTACTATGTTGCTATCCATGTTCTGTGCCCATGCTAAGTAGCCACCTTAGCTAGCGTTTGTCTTAGGCTAAACTCGTAGTTAGTTCTTGCTTTAGATGAATGTTTGTTATGGGTGAGCCTGATGCTTAGTAGTGGTTGCTTAAGCTAATTGGATTGGATCTCTCCAATGCTTGACTATGATGTTTGTATGTATGCTTGTTAGTTAATTAGTGTCATAGTTGTCACTTCGATTGTCTTCGGTAAGTATACGAGTGTCGAGTAGCTTTATCTTAGAGCAATACTCGAGTTACGCGAAACGATCTCTTGGCGTCATCCCCAATTAGGTTCTTTTCCTTATGAGCCCAAGTCTGGACCATTAAATATTTGTGTATACCATGATTGTCCTGCAACCGCACGTGAATACCTTTGTTTGATCTACTAGCCAAGATAGTTTCTCTTCAACTCTTCCTTTTGGCTATAGTTGTTTGATGCCAAGTTGTAAGACCCTTAACTGAATTCTTGTTGGACCTTTCGGTTACCTCTCCTAAAGGTTAGCTAGTGTGACGCAATGTATCCATGCTATGGCCTCTAAATCGTGTGCTTGCAAATTCGTGCATCTACCTTATCAACTCAATCTATGACTACGTGTCGGTTTTCGCCCTTAAAATTTTCTTAATCCGTCCCCAACCTTCTCAAGTCTTGAGATGTTTATCAGTCTTGATCTCATGTTGTTGCCCAACATGAATGAATCTCCTGTTAATCTTTTATCTGGTACTCCCCTCGGTGGACGCAAGTCGTGCATAAAATTTAAGCAAGAGTCCATTGATCAGTTGTCTTTAGGAATTGAGCTATGATCTCTTGTGAGGTGTTTGATCTACGGATCTCCTCCTCGTTGATTTTAAACCTTATGACTACCTTTACTTGCTATCCCTCCTTGTATAATGCTTGTTTTTACCACCCAAATTGTGTCACTTGAAATTTCACCTTGGTGGTGTGATCGGTAATGGTGTTATGAGTAGCAGCTAACGGTGCCGCGACGAAACCTAGGGCCTCCTTGTGACCGGCCGGCACATGGTTGTGCTACTGGGCACGCGCTGGTATCATGGTTTCTAGTCATGACCCATTGCGGAACAATATCAACGTGTTATTCTCAGGTGAACTCTTCCTTGGTTATCTCCCCATATCTTATCGTAAGATCCATATCTTAGACTGAAGGTAGTGGAGTTTCCTTCTGAAGTTACTAAGAGGATAACCTTTGAAGAACAGGTTACTGACATAAACATTAACAAACTGCAATAGGTGGTAGACAAGTGACTCTACTTAGTTGTCATACTATTGACGAACGTCATCTAGTGAGCACGTATCTCAGCTCTATTGGATAAAAAGGACACACAACACTTAACGTTGGACAAGTCATCCGTTGGCTAAGACTCGATCGTTACAATATGTAAGTTTTAACCTTTGTATGCATAATGACCACACCGTCAAAATCAACCATCTCTAGTGTGACTCCTTATCTGCTGACTTCGATGGCAATCATCTGTTCTGTATCAACCATGATTATTGTCGGCAAGAATGAAGATTTAGAACATTTTAGTGTTGAGAGACAACTAATTAGTTACCAATAGGAAGGTTAATCTCCAGCTAGGTAACGACTCTTTGGTAGCTATGAAGGCTATGTCTTACAGAGCAATAACCAATAAGAAGTTAATCAACTAGCCAACAACTTGAGTGATATTCTATCTTCTAGAGCCATTGTGATCAAGTCAATTCTGTCTTGAACAATCACACAGATAGTGCAAGGTGTTCTATCAGCTAAAGCGAAGAATTAGAGAAAGTATACCCTAGTTTCAATTAGTATCCTTGTGCCAAAGGTGCCACAAATGGTTTGTCCATAACTTGGTTGGACGAAGTGTCAAGGAATATTCGAAAGCGGTTCCTTATCCTTGTAGGCATGTTCTCCAGGCAGAGTATGTGTTTTGCCCTGCAAAAGTAACCCGCAAGTTCAAAGCGTGTGCATCCTCGGATTGATATGTAAATTAATGGTCGAGATCTGCTGTTGGATGGCCCTTTTGAGGTCCCACAGATACTTGTTTACACTCTTTCACTTGCTTTTGCTTTCTCGTATCCCCAATGTACGAGCAGCCTTGGTTTCTACCAATCAATTTATACCATCGTGAATCAAAAGCAATTTCAAAAGTGTCAAACAACAGATTTCCCATCTTAGAGTTACTATTTGATCCAAAAGGAGAAAGCCTAAGGTGAAAGTTGGCCTGACAAAGTTGTTATGCTGCAAGTCAACTCAACTTACAGTACAACCAAGTCACTAAGGAAAATTTTTACTCAATCGCTTGGTGGTAGACTACTCCCCGCGGTTAAGTGAATAATTACAACTTTTGTTGTCCGTAAGGCCTTGCAACATCATTCTTTAGTAATGATTATCCAATGATGACATACTTTAGTACCTTATAAATGTTTTTACCTAAGAGGTTGCATCTGCTTCAACCCAGATAATTGTTGTCTTTGGATAAAAGAATCTTATTAAATAACTGTTGGCAGGAATACGAAGCCGATAGAGTCAGCTATCACATTCACTAACCCATCAACAGACTTAGATAATACAGTGTTGTCATCAGAGAAAGAGAACTGCACACATGGAACCTTAAGTAGTTTTTCTTTAGTTGATATCAGAAGGATTGAACATTTACGACCAACATAGACCCTGTCTATTGGTTAATCAGTATCCTATAACCTCAGAGGATGTTTGTCATCTATGATCTCACCCCATTGGAAGGTTGCGCTCAAGCCATTCTGGTAGAGGGCTACTTTTCAAACCTTGTGAACATAGAGTCATTTCGACGAGTATACTTCTGAAGAGTTCGGTCTAGTGTAAAGTTCATACGGACCATGTTATGTTCAATAAAGAATCAAATGCTTGTGAGTGGTCACTCATGGACCAAATGATCTCCGTACATTGAGAATGCAATAATGTGCTATCTGGGATTCCTCCCAAAGTAACAATGCTTCATGGAAGTCAATGAAGGGAATTCTTCAGACAAATTTTACCATGAAGAGGAAGTAACAGAAAGTGCCTGTGACCAAATTGTTCGCCGATGTTGAAGCTTTATAGCTGAATGCTATAGAAGATGTTGGGAACTAGATAACGTGTCTCTCTTCCTTAAAAGATCTTCCATTCTGAATCTCGGGACGCGATTCTTTTAAGGGGGGAGGGCTGTAACACCCCAGGTGTTGATCACCAATTAGGCAGTGGGTTTAAGCTCAAACACGACAAATTAAGTGGAGATGACAATGTCAAGGTCAACCTATGGAGATGAGCCTAACCTAAAGTGGATGTTGCATCATTGCTTTACATATAGGTCCCTTTTCAAAGATATATGTTTGGATGGTGTTATTGCCATATCTTCATGTGTCTCACCTCGGTACCTATCTATATTGATCCCTGGAAAAGTTTCATGAAGTTTGGAATAAAAAAGTCACATGAAATGATAAGTTCCATTCCTATTGGAATCTGTCCCATTAAGTTAATGGAACTATAGATCATCAACCAAACCTTGCAAACTTGTCCAAATGACTCTAGCTGAACTCTACAAGACCTTAACTACACTTAGGACACTTAATGGAACAATGTTCATGTTGATCATTTTGCCTAATTATGCTTCTAATTGGTGGTTGACCATGTATGGACTCTGGAGCCCTGTGGTTTGACCATTTCAAAAGTCTAACCTGGAAGCTTTGCATGACTGTGCACCCTTTGACAAAGTTGTGGAGAATTTTATAAGGAACAAACTTTGTTTAAGAGTCAAGTCATGAAAATGGGTGGAACATGCTCAAAAAGGGGCCCACAAGTCAGAGATAGAGCTGAATTCAGCACTTAGAAAATTAAAGCCCTGATTTCAGTGTCATCGACATTGGCATGTCACGTTCTCCAAAAATTGTTAAGTAACATGGGTAGGTCCAAATGTAAAAGTTGGAGCTCACTTGAAGGGAAAGGCCATGCAAGAAGATGGCATAAGTTGCATTTCATTTTGGCCATCAATTCTTGTAGTTGCTAATCACTGTCAACTCACTGACGCTGTCAACTTTGAGATTAATTAGCTGCTAATACATTGCTCTAATGACTAAGGTCCTTAAACAAGAGTTGTAGGGCATCATGAAATGAACAACTTTCATAATTGGCCCATATCCAAATTCGGACCCGAGCAGGCCCAGAAATGGTCTCCAAGTCAGGCGGTTTCACGCACGCCACGTGTTCGGTGGAATGCCTCAGGGAGCGCCGCGCGTCCGGAACGTGGCCGCCATGCGCCTCCACCGCTGCCGCGCATCCCACCTTCGGCCACGCGCCCTGCGCCGGCCGCTGATGAGGAGGGGCACCAGCACGCCCCTTCCTTCCCCTTCTTCACTCCCTTCTCCCTCTCTGTTCGCGCAGAGCGCGGCCGCACCATGGCCGGGCCGGCAGAGCTCCGGCCGCCGTTGTCGCGCCCAACGCTCCTAGCCATTGTGGTCTCTGCCATGTGCACCAGTGACTCCACCACCCTCTCCACACACTCGTGCTCGCCTCCCTTTGCCCACAGCACGCGCAGCGCAGAGCGCCGCCGCCATGGCCGCCATGGCCGAGCTCCGAGCCGCCACCGCCATTCTTGGCCTCCGGCCTCCCTCCGCTCGAATGAACCACCGCACCACCTCCCTCACCTCACGTTGCACCTCCCGCGCGCCTCGCATCCAGTCGCTCGACACCGGAGCACCGCCACCGCCTGCCGCCATCGTTCCTTGCCGCCGGCGCTCGTGGCCAGGGCGCCATGAGGGGTCTCCGGGGGAGCTGCTACCTCCCTTGGATGCGCGCAGACCAGGGCATCGCCACGGCCCCGCCGCTCACCGCCGGCGCCGCCCGTGCCGGCCGGAGCCGCGGGCCGGCCAACCTCCTCTGTTCCCGACGTCCAGAGGAAGGGGACGGTCTTCCCCTCTCTCTGTCCCTCTGCGTGTGGTTGACAGGCGGGCCCGGCTGAGCAGTAGGTCCCACACGTCAGCGCCACTGGGGACTCGACTGGGGGCGAAACCGAGTGGGCGTAGCAAATGAAGTTAGGGTGGTTTTAATCCTGATTTTGAATTTCCATTTCATGTAAATCTTCAAATATTCATATCTCATACTAGGAGACTCCAAAAATAGTAAAAGTGGACTTTTTGGAAACCTTGAGAAGAGATCTATGTAATAGAGTCATAAAAGGTTACATGTTTGTAGATGTTTTCTGATGTCTTTATTTAAGTTTTAAAAATTCTCTAAAAATGCCTTTAAACTTAACCAGAGCAAGATCTGGAGTTTTAGAACTCCAAAAATAGTGATTCTTGTTTTGTTAATTTTGTGATGACTTGTACTTGCTAGGAAAAATATTAAACACACTATTTGTTTACTGTTTGCTTAGGGTTTTGATTTGACCTTGTTAAATAAGGAAAATTTCATTATATTGCTTGTTATTTTATATCTTGGGTTGTGATACTCCAAATGATGTGAAATTTTTATGGTAGTCTTTCCAGGCTATGAATGTACTGTGGTATAAATTTCATGGCCATTGCTTACTGTATGCTCAAGTTATTGAGTTAACTTGTTATGGCTTAATAGATAGCTTATAAATAATATATAAATGATAAAATAGAAAATGTTGTTCCATTACCTTAGTATGATGTTTCTCTATCATATTGATTCATAATATGGCCTTGTGTTCACATAAAATATTGAGTGTTAAGTTTAACTTGCTCTCACATGATTTATTGCTATAGCCATTTGTCTTTTTCATAGAGGTTGTTATACATGTCCAAATGGTTTCAAATTTGGATAGTAGACTTTTGGGAGCATGTGTAGGCCTCTGTAATTTTGGTAGAATTTATTATGCACTTTTGATATGTGTTCATAATTCTACCTAATTATCTAAATAAATTAAGAAAAGGCATTAAAAGAATTTAATTAGAAATGGACACTAAGTTTTCTGGTGTTTATTAGTCAGGTGTGAAATTTTGGTAAAGTTGATTTTGTCTAATTATATGTTTGCAACATAAGTTAATAATTATTTCTTGCAAATGAGGTTTCTGGACAGATCTGAGAACTTAGCAAAGTTCTTCATGATAATGTGCTTTTTGGTAAAACTTATTTATACAAAAGTTGTAGATAATTTATATATCTAGCTGCTGTTAAGATTTGGTGGTATTTGGCCATGTGGTTTAGGAATTATAGCTGTTTAAAGTTGAGTTACAGAATTGCTTGCTCTCTGTCTTGTTAGACCAGTTTCTGTGTTTGTATAAATTCGACATGTTAGACTTTGGAATCATGCTATGATGATTATAAATGAAATGTAGAGAATTCCATAAGCTTTCTATGATGTCTTCTTGCAAGTCATTTGGGTTTGTAGAACTTTAGATATGATTGATTTACCAGCTACTGCATGTATGTCCAGAATTGTTGAAAATACATGATTGCTTGATTACTTTGTTTGGGTATTGCTAAGTGTGATTCATGTCTTTGGTGATTAAGCTATTACACCTGAGACTTTGTAAATCTTATGTCATGCTTGGTATTGCTTTCTTTGCTATTTAAGCATGTTTGTTTGTGTAAGGTTACTTAAGTAATGTGATATGCTTACGTGTCTTTACTATAACCTTATACTTGCCTTGATTAACGTGTGATGCATCATCTATTGCATTTCCTTATATTCATGCACTTGCATCTTGCATTTCATTTAGGTACGCTAGATGCACCACGTGAAGGACGTGTGGTGGAGCTAAACCCGAAGCTAGAGTTGGTGGGTCTATCCCGAAGATAGAAGGACCGGACAAGTGATAGATTGGAAGATGCTCGCCAAGCGAACTTATCTGACATACTCTAACTTGAGTCGGATCCCAGGCAAGCCCCGGAGCATTATAAGCCTCCTATCTTCAAAGCAATTAATTCTATATATGTTATAAGTATTGTTGCATTAAGTGGTAGGAGTTGGTTGAAAACCTTGCTGCATTATATCATTCCTTGTCCAAATATATGAATCCTTGAATCCTACATAGATTAAGATTGAGTAGATGCTTAGCCCTGCTTTAAGCGGTAGAAGTCAGGTGATTTCCTATCACCTGCGAGATATAGGGATATTCATATATGGCACGGTTGGCTATATTTGCTATCGTGGAATGGAACCATGTGTTAATAAAATGAAATGAGACCGGGCGGGATGACGATAGTGAAGCAACAAGGCATGGAGGTCTTGGGTGTGAATCTATCCCCGTCTGAGTCGTTTAAGGACCGATTCGCTGTACGTCCTTGAGTCATGTTGAACGCAGTCTAACACTTAGTTGGCCGGATAAGCCGTTCCGACCGCGAAGCCGAGTAATGTGGTTCAGGCCGGGAATCGAATGGTAGGTTGCTTCTTGGAGGAGAGAAAGGATGTGCTTGGGGACATTGGCGTGAGACCAAGGGGGGGTTAGAGTCCCTATCACCTGGCAGAGTGTCGCCCTTGGGGTCGCGACATCATTCGGACCCGCGATTCCTGAATCATATGAAAAGGTGGCTTGTGCGACCCTGGCAGGGGCCTGCGCGGTGAGTGTTAGAAATACCCCTCCAGCTGGATAGGAATTCGATTCGAATCGCCGTCGCTCCCGGTTAGTGAGCACTTGACTTGAGCAGCGGCAACGTAGATTCCATTAAATTGAACGGATGGTTAATTGGATAACGATGGAAAGGTTGCCTCAATTTATACCTGCTATGGTTAATATTGCTTGCTCCTAATAAAGTGAGTGCTCTAGTACAGGTTCTAATATAGATGATAGGTTAATGATAATTAACTTGATGCTTAAGCATTAATGATTGATCATCTATATTAAGCTTTTATGCAAAAAGTTGTCAAGCTAGCCCCACTTTATATCAGCCTTGCATGATCCTTGGTGTCACCTTATTTCTGGTTTCTGACGGGTAAGTCTAGCTGAGTACTTTGTCGTACTCAGGGTTTTATCCCCACTTGTTGCAGGTTGTGATGTATCATGGCGACTGCAAGAGTTGGTTGGCTCCTGCCATAGAGGCGGAGTGTGATCATGGGCATGATCCTTCTGAGCTACCTTATTTCTAATGCTTTTGTTGGAAGTCGACCGTGGTACTGGCATGTATTTGAAATAAGATTTATGTTAGTTTTAAATTACTTTGCTTCCGCTACTTTTGAACTTAAGTTGTAATAACTATGTTGAACTCCGATGTATATTGAATTACTTGTGAAATGGTTATAACATGTGACTTGT
Source organism: Saccharum hybrid cultivar R570 (assembly GCA_038087645.1). Classification (NCBI taxonomy): domain Eukaryota; kingdom Viridiplantae; phylum Streptophyta; class Magnoliopsida; order Poales; family Poaceae; genus Saccharum; species Saccharum hybrid cultivar. Next base: position 2,243,398 of record JAQSUU010000542.1, read on the forward strand.
TATGTTGAATCACTACGATCTTGGCTTGTATGTTGGTTGGTTTGAAATCCCTCGTGATTTCATTGGACTACCGGAGTTATATGGGCTCAAGTGCGAGAATTTGATCATTTCGGTGATTGTTTTTGTACTTGCGCTCTTATAATTTGGACGGTTCCGTTACATTCCCAATCATAATGCTCCTCCAAGAGGAGGTAGGAGCAAGCCAAGAGGAAGGTGTGGGGAGGATTCTTGGCGGTGATGACGAGAACAGTGTGGCGATACTTAAGGCTCAGGCCGCAAAGCATGTTGAGGACCTAAGATGTCTCACGCACCTGCTGACTGATGTTGCGTAGAGCATCGGCTAGGTGTTTGAGACGGCCGTTGTACGTTGTCATGTCCATGTCACCTTGGACCAAACTCCAGAATTCAGCCTCCAGATAAACGACGTGATGAAGTTCATTGTCCTGGCCAGAACTGATCATGGATCGCGTTCCAGATGGAATATGCAGTGGCTTTGGGAACGCGGACAATGATGCGGACATCCTTGGAAATGGAATTGTAAAGCCAGCTAAGGATACACCGATCGATCATTAACCACTCGGGATCACGTCGATTGGTTGCAGTTGGTGGGGAAGAGAGGTGGGAGCTAAGACCAAATTTGCCAATGAAAGCATCAAAGAAACAATGCCATTCGGTGTAGTTGGATTCAGAGATGTCGAGTTCAACAGGAACATGGGATTTGATGTTTACTGTCTACAGAACGGCCGGTGGTGGTAGGGCAACAGCAGGCGGAGCGTTCTCTACGGAGGACGTGGAGGAGGAGTCGAAACCAGGGGCAGAGGGAGGATGATCGAAGAGAGGGTTGGCCTCCATGTCCATGATGCCGGGACGAAGGCAGAGTAGAAGGAACGATCAGCGGAAGGAGCAGGGACCAATAAGGAGCGGATCGGCGATGAGCAGCCTGGTAGCGGTTGTGATGGGGAGCAAGGTTTAGGATCGAACCGCACTAGTTGATACCATGCAGAAGGAAAGAATATGGCCAACGAGATTCTATTCCATCACTGATGGGTATATGTATCGTGTACAACAGAGATAGCGCACGGAGCACATCACTCAGGTCAGGGCGACATCGTGGCCGCCAGGCTTGACCGCTAAACTAACTCACGCATAACCGTAACTCTCAATAGTTGTGATGTACCGCTGCCATATTCAGATTAAACAATCATAGCTTGTTGCAATTGCATGAAAATTAATAATCATGTACTACTTTGATGAAGAGAGAATTTTCCATAGCCAATTTTCAATGATTGAATCAAGATATGACATTGTATATGTGATCTGCATTGAGAGAACTATTGCTGCTTGTGCTCACATAATCATGAAAAGTATTTGCAATGGGTTGAGATCATACCTAATTGCATATCCAATGACAAGTTAGATTCTCAAATCAGCCCTCATGATACATACATTTTAATGCAAGGCTTCAAATAAGATTACATGTTTCATTACAAAATCATATGAAATACTACTTTTTATTATTGCTATTCTTACCTATATATGTACGTCTTCGCAACTCTTATTAGTCCAGACCAGCTAAATAATCCGGTTTGGAACTAGAACCAGAGAAGATGTATAGTCTGATAGTGGATAAACATGTTGAAAGGATCAAGATGCCCAAGAGGGGGGGTGAATTGGGCTCTTCTAAAAATTAATTGCAAGAATTAAATCATACAAGCCAAACTTCACCCCTAGTGCCTACTAGTGTTCCTTGTGATTCTACCGGTAAAAGTTTTGCACCCTAAGTTCCAATCCTAGACTAGCATGGCAATTCTAGGAAAGTAAACAAGCAATGAAAGTAATACACGAAAGTAAATGCTTGAAAGTAAGGGTTAGGAACACGGCGATGTTTTGCCGAGGTATCGGAGAGTCACCACTCCCCACTAGTCCTCGTTGGAGCACCCGTGCAAGGGTGTAGCTCCCCCTTGATCTGCGCAAGGATCAAGTGCTCTCTAAGGGTTGATTCTTCAACACTCCGTCACGGCGAATCACCCAAAATCGCTCACAACATGAGTTGGATCACCCACAAGCTCGTCGGATGATCACCAAACTCCCAATCACCACCAAACCGTCTAGGTAATGGCGATCACCAAGAGTAACAAGCTAGAACTCTCACTTGACCACAACAAGCCTAATGAGAAGATAGGTGCACACTTGCTACACTCTTGTCACTAGTGAGGAATCTCAAAATTTGATTCCCAAATCACTATCCTCACTAGGGCTTTTGCACTCCCTTGCACTCCAAAGGTGTTTCTCAGCTGAACAAATGAGCAAGAGACCTCTAAAAGAGGTGGAGGAGATGTATTTATACACCCCTTAGACAAATCCAACCGTTACCTGCCGAATCAGCAAAACTCGTACTGACCGGACGCGCTGGTCAACATGACCGGACGCGCCGGTCGAGTGTAACGGTCGAAAACCAAAAGTCAGCGCTGAGTGACCGGACGCGCCGGTCAGAGATGACCGGACGCGCCGGTCAGGGATGATCGAACGCGTCCGATCATGCAAGAACCTAACTGAACTTTGACCCAACGCTCGACTGCATCCGATCATAGATGACCGGACGCGTCAGGTCAGCTTGGACTCATCTAGGTCAAGCTACTCGCTCATGCCCCCCTTTATAGTATGGTCAAAGATAAAAACAAAGATCCTAATGACTATTCTGGATGTAACTCAACACCTTGACATCCGAACTAACCGTCCTTAATCTTGTCGTTGATCCTTTGGAAACCGAAATGATTTCCATCAAGGGACATGAATACCATAGTGCCCAAAGCAGTTATCAACTCCATGACCTAACTTACCAACGTTTCTGCAAAACACACGTTAGTCATGGTAATAATGCGTTGTCATCAATTGCCAAAACCAACACCGGGGCCTAGATGCTTTCAATCTCCCCCTTTTTAGTGATTGATGACAACACTTAGATTCAGAAGTTATTAGAGTTGAGGTTTTCGATCATGCTTGGTTCACATAAGTAAAAAGCTGTAAGCACAAGGGGTTAGAAATTGCTTATGTGTTCCAAGCCAACTGAGTGTACTTACAAGATAAAACATGAAGAGTTATTACACAAAAAACATAGCTCATATGAAATCGGAGTGAGGCACGGAAGCAGAACCTTATGAGCTAAACACAAATAAGTGACATGAATATAAAATAAAGTCTCACAAGCACACTTGTCACAAGATGCAGGGCGAGAAAATAAACATGATGCATGAATGTAGCACACATGAAAAAAACGAAACCCTCTATCAACACTCCCCCTGAATCTACGCTCTCTCCCCCTTTGGCATCAAACACCAAAAAGAAAACTAAGGATCTGACGGGGGAACAGAAGTTATCGTGTCGGGTGCCGAGGAGCGGGGAGTGATCACGAACTGTGAAGTATCCTCCTCAGACTCTAAACTGTCAGGCTGACCCTCTAAAGATAGACGTGGCAGTGAAACAATATAGGTCTGTATAGCAGGTGCAGGAACTGAAGGTGTAGTAGCAACAATCGGAGCAGTCACTGTCGCCTGAGCCTGAAAAACACCAAGAGTAGGAGGATCTGTCGATGCTACTGAGGATGGCATAGTCTCTGTAGTTGTGGCCCCTGACACTGGAAGTTCAGTAGTCTCTGAAGCTGACATCTCTGAAGTGGTCACAAAAGTGGTGTACGAAGGTGTCGGCTGTCCAGTCAGCTCACTGTAGGTGGCACTGAAGTCAGGGAATGGAGTGCCTGAGAGGAGGTGAGGTCTTGGCTGAGCTGGTGGAGTAAACCCCATCTGAATAGGAGTGTAACTCGGGGACTGAAATGTCTGAGGCACCTGCTGCTGGGGAGAGGTGTACTGAAAACTCGGCTGTCCCTAACTCTGAGGTCCATTGACTGTAGTGCTAGAGTCAGGATAGACGGTGGTGGAGATACCCCAACAGTGACAAGGTGTCACAGGAGCTCTAGGTACTGTTGCTGGGTGGCTGCCTGCTGCCTCTGCATCTTGAACTGCTGTCTCTGGAACTCTAGCTGCTGCCTCTGTAACTCGTCCTGACGAGCCTGAATCTGAGCAAATGCGGTAGCTGTATCCTGAGCCTGTCTCTGCATCTGAATCTCTTGTCTCTCCTGAGCCTGGGTCAGCCTCTCAAGAATAGCCACCATGGCTAGGTCTGAGCGGGAGGCTGAGCATGAACCACCGGCCTCATGGTCGTGAGGCCGAGGAGAGTGGTATCGGGGGATGGGCTGATAGTCCTCATCTGTGCTGTCAGTAGCCACGTCCTCGACTGGATCAGCTGTCTAAGCATCAAGATCTGCTAGCTCTGCCTCAGCAAGACCCTCAACGGTCTCGTCCTGCTCAACAGTTGTCTCTAGTACCTCTGGCCTGTGACGCTATCCTAGGTCAGGTGCCTGCTCTCTGGTAACTGATGCCCACAACTGTCAGATATCATACTCTGGAAAAGCTGTAGTGGTATCAGAAATCTCTGCTCTAATCTCTACAGGCAGTTCACACGCAGATCTGATGATAAAACATATCCAATGAGTATACGGAAGCTGCCTGTGACCCTTGAATCTCTCTACCAAGGTGTCCTCCATCTCACATAGCATCAGATCCCAAAGGTTGAACGGTGTCTGTGAGATGAGGTGATGTACTACCCATAGTTGCGTACGGGTTAGTCCCTCTCTGTATCCTAGCCTTGGAAGTAGTGTCCTCCTTACAATAGCATCAAGGACTCTGGCTAGGGGTGTCAGGCTGGCAGGTGTACGTCGAGACCCCTCACCAAAAGGCTCACGGAAATAGGGTATGATCATATCTGTAGGGGGCACTGTCCCGCCATGAGGGCATCTCGGAGGTGCAGTCTATCCAAAACACAGCTGATGTATCTTTGTCTCTGAAGCTGGGAGTCTGAGAATCTCCTGAACCCTGGTGCTGTAGAGTCTGCGGTCATGGCATCTGAATACAAAATGTATAAACTCATGTGCTGGGTCAATCCAAAGTGAAGAATAGAACTCTCTGACCCAGGTTCCGTAGTATGCTCCAGTCCATCCAAGAAAATCTGACAATCTAGGTAGAAAGGACAGATGCGGACAAAGCTGCTCACTAACCACCTCAACTAAGGCCTCCAGTCGACAGACTCTCTGAGGTCTGAAAGCAATCCCGCTGTCGACATAGGCTCTATAGAAATCCTCGTGTAGAGGAGTGTAGAAACCCTCTGAAGCCTGGGGATCCCGCTGAGGTGGGAACCACCGAGTGACCTCAACAAACCTGAGGGTCTGGACCTGTCTAGCTGTAGCTCCCCTAAGGTCAAAGTGCTCAACTGGGGGGTGACCTCGAGCCCTAGGAGGTGGACGACCTCCACGACGCTGACCCTCTGGCCTAGGAGTCACCTGAGCTCGCGTACGTCCTGAGCAATGACGCTATGGAGAGTGAACTATCTGCTCCTTAGTCTCCTCTGGGTCCTCTGTAGGCTGCTCTGCAGGTGTATCCACTGTCTCTTCTGTGGCCTCTGTACCGAGCTGTCGACCTTCAAGGTGAAAGCGACTCTCGCCAATACGTATACCACTACTCCTGCCACCTCTCTCTGCTGCCTCTGCTGCATCTACAACTGCCTAAGCCACCTCTGCCTCTGTAAGTGTCCTCTTTCTCTTCTTGGCAGCAATCTTCACTCGCTTGCCGTGAGCTACCTCTGTCCTCCTGGGAGGACTCTCGTCCCCGTCACTAGGTGCACCACCAGCATTCTTGCAGCGAACCATACTGACAAAATGTTGTATCTGAGAAAAACTGGATAGTAACAGATGATGAACTGACACTCGTGAGGCTTGGCCTCAATCCGTATCCGTAGGCTTGGCCTCGGATTCACAACTGATCACTTGACACACATAGCACCGACAAGACAAACTGAAACGATAAAATAGATGGATCTACTTTAAGCAACATATATTATCTAATAGATGAGTAAGATCCTAATGAAAGCAAGCATATTAGATAAGATATGAAAGGACCGCGATAGCTACCTCGAAAGAGCGAAGTTCTGATGAACGAAAGATGATCTCGACACGCTAGGGTTACCCGGAAACGACGATCGAAACCCTGGAGTACCGAGAGATCAACGATTGTATTAGTAATTCACTGAAAAATCAATGGCAAACCCTAATCCAAGGCAAAGACGTCACCTTGCGGAGATGGAGACGATCGCGGAGACAGAAACTCGTGAAAAGCACAACTAGGATTAGGGTTGCTAGGGTTAGGTCTTCACGGCAGCGGGCGCGGACCTCAGTGCAGTGGCGCGCGCGGTCAAAGAGCGTGGGCACGAGACGGTGGGGCTCAGGCACAGTGGCGCGTGAAGCGACGGCGCATGTCTGCGGTTCGGCTACGGTGGCGCGGCGGCGCTAGGCTGTGGGCAACGAGCTCACGGGCGCGGAGGCACAGCGTGTGCGGCTGCGGTGGAGTGCGGGGGCGCAGGCGTGGACGGCGCGGTGAGGAGGCAGCGCTCAGGAATCTGGCGAGGTTGGCTAGGGTACGGGTGGCGGATTGATTGAAACGGAAAGGAAGACGACCGGACGCGGTGGTGAGATCCGCTTTTCACGCGATGACCGGACGCGGTGGTCGCATGACCGGACACTGTGGAGGCAACGTCCAGTCATGGTCTAGTAAGCTCCTAGAACGATCGAACGCGTCCTATTATGCACAATCGGACCCTGACAGAGTCCGGTCATATTTTGCCCGGAAAACTAAAACGGATGACCGGACGCGATGGTGGTGGCCGAGACCGGACGCGGTGGTCAGCGACTGCGCGTCCGGTGCAGCGTCCGGTTAGAGATCTTAAAGAAATTCTTCGGGAATGACCAGACGCACTGGTGAACGCCAGGACCGGACGCGGTGGTCAGTAACGACGCGTCCGGTGCAGCGTCCGGTCGCTGTTTAACGCCTTTCTTCAGTCCGATTTTCGACGCGACTTCTCTCAATCAAGTTCCAAATCAAAGAGACTCAAATAAACACCAATTGGAACCTGATATGAGTGACCTCACTCAAACCCTCAAGTTTTTCAAAGTATTTTGCCTTAGGCTAGTATTATTTTTAAGAAAATATGCAATAAACACCCGAGGAGCAACGTATGGCCATGCAATAGAGTTTATGAACCCTTGGGAGCTTCAAATGCTCTCTCTATTCATGGACGAACATAGAGGTTACTCAAAGCTAAACCAAAAATAAACGACAAAGCAACAACCATGCATATGCAATGCAAAGCGAGAAAGGTAGACTAGGTTGCTTGTCAAGTTTGATCCACGGTTAGGCTTTTTCACTCCTCCAAAGGAGGGTTATCGTAACCGTGTTAGACAAGTTCTAGATGCATTACGGGGAATTAAACATGACATATAGTACAATGCAATGCAAGGGACAACACAAGCTCATTTTTTAAAGTTACTAGAATCAAGCACATTTAGTTCACTTCTCAACCTACAAAAGATAGCCTCATTTAAAGGTTTAGTGAAGATATCCGCTAATTGATTTTCACTTCTTACACCTTCTAGTGATATATCATTTTTAGCAACATGATCTCTTAGAAAGTGGTGGCGGATATCAATGTGCTTGGTGCGTGAGTGTTGTACCGGATTATTAGCAATTTTAACGGCACTTTCATTGTCACATAAAAGCGGCACCTTTTTAAGAACAACTCCATAGTCTAGGAGGGTTTGTTTCATATATAAGATTTGTGCACAACAAGCCCCCGCGGCAATGTATTCCGCCTCGGCGGTGGACAAAGCCACACTATTTTGCTTCTTAGATGACCAAGATACTAAGGACCTCCCAAGCAAATGGCACCCTCCGGATGTGCTTTTTCTATCAATTTTGCAACCGGCATAGTCCGAATCGGAATAGCCAACTAGTTAGAATCTAGCTCCTTTGGGGTACCAAAGGCCGATGCTTGGGGTGTACTTAAGATATCTTAAAATTCTTTTTATGGCACTTAGATGAGGTTCTTTAGGGCACGCTTGAAAGCGAGCACACATGCACACACTAAACATGATATTGGGCCTAGATGCGGTAAGGTACAACAAGATACCAATCATAGAGCGGTAAAGAGTTTGATCAATTGGTTTACCTCCCTCATCTAGGTCGAGATGTCCATTAGATGGCATTGGGGTCTTGATTGGCTTACACTCTTCCATCTTGAATCTTTTGAGAAGATCCTTGGTATACTTTTCTTGAGAAATAAAAATCTCTTCTCTCATTTGCTTGAAGAATGATAGCTCACCAATCATTGACATCTCGAACTCCCTCGACATCAATTCACCAAATTCTTTACAATAATCTTCATTTGTTGAGCCGAAGATGATATCATCAATATAGACTTGACAAATGAAGATCTCTCCATTTAACTTCTTGGTGAATAGTGTGGTGTCAACCTTCCCAATAGTGAAGCCCTTCTCAATGAGGAAGTCCCGGAGGCGCTCATACCACGCTCTAGGGGCTTGCTTGAGCCCATATAGCGCCTTGGACAACCTATAAACATGATTAGGATATCTAGGGTCTTCAAACCCGGGAGGTTGTTCAACATAGACTAGTTCATTTATGAAGCCATTTAAAAAAGCACTTTTCACATCCATTTGATATAGTTTCATTTCATGATGTGATGCATATGCAAGAAGGATACGAATGGCTTCAAGTCTTGCAACAGGTGCAAAGGTCTCTCCAAAATCAAGACCTTCAACTTGAGAGAACCCCTTTGCAACTAGTCTTGCCTTGTTCCTCACTACTACGCCTTGATCATCTTGCTTGTTGCGGAACACCCACTTGGTTCCAATGACTTTTGCACCTTTTGATGCTCTTCAAGTGTCCAAACTTGATTGTGAGCGAAGTTGTTCAATTCTCCATGCATAGCATTCACCCAATCTGGATCTTGAAGAGCTTCTTCTACATTCTTAGGTTCAAGACAAGAGACAAAAGAGTGATGTTCAACAAAAGAAGTAAGCTTTTGAGATTGAGTCATTACACCCTTTGTAGGACTCCCTATGATGAGATCTTGTGGATGTGCTTGAAGTAGAGGTGAGTTTCTTCTATCAACCACTTAAGGAGAGGGATGGGGAGCATCTACATCTTGAGCTTGTGCCTCGGCTTGTTGATGAGAGACATGAGTATCTTCATTTTCAACTGTCTCATTCTTGTCATCATCTTGAGGCACATGTGATGAAGATGGTGGATTGACAATTTGTACATCGTCTTCATCATCTTTAGGCTTGATGTCTCCCACCGGCATGTTCTTCATTGCCTTCCTCAATGGTTCATCACCTACATCATCACAGTTCTCAATTGCTCCTTGGGAGTTGTTAAATTCATCAAATTCCACATCATATGTTTCTTCAACCAAACCGGTGGCATGGTTAAATACTCTATATGCTTTGGACTTTGATGAGTAACCAACAAGAAAACCAATATCACAACGTCTTTGAAACTTCCCTAGGTGTTGACGCTTCTTGTAGATGTAGCATTTGCAACCAAACACCCGGAAGAATGAGATGTCCGGCTTCTTCCCATTTAGCAACTCATAGGGGGTCTTGCCGAGAAACTTTTGTAGGAAGAGACGATTTGAAGCATAGCATGCGGTGTTGATTGCCTCGGCCCACAATTTCTCCGGTGTGTTGTACTCATCTAGCATTGTTCTTGCAAGGGTGATCAAGGTCCGGTTCTTTCTCTCAACTACACCATTTTGTTGAGGAGTGTAGGTTGATGAAACCTCATGCTTGATTCCAATTTTATCACAATAAGCTTCAATGTTTGTGTTGTCAAACTCTTTTCCATTGTCACTTCTAATCTTCTTTATCTTGACTTCAAATTCATTTTGAGATCTCTTTGCAAACTTCTTGAAGCAATTTGCCACTTTGGATTTGTCATGAAGGAAGAAAGTCCAAGTGTATCTTGAGTAGTCATCCACAATCACTAGGCAATAGAGATTTCCACCCAAGCTCTTGTAAGTTGTAGGACCAAACAAATCCATGTGAAGAAGTTCTAGCACTCTTGATGTTAACATGTAAGCTTTGGTTGGATGAGTGTTTGCAACTTGTTTGCCGGCTTGACATGCACTACAAGGTTTGTCCTTCTCAAACTTTACATCCTTCAAACCTCTCACTAATTCTTTCTTCAATAGCTTGTTGAGAGTGTTCATTCCAACATGAGCAAGCCTCCTATGCCAAAGCCATCCAAGTGTAGTTTTGGTGAACAAACATGTCACCAAGTTTGCATCTTCGGAGGTGAAGTGAATAAGATAGAGATTATTGTATCTAAACCCCTTGAAAATCACTTGCTTGTCATCTATCTTTGTAACTACCACTTCATTTGGAGAGAACAAGCATTGGTAGCCAAGGTCACAAAGTTGCCCAACGGATAGTAAGTTGAAACTCAATGAAGCAACATAGAGCACATTTGAGAGAGAGTGATCATTTGATATTACAATCTTGCCTATACCCTTGACTTTGCTCTTTGAATTGTCCCCAAATGTGATCTTGTCTTGACATACCCCATTCTCTTTAAGTGAGGTGAACATACGAGGATCACCAGTCATATGTTGTGTGTAACCACTATCAATCACCCAATAAGATCCACCGGTCTTGTAGTTCATCTACACACAAAAGATCAAGCCTTTTGTTTAGGGACCCAAACTTGAGAGGGACCCTTGACTTTCTCAACTAGTGACTTGGCAACCCATATTTTCTTTGGCCTATTTTTGTTAGGAGGACCCAAGAACATGACTTTCATCTTTCCACTAGAATCTTTTCTAAGCATGTAATGAGCATTGAAAGCAAAGGGTCTAGCATGCTTGGGTAAGGGTTGTGGTGGTGGAGTTTTGCACTCATGAGCAAAGTGACCTTCTTGTCCACACTCAACACATCTCTTTGGCTTGGGCTTTGACTTGCTTTGTTGTTGTTGAGCTTTAGCCTTCTTCTCTTGATTTACCAAATAACCAATGCCACTTCTATCCATCTTCATGACGGTGTTCATGAGTAGCTCACTTTGCAAATGTTGGCCTCTTGTGAACTTGCTTAGGCCGGTCTTGAGATGCTCTTTTTCTTGCTTGAGCTTTTTATTTTCTTCAATGAGTGACTCATTTGATGTTTGCTTTTTCAAGAGCCCTCAACTTCTTGTTCTCAATCTTAAGCATCTCATTTTCACTCTTGAGCTTGACATAGTCCTCATAGTTGTCGGACTCAACCACACTCTTGCCTTTGCCGCTAGAGCCTTGCTCAAAGTTCTCAATAATCAAATCGTCATATGATGTAGCTATATCAATCTTAACAACTTGGTTAGTAGCATCATGTGTCTCAAGAGCAAGCTCATTAGCAACAATAAGACTATCATAATCAATTTTCAATGTAGTATATTTGTCTTTCAACAAGTTGTGCCTAGTGTTGAGCTCATCATGTTTCCTCTCAAGTTTATCATGTTCATCTCTAAGCTTTTTGTTAGATGTTTTAAGCTCCTTGAGAGTAGAAGACATAATCTCATTTTGATCTTTGAACTCTTCACTAGTCTTTTGTGCATTTTCAAGCTTAGATGAGAGTGAGTCATTTTCATTTTGAATCTCATCATTTTTATTTCTAGTTCTTCTTATAATTTTAGAATATTTGTTCAACAATTTTACAAGTTCATCATAAGAATGTGCATCATATTCATCATCACTATCACTATCATCATCATCACTATCATTATTTTGTACCGTTCATTCACCCTTAGCCATAAGGCATAGATGAGTAGTGGAAGATGATGGCGAAGGTGGCGGTGAAGGTGGTGATGAAGATATCGGTGAAGATGATGATGGCCCAATCACAAATGCGGCGACCTTCTCTTTCTCATCGTAACTCTCATCGCCGGAGGACTCACATGATGACTCAATGTCGGTGAGCCAATCACCAACAATGTAAGTCTTGCCTCCCTTCTTTTTCTTGTAGAACTCTCTTCTCTTGCCATCTTTCTTTTTGTATGGCTTGTTCTTCTTTTTCTTATCTTCTTCATCACTTGAATCATCTTTCTTGCCCTTGTACTTGTTTTTGTACTTGTCTTTTGGAGGCTTCGGGCATTGATGAGCTAGGTGGCCAAGTTCACCACAATTGAAGCAATCTATTTCGGATATTGGCTTCCTTTTGCTACTTGTGAAGAATTTCTTCTTCATGCCATCGAACTTGATGCCACTCTTGTTGAGCTTCTTTAGCATCTTGGTGGTCTTTCTCACCATTAGTGCAAGTGATGCATCATCAATATCACTTTCACTTGAGCTTTCTTGCACTATCATGGCTTGGTCCTTCTTCTTTTTCTTTTCATGGCTAGCTTTGAAGGCCAAGTCTTTCTTCTTGGAAGATGATGAACCCTCTTCCGGAGTGATATGTATGTACATCTCATGAGCATTGATCTTTTCCAATACTTGTGTCGGTATTGCGGCGGAGAGATCACTTTGGTGAAGTATGGTGACAATATGTCCATACTTCTCAACGGGAAGAACACTCAAGATCCTCCTTGCAACATCTGATTGACTCATTTTAGTGAGTCCAAGAGCATTGAGATCCTCTACAAGAACATTTAATCGAGTGTACATTTCATTAGCACTTTCTTTGGGAAGCATCTCAAAACAATTAATTTTCTTTAAAGCAATATGATAGCGTTCCTCACGCTCACTCTTAGTTCCCTCATGGAGAGCACAAAGGTTTTCCCACAATTCATGAGCGTTTTTGGCATTACGCACACGATTGAAGATATCCTTGCCTAGGGCCCGGTAGAGTGCATTTTTTGCCTTTGCATTCCACCGGTCGTACTTCTCCTCGTCACCACTTGGGTTGGCGGGATCCCTAATAGGGGAAAGCCCTTCGGTTGCGGCTCTAAGGCACCCAACATCTATGGCTTCGAGGTACGCCTCCATACGAATTTTCCAATATGGAAAATCGTCTCCCTCAAAAGTGGGAGGTGGTCCTTCCCCATTAGACATCTTGCTCTAGGCGGTGAAGCCTAAATAAAGAGCAACACGGCTCCGATACCAATTGAAAGGATAAAGATGCCCAAGAGGGGGGTGAATTGGGCTCTTCTAAAAATTAATTGCAAGAATTAAATCCTACAAGCCAAACTTCACCCCTAGTGCCTACTAGTGTTCCTTGTGATTCTACCGGTAAAAGTTTTGCACCCTAAGTTCCAATCCTAGACTAGCATGGATATTCTAGGAAAGTAAACAAGCAATGAAAGTAATACACGAAAGTAAATGCTTGAAAGTAAGGGTTAGGAACACGGTGATATTTTGCCGAGGTATCGGAGAGTCGCCACTCCCCACTAGTCCTTATTGGAGCACCCGCGTAAGGGTGTAGCTCCCCCTTGATCTGCGCAAGGATCAAGTGCTCTCTACGGGTTGATTCTTTGACACTCCATCGCGGTGAATCACCCAAAACCGCTCACAACATGAGTTGGATCACCCACAAGCTCGTCGGATGATCACCAAACTCTCAATCACCACCAAACCGTCTAGGTGATGGCGATCACCAAGAGTAACAAGCTAGAACTCTCACTTGACCACAACAAGCCTAATAAGAAGATGGATGCACACTTGCTACACTCTTGCCACTAGTGAGGAATCTTAAACTTTGATTCCCAAATCACTATCCTCACTAGGGCTTTTGCACTTCCTTGCACTCCAAAGGTGTTTCTCAGCTGAACAAATGAGCAAGAGACCTCTAAAAGAGGTGGAGGGGATGTATTTATACACCCCTCAGACAAATCCAACCGTTACCTGCCGAATCAGCAAAACTCGTACTGACCGGACGCACTGGTCGACATGACTGGACGCGCCGGTTGAGTGTAACGGTCGAAAACCAAAGTCAGCGCTGAGTGACCGGACGCGTCGGTCAGAGATGACCGGACGCGCCGGTCAGGGATGACCGGACGCGTCCGATCATGCAAGAACCTAGCTGAACTTTGACCTGACGCTCGACCCCGTCCGATCATAGATGACCGGACGCGTCAGGTCAGCTTGGGACCTTACTGGAACATGACCGGACACGTCCGATCACTTCACAGTCGCGTCCGATTACACTGTTTACCCTCTGGAACACGTGTCAGACTGATCACCGCGTCCGGTCCTCGCAGGGACCGCGTCCGGTCAACCAGTTAACGACGCAGTGATTTGTTAGTACTGACCGGACGTGTCCGGTCATGACAAAGACCGCGTCCGGTCACAGGTAAACTGCTCAAACGACTTCGAAACGCGACGCAACTTGAACCAAGTTGCTTCCAACTGAACCTTAAGCTTTTCTAGAGCTACCTAGTGCTAAGTTTGACAAGTGTGCACCACACCTAAACAAAAGACTCATCTAGGTCAAGTTACTCGCTCATGCCCCCTTTTATAGTACGGTCAAAGATAAAAACAAAGATCCTAACGACTATTTTGGATGTAACTCAATACCTTGACATCCGGAACTAACCGTTCTTAATCTTGTCGTTGATCCTTTGGAAACCGAAACGATTTCCATCAAGGGACATGAATACCATAGTGCCCAAAGCAGTTATCAACTCCATTACCTAACTTACCAACGTTTCTGCAAAACACACGTTAGTCATGGTAATAATGCGTTGTCATCAATTGCCGAAACCAACACCGGGGCCTAGATGCTTTCACATGTATCCAACTATCCAAGTCTGTAACAAGATACTCCCTCTATTTCAAGCTATATATAAGATAGTTTAGTTTTATTGTAAGTCAAACTTCTCTATATTTGGTTAAGTTTATAGAAAAATACACAAACATCTACAATATCCATTAGATACACTATGAAATATATTTTGATAGTGTGTATTTATTTGATATTGTATTTGTTAATATATTTTTCTATAAACTTAGCTACAGTTAGACAAGTTTGAGTTTGCTATAACAAAACTAAAATAATTTATAATTTGGAACAGAGGGAGTATTAGTTGTGTCGATCAATCCTCTATGTTGATAACCACAGCACTTGGGGGCCTTTCAGGGTTTGTGAAGCGGGCAAGCCGTGCTAGCTTGCTAGTAGATTATGTGATTCTCTCGATCTGAATAACTACGTCGGAGAGAAGAGATGCAACGACTGCTGCATGCATCACTTGCAACAGAGCCGCATCCTCTGATAACTGGGATCTGAAGTCACTTGCAGCTTTGGCGGCTGCAGACATGTCGTTGGTTTGACATGGTACAGTCATAGTTCTAACTGCCAACGAGAGCCCTCTGAGCGCCTTTGCAGAGTCCAAGCTCATTGCACCACATGTAGCTCTAATTTTCAGGCATAGCTCTGGATTGGCTTCAGGATACTGTAACAACCAAAGATAAGGATATACTATCATGTTAAAAAAAACAGGTCCAGAAAGTAATCGGTTCCATGGACTTCAATTTCGATCATGAAACTAGGGATACTTTGCGATCACCTGAGACTTTTTCAGGACTACGACACAGGACGCAAGAGCCTCCATTGAAGAAGCGCACTGGCGACAAAGAGTGCCGAGCTTTTGATATTGGCTCCACGGGTGGCGGAAGCGGAATTTTCCGTGAATAGGCTCCCACTTGGCAAAAGTGCACTGCCGTGTTTGGATGATATACATACAATTGGAATAGATTCTTGTGATTTTTGTTTACATACACGGGAAGGAGGTTTGTACTCAACAAAAGGGAAAGGGAACTGACAATCCCCAAAGTGAGATGAGCTTACCAAAGAGTCCTCTCTGACCTTCGAATTGAGGACGGCCTTGTACACCTGAAGAAAGGCTTTTCCTTCCAAATTTTCACATGGAGAGTTCTCCCTAAAGCATTCAGATTCCATTCCTGCACACATGAGAAACTTTAGTCTCATAACTCTGGAATCTGCAAACCATTTTTTTTCTCAGTTTCTTTTGTCCAACTTTCAGCTGTAAATGGTGAAGGCACTGCAACCTAATACTAGTTCGTACAGAGAACATGTATGTATGACTATCTGATGTAGAGCTGTCCTGGGAGAGTGAAAATAAACAGGTTTTTGTTTTCACTAGCAGGCGTCTACGTATACTTGGAAGGACAACAAGTTGCATTACTTAAAGTAGTATGAATATCTTTGCCGTAGAAATTTTAGTTGAGCATGTTCGGTTTAATTTGGTTAGAGGATTAACCGTACAAGAATTTAGTACCTAAGTTTCCCAGGTCGTACCTTCAAGGAACTCCGCCAGTTTGTCGAGGCTGCCGGCGGCGAGCTTGTGGAGGTCCTCCCCGGCCCAGATCGGGAAAATGAAGACGGTGGTGAAGAGGCAAATGGCGAAGCCGACGGCGATGGTAGTGACCCGCTCGTGCGCGAACTCCAGGAGCTCGTCCACGCGGTAGCTCGACACAGCCACCATGGCGAAGGTCAGTATGAAAATCATCACGCCGTAGTCGTACCTGGCCTTCAGCTCCGGGATGAACCGCGAGAACGTCGCTGCCGACCCTGCAGATCGAGGAATCCACCATGAAACATTAATTTGGCAATTCTGTAAGCATATGTAGTACCTGCATAAACACAGGTGAAACATTTGGTTTGGAGCCACGCCATGAAAAATATGTACGCCGTAGTGATGGAGTAGTTTTGCGGTGGCATGCATGAAACATTTGGCAGACTTGTACCTTGCACGGAAACATTTGGGAAGAAAAGAATGCTGGCCACATCTTTAGCTTACTATTACAATTTGGATATTAATCCTTACAAAACTTGCTAGAAAAAAATCATAGAAATTCAATACAAAAAAGAAAAAACTAGCGATTAATTTGGGGTGCTAATTTTACTGATATGAGCCATTGAATATATCCTGTTTCTTTAACTTGCCTACTCCTGCCTTTAAAAAAACAACATAAAATAATCCTTAGCATTCCCGATTGTCATTTTAACATATAATATAATTAAAGCAAACACCTAAATTTGTATCAAAATTACTCGCCTCGCCATTATGATAGATCATCTAAGTAACCCATATAAATCGCCACTTCTACTAAAGTGCATATTTAAGTTACAAACGTTTGCTAGAACGAAAATGCTTAAAATAACCATATGTTATGTTTACACACACATAGTGTCAAATAACTTAAAACAAACATACATGTTGTGTCATCATATAGATCAAGTACACAAATACATGCATAAGTGATAATTATAATTTTATGTTTGAGTAATCATGAAGAATGTTCCATAAACAACTTATATACCAATGACACTAACAAAATGTATAAAATTATATTGATATCCATGACAATAATTTAAAATTTCGGCTGAATCATCATTATGTGACATCCATAATGATATATACTCCCTCCGTTTCAGGCTATAAGTCGCTTTGACTTTTTTAGTTCATCTATTTTGCTATGTATCTCGACATATTATTATATCTAAACACATAACAAAATAGATATACCAAAAATGTGAAAACGACTTATAATTAGGAATGGAGGGAGTAGTACATATAGTTGTAAGCATTCTGTTCTTTTTAATAAAATAAAGTTACTTGTAATTCTTTGCTAAGAAGATTCAACATAGTAAATAGTGGAAGAGAGACAATTGTAGACCAAGAGTAGACATGGCATATGGATGGCAAAAAGTAGATATTAATCGATAAGTTTACCATTGCATGAGTTATTATCGAGTTTCTGAAAAATGCGTATGGTATTAGAGAGCACGTGCAAAATATAAAAAAAAAATTAGTTTATTAGTTTTAGGTTTGAAACATTAATTTTGAATTCTTACTTATTTCATTTATGATTCTAGTCGTGCGTGCAGGAGGGAGCGGTTGACGAATGACGACGGCCTTATATGTATATAGACATATAGTGTATAATAATATTTGTAACTAACAAAAAAAACTAAAAGTAAAAAAAAAAACTCGGCCTGCGGACGGGCAGACAGCCCCCGCGACTTTGCGCATAGGTAGAAGACCTATCACGCAGGCCGAGAAAACTCCCGAACCCTTGCCCCGCCCACACACAGAGCCCGCATCCCCGTGAGAGGGCCGGACCACTCTTGTGCTTTGGGACGCAGGACAGACGAGGGAGTTTTTTTTACTAGCGCCGACCGAAATTCGCCCATCACAGAACAGTCCTAACAGGGACCCGAACTTGGTCACGGGGCATGCGGACCGGAAATTCGCTCCCCGAAGGGAGCGAACTCTGGCCGGCAAGCAGCCACACCTGGCGCTCAGCCACCCGAGCTAACGCTCGGTCGCAAAAAACTGAAAAGTAGCATGTCGAGATGCAGTTAGTAGTAGTAAACATGGATGGACCGGCAGCGTACGTACCTACTAAGAAGACGAACACGCTGAGCAGTATCGGCTCTCCATTTTCCCCACAAAGGTTCGCCGCCATATGAGCTCCGACGGCGAGGAAGACGGCTACCAACGTCGCAAAAATTCTGTTCAGTCCTCTACTCAGCGTTCCCCCTGTTGCCGCAAGATCCGCATGCAACACATGTATGTTTACACGCACGTTATTACCTCTATGCATGAACAACAGCTAGCGTGTGTGTGTGTGTGTGTGTGTGTGTGTGTATATATATATATATATTACAAATCGCACGTCGATCCATACCAACTGTGAATTCCATGACGACGACGACAGTGATCACGGCCCATATGACGGAGTCTCCCCAGCCATTGAACAGCGGCGTGACGTAGTAAAACACGGACGCCAGCGTCAGCGCCAGCCCGACCTTGAGCGAGTGCGCCACCCGCCGGGGGTCGTCGCGGGCGATCTTGGCTACCTTGCCGACGAACCCAAGGACCGTGCACCTGAGCCTGTCCAGCGCCGAGCAGAGCTGCTCCCGGCAGTTTGCCAAGAAGCCTCCATCGCCATTGTTGTTGCTCTCCGTCGTTAAAGACTCCATCGCATGCAGCTCAATTACACGTATGGCGCACGTACGCCTCAGGTGAAGCGGCCTCGAAAGCTATGGGCGCTTGCTGAAAACGCGATCTAGCTTGAAATGGTTGGCGAGCTAGCTAGTTTTTCGCATATATGATGAAACGGTGGCACGTGAGGACTTATATTTATAATACAAGCGGAAATTTGGTCCGGCCCTCGAAAGCTATAGTTTGCTCTGCTCACGTATGCGTATGAGTTTTCAACGCTGCAGTCCCATCTTCTTACTGTTACATTCCAGGGCCAAGATTCAACCATATGACGTTAAGAATAGTAAGAGGAAATTGGTTCAGTACTTTTTGTTAGTGAAGCCTCGATGAAGGGACAAAGCATACTTTTTGGAAGGTGACTCTTTTTCCATGCATATGTAGTGCATGAGTAGTCCGCGTGCCGCTATGATATGAAACTTTGCTTTCAGCTACACATGTCCAAAACAAGGCGGTATGAGGCATGCTCCGGTAAGATATGACCCAAGCACGGCGTGTCCTGATGGCTAGTGCCGTGCTTGGCCGTAACCATGGCGTATAGTGGCGGCATGAGCATGGCTTGTTTAATGGGCAACCCATTAAACATCACCTCAATGAAAAACTATTCGCCAACATGTTCTCTTCCTCCTCCAATCCGCTAACCTCCTTGCCCACTCTGCCCACTCTACTCCCCAATCTGTCCCTTCCTCAATTTGCCCCATCTCCACTCACCCTGGCCACCGTTGCCCTATCCTGACCACTACTATTGACCGCTCTCTTGATTGGCATTGCTTCCTTCCCCATAGCGCCTCCTTCCCACCCCTCCCCATCCTGGCTGCCACCACAGGTCGCTCCCCTCTCCATTGGCCCCTGCTCCCTTGTCTCATGTGTTGGGACATAGACAAATGAGTAGCGGAGGCTCCTACATAACATCAACTATTTACATGTGTGATGACGCGTGGTGTACCAGGAGAGGCCTTCGTGTTTGACCGCTGGCAAGGCGGAGGCCAAGACATAGGAACGCCAAGGGAGGGGGGCTTCGCCTCTGATCGTCGGTAAGGCGGAGGCCCAAGCACGGCTCTGAAGATATCCGTAAGAGTTTCTTGGTGGAGGTCGCAGAGCGAAGGCGGAGGCTCTGGCGGCTCGGGCGGAGGCCGTGCGATCCCTGCCCAAGAGGAGGGAGTTCTTGTAGCACCGCGGCCCAGAGTCGAAGATGGGCCTCCCGTGGGCCTACGGCTAAGGCCCGAGAAGCAAAGGCGGTGCAGGAGGAAAAGACCCAGGATGCCCCTGAATATTTGTACTAGTCTAAGGATATTCTAGGAATGTACCATAGCTGTCATAGGGCAAATTTGTACAATGGGACAGTAGAAAACAGTGCCCTATAAAAGGGGAAGCCAAATGCTATGTAAAGGAGGTTGGTGAATGCATTTATAAAGCCCTAACTAAGCCTGGGCCCACCTTCCACCTCCCTAACCTTCGCCCAGGGCACCTGACTGGGTGGAGGTCTCACCGTGTCCCATATGCTAGAAACCCGCTTTTCCAACATTGGCGCCCACCGCGTGTTGGCCAAGCAAAACCCACAATGGCAAGAAAGAGAGCAGCCTTCGCAAGAGAACCTTCAGAGCCCACCAGAAGGGGGAGGCCCAGGCGTAGCACCCGCAGCACCTATGCTACTACTACTGAAGAGCTAGACATCGAAGAAGACGCTGCGGAGGATCACCCTGCGGCGACCGAGGAGGAACAGTCGCAAGAACCAACCCCAGAGCAAGTGCTCCAACAATTCCAAGCTCAGTCGCAAAGTACGCAGCAGGAGAGAGATCGGCTGGCAGAAACCTTTGCCGCAAACCAGAGGGCAGTCTAGGCATCACTGCAGACATCGGAGATCAGGCAACAACTAGCTGTTCTGCAAGCTGAAATTCAAAGCATGCAACCCACCCAGCCTCCTTCCAATGCACCCAGCCAGCCCCATTCAGCAAATCAAAGCCAACCCAACCCTTTGCCGGGATTGGCCGCCCAACCAACCTTCGGCACTCCTTACACCTTACCATCAGTCCAACAAACTATGGACTCCAAAACCCCATTGTCCGAAGGAATCCAAAACTCACCCTGGCCCTCTTCCTATAAACTTATTACCCTACCCAAATTCAATGGGAAATTCGATCCGCTCCTGTTCATGAGTTTCAAGGTAGTTGTAGCCTCCGCAGGTGGGAATGACACTGTCTTGGCCAAATCATTTGTTATTGCAGCCGAAGGTGATGCATCGACGTACTCAATGTTGAGGCCAAGTTCAGTATATTCATGGGAGGACCTTCGTGACAAGATTATCACTAACTTCAAAGGGATCACCACCGAATCCTTGATGTCAATGGACTTATTTTAATGAAAACAAAATCAAGGTGAAGTCATGAGGGATTATTTTTAGAGATTCGTGTAGCTTAAAGCGAAGGCATCAAATGTCTCAGAGGATGTGGTAATCGAGGCCACAACTAAAGGTCTCCATATCGGAGCCTTCATAGGTCATCTAGCTCAGGAGAAGCCAAGCACCATAGAAGAACTATACGGTGAGTTTGTGAAGTATTGCAGGTCAGATAACGACCTTTGCAGAAGGCTAGAAGAGCAAAATCAGAACAAGCAGTACTAAGGGAGCAACAGAAATGCTCAGAGGGGCAACAGAAGCCAAGGCCACTTATAGACTCAGCAAGCGCCAAAACAACAAGTTTTTAATATAGAGCAGCAAGGGAATAGCCAGCAACGGCAGCAGAAGCCAGAGGCAGCCCCAAATAAAGCACCATAGAAGTAGTACGAAGGTAAGAAATACAATCAAAAGAAGAACTCAAACAAAAACAAGGAACCAAGACAGTGAAGGTAGTACTGTTCTTTCATAGAGAGGACAAAGGGCATATTACCAGAGATTGCCCAGATGCGAAGGAAACTCAAGAGATAATAAAGAATAGGACAAACCCTCAACCTCTGCAACAACAACCCGCCAGAGAAGTCAACCATACCTTCGCTGCACCCTCACAACAGCCATATTGCCCAATTTACCCAAACCTTAACTCTAGTCAAATCCACCCATCCAACTTAGTAGCTGCATACTACCCTAACTTCCTACCCGCTTGGCGACCAACTACACAGCATCAAGGGCAGGCTAGTAATCAGCGTGTAGAAGCCAACCTCACCTATATAGACCCAAGGCCTCCGCACATAACATTCATAGAGACAAACCGGCTAGCTCAAGTTCACAATAGGCAACTTGAAGCATTACCTCCACCACCACCTCCCCCATAGCTAGCTGCGCCCAAAAACGAGCCCAACCTAGAATACCAGCTCAACCCTCATATACCACTACCCACTATTGGCATGATACTACCAATAGCCGAAGGATCTTCAATGGAATTCCAGACGAAGAAGCAAAAGAAAGATCATCTCAGGCCTATCAACAACATAGCAGTACAGGGGCCAGTGCACTGCATAGATTGGTCAAAGACACACATTACATCCTTAGAGCAAGACTTGCAGTTGGAAAGCTACCCTCACACTAATGCTATGGTGGTCAAGGCCAATATAGCAGGCTGGGAAATTAACAGGGTCCTGATAGACTCCGGGAGCTCATCAGATATCATCTTCATCAATGCCTTTGATCAGATGAAGCTAAGCAGAAGCCAACTACAACCTTCGGATTCCCCTTGATTGATTTTAGAGGAAAGAAAGTTGACACATTGGGAAAAATCTCTTTGCAAGTGTCCTTCGGAGGTCAAGAAAATGCAAGAACCGAGTATGTAACCATCGACGTAGTAGACCTTTACTACCCTTACAATGCCATCTTTGGCAAAGGGTTTGCAAACAAGTTCAATACAACAATCCATATGGGTTACTTGTGCATGAAAATGCCCACTTTGCATGGCACCATCACAGTTCATGGCAGCTAGATGGAGGCAAGAAACATAGAAAGAGCCATCTACAAGTCCCAGCACAACATTAATTCCGTCCAGACAGCCAACAGCAATGCACTGGAGCCTCCGGATATGCTGAAGGGAAAAAAACATATCTCAAGGACCAAGAAGAAACAGAATCAGTCCACTTGGAGAACGCAGCGCCGGATAGAAAAGTAATTATCGAAGGCAAACTTTCAAAACAAGAAGAAGCAGAACTAATAGAGACTCTAGCCAAAAACAAAGATGTCTTCGCCTGGTCAGCCTCGGATCTGCAAGGAGTCAATAGATACATAATTCATCATTAACTCGACTTAAATCCAAAAGTAATGCCAAGAAAGCAGCGGCAAAGGAAAATGTCAGAAGACATAATTTTGGCAGCGAAGGCAGAGGTCCAGAGATTGCTAGATGCAAATGTTATCAGAGAAGTCAAATATTCAGAGTGGCTGGCAAATGTAGTACTGGTGCCAAAGAAAAATGGGAAGATGAGAATGTGCATAGATTTCACAGACCTAAACAAAGTTTGCAAAAAAGACCTATTTCCACTACCAAGATCGATGCCTCCATTGACAAGGCGGCAGGATGAAAGCGCTTTTCACTCCTAGATTGCTTCTCAGGATATCACCAAATCTAGCTCAACAAAGAAGATGAGGAGAAGACAAGTTTCACTACTCCCTTGGAAACTTATTGCTACATTAGAATGCCCGAAGGGCTAAAAATGTAGGCTCGACCTTTGCCAGAATGACAAAGGCGGTTCTTGGCCCTCAACTACAGAAAAACATCATAGCTTATGTTGTTGACATCATAGTAATGAGCAAGAATGAAAAGATCACATAGCAAATCTAAAAGAAACCTTCTCTAATCTCAGGGAAGCAGGCCTCAAACTCAACCTAGAAAAGTGCGTCTTCAGCGTCAACAGAGGAAAAATGCTTGGGTACATCATAGGGCCCGAAGACATAAGGGAAAACCTAGAAAAAACAAAGACCATAATCTCAATGGTTGAACCATCAACCAAAAAGGAAGTTCAAAAGCTCAGTGGAAGGATACCAGCATTAAACAAATTCATCTCAAAGTCAGCAGAGCGTAGCCACCTATTTTTCAAAGCTCTGAGAGGTAGAGACAAGGTGGAATGGGGTCCAGAACATTCGAAGGCTTTCTAGCAACTCAAAAGCTATATAGCCGGCAAGCTCTTGGTGACAGTACCAGCTCCGGAGGCACCACTATTGTTATATGTCACAGCCTCCGATCATGCAGTCAGTGGGGTGCTAGTTCAAAAAAAAGAAGAAGAGTCGAAGGTCATTCAACAGCCTGTCTACTATATCTCAGAAGCCTTATTAGGAGCTAAGTTGAACTATACCAAAATTGAAAAAAATAGCATATGCTATCTATTGACGGTCGTTAACGTCAATAATATATAGTGAAATAAACATGAGAGAATGGTCAAAATACATGAGAGCAAGAAAATAAGCACCATTTGCTAGAACCCTTCGGCCTAGGTAGCAATTGTAACTAGATTCCTCAATGAAACAAGTGTCCAACAAGGCATTCCGAGTCAACTTTATTCAGAGAAAACAAACATATTACAACAAAGCGCATTACAAGCGCAATTCATACAAACACAAACATAGTCTTACAAAAAGCTTGAAGGCAATAACAAGGCAAAATGCAAAAGGCGTTAAGCTATCAAAACAAACATTACAAAGATGCAAAGGCCAACCAAACAACTTGGCTTAAGTTTACAACTAAACCGGTGATCGAGGTCCTCGCCAAGCTACCGACCTAGTAAACTCCACGCGTTCGTCATCAATATCGTACGCCACAAAGGCAATCATTTCAACAACAAAAGGTCTAGGGGAAACTTTGGTGTCAATATTACCACAATTCACCACTAATATAAATATCATCTTGGAAAAAGGTTAAAGGTAGCATGTCCTGCACAGGCCCAAAGGAGGAAACCTGCGCAGGACAAATTTACAATTAAAATTTAACGGGCGAAGGCACCAGCAAAGTAGCAAAAGTTACGATATACACAAAGGGCGAGTGTCTGCAACACTTCACCACAGACCAAACCTAAAAATCTAGTAACTAAAAGCTAGACACTACACCTCCAGATTAGCAGAAGCAGAGGCAGCCTCCCCGATCTTCTCGGCATCAGCCACCCAACGGAGCCTTCGGAGTTGACGCCTCCCCAGCCTTGGAACTTGGCGCCTTCGAAGTATCTCGCATAGCCTCTGATTTCTGCAACTCATGCGAGTGGCATAGAAATTGTAAGATCACGAAAACACAAGATGCACAAATGTACTAAAGAATCGCAAGCCAAGTAGACAAATGAGAGCAAGCAACCGCAGTGTGCCGCACCTCCGCCATCGAATGAGCCTCCGCCCGGCCAAATTTCACCCAGAAAGACTTCATGAAATTACGGACGGATCTTCTAATGCCTTGAGAAGTCGCTCCAAGCTCGGCCAGGCCCTCAGCATCCTTTTTCGTCAAGCCTTCAATGTGCGAACAACCATCCTATTTCAACATCCTAGAGAAGTTGGTGGCAGAGGCCAGCGCTCCAAAGTCGACAGCACCGCCAACAAAATCAGGAAGCTTGAGGAAGTTGGCCTTCATCCAGGAGAGGATGCTGAACGTCGAAGGATCGGGAGGCAGTGAAGATGTAGCACCCAAAACTGGCCAAGGGCACCCATGTAAAGCTCAGTAGCGGCCAGTCCAATAGCCTTGGCATCCTCCAAGTGCTTGGTTAGCATGTCCACCTGCGCCTTCAAGGCCACGCTGGACTCCCTTTTAGCATCCATCTCCTTGTGAAGGTTTTCGGCCGTTTTAACAGCCTTCAGGGCGCGTTCGGCAACCAGTTGCTCGGCAGCCTTTGCACCCTCAAGAACCTTGCTCAAGGAATCCACCTTCCCCTATAAGTTGTCCAAATCAGTATGGGCTGCATGGAGGCCCCCAACCACCCCCCACAAGCCGGGTCTTCTTGGCCTTGAGGGTGCCTAGCTCTTTCTTTAGGGCCTCAATGGCCAAATTACGGTCCACCACCTCCTGAGTGCCACGCTCCTCAAGAGCCTCCACAAGATGGTGACTCTGTGGAAGCAAAGGTCAGTAGCGCTACATAACCCATGAAAACAAAAAAGAGTCAAAGTGCAACAAAGCTAATACACACCATGCATTGCTACTCCATGTTGTACCGCAACAACTTAAAGTAGTCCACATACTTCAAATGATGGCAAAGGCGGCCTACCAGCAAACAAAACATAAGAAAGGTAAGACCAAAAAAACTAAGAAACAAAAAATAGGAAAAAAAGCAACCTCCTATATCATTATAAATAGGCTCAAAGCACTCCGCCCACCCACTTATTGTGCTATCAGAGGTCCCTAAAACAGTAAACAAAAATCAGCAAAAATCCAAATAAAAATGAGATAGCACATATACAAGAACTAAAAGTGAATGTAACCTTCGCCACCACCCTGGCCCGAACCAAAAGGACCAGGAGTCACCCTAGCAAGTGGTGGCCTCGGGGGAGCCCCCAAACCGGCTCGAGCAAGATCTTGGTTGGCTAGCTCGATAGGGTTCCCGATAGCCTTTGTCAAATCAGCTGAAGCAATCAAAATAAGTAAACTATAGGAAAACACAAACGAAAAAGTCCACGCATAGCAAAAAGTTAAAAGACCACTCACTTAGATATAAAAGGCTAGCAATAGCCTCCGCGGTACCGGTATCATCGGTACGGCGCGCCGAGGCTCCGAACACCTTGCTCTAAAAGCGAGCAGGCGAAGAGTGCCCCTCGGCCTTGTCCTTAGACACCTCCACCATCGGTGCAACCGCAGGACAATGGTGGCCCACACTACCGACCTATGTATCTTTGGGTGGGGAGGCGTCCCCACCACCAGCACCTTCACCCTTGGAATTTGACGATTCATCACCCAAGACGCTGGGCATAGGCGCCACGGTGGAGGGCTCAGCGATGGAGTCGACACCCATCCCCTGAAGGGCAGTTTCGATGAAATCGTCACCGCCAAGGTCTGTAAAGGCAGTAGAACGATTGTGCTCCATGCTAGTAGTAGCAATAGCTGAGCCTCCGCTAGCGCTCTCTGCAACTTCATCACCAACGGCGGAGGTAGCGGTGAAGGTGGGCATGGTCCTCTATTTCTTGCTAATAATCTTAGATCCGCCAGCCCCCTTCCACTTCCTCTGCCGTAGCAGTGGTGTTCTTGGCGGCGACCTTCTTCGCCTTATTATCAAGGGACTTTAACACCTTAGCAGGAACCTTGTGTTCCTCATGGTGTATCCCTAGCTCCTCAAACATACGGTTCAGCCGAGACATCGTACCTCTAATGGCCCTATGCGCGAGAAATTCTTTGTCAGTGATATCGCCAACAATTTCCTACGCCTCTTGCTCCACGCTAGAGACAAAATCCTTAGGAGTCTCATTCGCCGACAGAGCTATCCCAAAGCGGGGAAAAGAAACCCTATTAGCCTCACCATAAACAGGGAGATTCACCATCTCTACCTTGAACGAAGGCCTAGACTTGCCAAGGGGCTAGTACTTTGCAACCACCATCTCCTCCACAAGGTCACGGTCACCAAAGTACCGACAGGCCAAGGCGAAGGCCTTGTCTCAAGCCTCTCTGTGAAGTATAATCTCATCACTAGGAGCCACCTTCGCCAGGGCTTCATCTCAGTCATGACAAAGGGGAGGGGATAACGAGTAACCTTCTTTCCATCCTCGTGAGTAGAGGTAACACCGAAGGTCTGAACATAATACTTCATCCAATCCTAGTCCCATTTGTTCTTTTGATAATATGAGATTTCCAACTTGGACTCCCCCTGTTGCCTCTTCGCCATAAAAGCACAACTACCATACTGAGCTATAAGCTCATCGTCGCCCACCTTCTTCGGCTAACGCTGAAGCTCGTAGTATGTGCAGAAGGTGTCCAGATCCAGCTCAGCGCCATAGGACTTGTAGGCCCAACAACACTTACCCAAAGTAAGGAAGCCGTTAGGGGTAAGGCGATCAATCTAGACATCAAACTCCTCCAGCACTTCACGAAGAAACTTAACGGAGGGGAGGCGAAGGCCGCAAGAAAAGTAGTCCTTAAAGACAATAATATAGTCCTTGCTAGGCGAAGGGACAGTCTCGCCCTGCGGAAGCTTAGCCCGGCCTTGGGGGATGCAGCCATCCTTCTTGAGTTGAAGGATAATCTTCTTAGTCATGAGCGAAGGACCGAAATCCTAGGTCTTCCCGACCATGGCCTCCGCTTCCTCAGCTCCAACCAAATCTTCTTAGTCATGAGTGAAGGCCCAAAATCCCAGGTCTTCCTAGCCATGGCCTCCGCTTCCTTAGCTCCAACCAAATCACTAATTGAGGCCTCAACACCAGCCAGGTCCTCCTCAAGCTCCTGGGCCTCCGCAATAGCAACCATGCACTCCTCAAAGCACACAGACCAACCAATAGCACTAACACCATGGAGGCAGGAGTAGGGACCAGAGATGGTAGCCCAGCGAGGAGGAGGGCTGATAGTAGAAGCCACCTCTAAAAGAACTAGAAAGACCAAAAAAGAAGAAAAGGCAAGCCGCAACTAAGCGAAGGCTAAACGTGAAATGAGGCTTACAAAGCGAAAGGGCAAAAGCGATGGCTCAGGTGGCGTGGAGGGCCTTCACCTACCTCCCCCTTAAATAGGCCGCTGACGAACGTTTCAACTTCTGCACCCAACGGTCACATCCGTTCAACAACACATCGGTTCCTGAGCCACCGCAACCAATAAGAAAGAGACACATCACAGCCGCAACGGTCTGATCCAGGTGGCCCAGGGGGAAAAAGGGGGAAGCCTCCACAACTCAATATCAATGGTAAAATTAAGGGTCACAGCCCACTCGCATCAGACCATGCCCTCAAGGGGGAACTGTTGGGGCATAGACATATGAGTAGCAGAGGCTCCTACATAACATCAATTGTTTGCATGTGTGATGACATGCAGGTGTACCAGGAGGGGCCTTCGCGTTTGACTGCTGGCCAGGTGGAGGCCAAGACACAGGAATGCCAAGGGGGGCCTTCACCTCTGATCGTCAGTAAGGTGGAGGACCAAGCATAGCTCTGAAGATATCCGGAAGAGTTTCTTGGCAGAGGTTGCAGAGCGAAGGCGGAGGCTCTAGCGGCTTAGGAGGAGGTTGTGTGATCCCTGCCCAAGAGGAGGTAGTTCTTGTAGCACGCAGCCTAGAGTCGAAGATGGGCCTCCTGTGGGCCTACAGCTAAGACTCGAGAAGCAAAGGCGGTGTAGTAGGAAAAGACCCGGGATGGCCCTGAAGATTTGTACTAGTCTAAGGATATTCTAAGAATGTACCATAGCTATCATAGGGCAAATTTGTACAATGGAACAGTAGCAAATAGGGCCCTATAAAAGGGGAAGCCACATGCTATGTAAAGGAGGTTGGCGAATGCATTTATGAAACCCTAACTGAGTCTAGGCCCACCTTCCACCTCCCTAACCTTCGCCCAGGGCACCCGGTTGGATAGAGGTGTCATTGTGTCCCACCGGTGGCCACGATGCCTTCCCTCCTCTTCACCGGTGGCCATGAGCAGGGAGTGCCGGTGAGCACTGACTCACTCGAGATCCATGGGTGGAGCTAACTGTATTTATTCTCTTTTGTTTTGGGATTATTGATCTATGAGCATGCACATGTGATTGATCTATGAGCATTGTAATTGATCTATAATCTTGTGACCAGGCTAATATGGCCCATAAGGCCCATTGGGCTCACTAGGCTAACACTATGATAAGATTAACCTCACCTAGTGCCATACCTAGGCCTTAGGTTGAGCCCATAGGATGGCACAACACAACCTATTAGTTCACCCTTGCCTAAATTGGCCCATGCTGTGTGTAAGGACTGAATGGAGCCAAGAGGGGGTGTTGAATTGGGGCTTTAAAATATTTATCATGACAAACCATGCCTACAAAAACTATCACTCCCCACTTGTGTTACTTGGCCTAAGGACTAGAAAGATTCACACTAACAAAGAGTCCTTAGGGCCATCATCCTTAATATGTCATTAACAAAGAGCACTAATATAAGGTCCTTAATTGTGTGGAATTATAGGCCCCATTGCTAAGCACACTATTGTATGCAATCCTAGTTGTCATAGACAAGGTTCTTGCATACAAACTAGCACTAACACCTAAGCTAGAAAATGTAAGCATCACAAGACATAAAGAGGGCAAAGAGACAACTAGATTTATCCTATGGTATCAGTTGCCAAAGCATAATCCCTAGTTCATGTTGGAGCTCCATTAAGGTACACTCCCGGATAGATGTATCTCCAAGTCATGGTGTTTGCTTTCGACCAAAGGCAATGGAGTCTCATAGTCTCCCTATGCCACCCAAGTATTTCAATCTTGGTGTTGGGCTACATTGAACCAAAGACAATGTCATGAGACACCATTGTCACCTGATATGGTCATTGTAACACCCCTGGTGTTAGTTAGCCTCATAATGCATTCATAATGCATGATCATGGCATGACGTTACCATAAGCATCGTCATTTCATGTGCATCCTTGTTTGAAACATGACCCTGCAACATTGTGGTTTCTATGTGCTTCCTTTATGTGTTGCTAGGGTTTTTGTATAGATGACATATGTAATGCTATTGTGTGACTTGGGGGCTTGAAAACATTTTTGATATGTTAGTGGAGCAAAATGAGCTAGGGTTTATATTCATGTTTTGACCAAAATCCAATTTGACTAGGTTTGACCTCAGTTTGACCATAGCACTGATCTGCTTTGACCGATTTAAAAGTGGTATCTAGAGACCTTGCATGGAAGTGCACCCTCTACCAAAGTTGTAGTAAATTTATCAAGGAACAAAAGTCTCAATATAACCATCTCATGAAAATGACTAGAACATCCTCAAACAGGGCCCCCAAGTCAGTTTGAAGTGCTGTTATAACCCTTAGCAAATTTTCTAAGTAAAAAATGTGACATTTCAGTTTCATGTGCCCACCTTTGGAGCATTGTAAATCTCAAACTGTGCTGAACCAGCTCTAACCCATATTGACACTTTTGTAGCACTCACTTAGCTCTACAATATTGTTAATAACACCATCACCTAGTTCTCAATGGTTTAGGATCTAGAGTGCTTTGAAAATCAGGTTTCAGTCGGGTAGGTTGACTGAATCTCGGTTTCAGTTTCAAGGTGCCTCCCTTTGGGACCTTTTATCTTCCAATCCAGACCGAACTAGCTCAAGTCCATATTGACAAAATTGGAGATCTCATGTAGGTCTACAAGTTTGCTAATATAACCTATCGCTAAATCGAGCTGGTTTAGGAGTTGTTAGGGGGCAAAGTCGCGTTGTCAGTCATCGCGTTTGACTGAATCGGGAAAATGGCTTCAGTTTTAGAGTTTGAAACTCCAAACTCGATCGTGGCCGACACCAGCAGGAGATCATCGTCGCGTGGCCAACACGCGTCGATGCCATGACCAGGACGCACACACGAGGTCGCCACGCCGCCTGGAGATCCTTAGCTCACCCTCATTCGCACCCCGCCTCTCCTCGCGTCGCTCTGCTCTGGCGACATCGCCGCCGTGAGCTCATCGCGCCTAGCTCCGCCACCGCAGTGCTGCAGCAAAATTCCTCTCGCATAGCACCTCGCCACCACTCTAGCCCCCTCTAGCGCCGTTGGTGGAGTGATTCGACAATCACCGTGGTCGAATTTTGAGTTCGCCGCCACCGCACCCCTCCGGACTTCACCGGAGCAGCTCCGCCTCCGTGGCCAGTCCAACATGGAGCTTCTCTGAGCCGTGCTCGCCTTGTCCTCCCGCCAGTGTGCCCTGTGAAATGTGGAGAACCCACCGGTGCCACCTCTACTGCAGTAGGTATGCCGGAACAGCTCCAACCGTGAGCGCGCTCCGCCATGGCCGCCATGGCCGGTGAGCCCTCTCTCTCTTTGTGTGTTCGCTCATCCTTTCTCCCTTCTTGCTAGTGCGTCGGGTGTCCTAGGTCTAGGTTTTCTCTCCTGCATGATGTCACCGCCAATCATGCCCTCGTTTTCGAGGAACACCTTTGTGCCGGAGACCTCGCCGTCGCCGCCATGTCGGCTTGCACGCGACCAGGCCCGTCTGGCCTCTCCCTTGCCCCAACTTCCACCTAGACCTCTCCGTCGTGTCACCAGGAAGCTAAAGCGCTCCTCGGGGGAGCTTGCGTTGCGTGGGGGTGGTCGGCGCACCACCGGACTTCCTCCGCCGCTGCCATGGTCGACGACGACCCAACTCTGGTGACCCCGCAACCCATCCTGGCACCTTAATCAAATCGCCTTGGTGCGACGAGCACGAGGGTGTACTCGGTTTCGCCGGGGAAGCCACCGGCGGTGAGCTTTTGCTCACCGGACCTCCTCCCGTGTCCCGCTCTCTCTGGCCTCAGGGTCCCACCTGTCGGCGCGGGCTCCCTCCCCTGTTTGTTTTAGTTGGGCCGGCTAAGCAGCAGTAGTGCAAGCCCAGTTGGGCTTTAGGCCTGTTAAGTGATTTTTTGTTTTTGTTCTTTTATTTAATTAGCAGATTCTGGTGTAGTTTTATAAATTCATAGAAAATAGTAGAAAAATCATAAAAAGGAAAATGTGGACTTTCTGGAATCTTTGAGATGTGTACTTTACAGTAGTGAAATAAAATATGGCATGTAATTGTTGTTTTCTGAAGTTGGTAATTATTTTGATAAGCACTTTATTTAATTAGGTGATTTATATATTTTTGTAGCTCTCTGTGTATTAATCCAATTGCCATGAAATTTTTGTGGGATGTTAAGTGTGGTATGAAGATGCTCTAGTTAAATTTTCAGCTATATTGGATGTCATATGCTCCAGTTATGAAATTCCTTTGTTATAGGTTTATTTAGTACTTATCTTTGTGTTATTTTGATATCTCCAATTCTACTTGTCCAATTGAGATGAATTTTTATGGTATCCTCCTGGTACCATGTATTTGCCTCTGTAATTTTATTAGAATTTTCTGGGTACATTATATAGGTAATGCCATTTATGCTTATGCACTCAAAGTAAATAGAAAAGGGTGATTAGATAAATGTTTACGCTAGTGCCATGACGTTATTTGGTGTTACTTAAACTTGGTATAACTGTTTGTGAAGTTGGGTAGGTCAATTGTGATGTTCCCAACATCACTTAATATTTAATTGTATAAATCTACCTTTTCTGGACAGATTTGGTGGTTAAATAAATTAGGCTATGTTAATGATGTTTTCATGCTTAGATGTTTATAAATTAATTGTATACAATTTCATAAGCTTTCCAGATTATCCTCATGCATGTCCATTGGAGTTATAGAACTCCAGTTATGAATTTTATAAGTTGTTGCGGTCAACATGTCAATGCACTAAATTGTTGGCACTTGCTATATGTGTGCTAAGTATGATCTTTGTGGTACTTAGTGGTTACTTAGAGATGTTTAAACATGTTAATACAAGAGAGGAAATTTACACCTACACTTAAAGTAATTTGAATAGAGCACCATGTAGCTTGACTTTTATTGCTTAGATTGTTGCACTATTCATTATATTCATCATGCATACATGCTCATAAGCTCATCATGTCACATCTGTGCATACATGAGATTCATTGGTGCATATACATGCAATAGGTGTACCGAGGATCGTGACAAAGGTGGAGTTCCACGAGACGTACCCGGTGGAGTTAGAGCCAGTTCGGGGGCAGGAGGCCCAGTCCGACGGAACCCGAGGAGACGAAGGAACCGTGGTTGAGCGCTGAACCCCGAACCATCCTCGTACGGTTAAGGCGAGCCCCGGAGCATTATAAGCCTCCTACTTTCAAAGCAATTAATTATATATGTTATATGTATTGTTGCATTAAGTGGTAGGAGTTGTTTGGAACCCTTGCTGTATTATATCATTCCTTGTCCAGATATACTAATCCATGAATCCTATGTAGACAGGATCATCTATCTGCTTAGCCCTGCTTTATTAGAACGGTAATGTTAGGTGATCTCCTATCACCTGCAAAGTAGGAAGTATTGGGTCACGGTTGGCTATATTTGCTATCGTGGAAAATAACCAAGTGTTAATAATGAATTTAGATCGGGCGGGATGTCGATAGCGAAGCAACAAGGCATGGAGGTCTTGGGTGTGGAACTATCCCCGTCTATGTCGGTTAAGGACCGATCCGCTGTACTTCCTTTGTCATTTTGAACGCAGCCTAACACTTAGCTGGCCGGCCTGAGGTTGCCGACCGCGAAGCCGAGTAGCTCAACTCAGGCTATGAAGCCAAAAAGTGTAAGTCGCCTCGGAGGGGAGCCAGGTGGGACCAAGGGCATGTGAGTTAAAAGTCCTGAGCTTCCTGGCCACTGGAATCCCTGAGAGCGCGGCGCTGTTCGGGCCCATCCTGAGTTGTACCAAAGGTGACTGTTGACGACTCTTGCAAAGTATGCCCGGTTGGTGTTAGGAATACCCCCTCAGCTGAGTTGGAATCGATTCGAATCGTCGTCTCTCCCGGTTAGTGAGAAACTTGACAGAGCAGAGGCAACGTAGATTTCACTAAATATACTGATGGTTCTGAAGATGATGATGATATAATGATGGCCTTATAAACCTGATATGGTTACTATTGTTTGCTTAGCTGAATCAAGTGATTGCTATAGTACAGGTACTAATCTAGAGGATAGGTTAATATTGATTAACTTGATGCTTAAAGCAATAATGATTACTTATCTGTACTTAAGCTTTTATGCAAATGTGTCAAGCTAGCCCACTTATGTAAAGCCTTGCATACTCCTTGGTGTCACTTTATTTTAGTTTTTGACGGGTAAGTCTAGCTGAGTACCTTCTCGTACTCAGGGTTTATTCCCACCTTGTTGCAGGTAGCAGATTCTTACTGGTTACCTGAAGTACTGTCTTTGCTGTTGGGTGTGAAGACTAGACCATTGGGCATGGTCTCTATAGTTTCCCTTCTAATATGCTTTTGCAGGATGTGACTACGCACTGGCAGTACTTAAATTTAAAGTGGTTTTAAAACTATGTTGCTTCCGCTATTCCTAATTTGGTTTGTAATAACTTATTCGTACTCCGATGTATGAGAACTACTTATGAACTGTTGTAACAAGTGTTGTGTTATGTTGAATCATTACGATCTTGGTTGCTCTCGGCTTGGTTTGAAATCCCTCGTGATTTCGTGGACTACCGGAGTTATATGGGCTCAAGTTTGAGAATTTGATCGCTTCAGCGATTGTTTTTAGACTTGTGCTCTTATAATTTGGATGGTTCCGTTACAGCTGGTATCGGAGCAAGATTCAACAGTTAAACACATCATTTGTGTATTTAAACAAAAGCTTTTGTGGAAAATCTTTATTCTAAACTAAAGAGTGCCAGTGGTCAGATCCTATATGCCCAAATAAGGACTACTAGGTGGCTTACTAAGGTACTAACTTGGGGGTTCTTGCTTGTTTTCTATTTCGTTGTCCATACGGCGTGCTATTGTATGGATGCCATTCCGCTTGGGTGGTAATGTATGGATCAAAATACCTCTACGCCCTGGTAAGTGGGAGTTGTGAGAGCATGACCGCCCAACCGTCGGTCTAGGGGAGAGTAGTCGTGGTTACTCGCATACTTACATGTTTAATCATGTAATTATGAAAGTACTTAATTGTGGGTATATCTGTCGGGTAGCTTTGATACTGAAGTATATACATCGGGGGATGTATGTATGGAAAGTATTTAGTTTACCGCTTTCTTGTGTGCTATATTGGGAATTGTTGGGCTGAAATGCAATTTTCTGCAGGTACACTAACAGCGTTTCCTGTAGAACGACTAGTTATCGTTATTGAGAGAACGTGTGTATGCCACCGAACTATACGCTAGAATTTTGAAATTCTTCCTAGGTTTGTGAGGACGTACAGTTCGTGCATGCACCATGTTCGCATCATACATTGCATTCTGCATTACTCCCTCCCTTATAAATTGCTTATCCCATTCTTTTAAAATTTTCTTCCCTCCAAACGGTTGTCCCATAAATAGTTGCATTCTTTCATGAAGAATTGGGGGTGGTCAACCAACCTAGTGGAGTGATCAGTAGTGTCAGCCTTGAAACCCAATTCATACCTGGTCGTGAAGGAAAGCAAGACAATTTCAAGATGTATCTCCTCGAGTTGGGATGTGTTTTGATCTGCAACTCGCCTCTCCATTGCTTCTACCATTGTATCCATCCTTATTTGCTATCCTCTCTTTGGATGATACTGTTCCTACACGCCTAATTCCTGACACGTGACGATTCCTCATAGGTGTGTGTTCGGTAATGGTGTTGTGATTAGTACTCCATGGTGCCACGGCGAAACCGGGAGCCTCCTGTGGCGCGCGACACAAGGTTGTGCTGCTCGGCACGCGCAGGTATCAAGGATTGCTAGTCATGATCCATTATGGAGCTACACCAATGTGTTATCTTCTCATAAACCTTTTCCCTTGGATATCGTTCCCTATCTTATCAGAAGATCAGTACCTCAAACCAAGAGATTTCCTTCTTCTGAGATTGGAATTTGGATAGTTGGATATAATCTCTTCCTCCTGCCTATATAATTCGTCAGCAGCCTTCCGATGTCATCAAACGCTTACTAGTTTCAACTACTTGCAGATGTCTCGTCAACTTCGCTCTAGCAGTCGGAGTCGTGGCAATACAGGACTGTCATCATCTCCTCCACGACCTACCTCTGCTGAGTTGCTACAAATGCTTGTCGAGAGTCATCGAGCTTTGGACGAGAGTATCGGAAACCTTGTCCATCAGGAACCTGAGCCTGCCCAGTACAACAACTATAAGGATTTCTTGGATACTGAGCCTCCTATTTTCCGAGAAGCAGAAGAACCACTTCAAGCAGACGAATGGTTGAACACTATCGAACAGAAATTCCGTGTGCTCAAGGTGGCAGATGATATGAAAACAGAATATGCTTCGCAACAATTGCAAGGACCTGCAGGTGTTTGGTGGTGTCATCATCGGAGTACCCTGCCTGAGAATATGGAAGTAGTTTGGGATCAGTTCAAGGAAGCATTTCGGGGACATTACATTCCTGCTGGCCTCATGGCAATCAAGCACACCGAGTTTATGAAGCTCACCCAAGGAGACAAAAGTGTAACGGAATATCTACATGCTTTCA
The DNA here is from genome assembly GCA_038087645.1 of Saccharum hybrid cultivar R570. NCBI lineage: Eukaryota > Viridiplantae > Streptophyta > Magnoliopsida > Poales > Poaceae > Saccharum > Saccharum hybrid cultivar. Next base: position 2,280,360 of record JAQSUU010000542.1, read on the forward strand.
TCAACTTGTCAAGATATGCTCCAGAATTTGTTGATACAGAAGTTAAGAAGATTGCAAGTTTCAAAAGAGGGTTGTGTCCTAAATTGATGAAGGCCATGTGCAATAGCAAGTGTGCAACTTTCAACGAGTTTGTTAGTGATACTATCCTTCAAGAGAACTGTAATGCTGTGTATGCTGCTTCTAAGAGCCAAGAGAAATCTCATGAATCTAATGCACCTATGACCCATACTCTTGTGGTGATTACACCTCAGTATTATTCGCCTGACATATCTACTAGATATCACCCATATCAGAAACAGGATCCGGTCAAGAGGAGCAGTATTAAGAAAGGAAAGCCTAAGGCACCGCCAAGTAACCGGCCATGTTGGAATTGCAAGATGTCAGGTCATTGGGCCAAAGATTGTCCTCATCCTCAAAAGAGTGTAGATGAAAATGTGGCAAATGTGTGTAAAGGACATGTCAAATACACCACAATGGAACAAGTTCCTACTAGCGAAGTCATTACGGCTGGTGCATTTCTAGTCAACCAACAACCTGCCGTTGTGCTATGTGATTCAGGCGCTTCTCATTCTTTTATCAGTTCAACCTTGCAACCAAGCATGGTATGAAAATGGTTACCTTAGACAAAGGTGGTTACAATATCAGTACAACTGGAAATAATATCTCCACCAACCAGTTAGTCTTAGGAGCAAAGATCGAGATAGAAGGACGTTTGTATAAGGTGGATCTTGTGGTATTACCAGGATTGGGCCTTGACGTAATTTTGGGAATGAAGTGGATGAGTGGAAACGGTGTTTTCATTGATACCTCTACAAGAGTGATTATGCTGAGGGATCCCAATGATCAACAAGCATTTCTAGTACAGCTTCCTCGAGATGTTAGTCCTCAGACTACAGTTAATGCTACTATAGCAAAGGCAAAGGAAATAGCAGATGTCCCTATGGTATGCGAGTTTCCTGATGTCTTTCCTGATGATTTACCCGGATTACCTCCGGACCGTGATGTGGAATTCAAGATTGAGCTACTTCCTGGTACTGCACCGATCTCAAGAAGACCATATAGAATGCCGCCAAAGGAGTTAGCTGATCTCAAGATTCAACTTGAAGAACTCTTACAAAAAGGTCTGATTCGTCCTAGTTCTTCTCCTTGGGGTTGCCCTACCATCTTTGTGAAGAAGAAAGATCAGTCTCTACGCATGTGTGTAGACTATCGGCCGCTCAATGCAGTCACTATCAAGAATAAATATCCATTGCCTCGTATTGATATTTTATTTGATCAGTTGTCCAAAGCGAAGGTATTCTCGAAAATTGATCTGAGATCTGGGAATCATCAAATCAAGATTCGTCCTGAAGACATACCAAAAACAGCTTTCTCCACCAAATATGGGTTGTATGAGTATTTGGTTATGTCATTCGGGTTGACTAATGCCCCTGTGCATTTCATGTACCTGATGAATTCGGTATTCATGCAAGAATTGGACAAATTCGTGGTCGTCTTCATTGATGATATTCTCATCTATTCTGAGAATGAAGAAGAACATGCCGAGCATCTGAGAATTGTACTATCCAGGTTGCGAGAACATCAACTCTACGCCAAGTTCAGTAAATGTGAATTCTGGTTGAAGAAAGTACCTTTTCTCGGTCATGTATTGTCGAGTGATGGAATTTCTATGGATCCAACTAAGGTACAAGAAGTTTTGGAATGGAAGGCACCAACTACCGTTCATGAAGTTAGAAGTTTTCTTGGATTGGCTGGCTACTATCGTTGGTTCATTCTAGATTTCTCTAAGATAGCTAAGCCGATGACTCGATTGTTAGAGAAGGATAGAAAATTTGATTGGACTCTAGAGTGTGAGCAAGCTTTTCACACACTGCGAACTTTATTAACATCAGCTCCTGTGTTAGCTCAACCGGATATAGAAAAATCGTTTGATGTGTATTGTAATGCCTCAGGCACTGGGTTAGGCTATGTACTCATGCAAGAGGGCCGAGTTATTGCCTATGCTTCATGTTAGTTGAGAAAACATGAAGTTAACTATCCAACTCATGATTTAGAGTTAGCTGTTATGGTTCATGCCTTAAAGATTTGGAGACACTACTTGCTAGGAAATGTGTGTAACATTTATACAGATCGTAAGAGTCTCAAGTACATATTCACTCAGCCTGAGCTGAATATGCGACAAAGGAGATGGTTGGAGCTAATCAAGGATTATAATCTTCAAGTGCACTATCATCCAGGCAAAGCAAATATGGTTGCTGATGCTTTGAGTAGGAAATCTCATTGTAACTCTCTAATAGAAGAAGATTTTCATTTGTCTCATCTCTTACACCCTGCTGTACTCCACAATATCACTATTGAGGGTTCTCTGAGAAGTCGAATCATCGAGCTACAGAAGATAGATGTAGGCGTATTTCACGTCAAGAGAATGATGAAAGAGCAAGAAACTAAGCATTTTCGAGTCGATGAGAAGGGAATTCTCTAGTTCGAGGATAGACTCGTGGTGCCAAAAGACAGAGAGCTCAGAAATCAAATCTTATCTGAAGCCCATTCTTCTAAGTTGTCCATCCACCCTGGTAGTAGTAAGATGTACCAAGATTTAAAACCTCTCTATTGGTGGACTAAAATGAAGAAAGAAATCGCAGCCTACGTCGTTAGATGTGATAACTGTTGCAGAGTTAAGGCAATGCACATGAAGTCTACTGGTTTACTTCAACCATTATCAATTTCAGGCTGGAAATGGGAAGAAATTAGTATGGATTTTATCTCTGGAATTCCTCGTTCTGAGAAGGGTCACGATTCTATTTGGGTTATTATTGACCGTTTGACCAAATCTGCACATTTTATTCCTGTTGGAATTGACTATCGCCCACATCAATATGCTCAGATATACGTAGATCAGATAGTTCGTCTTCACGGAGTACCCAGGACTATTATATCTGACCGTGGACCCCAGTTTACTGCTCATTTTTGGGAATGTCTGCACAAAGAGTTAGGTACAAACTTAGTCAGAAGTTCTGCTTACCATCCCCAGGCTTCTGGTCAAACTGAGCGTGTAAAACAAATCTTAGAAGACATGCTGAGAGCTTGTGTAATTTCTTCAAAAGGATCATGGGAGAAATGGTTGCTCTTAGCTGAATTCTCGTACAATAATAGTTATCAAAAAAGTATCCAAATGGCCCCATTCGAAGCTCTTTATGGTCGTAAATGTAGAACTCCATTGAATTGGGTGGAACCTGGAGAGCGAAGATACTATGGTATTGATTTCATGAAAGAAGCTGAGAAACAAGTCCGAATCATACAACAACACATGGCAGCTGCCCAAGCATGACAGAAAAGTTACGCTAACAAGCGAAGAAGACCTATTGAGTTTGAAATTGGTGACCATGTATACCTGAAAGTATCACCTATGAGAGGCGTACAAAGATTTGGTCTTAAAAGAAAGCTTGCACCAAAATATGTAGGACCTTATCCAATAATTGAGAGATGTGGTAGGGTCGCCTATAAACTTCAGCTACCTCCAGAAATGTGTATGATATTTCTAGTATTTCACGTCTCGCAACTGAAGAAATGTCTTCGAGTGCCTGAAGAGGAAGTAAAAGTCAGGGATATAAAGCTAAAGAAAACCTTGGCTTATGTAGAAGAGCCGATATCTGTTTTGGATCGCAAGGATCGAGTGACACGAAATCGAGTGGTGAAATCATACAAGATCATGTGGAGTAACCATAGTGAGCGAGATGCAACGTGGGAACAGGAAGATTATTTGCGAGAAGTTTACCCCGCCTTTTATAAAAAATGGTACGCTTTCCAAATCTCGGGACGAGATTTTTATAAGGGGGGAGGGCTGTAACACCCCTGGTGTTAGTTAGCCTCATAATGCATTCATAATGCATGATCATGGCATGACGTTACCATAAGCATCGTCATTTCATGTGCATCCTTGTTTGAAACATGACCCTGCAACATTGTGGTTTCTATGTGCTTCCTTTATGTGTTGCTAGGGTTTTTGTATAGATGACATATGTAATGCTATTGTGTGACTTGGGGGCTTGAAAACATCTTTGATATGTTAGTGGAGCAAAATGAGCTAGGGTTTATATTCATGTTTTGACCAAAATCCAATTTGACTAGGTTTGACCTCAGTTTGACCATAGCACTGATCTGCTTTGACCGATTTAAAAGTGGTATCTAGAGACCTTGCATGGAAGTGCACCCTTTACCAAAGTTGTAGGAAATTTATCAAGGAACAAAAGTCTCAATATAACCATCTCATGAAAATGAATAGAACATCCTCAAACAGGGCCCCCAAGTCAGTTTGAAGTGCTGTTATAACCCTTAGCAAATTTTCTAAGTAAAAAATGTGACATTTCAGTTTCATGTGCCCACCTTTGGAGCATTGTAAATCTCAAACTGTGCTGAACCAGCTCTAACCCATATTGACACTTTTGTAGCACTCACTTAGCTCTACAATATTGTTAATAACACCATCACCTAGTTCTCAATGGTTTAGGATCTAGAGTGCTTTGAAAATCAGGTTTCAGTCGGGTAGGTTGACTGAATCTCGGTTTCAGTTTCAAGGTGCCTCCCTTTGGGACCTTTTATCTTCCAATCCAGACTGAACTAGCTCAAGTCCATATTGACAAAATTGGAGATCTCATGTAGGTCTACAAGTTTGCTAATATAACATATCGCTAAATCGAGCTGGTTTAGGAGTTGTTAGGGGGCAAAGTCGCGTTGTCAGTCATCGCGTTTGACTGAATCGGGAAAATGGCTTCAGTTTCAGAGTTTGAAACTCCAAACTCGATCGTGGCTGACACCAGCAGGAGATCATCGCCGCGTGGCCAACACGCGTCGATGCCACGACCAGGACACACACACGAGGTCACCACGCCGCCTGGAGATCCTCAGCTCACCCTCATTCGCACCCCGCCTCTCCTCGCGTCGCTCTGCTCTGGCGACATCGCCGCCGTGAGCTCATCGCGCCTAGCTCCGCCACCGCAGTGCTGCAGCAAAATTCCTCTCGCATAGCACCTCGCCACCACTCTAGCCCCCTCTAGCGCCGTTGGTGGAGTGATTCGACAATCACCGTGGTCGAATTTTGAGTTCGCCGCCACCGCACCCCTCCGGACTTCACCGGAGCAGCTCCGCCTCCGTGGCCAGTCCAACATGGAGCTTCTCTGAGCCGTGCTCGCCTTGTCCTCCCGCCAGTGTGCCCTGTGAAATGTGGAGAACCCACCGGTGCCACCTCTACTGCAGTAGGTATGCCGGAACAGCTCCAACCGTGAGCGCGCTCCGCCATGGCCGCCATGGCCGGTGAGCCCTCTCTCTCTTTGTGTGTTCGCTCATCCTTTCTCCCTTCTTGCTAGTGCGTCGGGTGTCCTAGGTCTAGGTTTTCTCTCCTGCATGATGTCACCGCCAATCATGCCCTCGTTTTCGAGGAACACCTTTGTGCCGGAGACCTCGCCGTCGCCGCCATGTCGGCTTGCACGCGACCAGGCCCGTCTGGCCTCTCCCTTGCCCCAACTTCCACCTAGACCTCTCCGTCGTGTCACCAGGAAGCTAAAGCGCTCCTCGGGGGAGCTTGCGTTGCGTGGGGGTGGTCGGCGCACCACCGGACTTCCTCCGCCGCTGCCATGGTCGACGACGACCCAACTCTGGTGACCCCGCAACCCATCCTGGCACCTTAATCAAATCGCCTTGGTGCGACGAGCACGAGGGTGTACTCGGTTTCGCCGGGGAAGCCACCGGCGGTGAGCTTTTGCTCACCGGACCTCCTCCCGTGTCCCGCTCTCTCTGGCCTCAGGGTCCCACCTGTCGGCGCGGGCTCCCTCCCCTGTTTGTTTTAGTTGGGCCGGCTAAGCAGCAGTAGTGCAAGCCCAGTTGGGCTTTAGGCCTGTTAAGTGATTTTTTGTTTTTGTTCTTTTATTTAATTAGCAGATTCTGGTGTAGTTTTATAAATTCATAGAAAATAGTAGAAAATCATAAAAAGGAAAATGTGGACTTTCTGGAATCTTTGAGATGTGTACTTTACAGTAGTGAAATAAAATATGGCATGTAATTGTTGTTTTCTGAAGTTGGTAATTATTTTGATAAGCACTTTATTTAATTAGGTGATTTATATATTTTTGTAGCTCTCTGTGTATTAATCCAATTGCCATGAAATTTTTGTGGGATGTTAAGTGTGGTATGAAGATGCTCTAGTTAAATTTTCAGCTATATTGGATGTCATATGCTCCAGTTATGAAATTCCTTTGTTATAGGTTTATTTAGTACTTATCTTTGTGTTATTTTGATATCTCCAATTCTACTTGTCCAATTGAGATGAATTTTTATGGTATCCTCCTGGTACCATGTATTTGCCTCTGTAATTTTATTAGAATTTTCTGGGTACATTATATAGGTAATGCCATTTATGCTTATGCACTCAAAGTAAATAGAAAAGGGTGATTAGATAAATGTTTACGCTAGTGCCATGACGTTATTTGGTGTTACTTAAACTTGGTATAACTGTTTGTGAAGTTGGGTAGGTCAATTGTGATGTTCCCAACATCACTTAATATTTAATTGTATAAATCTACCTTTTCTGGACAGATTTGGTGGTTAAATAAATTAGGCTATGTTAATGATGTTTTCATGCTTAGATGTTTATAAATTAATTGTATACAATTTCATAAGCTTTCCAGATTATCCTCATGCATGTCCATTGGAGTTATAGAACTCCAGTTATGAATTTTATAAGTTGTTGCGGTCAACATGTCAATGCACTAAATTGTTGGCACTTGCTATATGTGTGCTAAGTATGATCTTTGTGGTACTTAGTGGTTACTTAGAGATGTTTAAACATGTTAATACAAGAGAGGAAATTTACACCTACACTTAAAGTAATTTGAATAGAGCACCATGTAGCTTGACTTTTATTGCTTAGATTGTTGCACTATTCATTATATTCATCATGCATACATGCTCATAAGCTCATCATGTCACATCTGTGCATACATGAGATTCATTGGTGCATATACATGCAATAGGTGTACCGAGGATCGTGACAAAGGTGGAGTTCCACGAGACGTACCCGGTGGAGTTAGAGCCAGTTCGGGGGCAGGAGGCCCAGTCCGACGGAACCCGAGGAGACGAAGGAACCGTGGTTGAGCGCTGAACCCCGAACCATCCTCGTACGGTTAAGGCGAGCCCCGGAGCATTATAAGCCTCCTACTTTCAAAGCAATTAATTATATATGTTATATGTATTGTTGCATTAAGTGGTAGGAGTTGTTTGGAACCCTTGCTGTATTATATCATTCCTTGTCCAGATATACTAATCCATGAATCCTATGTAGACAGGATCATCTATCTGCTTAGCCCTGCTTTATTAGAACGGTAATGTTAGGTGATCTCCTATCACCTGCAAAGTAGGAAGTATTGGGTCACGGTTGGCTATATTTGCTATCGTGGAAAATAACCAAGTGTTAATAATGAATTTAGATCGGGCGGGATGTCGATAGCGAAGCAACAAGGCATGGAGGTCTTGGGTGTGGAACTATCCCCGTCTATGTCGGTTAAGGACCGATCCGCTGTACTTCCTTTGTCATTTTGAACGCAGCCTAACACTTAGCTGGCCGGCCTGAGGTTGCCGACCGCGAAGCCGAGTAGCTCAACTCAGGCTATGAAGCCAAAAAGTGTAAGTCGCCTCGGAGGGGAGCCAGGTGGGACCAAGGGCATGTGAGTTAAAAGTCCTGAGCTTCCTGGCCACTGGAATCCCTGAGAGCGCGGCGCTGTTCGGGCCCATCCTGAGTTGTACCAAAGGTGACTGTTGACGACTCTTGCAAAGTATGCCCGGTTGGTGTTAGGAATACCCCCTCAGCTGAGTTGGAATCGATTCGAATCGTCGTCTCTCCCGGTTAGTGAGAAACTTGACAGAGCAGAGGCAACGTAGATTTCACTAAATATACTGATGGTTCTGAAGATGATGATGATATAATGATGGCCTTATAAACCTGATATGGTTACTATTGTTTGCTTAGCTGAATCAAGTGATTGCTATAGTACAGGTACTAATCTAGAGGATAGGTTAATATTGATTAACTTGATGCTTAAAGCAATAATGATTACTTATCTGTACTTAAGCTTTTATGCAAATGTGTCAAGCTAGCCCACTTATGTAAAGCCTTGCATACTCCTTGGTGTCACTTTATTTTAGTTTTTGACGGGTAAGTCTAGCTGAGTACCTTCTCGTACTTAGGGTTTATTCCCACCTTGTTGCAGGTAGCAGATTCTTACTGGTTACCTGAAGTACTGTCTTTGCTGTTGGGTGTGAAGACTAGACCATTGGGCATGGTCTCTATAGTTTCCCTTCTAATATGCTTTTGCAGGATGTGACTACGCACTGGCAGTACTTAAATTTAAAGTGGTTTTAAAACTATGTTGCTTCCGCTATTCCTAATTTGGTTTGTAATAACTTATTCGTACTCCGATGTATGAGAACTACTTATGAACTGTTGTAACAAGTGTTGTGTTATGTTGAATCATTACGATCTTGGTTGCTCTCGGCTTGGTTTGAAATCCCTCGTGATTTCGTGGACTACCGGAGTTATATGGGCTCAAGTTTGAGAATTTGATCGCTTCAGCGATTGTTTTTAGACTTGTGCTCTTATAATTTGGACGGTTCCGTTACAGCTGGTATCGGAGCAAGATTCAACAGTTAAACACATCATTTGTGTATTTAAACAAAAGCTTTTGTGGAAAATCTTTATTCTAAACTAAAGAGTGCCAGTGGTCAGATCCTATATGCCCAAATAAGGACTACTAGGTGGCTTACTAAGGTACTAACTTGGGGGTTCTTGCTTGTTTTCTATTTCGTTGTCCATACGGCGTGCTATTGTATGGATGCCATTCCGCTTGGGTGGTAATGTATGGATCAAAATACCTCTACGCCCTGGTAAGTGGGAGTTGTGAGAGCATGACCGCCCAACCGTCGGTCTAGGGGAGAGTAGTCGTGGTTACTCGCATACTTACATGTTTAATCATGTAATTATGAAAGTACTTAATTGTGGGTATATCTGTCGGGTAGCTTTGATACTGAAGTATATACATCGGGGGATGTATGTATGGAAAGTATTTAGTTTACCGCTTTCTTGTGTGCTATATTGGGAATTGTTGGGCTGAAATGCAATTTTCTGCAGGTACACTAACAGCGTTTCCTGTAGAACGACTAGTTATCGTTATTGAGAGAACGTGTGTATGCCACCGAACTATACGCTAGAATTTTGAAATTCTTCCTAGGTTTGTGAGGACGTACAGTTCGTGCATGCACCATGTTCGCATCATACATTGCATTCTGCATTACTCCCTCCCTTATAAATTGCTTATCCCATTCTTTTAAAATTTTCTTCCCTCCAAACGGTTGTCCCATAAATAGTTGCATTCTTTCATGAAGAATTGGGGGTGGTCAACCAACCTAGTGGAGTGATCAGTAGTGTCAGCCTTGAAACCCAATTCATACCTGGTCGTGAAGGAAAGCAAGACAATTTCAAGATGTATCTCCTCGAGTTGGGATGTGTTTTGATCTGCAACTCGCCTCTCCATTGCTTCTACCATTGTATCCATCCTTATTTGCTATCCTCTCTTTGGATGATACTGTTCCTACACGCCTAATTCCTGACACGTGACGATTCCTCATAGGTGTGTGTTCGGTAATGGTGTTGTGATTAGTACTCCATGGTGCCGCGGCGAAACCGGGAGCCTCCTGTGGCGCGCGACACAAGGTTGTGCTGCTCGGCATGCGCAGGTATCAAGGATTGCTAGTCATGATCCATTATGGAGCTACACCAATGTGTTATCTTCTCATAAACCTTTTCCCTTGGATATCGTTCCCTATCTTATCAGAAGATCAGTACCTCAAACCAAGAGATTTCCTTCTTCTGAGATTGGAATTTGGATAGTTGGATATAATCTCTTCCTCCTGCCTATATAATTCGTCAGCAGCCTTCCGATGTCATCAAACGCTTACTAGTTTCAACTACTTGCAGATGTCTCGTCAACTTCGCTCTAGCAGTCGGAGTCATGGCAATACAGGACTGTCATCGTCTCCTCCACGACCTACCTCTGCTGAGTTGCTACAAATGCTTGCCGAGAGTCATCGAGCTTTGGACGAGAGTATCGGAAACCATGTCCATCAGGAACCTGAGCCTGCCCAGTACAACAACTATAAGGATTTCTTGGATACTGAGCCTCCTATTTTCCGAGAAGCAGAAGAACCACTTCAAGCAGACGAATGGTTGAACACTATCGAACAGAAATTCCGTGTGCTCAAGGTGGCAGATGATATGAAAACAGAATATGCTTCGCAACAATTGCAAGGACCTGCAGGTGTTTGGTGGTGTCATCATCGGAGTACCCTGCCTGAGAATATGGAAGTAGTTTGGGATCAGTTCAAGGAAGCATTTCGGGGACATTACATTCCTGCTGGCCTCATGGCAATCAAGCACACCGAGTTTATGAAGCTCACCCAAGGAGACAAAAGTGTAACGGAATATCTACATGCTTTCATCAACTTGTCAAGATATGCTCCAGAATTTGTTGATACAGAAGTTAAGAAGATTGCAAGTTTCAAAAGAGGGTTGTGTCCTAAATTGATGAAGGCCATGTGCAATAGCAAGTGTGCAACTTTCAACGAGTTTGTTAGTGATACTATCCTTCAAGAGAACTGTAATGCTGTGTATGCTGCTTCTAAGAGCCAAGAGAAATCTCATGAATCTAATGCACCTATGACCCATACTCTTGTGGTGATTACACCTCAGTATTATTCGCCTGACATATCTACTAGATATCACCCATATCAGAAACAGGATCCGGTCAAGAGGAGCAGTATTAAGAAAGGAAAGCCTAAGGCACCGCCAAGTAACCGGCCATGTTGGAATTGCAAGATGTCAGGTCATTGGGCCAAAGATTGTCCTCATCCTCAAAAGAGTGTAGATGAAAATGTGGCAAATGTGTGTAAAGGACATGTCAAATACACCACAATGGAACAAGTTCCTACTAGCGAAGTCATTACGGCTGGTGCATTTCTAGTCAACCAACAACCTGCTGTTGTGCTATGTGATTCAGGCGCTTCTCATTCTTTTATCAGTTCAACCTTGCAACCAAGCATGGTATGAAAATGGTTACCTTAGACAAAGGTGGTTACAATATCAGTACAACTGGAAATAATATCTCCACCAACCAGTTAGTCTTAGGAGCAAAGATCGAGATAGAAGGACGTTTGTATAAGGTGGATCTTGTGGTATTACCAGGATTGGGCCTTGACGTAATTTTGGGAATGAAGTGGATGAGTGGAAACGGTGTTTTCATTGATACCTCTACAAGAGTGATTATGCTGAGGGATCCCAATGATCAACAAGCATTTCTAGTACAGCTTCCTCGAGATGTTAGTCCTCAGACTACAGTTAATGCTACTATAGCAAAGGCAAAGGAAATAGCAGATGTCCCTATGGTATGCGAGTTTCCTGATGTCTTTCCTGATGATTTACCCGGATTACCTCCGGACCGTGATGTGGAATTCAAGATTGAGCTACTTCCTGGTACTGCACCGATCTCAAGAAGACCATATAGAATGCCGCCAAAGGAGTTAGCTGATCTCAAGATTCAACTTGAAGAACTCTTACAAAAAGGTCTGATTCGTCCTAGTTCTTCTCCTTGGGGTTGCCCTACCATCTTTGTGAAGAAGAAAGATCAGTCTCTACGCATGTGTGTAGACTATCGGCCGCTCAATGCAGTCACTATCAAGAATAAATATCCATTGCCTCGTATTGATATTTTATTTGATCAGTTGTCCAAAGCGAAGGTATTCTCGAAAATTGATCTGAGATCTGGGAATCATCAAATCAAGATTCGTCCTGAAGACATACCAAAAACAGCTTTCTCCACCAAATATGGGTTGTATGAGTATTTGGTTATGTCATTCGGGTTGACTAATGCCCCTGTGCATTTCATGTACCTGATGAATTCGGTATTCATGCAAGAATTGGACAAATTCGTGGTCGTCTTCATTGATGATATTCTCATCTATTCTGAGAATGAAGAAGAACATGCCGAGCATCTGAGAATTGTACTATCCAGGTTGCGAGAACATCAACTCTACGCCAAGTTCAGTAAATGTGAATTCTGGTTGAAGAAAGTACCTTTTCTCGGTCATGTATTGTCGAGTGATGGAATTTCTATGGATCCAACTAAGGTACAAGAAGTTTTGGAATGGAAGGCACCAACTACCGTTCATGAAGTTAGAAGTTTTCTTGGATTGGCTGGCTACTATCGTTGGTTCATTCCAGATTTCTCTAAGATAGCTAAGCCGATGACTCGATTGTTAGAGAAGGATAGAAAATTTGATTGGACTCTAGAGTGTGAGCAAGCTTTTCACACACTGCGAACTTTATTAACATCAGCTCCTGTGTTAGCTCAACCGGATATAGAAAAATCGTTTGATGTGTATTGTAATGCCTCAGGCACTGGGTTAGGCTATGTACTCATGCAAGAGGGCCGAGTTATTGCCTATGCTTCATGTTAGTTGAGAAAACATGAAGTTAACTATCCAACTCATGATTTAGAGTTAGCTGCTGTGGTTCATGCCTTAAAGATTTGGAGACACTACTTGCTAGGAAATGTGTGTAACATTTATACAGATCGTAAGAGTCTCAAGTACATATTCACTCAGCCTGAGCTGAATATGCGACAAAGGAGATGGTTGGAGCTAATCAAGGATTATAATCTTCAAGTGCACTATCATCCAGGCAAAGCAAATATGGTTGCTGATGCTTTGAGTAGGAAATCTCATTGTAACTCTCTAATAGAAGAAGATTTTCATTTGTCTCATCTCTTACACCCTGCTGTACTCCACAATATCACTATTGAGGGTTCTCTGAGAAGTCGAATCATCGAGCTACAGAAGATAGATGTAGGCGTATTTCACGTCAAGAGAATGATGAAAGAGCAAGAAACTAAGCATTTTCGAGTCGATGAGAAGGGAATTCTCTAGTTCGAGGATAGACTCGTGGTGCCAAAAGACAGAGAGCTCAGAAATCAAATCTTATCTGAAGCCCATTCTTCTAAGTTGTCCATCCACCCTGGTAGTAGTAAGATGTACCAAGATTTAAAACCTCTCTATTGGTGGACTAAAATGAAGAAAGAAATCGCAGCCTACGTCGTTAGATGTGATAACTGTTGCAGAGTTAAGGCAATGCACATGAAGTCTACTGGTTTACTTCAACCATTATCAATTTCAGGCTGGAAATGGGAAGAAATTAGTATGGATTTTATCTCTGGAATTCCTCGTTCTGAGAAGGGTCACGATTCTATTTGGGTTATTATTGACCGTTTGACCAAATCTGCACATTTTATTCCTGTTGGAATTGACTATCGCCCACATCAATATGCTCAGATATACGTAGATCAGATAGTTCGTCTTCACGGAGTACCCAGGACTATTATATCTGACCGTGGACCCCAGTTTACTGCTCATTTTTGGGAATGTCTGCACAAAGAGTTAGGTACAAACTTAGTCAGAAGTTCTGCTTACCATCCCCAGGCTTCTGGTCAAACTGAGCGTGTAAAACAAATCTTAGAAGACATGCTGAGAGCTTGTGTAATTTCTTCAAAAGGATCATGGGAGAAATGGTTGCTCTTAGCTGAATTCTCGTACAATAATAGTTATCAAAAAAGTATCCAAATGGCCCCATTCGAAGCTCTTTATGGTCGTAAATGTAGAACTCCATTGAATTGGGTGGAACCTGGAGAGCGAAGATACTATGGTATTGATTTCATGAAAGAAGCTGAGAAACAAGTCCGAATCATACAACAACACATGGCAGCTGCCCAAGCATGACAGAAAAGTTACGCTAACAAGCGAAGAAGACCTATTGAGTTTGAAATTGGTGACCATGTATACCTGAAAGTATCACCTATGAGAGGCGTACAAAGATTTGGTCTTAAAAGAAAGCTTGCACCAAAATATGTAGGACCTTATCCAATAATTGAGAGATGTGGTAGGGTCGCCTATAAACTTCAGCTACCTCCAGAAATGTGTATGATATTTCTAGTATTTCACGTCTCGCAACTGAAGAAATGTCTTCGAGTGCCTGAAGAGGAAGTAAAAGTCAGGGATATAAAGCTAAAGAAAACCTTGGCTTATGTAGAAGAGCCGATATCTGTTTTGGATCGCAAGGATCGAGTGACACGAAATCGAGTGGTGAAATCATACAAGATCATGTGGAGTAACCATAGTGAGCGAGATGCAACGTGGGAACAGGAAGATTATTTGCGAGAAGTTTACCCCGCCTTTTATAAAAAATGGTACGCTTTCCAAATCTCGGGACGAGATTTTTATAAGGGGGGAGGGCTGTAACACCCCTGGTGTTAGTTAGCCTCATAATGCATTCATAATGCATGATCATGGCATGACGTTACCATAAGCATCGTCATTTCATGTGCATCCTTGTTTGAAACATGACCCTGCAACATTGTGGTTTCTATGTGCTTCCTTTATGTGTTGCTCGGGTTTTTGTATAGATGACATATGTAATGCTATTGTGCGACTTGGGGGCTTGAAAACATCTTTGATATGTTAGTGGAGCAAAATGAGCTAGGGTTTATATTCATGTTTTGACCAAAATCCAATTTGACTAGGTTTGACCTCAGTTTGACCATAGCACTGATCTGCTTTGACCGATTTAAAAGTGGTATCTAGAGACCTTGCATGGAAGTGCACCCTTTACCAAAGTTGTAGGAAATTTATCAAGGAACAAAAGTCTCAATATAACCATCTCATGAAAATGACTAGAACATCCTCAAACAGGGCCCCCAAGTCAGTTTGAAGTGCTGTTATAACCCTTAGCAAATTTTCTAAGTAAAAAATGTGACATTTCAGTTTCATGTGCCCACCTTTGGAGCATTGTAAATCTCAAACTGTGCTGAACCAGCTCTAACCCATATTGACACTTTTGTAGCACTCACTTAGCTCTACAATATTGTTAATAACACCATCACCTAGTTCTCAATGGTTTAGGATCTAGAGTGCTTTGAAAATCAGGTTTCAGTCGGGTAGGTTGACTGAATCTCGGTTTCAGTTTCAAGGTGCCTCCCTTTGGGACCTTTTATCTTCCAATCCAGACCGAACTAGCTCAAGTCCATATTGACAAAATTGGAGATCTCATGTAGGTCTACAAGTTTGCTAATATAACATATCGCTAAATCGAGCTGGTTTAGGAGTTGTTAGGGGGCAAAGTCGCGTTGTCAGTCATCGCGTTTGACTGAATCGGGAAAATGGCTTCAGTTTCAGAGTTTGAAACTCCAAACTCGATTGTGGCTGACACCAGCAGGAGATCATCGCCGCGTGGCCAACACGCGTCGATGCCACGACCAGGACACACACACGAGGTCACCACGCCGCCTGGAGATCCTCAGCTCACCCTCATTCGCACCCCGCCTCTCCTCGCGTCGCTCTGCTCTGGCGACATCGCCGCCGTGAGCTCATCGCGCCTAGCTCCGCCACCGCAGTGCTGCAGCAAAATTCCTCTCGCATAGCACCTCGCCACCACTCTAGCCCCCTCTAGCGCCGTTGGTGGAGTGATTCGACAATCACCGTGGTCGAATTTTGAGTTCGTCGCCACCGCACCCCTCCGGACTTCACCGGAGCAGCTCCGCCTCCGTGGCCAGTCCAACATGGAGCTTCTCTGAGCCGTGCTCGCCTTGTCCTCCCGCCAGTGTGCCCTGTGAAATGTGGAGAACCCACCGGTGCCACCTCTACTGCAGTAGGTATGCCGGAACGGCTCCAACCGTGAGCGCGCTCCGCCATGGCCGCCATGGCCGGTGAGCCCTCTCTCTCTTTGTGTGTTCGCTCATCCTTTCTCCCTTCTTGCTAGTGTGTCGGGTGTCCTAGGTCTAGGTTTTCTCTCCTGCTTGATGTCACCGCCAATCATGCCCTCGTTTTCGAGGAACACCTTTGTGCCGGAGACCTCGCCGTCGCCGCCATGTCGGCTTGCACGCGACCAGGCCCGTCTGGCCTCTCCCTTGCCCCAACTTCCACCTAGACCTCTCCGTCGTGTCACCAGGAAGCTAAAGCGCTCCTCGGGGGAGCTTGCGTTGCGTGGGGGTGGTCGGCGCACCACCGGACTTCCTCCGCCGCTGCCATGGTCGACGACGACCCAACTCTGGTGACCCCGCAACCCATCCTGGCACCTTAATCAAATCGCCTTGGTGCGACGAGCACGAGGGTGTACTCGGTTTCGCCGGGGAAGCCACCGGCGGTGAGCTTTTGCTCACCGGACCTCCTCCCCTGTCCCGCTCTCTCTGGCCTCAGGGTCCCACCTGTCGGCGCGGGCTCCCTCCCCTGTTTGTTTTAGTTGGGCCGGCTAAGCAGCAGTAGTGCAAGCCCAGTTGGGCTTTAGGCCTGTTAAGTGATTTTTGTTTTTGTTCTTTTATTTAATTAGCAGATTCTGGTGTAGTTTTATAAATTCATAGAAAATAGTAGAAAAATCATAAAAAGGAAAATGTGGACTTTCTGGAATCTTTGAGATGTGTACTTTACAGTAGTGAAATAAAATATGGCATGTAATTGTTGTTTTCTGAAGTTGGTAATTATTTTGATAAGCACTTTATTTAATTAGGTGATTTATATATTTTTGTAGCTCTCTGTGTATTAATCCAATTGCCATGAAATTTTTGTGGGATGTTAAGTGTGGTATGAAGATGCTCTAGTTAAATTTTCAGCTATATTGGATGTCATATGCTCCAGTTATGAAATTCCTTTGTTATAGGTTTATTTAGTACTTATCTTTGTGTTATTTTGATATCTCCAATTCTACTTGTCTAATTGAGATGAATTTTTATGGTATCCTCCTGGTACCATGTATTTGCCTCTGTAATTTTATTAGAATTTTCTGGGTACATTATATAGGTAATGCCATTTATGCTTATGCACTCAAAGTAAATAGAAAAGGGTGATTAGATAAATGTTTACGCTAGTGCCATGACGTTATTTGGTGTTACTTAAACTTGGTATAACTGTTTGTGAAGTTGGGTAGGTCAATTGTGATGTTCCCAACATCACTTAATATTTAATTGTATAAATCTACCTTTTCTGGACAGATTTGGTGGTTAAATAAATTAGGCTATGTTAATGATGTTTTCATGCTTAGATGTTTATAAATTAATTGTATACAATTTCATAAGCTTTCCAGATTATCCTCATGCATGTCCATTGGAGTTATAGAACTCCAGTTATGAATTTTATAAGTTGTTGCGGTCAACATGTCAATGCACTAAATTGTTGGCACTTGCTATATGTGTGCTAAGTATGATCTTTGTGGTACATAGTGGTTACTTAGAGATGTTTAAACATGTTAATACAAAAGAGGAAATTTACACCTACACTTAAAGTAATTTGAATAGAGCACCATGTAGCTTGACTTTTATTGCTTAGATTGTTGCACTATTCATTATATTCATCATGCATACATGCTCATAAGCTCATCATGTCACATCTGTGCATACATGAGATTCATTGGTGCATATACATGCAATAGGTGTACCGAGGATCGTGACAAAGGTGGAGTTCCACGAGACGTACCCGGTGGAGTTAGAGCCAGTTCGAGGGCAGGAGGCCCAGTCCGACGGAACCCGAGGAGACGAAGGAACCGTGGTTGAGCGCTGAACCCCGAACCATCCTCGTACGGTTAAGGCGAGCCCCGGAGCATTATAAGCCTCCTACTTTCAAAGCAATTAATTATATATGTTATATGTATTGTTGCATTAAGTGGTAGGAGTTGTTTGGAACCCTTGCTGTATTATATCATTCCTTGTCCAGATATACTAATCCATGAATCCTATGTAGACAGGATCATCTATCTGCTTAGCCCTGCTTTATTAGAACGGTAATGTTAGGTGATCTCCTATCACCTGCAAAGTAGGAAGTATTGGGTCACGGTTGGCTATATTTGCTATCGTGGAAAATAACCAAGTGTTAATAATGAATTTAGATCGGGCGGGATGTCGATAGCGAAGCAACAAGGCATGGAGGTCTTGGGTGTGGAACTATCCCCGTCTGTGTCGGTTAAGGACCGATCCGCTGTACTTCCTTTGTCATTTTGAACGCAGCCTAACACTTAGCTGGCCGGCCTGAGGTTGCCGACCGCGAAGCCGAGTAGCTCAACTCAGGCTGCGAAGCCGAAAAGTGTAAGTCGCTCGGAGGGGAGCCAGGTGAGACCAAGGGCAGGTGAGTTAAAAGTCCTGAGCTTCCTGGCCACTGGAATCCCTGAGAGCGCGGCGCTGTTCGGGCCCATCCTGAGTTGTACCAAAGGTGACTGTTGACGACTCTTGCAAAGTATGCCCGGTTGGTGTTAGGAATACCCCCTCAGCTGAGTTGGAATCGATTCGAATCGCCGTCTCTCCCGGTTAGTGAGAAACTTGACAGAGCAGAGGCAACGTAGATTTCACTAAATATACTGATGGTTCTGAAGAAGATGATGATGATATAATGATGGCCTTATAAACCTGATATGGTTACTATTGTTTGCTTAGCTGAATCAAGTGATTGCTATAGTACAGGTACTAATCTAGAGGATAGGTTAATATTGATTAACTTGATGCTTAAAGCAATAATGATTACTTATCTGTACTTAAGCTTTTATGCAAATGTGTCAAGCTAGCCCACTTATATAAAGCCTTGCATACTCCTTGGTGTCACTTTATTTTAGTTTTTGGCGGGTAAGTCTAGCTGAGTACCTTCTCGTACTCAGGGTTTATTCCCACCTTGTTGCAGGTAGCAGATTCTTACTGGTTACCTGAAGTACTGTCTTTGCTGTTGGGTGTGAAGACTAGACCATTGGGCATGGTCTCTGTAGTTTCCCTTCTAATATGCTTTTGCAGGATGTGACTACGCACTGGCAGTACTTAAATTTAAAGTGGTTTTAAAACTATGTTGCTTCCGCTATTCCTAATTTGGTTTGTAATAACTTATTCGTACTCCGATGTATGAGAACTACTTATGAACTGTTGTAACAAGTGTTGTGTTATGTTGAATCACTACGATCTTGGTTGCTCTCGGCTTGGTTTGAAATCCCTCGTGATTTCGTGGACTACCGGAGTTATATGGGCTCAAGTTTGAGAATTTGATCGCTTCAGCGATTGTTTTTAGACTTGTGCTCTTATAATTTGGACGGTTCCGTTACAGTCATGGTGTTGGATCACAATACAAAGGAGGTGTGACTTACTAAGTCTCATTTCCCAACCTCCACTAGATCCACCGTTAACCATGACACTGTGTCCACTAAGCCAACATCATCTAGGACTTCCCAACGAAAATAAACCTTTGGAGTTTCTCCACTGAGGGAGGGGGTCTCTTGGTTCCCCACACCGATAAGGCACTACTCCACATCACCCTTAGACGTAACCACCATGAAGGCCACCACCATCACCGAAAGATCACACATGATCTCAAGTACTCTGGCTCACAATGATGAGGACATGGCACCTTTGGATATGAACAATGATTATAAGGTACGCTTGTTCCTATATTTGCATAGTGGCTTTGGTTATAATTCACTTGGTTCCACATGTACATATCACTATTTGATTGTAGGTTCAAATGTATTTTATAATGGAAGTTCATCAAAGTTGAACTTTCGGTTCGTCGGCAGCCCGATAGTGCCTCATTGGGAAGGCCATAAATCATCCATCCGGAGTGCGATCGAGGTCAATGAGCACTTGATGGAAAGCTTGTTTGATAAGATTTCAAATAGATCTGGTCTCATCTCAATATCATGTCGGCAAGGCCTCCAAATCATCAATATATTCTGTCGCTATTTCTGGCGAGAGCTACACTGTTGTCATGGGCTTGTTAGACATCCTTAGGACCCAGGCCCAAGTTGGAGCATGGCCCAAGAAGATGGAGAACACCTAAGAGATAGCCTTGGACGTCCACCTCCTTGGCCACCACCTTAGGAGGCCAGCAAAGACGTCCAAGCCAAGCCAGAGGCCCAGTCCAATCCGAGTTCGAGTCTGCCTCGGCCATCAGGACCAGTCTACAATAAAATGGACGCCCAGGACGCATCCGAACTCCGTTTTCGATGATCCACATATGGATGGAAAGATAATTTGATAAGGAAGCCAATACAAGTGGTTTCACATCAAAATATCTTCGGAATCAACGAGAATCGTCAAAACAAGTCAGCGTCCAGAATCTGTCAGGGTGCTGCGACACCTTCTTTTGGGCCGTTGGGCCTTGTAACGTGTTGGGACACCTTTAGGACGTGAAGAGGGATCCTTGGACGTCCCTTAGGCTATATAATCAGTAGCCACCACCTACTTTAGGGTTTGAGTTTTACTTAGATTAGTCTGTTGACAACAGTTTCGCCACCGCCGTCGGTTTGTGAGACCCCAACTTTGTGAGATTAATCATTTATCTGCAATTTGGTTGCATTCCTTTGTGTTCTTGCGTGTGTTCTCGATTCACAGGCAAGGACTTAGCCTTCTTGGCGAGGTTGACCGTGCAACGCCGGTCGATAACCAGAGGGGTCGTGGTGCTGCGATTTCAGGGTTCAATCTTTCGATCTGAAGCCGGATCGGTGTGTCATTCTCCGCCACAACGATAGTTACCATCACCTGACGGAAGATCAGGACGCTCCCGTCTCCATTAAGTGGTATCAGAGCTAAGGTATACCGTCAGGTTCATATTTATTCCCTCGTTTGAGTATTTCGCATTCGTCCCATAGTCCAGTGTCATACTTGTTTTTCCTGTCCTAGAACCTTGCGCGCCATAGCCTTTGCATATTTCAGTTTCAGAGTTCGCTTTGTTGAGTTTGTGTCCTAGGTCAAAGTCTTATTGCTGGTTTAGATTGTGTTCTTTTATAGTTTGTGTTGATCCCTCCACCCGCCGCTATTCCGTATCACGATCGGTTTGCATCTTGTGTCCACTAAAACCCTTATTCGAGCAGCTTCCTTAAAACAGTCATAACTTTTGCATCCGAACTCGAAACGGGGAAAATTTTATATCTACGGAGAATGACAGAAAATTTTAGATCTATTTCATCCTAGCAAAGCTGGGTTCGCAAAAATTAGATTTGCGAAATTCGATTAGGAAAATTGAGTTTCTGGGCCCATAAGTTTTGGTATGCTTTTTAGAGCACAGTCCTAATTTTCTATAGGCCACATCTTTTATTCAATTGAGCTCAAATTTTTTATGGTTTATTCTTGTGTGCTCCTTGCTGAGAAAAAAATATTAAAAGAGAAAAAGCAAGAAAAAAAAGATTGGATAAAAAAATAAAAGAAAAAAATAATAAAAGAGAATAGAAGATATCGAAAAGGAGCACATAAGAAACACTCAATAGCTCTATTGTTTGTGGTACCTTTTGCCTTGTTCATATCCGTTGCTACCTTTAATACTTGTTTCCTTTCATCCTTGTTTCCTCTCTTGTTTATCACAACTGGTGATAGGAACACGTATAGGCCAGCAACTAGGACAAGTGCTCTAGACATTTATTCAATATTGCTGTCTGTCACTGACTTGTGTGCCACATATATATATTTGTTTTTTTTGTGCCTCCCAAGCTCCACATATATACTTCAGATCAGTACAGAAAAAAGGTCCTTGCAATCTTGGTACCACTACCTCATAGGTATCACGAACCAGCCATCGGTTGTACCGCCCACTGCTTGTATTGGTAAGAACTTTGTAAGAGCTTGGTAAGACGCTTCCACTTGCTGTCAAAAGTGACACCACTACAACCACATAGTCATTTGATAGGAATAATATTTTTGTATTGTCTTTTGCTGTCTGCTAACAATAACAGGTTGTTCGTATCCACCGACTTATGATGGTATAGGTGCTGATGAGTACCTGGAGTGGGAAATTGCCATCGACAACATATTTGCTACTCACTTTATGTGTCCAAGGAGGAAGGTAAAAAATGCAGCTAGTGTTTTGCGACATTCTGCTTTATCTTGGTGGGAGTCTTTAGATCCTTCTGATAAACCTCAAACTTGGAATGATATGAAACTTCTTATGCGAGAAACCTTTGTTAATCCACCTCCTGTTTTGACTTCGTATGTTGAGGTGCACCATTTAGAGGAAGAGTCTGTTGTTATTCCTCTTGCTATGACTAACCTTCTGCAGAATAATGTACATAAGCGAGAGGATGACATGGAAGAAAATGAGGAGGTCACAACCTCATATGCAAATTCAGAACCATCACTTCACCATGCACCTATTACTCCTACTGAGAACACAGGTAATGCCCATGGTCCTACACTCACGGAAGGTGAAAATTGTCTTAATGTACTAATTTTTTACACAAACCTTGCTATCATAGAGCAATTGTTAGTGGAACCCTCTCTTAATTTATCTTTGTCCCATGATAATTTGCTTGATGTTCCTTGTGATAAAGATGAATTAGTTGATGATGCTTTAGTTTTCCATGTTTTGGAACCAATTACTTATGCTGAACGTAAATGTTTGCTTCCCATTGGTACCGAAAAAAAAAGAAAAGAAATTATTGTATTCTTCAAATACTTTGGGTTATATTGAGTTTGATACTTTATATGCTCTTAGTAGTTTAGAAGAGAAACTTAATTGTGCAGGATTGCCATGGTTATCTAGATGTACATGTCACTTTATTGGTAAATATAATTGTAAAGGAGAGTATATGGTGCATCGTGTTTATATTTGTTCAACTCTAAAATCTCCTTTCATTGTGTAAAAATATGATCAACTAGAGGGCACCAATAGCGATAATGTTGTCATGTCGAAATCCCCAAGTTTTGTAATGAGGCAACAGGTTAAATTTCAAGAAGGGGAGCAATGTTGGCTACTACCGACAACTTGTCCACCAGCTAAGCTCAAACCGAGGACGGTTTGTTGTCAAGAAGGGGAGGATGATGAGGACATGGCACCTTCGGATATGAACAATGATTATAAGGTACGCTTGTTCCTATATTTGCATAGTGGCTTTGGTTATAATTCACTTGGTTCCACATGTACATGTCACTATTTGATTGTAGGTTCAAATGTGTTTTATAATGGAAGTTCATCAAAGTTGAACTTTCGGTTCGTCGGCAGCCCGACAGTGCCTCATTGGGAAGGCCATAACTCATCCATCCAGAGTGCGATCGAGGTCAATGAGCACTTGATGGAAAGCTTGTTTGATAAGCTTTCAAATAGATCTGGTCTCATCTCAATATCACGTCGGCAAGGCCTCTAAATCACCAATATATTCTATCGCTATTTCTAGCGAGAGCTACACTGTTGTCATGGGCTTGTTAGACATCCTTGGACCTAGGCCCAAGTTGGAGCACGCCCCAAGAAGATGGAAAACACCTAAGAGATAGCCTTGGACGTCCACCTCCTTGCTCATAGTTCTGTGTTTCATTTTGATCCGTTCAAATCCACAGCACTTTCTGCAGGGACCTTTTCAAAGTTCAAACACCGTAGTATTACTCTTACCCAGGAACTCGTTTCTTACCCCCCGCGATGCTGGATCAGAGATGTCAATGCAGTTGACAAACGGCTTGTTTCGAGTTTCTGGGATAGTACGAGTGTCTAGTCTTGAGCCAAGCTAATGAAGTCTGTCCTGAACCTGAATGTATGTTCTTTTCTACTTTGAGGCGACGTTGCCTCTTGTGTCTTTTTGACGTGTGGAGCACAGCAGGGTACTAACGGATCGAACGTATGCCATGATCGGCCCTGTTTTCAACAAGAAGAGTTAGTGGCGGCCGAAGCAACGGTTGGTTTTACGTTGAGCAATTCAGAGCTCTAGGGCATGTATAACAGAGACAGCTGCTGTCTGTGAGTTCTTAAAATTTACAATATAGACGGCTAAATAGACAGCTCGTACAACCTACAGATAGCTACTGTGATTTGGTTATACATAAGTCGTTTAATGCTTGCATGTAGCCATGATCAGTTATGAATATCATTCTTATATACTATTGTGTTGCTAATTAATACAGAACAAATCCTTCAAAGTAAATCATATATATTATATATAAGGTAATATAATATATTTCATAAATCTGTTATAACATTAGTCTTCTTCCCCATAAATCAAATATGCATCAAGAGATGGATGGTTCACGCTTGTTGCCTGTATAGGATACATATAATTGTATTTCAGGTGTATTTCTTCTTTTATTTTTTCGTAGGAAAACGGCAAGGTGACATGGGAATAACAATTCATATCTCGTCAGAACAGATCTTAACAGGGGACAGAACAGCAAGATTGATACCTATAGAACTCGCTGGTGGAAGAAGCCGTAATCAGATCGAGACCTGGAGGGCGGAACGAAGCAGACCACGGCGGAGGGGGGCACGGCCCCCGGTTGCGCAACGCGCTGCCTTGCAGGATTGAGGGCGGCGGCGGAGGGGTCGGAGGCGGACGCGAATGAGTTGGCGAGGGCGGTGGCGAGGGCAGAGGAGGCAACGAGGGTGACAGCAGCAGGACATGAGCAGGAGCAGGCCCGGCGGCCAAGGGCATCGCACCACCAACCACATGCATCTTATTGACGAAGAGAAAGGAAAGGTACAATGAGGTGTCCGGCAGGACTAATTAGTCAGTCTCTTGTATTCTTATTCGTACGTGTGGTGCAACCTGAGAACTCAACTGAGCCATGAACTCCATCTACACTCCAGTTATTGGCGTGCACCTTCTTTAATCAGCGTATGATGTGTGCACGCGAGGTCCTGTCCTGCTGTGTCCGTGTGTCTGTGTTCAGGTCAATCTCGACGGGAGTTTTATAGGAGGTTTATGGATATTAAATGAGCTAACATGACATAGTATAGATGAAAAAAGAGATGATAAAAGTTTCATAACATAAAATAAGTTTTATGAGGATGAAACTTATCTACGTCGTTTCTAACTCTTAAGAGTCTTGAAAATTAAGACATGAAACTCTTACTGAGACCGGTCTCATGGCCTGCTGAGTTATTTATAGGTGGACTGCATGGTGACATGCCAACGTCTGAAATACCCCCTCCGTCTTAGAAAGAATGTAATTCTAGTACAGTATCATGTTTTAGTATTTTAAATTTGACCAATTATAAATAAAAAAGTATCAACGTTTATGATATCAAATAAATACTATTAGATTAAGTACGAAATGTATTTTCCTGATAAATTAATTTAGAGCCATAAATATGATGTTATTTACTAGAAACTTGATCGAACATGAACCACTTTAACTAACATGCAACCCACGGTTACATTTGTAGGGGACACGGTATCCTTGAATCAACATTTTTTTTGTCACTGCAATGTGGCAGCACCCTAAATCGGAGCTAGCTAATGCCTGTTTCTATGGCTGGCCAAACAGCAGCGCTATATATAGGTGGCTAAAAACAGGCCGCATGGTCGTACTGGCGAGGTGGCTGGTGATGTTTGCAACCGTTTCTACTCATCTGTCTCTAGAAATCAACTATTTCTAGGGATGGCTGGCCAGTTGCTTTAGAAATCGATTCGTAGGTACGGTTGGATATATGCAGGGACTGTTGGAAATTGAGCTATCCATACAAATAGTTCTTTAAAATCACAAATCTAAGTCAAAAATAGATCACCGAGACCTTGTACCTCGCTAGTTACTCCTCTACCACTCCACCCCACACTCACTTGTATGCAAATAAGATATTCTTTCTCCTAATATTTTACTAATCCGATTTTGAAATGAGTGTTTGGACTCCTAATCAAATTCAAATGAAAAAGTTGTCAACTACAAATTTGTATGACTTTTTAGTTCTACAACTTTTATGTTGGTATAGTTTTTCCATTTAAGGTCGTTTGAAAATTTTAAATTTCAAATATAAGAAATTCAAATGTAATTTTTCTTTGATAGATGATTTCAAATGAAAAAGTTCTCAACTACAAAGTTGAATAGCTGTTCGAGATCAACACCTTTGTCATTTCTCCATCCGAGATTGTTTGAAAAATTTAAATTTTAAATGTGAGAACTTCAAACATAATTTTTCATAGAGAGATAGATGATTCCAAATAAAAAAGTAGTCAACTACAAAGTTCTATAACTTTTTTAGATCTACAACTTTCGTTTTGGCCGTTTCTCCATCCGAGGTCATTTAAAACTTCGAATTTCAAATGCGAGAACTACAAACATAATTTCCATAGACAGATGATTTCAAATTAAAAAGTTGTCAACTATGAAGTTCTATAACCTTTTGAGATCTAAACTTTCGTTTTGGTCATGTCTCCATCTATGGTCGTTTGAAAAAAATTCAAATTTCAATATTTATTGTTAGGTGCCCATTTCTAGAGGCGGCTATAGATCAGCCGCCTCTAGAAATCAATTTGTAGGGGCAGCTAGATCTAGAGCTGCTCCTATGAGTAGGGTCATTTGTAGAGGCTGCTGAAAATACCAGCCGCCTCTGTAAATCGATTTCTAGAGGCAACTCGTTTTGGAAACCATTTATAGAGGCAGTTTTAGATTGAGCCACCCTACAAAAAAGGAGGCATCTCTACAAATGCTTTCTTCTGAGGTTCAGTTGTTTGTCGGCAACCTACTCCTGTTGAGGTGAGTTCAATCATCATATCACCACTCCTCTGCAAGCCTAGCAAGCCCTCAAGCTCGATCCTCATTGTGGACGCTTGACTATGAACTAGTCAATCAACTTTACACTCCAACAAGTCTCGATTCTACTAGAGTTGCTCTTGACAAATCATCCGTTCGGAGCCCCCACACAATCACCACATGGTGCTCAAATCATCCATTCGGAGCCCCCACACAATCACCACATGGTGCTCAACAGAACTCACTGCATCCAAGTCATTTAGGTGGAAGTAACCACCAGGAATAACAAGAAATCCACAACGACAATGCTTTTGTAGTACCAAAAGATGCTAACTCTCAAAGCATGCCCTAGATCACTCCTAATCTCACCCAAATCCATGTAATCTCAAGTGTTCTTATGTGAGTGGAGTGTGTTCTTGAGTTCTAAGTATGTATGGATATCAGCTAAGGATACCACCAGGGTTAAATTGGCCGACCACACCTGCCAACAAGAAACTAGCTGTTATTTCCCTTTAGTGGGTAGTCTACATACCCACCGGAAAACTTTGGTGGTCATCCGAAAGACCCACTGAAGAAGACCCTACGACTATAAATGGGCAATGACACTATTGTCAAAACAAGCCGTTGGAGGAGCCTATTCTCCGGTACCCCTAATGACCATCACCGGAGAAATCTATTGGCAACTGCGAGCTCTTAGGAAAATATTCAGAGAAGAAAAACTCATGGAGCCTTTGCTCTACTGCTCCCTTAGAGACACCACCGAAGAAATCCGATGGGTCTGGCATAGCCAACGTAGGGATTCATTGGTCACGTACGTTTACATACGTCTACTACAAAGCTAGACCAGGATCATCAAAAAGAGATTTACCATCTACCTAGACTAGGCACAATGCCCGAATACAGTTCAAAGTCTAGGAGCCACCCAAAGAAAGCACTAGACATTTGGTGATTTAAGCAAACATGCAGTGATCGAACTAGAAGGGAAAGATAACTCTAGGTTGGCATGTTCTCACATACTTGATCGATTCCGCCATCACCCACAATTTGAGAGAGTTGTGAGTGATGCAACATCTTTATTTCTTCCTGTCACATATGATGATTTTGTCTCCTTTGATGGTGACCTTCTCTCCATTCTGCACATGGTTACAATGTATACAGATACATACCTATGGGATGGAAAGATTGAAGTTTGATGGTTCAAGAATGACTAGGCACCCTGGCTCTTTGATGATTCTTCTTTTTTTCTGGTGGAAATATACTGGAAGGTCAAACGGTTGGTGTTGTCCTATTTATTCTGCACTCAACAAGACAAGGGTAATCCCATAATAGCTAGTGGTAAATAGATTAGTAGACATCAAGGTCAATATCAAAATCTTTATGCCAATTGCTTTCGTGGCAACGATGCCAGAAATACTTGTTAGTATTTCTTATGCTCATGTAGAATGTTTTCCGCAAGCGCAAAAAATACTGTTGTATCATTTCACCCGGGAGTATTCCAGATTATCGTATTTATCCTTAGGGAAGCAATGGTTAAAGAAGAAGATAGCTACCCAAGATGTTTATACTAACTAGTTACTAAGCCAAAGTGGGGGTAAGTGATATACAATAAAGTAGGGTGACACACAGAAGATCCATGGAAAGGTAAAGTAGAAACATAGCTAAGTAGGAGAACAACGAGTGAGGGAGCAAAAGAATCCTAAGCTACTTCTATTCAACCACAACCTCTTCTCGTTTACCTAGCATGTAACTTACACCTTGCTTCATTCTATATTGCCATAAGAAACCACCTGGCAAAATCCTTTGTGAATACTACGTGTGCGAGTATCTCAAAGAAAATAGGCCATATACCATGAACCCCATCAAAGTAAATAATGATGATATATGATGTTTTATGTGTTTGTTGCAAATGCAAGTAAACGAATATGATGCCTATATTTTTTATGTGCAGATACATCGTTGCCAGCCAACTTGTATGTCTCTCATTGATGGAGACATTACAACCATATGCATTGATATGTGTTGGTTCATCACGCATGAAGTTATTCATTAGAAATATACTTTGATGAAACATGTGAATTAGCAAAACCAGAATACAAATACCTTCATGATTTTGCTAGACTTGGGTTGAGCAGAACTGATTATTAGTTTTCTTCAAGACTTTGATGCAACATACAATATGAGTTTAAACCTTTGATGTATATATGATTTCTTTGATGTACGCATGATTGATGACTATGGTACAATGGAATGTATTGGTGCTTATGGATGCTTGGAGGAAGCTAGGAATCAAAGCCATTGGGGTCAGCTCCACTGATCAACGCACAAAATCTACTTGCAAACAATGAGTGCATGTAGTATTTGCTAAAATTTATAGGGGTTGGCCGACCCCAGCAGGTACATGTAGCTTCTCCCTTGCATGAAAATATAATTGCCTATGTATATTTGTTATGCTTTTATGATTGCCTATGATGAATTTATTTTGAATTTTTAAAAGTATTTTTTACAAGCGGTTTATACTATTTAGCCGTCTCTGAAAATTAACTACGAGAGGCGGCATGTGTTACATAAACCATGTGTGTAAAACATCAGCAGGGGCGGTTGGCCAACAACCAATGTGAATGGATTTACACTAGCGGTTCGCGAGCTGATGTTAGTGGAATGTTACCATTTTTACTAGCCTTTCACTCTGTCTGTTTACAAAACCGTCAATAGAAATCAAAGTGCCGCTAATATAAACATTTTCTATACTAGGGCTGGTTCTTAATTAAATGTCTTATCCGTGTTTTTTTACATCCATGTTTTTTTATCGACACCTGTTAGGGATGGCCTGAACTGCAGGAGTTTCTTTACACAACAGCTCTCGTTCGGTAGTTAGAGCACTAAGCGACGGGCAATGGTGAGACCTCCATTCATGGTCTGTGAGATCAACTTTGACATTCGAGTGACTAGTTGAGAAACCCTAGGTCAACTATGCGTGGTGGCGGCCATACTGCTACAGCCATTGTTTTGACAATAGAATTATGGTGCTGCTGACTTAATGATTTTTAAAAGACTAATAAATATATATGTCCGCGAGTTGTAATGTGACATTAATTTCTTGTGCGTGTTCATATCAAAGATAATGAGCTAGTTATTTTTGTTGTATTTAATCAGTCTTAGCTCAACCTTAAATAAGATAAATTTCATGGCCCATAATATACAATAGTGCAATAAAGGATTAACCTCGTATAGGAATTTGATAGAAGATTGACTCAATTTAAATCAATGGCTATTGTGTGTGCATATGTTGTGAGTTTAAAGGTGGAAATAAACACGCCCGCACAACATGAACAGGTTTGGGCGGTAAGGCCATGACATAAGTGGTGCGCCACCAATGAATATTTTATAGCTCAAAACTCAAAACAAGAAGGGAGAGAGTAGTGAGACACGGTCCACTGAGAGATGGAAGAGGAGCAAGTGGCGGATGGACGGACACAGGAGAGAGTCATAGACGAAAGGAAGGAAATTACCTCTTCTAATATTTAACTAGATAAATTAAAATACCAGTGCATTGCAGCGGAAATACAATTAATTGCGCAATGATGGTGCGAATAATAACGAGCTAGCTTGGATTTAATTGGAATTGCCCCAACCTTAAATCAAATAAATTTAAAGGCTCATAATAAATGCTAGTGCAGCAAAGAATGAATCTCATATAGGAAAAAAACAATAGATTGACTTGACTTAAATAGCTAGGTATTGTGTACACCTACTGTGAGTTTAAGAAAGGTGAAAGGTGAGCTACACGGTGCGACGTGTGCATGGTCTCAATGGCCAGTCCATGATATAAGTGGTGCAGCGACAATAGACTTTGTAGGATGAGAGTGAGGGACAGACGGGCAGCTCCAAACTAAAAGCAAGAAGAATAAACGTGTTGGATCATAGATCGGGAGATAGAACAAGAGCAACTGAGCAAGGAATGAATGGACTCTGAAAGAATCAGAGACGGAAGAAAAAAAATTGATGGAGGATGTGTCAGTCATGTATGGGTAGAGAAGACATAGTTTTACAAAGATGTAAAAGAGGGGGGGGAGTGGGAGGCGCGGGTGCACACGCTATAAACAGGACTGCAGCACAGGCAAAACGCAGGCCAAAATAATAAAAAAATGATTTCTCTTAACGTTGAGCCTCCCTGCTCATAGTTCTGTGTTTCATTTTGATCCGTTCAAATCCACAGCGCTCCCGGCCGTGTCTGCATTCTGCAGGGATCTTTTTCAAAGTTCAAATACCGTAATCTTAGTTTTACCAAGGAAACTCATTTCTTACCCCCCGCAAGTTGGATCAGAGATGTCAATGCAATTGACAAACAGCTTGTTTCGAGTTTCTGGGATAGTACGAGTGTCTAGCCTTGAGCCAAGCTAATGAAGTCTCTCTGAACCTGAATGTATGTTTCTGGATACTTTTTGACGAGTGGAGCACAGCAGGGTACTAACGAGTCGAACGTATGCCATGATCTTCCTGACCCTGTTTTCAACAAGAAGTGTTAGTGGCGGCGGAAGCAACGGTTGGTTTTACGTTGAGAAATTCAGAGCTTTAGCCGTCGTCCATGACATTGCACCAGCAACCACATGCACCTTGACGAAGAGAAAGGGAAAGGTACAATGAGGTGATGGGAATAACAATTCATATCTCGTCAGAATAACAAGCAGATCTTGATAGGGACAGAACAACAAGATTGATACCTATAGAACTCGCTGGTGGAGGAAGCCGTAATCAGATCGAGACCTGGAGGGTGGAACGAAGCAGACCATAGCGGAGGGCGGCGCGGCCTCCGGTTGCGCAACGCGCTGCCTTCCAGGATCGAGGGCGGCGGCGGAGGGGTCAGAGGCGGACACGAATGAGTCGGCAAGGGCGGCGGCGAGGACAAAGGAGGCAACGAGGGTGACAGCAGCAGGACATGAGCAGGAGCAGGCCCGGCGGCCAAGGGCATCGCACCACCAACCACATGCATCTTATTGACGAAGAGAAAGGAAAGGTACAATGAGGTGTCCGGCAGGACTAATCAGTCAGTCTCTTGTATTCTTATTCGTACGTGTGGTGCAACCTGAGAACTCAACTGAGCCATGAACTCCATCTACACTCCAGTTATTGGCTTGCACCTTCTTTAATCAGCGTATGATGTGTGGACACGAGGTCCTGTCCTGCTGTGTCCGTGTGTCTGTGTTCAGGTCAATCTCGACGGGAGTTTTATAGGAGGTTTATGGATATTAAATGAGCTAACATGACATAGTATAGATGAAAAAAGAGATGATAAAAGTTTCATAACATAAAATAAGTTTTATAAGGATGAAACTTATCTATGCCGTTTCCAACTCTTAAGAGTCTTGAAAATTAAGACATGAAACTCTTACTAAGACCGGTCTTATAGCCTGCTGAATTATTTATAGGTGGACTGCATGGCGACATTGCCAACATCTCAAATACTACTCTCTCCGTTCCAGAAAGGATGTAATTCTAGCATAGTATCATGTTTCAGTATCTTAAGTTTAATTAATTATAGATAAAAAAGTATCAATATTTATCATATCAACTAAATACTATTAGATTAAGTATGAAATGTATTTTCATAATAAATTAATTTAGAGCCATAAATATGAATGTTATTCACTAGAAACTTGATCAAACATGAACCACTTTAGTTAACACGTAACTCATAATTACATGTTTTTTTTGGGACACGGTATCCTTGAATCAACATTTTTTTTTGTCACTGCAATGTGCCAGCACTCTAAATCGGAGCTAGCTAATGCCTGTTTTTATAGGTGGCCAAACAGCAGCGCTATATATAGGTGGCTAAAAAACGGGCAGCATGGTCCTACAGGGCGAGACGGCTGGTGATGTTTGCAAGTATCCCTACTCATCCGTCTCTAGAAATCAACTATCTTTAGGGGTGGCTGGCCAGCTGTTCCTAGAAATTGATTTGTAGAGACGGTTGGAAAATAAGCCGTCCCTACAAATCTTTTTTTTTTAGAAAACACAAATATGGGTCAAAAAAATAGATCAGACCCGAGACCTTGTACCTCGTTGTTACTCCTTTGCCACTCCACCCCCCACTCACTTGTGTGCCAATGAGATATTATTTCTCCTCATATTATATATACTAAACCGATTTTGAAATGAGTGTTTGAAATCCTAATAAAATTCAAATGAAAAAGTTGTCAACTACAAATTTGTATGCCTTTTCGAGATCTACAACTTTTATGTTGGTAGTTTCTCCATCTGAGGTCATTGAAAAATTTAAATTTCAAATGTAAGAAATTCAAACTTAATTTTTCTTTGACAGACGATTTCAAATAAAAAAGTTCTCAACTACAAGTTGTATAAATATTCGAGATCTACACCTTTTGTTTTTGTTGTTTCTCAATCCAATATTATTTGAAAATTTCAAATTTCAAATGTGAGAACTTCAAACGTAATTTTCCATAGATATATAGATGATTCCAAATAAAAAAATTATTAACTACAAAGTTCTATAACATTTTCAAATCTACGACTTTTATTTTGGTTGTTTCTCCATCCGAGGTCATTTGAAAACTTTGAATTTCAAATATGAGAACTTCAAACATAATTTTCATGGATATATGATTCCAAATAAAAATATTGTCAACTATGAAGTTCTATAACTTTTCGAGATCTACAACTTTCATTTTGGTCATGTTTCCATCCATGGTTGTTTGAAAAATTCAAATTTTAATATGTAATTTTATTGTTCGGTGCCCATTTTTAGAGACGGTTATAGATCCAGCCACATCTAGAAATCAATTTGTAGGGGCTGCTAGATCTAGAGCCGCACTTACAAGTAGGGCCATTTGTAGAGGCGGCTAAAAATACTAGCCGACCCTACAAATCGATTTCTAGAGGCAGCTCATTTTGAAAACCATTTTAGTGGCAGTTTTAGATTGAGTCGCCCCTACAAATAAGGAGGCATGTCTACAAATGCTTTCTCCAGTAGTGTTATGTGTGGGCATCAAACCCATTATCGCTTACATCATACACGGCGTGCCCGCGCGGCATGCCGGTGTCCCAACCTCTCAAGATTTGCACCCTCCGCATCCCTAGCCAACCATTAAGGAGAAGGGACGGAGGGGAGCGGTAGAGGAGTTGAGGGTGGGGAGGACACGACATGCTTGTCCTCATCGGTGGCAGAATTATGGGGTGGATTCGAGGGGGGAGCGGGGGCGCCAGTCCTGGAGGAGTAAAGAGACGGGAATGACGCTCCGGCCACTAGACATATGAAGGTGGAGGAGATTAGTGGATGAGAGGGAAGGAAAAGCGGGAGGAGAAAGGTAGCCAAGCGTGGAGGTGTAAGTCACTAGGGCTTAGAGGGTCGTTGGCAAGGATGTGTTTTGTTCATGGAAGAATGACCTTAGCTATCGGAGTATCGGATGAAAATAGACGCTCAATGTCACTCACAGTTATGCGTGCACTTAACGGGCTAACACTTGAATGCATCATACCCACACCAGCTGTCCAAGCACGACACTGGCTATCGGAGCGTGCTGGCTAAGGCACACGGCTACCATCGGGTCGGTCCATGCTATTGCTAATGGCGTCCTTATATGGGCGGTGGCCCATGCCGTCCATTTGTCTTGATCCATCTGTCTATTTATACGTTCCTTTGAATAAGATTTGCTAAAATGTTTTTGGTTGGCTTTGATAAATGTAATAGCATTACTTGTCAGCTAAAGTGTTCAACAAAAAACACTACTACAGAATCAATTTTTAGATGTGCTATTATTTTTTTAGAGGTGGCTCTATATAAAACCACCTCTACGGAGGCCCTAGGAACCGAGACTCCTCTAGAAAAAAGACTATTTCATATACGGCTAGAATTCCCAGTTGTCTCAGAAATGGAGCTATATTTAGAAGCGGCACCTGCCTCTGTAAATAAAGCACCCCCTTTCTCCTTGTCAGGACCCTAAACCCTACCCTAAATTAGAACTGTAGCTTGAAGGAATATTGCTTTTGGTTTTCTTGAAAGAGGTTACTTCAGAAGATATAAGCTGCAAAATATAGCCGCCTCTAAAAAAATAGTTCATATATAAAAAAAATATGAATAGAGGCCGTGTTCACTTCCCCCTCCCAACCCAAAATATTTCCTCTTACACACATCACATCAAATCTTTCGACGCATGCATGGAGCATTAAACGTAGGTAAAAAAGATAACTAATTGCATAGTTTGTCTGTAAAGTTCGAAACGAATCTTTTAAGTCTAATTAATCCATAGTTGGACAAATTTTACCAAATAACAACGAAAAGTGCTACAGTAACTTTTCAGCTAGAGACCGGTGGTGCAGCCATCTCTGAAAGGACATGCCTTTTCCAATATGCCCATTCAGAACGTGCAAGCATGCGTACAGGTCAAAACGTACTTGCGCATACTGTATTCCCCATCTGCGTTGCAACGTTGGGTCTCTCTCCACAGACACCGCTGACCTCTTAACCGATCGTCAGGCTGTACGACAGTACGAGTGGCTATGGCTAACTGGTAACTGCTCATGGTGTGTGTATATATATATATATATATATATATATATATATATATATATATATATATATATATATATTATCAAGACACTCAAAAGAGTGTCTCATATCTGATATATACATCGAGGAAAATAAAGTCCGGTACAAAAGATAGTTAATAGAACATTAAACGGCCTCAAAAAAGTAAAAGTACATTAAAAAACAAATCGGCCGTCTTCTTCCTTTGATCGTCCACTGCTTGCTGGAGCTTAAATATCGCACTGAATAGACAATAACGAAAAGGAACACCTGCAAACATCCACGCCAAACATGGCTTTAAAGACCACAAAAGTCACTCGCTGCTGATAAGGAGATCTAGTACCCACTAAAAGAATATCGGCTAGAGGAACCCTCCAAGTGATACAGGCTTGCAATTCTTCACCATCGTTATCGAAAGTCAGCCAACTGCTTCCCAAGATAAACACAATAACTGCCAAGATCTGAAGAGGACCAACAGATCTGACAAATTATGCTCTCGCTGGCCCTTTGGCGATGCCATATCGAACGTCGTAGAGGTAGGGAGAGGCCGGAGAGACCTTATTCCAATACACCATCATCGCCACCACCTCGTCGATGGCACCAGAAACAGAAACCTACGAGAAACAGATAACAAATCTAGATCTGGGTTGGGTTCCCACTCCTCTACCACCGGCGAGATCACCAAGATGGAAGAGAGAGGAGGGGGACCCAAGCGGTGGCGCTAGAGGCCGTGGCGAGATGATGCCCAGGAAGGAGCAGTTTTCGCGTGCTCTACTGTCCATGGTATTTATTTGTCCGTATAATCGTGTGTGATATCTTTTATACGGGAAAAACATGCTTACATTACCTCGCCATGTGTCCAATGGTGGTACCACTCCGACTATAAAAAACGATTTTTTAGACACTCTATTTTGTTTTCTCGTCACCTTTAAAGGGTAAGGTTTAGGGTTTCAGACTCAAATGTTTGTTACAAGCACTTAAATTTTAAAATTTTAAATTTCAAATTTTCAAACAACCTCAAATATTGACATGGTTTATACTAAAGTTCTACTTACACGATTTATAACTTTATAGTTGATTTTTTTTATTCGAGATAGTTTAGAGCCAAATATTTGCTTTAAGTTCGTAAAGTCTTAAATTCATATTTTTTAAATCGGATGTTAGAGAGTCTAGAGCCCAAATTTTTTTTAAGGTTTTAAAGTTTTAAATTCAATTTTTAAATCAAATATTGACATGTTTTATACTAAAATTATAAATATGGACATGATCTACAATTCATAATTGACAACTTTTTTATTTGATATTTCTATAGGCTCAAATATTCATTGCAAGCTCAAAGATCTATTTGAAAATGATTTTTTATCTTTTTTATTTCTAGAGACGGTCCTTTAAGTTGCCACCTCCGCAAATAATTTTCAGTAGTGGGCAACATTTCCACCGAAGCTACTAAAAGAAAGGTTCTCCTATTCCAATTAGTAACAAGCATATAGCAGGATGGTAATAAGGACAGCTCGTGCATGTAACGATCATGTGCTCATATGTATGATCAAGTATGTTTTGGTGATTTAGTCATTCATATGACAACCTAAGGGCATATACAATGCTCGTCGTTTCCGATCGCTATCTTGGTAATTTTACAAAAATCCGCTCTGTCCGGCTCAGAGACGGTCTCCCCGTCGCCTCGCGAGGTGATGCCAAAGACTCGTGCTCCAAGACCCAATCAACGGGAAGAGGTAGTTGTACGACCTATTAAGAAATTGTTTTCTCTTTTTTTCCGTAAGCGCCACTAACATTTCTAGCCCATCCCCATAAGTACTGGCGAAGACGTCTAATTTTAGTATGCCATCGTTCGGAGTGTATCCTTCGTGTAATCCGGCCGGTCCATATATCCTTAACAAGTAAATAAACATTCCCTCAATAGCTAGCCCAACTCAAATTTAAAGTTGGGAGGAGAGCCAGCCACTGATGGACCTCCAATGTTTACAGGAGCGGTAATGCTCTGTTTAGGGTGTTTGGACACCCCGTTCCCATCGGACCGTTCCCATCACACGCATCTAACCACCCACACAGACAAAAGCTCCACTCGCCTCGCTCCCTGCAAGCGCCGCTCGCTCCTGCCCGCATCGTGCGCCCTCACCGGCGCATATTCACCCCGCACCGCTGTAGTGGATCGACGGCGCCGATGCGCAGGGCCACGCCATTGTCTTCGTCGTCAAGCTCTTCGCCCACGTTAGCCCTGTCTCTCCTCACCGTTGTCCCTGAGCCACAGTGCCCAGGTAGGCCTGTCGGTTGACTCCACCGCGGCGGGGCGCCTCCACCTCGTCAGTTCGCCACGCCATATTGCGCTCAAAAAATGCGTGTTGCAAACAAATGTTTCAGAGGTATGTTGCAAGTGTTTCACACGGATGTTGCAAAAGGAGATCAGGATGTTGCATACGTTGCAATGGTTTGTACAGTATGTTGCAAGCGTCTGTTCCCAATGTTTTTAAATGTTTTTCATGTGTTTTTGCAAGTGTTCCAAACACATATTTCAAGTGTTTCATCTGTCTTCTTTTGTATGTTGTAAGTATTGCATCTGGATATTTTAAAAGTAGATCGGGTGTTGCATCTACCTCCCGACCTTTTGCTGTCTCGCCTTGGTGCCTCCTCACCTTCTGCTGCCTTGCATTCTTCTCAAACTGTGGAGAGAGCGCAGCGGGGGCCGGCGGAGGGGGCGTGCCTGGGGATGGCGGCGCGGACGACAGACATGCTCTCCCCCTTCTGTTACGCGTGCAGGTAGCGCTTCGGTTCACTTTTTTCGGTTATACGCGAGGATGCTAAGATGGGATGCTCCCATTGTGGGACACCTCCGGGTACCCCGTAAGGAAGGGAGAAGATCTAGTCCGACTAGGAATTCTCCACATATAATCCTAGTAACATTGCTATTCGGTAATCCTACTAAGACTCTTACATTGTAACTGACTAGGAGACCTCCCTCATAGGCTATATAAAGGAGGGCAGGGCTCCCTAGATCAGCACCTCTCCTCAAAGGAACAGACCTCATGGTCTAGACCTCATGGGCGCAATATATTTTTCACCTAGACTGGACATAGGGACGTTATTCCGGCGGACTGAACCAGTATAAATCATTGTCTCTACATTCATCTTCGGCTCCTGGATCTGTGAGGCAGACAGCACCAGCAAGCTCCAAAGTCGCCTCATGGAGATCTTGGCACCTCAGTCTTCACCAGACATCTCGACGACCAGGCTGGATCAACTCGCCGAGTAGTTTTCGCACCTCTCGATCTCTGATTCAACTCGGACAAGGGAGGTCATCACCAATTAGGACTCCCACTCGAACATGTCCAGGTTGGAGATCCCATCAGAAGTCTAAGATGGAGACCTAGTTCGGTTTCCACTCGCACTCAATAATTCAGTTTCAATCTATCAAGATACGATCAGCTACATCATGCAGTCTGAATAAGAGATCCCTCTGACAGGTGCCCAGAAGGGCCTGGTCCTGTCCATCACACCCGAAGGAGGCATCATCCATTGGTCGGGTGCTCGTCCTGGCACCTCTTCAATAGATTCATCTCGTTTAGTCGGTATGGTGGAACTCTTGCCTTATCAAGACGGTAGAACCCTTCCAGCCGACAACAGCGATAACGGCTCTACAGAGATCATGGACAGCGTGATGACTGCACAATCTAGAACTCACTAGACCACGAGGCACTCTAGAGAAGTCTTTACGGCCACCACAGATCCCTATGCCTAATCCCCTAGATATTCAGGATGGGGAAGAGACCGAGTCCAACATCTCCCCGGATGCTCCGACACCCATTGATGAGCCTAGGGCTGGAAACTGGTCTATGATTCGGTTGACTGAGACTGGGAGCTGTGTATGGACGCGTTGCTGACGCCGGACGTCCGGGCACTAGTGCCTCCAAATAGAGAGGGGTGTGACCAGAGAGATTCCTCTAGTTAGGGCCTACCTTCATGCGAGTGAATTAAGTCCCACTTAATGCAGACTAAAATCCTATCAAGGTTTTCAAAAGTTTGTACTTATCGATTATTAGCCCATGTGGATTGCCTTCTAGGTAAGTTCAGTTCTCTAAGGTTAAAAGCATCAATAATAGCATTAAATAAAAAAGGTCATTCATCATTGTAGTTTGAATTTTCTTTTCATGCGACCATCTTATGGTATTAAAGTCACCACCTATTAAAATTGGTAGAGTCTTTACTATATTATTGGAAAGGCTCATACTACTACACAACTGACCTTTCGTCGATCGCCCAAAATACCTTTAGTCTCGGCGATTTTGGCGCCCGGGACTAAATAGAGCTTTAGTCCCGGTTTGTGTTACCAACCGGGACTAAAGGTCCCTCGCCAACGGCTCTGTTGTCAAGCGCTGTCGGGAGGGACCTTTAGTCCCGGTTGGTAACACCAACCGGGACTAAAGCCCCACCTTTAGTCCCGGTTGGTGCCACCGACCGGGACTAAAAATTTTACCCCGGTCCGTGGCACCGACTGGGACTATAGTAAGGGATTTAGTCCCGGTTGGTAACACCAACCGAGATTAAAACCTCTCCCTATAAATTGAACCTCCCTCTCCTTCCTCTCTGCCCGAGCCCGAGCTCCTTGTTCATGTTCTTGTTGCTTGTTCTTCCATTGTTCTTGCTCGTTCTTGCTCTCATCTCCGGCGATCAATCCACTTCAACGCTTCTACGCCGTCGTCAATTTATTTGAAAGGTTGCTAGCTTCATCCTCCTATATTTTAGCAGTACCATATGTAAATCCATGTTGTATATAGCTATTTTATTTCATGTTGCTAGCTTCAATCAATTTTCATGTTTGAATTTTTATGAATGATGCTAATTATAGTACCTAGAAAGTAGTATACACAGATAATGTTTAGTTCTATTATAGACTTTTTAAGATACTTTTTACTTTAATTTATTCATGTTCCCATTTTAAAATATTAAATAATGTTGATTCTTTGTAATTTTGAAACAAATTAATTTTAACTTTAAAAAATTTTCAAATTAATTTTATTTAGAGATAAAATTACATCTTTTAATAAAAAATGCAAATTCCATGATTTTGCAATGTTTTTATTAACATCCAGAAATTAATTTTATGAAATGATGAACCACTTATAAAATTTTAAACTCAATTAGACAAGGTTGTGCCATGCTCTTTTCTCATGTTGGGCTTTTAATTATGTGATGTCATATAATGCAAATAATGACACGCCATTGGATGTACAATGCCGATCGCCGCTCCAACGAGTTCATTGAGGGCGTGCGAGAATTCTACAGAGTGGCCGAGGAAAACAAGCGGGATGGTTTTATATGCTGCCCATATGCCGTGTGTATAAATTTAAAAGAATTTTGTAGCTCAAGAGATATTCACTTGCACTTGTTCAAGTCGGGTTTCATGCCAAACTATATTTGTTGGACCAAGCACGGAGAGACCGGGGTTATGATGGAAGAAGGTGAAGAAGAACAAGCGGACCCTGATGATGTTTTTGCTCAATACTGTGACTTCGCGATGGAGGAAGGTGAAGAAGAGATGGATGGAGAAAACAGTATTGCTGAAGATGACGATGCTCTTGGTGATGTCATTCGTGACGCATAGAGAGATTGCGAAAGTGAAAAGGAGAAGGCTAAGTTTGACCAAATGCTAGAGGATCACAAGAAGTTACTCTACCCGTCGGCCGAAAATAGGCAGAAAAAGCTAGGCACGACACTGGAGTTATTACAGTGAAAGGCAAAGAATAGTATATCTAACAAGGCATTTGAAAAATTACTGAAGATCCAAAAATAGATGCTTCTGAAGCCTAATGAATTGCCCACCACTACATACAAAGCAAAAAAAGATCGTCTGTCCTTTAGGATTACAAATCGAGAAGATACATGCATGTCCTAATGACTGCATCCTGTACCGTGGCGAGCACGAGAATTTAGATGAATGCCCTGTTTGCCATGCGTCACGGTACAAGATCTTGCGAGATGACCCTAGTGATGTTGAGGAAGAAGAACGTCTGAAGAAGAGAATCCCTGCTAAGATTATGTGGTATGCTCCAATAATACCACGCCTAAATTGACTGTTCAGAAACAAGGACCACGCAAAGTTGTTGCGATGGCACAAAGAAGACCGTAAGGTGGACAACATGTTGAGACACCCTGCAGATGGGTCCTAGTGGAGAGAAATAGATAGAGAATTCCCAGACTTTGTAGACGATGCAAGAAACCTAAGGTTCGCATTGAGTACGGATGGATTTAATCCTTTTGGAGACCAGAGCTCTAGTCATAGCACTTGGCCCATTACTCTATGTATCTACAACCTTCCTCCATGGTCATGCATGAAGCGAAAGTTCATTATGATGCCGGTGCTCATCCAAGGCCCGAAACAACCTAGCAACGACATCGATGTCTACCTGAGGCCATTAGTT
This sequence comes from Saccharum hybrid cultivar R570, assembly GCA_038087645.1. Lineage (NCBI taxonomy): Eukaryota > Viridiplantae > Streptophyta > Magnoliopsida > Poales > Poaceae > Saccharum > Saccharum hybrid cultivar. Next base: position 2,321,885 of record JAQSUU010000542.1, read on the forward strand.
GAGGAACTCCTGCTTCTATGGAGCAAACCAGGTGTGCATGTGTGGGATGAGTACAAACAAGAAGAATTCAACCTGCGAGCATTGTTGTTCGTGACAATCAATCATTGGCCAGCTCTAAGTAATCTTTCAGGACAGACAAACAAGGGATATAATGCATGCACCCATTGTTTTGGTGACCTTGAGGCTGTCTATTTGAAAAAATGTCAAAAGGTCGTGTACCTTGGCTATCATCGATTTCTTGCTAAGAACCATCAGTTGAGAAAGAAAGGCAAATATTTTAAAGGTACGGCAGAACACCGGTCCAAGCCCAGCAACAGAGATGGGGAGGAGGTATTCAAGATGGTCAAGAATTTAAAAGTAGTGTTTGGAAAGGGACAATACAGTGAACATGTTCCAAAAGACGCTTCGGGGGGCGCCCCAATGTGGAAAAAGAAGTCAATATTTTGGGAGCTACCATATTGGAAAGACCTTGAGGTTCGCCACTCGATCGACGTGATGCACCTGACAAATAATCTTTGTGTTAATCTTCTAGGATTTATGGGTGTATTTGTAAAGCCTAAGGATACCCTTGAGGCACGAGAGGACATGCAGCGCATGAAAGAACGAGACAACCTGCATCCAGAGAAGACAAATGATGGACGCCATTACTTAAGACCTGTTAGCTACACTCTTAGCAATGAAGAGAAGGAAAGCATGTTTGAGTGCCTAAGCAGCATCAAGGTCTCATCTGGGTTCTCCTCCAATATAAAGCGCATAATAAATGTGCCGGAGAAAAAATTTGTAAACTTAAAATCGCACGACCGCCACGTGATTATGACGCAAATGATTCCGGTTGCCTTAAGAGGAATTCTACCTCCACATGTACGTCTGGCCACCTTGAAGCTGTGTGCATTCCTCAATGCAATTTCTCAGAAGGCAATCAATCCTTTGGATCTAGCTATTCTACAGAATGATGTGGTTTAATGTCTTGTCAGCTTTGAGTTGGTGTTCCCTCCATTCTACTTTGATATCATGACACATCTCTTAGTTCATCTGGTGAAAGAAATTAATATTCTAGGTCATGTGTTCCTACACAACATGTTTCCCTTAGAGAGATTTATGGGTGTACTGAAAAATATGTTCACCAGCGGGGTTAGCCAGAAGGAAGCATCGCCAAGGGATACGGGACAGAGGAGGTCATTGAGTTCAGTGTGGACTTCATTCCTGACCTTGACCCGATTGGTCTTCCTGAATCACGGTATGAGGGGAGACTTGGTGGAAAGGGTACACTAAGAAAGAAAACATATATCAGCCATGGTGATGATTCTTTCAATAAAGCGCACTACACAGTTCTTCGAAACTCCACTGTGGTGGAACCGTATATTGAGAAACACATGGATTTTGTACGATCTGAGAATCCTGGGAGGAATGAGGCTTGGATTACGCATCATCACATGGAAACATTCGGTGATTGGTTGCGAAAAAAATGTCAGGGTGATAAAACTATTGGAGATGAACTGTATTTATTGGCTAGACAACCATCGTGGCACGTCCTCACGTACAAAGGGTACGAGATAAATGGAAATACATTTTACACCATATCCCAAGATAAAATGAGTACCAACCAAAACAGTAGTGTCCACGTGGATGCCATGGAACCGAATGGGAACATACACACATATTATGGTCACATAGAGGAGATTTGGAAACTAGACTATGCACATAATTTTAAAGTCCCTCTATTCCGATGCCAATGGGTGAAGATGACCGGAGGAGGGGTATCAGTCGATAAGGAGTACGGAATAACAATAGTGGACCTCAATAATACTGGGTATAGAAATGATCCATTCGTCCTTGCTGCTGATGTGAATCAGGTGTTCTATGTGAAAGACATGTCTACAAAACCTAAGAGAGGGAAACACGATGATAAATCAACCAACGAGCCAAAACGCCACATAGTTCTTACAGGAAAAAAAAACATTGTGGCAATTGAAGACAAGTCAGACATATGAGAGGATTATGAAAAGGATGAACGGATCCCACCCTTTTGTGTCGCCAAAGACCTAAGCATCCTGCTCGCTGGTGAGGACACTCCATGGTTATGGAATGATCATAACCAAGGGCATTACGTCAAGAAGTTTACCATTGTACCCACTTGATATAGCTAGTGATAACAAATTAATAATGTGTATTTGACATCTTGTGTAATATAATTATAACTTTATGTGTTGAAAATTCAAATTTGAGTGGTTCAAACTTTTAGTACTCATCAAATCTTGTGTAATATAATACCAAGTTGTTAGAGCTCACCAAGATACAAACTTTTTATATAGACCATTTTTATATTTGAGAAAGTTTAAGCAAACAATACTCACCAATTCTTGAATCTCACACAAACTATATGAAACTATATGTGGCAATTGTGGATTTTCAACTACACTTTGCCAACACTTTGTCAAATGCAAAAATAGTCTATATATGAAATGTATATCTTGATTAGTGGAACAATATTTGTATTCATGACTTTTCCAGTTGAGACCACCTAGGGTTCCAAAAACTGGCGTTTGGCTATGAATTCTTTTAAAATTCAAAATTGAGTGGTTCAAACTTTTGCAAATGAAAAGTTGACTATTAGACCAAATGTAGGTCTTGATGAGTGGAACAAACTATGTATTCATGAGTTTTCCATTTGAGGCCATCCAGGGTTTGGTCAAATTGTGTGTTTCTAAAAACCAATGTTTTGACTTTGGTCAAACTTGGTCAAATGACCCATTTGAGGACTTCAAATGAAAAACTTTTGAATACCAAGTTGTTAGAGCTCATCAAGATCTATATTTGATACATGGACCATATTTTCATCTAGATAAATTTTATCAAGTCTCAGGCACATGTTTTCAAAATCATAGACGGGTTTTGGTCAAACTTGGTCAAATGACAGACGAAATGACTTGAAATAAAAATATTTTGAATACCAAGTTGTTAGAGCTCATCAAGATCCAAACTTTTTATATAGACTATTTTTTCTATTTGAAAAAGTTTAAGTAAACAATACTCACCAAATCTTGAATCTCACATAAACTATATGAAACTATACGTGGAAATTGTGGATTTTCAACTACACTTTGCCAACACTTTGTCAAATGTAAAAATGGTCTATATATAAAATGTAGATCTTGATTAGTGGAACAATATTGGTATACATGACTTTTCCAGTCGAGACCACCCAGGGTTCCGAAAACCGGCGTTTGGCTATGAATTCTTTCAAAATTCAAAATTGAATGATTCAAACTTTTACAAATGAAAAGTTAACCATTAGACCAAATATAGGTCTTGATGAGTGGAACAAACTTTGTATTCATGAGTTTTCCATTTAGGCCATCCAAGGTTTCAAACTCCGATGTGCAGCTCTGAAAATTTTAAAATTTAAAATTTAGACAATTAATATCGTGCATTTGTATAATTATTATTGAAGAAACAAAAGTTTAATGTCCAAACGACCCAAAAACAAAGATTCTGTCAAAAGCCAATATTTTTTTATATTTTAATTGTCCATTACATTTTTGCATTAACATAATATTCATTATAAATAATATTTTTGTTGAATAATATAAAATATTTGAGAATAAATTGTGTTTAGAATTTTTGTAATGCACAATATATCCAAACAAAATTAATGTGTATTTTTTGAAAAATTTATGACAAATATTAAATTCACTGTGTATTTTAGAAGAAGAAAGAAAAAAGTGAAAAACCAAATTCTGACGCCTAAACGGGCGCCAGAATTTGATAAAAGCCTTTAGTCCCGGGCCTAGCCACAGCCCGGGACTAAATACCTTTTGGTCCCGGTTACAGCCACGAACCAGGACTAGAGGTTAGACCTTTAGTCCCGGTTCCAGCCACGAACCGGGACTAAAAGGTCTTTAGTCCCGGGCCGTGGCCAGGTCCGGGACTAAAGGTGCCCTCCGCTATAAAAGGCTGCGCCTCTTCTTCCTCATCATCCCGATCTCGCCGCCGCTCCAAAAAACCCTAACACCCGTGCAGTGCTCGCATCGTCGCCGCCGTCATCTTCGCGCTTCGTCGTCGACTGCCATCGCGGAGCACCGCCGCGCCGTCATTGCCTCTTCTTCGCGCCGCCGTACGTCACGCCGCGCTCTCCCCAACACTCTCCGGTGTCCGCCCTCGCGTGCGCGCGCGGTCGCCAGCCGGCGCGGCCTACCTCCTCCTCCTCCGGCCCCGCCTCCTCCTCCTCTCGACCCCGCGGGTGCTCCCGACCCCCGGCGCCGCCGTTTCCCGGCCACCGGCGCGCCTCCGGCCGCCGCGCCGGCCGCGCGTGCGGCTAGCTTCCTCGTTGATCCCGTGGCCGCCGGCAGCGCGCGTGCCCCGGCCCGCCCCCCGGCATGACTCGGTGCTGCCACCGCGCGCGCCCCGCCCCGTCCCTCGGCCGGCGGCTAGGCAGCCGCGCCACCGGCGCGTGGTGGCGGCGTGCGCGCACGCCGGCCCGGCCCCCCACGCGTTGCCCCTTTTCCCCTTAGGGAAACCGAGAAAGAAAGAAGAGAAAGAAAAAAATGAAAAATTAGATACAAATGAAATATAAAAATGTAATGAAATATAAATGAAATTAACTAATAAAAAATGTGTATATATATATGTTAATTAATATATGTATAATTGATGCATACTAACACACAAATAATATTTTATTAGTATATAATTGATGTAAAAAAAAGGATAAAAACTTGAAAATGTGTATATATATTATAATTGTAATATTCTAAATGTGTATATATATTATAAATGTGTATATATATTCCATTAGTATATAATTGATGTAATAATTATTTGTGTGTACCGTACCGAGCACCGTACCACCGCCGCAGTACGTCCTCGCCGCCGTCGTCTCGAGCGTGCCGCTACCTCCCTCCTCATCTTCTCCGGCCCCAACGCACCAGGCGCCCCCACTGCTCCTGCGCTAGCCCACCACGGCGCCCCCACTCCTCCGGCCCCCGCTATAAATATAGACACACACACATTAACACACTTAACACACACACTTATAATGTGATATAATATTTCATATGTATTAACACACACTCTTATAATACATTTGTTCCCTCTTTCTTCCTCCTTCTAGATCGACGTCTCTCTGCCACCGTCACCGAAGTCCCTGTCGTCTCCGCACCGACCGCCGTCTCTCCGCCGTCGTCTCTCCGCCGTCTCACCGACTTTAAAATACAGGTATATCTAGAGATGGATCTATTTATCTAGCTAGAATGCATATATTATTTAAATTAGTGCTATAATTAGTGGTATAATTAGTGGAATAAATTAGTGGTATATTTATGGTATATTTGTTAGCAAATGATATTCATAATCAAATGATATACCCTAAACCCTAAACCCTAAGAGATATTGCAGATATGGCCAACCCGAGAGAAGACGAAGAAATATTGTTGAACATGATCCGCGGTAGCGCTGAAGAAGTTCGTTATGACGATCGCGAAGGCAATGAGAACCCTGAGGGCATCGATGACGGTTCTCAGTATTTGGTCGACCCGAATGACCAAGATAATGTTGGCCAGGTCTGTAATATATGTAGCCTCCTATGTTTATATACATGAAATTCAAAAAATTTCCATTATTAATTGTCTTGTTTTTGCCTACATAGTCATCTGTCTCGACGACAACCACGGGGACTAGCAGAAATGTACGAGGCCCGAAGAAGCTGATGGAGGGCCGGTTGGTTATCACGGATTTCGATGAGAGAACATGCCAGCCACGTGGACCCCATGTAAGGGCCTTTGTCAACCACTTAGGGTACCTTGCCTGGGATGGGATCCTGATCAATGTCCGTGAATGGAAGAAAAATAAGCAACATCCAGAAATCAGTTATGTCTCCGACCGTGACAAGGAACTAGTCTGGGGTGATGTGTTGCAACATTTCACGCTAGACACAAACGATGAACAGTTGAAGGAAAGAGTTTAGGATTGGTCTGTGAAGAAGATGGCCACACAATTCTAGTGCTTTAAGAAGAATCTATATAGCGACTATATCAAGAAGAACAAGACTCCAGATTTCAACTATAAGCAATTTGTCAAGTTGTGGCTGTTTTGGGATGAGTTTGTATAGTTTAAGACATCGGAAGAGGGTCAGCAACGGGCGAGAAGGAACCAAGAGAATGCCCAATACAAGACCTACCACCATACGATGGGATCAGGTGGCTATCCTACTGCCATTTCTAAGTGGGAAAAAGCCGAGCAAGAGCTAATTGACAAGGGGTTAGTGCTAGAATTCCTCGACTGGCCTGAGCGCGCCAAGCACTGGTTTTTCGCTCACAGAGGTCGCCTGGACCTAGAGACCGGAAAGGTCATGTATGGGGAACACATCCAAGCTATAGCAGAAAGATTTCATCAAGCCCACTCCGTCGCTCAAAGTGGAGAGTGGCAGCCGAACAGAGATAAAGATGAGCTGACATACGCCCCGGGGAACCCTGAGCACGGTGGACGGATGAGAGGCTATGGCTCCGTATCATGGGAGCATGCCTTCCCTCAGGATAGAGAAACTTATAGAAGCCGCCAGCGAAAGAAGGAAGAGGACAGGGAACGGCTATGCAAGTTGGAGGAGGATGTTATGAAGACCAGTGAAGTGGCTCGTAAGGCGCTAGAGCGGGAGGAAGCGCTTAAGGCCACTATGAATGAGCAAATCAAAAAGGCCGTGGAGGAAGTTGTAAGTTCCCGCCTCCAGAGCTTGTCACAGCCGGCCGCCAACATCAGCCCTAGCTCAGCTTAGTTGAAAAGCAGTTGTGCTTCTACGGAGGTGCCTGTAAGGCAAGATGATGACGCAGGGATGCGCTTTCCGGTGGATGACGTCACCGCTCCGTTGACATCCTGTGAGCTGCATATTCCAGAGGGGAATGCCACAGTTAAGGTGGCTACCGGTGTTGTATCTCCTATCGACCCCACCAAGACACCAAGGATCCACTCGGTCGCAATACCACCCGGATATACTAGTGTCTCGGTGGATAGAGTGGTCAAAGGCCATGAAAATGTGGCTCTGGATATCGAAGGTGGTGACGGGGAGAAGACCCTAGGTGAAGCGAAGAAGACATTCATATGTTGGAAGAAACGGTACATCATTATTCTGGGGCGCCGCCACCACAACCGAACCCTAGGTGTGGATGATTGTGAACGCAATTGCTATTCAATAATTATGTACTATATCTAATTACGGTTCACTCATGTATATACCTTGTTCGTTTTTTTCAAATCCAGGACCTCTCTAAGTCCGTCTATCCATTCACCACATGACCACAGTGCTGTGGGACACGACGACGACGATGATTTCATACAAGACAAGGTTGCATCCCCTCCGTCAGTCGTATCTCCTCCATGACGATAGACTCCAACACTGCCAGCGGCCCAATCTCCTCCACAACAGCAAGCTCCAACCGTGCCACCGCCGCCTGCATCCCCACCGCCGGCCGTATCTCCTCCATGATGGACTCCAACACCGCTAGTGGCCCAATCTCCTCTACAACAGCAAGCTCCAACCGCGCCGCCGCCGCCTTCGCCAATGCCGACAACGGCCTCCTCATCGGCACCGGCTGGTCCACCGAGGAACAAGAGGCCTGCTCACCCACAGAGATCGGTCCCACCACCTCCGTCGAAGAAACAAGCTATGGTCACGAAGATCCCAAATACGACCAAGCTTTCATATGAGAAGACTGATGAAGAACTTAATGCTTCAGTCAAGGCAGAAGTGAAAGCGTTCTTCGAAAAGACCAAAGCTGATGCACGAGCAAAGCAAGAGAAGCCATACCTAATGTATCCTCGTGGAAAGCTACGTCAAGTGGTGTAGTCTATGCAAGACGAGAAGCGTGCTGCTAGTAAAAAAACCAGCGCCGCCACTATCAGACTTTGAGCGTACTATCAAAAAGAAAATCAAGAGGGACAAAAGGAAAGAGAAGGCGGCCGGGAGAGATGTTGCACAGCTCGGCCAACAAGCGCAGCAATCAGTGCCGCCACTAGTGGTTGAGAATCAATATGGTTCCAACATGAACTTGATGCAAATGTCGGTACCTGACGATGTGGACTTAGATGAACTCGCCAAGTGGATGAATGTGACTAGGCTTTCCTTAGAAGAACTTCTCGGTCTGGAGGAACCGAAAACTGGTAAAGAGTCCGAAGTTGTTGATGAATGGCGGAGGAAGTACGTATATGGCAGGAGTCTATGCGACCCTGCAAAGATAAAAAAATCTTGGTACACAAATGTACAAGCTGCATGAGTACTACTTGAGATTCTGTGCACAACATCAAATTGAACAATATCTGGGCGTCCAAGTCAGAGACCGTCACTACTTCCATGGAGATGATGTCATCTGGGTACAGTTTAGTGAACTACACCAGCTTCTCTATATGGATGCTCTCGACAAATCTCTCATAAGTTGCTACTGTCTGTAAGTGATTCTTTATTTTAATCAATAATCCCACTCTAGCATATGTACGTATTCATAATAACTATGCTCACGATGTGCAGACACATGATGAGAGAACTCAGATTGAAACAAGACGATCGAATTGGTTTTATCGATCCGTCTGTCGTGTACAAGGACACAAAGACTAAAGATCCATTCAATCTGAAGATCAAGGAAATGGAGAAAACCCTCCGGAGGTTTTTTTATAACCAAAGGCATAAGGAGTTGATACTCTTCCCTTATAATATGGGGTAAAGTATTGTGTTATATCATGTCTTAGTCAATCCAGTATTTTATATATATATATATATATATATATATATATATATATATATATATATATATATATATATATATATATATATATATATATATATATATATATATATATATATATATATATGTTGACTCTATAAACAAATGCAGGGATCACTGGATACTCATTGAGATTAAGATCAATGACCAATGTATATGTGTGTGGGACTCAATGAGAAAAGAGCTAGAAACGTACCAAGACATGATACACAAGATCTAGGAGCAAGTTCTATCATTCTTTAAATATCAATGTCTGCTCTTTTACTTTACTATGTTATACCTAATCAACGACCGACTTATTGGGTAGAGCTTGGGCTTGGTTAAAACAAAGATATCATACGGATCTGAAAGCGCCGCTTCCCGCTCCTATTCTACATAAGTGGGTGCCTAGATAGCCGTACGGAACCAATTTATGTGAATACTATGTTTGCGAGTACATACGGTGTAGCAAATTTACACCTGCTAAAGAGATCCTAAAAGTAAGTAACATGTGTATACAGTAAATTCATATCTTATTTATTTGTTGAAACTAAATAAATCTTATGTATATCAATATCTTTTTCTTTAATTAATGCAAATGGAAGGAGTGGGAATTCAAAAAATAAGTGTTCGAGCACACAATACTCATCGCAATCCAGGAGACGATCGCAGGTTTCATCAACGATCATGTTATCCCGGAAGATGGCGAGTTCCACCACAACCCTATGTTGGGATTGAAGAGTCTAAACAAGGACGAACACTTGTATGAGCTTTGAGTGGCGGGCAAATATTTGTGTAACCATTAACCGGTGGCCGAACACTTGATTACTTGTTATTATTGTAAATGTAATGTGTATGTACGTATATGTATAGCTCTATAATATATATATATATATATATATATATATAGTTTCATACTTTATTTGTGTGCAATAATAACGCTCTCGTATAGGTGCAACGTATACGAATAATAGCAGCGAAGAATAAATTGGAAAACATATATAATTAAAAACCAAAATCAATAATGAATTAAAAACGAAAAAGAAAAAAGAAAAAAACCCTTTAGTCCCGGTGGGTAATACCAACCGGGACTAAAAGGGGCTGCGCAACGTCAACCTCTGGCGACCCCTTTAGTCCCGGTTGGCATTACCCGAGCCGGGACTAAAGGTCGGACATTTAGTCCCGACCGCTTAGTCCCGGCTCGGCAGCCGGGACTAAAGATCGTTTACAACCAGGACTAAAAGCGGGTTGTGCAGCAGTGTCAGTTAAAAAACCGCCTTATTTTTTCTTGCACTACACCATACGCAAAAACCAAAAACCATTGAAAATCGTCAACCTTTACACAGAAAACAAAAACCATTGAAAATCATCAACCTTAATTATCTCGGATTATAAACTTGAAAAAAAATTACTTCTTCAATTTCTCCTATGTCAAAAGAGAGCAAATTAGTGCCTAGGAACATGCCGGCAGATCTTCCCCTAGGAGGTTTGACATGCCACAAAAAGTCCTTCACACCACAAGGTGTTTTGAGAAAGAATGGAGATCAATCTCAACCTTATGTTTCTGATAAGGCAATGAAGTCTAGGCTTTTCTCTGTAAACAAGCTGTTCGTTTCGTTGAAATTTGACTTATGCTGATGCTTATAGTGATTTGTTGTGAGAGGAAAATGTCCTCTCACAACAAATCAGTATAAGCATAAGCCGCCACAATTCCAAAATAGATCCTTTTTTTTGACTTTTTGCTTTTTTTTCCTTTTCCTTTAAACTTGATTTTTCTTTGTAGTTATGATACGCATATTCACCATTTGAGAAATCCTCCACTATATCCCCCCAAATGGTTGAAACTAAGAAGGTCGAGTTCCTCTACGTTAAATTCCTCATTCACCAAAACCTCAAAGGAGCTATTATATTCAACATAAATGTTAACCGGTTGAGATTTTTGTCAACTAAACACTAAATCCTTTAATAAACTAACAACCCTAACTCTAAATCCTTCAATAAAATAACAACCATACTCACCTCATGTGCCAACGAGCCTAAAGTTATGCTGATGACCTTACTATCTTACTATATGATATATGAATGTTGCACCCAAAAGTGGGCTAACGGATAGAGCCACGTCGCTCGTTAACGACAGTAAAATCATCAAAAGAAGCAAACGAAGAAAATAAACAGGTACCATTCTTTGTAGCAGCATCTAGAGAGTTGCTTGTAGGCTCGCTCATTCTAGCATGTTTTGTGGTCACCTACCGATGCACTCCTTTTGCTAGAGCGCTAGAGTGGGGCATAGCAGGAGACACGTTCTACTATTGATGGTGTGGTTGTCGTTCTGGCTGTTGCGTCCACCACCCCCACGGCCCGCCACTGCCGAAGCGCCTCTGGTTGAGACAATCGTTGGAGCGGGACTATGGACTAGCCACCTCCGTAGGACGCCACGCTTCCATGCAAGACAGGAGACAAGAAGGCGCCCAAGTGGCTCCTTACCTCTGCAGCAGTGGCGGATCCAAAGGGTAGTCCAGGTAGACCCAGAATTACCTCCAAAATTTAGCCCAAAAATGTTTTAGTACATCTCATTCATGCCCAATAAACCAAACATAGCCCAGCAACTCTCTCTCTCTCTCGGAGACACGCCGACTTCCATCCCCATCCTCACGATCCAGGTCTGCAGGAGCTGGAGGTTGTCATTAGTGCCGTCTCCAAGGAGACCTTGCCCTTGTTGGCAAGGCGCAACTCCTTGAGAGTCAGCATGTTGCATGCAGTGTGGTGAAGGAGGGAAGGGATGCATTTGGCGATGTTGTCCTCTGTGTTGAAGAAGTGAGGTAGCAGGTTCAGCATGAGGATAGGTCGGATCGGAGATGGAGTGGCCAACGTCACGAACATATTATTGTTTAGAAATCTCGTTCCCGTAAGGCCATCCAGTCCTAAATCAATTCCAAATTGCTCTATACAGGAAGCACGTGCTTTCTACACGCACTCCGTATGTGAACCCCATCTGAGTATGTTAGATATGTCTATGTAGCACATCTATGAGGGGTTGATATGTTTATGTTTCCTCCTTTTCGAGTCTAATAGTATGGTCTTGCTCTCGTACAGTTGGATATCAATGAGGACGTAATGATATTGCATTTATGATGCACCCTTTCAAATTAGTTCTAAGCTTGACCAAAAGAAGTATGAGTTAGGAACATACTTACATGCAGTTGTAGGCTATATGTATGGACTTTTTATAATCATAGCATTGTATAAAATCAAATTATTTTCATTAAATTTTCATTGATATATATTGATAGTACATTTAGTTAAATAAGTAGGTGATAATATATTTCTCTAGAAATTGATCGAAGTTAAAAAAAATGTTTGATCCAAAATATAGTTAAAGTAAACTATAATTTATAGAAGCGAGAGAGTACAATTATCTAAAATAAGGAAAAAAAAATAAAAGAAAGAATAACAAAAAAACAACGCAACAAAAATCCAGAAACCCTACAAAGTCACGGCACACGAAAAACAGGCTGGGCTGCAGCCCTCTTTCCCAAAAAGGTCAGCCTATATAGCACGCAAATGATAAGTTGGGCCAACAAGAAAAATCAAACGCCAGAAAAGGAAGCAAGAAGCCCAACAGGAAAGAAACCACACATGTTGTCCAAACCGAAACCAGGTCACACCTTTCAAAAAAAAAAAACAACCCACAATGATGGACCTCACAAAGCAAAACTCAACCAAGACGAGAAAAGTAACTAGATTATAGCTAGATAATATCGTTTCTCAAAAAAAACAAAAGTTAGATGATACTGTTTATTAATCTCGTTGCCCGTAAGGCCGCCATCCGGTCCCAAATCAATTCCAAATCGTGCTATACAGGAAGCAGGTGCTCCGTGAACTCCGTCTGAGTGCGTGTGGACATCAGCCGTCTATGGAACTTCCCAGGCTCTCAGCTGCTGTGGGCAGCTAGGCTAGGCATGCATACACACACCGGTGCCCCCTACCAAAATTTTGCACGAGGTATATATGATTGAGCGGCCATTATATTTTTGTGGAGGTGCAGTAGCTAGGATACTTCGCAGGAAGTCGGGAGATCCTACTTGCTAGAACTATACTGCTAGTATATATGATGCGCGGCAAACCGGCACGCGATGATCGATCGGGCACCGGTGGTCACTCCAGGTCCAGGGCTAGGCTGGGTCAGACGTCAGAGGCGTTTCCACACTACTAGCTCGACGCCGTTCCCCACTTGTTAGCGCTGCAGGCGCGCAGCCACCTAACCTAACCCGGCTACTAGCTGCGGCTCAGCATGCAGCACCGTTGGAATCAATCAAGCTTTGGAACCTGATGACATGCATACATGGGGCAACAGCCACTTCAGCCACCTTATTGATTTGATGATTTCTTAACTGCTTTTCCTCGGCTGCGGCTATGTTCGGCTGTCTGTTAAACCAGCTGCTGAACAAAACGCGAGCTAAAGCTCGAATCCATGTGTTGCACGTTGAGACAGCGGCAACCGATTAGCAGTACGCAGCTCGTGGTGCACAGTGTCAGTGTGTCTGTGACTTTAGTTTTGACCACTGGCTTCACCTTTTTGCGTGGTCGACATCCCCGTCTCAATCAAACATGGAAGAGAGGGAAAGGACAGCCAAGGGGAAAAGGTATGACTTTTTAGACTTTAGAATTTTCAACTGATGGATTGGATGGTCCACGAAATCGATAATTCACCGTGTGGTCTTTTGTGCTTTGTTACTATAACTGCACAGTTTTGTGTCTTCCTCAATTGAATGGATGTCTATTGCCGCAAGCTTCTCTCTTTGTTAACCTTATCGTGACAAACTCCATTTGTTCGGGTTTCCATTTGTATAAAATAGATAAGCAAATTTCTCTAATGCATTTAAAAAAAAAGATACACATTCCTTATACCGTTCTATCCACCTCAACATACAGACATAGCAACAATTAGGGTGAAAATGGTCGGGATAAATATTATTTTGTCCCATTCTGATTTCTATATCTAATCTGTTTTTGGATTCGTGTTTATGGTATTCTGGTCGTTTTGTTCTTTATTTCTGGAAAATTTGAAAACTAAACGAAAATAATATGGTTGGTTATCTCGATCATTTTAGTTTTCCTGTTTTCCGCTGGCACATTAAATTTTTACACTACAGGACACAGCTGCTTTGCCGAAGGCAAAATTCTTTGCCGAGCGCATTTCCTCGGGCACTCGGCAAAGGAAATATTTGCCGAGTGCCAGACCCAGAAGCACTCGGCAAAGAAATGCCCTCGGCAAAGCAGCCTTTGCCGAATGCCAGGCACTCGGCAAAGGTGGACCGTCGGCAAATTTTTTTCTTTGCCGAGGACTGGGAACTCGGCAAATTTTGGCCGTCGGCAAAGGTGGCCGGCGTGACGGCCCGTTAGCCTTTGCCGAGTGCCCCACTGTTTGGCGCTCGGCAAAGATTTTTTTAAAATTCTTTGCCGAGTGCCCCATGACCTGGCACTCGGCAAATTTTTTTTTTGTTTTTTGCCTCATTTCGAATATTTCAAATTTTTTCGATTCAATTACTGTAGCAAGGCCCCAGAAAAAATGGGCAAAAAACAAAAAAAAAATTGCCGAGTGCCCGGTCATGGGGCACTCGGCAAAGAATTTTAAAAAAAATTAAAAAAAATCTTTGCCGAGTGCCCCTTTCTGGAACACTCGGCAAAGCCCGAATAGAAATTGGGCCGCTGGCCCAAAATCCCCCACCCTCCCCCCCAAACCCTATCACGCGCTCGCGGCCGCCCCCACCCCGCTCGGCTCCACCGCTGCCGCTCGCACCCGCCGCCGCCGCCACAGCTCCACCGCGCCGCCGCCGCTCCACCGCGCAACCCCGGCCCGGCCGCGCCGCACACGCCCGCCCGCGCCGCCCCAGCCCGCCCGCGCGCCGCACACGCAACCGCTCCGCCTCGCATCTAGAGCACCTTCACGGTCGGCCCGCGCCGCATCTAGAGCCGTCTTCACCATCGGCGAGCACCTTCACGGTGAGTACTCAAACCGTCTTCTCCGACACCGTCTTCACCGTCGGCGAGCCGGATCCGCTCGTGCACGCTTCCCCTAAGCAGCACCTTCACGGTGAGTACTCAAACCCACGCTACTGGCCCTTTTCTTTTTGCAGTTCATTTTGCAGTAGCTTTTGCCCTTTTCTTTTTGCAGTTCATTTGTTATGAAACTTTACCTTCTATTAATAAGGAAATTTAGGGATGTACTGATAATGGTGGTGATCATCTCGTTTGTGCGGGGTCAATCAGTAAATTAGGCAAATGGTGCCTGTGTCCCTCTTTAGAGAATTGACACTGCAGCTGCTTAGATGTGTTAGTAGAATTTTTTTAACAGTGTTAATTAGATGTAAATGTAAATCACATGGCATGGCACTGCTTAATACATAGAATTGCCTTGTTGTAAACACTGAACACGGCATAAAAGATGTTAGAACCAAAATCTGGTCTTCACCTGAGAAACGTAACCTAATCCTAATTATTTGGTTGAGAAGCTGCAGCTTACATGCATGGTAACTGTGCCACTGATTGGTAGTCGTAGCTATTCCCTCCACTCCATTTTATAAAGCCTTGTGTGCATTAAACTCAGCCTCGTACGCATTAAGCCAAACTTTGTAATCTTCAACCAACAATTAGCCTCAAAAGATAAACATTTTGTTAGTATGAAAATTATATCATTGGATTCACATCTGAAAGTATTTTCTTATGGTTATAATTTTGTGCTTGTGCTTGTGCTCATGGGACTCAGCCACTGTCATTGGGTAAGGGTAGATATGCGCCTTGACATGGTCGGCAACTTGGCATGCATACCATCACGGGGCAATCATGCATTGTCTTTCCCTGCACCGCACTGTATGCATGCGCACGGAAGCAGTAGGCACAAGAAGAACTTGCTTGGCCTAGTTTAAAATAAAGCTCTGTTTGCCAAAGGAGCCGATAAAGCTAAAAATATACTGTATGTATGAGACTAGCTTTTGATTAAAATGTATTTTTTCTATTTAAACAAAAAATGATATGTTTGCAGCTTGTTTGCACAATTCTTTCAACATGAAAATAAAGCTCTGTTTTGCCAAAGGAGCTTCCAGATCTTCCATCTCCTCAATTCTTTCAATCAGTTGTTCTGTTAGCTCCTCAGAATGTTTCTTCACATCAACACCCTCTCCTTCGATGTGTTTCACCACCACCAATTTGCCTTTAAGTTGTTCAATATCTATCTCCAGCTTTTGCTTTTCATCCACCTGCCTATCTAGCTGCAGGATTTTGTTCAGAATGACCTCCTCTTCCTGTTTGAGTTTTGGAACCCAAATTAAGTTCGGGTGCATGTAAACTAAAAGAAAACTCAATGGTATCAACATGAAAAAGGATGTGCGTACATTATGTTTCTCAAGTAGCTGTAGCACCCGTTCATCAGCTTTCTGTTGCTCAATTCTAGCCATGTTGAGGGAATCATTTTGGTCAGCATTCTGCAGGGAAATAAGTATGAAAGACAGGTATCAGAGAATAATTCATTATTGGCGAGACTATGAATACAATTCAGAAACTATCTGATATGTGACACAATGATAGAGAAGATACAGACATCGTGTATATATGGGCAGTTAATTTGAGACCTGAAAATTGGGCTAGGCTGATCTCGGCCTTCGTGCCGCTGTGCTTATCGGCCTTCGTGCCGTTGTGATTGTCGGCCATCGTGTCGTTGTTTGTTGCAGGTTTTGGAAACCTCCCCGTGCAGGGGAGGTGCTGCCGAAATTTTGCGCTTATAGTCTCGTGTTTCTTCTTTTGCGGAGCAGGACCTGTCGGAGGTGACCCAGAGGTCCCCGATTGTCTTCGTCAGCGTCGCGGGTCTGCCTGCACTGCGTCGCCTCACCACTGCGTTGACTCGTCACTGCCCCGCTAGCCTGACTTCACCGACACCCCAGGTATAAAATCACCTCTTTTTCCGCATGTTTGTCGTAGATCGGTGTAGCCCAGTTAGGCGTCTCCCGTCCGAAAGAGATACGGTTGGAGGTATGCAGATCTTTGCATATCTACGACCGTATCTGTTTCGGATTGTCCACGTTTTTTGGATAGCCCACGGATGCGTAGATGGGTTAGTTTCCATGGTCCGCTCTGATTTGAGACGGTGTTTCGGCATCAGCCCCTGTTGTTCTCCGGATACACACTCTCCCTTGCAGGACGTGTATCAGGAGAACAGCGGGGAGGTGCTGCCGAAATTACGATAGGGCACTCGGTAAAGAAATTACGAAAAAAAAATTAAAAAAAATCTTTGCCGAGTGCCTCTCCGACAGGGCACTCGGCAAATAAATCACGAAAAAAAAATTTAAAAAATCTTTGCCGAGCGCCTCCCCAACAGGGCGCTCGGCAAAGAAATTACGAAAAAAATTAAAAAAATCTTTGCCGAGTGTCTCCCTGGCAGAGCACTCGGCAAAGAAATTATAAAAAAAAAAATTAAAAAATCTTTGCCGAGTGCCTCTAACATGACACTCGGCAAAGCATGCGCTGACAGAACCGGCGCCGTCACAGTCACTTTTCTTTGCCGAGAGCCGTGTTTGCACTCGGCAAAGTCTTTGCCGAGTGCCCGATAAAAGGCACTCGGCAAAGAATTCTTTGCCGACGCATTTTTTACCGGAGGCTCTTTGCCGAGTGCTACACTCGGCAAAGGTTTTGCCGACACCAACCACCTCTAATAAACATTTTCCAGAAAATATAAACCAGACACAAAATATTGCAAAAAAGAATAATACTAGGAGATGCCCACTTCAAATCTTGCAAGTTCGAAGCCACTGGTTATCCATGCAAAATAAATGCATGTGCGTCTATCTCAAGTCTCATGAGCCCCATAACACCCCATACCACTGCAACACATTATCACTTAAGATTAAATGTAGGGTGCTATTCTTTTCTATTAACTTTTATAATTTTGTATTGAGTATTTTGGCTCCTAAATTATTTTAAATGAAAAAAGCTTCATCTATAAAGATCTCGTCAAACACTACAACTTTAATTTAGGGAGCCTCTCCATCCGAGATCGTCTCAAAAATAAATAAATAAAATTCAAAACAAAAAAACTTAAAACATAATTTTGAGACCCAAAATAACATAATCAAAAATATTATCAATTACAATGCTATATCTTCAAACTTTACAATTTTGATATAAAGTTGCCTTGATCCGACTTGATTTCAAAAAGTTATGTGTTTTTTTCTAACTACACCTATTTTTAGGGGCAGGTCACATTCCAATCGCCTCTAGAAATCACATTTCTAAAGTCAACTGTTCGAGCTAGAGGCAGTTGGTGTTTCAAACCACCTCTAAAAAATAGAGAGTGTTTCTAGAGGAGGCTGGAAACGCCGACTACCTCTAGAAATCGGTTTCTATAGACGAGCTATCTCATAAACTATTTTTAGAGACTATTCTTAATGGAGTTGTCTTTTAAAAAAAGGACACTTTAAAAATCGTTTTTGTAGTAGTAAGCATGTGAAGTCATGTTTCTTAATAGCTTATTTTAGAGATAGTTTTTAATAGCTTATTTGGTTAAGTTCCTTATTGTTGAATCTGCCCACTTACTGAGTTCAAATCTTCAACTTGACGTGATTTCTCACATTTTCTTGAATTTAATCTAAGATTTGACACTTGACAACACTATTCTTATATAGATTATTCATATATATGATTACATACTCCATAGATTTACAAATATAATAGCAGAAAAAAGGGGAAAAGAAAATGCTTATCGATCGTCTTATATATATAGAACGAAGTTCAACTTCCTTATTCTGCCAAACTGTCATGCTGCCAAATTAATGTATACGCCAGTTCTCTTCTCACTTATATATTAATTGATTTGTCGCCAGATCTCTTCTCACTTATATATTAATTGATTTGTCAACTCGTAAGCCAACGTACTAAACATGGCATGAATATGCATGCTATTAATATTTATCAAATCATTACGGCAAATGATAACTTCATAATGCATTCAGGAAAAAAAAAACGATCAACAGGCGAAATAATGTTGCTTGTTCTTCCAAAATGTACATTTACAGTACAAACGTATCTCTTTTATCCAAACCCCATTTGGTGGGACTTAATTACACGTATCAAACCTCCCGGTCTAAGAATACAATCTTTACATAAAAAATGAGCAAAGCAAAAGGTTTTGCCGAGTCTCTACGTATGATACGATATGAGACGACGAACAAACAGACGTGAGAATGGTCACCAAATGATGATCGATCTTGGTCGGCTGCGGAATGCCGGCATGCGATATCAACAAGGATAGGAAGCCATGTGCGACGC
This sequence comes from Saccharum hybrid cultivar R570, assembly GCA_038087645.1. Lineage (NCBI taxonomy): Eukaryota > Viridiplantae > Streptophyta > Magnoliopsida > Poales > Poaceae > Saccharum > Saccharum hybrid cultivar. Next base: position 2,340,946 of record JAQSUU010000542.1, read on the forward strand.
CAAGCACGGCGAGCCCCTCCAAACTCTGGCGTGCATCTTGAGCATCTCCCTCGCCCTCTCCCTCGGCCGGTCACCAGCGGCGCCGCCCTGCACTAGGTACAGCAGCCTCGCGACAACTCCGACGGCAAGCATCTCCTGCAGCACCGCGGGGGTCGCGGAGTGCCTGGCCACCGCGTGCAGCGCGCGCACCGCGCTCTCGGTAGCCGTGGGGGACAGCCGCGTCGCGGCTCGCGCAACAACAGCCAGCCCTGCCGGGTGGGCCACGAGCTCCAACCGCCCGTCCGCGCAGCCACACAGATGGTCGATGGCAACCGCCGCGAGCTCCCCCGCCCGCTTGCCGCCGTTGCTGCTGCCACCGCACCCGTCGCTGAGGAGCAGCTCCACGAGCGCCGCCACGGCGCCGGCCTCGACCGCCTTGATGCGGTTCCGGCCCCAGGGACAAAGCCGGCAGAGCACGTGGAGCGCCACCTTGATGGCCTTGGGCGACAGCGTCCTGTCCGCCACCACCCTCACCACGCCCTCGACCAGCTCGGTGCTCGCCGAGCTCAGCCGCGAGGGTTGCATAGCCGACAGCGCCGCCTTCAGCAGGTGAATCGCGTACGTGCGCGCCCGGTAGCTCGGCCAGCAGCGCAGCACGGACGCCAAGGCGTCCACGAAGTCGTCGCTGCTCTCCAGGACTCTCTTCAGGCTCGCCTCGGAGAGCTTGAGAGAATGCAAGATGCTCAGAGCCGCCTCCTCCGTCGAGCACGCCGCCTTGGGGGAGTCCGGCACGCCGCACGTCGATTCCTCTCGGGATCCGCATCCGCCGAGAGGCTTGGACGACGACGTGCTTGCGGCGTGTTTCTTGACGACGGACACGAGGAACTCCACGGCCTCCGGCACGCCCTCGACGCAGCGCCGGTTGCGGTCGCTCTCGCCGATGATGTCCGCGAGCTCGCTGAGCGCGGCGAGCAGTTCCTGCTGGCCCTCGCCACCCTTCTTCTTGGCGCCGGCCACGATCGCGGCGACGCGGTCGGCGTCGACCGGCGGGCGCGGGGTCGGGAACCGCTCGACGGCGTGCGCGGCGCACCAGGACTGGATGAGCCGCCGGAGCGTGTGGTTGGGCGTGGGCTCCAGGTCGTCGGCGCCCAGCAGCAGCTTGGTGACGGGGCAGTCGCCGTGCCCGTCGGTGAACACCCAGCGCTCGATGCTGTCTCGGTCGTAGGTGATCCCCGACGACAGCGTCACCGGGTCCCGCATCACCTCCAGTGAGATCGGGCACACGAAGAACTTGGGCACCTCCACCGGAGCCGGCGCCGGCGACCGCTCCATGGATTGTTGACTTGTTGTTATATTCTTGACCCTGCCTGTTCTGCACGCACCACACCTTGCGCGTGTGGATACGCTTACCTGCACACCTATCTACGCATGAAGCTCTAGCTACAAGGCGGAGAGACAGAGGGAGTCTGTGGTCCAAATGGGGAAAGGTTCTGGAGCAGACTGAGACGGGAGGAAGAAGCATTTTATACAGGAGAGGAAGAAGAGAGATGAGCCGCGAGGTTCACGGCCAGCAAGTGGGCGCCGGTCTTGGTTCGGTGGATTCTTTTGTATGACTGTTTACGCAGGGATGGGAGAGGAGTGGTTCGTTGACGCAGGTGGTGGTTGATCCAGCGCAGAGCCCTGGTTGGTGTGGAAGAGAAAAAAAAATACGGCGGCCGCGCTGTGAAAAAGGGAGTGTTTAGCTGGGAGGTGAAAAGTTTTTATGTGTCATGTTTGATGGGATGTCGGAACGGGTTTTTGATACTAATTAAAAAACTAATCACATAACTCGTCCGAAAACCACGGCATGAATTTATTAAGCCTAATTTCATTAGCACAGGTGTGTTACGGTAACACTTAAAGCTAATCATAAATTAATTAGGCTTAAAAAATTTGTCTCGTGATTTTTAATCAAACTATACAATTAATTAATTTTTTATCTATATTTAGTACTCCATGCACAGTTGAAATTAATAGCTAATAGCGAGATCACCGTTGCCGCGCGGGATCGGAAGCGAGCGGAGGTCCACCGGCGGGTCGTACATGGTTGCCGGACGGCGCGGGGCGGCCACCGCGAGGTGCGAGCACGGACCACGAAATGTTCCGCGCCTTTGACCTTCCTGCCGGTTTTTTTATTGTTTAGACCTACCCGTCGACTCTTCCTTCACTCGACTCATGGCTGCTGATCAGCTCGGAAAATTTTTCAAGTTTCAATCTTCAATTAATTTCACTGCAACGAAAATAAACTAGAGACTAGACTCTTCATACCGACACACACACACACACACACACACACACACACACACACACACACACATATATATATATATATATATATATATATATATATATATATATATATATATATATATATATATATATATATATATATATATATATATATATATATATATACTCCTTGTGTTTCATATTCGTTGCTATCTTAGTCTTTTCAAAACCCAAACATTTCTATCTTTGACCATCATTTTTTAGAAATTTCTAGTTTAATTAAAATCATAAATATTATGTTTTTAGATTCACACTACCGGAAACCGGCTGTTTGCCGAGTGTTTGGAAGTTTGCCGAGTGCATTCTATCATGCACTCGGCAAACGTGAAACACTCAGCAAAGTGGTTGTTTGCCGAGTGCCTAAAATTTAACAGTTTGCCGAGTGCTGGACACAAAACATTCGGCAAATAAGAAACACCCGATTTTTCACCTTTTTGCTACTCTAATTTCTCTTTTTGATCTTTGGTTAAAACTTGTAACTAGTTTTTCTCCGTTACACTAACTCCAAATTTGATGATTTTTTTTTCTAAAATTTTCTAAAATCTTGCTCTATCAATTTATTATGTTCTTATAGCTATTACTTGAGTTATCTTTTCTTGTGACTTTCAAAATTATGAATTTCAAAAAATGACGACTTCAAAGCATATTTTGAAACAGTAAATTAATTCAAATGAAAAAGTTTTCAACTACTATAACTTCGCAAGATCTATAACTTTTATTTTGGTCATTTCTTCATTCAACAAAGCGATAGTAACGTTGTTCACAAAATCTACAATTCTCTTGTATAGTTTCACGATACTAGAAGAGAAATATATAAGATTTATGAACAATGTTTACTACCACTATGTCGGATGAACATATGACCAAAATAAAAGTTGTAGATCTTGATAAGTTATATAACTTTGTAGTTGAACACTTTTTAATTCAAATTAATTTTGACAACAAAAAGTACGTTTGAATTTCTCAAATTTGAAATTTGAATTTTTCAAACGACCTCGGATGGAGAAATAGCCAAAATGAGAGTTGTAGATCACAATAAGCTATGAAACTTTGTAGTTGACAACTTTTTTATTTGAAATCATCTTCTCAACGAAAACTAAGTTTGAATTTATAAAAAATTAAAATTTGTTTTTTAAGTAACTCGGATGGGGAAACAGCCAAAAATAAAAGTTGTAGATCTCAAAAAAGTTATGAAACTTTTTATTTGACAACTTTTTGATTTGAAATCATCTTGACGGGAACTACGTTTGAATTTCTCAAATTTAAAATTTAAATTTTGTAAACTACCTTGGATGGAAAAACTACCAAAATGAAAGTTGTAGATCTCGAAAAGTTATGAAACTTTGTAGTTGACAACTTTTTGATTTGAATTTGTTTAGGGCCTCAAACAAGAAATTTACATTCGGTTTAGTATAATATGTGGGGAACCGAAACGGAATCTAGACACAAGTGACAGTATGGTGCAGTAGTAGAGGAGGGTACACGCAAGGGGAAGATCGTGGATTCGAATCCGGCCGGCTGTGTAGCGCGTGAATTTTGCACGAAAAATGTCACGACTTGTGACTTCGACAGAGTTGAGCAGGCGCTGGTCAGTGGGGGCCTCCCCCGATTTTAAAAAAACTATTTTTTTGGTTCTTTTCAGTTCAAAATTTGCCGAGTGTTTTATTTTTTTTTTGCCAAGGGTTATCTCAGCACTCGGCAAAGACTTTGATGAGTGCCCGACAAAAAGCACTCGGCAAAGAGTTGTTTGCCGTCTAAATTTAAGCCGAGTGGGCTTTGTCGAGGGTGGCACTTGGCAAAGCTTTTGCCGAGTGTTTTTTAGACTTTGCCGAGTGCCGGTAGTGTCACCATGTGTCCACACATTGTTAAACTATAATAATTTATAGGAGTTAATGATCAAATTAGATATATTTGATTTAGAAGAACACTAGAATGACATCTAATTTCAGTAGAGGGATTATGTTGCTTTATTTTTTTTCCTACAAGTTCAACATAAAATAATATGGGTGCCAAATAACAACCAAAATATAGCTCATTTTTTGTGTAAAAAAGTCTCCTAGGAGCAAATCGAAGGGCCTCTTTACATCCTTCCAAATTTATAGGAATAAAGATTTAGGTGAAAAATATTTTTCGATATTTTATTTAATTAGACCTTCAAATACAGTTAAACTATTTTATATTTCTCGTTGGCCGAAGATAGAGAGTGGGGTTGGCTCTCTAAAGTGAGCACAAGATAAAGAATCTGTTGGAGAAGATAAAGAGCGTGATTTTTATTCAAATAGTTTTCCAGATGATGATTTAGAAAGTAAGCTTAAGAGAAACTCTTGGAGATACAGTGGCTAAATAGTTTTTTACTGATAATATGTATAGTAAAAAGTTGTTACAATATCTCTTTAAAAAAGTCTCATAGTTGGTACCACGAACAAAAATTTTCTGATCCTTGTGATTTTCAATTCATCGATTTTTTTTATCTCATCCCTAAGTAGAAGTAGGTGTGTATTTTGTTGCAATTTACTTTCGGGGTGGCCTCGTCTAATTTCCGAATCATGTATTCTTACGGTTGACAGTTTACACACCTAACCCAAGGCTGTTGATATCTGTTCGCGTGGTAACTTAGGCCAGTCTTAGTGGGGGTTTCACCGCCTAGACGTGACGCTAAGAATGAAACATGACATCTCAGTGCACAGTTTCATCTCACCGTTTCATATGGTGGTTTTAGCATTTAAATCGTATACTATGTTATGATCAAATGTGGTATGTGAACTATGTAGCATTTTGTATAATTGACATACAGTCTAAATAGACAAAATAAAAAAACAAAAGATAAGAAGAATCAGACAAATATTAAGCTATCCAACCTTGTCCCTGAACTTTCCATAAGTACTTCAATAGCGGGCACATCATGCACAATAGACAAATGCGCAAGTACTTGGATTGCAGGCAAATCAGACTAGCTTCTCGTCCGTGGCGCAAGCAGGGAAAAAAATATCGGTCGGTAGAATTCGAAATTTTTGAGATATCCCGTTTATCGGTTGGTTCCGAAATTTTTTCTTTATTGTCCAAATTTTTTATATTTTTAAAATTTTATCACCCAAATAGACGTCAAACCCCACCCAATACTCTAAACTTAATTCATATTTAATTTTTTCTTCCCTCCTCTTCTAAGTTCAAGTTGCCACCGCTGCAACACTCAGCACGCTCCAACCATGTCACTACCTTCATCATTGAATAAGCAATTGATAATATGTTTTATTTAGTTTTTTATGTTAGATTGTTTAGAAATGATCTCTGTGCTTTCCTGAACAAAATGAGTCATTTTTTGTCTAAATTTCTTTCGAAATTTTATTTCTATCGCCGATAAATTTTCAATATATCCGATATTCCCATTTATCGGTGACCACCGATATTTTTTAAAATACTGGTAAAGAAAACCTTGGGCGCAAGGTCGCATCATCCCTGAGCTTCCCGTCCGTGGCGCAAGGCCGGCGGCGGGGTGAGGAGCTGACTGCGGCGTGAGGCTGCCTGGCAACGGGCGCAGGGCCGCCTGGACGCCACCCACGGGCGCTCGGCCACCGTCGCATTGGATTGACGCGGGACATCGCCGGCGGCCACGGGCCTGGAGCCACGCGGGTCTGCCACCTGCAGGCACCTTCGGGCACGGACTCGTGGCCACGAGGGCTTCTGCCGCACGTGGGCCACCGCCGCCGGGGAAGACCTGGCTGCAACGCAAACGGGCTGCAGCTTGCCGCACGGGATGGGATGAAACGGAAGGAACCCGCTTAGTGCAAGTTTTGTCCAGTTTCCAACACGTGGGAAACAATGCCGACTCGTTTCATGGCCATGGAACTCTGATAGTCTCTCTTTCTCGATACATGCAAAACAGTAGGTTTTTTTTCTGACATGTTATTACCTCATTTAATTCCCATAAAACTCTTATGACATCTCATTGATACTGGTCTTAGGGCATTTTTTATACGATGAGCTAATTGTTACCTAGCTAATTTTAGCTTAAAATTAACTCGTGTATCCAAATATAAGTGCTAATAGGTAGGCTATTTTTTTAGCCAATCTTTAACTAGCTAGCCAACTATAACTAATTTAAGCTAATTTTAAGCCCAACTGCTACTTAGTAACTAGGTACGTGTATCAAAGAAGCCCATAGTATGTGCAACGAGTGCCAATATACTAGTATAACATAAGTCTAATAATGTATCCTTGGTAATATTATTTTGTATACAGTGTTTCGGGGAAAGGAGCAACTAACAGTTACATCTTTTTCAAAAAAAAAAAACAGTTACATCTTTTTCGACGACGGGCCCACATCTTCGCGAGGTAGGCATTTGACCCACCTCACATTTCAACTCAATCGACCTAGCGTTCGTTACTTTCTGTGTTTTTTAGCATATATATAAACGTCACGTGCCATATATATATGATCTCGCCGCTTAACAGCAAATACTCTTCTATCAGTTATTTTACCACATGTTGTTCATGGATTACTCTATCAGTTCCGTGCCAACTTGCCATGCAATCGCCATTGTCATTGATCGGATTAACCTAACCTGGTCAGGTCTTAGCAAATTAAGTAGAAATGTATGCATGCATGGTCATCGTTAGACTGCTACGTACGTCGTTGTTTATATACCGTTGATCACCACCAGTGAGTAGTTGAAATGTCGTACTGTGCACCATCACACAAATAAATTTAGAAAAGCACGAATAGTCGTATATATAGGGCACGTTTGGCTTATTGATTAGATCCACCCCAGATTATGAAAGCTGGATGTTAATTGTTCACAATTCCTTTAGCTATTTAATTTGTTTGGTGATAGTAGTATTGGTGGGCAGTTTCTATAAACTCCACCGGGTACTATTTCTTTTTTTTCTTTTAAGAATTTCATAGTACAACGCACTCAAAACACACGCACACTTACCCCTATGAATGTAGGCACACTCACCCTAATGTTGTAAAAAAAAAGGCAGTTCTTAAAAGAAGGGTCTGTTTAGTTCCCAAAATTTTACAAAATTTTTCAAGATTCCCCGTCACATCGAATCTTCGGACGCATGCATAAACCATTAAATATAGATAAAAAATAAAACTAATTACACAGTTTAGACGAAATTCACAAGACGAATCTTTTAAGCCTAATTAGACTATGATTGGACACTAATTGTCAAATAACAACGAAAGTGCTACGGTATCATTTTTCAAAAAAAAATCGCGAACTAAACAGGGCCGAAGTCGTTTTTTATGAAAAAAAAAACTTCAGTGCAACGTTGAACGTGCAGTGTACACCAGCACATAGGGCTGAAATATGCACGTACAATAATGCTTTTATAATAATTATTATTATTATGTGATTCCTAGTTCCAAATTATAGTTCACTTAATTAATTTACTTTATGTCGAACTTTTTTAAAAAAATAACTACTGTTATAGAAAAAAATATATTAACATCTACAACACCAAATTAGTTTCATTATTTTTTTATAAAATAAGTTTTGCATGATAGAGTATTTATTTGAATTAGTGGATGTTAATATATGTTTCAAAAACTTGGTAAAAATAGAGAGATTCGACTAAGGATAAAACTAAAGTAAACTATAGTTTAGAATGGATAGAGTAAATGTTTTGGCCAGGCGACACTACATTTCAAAAGAAAAATAGAACACATTATTTCAAAGCCAGGTGGGCACATTTCCACATAAAAGGAATGGGAGGTGTGAACAGCATGCCATTGAAGGCACACATGTGCCACGTGATAAACAATTATTAAGTGGAAGATGGAGCCACTCATGCAGCTTCTCCGCGCCCACTTGCCTGCACTTTATGCAATATACGCCAATACCCTTGAGGGAGCTCAGGGAGGGACAAGAGATAAAAGAAAGGTATTCAAGAGTCATGGTTTTTTTTTCTGAGTCTACTCAAGATTGATGTTAGATGATGTTTGTTTAAAGAATTATAAGCAACTCATCAAGAGTAATCACTTGTGGAAACCAAAATATCCATGTGGGTGACAAACTTTTTGATGGTTATGACCAAATCGACAGGAAAATTATGAATTCCATAGGGGAAAATTGTGAAACCGACAAGGGAAAAAAATCAGGTAGATTGTGGTGGAATCGAGAGGGTAATTGCTACTGTGTGCCATGCTAAAACAGACAAGATAGATTTCCCTTTCTATGATTATATAGAGCATATAAAAAAAATTATAACTGGCGAGCTAAGATGCAGGCAGGCAACTTGGGCTCCCGTCAAAGGCGCATCGACCGTAGCAACATAAGTCGATGAATCTGCATGCACAACTTCTAGTTCATCATCAACCCACTGAATAAGAAATCGGTGCAAGCTCGAAGGTACATAACAAGAACAAATAAACACTTGTGTTATGTTCTTAAAATAAAATGATTATTGAAAGCTTAAAGGTCCTACTAAACCAAGTCTATGGAGTTGTTAGCATTATAACAATGATTTTAGGAGATAGATCATTTTATTTATATAGGTTGTCCAAAAATATTTGTGTCATTTAAAACACTTGGTACATTTTAGAGGCGGTAGACCTATTTACGGAGAAAGACAGAAAAACATCTCCATAAATTGATTTACATAGGTAGGTCACTTAAGCGGTCCACATCTTGAATAAGAGCTATTTTTAAAGACGGGCACTTTAATAGGATCGTCTCTCTACAAAATCGACAAAGCTCATTTTGCCGTTCTAACCCTAAACTTTCTCCATCCACACTATGCCTCTTTTGTCTCCCCATCTTTCTTTATCCTATTGACTCCTCAATTTCCATCTCTCTCTCTCTCTCTCTACAGTGGTGGTACGCTCGGTACTCGGCCCAGCGGTGCACACCCGATGACAGCGTCTCCCCCTAACCACCAGCCCTCCAGTATGGCACGACACCATCCTCCTCTAGCATCGTGCGGATCTGGAAAATCCCTGCCGCTGGCTGCTCGATCCGACAATGAGCAGGTCCGAAGGGTGGCAGAGGAGGTCGGTGGAGCCATGCATGGAGAAGATCTGATCTGCATGATCGACTTGGCAGTGGTACTCATCAACGGGCATAGGAGGGGGTTCAGTATATGATAGTTTTTGTTTTGTTTTTTTTCCTAATTAACTGTATTCCGTGCATGATTAACACCGGTGAAATGGTAGAGACAGACAATACTTTCGCCTCTGTGTTAATGATAGAGGCAGACAACACTGGTCACTGGTGCAGATTGTTGCCAGATCCTGCAGTTCAAAACCCACAAATGACACTCCATAAACTAAACTCTAGAACAAGTCATCACCATATATGTATATATAACCAAATAATTGACACTTTGTTTGAATAGGTTCAGTCAATTGCATTTAGTATTCCCTTGTGACATCCAAGCCATACGGTATGATGATACGCCGTCGAGAGTCAGAAACAGCGGCGTCCGTCCCATCTCCCATGTCAATCAAGTTTGGCGCGGCATCTGACGACGATCACCGGAATATCTCTCGGTCTTCTCGGATGCATTGCTCCGGCAGCAACCTCCTCGGCCAGTCGTCCCGCCCTTCCTTTGGAAGGAAACAGAAAACAAGAAATTGTATACGCTGAAGAATAGTTTAAGTTTACATACAAGCTGCCTTCGATTTTAATAATATACATGACGGTGCGTGCATGCAGGGGCCTACAAGGAAGTCGATCGGCTGCATGCATGTGTTGACGAAAACTGAACGCGGAGTGCGCGCGTCGATCGCCCCTCTCGATCGGTCGTGGGGTGAGCTGTATGCAGGTGGTCGATGGATTCGAATCGCGTGGCGGTCACCGTGGTCGGTGATGGACCGAGATTAGGGTTGACTCCGACTACCGATCGGTCGAACTGCCGACTGCAACTGCGACTGCGAGCTGATCATTTGCGTGCAGGGCCAGGCATGTTGAGCTCTTTTTTAGACTTGGATTGGAGTCGATCGGTCCACAGATTTAATGCACATACTGGTGGCTTCAAATTTGGCTCTATATGAATTACTGTGGTTTTCTTTTCCACTAACCCGTCTCTACCAAGCAACTAATTAACGCAAGGACTCGAACTACTCCGTACTCAGCTCAACTACAATTAACTTTAGCTCCCGTTTCGCAGATCAGAATAGCGAGAAGCCGACGAAACGATTCTCAGTATTTTTTGCCTACGCATGTCAAACGGTTTTTGGGTGGTTTCCACTAATTCCGTTTCTTGCCTCCCCTATGCACTATATTTTTTTAATTCTTTCTAAATGCAACACATTAAAAGCCGGTGCATATGTGCCATGCTGTGTCGAATTGAGCGGAGCCACGGAGTGACAGAGGCGCTACAGGTAGCGGCTAACTGCTAGCAGTAGCGGTTCATCTCATTCATTGTCTGTGATCGCCGGCTCGCTGCCCACGCCTCATCGGCAAAGTGCCAAAGTCGCAAGCTCACAATGGAACTTGGAACGGCGAAACGCAAAGCGCCGGCGTCGTTGCATGACTGGAAAACGAACGGGCACTGGGCACAGGCTTTGAAATTTGCAGTCCAGACTGTTCAGTCCATCGACGATGGACCATATGTGTTGTTCTGCGCGCAGCCCACAATCCACGAGTGACAAGCCCACAAGGCAAGGCATCAAGGCCCAAAGGCCAATTATGAAGTACCTGTCTATGGACCATGGGGACATTCAGCGATGGCAACTCCAGGCCTCCTCCACCTGATGGCGGCTCCGATCCGGTCCGGCGGTTAGCGCTTGTCGATTGATTCGCATCCCCTGCTAGGTGCCCAGGTGAATTGCAGCAGCCACGCCATGGCTTGGCTATTTGGTCGAGGCAGCGGTATGGTCCCCATGATTAGCCGCTGTGTTGTTCACTTGTTGTTTGTTTGCCAGGAGTCTTGCACTAAGGAACATGAGAACAAATTACAGTTTGCATATGCATGCCCATTTTCTTGGGCATAGCATTTGATATAGCCATCATATGTCGATGTGTTGCTGCTATGATTTTGGTTGAAAAAAAAAGCAAGGAAATCAACTATTAGTATGAACTGAAAGAAATGGTAGGTTAATATGCAATGTGCCATTGTAATTGGGATTAATCAGCATATGTAATGTTCGGCTCGACTGTGTACTATTTATAGATGGTAGAGGCTGGAACTTTGTTCTATTATCTTTAAAAAAATGTTCAGATAGACTAGACTGTTTAGTTGTTTTCTGACGAGCATTCTTGACAACAATGGTTGTAAAAGGAATGATTTTTGGGTAATCAGATCCAACGAGCTGCATTGGTTGCATTGAAGAGAGGCAACGACTTGCTTGTTAGATTAAGCCCTATATAGTCGGTGGAAGAGGAGGGAGATCTGCCTCCATACCGACGGAGAAGAGGAGGGGCATCCCCTTCATACCGTTGCCCATAGGGCCACCCTTCCTACTACCCCGTTATGAAGGGAAACGGGTACGCTACACACTAGTAAATTTACCACGTTCAACCAAGATAATATGTGAGTAGAGGATCATGGATCATCACCATTAGACGCACAACGCAATGGAAGAAGAGCGTGCCGATGCAGTGGAAGTAGTCGTACGTCCTCACGTACGGGTAGCAGCGACACGTTTGCCCATGCTCTCACGTTCGTTGCTAATCAACACTGCAGCAACAGCAACAGCAACAGCTTCTCCACGATATCCACGCGTGAGGGGATGAAACGCTGTGACGCTGGCGTGCTAGCACCACGCGCGCAGCAAGAGGAAGGGAGGCGGCAGCGGCTTGGGTGTCCGCAACCCTAGGGAGAAAGGCGGTGGTGGCTAGGTTGTGAGATGTGTTCACCAACCCGAGCCCCTTGGCCCTTCGTATATATAGACTCTCATTGATGGGCTTTTACCCTAAAGGCCCATTAGCGTATTAATGGATCAGGATTGCCTCTTGGGCGTATAATCAACACATTCTTCGTCTTTGGGCAAAAGGGGAGCCGAGGGCTGGTGAGGAGGGGTCGAGCCCGGATCTCACCTCCTCCACCGCCTTCGCCAGATCTACATAGCCCCATAGTTCATTGATGACTGGTGAGGAGGGGTCTGCACGCCCTCGCCCTCGCAAGCCGCCGTAGCCACGAGCTCGCCGAAACTGTCAGCTTGAGTGGGGAAAACTACAGGGTGGGTATGGTCGGAGCTGTCGTCGTGAGCATTAAGTGTTGGAGCTGGGATGAAGACTGGGGTTGATTTGGTCGAAGAAGAAGATATCCATCTAACTATACTCTGATAATCAATCGGAACTATACTACTCAAAACGTTATCCTTCTAATATTTTATCTTTAATTACATAAAAAATAATAAGAAATTTTTTTGTGTTGGTTCCACCAATTTAGTATGCACCTGATTAATGACTATAGAGCCTAGAGGTGAGAGTTTTAGTCCTGATTGTTTGTAGCTTTGGGATGAGAGATTGCGCCGTGGGGGTACCTCTTTTTTTTTATGAAACCTCCGTGGGGGTACCTCTTCCTTTCATTCGAACTCGACTCGAGGCGCCAGAATGTTTTTTTTACAACATTTTTATTATTTTTTGACAACAGGCGCCAGAATGTTTTGGTACTCAAGGCCAGCGGAAGGAAGCCGAGAGCGCGGTATAGTAGTCAAGCAGATGAGCACCCCCAACAAGCGCAGCACAAGAGCTCATAGCCCATCAGGTTCTCTGTTGCTTTTCCATCTGTTTGCTTTTCCATCCTGGGCCAAGCCCTATAGGGAGACGATATTAGTCTGCTGACATTCAGCAGTGTTAGGCCAGCCCTAACATAGATTTCGAGCTCAACAAAGGTAGTGTTTAGATGGTGTAAAAGTTGGTGTAAAGTTCCTGTAGCACTTTTCGTTGGTATTTGGTAAAATTTATCCAATCATGGACTAACTAAGCTCAAAAGATTCGTCTCGACATTTACAGACAAACTGTGCAATTAGTTATTTTTTTTACCTACATTTAATACTCCATGCATGCGTCCAAAGATTCGATGTGACGGGGAATCTTGTAAAATTTTTGAAATTTTGAAGGAAGTAAACAAGGCCAAAAAGGTGCCAATGTGCCATGTATGTAAATAGTACGACAGTGCTGGCGCCCACCTGGGGCCCACGCCACCCGAACGTCGATCGTGCATGTGCCCCTCCGCCTTCCATGCCCAAACGTCTGCGCCCGGTCATCGATACGACACATTTGCAACATGCGTCTGAAGACAGATGAAACACTTAGAACATATATCTGAAACATTTACAAAAAAAAACACATCAAAACACTTGCAAAAGCCATTAAAAACATATGCAACATCCAGATGAAACACTTACAAGATATGTGTGAAATATATGCAATATCCAAATAAACACGCTTGCAACATACGTGTAAAAAAAGATAAAACATTTAGAAAAGACGCTTGCAACATACGTATACAGCTATTGTAACATGTGCAACATCTCGATCTACTTTTACAACATCCATATAAAAAACTTGTAATATACCTCTGAAACATCTGAAACACTTGAATATATGCTTGAAACATGAGTGTCAATCCTATGTTTTCGTGGGCCCTAAGGCAAACTAGTCGCTAGGCCCTTTGTACATGCATTTGTCTAATTTCACTTGGAAACCAAAAAATAAATTCAACAATATATTCTCAATTTAACATGTTTAATAAAGATTGATAAACAATGTTAAGACCAAAAAGAGCAACACATTTAATTTGTAAGTCTAGGCTCTCTCGAATGTTGAAAAGGACATATTCGTCCTGTTTTGCAGCACTACTTCAGCAGTATTTTTCAGCGAACGTACGGTGTTTTTCTCTACAACAAATTAGTATAAGCATCAGCATAAGACAAATTTTAGTGCCCCTTTCTAGGCTGGGCTCTAGGCTGTTGCACCGGCAGCACCTCTCTAGGGCTGGCATTGTGCAGTTTCATGCAACGGTTTCAGCGCAACATTTCCTTACTGCTTTGAATAATGGAGGCTCGTCGACGTGTGGAGTTCACCGGTGTAAAGCTCGCCAGTGGCGCGGAACTCGCCACTCCGGTAGAGAAGGCCGCGGCAGGTCTCCACACTGTGCAGGTGGAGCGCGTGCTGTGCGTGGGTGAGTTCTATCCCGGCCGGCGCAGGCTGCGCGCGGGCGAGTTCCGGCCCAGCTACGGCGAGCTGGGTAGGCGAAACGCGAGATGTGCGCGGTAGGCTCTGGTTGGGCTGTCGTGAGCTGCACGCGAACGAGCTCCACCCTGGGTTCGGCGGGCTGGCCAACCTCCACCCTGGCCGAGATGAGCGTGGGCGGCCTCCGCAAGCTGCGCGGACAGAGCATGCGTTGTGCATGGTGATTTTTTTTAGAAACTGTTATGATGAGCGGATAAGATGGCCTCGTTTGGGCTGACGTCGCAGCCCACCACGGGAGCGTTTAGGGCGGATGGACGTCCTATCCAAGAATTACTGTAAATATTAGTATATTGTCCGTGCTAACGCTACGATATCATTTAGAAACACAAATCAACCAAGCAAAACATAATATATATTCTGAAAATATGAATAAAAATGAATAGCAATGTTTCATCATTCTTTTATCGATGGCTAGGACCAATTGGGCCATCGCGCCCCCTCGTGCTAGACCCCCATGCCGAGAGCCGCCGGAGCCACCCGTACCTGGTCCCCATGCCGCGTGCCACCTGCGCCAACGCACCAGGCCCAAGCGGTGTGCCCGTAAGGGCAGCGCGAAGTCCGCCACCACCAGGAGGTCTGTCTTGATCTTCTCTACACCATTTCACTTTCTGTTTCACGAATCCATCACCGAATTGCCGTTTAAACTTGATGAGTTTGACTTTTAGGTTTTTCTGAAAGTTCAAAGAAAACGATACATAATCCACGTACATCTTATTTTTTGGAAGATAACGACAACTAACATACTTACACAGTTACACACATGTATTCTATGGAATTTGCTAGTTTCATATTTTGTAGCAAATACTAATAAAAACCTGACATCTAGATAACAGTAACATCTAACTACAATTGAAAGTGAAGTCATCAGAAGAGAACCCGTCCAAAGTAAAGAGGAACGAACTCTGAAAATGAAAAACAAGTTGACAATGCATATCGTTATCTAGGCATATAGGGCACTGCACTTCCTTCCGAACATCCACTAATTTCACAAGTGCAAACCTGTATTAAAAAACATTCAGAGACCAGTATGAAACTTCTGACTGTAGCGAGGACAATTTTTTTATTACCCATTTTTACATCAATCATGTCTACCAGAAATATGCTACAAAATTATCCAGACTGAATAATGTGTAACAAAAGATATTCGTCAGTGATTGAACTGTATTGATGTCGCATCAATTCAGGAGCTGATTTGCACCTTCTAACAAGTAATCAAGTACCAAATGCAGGACAGAGAGATGCAGGGTATAAAGCGTATATAATAGAACACAAGAAGCTCGATATACAGGGAGGTACGAAAATTTGCATCTCAAACACATTGATCCAGCCATCCAGATAACAGCAGAAAACACACAATTGATCCACCCTTTACCCCGAGACTCAAATGGCAAAAGGGGGGAAAACAACCTTCTTTTTCCCTTGTGGTTCTTTCGAAATCGATGGGGAGAAACAGATTTGGGGGGTGAGAGGCCGACCTGCTAGAGATGGGTCGGAGGCAGAGCAGTCATCGCGGCATCCGCAGAGGATCCAGGCAAACATGGCTGCGGCGGCGGGACGGCGACGGCCTGCAGCGGCAACTGTCTCGCCTGCTCCTCGGGGACGAGGTACACGACGGCGGGGCCCGCGGCCAGAAGCAGGAGCGCGAGCGCCAGCAGCGCGCCTGGCGTGCCGGGGTCCGTGGCCGCCGACAACACACCCAGCTCCTCCGCCTTGGACAGGAGGCCCAGCCGTTCCACCGCCGACCGCGACAGCCCCGCGCGCTCCGCCGCCGACAGCAGGCCCATGCGCCCCGCCTTGGTCAGGAGCTGCAGCTTCTCCACATTCGTCAGCAGCTTCACCGGCACCTTGTCGCTTGTCGTCGCCGGTCGCGGGCCTGGCTCGCCCAACGTGAACACTGTCGTGCCATGAATGACCTAGCGCACCCCGGCCGCAGCAATCTTTTTGGTCGAGGTGCGCGGCCTGATCCGTCCTGCATGTGGAGGTGGATTTTCACGCTATATGGCTGCGAGGGGGATCGACAAAGATGGAAGTCACGTTGATTGCGGATCTTGACACTTGGAGCGCGGGCGGGCGAGGCCACGGTTCCGTTGCGCACGGGGAGGGAGGAGGATGATACACAGTCCTGACCCTTTTGATTTGAGTGAGTAAGACTGGTCGCACTCGGACCTTGTAAACGCTACGTCATCCACTTACAGGACGCGGATAGCGGATAGAAGCCCCGTACTGTATACGCTACAGGCATCTGCTACCGGTGTCCATCCGTCAAACATACCGGGATATAGGGCATCTGGTATGCACAGCGCCGGCCTCACCACCACTCACACGAGAGCATGCATGGGAGAGGGAGATGAATCCAGCGGCGGGCCTCGATGCTGCTACTATGTCGATTAACTAAAAAAATGTTATAGCTCACAAACCAAAAAAAATAAATTAAATTCCGCTTACACTATTAAATTCGTTTCAATAAATCCTTCAAAACAAGATGTCACATGGATATATTTAGATAAAGTGACAAGTGGATCCCACAGTGGATAGATGATGATATAGAGGATGGATAGGTGCGGGAGAATTGAGTATAGATGAGAGAATCTTGATGAACATGTCTTTTAGAGGATGAATTTAGAGTACCACTAGTGAGATAGAAGCCTTAGGAGCAATCTGAACGGTTCGTTTGTAAGATGTTGTTTTCTAGGTACACCTTTTTGGGTGGAGGGAGGGAGAGCTTCTCAGCGGGTGTCGATTTTTTGTGTGAATCTGGGAAAGAAAATGTCGGTTAATTAATAGGGTAGATTATGGCATAACATTTGTGTTATGATGAGACATGAGAGGGAGAGCGATTTCATCATTGATTTTTCTATATATATATATGTTACTATTTGCTAAACTTTTATTCTTGTTCTACCACATAAACAACTTGTCAATGCCATTATCCATAATTTTACGACCTGCTGGGCTGCACTCGACGACCCTGCAGCCTGCAGCTAGCAGCTTGGGTTTTAGCCAGCTCCTTGAAAGTCTCGATGGAACTCGTCGGCTGGACCCAACTTTAATTCAGCCCACTGCTCACCCCCAACGGCTCCGTCTCAGACTAGCTGCACTGGGGTCTCAGACTAGCAGCGCAGCAAAAATACCGTACCGGCCTCCTGTAAATCATACGCTAAAAAAAATAAAGACCCCGATCCGCTATATATAACGTGGGTAGCGAGCCTCCGGTAAAATGGTGTGAACCTGAGGGAGAGGACAGAGCCTGCGCGTGGGAGGGAGAGAGAGGAGAGAGGGAGAGCATATAGCGTGGGCCCACTTTTTTCTCTTAACAAAAATATTATAACTCATAAACTGAAAACCCAAATTAAATTCTGATTGCACCATTGAATTCGTTTCAATAAATTCTTCAAAACTAGATCTCACATGGATATATTTAGATAAAGTGACAAGTGGACCCCACAGTGGATAGAGGATGATATAGAGGATGGATGGGTGGAGAGAAATGAGTATAGAGGAGATAATATTGATGACTAGGATGTATAGAGGATGAAAATAGAGAATCATGAGTGCGGATAGCCTCGGCTGTCAACTCTGATGCCGACATGGTAAAGCCCACCGCTTCCTTTTAGGCCATGTTTAGTTCCCAGAAAATTTTGCAAAATTTTTCAGATTTCCCGTCACATCGAATCTTTGAACACATGCATGAAGCATTAAATATAGATAAAAAAATAAAACTAATTACACAGTTTAGACAAAATGGACGAGACGAATCTTTTAAGCCTAATTAGACCATAATTGAACAATATTTGTCAAATAACAACGAAAAGAGCTACAGTACCGTTTTGCAAAAAAAATTAGATCTAAACCAGCCCTTAGACTGCCCACAGTAATGGACAAAAACCGATGCTGATTGCTGAGAAGGTTGTCAGCTTAAAAGGAGGTTCTTTCATTTTTCATGTCGTCTTCTTATGCTGATGCAGGAACTAACCACCGATCGGTTGCCTGGTCATGTCTCGCTGAGAATGGGACGCGGGCGGCGAGATTGAGTATATTCGGGTACCCGAGTTGTTACCCGAATTACGCGAACTAATTTGGGGTATCTATAATCAGTGTCCAAATTGTAATCGGGTAGTTTGGGTACAGGTTGAGATAGTTCAGGTTTAGATATCGGGTATCAGGTATTTTGCTCGGGCCCTATCCAGCCTTAACTCCCGTGATGCATAAAAGGTCCGTGTTTTTCCATAGCCTAGCTCCATCGGTGTAAGGGGTGCCACCGTGCGGGCATAGTGAGAAAAAAAGGGCTTTACCACATGGATACGCGGGTAACGAATCAGCATTCCTACCAACTAGGCTAGATAAAAACATGAATCAATCTACTTGTTCTGGCATGCGCTAAGGCCCTGTTTGGCTAGGCTTCTATGCGCTCCGGCTCCGCTCTAAAGTGCTGGAGGAGCCACAAACTGTGGCTTCTCTCGGCTTCATGTTCATTTCACGAGAACAGGAAAAGCGGCTTTTATGAACAGTGTTTGCTATAGTTTTGGTGTAGGAGGAGTCCCAGACCACAAGAAGTCGTGCTCATGCCAAACAGGTTCTAAGCTTAGGTCCGACTCCCAAGTACAAGCCATCCTTAGCAAATATAATAACCAATTATGGTCAAATTCAAAACCCTATGTAAGCCACTACTACAGGCACATTTTTTTAAGGGTGTCTCGTAACCCTTTGTAGGGGCGGTTTTGTCAATCGAGCCACAAAAATAGCAAAAAATAGCGTCGTGGCAATTTTCACACGAAAATCGTACGCTTCGCATGCCGGCGGGATTCAAACCCGCGACCTCCGCCTTGTCCGTACCCTCCTAGGTTAATATGTGCCCTTATGGTTCGTTTTGTGATGAGTGATTATCAACGTGATCCACGACCTAAGTTGAGGTTGTGACTAACCATGGCGTAAGTTGGGTTGTGCGACATGTTTCTTGGCTTGTGGTGTGCAGGTGTGGAGCTCGAAGGCGATGGTCGATAGCGAGGTGAAGGTCAAATAGGGACGTGTCGTGCCGATGGACCGGGAGTGGTGAAGGGTGGACGTGAGGCTTGGATCGAGGGACCAAGAGGCCGGGTGACCAGCCGCGATGGCTGACATCTGAGACATCGACAAGCGCAAGCGCAAGTGTCTGGGAGTGATCGTGTTGACCGAGTCAAGACGGCGGACATGCGAGTCGAGCAGGGGCTCAAAAGGACCTGGTGGCCGGCCGGTCGAGGACGGCGGTGACACGTGTCGTGGTGGGGGACGCGTATGAAGTACGCTACTCGAGCCGGTTTGATTGTTTGGGCCTCAAAACCATCGGTGGCCGGTTTTGCGCGTTTGGGCCTCAAAACCTGGGCGGAGGTTCCGAGGAGGAACGGATGGCTGTGGTGGCATCGAGGAGTTCATATCGAGGCGAAGCCATCTCATGAAGGGCACGGTGGTCATCGGATGAAGATCACCTCGTGTTGGACTATAACGCTCTCGGGTTAAGTGGTTCGACTCAAAATATCTAGGGGCAGAACTAAGATTGTGTAATAGCCCTGTTAAATAGGATGAGGGAGCTCCCATCTCCCTTGAAATGATCAAGATACCCAAGAGGGGGGTGAATTGGGCTTTTCTAAAAATTAATTGCAAGAATTAAATCCTACAAGCCAAACTTCACCCCTAGTGCCTACTAGTGTTCCTTGTGATTCTACAGATAAAAGTTTTGCACCCTAAGTTCCAATCCTAGTCTAGCATGGCAATTCTAGGAAAAGTAAACAAGCAATGAAAGTAATGCACGAAAGTAAATGCTTGAAAGTAAGGGTTAGGAACACGGCGATGTTTTCCCGAGGTATCGGAGAGTCGCCACTCCCCACTAGTTCTCATTGGAGCACCCGCGCAAGGGTGTAGCTCCCCCTTGATCCACACAAGGATCAAGTGCTCTCTATGGGTTGATTCTTCGACACTCCGTCGTGGTGAATCGCCTAAAACCGCTCACAAGATGAGTTGGGTCATCCACAAGCTCTTCGGATGATCACTAAACTCCTAATCACCACCAAACCGTCTAGGTGATGGCGATCACCAAGAGTAACAAGCTAGAACTCTCACTTGACCACAATAAGCCTAATGAGAAGATGGATGCACACTTGCTACTCCCTAGTCACTAATGAGGAATCTCAAACTTTGATTCTCAAATCACTATCCTCACTAGGGCTCTTGCACTCCCTTGCACTTCAAAGGTGTTTCTCAGCTGAACAAATGAGCAAGAGACCTCTAAAAGAGGTGGAGGGGATGTATTTATACACCCCTCAGACAAATCCAACCGTTACCTGCCAAATCAGCAAAACACGTACTGACCGGACGCGCTGGTCGTCATGACCGGACGCGTCGATCGAGTGTAACGGTCGAAAACCAAAAGTCAACGCTGAGTGACCGGACGCGCCGGTCAGGGGTGACCGGACGCGTCCGATCATGCAAGAACTTTACTGGACTTTGACCTGACGCTCGACCGCGTCCGATCTGTGATGACCGGACGCGTCAGGTCAGCAAAGGACCTTACTGGAACGTGATCGGACGTGTCCGATCACTTCACAGTCGCGTCCGATTATACTGTTACCCTCTGAAACACGTGTCAGACTGATCACCACGTCCAGTCCTCTCAGGGACCACGTCCGGTCAACCAGTTAACGACGCAGTGACTTGTTAGTACTGACCGGACGCGTCCGGTCGTGACAGAAACCGTGTCCGATCAAGGGTAAACTGCTCAAACGACTTAGAAACGCAACGCAACTTGAACCAGGTTGCTTCCAACTAAACTTTGAGCTTTACCAGAGCTACCTAGTGCTAAGTTTGACAAGTGTGCACTACACCTAAACACAAGACTCACCTAGGTCAAGCTACTCGCTCATGCCCCCCTTTATAGTACGGTCAAAGGAAGAAACAAAGATCCTAACGACTATTCCAGATGTAACCCAACACCTTGACATCCGGAACTAACCGTCCTTAATCTTGTCGTTGATCCTTTAAAAACCAAAACGATTTCCATCAAGGGACATGAATACCATAGTGCCCAAAGCAGTTATCAACTCCATGACCTAACTTATCAAAGTTTCTGCAAAACACACGTTAGTCATGGTAATAATGCGTTGTCATCAATTGCCAAAATCAACACTAGAGCCTAGATGCTTTCAATCTCCCCCTTTTTGGTGATTGATGACAACACTTAGATTCAGAAAATTTAATAGTTGAGGTTTTCAAACATGCTTGGTTCACATAAGCAAAAGGCTGTAAGCACAAAGGGTTAGGAATTGCTTATGTGTTCCAAGCCAACTGAGTGTACTCATAAGATAAAACATGAAGAGGTAGTACACATAAAGCATAGCTCATACGAAATTAGAGTAAGGCACGGAAGCACAACCTTATGAGCTAAAACCAATTAAGTGACATGATATAAAATAAAGTCTCACAAACTTATAGTCACAAAATACAGGGCAAGAAAATAAACATGATACATGAATGTAGCATACATGGAAAAAAACAAAACCCTCTATCAACACTCCCCCTGAATCTACGCTCTCTCCCCCTTTGGCATCAAACGTCAAAAACTAAACTAAGGATTTGACGGGGGAACAGAAGCTGTCGTGTCGGGTGTCGAGGAGCGTGGAGTGATCACGAACTGTGAAGTATCCTCCTCAGACTCTGAACTGTCAGGCTGACCCTCTATAGATAGACGTGATAGTGAAGCGGTCTGGGTCTGTAGAGCAGGTGCAGAAACTGAAGGTGTAGTAGCAATAATAGGAGCAGTCACTGTCGCTTAAGCCTGAAAGACACCAAGAGTGGGAGGATCTGTCGATGCAACTGACGATGGCACAGTCTCTGTAGTCCCGGCCCCTGACACTAGAGGAAAAGCAGTCTCGGAAGCTAACATCCCTGTAGTGGTCTCAACAGTGGTGTGCGAGGGTGTCGGCTGACCAGTCAGCTCACTGTAGGAGGCACTCAAATCAGGGAAAGGAGTGCCCGAGAGAAGGTGAGGTCTAGGCTGAGCTGGTGGAGTGAACCCCGTCTGAATAGGAGTGTAGCTCAGAGACTGAAAGGTCTGAGGAACCTGCTGCTGAGGAGAGGTGAACTGAAAGCTCGGCTATCCCTGACTCTGAGGTCCACTGACTGTAGTGCTGGAGTCAGGACAGACGGTGGTGGAGGTACCCCAACAGTGACAAGGTGTCACAGGAGCTCAAGATACTACTGCTGGGTGGCTGCCTGCTGCCTCTGCATCTCGAACTGCTGCCTCTGAAACTCTAGCTGCTGCCTCCGGAACTCGTCCTAACGAGCCTGAATCTGAGCAAATGCGGTAGCTGTGTCCTGAGCCTGTCTCTGTATCTGAATCTCCTGTCTCTCCTGGGCCTAGGTTAGCCTCTCAAGTATAGCCACCATGGCTGGGTCTGAGCGGGAGGCTGAGCCTGAACCACCGGCCTCATGGTTGTGAGGCCGAGGAGAGCGGTACCGGGGGATGGGCTGATAATCCTCATCTGTGTTGTCAGTAGCAACATCCTCAACTAGATCAGCTGGCTGAGCATCAAGATCTGCTAGCTCGACCTCAGCAAGACCCTGAATGGTCTCGTCCTGCTCAGCAGCTGTCTCTGGTACCTCTAGCATATGACGCTATCCTGGGCCAGGTGCCTGCTCTCTAATCACTGAAGCCCACAACTATCGAATATCATACTCTTGAAAAGCTATGATAGTATCAGATATCTCAGCTCTAATCTCTACAGGTAGGTCACACGTAGATCTAATAAGAAAATAGATCCAATGAGCATAAGGAAGCTGCCTATAACCCTTGAATTCCTTTGCCAAAGTATCCTCCATCTCACATAACATCAGATCCCAAATATCGAATGGTGTCTGTGAGATGAGGTGATGCACCACCCATAACTGCATACGGGTCAGTCCCTCTCTGTATCCCAGCCTCAGAAGAAGTGTCCTCCTCATAATAGCATCAAGGACTCTAGCTAGAGGTGTCAGGCTGGCAGGTGTACGTCTAGATCCCTCGCCAAACGGCTCACGGAAGCAGGGTCTGATCGTGTCTGTAGGTGACACTGTCCCTCCATGAGGACATCGTGGAGGTGCGGTCTGTCCAAAGCACAGCTGGTGTATCTTCGTCTCTGAAGCTGGGAGTCTGAGAATCTCCTGTACCCTGGTGCTATACAGTCTGCGGTCACGGCCTCTGAATGCAAAGTGTATAAACTCATGTGCTGGGTCAATCTAAAGTGAAGAGTAAAACTCTCTGACCCAAGTCCCGCAGTAGGCTCCAGTCCGTCCAAGAAGATCTGACAAGCCAGGTACAAAGGACAAGTGCGGACGGAGCTACTCTCCAACCACCTAAACTAAAGCCTCTAGTCGATAGACTCTCTGAGGTCTGAATGCAATCCCGCTGTCAACATAGGCTCTGTAGAAGTCCTCGTGCAGAGGTGTGTAGAAGCCCTCTGAAGCCCAGGGATCCCGCTGAGGTGGAAACCACCGACTAACCTCAATGAACCTGAGAGCCTGTACCTGTCTAGCTGTAGCTCCCCTAAGGTCAAAATGCTGAACTGGGGGGTGACCTCGAGCCCTAGGAGGTGGACGACCTCCACGACGCTGGCCCTCTGCCCTGGGAGTCACCTGAGCTCGCGTACGTCCTGAGCGACGACGCTGTGGAGAGTGAACTGTCTGCTCCTCTGTCTCCTCTAGGTCCTCTGTGGGCTGCTCTGCAGGTGCATCCTCGGTCTCTTCTATGGCCTCAGTACCGAGCTGTCGACCTTCAAGGTGAAAGCGACGCTCTCCAATACGAATCCCACTACTCTTGCCACCTCTCTCTGCTAGCTCTGCTGCATCTACAACTACCTGAGCCACCTCTGCCTCTGTGAGTGTCCTCTTTCTCTTCTTGGCGGCTATCTTCACTCGCTTGCCACGAGCCACCTCTGTCCTCCTGGGAGGACTTCTATCCCCGTCACTAGGTGCACCACCAGTATTCTTGCAGCGAACCATACTGACAAACTGCTGCGACTGAGAAAATCTGAAAAGTGACAGATGGTGTACTGACACTTGTGAGGCTTGGCCTCAATCCGTATCTGCAGGCTTGGCCTCAGATTCATAGCTGATCACCTGACACACAAAGCACCGACAGGACGCATTGAAAGAATAGAATAGATAGATCTACTATAAGCAACATATATTATCTAATAGATGAGATCCTAGTGAAAGCAAGCATATTAGATAAGATGTGAATAGACCGCGATAGCTACCTCGGATGAGCAAAACACCGATGAAAGGAAGAAGATCTTGACGCACTAGGGTTCCCCGGAAATGACGAGCGAAAACCTGGAGTACCGATGAGATCAAGGGTTTTATTAGAGATTCACCGGAAAAACATCGGCAAACCGTAATTCAAGGCAATGAAGTCACCTTGCCGAGTCGGAAACGCGCGAAGAACCCTCGACGAAGAATTTTCGCAAGGCTTCGCTATGAGTAGGGTTAGGTCTCGGCGTGACGGTCAGAGGCGAACTCGGCGGTGCGACCGCGCGGAGGAAGGAAGACTCCGGCAGGAGCAGCGAGGCACGGGCCCTTTGGTGCGGTGGCGCGTGCGGCAGGGGCTGCGGCGGCGCGCGGGCACGCGGCGGCGGCGTGCGGGCAAGCAACGACGGCGGCGCGCGGGGCGACTGCGGCAGCGCACGGAGGAACGGCGGCGGCGCGCGCAGGGCGGTGGCGCGTGCTGCGGCTCCGGTGGCGCACGCGGCGGTGCTCAGAAACACGGTGAGGACGGCTAGGGTTCAGAGCGGCAGTGGATTTTAGAAGGAAGAACGAGATATGAACGTACGGTTAAAAAGGCTGAGATCCGCTTTTCGCGCGATGACCGAACGCGGTGGTGGCATGACCGGATGCGGTAAGGCAGCATCCGGTCAGAGTCCAGTAAGCTTCTGGAACGACCGGACGCGTCCGGTTAGGGATGATCGGACACTGACAGAGTCCGGTCATAGATTTCCCAAGAAACACAAACGCATGACCGGACGCGGTGATGGCGACCGGGACCGGACGCGGTGGTCAGCAACGTCGCGTCCGGTGCAGCGTCCGGTCATAGATCCTAGAGAAGTTCTTCGGGATGACCGGACACGCTGGTGGACGCTAGGACTGGACGCAGTGGTGAAGCAGCACCGCGTCCGATGCAGCGTCCGGTGCAGCGTCCGGTCGCTGTTTAACGCCTTTCTTAAACCCGATCTTCGACGCGACTTCTCCCAATCAAGTTCCAATTCAAAGAGACTCAAATAAACACCAATTGGAACCTGATATGAGTGACCTCACTCAAACCCTCTAGTTTTTTAAAGTATTTTACCTTAGGCTAGTGTTATGTTTAAGAAAATAAGCAATAAACACCCAAGGAGCAACGTATGGCCATGCAATAGAGTTTATGAACCCTTGGGAGCTTCAAATGCTCTCTCTATTCATGGACGAACACAGAGGTTACTCAAAGCAAAACCGAAAAGAAACGACAAAGCAACAACCATGCATATGCAATGCAAAGCGAGAAAGTAAGACTAGGTTGCTTGTCAGGTTTGATCCACGGTTAGGCTTCTTCACTCCTCCAAAGGAGGGTTATCGTAACCGTGTTAGATAAGTTCTAGATGCATTGCGGGAAATTAAACATGACATATAATACAATGCAATGCAAGAGACAACACAAGCTCATTTTTTAAAGTTACTAGAGTCAAGCACATTTAGTTCACTTCTCAACCTACAAAAGGTAGCCTCATCTAAAGGTTTAGTGAAGATATCTGCTAATTGATTTTCACTTCTTACACCTTCTAGTGATATATCATTTTTAGCAACATGATCTCTTAGAAAGTGGTGGCGGATATCAATGTGCTTGGTGCGTGAGTGTTGTACCGGATTATTAGCAATTTTAACGACACTTTCATTGTCACATAAAAGCGGCACCTTTTTAAGAACAACTCTATAGTCTAGGAGAGTTTGTTTCATGTATAAGATTTGTGCACAACAAGCC
The DNA here is from genome assembly GCA_038087645.1 of Saccharum hybrid cultivar R570. Lineage (NCBI taxonomy): Eukaryota > Viridiplantae > Streptophyta > Magnoliopsida > Poales > Poaceae > Saccharum > Saccharum hybrid cultivar. The sequence continues at coordinate 2,367,418 of JAQSUU010000542.1, forward strand.
CCTGTGGCAATGTATTCCGCCTCGGCGGTGGATAAAGCCACACTATTTTGCTTCTTAGATGACCAAGATACTAAGGACCTCCCAAGCAAATGACACCCTCCAAATGTGCTTTTTCTATCAATTTTGCAACCGACATAATCCGAATAAGAATAGCCAACTAGTTGGAATCTAGCTCCTTTGGGGGTACCAAAGGCCGATGCTTGGGGTGTACTTAAGATATCTTAAAAAAATTTACGGCACTTACGTAAGGTTCTTTAGGCCACGCTTGAAAGCGAGCACACATGCACACACTAAACATGATATCGGGCCTAGATGCGGTAAGGTACAACAAGCTACCAATCATAGAACGGTAGAGAGTTTGATCAATTGGTTTACCTCCCTCATCTAGGTCGAGATGTCCATTAGATGGCATTGGGGTCTTGATTGGCTTACACTCTTCCATCTTGAATCTTTTGAGAAGATCCTTGGTATACTTTTCTTGAGAGATAAAAATCCCTTCTCTCATTTGCTTGACTTGAAAACCAAGGAAGAATGTTAGCTCACCAATCATTGACATCTCGAACTCCTTTGACATCAATTCACCAAATTCTTTGCAATAATCTTCATTTGTTGACCCAAAGATGATATCATCAACATAGACTTGACAAATGAAGATCTCTCCATTAAGCTTCTTGGTGAATAGTGTGGTGTCAACCTTCCCAATAGTGAAACCCTTCTCAATGAGGAAGTCCCGGAGGCGCTCATACCACGCTCTAGGGGCTTGCTTGAGCCCATATAGTGCCTTGGACAACCTATAAACATGATTAGGATATCTAGGCTCTTCAAACCCGGGAGGTTGTTCAACATAGACTAGTTCATTTATGAAGCCATTTAAAAATGCACTTTTCATATCCATTTGATATAGTTTCATTTCATGATGCGATGCATATGCAAGAGGATACGAATGGCTTCAAGTCTTGCAATGGGTGCAAAGGTCTCTCCAAAATCAAGACCTTCAACTTGAGAGAACCCCTTTGCAACTAGTCTTGCCTTGTTCCTCACTACTACGCCTTGATCATCTTGCTTGTTGCGGAACACCCACATGGTTCCAATGACTCTTGCACCTTTTGGATGCTCTTCAAGTGTCCAAACTTGATTGCGGGAAAAGTTGTTCAATTCTTCGAGCATGGCATTCACCCCATCCGGATCTTGAAGAGCTTCTTCTACATTCTTAGGTTCAAGACAAGAGACAAAAGAGTGATGTTCAATAAAAGAATCAAGCTTTTGAGATCGAGTCATTACACCCTTCGTAGGACTCTCTATGATGAGATCTTGTGGATGTGCTTGAAGTAGAGGTGAGTTTCTTCTATCAACCACTTGAGGAGAGGGTTAGAGAGCATCAACATCTTGAGCTTGTGCCTTGGCTTGTGCATGAGAGACATGAGTATCTTCAATTTCAACTCTCTCATTCTTATCATCATCTTGAGGCACATGTGATGAAGATGGTGGATTGACAATTTGTACAACGTCTTCATCATCTTTAGGCTTGATGTCTCCCACCAGCATGTTCTTCATTGCCTCTCTCAACGGTTCATCACCTACATCATCACAATTCTCAATTGCTCCTTGGGAGCCGTTAGATTCATCAAATTCCACATCATATGTTTCTTCAATCAAACCGGTGGCATGGTTAAATACTCTATATGCTTTAGACTTTTATGAGTAACCAACAAGAAAACCAATATCACAACGTCTTTGAAACTTCCCTAGGTGTTGACGCTTCTTGTAGATGTAGCATTTGCAACCAAACACCCGGAAGAATGAGACGTCCGGCTTCTTTCCATTTAGCAACTCATAGGGGGTCTTGCCAAGAAACTTTTGTAGGAAGAGACGATTTGAAGCATAGCATGCGGTGTTGATTGCCTCGGCCCACAATTTCTCCGGTGTGTTGTACTCATCTAGCATTGTTCTTGCAAGGGTGATCAAAGTCCGGTTCTTTCTCTCAACTACACCATTTTGTTGACGAGTGTAGGTTGATGAAAATTCATGCTTGATTCCAATTTCATCACAATAAGCTTCAATGTTTGTGTTGTCAAACTCTTTATCATTGTCACTTCTAATCTTCTTTATCTTAACTTCAAATTCATTGTGAGCTCTCTTTGCAAACTTTTTGAAGCAATTTGCCACTTCAGATTTGTCATGAAGAAAGAAAGTCCAAGTGTATCTTGAGAAGTCATCCACAATCACTAGGCAATAGAGATTTCCACCCAAGCTCTTGTAAGTTGTAGGACTAGACAAATTCATGTGTAGTAGTTCTAACACTCTTGATGTTGACATGTAAGCTTTGGTTGGATGAGTATTTGCAACTTGTTTGCAGGCTTGACATGCACTACAAGGTTTGTCCTTCTCAAACTTTACATCCTTCAAACCTGTCACTAATTCTTTCTTCAATAGCTTGTTGAGAGTGTTCATTCCAACATGTGCAAGCCTCCTATGCCAAAGCCACCCAAGTGTAGTTTTGGTGAACAAACATGTCATCAAGTTTGCATCTTCGGAGGTGAAGTCAACAAGATAGAGATTATTGTATCTAAAACCTTTGAAAATCACTTGCTTGTCATCTATCTTTGTAACTACCACTTCATTTGGAGTGAATAAGCATTGGTAGCTGTAACAACCCAGAAATTTCCAGAAAACAAAAATCACAACTGCAAATTTTTTTCTAAAATAAACCTATGTTTGGCGAGGTGTCATGTAGGAAACCTAACCCAGTTGCACAAGTAGCACCTAAAATAGCTAATTACATCCTTGCATTTAACCATACATGCTTGAGTTAGATTTTATGTTCTTTGGATTGAATTAAAAGCAACAACATTTCTTGAATTAATTGCGTAAAGTAAATAAATATAGAAATATAAACCTATCAAATAGATGGAAACCAAAAATATATTTTGGAGGACCCACTATGTTACACAGGTATGAGCAATATGCTTCTCACATACAAATGCATGGCATATCTTAAAATGGGAAAATACAAAATAGAAAAACTTTTTGAATGAATCAGAAAAAGGAGAAGAAACCCTATGTGGCCCAGCCAACCCCGCCAAACCGGCCTGCCAAGCCAGCCCAAGCCGCACAGTGCGCGCCCAACCGTGTGTCGGCCGGCCCAGCAGGCCACCGCTGGCCCACACCGCACTCGCGCGCACACGCGCTCACCGCGCGATGGGCGACCCAGCAAGCCGCAGCCGCCTCGGCCCGTGTCGATTTCACGAGACGCCAAAGGACTTCGCGTCCTCTTCTCTTCCGCTCGCTGACGAGAGGGTCCCGCGAGTCATCGCCTTCCTTCCGTCTCCCATGTCCTCTGCTCGCCGAGACGGAAATCAGAGAAGGGAGAAAGAGGGGACAAGGTCATGCAACGCGTGAGAAAAGATTCTCCTTGTCCCCGCTACCACCTTGCGCGCCAAGGCGCTGTGCCAGCTACGCAAGCGCGCTTCCTCGGCCAATCACGCGCGCTCTGCCCCCTTCACGCACCATGCAATGCCGCCATGGGCCAGGCCAGCCGCTGCGCGAAATCAGGAGCGCCATGGCACCTTTGTGATCGTGCCGCACCCCAAAACCCCACCGCAGCACCCTTTGATCTTCTCCACGCGTCCCCGCTGCCGCGCCCACCGTTCGCCCGCCATAGCCAAGCTCGGCTATAAAAGCAGAGCCTCTCCGCTGCCCTAGCCCTTCACCCTCCTAGCTGCCGCCCTGGTGGCACCATTACCGTTCTACACCGCAAGAAGGAGGGGAGAAGAAGATAAGAAGGAAGGAAGGGCAAGAAGAGACCGAGGAGCCCGAAGGCGACACAGCCGTCTGAACCCACCGGAGAAGGAAAAGACGCCGGACTTCCTCCTCTCTACCACCGGTCTGCACTGCACGGCCGCTCGACTCCACTGCCTCGAATCACCACTACACCGCTATCCTTCTGCCATGAGCCCGAGGTGAGCCGCTCCGCCCGCAAACATCCTCTGCTCACCACCGTGCGCGCTCCGGTGCCGCCACAGCCGAACCCGTACCGGGGACAGCCAAGGCCGCGCCTGGACCTTCGTTCACGAACACCATCAATCACGAGCACACACTAGAGCATGGCACCGTCTTGCGGATCTTTACCAGCACCTGGGAACGCCGAGGGATAGCGTGACGTGGAGCGCGCCCGCCATGGCTAGAGCTCACCATGGCGAGGTCCTATTCTTGCCGTGTTAGGCCGGTAGAAGCAAGGGGAGGAGGGCTATCTCATTCGCCTTGGCAAGGAACGCGCCACGCGCAGCAAGTGGGAGAAGAAAGGGTAGGGGAAAGAGATGCGCATGATTGCCATGCCAACGCGGCCGCCATCGGAGCACCACCTGCCGCCATGGAAAAACCTCGTTGGAGGTGCCAAACCACCGAGTTCACGGCACATTGGATTCGCCATGTGCTAGCGGCTCGGTTGACCCCTAGATAGCCATTGGGGAGCCGCCACGGCTTGGAATCGGATGCTCACCGTCGGCAGGAGCATCGCCGTGCAGGAAAGCAAGAGAAGGGACCAGGGCGATGGTTCGGTGCACTTGGTGCACAAGGGCCAGAGAAGGGAAGGGGGAGAGATGGACTTCGTCCACGATAAGCCTAGCCAAGAGGTCCATGGACCATCCCTGCGAGACCACCGTGAGCCAAGCCCACCAGCTTGAGCCTGGTTTTGAATCCAAATAGGTGACGTGGCAGCACCAGCGCTTGACACATGGCGGGCCCAGCCCGGCCCAGTCCGGCCAAAACCCGGCCCAGCCCAGGCCCAACCGAGCCCGGTCGCGGCCCGGTCAATGTTGACCGTTGACCGGTCAATGCTGACCGTTGACCTGGACCCACATGTCAGTGACTCTCTTTGTTTCGGCCAATCAGAGCTTGACACGTGTCACTGCCTGGAATTTCCTTTTCTTTTTCTTTTTTAGAAAATCATTTAATCTTTAGAAATTCATAACTTATTCATTTTAACTCAGAAAAATACCAAACTAGTTTCTTAATTTTTCTAAAAATGAGCTCTACATCTTAGGCTTGTGTTTGAGTGCATTTGGATCTTTTGAATTTCTGTTGCTTCTTTGTGCACCTCTATAGGAGTCATTAATGCGACTCTACGTTACGTTTAACAGAGCCGGAGGACCTACCGACTGAGGAGTACGACCCTGACTACAGCGAGGACTTGGGTGATGACCTGCCAGGTGCCACGCCCCACCCATCTCCATAGAACGTATTACGCATGCAAATATAGAATTGCTAGCGCTTTACTTTTTGTAAATTATTATTGATGATAGGCTGCATGGTAGATGCTTTACTTTGAGCCCTTTACCTTGTTGTAACCTTACTCCTGCTCACCCTGCTGTTAGGCTAGATGCTCGCATGTTACATATTACTGCTTTTACTCTTACTCGCATTATATCCGTGATGTGATACCGGTGAGTGAGAGGCGTATATGTGTAAGGCACATAGTGCCGAGAACTTGATAAACCTGACTAAAGAACTGGGGAGATCTTGGCGTGCGTCTTGGGTGAGTGGTGAGGGTTGAGTCGATCGGACAGGATCCTACGACGAGTCTTTGGGGCAAGTCTTGCTGGAGGGGTGCGACCTGGGCATCCCTCACGAGAGATACCTGTGGCGGGTATATTTGGGAGGTGAACTAGGGTGTTGGTTATCCCTGGTGGAGGTGCTGTCGTGGCACGGGGAAGACGGTGTCTCCCCCTTGAGAAGATATCCTGTCTGGTCACCCTAAGGACTGGTATGTCTTGAGAACCGGAACCATGGGACCTTCATGCACACCACTCACTCCCGATGGGCGGGAGACGATTACCCGACTGACTAGGGCGGTACCACTACTACTAGGTTGGAAGGTGATAGTGTAGGGAGGTACGAGCATGGGGACCCATACCCTCCTAAGACAGCGTAGTGACCTTGGCGGCCTGGTACTACGTCTCACAGTCTCAGCGTTTCGGTGGACGCCGGGGTGGCCTAGGGCTGAGTGGTAGGGTGATACTGTACCAGTTGGAAGGCAGTTGGAATCAGCCTAGACGAGCCGGATCGTCGAGGATGGCGATCTTGTGGATTACCAGGTGTACACGCTCTGCAGAGTTGATCGATCTATACGTATAGCCGCGTCCATGGATATGGACATTCCCATGACCTACGCTTCACTTGATTAGACGAGAGGAGTCCTTTCTACCTTTCCCCCGGGTTTTGTGTTGGATTTCGGCTTTGGCCGTTGAGACGAGATCTGAGCGGGAGTCAATCTCGTCGTCTAGAGAGAGAGAGAGTGAGATGAGATGTGTTGTGTGTGGTAGGATTGGGAAAAAGTGTGACTAAGATGAGTTAAAAACTGAGGAATATCTTATTAAAATATTAACTACTTGCATAGGAAACCCACAGCCTAAGTAGATCTCTTTCTACTTCCCTCAATGCATTCCACTTTCCACAAAGCATTGCAAGCATAGGGTGGGCGATGTGTGGCCAGTACCAAGTGTACTGATAGATTTTTGACAGGTTCCGAGCCCGAGTACGACTACGAGGGCGATGATTGGGAGAATTAGAGGGTCTGTTCTACGCTCAAGCTGGTTCCAGAAGATCTTTTTCTGCTGCTATCTACGTCGGATGCTATTCCAGATGCTTGTGTGAGTGTGTTCCGCCCTGCGAGGCGAAGAGAATAATTATGTAAAACTCTCTATTGTACTCTGATATTCGTGCATGACTTTATGTATCGCTGAGATTTGGGTAAATTGACAAAATGTTTCTTCATTTTACACTTCATTTTTGTGGATTTCCCTTCGTGAAAATCAAGGACGTTTTAGTAGCCAAGGTCATAAAGTTGCCCAACGGATAGTAAGTTGAAACATAATGAAGCAACATAGAGCACATTTGAAAGAGAGTGATCATTTGATATTGCAATCTTGCCTATACCCTTGACTTTGCTCTTTGAATTGTCCCCAAATGTGATCTTCTCTTGACATACCCTATTCTCTTCAAGTGAGGTGAACATACGAGGATCACGGTCATATGTTGAGTGCAACCACTATCAATAACCCAATGAGATCCACCGGTCTTGTAGTTCACCTACACACAAGAGATTCAAGCTTTTTGTTTAGGGACCTAAACTTGAGAGGGACCCTTGACTTTCTCAACTAGTGACTTGACAACCCATATTTTCTTAGGCCTATTCTTGTTGGGGGGACCCAAAACATGACTTTCATCTTTCCACTTGAATCTTTTCTAAGAATGTAATGAGCATTGAAAGCAAAGGGTCTAGCATGCTTGGGCAAGGGTTGTGGTGGTGGAGTTTTGCACTCATGAGCAAAATGGCCTTCTTGTCCACACTCAACACATCTCTTTGACTTGGGCTTTGACTTGCTTTGTTGTTGTTGAGCTTTAGCCTTCTTCTCTTAATTTTCTAAGTAACCAATGCCACTTCTATCCATCTTCATGACGGTGTTCATGAGTAGCTCACTTTACAAATGTTGGCCTCTTGTGAACTTGCTTAGGCCGGTCTTGAGATGCTCTTTTTCTTGCTTGAGCTTTTTGTTCTCTTCAATAAGTGACTCATTTGATGTTTGCTTTTTAAGAGCCATCAACTTCTTGTTCTCATTCTTAAGCATCTCATTTTCAATCTTGAGCTTGACATACTCATCATAGTTGTCGGACTCAACCACATTCTTGCCTTTGTCGCTAGAGCCTTACTCAAAGTTCTCAATAATCAAATCATCACATGATGTAGCTATATCAATCTTAACAACTTGGTTAGTAGCATCATGTGTCTCAAGAGCAAGCTCATTAGCAACAATAAGACTATCATAGTTGATTTTCAATTTAGTATATTTGTATTTTAACAAGTTGTGCCTAGTGTTGAGCTCATCATGCTCCTTCTTAAGTTTATCATGTTCATCTCTAAGCTCTTTATTTGAAGTTTTGAGCTCCTTGAGAGTAGAAGACATAATTTTATTTTGATCTTTGAGCTCATCACTAGTCTTATGTACATTCTCAAGCTTAGATGAGAGTGAGTCATTTTCATTTAGGAGCTCATCATTTTTATTTCTAGTTCTTCTTATGATTTTAGAGTATTTGTTCAACAATTTTACAAGTTCATCATAAGAAGGTGCATCATATTCATCATCACTATCACTATCATCATCATCACTTTCATTGTTTTGTACCTTTCGTTCACCCTTGGACATAAGGCATAGGTGAGAAGTAGACGATGATGGTGAAGATGGCAGTGAAGTTGGTGATGAAGATGTCGGTGAAGATGATGATGGCCCAATCACAAATGCGGTGACCTTCTCTTTCTCATCGTCGCTCTCATCGCCGGAGGACTCGCATGATGACTCAATGTCGGTGAGCCAATCACCAACAATGTAAGCTTTGCCTCCCTTTTTCTTCTTGTAAAACTCTTTTCTCTTGCCATCTTTCTTTTTGTATGGCTTGTTCTTCTTCTTCTTATCTTCTTCATCACTTGAATCATTTCTCTTGCCCTTGTTCTTGTTCTTGTACTTGTCTTTTGGAGGCTTTGGGCATTGATGAGCTAAGTGGCCAAGTTCACCACAATTATAGCAATCCATCTCGGATATTGGCTTTCTTTTACTACTTGTGAAGAACTTCTTCTTCTTGCCATCGAACTTGATGCCACTATTGTTGAGCTTCTTTAGCATCTTGGTGGTCTTTCTCACCATGAGTGCAAGTGATGCATCATCAATATCACTTTCACTTGAGCTTTCTTGCACCATCATGGTTGGCCCTTCTTATTTTTCTTTTCATGGCTAGCTTTGAAGGCCAAGTCCTTCTTCTTGGAAGATGATGAGCTCTCTTCTGGAGTGATGTTCATGTACATCTCATGTGCATTGATCTTTCCCAATACTTGTGTCGGTGTTGCGGTGGAGAGATCACTTTGATGAAGCACGGTGACAATGTGCCCATACTTTTCAACGGGAAGAACACTCAAGATCCTCCTTGCAACATCCGATTGACTCATTTGAGTGATTCCAAGAGCATTGAGATCCTCTACAAGAACATTCAATCGAGTGTACATTTCATTAGCATTTTCTTTGGGAAGCATCTCAAAAGAATTAATTTTCTTTAAAGCAATATGATAGCGTTTCTCACGCTCACTCTTGGTTCCCTCATGGAGAGCACAAAGGTTTTCCCACAATTCATGAGCATTTTTGGCATTACGCACACGATTGAAGAGATCCTTGCCTAGGCCCCGGTAGAGTGTAGTTTTTGTCTTTGCATTCCACCGGTCGTACTTCTCCTCGTCACCACTTGGGTTGGCGGGATCCCTAATAGGGGGAAGCCCTTCGGTTGCGGCTCTAAGGCACCCAACATCTATGGCTTCGAGGTACGCCCTCCATACGAATTTTCCAATATGGAAAATCGTCTCCCTCAAAAGTGGAAGGTGGTCCTTCCCCATTAGACATCTTGCTCTAGGCGGTGAAGCCTAAATAATGAGCAACACGGCTCCGATACTAATTGAAAGGATCAAGATGCCCAAGAGGGGGGGTGAATTGGGCTTTTCTAAAAATTAATTGCAAGAATTAAATCCTACAAGCCAAACTTCACCCCTAGTGCCTACTAGTGTTCCTTATGATTCTACCGATAAAAGTTTTGCACCCTAAGTTCCAATTCTAGTCTAGCATGGCAATTCTAGGAAAAGTAAACAAGCAATGAAAGTAATGCACGAAAGTAAATGCTTAAAAGTAAGGGTTAGGAACACGGCGATGTTTTCCTGAGGTATCGGAGAGTCGCCACTCCCCACTAGTCCTCGTTGGAGCACCCGCGCAAGGGTGTAGCTCCCCCTTGATCCGCGCAAGGATCAAGTGCTCTCTACGGGTTGATTCTTCGACACTCCGTCACGGTGAATCGCCCAAAACCGCTCACAAGATGAGTTGGGTTATCCACAAGCTCTTCGGATGATCACCAAACTCCCAATCACCACCAAACCGTCTAGGTGATGGTGATCACCAAGAGTAACAAGCTAGAACTCTCACTTGACCACAACAAGCCTATTGAGAAGATGAATGCACACTTGCTAATCCCTAGTCACTAATGAGGAATCTCAAACTTTGATTCTCAAAACACTATCCTCACTAGGGCTCTTGCACTCCCTTGCACTTCAAAGGTGTTTCTCAGCTGAACAAATGAGCAAGAGACCTCTAAAAGAGGTGGAGGGGATGTATTTATACACCCCTCAGACAAATCCAACAGTTACCTGCCAAATCAGCAAAACACGTACTGACCGGACGCGGTGGTCGTCATGACCGGACATGCCGGTTGAGTGTAACGGTCGAAAACCGAAAGTCAGCGCTGAGTGACCGGACGCGCCGGTCAGGGGTGACCGGACGCGTCCGATCGTGCAAGAACTTTACTGGACTTTGACCTGACGCTCGACCGCGTCCGATCTGTGATGACCGGACGCGTGAGGTCAGCAAAGGACCTTACTGGAACGTGACCGGACGTGTCCGATCACTTCACAGTCACGTCTGATTATACTGTTACCCTCTAAAACATGTGTCAGACTGATCACCGCGTCCGATCCTCTCAGGGACCGCGTCCGGTCAACCAGTTAACGACACAGTGACTTGTTAGTACTGACCGAACGCGTCCGGTCATGACAGAAACCGTGTCCGGTCAAGGGTAAACTGCTCAAACGACTTAGAAACGTGACGCAACTTGAACCAGGTTGCTTCCAACTAAACTTTGAGCTTTACCAGAGCTACCTAGTGCTAAGTTTGACAAGTGTGCACCACACCTAAACACAAGACTCACCTAGGTCAAGCTACTCGCTCATGCCCCCCCCCTTTATAGTACGGTCAAAGGAAGAAACAAAGATCCTAACGACTATTCCGGATGTAACCCAACACCTTGACATCCGGAACTAACCGTCCTTAATCTTGTCGTTGATCCTTTGAAAACCGAAACGATTTCCATCAAGGGACATGAATACCATAGTGCCCAAAGCAGTTATCAACTCCATGACCTAACTTATCAAAGTTTCTGCAAAACACACGTTAGTCATGATAATAATGCGTTGTCATCAATTGCCAAAACCAACACTGGGGCCTAGATGCTTTCATCCCTCACCACTCTTCCCACTCTCATTTTCCCTCTTTCTCTTAGGGTTTGCTCTTCTAGGTTTTCTTGAGAGAGGTCCATAAATTCTAAATTTGTGTAATTGAATTAGAGATTGGAGTTGGGAATGGAGGCCCGAATCCTCCAGTTGTCCTCCGAGATTCATAAATCGAGCCTGTGATTTTCGTCTTCCACTGGGATGCTCTTTTGTTCTTGTTTTCCCTTTTTTCGTTCTTGAGTTCGATCTCATTTTCCCGAAGTTTGGGTCAATCTCAGGCAATGACTTTTTTTAGGGATGAGTTCATGCTAGGTTGAATTGCATCTGTGCAAAATCTCAGCTCAAGAGCTTTTGAATCGAGAGAGATCCTTTCATTTTTGTGTTTGCTCTTTTTCTGCATGTGTTCGTCGGGCTCCTGTTGAAATTCTTCAGTGCGTGGCTTCAGTTGCTGAGCAGTGCAGGTGGACACAGAGACTAGCACTCCTTGTCCAAAGCTCCAGCAGGCCACGTTGTTGCTCCCTCTCTCTCAGTTCCCTGCTGTGTTTTCGTCGTGTCCCTGCTTGTTCGTTCGTCCCGGCAGTGTGCAGACCCTGCAGTTCGTCATTTGACCTTAAGATCAGGGGAGCACCAACACCTAGCACATCTAGTGCCCAACAGCACTAGCGTTGTGCGGTGCTTGTCCATCTGGCCGGCATTTGGAGCCTGTGGCCACCGTTGCATCTAGAGTAGCACTGGTTGCTGCTTCAGGCGTTCATTTAATTCAGTTGTGTTTGCTCCGTGCTTGATTTTGATTGGTCAAAAGTGTGCTACTTGCATCCGTGAAATACCAAAGCAATCTTTGGCCAATCTGGGAAGCTTTAAATTTCTTCTTTCACTTGTTTTGGTTTTCACGGTTGTAGAATCAATTTCTTCTCTCCTTGTTGGTAAGTTTGGTGCAGGTTGTGCTCAGGAGGCCGAGGACCTCTGTCCAGCAGCTGGGCAGGTCGATAACCACCGGAGATTGCATCGGTGCGGCTTCTGCAAGTGATCATTGCTGATCAGTGAGCAGCCTAAAATTTCATGTATATTTTTCAGCCTTGATTTTTCTTCCGTAGTTTGTGCGTTTGATCTCCAATTTGATCTCTGTTTGTTGTGTTGATCTTGTCGTGTCCCGTTATGTTCTTAAGGAACATTCATCCACTCATTTGGGTCATGAACGCATGGTATTTGGCGTGCGAGTTTGGCGGTGATGTTGGGACAAATATTTATGTCGGGTATCAAAATACCCAGGGTACCCAACATGGGGTAAAATACGGCACCCTGCACGTTTATAGGTCCATCGTAAGGGACCAAAAGGCACTGACAGCATGTGAAAGCCCAAGTTTGGTTTTAGTAATTAATGACATCAAGTTGCTAATGCCATGTGTTAAGTGTTTTGAGTTAGGCACAAGCAACACATGAGATGAAGGTGTATGTGGCAAGGAGTGGTGGCCACAAGATCACAAAGAGATGGTGCATGGACATGAAATGATGATCATGGTGGAGATGCACATAAAATGAAGGACATGATGATCAAGTGAAAGAGAAGGATCTAAGAACGCAAGGCAAAGGTATAACCATAGGGTTTTTCTTTTGCCGGTCTAATTAAGATGAGTAGAGAAGTGATTGACCGGGTTTAGGATACATAGCCGACTATCAAGAGGGGCAATCACGGTTAGCTCGGGAATCAAGTGCCACTAGATCATTGTCTTGAGAATATGCATTAGGATCTAGTAAAGAGCTAACATAACGCCTTGAAAAATGTTTATGAAATGCTAACACACATGCACATGGTGGTGTACACTTGGTGGTGTTAGCACATTTTGCGAAGGCGGTGGAGTTTAAGCGGTAGAGAGGGGTTTTGGTTCCTCTCTCCCTCCCGCCGAGCTTGCGAGGCGGGATTCGACGCTTTTTGGAGAAGTGAAATGCCTATTTTCTATTGCACCGGAAGTCGGAAAAGAAACAGAGGCGAACGGAGGTCACTGTGGTGACCGGACGCTGCATCGGACGCGGTCACGGCTTGACCAGCGCGTCCGGTCAGTTCATTCGGTCAGCGTGCCTAGGGTGAGTGACCAGACGCTGGTCTGGCCTGACCAGCGCGTCCGGTCAGTTCACCTGTGCGCAGAAGCATAGCGCGCGACCGACACGTCCGGTCAGGCGTCCAGAAGGGCAGAGAGCGCAGGAGTGATGATCGGACGCGGGGCGCGACCGGTCATGTACGATCGGACACGTCCAGTCATGACGGGAGCTTACTGGACTCAAACCGGACGCTGGCACTGTTGCGTCCGGTCATTCGCTAAGGCGCGTCCGGTCGTTGCTTCGCGGGCTCGTAGTGCTGAGCGATCGACGCGTCCGGTCAGTTGACCAGCGCGTCCGGTCATACGCTAGGGCGCGTCCGGTCAAAGCAAAGGTAACTTCTGACGCGCACTGTTCACGCTTGTCCTGTAGTGACCAGACGCGTCCGGTCACCCTGACCGGTGCGTCCGGTCATCCCGTTTTGAACTGTGTCGTCCGTAATGGCTAGCTGCGTACCCCTTCGTTATAAATAGAAGTTGGCCGGGGTTTGAGGGTATCTCTTGCACATTTTGAGAACTAGAAACATACTTTGAGCTAGAGAACAACTCCTCCACTCATCTCTTTGTATAGTTGCACATCTTGAGTGAGATTGAGTGAGATTCAAGTGCATTGCTTAAGAGTTGCATTCTAGAGGCACTTGATCTTTGAGTTGCTGCGGATTTCTTGTTACTCTTCCGTGTTTCCCGACACGGTAGACGGCTTAGAGCAGCGGAGGTGATTGAGCTCACAATTGGAGATTGTTGAAGCCTTCACCAAGTGTTATAAGGGGTTCTTGATCCTTCCCCGCGGGAGTTCGCAAATTGGATACTCTAGTGGAGCTCGTGGCTTGGAGGATCCCCATCTTGTGTGCGGTTGTGCGGCGCCCGCCGAGGGCTCGACTCTTGATAGTCGATTAGCTCGCGAACCGACAAGTTGGGTGTATCGCCACAACGGGGAGTAGCTTGCCGGGAAGCAAGTGAACCTCGGGATAAATTCTTGTGTCATTCTCTTCCCGAGGACTTCTCTTGTGTGATTGATTTATTGATACTTCTCATCTCTACACGACGGTATAATCACTCGAAGCTCTTCTCTTGTATTACTTCTTGTTTCTAGCTTGTAGTTATTGTTGTGTTTAGTGAATAGCCTTGTACTAGACTTGTGTAGGTGGCTTGCTTAATTAGTTAGAGCTAGTGCTTTTGCTTCACCACCTTTCGTACTAACTTATGGTTAAGTAATTCTTGTAGAAGTTTTAATTAGGCTATTCACCCCCCTCTAGCCTATTTGGACCTTACAGCATGTCAGCCGCTCAAGGCGCGAACGACAAACTCTATCTCGTCCAAGCCTTGCGGAGAGGCCTCGGGCACAATTAGCGTCTCGGGCGATATCTCTCCGTCTCGCCCGAGCCCCCACTGCGTCATCAAAGGCGCCTGACACCCCCCCCCGGCGCGTTTCCGCCTCGCCCGAGGGGCACATGGAACCCTCAGGCAAGACGGGGAGCCATGGAGGCTCCCAACACGGTGCTCGCTCCATGGACGTGACCATGCACAGTCAACAGGGGCACAGGAACCATGCCCTGACTCGATATGACCCTGGTTATTCTATCACGATAACATCCATACCTCCACAGCAACAGGGGTGACGGTAGCTGTGCCACCTAACCCCCTCGCTACGAAAATCATGGCGCACACCACCCACCTTCACGGCACAGAGGCGTACAGGTCAAGGCATGGCCCCGGCACGTCGCACCAGCGAGCGGAGAGGCAAAAAGATCAATGTCCCGCACGACTCCACGCTACAAGAGAACTGCTCCCACCGGATAAGGAGAAGGACGGCTACGCCCGAGGCCACCTTTTTTGCTTTTCTCTTTCATTTTCTCTGTTTTTACCACTTTACCGCAAATGTAACCCTCTCCTTAGAAGCTATAAAAGGGGAGGCAGGAGCCACAACAACGAAGAAGAGACGAAATGATCAAGCAACAACAGCTATAACCCATCTCAGTCAAAACCACCACTACCACCACTCAAGAGACTTGGGACCTACTCCCTCTCTCGAAAGCTTGTAACCCCTACTACGAGTACCCCGGTGCAAGGCAACACGAACTGCAGCGAAACCCACTAGACGTAGGGCCGTTTATGCCCGAACCAGTATACATTCTTGTGTCCGCTTTGCACACCATCAAAGTCTAGACGCGCAGATACAAATTCACTAGTCGCTATGTTTAGACACCCGGTCCTCTAGACACCGACAATTTCAAAAGAAATTTGAGGCTCCCATTCACCCCTTTCTGGTCGCCGTTTTCGGTCATTCCTAATGTTATACAGACAATAGATCATCAAAAACTTAGGCTTTGTTTAGATTGCAACTTTTTACAATCTGGGCTACTGTATCACTTTCGTTTGTATTTGAAAATTAATGTCCAATCATGACTAATTAGGCTCAAAAGATTCATCTAGCAAATTATAGACAAACTGTGTAATTAGTTATTTTTTACCTATATTTAGTGCTCCATGCATGCATCTAAAAATTGATATAATGAAGAGAGAGTGTAAAAATTTAGAATTTGAAAGGTAACTAAACAAGGCCCTTAATATCATAAGCCTAACGAAATATATTCCCTCCGTCCAAGAACAAGGTTGTTCTAGCATTTGAAAAATGTACACGAAAGGAAGACGTTTTAGGGGGTGTTTGGTTTGAGGAGTTAAAGTTTAACAAACATTGTAGCACTTTTGTCTTATTTGACAAAAAGTTTCCAATCTTAGACTAATTAGGCTTAATAGATTCGTCTCGTAAATTACTCCTAATCTGTGTCGACATGCATGTAATTAGTCTACATTTAGTACTCCATGCATTTGAGGGAACATTGATGTGATGGGAGTTAAACTTTAACAAAACGTAACCAAACAGGCCCTTAGCTTCTGTCGCTCCTATAGCAGACTACGTCTTAGGGGGTGTTTGGTTTGAGGAGTTAAAGTTTAACAAACACTGTAGCATTTTCATCTTATTTGACAAAAAATTTCCAATCTTAGACTAATTAGGCTTAATAGATTCGTCTCGTAAATTACTCCTAATCTGTGTCGACATGCATGCAATTAGTCTACATTTAGTACTCCATGCATTTGAGGGAACATTGATGTGATGGGAGTTAAACTTTAACAAAACGTAACCAAACAGGCCCTTAGCTTCTGCAGCCCCTACAGCACCTGTCATAGGTCAGCTCCTGTCGTCCACTACGAATAAAAAATGAAAAGAAACAAACGGTGTGGGAGAAGAGGCTCCCAGCCGGTGCTGCTCTCAAGGTACATGCCGCTGCTGCAGGCGTCCCTCAGAGCTCAGATGCAAGATTCCTCTAGGAGTGCCAGGGTCATTTTTTTCATCAACGACCTTCCCAGAAAATTTTGCAAGATTTTTCAGATTCTCCGTCATATCAAATCTTTAGACACATGCATGAAACATTAAATATAGATAAAAAATAAAACTAATTATACAGTTTAGATGAAATGGACGAGACAAATGTTTTAAGGTGCCGTTCGGCTGGAATTATAAGCCGGCTGAAAAACACTGTTGGCTGATTTTTTGTGAGAGAAAAATACTGTTCCGGCTGAAAAAACAAGCTGAATAAGACGGATTATAAGCCAGATGAACGGGGCCTAAGCCTAATCAGACCATGATTGGACACTAATTACCAAATAACCACGAAACGTGCTACAGTGTCATTTTGCAAAAAAAAATCGACTAAACCGGCCCTACGTTGGTTTCTGTAAAAGCTTGCAAAATGTCCTTTAATCTGGGACCGAGGGAGTAAGCCAAAGGAAGAGGATGAAATTCTAGTTGTGGCCGATCTGATGATGACATCCTCCGCTATTACCCGCTGGCAAAGACGCAACAAAAAAGGGCCAAGTGGCCTAGTTGTAGTCGGGCGGCGACCGTGTGAACCTCTGAATAATCCCACCTTGCTTAGCTTGGGAGGAGGAAGCCACCTTAAAAGAGAGAGCCACCCTTCCCCTATCGGACTAGTCTTTTAGGGATATTGGGCCTTTCCCCGAGTGGGTGTGCATAAGAACTGTTGGGGTCCGGGCAATCTTAATTTATTGGGCCTCGGCCAACCCTATCTAGGCCGGATGAATCATTTGGTATCGGAGCTGGGCCCTTATTTAAGGGGGTGGGAATGATGAGGACATCCTCCGCTATTACCCGCTGGCAAAGACGCAACAAAAAAGGGTCAAGTGGCCTAGTTGTAGTCGGGCGGCGACCGTGTGAGCCTCTGAATAATCCCACCTTGCTTAGCTTGGGAGGAGGAAGCCACCTTAAAAGAGAGAGCCACCCTTCCTCTATCGGACTAGCCTTTTAGGGATATTGGGCCTTTCCCCGAGTGGGTGTGCATAAGAACTGTTGGAGTCCAGGCAACCTTAATTTATTGGACCTCGGCCAACCCTACCTGGGCCGGATGTATCATTTGGTATCAGAGCAGCAAAATTCGATCTGAGCACTCCACAATCATCTTAGAGATTTCCGCATCTACGGTATTAACAAGAGTTGTTAAATCTGACTTTGAAGAGGCTGTGTGCAATAGCCTTATTGTTTGGGTTATCATAGTATAAAATAAAACATTTAGGCCTCTACAAAAAAAAGAAAAAAAAGAAGAAGAAAAAGACAAGAGAAGGAGAAGAAAGAAGGGGTTGAATCTGTTGTTTTCTACATGCTGTGCTAGTTGTTCTTTTTCAGTGACTACCTTTGTACCTAGGCTCACGTCTCTAGCATGGTTTAGCCTAGAACCAGCACAGTACCTCCGTTGAATGATTATTCAGCTTGCTTTTGTGACTAACGTGGTGCTCGTACTTCCTTGCTTTAGCCCACCTATAGCTCCACATATTTCGACTACAGCTTGACATGTGTTGTTGTTGCGGCACTGATACACTTCACTCCACGGTTGTAGACTTGTTGGTTGCCATCACCTCCTGTTTGGTTTGGTAAGAACTTGTAAGGGCTTGTTTTGAACAAGTTGAGTTTGAGAGAGTTACAACCGACACATCCTAGTAGTTGATAGGAGGATACATATTATTTTTGTGTTTCTTGTTTTCTACTAATCATGGCAGGTGATATGGATATTTTTGAGCTGTTGAAACTAGACCCTCATATTCAGGATGTCATTCAACACTTGCCGTTATATGATGGTAAGTTTGATCCTCAAGCTTACATTGTTTGGGAGTTAAAAGTAGACAATGAATTTGATGAGCATGACCTGTCCGAGAAACAAAAGATTTGTATTACCTCTAATATTTTGATTGAAAATGCTTTGCTAGAATGAAAACACATTTGTAGGCACAACAAAGTTCCAGAATCTTGGAATGACTTCAAATTTCTTTTTAGAGATGCATTCGTTCCTGCATATTATGTTAATTATTTGCTTGCAAAATTAGACAACTTAAAGCAGGGTAGTAAGACTGTGAAACAATACTACCATAATTTTAAGATTTGTATCATGTTTAGTGGATTGGATGAATGCATGGAAGATGTTATGAGTAGATTCATGAGAGGGCTCAATTATAAAATTCGAACCTTGTTAATTAGCAAATCATATTGCCATATTGGTCAATTGTTTTGTCTGGCTCTCAATGCTGAAAAAGAGATTCTATTATCTGTGAATACTTGCCAGAATGATGTGACCCATAATGTCTAAAATTTGTCCACTCTGCATGCTAATGAAGAGCAACAAATAGTGGAACCCACTACTGATTTTCCTTTGTCACAAAATGAATTACTCGTTGTTCCTTGTGATAAAGAGGAGTTGTGTGCTGATGATTCTTTTACTCCTATGCCACAAGTAGCGAATAAGTGTGATACTTTTAGTTTGGAACCATACAAATATGTTGAAGATAAGCTTTTTCATCCTATTACATATGCACAAGATGAACTGAATTTACTGTCCTCTTTAAATACTTTGGGTTATATTGAATTTGATATTCTGTGTAATCTAAATTGTCTAAAAGAGAAACTTAAATTTAATTCTGGTTTGCCGAGTTTTAATCATTGTTCGCTTCATGCAATTGGCAAATATGACAGCAAAGGAGAATATTTGGTGCATAAAGTTTATATTTGTTCTAATATGAAATATCCTTTTGGGCCACAATACCATGATCAAATTGAGGGCTGCACTAACACTAATGATGTATTGCAAAGTTTTTCTAGTTTTCCCCATATGCAACAGGATAAATATCAAGAAGGGGAGCACGGTTCACTTTTACCTGCAACACATACTCCAACAAAGATCAAACCGAGGACGGTTTGCTGTCAAGAAGGGGAGAATGATGAGGACATCATTGGCTCAAAGATGACCATGCCAACCACTTCTATACCAAAGGTGCAACCATTCTATATGAGGCTTATCATTGATGCATTTAATGAATTGATGCTGCACCATGATGTGTGTTCATTCTCATTTTCAGAATTACTTACATGGATCAAGGGAAGATTTGATTGCATATGGAAAGCATGGAAGGTTAATGAAGTTGCATATGGAAAGCATGGAAGTATTCCTAACGTCCTCCGCTGGGCCGGATGCATCATTTGTGGTCGTTCTCCAACCCTAGGACACGTCCTTAATGGACCCAAATTGATACATGGACCATCGGCCCAAAATAGGGTGACGCAGCACCAAAGGCAGAAAAGGTCTCGGCGTTGAAACGACGATTGCGGAAGCATCGTATAAGATATAGCCATGAGTCCAGATCCGTTGGAAAATAGACTTGATAAGCTTTCCAAAAAGTGCTATAACGTCCCAATCGGAGTCCGTATGAAGTCGTGGTGACCGTCGCAATTTGGGACTATTTTGCAGTCCAAATTCAACTTCCAAAACGTGTTGGACTTGGACTCTTTCTGTCCTTAGAACCAAAGTGACGTGGTGGCCTAGCGGAGGACGTTAGGAATACTTGGATTTGGTCCCCAATCAACTTCATTAACCTTCCATGCTTTCCATATGCAATCAAACCTTCCCTTGATCCATGTAAGTAATTCTGAAAATAAGAATGAACACACATCATGGTGCAGCATCAATTCATCAAATACATCAATGATAAGCCTCATATAGAATGGTTGCACCTTTGGTATAGAAGTGGTTGGCATGGTCATCTTTGAGCCAATGATATCCTCATCACGATCATCTGAAACATAGTGTAATAATTAAATGCTACAACTTACCTACGAAATGGTAAAATGAAATTACGTATTGGGAGACCATATTTCATTCTTAACGTTACATCTGGAAACTGAGACATAAAACGTCCAATGACTGAGACTAGCCTTACTCACTTTATAGGCTATTATCCAGTATTTTTTTCATTTGTGATATAATCATCTAGCATGTTATTAAAATTATAAGTACGTGCTTTGCGTGCATATCCACTAATCTAGAAAAGCTACCGTTTCAAACGGAGGGTAGATAATGGCCTTGTTTAAATACCTAAATTCATCCTCAAATTTCACTATACAAAAAGAAGATTCCTCATCATATCAAAATGCTGGTATATGTATGGAGTACTAAATGTAGATAAAATTTAAAACTAATTACACAGTTTTGTTGTATTTTACGAGACGAATATTTTAAGCCTAATTAATCAATATTTAAACAATTATTAGTAAATAAAAATAAAAGTACTATAGTGTAACACTGTGCAGTATCGACGTCATCCGATTCGGGGCCAATATTTGTTCCTATCGTATTAAATGACGAGTTGATGTGAGATCACCTGTTTATTTTAAGCCGGCTCCTGGAAAGTCTCGATGGACCTCATCGCCAGGACCCAACCTATGGGGTGTTTAGTTTTAGGCAGCGTTTAGTTCCTTTAAAATTCTAAAAATTTTACTAGATTTTTCGTCACATCAAATCTTTGGACGTATGCATGGAGCATTAAATATAGATAAAAAATAACTAATTGCACAGTTTGTCTGTAAATATCGAGACGAATCTTTTGAGCCTAGTTAGTCCATGATTGGATAAATTTTACCAAATAAAACGAAAAGTGCTACAGGAACTTTACACACACTTTACAACCATCTATTAACCTAAAAAATTTTCACCTCATCACGTCAAATGTTTGACACATATATAGAGTGCTAAATATAGATAAAAAACTAATTGTACAGTTTGGTTGGAAACCACGAGACGAATCTTTTAAACCTAATTAGGTCATGATTAGCCTTAAGTGCTACAGTAACACATATGCTAATAACGACTTAATTAGACTTAATAAATTCGTCTCGCCATTTTCAGACGAGTTATGTAGTTTTTAATTAGTATCTAAAAACTCCTTCCAACGTCACAAACATTTGATATGACACTAAAAATTTTCACCTGGCAGCTGGACACCTGATTTTAGACTACCCGCAGTGGGTACTCTAAAACGATACTCTAAAGCTTTAGAGTATGAATATATAGTAAAAACTGCTGCACTGGATACTCTAAAACGATACTCTATCCTTTCTCTCACTCTATATTTAGAGTGGTACTGTGCTTACTCTATACTCTATAGTGGCGGCCCCACTAGCTAAACAAAGGAAAAAATGTTATAACTCACAAACCGAAAATCCAAATTAAATTTCGATTTCACCATTAAAGTCGTCTCAATAAATCCTTTAAAACTAGATCACACATGGATATATTTAGATAAAGTGATACGTAGGTTCTACAGTGGATAGAGTGGATAGAGATGATATAAAGGATGGATGGGTGCGGGAGAATTAAGTATAGAGAAGAGAATCTTGTTGACTAGGATGTATAGAGGATGAATATAGAGATCCGTGAGTGCGGTTAGTCTTAGCCTCCTTCACAAGCCCGACCGGATCCGACTCATCTGTCAACTCTGATGCCGTGGACGCGACTCGCGAAATGGTGAAGGCCACAGCTTCAGCCTTGTGTCTTGTCAGGGCAAAAGAGGTGGGCCTTGTGTCTTGTCAGGGCAAAAGAGGTGGAATAAATTTTCCCCAAATTCTACCGTGCAAATAGAATATTCTTCGTTACATCAAAATGCCGACAGAGTACTAAATATAGATAAAATCAAAAACTAATTGCACAGTTAAGTTGTACTTTGCGAGATGAATCTTTTGAACCTAATTAGTCAATATTTGGATAAAAATTCATAAATACAAACGAAATGCTACAGTAAGGAATCTTTTACCGTGCAGATTGTGGACCTCCCGATTTGGGCCAACTAAACACGGCCGTGGTTTCATTTTCGGCCATGTTTAGATACCAAATTTTGGAGGCAAATTTTGCATAGGCCTTGTTTAGATCCCAATTCATACACCCATATTGTACTATGCAAAAAGAAGATTCCCCATCACATCGAAATACCGGCACATGCATGGAGTACTAAATATAGATGAAATAAAAAACTAATTACATAGTTTTGTTGTACTTTACGAGACGAACATTTTAAGCCTAATTAATCAATGTTTGGACAATTTTTACCAAATAAAAACAAAAGTTGCTACAGTGCGACGTGACCGGTACTGTTCCAAGTTGGCCACGCCAACTTTGGAACTAAACACGGCCATAGTAAACATCGTGTCACACGGTAGTAATTTTATTTTTATTTGGTAATAATTGTCCAAACATTGATTAATTAGGCTTAAAATATTCGTCTCGTAAAGTAGAACAAAACTGTGCAATTAGTTTTTGATTTCATCTACATTTAGTACTCCATATATGTGCCGATATTTTAATATGATGGGAAATTTTCTTTTTACATAGTGAAATTTTGGGTGAATTTAGGTATCCAAACGAGGCCACGTCGTCTTGTAATGCTGAATTACTGATGCAGCCTGCAGGGACTAACCTCTGATCAGTTGTCTGGTCATGTCTCGCTGAGAATGGGACGGACGGGGCGCGAGATGCATGCATGTGCAATAGTACCTCCTACCGGTATCACCAATAGCTCTGGGCATAATTAACCGAAGACAGAAGACGGAACCGAACTAACCGAAGACCGAGCCGAACTAACCGAGACCGAAAATTTCGGTCACAAGTTCGGTCTTCAGTTTGAAGTAACCGAACTAACCGGACTTAGTTTGGTCATTACCCTCATGTAACCGAACTAACCGAATTAACCGAACATTAGAATTTTGTTGACATAATATGTAATTTAGACTATTATTAGTGATATAATATTTATTCTAGTGGGTTTATATCAACCATCACTCTTATCACTATGTTTAATCTATATTTTGTATTGTATTTTTGCCTTGAAATAGAAAAAATATTGGTAAAATTTGCTATAAATTACAATATTTAGTAGTTGCTTTGTGAAGTTCGGTTAGTTCGGTCATGACCGAGACCGAACCGAACTAACCGAGACCGAACTTGTTCGGTCCTGAGTTTTGAAACTAACCGATCGGTCTTCGTTTTTAGATGACCGAACTTTCGAAATAACCGAAGACCGAGACCGATCGGTTCGGTCAGGAGTCAGACTTCGTTGGACAGACTGAGGGTTGTTTGCTTGTCTTGACGAGACGATGTCTAGTCTACAATTGCTATAAGTATGTATGTGAACATATTGCATGAGACAAAAAAACAGAGAGTAAAAAAATAAATAAACAATTGTCAATATATATTTATTATGTAACACTATAATCGTCACTATTTTTTTCTTGCGAGCTGCAAAAGGCATCGTCCAACCGCCTCCGATACATGTAAAAAGCCGGTGTCTTTCCATAGCCTAGCTCTATTGGTGCAAGACGCGCGGGCATGGCGAGACAAAAAAAATGGGCTTTAGCAAATGGATGGACGGGTAATCAATCAGCATTCGCAACAGAAAGGGTAGATAAAAATGTGGATCAAGCCTGGGCGAGGGATTGGCTTGAGATACAAGCCATGCTTAGCTAATATAACACCAATAATTATGCTCAAAGCCTACATAAACCAGACTAAGAAAATGTTTTTGCACGATGAAGAAGCTAAGGTTAGAATGTTGCAAAGACAATAAATCACTAAAAACTCATCAATCACATAAGTATGGTGGAGTATACGCAGCTAACCAATTACTTTTTATGATTTCGTCGTAAACCAATGCGGGATGGGCTGAGAATTCCAGTCGTGGCTAGAAACCGTCGCCGAGTGATTTCGGCTGGTGGAAAAGCCGGCTGATTTCGGTTGATTCAATAGTATTATGTGAGAGAGAATAAGCTGAAATAAGCTGAAACAAGCCGAAACATGACCTGCAGAACAGGGCAATAGGAACGACCATATTTTGACCTAGCAACGCATTGGCATTGCATTGCACCCCGGGCTGGACACCGGACAATAAAATACTACGGTCGATGCCGTACGTTCTTTTGTCGTACAGTCGCACGGCGACGGCCGACGGACCCGTTCAACAACCAAATCTGTCAGTGTCAGGTCCGGCTGTTCGGGCGTAGCATTGCATCTGCCATGCCAGTCGGTGGCACCAGGGCACCGTTTGGATGCCAAAATTTTTGGCAAAACGGTACTGTAGCGTTTTCGTTGTTATTTGATAAATATTATCTAATCATGATCTAATTAGGCTTAAAAGATTCGTCTCGTCCATTTCGTCTAAACTGTGTAATTAATTTTATTTTTTATCTATATTTAATGCTTCATGCATGTGTCTAAAGATTCGATGTGACAGAAAATCTGAAAAATTTTGCAAAATTTCTTGGAACTAAACGGCCCCCCTGACGAAGCCAGAAAAAAATTTAGGGACCGGATAAAAGTGCTATGACGACTTAGTTTATACTATAACCTGATATAATAGTTTATTAAAGTAGTTTTATATTAAAAACATCAGTTAACAATGAAATTCACAAAATACATCATGAAAAATAAAGGATGTAGTTTATTCATACCGTAAGGCTTATACGAAACTAATAAGCGAAGCGTGATAAACGAAGTCTAAAGTATTTTTATACGAGAACACAAAGACTGAGCACAAAATGTTCTTTTTAAGTTTTAACATTTTGAAGTTTTAGACAATCTCAATTGAAATTTCCTACTCCCACCATCCGGATTCAAACGCACGTTCGTCATTCAAAAAAAATCCCAAAGTAAAAGAATCGGAAGAGGAACAGTGCTAGTACTCCGAACTTGTATGTAAACTGAGGCTCTGTTTACTTCCCATGCACACCCAAAATATTTTCTCTTCCACCCATCACATCGAATCTTTAAACGCATGCATGGAGCATTAAATGTAGGTAAAAAACTAACTAATTGCATACTTTGTCTGTAAAGTTCGAGACGAATCTTTTGAGTCTAATTAATCCATGGTTGAACAAATTTTACCAAATAACAACGAAAAGTGCTACAATAACTTTTCACCCCATTTTTCTCAACTAAACACAGCCTGACGGTACTAAGACATCGTGGGGCCAATGAAATAAAAAATCAATTTGTCAAGAGGAAAGAAAAAGAAAAGCCAACGGAGGCCTTATCCCTTCCGTCAAGACACCAGAGTCTCCCGTCCACAACACGACTCCAGTCTCCAGGAGCTCCTCGTACCGAACCGCCGCCACATCACCTATGCAAGACCACTCCTTCCCCCTTCCCTTCCCCATCCTCTGGCATACTACCGCACATCTGCAAGCCTGCTCCTTTCCCTTCCTCTCAAAAGGAGTTCCTCTTTACATAAATGCGGCGTGAGGGATGCTCCAGGCGACAAGATGGCCGATGGCGGCGGTAGCTCGGGCTCTGGTAGGGCTCTGTGGGATCTGCAACGGTAGAGTCCCTGGCGTGCAAAACCTCTATGTGTTCCGCGAAAAGATGTAAAAAAGTACTGTAGCACGTTTTGGCTTTATTTGGTAAATAGTGTCCAACCGTTGACTAATTAGGTTCAAAACGTTCGTCTCGCAAAGTATAACCAAGTTGTACAAATAGTTTTTGATTTCATCTACATTTAGTATTCCATGCATGTATCCCAAGTTTGATGTGACGGGGAATCTTTTGTTTCCACAGTACTTTTTTTTTTTTGAGGAAGTAAACACAGCCTACCATACAGAAACGCAAACCGCAAAATGATGAAAGAAAGGCAGAGCAGAATCGGACGCTTCAAACAAATGGACGTGCACATATACACTACTGGAGCTGGACGACTGACGCCTGCCGCCTGCCGCCTGCCGCTCCCGATGGAATTGGAAACGAGCCACACCACAGCCGCGTCCGCGTGGACGAGTTCTCCGCCGTCCCGCGCGTCCGGCGTACTATAAAAAAGTGCACCGGAGGCGAGCCGAGTCCACTGCCCATTTGCCCAAGTGCCGCTGCCGTCCGTGCCCCCCAAACGGAACGATTCCTCCGCATCCGACACCGTGCGCGCACCCAAGAACCAACGCAGACGCACCCGGCCAGGCCGTAAAAAACACCGCGCCGTGCTGCCGTAAAACCCACACGTCTCATTGACTTGGCCTCCCTCCGTCTCCCTCCCATCTCTGCCTCGCGGAGCTCACACCACGCCCACACGCACCCCACACCCCACCACCAGGCACCACACCACTCCCATCTCCCCCGAGCCCCCTTCCGGCCTTCTTCGTTCTTCCCCTTCCCCTCAACCTCATGTTGAACCATTCCCATTCCCGGCCCGATTCCCGCTCCCCGTTCCTCCACCACGGCCACGCCCACGCCCACGCCGCCGCCGAGACGGAGCACCGGGACCACCGGGCGGCGCAGCAGGGGATGGACCCGCCGTCGTCGTCGGGCCGCCCCGCCCCCACCACGCCGCGCCGGCAGCTGCAGGGCCCGCGCCCGCCCAGGCTCAACGTCCGGATGGAGTCGCACGCCATCAAGAAGCCCTCGGGGTCGTCGGGGGTTGTTCCGCCCGGCGCGCCGCCGGCGCCCGGGCAGGGGAGGCGGGACCACCACCCCCACCAGCCGCAGCCCGGGCGGGCGCCCGTCATCATCTACGATGCGTCGCCCAAGGTCATCCACGCCAAGCCCAGCGAGTTCATGGCGCTCGTGCAGCGCCTCACGGGCCCCGGCGGCGGCGGTGGATCCGGCTCCGGCACGCCGCCTCCGCCGCCGCCGCCCGACGCGCAGGCGCAGTACGACGACGACGACGACGCCCTGCTGCTGGGGCAGGCGTTCCTGCCGCCCGAGCTGCTGCTCTCGCCGTCCGCCGCCATGTCCCCGGCCGCGCGCCTGGCCACCATCGAGCGGTCCGTGCGCGGCCCCATGCCCTCCGCGCCGGCGGCAACGGACTACGACGTCCACGAACAGACCGGCGGCGCCGACGACGACGGCACCCTCGCGGCGGTGCTGGGCCCCGCGCGCCACCCCAGCATCCTGTCCCCGCTGCCGTCCTCGCTGCCCCCCGCCGCCGCGTCGGGGCTGTTCTCGCCGCTGCCCTTCGACGCCAGCAGCATCAGCTGGCTCAACGAGCTCAGCCCCATCCTCCGGGCCGCAGCAGCAGCGTCCACGGCCAACGCTGGCGCCGGCGCCTCTTCGTCCGGCTTCGGCCCGGGCGGCGCCACGAGCAACGGCGGCGGATCCCGGCTGCCGCCGCCGGCGTACTACTCCGACCCGTTCGTCCCCAGCCCCCGCAACCTCCTCGCCACGCCCACCGTGCCGTCGCCGGCTACGTGCGCCGAGTTCTTCGGCAGCCTTCCGGATCTTTAGCTACCTCGCCGCCCCTGCACTGCATCTGCAGCCGGCGCCGCGCTTCCGTCCAAGACGGATGCAGCAGCGGCCGAAACTTTCTGCGACATTTTTCCACACCTTTTTCTTTCCCCCTTTTAACATCTTGCGTGTGTTTAGTTCCGCGAAAAGGTGTAAAAAAAAGTACTGTAGCACGTTTTGGTTTTATTTGGTAAATAGTGTCCAACCGTTGACTAATTAGGTTCAAAACGTTCGTCTCGTAAAGTACAATCAAGCTGTACAATTAGTTTTTGATTTCATCTACATTCAGTACTCCATGCATGTATCGTAAGTTTGATGTGACGGGAAATCTTTTGTTTGCACAGTATTTTTTTTTAAGTAAACACCGCCCTTCTTTTTTTTGCTGGCGGCCTGGCGGGTAGGGGCAAGTTGGTGGGCCCGGCACTGATGCTAATTTGATTACTAGTGCAGCCGGGGGAGTGAGGAGTGATGAGAAAGGGCGTGAGAACAGAATGCAACGCAGAAAGTTTTCCGGTAGCCGTAGTAGCGGATGACTCTACTAGAAGCGGCCGGCCAGGCAGCACATGCCTTTGTTTTATTTCTTCTTTTCCTCTGGATTTACTACACCTCTTGTGTAGTGTAGGCCAAGGAAGTGATTATGGTTTGTTTAATGGAGGATTTGTTAATTCTTTTAGCTTGGTGATGTGTGATGCGCTTATCATTGTGTCATGCTGACTTGGTGCGTTGTAACCGAACACACACACACACACGTGTGCTGCTCTGCTCTCCCTACTTATGTGGGTTGTCGCCCCAAATCTAGAGCCAACTAATGCGTCTATTAAAAGGCCCTAGAGATACTTCCTTGTATTACAAATATAGGACTATCTAGATTTATTTTATTTTAAGTTAGCTGTTTTTATCTAAAGAATTGTTAGATTTGCATGCTAGATTCTTTTTGAAAACAAAAACTTTCATCTTTAACCTTTTTATCTAAAATAATATATTTTTATAAAAAATTTGCTAGTCGAAATTTTAAAAGTATGACTTATGATCAACTTAGATATACTTGGATTCATGATGGAGGATCCCCAATCAACTTGAGATATATTATTCGCGTGGTAATCCAACTTACCATTTATAATTTCTTTGTTTTTCTCTCCAGAAATGTTCAGACGACGCATCTAGACATTTTTGTTTTTTTTTGCTGTGACGAATTTGGTATATGTCAATTCACAAAGGGAAACCATGACGTTCGACTTTGGAAACAATAAATTATTACTCCCTACATCCCACAAAACTTGATGTTTTAGGATTTTTATCACATATTAGCCCTCAATGAAAATTACTCATTTACCCTTTATTTTTTGAAAGTGACCCGTGCTAATCAAAGAATAAGATGTTAATTAAGAACAATACATGGAGGTATTGATATGGGCCCAACCCTAGCGTCTAGGAGCAAAAACATCAAATTTTTGAAGCCTAAAATATTACTAGGTCCATCCCAAATCATAAGACGTTTAACTTTTTTGACACCAAGTTCGACCACTCGTCATATTCAAAATTTTGTGCAAAATATCACTTCTTTTCTCGTGGCTTGCTTTGTTAATAAAAGTTCTTCAAGAATGACTTAAATTTGACTATGTTTGCACAAATTTTTTGAATAAGACGAGTGATCAAACTTAGGGTAAAAAAAAGTCAAATGTCCTATAATTTGGGACGGAGGGAGTACTCGCTCCGTCTCGTAATATTTACACGTTTGGGTGTGTGAACGCAAACCAATGTTAGGTATGAATTTACGAAATTGCCCCTACCTCTGTAGAAATCAGTCACATGCTTTTCACCTACGGACCCACGCGTCTTCACGCGTGCCTGCTGTGTGGTCTGCAGGCAAGGAAAATAGAGGACCTGGGGGTCTTGGTATGAACAAACGACTGGTCCACATGCTTCCACATGCTCCCGTCCCTTCTTTGTTTTTTATGGCCATTTTTTTATTTTGTTGCTGCGGCTGCTAAACTGGCAGTTTTAGGTTCCAGCAGACTAGCACTGCTATGGTTCAGATGCATGGAGCCCTTCATTTTGAGATTTTTTTTTGAACCGTAGACGTTGAGTTAAATTAAGACGGAGGGAGTAAGCTACTAATACTCCATGGAAATGAAAATGAATCAATGAATTCCCGTGTCAGCTTTGAAGTTTTTTTTTTTCGGCGGAAAAGACGTGCAGTGGAGAGAGAGGGGCCAGTCGGCTTCGCATGTGAACGCGCCGATGGGAAGCTTCTTTCTGGAGCTGGCACGTGCTTCGAGAAAGATTTGGTTAGAGCGGCTGCAGCAAGGTCTGTCCAAAAATATCTCGCTATACTCGTATGACAAAGTGACCATCACAGTCGCTTGAGCAGATGATTCTCGTTTCAGATGAAGTTCCTCTACACTTCTTTGTGATGCATGAATCTATAGGTCTTTGAGAAAAAAAAAACTAAGATCTTATTCGGATCCCAATAGATTTTAAGAATCGGGATAAAAAAATCCGATGTGTTTTAGTATTAGATTGTGTGCATATATATGTTAAAATCCACTAGATTCATAGCATGTTTAGATGGGATTTTTGGATTCTGAGATCGTGTTGTCCGGATTCTAGAAATCCCATGGTAAACAAACGGTACCTAAAATAAAGTTGGATTTTATAAAACTTCTAAGATTTGGAGATTTGCCATTGGTATCTCACTGACATGTGGGGCACACATGAGTCACTGACATGTGGGACATGATGACATATCTCCAGTCTAGTAAAATTATAATGGCAGTCTTCAACTTCTTTTTTCAATGTTGTACCAAAGGCTACACTAGAAACTTTAATGGGGACTAGAGGACTGAGATCCAAAGGTGGATTTAGCACCGGATCGGTAGGGGCCTGAGCCCCCTCTACCGTCGTTAGAAGTATGGAACTCGCGAGCTCCATCCTCCCTACAAGTTTGTAGTTATTAAAGCTTAAAAGAGGTGCTAAATGTACAAAATAAAAGAGA
Source organism: Saccharum hybrid cultivar R570 (assembly GCA_038087645.1). Taxonomy (NCBI): domain Eukaryota; kingdom Viridiplantae; phylum Streptophyta; class Magnoliopsida; order Poales; family Poaceae; genus Saccharum; species Saccharum hybrid cultivar. The sequence goes on from JAQSUU010000542.1 coordinate 2,398,186, forward strand.
AAGAGCCTCTCCTAGTATATATTTTTGGATCCGTCACTTTAAGACTCCCTACCCGAATGCAGACAATAGGACCCCTCAATCCCTCTCACCACATATACACAACAATTTTTATGCATGAGTGAAGATAAAAGAAGAAGAAAAAACAAGAAGATGAAAGAGAAAAGGGAGAAAGCGTGGTAACAAAACCTCCCTAATCTTCATACTCTTTGTAATTTCTATTGCAAGTTATTGTATTTTCCTATTCCTATGCAATTCCTGATGAAGACTAGTTGGATGAAGGGTATGAAAATCTTGGATTTCCGAGTAAATGGATAGAAAAATGTTACTAGTAGAAGCACTCCTTTTAGAATTCATAACAACACGTTAGAGCATATCTAGGAGCTCTCCAATATCATCCCTCATCTCCATAAACCTGACATATTGTGGGAATTTTTACTTTTTTTCTTGCTCTAGCAAATCCCCAATAACTCCTTTTTTTATGGTCACCAATATTTCTTCCATCTCCCCTCAAATAAAGGGAACTTGTATCTTCCTCAATAGTCTGGGCCCACCACAACTGCTAGTTTCGGTCCGTCTTTTCCCGACGTGGTGTTTGTTGCCAACTGCAATCTTCGCGGCCACGATGGTCGGTGTCGGCTATCACGTCCGTCGAGATATGGCCGCCGCAGTGGGGGAGAGGATCTGGCCGAGGGCGTGGATGGTCCTGGCAATGCCGCCGAGCAGGTGCGACGCAATTCAATCGCGCGCGTAAGCGTTGCTGGGGCTGGCATCTAATGCTGCAGGGAGCTCGGTGCAGAGGGGACGAGGGCAGCGGATCTTTGAGGAAGATGAAGACGTCACCTCACGAGCACCCCTCCTGTTGCTGCTGCCGTGCTGCCTCCATCCCAGCAGGCACACAAATCAGAATCGGGAAGAGGCTTCGGTGCAGGACGGGCCACGGCGAGGCACGAGTTGGTCAGTTCACTGGAAGTCGGCATGCACAGCACGGCACAAAAAGCTCAAGGAGGTGGAGGAGGTCACAATGGGGAGAGAAGAACGCGCGACGACGACAGCATAGTGGCCACCGATGTGCGGGTCCTACAAGTATATATTGGGGTTGGTGTATTAGTAATCTACTAGAGCAACTCTCCCAATAAATCAAAAAGTAATATTAGTGGTCAGTAATATCTTCCTCGTAAGGATGAATTAGTATTGGTGAGCTGGTCCAGACGCTCTTACACGGGCAAGTGGTTGAAATGTTCGCACATGGTGAATTGGACGAGTGAGTGAGGTGACCGAAGTGCACTGGCTGGCGGCGGCTGCCCTGCCTTTAAGTCCCACCGCATTTGCGGGGTGATCGCTACCGTCGTGTTGTGCTTGTCAAACTATTCTCAGCTGCCCACCAAAGTAACTGCACGTCTACACAACTGCAGTGCTTCCAAATGCGGTGTATCCTCCATCGCCTATATCTATACCATCGCAACGCCTCCAAATCGTGGCCAGTGGCCATCGTAGTGCCGTGCATCCAGCAGCATATTACTACCACAGTGCCTTTGCAATGGAGCCAAGAAGAATCTCTCCATCCGTCTCCCTCCACAACGAAAACTACCAGTTTTCTTCAGATTACTGCGGGACAGTTACTGACGTACGTCAGAAGCATCGCAAGCTTGGCGGGTCCAAGATGGCCGGAGCAGAGTGACCTGAATGAACCAAGGCCTTGTTTAGTTCCCCAAATTCCCCCTAAATTTCACTATGAAAAAGAAGATTTCACGTCACATCAAAATGTCGGTAAATGCATGGAGTACTAAATGTTGATGAAATCAAAAACTAATTGCACAGTTTTTGTTGTACTTTGCGAGACGAACATTTTAAGCCTAGTTAGTCAAAATTTGGATAATTTTTACCAAATACAAACGAAATGCTACAGGAATTTTGATACAGTGTTTTTCTCCCCTATTCTGTGAACTAAACGAGGCCCAACACGCTTGGCTCGCCCGCGTTCACTCGCAGCTTTCCTCCCGGTGCCGTCACTCGGTCGGCTTGGCTCAGCGCGTCCCTCCCGTCCCAACCACCGGAAGAAGAAGAACCGCCGCGTGCTAGCTGCAGCCTGCGGAGAAAACGCTGGAGGTCTCGGTCTCTCGGAGGAGCTGACTGAATGCCTGAGTCTGACAGGCGATCGCTCCCGAGCGTGAGGCTATCCGCACTCGTGGTACTCTAAAAATTCATCATCTATACATCCTAGTCACTAAGATTTTCTCCTCTATTCCCAATTCTTCCGCACTCATCCATCCTCTATATCATCCTCTATCTACTGTAGGGTCCACTTATCACTTTATCTAAATATATTCACGTATGATCTAGTTTTGAAGTATTTATTGAAACGAATTTAATGGTGCAATCGGAATTCAATTTGGTTTTTTTTATGAGTTATAACATTTTTTCATAGAAAAAAAGTTGACACGCTTTTCCATGCAATCTCTTTCTTCTCTGGGCCTGTTCAGTTGCCCATGCAACCAAAAAAGTTTGCACAGTACCCGTCACATCGAATCTTGCGGCACATGCATAGAGTACTAAATGTAGACGAAAGAAAAAACTAATTACACAGTTTAATTGTAAATCACGAGACAAATCTTTTGAGCCTAATTAGTCTATGATTGGACACAAATTGCCAAATAAAACGAAAAGTGCTACAGTAGCCGAACCCAAACTTTTTCACCAACTAAATAACCCCTCTGTCTCTCGCGCGCGGCCGTTCATTCCGAGCGGAGCTGCATCACATAAACAGTACATGTCAAATATAGAGGACAGTCTTCTGTCCGGTATATATGATAGAGTAGGATATAGAGTACACCGCTGCAACTGTTTTTTTTTTCTCTGCACGTTACTTCAAGCACCTTTGCCGGACGCCGTTGCGGTCGGTCCGAAATCCCCACTGGATCCAGGATGGCTGGATGGATTGGACACAGCAGTGTACTATAGTACTAGGTGATGTTGTCTTCTCCGGCTTGACCTTAATGCAGACGAAACATCAACACTTGTGCTTCTGAGTCTTGGCCATGTGTAGATGCTGAAAAATTTTCAAACCGATGAATAGTATCACTTTCGTCTTATTTGACAAATATTATCCAATCGTGGACCAACTAGACTCAAAAGATTCATCTCGTGATTTCCAACTAAACTGTGTAATTAGTTATTTTTTTACCTACATTTAATAATACATGCAAGCGGCTAAAAATTGATGTGACGGAGAGAGAGTGAAAAAACTTGGAATTTGGATGACATGTAAACGAGGCCTTGGTTGGGTCGACGTTCTACACGGAGAAGAGTTAAACGCTGACATGGACAGAAAGGCGCCACATTGATTCTCTTTGACATCAGCCACATCCAAGGGCATGGCATCAGCTGCTAAGCACTGGTACCGCTAGTGTCCTTGGAGATAGATAATCCTAGTAACTAACTTAATTTTCATTCAAGTTTTTAAAAAAAGATATCTAAATAAGTAATCCATATAAAGCAAAGTTAGTAAAGACAAAATTCAAATTACTATAAAAACAATAGTTTAATCTCCAAATTAACAGGAAAGATAAAATATCCAAATAAAAAGTCTGTCAGTACAGTATAAAAAATCACCACTCTTTTACTCTTATAAGCACTAAAACTACCACATTGATTTATAGGTCTAGATTTTAACATTTTAGATCTATCAAAAGGTTAAAAAAACTAATAAAGAATCTAATACATATTCAAGTACGGAAAAAGATGACAGCATAAAATTCAAATAGCTTGCAACTGATTTTACCATGGTAAAAAAACAAGAAAACCATAGGGAATGTCTATGGAAAGTTGGATGTACAAGAGCTATTCAAGTGAAACATCAATGTTTTGGCATTGGCCATAAAAAAACATCGCAATACTTCGGATCCACATGCTGCTCCTTCCCCCATCATGTTCTACATCTCGCAATCTTAGCATGTTCTCTCACCTAGTATAAGCTCACCAAGACACTCTTTCCACATGTTCCTAGCTGAAAAGTTTTGCATCACAATTAATATTGGTGAATAGGGCAAAATCCATACAGAATGTTTTCATTCTAATCATTATGGCTCAAATATGATCTTTTTCAGGGGTGAATCTAGAAAAACCAGGCATCGAGGTCACCATCAAAAGAAGGTTGTGTGATATGATGTTTGTTGGGAATCATGACTAAACAAGAGCTTAATATATAAAGGATTAGCTAAAAGTTATCGAGGTCAACGGACCCTGATGGTACACTCAGGTCCCTGGGTACACTATAGATCCGCACCTGATGATTTTCATGGTGATGACCTAAAGGAGGAACATGTTTCGTCGAGCAAGTTGATATCATATATGCAATTGGTCTTTTTTTTTTTTGAGCATTATGCAATTGGTCTCATTTGGCTTTTCTCTTCGCGAGAGCATGGATAGCATGACTACGATTAGTTCTACACGGTTTGTTTCAAAAGGCTCGAGGGCCGATAGGTGTTCAATTATTGGCTGCTTGAGACAGTGGTGGCCCTAGCAAACATTAGAAGTATTGCAAAGATAGGTAACTACAACTATGCAAGAAAAGGTTCAAGATTATCTTAAATTTGAATTTACAAGAGGGACAGCAAACTGAACCATTTAGATTTGGCCTACTGTTTGATTGAGAATTGAGTTCATCAAAAGAAAACTGAAGGCTATCTTGATTCAGCCTTGGCACAAAATGCACAATCACGGTACAAGAATGGAAACAAAAATTATAACAGAGAGGCAACAATAACATTAAGCTAATGAACTGGTTGGCGATAACTATAAAATTTGAGCCGATTGATGGATACAGTGCGTGCACATAGAGATAAGACAATTACAACAAAAACAAGTAATCAAACTATTGAAAAATATTTTCAACTAATACATCCTGATGATGTTAGTGAAAAAAAGCTGATCACCCGGGCTACTTGCTCGATCCACCAACATACTAATTATAACTGAGTGGTTGTGTTTTTTACCTTTGTAACAACCATCCAGCAAAAAGCTTATAGGCAGCACAAGTGTTTGGACTTGGACTGACTACAGATCATCTCTTCACAAGAAGTTCATGATCTAACAAATGCTAGAAAAAGAATTTCTAGTAACTCTGACCAGAAAAAAAAGAGAGAAAAAAACTTCATAACGTTAGCAGGTTATCAATCACCAACCACGGCTGCGCTCCACTGGCAAGCTCAAACCGGTCTTGAAGCTCACAATCTAACGGGCAAGCCATAGTTGGGAAAAGATCGGATCACGCCATCGCAGCTGGCGGTCACGATGACCGTGCTCCACGCTGCGGATATCAAGGAGAGGCAGTCGCCCAGCTGCGGGCTGCTTTCAGGCTTTGCTGTAGAAGGCAACTTCTCTTCAGGCCATGTTGCCGATCCCTTGCTGCAGTCCACAAACGACCATGGCCCAGGGGACTGGCACTCCCCATGGTGGCGCAAAATGGGTGCGCTAGAGGATTTCTCAGTCAGGCAGGAAGGCTTCGTGTGCCCATCTTGGTGCACTCCTGGCCATGGTACTGCGGTAGTCACATCTTTGGAGAAGAACAGCTCACATGAATGAACTGATTTTGCATCTCCAGAATTCGCAAAGTTCCAAATATAGACATTGGAATCTTTGCCGGCAGATATAAGATATCTGCCGTCTGATGTTAAGGACGGTGATGATAAAGCCTTTGACTTCCAAGGCCCTGTATCAGAGATAAGTAAAAAAAAAGAAACAGCAGCATCTATCAGTAACTGAAGTCAAGAGGTGTAACATGGTTGAAACATGATGAGTTTCTACTTTCTGTGTGAATCTACCTTCAAACTTTTGGATGGTATCACCATTGGCGACTCGGATTTTGGAATCCCCTGATGTAATTATAATCCCAGTGGAATCACTTGTACATAACTGCAAAGCGGAGGTCACAAATTAGCAATTTGATTTGATTTAATAATTGCAAGGATACTAGTGCTTCCACAAACTCGCTGCAGAAAAATCATATAGTACGAGCCAAGGGAGAAATAAACCTGTAAACTGTTGATCCGACTGGCAGCTGACTTTTTCTTCCCTTGCACAAACAATTCTTTCTCTAGCTGGATGTTTTCACCTAAAAAGGAAAATTGAACCACTCACTCTTAGTACTGAATTATTGTTAAGCATATTTTTTGGCGATTACCATGGTTTACTATTACACATGGAAGTTGAAACACAACATAAGTGAAATTACATTTGAGAAAAAAGACCTCCATGTACCTGATTGATCATAGAAACGACATGCACCTGCAATCGTGCCAACAATAAAACCCTGGTTTGAAAAAGCATGAATTAGAACCCACTTTTGGAAAAAAAATGCAATGACAATGGTATCTGATTCACACCTTTCCATCTGGTTGATAACTCAAAGCAGTTATGATATTTCGCGTATCAGCCCAGTCAGTTACTCGCTTGTCCAACACATCCCAAATGCGCACTTTACCATCTAATGAACCGCTGATGAAGTATTTCTCATCAATAGGGTTGAATTGAACACATGTTACTGTTATCAATTACAAAGGAACAGAAAAGAGAGTCAGGTTCTTATCCAAGGAAAAAATATTTTAAGTTCTTATTATGCTTCAATGTACTGAGAACATCACAAGGTTTTTCTCATAATCACAACAATGTTGCTACACAGACGATATCAACATGGAGCAACGATTCAATTAAGTTTTCAAAACTCATAATAGTTCACAGATATTCAGCTTACCAAAGTCTTTGTGTTTGAAAACTGCAAGACAACCATCACAGCCAGGTTTCCATAAGCGCACTGTCTTATCTTTGGACGAAGTTAAGAGATACTGCAGTCAAACCAAGGCAAAAAAAAAGGGTAAGGAATTTAACAGGGAAACAGCACTAACTAATACCCCCTCCATTTTAAATATATGACGTTTAGTGACAACCTAATTAGTTTACTTTTTAGCTAATTAGCTTGTCCTAAGCACCATATATTTAAAAATGGAGGGAGTATCTGTTTATGATGCACGGAAACAGGTTAGTGAATAAAGGTTAAGTGGTCTGAGTAAGATATGTGAGGTATACAGAATACAAAGGAAGACTTACATCTGATTTGGACCATGCCATGTCAAGGATATCACTTGTATGGCCACGGAATTCATGTAATGGAGTCTCTGATATACGAAAAACCTTCTTGGGTATAACTGCAAGTCCCTGGTTCCGCCCCTTTTCTATATTTGTATTAATGACCTGAACTTTATCCACCTTTTCACAGGGATCCTCTCCCCTATACAACTTAGGAGATGCTTCTACTTCTATGATTTGCCATATTCGTACAACACAATCCTCACCACCACTTGCTAAATACCATCCAGATGGGCTGAATTTCATGACCCTAATCGAACCCTTGTGAGCCCTGATTTCTTGATCCATGTAGACAGCAGAGAATTCAAGAAAATTTTTCTTCCGATGTTGAACTCTTGTTCTGGTTGGTATACTATTTGTGCAATTTTTCACATGGACATCATACTTGCAAATGCTACCAAAGCTTCTCTTTGTCGTGAATTTCTTCCACAAGCTTTTGACATCCTTTTTCTTAGCACTTTTTGTTTGTTTTGCAGGACTGTTACCACATCCCCTCCGCAATAATTTCTGAACAGACCGAGAGAGGCCAAGCAAACTCTCAAATTCCAGAAGAGACATCACCTTATCTGATCCAACCTCCTTGAGCATGTCCGTTATACTGCTATGTGCACCATTGTGGACAATATATCTCTTTCCACTATCCATATCCCTTATGCAACAGGCACCGTCAAACTTCGATTCATCGTCACAAACAGATGAATCCACGGAAGAATGGCCACTGACACTTCTCTCCTCCATGTCAGTGGAAGACTCAACGGCTGTGATTTCACCATGGCATTGGAAAGAATCTGTTCTGGCAGAAACAAAATCATCGAAGCCCATTCCTTTAAGGAACCTTTGCCGCCTTTCTTGAACACTCATTGGCTCATTTACCCAAATCTCATACTCAAATGTCATTGGCACTGAAACTTCATCACTTGTGCTGCAACCCTCTGAACATGAAGGTTCCCCTGGAGATCGAACATCTTCAAATGCATCAAAGAAAACATCATCACTGTCTGATTCAGATCTTGGCATCTTCAATGAATTTGATACAGCACCAAACAGTGTATTGACACGGTGGGGCTCTAGCACTCAGTGAAGGCAGAGGGAAATCAGACTGTCATCTGCAATCAACAATGCAAATATGAGGCTATGGTAAAGGAAAAAGGTGGTAATATGAGAAGAAGACGGAGCAGCACCCCAGAAAATGACTCCCAGCAAAAGTATGGGCAATTGGACATCTTTTCAAGTGAAAATTTCCAAAGTTCGCTGATCTTATTCGCACGCACCAAAAGAAAATTCTGTTTACATTAAATATGCATACGACTAAGAAGTATTTAGTAAAGCAGGATGCAGCTAGTTCAATTACTCAAAAAAAGTAGTATACACAAAGCAAAGTAAAATGGAACTGCAAAACCAGAGAGACCCAAAAAGTTCAGTTCGGCAGCAGTCTACTGTTTGCACTGCGAATGACAAGAGGAAAGTTCGCCAAGATGGGCCAAAAGAGCAGCAAGATACTCAGAACGAACTGAAAATCCTAACTCGTGGAGCAATGCAAACCGCTACCATTTCTAGCAAAGCAAATGCTAGTAGTAGCCTAGTATACAACAGTGCTCACCAGGTCCACAACTGTGAACCGTCACAGGTTGTCAACAATAAACCAAACCAAAGAAAGCACAGGCGCAGGCTACCCACCACTAAACTAACCTGGCGGCCTCGGTTATTCTTAATCGCCGACGCCTCCGTCCTGCACTCCTGACAATGCTCACCAACAAGGCAACAACTCGACACCCGTACGCCTCAAGCCGCCGCACCTAGGGAATCCCACCGGGCGGGCGGACGAAGCATCAAGAACACACACATCAACACCAACAACCCACACGGGGGCCGGACGGGAGCCCGCAGATCCCGAGGAAGGAACTGGCGGAGCAACAGCGAAAAACAGCGCGGACAGGCTAGTGGCATAAAGGGTTTCCTTGGTGGTGCGGCGCACTGTGGCGTAGCGTACCGTGGATGGGACAGCGGCAAGGGGAGGAGCAGGAGGGGGCCTGCCGGCGGGCGCCGCCGCCTATTGTCTCCTGCATCTGCGCTGCGCCGACCGGGCCGCAGGCGCAGAGGCGTAACTCCGCTCTCCGCGTACATGGCCATTAAAGTCGCGGCCTTTCAGTTGAGAGGAACTGCCCCGGTGGGGGAAACAAAATTAAATTAAAGTTTTTTTTTTGCTCTTTTGGTCAGAACCTTGTACTGGTGGAGAAAAAGATAGAAGTAGGTCCCGTTCACTTCCTAAAATATTTTGTTTCACACCCGTCACCTCGAATCTTTGGACACATAGAACATTAAATATAGATAAAAAACTAATTATATAGTTTATCTATAAAGGTCGAGATGAATCTTTTGAGTCTAATTAATTCATGGTTGGATAATTTTAAACAAAATTAAATTAAAGTTTTTTTTTTTGCTCTTTTGGTCAGAACCTTGTACTGGTGGAGAAAAAGATAGAAGTAGGTCCCGTTCACTTCCTAAAATATTTTGTTTCACACCCGTCACCTCGAATCTTTGGACACATAGAACATTAAATATAGATAAAAAAACTAATTATATAGTTTATCTATAAAGGTCGAGATGAATCTTTTGAGTCTAATTAATTCATGGTTGGATAATTTTTATCAAATAACAACGAAAGTGCTATTGGAATTTTTCCCCAACTATTTCAAATCTGAACACAGCCGTAGTTTTGTTTGTTCTTATATGCAGAAATGCAGAGTCAAAGAACAGCGGCAAGACAAATTTCTTTCTTCGTTTTTTCATGCATTTACAAGGAAGAAACCATTGAACCTACAGAATTTACTTAATTCTGTAGAAAAACTCGAAGTGAACAGAAACGAAGCGCTTTCGTTGCATGTGTACTGTGGGCCACCGCGCCAATAAATTGGGCATCCACTCGCACCGGTGGAAAATGTAAATGCTAGGACTCCGTTCGAAACGGCAAGTGGGCAACAACGCTCTTCCATTTCCAACCGACAGAAAATTTGAAAACAAAAAAAAAAGCAGGCGGAATCAGGGAGATGGGTCCCCAAAAATCAAGCACCAATTTCCGGACTAATTTTGCATGACATAAGCAAAACGAGGTTAGTTTTCAGGGAACTGAGCGCGAGATTCCAATCCAAAAATAAAAGAAAAAACTAAGAGTTTTACCGTTCTATTCTGATGCGAATCACATGGACGCCGGTGCTCTTTCAGAGCAGTTCGGCCTGTTCCAATCAATCACGCGCCCACAACTAAATCGATCGAGAAGCAGCTAGGAAAAACCAAACGGAAAGCAGACGACTGTGCCATTGCCTCGTGAGATCGACCGCCGCCTAGAACGGAACAGAGAAGGGCGAGGATTCAGTTCAGAGCACACCACTCACCTACTGCGACGGCGAGAGCCCTCCACGGCCTCTCCGCCTGCCGCCGCCGATCTTCGCCCGCCACGCGCCATCCCGGTTGCGGTCGGATCAGAGGACGATGGCCCGCCCGAGGGAGACGGAGGCCTCGGCGGAGGGTACTTGGAAGGGACAGGAATGGGACGGAGCTTGGGATTGGCCGACGGGGCTGTTGGATTGGACGCTTCCTCCGCTCCGGTGGGAGTCCGGCCGCCTCGTTTGCTCCGGTCTCTGGGCTTGGTTTCCAAGGCAAGAGAGAGAGAGGCGTTTGTTTGTTTGTTTGTTTGATTGGGTCTCCGTCGACGTCTAATGGTGCTCTTATGCTGGGCTAACCCCGACGCGGTCTTCCCATTCCAACTTGGTCGCGTCGCTTTCCTGGGGCCGGACCGGCGGACCCAGGGCCGGGTCCGGGTGTGGGCCGGCCCGCCCTTGGATTCCTGATGCGTTTTTTTATTAAGGTTGAATTGGTGGACTGCTGTGTGTGCTCCGTTGGCACGAGTAGTACTACTACGACTCTATCAGCATGTCCTTTCATCGCAGAAAAATAAAAATGATGAAAAGCAAGGTTGTACTGTCAGCATGCCGTCGTTTGCTAACAAACCTTTCCGCGAAATTTATATATTCCTTCGGTAATAGCTAGGATATATAGTAAGATATTTGTAGTACTAATTTTTTTGACGTTACGTATATAAGAAGAGGACACTGCTTCCCCTAAAACTGGAGTCAGAAAAGTGTTACTCAAACCTAGGTACTAGTACTAAAATACTTGTTGGCATGCATTGACAGATTGTTTGCTGGTAGTATTAGCTTTCCTAATTTTGTTTGGTTGTGTAAAAGGCCTAAAACTCGCCTCGTAGTTGCAGCCACATGTGTAATGCTGTAGTAGACTTACTATATATATAAAGAGCACAACTCATCCATCCAGACAAAAGCGTTATCCCCTCGTGATGTCCAAACTGCGCATCACAAGTGCAGACGCAACGCAATAGATAAAAAGGGCTGCGCAAAAAGGATGCATGTGATGAGGGTGAAGGGGAATCGCCACCACCGTCATCTCCTTCCCCGGAGTCCTGATAAACAAAACCCACCTTTTAATCTGTCAAAAGGACTGCGTATATACTTCCATCCCGGGCCTCGTTTAGATACCAAATTTGCCTCTCAAATTCTACTATACAAAAAAAAGATTCTCATCATATCAAAATATCGGCACATGCATAGAGTATAAAATGTAGATGGAATCAAAAACTAATTGCACATTTTTGTTGTACTTTGCGAGACGAACGTTTTAAGCCTAATTAGTCAATATTTGAACAATTATTATCAAATAAAAATAAATGCTACAGTGTTGCGACCGCCGATTCCGGCGAACTAAACACGGACCTGCTTTAGACCTTCCGACCACGGGAGCAAAGGTCACGCACGCTTTCGCCGATATATTCTTCTTCCTTCCATTTGCTCGTGTTCACACGGGTGCTGAGACTGAAACCCGGGCACTAGTAGTACACGGGGATGGAATGGTGTGCAGTAGCTTTTTTTTCTTTTCAGGTGCTGTGATGTTAACAATGAAATTAAGAAGCTGAACCGAGCTGTCCGCTCTGGCTTATGAACTGTGATAACAAAAAGGTAGCAGCACAGCACCAGATACGTACTCCTATAGTATGATCCAGCCCCATGCATTAGTTGGTCTAATCTGGCATGGTTGTTAGTTTACGAGTATACTAGTAGCTTGGGCCATGATTAGCAAGCCAGGGTTTTGCCGGGCTTTGTGCTGGGCTTCTATCTGCTTCGATATTTCTAGGGGCCGGTTTACATCCAAAAAATTTTACAAAACGGCACTACAGCGCTTTTCGTTGTTATTTGGCAAATATTGTCCAATCATGGTCTAATTAGGCTTAAAAGATTTGTCTCGTCCATTTCGTCTAAACTGTGTAATTAGTTTTATTTTTTATCTATATTTAATGCTTCATGCATGTGTCCAAAGATTCGATTAGACGGGAAATCTGAAAAATTTTGTAAAATTTTCTATAAACTAAACAGGGCCTAGGTACATGTTGCCAAATGGCTGCTGCTCAGGCGGTGTTTAGATCCCTCAAACTTCTAAAAATTTTACAAGACTCCCTGTCACATCGAATCTTTAGACGCATGCATGGAGTATTAAATGTAGGTAAAAAAATAACTAATTGCACAGTTTGTCTGTAAATGTCGAGACGAATCTTTTGAGCCTAGTTTGTCCATGATTGGATAAATTTTACCAAATAACAACGAAAAGTGCTACAGGAACTTTACACCAACTTTTACACCATCTAAACACTACCTCAATTATGGGCGTTGGAAAAACCATCTGATCTGACTCTGGAAATTTCAGGAACCAAAAAAACAAGTGGGGCCTCGTTTAGTTCGGTGAATTGGGGAGAAAAACACTGTATCAGAATTTCTGTAGCATTTCGTTTGTATTTGAAAAAAAATATCCAAATTTTGACTAACTAGGCTTAAAATGTTCATCTCGCAAAGTACAATAAAACTGTGCAATTAGTTTTTGATTTCATCAACATTTAGTACACCATGCATTTGCCGATATTTTAATGTGACAGGAAATCTTCTTTTTGTATAGTGAAATTTAGGGGAGAATTGGGGGAACTAAACAAGGGCTGGGGAACAATTGCGCACCTGAAAAACAGTTGCAGTGGAGTGCAGCAGGGGCCCCGGCCGGCTTTATCTGTAACAGGAGCGGCGAGCAGCAGCCGGCCGTCACTCGCCGTCGCTGGTCCGGATTCAGGAGGCAGAGTCTGCCGGCCAGGCCGCCGCCGCAGTCGCAGAGGACACGGTCAGGTAAAAGGCGGCTGTACGCTGGCCGCCAGCCAGGCAAGCAGCAGGGACACGGTCAGGACAGGTTCTTGGCTGCGCTGCAGCTGACCCTACGTACTGTACGCCTACTATAGCAATATATATGCACTAGGGATTTGTTTAGTTCCAAAATATTTCAAAAAAATAATAGATTTACTGTCACATTGAATCTTTAAACACATGCATGGAACATTAAATATAGATAAAAAATAAAACTAATTATACATGTTAGACGAAATGGACGAGACGAATCTTTTAAGCCTAATTAAACTATAATTAGACACTAATTATCAAATAACAATGAAAAGTACTACAGTAGCATTTCACAAAATATTTCAGGAACTAAACAAGCCCTAGGCAGATCGCCAGTCAGTCAGTGTCACGGATTGTTTGTTTGTTATAATCATCTGCGGCTGCAAAATGGCAAATGACTTGCATTGCTTAAGCCCTATGGGTGAGTTTGGATGCCAAGTCAAAGCCTCGCTTTGGCTCTAACACCCCCTGTAAACAACACCGGCGATCTTGGCCTTGTTCACTTCCCCATCCCAACCCAAAATATTTTCTCTGTCACCCGTCACATCGAATCTTTGGACGCATGCATGGAGCATTAAATGTAGGTAAAAAAGATAACTAATTGCATAGTTTGTCTGTAAATGTTGGGACGAATCTTTTGAGCATAGTTAGTACATGATTAGATAAATTTTGCCAAATAATAACGAAAGATGTTACAGTAACTTTTCAACTACTTTTCGCGAAGTGAACCCTTATGGACGTGAGCTCGCCAAGACTGCGACGGGCCATTAACAATCATGTGAAATGCACTCCGGGCAGTCCTCTGTGGGTTCGTTAAGCAAGCCTGGAAGATTCCGCGCCTTTTTGCATGGATCTCCGTGCATTAACTCCGAAAAGCTTGGTGTTATCGCCGATTGGTCGTCTGCGACGACTAACCCGGGCCTCTAAGGCTGTGTTCAGTTCCTCAAAAAAATCACTGTGCAAACAAAAGATTCCCCGTCACATCAAACTTGCGATACATGCATGGAGTACTAAATGTAGATGAAATCAAAAACTAATTGTACAGCTTGGTTGTACTTTGCGAGACGAACGTTTTGAACCTAATTAGTCAACGATTGGACACTATTTACCAAATAAAGCCAAAACGTGCTACAGTACTTTTTTTACACATTTTTGCGGAACTAAACACACCCTAAGAGCAAAGGCAATGATGCAGCCGGCTAGCCGGCGAAATAGACTCCACCGTGGCTAGCATTTAATGCGGTAGTGAGCAGCAGTAGCTTTGTAGCAGCGCATGCAAGCAATGAGGAGTGAGCCCAGCAGGATAACAGCCAATGGGAGTGCAGTTGGACACATACCGCCCGCTTCAGGCTGGCGTTTCGCAAAACGCCTGCTCCACACTCTCTCTTTCTACCCTCTGCACCAGCTAGGATTCAGCCGGCTTGCCGCCAACCGTAATACTTGCTGGACTTGCCCTTGTTTAGTTCCTCCAATTTTCCCCAAATTTCACTATGCAAAAAGAAGATTCCCTGTCACATCAAAATGTCGGAAAATGCATGGAGTACTAAATGTTGATGAAATCAAAAACTAATTGCACAATTTTGTTATACTTTGCGAGATAAACATTTTAAGCCTAGTTAGTCAAAATTTGGATAATTTTTACCAAATACAAACAAAATGCTACAGGAATTCTGATACAGTGTTTTTCTCCCCAATTCACCGAACTAAACGAGGCCCTTGTTTAGATCCCAAATTTGAGATCCAAACTTTGCATAGTAAATGTCCCATCATACTGTAGCAATTTTGTTTTTATTTGGTAATAATTGTCCAAATATTGATTAATTAGGCTTAAAATATTCATCTCGCAAAGTACAACAAAACTGTGCAATTAGTTTTTGATTTCATCTACATTTAGTACTCTATATATATGCCGACATTTTGATATGATGGGGAATCTTCTTTTTACATAGGCTGTGTTTAGATGCACTGAAAAGTGCACTATGCAAAATAAGATTCCCCGTCACATCAAACTTGCGATACATATATGGAGTACTAAATGTGGATAAAATCAAAAACTAATTGCACAGTTTGGTTGTACTTTACGAGACGAACATTTTGAGCCTAATTAGTCAATGATTGGACAATTATTACCAAATACAAACGAAATGCTACAGTGTATTTTGGCTATCCAAATTTTGGATCTAAACACAGCCATAATAGAATTTAGGGTGGAATTTCGGTATCTAAACAAGGCCAGCTTGCTGCTGCAACTGCAAGCGCCAGACGGAGTACAATTAAAATGGCCGTCACATCATTGAATAAATGGCCGTCACATGCCCGCGCGCGGTGCGCATGCGCCGTACAAAATGCAATGCCTCGGAGATGAGAAACGTGCCGGTGGGCACGGTCCTGGTCGCTCGCCGGGCCAACGGGCGGCCGCGTGCGGGCGGGCGTGCGGAGTCTGAGTGGGTCCGGTATTCCACCAGCGACGAGGCCCCGTTCGTTTCGGCCTTGTTTAGATTCTAAAGTTTGCCTCCTAAATTTACTATGTACAATTTCTATTCTCTGTTATATCAAAATGCCGGCATATATATGGAGTACTAAATATAGATGAAATAAAAAAACTAATTGCACAGTTTTGTTGTACTTTGCGAGACGAACATTTTAAGCCTAATTAATCAATGTTTGGATAATTATTACCAAATAAAAACAAAATTGCTACAGTATGATGTGACCTTTACTATGCAAAATTTGGACCCCAAATTGGGTATCTAAACAAGGCCTTCGCTGGAATTCGATTTATACTGATTTATTGTGAAAAGAAAACATTATTTGTTCGCTCAAATTTACTGCTGAAGTAGTGCTGCACAACAGGGTCATCATTCATACCGTATGTCAGGCACGCACGCACCACACCGGGTGTCCCAAGTCTCTCGGCACACGTCTCCTCTGGTCGGGACCTGACAAGTGGGCCAGCCGCAGCATTGCACACGCAGCGACAACTCCCGTTTCGCACCGAGCCACTCCGCCACACGCACAAATGGTGGCGGCGGGCGGGCGGCCAGCATTCCGGCATGTGGGTGGATCCATGTGCCCGGCCACCTTTTCTCGCGCGCCAAATGCAGTGGCTGGCTAGCTATTCTCTGCTAACTGTGCACCTGTGCGTGTCACTCGGCATTCATACAGCTTTGTTTTTCTCAAAATGAAAAAAAATGGAGGCGTTGGACGCGAGTGGAAGAAGTTGCAAGTGGCACCGGGCGCGTAGGGTACGTGTTGCGCTCATGTGCTTCCACAACACAACGAACCTCTCCAGCAAGGCAGCGACGTCCACAGCCGCACGCTCTGGCACACAGAAAAAGGTTCCGCGCTGCTTGCGTGTGTGCGTGCGTGTGTCAGCTGGTGATTATTGATCCACCCTCCACGGATTAACAAAACAATACGGTGTCTGTGTCGTCGTCTTCACTTGGCCACGCACGCACGACCGGCCGGGGAGATGATGCATATCGAGTGGAGGCAGGAGCCACCTTTTCGCCAGGAGTTTTGCGGCGAGCAATGATCACGGACCGTATCATCTTTCGCCATTGTTAATCGTATCATATCAGGGTAGCGCCCGGCCGGGCGCGTGATAGGATTGCGATCGAGCCGCCCGGGATCGTGTTTCGCCGGCCTGTCAGGATCGTATCGCTGCGGCGGCCGCGCACGAGAGGATCGCGAGCGATTACTGCGCGATGCGCGCGTATCAGACTCGATTCCAGCTATATTTTCAACTGAACTCTCGTACTAGTGGTACGTACGTATTATCGTGAATGTCAGGCACTGAGATTCATAATTATTTGATCAAGTTTGCCCTCTCTGTCATTCACCGACATTAACAGCTAGTGTCCAAGTAAATAGCCTTGGTCAATTTGGGTGGTGGGGTTCTGAAAAATTCTAACGGTTCATTGGGTTCACTCATCCATCTATCCTAGATGTTAGGGGTCTCATACATGTTCGTTTTCTACAAGGACGTACGCACGTATCCTGTACGTACATCATTTGACAACAAAGAACAGACGAAACAACTCGACGTGTGTGCTAGTGAAGCTGCAAATACTACTCTGGATCTTGATGAGGAGCAGCAGCTGTCTCTGAAAGTAAGTTTTCAGAAACGAAACCGCGTAGCTTTCAGAAACGAAAATTAAAATAGGCTGTGTTCAGTTCCTCAAAAAAAAAGTACTATGCGAAAAAAGATTCTCCGTCACATCAAGCTTGCGATATATGCATGGAGTACTAAATATAGATGAAATTAAAAACTAATTGTACAGCTTGGTTGGACTTTGCGAGACGAACGTTTTGAACCTAATTAGTCAACGGTTGGACACTATTTGTCAAATAAAGCCAAAACATGCTACAGTACTTTTTTTACCCCTTTTCCGGGATCCAAACACAGCCATAGATATGCATGCAGTGCAAACGGAGAACTTGGCGGACTGGATTCAGGAGGCAGAGCTAGGCGTCCGTCCTAGAGAGTAGGGGTACTTGTAGGCTTGTAGGTAGGGGTACATTCAGCAAATATGCTGTTGTTGGTGTGAGAGGAAGAAACAGAAGGACATCCCAGCTTAAGCTTAACCAACAAACATGCAGCCGCAAGTGGCAAGGAAAACCATTGCTTAACTATAACTAAAGTCTGGGTGTCACTCAAAGTCAACACCTGTCCTCCAAACAACGCGGGTGAGCATGTGCTGCTCCACCAGACCCCCAGGCAACGGCGCGTCGCCAGGAAGATTCCACAACTTTTGCATTGCATGGATCCCATCCCGGCGCATTAACTCGGAAAAGTTTTCTGGCGACCAACGAGGCAACGACGACGCTACTTTACGCCGCCGACGCGCCGTGGTTGTGGTTGGTCAGCTCCGTCCAGGAAGCAGAGCGCGTACCAGAGAAAGAGGAGCCCTGCATTCGCCGTGAGCACGAGACGGGAGGGGGCGAGCACGAACGGGAACGGCGCGCACGGCAGGCAGGGCGACTCGCCGAGCGAACAGGCCGGGCGCGCGCCAAGCCAAGTGGCCGGGGAGACGCTCCCGTCTGAGTGGACTCGAACTCGACGCTCGACGGTGATAGGCGCAGCAAAGCATCGTCACCAGCGCCCACGGTCTCTCGCTCAGCCGAGGTTGGTTGTTCTGGTTTTTCAAAAAGAAGAAAGAAAGGCTTGATGTGCTGAACCTGAACGTGCTCAACAACAATTAACGACGACAACGACAAATCTCTGCCACTGCCATGTCGATCCAGTGCCTGCTGCCTCATCTTTATCTCTCCCGGGGAAAAAAATTCCGCCCCTGCTGCTGTGCACAGAGTGAGTGGCAGGTATAGTAGTACAGTATAGCGGAGAGCCGGAGAGTGGAGAATTGAGATCATGCGTGTGAGTGCGACATGGATTACGCGGCCATGTGGCCACCTTTTCGCGGCAGATACAGTGGCAATTTCTTTATCCGCCAGCATGTGTGTGTGTTTGTGCTCTCTATACTTGCTGATTGGGAATTCTCCGCGACGCAGCATGATTGGATACGCCGGCCGCGGCCGGAAGCAGAGATCACAAGTCGTGGAGCTGGAACCTGCTCCAAGTGGCTCGTGTTCTTTACGCCCAAGTCCACGGCCGCGAGGCTAGAGCACATGGGGGAGGAGGAAGCCGGGATTGGGACGACGACCACCTTTGTTAGCTTGAGCAAACCTCGCAGTCGCGGGCTTGACAAACGAGCACTTTTCGGGCTCTGGGGCTGCGTGCACGCTCATGCATGCCATGTTCATCGCTGGGGGTGCCGGGATCCAAACCCAAATTCCAAAGGATTTAGGATAGGCCTGGACCAACTGAGATGGCCGGCCATGCACGATCGGGGACCGGCCGGCCCTTTCCAGGGGGGTGACAGGTCAGGACACCGGCCGTATCGTCAACTTGGCCATTGTTAATGGTGGATCAGGGCACGATAGGATTCGGAGCTTAGACCGGAATCGTGTCCGCCTGTCACTACGTACGCCGGGATCAGAGTGTGATGCGATAGGATAGGATTTTGGAATACACATTCATACAGACTCCATTAGCCATATATGCATCAGTGATAACCATATGCATGGACATGGTTCTCCGATCCTTCTGCAACGAGCTAGTGTACGTATGGCATCTCGCTACTTGCTTGTCCTGATGATGATACTCTATATGCGTCCGGCCAACTCAACACACTAGGGTTCTCTGCCCGCCATATGTGCTGTCGCAATAAAGAAACTAGAGTCATGCCGTCATGGCAATGTCATGATGACGATGGGTACGTTAGAAAAGTGCAATGTCACATTTACCACTCCGTTGCTAAATATCCAGGGCGCAAGATTCAAATTGTCATTGCCCACTTGTCATTTGCAAACCGTAAAATATACTGCATCCGTTTTGACTTTGGACCTAACCTAATAAGCTCAGGAGTTAGGTTTTAATAATTCACCGGAACGAGAGAAGAGAGTCCCATATCCAAGTTTAGCTGGGACGTAGCAGCTGCCTTCTCATTGGAGTGAAGCAGTTCAAACCAAATTTAGCTTCCTTCTATGTCAAATACACCAATATCTACAAATATAATCATTTTTCTATGAAATATGTCATGACAGTACGTTTATTTGAACTCATAAATGCTTTTTTACAAATCTGGTCAAAGTTAGAGAGTTTGGACCTAAGACAAAGTGACATATTGGAACAGTATGAGTACATATAGTATTTGGCTATTTGCTGGAGTACTTCTCGATGAGTCAGTGGATCATCTGATTTTTTTTTAAAAAAAACTTGGATCATCTGATTTTAATTTTGAGGGAACTGTATCATTTAGAGATCTCATTCAAGCATGATGGTAGCCGGTATGGCGCTAGAAGTTCTATAAAAGGCCTTAAAGAAGCCCAATAGGTCTATGTTCCGCCTGGGTTGGCCCAGCTACATGCATTTGGCTAGATCGAAATGATCTGAACCTAAGGCCCAGGCAGCTACCGTACCGCCACGGTACCATGGCTTTGCAAGAGAAAAAAAATCCACATTACCTCTCTCAACTTTCGCGAAAGTCCGCTTTTATCTCTAAACTCCAAAACAGGGCAAAACACCTCCCTCAACTTTTAAAACTGTTCATCTTACCTCCCTGACCCTGTTATAAGCAGTTTTGAAGGCGGTTTTATATTTTTCTTTTTTATTTATTTCGGCCGAATCTTTGAAAAATCATAGTACATCACATGAAAATTATAAAATAGAAAATCCAATTTTGTTGGACTCCACATGAGTAGATCTACACAGTGAACATATAATATGGTATGTTTTAGTATAATTTTTTTTGTTGTGGCTTTAGATCTACTCCTTCCGTCCCTATATATTAGTCACCACGATTTGCGTGCCGATAACTTTGACTCGATTTATAGAAAATGCGTGCAATATTTCTATGTCCAAATAAATTTATTAAAAACTAGATTCAAATATCTATCCAATGATACTAATTATATATCATAAATATTAATGTTTTTTAATATATATTTAGTCAAAATTGTTTCTCGGGAAGCGAAAATGATAGACATTTAGGGACGGAGGGAGTATGCTTTTTTTAATTAATTAGAATAATTTATAGCTGCAGTTTCTATGGTCCAATTGTGATGAAATTTTTATAGTACGCTAATTATTGTATGATTGAACTGTAGTAAAAATTTCATACTCATTAGATCATGTATAACTTAGTTATAGATTTATTTATATTTAACCAGCATAAATCTAAATAAAATATATAACTAAGTTATACATGATTAAATGAGTATGAAATTTTTATTACAGTTTAAGCATACAATAATTAGCCCACCATAAAAATTTCACCACAATTGAACGATAGAAACTACAGGTATGAATTGTTCCATTTAATTACAGAAAGGCATAGATCTAAAGTTACAGTAAAAACTTTGTACTAAAGCATACCATATTATATGTTCACTGTATAGCTCTACTCATGTGGAGTCCAACAAAATTGGATTTTTCATTTTATGATTTTTCTATGATTTACTATGATTTTTCAAAGATTCACCTGAAATAAATAAAAGATAAACAGATAAAACCGCCTTCAAAACTGCTTATAACCGTGCCAGGGAGGTAAGATGAACGGCTTTAAAAATCAAGAGAGGTGTTATGCCAGGTTTTAGAGTTCAGAGAGGAAAAACGGATTTTCACGAAAGTTGAGGGAGGTAATGTGGACTTTTTTCTTTGCAAGACGATCTGCACATAAAACCTCGCAACTCATCACACACTTGGGCTCGCTATTCTATGTGCCTTCCCATTTTGAGCATTGCAGCCCTATACAAAAACACCATTTATTTTATGAAGCATTGGGAAATGATTATGGCCCTGTTCATCTGGCTTATAATCTACTCAGCTTGTTTTTTCAGTCGGAACAGTATTTTTCTCTCAAAAAAATCAGCCAACAGTGTTTTTCAGCCGGCTTATAATTCCAGCCGAACAGCTCCTATATTCATAAGAATCAACACGATACATCCGAAATTACGTATAAAAACATGAATAAAAAGAAACAACATTTTATCTAAGCGCTTTCATTATTTTCTTAAATAATGGCTTTAATTGATACAATCGTTGCTATAGTAGATGAGCTTAGCACTGTTGAACATCGAAGTCATATAGTACAATCCTTGTGCTAAATCTACAGGCCAACCCCAAAACCTGAACATGTCGTAAGATTCAATGTTCTGGAACTAGACTGAGATGCATCTAAATCGATGAAACAATATTGACAATTGTTTTGTCGGGAACGACACAGGTTGCAGATTCAGCATCTGCAACTCTTGATCCAACAAGTTGGATGCATGGTTTCGTGTCCGTAGCCATTGTTGATAAAGTTGACGGCCTGAAGACAATTCTCCGCGAGAAGTGCCCATGAGCACCCTTTTGCCTCTGCAGTAGTCACCATGGACTGAGCTGTTACCAATGAAATTGGCTCCCGCAACGACAATCTTGTCATGGTCATACTTGAGGTATTGTAGGTAACAAGCTTTCAGGCAAACATGAATGATAATTTCATCTATACATTTTATTTAGACTAAAGGTAAGCAAATTAAACCTAAATAACCGCTTAACTATAGACGAGGGATGCCCCCCCTCTTTTCTCTTGCCACCGGTGGACTCGCCGGAGAGGAAGGAGGAGGCTCATGGACGCTGCCCGCAAGGCGGCCTAGATGCGTAGATAGTGGTGGTGGCTCAGTCACAATTAATAAAATAGAGAGATTCACACTTTGCCATTTGAGATAAAAGGGTTGATAAACTACAAGGCTTGAGCTCAACAATTTAATTTAATCGTAAATGCTATCTCAATCCAAGTTTATATAGAAAAGTTATGAATTTTATAAAGCGACGTTGTTTGGAACATAAACCTTGCCGTTTCTGCTACGATGAGTTATATTTTTTAAAAAATTTTTAATGATAATTTCTTATTTTTGGGTGGCAGTAACACGACGTCCAGACCAGAGAAGCAACGAAACAACTTATGTTTCAACTTTGATTTGAAGCACACATTCGGACAGTTGGACACACACTGTGTATTCACAAACTCAGATGATGTAGAAGCGGGTGAGGTGCTCCCTGGCGGCCGCCCCCGAACCCCCACCGCCGTCGTCGCCGGCCGCCTCGCCTGTGCCGGCAGCCCCCGCCCCTCCCCCTCCCTTCTCCCTCCCCAGCCACAAAGAGCTCGCCCCCAGCTGCTCCCTCAGCCCTCAGACCCGCACCCGGTGGATCTAGATCCGGCCTTCCGTCGCCGCTGCAGCCGGCCGGCGCTCCACCACCAGCACCCTCTTCCTCCAGTTCGGGAGGATCCGGCCGCCAGCCCTAGCTACGCGCAGGCGACGCCTCCTTCGGCGAGGAGGCCGCGACCAAGTCGGAGGAGCAGCATGCGTTCGCGCCGCCGCCGTCGGTGGACCTTGCCGCCACGACATCCGCCGCCTGCCCCACCGAATCTGCCGCCGCCGCTCTTCCGCGTCCGCCCCCGCCACCTCCACCGCTGACTTGGCGGGGCCCTGCGGTCACTGCCTCTGCCGTCGTTGGATACGGTGCAGGATGGTCCTCCACGCCGTCACCGCCGCCACTGCCAAAGTTGGGCTCCGCCAGCACAGCTGCTGGGCCAACCCCCGCGGGTACCGGTGCCGGTTCTCCGCGGGCTCCCTCCTTGGCGTCCTCCTCAACCCACCACTCGATGATGGAGGACGAGTCGCTGGTTATTGTCAAGGACATCTCGGACAATGATGAGAATGAAGACGATGACGACATTGTGGCTCCGACAACGGCTGCATGGACTCCCTCCCCGTCGTCGACGCTGCAGATGTTCAGCTCCGCGGCCTCCCTCTGCGCGGACGCCGGAGTCAAAAAGGGTGCTCCCTGGATGCGAACGGTCTCCACGGGCAGGACCTCCTCCATGTCTCCTCTCGTCGCACCCTTCTCCCCAACCAAGCAGTCTGCGGGCAGACCCAAGGCTCTGCGTTGGATGGAGGACTCCGGCGACCCCGAGTCTGACTGTGTATCCTCCGCTGCTCGGTCGCCATGCCTACAAGCCGCTCGCCGGGCCGTCTTGCCTGTGCCTACAGTGCCGCGTGAGGGGGACTGCTCTGCCTCATGTCCGGTCCTCATCACCAAGAAGAGGCGCCGCCGCTGTTGTCGTGCCAGGACCAGAGATGCCAACGGTCCTCCAGCGGCGCCTCCACACCCGGCCGCTAGGGTGCCCGCGCACCAGCGGCTCGGCCCACAGCCGGTCGTGCGCGTACCTGTGCATTAGCGACTCGGCCAGCGCCGTCGAGCGTCGCCAGCTGATGGCCGCCATCATCGTTGTCGTGACCCAGGCCCTGGGTTCATGTAGAACGCTAGGGGACCTCCTCCGTCGCCGCGTGCCCATCCTCCAGATGGGCTTCCTCGCCAACACGTTCCTCGAACAGCTGCGCCTATTGACGCTGATGGCTTCACGCTCGTTTAAAGCCGTAGGCATGGGCGCCGCCATGCACCGCCTCACCCTCATCGCCAGCGGCCAGTGCCACCTTCGCTCGTCGGTCTCTGCTTCAACTGTCTTGCTGGAGACCACATCGCTGCCCGATGCACCTTCCCGTCCCGCTGCCTCCTCTGCCTCAGCACGAAGCACCGGGCACGAAACTGCAAGCTTGGTCGTCCGCCCCATCGCATCTCTTCAGATAGCGAGCGGGCGCGTGCACATCCGCGTGGCTACGACAATGGCAGCGCTGCCCAGGATGCTCTTGGCGCGCCTTCCCAGCAGGCAGCCTCTGTCCTCGTCGGTCAAATTCTTTGCCCGACAACCTCGCTGTCGGTGGTGGCGGGCGGCGGCACACTGCCTACCCCGCTACCGCTGCACGGTGGCTCGGACAGATCCACGCAGGGTACCGTGGGGGGCCCCTACGCCTCCCGTCATCGACGTCGCCGACGCCGGCGCAAGACACCGAGGGAGATCACCATCGCCGCGACTCCTGTCTACACCGACATCACCGCCACCTGCTATGTCGCACACTGCGCCCCCAAGACGGACCCGCTCTTGATTTCACTATGCATGGACATTGGGCCTCCCACCTGGGTAGACCTGATGCTTGATGAGCTTACCGCCTCCCTTGTCGTGACTCCGTCAACAGGTACTCCGGTGCTGTCGCCGCCTGCCTCCCTTGAGGTTCAGGCACCACTGGTGAGCACCCACTCGGCGCCTCAGATGGGCAGCGCTGACGCCGAGGCGCCTCGGGTGGATGACGCTCGGCAACCGACCTCTACGCCGACACGGGAACACCAACCGGACGTGGATGGATTTACTGTGCAGGACAGCATCCAGGACCCCACCTCCGTTGACGACGCGGTTGCAGCCTCTGACGACATCGACGTCGGGGCCCTCTTCATCAACTCCCTTCGGCTACCGCTACAGAAAAGTCTCCTTCACACACCTCTGCGAGCCGCGCGCTAGGAGCTCGCTAGTTTGGTTCCTCGTCGCAGCATGAGGCTCGCGGCTAAAGCTCCTTTCCACGACCCCAACCCGGAGAAGCAAGCTAAACGGGTGTTGGTGAAGAAGTGGGAACACAGGCCCGATGACGTACCAATTGATGCCCCCGACGACCGAATTGCCGTGCTCTTCCCCGAGACGTTCAAGGAACCGGTCGATTCCCCCACTCGCGAGGCGATGCGCGAGCTGATGTTCCCCTCGCCCTACGAGGGGTCTTCGAGGAGGTCTGGCGCTGCTCATAGCTCTAGCTAGCTACAACGGCGCTCCTACTGTCGCAAAATTAGCTCTTAGTTAGTATAACTCTCGTACCCCACCACTTGCGGTGATCCATGTTGTGTGTTACTCTGTGATGCGGAACGGTGTCTCGCCGTGTTCGCTCTCGGAGCATGTAAACTTTCCCACTTCCACTTAGTGCAACATGTGCCGATACGTGTTTTCGAAAAAAGCACACATTCGGATAGGGATGGCTTGGCGATTTGGAAAGGGGCTATTTGGTTGCTGCCTCCCGGATAGAGTTGCTGTCTCCTAGGTAGAGAAATAGCCACACAAGCATTTCTACCCTAGGCTAACGAAATCCAACACCTGGGAGTTGTTGCCTCGCCTAGGCAACTTCTCAGTCTTCTCCTTGTACCTGGGAGTGCGCCCTGTTTGTTTGAACTTATCAGCCTGGCTTATCAGACATGGTACAATATTTTTCTTTTAAAACAAATCAGTCAATAGTGCTTTCAGCTAAGGCAGACGAACCGGGCGCTTGTCGCTGCCGAACGAAGGCGCCTGCGACGGAACCGGAGGCGAAGAGCGCCAGCGCTGCGCGTTTAGCCATGTGAAACACAACATCAGGTTGCTACGCTCGCATTAGAAGCGAAGGTGGTGGGGGCCTGTTATGAACGACGTATGGAATATGAAGTAAAACGAAATCAATCACAGCGGAGACACACGATTTAACGTGGAAAACCCCTTCAATGCGAAGGAAAAAACCACGGGCACCAGCCAGCAACAATCTCACTATCTCAAGAGTTTGGGTTACACGCCTGTGGCGGCTTACAAGAGAATCCCAGTCTCCACGAAACCCTAGCAAGGGTTACACGCCTACCGTCCGCTACGCTCCGGCCCAGCCTTCGGCTTCTGCAGACCTTCGCTTCGCTCCGTCAGAAGCCCGGCCTATATCTTACAGTGAATTTGGAACAACTCTAACAGCCCCGGCCGGCCAGAGACGACCGCTGATGCCTGGTGGCCATGCGCGCAACCCTGTGATGAGAAAATGGCAAAGCCGGCCGCTGGGTGCTGCTGGTACACGCACGCACACAGTCGCGCGTCTGGTCTACCGTCCGGTGCGACCAGGACCACTCATGTGAACGTCACAGTTTCTCCGGGAGCGCGAGCCGGCATCTCGAATTTCCCCCGCTCGGTCACAGCGATCGGTCACGCAAGCAGAGCGGCGTGGCGTGGGAAGGATTTGGTCGGCAGACGACGACACCAGACAGGGACAGCAGCGCAGTACGGGCGGAGGTGAGGCGGCGGGACGGCTCGGGCGCGCGGCTGCGTGCGCCACCGCCACGGCGTGGCTGCGTGCGTGTCTCCGGCAGTCGCGGCTGGCCACTCGTACAGTATAGTAGAGCAAGGTGCGCTGTTGGGTCAGTTCAGGATTTACTGCCGGCCAGGACAGCACGTTCCGTCCAAACACTGAAACACATCACCCGCGCGCCTTCCCTTTTTTTCGTGGTCATTACGTTTTGACCACTGCCGCTGTGCAACAGTGTAGATGGCTGCTCCCTGGCTGGCTGGCTGGCTGGCTGGCTACATACCGGCTGCGCAGTCCAGTCGCTGCTCGTCGAGCCACACCTTGGGTCGATGGATGCAGGTCATTGGTCTCTCTATACGGCAATATATGATGGTATATATAAGAAAACCACGATAGTTTCGTAAGGTACGTACGTGTGCACGCCAAAGACGTCCATGACACATAGTATATATATGGAACATGACTTTGAGGTAGGGAAAGGCAGTGTGAGATTTGACCCAGGAAAAGAAAAGGATAATCTCTGCACAGAAATTTGGCCAGAGAACGTCCAATCAGTGGCTATGCTCTCCGTGTCCACGAGCTAGTCAAACTACTACAGGAAAACTTGGCTTTGCCGACCGCTAGTACCCTTTGCCACCTGCCAAAGACAGGGCAGTCGGCAAACATGCTCTTTGCCGACTGCCCCAATGAGCAGTCGGTAAAAAAGTCTTTGCCGACTACCATTATTTTCTTAGCTGTCGGCCATTCTCAGCAGTCGGCAAAGACGTCCTTTACCGACTGCCTAGCAGGTGGCAAAGAAAAGCAGGTGGCAAAGGTGGCGGGGGCCAGACGACGCCCATCGCCGTCCCCTTTGCCACCTGCCTTGCCATCAGGCAGTCGGTAAAGACTCCTTTTTTTTATTTTTAAAATTTAAATTTAGGTTTTGGACATTGGACGTCGTCACTTGCTCCAAACTTGGTCAAAGTTTTTTCATAGCCTCCACATGCAATAAGAGTGAACCTTAAAAAGTTTTGTGATTTTGTAACCCTTTTTGCTATATTTCGTTAATTAATTTCTTTTAATTGTATTTTCGGCTGCATAATCCAACTTTGAACTGCAGGTGCATGAAATAATCAAACTTAGCCATTCGGAAAATGATATTCATGTTGGAGAGTCTATTTTGAGACCGTGTCTAGAAACTCACCCAAAAGTTTGAAGTCCTTGTCCACGGAACATGACCATCTAAGTGTGGTAGAAGTGATTTTTAATTATATAAAATTCAAACGAAATCGGAAAATTACGAAACTTGTTGAGGTGTCATGTTATCACATGAGGAGCCTATGATAAAAATTTGAAAAAAATTGGAGCAAGTTGTGACGTTAGATGTACAAAACCCATGATCACATGTGGAAATGTCTGAGTTTTATTCATCTGATACTGCAACTTGCTCCAAACTTTCTCAAATTTTTTTATAGGCTCCACATGTGATAACATGACACCTCAACAAGTTTTGTAATTTTCCGAGTTCATTTGAATTTTATATAATTAAAAATCACTTCTACCACACCTGGATGGTCATGTTCCGTGGACAAGGACTTCAAACTTTTGGGTGAGTTTCTGGACACGGTCTCAAAATAGACTCTCCAACATGAATATCATTTTTCGAATGGCTAAGTATTATTATTTCATGCACCTACAGTTCAAAGTTGGATTATGCAGCGAAAAATTCAATTTAAAGAAATTAATTAATGAAATATAGCAAAAAAAAGTCAAAAAAATCACAAAACTTTTTGAGGTTTAATGAAATATAGCAAAAAAAGCTCTCAACAACGTAGAATGGCCTAGGGACATCAAGGAGGCCTGTCCTGGGTTGGTATTAGAGAATTCCTACGGCTATGGGACTGCCTCATGGGAATTACATTAACTGACCAAGAGGATCATCACACGTGGAGGCTAGATGCAAGTGGATGTCATTCTTCCAAATCTGCCTATAAAGCTTATTTCTGTGGCACCGTGACCTTTGAGCCTTGGTGTCGGCTATGGAAGGCCTAGGCCCTGGCCAAATGCAAAATGTTTTTGTGGTTGGCAATCCAAAACAGATGTTGGACGACGGATAGGCTTGCTAAGAGGGGCCTCTCATCCAGATAAATGCCCACTATGTGATCAAGAAGATGAGTCGATACAACAACATGCGTTGTGGCAAAACAAGTATGGTTTAGATTATTCAATCCATTGAACCTAGCAGATTTAGTCCCCTGACAAAGCGAACAGAAAGTTTTGCTGATCGGCGGCGCAAGGTGATGAGAAGAGTTAATAAGGAGCACAAAAGGAAGTGAACACTTTAATTATTCTCAGTGCTTGGATTATTTGGAAACATAGGAATGCATGTGTGTTTGAGGGGGCATCTCCTTTGATTAACATGATTTGGAGTGAGCTGAAGAATGAGCACAACCTTTGGTGTATGGCTGGGGCGAAGAAACAAAGGCTATGTCTTGCGCTTGCAACCTAGGTCAGTTTGGGCTAGGTCGAGTCGTGTTGTTCTCTATGTGTTTGAACCATGAGTCTGTGTAAATGCCTCACTCATAATTACTCCCTGTATGAGTGAGGTTCCTGTTGGGGACCCCTTGTCTGTAGCTTCTGACTTCGGACTGCTAACACGACCTTTCCACCACCTAATCTTACTATTTTATCTCAGCAACCTTTTTGAACTAGGCTGCAACAGATGTACATGTATATTTTAAACATTGCTGCAGAGAGCTGCTTCCTGGAGTTCTCTGTAAGGTTTTGTAGGTAACTAAACCATTAGAAGATAGAATGGAGAAAGCTTTGTTTAGTCTAAATAAAGAATTGATTTTGTTGTCTGGCGCATCATCGAGCTGCACGCTACCACACCTGTAAATTTCCCTTTCATTCTCTTTTTCCTTACTGTTTATGAAAACTATTGTTTTTTTCAGTGCAAAGGTGCATTTTCAGGTTGATCTTGTAGCCTTCATGATTCATTGTTAAAGCATCGAACCACAGTAGAAAAGCTTGTCAGTGTTGATATTTCTTGGAATGGCCTCACACTTGCAGCAAAGGTACAGAGCATATACTTAGTAACTTTTGGTGTTCCATTCATCTTGTCCTTTTGTGATGATAGGACCAATCAGCAACATGCTTGCATTTGTTTCTTGTTGGTTTCAATTCCTAGAGTAGCCGTATTCTTTGGGCATAAAAGTTAGTATACTGCTTGTACTCTATGGTCATTTGCCTATACAAGCATCAATTTGCCACCATGTTTGGCACTATTATGCTTGCTACTTGAATTTCTGAAATCCTGCTTGACTGCACCCAACGAGCTGTTCAAATTTCCTGCCTTCCTGGAATTTCCTTCTATACATAGTTGAAACTACTGTGTTATTTCTTAGAATGCTTGAACACCTGATCAGTTCTGTTTTGCTTTTATATCGTAGATGTTCATTCCATGCTGCGATGACTGAAAGATTTAAGTACAAATTGTGAATTCTTGCCATTATCCTTTATTCGTCCATCTCCAGTACAACATGCTTCATATTACAAAGTCAAGTTGCTCACCATATTTATTTTTTCTGTTTGGATAATGGGGATTAATATCCAAATCCTTTCAAATTTATGTATTTACTGGCCGAGAGCTCGCCGCGCCGCCCTCAGTGCTGGCCGCCCTCTGCACACGCTCGCCAAGCTCTCCGCGCAGTCCGCTTGTCGCGCCGCTCTACGCCCCGGCTGCGCACACTCGTGGCGGTGGCCGAGAGCTCGCACGCGCCGTGCTGGCTGCCCTCTGCGTACGCTCGAAAAGCTCGCCGCGTCGCTTTTCGCAGGCCGCCTGTCGCGCCGCCCTGGCCGCGTTGCCGTGCACGCTCGCAACGCTGGGAGCCTGCTCGCTGCGTCGCTCTCAGTACCGGCCGCTCGCTTGTCGTGACGCCCTCCGCCTCGGCCACGCAGCGCTGGCAGCCAGTTCGCCGCGCCGCCATCTGTGCCGGCCGCGCACGCTCGCCTCGTCGCTGTCTGCGCTGGCCACATGCACACTCGCCATCGCACCGAATCCTACAGATTAGTAACCCACCATTGTTGCCGTAGGAGCACGCAGAGTGTCGACGCCTTGGACGGCGTCGAGCCGGCGAGGGACGCAGAGGCAGAGCCCGATGAGAGCGCCAAAGTAGGCGTTTGAGAAGGAGACGCCGCTTCCGGTGCCGACGAGCTGGGGCTGTGCGGTGCGTGAGTGAGGGCGGTACTGGAGAGCTGGCCGCGAGCTCGCCACACTGGACGCGCACGTTCGCCGCGCCGCCCGGCGGAGGGCATGCCCGCTGCATCCCATGTCCGCGACGGCCGCCGCTCGCCGTGCCGCCCTCCGCGACGGTCTCATGCGCTCGCCGTGCTGTGCCCACGCCGGCCGTCGCTCGCCACGCCGCCCCACGCGCTGGCCGTGTACGCACACAGCGTTGGCCGCGAGGCGTGAGCTCGCCATGCCGGCCGCGCACACTCGCAGCGCTGGTCACAGGCCTCCCGCAAGGCACGCTGCCAACGAGCACGATGAGCGCGGGCACGGCGGCAGCCGGCCACGAGACGAGCAGACGCGAGGACGAAGCTCCGCCAGGGTGTGAGGTGAGGACGAAG
Organism: Saccharum hybrid cultivar R570; assembly: GCA_038087645.1. Lineage (NCBI taxonomy): Eukaryota > Viridiplantae > Streptophyta > Magnoliopsida > Poales > Poaceae > Saccharum > Saccharum hybrid cultivar. The sequence continues at coordinate 2,429,742 of JAQSUU010000542.1, forward strand.
CTCCACGGGAACGTCAGGGCCGCGCGGCCTGGCAGTTGGTGCCCTGCCTGCTGTCGTGTCTTGCCACGATGCTGCCGAGCCAAGCTTGGCATGGCCTTCCTCTCCTTGTGCGGGCAAGCCCCGCCGAGGACGGCACAGCGACGTTCGAGGCCAGCGCAGGCAGGCCCCACGGGAGCACGGCACGGGGGCGCGTGAAGCCAACGCGGAGCGGCTATAAATGTCCATGTAGTCCGAGGCACGGCGACCCGGCACGAAGCCCGTATTTTTGGTCCGGCCCAAGCACGGCACGGCCCGATGGTCAGCGGGCCCGGCCCGGCCTGGGGGAGCAGGCCGTGCCTAGGCCGCTGCTCAAGCCCGTGGGCTGGCACGGCCCCGCCCGGCCATCACAGGCAGGCATGGTGGCGGCCTGGATAAAAGCAGCATGTGCCGGTGTGCCCCCAACCCCTAATCCTAATTTCAATCTCTCCCCACCCGCGCCACACTCTCTCGTGCCCGGCTCCCCTCCCTTTCCACGCCGCACTCGCGACCATCGCCCGCTCTCCACTCGCAGACCCAACTGCTCCACACTCCCCACTCCTCAGCGCACGCCGCTCCTTCCCCGCTCGGTCGCTCCCTCTGGCTCGCTACGCCGCGCGACGCTACCTCCTCTCTCGCAGCGCTGCCACCAACGGCTGAGCGTGGACGTCGTAGCCCCTTTCCTCTCCTTGAGCGACGCCGCTGGGAACCGGCCTCTATTGCCGCCGGGAACGAGCGCGTCGGCCCTTTGTAGGCATATCGAGGTTCCTTTGAGTTGTGTCTCTCCAACTAGTCTTGCTCTTGTTTTTTATATCTTCATGAGTCTTGTCGAGCATAGGCGCTGGATCAGTTGGGTTGTTTTCGGTGTGGAACAACTTTGGGATAGGGCGAGCGCTATCTGGCTCTCTTTCAGGCCATGAGAACAACCTAGGATAGGTCGAGTGTTGGCTTTTCAGCCTTCTTACTTTCATCCAAACCTGAAAAGACTTGGGGCAAGGTGAGCTCAAGCATCGTTTCAGCTCTTTTGCTCTTGATTTGTGAAGTGCGAGCTCAAGCGTCTTTTTAGCTCTTTTGCTCTCATCCGGTTATGAAATCAACCTAGAATAGGGTGAGTACCTATGGCTCTCATCCAGGCTATGAGAACAGCTAGGATAGGTTCGAGTGTTAGCTTATCAGCCTTACTCTCATCCAAGTCTGAAAAGACTTGGGATTACGAGCTCAAGCATCTTTTTAGCTTTTTTGCTCTCATCCGGTTGTGAAAATAACTCGAGATTGGGCGAGAACCTCTGACTCTCATCCAGGGTGTGAAAATAACCCAGGATAGGTTCGAGTGTCAGCTTGTCTGCTTACTCTCATCCAAGCCTGAAAAGACTTGACATTGCAAGCTCAAGCATCTTTTTAGCTCTTTTCCTCTCATCCGGTTGTGAAAATAACTCGGGAACAGACAAGCACCTCTGGCTCTCATCTAGGCTATGAAAACAACCCAGGATAGGTGAGAGTGTCAACTTATCAGCCTTACTCACATCCAAGCTTAAAAAGACTTGGGATTGCGAGCTCAAGCATCTTTTCAGCTCTTTTGCTCTCATCCGGTTGTGAAAACAACTCGGGATTGGGTGAGCACCTCTGACTCTCATCTTGGCTATGAAAATAACCCAGGATAGGTTCGAGTGTCAGCTTGTCTACCTTACTCTCATCCAAGCCTAAAAAGACTTGGGATTACGAGCTCAAGCATCTTTTCAGCTCTTTTGCTCTCATCCGGTTGTGAAAATAACTCGGGATCGGGCGAGCACCTCTGGCTCTCATCTAGGCTGTGAAAACAACCTAGGATAGGTTCGAGTGTTAGGATATCAGCCTTACTCTCATCCAAGCCTGAAAAGACTTGGGACTACGAGCTCAAGCATCTTTTCAGCTCTTTTGCTCTCATCCGGTTGTAAAAACAACTCCGGATAGATCATAATAAGACAAATATTGACGAGGAATATCATCTTTATTTTATTAGCCATGAATCCTGATTACACATTGCTTTGTTGCTACATAAATTGTCTTGAGTTCTTCAAGCGTAGAATCTTAGCTGGCAGATATGCCACGTATTCCTTACTTCTATTCTATCTTCAGTCATTAACTTATATGTGCCTAGTCCAGAGACTTTTGCGACAATAAAAGGACCTTCCCATGGGCTGAGTAGTTTATGGCGTCCGTTAGTTTTTTGTACTCTTCATAGTACTAGGTCTCTGACTTGCATTGAGCGTTGTTGAGTACTTTTGTTATAGTGGCGTCTTAGACCTTGGAGGTATCGAGCTGACTGAAGGGTAGCATTTACCCTGACTTCTTCTACACTGTCATGTTCCAATCTTTGGGTGTGTTCTACTTCTCCCTCCTCGTATTGTTCGATTTTTGGTGATGTCCAGATCAAATCTGCTGGGAGCACGACTTTTGATCCATATACTAGAAAGAAAGGTGAGTATCCAGTCGCTCTGCTTACTTGAGTGCGTAGCCCCCATACTACTTTGGGTAACTTTTCAATCCACTTGGAGCTGCAATCTTCTAGTTCTTCATACAATCTTGGTTTCAATCCAGCTAGTATAAGTCCATTGGCTCTTTCTACTTGTACATTGGCTTCAGGGTGTGCAACTGACGCATAATCCATATTGATGCCGCAGCCTTGTGCCTAATTTCTTGATTAGTTTGGAGCCTTCATTGACATCAATTATGTGCTCAGCGAACTCTCTTGGGACCCCTGGCATGTCGGTCGGCTTCCAAGCGAAGATATCTTTGTTGTCCCGAAGAAAGTTGGTGAGCGCGAGTTCCTATTTAGCCGAGAGGTGAGCACTGATGGTCATTGTCTTCTCAAGGTCACCAGTACCCAGGTCAATTTTCTTTACATCGGCTTCTTTTTTAGGTGCAATGATGCAAGGTTTCTTAGCTGAGATCTCTAGCTCTTCCGGGTTCATTTGTACAGTGACTGGTAATTTCTTCTCTGTTGTCGGCTGCCTGTGCTTTGGCTGCGATTTGGATTGCTTGAATGTCATAATCGAAAGCGCGCTTTAGGTTGCCCCTGAGGGAGAGTATTCCATGAGGTCCTGGCATCTTGAGCATAAGGTTTGGGTAGTGAGGTATAGCCATGAACTTTGCAAGTGCTGGTCTTCCAAGGATGGAGTGATATGATGTCTCAAAGTTCATAACTTCAAACTGAATGAATTCGGTTTGGTAATTTGCCTGTGTTCCAAACGTGATTGGTAGAGTGATTTGCCCGAGTGGCATGGTAGCTTTGCCAGGTACTATTCCATAGAATTGTATTCCTGTTGGGGTAACCAACCCAGCGAAGTCTAGCCCCATCTTCCTTAGTGTTTCTGAAAATATATGTTGAGTCTAGCTCCCACATCGATCAAAACTATGGTGACTGTCATCCCTGCTATAGTTGGATCTAGGACAAGTGGATATAGGCTGGCATTTCCAACGCTAGTCCATTGATCTTCTCTTAAAAACTGAATTGGGTATTGTGACCAATTTAGGTATCTTGGGACGACTGGTTCGGCTGCCATGATGCTGCGGAGAGCCAGTTTGTCTTGGTGCTTGCTTTTGGAACTTGGAACTCCAGAGAAGATTACTGTAACTATTCCTTTTGGCTGCTGAAATCCTTTGTCTTCTGTGTTATCTTCGTCTTTCTTCTTGTTATCCTCTTCTTTATCCTTGTTTTTTCCTTTTCTTGCCTACCGATCAATAAAGATTCGGTAGTCTCCTTTTGTGTGGTTTCCTTGTGGGTGCCATATACAGTGCATATTCTTGATGTCTTTGAACCTCCTGAATTTTGAAAAAAAATTCGTCTTGTCGGCCATGGCGACGGTGTTGTCTGGTCCGCGCTTCCTATCCGGATGTCCCATGTTTGGAAAATTTCTCCTGTCCGAGTTCTCAGTTGTTTTTGTCTAGAAATCTTTCCCTCGTCTTTTCTTCAGCCATAATCATTTTTCTAACGCGCGTCTGAATTCTTCATTGTTCCTTGGGTTTTCTTTGCAAAAATCTTGAAATTGTCATTTAGCCATGATTCCATGGGAAAAGGCTTCGATCACTTCTCGTTCGGTGATGTCATGGGCACGTAATTCACCAAAACGTCGATAATAATCTCTAAGGCTTTCGCCTCCCTTTTGCTTGAGTCATTTTAGTTCTGCATGTGTGATGTGGTGCATAATGATGCCCGTGAAATTTTCGCAGAAGGCTTTTTGCAAGTCCTTCCAGCCTCTGATTGACCCCGGGGTCAATTTATCGAACCATTGGAGGGGCATGTTTTCTAGGGCCATCGGAAAGAATAATGTCTTGATATCATCATCTCCACTGGCTAGTTCGATTGATTGTGAGTAGATTCTGAGTCATTGCTTTGGTTCGGTCTTCTCGTCATATTTGGAGTGGTTTGACAGCTTGAAATTGTGAGGCAGTCGTACCGAAACAAGTCTCCTTGAAAAATAGGGAAACCTATCGTGCGTTCCGGCTTCTCTGTGTTCTGACTCAGCTCCCTCTTCCTGCCAGCTGTCATTTAGCCTAGGAATAAATCATGGGGATGAGTGGTAGGATGCTCTGCTCCTCTCTTATCTCGGATGCTCAACTTGATTACTCTGGGCGTGATCTCTTCTTTTCTCTCGATTCTGGCTCCCGTTTGGTCCTAGTCTTTCGAAGGCAGACCTCCTTTGACTTTGCACGTCTTGTTCATGCGATGTTGTCCTAGCGGGAAGCCTAGAATGAGTTCTTTCGCCATGCGCCTTTAGGGCTGTTGTCCGGAGAACTTCTCGGAGTTGTTCTTGTTCCTCGTTGGGATGCGATATCGCTTCGAGTTCTTTTAGTGCTTCCCGTATCTTGTCGTAAGGAGCTCCGTGTACTCTGGCCGTGCGCTTTTCTTCGGCTTCTTTCTTTGATTTCCTCTTGTGGTATTCGACCAGCTCTATTTTGTATGTGTCCTGTGCTTCTTTTCGTTGCCTGGCACGACGTCTGCGGCCTTCTTTTAGTTTGTTCCTTCTTTCTCTAGCTCGTCTCTGGCCCTCAGATTTGTGATCGTATTCAGGAGCATTGGGTGATATGTTTGATTCTGATTCATCTGAAGATCTGACATCGAGTGCAGTTGGTGGCATCGGCAGTGGCCGCCAAATCATGAAGGTTTCTCGGCCTGGCACCAGGCTTGCCTTGTTGTAGTTGCTGACAACTTCAGTTGGAGTGCTGGCATCGTGGAGCGCACTACCTTCTTGGTAGGGTAGAGTGATAGCTTCTTCAACTAGTCGGCATTGTTGTTCTGGGGACAAGTACCCGGCCAGTGAACTAGGCAATCTTTAGATGTTATAGTTAATATAAGACCTTCATGTGCCTAATAAGACGTAGCCTCTGTGCTAGACCGGCCATATTTCAGAGTAAGTCTTGATACGCCCTTGCCACGTTGTTAAGTCTGGTTGGGAGGTGACTCAATTTTCTAGGAGAAACCTAAAGTAGGTTCGAATTGATGTTTTGAAGGGTTGATGCTGCGTTCTGGAGTCCAATTAGAAAAGGACTTGGCTTGTCTTTAAAAGAACCCGGATAGGAATTTGAGAGAAATCCAACCCGGATGTCAAGTCGAGACTTGTTGTCGTCGGGGCCCAAGTCGATTCGGACACCGTAAGGCCTGAAAGTGTTTCAACGAGATCTTCGGTAGGCCTCATCGGAAGAGTGAGTCCCTCGCGGGCTTCTAGAGCTTCGACGAGATGTCCTTGGAGGATGCCCTTATCGTCCGCCTCGCAAACCCATAATCCGAAGATGAAGATTGATCCCATTGGGAAGATCATGTTGTCAAAATCTGTAGAGCTCTTGATCGTCATTGCGCCGAAAGCCCCTACCTAGCGTGCCAGCTGTCGGTGTTTGACCACCGATAGCTTACCATGGGGGTACCTGGGACAGTTGTTCAGACTTCGGCGTATGCTAGAACTCGACGGTGAACACAGAGACAATCAATTTATACTGGTTCAGTCCCTCGATCGTGATCGAGTAATAATCTTATGTCCAATCGGTGTTAGCCCTTGTATTGGATTGATTGTTTTATCTTGTCTCTTGTTACAAGGGTGCCCTTGGCCTCTCTTTATATCGGTAGAGAAGGCTGTGATACGGTTACAATCCTAGTCGGATCTAAAGAAGGTGTCCCGAACTAAATTCAGAAGTTACTTTCCATAGGAATTCGACTAGTCTGGCCTATTCTACTCGGATTCGGTGTAGCGGATGATGTACCTCTTCTTGCTTCTGTCCGTGGGCTAGGCCAGGACCCATGACTCGTAGTCATATCGCTAGGGAACCCAGTGGGTCCCGCATTGACACCCTCCTTGGGCCCTGCTCGGCCCGTTAGCTCTAGACTGGGGGGTCCCATCAGACGTATGATAGTGTGTGTCTCTCTCTGTCTGTGATTATGAATATAACATCTAACATATGAGTGAGTACTACTTTGATGTTCGTTGTTTAAAAGAAGTGTTTTCTTGGCTGGACATATAGACACACCGGATGTTTTGTATTTTCTAACATTTCCATATTTTATTGAACTTTGACAGGTGAAAAATAAAGGACCTAGAGGATGGGAACTCAAGTACGCAGACAACCCAGTGAAGGGGTATAACAGCTCTATTCGTTTGGGGCCTCTATAAATAGAGCTTGGTCGTGTTTGGCTCACTCTCTTGGTCATTCTTACATGTGATAGCATCTTTTGAGCTGAGCAAACTCTCTCCCACTCATCTTCTTACTTGATAGTGCAAATCTAAGTGAGATTAAGTGATTCCAAATGCATTTGCTTGAGTGGTTGCATCTAGTGGCACTTGGGGATCGTTGTGGCTATGGATTTCTTGTTACTCTTGGCGTTTGCTGACGCCTAGATGGCTTGGAGTAGTGGAGGAGCATTGGCACGAGTTGGTGATTGTTCATGGCCATCTCCCGATGAGTGTGAGGGGTCTTGTACCTTCCCCAGCGGAGAGCCAAAATATAACTTTAGTGGATTGCACGTGTCATTAAGCTACCTCACTTGTGGGTAAGTTCATGCGGCGCTCAAGTGGTGGGTTAGTTATGTGATACCTATTAGCCGCCGAACCACCAAGTGTTGGTCGACACCACGGGGACTAGCATGTCAGCAAGCACGTGAACCTCGGGAGAAAATTGATTGTCTCTTGTGATTGGATTTCTCCCTTGGATTTCACATTGTGATTGATCATCTCTTGCCACATGCGGTATACCCCTCTCTACCTCTTTGTCGGTACCAACAGTACGGGGGTACCCACACCTATCGCCAAAACACTAACATAACCGAAACCACAATGAAAGATAGCCCGCTCGACGGGGCGCCTCGACCGCGCCCCGGCTCCGACTCGTACGAGGCCCGCTCGACGGGGCGCCTCGACCGCGCCCCGGCTCTGACTCGTACGAGGCCCGCTCGACGGGGCGCCTCGACCGCGCCCCGGCTCCGACTCGTACGAGGCCCGCTCGACGGGGCGCCTCGACCGCGCCCTGGCTTCGACTCGCACGAGGCCCGCTCGACGGGGCGCCTCGACCGCGCCCTGGCTCTGACTCGCACGAGGCCCGCTCGACGGGGCGCCTCGACCGCGCCCCGGCTCTGACTCGTACGAGGCCCGCTCGACGGGGCGCCTCGACCACACCCCGGCTCCTCGACACCCTTTCTTTACCTACCCAGGACAAAAGCCATAGCATTCAATGCGGTTACCTACTACCACCGACCGGCATGGCTACGGCATGGGTCAACGCGGGAACAATACCCACGTCAAGTCTCACTGTTTTACCGCCCATCCCGTGATGGGAGGTGAAAGCCGTCACTGTATCCACCTTACCGCGCACTATTCACCATCAATCACCCTCGAAGGAGGATAAGACAAGGTCCGTCCCCCGCGATACCATGGATTCGGCCTTATCCATCCGACCTCGACCCGGCCTCGACCCGGCCCCGACGCTCGACTCAGCTCGAAGGACGGTATGGCATGGCGCTCTGGGTCATTTCACCCTCTTGTCCCGCACCACGTCAGGGTACCCAGGGATGGCCGACCATCCCGAAGCCACGTCGCTACAGTCAACTCAACAGGAATCGACGAAACATCGCCTCAAGGCTCCCCTCGACTTGACCACCTCTCGCCCTATAAAAGGACAGGCCAGGGCGACGAATAGGGGGGCGAAGCATCACGGAAAAAACGCGAAGCAACCATCTTTCTCCTTTTTCTCTTTGAGACTTCGGCTCGACACCCTCTCTCGCCTGCTTGTAACCCCTACACGAGCACCTCGGTGCAAGGAAATACAAACCTCTCTTCCCCGCTGGACGTAGGGCCTTCTTTTGCCCGAACCAGGATAAACCCCCGTGTGTTCTCCTTGCATCACCATCCAGGAAAGAGTCACGCAGCATTTACTCGTTGGTTTAGGACCCCCTTGGTCCGAACACCGACAGTTGGCGCGCCAGGTAGGGGAGCGCTGCGTGCAAACCTCGCTTTGTCGCCGTTCTTCCTGGATGGCTAACCCCGAACGCCCAATCCCGTTGGGTACGGTGATCTGGTTTGGGAGTTTGGAGTTCATGTCGCTCGGCTCTGGCTACGACATGGTCCTACTCCCACCCAGGCACCCAACCGACGAAGATTACGAGCTCTCCCAGCCCGGGGGAGCAGTCAACCGGCACCGTCGCTCCAGGCGGTCGCGGGCCGCCCGGCGACGGCAAGCCCGGTACAACCACCGTCTCCACCTGACGGAGGGCAATGGGATCCCCCGGTCTGGCACCCCCCAGCCAGGCGCCAGCCTAGATCTCCTTTTGGAAGATTTGGGAAGGACGAGCCTGACTGAGGGTGACGTGCCGACGAAGAATCCCGCCGCTCCCCCGTCCGGTGAGACACCACTGTCCGTAGCATCTATTTCGCCACGGGCAGCGACGTCCCCATCACCATTCCCGTTTGGACTAGACTCGGTCGCCCGGGTGTATGCATCCTCCGTGAGCACTCGCATGAGTGCTTATGAGGAACTCCCCGGGCACCATCTACGCTCCACTCTGGACCTCGTTGCGTCCACGCCGGCTTCTGATTATCGGGACTCTATGGAGACACCGGAAACAGAACCTCGTGTGACTGCTTCTTCATATCGTCACCGCGGTGACGGTTGGCAACGGCCACACATTCCCCTGTCATATTACTACTTTGGCGCACCTGACTCCGACTCGGCTGACGACACCTATGATCCGACTCGTGAGTGCTTCAACATCGACGTTGAAAGCACCTCGGAATCAGAGGACGAAGAGCCGGTCGAAGAAAGGCACACGCCCCCTCATGTCGAGCTTCCTACCGAGCGAAACGAGCCTCAGTTCCTTGCGGATCAAGGAGCGCAGCTCGAACAGATTCGCGAGTTGCAAGACCAGCTTGACGAGGAACGCGAAAACCTGGATCTTCTCCAGCAAACCCTCGAGCGTGAGCGTGCGGAACACGCATTTGGCGGGAGAGCTCGTGAGAGGGCTCGCGACGTCAACCGTCGCATCGACGAGGACCGGGCGGTCGACCCCCCGGTTTTCGCTCGAGCCAGCCAGAACGTTGTCGCCGCTGCCATGCTCCTACGCAACATGCCCGAGCCGTCAAACCCTGACGCCCGTCGGGCTCAAGACGAAATCCGAGGACTCCTCGAGACTGCCACCATGCAGCAGGCCGAGAGCTCTGCCTCGAGGCGGCGCGAAGCAGCCTCGGAGCGGACCCTCGAGCCTTCCCAGCAGGAGAGAGAAGCCTCGGTTCATCCCGAGCCTGCCCCGGCAAAACCGGGTAGCACCTGCCCCTGAGCCCATCGCCAACGACCCCGAGCCTCGAGACACCCATGGCAACATCGTCGAGCGTCGCAGACGCAAACACGGTGACGGTGTGGCTCGAGGCTACCATGTCCACAGGGGCGGGCGCTACGACAGCTCGGAAGACCGTAGCCCTTCACCCGAACCCCCAGGTCCTCGGGTGTTCGGTAAGGCTATCCGTGAGACGGTGCCCCGGCTCGGTTCCGTCCCCCCACGACTCTCACCAAGTATAACGGCGAGACCAAACCCGAACTTTGGCTCGCCGATTTCCGCTTGGCGTGTCAGTTGAGCGGGGCCACCGACGACCGGGTCATCATTCGGCAACTCCCCCTGTTCCTCTCCGACACCGCCCGAGCCTGGCTCGAGGATCTCCCACCTTGGCAGATCCACGACTGGGACGATCTCGTGAGGGTGTTCGAGGGAAATTTCAAGGGAACCTACATGCGCCCTGGCAACTCGTGGGACCTCCGGGGCTGTAAGCAGAAACCAGATGAGTCCCTCCGGGACTACATCCGGCGCTTCTCCCGGCAGCGCACCGAGCTCCACAACATCACCGACTCCGACGTGATTACGGCCTTCCTCTCCGGCACCACCTGTAAGGAGTTGGTCCGGGAGTTGGGCCGTAACACCCCGCTCACTGCCAACGGATTGATGGACATCGTCACCAACTTCGCCGCCGGCGAGGAGGCGGTTGGTGCAATCTTTGGCGGCGAACCGGCGAGGGAGGAGCAGAAGGTCGACGACCCCGCGAGTTCCACCCGAGGCCCCAAGAGAAACAACCGCAAGAAGAAGAAAGGCCAGCAGGGCAAGCTCGAGGCCCCGGCCGACGAGCTCGTCGCTGCTACCGAGCACAAGAAACCTCGAGGCCCCCCCGGCGGGGGCGTCTTCGACAAAATGCTCAAAGAGCCGTGTCCCTACCACAAGGGACTCACTAACCATAACCTCGAGGATTGTCACATGCTGCGCAGGTACTTCGGGGGTGCCGGCGCCAAGAAAGACGACAAGGGGGAGGACCCTAAGGGTGACGACAAGGACGGGGAATTTCCCGAGATCCGCGACTGCTACATGATCTACGGAGGACCCTCGACCTGCCTCTCTGCGCGTCAGCGCAAGCGAGAACGGCGCGAGGTCTTCTCCGTACAATCGGCAGTACCCCGTTTCCTTGATTGGTCTGCGGTGGCCATCACTTTCGACCGTGATGACCACCCAGACTACGTCCCCAACCCGGGGGTCTATCCCCTCGTCGTTGACCCCGTCATCGCCAACACACGCCTCACCAAAGTGCTCATGGACGGTGGAAGCAGCCTCAACATTATCTACTCTCAGACCCTCGACCTCTTGGGGGTCGACAGAGCGCGCCTCCAGCCTAGCGCCGGGGGCTTCCACGGAGTCGTGCCAGGGAAACGGGCGGAACCCCTCGGGCGGGTCGATCTGCCTGTTTGCTTTGGCACACCGGCCAACTTCTGAAAGGAAACTCTCACTTTCGAAGTGGTCGGATTCCGTGGAACGTACCACGCTATCCTGGGATGCCCATGCTACGCCAAGTTCATGGCGATCCCGAACTACACCTACCTCAAGCTCAAAATGCCTGGCCCAAACAGTGTCATCACTGTAGGGCCCTCGTTTGAACATGCCTACGAGTGCGACGTCGAGTGCGTCGAGCACGGCGAGGCTATTTTTGGGTCAGCGATCTTGGCCGCAGACCTCGACGGTCTAGCCAATGCGATCCCCGACCCAAAACGCCATGCCGGCAGCTTCGAGCCCGCCGAAGACGTCAAGCTCGTACCCCTCGACCCCGCTGATCCCAAGGGGAGGGCGCTGAACGTCAGCGCCACCCTCGATCCTAAATAGGAAGCAGTGCTCGTCGACTTTCTCCGCGCGAACGTCGACATCTTTGCGTGGAGTCCCTCGGATATGCCGGGCATACCCAGGGAAGTCGCCGAGCACGCCTTGGAGATCCGGGCCGGATCCAAACCGATGAAGCAACGCCTGTGCCGCTTCGACGAGGAGAAGCGCAGGATCATCGGCGAGGAGATACACAAACTGTTGGAGGCCGGGTTCATCAAGGAGGTTCATCATCCTGAGTGGCTAGCTAATCCTGTCTTAGTTAGAAAAAAGAGTGGGAAATGGAGGATGTGCGTAGACTATACTGGTTTAAATAAAGCATGTCCGAAAGTTCCCTTCCCTTTGCCACGCATTGATCAAATCGTTGATTCCACCGTGGGATGTGAAACTCTCTCATTCTTAGATGCATACTCCGGCTACCACCAAATCAAAATGAAGGAGTCCGACCAGCTCGCGACTTCATTCATCACCCCATTCGGCATGTATTGCTACGTTACGATGCCCTTCGGTCTCCGGAACGCAGGGGCAACGTACCAGCGATGCATGCAACATGTTTTCGGGGGGCACATTGGGTCGACCGTCGAGGCTTACGTCGACGACATCATGGTCAAAACCCAACATGCCGGCGATCTGGTCAGCGACCTCGACGTTGCATTCAATTGCCTCAGGGCAAAAAACATCAAACTCAATCCAGAGAAATGTGTCTTCGGCGTCCCACGAGGTATGCTTTTAGGGTTTATCGTATCTAAACGTGGCATCGAGGCCAACCCTGAAAAAATCTCTGCAATCACCAAGATGGGCCCCATCCGAGATCTCAAAGGCGTACAGAGAGTCACAGGTTGCTTGGCGGCACTCAGCCGTTTCATTTCGCGCCTCGGCGAAAAAGCACTCCCTCTGTACCGTCTTTTGAGGAAATCGGACCATTTTTTCTGGAACCTCGAGGCTGAGGAGGCTCTCACAAAACTGAAAGCCACCCTCTCTAGTTCACCGATCCTCGTCCCTCCAACCCCGGGGGAGCCACTCCTACTCTATGTCGCCGCGACATCACAAGTAGTCAGTGCTGCCCTGGTTGTCGAACGGGCCGAGGAGGCACACACCTTGCTCGTCCAGAGGCCGGTCTATTTCGTTAGCGAGGTGCTCTCAGAGACAAAGTGTCGATACCCACAGATCCAGAAACTGCTGTATGCTGTCATCTTGACACGGCGCAAGCTCCGACAATACTTCGAGGGTCACCCGGTTACTGTGGTTTCTTCTTTCCCCTTGGGAGAGATAGCCCAGAACCGGGAAGCCTCGGGTAGGATTGCCAAATGGGCGGTCGAGCTCATGGGCGAGGCATTGTCCTATGCACCGCGAAAAGCTATCAAGTCACAGGTATTAGCAGATTTTCTGGCCGAGTGGACTGACACACAGCTCCCACCTGCACAGCTCCAGGCGGAGCTGTGGACCATGTACTTCGATGGGTCATTGATGAAAACGGGAGCAGGCGCGGGCTTGCTCTTCGTCTCACCCCTCGGGGTTCACATGCGCTACGTCATCCGGCTTCATTTCCCTGCGTCTAACAACGTCGCCGAATACGAGGCACTCGTCACGGGGTTGAGAATCGCCATCGAGCTCGGGGTCCGACACCTCGACGTCCGAGGCGACTCTCAACTCATGATCGATCAGGTCATGAAGAGCTCGAGCTGCCGTGACCCCAAGATGGAGGCCTACTGCCAAGAAGTACGGTGCCTCGAGGACAAGTTTCACGGCCTCGAGCTCAACCACATCGCACGCAGGTATAATGAGGCCGCTGATGAACTGGCAAAAATTGCGTCCGGTCGAGCCACGGTTCCACCGGACGTCTTCGCAAAAGACCTTCAGCACACATCCGTCGACCTCAGGCCAGACGAGGGGGTCGACGGGGCGTCGATCGACCTTCCACCTGAGGCAGAAGCCCCCTCGACCGGGGCTGAAGCCATGCAGGTGGAAGACTCGACGCCACCGTCTGACCTCGAGCCTGATTGGCGCGTCCCGTACCTCGACTACCTCATCCAGGGGGACCTCCCCTCGGATAGGACTGAGGCTCGACAGATCGCACGCCGGGCCAAAACTTTTGTGATCATGGGCGACAGCAGGGAGCTCTACCGTCGTAGCCCTACCGGTATCCTCCAACGTTGCATCACGAAAGAGCAAGGCAGAAATCTGCTCGGCGATCTTCACTTAGGGGCTTGCGGTCACCACGCTGCGCCTCGAACCCTCATCGGAAACGCCTTTCGACAAGGATTCTATTGGCCGACCGCGGTCTCCGACGCTGTCAAGCTAGTACGCTCCTGCGAGGGTTGTCAGTACTATGCGAGACATACTCATCTTCTGGCACATGCCCTACAAACTATCCCCATCACATGGCCGTTCGCCGTTTGGGGGCTCGACCTTGTCAGACCACTGAAAAGGACGACCGGCGGCTTCACCCACTTGCTCGTCGCAATCGACAAATTCTCCAAGTGGATCGAGGCCCGCCCTATCACCAGCATCAGGTCCGAACAAGCTGTACTCTTCTTCACTAACATTGTTCATCGCTTCGGGGTCCCCAACTGTATCATCACAGACAATGGCACCCAGTTCACTGGCAAAAAGTTTTTGGATTTCTGCGACAACCACCACATCCGTGTGCTCTGGTCGGCCGTGGCTCATCCAAAAACAAACGGGCAAGTGGAACGTGCCAACGGCATGGTTCTACAAGGCCTGAAGCCCAGAATCTTTAACAAACTAAATAAACACGGAAAAAAATGGGCTGCCGAGCTACCCTCGGTCCTGTGGAGCCTAAGAACAACGCCGAGTCGAGCCACGGGGTTCACTCCGTTCTTCTTAGTCTACGGGTCTGAGGCTATGCTACCAACCGATATAGAATACGGATCCCCGAGGTTGAAGGCATACAACGAAGGACACAACGACGCCACAAGACAGGACGCCCTCGACCAGCTCGAGGAAGCCCGAGATGTGGCTCTGTTGCATTCTGCCAGGTACCAGCAGGGTCTCCGACGCTACCACGACAGATACGTCCGCAAGCGTGACCTCAACGTTGGTGACTTGGTGCTACGGCGGAACCATAACACCAAGGGACGGCACAAGCTCACACCACCATGGGAAGGGCCGTACATCATCGCAGAAGTACTAAAGCCAGGCACCTACAAGCTATCAAACGAGAAGGGCGAAATCCTCACCAACGCTTGGAACATTGAACAACTACGTCGCTTCTTTCCTTAAAAAAGCCTCGAGGCTCTGTATTTCCTTTTCGTCAATAAAGAATACAGCGATGTTCAAAACTTTTCATTTCGCAATGAGGAAGGATCGACCCTGCACTCCCAGAGTCGACCCTCCCTCGGGGGCTGCAAGGGGGGAACCCCCGGTCCCCGAAAAACCGAAAAAACTTGTGCTCTTTTTTAAATTTAAGAACCGTTTCTTAGATCGACTTCGCTGAAAGAGCACCCTAAGGTTCGAAAGGGCTCTCGAGCCTGGAGCATCACCTACGCCTCCGAGGCTACGGTACCTCCACTCGACCCTTGCGCCTTTTAGAGGTACGCCTTCATGCTAGGAAGATCTAAACAACGGCTCCTAAAATTAAAAAAGAACATACCCCCTGTCGCTTAGATCAGACTCTCACACGATTTACTAGGCCGCAACACCACCCTGAAGCTCGAGGGCAGTCGGGCCGCGAGATCACTTACGCCTCCGGGCTACGGTACCTCCACTCACTCCCTTACGCCGAAGGATGCAGCTGCGCGCTAAGTAAATCACACGAGAATGCGATCTGAGCGATAAAGGGAAGAAAAGCTCGAGTAAAACTAAATCAACCACGAACTGGTTTATGTTTCGAGTCTTTTAGGCCTCCGCGGCCACCACGATCAAAATTCGAAATACTAACTTATTACATGGGCCTTCATGCCCAGATTTGGCTCACAGGCCTTCGTCGTCGGCAGGCGGAACCACCTCGGCTTCAAAAAGCGAGGCCAGGCGGCTCCCGGGTTCTTCGGCGGCTTCGATCAGCTCCACGCAGGCATCCTCGTTCTCCTCATCTGTCCGATCGGGGTCTGTGATGAAGCCCTCAGCAACGAGCCTCATGTCAAACACAAACCCCGAACAAACGACGGCCAGCGCCCTCTTCACGCCGTGATGGAGGTCGTTCCGTATCTTCTCCCGGGCAAGGCGGCCCAGCGCCGCCATCCGTCGGACGAAGGAGTTCCCCGGAACATCTTCCCCGGTGTCGGCGTCGGGCTCGACCCCCAGGCCATCACACACGGTGGTGATTGCGCCCTGGAGAAGTTGGGTCCTCCGCACCTCAGCTTCAAGGAGGCTCTGTAAGGAGTTGGCAGATGATTGAGCCTCTCGGTTCTCTCTCTCCAGCTCTGAAACACGACAAACAGATTAGTACCCAACGCGGGGCCTTCAACGTCGTGACTGTAACAACCACACTTACCCTCGATGTGGGTCTGCAGGCCCACGACCTCGTCGCGGAGCCCCCCACACGTTCGCTCGAGCCCCAGGAAGGCGTTGTCCTTGTCATGGATAGCGGCCTTTAGCGCCTCGACCTCCTGCCGAGCAGACTCGAGAGCTGCGTCCTTCTCTTGGACGGCTCCCTGCAGCGTCGTGATCTCGGCGTGGAAGGCATCGCGCTGAAGACTGACCTGGGAAACATCCTCCTCGAGCTCCTTCACCCGCGCAGACAAGGGCTCGAGGTCCCTGCGCGCCTGGGCAGCCTCCTCCCGAGCCTCGTCCAGGCCAGTGCGCATCACGGCCTCGGCCGCCCATGCTTGCGTCGCCTCTTCCTTCAATATGGCGTATGCGACGCGCAGTTCAGCCATCTTGGCGTTCCGATCGGATAGCCGTTTCTGGGCCTCCTCGACCAGAACCCATTGCTGAGACAGCGCGTCCCACACGCCACTCTCGTCCCGGATGAAGAGCGACTTGCGGCGGGAGTACTCCTTCAGCTCCTGAACGCGATTCGAAAAGGTCACAAATCCGAAGAACAAACAGCCTATCAAGCGAGCCGACGGGTCGATCATACCTCGGTGGCATCCCCCATACTCCGCACAGCGCCGGACGCCACTCGAAGCAACCGGTAGAGGTGCTGGCGGACGCCCTCGAGGTACTCCCATCGGTGCACTTCGTCTTTGTCGCTAAGGACAAAGATGGGCTCGGCGTCGGGGTTCGTAGCGTCCCTGAACTGAAGGGACGGTCCCCCCCACTTCGGCAGCTCCGTCTCGGCCCGCGCTATCGCCAGCGCGGCGATGTCGGGCCACGACGAGGATGACCCGGCCGGGGCGTCTCCCGGTCCCGTGGAAGGACCGGTCTCGCCCGCGGTATCCACCTCTCCAATGGCCGTCGCGACACCGGCCTGGTCCGCGACCTCACCCCCCTCGACCCCCATCGTTTGTTTTCCCTTGTCCAGGGAGATGTTGTCGAGGGGAGCGTGAGGGCGGGCACTTACGACCGCCGGCGCCTCCGGAGCCGGCGCCTCGACCGACGATGGCTCCGGTACCCGCGCCTCGACCGTCGGCACCGCCGGAGCCGGCGCCTCTTCTTCGGGTGCTCCGGATAGGGGCTCGACCGCCCCGACCTCCACCATGCCCGCTGGCTCTGCCAACGGGCCTTGTCGCGGCTGCGACCCCTTCGCCAGGACCGTCTCTTGCCCTGACACTGTCGCGACCTCCTCCCTCGTCACGTCAGCACCCGCCCGCTCCGCGTCGCGGACGGGTGCCTCGCCCGTCGCGACCGCAATGGCAGCCTCGGCCGTCCCCGATGACCTGGGCCCCGCCTCGACCACGTCAAGAGCCGCCGCCTTTGCCGGTTCGGCCCCCTCGACGGCGGGCTCCGGGCCGGCAACCGCCGCGGCGTCGGCTGACCCTTGCTGATGTCGCAGGCGCCCTTTCGCGGCCTCGACCTGACGGACCCAGGCCGCGTCCTGCTCCGCCGTCCGGTTGAGGACAACGGCGCTGGCTCGCAGCGACTTCACAGGGATAGGCCCCATTGGCTCCGCCTTCCGCTTCAGCCTGCGAAGTGAGAAGAATTGTCGGCCAACGGACTTTGGGAAAGGCAGGACGACCAAGTTGAGATACTTACCCGGAAATCGGCACCAGGTACCTCGACCCCGCGCGGCTCGAGCCTCCCGGGACGGCCGCTGGTGGCCTCGCAGCGGCCTCACCAGCAGGCCGAGCGCTCCTGGGAGCCCCGGCCGACACACCGCCCTGCGCCCTTTGTGCTTCCGAGGCCAGCTGGCCTCGGGTCCTTACTCCCGCCGACGCCGCCGCCGCCGACGACGCCGGTACCACCGTCTCCGCCCCTGCCGGAGCTTGCGAGGCCCCGGCTGGTGCGGACGTCCCCGTCGACCCCTCTCGCCGGGTCCGGGGTAAAACGGCCCCTCCCCTCGAGGGGCCAGATTCCTTCTCCACCTTCTTCCCCTCGACCTCCTCGACCACGACGACCGAGGAGGACCCCCCCTGATGGGCTCCAGCAGGGGGCGAATGTCGGGAAGGTCGCCTAGCCTGGTCGCAATCTCATACCGCGACAGGGCATCATCATCTTCGTCGCTGCTGCCGTCGTCCTCCCCCGAGACTGTCTCGGAAGGCGACGGTGACAGGGGCACTCCGTCGATGGTCTGCTGGCACCAGCGCTTCTTCAACGCCTCCGCCTCTTTGGCCTTGCGGATCGCCCGCTTCTTGGCCGTCTCCTTGGCCTGCTTCTTCTGGGAGGCATGCAGGCGTCGAGCCTCCCGGGCGGGCCGGTCCTCTGGGACTGGTGGGCGCGTTTCCCGCAACGCCGACAAATCCTACACGCCGGCCTCGACCACATCAGCAAAATTCACAGAAAAACAAGAATAGCAATACCTCGGCCCTGAGATACGTACCACGGATTCGCACCCTTCGGTTGGCCTCATGGGAACCTGATTGGCCTCCTCCGCCTTGAAGTTCCCGACCATCCGGCGAGCCCGCCGGAGGACCTCCTCAAGGGTGAGGGATTCATGGGACATCCGGGTACCCTCCAGGTTCGCCTCCGGAGTCATCTGGTCTAGGCGGAGACGACGCCGGCACAACGGCATCACTCTGCGGCGATGGAAGGCCGCAGCCACCGCCGCAGCCGTTAGGCCCCGAAGGCGAAGCTGCTGCAGCGCCGCCAGCAGCGGATCCAAGCGCGTCTTCTCGGCCTCGGGCACTCCGTACGACCAATGCTCTTCTCGAGCAGTCAGCACGCGGCCGGTGTACCTCGGCAACTGATTTTCATCATTGCGGAGGTAGAACCAACCCTCGTGCCACCCACTGTTCGAGGAGATGAGTCGGGCCGGGATGTATAGATCCGTCCGACCCGATCTCACCTGCAGCACGCAGCTCCCCACTCGGGCCGCGCACAGGACGCCTTTCTCCCCCGCCCTCTTGGCGAAGAGCTCGGCCTTAAAAAGGTGAAGCCACAAGTTCCACTGTGGCTCCACCCCGAGGTAGCCCTCGCAGACCGCCGCGAAGATGGCGGCCTGCGCAACGGCGTTGGGGGAAAGGTGATGAAGCTCCACCCGGTAGTAGTGGAGGAGCGCGCGCATGAAGACCGACGCCGGCACGCCGAACCCCCGCTCATGAAAGTTGATGAAGCTCACCACGTACCCTTCAGGGGGCGCTGGCTCCTGATGGGCGGGGGGCGGCGCCACCCACTCCGGCTGCGCCAAGTTCGTCCTCGGCCGCAGCAGCCCATCCTCGACCAACTCCTCCAACCTCCTCTCCGTCACCGAGGAGGCGGCCCAGTCGTCGGCGGGGAGGATCTGGCTCTTTCCTGCCATCGATGTCGTCGGGAGGGGGATGGAAGGAAAGGATGCGGTGGCTGCGGCAAGACGGGTGGAGAGCACGATGTGGCAGGGGATGTCTAAGGCAAAGGATTGCAGGGATGCAAGTAACCGGTGGGGAACGAAGACCCCAAGGCCTTAGCTTTATATGCCCGGACGGAAGCCCAACGGCCGCGCGAGAAGTAAGGAGCAGTTTTCCGCGATAAACACGCTCACCTAACCGTTTCCTTATATCTCGCAGGAACTGAGCACGTGGCCGCTCCCCACGTCGTAACCATACGCCGATACCGCGCCGATCTCGTCTCCCGAAAAAACGCGCCCGGCCAACGAAATATCTCCAGGTATGTCTTAAATGGGTGCGAAACCCGCAATAAGTCTCGAGGGAGCGAAAGCTGGCCCTCGAACGGGGTTCGACAGCTGCCCTCGAGCAACAGAGTTAGGGACGACCCGGGGTGCGCCCGTACATGGCCAAGGGCTCGAGCCACGCTCTCGAGGCACCCCAGGACGTATTCAAGGCCGAAGGAGAAGGTTGTGGTAGGAATCCCTCCGGGGGAGGCATCGAGCCCTCGAATCCTGTCGAAGGGAATCGAGATCCACACGACCGCTTCTTGACATTTTTGAGGGCGCCCCCGGGCCACTAGCCGACCCCTAACGAACGGGCACGGGTTCTCACTCGAATTCCCCCGCTAGCAGCTCACCGGAGATCGTCGTAACTCGGGCCCAAACGAGGGTAGTACGACATTCTCCACCCCTCCTCCTTTTTTCGAAAAAGGAGCGTGAGGGTCGCGAAAGACGGCCGGGACTCTGATCGACCTCGTGCGTGCGAGGCTCGGGGTCCCGACCGCAAAAATGGGTGCGAAGCCCGCAATAAGTCTCGAGGGAGCGAAAGCTGGCCCTCGAACGGGGTTCGACAGCTGCCCTCGAGCAACAGAGTTAGGGACGACCCAGGGTGCGCTCGTACATGGCCAAGGGCTCGAGCCACGCTCTCGAGGCACCCCAGGACGTATTCGAGGCCGAAGGAGAAGGTTGTGGTAGGAATCCCTCCGGGGGAGGCATCGAGCCCTCGAATCCTGTCGAAGGGAATCGAGATCCACACGACCGCTTCTTGGCATTTTTGAGGGCGTCCCCGGGCCACTAGCCGACCCCTAACGAACGGGGCACGGGTACTCACTTGAATTCCCCCGCTAGCGGCTCACCGGAGATCGTCGTAACTCGGGCCCAAACGAGGGTAGTACGACATTCTCCACCCCTCCTCCTTTTTTCGAAAAAGGAGCGTGAGGGTCGCACAGCGAAAGACGGCCGGGACCCTGATCGACCTCGCGCACACGAGGCTCGGGGGCTTGACCGCAACGAAATGTCCCCCAAACAAACGCGAACAAGACCTCGGAGGAGTCTCCATACTCCACCGAGGCCTCGGGGGCTACACCCGGCGGGTGCGCTCGCGCGCCCCCACCGAAAAAAAATCACGATGCCACGACTCCAGTTCTGACCAACCTCTGGGAGAGTGATCACACACTCACCCAAAGGCTCGGGGGCTACTGTCGGTACCAACAGTACGGGGGTACCCACACCTATCGCCAAAACACTAACATAACCGAAACCACAATGAAAGATAGCCCGCTCGACGGGGCGCCTCGACCGCGCCCCGGCTCCGACTCGTACGAGGCCCGCTCGACGGGGCGCCTCGACCGCGCCCCCGGCTCCGACTCGTACGAGGCCCGCTCGACGGGGCGCCTCGACCGCGCCCCGGCTCCGACTCATACGAGGCCCGCTCGACGGGGCGCCTCGACCACGCCCCGGCTCCGACTCGCACGAGGCCCGCTCGACGGGGCGCCTCGACCGCGCCCCGGCTCCGACTCGCACGAGGCCCGCTCGACGGGGCGCCTCGACCGCGCCCCGGCTCCGACTCGTACGAGGCCCGCTCGACGGGGCGCCTCGACCGCACCCCGGCTCCTCGACACCCTTTCTTTACCTACCCAGGACAAAAGCCATAGCATTCAATGCGGTTACCTACTACCACCGACCGGCATGGCTACGGCATGGGTCAACGCGGGAACAATACCCACGTCAAGTCTCACTGTTTTACCGCCCATCCCGTGATGGGAGGTGAAAGCCGTCACTGTATCCACCTTACCGCGCACTATTCACCATCAATCACCCTCGAAGGAGGATAAGACAAGGTCCGTCCCCCGCGATACCAGGGATTCGGCCTTATCCATCCGACCTCGACCCGGCCTCGACCCGGCCCCGACGCTCGACTCAGCTCGAACGACGGTATGGCATGGCGCTCTGGGTCATTTCACCCTCTTGTCCCGCACCACGTCAGGGTACCCAGGGATGGCCGGCCATCCCGAAGCCACGTCGCTACAGTCAACTCAACAGGAATCGACGAAACATCGCCTCAAGGCTCCCCTCGACTTGACCACCTCTCGCCCTATAAAAGGACAGGCCAGGGCGACGAATAGGGGGGCGAAGCATCACGGAAAAAACACGAAGCAACCATCTTTCTCCTTTTTCTCTTTGAGACTTGGGCTCGACACCCTCTCTCGCCTGCTTGTAACCCCTACACGAGCACCTCGGTGCAAGGAAATACAAACCTCTCTTCCCCGCTGGACGTAGGGCCTTCTTTTGCCCGAACCAGGATAAACCCCCGTGTGTTCTCCTTGCATCACCATCCAGGAAAGAGTCACGCAGCATTTACTCGTTGGTTTAGGACCCCCTTGATCCGAACACCGACACTCTTGTATTTACATTTCTAGAAATATCTTGTGTGGAGGTAGTTGACTAGCTAGTGTAGCTTAGTTGGTAATCTAGTTGTAATTATCTAGCTCACTAGTGTAAGAGTAGTGACATAGCATTTGTGTGTGCCTAGTGATTAAAACTAGAATTGTGGTATAGGTGGCTTGCAACCCTTGTAGAGCTAGAGCAAAATTGCATTTCGCCATTTAGGTTATTAACTCTTTGCTCTAGTGTATTTGTAGAGAATTTTTATGGGCTATTCACCCCCCTATAGTCATTTAGGACCTTTCATCTGTCCATTGAAATTTTATGGACGAGCTCGCTCCCATATTCCTGGAATATTCTAGGTGGGATGTGCTTGACTCTGGATGCCCCCAAACCAAACACCTAAAAACTGGGTCCATCCCATCCCCATCCCACCTCATCCCTAGAACCAAACACTACCTAAGGTGATGATGGATTAGCTCATTTCGCCTCACAAACCATATAGAAAAGTAAGGAGTGAAAAGACGATGTACTAATTCATTCCTCAAATTAAACACCCTGGAAATCTTTAAGTAATCCAAACTCTCAGTTTCAATAAGTTGAACCATATGTACCCAACGACAAGTCCATTCTGACCCCAATTTATCTCTAATACGACAACCATATGTTAATGATATGTATAAAGAATATATGGTTTGGTTGCATGAATGAATTTATGACTCCTTCAAACAATACCATATCAATTTACACGGTTTTTATGCCTGTTGCCCACTAAGAAAACTGGCTGGAATTCAAATATACGGCACTCTATTAGCCTATTAGTGACTTGCTGTTTGGGGTCCAAAAAGTGATTGAGATGAAAAAAAAAGTCGGTTAATTGTTTTCTTACCCACAAATATATAGGGAAATTTTGCTGGCGGACATCATTCTTTGCTTGAAATTGCTGCTCAACACTGCTATTATTTTTTTCTGTTTGCTAAGTACCATTACAAAAACGGGTATTTGACTCCTGGACACCGCACTCACTATTTTATTCATATTCCCAGATCCGAAAAGAGAGAAGGTGGGGAAATGACCTTTCAACCCTTGTCTTCAACCTCCAGCTACTCTGTGAATATTTAATAGAACACACCGGCCGTCCATGGACAAGCAAGAAATGACAAAAGATTTGCAAAGAAAAATTGGACTACCTGGCAGGAACACCATGCAGTTGCAGCACATATAACTACAGCCACCTTAGGAACAGATATATCAGACTAACGGGAACAACAAGGAAACTCTCTCACAAACCAAGTTGAAGGAGTTTATGACTCCACCATCACACACAATGGCATGATCAATTCACGGCAAGGTATACCTTTTAATAATGAAGCATACATTACCATGACCTGCAGTAGCATCCAGGCGTACAGGAATCAGCAGCAAACGAACAATGCTCTACGAACTGCACGTCCAGGTATGAATGTTCGAATTTCAGGAAATGCCTCCTCGCCAAGCCAGACGCATAGGTACATGGCGACTTCAACACACAGATACACTGTCCTCTTTCCAGCATTGCTACATGGCTCCAGGTGCTACACAGATGTTTTAACTATGCCGGATCAAGTCTCCTTACTCCCCATATAAAAGCAGGAATTGGACATCATCAACACCCAGGTCCGACCGCCACAAAACATCTACATAACAGCTGCTATGCAAGACTCAACCTCAGTTCTCATGGCTGAGGTAGCATGTAACACTCCAGGTGTTTGCCTTGCATCTGTGCATCCATATGAGCATGGCATGAGCATGTGCACCATCATTTCATGTGCATTGTTCTTGAAACATGACCCTGCAACAGTTGCAACATCCATGATTGAATGCATGTGTTAGGTATATGCTTGTTTATTAATGCTAGCTTATGTGTGTACAACACTTGTAGTAGTGTGATGTGTGACACAACACCTTAAAACATGATCATGAAATGTATGCAACACTCCAAGTTGACTCATGAAACACATAGTTGCAACACCGGGTTGCAATAGCTAGTTTTGTAATGTTTCAATGCACTTTGATGTGACTTCTACTCATATGAGATGCTATTGTGTAAATTATTACTTGGAAACATTTTTTAACATGTTAGTGGAGCAAAATATTGCTAGGGTAACATGCCAAGTTTAACTTGCAACAAAGTCATGAAACGTGGTGTTGCAACAAATTGAGAAATGTGATTGTTTGAATTGTTTCAACACATGTGGTATTTAGAAGTTGGTGTAACACTTGTGTAGAGTGGTTAATTATGGTCTAATACACCTTAAATACATTTAGGGTAATTAGTAGAGCACTGTTCATGTTGACCGAAATGACTAATTTGCCCTCTAGGGGAGGTTTGACCATGAGGTGACCTCTAGAGTGCCCTAGTTTGACTGATTAAAAAGTCTAACCTAGAGACCTTACATGGGTGTGCACCCCTTACCAAAGTTGTAGCCAATTTACCAAGGAACAAAAGTCTCAATATGACCATCTCATGAAAATGGCTAGAACATGCTCTAACAGGGCCCACAAGTCAGGTTTTCATGCTATTTCAACACTTACAAAATTTTCTAAGTCTTGTGTACTGACTTACAGTTTCAAGGTACCCCTCTTTAGGGCTCTGTAGTTTCAAATCTAGGCCGAACTAGCTTAAGTTCTTATTGGCAAAGTTGAAGCCCTCACATAGCTCCACAAGTTTGCTAATGTCACCTATCTCTAACTCGGGCTGGTTTTGGAGTTAAGCTTCGATCATTATCGGCTATCAGTCATCGTTCTAACTGAAACTCTATTTCAGTTTTCTTGTGACCTACTTTGGAGAGCTGTAACTCTCAAAATAAACCGAATCAGTCCAAGCTCCTATTGACAATCTTGTAGTACACCTATAGATCTACCATTTTGTTAATTGTGCTTCTCGCTAAATCCGGCTGGATTAGGATCTAGAGGGTCATGAAGGGGGCGGTTTCAGTCGGTTCCTTCGTCTGAATGGAGGTGAAAGGGGAGGAGCAGTGGCTGACCGGGCTCAGGCCCTGCTCGCCACTTGGCAAGCCGTACTCCGGCGCGTGTCCACCGGCCAGGCCGAGCGCCTCGCCTTGAAGCCACGCCACCACTCCTGCTGCCCCTCCCTCATTCACTCACCTCGCCACCTTGCCGAGCTCGCCAAAGCAAACAGAGCAACCGCACCTCCGCCGACCTCGTGCGCGCGCGCCGTGGCACCGCAAGCCGCCAAAGCTCGCCCACACCTTCGCTGCCACCTTCTTTACCTCGTTCGCCCTCCGATGAGCTGTTCAGGCATTGGTGAGGGCGAATTTCGTCGGTTCCATTTTCACCGTCGCGAGCCAACCTCGCCGGAGTTCATGCTCGCCATGGTCGACACGGCTAGAGCCTCTTCCTCCCTCCATTTTCTACTCGGACCTCTCCGTTTTGCCCTAGGAAAGCTCGTCCCGAGCTCAGCTTGGCCAATGCAGCCTCATCATCAACGCATCACCGCCGCGACATGGCCGTCGGCCGTTGTGCTCGCCGTCAGTGGGGCTAGGTTAGGTCTAGGGGTGCGTTTTGCACATCAATCGTTTCGTCTCGTCGAGAGGGTCATGGTGGTGTGCTTCGTCTCGCCAGAGATGCCGCTGATGGCAAGCTCCGCCGCCGGTGAACCCCTCCTCTGTTTCCCCCTCCCTGTTCTGACGTTGGGCCAAATCGGCCACAGGCCGAGCTGCCCCTGCTGGGCCGGCCCGAGTGGGAGGAATAGATTAGGTTTTGTTTTATTTGATTTATTTCAAATGTTTGTTTTGTACTCAAACTTTGTAAATTCATATCTCATGTTCTAGAAGTTCAAATGATATGGTTCAAAATGTGTAGTGCTCTGCATGACCTCCAGTTTATTTAGAAAATATAAATTGTGTCATGTTTATTAATGTTTTCTGAAGTTTGTAATTAATTTTGCTATGCCTCTAATTAGCTATGTGATTTTGGTAATTTTTGTATCTCACTTTGTAGTGATCCTTTTGCCATGAAAATTTTGTGAGATGCTAAGTATGGTATAAATATGCTCTAGTTAAATTTTCAGCCTTTTTGAAGGTCAATTGCTCCAGTTATGGAATTTCTTTGTTATAGGCTTTATTAGCACTTATCTTTTTGTTATTTTGATATCTCCTAATCTACTTGTCAAATTGAGGTGAAATTTTTATGGTAGCCTCCTGGTAACATGTAGTTACCTCTGTAATGTTATTAGAATTTTCTGAGTATATTTTATATGTGATGCCATTTATGCTTGTGCACTCAAAATAAATAGAAAAGGGGGATTAGATAAATGTTTATGCTAGTGCCATGACTTGATTTGGTGTTACTTAAACATGATCTAAATATTAGTGAAGTTGGGTAGGTCATTTGTGATGTTCTCAACATCACTTAATATTTAATTGTACAAATCTATCTTTTCTAGACAGATTTGGTGGTTAAGCAAATGAGGCTATGTTAATAATGTTTTCATGCTTGGTGATCTTTAGAAAAGTTGTTGAGGACATCATTAACTAGTTTCTGGTAAATTTTGGTAGCATTTGGACTTATAGTTTAGAAATGGCAGCTGTTCCAATCTGGGTTCAGTTTTGGAAGTGCTCTCTGTCTTCTAGAACAGATTCTGTAGATGTGCTATTTCGACCTGGTAAATGATGAAATCATGCTTAGATGTTTATAAATGAAATATAGACAATTTCATAAGCTTTCTAGAATGTTCTCTTGCAAGTCATTTGGATTTGTAGAACTCCAGTTATGAGTTTTCTTAGCTACTGCTGATAACATGTTGGAAATGTTAAATTTCTGGGATCTTGTTATGTATGTGTTTAGTCTTAACTTTGCGGTACTTAGTGGTTGCTTAGGGATATTTAAACATGTTAATACCAGAGAGGAGTTTTGTACCTAAGCTTGAAGTGATTTGAATAGAGCACCACATGACTTGGTTTTGTGCTCATGGTGTTGCAGTATCATTACATTCATCTTCACATCATTCATACATGTTCATAAATCATCACATCATCCTTGGTGCATACATAAAATTCATTGGGTGCATATACATGCAATAGGTGTGCTGAGATTCGTGTCGACCGTAAAGTCCCGCTGGGCGTGGAACCCGAAGTTGAAGTCCGTTCGGGAGCCGGAGGTCCAGTCCGACGAAGCCGGAGAAGACGTGGGAACCGTTCTTGAAGCCGGCCCTTGAGCTATCTTCTTTCGGTTAAGGCAAGCCCCGGAGCATTATAAGCCTCCTACTTTCAAAGTAGCTATCTATATCTATGTGTTGTATTTGTATTGTTGCATTACGTTATAGGAATTGATTGAAAATCTTTGCTGCGTTGATAACACTCCTTGTCCAGCAATTCGAACCTTAAATCCTATGTAGACAGGATCGTATATATGCTTTGCCCTGCTGAATTAGACCGGTAGAAGTCGGGTGATTTTCTGTCACCTACGAGATATAGGGCTTTATCAGGTCATAGTTTGCTATATTGTTATTGTGGAAATGAACCATGTGTTAATGAAATGAAATGAGACCGGGCGGGATGACGATAGTGAAGCAGCAAGGCATGGAGGTCTTGTGTGTGGATCTATCCCCGTCTGTGTCGGTTAAGGACCGAGACCTAGAGCCTTCTATGTCATTTTGAACGCATGCCTGACATTTAGTTGGCCAGCCTGAGGTTGCTGACCGCGAAGCCTAGTAGCTCAACTCAGGCTGCGAAGTCGAAAAGTGAAAGTCGCCTCGGAAGGGAGCCAGAGGGTCCAAGGACAGGTGAGTTAAAAGTCCTGAGCATCCTGGCCACTGGTATCCCCGAGAACGCGATGTTGTTCGGGCCCACCCTGAGTTGTACCAAAGGTTATCTACGGCTGCCTTTAGCGGGGTTTGCGGGGTCAGTGTTAGGAATACCCCCCTCAGCTGAGTTGGAATCGATTGGAGTCGCCGTCTCTCCCGGATAGTGAGAAACTTGACGGGTTATCTCCAACGTAGATACACTAATTATAATGATGGTTCGGAATTGATGATAATGATGATAATGGCCTTATTATACCTGCTATGGTTAATATTGTTTGATCCTAATAAAGTGAGTGCTTTAGTACAGGTGCTAATCTAGTTATCAGGTTAATGATGATCAACTTGATACTTAAGCATATATTGGTTACTTATCTGTATTAAGCTTTTCTGCAATTGAGTCAAGCTAGCCCACTTTATAAAGCCTTGCATACTCCTTGGTGTCATCTTTGTTTCTAGTTTCTGTCGGGTAAGTCTAGCTGAGTACCTTCTCGTACTCAGGGTTTATTCCCACCTGTTGCAGGTAGCAGATTCATACTTGTTGCCGCGAGTATTGTCTTCGCCATGTGGGCGTGAAGACTAGACCATATGGGCATGGTCTCTATAGTATCTCTTCTGGTATGCTTTTACATGATGTGACTCTGTACTGGCAGTATTTGAATTTAAATGGTTTCAAAAATCATGTTACTTCCACTAATCTTTACTTTGGTTTTGTAACAAATTATTTATACTCCGATGTATGAGATTACTTATGAACTATTGTAACAAGTGTTGTGTTATGTTGAATCACTATGATCTTGGTTGATCTCGGTTTGGTTTGAAATCCCTCGTGATTTTGTGGACTACCGGAGTTATATGGGCTCAAGTTCGAGAATTTGATCGCTTCGGCGATTGTTTTTGGACTTGTGCTCTTATAATTTGGACGGTTCCGTGACATAGCAGCTCTTGCACTGGCTGCAGCTGTTACTGATTGATTACATCTACAGCACACAAATTTCTTATCAGATAATCAGGAGCTGGTTCAGTTCTTAAATTCATCCGATCACTCCAATCCCCCTGATTGGAGAATCAGGCACCTGACACAGCTCTTCGTCAGCTTCACCCACAACAGAAGCACTGGGACTTTCAACATAAATAGGAGTCTGAATCAAACTACTGATACACTTGCAAGACAGGCGCTTGGAGACATAGAATCTGTTACTCCTGTTTCTTCCTATGCTCAAATGCAGATCATGCACACCAGTGCACATTAGCAAATGCACTGCAGTCGGTAACCATTGACTCTATAATGGATGCTGTTGAAATGAAAGTATGTTTGTTGTAATAGACTATTAGTCTATTACTGACTTGCTGTTTGGGGATCAAAAAATGATTAAGATGAAAAAAAAGTCAGTTGATTGTTTTGTTCCCCAAAAATATATATCAGGTTACGTATCACTTTTCTATTGGATGAAAAAACAAGCTTCAATCAAAGAAAGCGATAATGATACGGTGAGGGCGTCCATCCGTCCGGACACGCTCACGTGGGCCTGTGGGATCAGCCCGGCCTGCTCCTCCTTACGGTCCATTTAAAAATAAATAACAAACGCATTTCTCTTCCTCCTCGTCTCGTTGCGCAGTTTATTCCGATGCCGCAGCCGCAATGCCCACACCGACCGCTGAGCCAGCGCTCTCGGTGGCCTTCCTCTGTGTCATGTCCTCACTCCTCTCCATGCCACTCCCTGGTGCCACACTCTACGCCTCCCTCGTGCCCTCCTCCATCCTCCATCTACAACGCATCCGAGCACCGGCGGCCACCTTCCTCCCTCTCCACCGCGCTCACCGACCGCCGCGCAGGAGAAGGGGCGTCGCTGGTCGGGCCCAAAACAGGCGCAGGCTCAACTGGCCGTTGCCAGGTCGCGCCACCATCCTCGGCCACCGGTTGGACGGAATCGGCCGTTCCCCGCTCTGCTCTGCGTCGTCCGGAAGAAGAAGTGTGAAAGCACATGTTACAAGTGTATGTTTCAAGTGTTTCAGATATTTCATAAGTATGTTGCAAGTGTTTCATACGGATGTTGCAAAAGTAGATATTGATGTTTTATATGTGCAATGGTTGTACACGTATGTTGCAAGCTTCGGTGTTCAATGTTTCATCTCTTTTGTTCAGATGCATGTTGCAAGTTTGGTTATCTGGATGTTGCATATGTTTTCACACATATGTTGCAAGTATTTTGTCTGGATGCTGCATATGTTTGCAATGAATTTCAAGTGTTTTTCATGTGTTTTTGCAAGTGTTTTAGATCCATATTTCAAGTGTTTCATTTACCTTTAGACGTATGCTTCAAACGCTGCATCTGGATATTTTAAAAGTAGATCGGATATTGCATATGTTGCAACGGGACTCACCTTCCGCAATCACCAACTGCAGCTGCTGGAGCGCCGCCGAGCGGGCACAGACAGCGGAGGGGCGCGAGCGGCCCCCACGTGCGAGGGGCGGGGCGTGCTGGCGCGGAGGTGGAGCCGTGAACGTCTGGACGCTGGCGGTGCCGCAAAGAAAACCAGTAGGCAGAAAATATAGTATTAGGCACGTACAGTCTCCTCTCTAAGCTACGGCGTTGCATAGTGCTTGACGATGTGTATGCACGAATGAACTTTAAAAACTAAGCGAAAGGCGCTTTGGTCATGATTGGGATTGAGTTGGACGATCTTCTGGATCCTTTCCAGTCAAAGTTCGCATCGATGAGTTCAGGGCAGATCAGTACGGCATCGGGGCTAACTTAATCGGGGTTGTTTTGTTCCCTTGGATGGACGAGCCACAAAAGATGGTTGGCGCAAAGCGTTGGGTGCGGCCAGCTCCTCAACCAAAAGTGCACTAACGCTCCATATTGGCCATATATTCTTTTCTTCGACAAAATGGCGCAAATTGTCCGTGATTTCACCCTGCTGCACACAATGATGCTCATGCATGCTGGTTAGCTAGCAAGCATGCGTGTGTAGCCCTGTTTGTAGCGCGCAACCGAGGAGACGATGGCCGATTGCATGATGGAACTTGGAACAGATTAAGGTCCATGATTTGACTGACACAATGATGATTCTACAGATTTTTTACGTTCCAGATGAGGGGAAAAAAAGACTAGGCTGTTTCTTTAAACATTCTGCCATTTATGCGGTGTCTCTTTTAGTCTAGGATGTGGTGGAGGCTATAATAAAGTGAGCTGTCAACAAGTAGACACAAATTTGCCCCGTCAACAACAGCAATAAGCAATTCCCAAAAAAAACAGCAATAAGCACAGATATGGCCTGTCATTGGGGAGTTATTTTGCCCTACGAATCCGCGATGCTCGCTGGGCACCAGCATATAATCTGTGTGCCGGCAACACAGAGAATATGTCCGTCCATCCGGTTATTTTAAGCTTGGTCTCAGTTGGGTGCCTTGACTAGAACAACAAACCGGCCAATAATGCGATGGCCTCGTTCACTTCCCATGTTGACCCAAAATATTTCCTCTTTCACCCATCACATCGAATCTTTCGATGCATGCATGGAGCATTAAATATAGGTAAAAAAGATAACTAATTACATAGTGTGTCTGTAAATGTCGGGACGAATCTTTTAAGTCTAGTTAGTTCATGATTGGATAAATTTTGCCAAATAACAACGAAAAATGCTACAGTAACTTTTCGACTACTTTTCGCGAAGTGAACGCACCCTGAGTATCGGACTGAAATCCCCAAGGAAATCGACCGTTGCAGGACTCGAGGAGGTTCAGGTCCTCGCCATTCACACCGTCGTACCCCTACCGTGCCTTGGTTGAGCTTTTACGTTTGCACTTTGCGGCATACCATGCGAAGAAGGACGGCTATGTTCGCTCGAGCTTATTCAGAACTAATTTCTAGTCATAGAACATTATTTTTCTCTCACAATATTTTAGCATAAGCATCAGCATAAGCTAAATTTTAGCATAAACGAACAGGGTGTTGTTTATGGTCAGATCAAG
The DNA here is from genome assembly GCA_038087645.1 of Saccharum hybrid cultivar R570. Classification (NCBI taxonomy): domain Eukaryota; kingdom Viridiplantae; phylum Streptophyta; class Magnoliopsida; order Poales; family Poaceae; genus Saccharum; species Saccharum hybrid cultivar. The sequence goes on from JAQSUU010000542.1 coordinate 2,461,705, forward strand.
CATCGCTGCATGCTGATCACTGATGCACACGTTGACGTTCCATTGCACGTTGTTTGCATGTTACACCCCCACCTCCGTTTGTTTTCACAATAAATAAAGATAAGTCCGAGCGTTCGGATAGACGTCGCTTCTCACCGAATCGTTCTATCCATTTGTCCTGAGTCCGACCGAATCGTTCTTATCTATTTGTTCTGAGCCCGACCACACAGCTTGCTCCTAGGAGCCCAGCACCAACTCCTCCCTCTTCCTTCGATACGCCCTCACCTCACTACCTCCTTGACCCCCGAATCAAGGCAAGCGGCGGCACGGATGACCAAAAACACGTCGGCCGCAGGGCAGGCGGGAGCGCAGCAACGGCCGTGCGGGCACTACACGCCAGGCCCTGTCGTCGATGACTTCGATACGGAACAACGGGGCAGAGGTTGCGGCAGCCGTGCCGACAAGCTTTGCACACGCTACTAGTCACCGGCACGCTGTCGAGCTCCACGCATGCACCACCAAGCCGGCGAGCCTCCACCATGGATGCTCCAGCAAGTAGGCGAGAGGAGCTTCGTTTGACGCTGCCCTACTGGTGAATTGCCTGTGCCGCTGCCGCACCGGCGAGCTTCGCGTCGGCATCGAGCTCTGCATGCAACGACGAGTATCACCCGCCAAAGCGGCAAGGTGACATTGCGTTGCAACCCCATGTTGCAAGTGTATGTTCCAGGTGTTTCAACTGTTTTAGATGAATGTTGCAAGTTATTTACTTGGACATTGCAAAAATACATCTAGATGTTGCAATATGTATATAAAAATATTTCATATGTATGTTGCAAATGTTTTATTTACATGTTGCATATGTTTCATGCATATGTTGCAAGTGCATGTTTCAAATGTTTCAGTTGTTTTAGACGTATAATGCATTTGTTTCATGTTGAGTGTTTCATGTTTCAGGGGTACGCTTGGAGGGACGCATGGATTCCACGTGTGCGTGTGAAACGGAGCACGCATGGGCGGTCCCGTGTGCGGGCAGGCAACGCGGGCAGTCCCCGCGTGGCCTTCTTCCTCGGCAACGCAGTCGGCACGCACACGCCAGGTTGAGGCTAGAAACGGACGGTGGAGTAAAAAGCGCGTGCATGTAGCCGCAATGCGGTGCGCACGAAGGTGGTTTTCTTTCCCACTGCCTCCTTGTGCTGTAATTTGGCGCGTTCCGCGGGAAACGTAGTTGCTAATTGGAGGGGACAGAGCACGCCATATAGAGCAGGTGTAGGCGTCCGGACGCTAGCTCTACCGTTGTTTTTATAGTAGGCTTGTTAGGTTTTTAAAATTATTTTGATTAGTAGTCTTTACCGTCGGTTCCGAAGATGCATTCATGTTAGTCCTTACGAAACACGCTGTATAGTGATGAGGATATGACTTTCTCGCGAGAAAAGTAGTGATGAGAATGTGAATTTTTGTGCCAAATGTATAAATAATTTAACTAACTAGTATATTGTCCATGCTAACCCTACGAACCACGTTAAGTTATTATATATACATATGAGTAGATCTTATTGCAGAATCCTTTCATATTACATTGATTGTGAACGAGGCAGTAGCTCGGTGGTTCGGCACCGGTCGTGCAAACCAACAGGTCAAGAATTGCGCACTTGTTTAAAAAAAAGAAAAAAAAAACCTTTGCCGGCAAAAGTCCGGTTTCAGGATGTTTTCGGCCTACGAGGTTAGGGTCTTCTGTCTTAATAATAGCAATGTGCTAGGGTGGGTCATAACCCATAGCAGGTCAAGTTTTTTATATTATACATTGATTTTGTAGTAATTAATGGTATATTGTAAATAAAAGAAAATAATAGCCAGAGTTTTACCACTAAAGGCTCTTATATAATGCTAATGTGATAGGCAAATTTAAATCAAACGGAGGGATTAATATGGCTTTGGTGGATGGAATAAATGCCAGCCAAGGAGAAACGGGACGAAACAGGGGAAAGAGACATGGCAGGGGCAGGGCTGACTGAGTAGCTGACCGGAGGCCAGGCCCACCGACGCACAGCGCACCTGCAGGTGGGTCCCATCCACCCGATCCTTCTTTCCACTTCCGAAAGAAAAATCCCTTCATGGCCACGGACCACTGTCCACTGGACTAGCGACGACCTGCGTAATCTGTTTTGGTGTTGTGTGCTCACTGCTGCTCTTCTACGCACGCGGACACCGGACAGAGGCTGGAATCTGCAAAAATGGGACAAATCTTGTGCTTTTCTCCGTGGCTGTGTTTAGGTACCTGAAAAAAAAAGCACTATGCAAAAAAAAATTCTCCGTCACATCAAACTTACGATACATGTATGAAGTACTAAATATAGATGAAATTAAAAACTAATTGTACAGCTTGGTTGTACTTTGCGAAACGAACGTTTTGAACCTAATTAGTCAACGGTTGGACATTATTTACCAAATAAAGCTAAAACGTGCTACAATACACTTTTCACCCTTTTTAGGGCAACTAAACACAGCCCGTGTTATTATTGTCAGATCTTCGTCCCCTCGTGAAGCAGAACTTGTAAATAAGGGGGTGTTTAGTCCCTGAGTTGAAAAATTTTAGGGTGTCACATCAGATGTTTTATGGGATGTCAGAAGAGGTGTTCGGATACTAATAAAAAAACTAATTACATAACTCACCCAGAAACCACAAGATAAATTTATTAAGTCTAATTAATCCATCATTAGCACATGTTTACTGTAGCATGACATTGTCAAATCATGGATTAATTAGGATTAAAAATTCGTCTCGTAAATTTATCGCAATCTGTGTAATTAGTTATTTTTTTGTCTGCATTTAATACTCTATGCATGTGTCAAACATCCGATGTGACGGGATGAAAAATTTTAGGAAAAGAACTAAACACCCCCTAAATCAGGATCGGGGAAAGCCGTTCTGCCGTGCAAATTGTAGTGCAAGTATTGCACCGGCAATCGTCGGGCGACGAGGGGGACAGTTGCTTCAACTAGCTACTAGTATCTGATCGGTCAAAGAAGCAACAAGATAGAAGAAGATTTTGTGTTAGTATCTAATAGTATCATCATCCAGCTAGTTTGGAGGTTGGATAGGAAATCATGCATTGGCACTACTGCACATGGCTCCCTAACTTCTGCAGACCAGAGAATGAGATAAGATAATAAACTCCGTTGATACTATATATAATCTTGCCATCGGCCTTTAGGGCCGCATTATCAAATTCTCTCTCTCTCTTTTTGCGACGTGAGTTTCTTGTAGTATTGATTTTTTGTATATAATATTTTTATTCAAAACGTAGTAGAGACAAGCCATTCCTAAAATGGTTTTAACCACCTTTACGTTCTAGCGTCGAGAGACTAAACGTGATGAGCACATTCACTGCACATTGGCACCTTCAACCTATAGGTCATCGCTTAGAGGTTGTTTGGTTTGCACAGACAAACCTGTATGGCACCAGTGTCACCTCCAAAAGTTCGATTTTGGAGGCTTGGGGCTATGAGCAATGTACCAACGTTGAAGCTTATAAAGACATAAAAGCCTCTAAAAAAGAATTTTATTGACCATTGCACTACTAATGTACTACTAATAGCACATGTTTTTGGGTAGTGTGGGTCAAGGACGGAACTAGCATAAAATTTAAATGACGGCTTGCTACTAATACACTTCTATGGCTATAGGAAAGAAGGCATGTTTTCTTCTGAAACATGGAATTTCAATGACAGCTCATGCCCTCACTCTTTGTGTGCTAGGTCCGCTCCAGGTGCTGGACCCACACACTAGAGCACATAATCATCTCTAACAATCTACCTTGCGCCTAGCTATTTGATGCCAACTCATCCATGTTGGTCCTACGTGTAAGAAATTTTTAATTCCTATCTTCTCTCTCATAAATATGTTAAATCCATGCTGCAACGGCAAGGAAGAGTAGAGTGGCTTGGGCCAACCACCGTGCTTGCGTTCTTGGGTAACGCGCTCCTAGCCAGCGAAGGAGGAAGCGCTAACTAGTTGATTTTTGCACTCTCTCTCTCTCTTATCTCTACACTCTTGGCCAGACCCCAATCCTAGTTAGCTAGCTACGTCGATGGCCGTTGGGGAGGCCCATAGAGGGAGAACACCTACTAGTCGGTTACTGCTGCATTTTCTTTCTTATTTTATTCATCTAGATAGATGGAAATCGTGATGGGACAGATAGACTGGTCGGTATGGCTACGCACCATGGAACCTGCATGCTAATTAAGGCTATAGGTTCAAGTATTATAGAACAAATTTAAGAGTTTGTTTAGATCTCAGCCACAGATGGCCACGTCAAAAGTGTGGCGAGTTGTGGCGGTGGCGTGGTTTCTCGGCGCCACACTTTGTGGCGGGATTTCTGCCGTAAAAATCTATAGCTGCCTTGTTTAAATCACCAATGAACCGAGCGCTCTGATTCTCGTGACAAGCCAAAACTATGGCATGGCCATCAACCAAACAGAACAGCCTCTTCATTTTAATTTCTATGGCGTCAGGATTAATGGATTATGGTAGGAAGAGAGTACTAGGACGGTTGGAGGCGAAACATCGTACTAGCAGGAAAGATCATGACTTGCGTCCAACGGTAGGATCAAACGGGCTCGCCGACTTGTCAGAACACGCCATCCCATGAAGTCCCATCGACAGTTCAGTTCAGTACAGTCCCATCCGAAACCTTTTTCACAACCAGGCCTCGCCATTCGTCGGCGCCCGAACACTGTAGCAATTTTGTTTTGTTTAGTAATAATTGTCCAAACATTAATTAATTAGGTTTAAAATATTCGTCTCGTAAAGTACAATAAAAACTGTGCAATTATTTTTTGATTTTATCTATATTTAGTACTATATATATGTGTGCCGACATTTTGATGTAATGAGGAATCTTCTTTTTGCACAGTGAAATTTGAGAGTGAATTTAGTTACAGTGAAATTTGCAGGTGCAGTGGCCGAGTCGCAGAGAACAAGAACCACACGCAAACGGCGCTCCCGCTCCCCGTCCGCGCCGGCGAAGACGTGCACCGCCGGCGACGACAAAGGGGACACGGAGAGACGCGGGCGCAGCCACAGCCAGGGGAAAAAAAACGCCGTGTGACGCCAGTACGCCACACCAGCAGCCTGGCCTTGTGCGGCGGGTTGCGTCGCGTCGCGGACGTCGACCGACCGTGGACCGACCGGGTGCCCCCTGCCTCACGCCTGCTGGCTGGGCCTCAGAATAATTCCAAAAACGAAGCACCACACAGCAAATTTTTTTTTGTTGGCAGTGTGTGGAAAACGGAGAGTGGACCAGGGGTCCACGGTCCAGAGAGAGAGAGAAACCAATTAAAAGCAGGGAGGAGGGGAGGGCACCCAAACCCAAAGTAGGCAGCCGGGAAAGCAACCCGTCACCCCGCCCCGTACGTCACCCTCAATTCCTTCCTTTGACTCCTCCTACCTTTCCTGCCTGCTTTGAACACCGCCTCCTCCTTTTCCTTTTCATGTATTCCACACCCTCTTTTGTAGTTTTTTGACTGAAAAAACACCTCGTGTTTGCAAATATACGCTTTGGAGAACAGAAAATTCGCATTTGAGCTTGAGGATGATGATGGGTCTGTGGGTGCGATTGTGCGAATTCAGCTTGTTTAGTAGAGGCGTGGGGACTGGGGGGTATATATGGAACAAAGTAGCCTCTCTGCGATCAGATACTGTATTCCTTTTTACGGTCAATCAGATACGGTATTGATATGGAATCTTACAAGACCTACGAGTGGCACTTCATGCTACCGGTCTTCGTACTAATATGTGCCGACATTTCGATGTGATGAGGAATCTTCTTTTTGCACAGTGAATATTGATGCATTTTTTAATATAATCTACACTACGCCGCTGGTGCGTGCCGCCACCGAAGTTGCGGTGTAGGCTGTTAATGACTTGGAAAACACTGTGGGCGCTGCAACCTCTGCTACAAAACCAAACAGCGGCGCTATTAGTTTGTGTGGCTGTCATGAACTATGGCGTGGGGCTGGTTGTGGCTTGCAACCAAACACGCTAAGAGTACACGTATTTATATCATTTTATAGGTTTTGGTTTTAGAATTGTTGATCGGTAGAGCTTGAGAAACTTAATGTCATGAATTCACTAATAGTGTCATGAATTCAATATATTCCATACTAAAAAGTTTGAGTCAATAATTTTGGTATTTTTTTAGGGGAGAATAATTTTGGTTTTGATAAGCGTGGAAGGAAAATATGCGGTCTTTGAGGGGTACACGTGAAGACTTCTCCGGGAGAAAAAAAAATGTAGTAGTAACTGTTACGTTTGACACGAGCACGGTAGAGAAGGGCGCCCGACGCGACGACCAGACGACCAGTCCACCACCGTCGCTTTTCCTCTTCCTTCCATATACCACCACCCGCACCACCTCCCTTCCCTTTCCCTTTCTGGCCGCATTCCCTCGTCCTCCGGCAGCCGTCGCCAGCTTCCGATGGTGCGGAAGGAGACGGCCATGAGGCTGCCCCCGCAGCACCAGGGCCTCGAGGTCAAGATCCCCAGCTTTTTCCGCTGCCCGATCTCGCTCGACGTCATGCGCTCGCCCGTCAGCCTCTGCACCGGCGTCACCTACGACCGCGCCTCCATCCAGCGGTGGCTCGACTCCGGCAACACCACCTGCCCGGCCACCATGCTCCCGCTCCGCTCCACTGACCTCGTCCCCAACCTCACCCTCCGCAGCCTCATCGCGCACTGGGCCGCCTCCGCCGCCTCCTGCTCCCCCACCGCCGCCGGCGCCGACACTTCTTCGGCACGGACTTCTTCCCCCGCGAGCCTCGTCCGGCAGGTGGCTTCGTCCGGCGTCGACCCCGCGCCGGCCCTCCGCGAGCTGGCGGTCTATCTCTCCGACGACGACGTCGACGACTTCGAAAAGAACGCGCTTCTGGGCGCCGGCCGCGCCGCCGAGACCGTCGCGTCGGTTCTCCGGAGAAGAGCCGAGGAGACCAGCGTCGAGGGCGCGGAGGCGGCCACGAGAGTGCTGGCCGCGATCTTGGCCTCGGACGGCATCGACGACGCGAACAAGAAGCGGGTGGCCACCGGCCTCGCGGCGGACGCGGCGGCCTCGGCCGCGTCGCTGGCGCGCGTGATGCGCCGCGGGAGCGGCGGCCTGGAGGCGAGGGTCGACGCGGCCAGGCTGGCGGAGCTGCTGCTCGCCAATGCCGCCGACGAGGCGGCGAAGGCGGCGGTGGCCGAGTCGTCCGAGCTGCTGGCCGAGCTGGTGCGGCTCGTGGGCACCGTCGACGAGAAGGGCTCCCTGGACAGGAACGCCGTGGACGCCGGCCTCTCCTGCCTTGCCGCCATCTGCGAGTCGGGGTCGCGCCGCGCCGCGCGCGGCGAGATGGTGCGCCTGGGCGCGGTCCCGGCCGCGGTGCGCGCCCTGCGCGCCACGACCACGGAGCCCGGCGCGTCCGCGAAGGCGCTCCGCGTCCTCGAGTCCGCCGTGGGCTGCGCCGAGGGCCGCGCCGCGCTGTGTGGCAACGCGGAGGACGCCATCCCCGCGGTGCTGGGCAGGATGATGAAGTCCGGGCGCGACGGCGCCGAGGCCGCCGCGGCCGTGCTCTGGGCGGTCTGCCACCGGTACCGGGACCGCCGCGCGGTGGACGCGGCCGCGGCCGCGGCGGCCGAGGGCGGGCTGACCAGGCTGCTCCTGCTGATGCAGAGCGGGTGCTCGCCGGCGGCGAGGCAGATGGCGCTGGAGCTGCTCAAGATTTACAGGGTGAACGCCAAGAGCTGCCTCGCCGGCTACGACTCCAAGACCACCCACATCATGCCGTTCTGAGGAAGCGAAGCGGACGAGAATGGCTTGCCGCAATCCTTCCTGGGCTGCTGAATAGCTGATCAAATGGATTCGATGGATCAATTGAATTGCATGGAACAGGGGGATGGTGTTCTTGTTCCTGTGATGTTTCTTGATTTTTTTCCCTTTTCTTTTGATGTAAGTTGATAGAGAAACAAAGAACAATTGGTTCATGGAGGGGAGAAGAATAATAATAATCTGTACATGGTAGAGAGTTTTGACATGATCAGAACAGGTACAGGGGACAATTTAATCAAAGAATTGATTTTCAGGCCCAAGAAATTGTAGTAAGTGTTTAATTGCTCTTCCTGAAAGATTTGCGATTTTTCAGAGAAATGATTATCGACAGGAGATGTGGAATGATAAGGTTGCAACTGGAAGCAATAGTGATTATTGCTCCTCAGATCAAAATTTACGAAGAAGCTGAACGACGACGATCACATCAAATGAATGAATGATTTCATTCGAATCATTGGCCTGCACTTGGTAATGCGTACGTACTAGGTTTTCATGAGACGAGCGAGAGAAAGTGCTTATCAGGCAACAAGTTGTAGAATTGCCTAATGCCGGATGTCGTGGTCTGGACTATCGGACAGATTACTCCTACATATCCGTAGTCTGAAAGCAAGATCAAGATGGGTACAGCATGCGCACTACTCCGTAGTCATTAGTTAGGATAGAAAAGCCTGGATGGAGCACTTCGTTTCGCTAGTTTATTGTGGCTGAAAGTACTGTTCGTTGGTTTGTTGTGAGAGAAAAACACTGTTAAATGGTTGCCGATTCCGTTGAATATGCAACATGGTGTAGCAAACGTTCCTTTCTCTGCTTTTCCGGTGGGCATGGGAACAAGCATTCTGGTTTATAAATATTCCAGTAGTGAAGACAACTTGAAGGGGATGTCGTTGTGAGCAAAAGTCAAAAGCCGTTTGGATTTGGATGATTCTATCAGACAGTCTTGCTTTGGGATTACATAGCTGGGTTACGATTAGAGCTCACCAAAGACATCTATGGTCTCATGACTTGTGGGTCAGCCATGAGTGGGAGCAGGGTGCTGCTGACCAGAGCCCATGATGGATTTGACCCGTGGAGCATCACGTGTACTAGATCACTCCACCCACTCATGACTGACCCACAAGTCATGAGACCATAGATGTCTTTGGTGAGCTCTAACCGTAACCCAGCTATGTAATCCCAAAGCAAGAATATCTGATAGAATCATCCAAATCTAAATGGCTTTTGACTTTTGCTCACAGCTACATCCCCTTCAAGTTGTCTTCACTATTGGAATATTTATAAACCAGAATGCTTGTTCCCATGCCCACCGGAAAAGCGGAGAAAGGAACGTTTGCTACACCATGTTGCATGTTTAATTACCAACTTGAACACATTTCACAAGAATGGGCTTATTTTCACACCTAGGGGATTCCTGCTTAGCACCCTCTATCCCAAAAAAAAATATCATTCTCACTTTCCGAGAAGTCAAATGTTTACAACGTTGACAATATATATATATATATATATATATATATATATATATATATATATATATATATATATATATATATATATATATATATAACAAAATATTGCTATTTATGGTGCATAATTAGTATCAATAGATAAATCATTGAATATATTTCTATAATAATCTTATTTAAAGATACAGATGATGCTACAAACCTAGTCAAACTTTAAGAAAAATGACTGGCATGAAACACATAGTGACATTTTTTTTGAACGGATGGAGTACTTTCTAGTTTCTATCATCACAATATAAGTTCATTAATCAGATACATGATATTCAATGTATCATTTTGACTACATATATGTAGCAATAAATACCTTATCTTAGGCCAAAAAAAAAGGTTATATGCTATGGTGAATATGTTAGTACCACTATTATACTGTCAATCTATATGGGTCTTCACACATAGGAGCCGTTCGGCTGTGCTGATAAGCCAGCTGAAAAATACTGTTGGCTGATTTGTTGTGAAAGAAAAATACTGTTCTGGCTGAAAAACAAGCTGAAAAATACGGATTATAAGCCGAATGAACACGGCCATAGATTGTCAAATCTTAAAAAAGCTAAGAAAAAGTTTGGCTTAATACGAATCTAGATGGACTCATATTTGTGATTAGAGAAAGTAACTCCAAAATGATCATTGAGTTAAAGAAAAGCTAGAGTCATCATTTACACTCGGGAGTCCGCACTCCCCATCAAAAAGTACGCTTGCTGCGTCCTTTTTCCACCCCACATCTAGCATTTTGACGCGGGTCGTCTTCTTGAACGTAAGGGGGGGGGGGGGGGGGGGGGGGGGGAGGGGAGGGAACCGCCAAGTGAGAAAATCATATGACTATTCCTAGTGTACAGTGTCATGGATATTAAGATCACATTTGATCAGGCTTCACATGACGTTAGCTTAGAGGTGTAGCCAGACTAGATATGAACGGATATTGACAATTGTATATTTGTTTTCACATTTTTCTTCAGATTCAAAGTCAGAGTCGGATGTAGATAGTTGTAGAATATAGATATGAATGTCGATAATCTTGGTTATACAAATACGAATAAATGTGTGTCGAATATGGGATGACTAGAATGCAGATAGTATCCGTCACGAATATTCTTCGGATATCAAGTAAAAGCAACATCCATATATATCACACATGCCGTGATCAATCGACCATCCCACATTTCCAAACCTACGCAATTTAATGGTAGATATCGTTCATTCATGATGCTTCTAAAAGAATTTGAGCATATTCTTGCTATTCTGCCTTCCACTATGGTTGCCATCTTTTCATGTACCACTGCACTTTGTATAAATAGATTTGAAATTATATATAAAAAGTTGTTTTGGTTTAGGAGATTTTTTACAAGGATTTGTATAGAATACTGATGATATCTGATGGTGTGGAAACCAATTTTTCGAGTTATAGAAAAAGGTAGAGAAAACAACAAAAGAACAAGCAACACGTTAGGCCTGATGTGTTGTCTCTGACTGGACCTTGACAAGGGAAATGAATCCATGTACTCCCTCCGTCCCACAAATAAAAGCACATCTAGGATTCAAATGAAAAAAAAATACTGTAGCTGTGAAATTACATTTTTTCCCCCTAAAAAGTGTAGCTGTTGTCCCTTGCCGTACCATGGTTGGCAGTGCAGGTGGTGCGGCTGCTGCTTGGACGGGAGAACGAGCCAGCAAACGAGTGGTGCAGAGCATTCCACGTAATTGAGCTGACATATGATCGGTAGGCTTGCAGCGACTGAGCTGCCAGCTAGCCCCTACGATGATCCTATATTTGTGGGACAAATTTTGAATCTTAGATGTGCTTTTATTCGTGGGACGGAGGAGTATGTATGCTTCAACAGTTAATATCCCGTCCTAGTTGCAGCCTAGGGCATGCTGCGAGTTAGTCCCACATTGTTCAGCCAGAGCAGAGGGTGGCGGGAGGTGAGCTCCAGTCACCCCGGCAACATCTGTAGTTCGATTCATCCATGCCCTTGGTCATATTGGGTGAGATTGAATTGAATTATTAGTTATACTCCCTCCGTATCTGAATATAAGATGCGATTTGACTTGGTACGATTTTCGAGAACATATTTTGACTTATAATTTCTCTTAGGGGAAAAAAAGTTTGATCATTAGAAAGTATTTGTAAATACAAATCTAATGTAACTACTTTTGTAATACAGACTTTTAATATAATTAGGCTAGTTGTTAATCAAAGATAACAAAGTTAAATTTTAAAATACATGCATACCTTATATTCAGGGATGGAGGGAGTAGTTGGCTTTTTGGCTCAAAAGAAGAATTAATTCCTTTTTAAATTAAAGGTTTGAGGACCTAAATTGCCGTTTTGAAAGTTTAGGGATGAAATTGAGCCACGAGTAATATTTGAGGGACCAAAATGGCTATTCTACCAAATAAAAAAATGATGAACCAAAAAATGTTTAATAGGTGTCCGATATTAGTCAGATACATTTTATTTAATTTTGAGATATATGATATTGGGTATATTTTATTTGTATCTAATTTTTAGATATCTAATATTTGTAATATTTTATTTGTATCAGATATCCCCACAATGTATCTAGATTGGATTTATATCTGCTAACAATATCTCAAATATCTAAGAAAAACATCTAAATCAATATTAGAGACTCTTCGGATGGTATTAAAGAATATTTGTACCATTTACATCCTTAGCTTCACCTACCATTGCTACTTTTGAATGTTATATCTATACGATCTTTCTAGGTGTAGATCAATGGGTAGGTTCTTCTCTATTTAGTATGAACAAGTGACAATTCACAAATCCAGAGAGGAATAGAAAGAAGGAGAGGGAGAGTTGAGGCACAGACCAGTGGGCTTGGAGGAGCTGGAGGCGTCCAAAGCGTTCGTCGATGGAGTCTGCACATAGGCAGCGGCGGTCGGTGAAGAGGATGGTTGCAGTGAGGCGTGATCCATAGGCGGCGGTGGAGACCGGTGAGGCTTCCCGCCGCTGGCAGTGTACCCTCGGGATCAGATCAGGGTTAGGACAGTGGGTGGCGGCAGTGGCAGTTGAACCTCGTAACCCTAACCACTGGCACCCACCTCCTATTTATAGCACTGCGCGATGGGGGCCCACCAGCCACGTCATTGGGCTGGGCGTCCCCGATCAGAACGCGAGATTAGGGCCCAGACATGGCCGTTGGGCCAAGTTCGGTGGAGATCAAACTAACATTCTCCCCCTTGATCTCTCATCATTTTCTTCGTTCTTCAATTTCTTATTCAAAATTTCAATTCATATTTTTCTTCCTTCTTTTCTATTTCATCATAGATTAGTGCATAGAATTGTCCCATCGTCACAGCAATTAGTGCCGCTAGACTAACAGCCACAATACACTTCTCCATTTTGAAATGATACTTTCTTTGGGCCCTTTATTGTCCGGAAATCATAGACTATACCATAAACCCATATCGACTGTGCGTTCTCTGAACACACTGGGTGGTAAGCCTTTATAAGCAGATCTGCAAGTACTTGCTTTTACTTATACATTCGAAAGCTTTTAAAATATTCCAGACTTTCTCCTTCACAACGTCTAACTTTATGTCAATGTGTTTGGCAGCACACTTGATCCGTTGTCATAGGAGTTAATCACTTTAAATGGTAATTGTTGTTGTATGTCATTACCAATTCTGGGTATAAGTTAACTATTTCGCCTGTCCTATAAGCCTCATAATAAGTTGTACTATAGGTATGCATCATTGATGACACCACAACTGTTTCTTTAGAGCTTTTCCACAATAAAACTCCAACTGCGAGTGTTAGCTACTATGTGGGTTTCACTAAACATCTCACCGAAATTCAACATTCTTGTACCCACAACCATTTGAGAGTACTTGTTCTTTCTTAGTCATCATGAGGCTTATTAAATCTTTGCACAATTGCAAGATATTCTTAACTCCATTCCAGTGATCTATATCTGGACTGGACTTTCTGCCAAAACATCCCGGATAAATAAACTATGTTAGGGTAATATCATACTTGTGCACTCATTAAACTGTAATATCATAGTTGTGCACTCATCAAGCTTCCAACAGCTGAAGCATATGGATCCATATTCATTTGATCTATCTCATGTCGGTTCTTGTAACACTAAGATTCTCAAAATTATTACCCTTGACTATATGAACAGGCGTAGGTTCACTTGCATGCATACTTTATTTCTTTACAATCTTTTCTAAGCATGCCTTTGTGATAATCCTAATACCCCTTTCATCTGTCTCGGTGAATTTCAATTCTTATAACGAGAGTCATTTCACCGAGAACATTCTTATTGAGTCTCGAGGACAAGAGCTTCTTCACATATAGTAGATTGACATCACTACTAGCAAATAAGGTGTCATCCACATATACAGGTTTAGGAATTGAATCTCCCATTCTATAACTTTGTACAGATGCAATTGTCCTCTCATTCTTCTTAACCCAAAATTTCTAGTTGACCTTTCAACTTGAAATACCACTGTTTAGAGACTTGCTCTAGTTCATAAAAGATTTTTACAGGTGGCATCCCATTCGTTCGTTCTTTCTTTTCACGACAAAACCTTTAGGTTGTGCCATGTAATTATTTTCATACAAATCCCACTAGGGAATATTGTCTTTACTTTCATCTGATGTAACTTAGATCATGATGTGCCACTAGCATTCATTGTAATCTATTCATTCTCTTTGTGTAAAATCTTTCAATTTAAGTCGTGCTTTATATCTTATGTTCTCTTTGGAGTCACATTTCGTCTTGTAGACCATTTACAGCCTACTGTTTTGGCTCCATTAGGAACTGCTTCTATTTCTCAAACTTCGTTGGTATTCATCAATTTCATTTTAATTTCCTTAGCTTCTTCCCACTTAGACGTGTTAACGTCTCTCATGGTTTCTTCAAATGAGGTGGGATCACCCTCCATTTGAATTTCTTCATTAATATATAATTTATAGTCATCAAAAAAATCTGATTCTCTTATTCTTTGAGACCTGCAGGTCTTTAGCTAATGTCACTTCTTTCACATGGGATTGTTGTTGCTCTTTCATCATCAATCGATTCTATAGGGTCCTGATGAACTAGATCCTTGTTTTCTTATTCTTCTTGAAGGGCTAACAACATGTGTTGTATGAGTCATACAACATCAACATAGTGTTGAGCATTCATCGATCTTGAGTCATTGGAGTAGGCACTGGTCCCACTTCTCTTCAAGTCGTAGATCTTTTCATACCATGCTCCCCCAGATTACTCCATCTTGTGTAAGGATAGCGTATCTTCAATCTTTCTTATTTTGGGTTTATTCTAAAAAAATCTATCTCATTTGGTGCTTTAAGCACCGTCTTAGTATTCTTAGTCTCATTGCTATCTTCTTGTCGAACTGTAAAAGGTTCAGGAATTTAGCCATTTCTGTACTTAGGGGCATCTTTATTATGACCGTTGTACTCCCTCAACGATCACCTTCATCTTTATAGATCACTTTTTCTCTCAATACAAAGCATACAATGGGGAATATCTTTTAATTATCTTTATGAGTTTCTTTCAATTGTCTTTTTATCTTTCTCAATTCATGTCACAATCCTCCCCCTCGAAATGTGGCACAAACTCTTCTGCCACAATTTTGAAACATTCATAACTCTTGTGAATGAGGATACTTTGATTACTTCATCCACATGATTACATCATGAAAGATGAAATTATTTCTTAATTCGTATGAGAGTATGTATTCTTTTTCCTCATTTCACTTCAAGAACTCAACAGAGTCTTTTTCATCAGTACTTCTGCAAGTCATGCTTGTATGTCATTCTTATCATGAGGTTCGTTTTCAACTTCTTTTGTTCTTAAACTCATACTAGGATAGCACAAAAGCTACCCTAAACTTCTCTCCCTATGCGGGATACACATCGTCATCTCACTTTCTCCTACCGTGCAGGACAAGTACTATACCAACTTCATCCCGCAATGCGGGTATTTTCTTAAATTTTATGTCACCAGGCGAGACAATTCTCTTGAAGGGACATAAATGCCAGGATTGGCTCATATTCAATCATTAAAATTCAGGAATAAATCTGATCTTCTTTAACACACATGCTTAATCCGACGTTGGTCAAATTAAACATGCATGTCATTCATTACAATTCATTTCATGATGATAAAAACTGAAAATTAAATTATTTTTCATAGAGATTACATAAAAGACATTTCTCAAACTAAACTATTATTGTTATATTTCTTTTCTTGGATCAATATCCCTTAAATCTTTGAAAAACATTTCTTTTTAAGCCACTCTTAAGGAGGACACAGTCTCTTATGCAATGGCCTACTTTTATATACACAATTTGTGCTTAGGCTTTTCATCATCTGAGTCACAAGAACCCAGTGCCTTTCTTTTCTCTTACTTTTCTGCCTTCAAGAATGAAAGCAAGAAGATCTTTATCTGAAAATTATTCAACAATAGTTATCAACATTAAATTCTGATTTCTTTATGTTCTATTCTATATCACCGTTGGGTAGATATAGAACAAAACAACTTTCTTCTACATTAATTCTATATCACCGTTGGGCAGATATAGAACAAATGCATAAAACTCATAGATAAAACTCATAAAATTTTCTATCAATAACTTTTTGCTAAAATTAGCAACATCATGAATACAATATTCTTGTATATTAATTCCACATCACCGTTGGGTATAAATGGAATTAACATATGGAACAACTCAATTATCATTAACTCTCTTCAAATTAAATTCTCTCGTTGGTTCAAATTTAATTAGAAGATCATCATCATTATCATTGCAGTGGAAAATACATCTTTCTATTTCATGAGCATTTCTTGATCTTTATCTATTCTCTGAAAAATTGGTCACTTTGATGCATAATTTATCAGTGATTTAAATTTCAACCTCAAACTGATAAATAAGCTTATGATATTGTTATCATCAATGTTGGTCAGAAAATAACAATATCATAATTTCACTTAAATCATAATATGAATATCCCTCAATTTTAATTAGAGGATAAACTTTTCATCATTTCTGAACAACTATAATTGCTCTTCAAATTAAATCCTCCTGTTGGTTCGGATTTAATGAGAAGACAATAAACATTTTCTTTGCAGCGGAAACATTAATCAAAATTCTTAAAATAATTCTTATTCAGAAGCATTTTTCATACTCATGTACTCTCTAGACAAATTATCGCGTTGGTTCAAATTTGAGTAGAGATGTAACCTTCAAACTTGTCAAAATTCATTACAATTTGCTTCTGAAATAATAAACTTCAATTCATCATCTACTGTTCATTTGGCCCACCCTAGGAACGAGTGGCCCATGGCCCAGCGTGCAACAGCAGCGAGCAGCCCAGCAACTACATGCGCGTGGCCCATTCGTGCCTGCTGCTTCGCGGCATTGCGCGGCCCAGCGGCCAGCAGCCGGCGCACGCGCCCAGTAGGCTTCCCCCGCGCCCAGGCCGCAACCTGGGCCTGGGCCGGGAAAGTCCCTGCCCGCCTGGGCTCTTTTTAGCCCGCGCGATCTGAGCCGTTCATTCGCATCGGATGGCTGCCCTTCGATTTCGGTGGAACAAAACCAGCCAACGGCCGGCTTGCCCTAACCCTAATCTCCATTCACTTGCTTTCTTTCTTTTCTCTCTGCCAATCGAATCGGCGTTGTGATGGAAAGTCACCGCCGATAAAGAGAGCGCCGCCGGTCCGGTGAGCCGGAGCACGCCCCCGCGGTCGGGCCTCCTCACTTCTTTTCTTGTCCTTTCCCTCTCCCCTTCTCTCTTAGCATCACAACCCGAGCAGCAGCCATGGCGGCCGTCGGCCCGAGACGACCGGAGGAGAGGGTGACGGCGCCACCGTGGGCCCCCACGCCGGCGCGCGCGCCCACCGGAGGGTGAGCGCGCCGCCGTCGAGCGGCCTCGCGACGGTGCCCCTTGGCCTGAGCCCGTACCCAGACGTCAAGCGGCGGCTCGAGCCGTCCTGCCCGCGCGACGGCGGTACTGCCTCTTCTCCTGGTGAGTCCCTCTCCCCCACGACCGTCCTCTCTTTCTTTACCCATTGGGATTAGGGTTTCGTTCCGGATTCAGTTTCGAATCAGGGATCTTTTCTTTCAATTTCTTTTCCCCCTCTAGGGTCTAGGTTAGGGTTAGGGTTTCATTTTCATGAGCCGATTCAAAATCGGTTCGATTTCTTTTCATTTCTTTTCTTCCTATCCCAACTGGATCCACACACCCGCACTACAACGGTGGTGACGGCGGCGAGGTTACCGGGTAGGTCCTCCCCTCCGTTCTTTCTTCTATCAGTTAGGGTTAGGGTTCTTCTTGTGTACGGATCGCATCCGTCGTGTTCTTCTTTTCAGTCCAGATCGAAGTCCGTCATGCTCTTTCTATTTTCTTTCATTTTTATTTTCTACCCTTACTGGATCTACACAATTAGCCTAGCTCCGGTACCATTGTTATATCTATAGGATCTTTCTAGGTGTAGATCAGTGGGTAGGTTCTTCTCTATTTAGTATGAACAAGTGACAATTCACAAATCTAGAGAGGAATAGAAAGAAGGAGAGGGAGAGTTGAGGCACAGACCAGTGGGCTTGGAGGAGCTGGAGGCGTCCGGTGCGTTCGTCGGTGGAGTCTGCACACACGCAGCGGCGGTCGGTGAAGAGGATGGTTGCAGTGAGGCGCGATCCACAGGCGGCGGTGGAGACCGGTGAGGCTTCCCGCCGCTGGCAGTGTACCCTCGGGATCGGATCAGGGTTAGGACAGTGGGTGGCGGCAGTGGCAGTTGAACCTCGTAACCCTAACCACTGGCCCCTACCTCCTATTTATAGCACTGCGCGACGGGGGCCCACCAGCCACGTCATTGGGCTGGGCGTCCCCGATCAGGACGCGAGATTAGGGCCCAGACATGGCCGTTGGGCCAAGTCCGGTGGAGATCAAACTAACATTGAACACTATTTTGTATTGTACTGCTATCTAGCAAATACGGCTCTGCATTTACCATAAAAAATGAACTACAGACTTGCTTGGGACAGAAACACTTTGTTGTTGGTTGCTGAATATATTTTAGAGGCTCGAATATTTAATTTTAAAATTCAATTTTTTGAATTTTTCAAAGAACCTCGGAAGTCTGTTTCAAAGTTATGGTTCTAGTAAGATCTATGATAGGTGACAACTTTTTTATCTGAAATCGTTGAGAGACTTAAATATTAGTTTTAAGTTCTCTAATTCTGAAATTCATTTTTTTTGTTTCTTTGAACCATCTCACATGTTGACGTGGTCCACACCAAAGTTGTAGCTCTCGATGTATTTTTCAATTTTGTAGTTAATTGTTGTGAAATGTGATTACCTCGGTGTGGATGAATTTCGATATATGTAATCACTGTTGAAACAGTAATCGCTGTGGAAACACGTGATTACTAATCACATAAAGACAAAACGCACGGAGATGCGTAATGATCACGTGTGGGAGATTAGCGGGAGAATCCGACGGGCAACGCTGCCTGCCCACCGGCTCTATAAATAGCAGACCGGCTGTCTCCGTTGTAATATAGCAATCAGTAGTAATAAAGAGAGCTCCCGTGTTCCTCCCTACATCTGTGTTCATATTGTGTTCTGTGCCCCTGTGTGTGCATCTTTGAGAACGACTTCTCAACACGTTATCAACACGAGTTCTACGGAGCTAACGGTAAGAAGGTGAGAAATCGTTTCTCCTACCTACGGATGCGACGAACAAGCTCCTCACCTGTGGATGTGCATGCAAGCACCACGGTAGTTGAGCATGGCAGCCCCGAAGAGCTAAGCACCGAGACACGATCGCGAATCCTCGCACCATGGGTCTGATGGCCGCTGTCCTGAAGACATGCGAGCAGAACAAGACCAACCCCGCTAGCAGCAGACATAGCCACCGGTGCGCAGACTACGTGGGAGCCGCTAGCCCCACCAAAAATGCAGATGCCCTACCGCCCCTGACTGCCATGGACGCGGACGAGCAGGCCTTACAGGCCGCCGCCGTAGCCACCCCGGCCGTCAACGGGCGCGCAGAGCTGAGCCGGTTGGCCGCCATGGGCTCAGACTAGCAGGCCTTGTCAGGCTGCCGCCACAGCCACCCCGGCCGCCAATGGGCGCACAGACGTGGGCTACTTGCCCTGCCCCGACCGGCCGCTGCCGTTCCCAGCCGCCGCGGGCGCCGATCTGACCAAGCCGAGCCAGCTGACCACCGCCACGCGTATGGACGCGGGCCTGGCCGCCACTCCGGTTGCTAGCGAGCGCGGGGAGGGGCGCACACGAACCGGCCCTGCAGGCCGCCACACCAGCGAGCACACCTGGGCACGGCCGCCAGTCGCCGAGCCGCTGCCGCTGTGTGACCGCAGGAGGGCGCGGACGCCGGCTCTGCCTGGCCGGCTGCCGGCGTACGTAGGCACGGCCCCACAGCCTGGCCCAGTCCCCAGGTTGGCCGCCACCACTTCTTAGCCCCCCTACAGGGGCGTGGACGAGCGCATGAGGAGCAGCACAGGCGCCGCCGCACCGGCCCTGCAGGCCATGGAGCGCGGGCACCACTTTGCTGGCCGCCGCCGCGCTATCCCTGCAGGGCACGGGCATGAAACTGCTGTCAGCCGCTGCCTAGCCACAGATGTGCAGGCGCGGGTGCGCCACCTCCCTGGCCGCCGCTTTCTCCTCTTCCTGCCATGCGTTCTCATGAAGAGATAAGAATGGGCATGAGCGTACAACTTTTTATTAATGCTATCAGTCATTCTACTCTGACTATAAACAAGATCTTTAAGGAAAGCATAACTATTATTACCTTGATTATTTATGCGAGTAAAAGAGTAATAATTGTTACCTCCCTGATTGTTGGAGCGCTGATTCCAGCCTTGATATTGTTGTGGACGAAACTCGTTGTCGGTGTTGATGAAGTTGAGGTCCTCATGGGTCTCGGGACAGGAATTGCCCGAATATCCAACATCTCCACAGACTTCACAAGTCATGTGGGATTCCATGGCTTTGAGTGTCTCTTAGGCACTCACCTTCTCATAATGTTCTACTCCCTTTGCGAGCAGATCCATCTTAACTACAAGCATGTCAATTTCTTTAACTGAATGCATGCCTCGTTTATGGGGTTGGAGTCAACCGTCACTCCATCCTTGGTAGGAAACCATCTTCTCGATCAGTGTCTTTGCATCTACAACACTTAGCGAAAAGAATGCTCCACCAGCAGCAGCATCTAAATGGCTCCTATCTAACGGCACTAATCTATGGTAGAAGTTCTGGATCAAAAGTCAGTCTTCCATGCCATGGCGTGGGCATGCGGAGACATACTCTTGCATTCATTACCAAGCTTCGAGAATCGACTTATCTGCTAGTTGTTGAAAACTAGAGATCTTGTTACAAAGAGCGTTAGTCTTCCCCATAGGAAAAAACTTAACTAGGAAAGCGTTGGAACACTAGTCCCATGTGTCTGCGACATTGCGATTAGAGTAAAATCATTGCTTAGCCTTTCCTAATAAAGAGAAGGGGAAAAGACGAAGACGTATAACCTTTTGGTTCACTCCTTTGATGGTGAATGTGCTACAAATCTCGAAAAAGTGTTGGAGGTGAGCATTTGCATCCTCGTGGGCTTTCTCACAAAACGGACTAGCCTGAACCATCGTAATTAATGCTGGTTTAAGCTCAAAGTTAGCGTCCCCATTGATAACATTGGGTTTGGTGGCTACATTAGCAGCCGAGTGTGGCAGAACCACCCGAATTAACACACTTTTATAGACACTTGTCTTCCACTAGACACTAAGTATCCTGAAAGTGAGCTAAACTAGACAGTTCCATCGAGCACACCCCAAGGGAGGACTCGAAACATTCCATAATTTTACACCCGGGATCCAATAATAAGTGCAAGTTTACAATACTTAGTCAATTCATATAATAAAGAGCCTCAGAAATTCTTTATTACAGTACCAAAGTTTAGAGTGCGATAAATTAAACAACGGAATAAAATAATGTCTAGCGGAGCGATACAAGGATCCGTCTGTGCCCATCAGAAGAATCCTCCACACAACAGCTAGCTTCTCAAGCAGCACCTGCAACAAGGATAAATAAACCCTAAGTACACAATGTACTCGCAAAACTTACTCGATTAGGAATATATTTCCCGATTCTCAAGGGTTATGATAGGCTTTATGGCTTATGGATTCATGTTTGCGGAAAGCAATACTAAGAGTGAGTCCTTATTTCATTAGATTATTAGCAGCTATGTTAAATTCATTATCCAGCCTTCTATGTAAGCGCCTATTCTATTATCAAGCAAGGGTTGAGCAATCAGAATCATTTTTCCATCTTTCATATGTCAGTTCATACTACGGTGCCAGATCATAGTCAAGATGTACCGTCACATAGAAACGGCGATTCGCGAATCAATGTGCCCAGCTGGGTACCCCGAAAAACACACCTCGCTTGCATCCCAGGCACAATCGAGACCAACCAGTTCTACTCCTGTCATAGGTTCCAAGTCCCCGTCCAAACATAGACTCTAAGCCCCCACACTTGAGGCCTGGCTTCAAAGTGGTGCTTAGACCTTCACCTATCCCCGCCTCCAATCAGTCTGTCCGGAAAGAGCTGGAGCCCATGATAAGAGAGTAACAAG
Organism: Saccharum hybrid cultivar R570; assembly: GCA_038087645.1. Lineage (NCBI taxonomy): Eukaryota > Viridiplantae > Streptophyta > Magnoliopsida > Poales > Poaceae > Saccharum > Saccharum hybrid cultivar. The sequence continues at coordinate 2,483,678 of JAQSUU010000542.1, forward strand.
TCTTCCCGCTTCCATAAGTAAGTATGTGCTCGAGATAATAAATCTGTGACTTGACCAGGGTCCAAACAACGGACGGTCCTTAACCGACATGGATAGGAAAACAGTGCAACCAACCTCTGCCCTGTGGCCGCGGGACACAACCTATTACACCCACCAATACTGGTACCATATCCCTGCCCGGTCACCATTTTCTTTTCCATCATTTTTATCATGGGAGTTATAATAATAATAACCACCTATTGTGAGTAACGACAGGTTACTCCCACTACTGATAAACCTAAGTAAAGCAGCTACACGATCCTGCACTAGTGAGACTCATAGGTAGATATATATATGCATGTGGGTATCATGAAATTCCTGCAACGTAAATGCAATATATATATATATAGGAAAAAGTCTACTTCACCCCCAAACTATGGGGGGTGGACTACACAACCCCCTCAACTATGAAACAATTTATTTAAACCCCTGAACTTTCCAAAACCGGTTTCAAAACAGTTTATTTAAACCCACGGATACTGTAGCAGAACCACCGTTTCAAAACCGCCTAGGGGTAATTTGACCGGTTTTAGAAAGTTTAGAGGGTAGAATAGACCGTTTCATAGTTGTGGGGGTTAAGCAGTCCACCCCCATAGTTGAGGGGGTGAAGTAGACTTTAATACGGTTTATGCACCGGGGCTTGCCTTAGGCAGGCGGGGTGTCAGTGAGGTCAGTCAGTGATGGCTCCGGGATCTCCTCCGGCACGAGAATCTCCTCTTCATACTCCTCGACGATCTCCTCGTACTGTTGATCTCCCGCGGTGACGAACTCCACCAACTCATTCTCTACATGCATGCAATGACGATGATGCAATAATTTAGTATTTAAGCAACATCAATTCTTATAACACATAAACTACACTAATAAGCTAGCTCTAATGACTAAGCTACTAACTATCTATCATCCTCGTCAAACAAAGATCAAGCTTACCATACATGTGTTTTATTTATAAATCACTACTATGCTCTCATTCCTTTTAATCGTTAATAGATATATATAGCTACATACCTAACAGTCTTGTTTAGGGATATAAAAATTACATCTATCCAATATTTCCAGGAAGCTACTATAAAATTTTCAAAGTCAAAGCTATCACGGTTTTACCACAAGAATTCCTACAAATATTACCTTCGTAATATTAAGCATTGTCAATTAATTTGATGGTTCCTAAAGCCAACATATATAAGCACAAACTAAATACACCAACAGATAGAGCCTAGTTTCAGGAGTCTAACAAAATTTATTTCAAAATTTTTGGACACCTACATGATTCATTATAATTTATCAAAGATGAGGTCAAAACTAAATTAGAAAAGCATTCGTTAATTCGCTATAAAAGAAAACGCAATTCCTCGACGCGGCCCACCAGCGCGGCCCGCGCAACGCGACCCACCCGGCCCAGCGCGAGTACAGCCTCCACGCGCGCGCGAAGGGCGGCCCACGACCGGCGAGCCGGCCCAGCACACGGCCCACGCAGGAAAGCCCGCAGTCCGTCTATTTGTGTAGGCTAGTCCGTCTGATGGTGTGGGCTTGTGGCCCGCTGCGGGACGCCGTCCGGGTTTGGCGTGCGCTTTCTGGGGTGAAAATCCCAGGATTCAGCTCCCAGGCAGGGCCTGAGACAGGAAGCGAACGGCCGTCACACCACAGCTCCCTCCCCTGATGGCTCTACAACCCCACACCCCATGCTTGGCCCGTGCAGCCATGCTACTCTGGTTCCTTTTTCTCAGACGTGTCTCGATCCTTGCTACTCCTTCCTACAGTACTTGCTGGGTTCATGGCGCAACGTACGGAAAAAACGACACCTCGCCGGCACGTCGCTCAGGAATCAGGAGCAGAAATCTCAACAGGTGTAAAATATATTATTAGTAACGAAATACCTGTACCAGTACTGGTTGTCTGGTTGCTGGTCGCACTAGCTCCCCGCTTTCATCTGGTACAGGTGACTACATTTACATTAACAGACACCCCTGGCATGGGAGCGTGGGTAGCCTGCCAACCTTGTGCTCAGCGAAATTCCGTCCAACAGCACTGCATCCCCGTGGCATCGTGTACTGTGTAGACTACTGGTAATTAATCTACTAAATGGAGTACTTCCATGTGGCTAAAGTTAACCAAGCCATCTGACATCCCATGCCTGCTTGTTTTGAAATAAGCGAGGACACAGCCATTTTAGAGTGCACATGGTGAAACTGCGACCTGCTCAGCATTGATCATATAGTGCTTTGTTTTTTTTTCTAGATCAGACATTTAGCCCGTTTTTCATTAAGAGGAAGCAGAGGTTGTTAAACAACAACAACAACAGGCATCCAGGTAATCCCAAGATTACCAAGACCCCAAGCACCCGATACAAGAAACACAAGCAAGAAAGTAGGAAGGCAGAGGACCCTTCACTACAGACCTAACCGACTAGACCTATAGAACAATATCAACACAAAGGTTGTCCACTCAGAAGACGAAGCCGCGGTGGTAAAGCATCCACCAATAAAAACCAAGATAACGGCGACAACAGCGACCAAGTAGCCACTGTGAACAACCGAACGACTGCATCGACAACTCCAACAGCGACCAGGTAGCCGCTGAGAGCCGAGCAACTGGAGCCGCAACATCAACAGCGACCAGGTAGCTGCTATGAACCGCGCGACTACGGCTTCAACATCAACAGCGACTAGGTAGCCGCTGTGAGGAGCCGGACGACTGCAGCGGCAACATCAACTGAGGCAAGGCAGACCGATGCAAAGAAAGAATGAAGCACACACAGACACAGTACAGTAAGGTCCGACTCCGGCGAACGGTGCGGTGGGATCAAGCGGGGTGCATCAACGAAGCCTCCAAGAAGGTGATGACATCCGCAGACGCCAACTTCGTTGGAAGGAGCACCCAAAAGGGACTTTCGTCCCCGAACTTGCCCTAGCAACCCCAACAACGAACTGAGCATTTGACGACACCTCCAAGAAGGTGATGACGCTGGCACGCCACCGTCGTTGCCCGAAGGCAAGAAGCCTAGCGAGGTTTTCACCCCAAGCAGCCCAGGGCTAAACAGGCGCCGCCCATCGGCCAGCGGCCAATAGGCCGGCAGAAACACCGCGGGTTGGGAGGTGGACGTCCTCCCAAGATGGCCACTACGCAGGGGACAGTGGAACCAGAGCGAGCCTTCCTAGGCCCAGGCGTACAGCTAGAGGAGACCGGCCGGCCGGCCGCACCGGCACGTAGGGAGCCGAACGCCACCGCCACAGGCAGGGAGGGAAGCGGGCCACGGCCCTGGCGGACACCCTGGCCAGCCGCAGCACGACCCGTCCACCGAAGACCCCCACGATGGCCGACACCACGCAGAGGCCACAGAAGCGAGCTGCACCAGATCTGGTGAAGGTGAGTCGCCCCGTTTTCCTATGGATGGGGGTGACCACCGCCGCCACAGGCAGGACGAAGCCGGCCACTGCTCGACCGCTGGCCGCTGCCACCCCTGTCCCGACCGCCTGCCGCCCAGGCCTCAGCCGCCAAGCGCGCGCCAGGAGGCCGCACGAAGCTTGCCGCAACCACCCGGGGCGAACACCCCAGGTCATAGATCCAGTGATGGGGATGGCAGATCTGGCCCCCAAGAGCCCGGATCCAGTGTGCCGGCCGTCGACTCGCCAAAGAAGGAAAAGGAGAGGCATGGTGGTGGAGGGGTGGGAGGGAGATGGGGAGGAAAGGGGCTGCGACAGGCATCTTTTTTCGAGCTGCCACGGGCCGCTGCCGCCGCCGCACGCCGGAGGGCGGCGACGGCGGCTTGGAGGAGGTGGGGAGGGGGAGGCCCTAGGCTGCCAAGGATGTCGCCCCTTGGGAGCGCTCGGGAAAGGAGGTGCACCTTTTTGTCATCTTCTTTCTTGCTTGCTTTGTCACTGCCTAAACACCCAAGCAACGAAGACGCCCCTGCAGATCAACGCCTACAGTGAGTGGAAATGGTCCTGTTCGTTGTGATGAGGCTTCCAATACTAAGTAGCACCTATCTAGCTGCTTGGTACTATCTGGCTGGCCGTATCCAGCTTCCAGAAAGGTCCATTATTTGTGATCACTGATTGCGTGCGAGACATGCAGAGGACGAAACTTTATATGCTAAAACCGTAACAAGGCAAAGCAGGGACCCCTTTAATTTGTGCCATTTTCATTTTGACACTAGTAGCAGTATTGACGTCCTACCATGAGTAAGACTAATAATACGGTCGGCTCGCTGCCTATAAGGTTCTTTATAGCTTTTTCTCAGCCCACTCATATAGTAGTTATTAGTTTTTCGTTCTTAATATATAATCCACTTATCTCTCTCGCAGAGTTTCTTGGATCTTGTGTTTTAAGCCGGCTATAAGCTTACAGCCCGCTTCTCCTCTCTTCTCTCTACCTCAACATTTAGTCAGCTTATCGCCTGTTATTATACTTGTTCTTAAGCCGGCGAAACACGTATCATGCGCCCCTCCCATCCCATGCGTGGCTCATAGAAAGGACACCACGCCGAATCATGGCGCTCGTGCTTTGCTTCAAAAGCAATGCAAGGGTGCTCCCTCCTATCCTATCGTCAGTCATCCAATGCATGGATCCACACTACACATCGCAGCAACGATCCCTCGATCGACCATGCATTGCATTTGCATGCATCCATGAGCGCTAGAGCGAGACCATGCTACTGGATAGACATAAGCTTAGCTACGACAAGTATGCTAAAGAAAACAAGGTCGAAGCATATGATCGTTCACCACGCGGCCGGCGCCTAACTTTGCTGGAAACGACCATAAAATACGTCATGCTTTGCGCTTACCAAGCTTCCCTTTTTCACGGGGTCAGTAGAGAAATGGCCTCTCGGGAACTTTCTAGAAGTACGTGAGAATCTCATCTGCCCGAGTGAAAGAATTACACCAGCGCCAAGGACTGTCATGTATGCCCATGCCAGGAGGTGTGGGTTAAAAATTTCACAGTACAATCATGCATACACTAAACGGTATACAAGGCAGTACTAGAGTATATATATAGCGCTAGTTTTTTGCAGGCTTGTAATCTACAGATCCAGAACCCTAGCACGTGCCCTCGACCTAATGTTCCCTTAACGGATCTGAGAAAAGCGCTGTTAATTGTCACTGCAATGCAAGATATGTCAAGCAGTCAACTTTTCTACTGTGCAGGCAAATAGGCAATGCAAGGACCCACTGCACTCGTAATTTATGCGTACTCTCGTGATGGTCATGCATGTTACCAAGTGATATGTGAGACTGCAAATCTGCAACCCTGCAAAGGGTTGAAAAAGAAAAGCAAACCTGTGGGAATGTGCTTTCATTTTCATATTGGTATATACTACTGGCAAAGCGATGCTTTTTCAGGGCCTTGCATGTGCAGCGAGAGAGCAGCTTTCAATCACAGTGGCACCAAACCAAGCCTTGCCATTTGCCAAAGGGTGTGTTTAGATGAAAAAGTTGGGGTGAGAAGTTACTGTAGCACTTTTCGTTGTTATTTGGTAAAATTTGTCCAACCATGGATTAATTAGACTCAAAAGATTCGTCTCGAACTTTACAGACAAACTATGCAATTAGTTTTTTTTTTTACCTACATTTAATGTTTCATGCATGCGTTTAAAGATTTGATGTGATGGGTGGAAGAGGAAATATTTTGGGTTCATGTACGAAGTGAACGCGGCCAAAGCATATTATCCTACCTTGCGGTAACATTGCTATGAGATACTAGCTAGCTGGCGCGCGAGAGATCTTTTTAATTTCTTGCCATTTCAGGGCACCGACATGCATGCCAAACCTAGCTGAGCAACAGCAACAGCTTTGGACGTATATATGTGTAGTGAACCATGATAAAGAGCTGGCTAGCTATATCAGTCGTCGGTGGTGTGAATGGATGAAATTGCGAGTGTGGCATCATATGCATGTATGTACTAGTTGCCTTGCTGATGAGCTCACTCGAGCATTGCTGCATGTTAAAAAAAATCTTGTGAGTTCCCCACTCCACTTTGCTAAGGCCACATTTGGGACACAGAAATCTCACAAAACGTACAGCAGAAAAAAAAAACCCTTCAAAAGACATGTGATCAAATTTCTACATAAGTAGGTGGAATGGAAAGATTTTTACTGTTAGCAGACAGCTATTATCTCTAGGAAAATCCTCGCATATTTCTGAAAGTAAAATACTCTTTTTGGGAGCAAAAGAAGCTAGTATACTTTTTTGTACATGAAATAGGTTATATGAAAATTTATTATCTAATACGACGATTCCCACCGACAGGATGCAGTCCACCGAGACAGTCTTATGTACCCTCGGATATTTTGGTTCTGGAAGTATTGATGGTGTCCGCCAAACAACACTCTAGTGCTGGCTGCTGGGCGTTTTTCCGGGCGGTGTTTGTGCGTGGCCACAGCCACACCAATAAAGACGAGCGGGCCATGAGGAGGACGAGAGCATCTTGATCTCGATTTCCGTGCAAATGATCGATTTCGCCTGTTTTCCTGTGGTTTGGTTCGGCGGGCGGACGGAGGTGGGAAGAAGGCTGTGTTCAGACTAACCGCACTCATTGACCTCTATATTCATCATCTATACGTTCTAGTCAGCCAGATTCTCTCTTATATACTCAATTCTCTCGCACCTATCCATCCTCTATATCATCCTCTATTCACTCTATCCACTGTGGGACCCACTTGTCACTTTATATAAATATATCCATGTGTGATCTAGTTTTGAATGATTTATTGAGACGAATTTAATGGTGCAATCGAAATTTAATTTGGATTTTTGGTTTGTGAGTTATAGCATTTTTCCCTTTGTTTAGCTAGTGAGGTCCGCCACTATAGAGTATAGAGTAAATATTGTACCACTCTAAATATAGAGTGAGAGAAAGGATAGAGTATCGTTTTAAAATACCCAGTGCAGCAATTTTTACTCTATATTCGTACTCTAAAGCTTTAGAGTATCGTTTTAGAGTACCCACTGCGGGTAGTCTGAGTTCCCAAATTTGGAGGGCCAAAATTTACTGTAGCGATACTGTACCATTTCGTTTGTATTTGATAATAATTGTCCAATTGTTGACTAATTAGGCTCAAAATGTTATCTCGCAAAGTACAACCAAACTATACAATTAGTTTTTGATTTTATTCATATTTAGTACTACATGCATGTATCGCAAGTTTGATGTGATGGAGAATTTTTTTCGCATAGTGCATTTTTCAATGAACTAAACACAGCCGAAGACAACCGGCTCAGCTTTTTCAGCGACGATCATATTATGAGCTAAAAATGCCTCTTTTGCTCAGATGAATGCACATGCTTCTCGTCGTCGTCAGCCATTTGTGGGTGTGGGCAACACTCTCTCCCTTTCCTTCTGCACAACCGCGTATACTGTATTCGTCCCTAGCCCTAAACCTTTTCACACTACACGAGCTCCTTGCAGAATGAGTGGGTGTCAGTATTGAAGTATAGTACTCCGTACATTACTACTCAAAATTTCTGCAACTTTGCATAGGGCAGAAGAGAGAGCACATGATGAATGCTCTGGCCTCCGGGTAAGGTAAACCAAGGGCCGAAATGCACAAAAGCATAATTCCAATTAGTTGGGCCTCATTTTTAATCACTTTAGCCCATTATTCCTAAAAGGAGGCCTGGTATTTTTTTCAGATTAAGAAATCCTACAAGGTGAGGCAGATGTCTTGTTCAGTTCCATTCCGATGTCAATCCATTAGTTCACCTTCACACTTCACTACTTATTATATCTCCGGTAGTGGTACATTTGGAACTCCCCCAGGCCCCCGCGTCGCTCTCTGTACGGGCGACACGGGCAGCAACTAGCTCATAGCTGCCAGCGCCGCCCCTCCCCACCTTCCCCCTGCGCCTCGCCGCCGCCGGAGGCAGCCACCGGACGTCCATGCGGCTCCCAAGGACGACGGCGACGGGGATCTCGTCCCCCACCCGGATCTGAGAGGGAGTGGCTGGAGCCGGGAGAGTAGAGCGGTGGTGCTCACCGGCGTCGAGCTCCTATGTGCCACGCAGATCCGGCACCGCACAGTCCGGATCCGGCGCCCCCCCCCACTCGGATCTGGCCGGGGAGTAGTCGATGTGCAGCGGTGTGAAAGCCCTAGTTTGGTTTTGGATAATTTATGAAACCTAGGGACTAATCATTATGCTAAGTGTGTAGACATGAAATGATAAAAGTCCCATGCCAAGTGATGAAGCCTAGATGGTCATGGTGATGATGGTGATGACCACAATGTGATCAAGGGCCTACTTGAGAGAAGAGGCAAAATCCAATGGAGCTCAAGGCAAAGGTATAGATAAGATTTGCTTTTGGTGATCAAGACATCATAGAGGGTGTGATCACACTTAGGATCAATAGCCGTACTATAAAGAGAAGAATTTCCGGGGCTTTTGATCACTTAAGTGCCACTAGATGAGGATTCATTTGCATATGCATTTAGATCTAGTGGAGAGCTAACCTAACTCCTTCAAAATGATTGCAAAAAATGTTAACACATATGCACATGGTGATATACACTTGGTGGTGTTAGCACATTTGCGAAGGAGATGGAGTTTGAGCGGTAGAGATGGGTTTGGGGTGGGATTCGGCGATTTTCGGGAAGTGAAATGCATATTTTACATTGACCGGACGATGATCTTGGTGCGTTCGCGCGTCCGATCAGTTCAACGCTGCAGCAGGAGCGCGCAGACTAGGGTTTGCCACCGGCGCGTCTGGTCACTCGCGGGACTGGCGCGTCCGGTCAGGCGCCTAGAGGGACAGCAGAACGCGAGGGGTTGATTGGACGCGGTGGGGCGTCCGGTCAGTTACGATCGGACGCATCCAGTCATGAAAAACCCTCTCTGGTAGCTCTCTGTAATCGACCGGATGCCACGTTGTGGCGTGTCCGGTCAGAACAAGCGGCGTGTCCGGTCAGGCCTCTCAGCAGCGCGAGCATCTGGCGACCGGACGTTAGGGCGCGTTCGATCAAACCAAACGGCGTGTTCGGTCACTTCTGAGCATGTGAGACTTTGTTTAAGTGACCATTACGATCGAACGAACGAGATTTAAAACTTGACACATGGCGAACATTGGGCGGTGGTGCGAGACGCGACCGGACGTTGTGTCCGTGTCCGATCAGATCGACCGGTGCGTCCGGTCGGCACAACAGCAGCAGCAACTTGTCCTTAACGGCTCTATTCTTTGGGGTTGATTATAAATAATATGTTTGGCCTGTTTGGGGAGGATGCTCTTGGACATTTTGACTCTCGAACATCCTCTTGAGCTGAGCACATCCCCTCTCACTCATCTCCCTTGCTTGATTGCCTAATCAAAGTGAGATTTGAGTGATCTCAAGTGCATTTGCTTATGAGTTTGGATCTAGTTGGCACTTGGGTGTTCTTTTGCTGTGAGATTCTTGTTTCACTTGGTGGTTGCCACTACCTAGATGGCTTGGAGCAGTGGAGAATGTTCGGCACGAGTTGGAGGTTGTTCGTGGCCGGCTCCGGTGACTTGTGAGGGGCTTTGCACCTTCCCGGCGAAGAGCCATAAGGTAGCTCTAATATATTGCGTGTGTCATTGAGTTACCTCACTAGCAGTAGGTTCTTGAAAGGTCTTGATGGCTAGAGGGGGTGAATAGCCTTTTAAAAATTTCTACAAAGACAAGCTAAACAAGTTTATCAAAATAACAAATAGCGAGATGCGAGTTTTGCTTAGCCTACGGGGTGTTTGCAAGCCACCTAACTAATTCACAATTCTAGTAATTGCACTCAACCGCACAAGACAAACCGAGAAGGTAACTACACCTACAACTAGCAAGCTACACAAAAGAAGCTACTAAAGCAAAGCAAACTAGCTAGCAAAGATAACTAAGAAAGTAATGCGGAGTTGAGTTAGGAGAGTTTCACCGAGGGGCGAAGTATTTAGCCAACTAATATGATCAACAATGAATACCAAGATAACCGAACACCGGGATCAATCAATCACAATATGAAAGTGACGACACGAAGATTTATCCCGAGGTTCACATGCTTGCCGACACGCTAGTCCCCGTTGTGTCCCTCTTCACCACGTGGTTCGGTGGCTAATCGGTCTCACACCGAGCCTCTCAAAAGGCGCCACAAAAACCTACCAAATGGCAAAAGGTTGTAATGACACGAGCAATCCACTAATGTTGCCTTTGGCGCTTCGCCGAGGTAGGCACAAACCCCTCACAATCACCGAAGGTGGCCAAGAACAATCACCAACTCTTACCAACGCCTCCAAGCTGCTCCAAGCTGTCTAGGTGGCGGCAACCACCAAGAGAAACAAGAATCCCGCAGCAAATCAACCACCAAGTGCCAACTAGATGCTATCTCACAATGCAAATGCACTTGGATCACTCAATCTCACTTCGAATATGCAAAGAAGCAAGAGAGATGAGTGGGAGGGGAGTTGCTTAGCTCAAAGTGCTCACAAGTATGTTAAATGTTCGAGAGAGAGAGCCTTGAGCCGACCAACGAGTATTTATAGACGTACCCCTTCGAATAGAGCCGTTAGAAACTTAAACATCTGAAATCTTGCTGACCGGACGCGCTGGTCACACTGACCGAACACGCCGGTCGCGCAACGGCTGACTCGTGAAGTACTGACTGGACGCGTTGGTCCAAACGACCGGACACGCCGGTCGCCCAACGGCTAATTGCGAAGCAATGACCGGACGCGCTCATCGCGCAGACCGGACGCGTTGGAAATGACCGGACACGCTGGTCCCGAGAGTGACCGGACGCGCTGGTCGCCTGAGCAGCGCTCAACGAAACAGTGACCGGACGTGCTGAAGAAAATGACTGGACGCGACAGTGCCAGCGTCCGGTTAGAGTCCAGTAAGCTCCCTGAACGACCGGACGCGTCCGATCGTCAGTGACCGGACGCGCTTCGCGTCCGATCATCAGACTAAAAAACGCGCAGACACTGAACACTGACCGGACGCGTCCGGTCATCCAGAGATCGCGTCTGGTTCAGCGTCCGGTCACCTCTGTGACCTCCGTTCGCCTCCGTTTCTTTTCTGGACTTTAGGTGTAGTGGAAAATAGTCGTTTCAACTCCTCGAAAACGCCTGAATCCCGCCTCGCAAGCTCGGCGGGAGGGAGAGAGTGACCCAAACCCTCTCTACCGCTCAAACTCCACCGCCTTCGTAAAACGTGCTAACACCACCAAGTGATCTTCATCATGTGTGAGTGTGTTAGCATTTTCACAATCATTTTTTGAGGCGATATTAGTTCTATCCAAATGCATATGATCATGAAATGCACATCTAGAGGCACTTAGGAGTTCAATAGCCGCGTCATTCCCCTCTTTATAGTATGGCTATCTATCCTATAATGTAACCACACCCACTAGGTGTCTTGGTTACTAAATCACAACCCTTAACCATATACCTTTGCCTTGATCACGTAGGGTTGCGTCCAAATCCAAGTGTGGCCATCATGATCACCATTTCCATCTTGCCACCAACCTTGGAATGTACTAATCCTCATATGCTACATACAACTTAGGCATAGGATTAGTACTTAGGCATTATCACTAATTACCAACACCAAACATAGGACTTTCATTCTCCCCCTTGTTGGTAATTGGTGACAAACCTTTCACAAAGATATTATGATAAAATTTTGATTGAACCCATGTCACATTGTCCAAGTAAATTACCATGTGTAAGAATTATGGACATGTGATCATGAATTCAAATTGATAGTAATGGCTCCCCCTACATGTATGCTATATGTTTGGATTTTGGAAGCATACATATTAGATATGAAAGATTAGGAGCATTGACTACCAATAGGTGCTAAGTGTTTAAGATTATAGACCTTTGAAGTGTGATACCTTCGGAGTAGCGATAAACACCATCTTAGCACCTTGTGTAGTTAGATACCACTTGTAAAAACACAAACATAACTAGAAACCTCGTGAGATCATCATTATAAGCAAGGTTCTAGTACCACTTTGAAAAACATGAAGCAAGAAAAATCTAACTACTTCCTATTCATGCTAGTACCTCAATGCATCATTCAAATTATACTAGCAAGTCACCACACAAGCAATATATCGGAGAAAAAGAAATGCATAACTATGCATCATACATGTGAAGTGCACATGGAAATGCAACATTCATGTTTAAGAGCTTGCTCCCCCTACTTGTGTGCTCAAAATTTTAGTTGATCCTCTTCTTTTATCAATTCTCCCCCTTTGTGCTTATCCCTCTTTGAGTTCTATCTTTGTGAACAATATTTTCTCCCCCTTTGGCACCAATTGACCACAAGGAGCAAACTTTAGATAGATTATCATGTTGAAATATGGGGTGAGGATCAAGTTTGTGATTCAACCTAGATTGCTTGCATAAATAAAATGCTTCGGTTTGATCCAAGGGCAAGCTTCTTCACACCTCACTAGAAGGGTTATCATGCACCATGTTGAAGCACATATTTAGACAAGTTTTATAGATTAAACACTTAGGATCACAAGCTACTTAAACAAGTTATATGCTACCACTAGATCATACAAGTCATGGAAACAATAGTGGCACCATATAAACTTCAAATTCATTTGATTTTCATGAATGAGCCTAGAACAAGTAAATTATGACTAAATGCACTAAACAAGTCCTTAGCATAGAATGTATGACATGTCAACCAATTGTACCTTGGAGCTTGAAGGAGAGGCATGTCATATATGGAGGTGCATCAACTCATATTGGAGAAGTCAAGTATGTTCAACTCATTCTTTAGCTTGTGAAATCTCTTCTCATCAAGTGGCTTGGTGAATAGATCGGCTAATTGATCTTCGGTGCCAACACTCTCAATAGCAATGTCACCCTTTTGTTGATGATCTCTAATAAAGTGATGGCGAACATCAATATGCTTTGTTCTTTGATGTTGAACCGGATTGTTGGTTAGCTTCACGGCACTTTCATTGTCGTATAGCAATGGCACATTCTTGAAATTGATTCCAAAATCCTTCAATGTTGCCTTCATCCATAAGATTTGTGCACAACAACTACCCGCGGCGATGTATTCTGCCTCGGCGGTAGATAGTGCAATACTATTTTGCTTCTTGGATGACCATGAGACAAGTGATCTTCCCAACAATTGACAAGTCCCTGAGATGCTCTTTCTCTCAACTTTGTCACCGGCATAGTCGGAATCCGAATAACCAACTAGCTCAAAGCTTGCACCTTTGGGATACCACAATCCAACATCTTATGTATGCTTTAAGTACCTCAATATTCTCTTTGTTGCCTTCAAATGACTTTCTCTTGGTGAGGCTTGAAATCTTGCACACATGCATACACTAAACATCATATCAGGCCTTGATGTCGTCACATAGAGTAGGCTACCAATCATTGATCTATATAGCTTTTGATCCACCATGTTGCCACTCTTGTCACTATCCAAGCTTCCACTAGTGCCCATTGGAGTTGTAATACTCTTTGCATCTTCCATGCCAAACTTCTTGAGCATATCTTTGATGTACTTAGTTTGGCTCATAAATGTATCTTCTTTCATTTGTTTGATTTAAAGTCCAAGAAAGAAACTAAGTTCACCAATCATTGACATTTCAAATTCCTTTGCCATCATTTTCCTAAACTTATCACAATAATCTTGATTGGTTGAACCAAAAAATGATATCATCAACATATATTTGCAACACAAACAAGTCTTTTCCAATCTTTTTGGTGAATAGTGTTGTATCAACTTTGCCCATGACAAATTCTTTGGATAGCAAGAAGTCCCTCAATCTTTCATACCATGCTCTAGGTGCTTGCTTCAATCCATACAAAGCTTTTCTCAATTTGTATACATGATTGGGTTTCTTGTCATCTTCAAAACTGGGAGGTTGCTCCACATACACCTCCTCTTGAATGTACCCATTGAGAAATGCACTCTTCACATCCATTTGATATAGCTTGATATTGTGAGCACAAGCATAGGCAAGTAAGATTCTAATTGCTTCCAATCTTGCAACCGGGGCATAAGTTTCATCAAAGTCAAGACCCTCTATTTGTGTGTAACCTTGAGCCACTAGTCTTGCTTTGTTCCTTATTACTATCCCATCTTGATCTTGTTTGTTGCGAAAGACCCATCTTGTTCCAATGACATTATGATCCTTAGGCCTCTCAACTAGTTCCCATACTTCATTTCTCTTGAAGTTGTTGAGCTCTTCATGCATTGCATTTATCCAATCCGGATCTCTCAATGCTTTATCAATATCCTTGGGTTCTTCCATTGACACAAAAGAAGAGTGAGCACAAAATGATGCCAATCTTGATCTAGTTTGAACTCCCCTTTGTATGTCACCAATGATGGAATCCAAAGGATGGTCTCTTACAATGTTAGTTGGTTGAAGCACTTGGACTTGATTGCTTGGATGTTGATCATAAGTTGGAGATGATGAACTAGCCACTTGTTGATCTTGTTGCACTTGAGATGATGTACTAGCTTGTGTAATTGGACTTTGGAGCACTTGATCTTTGTTGTCATCCATATCAATCACTTGCTTTGGCCTAATATCACCAATATCCATTTCTTTCATAGCATTGGTCAATTGAGTTCCTCTCACATCATCCAAGTTATCTTCCTCATCTTGAGAGCCATTTGTTTCATCAAACTCAACATCATGCACTTCTTCAAGTAAACCATTAGCCAAATTCCAAACTCTATAAGCTTTGCTAGTAGTGGAGTAACCAAGTAGGAATCCTTCATCATATTTCTTCTCAAACTTGCTCAATCTAGTGCCCTTCTTCAAGATATAGCATTTGCAACCAAATACTCGAAAGTATGCAATGTTGGGCTTTCTTCCATTTAAGATCTCATATGGTGTCTTCTCTAGGAACTTGTGGCAATAGAGGCAGTTGCTATAGAAGCAAGCCGTGTTGATTGCTTCGGCCCAAAATGAATGACTCACATTATACTCATTCAACATTGATCTTGCCATATCAATTAAGGTTATATTCTTTCTCTCAACTAAGCCATTTGATTGAGGTGTATACTTGGCCGAGAATTGATGCTTGATTCCAAGCTCATCACATAGCTCATCAACTCTTGTGTTTCTAAACTCACTTCCATTGTCACTTCTCACTTTCTTGATTGTGGTCTCAAACTCATTTTGCACTCTCTTGATGAACTTCTTGAATATGTCAAATACATCACTTTTGTCCCCAAGAAAGAATACCCATGTATATCTAGTGAAATCATCCATAATCACAAAGCCATACTTGTTGCCACCAATGCTTGTGTATGTAGTTGGCCCAAATAGATCCATGTGCGACAACTTAAATGTCTTGGAAGTACTCATAATGCTCTTCAATGGATGAGTGTTGCCCACTTGCTTTCCAGCTTGACATGCACTACATAGCTTATCCTTCTCAAATGTGACATCCTTCAAGCCTCTAACTAAATCATGCTTCACTAACTTGTTCAATTGATTCATGCCAATATGACCAAGTCTTCTATGTCATAACCAACCCATACTTGATTTGGTGAGCAAGCATGTTGAAAGTTGAGTGTCACTAGCATTGAAATCAACCAAGTATAGATTCTCATATCTAAAACCTTTGAAGATCAAATTGAAGCCATCGACACTATCTCCACATCATCAACACCAAATATGCACTTGAAACCGAGATCACACAATTGAGCAACCGACAACAAGTTGAAATTGAGCTTTTCAACTAGTAGCACATTGGAGATGATATGATCATTTGAGATTGCAATCCTTCCAAGAGCCTTTACATCACCCTTGCTATTGTCACCAAATGTGATACTATCAATGCCACTATCATTTGATTTGAGAAAGTTGAACATTCTTGAATCACCGGTCATATGTTGATAGCACCCACTATCAAGCACCCAATGCCTTCCTCCGGCCTTGTAATTTACCTACAAAACAATTTAATATCTTTTAGGTACCCATACTTGCTTGGGTCCTTAGAGGTTAGTTACTAAGCTCTTTGGTACCCAAATGGCCTTCTTCTTTGGACCCACAATTGGTGTACCAACAAACCTAGCATGCACACCTTTCTCACCCTTGGTAAGCACATAACAAGAATCAAAAGGAATGTAAGGTACATTAGCATTTTTCTTGTTCTTGTTCATTTTGTTGCAATTAATCTCTAGATGCCCAACTTGCTTGCATCTATTGCAATAACGACCATTGCTCTTCACAAAGCGAGACTTTGGAGTAGCAAAGGTCGCCTTGCCCTTCTTGGGAGTATAGCCCAAACCCTCTTTGTTAAGAGAGAACCTTTGGCTACCCAAGCATTTTAGCAAGCGGGCATCCCCACCATAGGCATTGCCTAATGCGCGGGTGAGATCATCCACCTCTCTCTTGAGAGTCTCATTCTCAACCACAAGTGATGAATCACTAGTAGTAGAGGTAGAGTTGGTTGTGGTGGATGATGATGAGCTACATGAAGCATTAGTAGGACTAACAAATAAAGAATCATCAATAATATCACATGTTAGTCCAATATCACAAGTGACAATCACTTGCTCTTCCTTAGCTTCCTTCATGAGCTTCTCCAACTTGAGGTCCTTTTCCTTGATGAGCTCAAGTAGAGTGGAGTGGACTTCCTTAAGCCTAGTGTGAGCAACTTCAAGGTCCTCGTGGTCTTCCTTTAGACACTCATGAGAGGCCTCTAGCTCATCAAAGGATTTCCTAAGAGCTTTGAGCTCTTGTTCAATTCCTTTGCACTCCTTACTCTTTTTGAGAGCAACAAGCTCCTCCATCAAGGCATCATTTTCATTGCTCTTGGCAATGAGTTCTTGTTCCAAGATTTTGTATTTCTTGGTGGTCCTCTTGTAGCCCTTGCTCATTTGATCTATTATGCCCAATAGATCATCCTTGGAGTAGTCCCCATCCTCCTCATCATCACTCCTATAATCATCACTAGCACAAGAATCATCATCACTATCATTATATTTTACCTTTGTAGGCTTGTCCATAAGGCATGTCGATGTAGTGTCGAAGATGGATGACTTGTTGGATAGGGCGATGCTTGCAATGGCTCACCGAGTGGTCCTCTCATCATCACTAGAGCTTTCATCATCATCACTATCGGAGTTGTCACTATCCCAAGTGACCACATAACCACCACCCTTCTTCTTCTTGTTGATAGTGAAGCTCTTCTTCTCTTTCTTCTCCTTGTCCTTCTTGTTCTTCTTCAACTTCAACTCCCCATCATGATATCTTTTGTCTTCATAGGGGCACTTTGCCACTACATGATCGGGGCTATTGCAATTATAGCAAAACATCTCCTTTGCCTTCATGAAGTCCCTTCTCTTCCTTGCCCCATATCCTTTCTTCTTCATGAACCTCCCCATCTTGTGCACTAGGAGGACCATGGTCTTATCATCGAATGGATCATCATCATCACTCTCCACCTTGCTCTTGCCCTTAGAAGATGAAGCCTTGAATGCAATGGGCTTCTCTTGCTTGACCTTGGTCTCTTTCTTCTCTTCTACCTCATCTTCATCATCATTGTATTGGGCATCGGTCATTATATCTCCAAGTACATCGGTTGGTTTGACCTTGTCCAATCCCTCTCTAAAGATCATTCTTCTCAAGGTGGCAAACTTCTTGGGTAAGCACATCAAGAACTTGTGTGAGAAGTCCTTGTCCTCAACCTTCTCTCCAAGCCCCTTGAGATCATTGACAATGACTTGGAGCCTATAGAACATTTTCGGGATGGATTCATCATCCTTCATCTTGAAAGTGGAGAACTTGTCCTTGAGCATATATAGCTTGGCACTTTTTACCGTTGAAGTGCCTTCATATGTTTCTTCAAGCCTTATCCAAAGCCTTATCCAAAGCTCATTTGCCTTTTCAAGATCTTTGATTTGCTCAAATACTTTATCATCAATGGCACGGTAGATTATGTCAAGTGCCGCCGTGTTGCATTGTTTGTTGATGCGGTCATTTGGAGTGAGATTTTCTTCATCAAGAATGATGTATCCTTCTTTGGTCACATCCCAAACCTTCTCATGTATATTGCCTAGATATTGCTTCATCTTCCTTTTCCAATGATCAAAGGAAGAGACGCCATCAAAGAATGGAGGCTTGCCATTAACATGATTGAATATAACTTGAGCCATCTTGCACCGAGGTTGTTAAGCCTTGCAAACGGTGACCACGGCTGCGATACCACTTCAAAGGTCTTGATGGCTAGAGGGGGGTGAATAGCCTTTTAAAAATTTCTACAAAGACAAGCTAAACAAGTTTATCAATATAACAAATAGCGAGATGCGAGTTTTGCTTAGCCTACGGGGTGTTTGCAAGCCACCTAACCAATTCACAATTCTAGTAATTGCACTCAACCACACAAGACAAACCGAGAAGGTAACTACACCTACAACTAGCAAGCTACACAAAAGAAGCTACTAAAGCAAAGCAAACTAGCTAGCAAAGATAACTAAGAAAGTAATGCAGAGTTGAGTTAGGAGAGTTTCACCGAGGGGCGAAGTATTTAGCCAACTAATATGATCAACAATGAATACCAAGATAACCGAACACCGGGATCAATCAATCACAATATGAAAGTGATGACACGAATATTTATCCTGCGGTTCACGTGCTTGCCGGCACGCTAGTCCCCGTTGTGTCCCTCTTCACCACGTGGTTCGGTGGCTAATCGGTCTCACACCGAGCCTCTCAAAAGGTGCCACAAGAACCTACCAAATGGCAAAAGGTTGTAATGACACGAGCAATCCACTAATGTTGCCTTTGGCGCTTCGCCGAGGTAGGCACAAACCCCTCACAATCACCGGAGGTGGCCAAGAACAATCACCAACTCTTGCCAACGCCTCCAAGCTGCTCCAAGCCGTCTAGGTGGCGGCAACCACCAAGAGAAACAAGAATCCCGCAGCAAATCAACCACCAAGTGCCAACTAGATGCTATCTCACAATGCAAATACACTTGAATCACTCAATCTCACTTCGAATATGCAAAGAAGCAAGGGAGATGAGTGGGAGGGGAGTTGCTTAGCTCAAAGTGCTCACAAGTATGTCAAATGTTCGAGAGAGAGAGAGCCTTGAGCCGGCCAACGAGTATTTATAGACGTACCCCTTCAAATAGAGCCGTTAGAAACTTAAACAGCTGAAATCGTGCTGACCGGACGCGTGGGTCACACTGACCGGACGCGCCGGTCGCGCAACAGCTAACTCGTAAAGTACTGACCGGACGCACTGGTCCAAACGACTGGACGCGCCGGTCGCCCAACGGCTAACTGCGAAGCAATGACCGGACGCGCTCATCGCGCAGACCGGACACGTTGGAAATGACCGGACGCGCTGGTCGCCTGAGCAGCGCTCAACGAAACAGTGACCGGACGCGCTGAAGAAAATGATCAGACTCGATAGTGCCAGCGTCCGGTTAGAGTCTAGTAAGCTCCCTGAACGACCGGACGTGTCCGATCGTCAGTGACCGGACGCGCTTCGCATCCGATTATCAGACTGAAAAACGTGCAAACACTGAACACTGACCGGACGCGTCCGGTCATCCAGAGACCACGTCCGGTTCAGCGTCCGGTCACCTCTGTGACCTCCGTTCGCCTCCGTTTCTTTTCCAGACTTTAGGCGTAGTGGAAAATAGTCGTTTCAACTCCTCGGAAACGCCTGAATCCCGCCTCGCAAGCTCGGCGGGAGGGAGAGAGTGACCCAAACCCTCTCTACTGCTCAAACTCCACCGCCTTCACAAAACGTGCTAACACCACCAAGTGATCTTCATCATGTGTGAGTGTGTTAGCATTTTCACAATCATTTTTCGAGGCGATATTAGTTCTATCCAAATGCATATGATCATGAAATGTACATCTAGAGGCACTTAGGAGTTCAATAGCCGCGTCATTCCCCTCTTTATAGTACGGCTATCTATCCTATAATGTAACCACACCCACTAGGTGTCTTGGTTACTAAAACACAACCCTTAACCATATACCTTTGCCTTGATCACGTAGGGTTGCATCCAAATCCAAGTGTGGCCATCATGATCACCATGTCCATCTTGCCACCAACCTTGGAATGTACTAATCCTCATATGCTACATACAACTTAGGCATAGGATTAGTACTTAGGTATTGTCACTAATTACCAACACCAAACATAGGACTTTCAGTTCTTGCGGCGCTCTTGGAGAGCTTGGGTGTAGATTCCCAATAAGCCGCCGAACCACGTAGTGTTGGTCGACACAACGGGGACTAGCGTGCCGGCAAGCACGTGAACCTCGAGAGAAAATCTTGGTGTCTCTCTTGATATTGTGATTGATTGTCTCCCGGTGATTGGCTTCACATTGGTATTCTTTATTGGTTCACTTGTCTCTACACGTCAATATAAAATCACATTCTCATCGTTTACTTACCGCAACTTTACCTTGTGTTTTAGCTTGTTTAGTTGTGTTTGTTCTTGTTGCTAACTCTCTAGGTAGTAGTAGTTGTAGCAACCTAGCTTGTGTGTGCCATAGAGACATTAGATAACTAGAATTGCAACTAGGTGGCTTGCTTAACACTCAGAGCTAGAGCAAACTGCATTTATCGCCTTTTGTGTTACTAATCTTTGCTCTAGTGATTTGTAGAGTTTTAATTTAGGCTATTCACCCCCCTCTAGCCAATTTGGACCTTTCACGGTGGCGGAGACGACGCGCGACGAAAGGGCGTGGTCGCCACGGTGCAGCGTGATACCGTGGATGGCGCAGCGGCGGCAGCGTGGCGGGGTCGCGTTGTGGGACAACAGCATGGGCTGCGCGGCGACAACACGGAGGCCATGAGTGTGTTGCTCAGTGACGCGACATGGAGACCTCGCGGGGGCTACGCGGCAGTGACGGCAGACCCCAGATCCGCTCGTAGCCCGTTGGTGGTGGTGGTGCAGTGCTGCGACAGCTTTCTCCCGGTGCCGGTGAAGTCCAGCGGTGGCTGGGTGAGGCTATGTGGAGCTGTTCGGGAGGCCCCTTTCCATCGTGGAGCATTTCGCGGTGGCTGGTATTGGCCATGCTGTCAGCGGTCCTCGGCGACCCGACGCTGCAGTGGATAGTGCTGCCTCCACAATGCTGTTTTGGTGTGGCAACGACAGCGGGTCTGCGGCGGCTCCTCGGAGTCATGTCCATGGCGACTGGTCCTGCTTAGCGGTGGTCAGTTTGATGTGGCCATGGTGGCTCCTTCTGTCGATGAGGCTAAGCGGTTACGTCAGTGGCGATAGGATGACTACGACCTTTCTTGGAGATTGGCAGGTGGTGATCTATGGCGTTGTCTATTGCAAGTTGATAGTGATTGTGGCGGGTCTCTCTCCTAGACGATTTCTTTGAGCCAGTGATGGTGGGTTGGCTGCGGTCTGTGTCGACCGGTGCGGCTGTGATGTGCTACGCATGTCTGTGGCTGGCTTACATCTGTTGTGATAACCAATTGAAGGTGGTTCATTGTGGATGGCGGTCTGGGCGGGAGCACCCGTTGCTTTCCCTTGAAGCTTCGTGGACAGCGATGTGCAGCAGCTCTAGCGGCTCCCTTGGCTCGTTGCAAGAGCAAGTGGTGACTTCGTGTGGTAGCTAGTGTCATGTAGGATGGAGGGTGGTGGTTTACTATGGTTCGGCGCAGCTGCGAGGTTCATCATCGTGGTAGGATTTGGGTCTTGGGTGTTTGGGGCTTTCAGGCGAAAGCCCTGCCTAGGCTTTTGCTGTGGCCGGCAATGGTGATGTCTTTGGCGTCATTCCCCTCATTGGAGGCATTGCAGTGAGGCCTCTACCCTTGAGGAGTTTGGGTTGAAAAACCTTGGTTTCCGTATGGCGTTTGCGGCACCTGGTGTCGTTCCCCTCGTTGGAGGACTCGCCGAGGAAACCCCCTCCCTCCTTTCCCTGTTACAAAGCTTGTTTCTGGTGGCGTTTCAGGGTGGTTGTTGCTTTTATTTTGGTGGTGATCTTGTTGTCACCTTCGTGAGTGTAGAGTTTTTTTTCCTTTCTTTTGATTGTACTTGGCTCATTCTCTATTAATACATGTCCGGCATGCTCTTGTTAATGGCTTTTCGAAAAAATTATATCTCTGGTTGAATACATTGTACCATTTTTCCAACAATAAAGAAAGAAAAAATATATAGGTTATTGAGGGTAAGTGGATGCAGAACTATTGGGAGGCCCGAATACATTTTTCTTTTTTAATTTCTAAGAAAAAATAAAGGTCGTTGAGGTATGGGATATGCCCATATATTGGAGTTTGCTAGTAGATATAACGACATCTAGATTAATTTTACCGTCGACGAGGGTAAAGTGGGCATGTGACCGTGTGGGATCGATCAGATCCCATGCTCGGGAATAAATGTGCGGTGTGGGGAACGGAAATATGCTCCTTGGTTTAGGTCGTTATATAGCAACCGCCCTATGTAGAAAAATAGCTTTAAAAAGGTGGTCACAAAAGATCTGGTTGTGCATACACTTCCTTTGGTCAGCTAGCATGCTTAAAATGGTCGGATATGTGGAGGGAAGCCACAATTGCTACTCTTTGCGACCGATGCCCGAAGCTACCAAATGATAATATGAACGGTGTGTATCAAGTTATCCACTCCTAAGAACAACTGCTACTGAACCCATCTACTTGTATATACGAAGCATTCTCTGTCGTGCAGTTGTGCTTGATCCACGTCGTTTGATCATCTCGGCGAGCTGCACAAACGTCACATGGGCCGTGTTTAGTTCCCCAAATCGGGGGCCCGATTCGGGCACTACAGCTACAGTGCCCGTGTCGGAACACTGTAGCAACTTTTATTTTTTTAGTGCAAAAAATTGTCAAAAAATTGATTAATTAGACTCAAAATGTTCGTCTCGTAAAGTACAACAAAACTGTACAATTAGTTTTTGATTTCATCTACATTTAGTACTCCATGCATTTGCCGGCATTTTGATGTGATGGGGAATCTTCTTTTTGCATAGTAAAATTTGGGGGAAAATTTGAGAACTAAACAAGCCCATGGCTCTTCTTGCTACCAGTGCAACAAGGCGGAGCGATGCACACAATAATGTGGGTACGGTAGAAAAAATACCTGTATATGCAACGATGTAAATGCACCTGCTCCACCAAGGGCCCGCCCTAGTAGAGTAGCTATTCACGGCTCTATCCATTCGATGCCGTGCGTCAACAGGTTCGGACTGGCCCGTGCTGGACCAGTGTGAGCGGTGAACCCAAGTGACCAACGGGGAAGCCTCCGTCCCGCCCCCACATGCATGCCTGAATCCCTCTCGCCGCAGTGCCCAGCCCCTGCCCCTGCCCCTGCCCCTGGCCTCACTCCATCGGAGGGCGTCACGAGAGGGCATCCGAGGCCCCCACCCCCAGCCCCTCCTCCGTGGCTCCGTGTATATAAGCAGTGGCAGGCTGAGCGTCTCTCCTCACTAGGGATGAAAACGGAACAGAAATATTCCGAATTGACCGTTTTCGTTTTCTATATTATGAACCGTTTTTTAACATAAAAAATTGTCAGTTTCAATCGGTTTCACAACCATTTTCAACCATTTTTTGTACTCTTTAATTGCTAAATGTAGAAATATCCCGAACCGACCGTTTTCGTTTTTCTATATCGTAAGTCCGTTTTCGACCGTTTCCGACCGTTTTCATCCTTACTCCTCACACTGCACCACAGTGGCTAGCTAGAGCCAAGCAGAAGAAGAGCTGGGAGTGAGGATGGGTGGCAAGGCCGCTCTGCTGCTGGCCCTGGTGGCCGTGAGCCTGGCCATGGAGATCCAGGCCGACGCCGGCTACGGCTACGGTGGCGGCTACCCGACGCCGACGCCGCCGGCCACCCCCACCCCGAAGCCGCAGAAGCCCCCCACCAAGGGGCCCAAGCCGGAGAAGCCGCCCAAGGGGCACGGCCACAAGGAGCACAAGCCGCCCAAGGAGCACAAGCCGACTCCTCCCACCTACACCCCGAGCCCCAAGCCCACGCCGCCGGCTACTCCCAAGCCCACGCCGCCGACGTACACTCCCACTCCGACGCCCCCCAAGCCGTCTCCGCCCAAGCCCACGCCGCCGACGTACACTCCCACTCCGACGCCCCCCAAGCCGTCTCCGCCCAAGCCCACGCCGCCGACCTACACCCCGACCCCGACGAAGCCCACACCAAAGCCCACTCCTCCGACGTACACCCCTAGCCCCAAGCCACCGGCTACCAAGCCGCCAACCTACCCGACACCCAAGCCGACCCCACCGGCATACACCCCTACCCCCAAGCCACCAGCTACCAAGCCTCCGACACCCAAGCCGACCCCGCCGACGTACACCCCTACCCCCAAGCCACCGGCGACCAAGCCTCCGACTCCCAAGCCGACCCCGCCGACGTACACACCTACTCCCAAGCCACCGGCGACCAAGCCTCCGACTCCGAGCCCCAAGCCACCGGTCACCAAGCCCCCAACGTACCCGACACCCAAGCCGACCCCGCCGACGTACACTCCCACACCAAAGCCACCGACTACCAAGCCGCCCACCTACGCTCCCACGCCGCCGGCGTACAAGCCCCCGACCACCACTCCGCCGGCTACCAAGCCGCCGGCCTACACGCCGAAGCCCAAGCCCACGCCGCCAACCTACAAGCCGGCGCCCAAGCCGACGCCGCCAGCGTACAAGCCCCCGACCCCAACTCCACCGGCGTACAAGCCGCCGACCCCCACCCCGCCGGCGTACAAGGCGCCGCCGGTGTCTCACACCCCCAGCCCGCCGCCGCCTTACTACTAGAAGTGAGGTCTACCACTCTGCTGTCAATCTCTCGGAGCATTAGGTACGTACAAGAATGGAGTAAGGAGCATGCATATGCTTCCACACATATACATTTTCTATTGTCTGCTTGTGTCAAGAAATGTGTCGTAGTTTCCTCTCAATATTCCAAGTTTGTCTAATGTGTATGTACTCTCCTACTAACAAATACTGTGTTGCAGAAGGTGATTGATCGAAGAGTCCTAGCCAGCCGGCCAAGATGAGCTGATGATGATGAGAGGCGAGTCGCCGAGTCCTACCTCCTCTGCGTGTGCTGCCATCCATCCCAGCTAGAGGAGAATAATGCAGAGCTCTGCTCCCTCTGTTTCCTGTGTCCTCCCGTTTAGTTTTGTGTTCGTCAATGTGTTAGCAGGTGTATTTGTGTGGGTAATGGTATTGCAACTATTGGTGTAGTAAAACCATAATAAATGTGGAAATGCAAGGAAAAGGTACTATAGTGTTTCTGGTATCTTCTGCAGTCTGCACTGCACCGTATCGCCTTCTCCCTCGCTCTTTTTCATCGGTGACGTGACGAGATGTGTGATGTTTCAGTAGAGCTCAGATACTCCTGCACGGGCACACCGCACACGGCAGTACTACGCTACTATACTGGACACGCCTCCACAGTAAAAAAGACTGGGCCAACAGGCCAAGGTCGCGGTGGTGCAGCAAGCATGGCTGCATGCATGCGAGCAAGTCTGCGGCGACGTGAGCTGTCACGCACTGCTACAGTCTCGCTAGACGCGACGACGACGCCTACCCATGACCCATCCCCCTGCTCTGCAGAGCACTCATGCGTGGGTGACACCACCGATTGCCCAACCCAAAGATCCTCGAGTGTACGATGCGTCTAGGGGGCTGTTGGCAAATTTTTTTTGGCGAAACGACGGTGTAATTAGTTTTATTTTTTATCTATATTTAATGCTTCATGCATGTGTTTAAAGATTCGTAACGAGGAATCTGAAAATTTTGACAAAATTTTTTGGCATCTAAACGGTGCCTAGGTGCATTCCAGCTACGGACGGAAACACAGCTATGGGAGCAGAAGTGCGTGCGATGGACAGAAAGATGCATCCACCGTGTGGAGCAGGACAAATCGAGATGCTTCCGTGTCTTCTAGGGTCAAATGCGGTTCGTTGCTGTTGTTGTTATTATTAATCTGTTTCATTCACAGACGATGTGGTTAGTAGATCAAAGGGTTAATGACGCAGGTCTCGGTGCAAATTGCAACCAGAGTGAGATCCATGCTCCCACATTTCCTACTACTCCTAAGCTACTAGTACTAGTAGCAATGAAAGGCAGCATGGTGCCAAGAGAAAAAAAACTAGTGGAACGCTATAAAAAAGTTGCTACACTGACGCTGGTGTACGGCATGATTACTTTACCCGTTGCTGTAAACCTGTAACCATTTTTTTCTATCCGTGTTAAAAAGATTACCAGTACTCCGTACGTATTACACTGCGCATGAGAATTGAGATATACGAAGGACATACTGTATACAATTTTAGGCTATGTTTGGTTCACGAAGGTTAAAGTTTAACTCTCGTTATATTAATGTTGCGGCAAATGCATGAAGTACTAAATGTAGACTAATTGCATGTATATCGGCACAGATTAGAAGTAATTTACGAGACGAATCTATTAAACCTAATTAGTCCAAAATTAAAAACTTTTTATCAAATAAGACGAAAGTGCTACAGTATTTGTTAAACTTTAACACCTCTAACCAAACAACCCCTAGTTCAAAACATCCAAGAGACCTGCGGACTGGCCCACGTGTCACGGCTCGGAAACTAAGGGCCTGTTTGGTCAGAGGTGTTAAAGTTTAACCAATACTGTAACACTTTCGTCTTATTTGACAAAAAGTTTTTAATTTTAGACTAATTAGGCTTAATAGATTCGTCTCGTAAATTACTTTTAATTTGTGCCGACATGCATGCAATTAGTTTACCTTTAGTACTCCATGTATTTGCCGCAACATTGATGTGATGAGAGTTAAACTTTAACACCTGGAAACCAAAGGCCTAATAATATTTTCGCACAGTACACCACATTTATGTAAATTTATTTATGCCGCTCAGGTCGACTTGAGGGTTCACACGGATGAGATATTATCGTTTTCGGTGTGGCGGTGTGGCCACATGCTCACATCACATGTGCATGTCGATGGATGTCAGAGATTTGCCTTACACCTCTCACTGAAAAAGAAAAAAAAAAGGGGGCAAATGGCCGGAACATGCAAAAGAGGAAGAAAACAATGTGCTCACGCTAATGAATGATTTGTTGAGTACAGTAAGAATTTGGGTTTTTGCCGGGGCACGTGGCAGTTCGATATATCACAAGGTTTGAAAATCGAGTTAATTCACAGATCGCGCACATATATACTGCACGCACCGTAGCCTCGTTGGTTTGCTACTCTGATTTCTTTTCATTTTTTTAATTTCCATTTGCTCAGGAGCCCCAGCCACACGAAGCGGCCAAAATGTCTTTGCCTTGTCGATCAAAATGAGTAGGCGAGTCTTGGGCCAGTCTCAATAGAATTTCATCAGAATTTATAGGTATTAAATATACTGATGTGACACCGTATTTATGGGGATAAAACTCTTCTGCACTGTTTCTAAAATATGATGTATTGAAACTGGGACATGAAACCCCCCATTAAGACTGGTCTTAGCGGCAATTTCACGTGAGTTTCATTTGTATTAAATAGGTTGCTATATAGGTATTTTAGATGACATGTCAGTGTATTAAAAAATAGAGAGAGAAAATAGGTTTATCTTGACACGATTATTAACTCTCTATAAGTCTTGAAATTAAATACCTATACAACTATAAAATGAAACTCTCTCTTAAGAATAGGTATTTCATTTTAGTTTTATTTTATTTCACGTG
This sequence comes from Saccharum hybrid cultivar R570, assembly GCA_038087645.1. Taxonomy (NCBI): domain Eukaryota; kingdom Viridiplantae; phylum Streptophyta; class Magnoliopsida; order Poales; family Poaceae; genus Saccharum; species Saccharum hybrid cultivar. Next base: position 2,511,328 of record JAQSUU010000542.1, read on the forward strand.
ACACGAAAGTCTTGAAAACGATGTAATGCAACTCGTACGGTGACCGCAGCGAGAAAACTTAAAAGGAACAGCTCCGACTGTGGAGTGTGTAATAATGACTGGCGCGTGAATGCGGTGAGCAAGCAGTACATCGTGCATGAGAAAGGAAAGCATGCTTTCATTAGTGGTAACGTGGCTCGTGTCCTCCCCGTGCCGAACATTTTCGCAGCCGATGAGAAAAGCCCAAAAGGAGCCGTGTACGTGCAGACAGGGTAAAAAACGTATACTGATGGTGCGCCTGTCCTGCTCCAGCCCGGAAGCTCACGCCGTACAAGGTAGAACAGGACACTTGAATTGATCAATTAAGGGCCGGTTGAGTTCCAAAAATTTTGGCAAAATGACACTGTAGTGATTTTTGTTGTTATTTGGCAATTAGTGTCCAATCAGGATCTAATTAGGCTTAAAAGATTCGTATCGTCCATTTCGTCTAAACTGTATAATTAGTTTTATTTTTTATCTATATTTAATGCTTCATGCATGTGTCAAAGATTCGATGTGATGAAAAATCTTAAAAAATTCTACAAAAATTTTTGGAACTGAACAGCGCCTAAGGTGAAGATGATCCGTCAAAAGGTAAACCAAACCCTACAACGTGCTTTTTACTGACTTTTGTTGTGCCCTAGCCTAGAGGGAGTCAATAGTCAACTTGCTAGCTACGTGCGGCAATTATAGCAACAAAAACACTTGTCGTCTTATCGAATTGAAACGCTATCCGATAAGAATTTGGTTTTGCTAATGCAGTTCGCTAACTAAAAAAAGAAATCAAAACCGAGTTACTTCTGAGATATAATAAGTGCATTTTAAATCAAGACCGAATTATTACGGAAGTACTCTACACTGTCCATATAACGTCAGATTTGTGGGATACTTCCTCGTACTAAAATAAGTGCACACTTCGTATTTCAAGAAGCCAATCAATCGTAAGTTTCGTTAATTTTTTTAAAAAAATATTAACAACTGTATCTCTAAATAGATTGAATATAAAAAATATATGATGTAATAATCTAATAATATTTGTTTTGTATCATACACAATAGTATTTTTTAATATATTTGGTCAAATTTAAAGGTTGGGTCTGTCTACTTGTCACTCGGGTGATTTTCACCCTCGTCACTTGGGTGACAGAGGACCTAAAATCACTCGATTTTAGCAGACAACACAAATCGAGTGATTCTAGTAGTTATGTCACTCGATTCCCATATCCACATGATCAAAATCCAACGAACCAAAATAAAAGATGTCAAAACCATAGCAAAAAAAACATAAAAAATACATATTTAATCAGATCTATTCTATGGAAATTAGAAGAAGATTAAATAAAAAAACAGAGAAAAATACAGATTTAATCAGATATTTTCTATGAAAGGCAAATTAGAAGATGAACAGATCAAACAAATAGAGAAAAAAACAAGAGAAATCAAAGCAAAAAAAACATAGAAGTGTTCAAGTAATCAAATGACCATTCTCATTTACAAATGACCAATTTACACCAATTGAACACACAACTTACACCCAAATTGAAAGAGTAAAATATGCTACAGTAACATATAGTCTACAACTAGGAGCACGAGGAAGTGGTTGTAGTCGACAAGGACCGGGCCGCAGGCATCGTACTCCCTGCCGCGATCACCGCCGACGATGCGAAGGAGAGGGAAGGACGAGGAGAGGGGTTGTGGTTACTTGCCCCTGTCGGGCCTCTTCACGCCTGCGTTGCTCCGGCCATGCGGGACGGCGCTGGTCCTCCACCAGCCTACCTCGGCGGATCCGCCATGGCCGGTGACCTCGCACGCGGGTGGGGGCGCAGGCGCGGATGGGGCTCACCTAGGGGAGGTCGTCGGGGGCTCGCCGGTGCCAGGGAGAGAGGGAGCAGTGTCGGGAAGAGAGAGCGAGGAGCGTCAGGGAGAGAAAGGAGCGTCCGCTCGCAGACCTGGAAGCCGGGAGGGGAAGAGTTGGAGTCGTGTGTGGTGTGTGGGCCTACACGTCATAGGTACAGGAAAAATCGGGTGACACTGGCTCTAAAAACACTCGGGTGATGGTTAGCTTTACTGAATTTAAAAATAATTGACATATCAAAATATAAGATGTGTATTTATGTTAGGACGTATAGCATGGGTAGAATCCATATAAGTCCATATATTTCTTTTAATAATTCCGATTTCAAAAAAGAATTAATAGTTTCTACCTCTACCCTATCTATTATCATTTCAACGATCAACTTCCATAATGATATCTATACTACCTAATATTGTTATGATATCAGCCAATTTCAATTTCATGCTAATCTGATTTCGTGGTCTAGTACCCGTCTTTGACCGTGACCTCCCATGCATGGCCTAATAAACGTACAGCTGTCCTTAATTTCACTTCACATCACGTTGAATCGTATTAGGTCAAAATAATTGAGAACTTTTTGTCATGTGTTAGTGATATCTGCAGTGCTTGCATGCCTTCCCTAAGATACCAGAACAATCTTCTTTTCCGGTGTCATCTGTCTGGAAAACTTTTCCTGAGAAAGTAAAAAATGCCCTTCGGTTCAACGGCTTGTTGTTCACGGTGAAATAAAATGGCTGGCGAATTGAAGTTTGTAAAAAAATCAGCGATCCTACGTCCACGTGGTCTGTGGAGTATTTAGGAAAGGCAAGACACGCACTGATTGACTGATTCGTGGTAAGTTGGTATTCCCTCCGTCCACGTAATAATACAATTCTTGTTTCTCGAGAAGTTAATCGGTCTGAACTTTGACCAAAATTATATAAAAAAATACGAACATTTATAATGCAAAATTAATATCATTAGATTAGTCACAGAATATATTTTCATAATAAATTTATTTGAAGATATAAATATTAATACTATTTACTATAAACTTGGTCAAACTTGAGCTAATTTAATAGGTATGGATCTCATAATTGCATTTTTTTCTGGACGGAGAGAGCAACACAGTAAGTAAGTAGCTCCTGGACTCCTGGTAGCAGTATCAGTGGAGAAAGAAGATAGCAGTAATAATTAATGTCAATTCAAACGTTAAGTTTTTTTTTTCCTTAAAAATGGTGTGCTTTATTATATATACACTCATCAGATAGGCCTAACTTGGATTGACGACCAGCTAACATTAGACTAGAGAGTCTAGCTAGATCGACGAACAAAATTAAAGACGTTGCGTCGAAACAGCAGATGAAAGAGTGCGCTAGCTCGGTAACGAACTAATGACCGGTTTAGTTGGCATTGGCCAAGGACGGAGAGCAGCCGAGAGCTCCATCGGGTTCACTGACGATTTTTTAAGCGACAGTAACAATCAAGTCTTGTTACTGTCTGATTGTGCAGTCCGATCACAATCAGATAGTAACAGTATGTGGGCACGTGGTACGGTGGTACTGTACGCTTGTAGCTAGCCTGTGGGTTGTGGAGGAGGAGCAAAAAAAACCCGGCGGGTCCAGTCGTCGGAGCCCCACCACGGTGTCCTCGGAGACGATACAGTGCAGCAGGTGTGCTACAGACCTACAGTACATTCATGAGAGCCGCAGCCGCTGGATGGATCTGCGGATGGCCACGGGGAGCACGGGTGAGAAGGATCGAGAAAAAGGCCAGGACGGGCGGGCGCATGCAGACGCCGCCGGACCGGCAGGGCAGGAAACCCGCCGCAAGCCCCACCGCCACACAAGAAGCGACAAACAAGCGGGCGATCCTCCTCGAGACCGCGAGGCGGGTCCCTCCCACCATTGACTCCCGCTGCAGATCGAGCGGTGGATCGGGGCGTTGGAGCGGAACGGCGCTGAGATGATGATGAGTCTTGTCTCTTGTGATGGGAGCGGCGGGGCCGGGGCTTTGACCCCCGCAGGCAGCCGAAGCCGCCCGCGGGGACGGCGCATCGCATTTCCGCCGACACCACCGGGGAACACGGCTCCTCGCCTCCTCCATCGGACCGTCTCGTCGGGGGCGGGGGCGGGGGCGGGGGCGGATGCGCTGGTCAGGACACGAGGACGCGACCAGGAAGCCGGCCGCAATTATTTTATGCGCGTGCGATGCGGAGAATGAAACGAGCGCGCCCGGCGCGTTGATTGGGGTTTCAGATTTGGGATGGCACTCAGCTCTCAAACGTGGAGTGATTGAGCCGCGGGGGTAGGCCAGCGAAAGCGAACCGTGGATGGCGGAGAAGACGACAACTCGGCGACGGGGATGGGCTCCGCCTCCATCACTCAGTTTCTTTTCCGTTCTGCATCCATCCGCGGCGCCTAGCTAGGGATGGCGAAGCTGCTAGAGGAGCTTCCTCCTAGCCTAGCCACTGGACACACCAGCTGCGTGAGTTGTCCACGCAACAGTGTTTCAGCTTTGTAGCCACGACGACCTTCCCCATTATACGCCACCCCCTATACTACTTAACTTTTTCTTATTATAAAGTCTTTGCCGGGTCCTCAAACTCAACTTTTTAGTCGGCGAGAAAACTGAAAAGGAACAGGGCCGACTGTGGAGTGTGTAATAATGACTGGCGCGTGAATGCGGTGAGCAAGCAGTACAACTAGCAGCATGCTTTCATTAGTGGTAACGTGGCTCGTGTCCTCCCCGTGCCGAACATTTTCGCAGCCGATGAGAAAATCCCAAAAGGAGCCGTGTACGTGCAGACAGGGTAAAAAACGTATACTCATGGTGCGCCTGTCCTGCTCCTGCCCGGAAGCTCACGCCGTACAAGGTAGAACAGGACACTTGAATTGATCAATTAAGGGCCGGTTCAGTTAAAAATTTTTTTGGCAAAATGACAGGCGATTTTCGTTGTTATTTAGCAATTAGTGTCCAATCAGGGTCTAATTAGGCTTAAAAGATTCGTCTCGTCCATTTCGTCTAAACTATGTAATTAGTTTTATCTTTTATCTATATTTAATGCTTCATGCATGTGTCCAAAGATTCAATGTGACGAGAAATCTTAAAAAAATTCTACAAAAATTTTTAGAACTGAACAGGGCCTAAAGTGAAGATGATCCGTCAAAAGGTAAACCAAACCCTAGTGTTCAGTCCAATCACAGCCAGATACTAGGGCCTGGTTTACATTGTAAGTTTTTAAAATTTTACTTTCGTTTGTATTTGACAATTAGTGTTCAATTATGAATTAATTAGGTTTAAAAGATTCGTCTCGTAAATTACAGATAAACTGTGTAATTAGATATTTCTTTTACCTACAATTTGTGCTCTATGCACGCGTCTAAAGATTTGATGTGATAAAAAGAAAGTGTAAAATTTTAGAATTTGGAAGGAAGCTAAATAAGGCCTAGCGTAGGGTACCTGGTACGGTAGTACTGTACACGCTCTAGTCGTCGGAGCGAAAAATCCGGCGGTTCAGTCGTCGGAGCCCCACCCCCCACCACGGTGTCCTTCGAGACGATACAGTGCAGCAGGTATGGTACAGTACAGACATGATAGACGCAGCCGCTGGATCGATCTGCGGACGGCCGGGGAGCACGCATGAGAGCAAGGTTAATAAGAACGCCGGCAGCTGGCTGTTAGCGGGCTGCATATCAATGCCACGTCACTTAAAGTCTTTATCGAGAAAGACTTGGGGGCATGTTTGGTTTGGAGCCACGCCACGCCACGTTTAAGCTGTGGCTGCCACACCAACTTTGGCTTTTGTTTGGTTCTCGTCTAAGGCCTTGTTTAGATGCATCTAAAAGTTAGAATTTTTTCACTCTCTCTCCATCACATCAATTTTTAGCCGCGTGTATGGAGTATTAAATGTAGGTAAAAAAATAATTAATTACACAGTTTAGTTGGAAATCACGAGATGAATCTTTTGAGCCTAGTTGGTCTACGATTGGACAATATTTACCAAATAAGACAAAAATGATACTATTCATCGTGAAAAAATTTACAAACTAAACATGGCCTAAGTTTGGGCCGCCAGAGTCTTATCTCCTTGTCGTTTTCTCCATGCTGCTTGTCTTGTAGTGTGTGGAGTGTGTGACGAGTGTGGCGGAGAATCTGGACGCCACCAGATTGTGGCAGCGCCATACTGCGCCACACTGCGGCGTGGCGGACGTTGGCTCCAAACCAAACATCCCCTTTATACTACAAAGGCGGCAGAGTTGGCTGTAGAGAAGATTGGGATATTTAATATTTGGATGTGCACACCACCTCCTATGATCTTCTGTATGTTAAATCTCTATGACCCTCTGCGCGATAGAGGAAGGACGGGAAACGCAAGCGGACAGGCTCGCACGGGATCTGGACTTCTGGAGGGAGGAGAAACACCCGCAAAACACCGGTTCATTAAACTAGTGTCGGCGGTAACCGGACCTTTTTTCCTCGTATGGTGTGTCTCAGCCCGGCGGTAGCTGGGCAGCCCGCTTCCTTCTCTTTCCTCCTTTCTCTCTCCTCCAACTCAGATTTTTATGACGTAGACACCCTTGCAACCTGCCTAGTTAGCCTTATTATACTTGCTCTGAGAAGGATTGGGAAAAATGGCCAGGACGGGTGCAAACGCCGATAGACCTGACCGGGTAGGAAACCCGCAAGCCGAAACAACCAACAAGCAGACGATCCTCCTCGACACTGCGAGCGCGGGGCCCTCCCATCATTGACTCCCGCTGCAGATCTAGCGGACAAGGGGGTTACTAGAGGTTGGAGCGGAACGTCGCTGAGCCCTTGTTTGTCCTCTAAAATGTAAAAAGTGCAAAGATTTTCTATCACATCACAGTCACATCAAATCTTTGAACATATATGGAGTATTAAATGTAGGTAAAAAAACTAATTACACAGTTTATTTGTACTTTGCGAGACGAATCTTTTGAGCCTAATTAGTCAATGTTTGGACAATAATTAACCAATACAAACAAAATGCTACCATATTTCTGTCACCTCTCAACTTTAGAATTAAACAAGGCCTGAGGTGACGAGTCTTGTGATGGCAGTGGGGCCTGGGAGCTTTGACTCGCAGGCAGCCGAAGCAGCCCGGGAGGGAGCGCATCGCATTTAGGCTAGGTTTTACCTATCTCCCAGTTTACAAGACGTGAAACACAACATGAAACGGATCTTTTTCTCGATGCATAGTTTCATCAGCACAGTTTCAAAAGGGTTATTTTAGCCTTTTGAGGGTTTCACTGGTGTCTCTCTCACGCCTACCATCCCCTCGAAGCCTTCATCCTCTCCCGCCTCCGTCGCCAGGAACTCCGCCCATGAACCCCATGATCGGCGCAGAGGAACCCCATGGCCATCGGGAGTGGACGTGACCACAGCTCCGCCTAGCCCGTTGCCCTCGCTGCCTTCCCCTCCCGCACCGAGATCTTCCCCGTACCCTTCCTTGTCGCGCCCTTGTCGCCCGCGCCCAGCGGAGGGAGCCCGCCTTCACCTCCCGCACCGCCATCCCTCCCGCCAGTGGTGGTCTCGTCCACGTCCGCGCTGGATGGAAGGAAGTTGCGCACGGGATAAAACGAACTAAAGGTTTTCATTGCGGGTTTCATCCGATTTCCAACGTTTGGAAACCAACGCTCAATCGTTTCGTCCCCCACGAAATGTTTTTCTTCTCTCTCCTTCTCGATACATGCAAAAGCTCTATTTCTGCTGATGTGGTACTCTATTTAATGTACATGAAATTCCTGTAAAATCTGCGTTGAGACTTGCCTTAGAGTATGTCGACACCACCGGGGAACACGGCTGCTCCATCGTACCGTCATCGGGGGCGGGGGCGGACACGCGGGTCACGTCAGGACACGAGGACGCGGCCAGGAAGCCGACCGCAATTATTTTTATGCGAGTGCGATGCGGCGAATGAAACGAGTGTGCCCGGCGCGTTGATTGGGATTTTAGATTTGGGATGGCACTCAGCTCAAACGTGGAGTGAGTGGAGTGGGAGAGGCCAGCGGAAGGAAGCCCTGGATGGCGGAGAAGACAACAACTCGGCGACGGGGAATCGGGGATGGCTCCACCTCTGTTTCCATGACTCCAGCCATGATCCATCCGCGGTGCCTAGGGATGGCGAAGCTGCTAGGGGAGCTTCCTACTCCTATGCTAGGGGAGCTTCCTACTCTAGTCCTAGGGACACACCAGCTGCGTGAGTTGTCCACACAACAGTGTTTCAACTTGTAATAGCCACGACGAGCTGCCTCGTTAGACTATCCGCACTTATGAACCTCTATATTCATCCTCTAAAAGAAATATTTCATCTTAATCACCATAAAATGTACAGTTTTCCTGCATCCATCCATCCTTTATCTACTGTGGAACCCACTTGTCACTTTATCTAAATATATCCATGTGACATCTTGTTTTGAAGTATTTATTGAAACGAATTTAATAGTGCAATCAAAATTTAATTTTATTTTTTAGTTTAGGAGTTATAACATTTTTTCATAGTTAAAAACGTGGGGCCTGCCCAAGATTCCCTCCCGCCCACTCTCTCGCTCGTTCGTGATTCATCGCGCGTGCTGGGGCCGCCCGCGGCTGATACCAGATGTCCGCTGTTGCGCTACAAATAGCGTATGCGAGCACACAGGAGCATTTGCAGTACACCGTTACAGCTGTTTCAGCCGGTACATCGTCCTGCAGGAGCCGTTTACGGTAGCCGGTGCGAGTAGTCTTATACACCCCCTGTAGGGATGGCAAAGCTGCTAGGGAGCTTCCTACTCCTAGGGACACGACAGCTGCGTGAGTTGTCCACACAACAGTGTTTTAACTTTGTAATAGCCACGACAAGCTGCCTCATTATACACCCCCTGTACCTGTACTATTCAACTTTTTTTATTCTAGAAGTGATCGTTTTAGGCCTCAGTTGCGTAAAGTTTTAGGTATCATACGAGGTGTTTCGATACTAATAAAAAATAAATTATATAATCCGTCAGTAAACCGCGAGACGAATTTATTAAGCACAATTAATTTGTCATTAGCACATGTTTACTGTAGCACTTTATTGTCAAATCATGGACTAATTAGGTTTAAAAGATTCGGTCACCCCAAAACTTTACACTCTATCACATCGGATGTTTGGACACATGCATGAAGCATTAAATGTAGACTAAAAAAATAACTAATTGCACAGATTGTATGTATTTTATGAGACAAATCTTTTAAGCCTAATTAGTCCGTGATTAGACAATGTCTTGCTACAGTAAATATATGCTAATGACGAATTAATTAGTCTTAATAAATTCGTCTCACACTTTATAGACGAATTTTATAATTAATTTTTTATTAGTATTTGAATATTCCTCTAATATTTAATGAAATATTCGATGTGACACTCAAAACTTTACGCTCGCACTAAACGAGGCCGAACGTATACTACTTGTTCCGTCCAGTGCGAGCATGCAATCATTGGCCCGCGCAGGGATATGATCGGTGTGCAATGGACGGGCGACACCGGAACCGGAACAGTCCTGGTCGAGTGCCCGGCGCCGCGTGCAGCTGTATACCATCAGGGCGTGCCGAGATGCAGAATCATGCCGCGGTTTCGGATCCATAAATTGCCCAGATTTCGTGACGAAATCACTAGTGATGTTCTAATCCGTACTCTGTGGTAGCAACCGAATGACACGATTCACAATACTTGTTATTAGCTGGTTTTTTATTTCTGCGCACATGCATGCATGGTCCAGTAACGGGACACCGTTTCTCTTTCTGTAGCTACGACGACACAACAGTACCATGCACCGTGCACTAACACGCCAAGTTTCGGAATCGTCGATATTCTAGCAGCTGCTAGTAGGACATGGCCGGACACCTCCACCACATGCAAAAGCGTTACGGGAAGACACAGAAGGCGTTCCAGATCTATGCAACTGCGCATCGAGTCGTGATCGGATCCACCTAGAGCCCTACGTACCCCGTACACGCCGGCTGACCCAGCCACTGCCAGCAGACAGTGCCGTCCATGCCGGAACTGACTCGTGTCTAGATTCGCCTAACATTCACTAGCCATCTCATGCTGCTCACATGGCTCCAAACCAAACTATAGCTGCCCTTTAGGCACGAGCGAGATGCATGGAACAATCAGAAGAAAATCACCGCGCGCGGTGGTGTTGGGCTTGGGCAGATCTCAAAAGTCCAAAATCCAAACTATAGGCATGTTTGGAAGAGCTTTAATATAAAAAAAAATCTAAAGCACCAGCTCTAGATAGATCCACCATAGAGCTTGGCTCCCACACGTCTGTTTGGAAGAGCTCCAGCTTTGACATGAACTTACATGTAATCTTCAAAAATATCCAAGCATCAAAATAAAAAAGGTTCATCTTCCTCTGCCTCCATCCGCGATAATCGCAAATACCACGATACTCGTGAGGCACCGAGTGGTGGTGCACTGGTCGAAGAGCGCGAGAGGGAGGGAGGTGTGGGGGCGCGAGAGGGCGAGGCGCCCTGGTCGTGGTTGGGGCTTGGGTGGGGCGCCAGCCACAAGTTTGCGCGCGGAGGGGGGGAGGGGGGAGGGGTGGGTCACGCGGCCGGGCTCAGGTGGGGGAGTGCGCACTGGCCGTGGTGGGGGCAGGGGCGGTGGTGGGTAATTTTTCATAACACCTTTGACGTGCTCCACTAAATGCATGTATTTGAGGGTAAATCCATGGATTTTGTAAAGCTACTCTATGGTGGATCAGCGTGAATCTAGAAGTGTTTGGCTAAACAAGGTGGATCTAGAGATGTTTTCGTGGCTCTTCCAAACAGGCCCCATAATATTTCTTGAGATCCATAACTAATTAACAGAAACTTTAAAAAGCTAGAATTCAAGAGGGCACTTGCCATAGTAGCATTAATACAAATTACATTTACATCATTTAAGGTATGTTTGTTTTAGCTTTTTCTAACTTCTACCCGTTATAAGTTAAAAGCTGAAATAAACAACCTAACTGTTGAGCTGATTTTTTTAAAAACCGATTTACGAGGAAATAAACTAATAAAAGCTAAAAAAACATGTTATGCAGATCTTTTTTGGCTTCTGGTGTGCTAACAATTTTTACGAAATAAAAAGCAAAAAAAATGACGGTTAGAAAGCTAGCTTTTCAGCTACAAGCTAGAAATACGTAGCTCAAACAAACATGCCCTTAGTATTAAACTATTAGCAAAGACGGCATACATCAGCAAGGAAATTTCTGTAAATCATAGATTTTCAGAGGTGGACGATATTTTCTGAGTCGAGATGATATACGCACGTGAAAACAGAACTGCAGGCAGGTATTAGAAATGAACGATTTTCAGAAATAAGCCTCTTTAGTTGTCCACCTCTAAAAAATAATTTATAAAAACAGGTATTACATGAGAGACACTCCAAATAATAAACTTGAGACTCTAGTTTTTTTCTTATAAACCCATTGTAAATAAAAAGGTTTGTATTTTGAAATCAATTTTGTAGTAGCGTAGGAATAGGAATGTCAAAAGCTCAGAGAGCAAAAGATAGATAACGAGTCAAATTGTTTTAGGCTAAAATTTTGTTCATATTTGCAATGCTTAGGAGTTAGGACTTGTAACTAATCCATTACCCAGCACGCGTGAACCATAAAATGGCACGATTGCACTACAACACAAGTCAAATGTACAGTTCGGTTGTGGAACGGCAAGGCCAATTTGTCAGTTGACGCACCCAAAAAGTTGATTCCTGCCGGACTGCCGACGACGGAACTATCAGCCAGTCAGCCGTCCTCCGTCCACAAAATTCTTGGGTCCAGATATCGCAAGGTCTCCAAGGTCCAGGCCCACTACGTGTAGTTTGGTCCAAACACACCTGCAGCAGCACAACCAAGACCGATGGGTACGTAGGTCCAAAGCCCATTAAACTCCCATTCAGTTCAGGGGTAGAGAAGCTGTCAAATCTAACCGATCGCTCAAGATCCCCGGCGAATCCAAGCCAGATAATCACTGGGTCTTCTTATCTGAATATGGGTGGGATCATTAGTATTAGCACTACATACAGCGTTTTTCCGTTAATATTCTCAAATTTCGTCGGGGTCTGGGAAGCCGTAGCCTCGTCCCTGCTTCATGCCTCTGACTGAATAAGTGAAAACAGTATATAAATGGATGCAGGGACAGTCTGTTCGTTTCGCTGGATTATTGTGGCTGAAAGTACTGTTTACTGGTTTATTGTGAGAGAAAAACACTGTTGGATGACTGCTGATTTGGCTGAAAAAAAAGAAAGCGTTTAATCGGTTGTGTATGCAGATGTAGTAGTAATGTGTAAAGATGTCTGTGCAGTTGTTGTGCTAAGGTTACGTTGAAGTCGTTCCATATTAATCATGCCTATAGACTTTAAAACCACAGAAAGAAATCCAAATCCCTATATCTCAAATCTGTATTACTACTAGCAACATAGAGAGTATGCGAGGCCAGGTTTAACGTTCATTTCATCATCACTTTCAAGAGACAAGACAGCCGTGGATTTTGCTAATAAAATACCTGCTTCGAAGTCCAACAACACGGAAGTTGCGCGGCCCCGTCCCCGTGAAGCACGGCCCAGTCAAGCGCTAGCACATCCTTGGGATAGCCCTCTGCACTGCAGTTTGTCCACCAGCAGCACCCAACCCAAGATAATGGGTTTGGCAACAAACATCAAACTCAAGATTCAAACGGCCACTGACACTATGGGCGTGTTTAGATGCGAAAATTTTTGGGAAAAAGTTCCTGTAGCACTTTTCGTTGTTATTTGGCAAAATTTGTCTAATCATGGACTAACTAGGCTCAAAAGATTCATCTCGACATTTACAGACAAACTGTGCAATTAGTTATTTTTTTTACCTACATTTAATGCTCCATGCATACGTCCAAAGATTCGATGTGACAGTTACTATGCAAAAATTTTTGGCTCTTTTTGGGTATCTAAACAGGCCCTATATAAGGCGCGAAATGGACGAGCATCGGAGGCAGGCCAAGACCAAAGCATGGTCATCAGCATCATGAACATGAAGGGCATCGCACTCCTTGTTGCTCTTGCCGCTGCGTTCTCCTCGTGCTGCAACGCTGCGTCCTCTCCCTATGCCTTCCCACCGGTAGAAGCACCAGCGGCTCATGCGCCCTATGCCGAGGCGCCGCTGGCTGCACACCCTGGATCTGAGCATGGGAAGCACCACTACCATGAGTCGTTGGCGCCGGTCGAGCCACCGTCCTACCACGGCTCGCCTAACCACAAACATCATGGCCACCATGGCCATCACCACCACCACCACCACCACCATGAAGCTCCGCCAAGCCCTTCCCCGGCTCACCACCCTCCACCGCCCCCTGCTCATCATACACCACCACCTCATTTTTCACCTCCTCCTGCACACCGCGCACCACCACCCCCGGCTCACTACACACCACCACCTCATTTTCCATCTCCTCCTGCACACCATGTACCACCACCACCAACTCACTACACACCGCCGCCTCATTTTCCACCCCCCGCTCACCACTCACCACCACCTCATATTTTGCCCCCTACTCATTCTTCACTAGCACCCCCCGCTCACCATGCACCACCGCCTCATTTTTCACCTCCCGCTCATCATTCTCCACCGCCCCCATCTCACCACTTCCTGCCCCCGCCTCCAACTCGCTACTCGCCACCACCCTCGCCTTCTCATGGTAAGGCACCACCACCACATGGCCACAGGAAATTCCCGCCACCATCTCGATCGATGCATTCAGCTATAGCACCCTCACCGGCGAATTACAATGCTATCTCACCATCTGAGCAAGGTCCCAAGACCACATATCATGCCACCCCGAGTAATGCACCTATGCCATCAGGTCAAGATGGAGCATCGCCTCCATGGTATTTTTGATGCGAAGACCAAGATAAACACTTACCTAAGTTAGCAAGAATGCAGTTCAACTCTACGCAAGAGATCAAAATCTCAATAGCTACTTCGGAGAGAGTCCCTTTTTCTTATCATACTTTATCATGTCCAACCAAAATGTTATTGAATAAATTATGTAATCCATTTGGATCATGTTGTTGATGAAGTCTTATATCAAAATGTTTCTTCATCCTTTTGTGTCTATGTTATGGAACCCATACTATATAAATTGTCCCTGTCCATAATGTTAATTGTACTCCCCTCAACTTCTAATAATTGACGTTAGTTAGTTCAAGCTAACCAACATAAATTATTAAAAATAGGAGGTAGTATGACATTATTACTTAATTTATCAAATCATTTTTCTATGTCCTTACAATTCATTGATGAAATGAGATGTAACCTTAACCGGTTTCATTGTAGCTATTATGGCATCTCATATCATATAGCAAAAGTTGGTTGGTTTACAGAGCACAAGTAAAAGAAGAAAATGTTTCAAACAAATTGTATCTTCGGCTTTATTAGCCTATTACAGTGAAACTTGTATTAAACTACATCTCCTTTCACCAAAAAGCTCTTTGTTCCTAAAAACACCACTAGAACTCGATAAATATTGGCAAAAAAATATTAAACAGTTGGGCGTTATCTTCCACCATCGGCAAAGAAAATGTTGAGCATACACTATTGACAAGTTCTCGTCAACCACTCTTGGTTGGGTTTTATCCCTTTTGCCAATGGGCAAGTAGTAAATTAGAGGGCAATGGTAAGTTGTTGATGGTGGACCATCGGTAAGTTAATGGTCAATGTTCCTAGCTATTGTTGGGCTTGGCAATTGGCATGTTTTGCCATTAAGACCCCGGCTGGGGACCTTTTCTTTGATGGTTTGTTTCGCCTATTGAGAAATGCATTTAATGACGATATTTTTCTTAATTATTGGAGAACTATAAACCATTAGTCACACACACACACACACACACACACACACACACACACACACACACACACACACACACACACACACACACACACACACACACATATCCATTGATTTAATCTGTTTTAGGCTCCAACAATATGCAATAGGTGATTGGGTTTGCGATGGTTAATAGACGCTCAAAATATGTCACCAAGAGAAACAATAAAAAATATATTGTATGTTGACCATTCTAGTATCATTTCACAACCAGCGCTATATTGCATGGGTCATCCAAATTCAACAAGTAAGGAAACGATGAATATTAAGAAAATAGCAAATAACATTCTTTGACAACTAATATTAGAATTAATGAAGGTACTTGTCTAAGGCACAATTATTCATTAGGCATAAGACAAATTGTTCAGTACCAGTGCCATGGTTGTAGTCTTCAACATGGACGATCATAATCATAATAATCGCCATGCTTGTAGTCTCTTGCACCAGTGTTTTCCTATAGAAAAAAACAATAGAGTTTTACTTAGGAACTGCCACAATTGCATAAGCTAGTTTGTAGTTGTCGGTATTGTTTTTGGTACTTTAAATATCATTATCTTCAATGTGCTTTTCAGTAGAACTCTAAGGCAACATGTTGTACTTATATTAATTTCTACTTAGTAGAATCAAGCGATATGGCATCAAAAGAAACATCTTCGATTTCTGATGGCTTCATACATTTAACAAAAATGTTAGGCTTAATATTTGCTACTATATTATTAGTAGAGAACATAAAAATACAACCATATGGGAACCTTCTCAAAATTAGATACATGTACAGGAAAACAAGACATGGTTACTTGGTTGCATGTACTTGAGAGGACATGTGATCTAACAAAAAGTTGTACTCTCCCGTTCTAAATTATAAGATGTTTTAGCTTTTTAAATACATTATTTTTACTATATACATATCTAGACATAGTATATATCTATATACATAGGAAATACTATGTAGCTAGAAAAACCAACATATCTTACAATTTGGAATGGAGGGAGTAGTTGCCTGTCTTTCCAGGAGAATTGCTAAACGATAATGCCACTCAAGGGCATGTATATATGATGCACTTGATCTATCTGGCGTAGCGTCATTGTCAATGCTCGTGGTTGTGCCTGGTGTACTCACCAAAACATCAACCGCTACGGCGCTACTTGATTACTAGGTTGACCAAGCCAATTGATCCATAAGGCCTCCAACTCGAGGGTTTTTCACCCACGACAAGGTGCTTAGTCACTAGTCAGCATGCTTGGTCGGGAGCTCAGGGGCTTTTGGCTGGGAGCCTGACCAGAAGACTCCGTGGCCTTAGCCAGCAGGACGTTCGAAAGTCAAATACAAGAATGAAGACCGGCAACAACACGATAGAGAGGCTACAAGCCTACAATACTCCCCACACCTAGATTGGTACAAATTGCGTTAGGCACAGTGACGAGCGGCACAAATTGCATAGCATGCTTGCCACTACGTTGGCGTGATCTCACCTAACCAGTTTGGAAGGGGGGCGTTTTCCCACCCTCCCGACTCGACGGAGGCGTCATGGTCGTCCGCTCAGATCCAACTGTGGCCAACGATGTCAGGGACTTATAGCTCTATAGTACACCAATCGGACAGGACAACGTATGGGCGACTAGTCAAACATGACTTCACCAAGCATGGCGACACCAATACCGTGCCTACTATCATGAATATGTACCATGAATACATTCAACATCAAGCGTACGTTGCATTCTTGTTAGTTGCATCTTATACTTTGGTAATGAAAATTCTTAAAAACACATTTATTTAGACATCAATAATGTTTTGAGAATTTTCTAAATTTTTGGTATAATTCTTCTTATTTTTCTAGTGTCAAATCTATTTTAGAACCTTCTAGAGGTATTTTCATGAACTCTAAATATTTGATTTTCATTTTTTTTGTCCAATTCTATCTCTAAACGTTTCTCAAAATTAAATCTTAGAGACATATTTCGTGATTTAAAAACCCTTATTATGTATTTATCAGATATTTTAATGAAAAGGATAAAATCACCTTGAAAACTACTTCTAAGCTGGATACAAAGGTAATTTAAAGGACATAAGGTAACTTAAATAATTTTATAAGAGTTATAAAGAGTAACATATCTATTTTTTTTAGCAACACCATCTTCTTTATTCAAATAGGAGGATTGCACATATTACACACACACCATTAGGTGAATTCAAGAACCACAGATGCCGCCCTACCTCGGTATGGATCGAGCTACGAGCTATTCTATAAGCATCAGTGTTTGAGTCCCTATGCTCATGTACAAACTCGACACTACTAAAAGCTGTCTTCCTCTCATTGATCTCCCGGATAACCTGTCCGTAGATCCCAAGATCACCTTGTCGGATGCTCTTCACCACGTTCAGGCAGTCACTAATCAATCTGAAACTATCAGCTCGTAAATCTACAGCTAGAGTCATCCCTTCTCTGCATGCGATAGACTCCATCACCTCTGGATCAACAATGCCATGAAGGACCAACGCCGAGGTGCCCATAAAACACCCATCCTCGTCTCTCGCTATTGCTGCTGCCGAAGACATGGAAAAATTCTTGGACAAAGCTGCATCAACATTGATTTTAATGACACCAGCTTATCCACAAAATTATGCGTCGACAGAGGACTTTGATAAACATTCTCATGAATCGCCTTCCACCGTGCATACCAAGTAGCCCACAATGTGATCGCCACTTTAACGACATCCTCTTGTGGTAAGATCTCTATCATGATAGCCAGCCAAGACTTAGCATCATTCTCTAAAATTCCACTCAGGAGCTCTAATGTCTCTTCCTTCTCCAGCGCCCAAATACATCTCGTCATAGTACATTCCAGCAGAGAGTGTCTCCACGAGTCCTCTATCCCACAGAAGAAGCAGACGCTGCACTGTGCCATCTTCCTATAGTGAAGTACGTCTCTGGTTGGTAGCGAGTGCTTCGCTAATCTCCAGAGAAAAATACAAATTTTCGAGGGAACCTTTCACCTTCCACAGTGAAATCCATTCCCTCGCATCCGCTCGGTGATCCGACCGGCCTGCATTATTCGTCACGGCCGCGTCGTGCTGCTCCCTTCGATGAACCAACATATAATATGCTGATTGTACCACAAAGTTGCCCTGTTTGTTGAAGTGCCATGCCCAGAAATCCTCGTGTCTTCTTGTACATAGTGGGATATTAGCAATTGTCATCGTGTCGAGAGGGGTGAAGAACTCCTCTAGCATGTCACTTTTCCACGCCACTTCAACTTGATTGACTAGTTCACTAACGAACTGAGGTTGGTTTGGTTTAGCCAACCTGATAGGGTGTCACAAATTTTCCGATGGTAGTCAATTCGTAGTCCAGGTTGCCATCTTTTCTCCCATGCCTATGCGTTTTTATCAAGCCCTCCTTTAGCACTTCGTGTCCATCAACAATGGACCGCCATATGCGTGACGGGGAGGAACCATGATAAGCCTCCAGAAAATCCCGCCCCCCTAGATAGTAGACAGCTTTTAGAACTCTAGCACTCAGGGAGTTCGGTTCTCGTAATATCCTCCAAGCTTGCTTCGCTAGTAAAGCAAGATTAAATGGCTCCATGTCTCGAAAGCCCAGGCCGCCAATAGATTTAGGCTTGATCATCTGGTCCTAGGCCACCCAACATGTATTTCTCTTGCCATCCTTACAGCCCCACCAAAAATTCCTCATCAAGCTTGTTAAATGCTCGCAAAGACCCTTTGGCAGTCTGAAACAAGACATAGAATAGGTTGGAACAGGCTGTGCCAGTGCTTTTATTAAGATCTCCTTCCCGCCCGCAGACAAGCACTGTTCCAGCCATCCCTTAACCCTGCTCCAAACCCGGACCTTCAAATATTTAAAGGCCCCGTTTGTAGCAGTCCCAACATCTGAAGGCATACCAAGATATTTTTCACTCAAACCCTCATTGTAAACCTCCATCTCGTTCTTGAAACATCGTGGATTTGCTACCTGACGCTCTTTGCAAAGTGTATGGATGATTTCTCCATATTGATCCTTTGTCCCGACGCTGAGCAATACGATTGTAAGACCCCCTTCATCAACAAAGCATTCTCTTGATTTGCTCGAAAAAACAGCAGGCTGTCATCTGCAAAGAGAAGGTGGCTCACCATCGGAGCCGATGGTGCCACCGTAATACCTTTGAGCACTGATGACTGAATTCTTGATTTTAACAGGCACGGAGGCCCTCTGCTACTAGAAGGAACAAGTAGGGAGAAATTGGATTTCCTTGTCGTATGCCGCGTGTTGGTCTAAAACTTTCAAGTTTGTCACATTAAATATAACTGAAAACGAAACTGACCTAACAAACCTCATGATTGTGTCCACTCAACGATGATGGAAACCAAGTTGGCACATTATCGCATCGAGATATTTCCATTCGACTCGATCATATGCCTTCTTCATGTCCAGCTTCAGAGCACAGCATCTCAGATCACTTGCTTGTTTTAGCTTCATAAAATGTAGGCACTCATAAAGCGGAGATGATATTGTCCGTGATGAGGCGGCCAGGGACAAAGGCCGATTGCTCCTCAGAAATAATTTCGGACAAGAAAATCTTCAACCTATTCGCCAACACCTTGGATGCAATTTTATATATAACATTGCACAGGCTAATGGGTCGAAACTGACCAATTTCCTCCGGACTAGCCACTTTCAGGACCAGAACGAGATCAAAGTTTTGTTGATGCCCGTTGGCTCCTCCTCGCCATTAAGAAGCTTCAGCACCATAGTTGTAACTTCCTTGCCTCAAAGCTCCCAATGTCGCTGAAAGAAGTGCGTCGGAAAACCATCGGGACCCGGTGCTTTTGTCGGAAACATTTGGAACAAAGCGTCCTTTACCTCCCCCTCCTTGTAGGGATCAAGTAGGGTCCTATTCATTTCAGGTGTTACTTTAACTGGAACAGTTTCCACATTATCCGTACCCTCAGAAGCAAACAAATTACTGTAGAAATTGGTGACAATTGCACAGAGCTCAAGATCAACCTCCGTAAACTGCCTATCTGGCTTCCTTAGTCATGAAATCTTGTTTCTGCTTCTTCTCCGGCTCGCCCTCAGATGGAAGAACCGGGTGTTCTTGTCTCCGGTTGTCAACCACAAAACTCGAGATCCCTGCCTCCACATAATTTCCTCACTGTGGTTAAGCTCTTGAATTCGCTCAACCAACTTCAATTCCTGCTGGGAAGGGCCCAACCGTCCTGGATCCGACTGCATCTCCTCTAATTTCTTGTTTAATTTCCAGAGCTCATGTCGTACTTGACCAAAGGTTGTGCGCTCCCAAACAGACAAGTGCTCCGACACACTTTTCAGCTTCTCTCGTAGCTCGCTCAGTGATGTTGCCTCGCCTTCCCGTTGCCAAGAGTCCGCTAGCGTGCCTGAAAAATCCGGGTGTGTCTCCCACATTTGTTCATACCTGAACCGTTTACCTGTCATTGCCTAGTAACCGCCGGTCTCCACTCTAGGAGAATCGGCCCATGATCTGAAGCAGCAGCTGCCAAATGCTAAACTTTTGCCTGAGAAAATCTGCTGCACCAATCATTTAGGCCACATACGTCGACCATCTCTCGGAAGCCCTCGATCTAAGCTCTGCTCCTTTCTTGAACACCTCTATGCTCTGATTGATGTAAAACCTCGTTAAAATCACCAGTGCAAACCCATGGTGGTGGGGACGATGATTTAATAAATTTAAGCAAACTCCACGTCTTGTGTCGCTCGCTTAGTTGCGTCTCTCCATACACACATGTAAGCTTCCAGGGTTCTCTATCACCCTCTATAAGAATAACATCAATGTGATAGTATCAGTATGGTAACAGTTCCACTCGCACATCATTATTAAAAAAAATCCCCAGACCACCATTGCGCCTTGTACTGCTTATAGCAAACGAATGATCAAAACCTCAGGTGTTCTTCAAATTTTCCACTCACGACTTGTGCACTTGGGTCTCCTAAACGCACAGCACGGATGGGGCAAAACGCCTCGTCAATTCGCGAAGCTCTTTCAGTGTCGCGGCGTTACAGAGGCCGCGACAATTCCTTCGCTTTCTTCTTGTCCTTCCACTTCGCTTCCGTCATCGCCATCGAGATCGGCTTCCCCAAATCCCAAACCTCAGGTCCCGTTCTACAAGGCTGGGCAACTACGCACATGGCAATCGCTTGATCAGTCCGAGCAGGAGAAAGACAGGGAGGATTATGTAGGAGAAGCCGACGTCAGATCCCTCCGCCCGCCGCCGCAGCGTCGCGGCGGAGTCGCCAGTCCCGCCTCCGTGCGGTCGTATCTGTCCCTTTTGGCTCCGTATATGTGGGACTGTGGAATCTGAGTAAGATATCTAGCGTGTCTTCACTTCGCGAAAAGTAGGTAAAAAGTTAATGTAGCATCTTTCGTTGTTATTTGGCAAAATTTGTCCAACAATGGACTAACTAGGCTCAAAAGATTCGTCTCGACATTTACAGACAAACTATGCAATTAATTATCTTTTTTACCTACATTTAATACTCTATGCATGCGTCGAAAGATTTGATGTGATGGGTGGAAGAGGAAATATTTTGGGTTGAGATGGGGAAGTGAACACACCCCTGGTAACTAGTTCCAAAATTCAACGACAAGAATATTTCGTTGCTGGGTCTTCACCGAAACAGCCTAACGGTGATATCCTCTGCTGGGCTTTGTCTGTGTCTCAGCAGGCCCAGTTCGACGAATCGTGCAAACTGCCAAGCCAACCAGCCACAAGCCCACAACACAGAAGCCCACAGGCCACAGCCCCACATTGTGGAGGCGGCGGCGGAGCCTTCGCCGGAGGAACTGGAGCCGCCGAGGTGACGAGGTGGTTGGTGGTGGAACTTGCAAGGGGCGAAGGAGGTCGACGCAGCCGACAAGGTCATGGGGGAGAGGGAGATCGGCGTCCTCGCGGCGCGGTGTTGCCGCTGCCTTGTCGCCTCGTCGGTAGCACCAAGCGCCAGCTCGGTGAGCTCACGTCAGCCTCTCTTCAATTCCTCCTGAGGTCCTCTTTAGGCTTAGCAGGCTATTGTCGGGCACACTGTGATAGAAAGTTAGAATTGTTGTCAAGTGTTACAGTCAATTCAATTAGGACAGATTTAGAATTTCTCATTCTGGTGAGGTAGAGTGGAACATAAGCATCCAAATTCATATTAACAGATACATCTTTTTTGCATATTGGATCTTTAGCTGTCCTGATTACCTGTAAGTTGTATCCTCGGACTAATTTGAGCCTTTTTCGATCCCTGTTGGCAAAATTCTATTGTAGATTCAGGCGAGAAGTGGGGGTGCCATTTTGGGGCCTAAATGTCCAAAATCGCTAGTTATTTGCGACCTTCAGTGCCATATAGATTATTTTGAAGCCAATAACTTTAGTATAATGCATGCAGCTCCACCTACCACTAGCAGCATAAAAGGTAATCTGTCAGATAAGATCAGAATCCCAGAATCGACTAGATGTCGCGTTCGCCTTTACTTTGATTCAACATGTTTTTATCAGTCATGGAAGGAGCCAAATAATCAAGAAAGGCGTGAATCTCTTGATATCATCATTAATTATACTTTGGTCTTTGGTACCTTTTACTTGTAGCTGATGTAGTTCTGTGATTTATGAAATGTATGCTAGCTTGCTTCAGTATATTGTTCTTCGATGAAACCTTTGCTGAAATTCATGAAGTAATATTCAAATTGTTGAATTGTAATAGTAACTAAGGTCTGAAGTTCATCATACAAATGGTGTGAAGCTGCTCAGATATTAGGCCGGAAAAGGTGTGCTGCATCATAAAACCAGACCTCTTCCTCTTCCTCTTCCTCTTCCTCTTCCTACCTTTGTGTGCCTTATCTGCAGTGATAAACTTGGGGACCAGAGTTAGCTTAAAGTGATATAAGCCTATCACACTTTATTTTACTTGTGGCTGTGAGTCACACCTGAATATTTAAAAGCCACCCTTTTCTAGAAGTGTGTATGTGAGGTATGAATTCACCCAATCTATATATAAAGAGTTAATTGTTCTGGTAATTGTTTCAGATTAAATAAAAATGGTATGCAATCTTGGCTTCTTGTCTCCATTGATATTTGTACTGTTCTTTTCTATACTTCTGTCTGAGCTCTTATGTCTTATCTTCAGAGTATTCTTGAGGAAAGTATTGGATTGAAAAAATGCTGTTACTAGGGAAACACTTTGCATATGGTACTTAGTTATTCTATAGCAACCCATAAAATCTTGCCTTATAGCAAATCCACCAGATTGATTAAAACCAATCCTCTTTCCCTATAACCAGCAATAGAGGGGATTAGATGCAAAAAAAAATGAGATCCACCAGATCCCCTTTCTAATCCCCTTTCCTCAATTTTTTCTCAGTTCCTCAAAATCTCCCCTCTCCCCTTCAAATAAAGGGGACCAAGCAGCAATTTTTCTCAATCCCCTTTCATACTTCCCCTCTCACTGATATCCAGACCCCATGCTGACACTGCGTCTCACAAAGACCGGGCGAACTGGCGTCGCGCTGTACCGGGAAAACTGGCGTCGGCCTGCCACACCGCGAGTCCTACACCACCGAGACTCGGGCAGGCCACCGCCACACGCCCGTGCCACACTGATCCCCGCATTGGGCAAACTGCATCTGCAGCAATAGAAGAGAGAAACTGGAGAAGAGATATTTGTTTCACGGACACGTGGGTCCCACGTATAATGGATGAGTGTTTCTCAATCTGCTGGAGCACATATCCCCTATACTATTTAATTCAGTTTCTCAAACCACTATACATGATTTTGACGGAAAGGGGAAAACAAAACATTGTGTGCATGTATGCACTTTCAACTGAATTCTTGGTTTGTTGTATGGTATCTGATGGCTAGCTTATGGTGAGACTACCCGCACTCATGGACCTCTATATTCATCCTCTATACGTCCTAGTCAGCAAAATTCTCTCCTCTATACTCAATTTTCCTGCACCCATCCATCCTCTATCCACTCTATCCACTGTGGGACCCACTTGTCACTTTATCTAAATATATCTATGTGTGATCTAGTTTTGAAGGATTTATTGAGACGAAATTAATGGTGAAATCGAAATTTAATTTGGATTTTTGGTTTGTGAGTTATAGCATTTTTCCCCCTTTGTTTAGCTAGTGGGGCCCGCTACTATAGAGTATAGAGTAAGCACAGTACCACCCTAAATATAGAGTGAGAGAAAAGATAGAGTATCGTTTTAGAGTACCCAGTGCAGCAGTTTTTACTCTATATTCATACTTTAAAGCTTTAGAGTATCGTTTTAGAGTACCCACTGCGGGTAGTCTGAGGATGCAGCAGCAGTCCTGAACATATTGCTGGGTCGCTAGATTTTGGACAGGCAGTAGATGAGAATTGGAAGTGAGAGAGTATGCCCTTGCTGACCTTTTCTATTCGGTACTGTCAGAACTCAGAAGTCTTTTTTTGAATATTAATATGGGATTTAAAAACACAGTGTTTCAGAAAAAAAATGTAGTATAAAGACCTACTCAACCTTTATGGCTTTATCATCTGCATTATCTATTCAAACTGACAACTCTTTTCTTTGTTTTGGAGTCTCTTTATAGGTTTTCCCATCTTCTTGTGAAATATAAGCTTTACATATGAAATTATCGATGCCCACTTTTCTCTTTCTTCCCTCACTTACCAACTTCCTATATTCTCTATCATTTAGTAAGTATTTATAGCAAAGATATCAGGGTCATTTTCTCTCATCTTTTGGTTTTCACCTTGTTAATCCTTGTGGCTATGTTGCGCAAGAATGCAGGCAAGGCAGAAATGGCCAGATGCATTCATGTAACTATGCATGTAGATTTTTCTTGAGCCTTTTCCGATTGAGTAATCTGGATGCACCACTGATCAGTAGCCATACCTTTTATTCTGTTTTTATTTCTTTTCCTGGTTTGCTTTAATCACTTTTGTTGAATGAATGCTATTCGTCCTGCTGACTAAGTTAAGATAAGGTATTAAACCCTTCTTGTAACTTAAGAGTGACTAGATAGATCTAAGGCTCCAAAGCAGAAAGTGATGGGTTGAGATAAGCTTAACTATGGATAGCCACAATCATATGCCTCACACGTAGATGTCTACAACTTCACACTGAAGATGCATTAGGCAAATGGTTTGACCAAGGAGTTCGTTGTGCATATCTGAAGTAGGAACCATTTTATATTTTTCACATTTTACAGAGCTCATATGATGTGTTGCTCTTTGCACATGACCATATAACTAGAAATTAAGAATAATGCATCATGAGTGATAAGAGGCTATATGTTTGTCAGAGAACTGTTGTGACAACCATTGGTTAAAGTGCTTCACCAAGTTATTGAATCCTCATAAAGGCAACCATAGCTGTTAAGTCCACTTGTCTAAAGAAAAATGTTTCCTTCAATTTCATTTTTAATGGGGTACTGTGGTTATATTTTTAATCATATTACCGAATCAGCCCCATAGTCTCCGGGAACGCAGAACCATGCGACATTCCTCGTCCTGGGAATGTCTTTCCCATTCGAAGAACACAAGATCAATCTCGTCCCCACCTTGTGGCTTCTCAAAACCTTCCTGGGAACTTGGTGACTGTGATCAGTCCTTTCTGTGCTACACCGATAAACGAGTTAATTGACTTCGCTACCGGCTAAGCTTGTGTACGTAGGCACCATATTAAAGAAGCATTCAGCTTTGTGGAGGAAGCAACATTCATAGTTTCTATAATTCTCCATAGATAACATGTTTAACATATTTTTTGTGCCTAAATTGCTTTTTGTCGACTAACCACTCATTCAAGGGGTGCTCCACCTAGTAGGATGCTGTTGATAGCCCAAGCAGTTTTAAGCTGACAAATCAGACTCCAATTTGGTAGATTGCTATGGTTCACACAAAGTGGACAGGATCAAAACAGAGCAACAAAGATAAACATATGCTTTGTGAGTGCGCAACGAATATATAGCTGCTCCATTTCCTTTGTGTTTAAGCTTAGATTATTCCTTTCCCCCTTTTTAGTATTCGCTGCACTCTTATCTTTCTTGTAGCTATAAGTTAAGTAATGTCGCTGTGGGCTTTGGCTATATATTTTACTCCAAGTTGCCATCGATCAGCTTACACATGAATCAGGTTAATTCAAATTGATCAACTTATTCAGCATGTTCTTTTTCTGCAGTTAGGAGTCTTGTTTGCATAAAATAAAGAGGAATTGCACCGAGTGATATGTATTTATATTTCTCTTTTACTTAGCTCGATAAGTATGACTGCATATTATAGAGAGAAATTTATTGCCAAAAAGTGAACAATATTTGGTGCCACATCATTTCACTTTGCAGGCGTTGTGAGTATGACGTATGCTTTGCATGGATCAGCACCTGACTCAGTTCCCGTGAAGTCATGAATCCACCAACAGAGGTCAAATAGCTGACCGCAGACAGAATGTTTACAGCCACACATGATGATCTTGTAGCTGGCTAGAAGCTTAAAATATTTATAGCCATCCAGCATAACCTTAGAGCTGGTTTGAAGAGGATACAACCGATGCAGCTACACAAATGGTCAGTATATGTTTATCCTTTTACAATCGCCATTCTTCTTTTCTCAGACAAATCTGAGTTCTAGTTTCCACACTTTGCATATGTACTTTTTGTACATTATTATCAGGCAGACAAGAGATTGTGCTGCGTGTGGCCCTCTGATTCCCAAAAACCCACTGAGATGCAGTCCACTTGCCACAAGGAAAGAAGCTTCCAATTGTGCACATTCCAACCTTTGCCAAATGCTTTTTGTCTCAATTGGCAGGCAGAGACGAAAGGGGCAAGGGCGAAAGAGGCAGCACATCATATACCAAATAAAATAATCCACATACTATATTATTGCAGCCTCAAAGAGCCTATAAATACTTCAGCACAGACCCAGTTGATGATTCTACATGAGGCAGACTAAAAACAAGAACATACCTACGCAACTAGTAGAGCTACAGATTTGCCCTTGCATGACTCTGAAGAAAGCTGGGTTTGTGCACAAGGACATGGAGTACCCAAGAAGGACACTGCTGCACACTCCATTCTCTGGGCATCCCTCTGGTCCAAGCCAGCCATTAGATGGAGCCACGGCCACAGACGGTGGGGCTCCAGGAAGCAACTTCGATGCAAACATCGTCATGATCCTGGCTGTTCTTCTGTGTGCACTGATCTGCGCTCTTGGGCTCAACTCCATTGTTCGGTGTGCACTGCGGTGCTCGAGCCAGATGGTGGTGGGCCCTGAACCAAACCAGGTGACACGGCTTGCTCAGAGCGGGATGAGGAGGAAGGCCCTCCGAGCCATGCCGATCCTGGTCTACTCAGCTAGGCTGAAGCTCAATGCTGCTAACCCGATGTGCGCAATCTGCCTTTCAGACTTTGAGGCAGGGGAGCATGTCAGGGTCCTCCCCAAATGCAACCATGGCTTCCATGTCAGGTGCATCGACCGGTGGCTGCTGGCGCGGTCGACATGCCCAACGTGTCGGCAGTCCCTGTCTGGAGTTCAGCAAAAGGCCTCTGGCTGCTCTGAGGCGAGCCGGGCCGAGCCAGAGCCTGCACCTGCTCGCCCTGTCCTTGTGCCCCTCAGACCTGAAGGTTTGGCCACTCCTTATGACTTTTAGAATGTTCAGCTGTTTCTTAGTTGTTACATAGAGGTGAAGAAAAGGTAGAAACAAAAAAAATGTGATCATTAGATCGTACTGCCAATCTGGTTTGTACATTGTTGCTGGAGAAAACATGTAAAGATTTTCTAGTTTTTGACTTGATGTGTCATTGCCGATTGTTGCTGGAGAATGTGCCATGGAAAATACCAGTTGCTATGGTGGGCCTTTTTGCGAATCACCATTTCAATGTGAGTTTGTAAAATGTAAAAAGAAGAGACATGATTGGCCGGTCTAATCATATGGCAGTGCTGCACCACCACTATGGTGATTGGAGATCAAGCTTTAGCTGCTAAGGTTCACTTCAGATTTCAGTGGGAACAGCATATTCTATGCCATTATGAAGAGGTCCGGGGCTCAGGGCTTGTGATATGCTTTGCTTCAAGGCCATGGTTTTAGACCTTTATTAGTGGTCATGTATGCAGTATGCACCCGCAGAATTGAGAGGTTGGCCCACACCCAACTATACATGATGCACATTGGCTAATTATTTGCTATTTCGTTCGTGCCATCGTGTGAATTGATGCGCTGCCAACAGAAGAACGGAGTGGCCAATGATAAAGCTCAGGCGCTGTGTCAAATTGCTATTGCTCATGATATTTTTTTTCCTGTTTGCTCTAAAGGCTAAAGCGATTAAGCTAGTGCCTTTGGAAAATAGCTGGTTTAGCTATGTGGCTCTCGTATCTGTTGCTTAGAAAATCAACAAGAACTTTGGGTTGTGCTCGCTGAGAAAGAGAACTGCCCGGATGCCCACTCATGAGAAAGATACGCCTGTGTTTTTTCAGAGCTTATAGGCTGTTTGGCCTACCCTTGTGTTTTTTCAGAGCTTATAGGCTGTTTGGCCCGGGCATCTTCCGATCGATATAATGTTTCCACCATGTTGTTATCAAGAATTCAGGAATAGTGCTAGTGTGCTACTGCTTTCGAAGCGGTTCCGTTTGCCGGATATATAGACGGCACTAAACAGAAATCTGGCAACAGTATCAGCTCTTTATTCGCCAAACTATCCAAGTTTACGCCATTTTCAACCTAATCGTTGATGTTATGCTTGTCATATTTGTAAACTTTTTTTTCTATTAATGTTTGTTCGGCAAGTTGCTATAAGTTTCTGGAAGGGCTAGCGTCCGGGTGTCCGGTCGCAGGAGACGTCCGGATGCTGCTCCCATTAGAACACATCGACCGCGCCCCGTCCCGTCCCCGCGTAACAGAAGCGTGCCCCGTCCCGCCCCCATGTAACAGAAGTGTGACGTGTCCCGTCCCATAACAGAAGTGCGTCTGTAACCCCATAGCAACAGAAGCGTGTTCATAGCCCCCATAGCGCCGTAACAGATAGGAGCTCGCCTGCCTCACCCCACCCACGAATGCGCGCTGCGGAGGCATTTGCCGGCCTCAGGCGCCCGCACGGTGACCCACGGAGGCGCCTCAACAGCAGCAGTAGGGGCTACGGCAGGTGGGTCACATTGCAACATGCGCAACACACGATCTACTTTTAAAACATCAAGATGCAACACTTACAACATATGTCCGAAGATAGATAAAACACTTGAACTATGCATCTGAAACATTTGCAAAAACGCAAAAAAAACACTTGAAAACCATTGCAAACCATACACAAAATCCGAATAAAACACTTGCAACATACTTGTGAAGCATATGCATCATCCAGACAAACACACTTGCAACATGCTTCTGATAAAACAGAAACATACATGTATAACCATTGCAACATATGTAACATCTTGATCTACTTTTGCAACATCCATATGAAACACTTGCAACATACCTCTGAAACAAACGCTTGCAACATGCGCTTTTAAGCACAACATCTACTTGCAGCTTGGACGGAATGGAGGCTCGTCGAAGCGGAGCGGAGCTCAATGCCACGGAGTAGCAAGGGGGATGCTAGCGGGTAAGCAGCGACGTAGCCCCAGCGAGTTGCTGCGTGGCTCTAGCGAATGGGGGATGCGGTCCCCCCGGCGAGGCGCGGCCCCTGCAGTGGAGGCGACAACACAACCCACGGGCAGCGACCCTGTGCTGGAGAAGTTGAGCAGTGGGCGGGCGCCGCCGTGGAGTCGGACGCAAAGGTCGGATAGCGCTGTGGATAAGGCCTTCTGAATGAGCGGACGGAAGTGGGTCAACTGGTGCATCCGGGCGGACAGAGCGGACGGATGCCCTATTCTAATCATTATCGATAAGTTTTCGCTAAAATCTTGTACTATTCTGCGTGCCAATTTGTGACTCATTGTATGTCATCTCCAGCTACCACAAAATAGAAATTTCTAAAATATCTCAGTTGGACTTAAGAAATACTCCCTCCATTCTAAATTAGAAGTTATTTTTGGCTTTTCTAGGTAGATAACTCATGTTACATAGATATACATTATCTAGGACATATGGCTAACAAGAAATAACATAATTTTTGATAAACCTCAAGTAAAACATATTTTCAAGTTCTATTCGTGAGTGGTTATTGGCTATGCTACAGTACAGCGGCAAGATGAGGAAAGAGAACTGCATTGCAGTGATGTTTTTTTTTCTCATGGATGACCCTTTACGTTTATACTTGAGTTTTAATCACATTTTGTCTTCTGAGTCATGTGACACCGTTTGTGGTCAGCTTTCTAATAAGTGAGGTTTGATTCCTCCTTTGAGAGGATGAAACTGGATGATTTTTTTCCGTTGTCTTAAAAAACATTATCTAGATAGGTAGTAAAATGACTTATAATTTAGGAGGGAGGAAATTAGTTGAGAGATGAGATGTAGACATATAGCAACATTGTTTTATTGTTTGCGCATAGCTGCTCCAAGCTTCACTTTTGTTTAGAGCAACTCCAGCAATAGCTCTCAAATCAGGACCTCTATTTTTAATTTGAGGACTCTCCCATTTTTTAGGTCTGTTTTTTTACATCTGCTCGGACAGAAGCCCTTAAATCAAAGGCCTCAAATTCTTTTGGACAGAGACTGTCAAATGGGACCCTCTTTGTCATTCTCTCTCTGTCCCTTCCTCTTCTCCGCGCGTAAATTCACCCAGTGACCGCCTCCGCCTACCCCACCCCCAACCATCTCCGGTGGCCATGTAGCCTGCACAGATGGCGACGTTGGCCACGGCGTCTGCAACGACGACCGCTTCACGCTCATAGCGGGTGCCGGCCTCCGCAAACACATCAGCCGCCTCCCCACCTCCGTCGGGGAGGGCACGGGGGAGGGCAGGCGCGAGGTGCTAGAGCTGAGCGGGCAGGCTACTTTCGTGTGAGCACGCAACGAAAAGGGAACACCAACGGTGATTTGAGGGTCTAGCCTAAACCCTAGGAACGAGGCTCAGATGGAGGTTTGAGGGCCACCTTAAATTTGAGGGCTCTAACAGAGGTCCTGTTGGAGTGAGTTTTTTTTACCTTCAAAAGTAGGATAAGGGCTCAAACATAGGGTCATGCTGGAGTTTGGTAATCCAGAAGGTAAAGTTTAGGGGTGTCACATTGGGTGTCACATGGGGGTATCACATCGAGTGTTCAGATAGTAATAATAAAACAAATTACAGAAGTCAATTTATTAAGCTTAATTAATCTATCATTAGCATATGTTTACTGTAACATCACATTGTCAAATCATGGACTAATTAGGCTTAAAAAATTCATCTTGCAAATTGGTCGCAATCTGTGCAATTAGTTTTTTTTAGTCTGTATTTAATACTTCATGTATGTGTCCAAACTTTAGGGGAGGAACTAAACGAGCCTTTACTCTTGTAGAGTAGGAAAAAACAGCTTAAATGTACCCGTAGCTTTGTATCCATAGATTTATAGAGCTAGAAATGTCATGTTCCAAAAAAACCACAAATGTTTTAGAGTTAGTTAGAGCTCTTTTCAAACGAGACTATTTGGACAAGATAAAAGAATGCAAATCCAATGGCCAAAGGTGTTTCCGTGCCGCATTTTTCATCTGCGAACTCAAAGCAAGGCATCATCCGGCGAAAGCGAGTTGATACCGCGCTAAATTTACAGGACGCGCATCACTCCACGCCTCCACCTCAGGCAGACTAATCCGCGAACAATCACGAGATTCAAAACCAGCGATCAATTTTCCGACATCCTAAAATTTTCTTTTTTTGGGAAAGCAATTTCCACCGCCTTCCATTTTTTTTCAAAACAGGGCTGCACGCTCGGCGGAGAAACATCTGCCCACTCTCCTGCATGCAGTTCGCTCTCCCGCTCCCTTTCGTAGAAAAAAAACAAAATATTTAATTTTAAAATCTTATAACTTTTGAACATTGTATCTATTTTAAATTCCGTCTGCATCGGTGTATTCTACGCGACGAGACGAATAAAACTAGACCCCCACTTGCATATGTTTCGAAGAATTTTATTTTAATAACAATTTATATGTATTAACTTATAACTTGTAATAACTTATGCCAAAAACTTGGAACCACAAAGTTATAAAACATAACTTATGTATAAAAGTTATTAAATACAATTTATATATAAAAAGTTATCAATAAATTATTCTTATAACTTATATATATAAGTTATTCTGTACACCTTACCAACGTTGCCTAAAAAGAAAGAAATAAATAAAATACTTGGGTTATGAGGAAAAAAAAGAAATGAAAAAAGAAAAGAAAAAGGAACATCTGGCCGGTGTCCCATGACACGGAATGAGCCAGACCCGCAGGCACGGAATCCCGCTCGACTTGAGTGGTATAGAAGAAAAAAAAAAGGAACGCGCGGTTCATCGTTCGCTGCGTTCCTATCGCATGAACAACCGTGAAAATGGAATTGGGCGCCTCCACGGGCGAGGTCAGATCATGCCGAAAGATGAGCTGATCTGATCAGGAGGAGTAGGGCCGCGTTCACTTCCTACAGGAACCCAAAATATTTCCTCTTCCACCCATCACATCAAATCTTTAAACGCATGCATGAAACATTAAATGTAGGTAAAAAAAAACTAATTGCATAGTTTGTCTGTAAAGTTCGAGACGAATCTTTTGAGTCTAATTAATCCATGGTTGGACAAATTTTACCAAATAACAACGAAAAGTGCTACAGTAACTTTTCACCCCAACTTTTTCATCTAAACACACTCTAGGTAAGTGGAAGTTCAAGAGCTGTATATATCATGGCAGGCACCAGAGATGACTGATTTAACATTCGACGTCTCCCGATCCTTGATCCCATGTGGTCGGTTCCCCGTTTCCGTGTCCACCACGGCATGACACGTCCACATTGTGGACATCCCCGAGTTCAAGTATGGCCGCTCATTTTTAATTTGCATACTCCCTCCGTCCCATATATATTTGTACGTTTGCGACTCAAAAGTTTCCCAACAATATTTGCTCACTATGACCTGACAAAGCTTGACAGAGAACCGCTGTGAAGAATAACCAAATAAAAAATCAAAAGGAACATAGCAGCGACGCTTCCTGCCCACTCATTAATTGATTTGTTATTAAAAAAAGGAGGGAAATCAGCCATATCTTGTCCCTTCATTTGACTCTCGATGGTTCTAGACTCAGAGAAACGAACGGCGAGGGAGTTATTGGGAAGTGGAGCTGATATTTAGAAGGGTATTTTCGTAATTTCATATGCACATTGGTTTGCGTGCTAGATCCCAGAAGTGCAAACATATATGGGACGGAGGGAGTAGCATATTATGGGTGTATCTGGAACGGCTTAAAATTAAATTCTTGATGGGAATAACCGAGAATCATATATAAACTACTTGATTCTTTCTTGGTTGTCTAAGAATCAAGCCGTGAAATGAATCAGGAATTAACTTAGAGCCGAGAATCATATACCACGAGGGTTGAACCATGTTTTCCCACCGCGAACAAATTTTCCTCTTGTGTCCTTCTCACCTATGCTCCCACCCCAGCACTACTGATCATGGCGGCCCTATCACAGAGCGGCACAGACTTGTGCGCAACATCGGGTGAGGGTGCCACCGGCATAGATGAGGTTGATGCAAGGCTACGAAGCGTAGACATGGGGTAAGACTGTCTGCACCGCATACGCCATCCCTCTCCGCTATCCATCTTCCAATACCATTTAGCAGAAAAATCGCCTGCAGCGGCGTACGCTACGCGGTCCGGTAGCCCATCCGCTATTCTAGCGTGGTACCGGACCTCCGCTAAAGCAACGCAGTCACGCATAGAGGAGACAAAGTGCATGCACGGAGAGTGAGTGAGTACATGCACAGTGGGCCCCACAAGTTCAACAAACTAAAAAAAAGTTATAACTCACAAACTAAAAATCCAAATTAAATTTCGATTACACCATTAAATTTGTTGCAATAAATACTTCAAAACAAGATGTCACATGGATATATTTAGATAAAGTGACAAGTGGACCCCACAGTGGATAGAGGGTGATATAGAGGATGGATGCGGGAGAATTAGGTATAGAGGAGATAATCTTGATGACTAGGCCTTTTAAGGATGAATATAGAGGTCCATGAGTGCGGACAGTCTAAAGATGGCAACGGAACTCGATCCCTGATTTCCCGCGGAGAATTCTTCCATCAGGGGACGAGTGTAACACTCCGGTGTTACGCAAGCATTTGCATTGCAATCATGAGCATAACATGTCATGGCATTCATAATCATATGTGCTTAGGGTGTACCTTTAATAAACTAAAAATGTGGAAACTAGTATTGCATAACATGTTGTGATAATGTGCTAATTACATTTCATCAAAATTGTGCAACTAAAAATTTTATATCACTTAGAATTATAGGTCAAATTTTTGGAGCAACTAAATTACTCAAAGTTTTGTCAAAAACTGGTTTCAAAAATATTCTGAAAATATTCAAAAATACTCCCTATTTAGCTTTTATTCTCAAATTCAAAAGCTGTTGAGAATTTTGAGTTGGCCCCTTAATCAAAGTTGTAGAGAATTAAATTCTAAGCAACTTTTATTTTTGGGTCATTTCCAGAAAAGGTCTTTTTCTTGTTCAAAATATGGTTTGAAAATTGTATTTGAAATTGGTTTGAATTTAGAAATTTGAAAAAAATCAAATCCTAACCTAGCAGGCCGCCGCCTCGGTTTCAGCCCGCAGCCGGAAGTGGCCCGCCTCCGCACGCGCGCGCCCGCGCCTGCTCCCCGCCTCGGCCCGGCCCATGCCGGCCTCTCTTCCCCTCCCGCTCCCACGCGCGCGCGGCTCGCTGGCGCCGCGGCAGAGCACGCTCGCCGCGTGGCGGCCGCATGCCGGCGACGCCACCCCGCGTGGCCGCCCGTGGACCCCGCGCGCTCCGCCTCAAATCACCGCGCGCGTCTGGCCTCCATTCCACTCGCCCCCTCGCTCGCTCCCTTTCTCCTTCCTCTGGAGAACCCGAGCGGGAGAGCCGCTCTCCACCGCACTTCCTCGCCTCCGCCGTCGCGTTCCGACGTCGGTGAACCGCCACCGCCGTCGCGTTCCGACGTCGGTGAACCGCCACCGCC
Organism: Saccharum hybrid cultivar R570; assembly: GCA_038087645.1. Classification (NCBI taxonomy): domain Eukaryota; kingdom Viridiplantae; phylum Streptophyta; class Magnoliopsida; order Poales; family Poaceae; genus Saccharum; species Saccharum hybrid cultivar. The sequence continues at coordinate 2,546,195 of JAQSUU010000542.1, forward strand.
CGATTGCTTGTGCTCCAAGCTCCGCCACCTTCTCCTCTCCTCCGAACGGACCTCCGTTCGCCTTGTTCACCTACGGTAAGGCTCAATCGAGCTCTTCCCGCCGCGCCACCACGACGGGGCCGCCGAGCTCGCGCTCCGCCCCTCGGCGTCCTCGCTCCCTCTCCATCCCCGTGAACCCCTCTCCTGAGTTCGCCATCTCCTCGCGGACACTGTGCGCGCGCCCGCTGGTCATCTCGTGGCCGGATATGGCCGTTGGCCGTCGGCCACCGCCACGCCGTCGCGGTCCAGAGTGCCGGCGAGGCCGCCCTCTGTTCCTCCCCGTCGGCTTCACTGGGCCATCGCCCTGTGGGCCGTGCCTCCGAGCGGCCTGCTCGCTCTTTCCCTCCCACGCGCGCGAACCAGGCCGAGAACGGCCATGGGCCGGTTTACTTCCCCGGGCTGGCCCAGTTTCAATAATAAAAATCGTTTTCTGTTTTCTTTTATTATTCATAATAAAGGATGTTGTGGAAAATGTTTTTGTATTCATTTGAGCTCCAAAAATTGTGAAATAAATTTCTATGAACTCATTGGAACCAGATCTACAATCTAAAAATATTGCATGTCATTTTTGGGATACTTTTCTGTAGAGCTTTAATTAATTCTTGATATTGCTGATATCTTGTAAAATGACTAGTAAATCCTATATGTATCAGAAAAATATGATTTCAAGTTTGTTAATCTTCTTATATCATGTACTTCCTAGGAAAAATATGTTTCATACATGTGCTGTGGAAAACTTTGGAGAAGTAGTTCAAGTACCTTTAATGGCTGATTTTTGTTATTTTTGCTAGAGAGCAAACTTTGTATAAAACATGCATGTGATAATTTTTGTACAGTCATTATATGCTATGAAGAACCTAGGAAAAATATTAATTCTGTTGTTTGACACTTTTCATAGTACAAAGTAATTTCATGCTCATTTTTATGCTATAGCTTGTCATTTTTGTACAGGATAGTTTACTTATCCAAATGTCATGAAATTTTTATGGTAGTCTGTTTAGGGTAGTATTATGCTACTGTAATTTTCTCAGATTTTTAGGAGCATCAAAAATATATGTTGCTATTCAAACCTATTATTATTTAGGGTTTAAACAAGTGTTGCTTTAAGTGTTGCTTTAAGTGTGATTAAGAAATTAGTAAAGCTTTGGTGTATCTTTGAAGCATTTCATAAGATATGTTAACTTAACATAATAGTAGTAGAAGAGAATACAGTAGATGACATGTGCTTGTAGTGTATAGTTTCTTGGATGATGTTGACTACCTTGCATTTCAACATATTCATTGCATTCATCTCCTTCGATGCACGTTTGCATAATCACTTACGCGCATTACATCATACAGGATCGCAAACCGAGAACCCAGTCGTCTTACCCAAGGAGCCAGAGGAGCAGCTCGAGGTGCAGCAGCAGGAGGTGACAGAAGCCGAAGAGGAGGTCGGTGAAGAGCTCCCCGAGTGCCCCGACCACCGTCCGAGCTTTTTTGAGAGAGGCAAGCCCCGGAGCATTTCTATCCCGGTTTGCAAATAATTTATTATTAACTTTACTTAATTTGATGCATTACGTTTAGGAGTTGTTTGCAAACGTTGCTGCATTATACCTTGCTTACCTTTGTTATACTATATCCTTGTTACCCTGGTATCCGCAGTCGAGTCAATGCTTAGCTGGCTTAGACCGGTAGAAGTCGGGTGATTTCCTGTCACCTGCGAGCTATAGGTGGTTACCTGGATCTGCTTGGATGACTATGAAGTCATGGTATAACTAAGTGTGAAATGAATTTGAGACCAGGCGGAAACTTGCAGGGTTTCGGACTGTAGTGTTTTCCGTCCGTGTCGATTAAGGACCGTCCGTTGTTGTCCCTCGGGTCATGTTGAACGCATGCCTCACATTTAGCTGGCCGGATAAAGTACCTTCCGACCGCGAAACTGGGAGATTATTCGGGCCGAGTGGATTGCCCGCAACGCACTGTACCGGAGCAGTAGTGGCAGGATACGGGGGCGCGATGATAAGGCCAAAGAGCAGTCGGGCGGCCCCCGGGTACAAGTGGTTCCTGGCAAGCTCGCGACTTTACCTGAATGGTTGACTCGGCGACCAACACCTCACTTTAGCGGGTGAGTGAGGTTTGTGTGAGGAATAACTTACCAGCTGATTAATAATCGATTCGAATCGCCATCGTTCACTGGATAGTGAACACTTGACTTGAGCTACTTTATCGTAGTAATATTGATGGAACACTTGGACAGTTATATGAATTATGACATAATGGAAGTTGTTAATGATCATTGGTTATCATTACCTGTTTAATTACATGTTACTTTAGTACAGGTGCAAATGTAGTTGGCAGGTTAATAAAGATTTAACTTGATGCAAAGCTTTTGTAAAGGTTTTCCTAAATGCTAAAAATGCCTTTTGCAAATGAGTCAGCTATCCCACCAGAAAGCCTATCATGATTCCTTGGTGTCTTTTATTTCTGGTTTATGACGGGTAAGTCTAGCTGAGTACCTTCTCATACTCAGGGCTTTGTTCCCACTTGTTGCAGATGGACAGATGTACTACGGCTATTGTATCAACTGTCTCTATCCTGCAATGGGCGAAGCCTAGGACCATGGGCAATGGTCATTCACTACTTCTAGTCTGATGCTTTTGCTGGAGATGATCACAAGCTGGCACTTTATTTCAAAATGTTTTGTGTGTGCGTGATTTGAACTACCGCTTCCGCTACTTTTATTCAAACCTGGTTTGTAATAACTATGTTTAAACTCCGATGTATTTTATGTCGCGAACATTTATGTAACTTATGATGGTAACCGTTAAACTTAGTACGATCTTGGCTGTTATGTGAAATGGTTTGAAATCCGTCGAGATTTCATGGCCTACCGGGTTATACGGGCTTAAGTTTGTTAAATTGTCCTTCCGTTGGATGATTTCCTACTTAATCTCGTATAATTGGACGGTTCTGTTACAACGAGGATGGAGGAGAATTGATCCCCACGGGGATGAAATTGGTAGGAAAGTTTTCCGCGGGGATGGCGAGGACTTGGATGGTTCCCTGCTCCCCGACCCCGATCCCCGCCTCCCCGCCCCATGAAGCAGGAGGCACCAGGCGCCCAGGGCGCCAGCGGCACCCAGGCCCATGTAAAGGCCCAATAAGTCGAGGAATATATAATGTGCCATCCAAGTATCCAACCCTAATTCTCCAATCCTTCAGTCCAGCAGTAGTCGTCGCGCCGCACGCGTCGGCGTCTCGCACCTCTCGCTCTCGCACGCTCGCAGTTGCGGAGGCCGCAGCCAACAGCTCGCCCCGACGTTCGTCATCGACTCGTCGGAGACTCGGAGTCGGCCTGGTGCGGTCGTGCTCTCGTCGGAGTCGGACCTCGGAAGCTCGGATCTGCGGCCAGCAGCTCGGTCCACCGCCTGACCAACCGTCAGAGTCGGACTCGTCCGCCTTGGAGGTTCGGAGCCGCGGCCAGCTGCCACTACCGCAGACATGGATACACCTAGATCTTCCTCGCCCATGAGCTCCGACGGAGATGGAATGTTAGAAACTTAGAAGTCAAATCTCTACTCTTTGGTCTATGGATCTTGAAAATCTTGCTTTGCTTGCTTCGTAGTAGACTACTAAACTAGCAGTTGCATCTGTATTGTAGTATTGATAGTTCTGGTTCATACATGTTAACATTTAGTTCGTTGTTTACTTCTGTCGTGTGTGTTTTCTGAATCTTGATGCAAGCAATGTAAAGGTTCAATGATCCTATAGCATGTATGCGGGGACGGGGATCCCCATGGGGATGAAATCCCTGCCGGGGATAGGGATGGTGGAGGAAGGTTCCCCGTGGTTGTTCACGGAGACAGAGATGGGGATGGGGAAAATTTTCCCCCACGGGGACGGGGATGGTGGCTTATTCCCTGACGGGGAATTCCCCGTTACCATCTTTAACGTGGGGTGAGGCCAAGCAACTAGAGAAAAAAAGGAGAAGAGGTATAGGTAGAGGCTGACATGTGGGGCCCATACTGGTCGGCCTCTATGGTACACGTATCATTTTTACACTTAGGATAGAGAATTAATGAGAAATAATCAGAATTGCCTAACACCCAAATTTCTCGGATGATGGATTTTCAGGTAGCAGGTTAGCAAAAAAATCCTGATAAAATTAAAATTAATCCTCAAACAAGCATATCCAAATAGGGCCTATACAACTATATAAGCCCATTAAGAATGGTCATGCAACGGCTCGTACCAATTTGGCATGCGACGGTCGCCATTTGCCCATCTCCCACAGGTTCTGGTGGCCGCCTATGTTTGAGCCTTGCCTATTTTCAGTTTGAGCCTTGCCTATTTCCATTTCTATATTGTTTTAAAAGAACAAGATCGGATTTAGAAAGGTTGGGACCGGAAACTAAACTGAGATATACATACGGAACAACAAATACAGTTGAAGAACCGAAAACTTGAGTTAGGGTCAGATTTAATATTCTAACAAATACAGAAGAAGAACCGAAAACTTAAGTTAGGGTCAGATTTAATATTCTCAAGTATACATGTGTAAACTCACGTAACTATGTACACGTATGAAGGTCAGACTAATATTCACTTTTGTATGCCATGTGTGTTAACACATTAACATACATAACTGAATAATAGGTGTATTAACATAAGGACATGCAATTGTTAGTCATATCCGCACATATTGAAAACGCGGTAAATACATGTTCATTCTAGATGAAAACAGGATGCCGCACGGAATGGACGTGAAATCCCCTCTCCTGTTTTCGTAAATATAGAAATGGGATAACACAAATACGAAAAGGGGTGAAACAAAAGTAAAAAAACAAGACGAGACAAGATATTTTTTCCGTTTATTTTTATCCCTACTTGCCTTGCTAGCCAAGATGAGTTGAACTGGCTCTCCGGAACGGAAAAGCTTTACCAACACAGAATATGAAAAAGTGAACCGAAGCGCTACCTGCCAACGTAATGGAAGGGGAGAGCGTGCGCTCGCGTCCGTGCCGCCATCCCCCGGCGCACCCCCTGCCTAGTCTGAGGAGGATGCAAGGCAGTAGAAGGCGAGGCAGCAGAAGACGAGGAGGGAGATGCAACACCCGATCTACTTTTGAAACATTCAGACAACACTTGCAACATACGTCTGAAGACCGATGAAACGATTGAAACATGCGTCTGAAACACTTATAGAAAACACATGAAACACTTGAAAAACATTGCAACACATCGCAACATCCAGATAAAAACACTTAAAAACATATGTGCAAAACATATGTAACATCCAGATAAACACACTTGCAACATATATCTGAAAAAAACAGATAAAACATTGACAACAGAAGCTTGCAACATAAGTGTACAACCACTGCAATATATGCAATATCCCGATCTACTTTTGCAAGATCCATTGGAAACCCTTGCAACATACCTCTGAAACAATTGAAACACTTAAAACATACGCTTGCAACATGCACTTTCGGCACAATGTCACCTTGTTGCTTGGACGAATGGAGCTCGTCATTGTGGAGTTCGACGCCAGCGTGGAGCTCGATGCCACAGAGTACGCGAAGGTCATCGGTACGGAGGTCATTGGCGGCATAGACCTCGGCAATGGCCGCAGCAGGCGGACGATGTGGGGCCGCGACGGGAGGCACTAGTCCGGGCTGGGGAGGCAGGCGGCGCGGACGGGGGGCGGCGCCGGCGGAGTCTGTGCCGCGCGAGCAGGGGCGCGCAGCACAGAGCGAGCGGGCAACACGAGCAGGGTACGCAGATGAGTGGATTAGGATGAACCGGGTCCGGGAGTCACGGGACGGCCGCACCATATCATATCATTATCGATAAGAAAATAGCTTGGGCCTTGTTTCTGGTTAGAGGTCTACATAACTTGCCAAACAAAAAATGTTACAGGAAAGTTGGAAGTTGATCGGTTTGATTGCAAGGGTGTGCCTGAGTAGACTAATGATAGAGATAACATATACACTCGTTTATCTAATGGAAAGGTGATAAGTTTTTAAATACATAAACAATATACTCGAGTATATTAATAGCTCTTTTTAAATGTGGCTGTCGTCCATGCATATCCATGTGTACCCAGGTAAAATAGAAAAAAATCACAAGATAATAGTTTGCGCAGCTTAGAAATAATCATTTTTTGTTTGTTACAGTTGAGTTGCATATATACCCATCATAATTAAAAAGCTAGCAGATTGGCGGTAGATTTGTGTTGCATAACACGTGATCAGACTAACACGTAATCAAAAGCTTGTTGTTTTTTTTCATTTTCATTTTCATTTTTCCTATGTGTAGCTTCCTAAGGGTATTATCTGCTTGTAATTTCCAGTGTATCAATACAAATGAATACCTTCAGTGCCGATTTTGTTAAAATACATGTGTTTACATACATCGTTTGTCGCCTCGCGAACGAGGAAAAAAACTCTGTTCCAAAAGAGACAGAGAAGAAGCACGATCCACTCCAAAACCGTCTCCGCCAATGGCGTAGCACCATCGCCCGTCACGCGGATCGGCACCATCAGCAGCGCCACGACCACCGTCCATCTCCATCCGACGGCTGAGACCCACCAGCCTTTCCTTTCCCCGGCCCGCGCGCGCGTCGACGCCTCCCCAAAATTTTCGCGATCCCGCCCTGCCGCTGCTCGCTACAAATACCCGCCCCGAAACACAGACCCAGCATCCACAGCTCGCATTCGTTCCAAATTTCGATTTCTCCAATCTCCTAGCGCCGCCCACCGTCTCGCAGTCGCAGCTCCCTCCGATGGCCCGCACGAAGCAGACGGCGAGGAAGTCGACCGGCGGCAAGGCGCCCCGGAAGCAGCTGGCCACCAAGGCGGCGCGCAAGTCGGCCCCGGCCACCGGCGGCGTGAAGAAGCCGCACCGCTTTCGCCCCGGCACCGTCGCGCTCCGGGAGATCCGCAAGTACCAGAAGAGCACGGAGCTGCTCATCCGCAAGCTCCCCTTCCAGCGGCTCGTCCGGGAGATCGCGCAGGACTTCAAGACGGACCTCAGGTTCCAGTCCTCGGCGGTGGCGGCGCTGCAGGAGGCTGCCGAGGCCTACCTGGTGGGGCTCTTCGAGGACACTAACCTCTGCGCCATCCACGCCAAGAGGGTCACAATCATGCCCAAGGACATCCAGCTCGCGCGCCGCATCAGGGGCGAGAGGGCTTGAGCGCCCGTCCTGCTGCTCGCCGTTGTAGTGCTTCTAGAAGTAGATGATGCTGGTCGTTGTAGTACTAGAAGTGTGTGTTTCATGCCGTTCTGATCCTGGATGTGTTGACCTCACTGGAATGGAATGCGATTGCTCATTTCTGAAATTAATGAATGGCCTCATTCTGGCAATAATTTGCTGTCTTTTCTACAATTCTGAAAGATGTGTTGGCCTTGGGAGGTTTGGTGTCTGAAACCAATGAATGGCCTCGCCGCAAGATGTGTTGCCCTCACTTCTGTTCCATTTGGCCAGAAAGTTCAAAACAATCAGTGTTCGGTGTTGAATCCAGCATTTCATATATGCCCATGGAACTGCTTGTGAATTGGTAATGCAGATTTAGTTTTTCCCCACTTCTGTTTCAGTTTGGTCTAAAGGTTAGCTAATGCTGTATGAGTATGATCTCCTGATAACTTGGTGCATGATTTCATCATTTGATTTATGCTCCCAGAACTGATATTGTATGAAATTGGAAATGCACATGCCTTCGTGGAATTGTTTTGCTTAACAGTGTGTCTGTTCTCCATGCTCACGGTAACAATTGCTTGTTTGTAGAAAACGATAATTACCAATATGTCCAGGACATGATACGGGGGTGGTGTTTATGTATGAATCAGAAATTTTTGTAATAGTAGCATAACGCATAAGTCCTGCAGTTGCACCAACTGTGAGTCTGACAAATCTTCAATTTTTTGATGACGAAGTACAAACTTGACTGAAACCAATTTCCTCAAGGATGTCTTTCACTTGATTTTGTGTACCCTCCCATTTTGATCCAAACGCTTGATGAAACTCTGCAGGTCACTTTCGAGGAAGACACATTCAGTATCTCTTTGTCTACTTCAGATCCAATTAAATCTTCAAATATTGTACTGCTTAGCAAAGGTGCCCTTGACTTATCAGTTTTGTCCACAGTCCACTAACTAAATCATTCAATTGTACTGCTTGGCAAAGGTGCCCTTGACAATATTACTCTGACCTAGTAGTTTTCCAGTTAGCCGCTTCAATTCGCATGTGTCTCAGTGTTTGTTTTGCAACTCCATTAAGATCTAATTGTTTGCCTCAGGACCTGGGAAGTTATTGGCAAAATTCTGCCTGAAGTTTGTTTGATACAGTGAAGCTTATTGTCAAAGCTTTTGCCTGTTCTATTTTGGACGCTGCTGCATATCATTTGTTGGTCTGCAAAACATAGTCTTTTCACAAACAGAAAAGTCCACAAATCATGGTTGTAGCTGTACATATTATGAATTAGTTATTAAGTGTCCATCATATTAATTTGATTTAAGTTTTGCTATATCAAGGGATCCAACTACGCCGGTGTGAGTAGAAGATTCTAAATGACAAACACTGACAAAGATGTAGATCCCTATTCGATATTGTCATTGACAATGGAACAAAAGCAAGAAATGCATTCAGAGCAGTAAATGCTTAACCAGATATCTTTTTTTTTTTTGCGAAACACTTAACCAGATATCTAACTTAACTGGGGACCCCCCTGAACTATGATTTACTCCTATCCCTTAAACAGGTTGCTAATGTGCGTCCCCTTTGGCACTTGGATTTACTGTACGTCAGTAAAAACTTTTGCTTGGAGCTGGACTGCTGGAGGCGTGGACAGTAGATATGGGAATCTCTCTCCGCATCCTACTATCTAGGAGTTGAATAAAACCACTTGCCTAGAAGTATAATGCTAATGCTAGAATCTGATCCTGAGCAAGAAGAGTACCTAGCTAAAGAAGGGTCAGTTCAGGCCTTGTTTAGTCCGCGAATTTTTTTGGGAAATGGTACTGTAGCACTTTTGTTGTTATTTGGCAATTAGTGTCAATCATGGTCTAATTAGGCTTAAAAGATTTGTCTCGTGAATTTCGTCTAAATTGTGTAATTAGTTTTATTTTTTTATTTATATTTAATGCTTCATACATGCATGTGACGGGGAATCTTGAAAAATTTTGGAAACTAAACCGGCCCTCAGATATAGAAAGATAAGCTGATCAGCTAGTGAGTTAGTGAGTAGAAGTTGATATTTCATGGCAGGTATCTAGCTCCATCAAGTCATCTTACTAATCTTTGTCCTTGGAATTAGTGGATGGTCTCATCGTCAACCACAACACCAGAAGATTTTTTACCTCACACAACACCACAAGATTTCAGTACTACAACAATTGGGCTGGGCCATCATTGATTGAGGGTAGGTAGCTTGGTCAGGCGGTCACAACTCACACGTCTTCCCGGATGGGCCATTTTTTCAGCTTGCAAGCCGTGCCCCGGCACCCTGCCCATCCTGCTGTTGGGCCGCACCGGCCCGTTCTCTCCAGCGGTCGAGGTGGGAACCAGTGATCCCCGCGAAGCCGCCTCAGCCAATGGCCTCGCACCATCACGCATCACGTGGATCGCTACCACGAGCAGAGGCAACCCCACCGTCCATCTCCATCCAACGGACAGAGCCTCTTCCCCGCCGGCGGCTCCCAAAATTTTTGAGATCCCGCGTTTCCGCACACACCCGTGCAAATAGCCCTACACTAACGGAATCCTCCTCTTTGTCGACTGCTAGATGCAGTCGGCAAAGGCCTCAATGCAGTCGACTGCATTCCATGCTGGCAGGTGGCAAAGACCACGTGCAAAGAATTCGTCGGCAAAGAAATCTTTACGCCTGCCACGGGGACAGCTGACGTGGCAGTCGGCAAAGGAAACTCACACCGTCGTCAGATAACGGTGTGCGTTCCCTTTGCCGAGCAGTCGGCAAAGGTTTTTTCTTTATTTATTTATTTTTTTGGTACAAAAATTCTTTGTTGATTGTCTAAGGTGGTAGTCGGCAAAGATTTTCTGATTTTTTTGTAAAACCCTTTGCCGTATATATAACAGAAATTCAAATATATAACACAAATCCACATATATATCACACAAATCCACATATATAGCACTTATAATCCATAACAAAGGGGTCCAACAAGTCCATCATCCAACAAGTCGCACTAATCCAACATCCAACAAGTTGCACAAATCCAACATCCAACATGCAACAAAGTAGAACAACCACAGAGCCACTCACTCGTCCTGCGACCCGTCGCCACCGTGGTGTGAAGAGCTCCCAGCTGGCCACGAAGGCCACGAGGACGATCCGACTTGCGGCGCGCTGGTGTACGCCCACCCGAATCCGATCTGCTGGGCAGGCGGAGGGTCGCTAGCCTACCCGGAGGGCCCCTCCTGCGTAGACCTAGGAGGAACGCCACCAGGCCACGAGAACTGTGGCTGAGGGGCAACCGGGCCAACCGACCACACATGGCCTGGAGAATGGCCATGTGGAGTCGGGTTCGAACCCGCTGACTGTTGCTACACAGAGGAGAAGCGATCTCATTAGTACCTGCGGGATGGCTGCACAAGCAAAAACAATAGATAGACTGGTAGAAACTCACCGGAGTCCCTAAAGGGCTAGGAATAGGGGGTGGAGCGAGAACAGGGGGTGGAGCGAACATCACGGGAGGCAACGGAGGACATCTGAAACCAGGGATCTCCAGGCCCTGAAAGAAGCTGACAAACTCCTTCATCTGCCGCCGATGGGCCTCCTATTGGGTCGCCAGCTGCTGCCGATGGGCCTCCTCTTGGGCTGCCTGTTGGGCCCGCAACTCGGCCAGATGGGACTGCAATATTAAACCCGCGATGTTTAAACAATGCATAAGGAAAGCTACATATGTAAAACCAATGAATGACGAATAGTTACTTGAACCGCCACCATCATTTGCATGGAGCTTGGCCGCCGAGGTTGTATGGGGACGTCGGAGGAGGTCGTGCTGTCCGATCGATGAACCTCACGAAGGGTGGGAACGGTGGCCGGGTCGATTACGCTGTGGGCAAGAAAGTACCGGTCGTGCTGCTTCCCTCCTCCAGTCCTCATCAGGACGTCCGTATCGAGGGGCTCGGTGGCCGGATCGTAGGCGTCACCATGGCACCTGCGAACTGCCTCGGTGTACTAGACCACCTTCTCGTAGGCGTTCGGGTTGGTGAACGCGTCGGCCCCCTTCACCGGGTCGTAGACGTTGTCCCGATCTATCGCTTTGCCCTGGTGAGACAGGACGTAGCCCGTGAACTCGTTGATCACCTGGCCACCATGCGACTGGGTCTGCGAGGAAAACACAAGGATGATTACACGTAATGAGAATGAATGAATGAATAAATAAATAAATAAATAAACAAATCAGTGTGAAGGGTACCCATGTGTCCATGTACGATACGAGGGGGCGGCTCCCTTGGTGGTGTGCTGGCCCTGTCCTCCCCTTGGCATGTCCGAATTTCTCCCTGCGCTTCACGTACGCCTCCGGCGTTGTCCACGAGTCCACAATCACCTCCCAACAGTCCATGTGCATTTTGCACCAATCAGCAGGATACTGCATTACAACGTGCATTTGGGTGAGTAAGAAGATGAATCAGAATGGAATCAGAATTAATGTTTCCTACTTACCCGGACGTAGATCTCCCTTGGGAGGTCGGTTTCGGGCCAGAGGATCATCGCCTTGGCTTCCGACTTCGGCAGCGACTGGCCAAGCACCTCGGCATAGTAGGTGATGAGGACCTAGAGGTGCACCTCGTAGTACATGTCCTTGAGTCTCTCCATGCAAACCTTGTCCTGCACTCACGACGCCTTGACCTCGTGCCCCAGCTCGCACGTGTACCACTCCTGCATACAGATATCATGTATCATTTCATTATTTCAAGGACATCCAACAAATGCGTAGTATTGGCAAAGCGGTGCGATGAAGACTCACCTAGAACTCCCTCTTGATCACAGACGCAAGGGGGGCCTCATCTGCGTCCTTGACCTTGTAGAAGTCCGGCCACTTATTGGGCGGCTTTTCGATCCCGTCTATGGTGACAAGGCCAGGGTAGTTCTTCTTAATCAGGAGGCCCAGCATGCCATTAATATGGCGTGAACAGCCCCCGTTCACAAGCTTCCAGTTGTTGCACGAGTCATTAAGAACTGTTAGTCTGAAGTTCAATTTTCAATATGTCATATGAATAAGTCATGAAAACATGAATGCTTACTTACTTTGGACCCTCAGGTCGAATCACCGGACGGTGGGCTGCTGCGAGCGGGGCGGAAGGGAGGCGCGTGATCCTGCGCTGGTAGGGCTTCCTCGAACCTGAGGAAGACGTCTCCCCTGGTGTCGCCTCGCCGTCGCCCTAGCCGCCCCTGTCTTGGCCGCCCCCGCCCTCGCCGCCCCCGTCCTCGTCGCCCCCGTCTTGGTCGTCGTCCGGGGGAAACAACTCCCTCGTCGATAAGCGACATGTGTGGGACCTCGCCGATGACTCCACCAACGGCGGCTCCTCCACCGCCTCGTCGTCGACGCCGGTCGACATGTAGACCAAGTTGACCTTTCGTAGCGGTCATCGTCGTCTACCTCCGCCTGACATTTTGTCCTATGCCTGCAATGACAAAGATTAAACCAATTAGCACAAATAATCGATAAGTACATGTAAAGAGATGCAAAATGAATGAAACATAATTGCAAAGTAATAATAAGAACAATATAGTATTACATGAATTAGAAACCGAAGTCCTCATCATCACTATCACCATTGTCATCACCGCCTCCACCGTCATCACAATCACTATTGTCATCATCACTATCAATATTATCAAAACCTAAGTCCTCATCATCTCCATTCTCCTCACCACCTCCATCGTCCTCAACACCTAGTTCGCGCCGATCCCTCCATCGCTCAAGCATCATTAGGTCCTTAGCATCTTGCACCACTTCACCATCGCCCTCATTGATGTTGTTGTCTACTTCCATGCCCCATCAGCGAAAGAATGTCTATCTCCAAACGCCCTTCTAGCCCCTTAGGTTGATAGAACTCTCCGCTATCTGCCTTTGGGTCGAAGTTGTAATCATCATCGTTTGGGACAGGTGCTTTACCGCGCGGTGATACAAACGGGACAAGGTACCAACCCTTAAGCCTCTCGTCTTTTTGGCACGCCCATGGGAGATAATAAACTTGCGTGGCCTGTTGAGCCACAATATAGACATCATCTCCACTATAGACAGAATCCTGTCGAATTTCAACTTGCCCAATGTCATCGGCTCTTCTCGTGACATTAGGATAGAACCAATGGCATTTGAATACCACTGGTTTAAGAGCTTTAGGGCCCAGGAACTCGAGCTCGTATATTTCTTCAACTATGCCATAATAGTCGAGACCATCGTTGCCCGGCGTACGAATTCCTGTGCACGTGGTCTTTTGGCCGGGCCGACTCTCCTCATACCTTCTCATGCGAAAGCGATAGCCATTCACATCATAAACGGTGAATGCATTGACCATACTGCTGAAGCCCCATGCAACCTGTTTCAATTCATCACTCATTTCCCTATCCGTGCGTGCCTGCAAGGTGAGGCCAGGTAGATCGTTACATTACTCGTTCCTAGGAGCAAAGTGGAATCTCAAAGTTGGAACGAGGTAAGTTGGATGGTACCTTTGTACGGAACCACGAAATAAAATTGGGCCTGGCATTTTTGAGGAAATCGTCTTCTTCTTGGACGGTAGGAGCCATATTCCTTGTCCAGTATTCCTTAATAAACTCCCTAGAAAACAAGAGACGAAGGGGGTTGGACCGATAGGTGGAGGATATTGACTACGTATGTAACAAGTCTAGTATTGAGAACTTACTTTTGATAAGGAACCACTTCTTCAAGGTTCAACAACATGTAGAGCATGATAGTGCGAAACTCATGTTGTTGCAACGTCTTGGGGGTACCTGCGCTTCCCCTTCCGAGTTGCCCTTTCAAAACGCTCAGGGTCGATAAATTCTTGTCCTCATTGTAACAAGGGAGTGGGTTCATGTTAGGAAGGTTGTCGGTATAGTATGCCTTTGTGAAGTTTGACACCTCCTCCACTCTTGCTGCCTCTGCCACGGAAGCCTCAATTTTGGCTTTATTTCTACACTTTTTTCGAAGAATCTTTAGACACATCTCGATTGGATAGCACCAACGAGTCTGCACAGGACCCCCTAGCCATGCCTCACGCGGTAGGTGTAAGATCAGATGCTGCATCGACAGGAAGAAGCCGGGTGGAAAGATCATCTCCAACTTGTAGATCAGCAAAGGTGCAAGACGCTCCAGGTCACGAATCACTTCCCGAGATAACTCCCTGGCATAAAGCTGGCGGAAGAAATAACTCAACTCTACCAGAACGCGCCACACTGGCTCGGGGAGGTATCCACGGGTCATCGCAGGAAGGAGTCGCTCAATCCATATGTGGAAGTCATGACTCTTCATCCCTAAGACTTTCATAGTCTTAGGGTTCACTCCCCTACTCAGATTCGCTGGATACCCATCAGGAAACATTAACATCTTGATCCACTGCAGCACTTCCGTCCTATCGCCCCTTTTTAGGATGTAATCGGCCGGGCCCCTTCTCCAACTCTTGCCAGGCGCATGGGTCTTCATCACTAGCTTTGGTCTATCGCAGATTGCCTCCACGTCCAGTCTAGCCATAATGTTGTCATTTGACTTTTTTTATGTCCATGAGTGTTCCTCAAAGTGCCTCGGTGACATTCTTTTCTGTGTGCATCACATCGATGTTGTGTGTAAGAAGAAGATCCTTGAAGTAGGAGAGCCTAGTCAAGCCCGATATATGGGTCCACATGTGTTCCTGACCATATCCAATAAAATCACCCTTGTCTTTGTCAATTCTGAGAGCCTGTAACTCGGCAAGGACCTGAGCACCGCTCATAATCTCAGGAATAGGGTCGGTGACTTCAACACCTTTCATGAAGTGTTGGGTGTCTCGTCTCAATTCATGGTTCTCAGGTAGGAATTAACGATGTTTGTCAAACGAAGAGTACTTGCCACCCTTCTTTAGCCTGGTGAACATCACAGATTCCTTGCATACTGGGCAAGGGAACTTCCCGTGAACACACCACCCACTAAATATGCCATACGCCAGGAAGTCATGCTTTGAATACTGATACCACACATGCATTGTGAAGTTCTTCTTTGTAGCTCTATCGTACGTCAGTACCCCTTTTCCCAAGCATGTTCCAATTCATCCCATAGTGGCTGCATGAACACACCCATATTGTTGCCCAGGTGTCCAGGTATTATCAGCGACAATAACACATTCTTGGGTTCAAACATGACACCGGGGGGAAGATTGAGGGGGATCACGAACACGGGCCAACAAGTGTACGGGGCACCATGTGTTCGATACAGGTTGAGCCCATCTGTTGCTATCGCTACACGTACATTCAGAGCATCCTTAGCTTTGTCAGGATTTTGGATATCAAAGTAGCTCCATGCGTCAGCATCCACTGGGTGTACCATCTTGTCACTGTATCTTTTACCATCCTTATGCCATGTCATCTGCTTTGTGGACTCCTCTGTCATGAACATCCATTGGAGCATCGGTGTGAGTGTAAGGTACCGTACGACCATCTCGGGGATCTTAGACTGTTCCTTCTTGCCATCACTACCATCTACCTCCACATACCTAGAGGCTTTGCACTTTGGACAGTGCGTTGCTGCCTTTAGTTCTTCTCTCCTAAATAGGACACACCCGTTAGGACAAGCATGGATCGACTCATACGACAACTTAAGTGCACGGAGGAGCTTCACTGACTCGTACGTGTTCTTTGGCAGCATGTGATCCTTTGGAAGCATTGTGCCCAAAACTGCCAACATGAGATTGAAGCCGTCTTGACTCAGGCTCAACTATGACTTCAACGCTAGTAGGCGTCCAATGGCATCTAGTTGCGATATTGTTGTCTTCTCGTGAAGGGGCTTCTATGCCGAAGACATCATTTCATAGAACGCCTTTGCGATTTCCTCTGGATCCCCTCCACCAATCCTTCATTGCCACGTGCCTCGTTATAGTCTACCACCATGTCGGCCATCCCGACATCTCCATCATACTCCTCGAGGCGTGCTCTCACCTCCTCCTCTCTAATACGCGCTCTTTCTTCACCATGGAAGATCCACCTCTTGTAGTTTTCCACAAATCCGTTCTTAAAAAGATCTTTGTATACCTCCCTCTTTACTTTTCTTTTTTGGTTCTTACATTCCCTGCAGGAACACAACGTCCGAATCGACCCTTGAGTAGCCGGGCCAAATGATTGCTCTAGGAAATTATTGGTCCCCCTAACCTATTCAGCGCTCTTCCTCTTAGCTGTCCAGCCCGTGTACATCCACTCACGGCAGGCGGCGCGCGGGGCGGCGCGCGGTGCTCAAAGCGGCGCACGCGGGAACGCGGTGAAGGGGACGGGCGGCCGGGGCGCGGGGCAGGCCGGCAGCGGGGCTGCGGCCGGCGGCGGGCTCAGGGCGGCGGCGGCGCTGCGGGCAAGGGAGGGGGGTGCAGGTGGGAGAGAGAAAGGCAGATAGGGTTCGGCCTTGGGTGGACCGGGCCCTTTTAGATTTAATGGCCTTTTCTGACTGCCCCCGGGCGAGGCAGTCGGCAAAGGAACTATTTTATTTTTTATTACAAAAATTCTTTTCCTACTGCCGCAGTCTAAGGCAATCGGCAAAGATGTCTTTGCCGACTGCCTCCACCGACAGTCGGCAAAGAATGTATGTATTTTTTGTTTTTTTTCTTTCCATTTTTTGTAGGTCCTTCCTACATTAATTACATCTCAACTTCAAAACTTGGGAAAGTTTTTAGTTTTTTTTGCTATATTTCGTTAATTTATTTCGTTTACTTAGATTTTTCCGCATAATCCAAATTTGAACTGCAGGTGCATGAAATAATGAAACGTAGCCATTCGAAAAATGATATTCATGTTGGAGATGTCTAGGTTTTGGACATTCGACTTCACAACTTGCTCCAAACCTTTTGAAATTTTTATTATAGCCTCCACATGCGATAACATGACACCTCGACAAATTTTGTGATTTTCTGACTTCGTTTGGATTTTATATAATTTAAAAATACTTCTACCACACCTGGATGGTCATGTTCCGTGGACATGGACTTCAAAATTTTGGGTGAGTTTCTAGACACAGCCTCAAAATACACTCTCCAACATGAATATCATTTTTTGAATGGCTACGTTTCATTATTTCATACACCTGCAGTTCAAAGTTGGATTATGCGGTGAAAAATTCAAGTAAACGAAATAAATTAACGAAATATAGCAAAAAAGCTCACAAAATCACCAAACTTTTCGAGGTGTCATGTTATCGCATGTGGAGGCTATGAAAAAAATTTGAGGAAGTTTGGAGCAAGTGGCGACGTCGAATGTCCAAAACCTAGACTCAAAATTCAAAAAAAAAATTGCATCTTTGCCGACTGTCCGACGGCGGGGCAGTCGACAAAGGGGACAGCGACGGGCGTCGTCTGGCCCAGCTACCTTTGCCGCCTGCTAGTCTTTGCCGACTGCTAGGAATGATCGACTGCTCACAGCGACGGGCGACTGCGAGTTCAGGCAGTCGGCAAAGGTGATCTTTGCCGACTACCCTCGCTTTGGCTGGCGGCAAAGACCAGGGCAGTCGGCAAAGTGGGGTTTTCCTGTAGTGCTAGGCATAATTAATCGAAGACCGAAGACCGAACCGAAATACCCGAGACCGAGACCGAAGTGACCGAGACCGAAAATTTCATTCATAAGTTTGGCCTTTAGTTTGGAGTAACCGAACTAACCGATTTTAGTTCGGTCTTTACCCTCAGGTAACCGAACTAACCAAAATTTTGCATTTTCTGGACATAATGTGTATTTTAGACTATTATTAGTGATATAATATTTGTTCTAATGAGTTTATATCAACCATCACTCTTATTACTTTGTTTAATGTATATGTTATATTGTTATTTTTTTTCTTAAAATAAAAAAAATATTGCTAAAATTTGCTACAAATTATGATATTTAATAGTTGCTTTGTGACCGTTCGGTCAGTTCGACCATGACCGAGACCGAACCGAACTAACCGAGGCCGAACTTACTCGGTCCTGAGTTTTAAAACTAATCGATCGGTCTTCGTTTCTAGATGACCGAAGTTTCAAAAAGACCGAAGAACCGAACCAATCGGTTCGGTCAGACTAAACGCCTAGGGCTACGTGCAACTACAAATATCCCACCTGGAATTCCCCAACCCCATCCCCACACCGCAAATTGCATTCCTGTGAATCCTCCAATCTCGTCTCGCCGCCATCTTATCCAAGCCTCCTCGCTCCACTCCACTCCAATGGCCCGCATGAAGCAGACGACGAGGAAGTCGACCGGCGGCAAGGCGCCGCGCAAGCAGCTGGCGACCAAGGCGGCGCGGAAGTCGGCCCCGGCCACCGGCGGCATGAAGAAGCTGCACAGGTTCTGCCCCGGCACCGTCGCGCTCCGGGAGATCCGCAAGTACCAGAAGAGCACGGAGCTGCTCATACGGAAGCTGCCGTTCCAGTGGCTCGTCCGGGAGATCGCGCAGGACTTCAAGACCGACCTCCGGTTCCAG
Organism: Saccharum hybrid cultivar R570; assembly: GCA_038087645.1. NCBI lineage: Eukaryota > Viridiplantae > Streptophyta > Magnoliopsida > Poales > Poaceae > Saccharum > Saccharum hybrid cultivar. The sequence continues at coordinate 2,564,870 of JAQSUU010000542.1, forward strand.
TCCTCGGCGGTGGCGGCGCTGCAGGAGGCCGCCGAGGCGTACTTGGTGGGGCTCTTCGAGGACACCAACCTCTGTGCCATCCACGCCAAGAGGGTCACCATCATGCCCAAGGACATCCAGCTCGCGCGTCGCATCAAGGGCGAGAGGGCCTTGTTAGATTTAATGTGGGCCAGACCCAATATTTTATCTAATTAAATCAAATAATCCTAAGGCCCGTGTTAAATATTGTGCGCTCATATAGGATTTTAATTGGATGTTTAATTGACGGTGCATGAATTGGTTTTGTAACTCAAGTCAATTATGGGCGAGAGATTCAATACCTAAATGAGAGTTACAGGAGTTTCTACTCCTAATGGCTATTTTTAAATAAGGGAGTTACAAGAGTTTCTGTTTTTAATGGCAAGAGTTACAAGAGTTTTCGCTCATGATGACGGGAGTTTCTTCCGTGAGCGTCTCTTTCTTTTCGGACTCTTTATCTCCCACAGCCATCTCTTACACTCGCTTGGTCTCCTGACTACAATATAAAAGCGTGACACACCTCAACATTCAGTTTTACTAGTCTCTGATGCACACAAGGAAAATCACTTTTCTGCTGCTCTTGAGTCATCCTGTCCCGTGACTCCGCGCGCACGGAACCACGGGAGAGCAGGTGCCTCCGGAACCCTTGTTCGCCTGAGAACCCTGCTCGGGGTGTGCGGGCAATTAGGTTTTTGGGGAGCGACTACGCGACTGCTCCTCTCCACGCCATCGATCGACGACATCTTTTTCCCTGATCCGTGCACGCCATCGTCTTCTTCCTGTGGTGCGTAGGGAGTCGGCACTGCAAACATCTTTCTGCAACGACTGTGGTTCACTACTTCGAGCAACGCACTAATCTGCACACCATGACTGGAGGTGCTAGTGCGAGTGGAGCCTCCGATGCCTTCGGCATGGGACCCTCCTCTAGGTATATCCACAATCTCACTCTTGTCTATATACTTATATATATGTTCTCTCCTGTATGCCATGTTTTGATGCTTTGGGTCATGTCGTTGTTGTTCATATGCTACATGATCTTGCTGGTATGCTTTATATGACAAATACACCATGCTTACATGTTTTAAATCATGGTTTAATTATTCATATAAGTATATATGATGTTATAATTACTATGCTTATTGTTATATATGTCATCATCTTTATGGTGTTATTTTTCTGGATTAAATTGACATGGAAATTGCTTAAACATCTAACAGGCCTGAGCGCTGCTCGTTGTCTTCGTGTTCTTTCGTTCGATTTCTTGGTCTGTAGTGTCAGAACTAGACGATGGAAGAGGGTTCACTTCTTGCCGTGCTATCTTGTACTGATGCTCTAGGCAAATCGGTTTGGCTGTGATGAATGTGATCAGTGATTATGAGCATGTTGATTTCTGCAATTGGTTTATAATATTTCGTGGATCAAGATTAAAATTCGAAATTATAGGAAATGTTGTTGGATGTTGACTGACATTTGGTGTACCCCATCCTCTTCATACACAAGGTGAGTTACTTTTTGCTTGCTTCATCCACAGAGGTTGCTTCATCCATGAGGTGGATTGGCCTTGCTGTTTCTGCTTTATACTGTACTTTGGTTGTTTGCTGTGATGCTAAAACAAAGTCTATGTTTGGTAGTGCACTATGTATTTAGAAAAGCCAAAATGTCTAGAGTATGATTTGAAAAGCCAAGATGTCTATTTAGAAAAGCCAGTAAGGGGTTTAGGTGCTCATATTATAGAGTATGATTACCTTGTATCTTCATAGCTCTGCCTCCACAGTCCACACACGTGGCCCCCTTCCGTTTCATTAAGGTTGGATGGATCGAATTTGGTTAAGTTCCTTTTGCACATGAATATCAGTGCCTATATATCAACATTATATTATTGAATCATAAAAGCAACATATATATCAAAACTGAAGCACTGGAAAATGTGTGCATGCAACTGAGTTGATGAATGATGAACCGGTAATAGAAGCTATCTCTAACACCCCACCGCAGCGTGGAAGCTTGGGATTGATCTGTGCCGGGATTGGACCAAGTTCACCAAACATTGAAGTAGGAAGGCACTTCATCATGATGTCTGCAAAATGTTACGCTGTAGCGACCTTCATCACACCACGTCTCCGACGACGATGACCACTTTCTCTGGACGAAATGGATGTGTCCAACTCGATGTGCTTTTATTTGCCTGTGATGCACACATGCACCTGGTTAGCAGCTAGTATATACATTGTCGACGCTGTATCTCAGAAAACCACAGCAGCCTTCAAGGCTTCAACAACGAGCAGTACAATTCTCTATGCACCAATTTGACCAGCACCATTCAGAAATTCGGGACCCAAACTCAAATCTTTCGAAAGGATTCTATTTAAACTAATAGGTTCCACAAGTTTTGATTTATATTTCATCGCATGCGCTCACTGGATAGAGTTGGCCATGAATTTGTGCCATGGGCACAGATACAGCAGGGTGGCTAGGGGGTGGGGCTATCAACACGGAGTTGCGAACCGACGCGCCAGACTGCAAGCGCCGCAGGCGTGCCCCTTCCGAGCTCGGTGATGCTAGCCTGAACTCTAGATCGGCCATTCCTTTGCCAGAATCGGTGGCCATGGCGGACGTCGTCGAGCGGCGACGAGCGGGCCGGAGGCACGGGGCGGCGGGAGGTGGGGTGGCGAGCCGGGCTACTTTGCAGCGGCAGTAGGTCTTGAGCGGCGGCGCACAGGTGGTCGTCGCTGTCGCAGCGGGTGGAGCAGGATCGGGTGGAGTAGGGTCGGGAGGCATCGTCGAGCTCCTCAGGTCTGGCGAATCTAGGGAGGGAGAGCCGATCATATTCTTATCCACCAGTGGCTGGGAAGTCGCGTCCCTCAGAGCAGCCGACAGAGAGTATCGTCGCCGGACGCGGAGGACCGGCGAGATGTGTCCTGCCGCGTGAGGAGCGGGCTGCCATGGTCGGGCAGGGCTCGAGGAAGTTCAGGCGCGCATTGGACAGGTCATGTCCTAGGTTTCCTGGGTTGAGAGCTGAGCGGCTGGACCCATCATCTGACACAAGGGAGGTACATGTTGCGTGTTCGATGGGAGGCAAAGTTGATTTAGGGCATGTTTGGTTTCATTCTGTGAAAGTTTAACTCTCATCACATCAATGTTTCCTCAAATATATAGAGTACTAAATGTAGGGAAAAGCAGCAACACATGCCCATGTGAACACATGGCTTATCTCAGCCATCCATCCCCATACATGCAATCAATCTCAATCATTCAATACACTCCGTTCCTGGGTCCACATCCATCCACTCACTCACATGACTCAATCAGAACCGTTGGATACGCATTGTGTGGCTGTGATAACCCATGTGGTCGCAGTGGCATGTGAAAATTTCGCTTTGACTAAATGTAGACTAATTGCATGCATGTTGGTACAGATTAGGAGTAATTTACGAGACGAATCTATTAAGCCTAATTAGTCCAAGATTGAAAACTTTTTGTCAAATAAGACAAAAGTGATACAGTGTTTGTTAAACGTTAACTCCTCAAACCAAACACCCCCTTATGCCCCGTTTGGTTTGGTTTTGTTAAAATTTAACTCCCATCACATCAATGTTCCCTCAAATGCATGGAGTAATAAATGTAGACTAATTGCATGTATGTCGGTACAGATTAGGAGTAATTTACGAGATGAATCTATTAAGCCTAACTAGTCCAAGATTGAAAACGTTTTGTCAAATAAGACGAAAGTGCTACAATGTTTGTTAAACTTTAACTCCTCAAACCAAAGAAAAAAAATTCACCGCTTGTCCCTGAAATTGGCAGCCGGTGTCACTTAGGTCCCCGAACTTTGAACAATGTATTTTTGGGTCCCTGAACTTGGCTTCAGGTGTCATCTAGGTCCCTGAACTTGGCTTTGGGTGTCACTTAGGTCCCCGAACTTTGAACAGTGTATTTCTGGGTCCCTGAACTTGGCTTCGGGTGTCATCTGGGTTCCTGAACTTGGCTTCGGGTGTCATCTAGGTCCCAATGTTGACGTGACGCGGTCCTACATGTGGGGCCCACATGTCAGTCGGTTATATTTCTATTTCGGGGGTACTGTAGCTATAATTTCTAAAATATTCCAAAAATTGTATCTTTTTCATATGTTATTGGATGAAGATGATTTTATATGAAAAATGTAGCTCTCGACGAGATCTACAACTTTCTAGTTTTGAGTTTTTTTAATTTGAGATCACTAAAATGCTTTAAAAAATTAAACAAATTTTCAGCAGTATATTAATCGCATACAAGCGCTTATCGTCTTGGAAAAATCATATCTTTTTTATATGCCGTCAAATAGAGATGATTTCTATATGAAAGTTGTAGCTCTTGATGAGATCTACGACTCTCTAGTTTTGAGTTTTTTAATTTTAGGTCGCTAAAATACTCAAAAAAATTAAATAAATTTTTAACAGTATATTAATTCCTGAAGATTTGTTTAATTTTTTGGAGCATTTTAGCGACCTCAAATTAAAAAACTCAAAACTAGAAAGTCACAGATCTCATCGAGAGCTACAACTTTCATATAAAAATCATCTCCATTTGACAGCATATAAAAAAGATATGATTTTTCCAAGGCGACAAGCGCTGGTACGCGATTAATATACTGCTGAAAATTTATTTACTTTTTATAAGTATTTTAATGATTTCAAATTAAAAAAACTCAAAACTAGAAAGTTGTAGATCTCGTCGAGAGCTACTTTTTTCATATAAAAATCATCTTCATCCGAGATCATATGAAAAAATACAATTTTTGAAATATTTTAGAAATTGTAGCTACAGTACTCCGAAATAGAAATATAACCGATTGACATGTGGGCCCCACATGTAGGACCGCGCCACGTCAGCATTGTGGCCTAGATGACACCGGAAGCCAAGTTCAGGGACCTAGATGACACCTGAAGTCAAGTTCAGGGACCCAGAAATACACTGTTGAAAGTTCGGGGACTTAAGTGACACCCAAAACCAAGTTCAGGGACCTAGATGGCACCTGAAGCCAAGTTCAGGGACCCAGAAATACACTGTTCAAAGTTCGAGGACCTAAGTGACACCGGCTGCCAATTTCAGAGACCGCTGGTGAATTTTTCTCCAAACCAAACACCCCCTTATGTTGCCTGGGGCCTCCGTCGCATGAATTCAAGGTGGAGGCTTTTGACCCAATGCAGACAGAGGCGGGGCTGGTTGCTACTCTAGTTGGGTGGTCGTTGGTTTCTGTGTACTTGTTGCATCGCCAAACTGGGTCCGCGGCACTCCCTTAGGGAATCAGGGTTCGTGGGTTTCTAGGCCCTCTTATTGATGTGAGCCCTGACTTCATGGGAGGTGTCATCCGGCCCAGGGCGGGGTGTTCTCAGAGGAAGGCCCATGTCTCGTTTCCCCACCCAGCTGGGAATGGTCATAGGCACCTGTGTCGGAATGTGAGGTCACGGGGCTTGAGCTGTTAAGGCCTAGCAGCAGTTCCTCATCCGACAACGATGGCAACAGCAGGCAACCTCCATTGGCCATGTCCCTAGCTGAAGAATTGGAGGCATGCCTTTGCATCCTGCCTCAGACCCCGCTAATCCGCACAAAACCGAAGCTGAGAAAGTCCAAGACACCTTTGATAGTGTTGTCGCTGCGTTGGAGTGGAAGGCTAGCTGCCAAACCTAGGGCCTCCAACCCTACTATCCAGGCACAAAATGCGTTGATGCAAAAGCTAGGGGTTGCGAACGCTGCGCAGAGCCTGGACCCTGAGGCTTTCTACAGATACCAGGCTATCTTTGCTGCCCCGTTGTCGGCCTCCAAGCATGAGTGATGAGCCCATGGCTCCTCAAGTTAATATTTTAGCTTCAATTGATTTATCAGTTGGTATCGGCTTCTGGGTTGCTCATGGTGCATTTGGATTTCTTTTCAATGCCTGATTATAGTCGTGCGCTCAAGCAGCTTGAGTGGGTGCCTACGCTTTATCCAACATCAAGTTGGGCCGACTATTATGATTGGAAAGATGCTATGGAATATTTCTTGGTGGATTGTCTCCTTGAGCCACACATGCAGCTATATTTTGCAAGGATGACATTTTCTGATGATGTTTTGACATGGTGGCGGAAGTTACATAAGGGACTTATGATGAGAGGTGAAGAACCTTGCAGGACATGAGACGGTATGAGAGCTGTATTACAACGCCACTTTGGTAATGGTAACCAGTGGGATACCAAGCCAATTGTGTGTTCATCATGGGATGCGTACCTTCCTGCTCCTCGCCAGAGAGCTGCTGGTATTAATCAAAATCATAAAAAGTTGGGTTCTAGTGCTCTATATAGCAAGCTTATGCATAATGAAACTTCTTCATCTCCTAAGACGTCTAAGAAGAACGTTGCTGCTCCACACAAATTTGAGATGAGACGTGCTGCTATTAAGACACATAAAGAGCCTATTCGGGAAGTTGATAGTTACAAGACAATGAAGAAAGATGATTCTCAGTTGTTGCTAGAGGCTGCAGTGCCCAAATAGACCTTTGTACATGGGAGTGTTGATCTGTCTTCTACATCAGGGCTGCATAGTAGTGTTTCTTCTTGTGATAATCAGTCTGAGCTTAAACTTGATGATAGAGATGATGTTTTCCGATGGCTTATCTATGGTGGCAAAGGAAATTCATAGTGATGGTACTGTTGCTACTGTGAAAGGGCAGCACTCCAATATATTTCAGTTGGAATGCAACATTCAAGAAAAGGTATGCAAGCTAATTATTGATGGTGGTAGTTTTACTAATGCCATTAGTTCAGATTTGGTGCATGCTTTGTCTTTGTCTATGCAGAGGCTTCCAACGTCGCGTTATATGCGATGGATGAATCAAAGTAGTACACTCAAAATTACTCATAAGACACGAGTGAAATTCTCCATTGGAAATTATGTTGATATTGTCGACTGTGATATTGCACCAGTGAGTGCTTGTTATTTTTGGGTCGGTGTAACATCCTGAATTTTTGGGTAACCAAAAATATGAACTTTTTTTTAAAAAAATTCCTATAATTGTGTGAAGCATGTAGTTTCTAGGTCTAACCCAAGTCTAACTCACTGGCAAAACGTTGCATACATGTAGATTTTTTTGTAGGAGTGTGCCGAAGTTCTTTCGCCGGTTTAGGGTTTTGTGTCAGAGTGCACGAATCCATAGCAAGTTCCCTCCGCTAAATCTCTTTTGAATTCCATCCGAATCCCTTCCCAAACTCCCCTCAGAGTTTCTCTCAAATCTCCTTTAAACCATTCTCCGATCTCTTTCCGGAATTTCCCCAAACTCCGTTGGATAAATCTCCTCTCAAATTCCCTCGTGAATTTGTTCTAAATCCATCCTAAAGGCTTCCTTTGAAATTTATCTCAAATCTCATTGAGTAATTTTCCCAAAAACTCCCTCGGGAATTTCCCCTCTCAAAATTCCTTTGAATCATCTTAGACTCCTATTTGAATCTTCCCTAATTTTCCCTTTTAAAATATCTTGCAATTTCCTTAAAACAAACAAATCATAAAAGGAAAATCCTTTTCATTTTCTTCCTAGCCCACCTCCTCTTCTTGGGCCAGCACCCCTCCCTCAATCTCTTTTCCCGCTGGCCTAGCCTCCTCTCCCTGCGGCCTGATCTTCTGCTGAAGCCCAACACCTCTCCACACCCATCAGGCCCACGAAGCCAAGGAGCCCAAGTCGTGGCCCAACTCCTCATTCCCCGCATCACGCACGGAACAACGCTGCCACCGCCGCTCTCCCCTTCACATGCATGCCCCTGCACGGATGCCATCCTATGGGACCTTGAAAGGTCTTGATGGCTAGGGGGGTGAATAGCCTATTAAAATTTCCTACAAAGAGTGCTAACAATTTTATCAATATAACAAATAGCGAGATACGAGTTTTGCTTAGCCTACGGGGTGTTTGCAAGCCACCTATCCAATATGATCAACAATATATACCAAGACAACCGAACACCGGGATCAATCAATCACAATATGAAAGTGATGACACAAGATTTATCCCGAGGTTCACGTGTTTGCCGGCACGCTAGTCCCTGTTGTGTCCCTCTTCACCACGTGGTTCGGTGGCTAATCGGTCACACACCGAGCCTCTCAAAAGGCGCCACAAGAACCTACCAAATTGCAAGAGGTTGCAATGACACGAGCAATTTACTAACGTTGCCTTTGGCTTTTCGCCGAGGTAGGCACAAACCCCTCACAATCACCAGAGGTGGCCAAGAACAATCACCAACTCTTGCCAACGCCTCCAAGCTGCTCCAAGCCGTCTAGGTGGCGGCAACCACCAAGAGAAATAAGAATCCCACAGCAAATCAACCACCAAGTGCCAACTAGATGCAATCTCACATTGCAAATGCACTTGGATCACTCAATCTCACCTCGAATATGCAAAGAAGCAAGAGAGATGAGTGGGAGGGGAGTTGCTTAGCTCAAAGTGCTCACAAGTATGTCAAAGAGTGCAAGAGTGTGAGCCAAGAGCTGGCCAACAAGTATTTATAAGGACCCCAAACAAATAGAGTCGTTAGGAACTAGAAGGGGTGCAGACGCACGCGACAGATGCGTCTGTCGCTCAACTGACAGACGTGTTGTCCAACGTCTGTTGCTCCTCGCAAACGCGACAGGTGCGACTTCGGTGTCTGACGCCTTCGCCGTTCGCCACGCGTCTCGACCGTTGGAGTTCACCGCGCTCGCGCTCTACGCATCAGACGCATTTGTCATGACCGACAGACGTCGCCTCGACACTGTCAGACGCGGTCCAGAAGCCATGTAAATGCGCCGGAGTGACAGATGCGTCCAGTGCCTGGCCGATGGACGCGTCTATGGCGTAGAACCACGACGCGTCCACGTGACAGACACGGCAATAGTGCCATGCACGGCGTCTGTCGCGGTCACGTCCGCGCGTCTGACGCCCGAGTGCCAAAAATCCTAACTAGGGTATGGCGACAGACGCTGCACAGTAGCGTCTGATGCTCAGGGCAGCAGCGTCTGTCACCCATATCTCGGTGATTTTGCGACGTTTGCTCGATCCGTTTGATTCACCCTTTCACATATGAGCTAGACTAAGTATGTGTGTCACTTTAGCATATGTTTTAGCTCATGAAACATCATGTGACATCGCCTCCAAATCTCGACATTAGCATAAAGGAAAATAGACATTTTAACTCCTCGAAAACACCTGAATCCCGGACCCCAAACCCTCTCTACCGCTCAAACACCACCATCATCATAAAATGTACTAACACCACCAAGTGATCATCGTCATGTGCGAGTGTGTTAGCGTTTTCACAATCATTTTTTGAGGCGTTATTAGTTCTATCCAAATGCATATGATTATGAAATGCACACCTAGAGGCACTTAGGAGTTCAATAGCCGCGTCATTCCCCTATTTATAGTACGACTATCTATCCTACAATGTAACCACACTCACTAGGTGTCTTGGTTACTAAAACACAACCCTTAAGCGTATACCTTTGCCTTGATCACATAGGGTTGCATCCAAATCCAAGTGTGGCCATCATGATCACCATGTCCATCTTGCCACCAACCTTGGAATGTACTAATCCTCATGTGCTATATACAACTTAGGCATAGGATTAGTACTTAGGCATTGTCACTAATTGCCAACACCAAACATAGAGCTTTCAGACCTACGCGTCAGCCGTAGTGGAAAAGAAGAACCGCGTACGTCGTTTGCCTTCCATCGGACGCCTCCATCTTCGTCTTCTTCGTACGCGAGTCGTTCCTCCGCTTCCTTCCATCCAAAATCAGGCACAACCGTCCCGTTTCCTGTCGTAGCACCCTGCCTCAAATGCCATGACGCCATCACGGGCCGTCCTGCGCTGCGCCCCGCACCGCGCTTGCCAGGCGTGACCAGGCCGCACAGACGCAGCCCCTCGCTCCCAGGCAGGAGACCTGCTGCCGCCGCTACACGTGATGTGGAGCACCCATGCCTCGCCTCAGCGTCCATACTACGGACTCCGCATCCAGCTCCACGTGTCCCGCTGCGGGCACGGACGCCTAGGATGGCCGACACCCTTTCAAACCCTAGCCTCCCGTGTATAAAAGGCAGCAGCAGCCGCACCCTTCACCACTTCCGCCAGCCACCGCCACTCCCTCCTCTTCTCACCTCGAGCCTCCACGCTGCCAGCGTCCCTCGCTTCATCGTCGGTCGCCAAGCAGCACCATCACGTCCGCACAGTAGCCTAGGTGCCTCGCGACGCCGTTCGCGACGCTGCCTCCGTCGCCATCTAGCTGGCCACGGTGAACTCCGAGGCACCTCGTCGCCCATCGCCTTTAGCCCGGTGACACGCCACCATGCTGGCGTCCACGTGGGTGCGGACACACGGGAGCGCACCGCTGCCCTTCCTTCTCGTCATGCGGTCACGGCACCGCCGCCGAGATAGCCTGGAGCACGCCGAGCAGCACCTCGCCAAGCCTCGGACCAGTTCCAGCCAGGGGACGTCGAGCCTACAACCACTGTCCTCAGGTCAAGCGCCACCAGCTGCACGACCTCACCCTCGGTCCGCGCTCACGAAACCAGAGCAGCCGAGCCTTGCGGACGCATTCGGCGTTCCGATCCCCCACCGCGTCGCGCACCACCGCAGCCGCGACCTCCTCCGTAGCAGCCGAGCGTAGAGCCACACCAAGCCACGGACACCATCGAGCCGGCCCGTTTCGCCACCGACGCCGTGACGCGTGGCCGATCCGACCTCGACGTTCGTCGGCACCACGCGGACGCGCTGCTTCACCGAGCCGGTTTCATCCTCGCCATGGCCACCGGTGACTACGGCCACGACCATGACGTTGTGCTCCACCAAGTCGGCCACCACGTCACCTATACTGCGGACGCGCCTCGCCACCGACGCCGCACTCTGCGTCCAGCGCCCCTGCATCCTCTTCCTTGGCAGGGCTGCTGCCCGCGTTGCTTACCGCGCCAGAGCAGCTCCTCCATTGCTAGACCAGACCTCACATGACCATTCCAGACAGTAGCACCACCTCGTCGTGTCCATCCCTGTGTCCGACCTTCGTGCCATGATCATTTGCCTTGCAGGGAAGCAGCGGCTCTGTTGTGATTCTTGCCGGGGCTGCGATGCCTCCCGAAGCAAGCTACAACAGCTCGCCGCCATCCTCCGCTCCAAGGTCGCCCTTTTGCACCTAGCCGACGCCGTACGCGACGTCGGTGAAACCCTTACATTTCATTTCTATGATTCATTTCATATTATCGGTACTTGACATGTCATTATCAAATATTTGCACTGATACTTGATCTGCCAATATCAATTGTCTACTTTTGTTCATGATTATCTTGATGATATCTCTATCTATCTATCTATCTATCTATCTATCTATCTATCTATCTATCTATCTATCTATCTATCTATCTATCTATCTATCTATCTATCTATCTATCTATCTATCTATCTATCTATCGATCTATCTATCGATCTATCGATCTATCTATCTATCTATCTATCTATCTATCTATCTATCTATCTATCTATCTATCTATCTATCTATCTATCTATCTATCTATCTATCTATCTATCTATCTATCTATCTATCTATCTATCTATCTATCTATCTATCTATCTATTATGTTGCTATGGATATGTGTTACTCCATGCTGAGTTGTTCGTGTGTCGTAATTCTTGTGTGTTGTCGTGTGTGCGTTTTGTCTGTGGACCATGCCTTCGAGCCGGTCGAGAGAGCGAGTGCTTGTCCGTTGCGATCGCGAGTTCGCCTCGCCATGGCCGTAACGCCAAGCATGTCCCTTCTCTCTTGCTTTAGTTGTCTTCGTCGGATTACGAACTTGAGCTCTTATCTGCGTCCCTAGGATGCGGTCACCGTGGACTCGATGTCGATACCGACGCGATTCTTACCCGCATGTTTCGAGCCCTCCGTGACCAACTCTATTGGGATAGGAATTAGGGGACAACCTTTGTATGTCGACAGATGCCAACTAGTGTAGGTTGAGCTCATGGCCGCGAGTCGCCCCGCCATGGCCATCGGGCTCTACCTCTTTTTTCTCGTTCTTGTCCTAACCAACTCATATGCTTGTACCACCTCTACCCAGACATTTTTTTGGATCTAGCGATGACAACCACAATGCTATGAACCTAAGGGATAGCCTTGTGCCTATCTAGTTGCACGGTCGTGGTGCCCTACGAGATGGTGAGGATTGTGGGATCATGCCTCTTTTCTTCCAACTTTCACCTGTTCCATGATGAGTTAGTTGAAAGAGTGCGGGTTCCATTCTTTCTTCTTCCTCTCTTGTTCTCAATCCCCGTTGATCCAGTAAGATGTGGATTGAGCCCTTGGCTTGTTTGGCATTTGTTGCTCTTTGATTCCACTTCCCCGATTCCCGTCGTCGCCATGGCGAGTGGATTAGAGGAAGGTGAATCTTGTGTTCCCCTCTTTTGGTTCTATCGTGCTTAAGCTCTTGTATGCTTGTACCTACTTCGACCGTAGCATTTCTGTGGTTCTTGCGGTGACAACCGCACCGCTAAGAACCCTAGGGATGTCTTAGTGCATTTAGTGCACCTAGGTCGTGGTACCCTACAAGTAACTTGGACACTCATGTTCTTTGTGTGTTGCTCCCTTCTAATGCCTCATCTCTTGCCATGGCGTGTGTATTGGAAGTAGACCACCTCTCTTCTCTTCTCCCCATTCCACCCTCTCTTGGTTCCCGTCAATTTCAATGGCGTCGGGATTGAGAGAGAACATAACTTCTCTTGCTTGTAGTCTGTTTGGTTCTCGTCAGTCTCCATGATGCTCGGATCAAAAGTCATGAGCCGTGGTGTTTGCTTAGGATGAACTAGAGTTTATGCCATTTTATTTAAGCATACAGGTCGACACGGTTGACCCAGGAAGTACTGGCTAGGCTAAGACCTAAGTTTGTGCTTAGCAAATCACCACTTGTGTTTCTTTGGCTCAGGGATCGGACATCCACCGAGAGGGCTAAGTCATTCTCCCTTTTTGTGTTTTTCGATGTAGTTGTCTTTCTGTGCCTTGTTGCCTCTCCTTCCGCAGTCTTTGTAGGTTTAATGGTCTGATTGCTCTTTTGCTTATCGTTGTATCGAGGTAAATTGCGTCAAGGTTAGCGTTGATCGGATCGGGACCCGTTGGAGGAAGGACATGCGGATGGAGGGACCTTGGAGGAGAGCAACTACAAGTATGCTGAGGATCTCAGATATGACATTCAACAGGTGTCACATCCCACCCAACCTCGTAGAATCCTATTAGGCATGCTACAATGTAGATGCTAGTGTTTTACTATTATGCAAATGAACTGTGATAGGTTGCATGGTAGATTGCTTGTGAGCCATTACCTTGTCGCAACCTACTCCCCTACACACCCGCTGTTAGGCTAGACGCTCGCATTCAACTTACTGTTTTACTTTCACTACGCATTATATCTGTGATGTGATGCTTGGTGAAGGAATAACGCGAGTGGATAAGGCATGTGGTGCCGATAACTTGGTAAAACTAGATAATGAACTTGGGGAGATCTTGGCGTGTGTCTTGGGTGTGTGGTGAGGGTTGAGTCGATCGGACAGGATCCTACGACGAGTGTCTGGGGCAAGTCATGCCGGAGGGGTGCGATCTGGGCATCCCTCGTGAGAGGTACCTATGGCGGGTGCATGTGAGAGCAGACGGGGTGTTGGTTATCCCCGGTGGAGGTGCTGTCGAGGCACGAGGTGTTGGTTTTCCCCTTGAGAAGATATCCTATCCGGTCTCCCCCTAAGGACTGGTATGTCTTGAGAACCGGAACCATGGGACCCTTCGTGCACACCACTCGCTCCCGATGGGCGGGAGATGATTACCCGACTGACTAGGGCGGTGCCACTACTACTAGGTTGGAAGGTGATAGTGTAGGGAGGTACGGGCATGGGGGCCCATACCCTCCTAAGACAGCGTAGTGACCTTGGGGGCCCGGTACTACGTCTCACAATCTCAGCGTTTCGGTGGACTCCGGGGTGGCCCAGGGCTGAGTGGTAGGGTGGTACCGTACCGGTTGGAAGGCAGTCGACATCAGCCTAGGTGGGGCACCGCCGATGATGGTGATCTTGTGGATTTCCAGGTGTACACGCTCTGCAGAGTTGATCGATCTATACGTATAGCCGCGTCCGCAGATATGGACATTCCCATGACATATGCTTCACTTGATTAGTGAGAGGAGTCCTTTCTACCTTTCCCATGGGTTTTGGTGTTGGATCCGGCTTTGGCCGTTGAGGCAAGGTACGAGCGGGAGTCGATCTTGCCGCCTAGAGAGAGAGTGAGATGAGATGTGTATTTGGGATGGGAGAACGTGTGGATGCGATGTGTAAAAACTTGATGAACTATTATTATAAAATATTGATTAACTTGCATAGGGAACCTACAGACATATATAGGCCTTTTGATTTACCCTTGCATTCCACTTACCACAAAGCATACGCAAAAGCATAGGGTGGGAGACAGTGGCCAGTACAAATTATACTGATAGATTTTGGACAAGTTTGGGCGAAATCTATGACGACCACGAGGACTTGGATTAGGAGTAGATGGTCTCATGCCTACGCTCAAGTGTGGTTGAGAAGATGGAGTCTACGCCCGCTGACATTCTACGCCAACTCTGATGACTGCCGTGAAGGAGGAGCCTTCACCTGCCGATGCGCTACAACGACTCTGATGAAGATGTGTGTGCGTTTCCGCTAGATTAATCTATGTAATAGGTGTGTTAACCAGTGTTGTAAAGCCTTGTAACTTGTAATTCTACAATGTATGACTATGATATCAGCTGATAATTGATAATGTGATGGATTGCTCTCGTGATCTACTACATTATAAATCGTATCTGTGGATTTTCCCTTTGAGGAAAATCAAGATCGTTTCAGTCGGCCATGGTGGTTTGATCTGGATGCTACTCATAGTGGTCGTTCCAATACTTATTCGTTTGTGTACAAGGGAGTTCATCATGTGCTCAAACCAATGCTTGAGAGTGCTATCAATGCTGGGGTATTTGCTACTTCGAAAGTGAAGAAAAATGTTGCTGGAGTTACTTCAAAGCTTTGCTTCAAGAGGGAGAGAATAATGTGACTATTCCTGCTACATTAATCACTGCTAGTGTCACTGAGTTTCCAATAATTACTAGTGATGTCACTGCTATTTCGGAAACTAAATCTGAGATTATTGGTACTTATGACAATTCTGATGACTACCTTCCAATGGTTCCACTTCCACCGTTAAAGATGATTTTACTATGCAATCTGAGACTACAAGCAAAGCTTCTAATATTGCACCAGAGACTGAGGACGAGATAGAAGATGTTAAATGTATGTCAAAGCCGAGGTTGGCTTTGTTTCTAGGAAGGGAGGATGATGAACCTATGGCTCCTCAAGTTAATATTTCAGCTTCAATTGATTTATCAGCTCCAGATGATTTATCTGGTAACAATATGAAGGATTTTTCTTTGATACAGTTTGGTGCATTTTCATCTGATGTGCGGCAGTACATGAAGAAGGAATTGGATTTATCTTGCACCCCTGTTATTTCGACCAAACTATTTTTTATGGGAGTTAATCTACTCAAGAAGGAAGAAAGGAAGCTAAGTATTATTCAGTTCGGTTCCATGCCTGCCACGGAGATAACATGAAGATGCATAATTGATCACGTGTTTTTACATAGAGGCCCCATTATTTAATTATTTTCTATTACAAGAGTAACAGCGGTGTCATGTTATTAGTTAGCTAGTTAATATTTATGTCTTTTGCTTGAGTTTGGGTTAGCTAGCTAGTCACGTCGGTTTTGGTTTTAGTGGAGTCAGACTTTGAGTTTTGGTACGTACATGTGTGCACCATGTGGTCGAGTCCGACCTGGAGTCAAAGGTGGCCTGCATGCCCCGAAGATTGGATTGAATTTTATTGGTGGAGTTATTCCTCGTTAGGCCGCCGCTCGAGAAACCCTAGTTGGGTTATTGATCTGGATCCCTTCGGTGGATTTGTGTTGGTGTGTAATCAGGCATTATTGTTTGGGCGCATACTGGAGTTCTTGGAGCTCCCAATCTTCTGATCGTAGTTTGCTGTGGCCGCGGGTGGAAGGATTACCTAGGGTTTGGTTTGCATCTACTGTTGTAAGCTGATCCCTCTATCAATAATATTGCTACTGCTTGCCCTTGGTTGATCAAACTGATTGATTTCACTCATACGAATTATACTGTTTGGTCAATAATTGTCGTGAGAATTTTTGGCAACATCTACCATTACTGTTGGATTTGTTTAAGGTGGTTGCTACTGCTGTGTGACTGATTCGTCATTTGCCGAGGGTTAATTCACTGTTGGGTATTAATCTGAATCCTGGCCGCAATTATTATCATTGATTTATTGTCTTGGTACTGTTGGGTATTAATCTGAATCCTGGCCGTAATTATTATCATTGATTTATTGTCTCGGTTAAATTGCGTGTGGAAGAATTAAGCGAGCTGCTGCTGCTGTGCTACTGTTGCCGTGAGAGGCGACCAAAACTCAGCTGTCCTCTGATTGGTGACGAGTTCCTGTTTGAGTTCACGCAATCAAGTAGGATATCTATTACTATTATATTTTCAGCGGTGTTTGGCTTGCTAGCTGCACAGGATTTTTACAGTATTGTCGAACTTGTTGCCTGGAGGTTCAATTAGTCTGACACAATAAAATAGGATTTACTGAATTTGTACTGTGAAAGATTGGGCATTATTTTGGACATCCTAGGCGTGTCCTTATCAATAAGGCCCTTCCGGCGTTATTCCGTGATGGTGTGGATCCGGTGCTCATGGAGCTGGGCTTCGCACAGTTGGAGCACGATGATCTTTAGCCTGCTTGTTGCGGCCGTGTTGGTAGCTCAATGCTGTCGCCAAGTAGTTTATTTGTAATCACAACTGAGTGAGTTCAGTGCGCGTTAGGCTCGATACACCAATTACCGTCCATCTTTGTAATGTAAAACTCTACTTCTGCTTAATGAAAAACGTGCTTAGCACAGTTGCGAAAAAAAGGGCAGTCAGCCAATCACCGTTACTAGAGTGTGTGCGTGGGAATTGTAATAAGGGCATGCAGCCTAAACTTTTCTTTTGGTCCATAAAAATAATTTGCTCAACGTATGTATTGGAATTGCAAATAAAAACTGCAGTTTCCCCAGTCCATTCAAGTACTATCCTGCCAATCTTTGTTTTTTATTTTTCATCTGAACATCTGTTGCCCGGTATGCAATATAGCAATAGTGTGTTGCAGTCTGGGTGTTCTGATCCTGGTCTGGTTTAATTACAACATTCATTACCCAGCCTCTCTTCCCTGACAAGTGAAGGGGTAGATCCTGGTCGATCTGTCAATGCAACTTGCAAGGCTTCAAGATTTGCCTTTTCCATTCCTAAGTTTTTGTTTGGTTGCGTCCTAGAGCGCGCGAGAGGCTATCGATGAGTAAGCCCTCGGCCGTGTCGCTTAGGGCGAGGAGCCGGTGTGAGTGAGTGTGAGTGTGTGACTGAAAATGAGCTTATTGGCTGTGAACTTGTCAACTCAAGCTACGTAGGCGACGGTGGGGCCGTGGTTAGGTAGGAGCATGGGGGAGACAACCAGGATATTGCTTTCAGAATACTGCTATAATCTTGTTTGTCAAACACATCCTAATCATATGTGCACCTAATTTCCTATAGGCATTAGTATTCATATGTGAGGGTATGTTTAATCACCCTGTTCGCTGGATGGTGGCTGGTGTTGGTGCTGGTGCTGGTGTTGATGTTGATTTGTTGTGAGAGAAAAATACTGCTGAATGACTGACTGATTTTAGCTGATAAGTTCAAACGAATAGGGTGAATATTTGCTTGATGCCGGCGAGGACATGCTATCTTTGTTCTTGACCGAAAAAAGAATACCCCGAACAATCTTTTAGATCCCTGGTTTGAATTGGGTGGAGTAGCTTTGTTCTGTTCTGACTGCTCTGCTGCCTCACTGATTCCATTTTTCCAGTCACTACTTGGACCTCAGACTATGATTTATTTCCTGTTACCATCAATGATTTATTTCCTGTTACCATCAATTTCCTCATCAGTGCTCCCACTATGAGCGTGATTCCATGTTGAAAGAGTCATAAGTCAGTTGGCCGTTGCCGACCCCTCAGGGTCCTGCTGTTATTGTTTTAATCATGCTATCAATTTACAAGAGGGAACCAAAAGAAAAAGAACAGACACATTTTGTCAGATACAGAACCGAAGGGCAAAAGGACAGATCTGACTGATGACTAGCATTGATAAGAAATGTTGCGCCAAAAATTATAAGAGTGAGAATCAACCAACCATATACTGATATATTCCATCCTTCCATAATATTTTACATTCTAGCTAATCTCACATACTAATAAGGATCAAGGAGCATTAAAATGGAAAACTATTCCTTCACTGAGCTATAAGTACTTTGAGATACTCTTTTACAGTAACAGACATAGGTAATTTAGATTTAGGGGTCACTTTAGACTATGTTCATAATAGAGAGCTATAAAATGCTTGTAAAAAACAGATTCTATGGACATTATTGTCAATGACGATTAGAGTCTACCGAATAGATAGCTGAGCATTTTTTTATGAGAATTTCTATGATTTATCTTTTTCTTGGCACTTCTAAACTTCTTACATAATACAATAATTTGCCGCTGATTATGTTGTAACCATGCATGGATCTTGAAGTTGGAGCACGTCTCCGAGATCAGAAGTGGTTTATTCTAGGAGTCTAAGTGTTCTGTATAACACTAGTTGATGCATCCAACTATTGCTCATCGGAGGCCCTAGAATTTACATTAAATTCTGATGAGGAGTGCTATGAGAAAACATAAATCCTAAAAACTCTCACAATAATCACAAATAGCTGTCAGTAGACAATAATCATCATCGTCAATAATAGATATTGGTTCTATTCTGTTTTATAAAAAGTTATCCACCTTTATTTGTCATTATGAAAGATAAATCAAATACCCCTTAAATTCGTATGTAAATTACTCACCCTTGCTATTATCAAAGATAATTTAAAATAACCCCCTCAAATTTGTATGTAAATTACTCACATTTGCTATTGTGAAAGATAGTTTAAAATAATCCCAAAGTTTATACCTAAATTACCTATCTTTGTCTTTAGAAGATAATTTAAAATAACCCTCTAAATTTGCATTTAAATTATCCATCTCTACTATTATAAAAAACATTGCAAAGTAACCCCTAAATTTATATCTAAATTCAAATGCAATCATTAACGTGTCGTCCAAATTGGATTAAAAAATCGACAATTTGTGTAGTTTTTACTTCGTATGTGAAACCATTATGTATTGCCTGATTGATTAAGTTACATTTGCTTCACGGAAGAATGCAAACATTGGTTGGGCATATAAAATTGAGTAATCTTATAATTACTTTCCTTGTCTTGTGAAGTCATCAAGTCAAGCAACCGGGAGCAGCAAGTAGCTGCAATTTTGGTCAAAAGTGTGTGGACCTTTTAAGTTTTGTTTACCTCCGTGCAAGGGTAAAGAAGAAATGGCAGGTGGACGGGGATGGATGGCGTGGGCTCCCCGGCCTCAATTTCTATAAAAAACGACATCGTCTCTTGCATTCTGCAACTGCAATGCGATTCAGCGTCCTAGCTAGCTTACACCATCGCCACGGCGCTACCTTGCGAGCAAACCATCTTCTCCCATTTATTTCCCATCTTCCAATCCACTTCTCTCTTCATGCATCTCCTCGCCGTTCTTGGTGGCCTCCTTTTCTCCCTGCACACTCCTACATGCTCTGCGGCGACAGATACACTCTCACGCGGTGGCTCGCTGGCTGGAGACGAGACGCTTGTCTCCAGCAACGGCAAGTTCGCGCTCGGCTTCTTCCAGACCAACAACAACAATTCCACGAACACCACCTCCAACTCATACCTTGGAATATGGTTCCACAAGGTCCCCAAGCTGACACCGGTGTGGAGCACCAACGGGGACAACCCAGTCTCCAGTCTTGCTTCGCCGGAGCTCATGATCTCCGACGACGGCAACCTTGTCATCATAGCCCATGGCGGCAGCAAGGTCTGGTCTACCCAAGCCAACATCACGGCCAACAGCACTGTTGCTGTTCTGTTGGCCGACGGGAACCTTGTCCTGCGGAGCTCCTCCAACTCCTCGGACGTATTTTGGCAGAGCTTTGACTACCCAACCGACACCCTGCTACCCGGTGCAAAATTGGGCAGAAACAAGGTCACAGGTCTGAACCGTCGTATTGTTTCAAGAAGGAATCTGAATGACCAAGCTCCTGGTGTCTATTCCATTGGCTTAGCTCCTGGCCTTGATGAGAGCATGAGGCTGTCATGGAAATCTTCTACAGAGTATTGGTCTTCTGGCGAGTGGAATGGGAGATACTTCAACGCGATACCGGAGATGTCGGATCCTGCTTACTGCAATTATATGTTTGTTACCAGTGACCAGGAGTTCTACTTCTCCTACACCTTGGTGAACGAGAGCACAATATTTCAGGTTGTGCTAGATGTCTCTGGTCAATGGAAGGTGCGCGTATGGGACTTGGACAGAAATGATTGGGTCACATTCAGCTACTCTCCAAGAAGTCAATGTGATGTCTATGCTGTTTGTGGAGCTTTCGCAATCTGCTCTAACAACGCAAATCCGTTGTGCTCCTGCATGAAGGGCTTCTCTGTAAGATCGCCTGAGGATTGGGAACTAGAGGACAGGACTGGTGGGTGCATCAGAAATACTCCTTTGGATTGCAATGACAGCAATAAAGGTACAAGTATGGCAGATAAATTCTATCCTATGCCATTCAGTAGATTGCCCAGTAATGGCATAGGTATACAGAATGCTACAAGTGCAAAAGCCTGTGAGGGATTCTGTTTGAGTAATTGCTCTTGCACAGCATATTCTTACGGCCAAGGTGGTTGCTCTGTTTGGCACGATGATCTAACCCATGTAGCTGCTGATGACAGTGGGGAAATTCTCTACCTTCGTCTTGCTGCAAAAGAGGTGCAAAGTTGGAAAGACCATAAACATGGAATGATCGTCAGTGTAAGTGTTGCTGTGGGTGTAAGCACTGTCACCTTGGCGTTCATCTTTCTAATTGTGATCTGGAGAAGCAGCAAGAGATCTAGTCATCCAGTGGACAGTGATCAGGGTGGCATTGGGATCATTGCATTCAGGTATATTGATATAAAACGTGCAACTAACACTACAGGAAAACTCGGCTTTGCCGACTGCTAGTACCCTTTGCCACCTGCCAAATACAGGGCAGTCGGCAAAATGCTCTTTGCCGACCACCCCAATGAGCGGTCGGCAAAGGAGTCTTTGCTGACTGCCATTATTTCCTTAGCTGTCGGCCATTCCCAGCAGTCGGCAAAGACATCCTTTGCCGACTGCCTAGCAGGTGGCAAAGAAAAGCAGGTGGCAAAGGTGGCGGGGCGCCCATCGCCGTCCCCTTTGCCACATGCCTTGCCGTCAGGCAGTCGGCAAAGACTCCTTTTTTATTTTTGAAATTTAAATTTAGATTTTGGACATTCGACGTCGTCACTTGCTCTAAACTTGGTCAAAGTTTTTTTTCTAGCCTCCACATGCAATAAGTGTGAACCTTAAAAAGTTTTGTGATTTTTTGACTTTTTTTGCTATATTTCGTTAATTAATTTCTTTAAATTGATTTTTTCGCTGCATAATCCAACTTTGAACTGTAGGTGCATGAAATAGTAAAACTTAGCCATTCGAAAAATGATATTCATGTTGAAGAATGTATTTTGAGGCCATATCCAAAAACTCACCAAAAATTTTGAAGTCCTTATCCACGGAACATGACCATCCAAGTGTGGTAGAAGTGATTTTTAATTATATAAAATTCAAACGAAATCAGAAAATTACGAAACTTGTTGAGGTGTCATGTTATCACATGAGAAGCCTATGATAAAAATTTGAAAAAATTTTGAGCAAGTTGTGGCGTTAGATGTACAAAACCCACACATTTCCACATGTGATCCCTGCAAAGAGTGTAAGAACCAAAAAAGAAAAGTACAGAGGGAGGTCTACAAAGATCTTTTCAAGTACGGATTTGTGGAAAACTACAAGAGGTGGATCTTCCATGGTGAAGCAAAAGCGCGTATTAGAGAGGAGGAGGTAAGAGCACGCCTCGAGGAGTATGATGGAGATGCTGGGTTGGCCGACATGGTGGTAGACTATAACGAGGCACATGGCAATGAAGGATTGATGGAGGAGGATCCAGAGGAAACCGCAAAGGCTTTCTATGAAATGATGTCTTTGGCGCAGAAGCCCCTTCACGAGAAGACAACAATGTCGCAACTAGATGCCGTTGGTCGCCTTCTAGGGTTGAAGTCGCAGTTGAGCCTGAGTCGAGATGGCTTCAATCTCATGTTGACAGTTTTGGGCACAATGCTTCCGAAGGATCACACGCTGCCGAAGAACACGTACGAGTCAGTGAAGCTCCTCCGTGCACTTAAGATGTCATATGAATCGATCCATGGTTGTCCTAATGGGTGCGTCCTATTTAGGGGAGAAGATCTAAAGGCTGCAACGCACTGTCCAAAGTGCAAGACCTCTAGGTATGTGGAGGTAGATGGTGGAGCTAGCAAGAAGGTGGAGTCTAAGATCCCCAAGATGATCGTCCGGTACCTTCCACTCACCCCGAGGCTCCAACGGATGCTCATGACAGAGGAGTCCGTGAAGTAGATGACATGGCACAAGGATGGCAAAAGATACAGTGACAAGATGGTACACCCATCGGATGCTGAGGCATGGCAGTACTTCGATATGCAGTATCCTGACAAAGCTAAGGACGCTCGGAATGTACGTGTAGCCATAGCAACAGATGGGTTCAACCCGTATGGAACACATGCAGCCTCGTACACTTGTTAGCCCGTATTTGTGATCCCCCTCAATCTTCCCCCCGGTGTCATGTTTGAACCGAAGAACGTGTTATTGTCACTGATAATACCTGGACACCCGGGCAACAATATGGGTGTGTTCATGCAGCCACTGTGGGATAAATTGGAACATGCTTGGGAAAAGGGGGTACTGACATACGACCGAGCTACAAAGAAGAACTTCACAATGCATGTGTGGTATCTGTATTCAATGCATGACTTCCTGGCGTATGGCATATTCTGTGGGTGGTGTGTTCATGGGAAGTTCCCTTGCCCAGTATGTATGGAATCTGTGATGTTCACCTGGCTGAAGAAGGGTGGCAAGTACTCTTCATTTGACAAACATCATCAATTCTTGCCTGAGAACCATGAATTCAGATGAGACACCCAACACTTCACTAAAGGAGTTGAAGTCAATGACCCTATTCCTGAGATTAAGAGCGGTGCCCAGGTCCTTGTCGAGTTACAGGCTCTCAAAATCGATAAAGACACCGGTGGTTTTATTGGGTACGGTCAGGAACACATGTGGACCCATATATCGGGCTTGACTAGGCTCCCCTACTTCAAGGACCTTCTGCTTCCACACAACATCGATGTGATGCACACAGAAAAGAATATCGCCGAGGCACTTTGGGGAACCCTCATGGACATAAAACAGAAGTCAAAGGACAACGTTAAGGCTAGACTTGACGTGGAGGTGATCTGCAATAGACCAAAGCTAGTGATGAGGACCCCTGCGTCGGGCAAGAATTGGAGAAGAGGGCCAGCCGATTACATCCTGAAAAGGAGTGATAGGAAGGAAGTGCTAGAGTGGATGAAGACTTTATTGTTTCCTGATGGGTATGCGGCGAATCTGAGTAGGGGAGTGAACCTTAAGACTATGAAAGTCTTAGGGATGAAGAGTCATGACTTCCACATATGGATTGAGCGACTTCTTCCTGCGATGACCCATGGATACCTCCCCGAGCCAGTTTGGCGCGTTCTGGCAGAGTTGAGCTATTTCTTCCGTCAGCTTTGTACCAGGGAGTTATCTCGAGAAGTGATTCGTGACCTAGAGCGTCTTGCACCGCTGCTGATTTGCAAGTTGGAGATGATCTTTCCACCCGGCTTCTTCCTGCCAATGCAGCATATGATCTTGCACCTACCGTGTGAGGCACGACTGGGGGGGGGGGTCCTGTGCAAGCCCGTTGGTGCTATCCAATCGAGAGGTGTCAAAAGATTCTTCAAAAAAAGTGTAAAAATAAAGCTAAAATTGAGGCTTCCATGACAGAGGCAGCAAGAGTGGAGGAGGTGTCGAACTTCACAAAGGCATACTATACTGACAACCTTCCGAACATGAACCCACTCCCTCGTTACAATGAGGACGAGAATTTATCGACCCTGAGCCTTTTCATGGGGCAACTCGGAAGGGGAAGCGCAGGTACCCCCAATACGTTGCAACAACATGAGTTTCGCACTATCACGCTCTACGTGTTGTTGAACCTTGAAGAAGTGGTTCCTTATCGAAAGTAAGTTCTCAATTCTGGACTTGTTACATACGTAGTCAATATCCTCCATCTATCGGTCCGACCCCCTTCATCTCTTGTTTTTCAGGGAGTTTTTTAAGGAATACTGGCGAAGGAATACGGCTCCTACCGTCCAAGAAGAAGATGATTTCCTCAAAAATGCCAGGCCCGATTTTATTTCATGGTTCCGTACAAAGGTACCATCAAACTTATCTCGTTCCAACTTTGAGATTCCAATTTGCACCTAGGAGCAAGTAATGTAACGCTCTACTTGGCCTCACCTTGCAGGCACACACAGATAGGGAAATGAGTCCTGAATTGAAACAGGTTGCATGCGGCTGCAGTAGTAGGGTGAATGCATTCACCGTTTATGATGTCAATGGCTATCGCTTTCGCACGAGAAGCCAGGAGGAGAGTCAGCCCGGTCGAAAGACCACGTGCACATGAGTTTGTACGCCCCGCAACGATGGTGTCAACTATTATGGCATAGTGGAAGAAATATACGAGCTCGAGTTCCCGGGCCCCAAAGCTCTAAAACCAGTCGTCTTCAAATGTCATTGGTTCGATCCTAATGTCACGAGAAGAGCCGAAGACATTGGACAAATCAAAATTCGACAAGATTCTATCTATAGTGGAGATGATGTCTATATTATGGCTCAACATGCCACACAAGTTTATTATCTTCCATGGGCGTGCCAAAAAGACAAGAGGCTTAAGGGATGGTACCTTGTGCAATTGGTATCACCGCGTGGTAAAGCGTCTATCCCAAACGATGATGATTACAACTTTGACCCGAAGGCAGATAGCGGAGAGTTCTATCAACCTGAGGGGCTAGAAGGGCATTTGGAGATAGACATTCTTTCACTGATGGGCATGGAAGTAGACAACGACATCGATGAGGACGAGGGTGAAGTGGTGCAAGATGGTAAGGACCTAATGATGCTTGAGCGATGGAGGGCTCGACGCGAACTAGGTGTTGAGGACAATGGAGGTGGTGAGGAGAATGAAAATGATGAGGACTTAGGTTTTGACAATATTGATAGTGATGATGACAGCAGTGATTGTGATGACGATGGAGGCGATGATGACAATGGTGATAGTGATGATGAGGACTTTGGTTTCTAATTCATGTAATACTATATTGTTCTTATTATTACTTTGCAATTATGTTTCATTCATTTTGCATCTCTTTAAAAGTACTTTCGATTATTTGTGCTTCATTTTACATCTCTTTAAAAGTACTTATCGATTATTTGTGCTAATTGGTTTAATCTTTGTCATTTCAGGTACAGGACAAAATGCCGGGCGGAGGTAGACGCCGACGACCGCTACGAAAGGTCACCTCGATCTACATGTCGACCGGCGTCGACGACGATGCAGAGGAGGAGACGCCGTTGGTGGACTCATCGGTGAGGTCCCACACACGTCGCTCGTCGACAAGGGAGCTCTTTCCCCTAGACGACCACCAGGACGGGGGTGATGAGGACGGGGGCGGCGAAGGCAGGGGCACGAGGGCAGGGGCGGCCAGGACGAGGGTAGCCAGGGCGGGAGCGGGGCGACACCAGGGGAGACGTCTTCGTCAGGTTCGAGGAAGCCCTACCAGCGCGGGATCACGCGCCTCCCTTCCGCCCCGCTCGCAGTAGCCCATCGTCCGGTGATTCGACCCGAGGATCCAAAGTAAGTAACCATTCATGTTTTCACAACTTATTCATATGACATGTTGAAAATTGAACTTTGGACTAACAGTTGTTCTTAATGACTCATGCAGCAACTGGAAGCTTGTGAATGGGGGTAGTTCACGCCATATTAATGGCATGCTGGGCCTCCTAGTTAAGAAGCACTACCCTGGCCTTGTCATCATAGATGGGATCCAAAAGCCACCCAATAAGTGGCCAGAGTTCTACAAGGTCAAGGACGCAGACGAGGTCCCCCTTGCTGACGTGATCAAGAGGGAGTTCTGGGTGAGTCTTCATCGTACCGCTTTGTTAATGTCAATGCATTTGTTGGATGTTGTTGAAATAATGAAATGATACATGATATCTGTATGCAGGAGTGGTACACGTGCGAGCCGGGGCACGAGATCGAGGCATCGCGAGTGTAGGACAAGGTCTGCATGGAGAGACTGAAGGACATGTACTACGAGGCGCACCTCCAGGTCCTCATCAACTACCACGCCGAGGTGCTTGGCCAGTCGCTGCCGAAGTCGCAAGCCAGGGTGATGATCCTCTCGCCCGAAACTGACCTCCCTAGGGAGATCTACCTCCGGGTAAGTAGAAAACATTAATTTTGATTCCATTCTAATTTAGGAGTAATCACTCAAATGCACGTTTTTCTGTAGTATCCTGCTGATTGGTGCAAAATGCACATGGACTGCTGGGAGGTGATTGTGGACTCGTGGACAACGCCAGAGGCGTACGCGAGGCCCAGGGAGAAGTCCGGACATGCCAAGGGGAGGACAGGGCCAGCACACCACCAAGGGAGCCGCCCCCTCGGAGCGTACATGGACACATGGTTACCCTTCACACCGATTTATTTATTTATTCATTCATTCATTTATTCATTCTCATTACGTGTAATCGTTCTTGTGTTTTCCTTGTAGACCCAGTCGCATGGTGGCCAGATGATCAATGAGTTCACGGGCTACGTCCTGTCTCACCAGGGCAAAGTGACAAATCCGGACAACGTCTACGACCCGACGAAAGGGGCTGATGCGTTCACCAACCCGAACGCCTACGAGAAGGTGGTCTAGTACACCGAGGCAGTTCGCAAGCGCCATGGTGAGGCCTACGATCCAGCCACTGAGCCCCTTGACACGGACGTCCTGATGAGGACGGGAGGAGGGAAGCAGCATGGCCGGTACTTTCTTGCCCACAGCGTAATCGACCCGACCACTGTTCCCACCCTTCGTGAGGTTCGTCGATCGGATAGCACGACCTCCTCGGATGTCCCCATACAACCTCGGCGGCCAAGCTCTACGCAGATGATGGCGGCGGTTCAGGTAACTATTTGTCGTTCATTGGTTTTACATATGTAGCTTTCCTTATGCATTGTTTCAACATCGCGGGTGTAATATTGCAGTCCCAGCTGGCCGAGTTGCGGGCCCATCAGGCGGCCCAACAGGAGGCCCATCGGCAGCAGCTGGCGGCCCAACAGGAGGCCCATCGCCGGCAGTTGGAGGCTATCCAGGAGCACTCGACACGTCAGATGAAGGAGTTTGCTAGCTTCTTTCAGGGCCTGGAGATCCCTGGTTTCAGATGTCCTCCGTTTCCTTCCGTGATCTTCGCTCCACCACCTATTCTCAGTCCACCCCCTGTTCCTAGCCCTTTAGGGACTCCAGTGAGTTTCTAGCAGTCTTTGTATTGTTTTTCGCTTGTGCGGCCATCCCACAGGTACTAATGAGATCGCTTCTCCTCTGTGCAGCCACTATCAACGGGTTCGAACCCAACTCCACATGGCCTTTCTCCAGGCCATGTGGGGCCGGTTGCCCCTCAGCCACAGCTCTCGTGGCCAGGTGGCGTTCCTCCTAGGCCTACGCAGGAGGGGGGCTCCGGGTGGGCTAGCGACTCTCTGCCTGCCCACCAGATCGGATCCGGATGGGTGTACAATAGCGCGCCGCAGGTTGGACCGTCCGCGTGGCCTTCGTGGCCAGCTGGGAGCTCTTCACACTATGGTGGCGACGGGTCACATGACGCGTGACTGCCTATGTGATTCTTCTACTTTGTAGGATGTTTGATGTTGGTTTTGCACACCATGTTGGATGTTTGATGTTGGATGCTCGATTAGTACGATTTGTTGGATTATGGACTTGTTGGACCCCTTTGTTATGAATTATATATGCTATATATGTGGATTTGTGTGATATATATGTGGATCTGTGTGATATATTTGAATTTGTTGCTGTGATGCAAAATAGAAAAGACAGATCAAAAATTTACTTATTCCAACTTTGCCACCTGCCACGTGGAAAGCAGGTGGCAAAGCTGGAATCTCAGAAACCATGGCAGCTTTACCACCTACCAATCAAGGCAGTCGGCAAAGAATCTTTCGCCACCAGCCAATAAAGGCAGTCGGCAAAGAATTTCTGTTCTGAAAAAAATTTAAAAATCATTTGCCACTTGCCAATCAAGACAGTCGGCAAAGAATTTCTGTCCTAAAAAAATAAAAAAACCTTTGCCACCTGCCAATAAAGACAGTCGGCAAAGAAATTCTGTTCTAAAAAAATTAAAAAAAGCCTTTGCCGACTGCCGCGTGGCAGTCGGCAAACAAAACGCGCACCGTCATCTCACGACGGCGTACGTCTCCTTTGCCCACTGCCGTGTTGACAGGTGGCAAAGCCTTTGCCGACTGCATTCCACGTGGCAGGCGGCAAAGTTTTCTTTGCCGACGAATTCTTTGCGACCTCTTCTTTGCCGACTACCACGTGTAATGCAGTCGGCAAAGCCTTTTCCACCTGTTTTAGTGCCTTTGCCGACTGCTTCTGGCAGTCGGCAAAGGGGGCATTCCTGTAGTGTAACAATTTTTCAGAGAAGTTAGGTGCAGGTGGTTTTGGTTCTGTATTTAAGGGGTGCCTGAGTGACTCGGTTGCCATAGCCGTGAAAAGGCTAGATGGTGCCCACCAGGGAGAGAAGCAGTTCAGGTCTAAAGGGAGCTCAATAGGCATCATCCAGCATGTCAATTTGGTTAAACTTGTTGGGTTTTGTTGTGAAGGTGATAGGAGGCTACTTGTGTATGAGCACATGCCAAACCGTTCCCTTGATGTCCATCTGTTCCAGAGCCATGGTACCGTTTTGGGTTGGAATATTAGATATCAGATAGCTCTTGGTGTTGCTAGAGGGCTAGCGTACTTGCATCATAGTTGTCGAGACTGCATAATACATTGTGATATCAAACCACAAAACATACTTCTTGATGCATCTTTCGTTCCAAAAATAGCAGATTTTGGGATGGCAAAGTTTCTAGGGAGGGATTTTAGCTGCGTTTTAACTTCAATGAGAGGAACTATTGGATACCTTGCTCCTGAATGGATTAGCGGAACAGCTATTACATCAAAAGTCGATGTTTACAGCTATGGGATGGTTTTGTTGGAGATCATATCAGGAAGGAGGAACGCGGGTAAAGAAGCTTTTACTGATGATGACCATGCTAAGTGTTTCCCTGTGCAAGTTGTGGACAAGCTTCTCAGTGGAGGCATTGGAAGCCTTGTGGATGCAAACTTGGGTGGTGATGTCAACCTAGATGATGTTGAAAGAGTCTCCAAAGTTGCATGTTGGTGCATTCAGGATAATGAATTTGACCGCCCTACAATGATTGAGGTAGTACAATTTCTTGAGGGCTTATCTGAGCCTGATATGCCTCCAATGCCAAGATTGCTTCATTCTATTGCTGGTGGCTCACCTTGATGTCGTAGAAGTACTTATTTACACCAGCAGAATTTGGGTCAATCCACAGATACTTTAGAGATAGACGTTTTCTAAAGAATGTTTTTTTTGAAGGGTGTCTTCTAAAGAATGTTGATGTACGCTATACATGTTACACCTCTTTGTAACCATATGTGTGGATGACCTTGTAAAAATATATTTTTGGTGATTATACCATGTTGGATCTTTGTTTACGTCCACATATACTATGCACTAGTGCACTAACAACTGGTGAAGTTAGCATAACCTCTGCTATCTTCAAATGCTCATATCGATCTAAATTTGTATCAAAACAAGTTTTACTTTGAAGCGACTCAAATTTAGAACTATAGTAATGCGGTGGTAGAACTTTACAGGTATGCTGATGTATGGGCAACTAACAATAATTAGCCCATAACTGGTGAAAGTATGTAAAGGTTAAGGCTTTGATGTAGTCCAACTATGATTTTTAAATAGTTTTAAATTAATATTTTAGAGTAACTTGTGTACAACTATGCTGATGTATGGACCGAGAGAGGAGCAAGAGCAACGGCGAGGCGAGAGAGACGAATGCCTGATCGTCGATAAAAAAATATCTAACGCCAATTGTTCGTGGCCGAGTGGGCAACGATGGGTGACAGCAACGCAACATAATGCAAAGAGAGGAACAGGAAATGCATACACAACAATAGTATAGATAATATCCAAATTGAAGTTTATTTTACGATATACTTAAAAAGGTAATATATAGAAAGACTAATCCTGGAAATTATGGAAGAAGACCAAGCAATTAAAGCACTAATTAGCATCACTACCTTGTTAATTGAATGATTAACTAGCTAAGAGGGAGGGGGGGGGGTGCCAGGCCCCCCTCAGCCCCTCCCTCTCTTCTCTTCACCACCGGTAACTATCGATGTGTAGTTTGATCCATTGTTTTTCACAGTGCTTTCACCCAGCTGCTTTCCTGTGTTTTGATTTTGTGCGTTCCAAACACTCTTTTTCATTATATTCCTTCATAATTTTCTTTTCGCTATTTTGCTAGGTTGCTTGTATCTTGTTTTTTCGTGTCTCTGTTTTATATCTTTGTTCCAAACAAGCCCTAAACTTGTCTATTGATAACTTGATTTGATTTATAGACTAGATTTATTATACTTGATCTAAGAAAGGAGCACGATCGGCGGCGAGGGAGACGAATGCCTGCTAGTTGATAGAATGTAAATGAGAGGCGAGGGCAAAAATCTCTTTTCACATGGCTATGAACAAAAAAATTCTTCTCTAAAAAAAGGAAAGAATAGAAAAAAGTAAAAGAAGAAGAATACGGAGAAAACATCTAAAGCGAAAGATTCAGCGTCTCTGGTGTCAAATTTCGAAATACACATGACTTAAATGTTAAACTAGTATATTGCCCGTGCTAACGCTACAGCTATATCTCATAGAGAAATTTCATTTCAGATTCTAATTTTTCCCTAAATTTCGAACCTCCATCGACGGGGATAAAAAAACTCACGGCCCTGTCGCCATCGTTGCCACCATCGTTGTCTTGCTTCAGATGGCCGCTATCGCTCGCCGTCGTACGCCGCTCGCAATGGGAGCTGTTGGCAAGGTCATCGCCGTTGTGGGTCAGCTCCATCGCAGGTATGTCGCCGTCTCCGTCGCCTCCGTGGCACATCAGCTAGCGCCGCCAGCAACCGCGCCTCAACCATGCGCGCCGCACACCGCCTTCTCCACCCGCTGCCTAGGCCAGCGTCCACGCCCAGCCTCAGTTATAGCCTCTTCCATGCTAGGATTCTCAGGAACTTCTTCAGATTCAATAGGACTAACACAACCAGATTCTTCACCTAACAGGAACTTCACTCAGTCATTTTCAGACAGGAAGAACAGATGTATGATAAAGAGATAAAATATACATGCTGAAGATTGTACCTGTTATGGGCCTTAAGCACATCTCTTTGTGCTTCAGGACTGTCTCTGCATCTGAACTGTGAACAGGGACTGGTGATACAGAAACATTGTCCAATCTTGGTAATGCATCAGGTGCATCTGTCTCTAAAAGAATTCTATCCAAGGGTATGTAAGGAAAAAAAAACTGTGGAAACCCTTCTGAGATGAAATACCATAATTAGTATACAATCAGCCTACTTACTGACTTCAGCATCTGCTTAGCTTTAGTGGATTTCATGCCTATCAAGAAGCCAGATAGTGAAAAGTAGCCTAAATTTGCAAGGCCAGACACCATTTCTGAAGATCCCATATAAGAATGTAACGACACTCCTGCTGGGAAAGGTCCAGTTTGCCTGGCGACCAAATGTTAACACAAGAAAGTATATTAGTAGTAGATAATAGCAACAAGGCATTACATGGGTATCTCACTCAGTAAGTCATTTATACAACCTGTGATTTTGTTGTTGTTATGGACCTATGAATATTAAAAATTAAATTTATACAAACAAATAAAAGCAGATCATTAATAGCTGAAATAGCAATATTTACCATGCAACTGAAACTTCTAACAAAACCGATACACAAGCATGCAACATGGAGTGCAGGGTTCATGCTATTGCTAAATACAGACCTGTTCTCCAAAGTCAATGGTTTTTCCATGTGAACCTTTGTCCAGACCAATCTGCATAAGTAGTGAACGTACGACAAGAGTTAAACAAAATAATAGAGCAGATGAGGGGATCTGGGGGGTCCTAAAGTCACATAAGAAAAAACACTATGATTCATGGGATATTCAATGATTACTCAGGTGTCAATCCAGAAATGACTGCCTTAGCTATAGAACTGAAGAAGAGAAGAAGTAACAAGTGGGCCTAGAGGCGCCAGAACAGGTATCCAATTACTGAATCTGATAATCACCTGACCATAATTACATAACCAAATTTCTGCTATGGAAGCCTCACTTTGCAGCTTAGAAGATCGAGAGGTCCAGATAATTACGGCTTATCAATTGCTGAGAAACACCAATTAACAGCTTTACACCTGCTAGTGGATGGCAGAAAAGCTCACCTCGCCAACAGCCGCCTCCGGGGTTTCGGCGAAGAATCGCCGGAGAGAATTCATCCAATCCGCAAATGCTGCAAGACTATAGTGATAATATCGATTAGACTTTGCTCAGAACAGATCCGAATGCCAATAGCCAAATACAGTTAGGTTCGGGTGCTCTGTTTCGCACAGAAGGAAGGGAGGAGAAAAGGTGTGCGTACCTGATGGGTGCTCGCTGCCCGCGAAGGTACCGCCACCTCCTATGCTGCCGGGGGCAACGAATCACCGCCATGGTCATGCCCCCGGCTGGAGGCTGCTCCGCCGGCGGCCCTGCCCGGCCGCGCGGCCTCGCCTAGCGGCGGCGCACCTCACCGGCCTTGCCGCGTCCCCGCCCTGCGTCGCCTCTGTTGCGGCCTCGCTTGACCGGCCTGGCCCCGACGGCTCGCCGCGCTTGCTGCTCGAGCGGCAGCGAATTGCGGGAATCATAGATGATTCTCCTTTTTTCCGGGAAAAAAAGAGACCACGCAGTCACTGGGTGCGTGTGGGATTCGATCCCTGGTGGCGGAGGCCGTGCGGGGGCGGAGGGCGTGCGTGGCTGAGGTCCGCGGGAGGGCGAGGGAGGGCAGGCACACTGAACGTGGATTTGGTCGAGGGAGGAGAGAATGGCTGAGAGATAATGTGATGTATCTGTTTTAATGGTGTTATATGTTTTTTTAGTGTATCTGTGGATATGGATGTAGCAAAGATCATTACTATGGAGTAGTTATTTGTTGTGTGGTTGTAGATTAATTCTAACTGATATATTATAGAGATAGAGATAGAGATAGAGATTCAGCGAAACATGCGAATTGAGTCCAAACTCTCAAATTTGGGATATTTAACTTTTTGCCATTATAACGGATGACACCTTTTCAAATATCACTTTTATAGTTGCTCTTATATATTTGCCATTGGAGAGAGAAGATTTCATAACTTTGAGCCATTTTTGCATACGTGGCAGAACACATAGACATGCCAGCATGTTTGTGTGATGCAAAATTACCTTCTTGTCCTCAGGGCATCTTCTTCCTTGTATTGCTCTCGTGGGCGGCCTGTTGCCTGACGCTTCTGCACGCGCGCCCGCAGCTGGTGCTTCCGGCGCCCAGCGCCCCTGTGGCCAGAGCCACTAAGGCCGGCCTGTGCTCTGGCGCCGCCGTGGCCAGGTGCCCGGCACCCTGTACGCCCCCGGTGTCCCATGGGCGAATGCTGCACAGCTAGTTGCCCGACGGCCTTGCGTGCCCCCACGGCCGAAGCTGCCGAGGCCAGGTCCCAAATGGTCCGTGTTCGCTCTCGCCCCTGGTCCGCATTTCTCGCTACCCCCAACCTGCCTGCACGCGCCTCCGTCGCCGACCGCGCGCGCCGATGAGCCCGCCCACGGCTGCTGTCCTCACACTTCTGCGGCTACCCGCCCACACGCATTGATAGCGTGCTTCGCTCCGTGCCCAAGGGCAGCAGGCGTATCGGGCTGGATATCGGCTGCGGGAGCGCGGCGTCATGGTGGTGACCACGTCCATGAACTTCGACGGCCGTTCAACATCTTCATCGCGTCGCGGGGCCTTGTGCCCATGCACCTCAGCGTGGCCAGCCGACTGCCATTCTTCGACGGCATGCTGGATGTGGTGTACTCCATGGCTCCATGCACGTGCTCAGTAACTGAATCCTGACGCCATGCTTGAGTTGGCGCTCTTCGGCGTCTACTGGGTGCTGCGACGCGGCGGCATGTTCCGGCCGACGCCATCGCGGACTGCAATCGCATGTCCTCCTTGACGCCTCTGTGACGACAAGCTTCCGGGGTCGTATAGGCAAGCTTCCGATGGCGAGCATGGCAGTGTGCGGTACCGCGAGATCGCTGGCGCGCACCCCAAACTGGCAGCTTGCAGTGGCGGAGGAAGAAATAAAATTAAGGTACGGCGAGCTAGATGACAATAATAGAGTAACTTAAGAAACTCCGGTCCCCAAACTTAAAGCTGGTTGCCACCCGAAGTTCAATAAATATCCTATTTTATCATTGGCTTTGCCCTTTGCTTTGCATCCATTTTTACTTTTGCCATGCTTCCTACGTCGACGAACAAAAATGTCAAATTAACAACCAAATAAACAAATAGAGCAACTGAACAAATGAATGAAATAGCAATAATATATTATATAATATACAGTAATAATTAAACAAATGAACAACTTACCTGATCGAGTGGAAGTGGACTAGCAGAGTGTTCGTCGATTCCAGTGACTCTGCCCTACACTCCTCAGGCTGTGAACTGTCGTATCTCGTACGTGTAAATGTTGATGTGTGCTGTGCCGTATACTCGTATAGCACTACAGCCACACAGACGTACACGGCGACCTGAAACCGCGGGTAAGCGGCACCAGCGGCGGATCTACCGGGGCAGCGACGGAGGGTGAAGCAAATGGAAGGGGGGGGGCCAATTTTTTTAAAAGTCAACTACAGTTAATATAAAAAATGAATTTTCGTCTCCCCCTTCTTTTCCACAACAGTCGAACATCTCTTTTTTAAAAAGGAAAAAACGGAATAGAGAGTTTCTAGATGCACCATAATTATGAATGTATTCAATTTGATTGCTAATCTAGCATAATCATACCGAATTAACTAGCAACAACTATGAAAAAATTTGGGATACAAGAAACACACAACCTGTAGCAGCAAGAGGCGGAAGCGCAGAGATCTGCACGACGACTACGGGCACCACGACGATGCGCCGCAAGCTTTGAATCGGTGAGTCTCTGCTGTTGGCCACCTGGGCGTAGCATTCGGAGATGCGAGCACTGAATCAGTTCCATCGGGCGGTGACGGCGGCAGTTGGCCGCCTTGTTGCTGGCTCGCTCCATGTGGCCACGCCCCACCAAGCTGTTTCGTGGATGAGTGTTGGCTGATGGGTGGCTTGTTGGCCTGTTTTAGAGTTCTACTAGGATGGAGGCCTAAATAAGTATTGGGCCTTGCGAATTTCTAACAGGAAGGGGGGGCCGGAGCCCAGTTTCGCCCCTATAGGGCTCCGTCCGTGTACGGGGGGCTGGGTGGGCTCCAGCCCCCTAATGACTTGATTTACCACTAAAAACACTATAGCAAAAACCTCAAATCACCGTTAAATCTTCATGCAAATTAACATCTCCATTATTTTAACCCCCTTATTTTTATCCTGCATCCGCCACTGAGCGGCACCCAGTCGTGCGCGGTGGCCGGCGGCGTCCCAGCCTCACAGGTTCCTAATAACTCGCAAATCGCAACTGTTATAGGCAACAGCGACAGGGAGATCGATACGGGAACTCACATGGGCTGTGAAAAACCGGAACACTAGTCGGCCCAAATAGAAGCCCAAGTACAATAACGATTCGTTTAGACCTTCCTCCAGTAGCCCAGGCTTCTCAGAGATTCAGCCTTGGCGGACGCCGAACTTGGACGGACTGGCGGCGATTCGCTGAGGCGATGCTCGCAGGATTCAAGGTATGGCGAGCCTTGCCATATCGGATCCTCCGCCCCTGGCAGCTTGCATCCAGGGGTTCCACAACCGTGTCGCCTGCGGCGAGGCATGCAACATCGACTACTGCTAGGTGTTTGGTGTGGGTGCACGCGTTCTGAGCTGGAACGTTGGCTGCTGGCTCTGCTGCGGGAGCGTGGGCGTTTGGCTCGGGCACCTAGCCACGGTGGCGCTGGACAGAGTTCAGGCTAGCCTTAGTGGCTTTGCCAGCGGGGGCTGGGAGCTCCGGCCACGGTGCACGCATGGGCGTCGGGCAACAGGCCGCGGGGCGGAACTTCACCCACAGAAACAACGCGAGGAAGAAGATGATCCCAGGACAAGAAATGTCATTCACATCACACAAACACGCTGGCATGCCTACGTGTCCTGCCATATATGTAAAAATGGCTCAAAGTAATGAAATTTTCTCTCTCCAGTTGCAAATATATAGAGGCAATTTTAAGAATGATATTTGAAGAGGTGACATTTCTTATAATGGTGAAAAGTTAAATATCGTACCTCTAAATTTTGAAATAAAATTCAGGTGGAGAACAATCCCCTGGTGACATTTAAAAAAAAAGAGTTAAATATCCCCTCAAATTCAGGTGACTGTACCCCGTACCCCTCCGTCCCCCTTGCGCTTCTCGTCCCAGCCGAGCGCGGCGGCGCTCCTTCTGCCTCCGCCAGCGCCGGCTCTACTCCACACCGGCGTCGCCCCCTCCTCCAGACCTCCCCACCGGCGCCACCCTCACCCCGTCACTCCCTCCTCCGCTGAGTGCAGCAAGTGCTTATCAGGTGCATGAAACCCTGTTTCAGTTTGATGTATTCGACAGGATTTGTGCTTGGTATTTGCGTTGATTTGCTCCGATTTGTTCTATTCTGTGATTGCCTCGGTTAGCTCACTCTCCTTCGAATCCCACTTCTTCACAGTGGGTGGGCGGGAGATGGTGCTGAGGCGGGCGGCGGCCGAATGCCCCAAGAAGGTTGCGGGGCTGATGGATCTGGTGAACCTGCCCACCCAGCTGCGAGAGTTCGCCGGGGGCCGGTCCCAAATGTCCCATATCTCCTTCTTCCTCCGGGTCTGGTCGTACATCAAGGACAACAAACTTCAGGTATTACTACTTCCCATGTACAGTATGCGTATAGCAATAGACTGGGCCCCTTCGTTTCTTTCAAATCTGTAATTAGTCGCTATGGTTGGTGCTCCGTGTTAGTTGGGATCATTATTTATCGCGACAGGATTTGACTGCTTGCTCGTCAGAGTTAATTTGCACTGACCTTGGATACAAGATAGAACGTTGATTGGGGGAAAACATGAAGTTTTGGGCTAATGGGAAAACAACAGAATGGCCGCTGATGCTGCCAACATATTGTGAGATGAGAATTCGGAAAATTATTATTAGCAGTAGTAGTATATGAAGAGATTATGTCATTTCCAAAATCTAGGTGGTGAAGTTTACAGGTGTGGGAATTGATCTGTGCGATGCCAAATGATGTTTTGATAATTCAGGACTTTTGTCCACTTTGCCATTATATGCATAAAAATGCTTAATAATGCTCTTCTGTGTATTTATAGCTTATACTTGGTTAGGATGAGAAGTTGAGAACCTTTGACGAATGGGTTCTTGATAGCTCAGCATTTGAGATTTTACTCCCTTCATGGTATTCCATCTGTTTCCAGATCATCCACGTGAACTGACAATTTAGGTGGCACCGTTATGTTCAGCGCTTTAATTTAATCTGGAGCTGATAAAGTAGTTATGTTTCCATGTCGAACCCCGTTTATACCTGGTTAGACCCAGAAATATGCCAAAAATGGGCATTTGTAGCACTTTGACATGTGATTCGGACATTCGGTAATATCACTTCCATGTTTCTAATCTAATGCCCCTTAGTGGAAACCTTCAAGCATACTGTGACATGTATTGATTCATAGAGATCCCTCATAAGAGGCTCTGAACAGTGGTTTATGTAGCTAGATAATTCCATGCTTAACATCAATTGTTCTGCCATACTCCTCGTGGATAGTCAGCCCTGACAATGCTAATGTTGAGGGGCAGATCCCCGAACAAGAGGGGCCCTTGGAACATTACGGGTTCCACAAGTGCTTGTGTTATTTCTCAATGACTTGCTTTACAAACCTATGGGTAGGGGTTGTTTATAGTTGATTTAACCTCTCCCTTGTCTACTATTAAGGCCCCATTTGGTTGCCTCTGTTTTTTTTAATACACATCACATCGAATGTTGCGGCACATGCATGGAGTACTAAATATAGACTAATTACATGCATGTCGGCACAGATTAAGAGTACTTTACGAGACGAATCTATTAAGCCTAATTAGTCCATGATTGGACACTAATTGCCAAATAAGACGAAAGTGCTACAGTACCCATTAAACTTTAACAGAGCAAACCAAACACCCCCTAACTCACACATCCCCTTCCTACTGTCGAAGGGTATGCTATTGTCTTTTCTTGCTCCTAGCTCAGGTCATCCTCTACCACTGTAGTGTGCCCTGAGGCCAAGGGTGGGGTCATCCCGTATGTTTGTCCCTCAGTCGACATGGCATCCTGTTCATCCTTCACACTTTTTAGAGGGTGGAGTGCGAAGACCGGAGACTGCCTTCCCTTGAGGAGGGCAATCTTCTGCGGCCCAACTTCATCATAAGTGTCTGCACGCTTTGATCCAAAAGCTGACTCTATGTTGGCCTTTGGATATCTCCTTTCGACGCCTCTTTTGAAAGGTCCACCCTTCTACCGGTTCCTTCCTTCCGCGCACATTGGGGAGTGCCTTTGGAACTTTGGCCAACCAGTCCTTTTGGTCTGCTTTGTATTGGTTCATCTCATTGGCTTGCTTCATTGGTTGCCCTAGGAAGATGGAGGCGACCCACTTTCTGATTGGCTAATAGCCAACCAACTACAAATCAAATCGCCTAAGTAAACAAAGCAACAATTCAAACTCATCTAAGCTGATGATAACCAGGAGTGGATGATGATGCCGATGGCTTCTTCCCCTGCATGTATTTCTTCCCATGAAAGTGTCCTCGACCTATCTATCAAAGCTGTGTGCAAGTAAATGATTGTTGACACCATAGCAACAGTTCCACCCCTGGCAACGAGAAGGTGAGCGAGTGGCCTAGATTTGGAGCTAGGGTCGGATCTGCATATGATCTACACAAACAAGCACTAGATTCACCAACGCATCATATTCAACAAGCAAGACAAGAACATGGGCTCGTGGTGCTGTAGGAGGTTGCTCATTCGTGTTTCTGACTAGTGGTGCAGAGATGCGCCAACATATGGGTTTAGGGTGATGATGCACTTCGAGGTGGAAGACAGCCTCTGGGTGAGGTGATGCTGGCGATGGCTGCGCTGCTGCTTCAGACACGTTGAGTGGGAGACGAAGATGGAAGTGAGTGCGACACGTGTCTGCACGAGCAAAATGTTAGGTCCAGTTCTCAGCGATGCAGAAAGGTGTGGTCGAGCGTGGGAGGTGCGTAGCGCACATGTGGTAGCTGAACGGTGGGCTGTTCCTTACCATGTAACGTAGTAAAGCCCAAGCCTACTGAAAAATCAGTCCAGGCTCATGAAAAAGACTGCAGGAATAATCCTTGATCTGGTCCGTCCTCCGCTCGTCTTGCCTCTTCTAGAAGCTACAATAGGACTAGGAGAAAGTCTATTTCTTTTAATATTTTTGTTAGGTATGGTTTTTGTGTCAATAGTTATGGGAATGGGAGCTTTATTTTGGCAGAAGCATTTCATTTTACCACTCGACATTTTGTTTTTTCATTTTCGCCATTTTTTTATTAGGAATTAATTTTCCCCACATGGGCCAAATATTACATGTTAGTGATCTAGTGGATGTCAGAATACTAGTGCAGCGTCTTGACCAAACTGTTTGTGTTTTCCACTGGTTGTAGTTGGGCACTGGCTAAACTGGTACGAGGAAAAATTGACAAGCAACTCTTTCCTTCTGTACCTTCTTGACCACATGGCCATGCAGATAATGAATAAATAATAACTCTGAAATGCCTTCTCTCAGCATGAATCTATGCAGAAAGTGAGAAAAAACCCCCTAGGATTCACTTCCTTGAAAACCATACTAACAATCAATTGTCAGTTATTGTAACCATACTAACAATCAATTGTCAGTTATTGTGATCCACTTGGTCACAATCAAACAGATTAGATTAAGAGATAAAAAACAGATTAGATTAAGGAAACTGAAACAATAAGAAGCTGTTTCTACTGTAACATGACCTGCTATCAATCGGCTACCGCTCCTAGCTATTTGTGTGAAAATGAAGAACAGTGTTTGGTTTTGTTACAGAAACAAAAATTTATATTATGTGGCTTCATCATTATTTTCTTTTGAGATGGTAATAACTATCCTGATTTGTAGGACACGACGAATAAGAACATTGTGAAATGTGATGAGAAGCTGAAGACTGTATTATTGGGCAGGTCCACAGTGGAACTCTCTGAACTCCCAATGATTGTTAAGCTTCATTTCCCAAAATTTCCAAGGTAGTGACAACATGGTATTGTGTATTGAAATTTTGTGGGAACTTTATGGGATAAGCGAAATCATATATGTATTGTTTTGCTGAAATTTCCATTAATCGGCTGTATGTAGTGGCACGAACGATACGTTGAGTTCGCTGATCAGTTTGCTTGTCTTTTTGATAACCTGTTTCAAGTATACGTTTAACTAGAAACAACGCCCGACGTTGCCGCGCGGCCTCATGGGATGGAACCAGTTGTGTAGGAGCATAGATCAATTATTGATTAATTTTTTAGCAGGCAGGGTGTCTAGCATTTCGAGACAGTTTGTTATGGGACCCCCCCTCTTTTTTTTTGAAACAATGTTTTATAATTTGGAGATTTGGCTACCGTAGGTTTTAGCGATTATTTATAGGCGTAATAGAATACGCAGTAGGTGTTATGGAGTATTCATTTTTTTTATGATAAAGAAGAGGCGGAAAAATATTTAGATACGTTCTAGATTTGTTTTAGTCTATTTACGATTTTTTTGGAATTTATTTGTAAAGGAAAATGGTCTACTTTGTGTGTTTGTGAAAATGACCTTAAATTACCGAAAAGGATTTTAATATTTAGGGTTTTTTTGTGGTAGAATTATCGGAGTTGGAGGTAGGATGGATAAGGTATAGACTTTCTAAATTTATCAGCGAAATGTGAACGAGAGGAATCTAGATTATTTTTTATGACAGTGAAGAGGTAAAAATTATTTAAGTACGTTCTAGGTTGCTTCTAGTTTATTTATAATTTTTTTTTTTGAAATTTTCTACCATCGAGAAGGACTTATTTTGATGTTCCGGGTACGTTTCTCGTGCGCACGTAGCAAAGATGTGTGAACAGTGGCAAATAGTGTATAACGGTAGATGAACAGTGAGTGACGTATTGGTCAAGCGGCGAATGGAACGGCCGATTCTTCGACTCTATACCAGATATGGGTGCCTATTCTGAATTTGTCGACAACAGCAAAGAGGTGTATCTTGTGACCCCCTTGAGGGACGACAACATGATCATGCGCCTTTCGTTGGAGGTTTCTGGTCAACTGAAGGCGTTCATATGGTACGAGCAGTTGCAGGATTGGGTAATTTCTGCTGTCCAGCCAAAATCTCCGTGTGATGTCTATGCAGTCTGTGGATCTTATTCAGTTTGCAATGATAATGTAAGCCCCTCTTGCGACTGTATGAAGGCTTCTCCATCAAGTCGCTTGAGGATTGGGAGCTAGAGGATCGAAGAGGAGGGTGCATCAGAAATTCTCCATTAGATTGCAGTGACAACAAAACAACAGATGGATTCTACTCCATTCCATGCTCCCGACTGCCCCCAAATGCGCAGAGCTTAACGGTTGTTACTAATGAAGGTGAGTGTGCAAACGTTTGCTTAAGTAATTGATCATGCACTGCATATTCCTTCAGTGATGACCATGGCTGCTATGTCTGGCATGATGAACTGTTTAATGTCAGACAACAACAGTACAGTGACCTTACTATTACCAAGGTGGAATTCCTGAAAGTTCGCCTTGCTGCAAAGGAGCTGAGAATTTCGGGAAACCACAGAAGGAAAATTCTGGTTTGGGTCGTTACCAGTGCAACTATGCTGGCTTTGTTTGGACTTGCCCTGCTACTGATGATTTGGATGAAACCAACGATGCGATATTGCCGCGTGTCGCACAGTGTTCAGGGTGGCAACGGAATTGTTGCATTTAGATACGCTGACTTGCAGCAGGCAACAAAAGGTTTCTCATCCAAGCTAGGGAGCGGTGGTTTTGGCTCTGTTTACAAGGGGGTTTTACCGGACGCATCCATCATAGCAGTGAAAATGCTTGACGGTCTTCGTCAAGGGGAGAAGCAATTCAGAGCTGAAGTGAGCTCAGTCGGTATGACCCAACATGTTAATTTAGTTAAACTGATTGGTTTCTGTTGCGAGGGAAATAAGAGATTGCTAGTCTACGAGTACTTGACATACGGTTCTCTTGATGTTCATTTATATCAGAACAGTGTCACATTTCTGAACTGGAAAAACAGGTATCAAATTGCCCTTGGAGTTGCAAGAGGACTGGCATATTTGCATGAGAGCTGTCAGGAATATATCATACATTGTGATATTAAGCCAGAAAACATACTTCTTGATGCATCATTCACTCCTAAAATTGCAGACTTTGGGATGGCAAAATTGGTACAAAGAAATTTTAGCGGAGTCTTGACGACGATGAGAGGAACTGTAGGTTATCTTGCACCTGAATGGCTTAGCGGAGTGGCTATTACAACAAAAGTTGATGTTTATAGCTACGGGATGGTGTTATTGGAAATTATATCAGGAAGGAGAAACACTTATGGACAATGCACTAGTTGTAGTCACAATGATGCTTATTTTCCTCTGCAAGCTGCCAATAATCTTCTCAAGGGTGATGTGCAGAGTTTGGTGGATCCTAAGTTGTCTGGGGATGCCAATATGGAAGAGGTTGAACGAGCTTGCAGAGCTGCTTGTTGGTGCATCCAAGACAAGGAGTCCGATCGACCGGCAATGGGTGAGATTGTTCAGATTCTAGAGGGTCTGCGTGAGGTCGATGTGCCTCCACTCCCGAAGATACTCCAAGCTGTTGCAGGAAGCCCACTATCAAGTATCAACTAGTTTGTAAATTGCATTCTTTTGGCCGAAATATTTAAGTTTCATGGAGCT
Source organism: Saccharum hybrid cultivar R570 (assembly GCA_038087645.1). Lineage (NCBI taxonomy): Eukaryota > Viridiplantae > Streptophyta > Magnoliopsida > Poales > Poaceae > Saccharum > Saccharum hybrid cultivar. The sequence continues at coordinate 2,608,403 of JAQSUU010000542.1, forward strand.
ACGGTACTCCCGTTGAGGTAATACCAATCACATTAACATATACTCAATCCATCTCAAATTATAAGACATTTAACTTTTTGACACCAAGTTTGACCACTTGTCTTATTCAAAAATTTATGTAAAATATCATTTCTTTTTTGTGACTTGGTTTATTAATAAAAGTTCTTCAAGAATGACTTAAATTTGACTATGTTTGCACAAATTTTTTAAATAAGACGAGTGGTCAAACTTGGGGTAAAAAAAGTTAAACGTCTTATAATTTGGGATGGAGGGAGTAATATAATCTCTAGATCTGGAATACTATTCCTGGCCCTAAACTGGGAATATTTTTCTTACGAAGATGAAACCTTGTTTCCTAGACCTAGAATATCACCTCTGCTCAATAAAAAAAATGTTCTATCATTATGAGATATATGTTCATTAACAAAATTTTATCTAAATATATTCATGTGAGATCTTCTTTGAAGGATTTATCATAAGAAACGCGACGATGTAATCAGAATTCAATTTGGATATTTAGTTTAAAAGTATGACGTCATGGTGTCATGAGAACTTAGGCCCTGTTCATTTGGCTTATAATCCGTCTTATTCAGCTTGTTTTTTCAACCGGAATAGTATTTTTCTCTCACAAAAAATCAGTCAACAGTGTTTTTCAGCCGGCTTATAATTCCATCAAACAGTTCCTTTTTTCCATGCAGACTTCAAATCTTCCGGCTACTTCTAGATGGTTTACGGTGGGCAACTTCTAGTACGCATCTAACCATTTTAGCCCACTTTAAAAATATACGGCCCACCTGAGAATCAGTGTGAAATATAATTTGCTGGCGCTTTGCTCGAGTCCGAGCGTGCGGCCCCAGGAGGGTGATGCGTTGCATACCCTGCGGCTATGCGGCTGCGGCCGTGTGCCATCGCCGTCGTCGCATAGAAGAAATCGAGCAGCACATCGCAATATCTTGGTTCAGAAGCGCCGTGATGACCGGCAGGACACGTCCCCGCCCGTTTTTTTTTCAATTTAGTCTTTTTAAAAAAAATCATATTTATACTTCTGGACGTTAAAAATCCATCTTTAGAGCTGAGCTCGACGCCGTGGCCTATGGTGCCAAGGTAACACGTCTTGGTGCCATAGGTAGGAGGTCCGGAGTGGTGTGACTGGGAGACATGGCTAGAGGCCCCAACGGCGAGGCCAACTAGCAGGTCGACGAGTGCAAGGTTCCGACGCTCGTCCTTCGTCCGATAAACCCATTAACGCCTCCTAGGAAGACCCGTTGGGGAGACACACGGTGGGAGTGCTCTAGGATCGGCAAGGCCACCTATAACGCCAACGAACCTCGTCAAGAGATGCGCCAGACAACAGGGGGTGGAAGAGCTTGAGGTAGAAGATAAAAAGTAGTAGATGTGTTTTTTTTGAGGATCGGGTGTTGGAGACCTCAATCGGCCATCACCCTTCATTATATAGGTGTGGCTAGTGCTCGGAAGTCCAGACGGATGCGGTGTCCGGACGACCGCGCGCGTCCGGACACCCGCGCATCCCGCCCCTATCCGCCTTGCCCCACTCCGCATGCGCACCTCGCCCCCGCGGCTCATTTCTAGCAACCCCGTTTGTTGGGACATGCCATATTCCTATGGGTCAAGTCCCCTAGAAGAGACCCAACTAGTGCCATTGGAGTGGCATGTAAAACCCACCCCCACCGAGGGGTCGCTTGTAAATTGCCGCATGCCTAAGGGGGCTGGGTCCTCTCCCAGTCATTTTTCGTAAACCCTAGCTGCCGCCTCACTCTCCCCACTCGTGTGTTGGAGCCTTCGTCCCAGGACCTTCTCCGTGGAGCCTTCTCCGCTGAGCCCTTACACAAAACAATCATCGAGCATTTGTCCAAGACCTTCGATCCAGACCTTCGCCTGGGACCTTCGTCGGTGGACCTTCTCCAGCCGAGCCTTCGTCGGGGGACCTTCTCTGGCCGGCCTTCGCTGGGAGGCCTTCTCCCGCCGGCCTTCTCCAGGAGGCCTTCTCCAGAAGACCTTCTCTCGTCGGTCCTCTCCAGAAGGCCTTCTCTCACCGGCCTTCTCCGAGAAGCCTTCTACTCTCAACCCTGTTCGGTAGGCTTGTCCCAACATTGGGGCTCACCGTGCTCGGCACGAGTAAATTTTTTGAGAAAGGAAGATTCAACATCAGTCTTCATTGGCATTGCGAAGGTTTGAGCCTCTGAGAACCCCGAAGGAAGGTAAGAACCTTCGGGTCAAGGTAACATCTCCTTACACCTCCGTGAAAAGTTGGCTAAGATAATACCTTTGTTTAAGGCTTCAACAATTCTTTTCAAAAAATATAATAAAACTTTTTAAGCTGAAGCTTCTAAAGCCTTCGGCCATTCTTGTTTTGTAAAAATAATATAATAAAAATAGGGTGTGTCTACTGATCTGGTGACAGATTTTTCAAACAGAAATCTGTCAAATTTTTGACAAATCAAAAGCTAACACGTGTGACAACAAAAACATGACAGTTTTGCAATAAAAAATCTGTCAGATTTTGCAAAACCCGTTAGCACTAGCACAAAACATCCAAAACCCAACAACAGTCAACTACAATACAACTACATCGTCGCACAGGCTCCACACCGCGTCGCTCTGCACGCCGTACGTCCTCCCGGTGCCGCTGGGCCTCCTCGCTCTACTGCTAGCGCTCCCCAGCCTCGGCTGCTCCCACGCCCGTTCCCAGAGCCTCGGTGTGCTCTGCAGCCGTGCGTGCACCGACGACGGTGGCTACTATACTACTCCGTCGCGCCGGGCACCGACGAGGAGAAGGCCTCCACCGTCGCCGACGCCAAGACGCTGGCATGACCGCCGAAAAATTCAGCCTGCTCGTGGGCGTGCTGACCATGACGAGCCGGCGGGAGCGGCGGGACATCGTACGGATGGCCTATACGTGCTGCAACCGGCGCCCGCGGGTGTGGCGCGCGTCGACGTCCGCTTCGTCTTCTGCAACGTGATTGACCCGGTGGACGCACTGGTGGTGGTGGAGGCCCGGCGCAAAGATTTACGTGCTGGTGCTCGACTGCACCGAGAACATGAACGACGACAGAGAAGACTCCACCCTGAATCTTGGCTGGGAGAAGCCAGAAGATGTAAATCTACATTTCACTAAAGAAATAAAGCCAGCAGGCATAAATCAGTCAGAGAAGGATAAAAATAGATAGCACATTATAGACTTGATCTTCATATTGCTGCTAGAAAAGATAATAGAATTATACGAGTCGTTTGGCACAAGATTTCCTGACTGAATCATGTCAATGGTTAAACACAAAAAATAGCTAGACAAAGATTTAATGACTGAATCATGTCAATTAATGTGCTATCTTCAGACAGCACATTAAACACAAAAGAAACTAACAAAATGAAATCAAATGTGGCAAAAGTCAAAAGTCAATTTAAACTTCATCTCTGCACTTTACTAGCTGAGAATACAGGTGCCACGATCAAGTATTGAGAAAGTAGAAATAAAATAGAAGACTTTACCAGCTAATCATCAAAAGCGTGCGCATGACTTTTCTCAATTTGCTGAGCAAGCTCACGGGTGGAAATAAGGATCAAGGCCTGGCATTCAACGAGGCCATAGTCGAGCTGCTACATTCAACTAGACCAAACAGACACGATGCCAAATTACAAAAGATATTCATAGAATAGATGCATATTGATATCAAGCAAAAAAGGACATGACCTCCATGTTGTTGCATGTGAGGTCACATTCAACATGAACCCAAATCTGGCACTTATCACAACAAACCAGTCACAAAGTGCCTTTCAAGTTAATACCCAGAATATTCAAGAGGATACACAACCAAAAGCATGTATATATTCTTCTAAGCTCTTACCCAGTTTCCACCATCTTTGTGGTGCCAAATTTTCTTGCATATGCCACATTATTGTTTTGACTGCAATAACTAGAGAGTAGTGCTTATACACATGAGTCATCGAAAGGAAGAAATGATGTGTGAAGAACACCAGAGATGAAGTATCTCACAACTCAAAAAGGTTAGCCATATACCTTTTCTTAGTGCCTACAAAGCACATGCTCAACCCACACCCCCCCTTGGTTCCTTTTCTTTGAAACCTTGGATGGTAGGCGATTACCATAACTATCACAGCACAGTGCGGATTTGCCAAACAACCTGCAAATCATCAAATTAAATTGCAGCTGGCTCAAAAGATGTATCAAAGGAAGTAGTTTCACACTAAACTTGTACAATTTCACCGCATTCAATTACCTGAGACTTAGATTGGCACTGTTGCTCGTTATTTGAAGCAGCATTTTCTTGAAAACCATTAGCGTCAGACTGCATATTTACAGACTTTCGCGATGAGCATACCCCATCCATTTCAAGATTAAAAAAAACAAGTTCAGCAAGGAAAACCTCCTCAATTGCTACACGGAATTTGCTTGGTCTGTGCTTATACAGAGGCTGTCCTTGAAACCTATCAAAACAGAAGAGCATCACAAGGATCAACACAGAAGAACTACCTATTTCATTCTGAGGTAAAGTTAGTCTCATTTGCACAGAACTTCAGAGGTATAAGGGAAACCTATCCTTGAACCCCAGCATAAGATCTAGATTGTGGTAAGTCCATAAATACACCAAATATAGTGAGAGTGAGAGAGCAAACACACACCCACACGTAGACACACACACACTCGCTGCTTTCCAGTAGCAACAGCAGGTACCGGAAAGACCCAAAAACACACACACCCAAACACAAACAGACACAAACACACACAGCGAGAGAGAGAGAACAAAAAAAAAAAAACAAAGAAAAAGAAATACACAAACAAAAACACCAAAAGCACCAAAAATAGAAAAGCACACACAGAGACAAAAAAACAAAACAAAAATACACTTAAAAAATTAGGCACAACAAAAAAAACAATGACAAAGCAAAACACACAACCACACAAAATCTCAAATAGAAACACGGACACACCCAGACCTACAAACACACACAAAACCACCAACACACATGACCCACAAACACACACACACACATACACAGACCCACAAACAGAGAGAAAAAACCCAAACACACACGGACACAAAGAAACAAAAAAAAACGCACAAAAACAAAAAAAATTCAAATAACCTACATGGCATGACCACATCCAAAAACTTGCAAGCAACCGTCAGATATAAAACACAAATTAACCAAAACAACTCAAGTTCCAAGTCAAATCAACCTAGAGAAAACTAAAAAAACAAACACACACACACACACACAAGAGACAGAGACACAGAAACCCACACAGATGCCCACACATACAGACCCAAACAAACAAACACACACACAAAATAAAAAAAACACAAATAGAGACACACTCACACTCACACTCACACTCACACATAATGGCCTGCCACATCCACAAAAAGAGAAGCCTAAAGAAAGGCCAAACAAATAGCCCAAAATAAATCCCAGAAAAAGACAAAACCACTCTGCTAAAAAACAAAAGAAAAAGAAAAGCACTTAAATTGAAGAAAAAAAGCCCAAAAGAAAGACCACACACACCAAAAAAAAAAGGCAGTAGCAACTACAAAAGCAGAAAAAAATACAACAGCAGAAATGCAGATCTGCTAGAAAAATAATGAAAAGAAAAAGAATAAAAGAAAAAGAAAAACAAAACCACACATCACCACAATACACCCAAACACACAAAACTTGCATTGCGTTATCGGCATCTGTTCTAACTTCTGTCGTCTTCTCCTCCGATCCTGACCAAACATATATTCAGAGTTTGAGAGCTAGCTTGATCGCTTCTCTGGCATGAATGTGTGTCAATTTCCAATTCCGTGCATACTCTCTTATGATCAATGATATACTCCTACTCATGAAGGTGTTGTTAACTAACACAATAAAGGAGCAGAAATTAATCCTAGCTAGTAACAAGCATAGAGTATGTTCTTATTTCCTGCTTCTGTCAGGCACCCAAACACACTGGTTATCTCACACTGTCAAAAATATTCAGGAGGAGGCGCTGCATCTGCATGTGGAGGAGATCGATCGAACACAACAATCATAGGTTTTCGTTGGAACATGCATATATTACAGACTGCAGAAAATGCTTGTCAACTTACAACTCACACACACAATTATTTGGTCAAGAACATTCAGTCGCTGTCTCCAAATAGCTAGTTGCAAACAAAGATTGGAATCCATCACTAGAAAGAGGGTGTGTGGTAATAAGATCCATAGGTGAGCGTATATATCTTGCTTTTTCAGAAAGAGAATAATATCGAGCAATCTAGCTCCAACCTTTTAGTGAATGACTAATTTAATCTCCAATAAAATGAGATGGGAAAAATCACAGGAACTTGAATATCACAAAAGCACCCAAAGGGATCCGACTCCACACTCCTTTTTTCACAATCGTGAGCAAAACAAAATAGGAGAAAAACATTAGAATACTATTGCCTCTACATGAACACACATCAAACCCTAACACTAATTTTAGTACAAAACAACATGCATCTAAGCCTATAGCTCACACAAAAAAATCAAATCACATAGCAGATCTGACGAGTCAAAGATCACATACCTGCAGATTGAAGCTTCGAACAACAATTGGAATCAGTAAATGTGAGCACACGTGGGGTAGTACTATGCTTGTAAAGGAGAAAATGGAGAACGACCCATTCAAATAACATCAAGATACAAGAAAGCGAAGCAATCGAAAACCCCTAGTGCCAATCCGACCTCCGCCGCCGGCGACGGGAGCACACCGTAATGCCTCCGCGCCTGCGCCCTCCGCCGTCCGGCGGGCCACGGCGCAGCCCCGCAGCAGCGCAGCCGCCACGTCAACTAGCAGCAACGCCGGCTCGCCTACGGCCGCCTCGGTCGCCGCAGCTCAGCCTCTCAGCGCCGCCGCCCAGCCTCCGGCCATCTCCCTCGCGGGGCTTCGCCGGTGAGCGAGGCGGGCGGCCTGTGCCTGTGCCTTTCTGGTTAAGAAAAAAAAATCTCCTTTTGAATTGCACAGACTATTTCTATTCGAGTATTTTCTATTCGAGTATTTTTACATGAGCAAACTAACCAAGAGACCATGGAAGCGCTCCTATTTGAATTGCACAGGCTATTTTTATTGAGCTACATACAGATGAAACTAATTTTAGCCTCCAGTGATAGTGGACCTTCGTTATTGGAAGCGGGTCCCTCTTAGCTTTCTTGCGAAGGCTTATTTTCTCGCGTAAGTTCATCTGCGACCATGACAACGGGGTGTTTGGAAATAAAGAGACAAGCTATTTTACGCTCATCTGCGGCCATGACAACGGGGTGTTCGGAAATAAAGAGATAAGCTATTCCTTTTCCTCCTCGCCTCAAAATTGTTATTTATATTAACATAAAAAATGCACAAAGAGCAACACCTTCAGGGCTTGAACCTATAACCTTCCGGTATTCATGACTAATACTGAACCACCGCAACATCCAAAGCTATCGTGACAGCTAACTGTAGTTGCTTCCATTCCAAACATTGCTGGAAGGCTGGAATTCAAAATTGGTTTTTTCTGGGCTTCCTACATCCTCCGATGGTCAGACCACAATCGCTCAGATATCAAACGCTAACCTTTTCATATAGACGTCAAAAGCCTTCTCTTGCAGGAACACGTAACTTGACTAAGTATCCTCACCCAGGAACCAAACTAGAAGAAGTGAGTATTTCTCATCGGTCTATAAATTCTCAACAACTTATTATGCCGAATGATTTTTTTTGCTCTTATGATTTACTTCGTCACAATTTTCATCTAACCTTCATCTCTCAAAGCAAATTTCAAAAATTAACCGTTGCATACAACTTGTCGCCAATGTGACCAAGAAAGTTGTCGTGATCTTCGCCACACCAAAAGCCTGGCCTGAGTGGCTATACATTCTTGGCCCTAACCCGACTAACTTAAAACACTTTTTTAAATTTTTTAATCTCTTTTTGTTACTAACATGCAGGTCATCATCACAGTAAGTATCTCTTATGCTTACAAGCTAACCCTCCCATAGAGTATATTTTCTTCGTTGTATGCACGTTTTTTAATCCCCAGATACATAGTTTACATTAGATAGTAGCCCCCTATGAAATTCAGTCTTCATCACTCAGCAGCCTTCATTAGTCAACGACCTTCGTCAGTTAACAGCCTTCGTCAGTCAACGGCCTTCGTCAGGTACCAGCCTTCGTCAGTTAACAACCTTCGTCAGCTATCAGCCTTCGTCAGTCAACGACCTTCGTCAGTCAACGACCTTCGTCAGCTACCAGCCTTCGTCAGTCAACAACCTTCGTCAGCTATCAGCCTTCGTCAGTCAATGGCCTTCGTTAGTTATCAGTCTTCGTCAGTCAGTGACCTTCACCAGTTAGTGGCTTCACCTTCATCAATCAGTGATCTTCATCGGTTATTGGCCTTCGTTAGTCAGTGACCATCGCCAGTTGCTTCGCCTTCATCAATCAGTGGTCTTCACAAGTTATCGGCCTTCGTCAGTCAGTGGTCTTGGTCAATCATTTGCCTCCACCAGTCAGTACTCTCCATCAATCAGCGGTTCTCATGAAATATTCAACGTTCATCAGAGTGATCCTCTATCAGTCAATGATTTTCATCGGTCAACAACCTTCGTCTGTCAGCAGCCTTCGTCAGTTATTGGCTTTCATCATTTGTCAGTGGCCTTCACCTAGCATTGGTTCTCAGTAGCCTTCGTCAGTTACTGGCCTTCGTCTGTTATTGACTTTCATAATTTGTTAGTGGCCTTCACCTAGTATTGGTTCTCAGCAGCCTTCGTCAGTTATTGACCTTCATCAATCATTGTCTTTCATCATTTGTCAGTGGGCCTCAACTATCATTGGTTCTCAATAGCCTTCATCAGTCATTGGCCTTCGACATTCAACAACCTTCGTCATTCAAGCCATCGTTTGTCAATAGCCTTCGTCATTCAGCAGCCTTCGTCTGTTAACGGCCTTCGTCATTTAGCAGCTTTCGCCTATCAGCAGCCTTCGTCTGTTAGCAGCCTTTGTTATTCAGTAGCCTTCGTTGGTTAGCAGCCTTCGTCTGTTAGTAGCCTTCTAGTCAGCAACCTCCATCAGAAATCGACTTCGATAGCCACCCAACCTTCAAACCCTCTAACGCTAACACTTCTCCTCACTTTTGCAGGTTGTATTGTTCAATTTTTCATTCTTAGGTCTTTATAATATGCATCAAACCGAATGTTATTTGAGCTAACCTTCGTAGGGAACTAATCCTTTTTAATTTAATATTACAAGCCATATCTATACCCGTGCAGGTTCTTAAATGGCAGCCTTCACTAGCCATCTAAAACTATGTACCTCTTTCGAGGACATCATTCTTTGTGCGAAGACAATACCTTTTGCTCAAGCATAACTACCATTTTGGCAGGGTGCATGATATGCTTACCTTTTTTTAATATTTTCATGCAAATGCACTTACTTGCATCATCACATAGATACATGCAATACATAAATGCATTGCACCGCGGTAACCCGACAAAGACCTGTCCATGATCAGGCATCAGGGCTGTCACTCTTAAAAGCTTCAAAAGGCTTTACCTGACAAAGACCAGTCTGCAGCAGGCATCGAGACCTTTGCTCTCTCAAAACCTTCAAAAACTTCACTCATCGCATATTATATGAAATGACTAACCATCTTTTGCAACAAGTTGAAAGTCAGTGTCTTTCTGAGTGTCGAAAGACTCACAAGCAAGTCGATATTCGACAAGCTATAATGCCCAACCTAAGTCCCTGAAAAGCACAGAAGATCAACTCAGGTGCATTTTCACGCGACTTCTCCAGCCTTCGGCACGCGGCGCCGGCACCTACATTGGCATCGCCTTCGGCATGGCAGGCTTCGCCATCATCTTCAGTGACTTCACCAACATCGCCTCCGCCAAAACACCTATTTTAGGAGGGCCTTCGCCAAACAACTTCGTAGGAGGGCCTTCGCCATCACCTTCGGCATCTACACCAACCTCGCCTCTGCCAAACACCTTTGCGATAGTTTCTTCACAAATAGTCATGGCAAACCAGGATGACTCGCCTACGCCAATATATTGTCAAGAGGGGGCTTCACCAACACCTTCATCGTCAACAACAATATCTACTCCACCAAGCACCTTTGTAGGAGGGTCCTCGGCAAAAGGGGCTTCACCATCATCTTCACTTACCACAACGGCTCTAGAGCCTTCGTCAGCACCTCTAGCATCAATGCTCACAATTGCTTATCATCATTGCCAAGATCAAGGGGCTTCATTAACTCCTTTGACACCAAGGCCTACCACACCTTTGTCAACTACTTCGACTCAAGGGGCTCATCGGCAACTCTAGCCCAAACATCTACTTCCACTACTACGACTACATCAACTACACCAAGGAAGACAGAGGATTTGGTCACGAGCACTGGCCAAGAGGGGCTAGGGGAGCATGTCAGAGAACCAACAACTCAGGATCACGAAGTCTTTTTGACCAGTGCTCGTGAAAAAGGCTTGAAGATGAAGACCTCTGTGTCGAGAAGGCCTCGAAGACGAAGACCCCCTTACCGAGAAGGCTCGAGGAGAAGATCTCCGCACTAGGAAGACCTTGAAGATGAAGACCTATGCACCGAGTAGGCTCAAAGATAAAGACCTCCGTGCCAAGAAGACCTTAGAGCCATAGACCTGCGCGTCGAGAAGATATTGGAGTAAAAGGCCTTGAAGATGAAGGCCTGCACGCCAGGTAAAGCCAACGAACCATGTCATAGAAGTGTAGAAAGAAACCGAAGCCCAAAGGTGAAGACATCCAAAAGAACAAGACATTCAGAGGTAGACACCTTAGGAATTAGAACATGCATAGGTTAGAGTCGTGCACGTGCTCTTTTCTCCATGCCCTTTTTCCCACAGGGTTTTTGGGATGGAGTTTTTAGTGAGGCGTGCACATGTGGTTTGCGAAGGGCAGTCCTCGCAACCAAGGTTCGAGTTGAATTGTGCCTCTTCTAGTATGAGCATCGACTAGGTCATGTAGTACCGGCTATAACCTAGTAGATAAGGGGCTACTGTTGGGACATGCCACATTCATATGGGCCAAGTCCCCTAGAAGAGGCCCAACTAGTGCCATTCGAGTGGCATGTAAAACCCACCCCTACCGAGGGGTCGCTTGTAAATTGCCATTTGCCTATATAATGCCAAGAACATGAGGGCAAGGGGGGTTGGGTCCTCTCCCACTCAAGTTTTGCAAACCCTAGCTGCTGCCTCACTCTCCCCACTTGTGTGTTGGAGCCTTCATCCTAGGGCCTTCTCCATTGAGCCTCTGCACAAGACCATCATTGCGGAGCCTTCTCCGCTGAGCCCTTATACAAAACAATCATCGAGCATTCATCCAAGACCTTCGATCCAGACCTTCTCTCGAGACCTTCATCGGTGGACCTTCTCCGGCCGGGCCTTCGTCGGGGGACCTTCTCCAACCAGGCCTTCTCCGAGAGACCTTCTCCCGCCGGCCTTCTCCAGGAGGCCTTCTCCCACCGGCCTTTGCTGGGAGACCTTCTCCCTCCGGCCTTCACTGGGAGACCTTCTCCCCTCAGCCTTCTGTGGGAGACCTTCTCCCGTCGGCCCTCTCTAGGAGGCCTTCTCTCATCGGCCTTCTTTGAGGGACCTTCTTCGAGGAGCCTTCTCCTCTCAACCCTGTTCGGGAGGCTTGTCCCAACACCGTTTCTCTCTCTCTCTGCGCGGGCAGGACCTGAGAGCTAGGATGAGGATGAGCGCGCCCCCATCAGCTAGACCCAGGCGCGCCACACATTCCAATCACTGGCACCCGACTCACCATGCCCAGGCCGTGCCCCAATGACTCCCTGAACACACCTCTAAAATATGAAATAGTTGAATGCAACATAGTCCGAACAGACAAAACATTTGGAACATACACTTGAAACATGTGTGTGAAATATATGCAATATCTAGATAAAACACTTGCAACTTGCAACATAAAAATACTTACTGCAACATAAGACTAAAACAGCTGAGACCATTGGAACATACTCTTTCAACATGTGTGAAACATATGCAACATCCAAACAAAAAAATGCTTGCATACATATGTCTGAAAACAGATGAAACATTTTGAACAAATGCTTGCAACATGTCTCTGAAACACTTGCAACATTCCAATCTACTTTTGTAACATCCACATGAAACACTTGCAACATACCTCTGAAACATGTAAAACACTTGAAACATATGTTTGCAACATGTCAGGCACAACAATCTAGTGGGTGGCGACCACCATGTCAGGCGTGCTGAGAAACTTGATAACCGCCTCGATGGGCAGATCGGGGTTGGGAGACGGCGGAGTAAAGAGCACCATGGACTTGCCCCCCCCCCCCGCGAGCTTCTTCTGCTACTGGGGCGCGAGGAGCCTCGAGGCCGGCGCGAAGTGCGGCGAGCGCAGGGCGGAGGAAGTAGAGCGGAGCCTGCGGCGAGTGCGTGAGATGGAGTGAGATATATATTTTTTATTTAGGAAGACGGCGCCCGGTCGGACGGACATCCTTACAGTATCATTATCGTTATTATATAGGGCGGCTGGTCTTTCCTGGATATAGAGCATCTCCAAGAGTTCCCTAAATTCCTTCCTAATCCTTGGTTTTTAGCAAGATAAGAAAAAACCCCTCTCCAACAACTTCTAATTCATCCTCCTAATCTTTTATAACTTGGAAAAAGTCACCCTGTTTCGCGTAAAGTTACGTGCTTCCGTGTCGCGCGTATCTTATCTCTCCCGCGCGTGTTTGTTGGCTAATCTAAAGGTGGAAGGGCGTAGAAAAAAAGTAGAAAATGGTTTCTGATACAAATGTACAAGAGAGAAAGAATATATAAAAATGTTTAGGATAATTTAGAAATAGTATATGATTTCCTGATGTAAAATTATCTTCTATATTTTAGAAGTGGATTATTAGAAACTCTTGGAGATGACCTTTTTTATTCCTTTCAATACTTTTTTAGGAGCTGTAAAACTTCATATTTTTAGGAAGAAAATTTTGGATACTCTTGGAGATGCTTTACTTCCAAACTATATTTCAGGGAGAACATGTTTTCCAAAACAATTATGGCATGTACCTGGAATAATCCACATCTTTGCACAATGGTCTGAGCTGGCTTCTCACCACTGTCTATGCTCTACTTAGAGCAACTCCAAGAGTAGCCAAAAATAGATTCTAAAATCCATCATTTATCCATTGTCTAAAATAAACAATCTCAAAAAACGCTAGAGTACTCCAACACCCTCATTCACTGAGCACTGGAATTCGTAGATGGCAAGCACTCTGGTTATACCTGCCAGGTCTAGCGACCGAGGATTGCGGGATGGAAAGTTAGTAAATTTGGAGTGGGCTTGGAGAGTCTGTTGGAGACTATTTTGGGTACAAAATAGCTAAATATGGCTTCACAGATTATTTTAGCTAATCTGTTAGAGATGCTCTTATGAAGGCAAACGTGAGCCGTTGAAATGGTTTCATAATATTCAGATGACTGATGATTACGTACGTGTAGGAGACTAAAATTGGTGTGGAACGATGATTGTTTTGCTGATTATTGTTGACACTATACGAATTTGGCTTAGTCGTATTTTACATAAATGTCAGATATAGCAAAATTAACATGTTAATTTATTTGGCCATCGGCATCTATATACTCTCTCCGTTCCAAATTATAAGTCGCTTTGACTTTTTTAGTTCATCCATTTCGCTAGACATATTATTTAACTAGATGCGTAGCAAAATGTATGTACTAAGCCAAAGCAACTTATAATTTGGAACGGATGGAGTATATTGTTATTATATTTCTCGGCCAATTATTCGGGCGTGGAATATTTGGGTGAATCGGCGAAGACGAATTGCAGCAACATATGGTTGTCGGCTTGCTCAAAATATCACGTGAATGAAACGACAAAGGAAAGATCATTGGCTAGGTGTTGGATTTGGAAATAAATATACGTTTCCAGGCTCCAGGTGCATCACGTATGACTTTTTTTTTTGAACTTCATCACGTATGACTTGCTTGATGGATGAAGGTGTTCGTACACATGCTGAAAAGGAAGCAAGCGGGCAACGTAGAACCTAGAGATGGCAGTGCTTGCATGGATTAGAATCCATCAGCGATACGTGGAGGAAGGAAGCAAAATACAATTTCGACTTACGGCTTTGAATTAGCACGTACGACTGGACCGAAGGACTTAGAGGCAGGAGTCTAATCGGAAACTATCTCATTCGCCGATTATGGAAACAGTCTCCTTTGCCGATTGTTATGCCAACTGGAATGAAATAGAAATTCGTTCCACCAGTCCTTGACGTTGCATACTTAAATGATTGAGGGCTAAGTAACGTTGATTGGACTGCGCTTCGGTCAACTACCGAACTGCAGTTCGCCACCAATATGCGGGTGTGCTTCTGGCTGTCGCCTTCATAATTTTTCAGTCGTCCAGGCTGCTAGCAACGCAATAGAAAATGAGCATTCCGCTGACCGACAGTACTAGAAGATGGGAAAAGAAACACCTAATAATGATTACTTGTAGTTAATTTCATTCTCAATTTCTCATTAGTTGTCCACTGCTCCTATTTAGCAGCTTAATTCGTTCTGTCTCCCGCTGATCCATCTCCCGTTCCGCCATTTATCTCTGCCATGCATCTTCTCCGTCCTTTTGTTCTCCCTGTGCTCATTTCCGTCATACTGCACGCACCCTTGCCCTCCACCGCCGCAGACACGCTCCGACGCGGCCATGCGCTTGCCGGCAGAGAGAAGCTTGTCTCGGCCAATGGCAAGTTCGCGCTCGGCTTCTTCCAAACAGGGAGCCCGTCCTCGTCCTCTAAAAACGCCCCCAACTCCTACCTCGGCATATGGTTCGACAAAGTCCCCGTGCTGACCCCTGTGTGGACAGCCAATCCGGTCTCCAATTCCACTTCGCCAGAGCTCATCATTTCCGGCGACGGCAACATGGTTGTCTTAGCTCAGGGCAACACCATCTGGTCTACCCGGGCAAACATAACAACCAACGACACCGTCGCTGTGCTCCTGAACAATGGCAACCTTGTCCTACGGAGCTCCTCCAACTCTTCCCTCACATTCTGGGAAAGCTTCGACTACCCGACAGACACAATGCTACCCGGTGTAAAGATTGGATGGAAGTGGAACAAGGCCACCGGCTTGAACCGCCGACTTGTTTCGAGGAAGAATTCCATTGATCTATCTTCGGGTATATACTCCTCGAGGATGGACCACGATGGGGTTGCCAGGATGCTATGGAACTCATCTGTTGTGTATTGGTCTAGCACGTGGAATGGTAGATCCTTCAGCGCGGTACCAGAGATGTCTGCAGGTTCCGGCCCTATAGCCAATTATACCTTCGTCAACAACGACCAAGAGCTTTACTTCACCTACAACATATTTGATGAGAGCATAATCATACACACTAGGCTGCATGTCTCTGGTCAAAGCCAAGGGCGCATTTGGACCGGGCAGGATTGGATGACAGTGAACAACCAGCCAGCACATCACTGTGATGTGTATGCTGTCTGCAAGGTTTTCATTTTCGGAAATTAAAATTTATCGGGGGTCATAGATAAAGAGGATAAACAGGATATATCGGAAATATCGGACCAAATTCAAATAAACTTTAATTTGAATTTAAGTAAATTTAAATAAATTTAAACAAAATTTATACGAAAAAGATAGATTATTTTTTATCGGCACCTATAGATAAACAGGATATATCGGAAATATCGGGATATTTCGGCCGATAAAAAAAAACCATGGCTGTCTGTGGCCCTTTCACGGTCTGCACTTCTAATGCAGATCCTTATTGCAGTTGCATGAAGGGATTCTCTGTAAGATCACCTGCGGATTGGGAGATAGAGGACAGAACAGGCGGGTGCATCAGAAACACTCCACTGAACTGCGGCGCCGAGGATGGAAACAAAACTGGTATGGCAGACAAATTCTACTCTATGCCAGGAATTAGGTTGCCCGAGAATGGCAAAATCATGCCGAATACATCAAGCACGAAAGAATGCACACAAGTTTGTTTGAGTAATTGCTCTTGCACTGCATATTCTTACGGAAAAGATGGTTGCTCTATCTGGCATGACGAGTTACTTAATGTAGCTACTGACGGTAATGAAGAAATGATTTACCTTCGCCTTGCTGCAAAAGAGTTACAGAGTGGGAAAGGCAATAGGAGTGGCATGGTCATTGGTGTTGCCGTTGGCACAAGCATTGCTGCTTTGGTTTTTATTTTCCTCATATTGATTTGGAGGAATGGGAAGTGGTCTAGACCCCTAGTAGACAATGATGAAGGTAGTGTTGGGCATAATTGCATTCAAATATTCTGACTTGCAAGATGCAACAAAAAAAATTCTCGGAGAAGCTAGGCGCGGGTGGTTTTGGTTCTGTATTTAAGGGATGCCTAAGTGAGTCGATTGCCAGAGCAGTGAAAAGGCTTGATGGTGCTCGACAAGGAGAGAAGCAATTCAGGGCAGAAGTAAATTCAATTGGAATCATCCAACATATAAATTTAGTGAAATTGATCGGATTTTGCTGTGAAGGTGATAGGAGGTTACTCGTGTATGAGCACATGCCAAATGGCTCCCTGGATTCTCATCTATTTGAAAGTTATGGTACAACTTTAGATTGGAACATTAGATACAAAATAGCTATTGGAGTTGCTAGAGGTCTAGCATACTTGCACCATGGTTGTCGAGACTGCATCATACGCTGTGACATCAAACCACAGAACATACTTCTAGATGCATCATTTGTTCCAAAAATTGCAGATTTTGGGATGGCAAAGTTTCTCGGGAGGGATTTCAGCCATGTTGTGACTACAATGTGAGGAACTATCGGATATCTTGCTCCAGAATGGATCAGTGGAACACCTATTACTCCCAAAATTGATGTTTATAGCTACGGGATGGTCTTGCTAGAGATCATATCAGGAAAGAGGAACTCTATTCAACATTCATCCAGTGATATTGAAGGCCAAGGAGACTATTTACCTGTGCAAGTTGCACACAAGCTTCTCCATGGAGACATTTTGAGAATTGTGGATGCAAACTTGCATGGCGAGGTGAACATGGAGGAAGTCGAAAGGGTTTGCAAAATCGCATGTTGGTGCATCCAAGATAGTGAGTTTGATCAGCCCACAATGATTGAGGTGGTACAATTTCTCGAAGGAATATGCGAACCAGAAATTCCTCCAATGCCAATGCTACTCTATGCTTTTGCCGTAGGCGGCTCATATCAGCCGGGAGGGTAATCTGTAGCTTTTCAGCAAATTCAATAATGCATGAAATGTCTATCAGTTGTTATGGCAAATAAATTTGTTTTCTGTAACATGTAATATTTCTATATACCCTAAGATTTGTAACATGTCGGGCTTCAATGTGCAAATAGGTCCTGTCATACAAATAAAGTTAGTAATTGTCTCATAAATAGGCCTCTACGTAGCCCACTTTGACTATCAAGAATTATTGTTATTAACACCCAACCCTTCTTTTAGGATAATTGTATAGCCTAGCTTCTTGTACCTCCCTCACTTGTAGCACAAGTTGTACTCCCTCTGTACATAGCTATATATACATATGAAAGGCACCCCTAACAATGGCTGCATGCTGATTCCCCCAATACCTTACTACATGGTATCAAAGACTCAGGCCTAGGTCCTGTGCTACCCCACCCTAACCCTAGCACGCTGCTGATCCTCGGCCACGTTGTCCCTCCTGCTGCCGTGCCGCTCCTCTCCTCCCATCCCCACCCCTCCATGATCTAGCCGGCAGCCCGGCACTCCGCCACGCCGCTACCATTTCTCCCCCATCTCTAAGATGACGACGGCATCGACCTCCAGTGCCACGTCCGCCGCCCTCACCAACTCCTCTAGATCGGATCTTGCACTGGCCTTCAACATCCCGCCGTACTCCACCATCGCCATCGATTCTCATGTACGTGCCGATCACCCTCAAGTTGAAGCGCCCTAACTTCACCCGCTAGTCAGCCTTCTTCTGCTCCCTGTGCGGTAAATTAGGTCTCCCCCTACTTGTCGACGACACGACAGTGATGTATCCCAATGACCTGACTTGGGCAGTGGCCGATTCCTGCATCCACAACTATCTTCTCTGTTCCATCACTGACGACATCCTTGGCCTGACCCTCGAGCTGGATCAGACCAGCTGCTAGCTATGGACTGCGATTGCGGGCCTCTTCTAGGTGAACAAGGTCCCCCGTGTCATCTTCCTCAGTCACGAGTTCCACTCCATTACTCAAGGCGACCTGTCCACCGACGAGTACTACTAGAAGATGAAGGCCGTCACTAATGCACTGCGTGACATTGGCCACACCATTGTCAACTCGCAGCTCGTCCTCAACCTACTGCATGGCCTTAAACCTCACTTTTCCAGCACCTCCGACGACATCACCGACTCAGATCCACTGCTTGACATTGCAATGGATCGTGACAAGCTGGTTCTCAAGGAACTCAGTCTCACTAACGAGGGCAAGGTCACATCATAGACGACCCTCTACGCGAGATCCCCTTACTCTTTCTCCTTCATTGTAACCCCCTAATTTGGATGCTCTCGAATACAAAGGACTACTCACAGCTGGACGTAAGGCCTTGATAGCCCGAACTGGGATACATCGTCGTGTCTTCTCTTGTGTTCTTGAGTACCCGAGCCACTGGAGACCCATACTCCTGACACCCGACGAACAATGATGCATGCCGCGGTGATGAACCCACGATACTTGTCTGGCCTTCATAATCGACCACGTGTTTATATGCAAGTTCTTAAAGGGTAAGGCACCAGTAAAAGGGTAGCTGCTTCGGGTAGGAGTTACATCTCCTATTGTCTCACCTACCGCCTAGTAAACTTGTTGTGTGGACTCAATCTATGTGTTAAATTTATTTGACTAAGGTAGAATCATAGAAGTAGACAGTTGAATCATAGGAAATTTACAATCACTCATTGTCCTCCCACCTATCTATACCTTACTAATTATCCTTAGTTATCTTTGTCTTGACTTGTTTCATCACCCCTTCCTATCATATTTCGGTTACCCCCTTACACTAGTTGATACTAAGTTGTGGTAAACATAAGGATTTCCCATTTATTATTATTCCTAGCTACCGCTTTCCCTTGGGATAAAATAAATAATGATACCTTGGAATACTCCTTGGTGAAGTGCTGCAACGATATATTCTGTGTGCATACGGAATTCTTTAATAGACATGAGAAATACCAACAAGCATTTGTGGCACCATTGCTAGAGAAAACATTAGTTAAGGATTTTTTAATAAATTTGAATCTAGAGTTTGCGATCAATTTAGTTATCAATTAGTTCTAGGGGCTTACCCTTGCCTTTGTTTCCCTTTATTGAGAAGCAAGGCATTGTATGAGCTATTTCCAATTACCGAGCAGTTTCATTGAAAATCCAAAAAATCTTCTGAGGAGTTCTAGACATCGTCTAGTGCCCCCTCAAAAGTTTATCTTGGTTTTGGATCTGTTCAAGTAAGGAGGCTTCGCACGGCAACTTAAGACGATCTTTGACTTCTCGGCTCCGTAGGCTGCTAACATGGCCACGAGACCTCAAGTCAACCTGGGAGACGCCACCTTTGAGCTCAAGCCCGCATTGATCAACATGGTGTAAGCCAACCCATTTTATGGGAAGCCCTATGAGGACGCCAATGCACACTTGCAACACTTCATGGAGGTGTGTGACACCTTCACCATCAAAGGGGTGATGTCTGATGCCATCCGTCTTCACCTTTCCTATTCTCCTTGCTCGGGAAGGCGAAGTGTTGGATTGTTTAGCTCCGACAATGCTTAGCAGTGTGATCGCGTAGATTGATCCATTTGGTTGCACATGAGACACAGAGATTTATACTGGTTCGGGCCCCTGAGAAGCGAGTAAAATCTGTACGTCCAGTTGCTACTTCTTGTATTATTATGCTCAGTTATAGGGACTGTTGCTCCTAGCTACGAGGTAGCTTGGAATGAGGCAATGGTGTCATGGTGGACGTGATGATCATAGAGTCCTTACCCCTCTTTATATAGGTAGAGGGGTAGGGTTATAAAAAGGATGATCAATTCTATAGATTGGATTCCAAGTTTGTTACAACAGATCAATTCTATCCTACCATAACTACGATGGCGGCAGGTATCCTTGATACGTCCTAATCTCCAAGTTGGTGGTTGTGCCTAGTCCTCGCAGGCTTCCTCCTCGGTTGTCTTCTGTTGATGGGCCATATATATGGTCAGTGAGGGTACCCCGGGCCTATATCTCTGATAGTAGCTCCCGCAGGATTTAATGACGAGCTCATAGAGCTATACCATCCTTCGGGTGCCACGGGTCCCTGTAACGTTCGGGTATCATAGGCCCTGATGAACATTTCTCGGGTACCGAGATGTTTGAATACAATCAGGAGGTCCCGAGTATCGGGATGACTATGAGCGTTGCACTGGCTGGCAGTAATGCCTTCCCGAGTTTCAGGATTCCTTCGGGTGGAAGTCTCCTACCCGTTTGAACGCATTGTCTGCACGTCATTGAATCCTATAAAAGATAAGGATAGTGGTGCATGGTAACTCGAACCGTTCTGTTTCCCATGCTTTTACTTTGTGTGACCCTCTTGATGCCTGAGTCTGCTTTTAATTCCAACTACCCACTCCTCCCCACCGTCCTCAGGGCGCTTATTTAAGCTGGGGTAGGGCCAGTGACTCTCACCCCTCCTTTCTTCCCCAAATCCCCTAGCCTTAGACTGAGTGTGAGAGTGGTGATTCTACTCATGTGCCATGGTTCACGGTGCTTTTCCCATGGTTGCGCTGCCGCTGGGAGAAGGCTTTCAAGGTCAGGTTCTACAATAGCCTGGTGGTGGCCGTTCTCCATGGGTGTTAGAGGAAGTTCCGCGAAGATGGGGAGTCACAA